>OW964551.2:30528856-33028856 GCA_943138885.2 Tholera decimalis
ATTTTAATAGTTAGAGGTCCCCCTCTAACTCTTAAAATAAGAGAGTGCAGTGGTAAAATGTGCTCCCGCACATTTTACCAGTTTAGAAGTCTGCGTCTACAACGCCATAACTCGGAGTGAATTCTTCACGACGCTTCGACGGTCCATCCTCACCATGTGAGACCTCCAATAGCCCGGAGCCCGAAGAAAGCCCAGCGGGGTCAGACAAACGCAAAAACATGTGCGAAGGTCATTCTGTCTGTCTGTTCGTATATCACAGCTACTTTATTTCGAAAGTATTAGGACTACAAAATTGAAACTTACGATTTAGAAACCAGTTTACGATTATTATATAAAAATAAATAAAATTAAAAGCTAAGGAACAAGGTTTCTAAAACCATTGCTTCACAAAAGATTCTTTATGAAAACCGAAAGCAAAAAATGGCTGACAGCAGGTCAAACTCCGCAACAGTACCTTAAGACAAAGCTTACCAATAATAAGGTAATGGTAACTGATAGAGATTTTAATGCCAAGATCGGCCAACCAAGGAAATATGAAAGCTTAGTAATGGGAAGTTATGGATATGGAAAACGAAATGAAAGAGGCGAAAGCCTGATTCAATATGCCAGCGAAAATAAATTATCCACTATGAACGCCTACTTTAAAAAGAAACAAAGCCACAGATGGACTTGGATGGCCCCAGATCAAAAAACAAAGAACGAGATAGATTTCATTTTGTGCAACAAACCTAACAGAATAACAAACGTAGAAATACTCAATAACGTACAATTCCCATCAGACCACAGATTAATAAGAGCAACACTAACAATGAAGTCCCCTAAACTGAGTAGAAGAACATTTAAGACCCTTCCAAAAACATTTAAAACAGACAGCGAAAACTTAGCATACCTAGAAAACTTGAAAGAAAATACCAAACAGCTTCCAGAACATACTAACGAGATACAAACCTATTACGACAAGTTAGATAACATTATTACGAAAATAAAACAGGAAAACAACGAAACAAAGGGTTCAGGAATACTAAGTGAATCAACATTAAAATTAATAAGAAGACGTACAGAATTGATCGCAACTAAAAACAAAAGTAAAGATACAAAACAAGAGCTAAAAAACCTCTTCAAAACAGCAAAGAAGGCCATTAAAGAGGATTACAATAACCACAGGCAAAGAATAATAGAGAAAAACTTAAATTGCTACAGAAGCTCCAAGCGGGCCAACAAAGAACTAAACACACATAAAGACTGGACTCCGAAACTTAAAAAAGAAAATTATGAAACGAAAACAAGAAAAGACATTATAGAACATGCAACTGAATTCTACAAGGAGCTATATAAGAAACCACCAGAAGACCCTAGCGATAAAGAGCTAATAATTTCCGAAAAAAACGAGCAAGAAGAAATAGAACCTATAAACAACGAAGAAATATTAAGGCATATAAAAAAGTTAAAACCTGACAAAAGTCCTGGGCCAGATAACATAAGCAACGAAGCAATAAAAATAGGAGCCCCAGCCCTAATACCATGCTTAGCAAAAGTATTCAACATGGCACTCGAAACAGGAAAAGCTCCTAAGCAGTGGTGTGAGTCTGACATAATACTTCTTCACAAAAAAGGTAATCCAGCAGACATCGGCAACTACAGACCAATAAGTTTACTGTCGAGCATTTACAAACTTTTTGCCTCTATATTACTGAGCCGGATAACATCAAGAATAGACAACAACCAACCGAGAGAACAAGCCGGTTTCCGCCAAGGATTCTCCACTATTGATCATATACACACATTAGGCCAAATACTTGAGAAATATATAGAATATAAACGACCTCTCTATGTAGCCTTTATTGACTACTCAAAGGCATTTGACAGTATAACACACGCCTCGATCTGGAAAGCACTTGCCTGTTGCGGAATAAACAAAACTTATATAAACATCATAAAGAACATCTACTCACAAAGCAAAAGTCGAGTAAGATTAGAAACTAAAGGAGAAGAGATAGCAATAGGAAAGGGAGTTAGACAGGGGGATCCCATGTCACCGAAACTATTCATAGCTGTGTTGGAAGGAATATTTCAAGAAATTAACTGGAAAAACAAAGGACTCAGAATGCAAGATCAATATCTAAGCCACCTCAGATTTGCTGACGATATCATCATCTTCGCGGAATCAGCAACTGAGCTAGAACAAATGATACAAAAACTGGACATGAATAGTAAAAAAGTGGGGTTACACATGAACGCAAGCAAAACAAAAATCATGACGAACCATACAGAAAAAGAAATACACGTGTCGGGAAATCAGATTGAATATGTAAAGGAATATATCTACCTTGGAAAACAAATATCATTTGATACAAGAAATAACGAAACTGAAGTGGATAGAAGGATCAACTGCACTTGGAAGAAATTTTGGTTACAAAAGGAAGTCCTAAAAGGGGACTATCACATGAAGTTCAAAAGAATAATAATGGACACCTGTATTCTACCAAGTATGACATATGGAAGCCAGACATGGACATATACTAACAAAATAAAAAATAAAATCTTATCATGCCAACATTCCATGGAAAGGAGCATATTAAAACTCAGGAAAATACAGAAAACCCGAAACGAAGAGATAAGGAAAAGAACTAAACTAACAGACGCCCTCCTACACGCTCTACGACTGAAATGGAATTGGGCAGGTCATATTTCGAGATGTAGAGATAAAAGATGGACATTGGAGTCAACGAAGTGGTCTGGACCGGAAGGCAAGCGGAACAGGGACAGACCACACAAGAGATGGGCGGACGATATCATTGCAGTAGCCGGTCCGAGTTGGATGGAGTTGGCCCAAAACAGGGAAAATTGGCACGGGATGGAGGAGGCTTTTACCCAAAAGGGATCCATATCCAAATAATATAAAATTCTGTAAATTTGTAAACACGCATGTAATGAAGAATATGGAATAAATGAGCTTTATAAATAAAAAATTAATAAACTGATGGTCTATTCGTGATGTTATTCACTATAGCTTCCTCAGGTCTGATCTGGCAATAACGGCAGATGTTTAGTGAGCCGAACTTCGAACAATGATGGCAGAGATAGCAGTGAAACTGCTCCGACTCGTAAATCGATCACCATTATTGTTCCATGATAACGCAAGACATTACACTGGACGAGACACCGTTGTAACTCTGCAGAAGCTGCAGTTAGACACCATAGGTGATCCTACGTACCAACCAGACCAAGATGCCAGACCTTGTTTCAATGGACGTAATTTTTTTCGTGATTTGGTCAATTTTCATCGAGGTAAATATTTATTCCCAAGGGGCAATACAAAAAAAATTTTTAGCAAAAAATGGAACCGACTTCCATATCAAAACACTACAAAGCCAAAAATAACTTTTATTTCGGAAGTCGGTGTTATTGGTTTTGGATTTTCCTTTTTTCTTCACACCGCCTTCCGAAATTAAAGTTATTTTTGGCTTTGTAGTGTTTTGATATGGAAGTCGGTTCTATTTTTTGCTAAAAATTTTTTTTTCACGCTTTTTAGTGTGTTGGTTTGTAATTTATCTAGTTACAAAAGCCATAATGTCAACAACTTATCACCTTTTACAAAATATTGCTTTTCCCTGTGCATAGCTGTTAATTTTTGAGGAGTTCTCCTGGTATTTGGCCATCAGCTCTACATCACAATATGTATTGTGACGAGCATAAAGTGTTTAACATCTGTACTCAAGTAATCGAATCGCAATCTACGAAATACTTATTATTGAGGAGTTTCAGTGGCCATCTGTGGTCTTCATCATCAGTTCAACTTCCCCAAATGTTACTTTTCGGAAGCAACTGCTCAAGATACTATAAGAAATACCCAAATAGCTATAGGTGTGCCTATAATATTTGAAGAGTTCCCTCGATTTCTCCAGGATTCCATCATCTAGACTAGACAGTATACCCATTCAAACGCAAAAAGAATTTTTCAAATCGGTCCAGCCGTCTCCGAGTTATGAGGTAAGTTCAAGACAAATTGTAAACCTCCTTTTTTTGAAGTCGGTTAAAAATGCTTTCAAACAGTTTGTCGAATCTAGATAACGAGAGTTCTATCGCAAAAGCATAAATAACCTTCCCATTAGATGGCGACAATGTATAGATAATGAGGTTAAATATTTGATTAAATAAGTATGTTACATATTAGAAAAAAAAATATTCTAATCAGCAATTTCATAATTTAACCCCTAATATAACTATGTCATTTATACAAACGCTATAAAAACAAACTTGTTTTTCGTTAATCTATAGTTGCTACGATGGAACCCTTCATGGCCTAGTCCGACTCGAACTTGGCCACTTTTTTTAGAAATATGATTGACTTTTCAGACACTTCTTGTTGACACTACTGTTGCGATACATGTAAAATTAATTCAGGTGGAAATTTTTATTTCGTGCATTAAGCGTTAACGCAACTTTGATAAGTTATCATTGCTTCTACCACTGCCCCCCCCCCCCTGGAAAATATCTCTATAGATACGCCCATGGACATCCCACCCATACGCACAAAACGTTTTGGTAATTTTGGTAAACTTTCGTTGTGCATACAGCTAATGATGGAATTCCCTGCCGGAGTCTGTTTCCCGATAGCTATAACCTAGGGATCTTTAAGTCAAGAGTCTTAAACGAGAACTAGTAATGTGTAGAATTCACAATACTAGCAATCTTGTCAACCCTGGAGGGGTCCAACTAAGCTAAATATGCTTGTGTCTCCCACGCGCACGAAGTCGCGGCCAGAAGCTTGTAGGCTATACAATACATACCTGTACTAGTATTTGCTGGATTGGTACCAGGGGCGCCGAAGCTAATGCCGCCTGCACCCTGTAACCCTGTGGTACCAAATGCAGGAGTAGTGGTTCCAAATGTGGGAGCAGCGCTTGCACCAAATGCAGGTGTAGTAGTCGATCCTGGAATTAACAAATATTGTAATAAGTTATCACCTGCTTAGCCTTTTTACTACCCCCTACTATACCCCTTGGCTAGATCAGTGTCAGATTTACTTGCTTCTGACTACCCGTAACAACTGTCAAAGATGTTTAAATGACAGTTGGGGCCGAAGGCTTAACATGCGCTCCGAGGGACAGGGGTATAACATCACCACCTTACAAACCCCGGGCTACTACTGAGAAATTCTATACAGGAAAACCCAATAGCACTTTTTAGCCGACCAGTGATCTGAACCCGAGACCTCTTACTCAGAAGTTGCGATTGTGACCACTTGAGGTCACCGTAAATATGTTATATTGGAGTAATATTGTAATCAGATGCAACTTTGTATTTTTTCACATAACTTTGACACATTTAACCAATTTGATTTGGAATGTGTGTAGAAAAATGTACTTACTGTTCAAAATAAAAAGGATATATGGAGACAATTTTGAACCTATTACAGAGTATCTTAGATCTCAAGTCAAAGCTCAAGGCTAAATACTAAAAACGAATAAAAAATAATTCATTTATAATAGGCTCGCCTTTGACCACCATCTCACCTAATGGTAAGTGATGACGTGGTTGAACATGGAGCACCCTTACCTAGGAGAAACCTATTTACTAGACTTAAAGTTCAGCTCCTTAGCCATATGCACAATAACATATTCTCAAAATGTTTTGTGTGTTTAGTCACTAAGATTGATTGTATATGTGACCATCTTAACATAATGAGATTCCTTTGTGCAGAGCCGGATTAACCCTGTCAGAAGCCCTAAGGCAATGGCATTCTCGGGGCCCCTTTTCTTACTTTGACTGACTAAATCGTGTGTGAACTGAGGAAACACACATTAAGGGCTGTGGTTTTTAATATATTTATTTACTTATTCCCAGATTTGTTCTAAAATTGTTTTAATTCTACTACTAAATCTAACGATTTGTATTTTGTGAGATAACAGTGAGGTCCCTAAGTTCACATGCACATCAAAATCTCAATCAAAGAAACATGATTTCTTGGTGGGTGCACTGGGCCTGGGCCCCTAGTTGATGCGGGGCCCCTAGGCAGTTGCCTACTCCGCCTAATGGTCAATCGGGCCCTGTCTTTGTGCTTTAGAAAGCATGTTAAGCCATTAGTTCCCTGGTTGTCATTTGTAAATCATTGGCAATCGTTACAGGTATTCAGAAAATCTGTCACCTGTCCTGTTAAGGGGTATAGTGTTAGCGAACTACTGAGTTGTAGAGGTCAGGTTAGATAGGCAGTTGCTCCATGTAACTCTTGTACTCAGCTGCATCTAGAGAGTTGAAGCCAACCCTGACATAGTAGGGAACAGAATAAGCAGATGATGATCTTACATGTCAACTACTATAATGTGGTGCAAGGCTTAATATAATATGTTTTATTTATCGTCATTGCGCTTGCAAAAGGCGCTATGTGGTGAATAGTCAATTTTCGTTCTTTTATGAAGTTTCAATCGTTATTTTAGTACACACATGCTGTAAAAATAGCTATCTGATAAACGCAATATTTAAAGAGTTACCTTTCAATATTGCGTTTATCAGATAGCTGTTTTTACAGCATGTGTGTACTAAAATAACAATTGAAACTTCATAAAAGAATGAAAATTGACTATTCACCACATAGCGCCTTTTGCAAGCGCAACGACATTATGTTGTTCAATACTCCTGATGTAATTTACTTAACAATGCCTTTTGATGGGGGATAATAAACTATTACGAACATTAACAATTGTATATGTAATTAGTATGTCACCCGTAACTTTGTCTGTGAGGATTTCGAAATAATACATAGCTTATAGCTCTCTACAATAATGCACCTAACAAACAAAGAATACATTTTTAGATTTTGATCATTGGTTACAAAAATTACCCACTCTACATACAAACACAAATAAATTTTACCTCTTTTCTAATATTAGTATAGATTACACAGCAATGTCAAAACCTGATACTTTACTGGAGAGGAAATGAACTGTAACAGTTATACTTAGCATATTGAATGACCTCAGATCAAGTGCCATTTGTATTGCAATAGAACTGGAATATGTGCTATCACTGGCTTTAGGATCTATACATAATATTGTGTGACTAAGGTTC
Source organism: Tholera decimalis (assembly GCA_943138885.2). Taxonomy (NCBI): domain Eukaryota; kingdom Metazoa; phylum Arthropoda; class Insecta; order Lepidoptera; family Noctuidae; genus Tholera; species Tholera decimalis. The sequence goes on from OW964551.2 coordinate 30,535,925, forward strand.
ACTTTTTTTTTGGTTTGAACTCTTGTGTTTGATTTGTCAATTAATCATGAGTTTATCTATTATTATCTGCGTGTAATACACACACAATATTTTGTTGGACAAGTTTGACATTGGTAGTGTAAGGTTGAGATGTTATATGTTGTTTATAGATAATCTAGATATTTCTGATATTTGAAGTCTGATAATAGAATACCATACCTAATACTGAATATTAGTTTAACAAATATATATAAATGGTCTTAAATATGTATTAATTTTAACCCCTCAAATTTGAAACGTCACAAAATGTACCGCCTTTGAGGCCGCCGGCGGCCTTCCGTGATTTGAGCGGTTAAAAGTTTGCACCATATCACTGACCCTTGTGTGATGCATCTTAATTTGTACTATTCCATATTTATAATTTCGGTTGAATTATCAATAGCTCACCTCACAGATGAGAATTTTGAGGAAACAATTATTTGACTAAGATCCAAGTAGCCTAATATTCAGTTAACTTATTATGAATATGAGTTTGTATGATATTGCATATACCTAATATATTCATCACACCACTAATGTAAGGCAGTGTTCAAGGAATGCACCTGCCATAAAATTGTTAACATTAGAGTACAAATAATTAACTTACCAAAACTAGGGGGTGCTGTGACGCCAAAGCCTGGTGTACTAGTAGTGCCAAAAGTGGGAGCAGAAGATGTAGCCCCAAATGCAGGTGTCCCGGTACCACCGAAAGTAGGCGCTGCAGCTCCAAAAGCGGGTGTTGCAGTGGCCCCAAAAGCCGGAGCGGTTGATGTTGCTCCGAAACCGGGCGTAGAAGCTCCAAAGGCCGGCGTTTCAGTCGCCGGAGTACTTCCGAAGAGACCTGACGCCTGAGACGTCGCCGGTAAACCAAACCCAGGAGCCGCAGGCCTAAATACAATTTCGCATATTATAGGCAAACAATTTTAGTATTATCTTGGTAACTAGACCTGTTAATTGGCATCAGGTTTTATAGAAACAAACGAAAGCCAAATGAAGTACAATGAAAGAGGTTACATTATATTATGACAACACATTCTGTAATAATTTTGACTTTATTAGATGAAACGAAAGCTCTTGTGTCAAATCAAAAGAGTTGTCACTAGATCATGGGAGTTTTAAGTATTTATTGCAGCGCTAGATCTTTTTTATCAATATATTTACTTATTGGCGCCGAAGCTGAAACCTCCTGTGAGTCCCGATGTTGCAGGAGCACTCGATGGAGTCCCGAAAGAAAACGACATCTTCACTCACTCGGTGCCTTTTTAAATGATAAATTTAAAAAAAGTTTACAATACGAAGTACGAAAATAAAACCAACGCGGCGGTTAATAAAGTAAAAGAACGGCCATTTTTGTTTGACTTAACTGACAGAATACACTGACGCAAAGAAAATAATACTCTCTCACTGACGTAACTGACGTCATCAGTGTTGCCAACAACGCGGGGACCGATGTCGCTTTATTTTTTATTTTTTTTAGGTAGGGCCACGCGTAGATCAGCTCAGTAAGGCTGTGCGTCTACTTAACCGGTCTGTCCTGTGGTGACCTCTAATAAATTAAAGGCCCCCAGCCAGGGCATTAAAGGCCCCCAGCCAGGGCTTCCGATGTCACCCGTATTTCACAGCTTAAGTAGCCTATGCCTAATATAGCTAACTTTCAGTCAGTAGTAGCCTAAGTATGTAGCCTAAAATATCAGTAAAATGTAGTTTAAATCGATTAATTTCTACCTACTTTACTTGCTTTAAATGCTGGTATTTTATCTACGCATGATGAATGCGCATATATTTTTCATGAAACAAATACTTTTGACAAAAAGAATGCTCTACGAACCGAAATGAAAATGACAAATATTAACTGGAATTGGCCCAAACTATTAATTCCGTTTAATAAGATAATTGCGGTAGTCATTTACACCAAAATTAATTATTACTTCGTTATTGCATCTTAAATTTGGTTACATATAAGATACATTCAGAGTATTTCCCGAAATTTATCGTTTCCTATGGAGAAAAATCAGCGAAAAACTCAACACTTCCTCTATTCAAAATATTATTCATTTTTAGGGTTCCGTATCCGAATGGCAAAAACGGAACCCTTATAGTTTCGACATGTCCGTCCGTTTGTTTGTCTGTTTGTCCGTTCATCCGTCCGTATGTCACAGCCATTTTATTCCTAAACTATTAGGACTATGCATGTGAAACTTGGTAGGTAGATGTATTCTGTGAACCGCTTTCCGATTTTAAGAAAGAAATTAAAAAATATTTAAAATAAAGGGGGGCTAAATATTTTTTCATGAAATCTATGCATGTGTGCTATCTATAGACAGGTCTTTGAAAACGACATCGGGGTTTCTGAAACCACTTTTTCATAAAGTCAATCGTTTAAAATATATAAGCTTCTAAAGTGGTAAAATGTGTCCCCCCCCCCCCTCTAACTTCTATAATAATGGAGTGAAAAATCTAAAAAAAATATATGTCTGTAGATCTTAATGTAAACTTTCAACCAAAATTGGTTTCAACGAAATCAGTTGAGCAGTTTTTGAGATACAGCATATTTTCTAAAACCGCAAATATAACTTTGTAATTCATACAAACACTATGAAAAACAAAGTTATTTGGCGTAGTTGTAAAAAATGTAAATAAGCTAGTTTTAAGAAATTTGTTAGGTATTTTTTTCGTCAAATAAATATACATATTATATTATATTATTATAGTTATTATGGAACCCTTCATGGGCGAGTCTGACTCGCACTTGGCTATTTTTTTATAATGTATCCTTACTACAGGTTTAATAGGTATGAGAGTTATCAATTAACACAGCACAATGTAATTACAAATAAAAAATTTAAACGAAACGAAAACTAAGAGACCAGATTCTCTGTTCTCCCATTCACAAAACTAAAGCATTGTAAAATCTTACTATTATTACTAAATGCAAAATTTTGTGAGGATGGATGTATATTTGTTACTCTTTCCCGCAAAAACTACTGAACGGATTTGAATGAAATTTGGTACACAGATATTTGACATCCTGGAATTCTTACGGAATTGGGATTTTACGCGGGAAAACCCTCCCACGCGAACGAAGTTGCAGGCAGAAGCTAGTGAATAATAACAATTAAACAAAAAAGGAAACCTGTCAAATTAGATGGATTATCGTAGGGAAAAGTAAAAACAAACAAAATAAAAAGACACCCTTGCGTAAGTGGAGTCGTTAATACTATTAACGACTCCACTTATTAACTTAATAGACTAGTCAATAACGCAATCAATAAGCCAGAGAAGCCAAATGTGCAGTAGGAAGGAATCATTGCCAAGCAATCATGACTTCAACGTAGTCCTCAATCTAATGATATACTTTTTTGATAAGGGTTTTAACTTTTCCCTCGCTAACAGACTTTGGCAAATTGTTATAAAAGTGTATGCTGCTTATGAGGAATTGACTTGCTTGTCTAGGCTAATCTCCATTTGTGTATAACAATTTCACGCTTATTGCATATATTTATTGTGTGAAGATCACTTTTAATCTTAAAACGTCCTTGTCCCGTCTTAAAAAGTTTTTGTGTACATAATTATAATATGCTTTCTAATATATAAAGTGAGGGACATCCTTTCTTTCCTAGTATCGCAAACCTTTTACATTTGCGTAGGAGAAGTTCTTTTTTCTTAAGGCCGTTTATGATTCAGTTATATAATTTAAATAATTGTCTCTGAACTGAAGTAGCCTAAAAGGCGACCGGTTGCCTTTCATTTTTTAACCGACTTCTGAAAAAGGAGGAGGTTCTCAATTCGGATGTTTGTTTGTTTTTTTTTTATGTTTGTTCGGGCATAGCTCCGTCGCTCGCCAACCGATTTGAAAAATTCTTTTTTTGTTGGAAAGGGTATACTTCCCAAATGGTCCCTTGAAAATTTTATCGACATCGAACAAGCGGTTTCTGAAAAATCAACAAAAGTCTAAAAAAAAATTTACATTGATGACCTTTTCGGTTACTCTATATTGTGTTTTTTGTTCGCGCGTTTTTAGTTTTTTGTAGTTGACATTTTGGCTTTTATAACTAGATTAATTACAAATTGACCCACTAAAAAGCGCGAAAATAAAAACTTTTTTGCAAAAACATAAAACCGACTTCCATATCAAAACACTACAAAGCCAAAAATAATTTTAATTTCAGAAGGCGGTGTGAAAAAAAAGAAAATACAAAACCAATAACACCGACTACCGAAATTAAAATTATTTTTGGCTTTGTAGTGTTTTGATATGGAAGTCGGTTTTATTTTTTTGCAAAAAAGTTTTTTCCTCGCTAATTCTCTTCGTGAGTAGCCTAAATGGCGAAAATCGCCTACGTTGGCAACACTGGACGTCATTCATGTCGCACAGGGTCAGATGGTCAGAGTAGCCAATATAGGTACTAAAAAGACAATCGTACACACAGAGTACTTTTGTATCAATAAGGCCGTGCGCGCACTGCGTTGCGTTTTGGAAACGCAAAATCTGTGAAGTATGGACTGTCATAGAAGTGCGCGCACTGCGGTGGAATAAATGCGTGCGGTAGAGTCACCGGTGGCCCCGAGTCTACCGCAAATATTTCGTATCGCATAGGAATGTATGTAGTACCGCGCACTGCGGTGAAACAAACGCACGTTTTGTCTGATAATGTTGCCATACATACAGATTTCTTTGTATTTATACATATTTTTGATGTATGATACAGATTAGCACTCGATACAGATTTTTATCTAAATTTCACACTGTATTGATAGATAGACAACCTTTGGAAGGACTTTAAAAACTTGTAACTAAAATGGGGAGGGCAAAATTATTGTACTTACTACTCATAAAAACAGAGAAAAAAAATATTATTAAAATATATATGCAGATAACTGTTACAACTAAAACAGAACTTAGCAAAATAAATTACCTAGATACCGCATTAATTGCGTTACACACACCGTTGAACAGATCGATGATTGAACATTATTTTTTAAACATTTTAAACATATTAAACCCATACATGACATCTATACAGACGACATATTGACTGTTGAACGAATCTATTCTTTATGGTTATTTTTTATTTTTTTATAATCAATGTTAATTTAAATATTCTAATTATTTAAATTTATTATTTTAATTAATTTCCGTACTACATTATTTTAACATAGGCTGGTGTCTATTGACGTAGTACTTGCAATGTAAGAGCTTGAAATCGTTTTTTGGCAGCATCATCACAAAATATATGGAATTTTCTCTATTATAAAAATACTTAATTGGAATGTTTAAATTAACGTTGTTTATAAAAAAAAAATAAATAACTATAAAGAATAGAATCATACAATGGTGTGTGTAACGTAATAAATGCGGTATCCAGGTAATTTATTTTGCCAAGTTCTGTCTTTAGTTGTACTAGTTAATTTTATCAATACAGTGTGAAATTTGAATAAAAATCTGTATCGAGTACTAATCTGAATCACACATCGAAAATACAACGTGCAGTTTTGAACCTGCAAAATATTTCAGGAGGTTATTATGAGACTCGTAAATAATCATATAACAATACGATACCAAGTCAATAATCAATAATACTTTTTCTTTTCGATTTTTCAATTTTATTGTTTTTCAGAATAACACTCTTAATAACCCTCTTCAAAAAAACAGAATCACCCATTGCGATGTATCGCGCGTCATGTCACTGTGTGCGTGTGAAACGAACGCGGCACGTACGACGTACGTTAAACTAGAATGAAGGTCGTTGCTATGGTTACGGGGGGCCCCGCGATGCTCGTCATATTCGAACTACATCTAAGTTCTAGTTCGAATTTGAAAATTACAATGTACCTACATTATTGTTTTAAATTTCGCTAAATAATAACTCATTTTTAAGCATCATTACAATGCCGTGGCCAATCTGCCGAGCCTATGTTAGGGTCGGCTTTCAGTTTAACTGTATGAAGCTCACTACATGGAGTGCCAGTGAATCACGTAGGGCGACTGCGTATCAGACGTCAACAAACCAGTTACTTGATAATACGATACCCATTTGTTAGACTAATTGTCTGACTTTCTGGCTTTCGACTACCCGTACCAACGACCATATGGCAGGGCTGTAAGGTCGTTGACCCGTACCGACCCGTGTGGTACCTAACGACCGTCCGAGATCTACAAATCAATTCGAACCAAAGGCATTAATTAAGTGCTTACCGAAACACGGGATTTCAATTATGTCCTAGATAAATTTAAAAAGTACTTACATCATTATGAATTAAAAAAATAACACAATGGTACTTGCTCAGTTGCGAACCCGCAACCTCATGCATGAGAGGAGAAAGCCTTAACCACTGGGCTATTACGATAAATAATAATAGTAGAAAGTAGATACAACTGCGCCAAAAAAAGATCACGTTGGCGTCGTTAGTTACCTATCAGCTGATGAATAAAATGATAGGCGAACATAAATAAACCTTACAAAGCACGTAAGCAGTTCCCGTTGCACAATTGTGAAACTACGATCGCGAGCGTGTGCAGGGGCTTAGGTAGGCATCTAATAATAATAATAATAAGGCATGTAGGTACTCGGCGCAGTCGGCGCGCTATTTAGGTAAATTCAGCCCCAAGAACGGTTTTTATTTGATTAAATTGGTTGATTTAAGATTTTCCTTCCCACTTTTTAACGGGCTGAGGACCGACAGAAATACATCAAGATAATTTGTGCTAGTTAAGTAGGTACCCATGTGTTAGGGATTTTAGGTGATTCATTTTGTCTGATAGGTATTTTTGGCGTAAATAAAAAATTTAATTCAACTTATTTACACTAATCAAGTTGATTTAGCTAACATCGTATTTACAAATTATTGTCTATGTACAAATAAATAAATAAATTACCTACTTATGTTACCTGGAGATATTGTTCAAAGTTTCCACCGTCACACTCCAGGCACAGTCTAGCACGACGTTGCTGATATTCCTTCAGCTTACGTAACACAAACACATTCGTTTTTATTGTGTCGAAAGCACTGATCACTTTTGCACGTAGTTGGGTAACACTGGTGATTTTGTCTGTGTACACCAATCTTTTAACGTCTCCCCACAGATAAAAGTCCTGGTGCAGATCCTGTACCTTGCGGTAATGAAAAGGATGCTGCATTTCTTTGTGCAGTAGCCGCCACACTGTGGAGTGGTGCACTCCAAACCGTCGACCAGCCTCCCGCGTGCTTGCACGTGGCTCTCGCCGGAAGAATTCCAGGATATCTTCCTGCAAGGCGACAGGCAGGCCTTCGTTGCCGCGACCTTCAGCATGCTGGGGAACGTCGAACTGCCGATGATCGCGCAGTCTCTGCGTAGCAGCCAGCATTACCCTGTGTGAGGGACGTTGCCGATTGGGGAATAACTCCGCGAACATTTCGATGGCTCCAGATACATTGTCTCCACTGATGGCATACAAGCGGACCATCTCCACCAACTCTACATTGGAGTATTGGTCCGTCATTTTTACAACTAGGTAGTAGGTACCTATCCCGACCGCACACGACACGCACTTGAGGGGCGGAATTTGCAAGCGTATGCACATACCGGCGTCATCAAATACACTAATAAATTGACCCGATTTATGCGTTTGCGATGGCCGCGGGGGCGTGGCGGGGGAGAGGGAGCGGGCGGTGGTTGGTGCTTTGGATAAAGAAATGTCGGTTGCGTTTGTTTGTGTGTGTGAAAGCGCAGTTTAAGGACACGTACAGATTGGTCGCGTTTTAAAAAGGGGAGTTCACACTTACCGATTTCCGTAAATAAGAATAAAATGAAAAAAAAATACCTGCCCATTTTATTGTTGATTCGGGTCGAGAATCACTAACATAATTACCTCCTAAAATGTTTTGCAGATCCAAAACTGCACCTTGTATGTATAAATACGAAGAAATCTGTATGTATGGCAACATTGTCAGACAAAAGGTGCGTTTTTCTCGCCGCAGTGCACGCACCTGAGATTGCGGTTATTCTACCGGTGCGGTAGAATTACCGCAATTGCGGCCACCGCAAGGCAGTGCGCGCACGGCCTAACGATTTCCTTTTTAGTATGACTAACGATGTCCTTTTTAGTATGACTTGAGACATCGACTAAAATATAAAGATGGCTTAAAGCAAGAATTAATTATCTATTTTAATATAGTAGGTAAAGCGGAAAATTTTGCTTATTTGATTGAAAAGCGAAAATACTGGGTGGATTTTGATGAAATTTGGAATGGAAGTAATTTGAAGCTTGAGGAAGGCTATAGGCAATTTTTACCCGACTACAGAAGAAGGAAGTTATGTTTTATCGTGATAAATTCTAAGAGAGCTAAGCCCCACGCGACTGCTAGTTTTTTTATATTTATTGTCATTATTTACGCCATAAAAATGGTTAATAGGTATTTTAAATATACAAATCTAAAACCGGAAAGACCATCTTTCGGAATCTAATATAACTGACCTTTATTAACATGTAGGTATGATTTAATGTCTATATATTCTTAGGTTATTACTTATTTGATGTGGTGTATATGTATACACTGAAAAACATGCTTAATTTTTTTTCTAATTTTTGTTTTGTATACGTAAATACGTATACAAAACAAGGATAAAGGATTTTATAACTATGTATAAGTAGGTACTTTGAACCTAGTATAAAGAAACCTCAGAGTGCATTTCATATAGTGAATTATAGACGTCACTCGAACATTTCAGGGTTCCCTCTAGCAACAAGTAATAACAACAATCTACAAATCAGCGTACCATTTCTTTGTAGTTAGTAGCTGTTTATGTAACTAATAATAAAACGACATCAATGAATTTAATTAAATTCAGCCCACAATACTTGCTCGCGTTTATGTTTACAAACAAGTAAACAATTAACCGACGTGGAATATGGTTGTATACTTTGATGGACATCCTACAGCAATTTTGTTATGTAATGCGCTTCTACAAGTAGTATTAATATTCTATTTCGTGGGGTCTCTTGAAATATATTTACGGGTTTCATTATCGTCAACAAATAAATGTATTTGATTTCTATCCAACATCCCAATTTCCATTATGTACATACATAGATACAAGAGTAAGTACTTACTCCTAGTTTTTTGAAAAGCGGCCTGCATATTTCAAAAGACCCTATATTACTTATAGCTCGGACACACGTTTTTTGTATAATGAAAACTCTACTAATGTGTGTTGAGTTACCGGAGTTACCCCATAACAATAACCCATACCTTAAGATGGAGCTTACGTGGCCGTAATAAGCAGTAAGAGCTGCTGTCTCACTAACTGTTCTCCTTAACTGTCTTAAGGCGTAAAATAATAGTTTCTTGCATACTGTATCTACATGAAGTTTCCAATTTCAGTGCTCGTCTAAGGTAATACCAAGAAATCTTATATTTTCATGTCTATTTAGTAAAGACTCTATATTATGTCAAGATATGGACTATTAATGATTAACAATCCCATCAATTTAATTTACCAGTTTTCGTTTCATATTCCGCCAAATAAACAGACATAGAAAAAAATAATATCTTTTATTACTTATTCAAGTCCCCCTTACTACTTTTCCCAAATCCGTACAATGTACAGACACGCGGAAATCACATTTTTATTATAATTAATAGTTATAATTATGTAGGTATAGACTAGCTCCTAGTTCTACTTTGGGCTTGTTTTTATACTGGCCTAGAATAAAAACTACAAGTCTAGGATGTACGAGACCCGTTTTGTTCTAAACGTCAGTTGTCAACGAGTTCGATTACTTAGCTGTCATCTCAGTGCATTGATATTTAAACCTACAAAAAATATACCATCTTTTGGGTACCAAGCTACAGGCTACGAAATGAACCATCTTGCTTGGGGTGGACATCTTGCACGATCTTGTACCGTTGTTTTCAAAACCACTCCTACGAGTGTTGGGATCCCTCACAGAGTGACAAAATACCCACCACCAAAAATCGTCAGATACACGCCTCCACCCGTCACCGTTACTGAAGAAATATATCGTAGAATGCCCACTGGAAACCTGAGGGTAGAATCAGGTATCACGGATCCTGCGAAGATCGTTAATTCTCATTTATTTATTTGTGTACGTTGATTCCTACGTTTATTTCACTGTACATTCAAAAAGGCATTCGGATTATGTATTTACCAAGACTATTTAGAAAATTAAAACTTTATGCCTTTTTGTTTTCTCTAAATTAGGGAACTAGCTATGTGGGTGGAATATAAAAAATATTATTATTAAAAATATAAATATTATTTATTAAATATAGTGTTTCAGAAACTTATTACTTTTTATTTTTTACGGCTGAACGGTCGTCATAACATTTGACAGACGCGGTCGCCCTACAAAACACACTAGCGCCATCTATTATAACTAAGATGTTTTGGAAGGGTGTGTGTTGGGATTACTTGGAATCCATTTGAAGACAATAAAACTCACGTCGGAACGTTAACTGAATACTGAATAATTTAATCTCTTTTTTTTTTTTAGGTAGGGCCACTCGTGGATCAGCTCACTAAGGCTGTGCGTCTACTTAACCGGTCTGTCCTGTGGTGACCTCTAATAAATTAAAGGCCCCCAGCCAGGGCTTACAAACTAAAATACGCTTACATCTAATGACCGCACGCTAAGGGCACTCCCTGTGGAGTACGGGCCTCGGCATAGCGGGGTCATTTTGGGAGGGCAGCAAAGGGACAAGCTGGGTCATATTATTATTTACGGGAGTATTTATTGCTACTGGCTCAGCATCGCGGGCTGGCTCGTTTGGCAAAGGTCGGGGAGGATTTCCATTACAAGTACGCGGACGTCGCGATGGGCCTCGTCGGCGAGGCCGGAATACGGAACGCGTTTTGTGTGTGTGTCTTCTAAGAGTGCTAGTTTCACTACTGCTCTCTTGTCGGATGGTGGTGGGGTCATCGGGCTCGTCTAGGACGTTACGCGGGCGACGAACCCGAGAAATTTTGGAGGGTCTGTATCGGGCGGCCGATACGATCAGGGGTAATTTAATCTCAAAACACCTGCTTATATATACATTAGTTATGATTCTGTCTAGGCATGACCAAACACAGTTTCTAAGCCCTCGACCAATGGCGATGCGCCGCCGGGCGAGCCGCGCGCGGGGCGCGGGACGCAATCTTGCCCGCGGCACTAGATCGTCGTGGACCTATATATATATCGGAGTGGGGCGCGGGCGCGGTCTTACAGACCGGTTAAGTAGACGCACAGCCTTAGTGAGCTGATCTACGAGTGGACCTACCTAAAAAAAAAAAAAAAACAGGCGCGGTCCTTTTCTCCGTGAGCTGCCGTCGAATGAAGATGTCTGCTGTTGAAGTGTTTTCCCGCCGTGTCATCAGCGCCGCGTGTCCATCTGCGTATGCGAAATGAAGATGCGGAGGGAACTGGTGCTACGCTTGCTCTGCCTGATTGCCTGCTTACAAACAAACCGCTTCTTTCGAAGCGATATGGCCGGCGAGTGCGGCGTTGTGATGACGCCGTGCTGTGCTCGTGCTGCTATCCTGTTTCTTTACAAACCAACGTCTTTTTCAAGATGATTGCTTTCTCTGTTTCTTTTCGGAATGTCAAAAACGTGGTATGGTAACTGGTTCGGTGTTGAGTGGTAATTATTTGGTTTGAAGGTAAATGGCACTGGTTCGAAGGTATGGTAATCGTTCGGAGGTATGGTAAATGCGTGACAGGTACTGTGTCACTACAATGTCAATCGGCGTGGTCTACTCCTAGACGCAGCCTTGTAAGACCGGGGTGTGGTATTTTTCGAGGTACAAAAAAATAAAAAAAAAACCTTTTAATTATTGAATTTTATATTTGTTGTACATAAAAATACGTTTTAATTTGCTTTTAATAAACAATAAAAATTAATTTTGTACTTAATTTAATCTTATGGTAATATTATTAAATCTTTTTATTTCATCGGCTGCAACGCGCGCCGCTGCAAAGTTATGTCGCACTTTTACGCGGCTTCGCGTTGTGTCTATGCTAAAGCCCGCTCTACACTTAGTGCGCGATTCACGACGCGATTTCGCGGGGCGAAGTTGCCGAGACTTCGCGGCTTGATAATTACGACTTCATATTCGCAATGATTCGCAGTAGTTTCATAGTGGAGTTCGCAACGTTGAAAGATATGGACGTTGAAGCAGCTGCTGCTGTGTCCCTAACTTTGTGTGCATTAGCGTACTATAATTATGTGTACGTTAAAAATGAAACACAAATTAGGAAACGATGGAAAAAAATGAGATGGTGGATGACAACTATCCATCGTAATAGAACATGGTTTGTTTACATTCATCAGTTTCATAAGTTAAATTGATAATTAAAGGGCTCAATCAACACTGATCGTCGCGGAGTGCGAGTGTGGAGTCATACAAGTTCGCGTCGCATTCACGCTTCGCGGTCCCTTTGACGCGGGACAAAAAACCGACAAAAATCGGGGAAGAAAGCGCGAACCTGCGAAGAATATGCGAAACGGCTCCACACTTAGCATTCGCGCCCTGTCGCGGCTTTCACGCGCGATCCGCGCACTAAGTGTAGAGCGGGCTTAAAGGTTGAGACAGACAAGAAAGAAAATTGTTTTAAATAATGTTAGAAGTTGATTTTTGGTTGATTTAACATTATCTTTGGTTGATTTAATGACTTATTTTTAACTTACCGGTGATATGAAATGTTATTTTTTTTTAAATTGTGCTTTATGTCGTAGTTCACGCAACCCTTCAAGACACAATTTGGCATTTTTGCTTGTAAAACTTACGACCCCTCCCGAAGATAGCCGATCGCGTTCTAGTTCACTTCGATAAAGGTAAGACCACTTTGGGACCAAGTTCGAGGCGTCATTATAACATGCGGTCCGCCCAGTCCTTACGCAGTAATATATTATATGTCAATGGCTGAAACACATACATAGGCACGTACCTAAAAGGGTCGCGGTGCGGCGTTGCAAACGCCGCGCGGGGCGCGCGTCGCGAATGAATAACGTTCTGCTGCTGTAGGTACTAGGTGGTACAGTGACCGTTTCTTTGTGATTTATTTTTGAATTCTTTAGCCACTTGCGCATGTTTGTGGCATTCAAGTGAGAAAAAAATCAATAAATCTATATCAACGTCATACATTTTATTTATTTAGTAGTGCCTCATGGTTCATGGTTGACAAACTGCATTTTGTTGTCTACAAATATGACGTCATAAAGCTGGAATATGCGGTACACATTGCAAAATTCTGTGTTCCGGGTTCCTTCCTCTTGGGCTCCGAGTACATACCGGGACCCGTAGGTCCTTAAAATTAAGTTAATGAAAATGCAATGAATATTTTTATGTGCACAAGACTTGGCTGCGACTCTAATATGGATAATACGCCTTTACAGCTAACTATTAAGTAGTAGTAGTTTTCAATCCAACTCAGCAGATGGTCTTCAATAAACATGCCCTGTTAGTGCTACCTACCCATAGATAAATATTTTATATTTCTATGTACCTACCGTTAGTGCTAATAACGTTATATTCTCTTCGTAAAAATACTAGTTAGTTTAGTTAAACCAATTGAAAAGTACTTAACCTCAACACAATGGCACATTTGTAATATTAAAGTTTGATTTGCCAAGATTCATTACGATTTCAATCCGAAAGCAAACCGTGGGGCCCCGAATGTTGCCAAAGTTTAATTGACTTTCAAGATTTTTAATTACAAACTCGAGAAAAGATACACCGGAGAGAAACTCGAGAGATTGAGGGGATGCATTTGGGGACTAGCCAATAGAGCTTTAAAACAGTCGTATGATGAACAAACGGAATTACATTTATTACCTATTTATGTAATAAATGTGTCAAACATGTCACCGGATTGTAAAAAAAAACTCGTTAAGACTTTTATTAACGTACTAGATCTGCCCCGACTTCGCGTAGTAAATACATTTAATTCAGGATTCAAAAGTTCCATATAGACACATACATTAAAGACAGATACATTACACTATAAATTATCTTAAACATCCACACAAAAAATCAAAAAATAATTAAAAATTACAATTAAACTAAAGAAAAACATGCAAAACAGATAGGCTATCCCACCCCACACGCGACATGTCTCCCACAACAATGTCGTATATAGGGACAGTCTAGCCACCTGCTATCATCTTCAAAATAGTGTTGGAGCTAGTCCACACTCGGCGCACTAGGGATGCACTCCGCTTACGCATAGTCGCATAAAAGCAGCTAGTACGCGCCTCAGCAAACATATATTACCTACGCAGATTTTCCCGCGTAACTCCTAATGCTGTGGAAATTCCGAGACAAAATAGTCGGTTCAGGCGTTCCTGAGAGTAGCAAACAGAAAGTATACAACAATAGATGATATCGATGCCTTAGTTCACAATTGCACTAACTACAAAAATTTCAATTTTCACTTTTTTAATGCCAAATACACTAAATCTCGTGCTCTTTCGTTTGCGCGTATCGAAATACTGTTATTCCGTCTCTTTCTACCAAAAATGTAGGTAACAGTTGTATTAACTATGTTCCATTAATGTTCCATTATACTAATGACCTTTATTTTTGTAATTCCAATCCAGATATACTTCAACTGATTTTAAGTTTCTCAACTGGAGAAAGTTTCAAAACACAAACATATTAAATACATTTGCAATATCTGCTCATACTTGTTAGCAGTGCTTTAGGAGTATATTATGTGTTGATAGTAGGTACAGAAGGATCAAGAAAGTTTGATGTAGAGACGCCAGCACATGAAGCTACCCGAAACTGACAAATTTTCCCAATCAACCTTGAACCTAATTTCTTCAATAATAAAGTTGAAAATCTATTAAAGAAATTTGACAGATTATTGTAGCTTGATGTGCTGGCGTCTGTACAAGTGTGTTAAGTACTTTTACTTGGAGGGGTTTGGCAATTTTTTAAGTACACAAATGTATTAAATCGTTTTGAGATATATTCCCAGTGTACATGTCAAATAAATAGAAAAGCGAAAATAAACTAAGCCCATTTAATTCAATGTTTATTACGTACAGTGAATACTCAAGCGTATTACTTTCTTTTAAGTCATTTGTGTTGCCCTGTGGGGTACGGACCTCGGCTTAGGGCGTCGCAGGGGGAGAGCAGCTAGGGACTGGCTGGATATACTAAGTGGATATACGATAAGGGAATTTAAAGCTACTGGCTCAGCGTCTCGAGCTGGCTCTGGCAAGGGTCGGGGCGGACAATTACGAGGACGTCGCGGCGGGCCTCTACGGCGAAGACGGAAGAACGGTTGGTTTTTGTTTTTGTAGACTGTGCTGGTTTTCCTACGGCTCTCTTGGAGCAGGATGATTGCGTCATCGGGAGTGACTAAGGTATGCATTGGTCGGCGAATCTTGGAAATTCGGGAGGGTTCGTATCGGGCGGCCGATGCGATAAGGGGATTCCTATGTTTGATTGTAGTATCAAAGAAACGCTTGGAGACGCGTTTTATGAACTGCTGGATGGTGGGTATCTTGAAGTCTACGTGAAAAAGCTCTTTTCGAACACAAAAGGGGGCTCTTGTGACTCTACGGAGGAATTGGTTTTGGAGGGTCTGTATCTTGTGGAGGAGGTGGGGCATTGCGTGTGCGAAAACAACATAGGCGTAGGTCATGATGACCGCGGTGAAAATACGCAGCTTGCACCTGAGTGATAATTTGCTGCGGGAGCTAAGAATGAAGTGGAGCCTACCTAGAGCAAAAGCGGCGCGCGAACGTGCCTGCTGTATGTGGTCAGCGAAGGAGAGGTGTCTATCGAGGACGATGCCTAAGTGTTTGGCTTGCTTTTCCCAAGGGATCGGCTTGCCGTACATGGTAATCGGACGGGGGGAGGGTGGGTTAATAGAGGACCGCCTGACTTTTGTCTGGATTGACTTCGATTCTCCACTTCCGGAACCATTTGCCCAGAATGTTTGCGGAAGCTTGGAGAGTGCGAGCGATGGCATCGGGTTTCTGACCGGTATAATATATAGCCGTATCGTCGGCGAATAGAGCTAGCTGGATATTTTTATGCTTGGGGATATCCCTAGTGAATAGCGTGAAATCGAGGGGGGATAGTACGGAGCTTCGAGGAACTCCTGCGCGAATGGGATGGGGGGAGGAAAGCTCCCTCTCAATTCTATAGCGGAAGGTGCGATTCGATATAAAGTCCCGTAAGATGAGCACGAGACGGTCAGGCACGGCGAGTTGGTATAGCTTATAGATTAAGCCATTGTGCCAGACTTTGTCGAACGCTTTCGCTATGTCGAAGAATAAGGCTCCCGTAATCGCGCCTCGTTGGAAGCCGGCGCTGAGGTGTTCTACGATGCGGTGGACTTGTTGGATGCATGAGTGTTCGGTTCTAAATCCAAACTGCTCATTGGGTATTAGACTCTTTGCGTCGGCAAAATCTTTGAGCCGCTTATACAACGTGTAACAGAAACCCCATATCTATCCAAAAGGATTGAAGACAAAATCTGGTATGGAGTCGCTCTCTGTGCAAAGTTTCAGCTCAAAGTAAGTGACTCACAGAATTGACCCCAAATTGTTGATTTCGTATGTTTCTTGAATACCAATAATAATAAAAGTGTCACATCACTATGAGGGTCATCACTTTCCGTCACTTGCCAATAAAACGATAATTCTCTTCGTTCTTCTTAATTTGAAAAATTCGGTCTCTGGTATCAATGTACCTGTTGAAATTTCTAATAAGTTCCACACATGTAGACATAGGATTAGAAAACCCTGGCCATATCGTTTGGTATCATCCAAAGAAGCCGTGCACTCGGTATGTAGATACCCTTTAAATTACACGTTGTATATAGGTAAGCCTTTCATAGATTTTGCCGAGGACGTTGAGTAAACTAATGGGACGGTAGCTAGACGGGTCAGACTTGGGCTTGCCTGGTTTGGGGATACCTATGACGGTGGCCTGTTTCCAGGTTGCGGGGAACATAATTATTATTGCTCAATGCGCCATTGAAGATGGCAGTCATTAGAACTATAAGCTGGGCGGGGAAAAGTTTGAAAACCCTATTGGTGATGCCGTCGGAGCCAGGGGCTTTTCGCGGTTGGAGACTTTTAATGATATCCTGGACCTCATCAGGAGTGATGGGGGCCAGTGGATTATCAGGATCTTCAACGGGCGGAAGGTAAGTTCTACGTTCGACTTCGGCGTTCACCATATCGGGGTGGGCTTGGTCTAATGGTTGAGAGCTGGGAGAACACTGGAACTCTAGGCTGTCGGCTAGGCATTCTGCCTTTTCAGAGTTATCGAAGGCGACACTCTTATCGGGACAAATGAGAGGAGGCATTGTGGTCTTTAACACTGGCTACTGCTATTTATGGGACGAGTGTAATGGATTTGATTGTAGTATGAAAAACAGTTTGTGTTTTATAAAAAAAAATAAACATTATGAATATGGATTACTGGTTTATTATTTTGTCTATTTAATGCATTATGTTCTCTACAGAAGTTAAAATGTAGTAAGTATATATTTTTAACCAATATTTTTTACTGAAATTTTCTTAAAAAGAATAGTGGTTTAAGTTAGAATGTACTAGGCAGCACTGCCCGATGTGATGAAGGTAAAGTTTTATTTATATTTGTGCGGGAAATGAAACAGTTTTGCTCCTTAGTTCGTCCTTTCTATTAGGTGAGTTATTGGGTAGGCGGGTACTCGGGTAGGCCTTGCTACCTTTTTTTCTGGTTGGGAAAACCATCGAATGACTTCTCTCGCTCTGGGTTAAGTGGAATGTAGTGTCAGACTTCTGCTGACTAAAAACTCACCCTGTTCCTTCAGCTGCCCTAATTTCCGGGGCCGCAGTATGTCTTTAGAACATTCCCGCAACCCCGGCAGGCAATGGCCTTATGGGGTCACTGGTGCTGAGAGCTCTTTGAGGCGTGCGTGGAACACGACGCGCCACCCGGCCCGGGCCTGGTCTTTACCAGACGGTGAGCTACCCCTGTCCGCCGGCGCCGTCCGCAAGCCCGCGTCTACCGTGGCCGGAGATCGACTCGCGTTGCGCGACGCCCAGACCTTCTCCCGCGGTGGCTGGGGCGTAAGGAAGAGAGTTGCCTCTCCCTCGCGCGTTCGGCCTCCTCCTTCGCCAGCATGACTGCTTCGCAGAAGGAGGCGACCGCATCCCATTCCCTCTAGCTCCACACCATGGTCTGAACCAGAGCCAGACGCGAGACGTCACCGCCACCCATCGCATCAACGCGACCTTGCTACCTACAAGAACATTGTATCGTTAGCTATGAATTCCAACCAACTAGTGGATGGTTGACCAGCTTACAGACTAACTGACAAAGGCACTGACGGGACGGGTCTATTCAAATCTGTGTGGTCTTTCCTCAAAAGGCCATTTCAGACTAATCTACACAATCCTCATAATCGATTGTGAATATGTGAACTATGTAGGTTATTTTATTCGAGTTAAACATAATTGTCTGGCAGTTTGTGTGCTTTTGCGGCCTACCCAAACGTAAGGACGTTGGTATTATTCGTCAAATCGTTAAGCTCCTTGTTCTAAGTTGAGCTATACGTCATTTGACAAATGCTTGCACTGTATGGACAGGGCCACTCAAATCTGTAGCCTCCTTTTTCAAAAGATCGCCTCAGGCTGAAACCTACTAGGTTCCCATATAATTAAACCAGTGTAGATTGTATGGACTTTAAAAGAGACAGACCCCTGAGTTTGCTTCGGTGTTTCTTCTCAGGGTAGTCAGTTAGGAAACACCGGCCTCATCTAGTTAATATTTACGAAAAAAAATGACGTGTAAAAGTGTTATTAAATAACCAATTTGCAAAATAAAGAACATTTATCATTTATTTATCATTTTGTCCTTTTACACATAGCTACAACCTATATCAAAGCATAAAACATATATAAAAAAATGAGATTCGGACCTGTCTAGTCCGCCATTTGCGATGAAAAATTTTACAATTCATAAAGAAAATTTGATATTTCATTCCGCCAGTTGACCAGTTGTTAACGAACGAAGTTCCTCTCTGTTTATCTTGTATAATTAGTGCATTGTTCTGCAGTAGCGTTTACTTGTGATTTGACGTCTTAATGAACTTAAATGACTTTATAGGTATATTACAGTATTAGAACCTATAATTGTAAAACTGCCTGTAGAGTACTTGTGCAGGCGACCAAATTATTATTAATTATTAATTAATAATAATTTGTTAATAAAAAATTAAATTAATAATTAAAGAGCAGTGAAGATAATTAAGCCACCTTCTCCTTGGTAAATAGCCCGTCGATGCTTTAAACATTTCTTTTTTATTCATTGTTGTGTTAAACGCTGCTATTTCTTTCAAGTCCAAACAATGTTCTTTGTATAAAATAATAAAATCTGGTACCATAATAAATACATTTATAAGTTTATAAAATTAATAATAATTTGTTCTTTGACAGTTGACACCCACAGTGGATATTATACTTGGGTATTAAAATAATACAATTTTTATAATTAAATCCAAACCTCCGTAATAATCGATAAGTTTTAGTCGAATTCACAACTTAGTTTTTAATGAATGAAGCAAATATATCTAGAAAATGCGCAATATTTATTTGAAATTAAAACATGAATTTGAACAAGCTAACAGTTGATAGGCTTGCGTTTGACCACTATCTCACCTGATGTTAAGCAATGATGTGGTCAAAGATGAAGCATGCTTGCCACGAATTAACCTATTCACTCTTGACTTTAAGACTCCCAGCTTATAATAGCTATCAGGAAACACATAGGTACTCCTGCAGGGAATTCCACTTCTTAGCTGTACGCACAATGAAACTATTCCCAAAACGTTTAAACGTTTAACGTTTACTTTGATTTTTTTTTATTTTATTCTATATCACTTTTGGCATTTTTATTTACTTACTTAATAGTTAATATTTTTCTAATGTTGTAGGCGTGTTGACATTGTGTTAATTTTTTATTTGATTCTATGTAGCATAAGAAATAAAAAAGCTGAAATCTATGGTAATTACATTTTTTTCTGGGAAGGAATCGTAGAAAATGTCATCCCCCTCCCCCCCCCTTGGTGACAACTGAGAAACAGACTTCCCATTTGTCCCCTCTAGTCAGTCAGTTTTCAAAGGGAACAGTCGGCACAAATTGTCACCCTGGTGACAACTGGGAAGACAATTCCCAGCTGTCACCCCGGAGGACAGGGCCAGAGGGGACTATTGGGAATAATCGTTTTTGAGATGTCCACAATGTAAACATGGCGCATCGCCGTTTGTCTTGTAGTCCGGGCTTGGTTGGATTCGACTCTGCAATTCAAAAACTGATAGGCTTGCAGCCCCAACTAGCAAAATACCCTTAGAAACAAAAGCTTGTAAGAGCTGTGGTTTCATATAAGGTTTATACGTGTTCTGATGAAGCCAGAAACCCTTAGTACCCTTACAAACAAAAGCTTGTAAGAGTTATGGTTTCATATAAGGTTTATATGTGTTCTGTTTAAGCCAGAAACTCTTATAGTGTTATCTTATAAGTCTATTTAAGTTTTAAGAGCATTCATACTTGTAACATTATTCTTATAGACGTATATAAGAAAACGTTATATAGTATTAATAAGAGCACTGGTCTTATAAGCGCCTTTTACAAGTCTAATTCCCTATGATTCTTAATTAAAACTTATAAATGCATTTTATAAGTACATTTAATCTTATAAGTGTTTTATTAGACTTCTGTTGAACGAGTGTTTTAAAAGTGTGATTATCTCACCTAAGACATATTAAAGAGTAGAAGCACTTTTAAAAGTCTTACAAGTGTCTTAACAATTCTCTATTAAGTGTTATTTATTTTCTGTGTTGTGTTTGACACGAGAAATATCGAGTATCTCTCCGAGCATCTCGTGCAACTGAAACAAAAAATATTATTGATGGTTCCGTGCAAAATAACGACCTAAGTATTAAAAAGTCTACCTGCCCAAAGTTTTTCAATATGTAGCTTGAAAGTGCGTTATGATTTCAACGATATGTTTATAATTTTAAATATATATTATTATGTAATTAATAGAAGTTTATTGGTTAATTAGTTACACAATTCACATTCATCACTTGAGTAGTGGTCGTAAATTGCAAATTTATGGCAGCCTGCGCACCAGAAGAAATCCAAATACAATAAAGTCATGATATCATTTTGGGCCATTGTAAAATGTTGGGGCAGGAACTTTGAAGTAGGATATCCACAGGCTATACATTTTTCACACAATACAAAGTGCGATATGTTCAATGGCCAAGTTTCATTCTTAAGCATTCGGAGCTTTCTTTTACTTATGAAACAGTCGACATCCATAACTGCAACCATACTTTGTGTGTATTTGTCCTAAAACATAATATAAGCGTA
Source organism: Tholera decimalis (assembly GCA_943138885.2). Lineage (NCBI taxonomy): Eukaryota > Metazoa > Arthropoda > Insecta > Lepidoptera > Noctuidae > Tholera > Tholera decimalis. The sequence continues at coordinate 30,557,310 of OW964551.2, forward strand.
TTTACATTGAATTAACGTAGTGGATTAATTATTTACTTGTACCTATAATGACTTCGTTGTTTGGTTTGGTTTTACTTATTAAGGAACCCTAAATTATGAGTAGTATGGCCGTGTAGACAACGGTTTTAGGTTTAATTTGACTTTTACGAGGGTGATATAAACCTTACACAAGAATACTGGAGTTATATTGTTCTGATAAAGCACTTATGAGTCGTGGTTAGTCGTAATGGCGACATTTTGAATATTATCTCACAAATAATTATAATTATATATAATAAAGGACACATTTTTGAGTAGGCCCGTTAAAATACTGTTATTCAAATTTCAAAATAATCGAGAAAAACTACTTCGCAACCTAATAATCGCTTAAAATGCGTGACAAACTAAGCTTACACACTTAGGAAAATGAAATAAAATATAATACTTACGTTCTTTAATTATTTTCCCAAAGATTCTCTTTACCTCACGGCGCGGCGATGGTTTGTGATTACCATTGGTGATTACACTCTTATAAGGAGATCACAAAGAGGGCTACAAGTGATATTACACTTAAAATAGCATTCGTAAGAAGACTTTAAGGTTATTTGCCCTTAAAGCAAGCTCTTGTAAGTCACTTGTAAGTTTGTTTTTCCTTATAAAAGTATTAGCAAGAGTTTTATAAGTTTGAAAATACACTTCGCGAGACCATTACAAGTCAATTGTAAGGGTGAATATACTTATAAAGTGCGCCCAAATCCACACTTATAAGTGTGATATAAGACTGAAAAAAATATGGTCTTGAGATATTTGTAAGAGTATTTTTTGCTAGTTGGGGCACGTCACTCATGTTCAAGGCTATTTGCTTTTTTTAATTATTTTAACGTGAAAACGTAGATGGAGTGAGCTGTACGTGACAGTTCACACTGGAATTTTACTTAATTTTACACAATACATAATAACAAACAGCAATTGATTTTTATTGTATTAAAGATATTAGCTATAGGTTTTTATAGTGCTAACATTTTAGCTGGACCAAACCATTCCAAAGCAACGTAGTAGTAATTGCAATCTACATGAAAGATTGCTTTGGACTATAGACTGAGTAGGTACTCTGTGGTCTCAAAAGCGACTCATCTGGGGAAACTGGACGGTCAATATTTACTATGCTGGTAAACCATTAAATCAAAGATGTATGTTGTAGGTTTGTATCCATTACCAGGTTCCTACGGTTAAAATCGAAAGTTTAAAAGATCAAGAAAACTATTCACAGTTAAAATAAACTATACTCAAATACAAAGTATTTTTTTCTGTCTCTTAAGATACAGGATAGCCTAGTTTTAGAGGCAGAGTTTAATTATTTGTGTACAGATTTCTATAGTATCCAAATGTTTTATGCAAATATTCTCTTCGATTCATTAAAAATTGTACAATACAAGTATTATCTGTAAATTTGAACTACAAGTGCATCTGTATATTTGGGAAGTAAAGATATTTATTATTTATTTCAAATAATCATTTTGAATATTGAGGCAAGTGAGTCCAAAGCATGAAGCTACTTGCATGTGCCAAGCGTAGATCTCTAAAGAAAAGAACGAGCAGAAACCTCCGTGCGTGCATCGGCATTCTTTGAAATCATTAAGTAGTTACATAAAAGGTTTATTAAGAAATAATTAAGCCATAATATTATATGTCCCTGAGTAAACAACATGCTTTACTGATTAAACCAACTATACAGTTGAGCGAAAAACTGATAATTCATGTATTGTTTCTAAAGTAGGTAGGTACTGGTGTGCTGTTCGAGCATTTAAGTGAAATTGTATTTAATATTTACTTTAAGATTTTGAATAAACATTTTATTTATTATTTATTTATTTATTTATTTATCGTGAGCTCATAATCTGATGAGTAAAACCAACGTATGGGCATGTAGGTAGGCCGCAAAAGTACTGACGTTGCAAGACAGAAAACTACTATAGAAAAACATCATAATGACACGTCTTGCGAAACTGCTGGATATCGATACCTTATGATGATATTTGAATATGATGAAAATAAATATTAAACCTTTAATTTTAACTAGCCACACTACCAGGCGACCGTTGACCTCGTAGTTGGTCAAGTTCCTTGATTTTATTATTGTTTTATTTTATTGGTATTCCCATTATGTTCTATTCTAAACTTCTGTTCTATTCTATGTCCGCAGAGTTACACTAGGTAATATGATTTCTTCACTTCAGTTTTGTAAATAAAACCCGCCAAGTGTGTGTTGGGTCATGTGCCATGCCATGTAGGGTTCAGTTTACTGCAACGCCAAGTGCGAGTGAGATTTGTTGACCGAGCGTCCCAGTACCTTGCTTTAACAAAAACAAACTTATAGGAGTAGAATACAGTTAAGTAGTCGACTATTACTCGTGTGAAGTCAACTTAGGTTAGATATTTTTCCTTTTAATTTCGTTATATGAAGGTACACCACCGTAACGTTTGAATTCCTACTTACAACCACTAAGTTAGTAGGCGAGGGGCACTTGACTCTAACGAAAATTAGCACTTTCAGGCTTAATATTTTACAAACAGGTCACTAAATCGAAAATTATTGCTTAATTAGATATATATATATAAGCAAAATACCACTCACTGATTAATCACGAAATCTCAGAAGCTACAAGTAGTAGGGCTCTCAAATTTTGCATGGGGGTTTCTTTTAGTACATAGATGCTCGCTAAGACGGAATTTGGTGAAATCCCAACGGGATCGGGATTTACACGGGAAAAACCTCCTACGCAAACGAAGTCGCGAGCAACTGCTAGTTATACACCGTGAAATTTTAATGGTTGTTTTCCCGAAGTGAAATGGCTTTGTCTTGGTAATACAATCGTTTTATAAACAAATAAAATATTAGAAACAAAAAATGGCGCAGTGTAGTTAATGCATTATCACCATGCGTGAGAGCTTATTTTGCTTTGAACATTTATTAATTACTTTTTCCTTTGTTGGCAGCGCGCGGCGGTGCGTGTTTCGTGTAGGTACAGACGCCAGCACATCAAGCTACAACAATCTGTCAAATTTATTTAACAGATTATCAACTTTATTGTTAAAGAAATTAGGTTCAAGGTTGATTGGGAAAATTTGACAGTTTCGGGTAGCTTCATGTGCAGGCGTCTGTACTTACGTTACGTCTATTGAACTACTAATGATTCTCGCGCTTTCGAGTTTATGAATATTTTTTTTAATAATTTGAAAAAAAGACATTCGTTTTTTTATAGTTTAACTGTATGTTTCGATACTACTACTGATGGGTAACCGTCCTGCACTGGGAAAACAACCATTGAAATTTCACGCTGTAGTATATAATATTTTATAATTACTACTCCCATTATTTTCAAAGGACGTTTTGGGAATACCTTCATTGTGCGTACGGCTAAGGAGTGGAATTCCCTGCCGGAGTATGTTTCCCGATAGCTATAACCTAGGAGTCTTTAAGTCAAGAGTGAATAGGTTACTTTTAGGTAAGCGTGCTCCATCTTCGACCACATCATCACTTACCATCAGGTGAGATGGTGGTCAAACGCGAACCTATTCTAAATAAAAAAAAAAGACCTATCCAACGATACCCCACACTGGGGTATACGAGATAAAAAAAAACAAGTACATGTAGGAGGAAAACCTAAAAAAAATGTTTTGTCATATTTTTATTTTACCGGCGTGATTATTACGTATATCAATGCCAAATTTCAGCGTTCTGGTACTAAATAGTTTCTGAGCTAAGCCGCGAACAGACGGATATGGCGAAACTATATGTGTTCCTTGTCGACTACGGAACCCTAGAAATGTACCTATAATTAAAGTAATTAACGACTAAAAGGTACGAATTTCATACGGTGGAACGTCCAACAGTCCCCATGTCAGTTTATGTATAACAAACCAATAATCCATTTCGGTGCATAAGCTGGTAGTGTGCAACCACAAAATATCTTCCTACCTGTACAAAGCAGAATTATAATTTGTTCGTTTCAGATTATAAAGTAAGTGATGATGATAAAAAAAATACATAGAAAATTAAGTACAAAGTACTACCAATATTTCAACCGTAAAACCTGTAAACGCTATTAAGTCTAAACTTCTCTTAACACATCGCTTCCTGGACAAGGCAATAGCAAAATTTGCGGTTCCTTTAAACCTTAAGCAGATACCAATATGAAAGTTTTTGGCTTGAATTTACTGGTGTGTTAAGTTTGTATGCGCACCCTTTGTTGTCTAGTGACTAGACTAAAGGGGAGGGGGTTGCATTTTGTTTTATTTGCCTCAGTCTCGACGCAGCTTTGCGTCTGTGTGCTTGTGTGCGTTCGATCGATGCATGACCAGGATTCATTTATAAGATTGTTAGCTTTCCAGATTAGGCTGTTAGGTCGAGATTTATTGAATAATAATATTTACGTCGATAAGTGGTGGGGCATTTATTTTGTGTTATCTTTTGGAAGAGATGATCTTCTTCCTCGAATCGATGATTACATTTAAATATTATGTTGGGCCCAGTAGGTAGCGTGCACGTATATGTGCACTTTAGAAACTTCAGTAGTTCTTAGTTCACTCTCCATACGTAACCATGCCCCATCTGGGCATGGTTATGTATGGAGACGATTTATTGAATAAATAATATTAGGTCCAACCTAGGAGTCTTTAAGTCAAGAGTGAATAGGTTACTTTTAGGTAAGCGTGCTCCATCTTCGACCACATCATCACCTATTTTCAATAAAAAAAAGGTCGATAAGTAGCGGGGCATTTATTTTGTGTTATCTTTTGAAAGAGACGATCTTCTTCTTCTTCGAATCGATTACCTACATTTAAATATTGAGTTGGGCCCAGTAGGTAGCCAAGCTAGTTGCGGCCTCAGTGGCGTTTATAAGGTCATTAGAGGTGTACGTATACGGGCACTTTGGACACTCCAGTAGATGGGGCATGGTTATAGAGACGATGAGTGCTCACGAAGCGCACTTAACATTAACAATACCGATTTGCTGGCTTTTCAATCTGCCTAGTCTTTTCCCTGTTTTGTTGGCAATCCCCATGCATGTCCTTCGCCTTGTAGGTAAACCGAGGGGTCAGTCAAACTTCTACTGACTAAAACCATACAGTGTTTCTCCTCGTCACTTCTTGCTGGGTGCGGGAAATCGTTAGCCTTATAAAGAATGACCCCATCTCAGTGACACTTTGCGGTCGCAAGCTCCATCTCTGATGAGGAGAGGAGTGAGCAGCTCAAAATTTCTTAATTGGCGCTCGGAAGCACTTGCGACACCTACTCGTGCCTATATGAAGAAATGACGGACTTTTGAGGTCGGTTCCTAGGCGAATTGGATACCATTTGGTATTTCATAAAGAGGAACTGTATATCTGAATCCTACAACGTAATAATTCGATATCTCTTGGTAAGGCGGATATGTCTGATTTCCATAATTCTAACTACCTCTAATAACTATTCAAGAAGATATTCGCCCGATGCGGGAATTTTTTTCCACATGCTTAATAGAGTGTAATGGAGTGGCATTTTCCATAAATGTTCTCGTTCATGTACTGACCAAATGTTTTCAAATAAAATATTAAATTTTACGTGAATTATTCACGTATAGTAAAAGCTTTTCTTTTCTGCCGGCATGTTTTGTAAATAAGCCAGCCAAATACAAAGTAGTAGTTACTTTTGCCTAGCATCTGTAACCATAGATGATACATATAAATAATCTGTAACACTGAGGAAATTGCCAACGTGTTGTTAACTTTTTAAAATGAATTATTATATCCACTGACTTGGATATCTATGGACTTGCCCTAACTACGAAATTAGCGTGCTACGTGCTACGAAAAACGAGCATATAAGATGGCTGCCGTTTGTAGTGTTGTAACTGCGAGCAATATGCGCAGCTGTTATCGATAACCTTCATGAATTTGTGTAATTTTTTAACTGACTTCAAAAAAGGAGGTTCTGTATTCGACCAGTATGTATGTATATTTGTATGTGTGTGTCTTTCATGTTTCATCGTCCCTTTTCATACACTTAACCGAAAAACGACAGTGAATGCACTGCTGCTTTCCGGCTGAAATATGAAAGGCTAAGTGCTAGAGTAGTGACCGCGATCTGGAAGACGTTGCGTTGGAAGACCTCATTCAAGGTGGAGCGACAACCTGGTCAAGGCTGCGCCCGAGTCCGGTGGATGCGAGACGCACAGAGCTGATCAGTATGGCGACGCTTGGGGGAGGCCTATGTCCAGCAGTGGACGTAAAATAATAACAATGTTTTATGTAAAAAAGACATGTATTCATTTCTGAACAAAATCAACTTATTTAATTCAATTATTATTACAAATAACAAAACTCAATTGGTTAGTAACATCTTTCATCAAGATTCTTAATCCTATGTTAGTACTTAACCTAACTTACAAGATTAGTTCGTGAACAGAAGCTAAGGGCAAATTTTCTTAATTCTTCAGTGTACTTTTTTTACGATTTGGCAATTTGCCTTTTAAGAAAGCCTTCTGCCCCTACACATTCATCCAGATTTAAACTTTCTTCATTATTTATGGATTTACCTTTCATAAGGTCTTTAATAATATTGTAATAATTAGCAATTTTTGCATCCCGTCTTCGAACCTTTTCATTTAAACTTCTCACTATTTGCTTAAATAAATGACATTTCTTCGTGAGATAGGTACCTTATTTTATCATTTGGTAGCTGGATCTGAAACATAGGAATTAATATATAATTATAATATCTTAACCATTGAACTGTCGTAATTAAATAACAATTAATTTTCAATTCTTTAACCCCTTATTTGGATAGATTGACAGAGGGAGAAATAATATGTACACAGCATTAGAAAATACAACATGTCCAGAGTCCCTTGGGAAGTTTACAAAACGTAATAAAATTATCATAATCCTTTTTTAAATATAACTCTATGTACTAAAAAATAACATAAATGACAAACTATTTTGATTAAATAGCTATTACTGTTCCTTGACTTTGAAATACGAGATTTAGTTGTATGTGAATATAGTCAGGTGGGAAAAAAGAGAAAAAAAAATCATAAATCAATATAATTATCAGATTTTTATGGAAAAAATCTAGTCAGTTTACAGGTGGCACATTTTCGGCAAAATATTCTTCCGCCAACTACAACTTCAATGGGCAAGTCGATTTCAATTTATTTTGTTTTTCACGAAAATAGTTTTGCTTATTTTATTAGTAATCTAAAACAATATCAAGGTTTTTCAATTATTAAAAATAAATAAGACATTCTTTAAAAAGACACTAAGTAATATTTGAAGTGTATTCTTACCATTATACTTGATGGAAGTTGTTGTGAGGAATATTGATGAGAGGAACAAATTTGCTTAAGCTGAAAAAAAAATAGTCACAAAAATTAATTACTTTTTTTCCTAATTAAATTGATTGAAATTCGAAATACTGCCAATACAATAAGTATTCAACAAGATGTTCATGTTGAAATTACTATGCTATGCAATTTTTCTTTAAAAACATACCAGCATAGTCGATGTGGGAACGACACAGTCAAGTAACCTTATCACATCGAGGGCTCTGTTAAAACAAGCTTCGTCAAAGTGCATGGAGCAGATATGCCACATTTCATGTCTAGGGTTTCTATTTTTTCGGCATCGGACGCCGAGAGCTTCCAGAGTTTGATCTCTGGAAGCGCAGTGAGGAGCGACGAGGGGGGCGCCGACAGGAGGAAGGAGTTCCTCAAGCGCCCCCGCGACGATGAGTCGTCGTCGGAGGAGGGGCTTGTCTCGGCCCGTAAGATCCCCACTAGTGTGCGGGGTAAAGGCCGAGGCAAGACCTCGGGGAGGGGGCCTCCCTCTGGAGAGCCCAACACTGGTCTGGCCCCGAGCGAGGCCAAACTAGAAGAGGCCGTGGCGGCTGCCATCCGTACCATCTCGCGGAAGCGCAACCGGAAGAGTAAGGAGGACGCGATCGGCGAAGCCATGGCCTCCATCAAGGCGGCCGCGCGGACTTACGGCGGGGCTCCGGCTGCAAGGGACGACATGTCCGATCTGCGGCCGGAGGTCACCCGCCTGACTGCCGCCATAGACGCTCTTCAGAGGGAGAACGCCGCCCTCAAGGCGGACCTGGCCGCAATCCGGGGAGCCGGCCAGCGGAATGCGCCGCCGCGGGGCCAAAAGGAGAAAGGCCGGCCCACACCAGCGGAGGACTCGGTTCTCGACCTGGTGCGACAGGAGCTGGCCGCCTTCCAGCAGCGGTTCTCCGTATTGGAGAGCCGCGTGCTGCGACCCCCGCTGGCGGCGACTTCGTACGCGGCTGCGGCCGCGTCCAAGCCTCCCCAGACGACGACGAGGCCGCCTCAGGCGAAGACGGCGACGGTGCGGACGGCACCAGTGACGGCGGCCCCTGCGAGGGCAAAAACGGCCCCGGCCAAGCCGAAATCGGGCCCATCAAAGCCGCCTCCGACCCCGACACCTGCGGGGCCGAAGCAGGCGGCCAAAAAGAAGAAGGCCCAGGCCGGGAACCAGCCGTCCCAGCAGCCTCCTCCAAAGACTCCTCCGGCCGGCGCCAACTGGCAAGTGGCCGGGGAGAAGAGGAAGACTGCTGGCGCAGCCAGGTCCTCGTGGCGTAGGGAAAGACGGCGGCGGCGAGACGCCGCGGCGCGATTGCGCGCCCCCAAGACCGCGGCTGTGGTGATCACACTGCAGCCGGACGCGGTGAAGAGGGGCGTGTCGTACCGCGACGTGCTCGCGAAGGCGCGGCAGGTGATAGACATCACGGAGCTCGGCATCACCGGTGGCCTCCGTCACCGGGTCACTGCGACGGGGGCTCGGATGTTAGAGATCCCCGGCGCGGACAGTGGCCCTACCGCTGACGCTCTGGCCGAACGGCTCAGAGCGTCCTTAAATGCGGAGGAGGCCCGAGTCTCCAGACCCACCAAGCGCGCAGACATGCGCATATTGGGTCTGGATGACTCCGTGACGGCCGAGGAAGTGGTGGCCGCCGTAGCCAGGACTGGGGGGTGCCCTCCCGATCAGGTGAGGGCGGGCGCCCTGCGTCCTGGCTTCACGGGGGGGCAAACCATTACGGTTAGCTGCCCCGTCCCGACGGCCAAAAAGATCCAGGAGGGCCGAAGGCTCCTGGTTGGTTGGGTGTCTGCGCAGGTGAAAGTCCTGGACCCCAGACCCCTGAGGTGCTTCCGCTGCCAAGTGGGCAACCATGCGGCATGCGTGTGCACCTCGGAGGTAGACCGCAGCGATAGGTGCTTCCGCTGCGGTCAGCCCGGTCACAAGGCCGGCTCGTGCTCCGCCCCGCCTCACTGCTTCGCATGTGAGGCGGTTGGCAAGCCGGCCGATCACCGGGCTGGGGGCAAGTCCTGCGCCCCACCCACCAAAGCCAGGCGCAGAGGTAGGCCCTCTGCCGCCGTCGTCACCGCCACCGCCGCCGCCGCCGCCGCCGTCGCTACTGCCACCGCCGTCGCCGTCGTGGCTGAACCCCCGCGAGGGGCCCTGGAGGAGGCTGCAATGGATCCCGATTAATGGCCCCATTGCGCTTCCTCCAGGCGAACATCAACCACTGCGCCGCTGCTCAGGAACTTTTGCTCCAGAGCATGGCGCAGTGGTTGATCAACGTCGCCGTGGTCGCCGAGCCGTATTTTGTCCTGCCCAGGAACGACTGGGTGGCGGACTTGGACGGCTCGGTGACCCTCGTTTCGTCGGCCGCCGCCGGTACCCCGCCCCTCGATCGCGTCAAGAGAGGGCGTGGGATCGTCGCAGCACGGTTCGGAGAGATCGCTGTGGTAGGCGTTTATTTCTCCCCGAACCGAACTCTCGCCGAGTTCCAGAACTCCCTAACGGAGCTGGGAGACGTCGTCGTCGCCCTCGGTTCCCTCCCCGCCCTCGTCCTCGGGGACTTCAACGCCAAGAGTCCGGCTTGGGGTTCCCGGTCCACGGACTATAGGCGGGGCAGGATGCTCGAGCACTGGGCCCGTGCGCAGGGCCTGGTGATCGAGAACCGGGGTTCTGTCCCCACGTGCGTGCGGTTTACGGGCGAGTCGGTGGTGGACGTTACGTTCGCCACCCCCAGCCTGTCACCGCGCGTCACCGACTGGCGCGTTATGGAGGAGGTGGAGACCTATTCCGACCACCGGTATATCCGGTTCGACGTCTCCACCCAGACCCCAGACGCGCCGGTCCGACGGGACCTGAGTGGTCCGCGATGGGCGCTGAAGCAGATGGACCGGGAGCTATTCCTGGAAGCCTCGATCGTGCAGGCCTGGGGGTCACCCCCGGACAGGCCTGCCGACATAAACGACGAGGCGGAGTGGTTCCGGGAGGCCATGTCGGAGATCTGCGACGTGGCCATGCCCCGGGTCCGGCAAGGACGCGCCCGGCGTCAGCTGTACTGGTGGTCGAGCGAGCTAGCAGCGCTGCGCGAAGCGTGCGTTGCGGCGCGACGCCGGTACACCAGGTTCCGCAGGCGCCGCACCCGACCTCCGGATGCGGCGACTGTAGAGGCGGAGCTGTACGAGGGTTACAGGGCAGCGAAGGCCGTCCTCCGAGACGAGATCTGGCGGGCCAAGGAACTGGCCCGGGAGGAGATGCTGGCGACTCTGGACGGGGACCCATGGGGCCGCCCCTACAAGTGGGTGCGAGAAAAGCTCCGCCCCTGGGCTCCCCCGCTGACGCAGAGTCTCCAGCCTCAGTTCTTGGAGGACGTGGTGAGCGCCCTGTTCCCATCGCGAGGGGAGCACGCTCCCCCGCCCATGGCTCCGTCTCCGACGGAACCTGAAGCTGGCGCAAACGCGGACCACAGCGACGACGACGTCTACGACGCTCCAGAGGTGACCGAGGTAGACTTGAGAGTGGCGGTACAACGGCTCAAGGCCAAAAATACCGCCCCAGGACCCGACGGCTTGCCAGGGAAAGCGTGGGTCCTGGCCTCGGAGACTCTCGGGCCTCGACTAGGGGGGCTCTTTAGCGCATGCCTGGAGAGGGGCCAGTTTCCGCTTCGCTGGAAGACGGGAAAGCTGGTCCTGATCCAGAAAGCCGGGCGCCCTGCGGACTCTCCGTCCGCATTCCGGCCCATCGTGCTGCTCGACGAGGTGGGCAAGCTCTTGGAAAGAGTGATTGCAGACCGCCTCTTCGGGCACCTGAATCGGGTGGGCCCGGATCTTGCGGAGTGCCAGTTTGGCTTCCGCAGGGGGCGCTCGACGGTGGATGCTGTCATGCGCGTGAGAGCCCTCACGACGGGGGACGCGGTATCCCGGGGCAGGGTCATCTTGGCGGTGTCTTTGGACATCACCAACGCCTTCAACACCCTGCCCTGGAGTTGCATCAGGGAGGCACTCCGGTATCACCGGGTGCCGACCTACCTCCGTCGCATAGTCGAGGACTACCTGACGGACAGAGCCGTCATCTACCCCGGTCACCGGGGAGAGTGGAACCGGCGAGAGATGTCGTGCGGTGTCCCACAGGGTTCGGTCTTGGGGCCGCCCCTGTGGAACATCGGATACGACTGGGTGCTGCGCGGCGACCTCCCTGACGGCGTCAGCGTAGTATGTTACGCTGACGACACGCTCGTCCTGGCGCAGGGAGAGTCGCACCAGGCGGCGGCCGACCTGGCGACGCAAGCGGTTGCGACAGTCGTTCGTAGGATCCGGCAGTTGGGACTCGACGTGGCGCTGCACAAGACCGAGGCCATGTGCTTCCATGGCGGTCGGAACGCGCCACGGTCCGAGTCCCACATAACGGTGGAGGGGGTTCGCATCGGCGTCGGGAGGACGATGAAGTACCTGGGACTCGTCCTCGACAGCCGGTTGAACTTCAGGGAGCACTTCCTGAGTTTGGCCCCAAAGCTGAACCGGGCAGCAGCCGCCTTCAGGCGACTCCTGCCTAATCTCAGCGGGCCAAACGCCTCCTGCCGAAGGCTGTACGCCGGCGTCGTGCGGTCCATGGCCCTCTACGGGTCCCCAGTGTGGGCCCTGTGCATCCGGACGCGACCACTAAAGTTGGTCGCATGCCAGAGGGTCATGGCTATCCGAATGATCCGGGGATACCGCACGATCGCCGGCGAATCGGCCAACCTCCTTGCCGGATTGCTGCCCTGGGATCTGGAGGCGACTGCCCTCCAGCGCGTCTATGAATGGCGCGTGGAGGCGCAGCGCCGGGGCGTATCCCCGCTGCCTCGAGAAGTCGAGGCGCGGCGGGAAGAGCTCCGGCGCGATCTCAGGGCAGTATGGAGGGAACGACTGTCGCAACCGACGGCCGGGCACGCCGCAATTGCGGCGGTAAGACCCCTCTTTGAGGAGTGGCTAGATCGGCGTCACGGCGTCCTGACCTACCGCATGACGCAGGTCCTCACCGGACACGGAAGTTTCGGGAGGTACCTGTGTCTGATGGGTAAGGAAGAGACGCCTGGGTGTCACCACTGCGAGGGTCGCCCTGAGGACACAGTCGAGCACACGGTGCAGGACTGCCCAGCTTGGGCAGAGCACCGACGTGTCCTCACGGCGACAATAGGCGGAGACCTCTCGCGCCCGGCCTTGGTCGAGGCCATGCTGCGGGGCGAGAGGGAGTGGGAAGCGGTCGCCTCCTTCTGCGAAGCAGTCATGCTTGCGAAGGAGGAGGCGGGCCGCGTGAGGGAGAGGATGGCGTCCTCCCTCCAGCCCAGCCGCAGTGGTAGACGCCCACGGCGTCGGACGTCGGCCGACGATCTCCGGCCACCGTAGGCGCGGGCATGCGGACAGCGAGTAAAGGGCAACTCGCTGTCCGACCATGGACCATGCCCGGGTCGACGGCGCGTCGTGTTCCACGCGCGCCTCAAAGAGCGTCAGCAACATGACGAGGCCCCCTCTGCAGAGGGCCGAAGCCCGCCGGGGTCGTGGGACTCATCCCGTTACCGTGGCCCCGGTATGTAAAGGGTTATTGAAGGAACACCGTGGATTTTAGTCAGTAAAAGTCTGACAGTCCCTCCCACCCTGCCCGGAGTGGGAGGACTTATTTGATAATTTTACCACGCTAAAAAAAAAAAAAAAAAAAGGGTTTCTATTTTTAGCTTTTATCCATTTCTTCTTTCATATTTCGTTTCCAGGAAACCTGTGGATTAAAAAAATATCATTCCAATGTATTTCACACACTGTATCAATATTATCGATATTTATCCGCGCGAATATCGCACATCACTAGCTTTACATACCAAGAATTATTGTATGTAAACAATGCAACGAAATAAAGAAAATAATAACGTTATAAGCCATAGAAACATGACTCCGGTTGAAATAATATTCAAAAAGATCATCTAGTAACAATAAATTACACATAATAATTCTAAATATTCGACTGGTTTAGTGAAAACTGGTTACTAACCTTTGCATAGTCAAGGCTGATTTTTGTTTTTTCTCGCACTACACTGTTTTATACAACACGAGGGCATGATTTTCTTATTATTGTTTAAACTCAGAACACCGAAATACTTTTTCTCTACTTTTCTTATATACGTATTTTTCTATAAAACAACAAAAATATCTTGAGCAAGCAACAGTTTGACAGCACAACTACTACAAAACCACAGAGTACTTTGGGCACTCAATATGGCGACCGGTCACGCATAGACATGATTTTGATGGCGAATAAAAGTTTTGACTTTGTACTTGACAAAAATTTAGACGTCGCTCTTGTCATATGCAGCTCTTGGTAGGTTAAAAAGAGACAACACGCTTTTTGTCGTGTGTGTGTCGATTCGATAGATATTTGTACAACTATTCCAAGGATCTTCTACCTACTAACTGGATTGCTTACGAATGATTCAAAGAATACAGAAAGTCTTTCTTAGCCGTTAAACAATAGAGTATAAACTTGCACGCATAAAACTGAAGGAGTTATTCGTTCCGATCGAGACAGTGCGTGTGTGGACTGTGTCCCTTTCTTCTGTGTGTCAGATTAAAAATATTTATTTTAATGGTAATTTTTTCGACCTGTCTGTTGTAGTAATAACACCTAGTTTTAAACTTCTTTGGAATTCTATCTTTAAAATGAATTACCATTATTACTGTATGCATATTAATGAAAATTAAAGTTATTTTACCATGCAAACACAAGATGTTTAAAACAAAAAAAAAATGGAATTTGTAACAATTAGTAGTGATATTATATACTATACCTGACAATTACTACGTTGCCGTCTGACGTTTATTTGACATCTGTATGTTTGTAAATTTGCATTATATTTAATTTTGTGAGTTTTCGTAATATTAAAGTGCAAGATACTGTAACCATGGTAAGAACGTGTTTTGTGGTTAATTGCAAGAGTGAAGGGTACCCCGGGTCTGGAATTTCCTTTTTTAAGTAAGTTTTGGGACTTTGTTTACAAATTGCATTTAGGGTGACTATGTTTTCAATGTAAAAGTGGATGTTCTTCTCTTTATTCTTCTTATTTATTATTTTTCTTTCTACTCATTATTTATTATTTTAAGCTTTCCTAAAAATGATGATCTTCGAGACCGGTGGCTCAGTGTTCTACACAGAAAAAGGTCAGAAATGGTTCCAAAATTTGTAGCCGCCATTTCAAGCCCGAAGAAATATTGCATTTCGAAACAAGATCAAATGATGCAATTCCATCCATTTTCCCTAAAGTAAGTTATCGATCTTTACAAATGACATGAAGATCACCGTTTCGAAATAGAATATGAGCATAACAAGATGAATTTTCATTTTGAATCTATCTTAACCATAAATACTAAAATTTTGTTCTCATCAATCTATTATTATTTTAGATTCCTGTTAAAGCGAAAGAAATTAATGTTTTAAGTACTATAATATTGAAACCCACTAAAGAAAAGAATATACAACCTGTACTGGGCACATTCAAAGATCTGGTAAGTGAAAGTTATGAAAGGAGTCAAATTAATAAGCATAAAAGTCGACATTTTAGTAGATTTTGCCCAAAAACTCAGCTACGCAAACTTGCTTACAAGTTAGTTTATTATATTAACAATTACTTATAACTTAGTTACTTAACCTTTATCCACTGCAGTTAGTTAATGTCGAAAAATAATAATAATAATTCATAATTTAAAGATTATTTCCATACTTTTAACTAATAATAGTGTAATACATTTTTTAGGGTTGTGTGTCAAGCAAATCTTGTAACAAACCTGCAGCTGCAACATATGAGGAACTAGAAAATATAGAACCAACCTAATAATAATAACCTTATAATTGTCATTCGATCTGCCTCCTTTATGTTTAGAATTATGTATGTTAATAATATTGTTTTCTAACCTTAAATAGCACATGTGGTGTTAGCCTGTAATTAATTGTTACACTTATAAATGTAATATGACTGTTTCATACAAATGTATTGTGTAAACAATTGTAGGTTAACCTAAATAAATATATACACAAATAAATTATATATCTTTTGTTATTCTTTCTATTTATAACCATCGTTTTTCATAAAGGGTTTAAGTAGTTTTAATTATATTTAAACATTGCATCATTTTATTTTTAGTCAACCGTACAAGTGTTGAATAAACGTAGATTACCAATTAATGCACGTTTGTTTGGACGTCTACACCACTGCCTATCAAGGCCAAGCCTTCGAACAATAGGGAATATGCACGTTTTTTTTTATTCATTAAATTAATCATTCATAGCTTTATTTTAAAGAAAAAAATATAAATAGGCCCGAAAAATGTCTAATTATTTTTTAAAGTGCAATCGAAAACATTGATCAAATTTCAACAGTTCAAACGCCGCCATTTAGCGCGCGCCTTTCATGACGTCATTGGTTATGTCGCATGTCATTGTCTGTCCCACAGAGTACTTTCATATATATAGAACCCCGTATTACATTGACATTTACAACATAACCAATGACGTTACATTTCGTTTGACCAATGGTGAAGCGTTTTGTCAATTTGAATTTTCGACTTTTTATTTAATATTTTCTGGGTTAATTTATTAAATAACCCAAAAAATACTTGTAGGATATAATTTAAAGACACTATAGAATATTTCAAAAAATATTTGGGACTAATTTAAATGTTATGCATATTCCCTATTGCCAGCTGGTGATTCTGTTATTAATTCTGTATCTGCAATAATTGTATTTGTATCACGGGTCTTAACCACTTTGAAAGTTTATAATTCAACGCAATAAAGTCTGCTTAACAAAACCAATTTTGCATTTAGCCCGCATAAGGAAGGGTTTATTATAGAAATTAGCGCGCTCAATATAAGTTCCTCAGATATATATTGAGAACTAGCTTTTCGCCCGCGTGGAATTCTGTTATATCGCGCTACCGTGCAACTGTTCAAAAATCTGAGATAGAACCCTATATAGTTCCCAGGGTTTTAAACTATCTCCATGCCAATTTTTTTCGAAAGCGGCTCTGTAATTTAACCGTGAAAGCGTAACAGACCGATACAGACCTTTGTATTTATAATTTCTTTCTTTCTATTTAATACGTTGTTAAGAAAAAAACCGGCCAAGTACGAGTCGGACTCGCGCATGAAGGGTATTTTTATAGGTAGGTAATGAATGGTACGGAACCATTACCTATAAAAAGCGCCAAAAAATCACAACTGTTGTATGGGAGTCTCCCTTAAATATTTATTTTAATTAATTTTTAGTATTTTTTGTTATAGCGGTAACAGAAATACATCATTTGTAAGGTTAACAATAAGTGTCTTAAAAAAACCTGCAAATATTGCATCATTTAAAATTGTCCTTACGTTTATCGCGAATTGATATCCACACTACTAGAAAGAGATAGCTAGGTCCTTCGAGGGTATACTCTTCGGAACGGATTTGAGCTTCGCGTCCGCATTCCAGTTTAGGTACAAGTTCCTTGAACTATTCTTCATATAGTAGAATACGCCATCTCCATAGGTAGATAATTTTTCTATCTCAATGTTATATCCAATGTGCCAGTCATGGTCCATGGATGCTAGTATTTACACCCGAGAGCTTAAACTCAATGGCTAATATTATTTTTTAACCGATTTAAAAAAGGAGGAGGTTCTCAGCTCGTTGAAATCTTTTTTGTGAATTACCAGGAGAACTCCTCAAAAATTAACGGCTCTGTATCTGGCATAAAGCAATATTTTGTAAAAGGTGATAAGTAATTGACATTTAGGGTTTTGTAACTAGATAAATTACAAACGGACCCACAAAAAAGCTTGAAAAAAATGTTTGGCTTTGCAGTGTTTAGAGATGGAAGTCGGTTTTATTTTTTGATAAAATGTTTTTTTTTTTCATAAAGTCGTTAAAATTAGTAAGTATCTATTTGGATCATCTTCATAATTTTAGCCCAAACATGCCCATATGTGTTCTAATCTTTAGTATTCCCTTCTTGTTATATTAAAACCAAACGGTCTTTATTACTTGTAAATACTTTATATAATCGCGTGGAGCGTTTGTTGCGGTTACTTGTGTTGTTTGGAACGTGGAGAGGTAAACATGGTGTTTTGCAGCATATCCAACTGCGGAAACTCTTCCAAAATTTGTAACTTTACAAATAAAGGAATAACATTTCATATATACCTAATTACTTAATTTTTGAAATAATGTCGTTTTTGATAAATATAATCAAATGAAATATTTTCGCCACCGATTACGATTTTTTTAAATTTATTTCTTTACGATTATCACAGAAAACTATTTTTTTCTCAATTTTATAACCATTAATACATAAGCTTGTTCATGTCTACTTTTACAACTGCTAAAAGCAGCAATGAAATTATAGTCATGCGCAATAAACAATATCACCGTTTACGTATTACAATTTACAATTTATAAACATGAGTTGGCCGCGAATTAGTGACGTACCACTACTATTTTGTACCGGTTATTTCTTACCGTTAGCTTAATAGTTAATACGTAGTTTTACCGAAATTCGAATGAAATATAATTTTTCGTTAAATATTTCAATACGTATTTTCATTAAGCATGTTTTCTTCCTGTTTAAATAGTTTATAAAAAGTCGTTTTTCAGCGATTATATATCTGTTAATTCGTACTTTTTATTAACTACTTTTTCATTCAGAAAATTAATAGGAGGTGGGCTTATTATTGTTATGTTCATAGGTAAGTTAAATAACAGTTTGCGTTGGGTATCCTTGTATCATTGACGTGTTCATTATTTATCTTTTTTTATGACAAAATAATTAAAGATACATATTATTATGTACATTGTAAGTATAGTAGATTAAGTTGGATCGGATCGATACGTTTTCATATTATTTATGCATCTGTTTTACTTTATCCAATGCTATTATTACAGGTTTCCGAAAGATCCACATATCATCAATCAGGATGGATTGATGATATGTGGATCTTTGATATTCACTGCTATATTTTTAATCGGATATCATAAGACTTTATACTGGCGTGGAATTGTAGTGAAAAGAAATCTAAGACAGCAAAGCAGCTTACAAGACAGTTTTAGCACTCCGCAGTCTCACTGGATTAAATAGGAAGTTCGAGTACAAGTTGCTTCCAATTCCAAATAAATTGTAGAAGACTCTACATTTTTTATTGTACGAGGCATGCCTTTTAAGTTCTGTCGTTTCCATATTTCCCGGCAATTTTGAATTTGGAATTGTTCTATATTCGAATGTGTTTAAATTTTGAATCTCAAAACAGTTGTCAATTCAAAAGATTGTCTAGAAGATATCGCTATAAGCGATAAGACCGGCATCGTAACTATATAATTTACGTAAAACAGTTGTGTAACAATTTATTTTGGTGAACAATAAAGTATATTCTTCATTGTTCGATATTAAGTTGTGCCATTATTGCTCTATTTGATTTGGTCATTGTGTTTTTTCACATAAGGTGAAGTATTGGAGAGCTTTTAAGATTTGTATAACTAAATAATAAAAAAATATACTTACACAACGTTTTATTGTATTCACTTTTCTCCTAAATAAATCTTCTAAAACCACGTCGAGGAATGAAAAACTTTCAATAAATTAGTTATCTATTGTTACGAGACTCCTTGGCTATTAACGCTCAACGGAAAATTATCGATAATAATATGAGCATTACGAGGTTTGCACTGCACTATTCCTAAATGAGAGTGAGTGCGCGATATTTTTTCTGCTTTTCGCACACGTTACGCCACCTGAGATTATGCGTTTTTGGAAATATAGCGTAATGTCATCGCTAAAAGTTAAATTTCTTGTAATAATCAAAAATGCATGTGTAGGCGATAGTGTGTATGTATTGTTTGTTTATGTGGTGGTAGCTGCGAATCGGCGACACGCGTCTCAGTATTAAAAGACAGTACGGTAGCAATTTTATGATTTCTGTGAGTGACAGACAGGAATTTCCTAAAAACAAAATAAAGGCAGGTTATGGCGTCAGTTTTCGATTGATTGGTCGGTGAAATGGTTTTTCCAAACCGTCATAGTTTTGAAGTACTTGAATGAAATGTATAGGTACATACTGAAACTATTGTTTTAATTATTTTTATCATCCGCGTAGGGTTGATCCTCAAAATTTTGTATTTAAAAATCTCGCATCAGTGTTTGTAATATTTGAAAAACACAAATTGCAGATTAAGTCGTTGAGTTTTTTTTTTCTGCGTGGGTAAATTATCAAATGACTCCTCCCGCTGTGGGTGGAGCAGAAGGGAGTCTCAGACTTCTGCAGTCTAAAACACCAACCTACTCCTTCAGTTGCCAAGGCCGCGGTATCTCGTTAGAGTATTTTTGTAAACCTGGCAGGCAATGGCCCTATCTGGCTCCGCCAATGCCACGTGCAGAACACTGCGCGCCGCCAACTTGGGCCTGGTCAGTACCGGATGGTGAGCTACCCCTGCTCGGCGTCCGCAAGCCCGCGTCTGCGGTGGCCAGAGATCGGCTCGCGATCCCTGACACCCGGGGCGGAGGAAAGTTCACGCCTTCATGCGTTCAGCCGCGAAGGAGAACTTCCTATAGCATGACTGCTTCGCAGAAGGGGTGACTGCATCCCATTTTCCTTCCAATTTGCCCCGCACTACTGTGGTCTGAACAAGCGCCGGGAGCGACATATAGTTGGGATGTTTCCGCCATCGATCGCCTCATTTGCCTCCATGAGAGGCATGGCGGCGGCGGTGCTCCACCCAAGCAAGGCATGTCTTCATTGTTTGCTCCACCGTGTATTCCAGGTGGTCGCCACAATGATGGCACCCAATAGTTTTGAGCATAATACCACATTCAGTGATTAATTTCAATTTGTACAGGTTTCGATTTGATTCAGTTTAGATATACTTAGGTAGCTGGCGAAATGTCAACAAAAGGACTGTCCACATTTTTGGTTACGTTATTATTTGGTTATGTTCATTCAAAATACTAACATAATTGTGTACATTTTCATTTCCAGTCTTGTTTAATAGTCACAGGTGCAGGTGAAATGAAATTATTCTTTCATCATCAGTACTGTATCAGTTTTCAGGGATGGCATGTAGCGCGTCATATCGTCGCGTCGTCGTGAAACAGCCGGGTGTTGCATCGCATCGACGTGGTTCGGCGGTTGGCCGCTCCGACGCGTCGCGACGCATCGATCGACACCTGTGGCAGCCTTTGTGGCGGCAGACTTCCCTGTTTGGCAGAGAACGTAAACTTTTACGATTAGGAAAAGGTAAGTTGCAATTTATCCTTGTGTTTGTTTCGGGGATTCTACATACGTTTTAAAAGTGATATTTTGAATTAATTTATGAAATATATTTTATGTATCATTTCGGTATCTTTTTGCTAGAATAGACTCGTATGTTAAATATTACTAGGTACTTAATCACATATTTTAAATTATAATTTACTTTAAATTCAACGTTATCTTTTACCGATTTAACTTATATATTTAGATGCTAATGGAATACTAATTATGCTATTCTATAGAAAAACCACCGCGGGAAAGTACGGATGCCAAAGAGAGTTTGAGTTTTATCAAAATGACCTGTCAGTCCACTTGACTGTCCCTAGGACCTAGGTCCCTAACAAATGACATTTCACTTCACATCACCAAAGTTTAAATGGTCATATTTTTACAGAAAAGACCATATGGTCCATATATTCCCACCGCTAAATCGTGAACGCGTGACAACTCGAACCAAATCAACGGGGGAAAGCGAAAAGCCACTCCAAAAGATAAGGAATTAATTCCGTAGGGTGTTACACTCATTTATCACAAGTTATCGGAGTAATCTACGCACCTACCTCCCACTTCCTCGGAGGACCTGGAAGGGGAATGCCAGATAAACCACTTCAAAGGATAATGGCCAGATTTACTAGGGCCATCGTCATAATGTAGATGATTTATTGTCATTATTTACTTATTTGTGAATTTATTTTTTTACTAAAATGTGTACCTAATGGAAATATATGTATACGAATACAATCATCTCCCTTTCCAACTATGTCTATATGTGAGAACTTCAATGGTGTAAGAATAATTTATTATTTTATGTTTATTATTTAATCAGTTTATTTAAAAGACCTAAATAACTTGCACGTATTTTCAAAATTGTTATCGGTGTGTACAGAATCTATTGGATAGACTTAAAACAATCATTAAACTAATAAATTTAAAATGAATAAAAGGAGAAATTATCGCAACCATTTTCGTCGTACGTTCGTCTGTCTGCATTTTATTGTATTAGCGATCCTTCGAGCAAAATGTAAGAGAGTGGGCAAATTCCTCCGACACATAAATTGTACCCCACCTTATACCCCGCGTAAACGCTGTAAAGTGGCTCCCCCTATATAAGGGTTTCATTCCAGGACTAATTGGTTTAGAAACCGTCTGATAGAAGCTAATGAGTGAGCGCCTTTTTAGAGGTCATGTTGTAATAAGAATCAATTAGGTGTTGTAGAGACTTTTTGAATTTGTTACAAGTAGGTACAAGATAAATATGTTGGCTTCAGAAAGTTCAGTTAGCCATAGGTTTATAGCTACTGTTCTAGCTTCTAGCGGTTCAATTAGGTTTACTGGGTCTTTTAATTATGTAATTCATATAAGAACTAAGCAAGTTAGACGTTGATCTTTATATTGTTTACAAACGCTCCACCATATTTAACCCCAGGATTATAAGTTAACAACTGACGAGGTCATCTCTTAGGGTAGCTGGGATGTAAGGAAAAGTCCTCACATCTCAGCCACCCTGGGAGGCGCCTCCGTCACAAGCGAGCCGATCTCCGGCCACCGTAGGCACGGGCTTGCGGACGACGCGATGCGCGACGTGTGTTGTAGCTCTACGTCCGGCGAGTTCCAGGGTCGACGGCACATCGTGTTCCACACGCGCCTTAAAGAGCAGTCTATAGCAATAACGGGGACTAATAGGGTCATTGCCTGTAGGGGTTGCGGGAATACTCCTTCGTTTAATCAGTGAAACTCTAATAGATACTCCCTTTCGCTCCAGTAGTAATTTGATTATAAGTATCTCTCCGAAAAAGAAGCATCATAAGTTTATAAAATTGATGACATTTTTTAATCTGGCCCAGAGCGAGGCTGGTTTGCTCGCAAAGGATTTCGAAAACGCATATTTATAAAAACATTTTGTGCCCTTTCAAATTTTTATTTTACATGATTATAAAACATATCTAGTTAGATATGTTTTATATTCATGTAAAATAAAAAATAAAAAATTATATTTTACATAGTTATGTAAAATATAATTTTTAAGTAAGTACCTACCTACTAAGTTATATGGGAAATTAAAGTCTTCAATCATTAATAAAGAACTTACTAAAATAGTTATTTATTAGTTATCGAAGATTAAAGTAGTTATATCCATGTAATAAAACAGCAGAAACCCTAGTCTAAAAACAATGAAAAAAAAATAGTGACATTCACCTTTTCTTTTATTATTATTTTATAGAGAGAGATTTTTGCAAGTCCTTGTTTGTTTGTCCGTCAACCGTTTGTCTTTATTATTAGGTTACAACATACCTATTTCAAGTGCAAGCAGCAAGTTAAAACAAATTAGGTACATAGGTACCTACCACGCAAACTAAGTCGTGGCCAGAGCTATTATAAAATTATGAACATGAAAATATATTTTTGGTGAAATTATCACTAAAAATTGTCATTTAATATAGGTAACTTGGTATTATTCAAACTGCGAGTGTAAAAGAACATCATATTTTCATCCAACTCACGGCAACTGCTATCGGTTCCACCGTCTGTTACTAGATGGCGTTAAACTTAATTCTAAGCAGGCACCGAGCGCTTAACATGTTTTTAACCGACTTCAAAAAATGGAGGAGGTTCTCAGTTCATCTTCAACTTTTTTTTATGTATGTTACTTCATATCTTGAAGACGGCTGGACCGATTTGGAAAATTATTTTTTAGTTCGAAAGGGTATACTTTCTAGTTGGTCCCACTGTCATCACGTTAGGATCTGATGATAGAATCATGGAGAAATCGTGGGAACTCTTCAAAAATTATAGGCAAGGTTATTATAGTAAATTGTGCAGTTGCTCTCGAAAAGCACCATTTGGGGAAGTGGAACTGATGATGAAGACCACCGAAACTACTCAATAAGTATTTCGTGGATTGCGATTCGATTACTTAAATATGGATGTTAAGCACTTTATGCTCGTCACAATGCATATGATGAAGTAGAGCTGATGGTGAAGTCCTCAAAAATGAACGGCTCTGCATCGGGAAAAGCAATATTTTGTAAAAGGTGATAAGTAGTTGACATTAGACTTTTGTAACTAGATAAATTACGAACCGACCCAATAAAAAGCGTGAAAAAAAAATTTTGCAAGAATTAAAACCAACTTCCATATCAAAACACTACAAAGCCAAAAAGAACTTTAATTTCGGAAGGCGGTGTAAAAAAAAAGAAAATACAAAACCAGTAACACCGACTACCGAAAATTAAAATTATTTTTGGCTTTGTAGTGTTTTGATATGGAAGTCGATTTTATTCTTTGCAATTATTTTTTAAATACGATAACCACTACTACTCTTCTATGGGAAGTTTTAGTTTGGAATCAATAACTTTTCAGGCCTTTTTTATTTTATGTAAACGTATTAAATTCTCTATTTTTCAAGGGGTATCATGTGTAGTAGTGTAGTGTGAGTAGTATGTATATCAACCCAGTAACTGGGTGCTACTGGGTTGTGGGGTCAGATAAGCAGTCGCCTCATGTAGGTAAAACATTAGTACTCAGCTTAGAAATATATATATGTATGTTTATCAGTTGTCTAGTACTCATACCACAAGCTCTGCTTAGTTTGGGACTAGATGGCGTTGTGTGAAAGTTGTCGAATATTATATTATATTATATAGATATTTTAATTGCCTACCTACCTACATTATTAACGTAGGTATTCAATTGGACATTTATAAGATATGCTAACGATGGCAAACGTTACCTAATAAAATTAATTCGGAAAATGTTAACATAAATTCGACCTGACGTAACGTACAAATAACATGATACGTAGCTTGTAGGATCAACAAGTTACACTTTACAAGATCAAACTTGTAGTTTCAACCTAACAGCACGTAGGCGCTATTTTAACCCGTAAACTTGTTGAAGCAACGTGAAATCTGGGCGTCATATCAATTATAAAGAACGCGATTATTAATAAGTTAGATTCATATATAAAAATCTATTTAGTGCGTCAGTTACAATACCATTATTACGAAAAACAACGCAAACGTTGACTACCTACTTTTTAGGGTTCCGTAGCCGAATAGCAAAAAACAGCAGCGATTTTATTCCGAAACTATTAGGACTACACATGTGAAACTTGGTAGGTAGATGTATTCTGTGATGATATAATATGATAAAATATAAAAATTAAGGGGGCTCCCCATACATGCAACTGAAACTGAAAATATTTTTTTTCATTAAATCTGTGTGTGGTGTCCATCGACAAGTCTTTAAAAATATAATACAAGAAATTAGAAGATATTTATATCTACACAGAAATTTGAAATTAGGATAGCCAAATTTGGTTAAAAAAACAAGTCAAACTTTCCGAGAACCCCACTTAAAGCATATTTTATTCAACAAAGTTTTCAAGGGAAAATTCGTATCTTTGATTCATAAAAAGTTGAAGGGAAGTCAACATTTTAGGGGAACATAATTGAAACGAATAGGGATGCCAAGGGGAAACTGTTCGCCATCCCGTCACGTTAAGGAGCTTGAAGAATAGAAATCGCATTGTAGCGGTACTACTGATGAACGCCAATAGAATTGGTATCGTAGGAACCTCGAGATACTTTTAGGCGTACTACCTACCATATTTTAAGGCAACACTGAAAAACAGCGCCGTGCTGTGTGTACGCCTATGCCATAGCACAATGCTGAGTGGGAGTCTTGTTGCCATTTTTTTTTCCTTCTTTCGTCAATCGCAAAATCTTTGTCCTAATCCTTTGTCATAATTTAAGTATCTTTTACTAATACTATTTCTGAGGAATTATCAATAAATACTTTGTACTATCTTCTTTTTCTAGATGATCTTTTAGATTCTTTGTAAAGCAGTATACATACATACTTATATTTTAGTAGCTGTGGCCGCGACTTCATGCGTGGGAATCGCTATTACAAAAGATACTATCTATACTGATATTATAAAACGGAAAAGTTGGTTTAAACGCGCTTATTTCTTAAAGTACGTTACTGGGTGAATTTGGATGTATGATAGTAGCTTGAGGAAGGTTATAGGCTACTTTATACCTGAGTGCAAAAGAAAGAGGTTTATGTTTTTATCGTCATAAAGTCCAAGGAAACGAAGCCCCGCGAATGCTAATGCTAGTGTTGCCCAAATGCAAGACCAAGACGAAACTTAGCCAGTCTTGGTCTTGATCTTGCATCAATACACCTGGTCTTGGTCTTGGCCTTGGTATTCCGCTCCTAGTCTTGGTCTTGGTCTTGCGCAAGAGTCTTGCAAGACTCTTGCAATTAACGATTATCCTATTGCTATTTATTAAACGATAGTTTAGATCTTGGAACAATATAACATAGTAGGTACATTTTGAGCTTGAATTGACGAAGGCAGAGTAAAGGCCAACCAAATTAATAAATTTAATAAAAAATTCGAAATATCAACTGACACATCATCTCTGTGTGTTCAGACTTCATGGTCTGAATCTGAACACACACGGTGATCCATGCCGATGCTCTAACCAACTGAACTACCTACTGTGTCCCACGAAAGCCTGTTGGTTTCTTAATGAAAGTTTACATTTAATCAGCTTACATGTGCTAAAACATATAAAAACAAATTAATGACATTAACTTGACTGTATTTGAATATTCGTCACTCATGTCAAATTGTAAGCTTACTCGAACTCGGAGAACACATAAATAGTTATTTTAAGAGCTGCCTAAGTTTCATTGTTTCCCCCGCATCGCCCGCCCTTTCCCTGTGTTTTAGCAATGTAAGTTTTCGCATTTTAATAATAATAACACAAAGAAAACGACAGTCTAAACTAACTGCAAGACGCAAGAGTCTCGCAGGCTTAGTCTTGTTCTTGCTTAAATCTTGCAAGGTAAGTCTTGGTCTTGGTCTTGATAAAATTATGCGGTCTTGGTCTTGCAAAACTGCAAGATCAAGACCAAGATAAGACAACCATCGTTTTTGTAAATGTTTATTTATTTATTTTATTATTTATGTACATATAGTAAAATACCTCAGGATACAACATAATTATAATAATTGAGTACAAAGGTACTGCTTATTTTTTAAGAAATTTCTTCCAGCAGTTCCAGCAGACCTGCGAAAGGAGAAGTGAAAAAGAAATGTAGACAATAGTGTGTGAGAACAAGAAGAGAAATAAATATGAATATGTGAAGTCTAAAAATAAAACTTAAATATTAAATATGCCTACACATACTTATAATGCAATAAAAATAACATATACTTAAATAAATACATAATGTTAGAATATATAAACATGTCATATATACATAAATAATTAACACAGTTAAGAGGAAAGGTAATGCTCTTTTAATCGACATTTGAATAGAGATATTGTTTTTAAATCACGAATGCTAGGCGGAAGTGAGTTCCACAAACTTACAGCACGGACAGAGAAGGAATAAGATTCGTAGCTTGTTTTATAAGGATGAGATTTAAGGAGGGATCTGAGGTGTGATCTACACGGTACGTCGCTAGAACGAGCGTAAGAAAAACGCTCACGCAGGTAGGAAGGGTAAGACGGGTTGTGTAAAATGTTGAAGAGGAGACACAAAATCCTAGTGTTCCTGCGAAGACGGATTGGGAGCCACTTGAATTTCTTGCGAAGGTGAAAAACATGGTCATACTTTCGAAGACCAAAAACAAAGCGAATGCACAGATTTTGCAAGCGCTCAAGCTTGTTTAATAGCTCCTCAGTAGCATCCAAGTAGCAGGCATCGGCATAATCTATAATCGGCTGAATACTCGTAAGTGTTTGTGCCAAAGAAACTTTAGACTTCAAGGGCAGGAGACTTTGAAGGCATTTCAGCTAATGAAAGGAGAAATTTACCTTTCGGCTGACTTCATTGACCTGAGCACGCCACGAGAGATTGGAGTCAATAACTACACCCAGATCTTTAGCGGTGTCACCTTTTTTTCTTACTTCTGCCAAGCTTATGATGTTTAAGTTAACGAAGAAAACGATAGACTTGGCTCTACATGAGATCTCATAAGTTTTAACGGCAATCCTTACTTTCTGCTAGGGAGACTTGGCACGATTTAACATTTATGTTTTGATGTAATTATGTTTATAACGTGTACATATAGCAATAGTAACTGATAGGAATATAAAATGTGGTATTATACTCTGCGTAAAAAAAGTAATAACTTTTAAAAAGAATGATCTTTTCGATTAATCCGTTGAACAAAACGATACACTGACGAGAGTGAATTTATAATTACATGCGATTGAATATTTTATTTTGCCAATACTACATTCGCATATCCGTAAGCGGAAAAAAATAATCGTCAGTTTGTAACTACGGAAATACATTTTTATTTTTGACATGCCTACGGCTTTGCTTAAACTGTTACTCAAAAATCATACAGGTAATAGAGAAAGTTAAAATTTCATGGTCTAAGATTTTAAGGACTTACAGGGAATACATGTTTTATTAGCTTAATGGGAGGCTCCAATCATTACATGCTATACACTTTATGAACAAACTAGTACTCACGCGGGGCTTCGCTCCCATGGATTCTATCACGGTAAAAACATAACTCTCCTTTTTTGTAGTCGCGTTAAAAGTAGCCTATAACCTTCCTCAAGCTTCAAGCTACTTCCATAACAAATTTCATCCAAATCCACCCTGTACTTTCGAATATTAGCGCGTTCAAGCAAACAAACAAACAAACAAACTTTTCCGCTTTATAATATTAGTATAGATAAAATATTGTGTTTTTTTTTATTTACTTTGAATTTGTTATGATGACCGTATCCCTGGATACGAATTGTGGGAACTTTATACAGTAGAAAAATGTAGGCTTGGTAATAAAAACTTTACTGAGTATAAAACAATTTTATAGCAACGACTATTTAAATAAATAAAAAAACATAGCGTGATGCTCTGTGTGTTTTGTTATTTAAGGCGAAAGCGCTTGGGTAACCAAGAAAAGCATTTTTAAAACCCACCCAAAAGCAGGGTATTACATATAGGGCGTGTTTATCTGTGCGATTATGTCTCGTAGCTCCTAAATAAATGTGACTTGTTTGAGAATGTTCTAACAAGCTGACCCATCGAACTCCGTACCGCCATATTTTTACTATTGATTTTTTTAAATATTCTTTTTTTATTGATTGGCTCACGTTTTACCACCATCTCACCTGATGGTAAGTGATGATGTGGTCGAAGATGGAGCACGCTTGCCTAGAAGTAACCTATTCACTCTTGACTTAAAAAATCCCAGGTTATAGCGATCAGGAAACACAGTCTCCTGCAGGGAATTCCATTTCTTAGCCGTACGCACAATGAAAGTATTCCCAAAACGTTTTGTGCGTATGGGTTGGATGTCCATCATGCAACGATGGCGCATCACCGTTTGTCTTGTAGTCCGATGAAGGAACGGGCTTGGCGGAATTAGATTATGTAATTCCATCGCATACTCCCCGAAATGTAACCGATAGAAAACCGATAGACTTGCAACTCGTCTTCGATGTTCAAGGCTCTGGAGCTTTGATTCGACCAGTGAATCGTTGCCAATGAGTCCCTTGGCCCGTTTCTCGATAGACTCAAGCGCGTCCAGTTGGTATTTGGCAGATCCATCTCAAAGATAAGAGCAGTACTCCACACACGACCGGTGTGAAGTACCGTCTCACCTTTGCTAGGATTCCCAACTTTTTTGCTGCTAGCTGAGCCTTAGCCTCGATAAACGGACCAAAATTGAGGGTGGAATATAGTGTTACTCCAAGAAGCTCAATACGATCGGTAATCGGCACGGTTACATCGCGGAAAGTAGAGCCGGTCGGAATTGGCTCCTTTTTGCGGAGAAGAGATACGCCTGGGTCTTAGCTGCATTAAACTTGACCATGTTGGCATCACCCCATTCGGAGACAGCCTTCAAGGATAAGTTCAAGCGCTCAACCATGTCCTCACGGAGAGACTGGATCTGTGACCCACCAGTACGGGCGCTGGACACATATCTCTCAGCAACTGTGCTGTCGTCTGCATACCCAAAGGTACCGGGCATAATCAGATCATTAATGTGCAGTAAGAATAAACTTGCTGAGAGAGAGCCTTTTCCTGAAAATAACGAACGAAAAAACTTATCCAATTTGGTGCAGTGGTTAGGAAGTTATGCGCATACATACATTTAGGAGATTAATTTTAATTTATAGTCACGCGGGGCTTCGCTCCCGTGGACTTTATCACGATATAACCCTCCTTCTTTTCCACCTATCCACCTAGCACTTTCGAAAATAAGCGCGTTTAGACAGACTTTTCCGTTTTATAACAGTAGTACCTATAGATATAGATAAGACAAAAGTAAGATGATTTTGCAATCATCTGAAACAGTGGACCAGGAATCACCTTAAAAATCTTAGGGATTAATATTGACCACCATCTCACCTGATGGTAAGCGATTATATGGGCGAAGATGAAGTAGGTTTGTCTAGAAGTAACCTATTCTCTCTTGACTTAAATACTCCTAGGTTGTAGCTATCAGGAAACACAGACTCCGGCAGAGAATTCCACTCCTTAGCCGTACGCACAATTAAGCTATTCCCAAAACGTTTTGTACGTATGGGTGAGATGTGATGTAGAAATTGCAAAATTTGTTGTTTTCGGGTAACCCTTGATGGATTTCGTAGCAGTTCTACGAACGCGTATCAACGCTTACGAGCACGTAGCAATCTCTTGAGGATGCTACGTATGTACTACGACTGTGCTACGCCATACAGCTCCGTTAAATTAAATGAAACCAGGGCGATTTTCATTTAGAAACTGTGTTAATAGTAAATTAGAAGGCTTTGAAGATTGTCTATTTATTTAACAAGCATCGTTATAAGATTATTTCTACCGTAACGTAGGGCGGTCTTAAACTTTTTTTGGCTGTTGTCTCATATAATTGAATACATTGGAAATACTCATCATAATAAGCGACTTTTAGGTTGAAACCAATACTGAAATTGTTTAACACGACTTCTCCCCACATTTGTGTGTGCATACGTCGATAAAAAGTCTCAAACTCAAAATATTTTATTTCACATAGACCTTCATGAGCAGTATAAAACGTCAGAAGTTTCCACGTTTCCATATTGGTCGTTTCTTATGAAGAAAAACCGCTAAGAAGCTCTACGGTTATTCTTATCAAAACATCATTCGTTTTCACAATGTATTCATAATACTATATAACAGGTAATGTATATAATAAAAAAATATATTAAATATATCGAGTCTACAGTGTTCTCCCATTCACATAAAAAGCAGCTTTATAAAATCTATACTTATAATAAATCTGTAGAGAGGTCAATTCTGTACATGAAATATATTTCCAAAATAACTATCAGGGGTGATTAAGGATCGATACTCATGCCAAAAATGCAATCAGTTAAATTTTTGTCTGTCTGTCTGTCTGTCTGTCTGTATAACCGTTATAGAAACAAAAACTACTTGACGGATTTTAACGAAACTTGGTACAATTATTTTTCATACTCCTGAGCGGGTTATAGTATACTTTTCATCACGCTACAATCAATAGGAGCAGAGCAGTGAAGGGAAATGTTGGGAAAACGGGAGAAGTTACTCCATTTTTTAAGCTTCCGTCGCGTGTGCAACCTTAATGGTTAAAGCTACACAAATCATTTCATGACGGAAATGTTCTCCTTAAAATTATATAAAAAATATCCCACGACAGCATATGTCTAACTTTTATGGTTGACTCACAATAACACGTGTAACTCCCGATAGCTTAGCAGTTCGAAGCTTTCTGATTATAATATTTGTCTACTCTTACGTTTATAACACTCTCAGTCACCCCTAATTGAAAAAGTTAACATTATTAACTATTCCATAAAAAAATTGGCCAAGTGCGAGTCAGACTCGCCCATGAAGGGTTCCGTAATAACTATAATATAATATGCAAATTTATTTGACGAAAAAAAAAACCTTACAAAGGCAATCGACAGGCTTGTATGGGAACTTCGTACCGCATACTTTTTTCGTTGTTTTGTGGTGGAATTTATACCACTTATTAAGGCAACTTAGCTATTTATTTTCATGTAAATGTAATATCTCTAAATAGTAGGATTCATTAATAATATCAATAAAAAGATTTTATTAATTAAACGTAGCAAAATCGTAAACTAAACGCTTTTATATGTTTAGAAGTTGCCATATGTGAAATAACACAAATATCGAAATGATAATAAATTATTTAGGTATAGAAATAATATTAAAAATAATTAAACACTAATATATCATACCTAAAAATGCATAATTGTTGCAAACTATCATAATAGTTAACGATTTAATGATAGGAATGATTTTTGTAGTCATACTTTTTTGTTCATATGGCAATTATTATATTGAAGTCTATAGGAAATCTATCTTATCGTTGTCTTGCAATGCTGTTGTTTTGGATCGTGGTTTTTCTCTACATCAGAGCAATTTAGCGGATTATCCTGTTGTTATTACATTGAGTTGAGCATTTACTCTTACGTACTCTATCTCTTGATACCAGTTTCGCGAAAAAACGCTGTATTGACAGTGCCGTGGGTGTACGTGCTTTGATTAAAATGACGAGTTTGCAATATATTAATTGCAACGTTCGCTTCTCCCGAATAAGAAGGCTCGCCTTATCCGATGAGAGCGAAGATCTCATCAATACTATTCGACTGTGGACACATCCTAGAGAGGTAAGTAGTTTACGAGAGACATTCTGCATTTATTATGAGTAGGCCAGTGACGATCTCTATGATAAGTTTTACGTGTTGAAAAGTTGTCCTTATCATTTAAAAACTACATCGTACCACACTTAAATATGCATAGCTGCTAAAACTAATGAATCTCATTAGTTTTAGGAGACTTACATATTTTAGTGTACTATTCGAAAAACTAACAAACGTGGTTATGTGTAACTATGATAGTATGTATAACATACAAATTGTATTTACATGTATCTTACTTGGTTTGCTTATGTGTATAAGAATAGATATTAATCTGATAGTATGATAACAAGGAAAGAAAACTATTTAAAATAATGTTGAATGGTACTCCAAATCACATCTTTATTTCCAGATAACACCTGCAGACCATATTTGCCATTAATGCTGGCAGATAGCTTCTCATTCACATTCGTCTGATAATATGCCGAGAAGACGGGTTAGACATACAAGTGTTTGTATTGCATGCAGTTAGTCCATACTACAAATTAGCCAACGCAGGATTCTGATTGAAGGGGCAAATGATGAAGAACAAAGAGTGGCTGATATAGTTGCTACTTGGATACAACCACAAGAGGTATGTAAATAATCATGTATCTACTATAACTATTATTAATTTTCCTTATTTGATTTAAACTAAGAAATAAAATAATATAAATTATCACCATGCATGTTTGAATTCAAGCTTTTCTTTATTTTCATTTTTTATTTTAGCTTCATTCTGGAGATGAAGCTTGTGCCAAGCGTGTGCCATGTTGGCTAAGAGCAAGAAGAACCAGAATTGCTCTACTAGTTGAAGACGTTCAACCTCATGCACCTGATCATGTAGATGATGATCAGTCTGTTTTAATGTGTGCTGTATGTGGTCAGAATCTATCCATCACAACATCAGAGGAAGAGTGGAACCCCGACAACATTTCCCGTTTGTTGGAGCATCAGCAGGTACATATAATATATATGCGAAAATATATTCATAGCAGCTTAAAATATTTGCCACGCAAAGTGTATATTATTATTATATGTTGCTAACTCTGTGACACTCATGCGGTTGGCTCTACTAAGAACAAAAGGATTTTGGTCCTTCCATTGTCATGAGTCATGAGCCCTTCTTCTCTAATTTAATTCAATTTTATTTATTACAAGTTTCTATGACTCAACAGAACTCTAAAAGCATTATTGTAAAAAAAGGCTACTCATGTAGAACGTAGATCAGTACGCTCTGAAAAGAGTAATTGAAACTTTTACTGCACAACGAGCAAACCTGTGGGCGAGCATAATATAATGAGCAATAAACTTATTCACTCATAATAACACATAATAGCTATTTGGTAAAGGTTTTGAAGGAAAACAATTATTGTCAAATTCAATCGGGAATTTAATTTTTCTTTGTGTATATTTTATTTGTTTGAGCATGTTGTGCTCAACTGGTGTCTATTGAACTTTGTATGATTTATATTTCAACAATACTACTTTGATAATTATAGCTATCTCATAAGATGATTTTTTTACATGTCATCCATGAATGAAGTTTGTGGAATTTGCTGGGCGCATATTCTAGATTTGAGCTTACGTGTTCCAGACGACAGACAAGAAAGAGCCCAGCATATTGTGTTGCCACATATAATAAGAGTGGCTGAAACACCAAGGCATTGTATTTTCCAAGAATGCATGGAACCCGAGCGAAATCTTGTGCCTGAAGAAATCGGGCAAGAAGTATTAATAAGGTATCAATATTAATGTTAAGTGGCCTTTG
This sequence comes from Tholera decimalis, assembly GCA_943138885.2. Taxonomy (NCBI): domain Eukaryota; kingdom Metazoa; phylum Arthropoda; class Insecta; order Lepidoptera; family Noctuidae; genus Tholera; species Tholera decimalis. The sequence goes on from OW964551.2 coordinate 30,591,402, forward strand.
TGGAGGAGCCCCCACAATTTTGCCAATATCACGGGTATAATGATAGACCATCAAACGCAGGAGGTTGTTCGGTAATGTTATACCTATTTTGGAAACACTGGCCTCATCTAGTTTACATTTATGAAAAAAAAAATTACTTGTGAAAGTGTTATTTGTAACGTATTTTCAAAATAAACATAATTATTTCGTATTTCATTATACATACAATAAAATAAATGTAATTACACAAAAGGAAGTATTCTTTATTTTATCTACACTCAAAACCCCATCTGAACTTAATAGTAAGGAAAAAACTACCAAGATAACGCCAAGCAATCTACAACATTTACTTTATGGCAATATTATTTATTTATTTATCAATCAATTAATAAAAACAATGGTGATGTACCTATTATGTAACTAAGGTATTGTAATAATATTCTGACGTGTGTGACCATGGACTCTCCTGCCCGTTCTTCTCCAGAGATATATGCTTTGGAATGGGTAATTATAGTACCTACTTTAACAGTTTTATGCCTTATCACTAGGACTACGGTATCAAGAGCTAGAATACGGAGAAGTAGATGATCAACTCAACGTAGTACCAGCCCCATAATCCGCTAAATTGCTTAGATGTAGTCAAAAACCACCAATCCAACTTCAACTTTTGTTAAGCAGTCTTTGTGGAGGATCCCCCACATTTTTGCCAATATCACCATCAAATGTAGGAGGTTGTTTGGCAATGTATTTTGGATAGTGAAAACTTAAAAAGTATTAAAGTAAACACCGATCCAAAACAACAGCAATGCAAGACAGATTTTTTTTTAACTGTCACTTGTCAGTGTCAATAAATAATTGCCATATAAACTAAAGCACGAAAAATATTGACGACGAAAATCATTCCTATCATTAAATCGTTTACTATTATGATTGTTTGCAACAATTATGCATTCTTTGGTATAATATATAAGTATTTAACTGTATTTAATATTATTTCTATGTCTAAATAATTTATTAACATTTCGATATTTGTTTTATTTTACAAATGGCAACTTCTAAAAACATAAGAGCGTTTAGTTCACGATTTTGCTACGTTTAATTAATAAAATCTTTTTATTGACATTATTAATGAATCCCACTATTTAAAGATAGCACATTTATATGAAAATAAATAGCTAAGTTGCCTTAATAAGTGGTATAAATTGCACCACAAAACAACGCAAAAAGTATGCGGTACGAAATCTGCCGTTCACCTTTCTTAAAACTAGCTTATTTACATTTTTTACAACTGCGCCAAATAAATTTGTTTTGAAAAAAAAAAAACCTTACAAATTTCTTAAAACTGGCTTTTTTACATTTTTTACAACTGCGCCGAATAAATTTGTTTTTCATAGTGTTTGTATGAATTACAAAGTTATATTTGCGGTTTTAGAAAATATGCTGTATCTCAAAAACTGCTGAACTGATTTCGTTCAAACTAATTTTGGTTGAAAGTTTATATTAAGATCTACAGACATATATTTTTTTAGATTTTTCACTCCATTATTATAGAAGTTAGAGATTGTGTCCGCCACACACACATTTTACCACTTTGGAAGCTTATATCTTTTAAACGATTGACTTTATGGAAAAGTGGTTTTAGAAACCCCGATGTCGTTTTTAAAGAACTGTCTATAGATACCACTCATGCATCGATTTCATGAAAAAAAATATTTTCAGTTTTAGTTCCATGTATGGGGAGCCCCCCTTTATTTTAAATATTTTTTAATTTTTTTCTCAAAATCGGAAAGCGGTTTACAGAATACATCTACCTATCAAGTTTCACATGTATAGTCCTAATAGTTTCGGAATAAAATTGCTGTGACAGACGGACGGACGGACAGACAGACAGACAGACAGACGGACAGACATGTCGAAACTATAAAGATTCCGTTTTTTGCCATTCGGCTACGAAACCGTAAAAAGAATCATATAAATCGGTATAGAAACACCAAAGTTATACATGAAATACGCTTATAATAATAAGCCATCGCGCGTGAATACTGAATCATGCTATAAGGATTATTTTTGAGAATCGGTCGCCGCGCTCGACGCGTCTCGCGGTCGAAGCGTTCTCTAGGTACTTAAGCCTCATGTGAACGTGATCTAAAAACAATATTACCAATACATTAACTTACGCTGACGGAGTCGCGGGCACAGCTGTATTGTATCATTACCAGTGATCGGAGTAGGTAGATTGATTTGGGTTCAATGAACTGGCACGTATATATTAATATGGATATGCCTCCGGGATTCCGGGATTTGGTAATAATTAAAATTTTTTTAGGAATTTCAAATATTGTAATGTGTAGGATGCAGAATATATCAATATGAATAAGAAATGTTTAACCCTTTTGCTGTCTTTTTAATAGAATATGTGATCGGCCTTCTATAATAAAAAAAAAACTATGACATGGCAAAACTTGAGTAAAAACGTAGCAAACGTAAAGTGGGATTCTACTAATAATAGTTAATGTGCGTGCGTGCGCCGAAAGACGGGAATAAGCAGTACCTTTGTACTCAAATATTATAATTATTATGCTTATCCTAATGTATTTTAGTGTGTGTACATAAATAATAAAATAAATATATTTAATCTATACTTATAATAAATCTGTAGAGAGGTCAATTCTGTACATGAAATATATTTACAAAATAAATATCAGGGGGTAATTAGGGATCGATACTGATGCCAAAAATGCAATCAGTAAAATTTTTGTCTGTCTGTCTGTCTGTCTGTCTGTATAACCGTTATAGAAACAAAAACTACTCGACGGATTTTAACGAAACTTGGTACAATTATTTTGCATACTCCTGAGCTGGTTATAGTATACTTTTCATCACGCTACAATCAATAGGAGCAGAGCAGTGAAGGGAAATGTTGGGAAAACGGGAGAAGTTACTCCATTTTTTAAGCTTCCGTCGCGTGTGCAACCTTAATGGTTAAAGCTACACAGAAATCATTTATGACGGAAATGTTCTCCTTAAAATAATATAAAAAATATCCCACGACAACATATATCTATCTTTTATGGTTGACTCACAATAACACGTGTAACTCCCGATAGCTTAGCAGTTCGAAGCTTTCTGATTATTATTCTGCTCCGAAATTTAAAACCACCACAACTTTGCAATGGAACTCGGCTAAAAGTAACCCAGTTGCAACGAAATATAATCGAGGCTCAAATTTTAACAGGTTGCGGTGCAGGAGAAACCGTCTTTATTCCCAGAATTCCCATAATACCAAATAATTTTCCATTCTAATTTAAAAGAACGCGATTCCCAGTATCGGTGTGTTATGCAATGACAATTAATAAGGCTCAAGGGCAGACTTTTCGTGTTTCTGGAGTAGATCTCGGTGTCAGTTGTTTCTCGCATGGTCAGTTGTACGTCGCGCTTTCCCGGGTTAGCAGTTCTAGAAATCTTTATGTTCACGTGCCGGACGGGTCAACTTTCAACATAGTTTACCCGGACGCTTTGCGCTGAAGTATTGTCGTTCTATAGGTACTTAAGCCTCATGTGAACGTGATCTAAACAATATTACCAATACATTAACTTAATAACACACAAGGAGTTACACGCTGACGGAGTCGCGGGCACAGCTATTAACAATAATATTGTGCGGTTCGGTATTGCGATATTTTTCAACAGTATTATAGATTGACATATTATATTTGCCTACTAAATTACGAAAGTTAATCTGTGTGTTACATCTAAATCACTGAACCGTGAGGAAGGGCATAGGCTACTTTTTTTTACGAAAAACGACGGAAACGTGGACGAAGTCGCGGGCAACAGCTATCTATGCTAATATATAAGGCTGAAGAGTTTGTTTGTTTGTTTGAACGCGATAATCTCAGGAACTACTGGTTCGAATTGAAAAAATATTTTCAATTAAATAGTCAATTTATAGAGAGAGGCTATAGGCTATATATCATTACGCTAAGGCCAATAGGAGCGGAGCACCAATGAAGAATGCTTCAAAATCGGGGTTAAATTTAACGTTAGCCCAAAGTAACTATTCCACGCGGACGAAGTCGCGGGCAAAAGCTAGTATGTAATAATTACAAGCAGCAGATAATAAATTTGCAAGAAATAACTACTAAATTAGTCATTTATGTAAGTTTCGAATGGACGCACAAAAGTAAGATTCACTTTATTACTTGATAAATAAGAAAAAAACAATTTTAATCGTTTAACTATCGCATTGTATAAATTTCAAATTTAGTAAGTAGTTTAAAAATGTTTACATTCACAATATTTGATTCAATCACGTAAGTACCAAAATGAAATCCCGGAAAAAAGGCTTATCCATGTTATGATTTCTATGACTATTTATGATGCAAGTACGTAAAATCAATCTACCTACTCCGATCACTGATCATTACGCTAAGGCCAATAGGAGCGGAGCGCCAATGAAGAATGCTTCAAAATCGGGGTTAAATTTAACGTTAGCCCAAAGTAACTATTCCACGCGGACGAAGTCGCGGGCAAAAGCTAGTATTAAAATAAACTCGATAAGCGACCACATTAGATTTAAATAATGAAGGAATAATATAAAATAAACAAAAAAGAAAATCGTCATATTGGATGGATTGCCATAGGGAAAAAACAACACATGGGTACAAGTACTGAACAGATTTATTTTTCACGATTTCAGTGTAGTTCCATACAAAAAGTTGTTCATTCTGGTGAGAAATTCCAGTGTTTTCATTTATTATATACAGGGTGTCTCGAAACTCAACGTAAAGCGGGTATGGGGCGATAGGCTAGGCTGTACCAGTTCTAGCAAAAATCACATATTTAAGTACAATGATCACAAATCGGTAAAATTGCTTGCCGGAGTTGTGGGAATGTTCTAACAAGATACCTCGGCCCCGAAACTTAAGGGCAGCTGAAAAAACTGGGTGGGTTTTTAGTCAGAAGAAGTCTGACACATCTTTCCGCTTCATCCAGAGTGGAAGAAGTCATTCGATGATTTTCCCAACAAAAAAAAAGGCACATGGAGTATTTTATTATTTTGTAAATCTGACAATGATCTTGCCAAGGGGTTAGCTACTGGGTTGTGGATGTGAGATAGGTAGTCGGCTCCATGTAAAATACAAATACTCAGCTGCATCTGAGACTATAAATATTTATGTAATGTTATGATATTTCAGGTATAGTGATTGAGCCGAGTACATAGTTTAAAAAATAATCATTTTAATATAATATTATTAGAAGGTTTCTGTGTCCACAACAGAAATCCCTTGTTTCAAAGCATAGGTACTTAGCCAGCGTGAGCTAATTTTCAACGTTTTCTCAGTCGAAACCGTCGATAAGTTATTAATAAGCTCCTTCGTCGTTGCATAACACTCCCGTCATTGAAAGTCCATAATTAAGTAACAATAGCTGTACTGAAGAAAACCCTAAAAATAACATTAAAAAAGGGATCGTTTTTCTGAAACAATTACGGGAATGGTTACAAAACCCTCAAAAGGACTATTGTTCCAAATTCCCATTAAATTTTAATAACTCATTTCCCTGTTATATTAAGATTATAATAGAGGTAATATTATTATGACATGTTACAAAGGGCTTTATTGGGCCTTTATCATTTGTGGTTTGTGCAAGCCGACGGCTCTTTTAGAATGTCGCGAGGGCTTGCTTTGTAGTTAATTATTTCACTAATCTTGGTACTCCGTGTGGTCATAATATGTTGCTTAAAGATCTTTCTAGAAGCCTAGACTTACTGTAACCGTGTGACGCCAGATCTGACTTTTAGCTTAGACAAACGCTAAGCATTGCCATACAATGTGGCAATTCCGCCAGCCTTTTCGACACATGACCAGACTATGACATGTTTTAGTATGTTAAGATTTTTTGTTCACGTGTATCATAGTAAGATAAACCGGCTTAGCGGTTTCACTGTGGGCAATAACTCACACACGAAGAATTACTACATACATTCATATAGGTAAATATTCCACGATTTTCACACAACGGCATCTAGTCCCAAACTAAGCAGAGCTTGTGCTATGAGTACTAGACTGATAAACATACAACATATATATTTCTAAATACATACATATTATAGATAAATTACACCCAGACAAAGAACAAATGATCGTGCTCTTTACACTAAGATTTGTCCTAGGTGGGAATCGAACCCACGACCTTGCGCATAGCAGTCAGGGCCACTGACCACTAGACCAACAGGCCTGTCTATATATCATATCATATAGGTACTTAATCGATTACATTTACGCAATACGAATCCCTTACAATGTTTTGTTTTACCGATTTGAGAGTAGTTGAAATGATATAGAACACAAAAATTCACTGATGGATCCAAAAGTGTTAATGGACAAGGAGCCGCATGCTATGATGCAAGCCAGAAAAAGTCACTTATGTTCAAAATTAATTATTGTAATGCATCGATCTTGACATTGGAACTCATTGCAATTTTAGAAGCAATTAATAATAATAATAATATATTCCAAAACTTTCACACAACGCCATCTAGTCCCAAACTAAGCAGAGCTTGTGCTATGAGTACTAGACAACTGATAAACATACATATATATTTTTAAATACATACATGTTATAGATAAATTACACCCAGACAAAGAACAAATGATCGTGCTCATCACACAAACATTTGTCCAGGGTGGGAATCGAACCCACGACCTTGAGCATAGCAGTCAGGGCCACTGACCACTATACCAACAGGCCCGTCGATTAACAGTATAAATAATTTGCAGTGTAATAAATTGGTTATACTCACTGATAGCAAAAGTGCTTTACAGCATATTTCTCGTTGCGCGTCTGCGTCCAGAGGAGCATCGCTAGCTTATGCACGCTTACAATTTCAAAAGCCGGTGGATAGGAGATTAGATTGCAATGGGTTCCATCTCTTATCGGGTTAACTGGTTGAGGCTAAATTAGCAACTACGAATGGTCATCAATATAATTTAAAACTATTTTATACGGTATATCTTAATCTAGCTAAAGAAAAATGTTATAAGTTATTCAATGAATATTTTGATGAGCGAAGCAAAGAAAAAGGTATTTAGGTCGATACAGTGCCAGTCTTCTCGAATACAATGGTTTATGAACGTTAAAATAAGTATATATATTATAATTACTGCAAATAAGTTGTGTTCAGGTCACTACCATTCTAAGAAATTCGCATTTTTTATGAAAAAAGTAGATTTCCCTAATTGCGATGTATGTGGTGTACCTACTTGATAATGTTAATCATTTATTAATAGGTTCTACTAAATATGACAGAGATGCTGGATGTTGGGAATTTCGAAATAATATTAGCAAATCCCATTTCGTCTGCTACTATCAAACTGTTCAAGATGTTCACGCGTCGGTGACATCTTGTTTCTAATATTTTGATTAGTTAGTATTAGATTTATATTTTTGTGTAGCTTGTAGCGTAAATAAAATTAAGTGCACAGTAAAACACAAACCGCTACTTAAAACGTTTAATTTTGATTAAAAGGAAAAAGATAGAAAACAAGTACTTAATTAAAAAATATAAAAAAGTTAAATATTAGTTATTATTGGGAACCTTTCAGTGATGGCGTGGGTTAACTTAGCGGAAAGAAAAAGAATGTTATCGAAAGTATTATGCAAATATTTTTAACTTACCTAACAAAAAAATCGATTGCAATCGGTTATAGCTAGGCGAATACGCATTATTAGTAATTTTAATTACAAAAACACTAAGAGCATCCAACGCGTCTTGATAGGCCTTAGGTTAGAAAGAGTTTTTGACGTGAGAATTTTTAGATTAGAAATATACAAATTAGGTGCACTATTTAAAATAGAACTCCTGCTGCGAAAACTCGGTAATTCCTGGACGGCTGAACACGACTGTGGGAAGTAACGTAGAAATCACGGAGCCACTGCGCTGCGGAATCCGCATCTACCTCGTACTCTCTTCAGGCCTTTGAGATGGACGTCTCAGGCACAGGATGTGCTCGGATATCGGGCGAGAGCGCCCCGACCTCCGTCGTCGATAACCGACGTCGCTTGCCCGTAGGGTGGAGCCAAAAATTGGCTTGTAACGGGATCTAAACAAAAAAGAAACTTCAGACCACCGATGCAAGCTGAATCTTTGATTAATTATGAAACTAGTGCGAAATGGATCGAAAAGAAAAAAAGACGACAATACATACCAAATTAACCAGAAAATCACCCACAGACTATACTTTTGCTAGGACACTTTATATTTTTTATTGGGTTTACACCAACAGAAAAAAAACTTTCACTTCATAATTTCGATATTAATCACAAAAAATAAGGTCGACCATCACTTATCGGGTCCCAAAAATGTAATGACGCCGTCAAAAGGCAAACAACCGACGATTTTTTCACGATTCCTGGTTCAAATGTGAATAACAGCTATGAAGAAAAAATTTTTTATTGAAAAGTTTGGATTAGGATTGGAGGAGGTTTTAACCGTAGCGGTTTTACGCTACAGTACCCCATTCCCAGTAAAAAAAATTGAGAGTAGCAACCCTAAAGGTGAGTGGCAACCCTAAAGGAAAGGTGAGTGACAACCCTAAAAGAAAGGTGGTTGACAACCCTAAAAGAAAGGTGAGAGATCAACCCAAGTGAATGTATCAACCCAGTGAGAGGGTGACAACGCTATAACAGATTGACATCACAACAACAGATTGAAAACACAACAACAGATTGAAAACACAATAACAGACTGACAACACAAAAGGGATAGCATAAACCAAGAGTGAAAACCATAATATACAAATTAAATAAACTAGCCTAACTAACTTTAAACTAAATACATAAATCAACAACATCGAAGTGCAGCTAATACTGAATAAAATTGAAAGCCGGCCTCCAGTTTAGACGTTAACAGTGCGAGCTTCAGATGCGTCTCCTAAACCTACATTAGAATAGAAAAACAAACGATAGATCTAGAGTAATATTCTTAAATATATATAGGAACAAAGAACAATAATCAACACGAAACAAATAAGAGTTGAGATTAAGAAATAACTTAAAAATACGACGAAAACTCAAAGGAAGTCAAACAAAAACTCGATGTCGAACACAAAAGCTCGGAGTCAGATAAAAACTCGAAGTGAGACACGACTCAAAGTCCAACACGACTCAAAGTCAAACACGACTCAAAGTCAAACACGACTCAAAGTCAAACACGACTCAAAGTCAAACACGACTCAAAGTCAAACACGACTCAAAGTCAAACACGACTCAAAGTCAAACACGACTCAAAGTCAAACACGACTCAAGACTGAATTTAAGAGCTTAAGTTATAGAGGGATAAGTTAGAAGGTTAAGTTAAAGAGAGAGGGTTAAGTTGAAGAGGGTGGACCTTAAATCAAAATCAAAAATACGACGCCTAATGAGAGGAAATGGTTATGAATAAATATTAACTCCAGGGAGGAATGAGGGTCGAAATAATAAAAGAGGAGTCGTTAATTGAAAACTAATGGCCTAACATAAGTAATGCTGATTAAGTTAAGAATATGGAACAAATTAATTCATTTAAGTATGTCTTTTATATGATATTGTCCAATATGATGAGAATCACAGTCTTGTAGGACATATGTAGTCATGGAGATGACTCTGATCACACGACATTTAATGAAACGAGGAGCAAGCTTTCCTGTAAAGTATTCAGCAGCTGACGATTTTGAAAAATTTCGCCTCCATACAATGTCGCCGGCATTAAGTGTAATAGCCGTCCGGTTCGTATTGTAATTTCGTGAATTACGGAGAAAAGCAGAAGAAAGATTGTCCGCTACTTTTGCGTAAATCTCGGCGAGCGAAGTCAGATTACTCGCGTGTTGTTCCCGACTTTCAGCTAAATTAGTGCTTAGAGTCTGGTTATTCGCACGCGATGAATCCATACAGACTTCTCTACCGAATATGAGAAAGTTTGGCGTAAACCCTGTGGCTAAATTAATACATGAATTGAGGTAAAGTTTGACCTTGGGTAACAATTTAGCCCAATTCCTTTGGTTCTCGCCAACCAATATGCTCAAACAAGTAACGACACTTTGGTTATAACGTTCTACCGTGTTTGCTTGTGGAGTGTAATAAGGGGTATATGTAGGGGATTCAATGCGAAACGATCTAAGAAAGTTTAAAAACTGATTACTACGAAAAACGGTAGCATTATCACAGAGAATAGACCGTGGAACTCCGAAGTTAAAAAATATTTCAGATTCCAAAGCTTTTATAACTGAATTGGCGTCAATCCTTTTAAGGGGCACTAACCAAACATATTTAGAAAAAACATCGACCATAGATAAAATGTATTTGAACCCATAATAAGCGATTGGAAGCGGTCCAATAACGTCGATAGAAATCATTTGTAAAGGTAAAGAAACTTCCTTTGGATAACACATATGACCACGTGGTTGGGAATTCGCGATCTTATAAGCTTTACAAACCTCACATTGCCTTAAAGTCTCAGAAACATCTCGAAACATATTTGGCCAGTAAAAGTTATCCTTGAGCTTAAAATAAGTCTTTGAAACTCCAGGATGTATAGAGAGAGGATTATTATGAGCTTCCCATATAGCGGATTTAACTTTTTCAACGGGTAAAACTACGCGCCAAGGATCAGAGCACAATGGGTTAGTGATTGGCATGCGCCTTAACAGAACACCGTTCCGAATGGCGTAAGCTTTGAGGGGAGTCACGAGCCCCTAAATACACCTTTTTATACCATCTATCATTGGTATGGTCAGGTCCTTGATCGAATGTAACCGGACTCGCGTACATTCTAGATAAAGCGTCTGGAACGACGTGTTGCGACCCTTTGCGATGAATGATATCAAACGTGTATTGGGAAATCACAGTAGCCCATCGCGCCAAACGCCCTGAGGGATTACATAGTGTGAGGAGCCATTTCAAGGCCATATGATCGGTTATAACAGAAAACTTCATTCCATCTAAATAACAGCGAAAATGCTTAATGGAATCAAGAACGGATAAAAGTTCACGTTCAGTTGTACTATAATTGCGTTCTGCTTTTGAGAATAAGCGTGAATAATAAGCGATAGGATGTTCAACACCATCGAACTTTTGAGAAAGAACTGAACCAAGACCAACAGCTGACGCATCACATTGCAAAATGAAGGGCTTCGAGAAATCTGGACATGCCATAACGGGAGTATTGATGAGCGCATCCTTTAATTTTAGGAATGCTTGATCGGCGGCATCATCCCAACTTATAGGGTCACGACCCTTCTTTTTTCCTATAAGGGCAGTGAGTGGAGCTATTATAGAAGAAAAACCATCAACAAAACGCCTATAATAAGAGCATAACCCAATAAAACCACGTAGTGACTTAGCTGTAGTAGGAGCGGGATAATCCCTAATAGCATCGAGCTTGCTGGGATCAGTTTGTAAACCCTTTTCGTTAATGATATAACCCAAATATTTCAATTCGCTTTTACAGAACTCGCATTTTTTTAGGTTAATAGTTAAACCGGCCTCCTTGAGACGGTCTAGTACTTTTCTAAGGAGCGAGAGGTGACTATCAAAGTCTTTTGATATTATGATTAGATCATCGACGTAACCGAAAACGCAATTATCACTGGTCGAAGTGAATTCAAAATTGACGATCATATCAGTAAGGCGCTGCATCTCGGAAGCTGCATTCGTGAGACCAAATGGCATTCTGACGAACTCAAATAAACCTCGTTGTGGAACTATGAAAGCGGTTCTTTCACAACTCTCATCATCAGCGAGAGGAATTTGCCAAAATGCACTCCTAAAATCAAGAGAACTTATATACCTTGCACCTCGAAGGTTGTCAAGAATATCGTGAATACGGGGGAGCGGATAAGAATCTCTAGTAGTAACGCTATTCAATTTCCTACTATCAACGCAAAAACGTACAGAACCGTCCTTTTTGGTAACCATCACAACAGGACTGGCCCATGGAGAACGTGAGGGACGAATGACACCCATCTCCAGCATCTTATCGATTTCCTCATTGAGCAACTTTAACTTAACAGGTGAAAGAGGGTAAAAACGTTGTCTAATTGGTGGTCCAGTAGTGTTTATTTTGTGTGACAGCCAAGTAGTCTTACCAAGGCCAACTTTATCGGATGAAATGACATCGAATTCCTCAATGACCCGTTGTAACCTTAGCTCTTGGTCTGGTAATAAAACGTTACGAGGGTAAATGTATCGAACCTCGCTAATGCAATTAATCTGAGGAAGGGATTGAGAGTCAGAGGGAAGGGTATGTGAGTCAGGAGGTAGGGAATTAGAGTCGGGAGGAAGGTACATATTACCTTTGATATTTTTGTTAAAAGCTTGACTAAAAACTGAAGTCAAACCGAACTTATTCCAAAATTCGATACCTAAAATAACTGAAGAAGACATAGAACGTGCTACTAAAAATTCGTGGACAAAAGTCGTACCATTAAACTTAACTGGGAGAAAGATAGTTCCTAAAATATCAATAGGAGAGTTATTAGCGGAAATAACACGTGGGCACTGAACGTTTGATTTTAAGGAAATACCCAGTTGTTGGGTTAAACAATCACTAATAAGGGACATTTGTGCACCAGAGTCAAGTAGGGCTTTAACGACCCGGTTACACAATATGATCTCGATGAAAGGACGGTTATCAGACGAATCGGACGCTATCACCGGTGACACTGTACGGAGTAATGCGTGTCGCCGGTGGGCTAAACATTTTTTGGATTGCATTTTGGGCAATCACGAGTTATAAAACCAGGTGTGCGGCATTTAAAACATAGCATACCAGGGAAATCAGGGCAAGTACGATAGTGGTGTCCCGTTTTATTGCATTTTGGACAGATTTGTGATTGATTTGTTGCGCTTGAAACTAATTTTGTAGATTTGGGCAAAAAACTTTCAAAATGCGATGCAGTGTCAATGAGCGCATCTAAGTCAGTAAATTTATGTATCGATAAGCATGGAAAATATCTAGGATGCATGTTGTGAGTGATAATTTCTAATAGTTCAGATTTATCGACTGGTTTACGTAATGTATCATTCAATTGAGAAATCTGATGCACAAAATGTAAAACAGGTTGATCTGATTTCTGTTTTGTATTTCTAACTTGTTGACCGGTTTTAAACTCGAAATCAATTTCTCCGAATGTATTGAAGAAATTTTCTTTTAATTCGGGGTAAGTCATATCAGGTCGACGGATTGACCTATAATAATTCAAGGCGCGACCGGATAACACTTCGTGGAAGCGTTTAAGCAGATATCTGTCAGTTATGTCGTCTGAATCCTTCTCTTCTTCGATACTGGTGAAAAAATTTCGAACACTGGTATCTCCAGTATAATTTATGTTCCATTTTCTTAGCGAAAATCGTTTTAGAAGGTAACCGGGACAGTCCTCGGATTTCATAGGAGAAGGTAAGTTAGAACGACTAGTACCCGGAGTGGGCCTAGGTGGAATGGGAGGAGGTCTAGAAATAATAATACTTTCGTGTAAAGGAGTCTCACCGATAGAACCTTCTTCGGACATTTTTAAACACAAAATAGAAATAGATTAAATGAAAGAGAGCGGGACTTAGCAGGAAATCGTTAGATATCGTGCCGTAATATCGATACGGGAAGAAGACAACAAAATGAACGTCAAAGGAATCCGCTGGGCTAAGAATCCAACAAAAACAGATACTAGCAAATAGCAGAAAAGCAAACAGTCGGGCTAAAAAATAAAAAAGGTAGACACTAGCACACGACCATTCAAAAAGCTTACCTTTGGTCACGATGCCTAACCATCCACACATCAAACACACTCTACGGGAAACTAACTACCGCTACCTACTGGGATAAAATAAAACTCGGGATAGATACGTATATTTTGGGAGAAAATAAAAGAATTGGAAATTGGGTATAGTTACAAAGTTAATCTTTAAAATTGAATTTCACAAACATCACACAATTTAGCAAAGAACATAAATTCAGTTAGCAATTCCATAGTCCAGTCGTATGAATCGGGAAAACATTCAAGACAGGTAATCCTTTTAACTTCCATACGGGTATCTGACCAATTCTAAAACCTGAAACTCACAACAAGAAAGATGAAAATTAAAGATTGCTCTCAAGAGCAACCACACACGAGATAACAAAAAAAAAGGTATTTTAGTAATAATTAATATGCAAACTTACTTTAATTCGGGCGCCATATTGTAGCGTAAATAAAATTAAGTGCACAGTAAAACACAAACCGCTACTTAAAACGTTTAATTTTGATTAAAAGGAAAAAGATAGAAAACAAGTACTTAATTAAAAAATATAAAAAAGTTAAATATTAGTTATTATTGGGAACCTTTCAGTGATGGCGTGGGTTAACTTAGCGGAAAGAAAAAGAATGTTATCGAAAGTATTATGCAAATATTTTTAACTTACCTAACAAAAAAATCGATTGCAATCGGTTATAGCTAGGCGAATACGCATTATTAGTAATTTTAATTAAAAAAACACTAAGAGCATCCAACGCGTCTTGATAGGCCTTAGGTTAGAAAGAGTTTTTGACGTGAGAATTTTTAGATTAGAAATATACAAATTAGGTGCACTATTTAAAATAGAACTCCTGCTGCGAAAACTCGGTAATTCCTGGACGGCTGAACACGACTGTGGGAAGTAACGTAGAAATCACGGAGCCACTGCGCTGCGGAATCCGCATCTACCTCGTACTCTCTTCAGGCCTTTGAGATGGACGTCTCAGGCACAGGATGTGCTCGGATATCGGGCGAGAGCGCCCCGACCTCCGTCGTCGATAACCGACGTCGCTTGCCCGTAGGGTGGAGCCAAAAATTGGCTTGTAACGGGATCTAAACAAAAAAGAAACTTCAGACCACCGATGCAAGCTGAATCTTTGATTAATTATGAAACTAGTGCGAAATGGATCGAAAAGAAAAAAGACGACAATACATACCAAATTAAGGATTTTGCTAGGACACTTTATATTTTTTATTGGGTTTACACCAACAGAAAAAAAACTTTCACTTCATAATTTCGATATTAATCACAAAAAATAAGGTCGACCATCACTTATCGGGTCCCAAAAATGTAATGACGCCGTCAAAAGGCAAACAACCGACGATTTTTTCACGATTCCTGGTTCAAATGTGAATAACAGCTATGAAGAAAAAATTTTTTATTGAAAAGTTTGGATTAGGATTGGAGGAGGTTTTAACCGTAGCGGTTTTACGCTACAAGCTGTAATGTTTACTTATGACTCAACGAGACTGACATGTTCTTTGAATAAAAGTCCCTAAAATAAAAGATAACGAAAGAACACAAAAATATTATTCAAAGTAAGGTGCCTCACTGCGTTCGTACCCACCTCGTGCAACTAACAAATCGGGCCCGTTCCCACTGGGCTACCACTGTTCTTAAATTTTTCATACTTCAATAAAACAAAAATACAAATAATATAAAAATAAATCATAAACATCAACTCAATGACTCGCAAATACTCGAAAATGCTTTGTCCCATAACGAAATATCAATTCCCTAGCAACGGTTTCAAACAACATTTAATAACGGCTTCCTTTTGGAGGTAAAAGGGATAATTACAGGAATGCCCAACGATTAATTGTTTGTAGAAATGGTTCTGAAATGAACAGTTTCGCTGGTTCGCGCCTCCGTTTGACAAATTCGTTAATTGATACGCGCGATCACTTAGGGTACGGTTACAGTGACGAGCGAAGCGTCAATAGCCTAATGGCTATTAAGTAAATTCTAATCAAATAGGAAGTTCTCTTTAAAAAAAAATGTTAGTGATCGCATTATAGATTAAGTAAGATATGAATGAGCTCACGGCATTAAAATAAATGCAGGATTTACTTCTGTGCTGCGCCTGCGATGGCCACAGATCAGCTCGCGATCCCCGACGCTCGCGTTGTCTCTCGCGGCGGCTGGGGCGTGAGGAAGAGAGTTGTCTTAAACAATCTACTTAGCCTAGTTTTCAGTATTCCAACATATGTAGTCGGTAAAGCATGGAATTGATACGCCTTGTAAAATACGGGTAATCAGCATCTGGTGATCACCAGAATTTTCCACGGAAATATAAATGCCTGATATTTATTACTAAAAATATCAGAGAAACTCAATCAACAAGTTGGTACCCAACTTCATTACGAATGTCCACCATGTTGTGCATCAAACTAATGTGATACACTCGCACTTAACTAAAATGCTATCTCCCCCCTTCTTTGTTTTAATTTCGTATAGTATATCAAAAGGTTGCCTGCAAGATATCGCTCTCAGCAATAAATCCGCCATTGTAACCATAGGTTAAGAGATATTTTATGCGGCTGTGTTGGAATTTTTACAGTAAAAAATATACACTATTGTACACCAAAATGATATTTATCTAAAGGAGGATAAGGATATTAGTCGTATTTCTAACAGTAAGTGACAATCTGAGAATTGGTGCTGAAAAATAAAAAAAAACTGTGGTTAGTAGTTTTATTTTACTGCCTCGAAAAAGATGTTTGTTCAGTCGCGTCAAAATTTACTTTCGTCTCTTTAAATGGCATAACCGCTTTCGCTTGTGGCTCAGAGAATTGTCCTGAATTGATTGTACAAATACAAGAAGATTCTTATATTTTAGTACAGTGGTTTCAAATACGCTATTTAATTCTGGAGCTGGCCCATTATATTACACCTAGATAATATAGGCATTAATTACGACCCGGAGAAATTAAACTATAAAACAACACACACTACATACCTGTAGATATTTACAATGAACAGGCACAAATCGAAGTCCTTTTGATGGAAACTTCCTTCAAATCATTCGACTCAGTCGAGTGGAGTAACATAATGTGTGTGAAAAACAAGCTTTATGTGTCTATTTGATTGAATCGTTCATTTGAATTGACTTAATACTTCGGTTATTCAATGCGCTATTTTGAATTTGGAAGAGCCTTATAGAAGCCACTTATTCAATCACACATTCAGTCAGTCTATCACCTTGTCCTACGTAGCAGCCTATTATTCATTTGGTCATCACTCACCCTTATCTCCTGCGTGCAGAGTTCATTTTACTTCGGCTATAATGATGCGACGACGACGAGCCTTCGCGATAACGTCACTATTGTTAATTCGCTCGAGAATTCCGCTCGCGTGTTTTGTTTCCTTTTGTCACTGGCCTGTTTATTAATCTTTAAACTTTATGAACAGGCTTGAAAAAGAAGGAGAATATAAAAACATTGACTGTGTTTTTTTGTGTATTTTAAGCCATACAATCGTTTCTGAACGTATTCTGATAATTCATTTTCGATATAAGGCCGTGCGCGCACTGCCTTGCGGTGGCCGCAATTCCGGTAGTATGCGTCTAATCTTTAGACGTAACCGTGAAGTGAACCAGGGGAGGGGAAATGGGAGTAGGGACGGAGGAACTCACCTCGCTAAAAAAGTATAGAAATGGCAGACAAAGTTTTTGAGAAAGCTACCCAGGCGGGTCCCAGCTGCTCTTCAGCTGGGGAGTCCCGCACCGGACACGTCCGGTCAGTCCCGTCGTACTCTGGGGGGGACAACAAAGGCTTTTACCCCAATTTTGCCCCGGCAGTCGCCGCATTGAGCCAGGGAGGCTCACGTGCCCGTGAGGTGGAGTCGCTGGACTTGTCCAGCACGTCCACTTCACCGGCACCGAATTCTGAGCGAGCGCAGAGCGCCGCTCCGTGGAGGAAGGGGGCGCTGGTGCTCGGGTCGGAGACCGACTCGGCATCGGACGCCGAGAGCTTCCAGAGCATGGTCTCTGGGAGTGCAGTGAGGAGCGACGAGGGGGGCGCCGATAGGAGGAAGGAGTTCCTCAAGCGCCCCCGCGAGGACGTGACGTCGTCGGAGGAAGGGCTTGTCTCGGCCCGTAAGATCCCCACAAGCGTGCGGGGTAAAGGCCGAGGCAAGACTTCGGGGAGAGGGCCTTCCTCTGGAGAGCCCAACACTGGTCTGGCCTCGAGCGAGGCCAAACTAGAAGAGGCCGTGGCAGCTGCCATCCGCACCATCTCGCGGAAGCGCAACAGAAAGAGCAAGGAGGACGCGATCGGCGAAGCCACGGCCTCCATCTTAGCGGCCACGCGGACTTACGGCGGGGCTCCGGCTGCAAGGGACGATATGTCCGATCTGCGGCCGGAGGTCACCCGCCTGACTGCCACCATTGAGGCTCTCCAGAGGGAGAACGCCGCCCTCAAGGTGGACCTGGCCGCAATCCGGGGAGGCGGCCAGCGGAATGCGCCGCCGCGGGGCCAAAAGGAGAAAGGCCAGCCCACACCAGCGGAGGACTCGGTTCTCGACCTGGTGCGACAGGAGCTGGCCGCCTTCCAGCAGCGGTTCTCCGTATTGGAGAGCCGCGTGCTGCGACCCCCGCTGGCGGCGACTTCGTACGCGGCTGCGGCCGCGTCCAAGCCTCCCCAGACGACGACGAGGCCGCCTCAGGCGAAGACGGCCACGGTGCGGACGGCACCAGTGACGGCGGCCCCTGCGAGGGCAAAGACGGCCCCGGCCAAGCCGAAATCGGGCCCATCAAAGCCGCCTCCGACCCCGACACCTGCGGGGCCGAAGCAGGCGGCCAAAAAGAAGAAGGCCCAGGCCGGGAACCAGCCGTCCCAGCAGCCTCCTCCAAAGACTCCTCCGGCCGGCGCCGACTGGCAAGTGGCCGGGGAGAAGAGGAAGGCTGCTGGCGCAGCCAGGTCCTCGCGGCGTAGGGAGAGACGGCGGCGGCGAGACGCCGCGGCGCGATTGCGCGCCCCCAAGACCGCGGCTGTAGTGATCACACTGCAGCCGGACGCGGTGAAGAGGGGCGTGTCGTACCGCGACGTGCTGGCGAAGGCGCGGATGGCGATCGACATCACGGAGCTCGGCATCGTCGGCGGCCTCCGTCACCGGGTCACTGCAACGGGGGCTCGGATGCTGGAGATCCCCGGCGCGGCCAGTGGCCCTGCCGCTGACGCTCTCGCCGAACGGCTCAGAGCGTCCTTAAATGCGGAGGAGGCCCGAGTCTCCAGACCCACCAAGCGCGCAGACATGCGCATATTGGGTCTGGATGACTCCGTGACGGCCGAGGAAGTGGTGGCCGCCGTCGCCAGGACTGGGGGGTGCCCTCCCAATCAGGTGAGGGCGGGCGCCCTGCGTCCTGGCTTCACGGGGGGCAAACCATTACGGTTAGTTGCCCTGTCCCGGCGCGGCGGTCAAAAAGATCCAGGAGGGCCGAAGGCTCCTGGTTGGTTGGGTGTCTGCGCAGGTGAAAGTCCTGGATCCCAGACCCCTGAGGTGCTTCCGCTGCCAAGTGGTCAACCATGCGGCATGCGTGTGCACCTCGGAGGTAGACCGCAGCGATAGGTGCTTCCGCTGCGGTCAGCCCGGTCACAAGGCCGGCTCGTGCTCCGCCCCGCCTCACTGCTTCGCATGTGAGGCGGTTGGCAAGCCGGCCGATCACCGGGCGGGGGGCAAGTCCTGCGCCCCACCCACCAAAGCCAGGCGCAGAGGTAGGCCCTCTGCCGCCGTCGACACCGCCACCGCCGCCGCCGCCGCCGCCGTCGCTACTGCCGCCGCTGTCGCCGTCGTGGCTGAACCCCCGCGAGGGGCCCTGGAGGAGGCTGCAATGGATCCCGATTAATGGCCCCATTGCGCTTCCTCCAGGCGAACATCAACCACTGCGCCGCTGCTCAGGAACTTTTGCTCCAGAGCATGGCGCAGTGGTTGATCAACGTCGCCGTGGTCGCCGAGCCGTATTTTGTCCTGCCCAGGAATGACTGGGTGGCGGACTTGGACGGCTCGGTGACCCTCGTTTCGTCGGCCGCCGCCGGTACCCCGCCCCTCGATCGCGTCAAGAGAGGGCGTGGGATCGTCGCAGCACGGTACGGGGAGATCGCTGTGGTAGGCGTTTATTTCTCCCCGAACCGAACTCTCGCCGAGTTCCAGAACTCCCTAACGGAGCTGGGAGACGTCGTCGTCGCCCTCGGTTCCCTCCCCGCCCTCGTCCTCGGGGACTTCAACGCCAAAAATCCGGCTTGGGGTTCCCGGTCCATGGACCATGGGCGGGGCAGGATGCTCGAGCACTGGGCCCGTGCGCAGGGCCTGGTAATCGAGAACCGGGGTTCTGTCCCCACGTGCGTGCGGTTTACGGGTGAGTCGGTGGTGGACGTTACGTTCGCCACCCCCAGCCTGTCACCGCGCGTCACCGACTGGCGCGTTGTGGAGGAGGTGGAGACCTATTCCGACCACCGGTATATCCGGTTCGACGTCTCCGCCCAGACCCCAGACGCGCCGGTCCGACGGGACCTGAGTGGTCCGCGATGGGCGCTGAAGCAGATGGACCGGGAGCTATTCCTGGAAGCCTCGATCGTGCAGGCCTGGGGGTCACCCCCGGACAGGCCTGCCGACATAAACGACGAGGCGGAGTGGTTCCGGGAGGCCATGTCGGAGATCTGCGACGTGGCCATGCCCCGGGTCCGGCAAGGACGCGCCCGGCGTCAGCTGTACTGGTGGTCGAGCGAGCTAGCAGCGCTGCGCGAAGCGTGCGTTGCGGCGCGACGCCGGTACACCAGGTTCCGCAGGCACCGCACCCGACCTTCGGATGCGGCGACTGTAGAGGCGGAGCTGTACGAGGGCTACAGGGCAGCGAAGGCCGTCCTCCGAGACGAGATCTGGCGGGCCAAGGAACTGGCCCGGGAGGAGATGCTGGCGACTCTGGACGGGGACCCATGGGGCCGCCCCTACAAGTGGGTGCGAGAGAGGCTCCGCCCCTGGGCTCCCCCGTTGACGCAGAGTCTCCAGCCTCAGTTCTTGGAGGACGTGGTGAGCGCCCTGTTCCCATCGCGAGGGGAGCACGCTCCCCCGCCCATGGCTCCGTCTCCGACGGAACCTGAAGCTGGCGCAAACGCGGACCACAGCGACGACGACGTCTACGACGCTCCAGAGGTGACCGAGGTAGACTTGAGAGTAGCGGTACAACGGCTCAAGGCCAAAAATACCGCCCCAGGACCCGACGGCTTGCCAGGGAAAGCGTGGGTCCTGGCCTCGGAGACTCTCGGGCCTCGACTAGGGGGGCTCTTTAGCGCATGCCTGGAGAGGGGCCAGTTTCCGCTTCGCTGGAAGACGGGAAAGCTGGTCCTGATCCAGAAAGCCGGGCGCCCTGCGGACGCTCCGTCCGCATTCCGGCCCATCGTGCTGCTCGACGAGGCGGGCAAGCTCTTGGAAAGAGTAATTGCAGACCGCCTCTTCGGGCACCTGAATCAGGTGGGCCCGGATCTTGCGGAGTGCCAGTTTGGCTTCCGCAGGGGGCGCTCGACGGTGGATGCCATCATGCGCGTGAGAGCCCTCACGACGGGGGACGCGGTATCCCGGGGCAGGGTCGTCTTGGCGGTGTCTTTGGACATCACCAACGCCTTTAACACCCTGCCCTGGAGTTGCATCAGGGAGGCACTACGGTATCACCGGGTGCCGACCTACCTCCGTCGCATAGTCGAGGACTACCTGACGGACAGAGCCGTCATCTACCCCGGTCACCGGGGAGAGTGGAACCGGCGAGAGATGTCGTGCGGTGTCCCACAGGGATCGGTCTTGGGGCCGCCCCTGTGGAACATCGGATACGACTGGGTGCTGCGCGGCGACCTCCCTGACGGCGTCAGCGTAGTATGTTACGCTGACGACACGCTCGTCCTGGCGCAGGGAGAGTCGCACCAGGCGGCGGCCGACCTGGCGACGCAAGCGGTTGCGACAGTCGTTCATAGGATCCGGCAGTTGGGACTCGACGTGGCGCTGCACAAGACCGAGGCCATGTGCTTTCATGGCGGTCGGAACGCGCCACGGTCCGAGTCCCACATAACGACGATGAAGTACCTGGGACTCGTCCTCGACAGCCGGTGGAACTTCAGGGAGCACTTCCTGAGTTTGGCCCCAAAGCTGAACCGGGCAGCAGCCGCCTTCAGGCGACTCCTGCCTAATCTCAGCGGGCCAAACGCCTCCTGCCGAAGGCTGTACGCCGGCGTCGTGCGGTCCATGGCCCTCTACGGGTCCCCAGTGTGGGCCCTGTGCATCCGGACGCGACCACTAAAGTTGGTCGCATGCCAGAGGGTCATGGCTATCCGAATGATCCGGGGATACCGCACGATCGCCGGCGAATCGGCCAACCTCCTTGCCGGATTGCTGCCCTGGGATCTGGAGGCGACTGCCCTCCAGCGCGTCTATGAATGGCGCGTGGAGGCGCAGCGCCGGGGCGTATCCCCGCTGCCTCGAGAAGTCGAGACGCGGCGGGAAGAGCTCCGGCGCGATCTCGGGCAGTATAGAGGGAGCGACTGTCGCAACCGACGGCCGGGCACGCCGCAATTGCGGCGGTAAGACCCCTCTTTGAGGAGTGGCTAGATCGGCGTCACGGCGTCCTGACCTACCGCATGACGCAGGTCCTCACCGGACACGGAAGTTTCGGGAGGTACCTGTGTCTGATGGGTAAGGAAGAGACGCCTGGGTGTCACCACTGCGAGGGTCGCCCTGAGGACACAGTCGAGCACACGGTGCAGGACTGCCCAGCTTGGGCAGAGCACCGACGTGTCCTCACGGCGACAATAGGCGGAGACCTCTCGCGCCCGGCCTTGGTCGAGGCCATGCTGCGGGGCGAGAGGGAGTGGGAAGCGGTCGCCTCCTTCTGCGAAGCAGTCATGCTTTCGAAGGAGGAGGCGGGCCGCGTGAGGGAGAGGATGGCGTCCTCCCTCCAGCCTAGCCGCAGTGGTAGACGCCCACGGCGTCGGACGTCGGCCGACGATCTCCGGCCACCGTAGGCGCGGGCATGCGGACAGCGAGTAAAGGGCAACTCGCTGTCCGACCATGGACCATGCCCGGGTCGACGGCGCGTCGTGTTCCACGCGCGCCTCAAAGAGCGTCAGCAACATGACGAGGCCCCCTCTGCAGAGGGCCGAAGCCTGCCGGGGTCGTGGGACTCATCCCGTTACCGTGGCCCCGGTATGTAAAGGGTTATTGAAGGAACACCGTGGATTTTAGTCAGTAAAAGTCTGACAGTCCCTCCCACCCTGCCCGGGGTGGGAGTACTTATTTGATAATTTTACCAAGTTAAAAAAAAAAAAAAAAAAGGGTCAAAAAATGGAAGCTCATACCAGTTTTGCCGGGGTTGCGGGAATGTTCTAACGAGATACCGCGGCCCCGTAATCAATCAATCAATCAATCAATTTATATATTTCAGGCAACTTGGCCCATAATGCAAGGGCAGCTGAAGGGACAGAGAAGGTTTTTAGTCAGTAGTAGTCGGACACTTCCTTCCGCTCCAACCCGAGCGGGAGAGGTCATTCGATGATTTTCACACCCGAAAAAAAAAGGACCTGCCAGTTTCCTCACAATGTTTTCCATTTTGAGAGCAGTGGTGATGATGTCAATTACACAAAGTAATGTAGACACATTATACAACGTGTAACGGAAACCCCATATCTATCCAAAAGGACTGAAGACAACATCTGGTATGGAGTCACTATTTTTTTTTTTTTTTATTTAGAATAGGTTCGCGTTTGACCACCATCTCACCTGATGGTAAGTGATGATGTGGTCGAAGATGGAGCACGCTTACCTAAAAGTAACCTATTCACTCTTGACTTAAAGACTCCTAGGTTATAGCTATCGGGAAACACAGACTACGGCAGGGATTTCCACTCCTTAGCCGTACGCACATTGAAGGTATTCCCAAAACGTTTGGTGCGTATGGGTGGGATGTCCACCATGTAACGATGGCGCTTCGCCGTTTGTCTCGTAGTCCGATGATGGAACGGGCTTGGTGGAATTAGATTGTGTAATTCTATCGCACACTCCCCGAAATGTAACCGATAGAAAACCGATAGACTTTCAACTCGTCGTCGATGTTCAAGGCTCTGGAGCTTTGATTGCTCTATGCAAAGTTTCAGCTCAAAATAAGTGACTCACAGAATTGACCCCAAATTGTTGATTTTATAATAGTACATTATGGTACAAGTGTGTAATGTTGGTGATTACCGCTGAGGCGCCATTGAGACCCGAGCCGTCAGGTGAGGGTCTTAAGAGAGCCGAGGACGGTAATCATCAATACACACGTGTATCATACGACGTTTTTCAACACACTTGCGAGGAAAAAACAAATATGTATTGCATAAATCGTTTAATTATTAAAACAATTGGTGAATGTACAATTTTCAAAACGATATTGGATTGTTTTTGATGGCAATTTCACAGTTTGTGTTACATTGGTACTTGCCACTTCTTTAGTACCTTCATTTACTTCTTGTGTAAATGTCGGCGACAAAGGTAAATCATACAAATTACTGGAAGGAGAGGGCACCAAATAACTCACGCTAGTAGATGTACATGGTTGTGGTTCGGGGCAAAACTTTTTTGCCTTTGGCTCCAAATTAATGGCTTGCGTTATTTTGTCATTGATTTTTGCTTTGTTATGAATTGAGTCTTCTATGTACGATTCAGCGATTGCGTCAGAACGCCATCCACCATGTCGCTTCAAAGTTAGTATATCAGCCCCCGAATCAGCCAACATTGTAGCCGACGTTCTTCTAAAACTGTGTCCAGTGTAAAAATCGGCCTCAGGCAAACCTAAATACTTCGCTATTTCTCTTGGCATATTACCAAATTTGTTAATACCGATTGTTTGTGCAGTACATTTTCCTTTCTGAAAGTTTTGGAAAAAGCGGTCATTCTTTGTTTTTGTTGAACGGAGATCTTGGTATTTTTTCACTATTTCACGAAACGTTCCTTGGATTGTAAAAGATCGTGGAATCTTGGTTTTAGTCTGGGTAATTTTGACAAGAAGCATATCTCCGTGGATTTCTACATCTTTTGTTGTAATATTGTACAGCTCTTGTCGTCTACAAGCACCAGTAACACCGAATATTAAGGCAACCTGCAAAGAAATCAATTAATTAGTTCTAAGAAATTATGCTAAAGTTATACAAGTGTATATTGTAGATTCGTTTCGATAAAAAATATGAAACGTACCTTTGTTGCTAGATACTGACTATCCGGAGCCTCATTCAAAAACTTTTCAACGTCGGCTGGTGACAAAACTTTAGATTTCCGACCAATATATCCATCCGAGCGTCTCTTCAAAAATGCCATCAGGTTACAGTACGTTTTGATATCAACACCATGTTTGAGCTTAACCATGCTTCTTAACATGGAATAGATGCACCACAGGGAGCTAGGTTTGTATGTATTGGCGAGTTCAGAGAAATACGCCAAAAACACATTTTCAGAAAATGACTGGGTTTTTTTGTTGCTCTTCCATTGCAGGAAACTATCGTAAGCAGCTAAATACTTTTCTCTAGATTTTGCAGGTATTAGGCTTTCGTTTGCATTTTGTGCTGTATTTAGTATTTCTGGCGGGGTTAAATCAATCAATTGTTCATCTTCTGTACTAAAACCTGACATTTTTATAATTATTTACCACACAGCAACAAATGCGATACAAACAAAATATGAAAATTAGGGGAAAATTGGGAAATGGCGCGCAATTTTTTTTTTTGCACGCGCCAAATGTAAGTTGATTGATTACAGCCATACAGCCTACTTCAAAATGATAATTTTTGTGATAAAATGCAAATATTTTATAAGAAATTATTGTGAATTATAAATAATTTGATAATAATAAATGTTTTTTCGTCTTAATTAGGGACACATTTATTTATTTCAAAAATGTAAATAGATTTTCGGTGGCATAAAACCTCTTTGTTGTTACAAAAAAAAAAAAAAAACTGTATTACCCGGTTAAATTGAAAATGCTCTGTTTACTCGCATATAATTTGCAGTTAGGTACTTTTTTTTTTTTTTTTTTTTTTTTAACGTGGTAAAATTATCAAATAAGTCCTCCCACTCCGGGCAGGGTGGGAGGGACTGTCAGACTTTTACTGACTAAAATCCACGGTGTTCCTTCAATAACCCTTTACATACCGGGGCCACGGTAACGGGATGAGTCCCACGACCCCGGCAGGCTTCGGCCCTCTGCAGAGGGGGCCTCGTCATGTTGCTGACGCTCTTTGAGGCGCGCGTGGAACACGACGCGCCGTCGACCCGGGCATGGTCCATGGTCGGACAGCGAGTTGCCCTTTACTCACTGTCCGCATGCCCGCGCCTACGGTGGCCGGAGATCGTCGGCCGACGTCCGACGCCGTGGGCGTCTACCACTGCGGCTGGGCTGGAGGGAGGACGCCATCCTCTCCCTCTCGCGGCCCGCCTCCTCCTTCGGAAGCATGACTGCTTCGCAGAAGGAGGCGACCGCTTCCCACTCCCTCTCGCCCCGCAGCATGGCCTCGACCAATGCCGGGCGCGAGAGGTCTCCGCCTATCGCCGCCGTGAGGACACGTCGGTGCTCTGCCCAGGCGGGGCAGTCTTGCACCGTGTGCTCTACGGTGTCCTCAGGGCGACCCTCGCAGTGGTGACACCCAGACGTTTCCTCCTTTCCCATCAGACACAGGTACCTCCCGAAACTTCCGTGTCCGGTGAGGACCTGCGTCATGCGGTAGGTCAGGACGCCGTGACGCCGATCTAGCCACTCCTCAAAGAGGGGTCTTACCGCCGCAATTGCGGCGTGCCCGGCAGTTAGGTACTAACTTAACTTTGTAGGGATCATTCTATTATGCACTAGTGTGTAATATTATTATGCACGTGTATGTTATAGTTCGGTTTATGGCCCTAAGAACGATATAATAAGGCTCACTTTACGAGCAAGTGTGTTGAAATTATGTTTCTTGAATACCAATAATAACAAAAGTGTCACATCACTATGAGGGTCATCACTTTCCACGTCACTTGCCAATAAAACGATAATTCTCTTCGTTCTTCTTAATTTGAAAAATTCGGTCTCTGGTATTTCTAATATGCTCCACACATGTACACATAGGATTAGAAAACCCTTGCCATATCGTTTATTATCATTCAAAGATGCCGTGCACTTGGTATGTATATACCCTTTAAATTACACGTTGTATATACATATAATGCTATAGCTCAGAAATCGTACCTGTAATCACTGGAACACAATTGCTATGCTCGTTTTACTACAGACCCTTACACCTTAGTTAGAACACGGTAATTTTGGTAACGTATACAAAGGTGTACTAACTTCCAATACAGTTCACTATTCTAGACTTCTAGTCACAAGTTTATATCCAATGTGTAAAGCACAAGCAAATGTAATTACCGGTGTTCTTAAGTACTACCACATGTACAGTCTAGTCGTTTGTACCTTCGTCAGTTTGAATTTCTTTCAAACCCTAAATAAATTAATAGATTTAAAAACTAAAAATATGCTTTTGTTTACTAGTAGGCAGTCCGAGGTTTTATCAGCCATCTTCCAGTCCCATTTTCAGATCAGCTCAATGGTACCATAGTATTTATATGTCCTCGTCATCCGGCGAAATGGATAGAATATGTTAAGAAGATCTAATTAACCCAAACTCGATATGTTTATTAGTAGGCAGTCCAAGGTTCCATCCAATGCTACCACCTTCCAATTCCATCATCAGACCAGCTCGATGGTACCATAATATTGTATTGTCACCTAATCTACATATTATAATGGCCAAGTTTCATGAAGATACAAAATTAGAAGTGCGTGTTATTCAGATTTGTTTGTATAGTTTGTTACAGTTCGACCTAATAGGAGCGTGTTAAAAATGTTTTGGTCTTTTAAAACATAAGTCGAAATAGCATAAACCAAAATCTTTTCATAGTCTTCGTCTTGTCATAGTTATTTGATAGCATTGAGATGGGAAAAGTACCTAGATAGTGTCTCATTTTCAAGTAGCAACTGACAGTGTCAGATCATAACATTGACATTATGACAATAATTGGACCGATTTAAGCAAAAATGTTCCAACCCACAACCTCGACAATTTCGAGTTTTGTGACCTATGTACTCCAAAATAATGTATATTGTTTGTGTGGTTTGGAACATTTTTGCTCAAATCAGTCCAATTTTGATTCTGCCTCGGAGGCCTAATGGTCGCAAGTTGCTGGGCAAGAGGTTTCGGGTTGAATTCCCGGGTAGAGCAAAAAAAGTGATATTTGGTTTTTCTGTAAGAAATTCTAATAATTTCTAATTCTAAACTCGGAAAGGACGTTGAGCCGTTGGTCCAGCATCTGATCTCTTTCCGGTCGTGTCGGATTGCCGTCCCATCGGGCATTGAGAGTAAAAGGGACAGATAATGCATCTGTACCTGCGCACACACTTGTGCAATATTAGAGTATAATAAAAGAATAATAAGGCTGCGTTTCCACCAGAGATAAGCGATGGAAATGTGTAGTGCGAAGATGTCTAGCTGTGCTGTGAAAATGTGTGGGCGTTTCCACCAAAGCTGTGCGATGAAAATGTGCCTACGAGGATGTGTAGCGGAGCTGTGAAAATGCGCATTAATGTGTGGTGTGAGGATGCACAAACCTCGCAACACATCCTTCTCATCACACATTCCTCACAACACATCCCTCGCAACACATCTCTCGCACACATCCCTCGCACACATCCCTCGCTTGTTTTGTATGCGCAAAAATCTAGCTCCGCTGAGCCGTTTCCACCAGAGATGTGCTGACCGAGGCGAGGTTAATGAAGCGATTCTATTGGTTCTTTACAAACACATCCCTCGCTACGCATCCTCGCACATCTCTGGTGGAAACGCAGCCTAAAAGAGTAACTGTGGAGTATCTTGCCGGTTCTTCTCCATAGAAAACGACCAATTTCGAACCGTGCCCTAACTTCTGACGTTCTGTAAGTGGCCATGTAGGCCTATGTGAAATGAATCATTTTGAGTTTGAGTTTTGAGTTTGAAATATAATATTTCCTGCGCAGATGGCTAATCAATTATGAGATTCGCCGCTGTTGCCGAAGTTGGTTAGAAGGACTATTATTGTTTATAGTAGTAGTATCAGTAGAAATTCTAAACATGACGAACTTATTTTTACCGTGATTGTACTAGAGCACTATCCGGTGTAAAGTGCTTTCACATTAATAAGGAAAGTTCCGTTATTTGTCGGCAGAGCGACTTAGTGCCTGCCTCTTCTTCTAATTAATTATTTTCTTGAGGTTTAGTAACTGAAGTTTAGTACTAATTATCAAAACAGAACAGTATCGTCTTGCTTTAAATTTTGTTTCTTTTTCCTAGCTTGTGGTATAAAATAACAAAATTTTACTTTACAAGAAGATGAGGAAAGTTTTGATTATAAACGTATGATAGCTATAAGAATACATGAAGACCAACATGTGAAACTTCTATAATAAACTAGCTTGTTCCCGCGGCTTCGCTTGCTTTTTTTTTCAGCTAACAGAAGTATTCTATGACCTTTCTTAATCTATCTCTGTACTAAATTTTATTAAAATCGGTAAAGTGTTTTAGACTTAAATAGGCTTTATATAGGACCTTTATTCGCTGATAAAACTTTCCACGAACGTGAAGCCATGGGCAAAAGCTTATATACTAAGAGTAAGTTGTTAGGTAGCTACCGAGATGTTGACTCATAGAAAATAAGAAAGGTATGGCGGACTAACTGCCGCCCGCAGATTCGTTTGAGCTGTCCTTACCGTTCTCATACTTTTGTAGGTACTTATATTTCGTCTAAGCTCCTTAGTAGTTCTGAGTTGATCTACACGATTGCTAATATAGGCTTACACTGGCTGGACAGGTCTTCTCAAATCTGTGTGGTTCTTTCTTCAAAAGACCATCTCCGATACAATTTGCACGGTTCTCAAAAGCTATATTAATAACATATTGTGAACGTGAGAGCAATGAGGGAAAACAACGAATATTATGAGTAGATATGTTCATGTATTTATTGTGTAGCATGTAGTGTTTACTGCTTAATATTGTCCTTACTTTGGTATTGTTCGTTCAATCGTTCGAGATCCTTAAAATTCTAAGTTGAGCTAAGCTAAGGACAGTAGGGATATAGAAAGGGAGCGCAGGGCGCTGTCTGTCCGATGCAACATGTTGGCCCGCAGGTTTTCACGGTGTACGAGGACTGTCAAAGTTACGCTTTTTAAAGCATACTGTCAGTCCTTTTACACCTGCAGCCTGTGGGTTAACTATACGCAGCGGACATACAGCGACCTGCGTATTCAATACAATAACGCGTTCCGGGTGCTGACGGGGCTGCCGCGCTACTGCAGCGCCTCCGCGATGTTTGCGGCGGCTGGCACAGACGTCTTTGCGGCCATTATGCGTAAGCGGTGCGCATCTATCTTGCACCGAACGCGCGGCAGTCCCAACACCATCCTGCGAACGCTGGTGGACCGATGGGACTCCCCGATGCTCACTGGATAAGACTGCATGCAGTTGTTAGATAATAGTAACTGATTATTATATTATATAATTAATATCATATTTTGCTAAAGATATTCACATTAATCTAATAACTTTATTGTATAAAACACTAATTTGTTACTTAGAAATAACCCTTCTTTCTGTGTTGAATCATCTGTCATCGTAAGACTAATATGTAATTGAACTAATTAATTTCAACATATCTACTGTATTTTTATATCATTTAATCATAGCTTAATGTTAAAATACAAAGGTTAACAAATCTGTTTTAAAATCGTACGATGTGACGTCACTTGTTTACCACTGTGTATAAAAGCCGCCGCTCAGTCGTTCTAGAGACAGTCACTCTCAGTCGCTCTGGAGCAGTCACACCGAACGGACCTAAGTTAAGTGAACTTGTGTTGTTTCTAACTTTTATTAATATTTTATAATATTTTTATATATAGAATTATGTTGTTGTATCGGTGTCCTAATAATATTGTGTTAATTTTTACTTGAAATTATGTGAAAGTGACGATGTTTTGAAAAGAGTAACTGTGGAGTTTCTTGCCGGCTCTTCTCCATAGATAACTACTTTCCGAACCGGTGGTAAATTAATAAACTGATATTGCTATACAGACTACTAATTATTTCTATAAAACACCTAGTAATCATGTTTAATATATGTTTATATCTATATATCTATCACTTCTAACATCAGAAGTGGGATAGTTCACAGCCCACTTATTTTGTTTCGGTATTGAGGTTAGATTCATAGCCCATGTGATTTTTTTTTTTTTTTTTTTAAACGTCACTATTGTCAGATTGTTTTGCAGTTACTTTTCTTGCAAGTTAGTTTTGGTTAGCTGTACATTTGTTTTAGGCCTTTATTTCAAGTAGAAGGTACATGTATGTATATCGCTCTTGCCCAAATACTAATGCATTGAAGTGAAAGTTTCAGAATGAATCCTGCAATATTGGAAGGCCTCTTCATCCGTGATGCTGTCTCGGGCTGTTGCCGCCGTTCAGATGATTATGCGGCGCTTCCAGTTCAGTGACAGCGGTGCAGCCTGATGGTGTTATGGAATCAAAACACTTTGCAAAGAAATTGGATGGACCAACATCATAACGGGAGTCAAGTAAGAAAAAGAAACTACTAAATAACGTTGAACCAATAGGCTATATTTAAAAAAAAGTGTTATTATAAGTAATCCATATAAATTGACTAAAGGAAATATATCGGTAAATGTAGAATCATTATTTTTAAACTGTAACGATTATTATCGAGGAAATGTAATAAGTATCGATATTTTTTTTTTCTTCGTCAAGTTTTATGCATATTCTTATGGCGCAAACGTGCTGACGGTATGGTGATCAACATTTAAACTTTTTCTCGGATATAATGAAAATAGTATGTTGTATTACATATATTCGTTGTACGACAATTGTAATAAATACTGATGATCTAATTTGATCTCAAAAATAAGTATTGACTATAGATTCATTGAGATTTAAAAAGTTGTCGATATAGTCGATTATTTTATAAAAGAATATCGATTTTTTTTTTCCCAAAAGCCCACTTGTCAATGTCACTCCGTCTGACATAATGTTACTAATGTTATGGTGTTTACTTTCGTTTACTTTTCGCATTATGTTAAAGGATTTATTACAATTGTACACTGTACTCGATAGAGATCTATGATAATGGATACTAATTTTGTGAAAGCACACGGTAAAAATATGCCTAAAAATTGACGCCATAGTGATCGGAGATGTTCCAAAAATAATTTAGATTTTTATTCTCCTGAGCTGAAAAATATTAAAACTTCCAACTAAGTACACTTATCATGGGTTGTTCAAATAATGGTAGTTTTCACATAAATATGAAAAAAAAAATGTATTCGGCTTTATATCATCACAATTTCTCTGAGACAGTTTCTTGGAAAGTTCTTTATGTCATTTACTTCTCATAATAACATTATGATTCACTTAAAATGAGATACAAAGTATTGTATATATTTGAATAATAATTATTAAGTAGTGTTCACTCTTGAAAAAGTTGGAGGCGATATATTACTTTGTTCGAACATGTTTCTTCAGTTTATTTTTGAAGATATTGACACTATTATTTCGTTTCAAATCCTCCGGCAGACCAAAGTACAGCCGTACACAAATAATATAGTAATTTTCCCGTAATTAGTCTATGCACTTGTTAGTCATTAGCTGCAACTTATTGATATGCAGTTGTAATGAATTAATGGCGATGTTGTTAATGATTTTTCTTAGTTGGATGAAGATACTGATAGTGAAATAAGGATTTTATGATTCTTTTTTTGTTTTCTTTGTTAAGATTAGGTTTACAAGCTGATCCCCATCTCTCGATTAAGTATTCAATATGAAATTTTACTAAGAATCTGGCACTTCTTTTTTTTCGATATTCTGTAGATTTGCATAACGCTCCTATCAATGTTTTTAATTTTGTTTTAACACGATCAATGTGTACTTTCCAATTGAGCCTGTCGTTCAGCGATCTTCCAAGATATTTTTCCTGGCTATTTACTTGATTTCTCGTTGATTGTGAGAAGTATAAGTCCGAAACCGGTTTGTTTTTTATTAAAAAAATGTTGTGTGGTTTTTACTGAAGTATTTATACGTTTTGATAAAGTACACCATTTGTAACTCATTTTTATACAGAAATCACAAATAATTTGACTCAAATTTCAGAATGATGATAATTTATATCATTTAGAAAACTTGATGTTTGTTCACTTATTGACAAACTTGTGAGGTAGTAATGCGTCACGATTTGTATAGGGAATATTTAATTTGAATTTTTGAGACTTACACTTATCACAATTGAAAACAAAATTCATTATGGGTTCCGTAGTCGCTAATTATTAAATAATCTGAAATGGTTTTTAAAATGTTGCCAAATAATTTATTTCAATAGTCAAATTAGGTCACATAGGCATTGATCTCTCTTTATAACTAGTTTTGAGGCGAGATTCAATTTTAGAATGTTCCTCAAGTACAGATTTATTGAACTTAGTTCCGCAATTATTGCCATTTTCAGTTACTAGATGAATCCCGTGTTTCCTAACTTAAGTTGATTACAATATTTTTTTTTCTCAATGATGAGCATCCCATACAATTTTGCTAATAAGTTTAAGAAATGGTATAGATTTTCACAAGATGTGATATAATTTACAATTTGTAATACCACCACCATATATTGACCAATATTTGTTAAAAAAAAAAAAAAAAAAATGCATTTCTGTTTAGTTTTAACTATAACTTTGTTTTCTTTTAATATTTCTATTGACAGTTTTTTTTTCTTTCCAATGTTTATTTGAATACTATTAAGTATATAATCAGTGAGCAATTTATAACAGCACTGTCACAGAAATTTTTTTTGGATCCACTCCGTTACACAAACAAGTTGCTCTTGCTATATTTTCATGTCTTAGAAAAAAAGTCCTTAATACCATTTACCTTCATTACAAATATGATAAATACTTCTTGTACTGATGTGTCAGACTAGCCGAGCGGTGTGTGGAAAGTTCAACTATCCATGAATACTGTGATTTTGTTGTTATCTCTAGTATAATTATAAATTTTATCTTTGACATTTTATTTTACAATTAGATGACATATTGTTAACATTTTTACACATTTTTTATTTTATTGCTTAATTTTTTTTTTTTTTATTTAAATGTCATAAATCTTTGATGTTTATTATTCCATACCAATTTGGTTTTCGATTTTCCTTTTTATTTGACTATTGTTTTATTATACTACTAATTATTTTTACATTGAATGTGGGTTATTATCACTTTAAATTTGTTTGATATGTATTTTTTTTTTGTTTTTTTTTTTTTATTTTATATTTGAATGGTACTGTTTTATTTTATAAAATCTCTATATAATGTATACTGTTTCGATATAAGTGAAGAAAAATAATTGTATAATGAAAGACTTTATTATAGAATTTATGTATATTATTATACGATGACAATGAATTATTATACGATGACAATGAATTATTAAATGATGACAATGAATTATTATATGATGACAATGAATTATTATATGATGACAATGAATTATTATATGGTGACAATGAATTATTATATGATGACAATGAATTATTATATGATGACAATGAATTATTATATGATGACAATGAATTATTATATGATGACAATGAATTATTATATGATGATAATGATGGATTATTGTACGATGAAATAATGATGGCTTATTGTACGATTATGATGGATTATGTACAATAACATAATGATTGTATGATGAAAATGAAATATTGTATGATGAAAATGAAATATTGTATGATGAAAACGAAATATTGTATGATGAAAACGAAATATTGTATGATGAAAACGAAATATTGTATGATGAAAACGAAATATTGTATGATGAAAACGAAATATTGTATGATGAAAACGAAATATTGTATGATGAAAACGAAATATTGTATGATGAAAACGAAATATTGTATGATGAAAACGAAATATTGTATGATGAAAACGAAATATTGTATGATGAAAACGAAATATTGTATGATGAAAACGAAATATTGTATGATGAAAACGAAATATTGTATGAGAAGTTAAGTGATAACACTACTGTTTTTGTTATGCTGTTATTATTATTTCAGGTGAATTGTATTATGAATATTTCGTAATTATTATGACCGATGAAATGCCTTAACTGTTGTCTGACATTCTCTGAACGCGGGTGATTTAGCTTTGTCTATTATTGATTTTTAATGTGATTATGACTTATTGATAGACGTTGCGAAGTAATAATGATTACGAAATATTGTAGCATTGCAGATGTTGCTAATTTATTTTTTCTTACTTATTGGTTTATTCTAATAATATGTACCTAAATTGTACGTTGAAATGATCGTGTTAGAATATTATAATTGTACTTCGAGAACGAAGTACATGTCAGTATGGCCGTGTTAGATAATAGTAACTGATTATTATATTATATAATTAATATCATATTTTGCTAAAGATATTCACATTAATCTAATAACTTTATTGTATAAAACACTAATTTGTTACTTAGAAATAACCCTTCTTTCTGTGTTGAATCATCTGTCATCGTAAGACTAATATGTAATTGAACTAATTAATTTCAACATATCTACTGTATTTTTATATCATTTAATCATAGCTTAATGTTAAAATACAAAGGTTAACAAATCTGTTTTAAAATCGTACGATGTGACGTCACTTGTTTACCACTGTGTATAAAAGCCGCCGCTCAGTCGTTCTAGAGACAGTCACTCTCAGTCGCTCTGGAGCAGTCACACCGAACGGACCTAAGTTAAGTGAACTTGTGTTGTTTCTAACTTTTATTAATATTTTATAATATTTTTATATATAGAATTATGTTGTTGTATCGGTGTCCTAATAATATTGTGTTAATTTTTACTTGAAATTATGTGAAAGTGACGATGTTTTGAAAAGAGTAACTGTGGAGTTTCTTGCCGGCTCTTCTCCATAGATAACTACTTTCCGAACCGGTGGTAAATTAATAAACTGATATTGCTATACAGACTACTAATTATTTCTATAAAACACCTAGTAATCATGTTTAATATATGTTTATATCTATATATCTATCACTTCTAACACAGTCATATAATGATTGTCACCATCATCGGGGATTCCACCCGGGCATCTCAATTAGTTGTGTAAGTTTATTAATAATTAAGTTAGTAGTAGTAATAATTTATACCTATTTAATTAATTTAATTTAATATGTTTTAACTCTTTTTTATAGTCGATGTATTTTTATTATTATTGAATGTGATTTAGAATAGAATTAATGTAAATATTATTTGCTTTTATATGGGCCTGCGTGCCTGCAATAAATGAATTTTATTTATTTATTTAAGCGATAACTGACAAATGCTTGCACTGTTTGGACGGGCGTGCTCAAATCTGTGTGATTCTGTCTTCCACAGATATAAATAACTGATAACCGATCGTATCGAGCTTCTGGGGGTAACACTAACTTGCACCCTCAATTTTGGTCCATTTATCGAGGCTAAGGCTCAGCTAGCAGCAAAAAAGTTGGGAATCCTAGCAAAGGTGAGACGGTACTTCACACTGAAACAGATGCTCAATCTCTGCCGAGCCCAGGTTCGGTCGTGTATGGAGTACTGCTCTCATCTTTGGGATGGATCTGCGAAATACCAACTGGACGCGCTTGAGTCTATCAAGAAACGGGCCAAGAGACTCATTGGCAACGATTCACTGGTCGAATCAAAGCTCCAGAGCCTTGAACATCGACGACGAGTTTTAAGTCTGTCGATTTTCTATCGGTTACATTTCGGGGAGTGTGCGATGGAATTACACAATCTAATTCCGCCAAGCTCGTTCCATCATCGGACTACAAGACAAACGGCGATGCGCCATCGGTACATGGTGAACATCCCACCCATACGCACGAAACATTTTGGGAATACCTTCATTGTGCGTACTGCTAAGGAGTTGAATTCCCTGCCGGAGTCTGTGTTTCCTGATCGCTATAACCTGGGATTTTTTAAGTCAAGAGTGAATAGGGTAATTACTTCTAGGCAAGCGTGCTCCATCTTCGATCACATCATCACTTACCATCAGGTGAGATGGTGGTCAAACGCAAGCCTATTATCAAAAAAAAAAATATCTTCATAGACGGAAATTATCCTCTTTTTCTTTGTGGAAAATCTGCAAATGACTTCTCCCGCTCTGGGTGGAGCGGAAGGGAGTGTTAGACTTCTACTCACTAAACACCCACCCTGCTCCTTCAGTTGCCCTTGCGTTCCGGGCGCATCTCGTTAGAACTTTCCCGCAACCCCGTAAGGCAATGGCCCTGTCAATACTGCTGACTGCTCTTTGAGGCGCGCGCAGAACTCGGCGCGCCGCTGACTAAATTTATTCGTAAGTATTTCGTGGGCAAAAAGTATTTTATGTGTAATTTCGGAATGCAAACTGTGTCTAATGTCATCTAAATCAGTCGTACTTGCGAAAGAGTAACAAACCCAAAACAAACCTCAATCCTAACTATACTACACGTACACACACACGCACTTGCACACGTGACGTCATTTTATATTGTATAGACTATTCTACTACTGTCAAAAATGTCTTCTGTAAAATATATTTTTATATTGTCCTTAGGAGATCTTAGGACAGTTTGCGTAATAATTTTTAGGAGATGGCTATATAAAACTAAAATGAAAGAACGATTTCTAAGAGCTTTATTAAGGAGATGAAAATAGAAAAAGAAAACAATTCCCCGTTTTATAT
Organism: Tholera decimalis; assembly: GCA_943138885.2. Classification (NCBI taxonomy): domain Eukaryota; kingdom Metazoa; phylum Arthropoda; class Insecta; order Lepidoptera; family Noctuidae; genus Tholera; species Tholera decimalis. Next base: position 30,629,015 of record OW964551.2, read on the forward strand.
AAAAAGCTTGTCAGCCTTAAAATATCCAAGTACTTACTTTATCAAAAGGGAAGCCCGGGCAAGACGAATATGTTAAGGGGCAGTGTAAATAAAACCACTATCTAATAATCAATAGATCACTTCGTACTTTGAATTTAAACTATGTTTAATCATCTTTGGAAAATAATCATTAGAATTAAAAAACTTAAAAAAAAATCTATATTAATTTTGAGAATTAACAAAAAGTATCAATTATCGGACGGATACGCGCCAAGGGCAAAAAGGATAAGTAGAACTAGTTTAGATCAGTCTTCGTATTCATCACAGAAGTAGCTGCCAACTCCTACATAAGAAGTGCTGTCTTCACGCGCCCCACTTTTGCACTTATTACACTGAATCCAATCTTCCACTGGTGGTTCAGTGTATTTGTTAGCGCACACTAAACAGTAAAAATCTGGTTTCGGATTTTTCTTTTGTTTCAATACAGGAGGAGGAGGATCTTTTAGTTTTGCTGGAGCCTGCTAAGTCAGAAATCGTGGTCTTCTTAATATTTGCCTTCTCAAATTTTAAAGCTTGCTCAGTTTTGACAGGAGTAGACGTCAACACCTCTGATTTCTGCCTCTTGTGTTTGCGGCCTATTTTAGGAGCAACCATAGTTGGAACAGGTCTAATTTGAAATGGCGTAAGACTCACTGCTGGCGGTGGATGTTTTTCTCCTAGTGAAAGAGCTGATCCTTCTTTCAGTGTATTGGAATCAGGCAAAGGTGTAGTAGACCTTTCAGTCTCTATTTCTGAAATTATAACGGACTGTGTGGAAGATTCAGCTACAGCCACCTCTGCGGTAACAGATGCAATTTCAAGTAGAACCGGGTTAGTCGTTATTCTTGTTGCAGGAGAATCATTTAGAGCACAGTCGGTCATAGTAGATGATGTCCCATTGAAAAGACCTATGGTCATTAACGACCGTGCGTCAAATACAGGATCTTCAGTCATAGAAGACGGTGTGTCAGGAAATGGACGGTCAGTCATAGTTGACGGAGAGTAATCTTTTTCTCCGAAAACATTGTGATCATAAGGCCAGATTCCCGGTTTTTTAAACCCGTTAACTGCATTCTGAACCGACGCACTTTTGGCATATGCTCCTCCAAATAGTTTTGCCATATCGTACTGGTTTACAATTCGGCCTGGGTGCGTTTTTTGAAATTCTTGTTCAAAATATTTTTTAAGCTGTCCATACACAGCCACATCTAGAGGATAAATTCGGTCAATTGTGTGTAGGGCAAATGACAAAAAGATGATTTGATTTTTTGTTGCAAATTCTAAGGCCGGATAAAACTTATGAGACTCGTGATTATCGAGCAACAGTGACACTTTTCTGGTCTTTCTTGGACGAACCTTCTCAACAAAAAATTGCAACCAATTCAAAAAAGCTTCTCCATGTATCCAACCATTGTCAGTTATGGTGGCTTGTGAGCCTGGTGGGGCATTATCTAGAAGTCATTCTAAAAACCTATGTGAACCTACCCAATTTCTTCGACTTATTACCGGACCTCACATGTCTCTGCAAATTTCTTTGCGGTTGAATTGTTTGTCTATCATCTTTAATAGCTCTTACTGCTCTGAGTAATGTATCTTCAGACCATGCTGCTCGATTAGTTTTGCATTTATAATTAAACACTATTTAAAACAAAAAGCAGCCGTATATTTTTATAATTTCATTAAAAATGAATTTAAATATAAGTACCAAAATTTAAGTAAACGGAGATCTGTTTAAAATTAACATTAGTTATCTTAAACCTGTTAAAATATTTCTTACTTAAAAAGAAGATAACGAAATAACTAAACGGGCAAAACGGATACATATCCGTTTTACCCATATCCATTTTGCCCAACGTGCTAATTTTAGAGACAAATCAAGACTTGAAATGTTTTTAATAGGTAAACAAAAAGTAAAGATCACAAATAATACTTAAATAAACGTGCAATTGAATAAACAAAATATATTTACAGGCAACTGATGACTAATACAAAAAGTTTGTAAACAAACTTTTACAAAAATCGTAACAAAACACCGATAATCCTTTTTTTTTCCTTCCAAAACAGATGCACTCGCTTATTGTTTTGGTTGAACTGTCATGGCACTGCCAGTTGCACGTGTCACGACTTAAGAAAGTGTTAATAGCGCCATCGATTATATATTTATGGAAAAATCTGTTATTCTTCTTACCCGCACTATGCTTCTTGCCCGGGCTTCCCCTACAAGAAAGCAATTTCAAAAATAAAGACGTATTCACTAATTTATCATACTCGGCACATCTATATCACTGTCACTACCCCCGAAGCTATTTAAATGCAAATTTTAAACCTAAAATAGGTACGTTACTCGTTCATAACACTTCTATAGTTAATTTTGTTCAAAAGTTGCTTGCTGATTTATTGAAGCTTATCGGGGCAAATTTATTCGTTCGACTTTGTGAGATAGAATCTATGTAGGCTAGGACTTACGGCCTTATTGAGTGGTACTTATAGCTTGTTTTTGTCGGTATATTGTGGCCATTTATAGATTGGATTGATATAGATAGACTCTTTAAGGTCAGAAAGATATTTTGGCAGATGGCAGTTATCCAAGCAAAAGCAAAAAGCTCGAAGCTAAATTTAATAATAATAATAATAATGTATTTATTTACCAAAGAAAAACGCACACAGACAAACATAGTTACAACATGGTAAAATTTAAAATTATAACATTTAAACTTAACTAAGTAGTACATAGTTCGTTCTTGCAGAAGAAAAAGTTTACAAAATGTTTATGCATACAAAGGTAAAGAACCCTGTCTCTTAAACTAGGCCTACGCCTGTGTCTTAAGAGACAGTGATCAGCCAGAAAAGGCTACTTGAAACATAGTCACAATATTTAACAGCGTGAAAGTGTGTCGAAGAGCCATTTTTAAATACATTCGATGTAAGTTACAATTTTAAATAAAATGTTATTATGTAATCTAATTATGCTAGGTGAAAAAAAAAAAAAAATATTAAAGAAAAAGAAAAAGTAATAAAAAAAAAAGTAAATGTGTGCGTATGTGTGATGAATATTGTGTATGTATATGTGTGAGTATAATGTGTGTATGTGTGCGTGTATGTTTGTATGTCGTGTGTATGTATATGTGTGACTGCGTGTATCAGTCAGGCGACATGTGACAGCAAAGATTCCGTTATAATATAATCTTGCTGTAAAAGCCAATCAGAAGTTTTTGATTTCGTTTAAGACATAATATTGGCGTCTCGCAAATGAGGTTTTGCATTGCACACTTGGAGGAATATATGTACGCTTTCTTGGATCAGACGCAGGTAGGCTGGCATGTATTCTAAGCACAGACTGAAGAACAAAGAGCTGGCGAACCGTCAGCACTTTTCAATCAGCGTATAGCTGCGTTGTAGGGTATCTGCGAGGTTTCCTTAGCATAACTTTGAGGACAGCTCTTTGAGACCTCTCCGCCCTCAGCAGATAAGTTTTCGCTGCACCACCCCATGCAGTTATGCAGTATCCAAGAATCGATTGGCATAATGTGAAATATACCATTTTGAGAACTTTAATACCAGCAGATTCTCGAAGAGCTTTGAAGATGTGAATAAGACGAAGTGCTCGAGCAGATAGTGCATCAAGTTGTTTTTCCCATTTAAGCCCCTCATCTATATGCACACCTAAATATTTCACACTATCCGTTCTATCAATAGAAGGGCATGAGCATGAACACTAACTGGTTCTGGCATGAGTGAGTCGTTATCATGAAATTACTTGAAGGTCTACTGTTGTACCGAATGGCAAAGGGCAGGAAAAGGAAATAATAACAACCTTATGGGTTCCTTTATTCAAGGCAGCTTAAATGTTGATGGATAGAGACGAAGAGGAAAGCCAAATAAGAGATGGATGGATCGTGTGAGGAATGATATGAATGAAAAAGAAGAAGTAGTTTCCTGATAGCTACAGCCTAGGGGTTCTTAAGCCAAGAGTGATTAGGTTACTTCTAGAAAAGCGTGCACTTCATCTTCGACCGCATCATCACATCCTGGAACAACACTCATTCGTTACGTCATCTTAGTGTGTGAAAATCTGAAACAACAACCAAGAGGTATTGTGGTACGTAGTTAGTGGGTTGTGGAGGACCGATATATATATTTAGTGAAGTTTCGCCAACTAATCTATACTAATATTATAAAGCGGAAAAGTTTGTTTGTTTGCTTGAACGCGCTAATCTTCGAAAGTACTGGGTGGATTTGGATGCAATTTGGTATGGAAGTAGCTTGAAGCTTGAGGAAGGTTATAGGCTACTTTTTACGCGACTGCAAAAAAGGAGAGTTATGTTTTTACCGTGATAGAATCCACGGGAGCGAAGCCCCGCGTGAATACTAGTACTTGTATAAAGATAGTAGTAGTCTGCCGTTTTAGCTAATGGTCTATATCATGTTATATTTTAATTAATGTAATGTCATTATGAAACGTTACACGTTAATTCAAAATGAAAGACAAAGTTACAAAATGAAAACACATTTTCGCAATAAAGCGAAACTTGGAAAATATAACTTAAGTAAATAAAACTTACTATTTACAAGTTAAAGTGAGTTTTTATGAAAAGAAAATCCAAATACACACATCAAAAGTGTCTAGGGATCAACATATATTTTTGCAATAACTTTTCTCCTGATTGATATTAATTAAAATTTTCTTTAAGGATTCATCAAATAAAGTGTTTTCGTTTGTCACAGTAACGATAAACCAAGTCACCTTTGCATTAATAAAGAAATTTGCCATTTTCCTAATAAAGGGATTTTTGACATTTGAACCACTAACATTAAAGTTCGAAAAAAAGACTGAAATAACAGTTTTCTTTAAAATTTTATTGGGTAACTTAAACAATTAATAATCCGTGTTTCTACCGCGAACACTAACAACACAAGAACATCGGTTTGGCATACTCAAAATGAGTTCATCCAAATCACGCTGTGGAATGGCCGCCCATGTTCGTTGCAACAACAAAAAAAAAAGGTCTTCTTGCGACTGGATACCCTCCATATTCGGCAGAGCTCTTCTCTGTAGCATATCCCATGCATGCTCAATCGGGTTCAAGTCTGGCGACTGAGCAGGCCAGAGCAGGACATTGATGTTAGCTGCGGCGAGAGTCTGTCTTACAACTCTTGCGGTGTGCGGTCGTGCATTATCATGCATTAACTGAAATAAGGGACCGATTTGCACTTGTAGAGGAACGATGACGTCAGATACAATCGTCTCAGCATAAATTTGAGCGTTGAGGTTGCCTCTGATCCAAATCAACTCAGTTCTTCCGCCGATCCAAATACCCGCCCATACCATGATGGTTCCACCACTATAAGGATGGACTTCCTGGCAGGATTTTAATCGCTGTTGGCGTCCAGGGGTTCTCCAGTGTCGTATACGTCTTGTATCCGGTCTCATACCAAAACGAGACTCATCAGAAAAGCACACGAAACGCCATTGTTCTTCTGCCCAATTTCTGTGTTCAAGAGCCCATTGTTATCGAATCCTACGATTGTGCATTGCTATAGGTGGTACCCGTAGCGGTCTTCGGGAATGAAGGTTCACTTCATGCAAGCGGTTTCTGACTGTTTGGTCGCTAATTAAATTCCCTGAAGAGTGATGAAGCCTCACGGCTAACATCATGGCGGTTATTGTTGGAGCTCTTCGAGTTAAGATTTGAATGTATCGGTCTTGTGTCCGTGAGGTGCAGCGATACCGTCCTCCATGGCGCTCAGCCACGGTACCAGTGCTTCGGTAACGTGTCCAAAGTCGACTGATAACACTCTGACTTGTATTCAGAGCTAAAGCCACAGTACGTTGCCGGGAACCAGCTTCTATCATTCCCACGGCTCTGAGCATTTCTTCCCTGCTTAAATGACGTCGCCGCTCCATAATAACGTTGGTTTTAATCAGTAGTAGGGAAACAGTAGCATTAATAATGTCTTCAATGCGTTGTATGTTTTTATAGGGAAAATATTGACAGCTGATTTTCATCTTTTACTCGAATTTGATTAACAGTTCCTGTTTCAAATTATGAAATGCACCAAAAAGGATCCATATAAATTTATAAAATCATAAATTTATTACAAAGCCACATCTCAATCTCAAGAAATCTGCATAAAAATGCTTGATCCCTAGACACTTTTGATGTGTGTATATGAAATGTCTTTGTTTAAATTCATATACAACGTGTCATTTATTATGATAACAAACGATATGGCAAGGGTTTTGTAATCCTATGTCTACATGTGTGGAGCTTATTAGAAATTTCAATACATTGATATCAGAGACCGAATTTTTCAAATTAAGAAGAACGAAGAGAATTATCGTTTTGTTGGCAAGTGACGTGGAAAGTGATGACCCTCATAGTGCTGTGACACGTTCAAGAAACATATAAAATAATAATTTGTGGTCAATTCTGTGAGTCACTTATTTTGAGCTAAAACTTAGCATAGAGACTCCATACCAGATGTTGTCTTCAGTCCTTTTGGATAGATATGGGGTTTCCGTTACACGTTGTATAATACAATCCACTGAGCTCATAATCCATCATTGGGTGATTTTTATTTGTGGAGGATACGCAAGATAGTACATCCCTTTTGTTTATTTCCATTTTCTACGGTTTTTCTCCTGGGGACAGATATATAAGATCGGTGTTTTTATCGAGATAAAAAGTAAGACTCGAATATCACGTTTCTTCCTATTAGTGAAAGTAATTTCGTGGTCAGATCAGTACTTGAATAGATGGCGCGTGTCTCGCAAGACAGCAGAAGTACAGTGCGTTTCAACTACTATTAGGAAAAACTTAGCGCCATATTGTGACGTCTTAGCTGTCAAATCAAACCATTAGGGTAGAGTGGGTAGTAGGTTACTTTTAGGTAAGCGTGCTCCATCTTCGACCACATCATCCGGAACGGATCTGAATGAAATTTGGTAAGTAGATAGTTGACATTCTGGAATAACACATAGGCTACTTTTTATCCCAAAATTCCCACGGGATCGGGATTTACGCGGGAAAACCTTCCCACGCGAACGAAGTCGCGTGCAGAAGCTAGTTATCAATAAAAAAAGAGTGAACAAAACAAGGATTTATTAAATTATTTATTCACATATACTGAGCGAAACAAAACTAGTTCCCTTTCCATACTTCGGCGGTCAAACGCAACTCTTTATTAAATAATAAAGTTTTAATAATTTTGACATGACTTCTGGGCCTTTGCGCAATGCTTTCTCTACTTTCAGGCGTATTGGTATCAACAATGAAAATAAGAGAGAATAGTACGTTTAAAAAACGAATTATGACTTAAAATAATTAAATATTATATTGTTACTAGCTGCTGCCGGCAACTTCATTCGCGTGGGAGGATTTCCCGCGTAAATTCCGATCCCGTGGGAATTCCGGGATAAAAAGTAGATAGTAGCCGATTCTCAGACCTACTGAATATGCATATAAAATTTGGTAAAAATCAGTAAAGCCGTTTCGGAGGAGTAAGGTAACCAACATTGTGACACGATAATTTTATATATTAGAAGATTATTTTTCGCCATAAAGTTTTCTTTGCAAACCGTACTTTTTTAGTAAAAATTTGACAGATAAAGGTCATTGAAATTCCTTTAAGCATTTGAGACGCATAGTATACATAAGTATGCGGCACGGTATAGATGGCTTCTGAGTCTTGGCTGGAGGCTTTAATTATAATTAATTAAGGCAGCCACAGGCAAGTCCGGTTAAGCAGCCAACAACTTCAGAGGTTGTCCTGCGAGATGCCAAACACAAAAAAAAGGATGGCTTCTTCGTGTATTGGCTTCTCGAACCTCATCAGAGAGAAATGGAAGAAATGAAGGGAGGCGTTTACCTAAATATTGTGAGTGATTAAATAATAACAGCTGCACGATTTGATCTTCCAAGTTAAGCAACACTTGCCAAGGTTGACCCGTGGATAGGTGAAAGTGCGTGTCAGTCACGCGCAGTGTAGGGTTCCGTAGTTTACTACAACGCTAAGTGCGAGTCGGATTAGCTAACCGAGAGATCCGTAACATGCTCTAACAAAAACAAACTACTCTGTTTAACTCAAATAAGAACTTGATTTAAATAATTTTGAATAGAATTTGTCCGAAAGCGAGTAGACTACAGCAAGTCGACTATTATTAGTAAATTTGTGAAGCCAACTTAGGTCTGATAGTTTGACTTTTAACTTCGTTATATGTAGGTACCTACTACTACTGTGACTTTTGAATTTCCTACCTAAAACCAGTGATTTGGTAGGGGGGAACAACAAACAGTTATATTATAAGAACTTATAACTAGTTTAACAAAAATTAAGTTTTGACTATAATGGAACCCACTACGCTTTCCACAGATAGACATAAGAGTTTAGTAAAAAAGACTCACATTAAAGCTGAAAAAATATTTTCATGATTTGATTTTATACCACTTTGGCGGCGTGCAAGGGTGCGTTAATAGGTATATCCATGCCAAATTTCTGTATTCTAGTACCAATAGCTTCTGAGCTAAGCCGCGGACAGATGGACATGGCGAAACTATGAGGGTTCTTTGTCGACTACGGTACCCTAAAAAGCAGCCTATGCTACTTAGACTTAATTTAAAATTAGATTTAAATGAAGGATATACCTGATATCTCGCAGTTAATATAATGTGTGCAAACAGCTTCCATTTCTACGGACGTACAGACAGATTTATTCCGTATTCGCTCTGAGTATAATTGACGACGGTATTCTGTAAGTTAAACGAGTGGAATATACTCGTATGTAGAATGTACCAAATGAAATTGAATTTTATTAGCGACTGTAAGATTTCGATTTAAATTAACTGTTACTTTGTGTTTAATTCCGCTAAGGTTCCGTTTTTAGCAAAACTGCATGTCTGCCATTTATAAAACATTTAACATTTAATACCAGCTACATTTAACATAACGTAGAGTTAAAAAAATTATAGGCCCTAAAGTGTACAAGTACAAACGATATTGGGCCTTAAAGCTTAGTTTATACAGTCTAAATATATGTATTTACCTTCAACATGATGTCAAATTTTGTGTTTCGTTCGCACCCATAGCTAGTTCTGGCTCCACGTGACAGATGGCGTTAATACGTCGTAACTTGGATTTTGAGGAATATCCGAATCATATTAACTGAAGGATTTGTTATTATTTTGGATTAATCCTATTCAGTCCTAGTAAGCTTGTCCATAAAACTTTTTAACCATAAATATGCTTAGTTTCAACTCTGATTTTGGATTTGGAATCCGCTAATATATTTAATAGTAACGTTAATATACCTATAGTAATAATAGTTTTTAAGGATAAATAATTTGTGAATATAAAGCTTTCTTGTGACGTTTAGATATCTCGGGCTACCCAATACTGCCTGCTTTTTGGCATGTTTCAGCCGAAACTTTGTAATTATAAACCAATGCCCTTTTAGCCAGGTATTTAATCTTCTGTTAGTAAAAGTTAAAAAAAAAATGTTTTTTTTTATCCACTTCTTATTCTAAATGATGCTGAGTTTGAAACGGTTTGTAGTATAGTTGTCACCAAATAACTTGGCAAGAGTCGTTCAATGCGCAGAAGTCGATTTTTAGATGTCAGCGGTTGTCAGCGGGATGCGGGGTATGACGTAGCGCCACTCCGAGCGCGCGATTGGTGCGTCAGTAGTTCTCGTTCAATTTGCTCCCGAATACACTTGCGTACACGAAAGTTGTACCCTTCGTTTTTGTTACGAGTTGTTGTTTTACGTTGATTACAATACCAGGACCAAATACCGTTTTACGCAGACTATTAAAACGTCAGAAAGAACAGTTAGATACTATAGTTAAGGAAGGTTGAAATTCCGAATTCGTCACTATCTTTAGGACACCAGGAAAAAAAAAGAATAAAAGGGGTAGCAGTTTTATTAACTAATTGTGACGACGAGAACACATTATTTTTAATAATTTTTTTAATACATTTTTTTCACTTTTAAATGTATTTATGTATTATATCTATTTCATTTATAATACCGAATTAACGAATGAGTTCCTCTTCTTTCTTTAACATTCTTCTGAACAGACATGATTAAAAATAAATGATGGCAATAACCATAGAATAATGGCAAGCAGTAAAAGTAACCACTGTTTTCTTCCACTAAGTGCACGATGCGCGAACTTACCCCCACTACGCCAAAATCTTGCCAACTTACGTGACGAGGACTATAGCAGAAAGAACAATAAAAGATAAAGGTTTGGGTATATAATTTGAACACATGCGAAGCCAAGCAGAACCTTAAATTAAAATCAGAGAATATACAGAATACCATTCCGCGCTTCGTAAATCAGAATCGAGGATTTCACATTTTCCCTCGAACCGAATAATTTGCACTTTGCTCGACCCGGGTGACACGCCACGATTAAAAGAGTGTGTTGACACGTCGTCGAAGTAAATTAAATTATACTTCGGTATATCGTTAGTCTTTAGGTATATTGTGGGATGAAATAGGATGATGTTATTGTTGGGTTCATTGGAGAATCATACCAATTCAAGCTGTTTTGATGAATGTACGGTCAGGACGAATAGTTCGATTCCGAAATTTGGCACGTATTAAGATCACATGCTCTGTATTCGTCGTTGAGGACTGGAAGTCTGCCATGAAATACCAATCGGACAGTAGATCGCTCGTCGCAAGTGGTCATGGATTGGCCACACTCTCCGAAAGGGGGGCCACGTCCCTAGACAAGGTCTAGAGCGGATTCCACAGGCCCACGGAAACGTGGCCGTCCAAAGCTTACTTGGAAGCGTTCGGTAGCGGCGGGGTTAAAGAACGTTGACGTGTCCGGAGGTGAAGCGCGTAGCCCAAGATAGATCGTGATGACGGAGTACTGTAGACGCCCTCTGCCTCATCTAGGGGACTTAAGACATTAAGTTAAGTAAGTCAAGATCACATGCTGTGTGCTGAAATCTATTTAAAGACCCACTAAATAATAAGTTTGTATAAGTTCTTCGATATTGTAAGGAATTAGGCTCCTAGAATACAGGCATGCCTTGCCTAGTTTAGGGGTCTAAGAATAAAATAAATTCTATTTTTTTTGGATCAATAAAAAAAAGTATTGCAATCTTCGCAAACGGTTGCGTTTTTAAGGCACTCGTGATGCTTTAAATGCGATAGACATTAAAAAATCTTGCTGAGTAGTTAGGAGCTGCGTAAAATTAATAGTAACTACAAGAAAAATAATTACTTAAGTATGTAATTTTATTTCACCGGTAAGTGCCTATATATGCAATAGCCACAAATATTTTTTGTGGCTCCCAAGCCGAATTGCAAAAAACGGAAACGGAACGGTCTGTCTGTCTGTCCTTATATTACAGCCATTTTATTCCGCAACTATCAGGACAGTTGAAACTTGGTATAAGATATATTCTGTAAACCGCTTTACGATTTTAAATTAAGAAAAAAATAAGGGGGCTTAGTGGGTGATTCAATGGGTGAGTCCGAGTAGCATTTGCTAGTCGTTTGGTATATACACTGGCGTCTTGTTGACTGTTCGCCCCTTGTATACAAGTCGTACCTAATTATCGAATAATACGTGAACATAAGTGTATCTGTATCACCTATAGACTTCTGCCTATCATTTTATATACAATAAGTTGAAACATTCCTATTAATATACAGGCTTATTTGAGTTTGACATAGGTTTAACAGCAAGTAACAAGTCCCAAACTAGGCTCAGCATCAGGTGACCCCTTCGATACACATTACAGTATTAATAATGGTTATTAATAATTATTCGAGTGTTTTGTTAGCGCAAGAAAAAATGCTTATAACTTTGATATTGATAAAAAATAATATAGTATAGAAACAACAGATAAAGTGAGTGAGAGTGTGATTTTATTTCTTCTCTGCTATCGTACCATAGCACGCAAATAAACTCTCGGAGAAGCTTCTCGAATGCTCACAGTAATCATGCGACTACATAATATTATGACAATGCAATTTAGTTGCGTATCAAAACGTGCACCATCCCTCATAGTTAATCGATCGTATTGTACACAGACAGGCGCTCGCATAGTAACTATGTAGTAAATAAGTACATACGCGAACCCCATGCAATTCGACCGATTCAAATGCAGATATTTTGACGAGGATGCACGGTCTACAGTCCTGCTAGAGGGATTTAGGAGGGCTAGTCCCTCCCAGACAGACGTATTGATTTTCGTGTTCACTGTTCACCCCCCGTAGTTGGGGTTGATATTATTAAATATAAATGGCGCTGAAATGTTGGTGGTGCAAATGATTTTGACGTGGGTTCTTGTGCTTGTGTGTTGGGGAGTAATATAGTATTGAGGTATGTTTGTACCTACTTAGATACGTGTCTGTCGGTTAGAGGTTGCATATTATATATATTCAATAACTGCGTATATAAATCTAAAAATAAACTAAAATATGGCATCCAATATAAACGATATTATCCGACGAGCTCTTGTCACTGTCGGCGTTCCAGCTGTATTAAAATCCAACGCACGCGACGATGGCAAAAGACCGGACGGCATGTCTTTATTTCCTTGGAAGATGGGTAGGCCTTTAGTGTGGGACGCAACTTGTGTCGATACTCTTGCGCCATCCCATTTCCCTAGCTCGTCTTACTGTGCTGGCGCTGCCGCTGCGGCTGCTGAGAACCTCAAGCGGCGGAAATATAATAACCTTGTTGGTAGTTATGTAGTTATATTTTCGAGCCGTTTGGGGTTGAAACCTTGGGGCCGTGGGGTCCGAGTGCTCACAAATTATTTAAAGATCTATCCAGACGCCTAGTTGACACTTGGTGTGACCCAAGGGCTGGCTTTTACCTTGGACAGAGGTTAAGCATTGCCATACAACGTGGCAACGCCGCCAGTCTTTTGGGCACATTACCAGTGGACAGCGAAGCGCACGAATTTCTGGATGCCATATTTTAGTTTATTTTTAGATGTATATATGTAGTTTAGGGTTTTTATTTAAGTGTTTAAAGTGTTAAAAATTGAATGTTAAAAACTAATAAATAACTGCGTGCATCATGCTAATAAAGGATTATTTTTCCATGTCGATGATAATAGCATCTTTTTTTTTTCAATGTTTTTGGGGCTTCAGATTCAGATTTGGTAACACCTTTCGCTGATGTGATGTATGAAGAGAGTCAAGAGAAACACAAATGTCACAGACAGATGAAGTAAAATCAAAAAAAAGAAAGAAAAAGAGTTATTTTTTATTCGTAGTTACCTACATAAGTGACGCCGGTCGTTCTTATACTTATGTTAAAATGTGTTTATTACTTCTAATAAAAACACCATAAAGTAAAATTTTACTTTAATTTCAGAAATTGGCGTGTTGCTTTAATTTATTTTGTATTGAGAATTTGTTATTTGTTTGCGAAAATGCTATTATTTATTTCTTGTTTCTTGTATGACATGTTAAAACAAAAACTAAAATAATCTGAATCATGTTGTACTAGAAAAAGTTTCAGGGTTACTCTTGATTTCCCTGAGAACCCATTATCGGATCTTGGCTTACCGACACAGGAACACCTTAATCCTCCTTCGAAATGTAAAAAAAATTGGAATCAAATCAAATTAAATAAGACCTTCTTTTTCTAATGGTTCTAAAAATACTGTCTTGTTGGTCTTTTGGTTATAAGCGAACAATAATAATGGTCTTCTTGACATATTTCAGCCACGGCGGCCAACTTCAGCGGAGATTAGACAGCGGCGCAGGAGATATTATAGTGCACAAGCACACACAAGTGCACTCTCTGTTTCACTACTGTCATAGTCCAATGGGACAGTAATCCGATACGACTGCAGAGAGATCAAGCGCAGGACCACATTACTTTTTCTTTTTGCCAAACTTCGCGCATCTATTAAGAAATTTCTAATAGAAAATCTCAATAGCAATTCTTGCAAAAAGCAGTTGTGCTTGGGACCAATAAGTTAATGTGGCAGTTGTGTTATCTCTATTCCCAGGTAGAACAAAAGGTTATGCAGAATTTCTCAGTAACAGCCTCATTTGTGTCCCATAGATGGAAATTGGCTGGCAATGGTGAAATAATTCATTTACTAAGTAGTGATTACGTAATTTAGAGACACGTCTTTTCAACGGTACTTAACCCTTACGCAGGCCGCGGACATATGCTTCCCACATAGAATTTTCGATGCCGTAGCAAGGTTTTGGTAATGGAAAGCCCACAATCTGTCAAAATTTAATCATAAATATATACTCCGTGGTTTCAAATGCGCAAACTCCGAGTTTCCGAACGTATGTGACACTGACAGCCATTTGAATTTCGACTGTCCGGTAAAGCTCTGTTTTGTGTGACTGTGCAAGTTTTATTTAGATTATGGCGAAACGAAGAAAGGTAAGTAGTGCAATTTTTTGATATGTTAGAGACTTTGAGTTTTTCTATCAATATTTACATTATTTCTAGTTGATTTCTTGCTAGATTGTCTAAAATAAGGCAAATAATAATGTGGGGAACATGTGACCAAAGCCTGTTGAGTCAAACTAATTTGTGGGAGCTATATATCCTTTGCCTGTTCAAATTACCTTCTTTTTTATACTAGGCTTTTCACCCGACGTTGTTTGTGATTTTTAATCTATTAAATTTTTTACTGCAAAATATGTTTGATTTAGATTTATTTTACACAAATTGTACTAAAATCGGGATTCTATTTCAAAATCTATTCTAATATCATCTAGAAATGAGCATCTTTATTTTTGTTTTCAACAGGTACTGCTGACGCTTAGAGATAAACAAATAAAAGATTTGCTGGAAGATTGGGAATCATCATCAGAAGATGATTATGAAGATGAAGAATGTACAGCTTCAGACTATGTACCCAAATCCATAGATATGTTGTTGGACGAAATGCAAGATTTGTCATCCACCCAATTGTTACAAATATTAGAAGGTACTGATGAAGAGATGCCGCCGCCTTTACCTGGTCCTTCTCATGCCCATGATTCTGCTGCCGATGAAGAGATGTCGCCGCCTTTACCTGGTACTTCTACAGCCCATACTTCTGAAGCCGATGAAGAGATGCCGCCGCCATTACCTGCTCCTTCTCAAGCCCGTGCATCTACCACCGATGAAGAGATGCCGCCGCCTTTACCTGGTACTTCTCAAGCCCGTACTTTTGCAACCGATGAAGAGATGCCGCCGCTTTTACCTGGTTCTTCTCGTGCCCGCGTTTCGATTGCCGATGAAGAGTTTCCGTCGCCTTTACCTGCTCCTTCTCAAGCCCGTGTATCTGCCGCCGATGAAGAGATGCCGCCGCCTTTACCTGGTCCTTCTCATGCCCGTGCTTCGGTTGTCGATGAAGAGATTTCGCCACCTTTACCTGCTCCTTCTCAAGCCCGTGCATCTGCCGCCGATGAAGAGATGCCGCCACCTTTGCCTGGTTTTTCTCAAGCCCGTGCTTCTGTCGCTCCTTGTCAAGTCCTTATTCCTGTTGCCGATGAGGAAATCCTGACTTCTTTGTCTGTTCATGCTGATTTTACAGTACATGATATTGATGTATTTCCAACATATTCTCAGTTACAATCCCGAATCAGAATATGGACCACCAATGCAGAAAATTGGCTGGAACCTCAGTTCCGCGAAGGTTTAGCAGCAACAAAAGAATATGATCATAGAAGTACTCCTATTGAATATTTCAATAATATTTTTCCAGAAGAACTTTTTGAAATGATTGCATTAAATACTAATAAATATGCAGCAATAAAGCGGAGCAAGTTTTGGAAAGACACTAACGTAAATGAAGTTAAAGCATTTCTTGCTATAATAATTTTCATGGGCCTAAACTCTTTGTCAGATATTGAACTGTATTGGAGTTCTGATCCATTTTACAACAATGTTGAAATTAGTAGTACCATGACTTGCAAAAGATTTAAAAAACTTCAGGAGAACATACACGTATGTGATATTACAACCCATTTACCCCGTAATCATAGAGATCACGATAAACTACAAAAAATAAGACCTATGCTGACCATACTAAACAGGACGTTTCAGGAGAATGCAACCAATTCACAAAGGCAGTCTATAGACGAAAGCATGATTAAATTTAAAGGGCGTGATAACAAAAAGCAATTTTTGCCAAATAAGCCTATAAAACGGGGGTTCAAAGCATGGTGCCGCTGCGACTCAGAAACTGGGTATCTCTATCAAACCGACATATACGTAGGCAAAGATATGGAACCCACCGAAGAAGGGCTGGGTCACAGAGTCGTAAAAAAATTGAGTCAAGGGCTACCAAAAAATACACTATTGGTATTTGTCAATTTTTTTACATCAGTAGCTCTAATGGAATGCCTTTATAACAAAGGAATTTTTGCGATTGCAACTGTTCGGATGCAACGTAAAGGTCTTCCCAAAGATTTGGCTATTCAAAAAGCTCGAATTCCAGAAGAGCGACAACAGATTAAAGACAATAAACTCGCACCAGGTGAATTTACTTTCCGCGTTTGCCCTCCTTCAGCGGTTATAAAATGGAAAGACACAAAAGATGTTTACGTAATTACCACTGCAGTAGATCTTAAAAGAACTGAAGTAATCCAAAGAACCCAAAAGGACGGGCAAAAAAAGGACATCTTCTGCCCATCTGCTATTGCAGAATACACGAGACATATGGGTGGAGTAGATCATTTCGATCACTTCCGAAGCTCATATAGCATTGGTCGCAGGTCTAATAAATCTTGGTTTAGGATTTTCTGGTTCTTGTTTGAGAGCGCTGTTATTAATTCATATATTTTGTATAAACACAAGAATGAAACCCGACAAAATATACACAGGGATTTTAGATTGCGTTTGGCAAGAAGTCTGAAATCTGCACATCTCTCACTAAAAAAACAAGATCCAGTAATGTTCAAAAATAAAAAAGGGGGAGTTTTTGGAGTGCCTGACGAGATAAGGTTGAGTCGGCCAGGACAACATTTTTTAAAATTGTCGACGTTCAAACGTTGCAGATTCTGCAGTACACGCAACCAAGAAAAACGTTCAAAATACGTATGCGAAATTTGTAATTATGCGTTGATCCATGCTTGAAATCGTTCCACCAAGCTCATTCTGGAGCTTAAAAATGTTTCAATAAAACATTAATAATAAATAAATAATTCATTATCACAATATTTTTTTTTACTTCAAGCAAATTACCTAAACATAAATAAAAAAAAATATAAATATTTTAATTCAAATTAAATAATAGGAACTATAATTTTAATTAAAAAAATATATAGTAATCAGACACTAGAATGATGAACACACAAACATTTAACATTTATTTATAGTTATCACATAAAGGGTAGTCTCTACCCAGGCAATGGGATTATGTTTTCCCACATTTTTTTTCAGGCATTTCAGTGTTTTTGTTAGAATTTGTTGATAGGGAATCATACAGGGCGCTATTCAAAGCCTAAATCCATGTATAACAAATTTGTTTCTTGCAGCAGTTCTGCGGGGCCTGTTTAAGGGTTAAATAATTCTGCTTTTATAATATTATAAACATATTCTATTAATATTATTTTTCTTTTCAGTGACCTCATTAAAACCCGATCGTTCCTCCGTTTCGCACCACCTCCCGTTCCATTGAATTATACTATAATCGAATCTGTATTCACGATACCGAGTGAATATTCATACCACTTGACGCTGTAATTGGTTGGACGAGTGGCCAGTAGTAATGCCGTTCGACGCATAATATAATACCAAGAAATATTCACACAAAATTAAACAAAACAGTTTCTAGCACCGTAAAAATAAAGTTCACTTTTGAGCACGTAGTTGTTTCTAGAGAGCAAAAGCAACTTTGCTTAACGATCCAGTGATTCGATAGATCTATGCAAAGTTTTATTTGCTGTTAATTTAAATGAATTTTCGCGAATTATAGCCTTGTTTGGTGCTATTAAGGTTGAATTTTGTAACGTGTGTGATCTCGTTAGCAAAGTCAATAGGCGTATCATGACAATTACATTGCACAGTAATTTAGTTTAAGGTACTGTCATGTGGTACTTGTTCTGCAAGTATCACTCTGAACGATTAGAGAATATGGTAAAAGAGGTTTTTCTTATTTTTTGGGTGTGAAAATCATCGAATAACTTCTCCCACTCTGAGTGGAGCGGAAGGGAGGGTCAGACTTATATTAACAAAAAAACGCACCCTGTTCCTACAGCTGCTCTTGCGTTTCAGGTCCGCGGTATCTCGTTAGAACATTGCCGCAAACCTGGATAAAAGAGGACCTAGTCTATGACGCCGGAGAGCACGGGAATCGCTCAGAAGTCACCTGGAAAGAAGAGCCAAGTTCATAAGCTTTGTTATAGCAGAAGGGGCAAGAAAATAATATGGCTCAGACATTCAGTCCTAAACTTGCATACTATTAACCTATCCTTCACTAGTCGAATCAAAGCTCCAGAGCCTTGAACATCGGCGACGAGTTGCCAGTCTATCGGTTTTCTATCGGTTACATTTCGGGGAGTGTGCGATGGAATTACACAATCTAATTCCGTCAAGCGTCACGTGAGATGGTGGTCAAACGCGAGCCTATTATCAATAAAAAAAACCTATCCCAGATTTCTTTTTGTTAATGTGGGTAGAATTACTAGCAATCTTGTTAACCCCCGTCTAAGAAGCTAAATATGATTGTGTCCCGCGACCTCTCGGTCACAAGTTCGACATCTTAGCCATTAGGCTGTTGATGCTTGTATTTGCCACCGGACTGGCATTAACACATCGAAGTCGTGGGCATAGCTAGTTGATGATATTAGATTTGAAATGTAAAGATCGATCATTCAAAGTAATGAAGCTAGTTGTAATGAAGAATGTTACTAGGTATGCGAAATCGAATGAAAGTTTGTTACAGTAAAGCTTGTATGTATAGAAATACACTAGCTTTTGTTGTATTCAAAAATACCTATTAGTTTTGATTTTACAGGGATTTAAAATTACGATAAATATCGAGTCCCGCTAACAGTCACGTGGCCGCATGTGACGTCAATTTACAACGCTCCGCTTAGTAGCAAGTCGAAATTGTTGGTTGTATTTGTACATTTCGGTACAACACATGATTTCCTAGTATTTGGATTGGACATTTTTCAAAGTATTTATAATTTCTAATGAAACGACACCGTGCTGAGAGCGCGATTGGATTGAGCGAGTGTTGTGAGATGATTCGATGTCACACCGTTACGCGTCCGCGTCGCACGTTTACTTCTATAAATCGGAAACTAATTGACGTATCGGAGTAATTCTTTCACTTGTATTTTTTATTTTTGACAGAGAATATGGAGAGCTAATATTCAAAATTAGTTAAAATTCTTCATTGACGGCTGATTACTTTTCTAGTAAAGGCTCGACTCGACTTAAAGCCGGCGCCAGGATAGTTGGAAAAAGGGTAAGCAAACTCACTGATCAGTTACGTAAGATAAGGCTTTATTTAACAGTCCATTACTATGGGGTTCAATGTTGTGTAATAACAACAAAAATAATATGACTTCGGTTGTAAAAATGGCCAGTTTACATAAGCAAGCCTTTAATAAAAACAATGACGTACTTCGTGAGTGTTTTTTTGTTTTTGAAAGAAAACTTGAAGTTTCTATACGAAACCTTTTGGTGCAGTCGCCTTGGAATCGTTGGAGAATTTTTAACTACATTAGTTTGTAAAGTGACGAGAAACTTCTCTTTATGTACCTACTGTGAAACGTTTAAGTCTAGGTCCACATAACTTGTAGATCACATCAGATCCCTATTACCTGCAGTCTGCAGATTAGGTTGAAACATTATGGAGATGTGACCGTGTACTGGCAGATGTATTTATTTATTATTATATACTTTATTGTACACCTTACAATATTTCATTTGACACAAAAAAATAAAACTTGTGTACAATGGGCGGTCTTATCGCTCAGGGCGTATGTAGCGTTGAAAGACAACACAAAAGATCTTCCAATCTAATCATCATTCATATATACCTATTAGAACTGGGAGTCTGACCTGAGACCAGAGAGAATGACCTGGTGAAGGCCGCGGGTATCTTCTCAAGACTTCAAGGACTGGTTAATGGGTATCGGGGACAGGTAACACTGACAGGCTCTTTTCGGGCGTCACTTCAGACCAGCCAACGCAGTCAGCGTCTAGGTCATCTCACCATCTTGTTGTGGGCGTTTTATCGGTATTTTTTCGTCAGTTTCGTTCATCTTCAGGCACCCATTGCGTGGATATCTTTGCCCAATGGCTCGCAGCAGAGACTTTTGGCAAACTCTCATGTTTATTTTGAGAAGCTGATAGGATAGTTACCGGCAATGTAGATGGTAAACGACGAAGAGAACGCAGTCACAGACGATGTGCTCACCAAGTGTCCGAAGTAATGCAGATGCCGATATCCCAGGCTCTCCATCAAGCTGTAAAGCGCAGTAGATGGAGAAACCTGTTGCAATGCTTCCATCGTAGCTGAGGAGGAGGAGGAGAATCCAGATAACAAAAGTACATATAAGTACTTACGCATTAGGTAGTTAAATAGAGGCCACGCTTAGATACAATCAAACATAGATACATATATTATAACTTAATACTGGATATTTACCATGTGTATTTATAGGACACGGTGAATTTGGTGTGTCGGGAACAGAAACGAGTTTTGAGTGGTATGGTAATGAGAAAGAAGGTAGACCGATTAGTCTGCTCATAAACGTCCATCCGCAATGACTTTAGTTTCATCCGTGATCATGGCGCTTGCAACAACAAGCGCCATGATCACGGATGAAACTACTTTCTTTCTCATTACCATACCACTCAAAACTCGTTTGCAGTGCCGAAATATCAGAAACTCGAAACAATAAATACACATGGCATGTCCCGTATTTAGTTCCAATGATACTGTTAGTGACCATGTTAGCTTAAAAACTTATATAGGTACACATATAAAACACGTCCTCACTATAGCATACTGCAACGAACCGCATAGTGTTATACAAGGCATTGTCTTGATAACAATTGGTGTTCATAATTCTGCCTCGGGGCACCGAATCGCTTATCTATCTAACTTCGCCGATAATAGATACTCGTGAGATCTACATGGGTCCATTAATGTCCTGAACAGAACATGAGCTTTAACGTAGTACTGTGATAATGAAAGGGTTGTAAGTCTAAAGGATCTACATATACATATACATATCTACATGTACATATGTATACCATGCCTATGTACCACTATTGTACATAAAGTTTAACAAAATAAACATAAAAGAAGAAACATAATAAATTAAACAATTCAATGAAACGATTGTATTTTCGTAAATATTTTAAATTCAAAGACTCGATTTTTGGCACTTATATCCTTTAGACTTACAACATGCTTACAACCCTTCAATTTAAAACAACAAACACAAGTTTAAACCTACATAGTCCACATTTATAATTTTACCAGTACGAATTGTATGGACTTCAATGTTTCTTTTGAAGTCCATATATCCAAACATACTCAGAGTATGTTTCGGTGTTTCTTCTCAAAGTAGTCAGCTAGGAATCACTGGCCTCATCTAGTTTAAAATTACGAAAAGAAAATGACGTGTAAAAGTGTTCTTTAATAACCAATTTGCAAAATCGATATTATCATTTATAAACCATCAAAATGTACAAAAGCCTGTCTGACTCAGAGTCTTCAATTGTATTCATGTGGAGCAAGCGGAATAGATATACACACATACTTTTGCATTTACTTTATTAGTACCTATGGATTGTGGATAGGCTCATTTCTTTTCTCCACAATCTTTGCAGAGATATCATAAGTTGATGTTGTTGACGATGGGGCTCACTTATCAAGAAATGACTTTTCACTCATAAATAAAATTGTAACTATTATGAAAAACACTAGTTACTCCTTAGCTGTACGCATAATCAAATAACAAAACACTTTTGCGTATGTGTGCACACACGCTTAACGGCAACGTAAAAAACCCTGAAACCTGACATTTCAACTTATTTTTAATCACAAAAGCATATTGACTGAGAACTCCCCGAGTGGTGGAGTGAAGGCACACGTAATATTTTATAATGCAAATGTCTTACCCTCCATATTCATGAGCTGGCATTGCAATTAGAGAGATGGACTTCCATGTATTATGTTAATTTCAGCTCCTTTTTAGCCGAAATAATATTGTGGGATGGCAGGATCTTTGGCGGTTTTGACTTAAAAGTAGTGTTTATTTTGTTCAATACTACTTTTTTCCTGCGATAACCCTCCTTTCCGTGTGTTTTGCTATCTTTGAAACGTTATCAGAGTTTTGCTTTCAGAGATTACCAGTAATATAAACATTTTTTTTCGTACCTTTAGAAGAATTATGGAATTTTACAGCTTCAGTACTCGGGTTTTTGTCCGACTACTGCAAAGTTGTATGTTATTGGTATTCAATTTAACGGAATCTTTTTTGACGGGACAGATCCACAAAAATATTTAGATTGTCAATTGGACCACCAAAAATAAAAGACAAGTAGGTAATTTCTTTTTGTCAAAAAACGTAAAGGCGATACAGTGCGATACATACGTTTTATTTTTGTACACTTTTATTTTATTTTGTAGCGCAAAACCATGACCTTTATTTTTAAGAAGATATAATATTAATAATTAAAAGAAGATATAAAATCATGTTTTCCTACCACATAGGCAAAGTTTCTTGAAAGTTATGCTTATTTCAGATTGAAGTCGTATTCTCATCACAGCGACAACAATACATAATTATGTCAAAATATTTATTTGAAGTGTTTTTTGAGACGAAGGATAAAAAATTAAAAACTACAACCTCAGTTAATTCTTTCTTTCAATTATTGGTAGCCAGTAATCAAGGTTTTTAAATTTCCCTTTATGTTAATTTGTTTGTAATTATGTCCTTCATAATTATATCCCGTAAGTTTTAAATTCAAAAGCTCTTTAAAGTACGTGACTTCTAATGTTAAAAACCGAAACCAATCATTCTATTTCCTTATAGCACTTAAAAATTAAGTTAATCGAAAGTTGAGATTCATCGCCCCAGTAAATTAGACTGATAATTAAGATGCCCACTATTTCCCGCCTAATTGCGTCCTCGTTAATATTGCTGTAATCTACGAGGAACTTTCTTGAAAATATCTTCTGGTATAATAACAACTAGGTTCAGGGTTGGTAAACCATTATTAACTTTTTTGGTGACCGTGCCATCAACTTATTATTTTTCGAATGGTCCTCGGTGGTCCGGTGGTCGCAAGCGTGACTGTTGAGCAAGAAGTCTCTTGTTTGATTCCCAGGTCGGGTAAATAGTGCTATTGGGTTTTTCTGATAGAAATTTCTCAGTAGTAGCCCGGAGTTTGGAAATTTAGGGTGTGATAACCCCCTCGGAAAACACGTTAAGCAGTTGATCCTGTGCCTGATGTCTCTCTGGTCGTGTCGGATTGCCGTTCCATCGGACAATGAGAGTAAAGGACCAGAGTGCACCTGTACCGGCTCACATACTTGTGCCCTATAATATCTGCTGTGCAGTTGGCTAATCAATTATGAGATTGGCAGCCGTGGCTGAAATCGGCTGGGTGGACCATTATTATTATTTTGCGAATCATTTCTTAAATACTGTTTAGAATTAAGACTCATCACATTAGTTCATTCACTGTAATAAAAATTATTTGAAAGTATATGAAATACCTTAAAAAGTAACCGCTTTTTCGGGACAAGAAATAAAATAGTATTTTTTATACAATATTTTTAGATAGTTCATAGATTTAGAAGTGCTTCAGTGCAGTTGCAGCACCCCTGCAAACGTATGTGTATAATAAATAGGTTGGGGAAAAAGTTTCTTCGCATTTTTTAAGAAAATTCATAACATTTTTAATATAGTTTAATTACATTTAACTAAAGTATGTAGGCACCATTTTGTTTGATAACTTTTTGCCATCTTGTAGGTAGGGACATGATCCCATTGCTATAGAAATTTTTGGACTTCTGATCAAAATTCCGCGACCAGTGGTTTTGGCAGTCCTCTCGTGATGTTAACCTGACACTGCCTAAGAATTCTGAAGAGACCGAAACAGGTGGAAATCTGAAGGTGCAAGGTCAGGACTATACGGCGTATGCATTAACGCCTCCCAGCCAAACTCTCTTAATTTTTGATGAGTGGCTAAATATGTGTGAGGTCTAGTTATCATGATGAAAAACCACACCCCTTTTGTTGATTAATTCCGGCCGCTTTCTCTCAACTTCTTGCTTTAATCTCATCAGTTGTTCGCAGTAGAGTTCAGAATCGATGGTCCTGCCTGGTGGTAACAGCTCATAATGAATAATGCCCTTCCAATCCCACCACACACACAGCATCACCTTGTTGCGAGTTAACCCGGGTTTCGCCTCAGTCTGTGAAGCCTGACCGGCCTTTGACCACGACCTTTTTCGCACGTTCTTGTCGTACATGATCCATTTTTCATCACCAGTTATCAGCTTCTTCAAAAATAGTTCGGTTTCATTACGTCGTAATAAAGAATCACAAATGAGTACACGGTTCATTAGGTTTCTTTCAGTGAGCTCGTAAGGTACCCAAATATCGAGCTTTTTTGTGTACCCAGTTTTTATCAAATCGCGCCAAAACTGTTTTGTGGTCAATTCCCAGCTCTTCAGCTACGTCGTAACTACTGATATGCCGATCTTGCTCCACTTTTTCAAAAATGGCATCCATTTTATCCGTAATAGGGCGACCAGAGTGACGTGCATCTTTGACATCAAAATTTCCGGATTGAAAACGCTTAAACCAGTGCTACTCTCACAGACACTGCACTAGGTCCATAAACATCGCAAATTTTTTTCGCGGCTTGCGTTACATTTTTACCTTTTTGTAGTAAAATTTTAAAATGTATCGCATTTCTTCATTAGATTCACTCATCTTGACAGTACGAAAAACAAATGAAAATCACACATTTTCATAATTTGAATTTGGAATTATGTTCTTTAAAATTTAAACTTTCAATGATACCAAAACCAGCCAGATACAAATAGTATAGCCAAAGAGATTTTATTACAAATTTATACATACTATAATGCGAAAAGACTTTTTCCCCAACCTTGCATATGCAAAAGATGCGAGTATTGTGATGCAACTTCAACCCAAACCTAAACTAAACACGTGTTTCGCCACCCTTTGGAGCACCTATGGAGTATCTATGCTCTGCAGATTCCCGCAAACTAACGTGTGATTCAAATTAGCTACATGCTCATGATCCGGGGATACCGCACGATCGCCGGCGAATCGGCCAACCTCCTTGCCGGATTGCTGCCCTGGGATCTGGAGGCGACTGCCCTCCAGCGCGTCTATGAATGGCGCGTGGAGGCGCAGCGCCGGGGCGTATCCCCGCTGCCTCGAGAAGTCGAGGCGCGGCGGGAAGAGCTCCGGCGCGATCTCAGGGCAGTATGGAGGGAACGACTGTCGCAACCGACGGCCGGGCACGCCGCAATTGCGGCGGTAAGACCCCTCTTTGAGGAGTGGCTAGATCGGCGTCACGGCGTCCTGACCTACCGCATGACGCAGGTCCTCACCGGACACGGAAGTTTCGGGAGGTACCTGT
Organism: Tholera decimalis; assembly: GCA_943138885.2. Classification (NCBI taxonomy): domain Eukaryota; kingdom Metazoa; phylum Arthropoda; class Insecta; order Lepidoptera; family Noctuidae; genus Tholera; species Tholera decimalis. The sequence continues at coordinate 30,654,628 of OW964551.2, forward strand.
GTCTGATGGGTAAGGAAGAGACGCCTGGGTGTCACCACTGCGAGGGTCGCCCTGAGGACACAGTCGAGCACACGGTGCAGGACTGCCCAGCTTGGGCAGAGCACCGACGTGTCCTCACGGCGACAATAGGCGGAGACCTCTCGCGCCCGGCCTTGGTCGAGGCCATGCTGCGGGGCGAGAGGGAGTGGGAAGCGGTCGCCTCCTTCTGCGAAGCAGTCATGCTTGCGAAGGAGGAGGCGGGCCGCGTGAGGGAGAGGATGGCGTCCTCCCTCCAGCCCAGCCGCAGTGGTAGACGCCCACGGCGTCGGACGTCGGCCGACGATCTCCGGCCACCGTAGGCGCGGGCATGCGGACAGCGAGTAAAGGGCAACTCGCTGTCCGACCATGGACCATGCCCGGGTCGACGGCGCGTCGTGTTCCACGCGCGCCTCAAAGAGCGTCAGCAACATGACGAGGCCCCCTCTGCAGAGGGCCGAAGCCCGCCGGGGTCGTGGGACTCATCCCGTTACCGTGGCCCCGGTATGTAAAGGGTTATTGAAGGAACACCGTGGATTTTAGTCAGTAAAAGTCTGACAGTCCCTCCCACCCTGCCCGGAGTGGGAGGACTTATTTGATAATTTTACCACGCTAAAAAAAAAAAAAGCTACATGCTCAATATGTAAATATTAACAGCCATAAGCTAGATTGATGAAATAATGTGAGCTAGAGTTATTGGCGTAGCGATGATTAAAGCAGTAGTGACCGCGACCCGCTACTAGATCGTAAGTAAGATATTTGATAACATTTTTTTTTGTATTTTTTGTAGATGGTAATCGACCAAGAGGACGTAGTCCCAGACGATGGGCTGACCAGTTGCCCGAAGTACTGCAGATGCCGATGTCCCAAGCTCTCCATCAAACTGAAGACCGTAGTAGATGGAAGACCTGTTGCAACGTTTCTGTCGTAGCCACGATCCTCAACGATGAGAGAGCAACTTGAGGAGGAGGATATCACCACCAATGCTTCCAAAACAGTGAAGGAAAACTTCAAAGGGCCAAAAATTCAAAGATATGTGTGATTACGGCCCATTCCCTCTCCTAGAAAGGATGCCCGTGTTCTCTTTTCATTTTCTCTTTTTTTAATACGTTCGCTGACAGTGAGCACTTACCCTGACACCACATTACGACAGTAGAATTTTCCACAACGTACTCTTAAAAATAAGTGGCCCGTCCCTCGACGTACTGTCATACTCATAAAACACTATTTTAAGTTCCCGCCTAACGACGTACTGTCAGCGAACGTGTTAAAAAAAAAGACTACTAGCAAAATGTGGGTAGAATCCACATAACTAGCAATCTTGTTAATCCTTCCAACTAAGCTAAATATGCTTGCGTCTGGAGTTCACGGCAATAATGTAATGGGTAGGGTTTGAACCCGCGACCTTCCGATCACAAGTCCGACACCTTATCCATTAGACTATTGATTGAAATTGTTGATGTTCCAGTAGTGGAGAAGTTACAAGCTGATTATTACGAGTATATGGTTATTGGAGTGTCTGATTTATTTTGTAGCTCGTGACTACCGCCACGCGGGTGTTAGTTCGCCACCCCTGTTACGTATTATTTCTGCCTCTTAATATTGTACTGATTACATTTTTGAGTTGTTATCGGTCTGTTGTCAGTTTATATCGGTCTTTGGAGTTGTGAGGTAATGATAAATTAAATGTATAGATGCGTTGCCTACACTGTAGTCAGTATCGTAATACCAAACCTCTCGCGCGCAGCTATCTAATTATTTATTTATTCTCAAGACACACCAAAAACTTATTTACTTTATACACAAAAAAACATTTATTAGTAGTCCTGTGTAAACAAGTTACTTATAAGCATGTACAACACTCACAGTGCGTCTAGTACACGGTTGTGATACATAAAAGTTTCAATTATTATAACAAACTGCAACCGATAACACAAATTATATAAAGACGCATCAAGCACTAATATCACACGATCACAGCACTCAAAATCCTCGCAAAAACCATCGGTACCTACTAATCGTTAGCAAGATTGTTTTTTTTGACAGTATAATCTTTTGAGAAGGCATATAAGCTAGCAACAAGACACCTCATTACCGTCTCTCTCGAAGTTTACATATACGTGTCTAATTAAATAATTTACAAACTCTTTATCTTCTACGTCTCATAGCCTCGAGCAATGTTTCCTTCAATGTATTAAATATCAGGGATCTTTCCCTTCATTAAAGACTTCTGTATGGGTATTTTGTTTCATTTTGTCATCAAATTAATTTGTTTTCGAATACTCTGCTAAAGGAGAACAAAGAATTAACTTAATTTGATGTAATCTCTAAATCTTTATGAGCAGGCTTATTCTACTGACTGTTTGCTGTTTGGCGCATTTTCATTCGCGTGTTTTTTAGACTCTAAAATCTTTGAACAATATTGCTACGTTTGACTTCAGGTCTTCAACTATCTTTATACCAAAATTCTTCAAATTGGTTATGCAATTTATTTATAAAATCGTAACAGCCACACAGACACACTTCCGCATTTATTTATTTATTTAAACTTTATGTACAATAGTGGTACATGGGCGGACTTAATGCAACTAGGAATTCTCTACCAGTCAACCTTTGGGTTAAAAAGACCACAATGTGGTAGGTGTACAAGTAAAATAAATGTTATTATCGAAAGAGTAAAGTATATATACATATATATATATATGTAATATATAATAATATATAATATTCCACAACTTTTTCACACAACGCCATCTAGTCCCAAACTAAGCAGAGCTTGTGGTATGGGTACTAGACAACTGATAAACATACATATATATTTCTAAATACATACATATTATAGATAAATTACACCCAGACAAAGAACAAATGACCGTGCTCATCACACAAACATTTGTCCTAGGTGGGAATCGAACCCACGACCTTGCGCACAGCAGTCAGGGCCACTGACCACTATACCAACGGGCCTATATAATAATAGAATACATATATATGCTAAAATAATAGACTAATAAATATGGTGCTTCATAATAATCTTTCTGACTAAGAGAACTCACAATAATTATAATTATTGCGAAAACCAAACTATGAATGACAGGCTTTTAAGTAGTGGTTTCTCAATTTACGCTTAAAAGAGAATTTAGACTCGGCCTTCTTGATGTCAAGGGGTAGCATGTTCCAGAGTTTAATGGTAGAAATAGCATAGGAATTAGCCATAAACCCGGTTCGGTGAGAAGGAATGTGAAGAAGTAAGTTTTTGGATGCGCGAAGGTTAAAGCTATGAGAACTGCCTAGCACTTTAAAATTTTGTTCTCAACTATGTTGGGCTCGGCTTCCAGTCTAACAAGATCTAGCTGAGTAGGTACTAGGGTTGTACAAGGAGCAACTGCCTATGTGACGTCACCAACCCTGGTAGCTGGGGAACACGGTACCTCTTTGCAAGATCAGTCTCAGATTAACTTCTGACTACCCGTAATGACTAATAATCTTATGACTAGTAATCTTCGTGCCGTGAAAGATGTTTTAAATGACTGCCAGGATCAACGGTTTGCCAACAGCGGTCGTGGTCACTCATCCAGAGACTAATCTCGCCAAGTGTTGCTTAACTTTGAAGATCGATCCACGCTGCTGTTATTATTTAGCTACTAACTCCTCTACACATTGCTGGGAAATCACAGGGATGCAACCAGTCGAGTCTCTATTAATATAAAGGCACAGACACACATTTGCAAGATGTTTGTAGAATTATCATAATGTTGATTAGTTAGTTTCATTTTTGTCAATCTTTATCTTCCTGCCCGTATTACGTTTACTCGGTGTCAGCGCAACGCGTTTTCTTCTTCCATTCTCCCCTGTCAGACGTCATAGCATCGTGCATTCCTCACATAATCCATCTTCTTATCTTTGGTCTTCCTCAACCTCTACATTCATCAACATTTAAATCCGTCACTCCTTTTGTCACATGCCTGTCATCCCTCCTTATCACACGTCCATGTTCTGTTAGGCCACTTCTTTTAAATTTGTCGTTTGTCTCAATATCATTGCTTATTTTCGTTATGTGTATATTGTTTTCTTTGTTTATATTTCCATTAGATTGGACCCGTCATGTTCTTTGGTTGAGTATATTTAAGGCATTAAGTCCTCCTTTGTACAGTGATATTTATGTACCAGTGCATAAAGCACGGGTTTTAATAAACAAAAAACCGAATAGCTACGTTAGCTCGTTCTCTTTTGGCGATTTCCGACCACCAAATCAAGAATTCTCCTTTTCGCTACATGACATAGAAAAAGTCCCTGCAGTCTTTGTTTGTAACGACAAAACTTGGTCAGTATTTACGTGCGACTAACAGCATATTAGATTCTACGAAAAGAGCCCTTATGTCCTTGTAATACAGGCGCTGTCATCTCTGTATTTTTGCACTCCAGACGAGTAGTAAACAAATACATGAAATCAACGATGCGAATTTAAACTACCTACATGACCTTACAAAGGTTATAATCAAAGCTACCTACCTATCCCAACAACCCGTCTGTCTGGGCGTCGCATTCATGGTGCAGTGCCAAAAATCAATAAATGCCTCCCCATGGGATACGCCGAGCCACCTCTGCGAGCCCCCTTTATGTATACATAGTTATATATTATATAATGAACATTGACATTGAAGGGTTCCAAATGTTGAGTTTGCGTGTGGGGAACGGGATTAAAGAGTGAGTAATTTGGAGGAGAGTCGTCCAGGGGCAAAGCATTTGTAATATTGAAGATTTATTTCAATTCCCAATTTTTTTAGGAATTAAAGGAGATTGTTACTCACTCTTCAGAACCTATAGGTTATTAAAAATAGTTTAACATAAAGTCAAAACATGCGCATATGGTGTTGCATACATACTACCCCATTCCCTAGTTATTAAATTTTAGTTTCTTTTTATTATTATTTACTTCGGATAGCTTACGCGTGACGGTAAGCGATAGATGAAGTTTACGGTGGTACGAACCGATATAAAAGTTTGTATAAGTAGTTAGAACTCAGTCCCAGTTCATCATGTTGCAACCTCAAGCGGCGTAAATATAGTCATCTCGGTGATAACTATATTTTCGAGCCGTTTGGGGTCGAAACTCTCGGACCATGGGGCCCGTGTGCTCACAGTCTTTTTAAAGAAATATCGAAAAGGCTCGTTGACGCTTCCCGCGACCCAAGGGCTGGCTATTTCTTTGGTCAACGGCTAAGCATTGCCATACAACGAGGCAATGCCGCCAGTATCTTGGGTACGTTGCCAGCCGACAGCGTTGAGGATCAATTTTTTGATGCTTTATTCTAGTTTGTATTTTAGTACATAATTTTGTATATTTGTTTGGAAATAAAATTTTCTATTTTGTAAAAAAAAAGTTAGAACTTGTTCCAAAACGACTAACGTTACGAGACGGAATAACGGACATCCAAACATTCCCTATAATCGACTATGGTAACGTGTGCTACTTTGACTTGAATGCAGTCTTGCTGGATAAACTCGATAGGCTCCTTAATAACTGTACCCGGTTCATATTTAATTTTAAATAATATGGCCATGTATCGAGGTACAGAACCGAGCTCAAATGGATGCCCATTCGCCAGAGAAGAAGTTTGCACGCTTTGACTACGCTTTTCTTTTTGCTGAACTCTCCTACCTAGCAATAAGGTAAGAGGGAGGCTCTTACCTTATTTCTCATTTTCAATTGCTATGTTCTTCACACGCTAATAAGTCTGCGCTCTTCCAATAATCTTCTCTTACTCTGTCCTTCTCATACTTCTGATTTTATTCATTCTTCCTTCTATAGACAGTCTATTTTTCTGTGGAATGCACTATCTCTCGATATCAGGAGGGCCACCAGTCAATATGCATTAAGAGAAAGTTGCGGGATTATTTTCTTAACAAATAGTGGAAGCAGAGTTTTCATAACCCCCTTTCTATGACTTTTTATTAATATATATAATATATTTTTGGTATGTATTATAATAATATGTAAGTTTATTCTAGTTATAACTATGTATATATACATTTGTAATAAAACTTTTACTTTGAATATATTATCTACTTAGTTTATTTTTTTATTCACCTGTCATGATATCTCTTCACCACCCATGGTTGGTAGAGAATGCCTATGGCATTAAGTCCGCCTTTGTATATTTAATTTTTTTAATAAATAAATCAATAAACATAAATGTACATATGTGCTTTCACGTTTTCATGACATAGTTATTAAAATTATTCAATATTTGACCATCATGTATAATCATATTCATTAAACTTACAAGTATGATCTTATATACTTATTAGGAACTTTTTCCCAGCATCCAAAAATCCTCCTCTTCCGATATTTATCTGTTAGACCCGCCATCCATCAATAGCTAAATACTCGTACATAATTGTATTGCTATTTGATTGCTATTCGGTCCTTATGACAAATGCATTTTTTACTCACCCGCTGTCATGTGAGTCGATTTTAATCAACTTTTTCTCATCCAAAGCCAATTTTGTTTTTTTTTTTCATGTTTCAGCTAGATTTTTACTTTGTACGTGCCTATATGCTTTCAGCTGTAAGTTTGGGTGTGCTGATGTTTTTAAACTTTAGTATTTGCAAGAAAAACAGAAAAAATTAAAAACATAACGTTTGTTACTCAATTACGCCAAAATGGCAGAGCGGATGTAGATGAAAATTGGCACAGGGATTGATCATAATTTAGAATAACACATACGCTACTTTTTAGCCCGGGAAATTGCATGATTCTCATGCGATTGAATTACCAAAATTTTCACGCTAACGAAATCGCGAGCAACAGCTAATTATAGACTAAACGACATTTATCAATTACCTTGCATACCTACCTACCTACATACTAAACCCCAAACTACATACATACGTGATTCTCATATAATTTTACCAATACCACATTAAGACACCTCTAAGTTTGTTCTCTGGGTAGTTAACCAGGATGTACTTACTCTGGGTAGATAGATAGATAGATAAAACTTTTATTGGTCAACAGAAGACACAACACACAAAAGCACATTCACATATAACACATAAATTGAAGAAAAAAAAAATTTTGCAAAAAATAGAACAGACTTCCATATCAAAACACTACAAAGCCAAAAATAACTTTAATTTCGGTAGTCGGTATTGTTGGTTTTGGATTTTCTTTTTTTTCCACACCGACTTCCGAAATTAAAGTTATTTTTGGCTTTGTAGTGTTTTGATATGGAAGTCGGTTCTATTTTTTGTAAAAAAAATTTTTTCACGCTTTTTAGTCGATTTGTAATTTATCTAGTTACAAAAGCCATAATGTCAACAATTTATCACCTTTTACAAAATATTGCTTTTCCCGATGCATAGCCGTTAATTTTTGAGGAGTTCTCCTGGTACTTGAGCATCAGCTCTACCTCACCATATGTATTGTGACGAGCATAAAGTGTTTAACATCCGTACTCAAGTAATCGAATCGCAATCCACGAAATACTTATTATTGAGTAGTTTCAGTGGCCATCTGTGGTCTTCATCATCAGTTCAACTTTCCCAAATGGTACTTTTCAAAAGCAACTGCTCAAGGTACTATAAGAAATACCCAAAACGCTATAGGTGTGCCTATAATATTTGAAGAGTTCCCTCGATTTCTCCAGGTTCCCATCATCAGATACTGATTTCGCAAGAATGGGACCAATTAGAAAGTATACCCTTTCAAATGCAAAAAGAATTTTTCAAATCGGTCTAGCCGTGTCCGAGTTATGAGGTAACACACATAAAAAAAAAGGTTCAAGACGAATTGAGAGCCTCCTTTTTTTGAAGTCGGTTAAAAAGAACATAACAAACGTATACATACAATCAAAAGCGAAGCGTCAATAGCCTAATGGATAAGGTGTCGGACTTGTGATTGAGAGGTCGCGGGTTCGAACCCAACCCATTATACTATTGTCGTAAATCCACTCTAGACATAAGCATATTTAGCTTAGTTGGAGGGGTTAACAGGATTGCTAGTAATGTGATTTCTACCCACATTGCTAGTAATATTTAAAAAAATAAATAAAAAGAAAAATATTATAAAAGAAAAACCGGGTAGTACCGGCCTCATTTAGTTAATAAAATAATCATCCTATTACATTCCTACTGTAGGGACACAGGCTTTCTCTCTATTATATATTTTTTTCCTAGGACATGGCAGTAGAGATGATAAATATAATAAATAATATAATAAATAAAAACTTTATTTCTCCTCACAAAAGAATGACTTAAATATTTATACAAAGATATTTTAAAGTAACACTTACAGTCAAAAAATTGTGGGGAGCTGGTGTCTGTTATAGGTGTAAACTTGTAGTACAGATCACCAGGTCCCCACCCCACAGAAACAGGTATAGTATATATTTAATATAAATTACACAAAGTAAAGTACCTGACTGGGCTTGAACCTGCAAATCACAATTTGAGCCTGTTACCACTGGATCACCACTGCTCCATTTCGTAAAACTTAACTATTTAAAAAAACCCCGTTACGGTGCTCAGAGCAACTGAAGACAAACCGTTTCTCAGTTTTGAAGAAGTTCTCCGTATCCACCAATCGCAACAAGTGGAAAAGCCTAACTAACCGCTGGAGGCTGAAAAATACCTACATGTTATAGTATTTTTGTGACTTTTTTTTAACATTGCCACACACTAGCATTTGTTCCTGTTTCGTGGGTGCGTTAACAAATATTAAAATTCACTGGTACAAATACCTACATCTGAAATAACTACCTATAGGCTATAGAATAATTTGTACTGTTACAGAAATCGAACACGTGATAGGTAGCGCAGCGTAAAATCGCTCAACAACTCAACATTTACAGGTAGCCTTGTATTTCTTGACTGACCTGAATTTTTGAAGAAAGTTTTAAACTGACACAAAACTATTTGGTTGATTTATTATAGACGTGTGATAAAGTCTCGTGCTACATCCTACATAAGACTTATGACGCGGATTAACGTGGTTGCTCTGATTTCCCAAGAGGACCTTAACTTTTACCATCGTAGTTCGCTTAGAAATTAGTTCTAGAAATTGTAGGAGTTTCCGTCTATTTTTATCTTTAGTAACACTTAGTATTATTTTTATCTTCTTCTTAGCGTGTCGATGGCATATAGTTAGATGGAGTCTGCTCAGAACTGGGCAACAAGTTTGGCATCGTTGGTACCTTCCATCAAGTCCTGCAGTGAGCAGTTGACAGGACACGCAGGACAGGACAGTAAGTGTGCCATGGTTAGTGGAGCAGAACCACATATACACTCCAAGGCAGAGTCATCGATAAATCTCCATTTTTATCATTATTTTACCTCTTTTGACCTCTGTCTCACTTGATGGTAAGCGATCATGTGGTTGAAGATGTAACGTGCTCGCCTATTCACTCTTGACTTAAAGACTCCCAGCTTATAGCTATCAGGAAACACAGACTCCGGCAGGGAATTCCACTCCTTAGCCGTACGCATAATGAAAGTATTCCCGAAACGTTTGTGCATATAGGCGTTTGAACAAAGTTCAACACTGGGCATTTTTTCTGTATCGTGAGTGCATTTTTACAAACAGCTAGGCCCGTAACAACTCATCTATCGCTTATCATCAGGCGAGATCGAGGTCAAGTGTGAGCTCATTCTGATTTTTTTTTAATCATTAAAACTAGGTTCGCGTTTGACCACCATCTCACCTGATGGTAAGTGACGATGTGGTCGAAGATGGAGCACGCTTACCTAAAAGTAACTTATTCATTCTTGACTTAAAGACTCCTAGGTTATAGCTATACGCACAATGAAGGTATTTTAAAAAAAACCTATTGTTAGGCCAGATAAACATTCTTTCCAGTGCGGGAACTGAATCCGTGACACCTAGCGCCTATCGTTCTTCAATTATTTTCTTGAGTTTGAAATCGTCGTGGATGTCGTACAGGTGAAGAGGTTCTGTCAGACTCTGACTGAAAATTACTCCGTGTTCCCTCGCGCACTTGCACGTGCGCTTCGGAAGCACTGAAATACTCTTCAACATCTTTATCTGTTTAGCCTTTTCTCAACTAAGTTGGGGCCTAAACGGATGCAGCTGAGTACTAGTAGCCTGTCTGAGCTCCACGAACCAGAAGCTACGCAACAAGATACCCCTTGGCGAGACCAGTGATAGATTTTCTGGCTTCTGATTACACGTAACGACTGTCAATGATGTACAAATGATATCCGTGACCAAAGGCTTAACGTTTTTTGAAGCGCGGAAGAATCTCGATTCATTAAATCTGAATTAATGTTGACATTTACTTCACAAATTATTTTGCCTACTTGACTTAATTATGTAATCATTTATGTAGTTAATTTGTAGTTTAGTACGAGAACTAGAAAAGAGAGAACACAAGACGAAAGACTATGAAAAATAAATTTGTTCCTAAACTTAATATAGCCAAACACTGCTCTAAATACCAAGCAGTGGAATTATTTAATAGGTTGCCTACTCACTTAAGATCACTGATTTACAAAGGTACTCTGTTCAAAGCTAAACTTTCCTATTGGATAAATGTTTGTATTCTCTGTCTGAATTGGTGACGGATGATGGTAAATAATTTTTATTAGAATTAACATAATTATATTTGACACTTCATTAGATTCTTTTTTAAGTTTTGTTTTGCATTTTATATAATATATTTATTATCATTGACATAATTAACAATAATTTATATAAGGATTGTAATTTGACATCATAAATGTATATGTTATCGATAATGCTTGTTTATTTTAATTTTTTATTTCTAAGTTATTTCTCTTAGCTGTAATTAATTGTGATGATATAGTACATACATGTTCAAACACAATGAGAATTGTTATATGAATGAATAAATGAATGAATGAATGAACTTGTCTTTATTTGCATGTAAAAATTTAATTTATTTTTTGTATGACTTTAATAGGCTGATCATAGTGCACTGTTTCTTAAAACATGACCAACCACTGTACCTATGTATCACAAATAAACAATTCTGATTTCTGATTTCTAATTAAGATAGTCACTCATCCACAGACTGACCTCGACAAGCATTGCTTAACCTCAAATATCAACTCATGTGGCTCTTATTATTTCGTCACGAGCTCCTTAAAAACATACTCTTCCAAATCCCCAAAATCGCTGAACCACTGGGTCCACGGTGTCGTTGGAGATTTTATGTGGGAGTCAACGAAACGTAACCTTCAATTCGCCGAACCACACCTTAATCACTTTCGCATTATTATAAAGGCGATCGTTACTATATGCGTCTCTCTGAAAAGATGTTGATAAAACTTGACTCACCTTGTACTATCTGGGCTACAATAAATGATAATAATTAATATTTATTTCTAATAATCTAGACAAGACTGGTGTTTCCTATCTGACTAACTACCAGAAGAAACACCTAAACATAACTTAGTCAACGTATTTTTTATATCAAGTGGGTGAACATGTCTAAGAAGATAACTGGTAAAATGTGGGAGTATACATATGTAACTTGTATACGTGTATAGGTACCGTAGAAAGGTTCACGGCATAAATTAAGGCAGGTTAGGGTTGTGAGCCCTGATAACTATCATCCACTAAGTGACCACAAAGATGTTGGTGGCACATTATATATAACACTCACAAATACACACCAACATTAGATACATACACACATTTTTTCAGTTAACTTATACTCCACTCATATACAACGTGTAACGGAAACCCCATATCTATCCAAAAGGGCTGAAGACAACATCTAGTATGGAGTCTCTATGCATAGTTTCAGCTCAAAATAAGTGACTCAAAGAATTGATACCAAATTATCGGTTTCATATATTTCTTGAATACCAATCATAACAAACGTGTCACAGCACTACGATGGTCAATAACTTTCCACGTCACTTGCCAATAACACTAATATCTTTATAATTCTCATCGTTCTTCTTAATTTGAAAAATTCGGTCTCTGGTATCAATGTATCGAAATTTGTGATAAGTTCCACACACGTAGACTTAGGATTGCAAAACCCTTACCATATCGTTTGTTATCATCCAAAGAAGCCGTGCACTTGGTATGTATATACCCTTTAAATTACACGTTGTATATAAACAGGTAATCACACAGAACACTACACAATATACTCATCATATACTCCGTGCCGTACCGTATGTCACTGCAGTGAGGCAGCAGAATATCAGTGCCGGCTATTTACTACCTCCGCGGGAGAGGGCCCGGGCGTTGGTGATCACGAGCCGATCTACGGCTACCGTAGACGCGTGACTGCGGACGGCGAGCAGGAGTGGCTCACCGTCCGGTAAGAACCAGGCCCGGGTTAGCAGCACACCGTGTTCCACGCGTGCCTCAATGAACAGTCAGTAGTATTTACGGGGTCCGATAGGGCCATAACCTGCTGGGGTCGCGGGAATGTTCTGAAGAGATACCGTGACCCTGGAACGCAAGGGTGGGTTTTTAGTCAATACAAGTATGTCTCTCCCTTCCACTTCACCCACAGCGGGAGAAGTCATGATCATTGATGATTTTCACACCCGGACGAAAAGGTATTTCCTACCATGGTAAACTGGGCACCCATTTGGTGCAAACTCGAGACACAGCGTACTCGTTTCTTTTTGACGTTTGGGTTTGCCCCAAACGTCTTTTACTGATAGTTGATATTGATAATGAAACTAGATTTTCACTTGATACGTATATTGAGTTCACTCCTTAACTAATGATAATGATAGGTGTTGTTATGACGCGATCCGAACGTGAACTGAACTATCATAAAATGAGTGGAAATTAATACATTTAATTTTTGATGAGAAGGCAACAATTAATAATGTGCGGTTGCATCGTACATACTCCCAGGCGCGAGATGACGGGTGCTGAGAGATGATAGAGTTAGTAGAAATGATCTGATGATATAAGGTGATAGAACAATTAATCTTAAGTATCTAAATTGTTAGATGATGTTTTAAAACTACATTTTTTAATAATAGGTGAAGTTGCCCTATCTGTTACACACACACTTGAAATGTTTGGTGCACTCGCGTATTAATCGTTACGAAACTTTAACACTTCACTAACGCACTGATCACTTTGATTTGGCATATCATTCGTGCACAGATCACTGGTACGGGCACGAAACTGAACGCTGGGTTGCGCAGGTGTGAGCGCTAGCTGTCTGTTACGCCTCCGCAGGTGTAGAACCATGAACGCAGCGAAGGCTAGCCCTGCCGCCCCAATGAAGTAGATAGCCACGTAATGGTGGACATCGTGGTATGATACACCATCATCGATGGGTTCCTGTACTGAGACCGCTTTCAGCTGTTCGATTTGTTTGGAGATGTTTTGCAAAGATGATTGATAACTTTCTTGCTTGTACTCATTGGTTGGTATTGATAAATTGATTATGTTATTGATAGGAGCGATCTCCACGGCAATGATATCGGGCTTAATTTTCATTTCAATTGTTTGTTTTTTATGTGACGTAATTAGAAAGGTCTCACCCTTGATGATACAATTGTTTCCGAGCGCAATTATATTCACTCCGGACACCAGTTCAGTAGTAACTTGATGCCCACATATGATCCGCAGAGTGCAATGGCCGCAACAAGTGATTATAAATGTGTTTATTACATTAAGTTCTGTCCACGTTGTTTTGCAAGTAGCGGTGATAGTTGTACAGGAATCTCCTTCTTGATTTTTGATACAGAAGTTTTGGTCAGAATCTCTTTGATAAATGGGTTTCTGTAGTTGGCAAAGATTTATATCGGCATTTAACCGAATGCATTTTTGGAGTTCATATGCGGAAATAGGTAAGTATGTATCCTTCCTAATGTTGATAGCTAGGTACTCTGATATTAGTACTAGGTTAAGCATACTATTTTTGACCTGATGTTGAATCGGAATCATATGATATATGTCATAACTCTCTCGATTTACCAGAGGTATTTGTATTTCAAATATGAAATACTCTCGTGTCATACGAGCTCTCACTTGCATAATTTGATACATTTTGTATAGATCTGATACAATGCTATTAATAGGTAATGATAATTCTTTAGGCAACTGATTCGAGATAATATTCAGCTCATCCTGAAGTTGAGCCGGTGTTATGAGATGAACATTGAAGTGTTGGACATTGGTGATGGTATCCAACAAAGAATCTTGAATATTTTTTAAACTGCTGAGAATGTTGTTTGCGATTAATGTTGAGAGAATAAAATCTTCAATGACTTCCACTTTCTCCACCTCATTCTTTAGTTTGGTGACAGCTTGGTCTAAGTTTATCAAGTGCTGATTAAATATTTTATGTTGCTTTTCCATAGTTTCTTCTATTCGTTTAAGCATATTGTTTTCCGCTTCAATAATAGAAGTTTGATTTCGCCATAGTAATGATAGATGTTTTTGATTTTGCCTGACTAAATTGATATCTTTTTGATATTGTTCGGCAAAATGTTCGTCGAGAACGCCGAAGAGACTGTTCGCAATGTAACCGATCCCATTGATAAGACCTCGTCGCGTGCGCGTATGCGTTCCAAACTGCTGATTGAGCAACAGGCGGTCGTAGTACTCCAGTTCCATGAATCTGTGACGTAGTTGCAACATGATAACGTCACAGTGGGATCTCCTTTTTGTTTGTATGCATAGGGTTTCAAGGTGTTTTATATAAACATTGAATATGTTTGACCCGTGCCAATACGGGTGCATGTCGTAATAGACTATTATTTTCCATTGATCTTGAATGAGATTCATTTCTGATATTTTATCAAAGTAAATTGCTTGACTGTCTTGTAATTTTGTAATGTTGTATGCACATTGCACATTGCATATCAATGATAATAGTAGTAGTAGTAAAGATATTATAGTACTAAACGTGTAACTTAGTCCTTTACTTGTTCGAGTTCTTTTATTTGGTTGTGGTGGTATTACGGTGTCCTGTTGGACTGAAGACGACACTTGATGGTCCTCTTCTTATTTTGAGTAATCCAGAAATGGCGTTAGCTTGACGATTGGACGACTCAAAAATCCGTTTTTTGTTTGAAGTGTGACTACTCTGACGTATCCATCACTTCCGGGGTGGACTTGTGTTACCCTTCCCATTGGCCACTTTCCTGGTGATAGATTGGCGTGATTGATTAACATCAAGTCACCAACTTTGATGTTCTCTCGCGGGCGTCTCCATTTGCTCCTTATGTTCAATTGTGCTAAGTATTCACCACGCCAGCGCTTCCAAATATTTTGATAGATCCTTTGAGATAGATTCCATTTTGTTCGTAAATCTTTCTCCGTTTCATACAGTGTTAGGTTCGGTCCACTTGACAAAAAGTGAGCAGGTGTCAAATAATTCAGATCGGCGGCATCCTCAGTCATAGGACATAACGGTCGGGAATTCAGACATGCCTCTAACTGATAAAGTAACGTACTAAACTCCTCAAATGTCAATCTTTGCTCACCTACAACTCTTTTTAAGTGATATTTGAGGCTTTTAACGGCCGCTTCCCATAGCCCCCTGCTGATGGCCACGAAGGAGCGTTAAAGTGCCATTCAATTCCCATTTTTGTAATTTCTGCTTGAAATTCTTCATCCATCGTGCTCTGAATCTCTCTATACTCTTCCTGTAAAACCTTGTTGGCTCCAATGAAGTTCGTGCCTTGATCACTGTATAAGTTACTTGGTAGTCCTCTACGGGCTATCATTCTGCGAAGAGCTGCTATGAATGATGAGGTTGTCAAATCCGACACCAACTCCAAGTGAACTGCTTTAGTTGCCATGCAGATGAATACGGCAACATAACCCTTGGTCGTCTTTATCCTACGACCCTTGTTGGCCTTGATAAAGACATGACCTGTATAGTCGACACCAACATTTTGAAAAGGACGTGATGGGTTTGTCCTTTCTGATGGTAAGTCACCCATAATTTGATGCTGATTCATAGGGTTATAGCGACGGCATTGAACGTAGCGTCTTAATTGAAATTTGACAGCCCTGATTCCGCCAACAATCCAATATTTTTGTCGTATAAAAGCTGATGTTAGTTGAGGTCCGCCATGAAATGTGAGAACGTGACACTCATCAATTATAAGTTCTGTTAAACGACTATTTTTTGATAGAATTATAGGATGTTTCATTTGATGATCAATGTTCGCATGTTTCAGCCTCCCCCCGACTCGAAGGATGCCGTCTTGATCAAGAAACGGATTTAGGTTTAATATTTTGCTCTTGTTGGATATAGGTTTACCTTGTTGTAATTTATTTATGTCATCGGAAAAATCTATTTCTTGAACATATTTAATTTGTTTTAATTTTGCGACTCTTGTTTCTTGTAGTGTCAAATATCTTGATTGCGTTCTTTCCTTGAATCGCAATTTTTTAAATAATCGTAGAAGCATAGCATAAACATGAATAAGGCGTGTGAATGAACTATACTTTGATATTATGTAACTTATAACGTTGCTGCAGTCGTTTTGCTGAGTTACATTTACTTGTAATTTGTTGTGATTCTTTCTGATTTCTTCATCTGTCATGAAAGTTAATGATACTGGTTCTTTCCCAGCGTCGTAACTTGACAACCACGAAGGACCCTTCCACCACAGACTATAATCCTCAAGTTGGCTCATATTTAGGCCCCGGCTGGCACAATCTGCTGGATTTTCTGATGATTTTACGTAATGCCAGCACTTGGCCGGCAAGATTGTAGTTATCTGACTCACACGATTAGCTACAAATGGTTTCCATCTTGTTGGTTCACCATTTAGCCATCCTAACACAATCTGTGAGTCGGCCCAACCGTAAATGCTTACGTTGTAATTTGATAAACACTGTTGAACTTTCGACATCAGTTTTGACAATAATAAAGCTCCTGATAACTCTAATCTTGGTAGTGATACTGATTTGCTGGCCGGAACTAGTCTTGATTTTCCAACTAATAGCATAGATTGCTGACTCCCTTTGATCCGACAGTATATTACGCACACATACGCCTTCTGTGACGCATCGCAAAAGCCGTGCAATTCTATACTGTCACCCTCTCTTGTGGTTATCCAGCGCGGTACTTGTAATTGATTTACCTGACCAATGTTATCTCGGACGCTTATCCAATCTTTCAGAATATCTTCCGGTAAGGCGTCATCCCACTTGATATTACGAACCCATACGTTCTGAAAAATTATTTTTAGACTTGTTGACAGAGGTGATAGCCATCCCAAGGGGTCAAATAACTTTGAGATATCTGATAATAAAGATCTTTTTGTTATTGTAGAAGTTGATATGTTGATTTTTAATTCGAATCGGAAAGTATCTTTCTTGGGATCCCAGATGAGACCTAAGGTTTTCGTTTGTTCTGATTGTTTGAAATTAAAACTATCTTGCGTGTTGTTATCGGTTGGTATGTGATCTAATAACTCCGGAACATTTGATTTCCATTTCCTGAGATTAAAACCTCCCGATTTCAAAAGTTTGGTTAGGTCTCGTGTAAGATTTTTTGCTGATTCAGATGAATGGGATCCGTGCAACAAATCATCCATAAAAAACGAATTTTCAAGGACTTCCGTTACTAAACTGTTTGTGTAATTATATCTCTCATCACGAGCAAGCTGTTTAAGTGTCATTAACGAGAGAAAAGGTGCGGCCTTGGTGCCGTAAGTAACCGTAGTTAATTGATATTCCTGAATAGGGTCTGATTGACAGTTACGCCAAATAATCTTCTGAAAACACTGATCATCTTCATGTATCCTGATTTGGCGAAACATTTTTTCGATATCCGCCGTGTATGCGAATTTGTATTGTCGCCATTTGAGAATCAAGGACTGGAGGTCCTGCTGTAAATTTGGACCAGCTTCCATGACGTTATTTAGGCTGTTACCTGATGATGTTTTAGCAGACGCGTTGAATACAACCCTCAATTTTGTAGTGGTTGAGTCCGGACGCAATACGATATGATGGGTTAAAAAACAATCATGTTTTGATCTGTTGTTCGCAAGTTTCATATGACCTAATTCTTGATATTCAGCCATGAATTTTTGATACTCCTCTTGAACGACGGTATGTTTCTTAAACTTCCGCTCCAACGATTTGAATTGGGCTATTGCTTTCGGCTTAGAAGTTCCTAACATTTCCTTAAAATTAGGTTTTAGAGGCAGTCTTACTTGATACCGACCATCCTTTTGTCGTGTTGTGGTTTTCTGGTAATAGTCTATAGTCTGCTGATCTCCTGATGACAATGTAGATTTGTCAGTAATGTCTTCTATTTCCCAGAATTGCTGAATGTCATCCAGGTTATGCAAAATGACGTTGCACTGAAACGACGGTATGATATCTCCGCTCAATATCCAACCTACTCGGGTGTTTAGTGCTGACGCAGAATTTTCAGTCTCTCTACAGACTCCTTCTAATAATATCTTAAAATAGATACTGCTGCCAAGAAGTAAATCAATCGGTCGACTTATGTGAAAATCAGGATCGGCTAATGTAATGTTATCTAAGTAGGACCATGTTGGTTTTTGGAATGAGCGATTAGGTAAATTCTTGACCAATTTATTCATGATGTAAACATCAACTTCAAACTCAAAGTTGTTTTTAATTGACTCACACTTTATATTCATGATTCCCTTGCAGTTGGTCTCTTTTTCGCCTACTCCCCAAATAATACCCGGGCATTTTTTGCGTGATATGCCCAGAATTTGTGCTGCGTTTTCGCTGATGAGAGATATTTGTGAGCCTTGGTCTAAAAGTGCTCGCAAAATCTGAAATGATCCATCTTCTGCTTGGACTTTAATCATTGCAGTAGGCAAAAGTACATCTTGCATATTTTGTTGTAATGATACGTGCGAGTTTCCTCGCGCTAACTGCGGAGTTTCGGATTTCGTAGCGCGTGTCGTGTTTTCAGCCGATTTAGTATTATTGTCAACGGATGTGTTGCTTGATTGCGTAAATGCTGCATGTAGTAATGTATTGTGATTTCCATTACATTCGCGACATTTTGTACTTGATATACAAGCTTTACCATTATGACAATAAAGGCAATTGTGGCATAAATCCAGTTTTGCCACAGTTTTGCGTCTATTTTGTGGCGACATGTCAACGAACTGCTGACAATAATATATGCCGTGTTCATTTGTCTTGCAAATGGAGCATTTATAATATTTAATAGATTTAGCATTTTTGTTGTTTTTTGATTGCGAAACCTCACCATGCGCTGTAAATGATTGCTTCACATTTAAATTTTGCCTTGAATGCTTTCCTCCAAATGATGATTTGTTTAAATTATTATCTAATTTCCTGCGTGTAGACTCCATGGTGGTGAATTTTCCTTCAAGAAATGATAAGAAGTCTTGGAGTTTAGGTAGAGCCCTAGGATCTTTTATAGATGCAGCATAGTCGTCATAAGTCTCCGAATCCAGTTTTGGAGACAATAAATGAACAAGTAAAGGATCCCAAGTACTAATGTCTACCCCCAAACTCTTGATAGCGTTTAAACTCTCGACGGTGGTGTCATGCAGACGCTTGATATGATTGATAGTGGCATGTTGCGACGCCGCCGACGGGATGTTTAATAATGTATCTAAATGACCACTACAAATTAATTTGATATTATTGTAGCGATGATTTAGAATGTTCCAACTAATGTTATAATTGTCCGACGA
Organism: Tholera decimalis; assembly: GCA_943138885.2. Classification (NCBI taxonomy): domain Eukaryota; kingdom Metazoa; phylum Arthropoda; class Insecta; order Lepidoptera; family Noctuidae; genus Tholera; species Tholera decimalis. The sequence continues at coordinate 30,674,294 of OW964551.2, forward strand.
TATGAGCAGATGCTGAATAAGTTTTTCAGCTTCTCCCTTCAACTTGCCTTTGAGGTGCTGCATTTTCTGAGCATTAGACAGTGAGAAATTACCGTGGATTGTTTCAGTAAACAAGTCCTTAAAAGACGTCCACTGCTGATAAGACCCACTGAAGGTCGGGATGTCCAACTTTGGTGTCGATTTTTCTATATGAGTTACAGACCATAACTTGCTATTTATAGCCCTTTTTAAATCAATATATATTTTCTCCTGTTCCAAGTATGCTTGTTCATACTGTTCATCCACTTCTTGTAATTCTCCATCCAAGTCCCAGTGTAAAGTATCAATTACAGACCACCTTGATTGCAGAGTCCTGATAGCATCTTCCATTTCCCATTTCTCGGAAATTTCGTCTAATCTAAGATTTGCTACTGTCCGCTGGAATGCTTTGATGTTACTGGTCTGCTTTTTGAGCATAACATCCGTCTTGCTGGATGTACCTCTTGAAACCAGTTTTGGAGACAAAGGCCTTGATGCTTGTTTATCTCGTGTACTTGTTGAAGGTGTACTTGTTGGCAGACCTCCTTGCTGAGGCTTCTCCTCCTGATCCAAACCAGCAGATTGTCCCGCTTTCATCAATCCATACTGTTGAGTGATTAACGCTTTGATAGACCTGTATAAATCTGCCGCCCGCTCATACTCGTTCGTCAGGAAGTATGGGTGAGACCTGCTTTCTTCCATGCTAAGCCTATCGTGATTATGTTGAAAATCAGCCCAATAAGCTTCTAACGTTTCCATACGCCGTTTGAAATAATCACCAACCTTACGACTTGAGCTATCCTTCTTGATATTGGTGGCTAGCTTAGTCATAGCGTCGACGATGTCGGCCTGGTTTGCGTGAATGTCTTCCATGATGAAGAATTGATAACTTAAAACGATCTTACTTGAGTACTGCAACTCCCTGGATAGTGCTCCTGTCTTGCTAGCAGCACTGCACAGTTACAGAGCTCAAATAGTCACTCACTGATACTGATATAGATAGTCACTGATATTCACCAAATAGTCACTGATATTCACCAAATAGTCACTGATTACAGTTAATTCGAAGGACCAAAAAGATGTTGGGTTTGCTCCAAACGTCTTTTACTGATAGTTGATATTGATAATGAAACTAGATTTTCACTTGATACGTATATTGAGTTCACTCCTTAACTAATGATAATGATAGGTGTTGTTATGACGCGATCCGAACGTGAACTGAACTATCATAAAATGAGTGGAAATTAATACATTTAATTTTTGATGAAAAGGCAACAATTAATAATGTGCGGTTGCACCGTACATAAATGTTTTCTTTATGTCCGTAATATTACTTTCTTTCATAATGTATATTCTTGTTGTATGTTTTATTTCCCACTTTTTTACGTGCTTCATGTAAATTGTATTTTGTGTCTTGTGTAAAATGATACCTATATATCTAGTCTAACTGTCTTGCTTTGTCCTACCGTACACAGCGAGGCTCAGGGGATGATTGATTTTTATATTTATATAAAAACTAGCTTGTGCCAGCGGCTTCGCCCGCGTGGGAAGTTTTTCCCGTGTAAATCCCAATTCCGTGGGAATTTCGCAAAATCCTTTCTTAGCGGATGCCTACATCATAACATCTACCTGCATGCCAAATTTCAGCTCGATCTGTCCAGTGGTTTGGGCTGTGCGTTGATAGATCACTATGTCAGTCAGTCACCTTTGAGTTATATATATTTAGATATATATTTAGATTAAGTGGATTCATCCGTGTAATATTCATAGTTATGTATCTTTTTTTTTACTTACTGTCAAATCGCCATATTTAATACTCGGAAAACGTTATCTAACTATTAATAAACCATCTATTACACAAGAAAACTTTGCGTAATAAAATGTACAATTGTGTCATTCCCTGTTATAGACTCCTCTTATATTCAAGCTTGTCACATCCCCCTTATTGCGTCTGCAATGTTACCACAATTCTTTGACATAAATGTTACGATCGTTTTGCGATACCGATTGTGTACATAAAGATTTACACAAATAGATATCCGTCTATAGGTAGGTGTGTTATTATATGAACAGTGCAAAGGATTCATAATATATACGAAAAGTTTGTATTGAAGTTTTAGTTGAACTTATTTCGGGAAAGAAAAAGAAGGTAATTTATTCATTTACTTGACCTTAAGAAAACAACTAAGTTCCACAAAGCCGTAATCAGTAACATAAGAATTAAGATAATGAACGCTTGCCTAGAAGTAATCTATTCCCTTTTGACTTAAAGACTCCCAGGTTATAGCTATCAGGAAACAGACTCCGGCAGGGAATTCACTCCTTAGCTGTACGCACAATGAAACTATTCCCAAAACGTTTTGTGCGTATGGATGAAATGTTCTTAAGGCTTGTATTCATGCCAATAACCTTGACCATTTGGGCGGAGCTAACGACCCCTCTCCGCGCGCCACTCCGCGCAGCTCTCCGCTACCCGCATGCAACAGAAAAGAGAGGCGCGCTCGGCCCGCGCCTGCGCCGCCAGCATGCGTCGTCGCTTCGCCTAGTCTCGGCACAGAGTATCGAAATCACAGAAGGTCAAGTCATCGTGAAAGTTAAATTAATTTTTATTAGTACCGCATCAAAAGTGGTCAAATTTTGTTTTTATTTATTATCTATTGATATAGATGCACTTTGAGTATGTATTGTAGAAACTATTCCTCTATTATAGATCAGCCTGGCTCGAAACATGAGGTAAACAACTTGATGTATCTTTTTAACTAAATTATATATAAATAAAAATTAATGGCTAAATGTGTTGCTAAGCGCAAAACTCAGGAACGGCTGGACCAATCCGGATTTTTTGTTCGAATATTCGTTATAGTCTGAGGAAGGTTTCTATTAAGAGAAAACTGGTAGGTAGGTAGGTAGGTAGGGTAGGTATGTAGGTAGGAACTTAGAGTAAGGTAGATAGGTAGTATAATTATTACTAGTGTATGTCATATTATTTGTTACATTTTTTATAAACAAATAGATTATAACTAAAATTCACTGAAATTTAACTTTCTTTCACCAAGTATTTTTATTCTTTTGGTTGGGTGAACTTCTTCATCCTCATTTATTTCTCCGTGTTCACATTTATTTATTTTTAGAAATTTTGATAGCCATATAAAATCTTGTTCTATGTTTTCTTTTCGTCCTTCTTCGTTCTCGTTTTCTTCATTTTTCTCATCAATCTATTTTTTTTCCTTAGTTCTATTTCCTTCTCTTTGTCGTTTTCTACTTTCTCTTGTACATTATCTTAACTCTATCTCTCTATCTCAACTGGCGGCTTCGTCCGTACGAAGAGAAACCGGTGCATATCGGCTCAAGCCAGGCCTCGCTCAGACGAAGCGCATACACGCGCCTTGCTTGTAGTAGTGTACCTATCATAGCGCAGTTGTATGAAGCTTACCCTCTGTCTGTTTACTCTGTGCTATCTACTTTTATGCGAGGTAAGTAAAGCGATAGTTTATAATGAAATATGTAGATAAAACTTTAAACTTACCTTGATAATAAATGTATACCCTTTTGTTTGTAATATTTTTTTAGACCTCTCTTCATTCGTTTCTGCTTATTCCCATGTTTTACAAACTAAATTTAAACACTACTAAAACTGTAAAATACTATGAGTTTATAACACTAATACTACTTATAGATACATAGAATACTCTTTAACTTATAAACAAGAATCAGAAATAAAACTATTTGACGAATCGAAAGTCGGTTCTATTTTTTGATAATAAGTTTTATTTCACGCTTTTTAGTGGGTCGGTTTGTAATTTATCTAGTTACAAAAGCCAAAATGTCAACTACTTATCACCTTTTACAAAATATTGCTTTTCCCGGTGCAGAGCCGTTAATTTTTGAGGAGTTCTCCTGGTACATCACTATCAGCTCTACTTCACCATATGCATTGTGACGAGCATAAAGTGCTTAACATCTATATTCAAGTAATCTAATCGTAATCCACGAAATACTTATTGTTGAGTAGTGGTTGCGCTGATATACGATTCTTTTCGTTTATATTTTTAATTATTGGCAACACGCATAATCGCTAATTGGTTAGACATTCCCCTTCCGCATATTATCCTTTCTCCCTTGCACTAGACCTTCGTCTATTCGAGAGTGAGGGAGAGAGACTATACCGCTCTAGAATAATCGATCGCGTCTGGATCTTGCGATGGACAGGATCGGACCTTCAATGGCTGTCGAGTCGCGTTAGAGCACAAACGCATCGAATCGCATTCGAACGGTCGCGTCGTTTTGTGCGACCAATTCGTAGCAGAAGAACGGTTATACTGTGGTGGTGAACTGTGATCAGAGTGCTGGCAGTCCTGAATATCCTGGATTATCAAGGTTAGTGCTGCCTTTCCTATACGACGCTGGACTCTTGTCTTTTGTTCCAACCAGCGCCGGTTCCCGTCAATTGTGTAACCGAAAACTTCTAAGTCGCATACGTTGCATTACCGCCCATCCATTTAATGGTCCTTCCCGAGTCGGATAATAATCAGCACAGCCATTCCCTAGAATTCGCTAGGTATATCGTAGTTTCGTATTCGTATTTCGTAGTCAACCCCGCATAGATACTTATTTGCCAACGCGTGGCAAGTAAGTACATCGTAATTCATTACGTCGTTTTCGTGTCTTCCTAGCTAATAATCGATTAGTAAGGAATTTCGCAACCCCGCTAGTAGTTAATTATCGTTACTTGTAAATTAAATACCAATCGGTCGAGTCAAGGTTACTCGAGACCGCGTCGCGCACCCGGCCGTTATTTCGCAAAACGGTGGGTAGTTACTAAATATTTCTTATAATAATTAGTTTGATATTCATAGCTCATAAATATGGCACCGACCGATATTACTCTTAAAAGACTGATAGCAAAGAGAGATCGTATCTTTGCTCGCATGCAGAGTATTGCAGATAAAATAAAACACATTCATTCGGATGAAAGCGTTAAGGAATCATTTTTGTGCGACATCTCGTTAGTACAATCACTACGTGTGGATTTTGAAAGTGCTTTGGATGAAATTGTTATTCATGAGCTAAAATTAAACCCTGAATATGTTGTAGATTATCAATCGCTTTCTGCGTTCGAAGACCTTTTAGGGCGCATTTTACGGGCTGAGAAGAACCTGACGGCTCACTCTCATAGTGAGGTCCAAAGGTCACCTCGATTGCCGCCAATTGAAATACCCGAATTCAACGGAGATATTAAGAATTGGCCATTATTCGTCGCTAGTTATCGTAATGTCGTGCATAATAATGTTTCTCTAACAGACTGTGAGAAATTATATTATTTATTAGGTAAATTAACACATAAAGCTCGTACAATTTTCGCTGGTATTACCCCGTCTGCGGATAATTACCCACTCATTTTCGATTTGCTTTGTAAAAAATATGAAGATAGTCGACAATCGGCAACTTCATACTTAACTCAAATATTTGAATTTAAATCTATTACATCAGGTACCCCTAGTAGTTTAGAATTATTTATTGATAAGTTCGCTTCGTCGGTAGTTGCTTTAAAACATACAAAAGTCAGTGACCTGGCTGATTTTATATTATTGCATGTCGCGCTTAAAAAACTGGACCCAGACACCGTTCGTACGTTCGAATCCAATTATCAATTAAAGTCGAATGGATCCGAAATCCCATTGTTTTCCGATTTAGTTAATTTCGTTAGTGATCATATAAAGGTTTTAGAACGAACTTCGATACCTGTTGCTCGAGTCAATACTAATAAAAGGCCTTTAGATCGTAAATCAACTAACGCATATGTGTCCAGTTCTCAACCAGTCGCTTGTAGTTTGTGTAAGGAAAACCATGACTACATTTATAAGTGTACGGTTTTTAAGAGTTATAACCCCGATCAACGTTTTAAATTCGTTAAGTCAAACAACTTGTGTATAAATTGCTTAAGTAGTGGTCATCGCGTGTCTGCGTGTGAGTCGACGTCTACATGTAAAAAATGTAGGTACAAACATCATACATTGCTATGTTTTGGAAATAGGCCTGCGTCAAATATGTCGCCGTCACGCTCAGTCGAAGAGCCGAGCGCGGGTTCGATTCCCGCGAACTCGGATGTAGCATTATGCTCAAGTGCAGTCGGCCCTTATAAAGGCTCTAGAACTGTGTTGTTGGGTACCGCACGTATCGTTATTCTAGATTCTCGTGGTCACGAACATTGCGTTCGTGCATTGTTGGACAGCGCGTCTCAGAGTAGCTTTATTACTCGCGATTGCTGTCAACGTTTAGGATTAAACATAAATAATAGACCTACTTGTTCCACTGTTAGGGGTATAGGAGGTTCGAGTAAACCCATTCAAGGTTCCGTACAATTTAAAATTCATTCTCGTTTCGATCATAATATAACTTATGATATTGAGTCGTTGGTAATAGATAGGATTACCGAACGTCTGCCAACCGCGACAGTCGACACTTCGCGACTGTCTAACTTCGAAGACTTACCGTTGGCAGACGATACATATTATTCATCAGGCCCGATTCACGTATTGATCGGCGCTTCGATTTTTCCGCACCTGCTTTTGTCGAACAGAGTTCAAGGATCGACTTCGAATTTATCGCCGCTCGCATTAGAAACGGTCCTTGGCTATGTGATCGTAGGTGACGCACCAGCATGTACTGACGGTAATTCGACCGTATCGCATTGCTGTATCGCGGACACATTAGACTCTGCTGTCCGGAAATTCTGGGAATTAGAGGAAGTGAGTGTTCCCCCGGTATTCAGCCCGGACGACCAATTGTGTGAGGAATTTTACACCCGCACTACCACTCGGGATAGTGAGGGACGTTACGTAGTAGCTTTGCCTTTCAAGGCTGATGTCGAATCCCTTGGCAATTCGCGCCAAGCAAGTGAACGGCGGTTTTACTGCTTGGAAAGGAAGATGCAAGCTTCTCCACAATTAAGGGTCGCGTATGACAGTGTCATCCGGGAATATTTAGAAAAGGGCTACATTTCATCTACGAATCCTGATTCGGCGGGAAGTTCGTATTTTATTCCGCATCATGGTGTGATCCGAGATGATAAGGTCACAACCAAACTTCGTATCGTTCTCGATGGTAGTTGTAAAACTACTACCCGCATCTCGCTTAATGATCTCTTGTATGGTGGACAGAACCTACAAGGGAACTTGTTCAATATTATTATTGGTTTTCGTTTGTTTTCGATAGCGCTTTCCGCAGACATTCGTCAGATGTTTCTCAGCATTGGAGTCCGAGAATCTGATCGGCGTTTCCAACGCATTTTGTATCGCTTTTCCCCGCAAGAACCTTTACAGGTTTATGAATTTAATCGTGTCGTTTTTGGGCTTAAGTCTAGCCCCTTTCATGCACTTCGAACTATTAAGCAGTTGGCTGAGGATGAGGGTGACTCCTACCCTCAGGCCAAAGATATTGTCGCTGCGGGGTTGTATATGGACGACTACGTCCATTCCGTTCGCACGGAAGACGAGGGCATTTCCACCGCTTCGGAAATGATAGGTCTCATGAAGGCTGGTCAATTTGAGCTAGTTAAGTGGACCAGTAATTCCCAAGTCGTATTAGATTCGATCCCACCCTCGCACCGCCTGCCAGTTGTCAAGGAATTCGATGAGTCCGACCAACATAAAGTACTGGGCTTGTGTTGGTCACCTACGTCGGACAACTTCGGCATGAAAATTAATACTCCCGCTCAGATTTGTACTAAGCGTACAATATTGTCGTGTGTCGCTAAAATATGGGACGTCATGGGATTTGTCGCACCTGTTGTCCTGTACGCTAAACTTCTAATCAAGCAGCTTTGGCTGTCTGATTGTGACTGGGATGATACTCCACCTGAAGATATAGTCAGGCTGTGGATTCGCTTCAAAGAAGAGCTTCCCTTGCTCTGTAATATAAGGATCCCACGTCACGTTGGTATCGTCGGCGATAGTGTGGTTACTATATTGGCTTTCGCGGACGCCAGTGAGAAAGCATACGGGGGGGTTATTTACTTCCACGTTCAAAATAGTGATGGCAATATCGTTAGGTTGTTGACCGCTAAGTCGAAGGTCTCCCCTAAAAAGGTCGTTTCTCTTGCTCGTCTGGAGCTGTGCGCTATTCTTGTGCTAGCTCAACTCATAAAAAATGTCGTAGTCGCTTGTCAAAACCGCATTATATTTCGCAACATATTCGCATTTTCGGATTCAACAGTCGCTCTCTGTTGGGTACATTCGTCGCCCCATCGGTGGAACACCTTCGTGGCCAACAGAGTCTCGAAAATACAGGACGACTTATCGCCACAAAACCTGTATCACGTGTCCGGTACGGACAATCCCGCAGATTGTCTGTCACGTGGGCTCACACCTTCCCAAATCATTGATCATCCGCTTTGGTTCAGTGGTCCTCCGTGGGCCAGCTTAGACGTTTCGAAGTGGCCTGTCGTCCCCTTCAATCCCTCTTCGGTATGCGAAGTGCCCGAAGAGAAGAAACATTCGTTGCTCTCCGCTACACCAACCGAAAGATCTACTATTCTTTCTTTGGTCGATCGTATCTCGTCTTGGAGTAAATTACTTCGAGTAGTAATTTACATTTGTCGTTTCGCTAAACTGTTGCCTATTGGTTACCGCATGGCGGCAGCGGATTACAACTTCGCTGAATTGCTCATACTTCGCGAGCTTCAACGCTTTTATTTCTCCACTGAGTTGGTTAAACTCAGGAAAGGCAAACATTGTAGTCCTGCTTTTCGACACTTAAAACCGTTTCTCGAAGACGGACTCATTAGAGTCGGAGGCCGTTTAAGAAACTCGGATTTAAGTTATGATGGGAAACATCCCATTCTGCTTCCAAGCAAGGACCTCGTTTTGAATTTGTTAGTCGATTATCATCATAACTTGAACTGTCACGCAGGTCCCGACCTGCTAATGTCGCTCTTGCGTCAGAAGTATTGGATCCTTTCTGCACGCAATTTAATTAGGAATAGGATCCATAAGTGCCTTCCCTGCTTTCGGCTGCGCCCTAAGCAGAGCTTTCCTGAGATGGCCGATCATCGCTCTTGTCGTATCGTTCAAACCGCTAAGCCATTCGTCCACACGGGCACGGACTACGCCGGTCCGTTTAAGGTTACGATGTCTCGCGGTCGAGGTGTTCGCTCCACCAAGGCCTACGTGTGTTTGTTCGTCTGCATGACTACACGCGCGGTGCACATAGAGCTCGCTGGGGATCTTAGCACAGCTAGTTTTATGGGCGCCTTTAAACGGTTCCTGTCAAGGCGTGGCCCGGTTAGTAGAGTTTATTCCGATAACGGGACTAATTACATAGGCGCTAAACGGAAACTCTCGGAACTTCACGCATTTCTTTGTTCGAAGTACCATAATTCGGAATATGGTCATACATTAGCTATAAATCGAATAGATTGGTCACTCAATGTCCCGACGGCTAGTCACTTTGGCGGCAATTGGGAAGCTAATATTAAAGGTTTAAAGTCACACCTATATCGGGTCATAGGCGATACTATTCTGTCGTTTGAAGAATTAAGTACCGTTCTTATTCAAATAGAATCGGTAATGAACACTAGACCTCTTTGTAGGACACTCTCTAGTGATCCTTCAGAGCCGCTCGCATTGACTCCAGCGCACTTTTTGAATCTCACGCCTCTGAAATACTTGCCTGCCGAGGAAATAGACGAGAGAACTCTTACTGCTAGACACGAGCTACTAGATAAGTTAGTACAGTCGTTTTGGAAGCGCTGGAGAACTGGATATCTCCATACTTTGCAATCTCGCCGCAAATGGAACACGCCGGTCGATCCGGTCTCTGTCGGCACGGTCGTGATTCTTATATCCGACAACTCGCCCCCACTACACTGGCCTTTGGGTGTCGTGGAGGAAATTTTCCCTGACTCAACCGGAGTCACTCGTATCGTTCGGGTTAAGACAACCACCGGATCCTACTTGCGTCCCGTGGTGCGTCTTTGCCCATTGCCTAACCAGTAGTTTATTTAATTCGTCTTTAAGGTTAGGTTAATATTAGTTATTAGGTATTTAGTTTCGTAGTTATAGGATAGTAATTATCGAATAGATTAGTTTTCTTGTGGTTTGCCTCACTCTTGAAGGCATCCCTTCAAGCCCGGGGGAATGGTTGCGCTGATATACGATTCTTTTCGTTTATATTTTTAATTATTGGCAACACGCATAATCGCTAATTGGTTAGACATTCCCCTTCCGCATATTATCCTTTCTCCCTTGCACTAGACCTTCGTCTATTCGAGAGTGAGGGAGAGAGACTATACCGCTCTAGAATAATCGATCGCGTCTGGATCTTGCGATGGACAGGATCGGACCTTCAATGGCTGTCGAGTCGCGTTAGAGCACAAACGCATCGAATCGCATTCGAACGGTCGCGTCGTTTTGTGCGACCAATTCGTAGCAGAAGAACGGTTATACTGTGGTGGTGAACTGTGATCAGAGTGCTGGCAGTCCTGAATATCCTGGATTATCAAGGTTAGTGCTGCCTTTCCTATACGACGCTGGACTCTTGTCTTTTGTTCCAACCAGCGCCGGTTCCCGTCAATTGTGTAACCGAAAACTTCTAAGTCGCATACGTTGCATTACCGCCCATCCAAGTAGTTTTCATCTTCGTCATCAGTTCCACTTCCTCAAATGGTGCTTTTCGAGAGAAACTAAACAAGGTACTATAAGAAATACCCAAAACGCTATAGGTATGCCTATAATATAGCGTTTTGGGTATTTCTTATAGTACCTTGTTTAGTTTCTCTCGAAAAGCACCATTTGAGGAAGTGGAACTGATGAAGGTGATAAGTAGTTGACATTTTGGCTTTTGTAACTAGATAAATTACAAACCGACCCACTAAAAAGCGTGAAATAAAACTTATTATCAAAAAACAGAACCGACTTTCGATTCGTCAAAAAGTTTTATTTCTGATTCTTGTTTATAAGTTAAAGAGTATTCTATGTATCTATAAGTAGTGTTAGTGTTATAAACTCAGAGTATTTTACAGTTTTAGTAGTGTTTAAAGGACATGGCCAATTTTACTATGGACGTCGGCATAGTTATCGAATTTAGTGTACACCAATGATTTTTGGTGTTTTATATTCGTGAATATTGACTCATTAAATTGCTATAAATAAAAAACTCAGAAATCTTGTCATTACACCAGACTAGACAAAAAACAGTTACAGTAAACCTTTTAATCAGATCGCTAGCAATAAGGTGTTTAGATTATAATTTCGCTATTAAAAACTTAAAGGCGCTTTAAAATAGTGAACAGTTGTGAATTATTGCGTATAACTGATATAGTTTTAGTATTAAACCAATAAACAAAGTAAGGATTTTAAACTGAATATTGACTAACATTTATTATACTGGGTAATAGTCTCAAAAAATGTGACAATAATAACAAACATTAACATAACATCGCGCCTGTATTCCCCGAAGGGTTGGGCAGAGGTGTACCTATATATAGTACACCCAGATTTCACCAGTTATTTTGAGTACCATTTAATAGGGGGCGAGTCTGTTTCTATCAACCAGGCACAAATCTAGACTCCGGGCTGCTACTGAGAAATTCCTGATGAATAAACCCAATATAACTTTGCTCGACCTGGGAATCGAACTTAGGACCTCATGCTCAGCAGTAGTGCTTGCGACCATTAGAACAACAAGGGAAACACAGAATAAAACAAAGGAGTAAAAATTATTATTTATTTACTTATTAGAGAAAATAAATAAAAATATTTTGACATATTATAATTATTATATCTTAAATGCTTACGAAGATAATATACATTAGAGCAATGCAGCTTGGTTAGAACAGAGCATTTTTATTTCACCAATACACTAACCTGGATTAAGTGTAAATATAGGGCTTCAGTAATTCAAACATAACCAGACTTGTTAAAAAAAATACAATCATAGATTTATTTATTATTATTTTACAATTGTGATTACTGTTCCGGGAGAGAATTTCTGAGACATTTTCAAAGTTCAAAATATTAGCTTATATTAGAAGTCAACTTCATAATATAAATTATGTCTTCTATATGGCTATATAGCACTAAATGTAGAATGTGTCTCATTCATTTGAGGTAATAAATGCCATTGATCGCTGTACAAATGTGTTTCACACACTCTACAGCTGCGAGGAACATGAAACTATGTTCCTACAAAAGCAGTCTTTTAAGGAACTGCGGGACCAAATGTACCATTCTGTTTCTGCATTGTTGAAATATACTGTGAACAGATGTGATCGAAGCTAGCGAGCTGAAAGAGAGCCATGGGAAAATAATACCATATCATTACCTAATTACAAGCGTGTAATTAGGTAATGATATGGTATTACTTTCCCATGGCTCTCTTTGAACAGGCGGCATCGGTGGTGGCTCTGGTGGGCTAACAACTTGGCTAACATTAGGGGCTGCTACATCATTATCCAAAGCCAATTCTTGCATGTCTCGTGTTGAGTCTTGCACTGCCTGTCTATTTGCTCGCATCCAACACACATGGCAAACATAGTTGTTTCTTGAAGGCTGAAAATAAACCATAGTTAGAATAAACACAATAATAAATTAATTCAATCATTAGATAGGTAATTCTTGTTTATATAATTTTTAGTAACAAGGGTATCTTTTTAAATATCTCTTTATGTTTTCAAGTACTATGTTATAGTAAAATGAGCATTACTATGTTACACATGCCTACTTTAGGCAAGTATATTATGTTAAAGATGAAAAATACATAAAACACAGATACAACAATCATACATACATAGTATGAAAGCTCATTTTTTTATAGATTAATACAACTGGGTATTTATAATAATGAAAAACAAAATGCTTACCACATAATTTTATAATTTATAATTTTATATTATTATATTCAATTATATGTTTGTACACTGACAGCCCTTAATCTGTCTCCTTTAAGTTTGTCCATCCAAAGGTTGTCTGTAAGAGATCGCCCTGTGCGATAAGACCGCCCATTGTACACTAGTTTAATTTTTTTTGTATCTATAGAAATATTGTAAGGTGTACAATAAAGTATATAATAAATAAATAATAATAATAATTAGTATTTTGTGATAATAGAACAGCCAGCAACGGACACTCCATACTGACATTATGGTGTCTTATTTTCCTCACTGATTTGCCATATCCAAGGCAAACCATGTTATGTTATGTTATTATAGCAAGGTAATCGGGTGGTAGAAGGTATCAGTACGTTGAAATAAGCAGGGGTCAATAATATTAGAAAATAATCGCAAAAACAAACAGGACTCAATGTGGAATCTGCAATAACATAATATTGACATTTGACATAGACAATGACACATTGTCAAACAAGTAACGCGTTCCGTTTTCCGATTAGTTTGTGTGTGAAATATAAAAAAAAACTATCTTACGCATCAACATTATGAAAAGATAATTTTATTAAATGCCAAAAATACCAAGGAAGACAGTTTCGTATAAATAAAATGTTTTTAATAATAGCGTTTTGTCGTCCATATCACACGTCTATATTATATTTATCTTACTCTATGGTCCATTATGGCGGACGTTGACAAATGGTACTTTGAATTCATCTTGATTACTAATTATTTTGAAATAAACACTGACGAGATCAGAGAGGTTAAAAACTACGTATTAAATCATTTTTCTATTTTTAATATACAATATTATTTACTATGTATGTGTACATGGAATGTACTTTTTTGTCCATGTCATTTAGTTTGTAAAACATGGGAATAAGCAGAAACGAATGAAGAGAGGTCTAAAAAATATTACAAACAAAAGGGTATACATTTATTATCAAGGTAAGTTTAAAGTTTTATCTACATATTTCATTATAAACTATCGCTTTACTTACCTCGCATAAAAGTAGATAGCACAGAGTAAACGGACAGAGGGTAAGCTTCATACAACTGCGCTATGATAGGTACACTACTACAAGCAAGGCGCGTGTGTGCGCTTCGTCTGAGCGAGCGGCTTGAGCCGATATGCACCGGTTTCTCTTCATACGGACGAAGCCGCCAGTTGAGATAGAGAGATAGAGTTAAGATAATGTACAAGAGAAAGAAGAAAACGACAAAGAGAAGGAAATAGAACTACGAAAAGAAAAATAGATTGATGAGAAAAATGAAGAAAACGAGAACGAAGAAGGACGAGAAGAAAACATAGAACAAGATTTTATATGGCTATCAAAATTTCTAAAAATAAATATTATGTGAACACGGAGAAATAAATGAGGATGAAGAAGTTCAACCAACCAAAAGAATAAAAATACTTGGTGAAAGAAAGTTAAATTTCAGTGAATTTTAGTTATAATCTATTTGTTTATAAAAAATGTAACAAATAATATGACATACACTAGTAATAATTATACTACCTATCTACCTTACTCTAAGTTCCTACCTACATACCTACCTTACCTACCTACCTACCATTTTTCTATTAATATAAACCTTCCTCAGACTATAACGAATATTCGAAAAAAAATCCGTATTGGTCCAGCCATTTCTGAGTTTTGCGCTTAGCAACACATTTAGCCATTCATTTTTATTTATATATAATTTAGTTAAAAAGATACATCAAGTTGTTTACCTCATGTTTCGAGCCAGGCTGATCTATAATAGAGGTATAGTTTCTACAGTACATACTCAAACTGCATCTATATCAATAGATAATAAATAAAAACAAAATTTGACCACTTTTCATGCGGTACAAATAAAAATGAATTTAACTTTCACGATGACTTGACCTTCTGTGATTTCGATACTCTGTGCCGAGACTAGGCGAAGCGACGACGCATGCTGGCGGCGCGGGCGCGGGCCGAGCGCGCCTCTCTTTTCTGTTGCATGCGGGTAGCGGAGAGCTGCGCGGAGTGGCGCGCGGAGAGGGGTCGTTAGCTCCGCCCAAATGGTCAAGGTTATTGGCATGAATACAAGCCTTAAAAAGCACCACAGACATAAACCTACATGGTTCTCGTATGATTTGATTACTGCAGATTGTATGGACATCAAAAGAAACGTTGACCTCTCAGTTGGTTTGGGTGTCGTTAGGAAACACTGGCGTCGTCTAGTTTACATTTAGGAAAAAAATGACGTGTAAAAGTGTTATTTACAATTGCAAAGTAAACATTATTATTTAATTATCACTATTACTTCTGTGTTACTTATAGAAAGAAGAAATATAACCTTTATTTACTTGACTGCATGGCATCATCAGTGCACTGTTATTGAACTCTGTCTGAAAATAAACTTCAATTGAATTGAATTATTACAATCTATTTTGTATTTATTCCATAAAATTTCTGATTATATAATTTTCTGCTCTAACAATCATCCTTGCTACTTTCAGGGACATTTTTACCGGCGCAAAATTTGACAATGACCCAATTAAGAAGTAAGTATTTACGTTGGTTACTTGGTTTTATTTCGAATAGCTTCCGGCAGACTGCTTAATGAATAAGTTATTCGTGTCTTGAGACTTCTGTCACCAAGGTAATTAGTGACACTGAGTTTTTTTTAATCGTTTATTATTTAAAACATACGAGTGCATTTGTTACAAACTTAAACATACCACCTAAACGATGGAGGGTTTATCTGTGGTTTGCTAGCCGCGGCAACTCGATGCCACACTACACATACACACTTATCATTAAAAGTAACACTTATTAACTATGAATCTAAATACTTTCTAGATAGTAGTACTTTCTAGAAAGTGTTTCTTTAGCACTTTACAGCAGTTCTTTAGAGTTAATTTTTTAATAATATTTACACGTATGTCATTTAAGAATGATCGTAGCACGCATTCGCACGTCCTTGCACCATACACATTATTATGATTTGGTATTTTATACGTGGGTAAGTAGGACAAACAACGTAACGACTGCAACCTTTCGTATTTCTGGATATTACTAATACTGTGGAACTTATTGTTAATGACGCGTAAACGTATCTTCTCGAAGACATTTGCAACTTGACAGTGCTTAAATAAACCCTTTTCGTTATTTTTAAATTGTTTTTTTATGTAACTGGGAACGATAGTTTTTAAAATTCGCAACTGTAAATCTGGGAGCACGGCTGTGCCCCCGCCAAGTCGAGCAAAAAGCGGCACGGCCGTACCATACTTTTCTCGAAGCAATTCAGGCCATATTCGACCCCGTATAACTTCGTTGTGGATAAAACTAGAAGCCTTAATTTTCAGTAACCAAGCACGCATTGTATCAACACGGTATATTTCAAATTTCATTCAATTTCAATCAGTAGTTTAAGAATTATAACGAGTCAAAGATTCTTAATTTTGTCACTCACTGACTGACCGATCATCAAAAGTCTAAGGCACTTTTAGCAGACATAGAAGCTTCAAATTCAGAATACAATTAGTGTTTAGTATATGAATCAAGGAAAACCTAAAATAGTTTTCAATTTCGGTCTAGTTTTCTAGATACATCAACTGCATAAATAACTTTGTAATCCCATATATTTATATGGGATTACAAAGTGTTTTTTACAGTTAATTAATCAGTGTACCTATATATGTATAATATAGTGGAATAATAGGTGTAGATAGGTATCTAGATATAATTATATTCAAAGGTAACTTGTAAAATGATCAAAGGAATAAAAAAGCCAGAGAGAGGGCTTTAAGAAAATTCGTTGTTGGTATACAAGAAGTAGAGGGTACCGGAAAGGAAAAAGGTAGGACTATCTACAAAAAGAAATGAGATCCCATAAAAAACAATACTTAACTTCTGTACTCATAGCATTCTCTTCTTCTTACTTTTACTTCTGTCTTAAGTTGTTACGTAATTATCTAACCTAACAACATCTTATAGTGACCATATCAATATTAAAAATCTTTAACATTTTAAATAAATAGATTGACTTAGCAATCGCAAAAACAATCTAATTTATATATGTATGTATTACTTGTGAGATATATTGTGTTTTCATGCGATGGCCGAGTCAATCTATTTATTTAAAAAGTTAAAGATTTTTAATATTGATATGGTCACTATAAGATGTTGTTAGGTTAGATAATTACGTAACAACTTAAGACAGAAGGTCCCTTAAGTAGGGACTGAATAATCGAATAACCGACTTGGTATTACATGGATCTCACAACTTTTTACGGTAGAAGAACTGAGTTGCGAGACTTAGTGTTTTTGACAAGTATTGTTTTTTATGGGATTATAAATGTCCTCGGCGTAGGTTTTGTATGTACGTCCGTAGCTACTGATGCCATAATCAATTACAGAATCAGCCAGTACAAGGTACAAAGTTCTAAGTATTCTGTATGGTAACTTATCCTTAAGAATTGATAATTTTGATAATATAGACCTCAGCTTATTACACACATGATGAATGTGCGGCCGCCAGTGGAAATTATGATCTAGTATCAGACCAAGATACATATGATTAGTGACTAACTTCAACCGTGTAATTGCCAAACATTGGGGCAATTACACGGTTGAATCTACCAGCAGTCACTGGTCGAATATAAAGGTTATTAATTACACTGTTTAACTTATTATGCTCCCAATTGCCATGGATAACTGCTAAAAAAATGGTACTAATGGGTAGAATATTACATACATATTTTAAATAGTTTTCAAAGTTACTTTTGCATCTATTTCAGGTCTTTTAAAGAACAAGTAATTTTAGGAATCTGATTTGTAATGTATCTAGTTTGTCTTTTTTTAATGATAAGCTTGCGTTTGACCACCATTTCACCTGATGTTAAGCGATGATGTGGTCGAATATGAAGTACACTTGCCCAGAAGAAACTTATTCACTCTTGACTTAAAGACTCCCAGGTTATAGCTATCAGGAAACGCAAAGTCTGGCAGATAATTCCACTCCTGTACGCACAATAAAACTATTTCCAAAACGTTTTGTGCGTATGTCTTAAATGTTAATTAATAGAAAACAAGTGCATAACTCAAGATGGAGTTTCTTGCCAATTCTTCTGCATACTCCGATCAATCGGAATCTTGTACTAGCTTCTAGCATTTTATAAGTAGGCCTACATATATGAAATGAAATATTTTTTATCTCATTTGATTGATTTGCTTATTTAAATGTTGTGTAAATGTGTTATTGCTTACGTAAGTAACAAAAGGCTAGAGATTTTTCGTGGCTTTGATGTGCTAATGTGATGTGATGGTTTAATTAACTATGAGCACATCAAACAGATTTTGATGGTTTTATAGTTCTTTAAATTGTATGTAATTTTGTATTAATATTCTGAAATAATCACGCATATAATCAAAATGGAACTTTAGTATATGATTTATTGGATCTTTTTCTTTCCATGCATAGACCAGTTTCGTAATTGGAACATTTTCGCTAGATTCATTTTTTAATCGAAAATCATGTCTTTTTTAAAGATTATTCAAAATTTAATCAAGATTACTCGGCTTTTATGTCTAAAATTAGTATTGACAGTAAGAAAATATAGTTTATTATCCAAATATAGGACATTTTTTCTCTAGATCAATTATCACTTTAGTTATAAACGAAATAAGAATTGAGACTTACGACATTTAGTTTCAAACCCAAATATGGTAAAAGACCGCACGCGATAACTTCAACTTTATTACTGATGCGTTAGCGTTTAGCACACAACGGCAGTTTTGAAACCGAACATGGTGAAAGAGCGCACGCGATATTCAACTTTATTACTGCTGCGTTAGCGTTTAGTATACAACGGCCTAACCGGGTTGGATGGGGGCGGAGCTTGCGTTAAAATTATTTTGCACTGCCTGCTCTTAGGCAACACGTGACGAAGTCGAACCTTGGATGGGCGAGCATCCATTACACACCGAAACTCTTCCGTGACATGGAAGCACGTTGAGCCGTTGGATCCGGCTGCTATTTTTAACCGACTTCTAAAAAAGGAGGAGGTTCTCAATTCGGATGTTTGTTTTTTTTTTTTTTATGTTTGTTCGGGCATAGCTCCGTCGCTTGCCAACCGAATTGAAAAATTCTTTGTTGAAAAGGGTATACTTCCTAAATGGTCCCATGAAAATTTTATCGAAAACGGACAAGCGGTTTCTGAAAAATCAACAAAAGTCTAAAAAAATATTTGATTCTGACCCACTAAAAAGCGCGAAAATAAAAACATTTTTGCAAAAAATAAAACCGACTTCCACGACAAAACACTACAAAGCTAAAAATAATTTTAATTTCGGAAGGCGGTGTGAAAAAAAAAGAAAATAAAAAACCAATAACACCGACTAGCGAAATTAAAATTATTTTTAGCTTTGTAGTGTTTTGTCGTGGAAGTCGGTTTTATTTTTTGCAAAAAAGTTTTTATGATATCTTTGATCATTACGTATAATTACAAAACAATACCCAAGCTATGTTGGGGTCGGCTTGCAGTCTAACCGGATGCAGCTGCTTTTTTTTTCTTTTTTTTTAACTTTCACACAACGCCATCTAGTCCCAAACTAAGCAGAGCTTGTGCTATGAGTACTAGACAACTGATAAACATAGATATATATTTCTAAATCTATATATATATAACTCAAAGGTGACTGACTGACTGATTGACTGACTGACTGACTGACATAGTGATCTATCAACGCACAGCCCAAACCACTGGACGGATCGCGCTGAAATTTGGCATGCAGGTAGATGTTATGACGTAGGCATCTGCTAAGAAAGGATTTTGCGAAATTCCCACGGGATCGGGATTTACACGGGAAAAACTTCACACGCGGGCGAAGCCGCTGGCACAAGCTAGTACATACATATTATAGATAAATTACACCCAGACAAAGAACAAATGATCGTGCTCATCACACAACCATTTGTCCTGGGTGGGAATCGAACCCACGACCTTGCGCATAGCAGTCAGGGCCACTGACCACTAGACCAACAGGCCTGTCTGTGTGCTTATTAGTGTAGCTGGGTAGCACGACACCCCGTGGTCAAGACTGATCGAGACGTTTATTTATTTATTTATTCAAGGTTCACCAACAGCTTCTGTGTATAAAATATTTTAACAATATGTAACAAATCGTTTTAGGCTTACACAGTTGCCAATTACAGGTTAACCAGCATTCTTAGTAGAAGTGGTAACTAACTTAAGCATATATTCTTATACAATTACAAATACAAAATAACAAAAGACAAATTATAAAATTACATAAATCAAGAGACGAAAAAAAAAAAAAATATTATAAAATAAAAAGTTAATTCGATGAATGAGATCAAGCATACGCTAACAGCTAACAAAGTAACACTTATAGTTCAACAATATAAGTATACTATATATCTTAATAAATTTGGGATTTTAAATTCTTAATCTTAATAAATTTGGGACGTGATCAGATTTTCTGGCGTCCGACTACATTCGACTTTCAAAGATGTACAAATGACAGCCGGGACCAAATGCTCAATGTGCTTTCATAAGCACGGAGGAATATCGATATGTAAGGATGGTCACCCATCCAAAGACTGACCTCGGCTAGCGTTGCTTAACTTTGAAGATCAACCCCCAGATAAGATATGTAGTCGTTCTATATAAAATAGTATTACTCACCTACACTAGGCTAGTCTAGGCAATTTATATTACAACTAGCGACCCGCCCCGGCTTCGCACGGGTGCAATGTTTATATTAAATATAGGCAGCGTTCGCGAGAATCGTTAACGTACGGCAGTTTTTTCGACGCCTTACTCCACAATTTTCACTACCACGAAAAATCCTATCTATTTTCCGGGATAAAATATAGCCTATACGGGTTTCGGAAGAATCCCTCTAAGTAATGGTAAAAGAAATTTTGAAATCGGTCCAGTAGTTTTTGAGCCTATTCAATACAAACATACAAAAATACAAAGGTTTCCTTAATTCCTTTTTTAATATTATTATTATTAGTATAGATTTAGTATTATTCTATTCTGTGTTACAGCTTAATACGTTATTACTCACAACTGTGCTCTGTCACAATTACAGTATTATACATTTTAATTTAATTAATTTCGAATAAAATGGATAACAATAGAAAAGGCACGTTCCATTATTATAATTGCAGACATTAAATTCAGCTTTACTAAATAATTAATCTAATGAAACGCTTGCAAATAACGCCACAAAATTTTCTAACACGATACGTACAGTTCGCATAAAAATACTCGGGTATTTTACAACCAGTTTTTTTTTATCACTTTTAATTTTTTTTCCGATATAAATGATCAATGATCTTTATTTTGCAAGTTGTTATTAATTAACACTTTTACACGTCATTTTCTTCGTAAATTTAAACTAGATAGATGAGGCCGGTGTTTCCTAAGTAACTACCCCGAGAAGAAACACCGAAACAAACACAGGGGTCCGTCTCTTTTGAAGTCCATACAATCTATACTGGTTAAATTATATGGGAACGTTGTTGGTTTCAGTTTGAGACGATCTTTTGAAGAAAGATGCTCACAGATTTGAGTGGGCCTGTCCATACTGTCCATACATTGGGGCCAAAAACTATTAAAAGTTTCAAGACAACAAGTATCGGGAGGCGATTTTATCAGATGTTTCCTTATTGGAACTATTTATGGACGGGTATCCATCTTTTACCCTTCTTCTGAACTTCGTCTGGAACAATGTCTGCTAATCAGAAATATGACTATGCTACTATTTAACAGTTTTGAATTAGTACATACTGCATTGCATTTTTTCTATAACAGTGAGTTTTTTATTCTTTACTACATTGCCTCACTAGTCGAGTGGTCGCAATCGCGACTGCAGAGCACGTCTTGGGTTCGATTTCCGGGTCGGGCAATAAGATAGATAGATAGATATATTCTTTATTGTACACCATAACAGTAAAATAAAATTATGGACTTAACAATTAAAAAGGGTGATACAAGGGGCGGTCTTATCGCTAAAAGCGATCTTTTACAGACAACCTTTGGATGGATTTGACACAGAAGGAGAAAATAAATAAGTGTTATTGTGTTGTCAGAAGTCAGTAAATCTGATACTGGTTTAGGGGTATCGTGATACCCAGCTGCGGTGTTAAGGTGGTCAGACAGGCAGTTGTTCAGTTGTTCCATTATATGGTAACACTAGTACACACGCGGGGCTTCGCTCCCGTGGATTCTATCACGGTAAAAACATAACTCTCCTTTTTTCAGTCGCGTAAAAAGTAGCCTATAACCTTCCTCAAGCTTCAAGCTACTTCCATACCAAATTGCATCCAAATCCACCCAGTACTTTCGAAGATTAGCGCGTTCAAGCAAACAAACAAACAAACTTTTCCGCTTTATAATATTAGTATAGATTAGTACTTAGCTTCATCCCGTTAGACTGGCAGCCTACACCAACAGTTTGTTGTTGGTCTGTCTATGGATGTTATGAAACAATTCTGATTTATTTATTGGGATGTTCCACAACGTATACAAATTTATCCAAAACAAAAATATAGTGAGATATATATAGTATGTTAAATAACAGAGGGCGTTCCCGTTAACCCGCAATAGTATAGCATACATACGTGCTAAAAAATATTGCCATTTGAAAACAAAATGTTTTTAATTTTTTAAATGTTAAAATATTCACTAAAAATGTTAAATTGATACGTAAAAGAAACACTCTGTACACGCGTACGTAATCATAAATAAATTGCGACGTTGCCGTCCTTCAAGTACGCGTGTACAGAGTGTTTCTTTTACGAATAAATTTAAAAAAATTGTGAATATTTTAATATTAAAAAAAACAAAAACATTTTGTTTTCGAATGGTGATATTTTTTTAGCATGTATGGATGCTATACTATTGCGGGTTAACGGGAACGCCCTCTGTTAGTTAACATTCTGTATAAATGTGCTCCTTCAGTTACATGGCATGCATTTATAAAACTAATCCAATAATTTATTCTATAAAATTAATATATTGTAAGTTATAGACACATAGCGCTCTGTATATGAATATAAGATAATGATTAACAACTTCTATATAAAAATTTAATTTAAATAAAAACTTTAAAGGCAACAACACACACTGCATCATTTCGCAGTTGTTAAGTTTATTTTTATTTTTTTGAGATCGGGAGGGTTGGTATATTTAATTGAGTGAATAGATCATTTCTATGCAAGTGTGCATGCTCAGTCTTCTTTGACAACCATCAGTATCAACACTTACTCAATTTAATCTGCTGTGCATGAAAGACACTTGTGTCTTCTATAATCAAATTAAGTCAAGTTAAGTAATTGGTTGATTAACTGACCATCAGATGATCAGTTGGGATCGTGTTCTAACACTAGCCTATCTATACAAAACATAACTGAAGCCGCACCCATAGAGCATTAACAAAATTTAGATAATATTTTATATAAACTTTGTATGCGTACAGTACACCAAAATGACTGAATTAATAATAGAATTTTACCCATTTAGGTTAACCTAAAACCCTCTTATAGCTTACTGTAACCATTATGCGAAGGTTACAGTTAATATTTTATAGGTGAACATTTCACACAAATTGCATATTTTTATAGATGTAATATCATTAACTTGCCTTAGTTCCAATTGTCCTATCAATTGTCTCAATTTTAGTGAAAAGATTTTCTTTCTAAAACTTTCCATCTTTTTTAAAGGAATTCAGTATCATAATATTTAGATTCGATTTCTATAAGGATACTTTTTACACTAAAATCTAACTACCCACCTTTTTTGTTTCAGAGGTGGAAATTCTCACGGATGTCCTCCGCCCTGGGGCGGGCGAAGGGGTCTGTCAGGCTCATACTGACTAAAGCCACCCCGTGTTCCCTCTTACACATGCGTCGGGGTCTACGAGAATATATAAGTATTCTTCAACGTGGCACTAACTACATACCTAACCTAACCTACTTGGTTGACACTGGCCCGTGAACCAAGACCAAACTAGAAGGCAGTACTTTTCCACGTTTTACGGTGATCGGCCTATGAAAAGTAGTGCCATACCACGTGCAACATCTACTGCTCCCTACATGGTGAAGAAAACATCGTGAGGAAACCGGTCAGTCCTCGGTTCATCCACGAACCCACACTGCACTGGGCCGACATATTGGTTTTCAGCCTAATCCCTCTCATAGAGAGGATGCCTGCTGAGGCTAAGGCTGGATATATATTACAATCGTTTATTTTAGTGTATAATACAAAAAAATTATCAAACCTAAGTTAATATTGCCTTTATTAAGAATAAAGCCTTTATTAAAAATAAAAACTAACTGTTTTTTTTTTGCAACCAATATTACTTAAAACATAAAAAGCATAATATCTTATTATCTCTTTTATCTTTTAGAAACGCAACAGCAGACTAAAAGATAAAACATTTCTTGCTCATATTCTTTACTTATCAGATTGTCTCATTTGAACTTAGTATTAATTAAGTCTACTGCAGATGTCTCCTTAATAAGGCTTTCATTTTAATCCAGGCAACTTTTCTTTCGAACTTATTGGGAATTGTGTAATGATATTTTTTTATAGCCTGGACAAAGTTTTCTGTTTTAATTAAAATTAAGTAATACAGGAATCTATTAGTGAACCCATGGTCACACCACCTGAAATACAGTGTTAGTTTCAAACTCAGGTGAGAGTTTATGATATTTATTTATCATTACTGCTGTAGAAGACTTAGTATACAAGAAAGGTCTCACCTTACAGTTTGTCTTTGTAAAATTGCTTATAACATCCAAGCCAAGTCAAGCTAGCGATAGTGTTGTAGACATAAAAACATATACAGGGTTAATTGTAAAACACCGTTAACCTCTCAGGACTATGTTACTAACATCATAATCAACAACTTTTGTTATATGACTTTTAAAAATTCGTCATATTTTAGTTCACCAGATTTTCATACAAAAATATTTAAATTGAACGCCCTAAATGTTACGAAATCTATGCGAAAGTAAAGAAAGCGATATCGCTTTCTTTTGCTTCGCATAGACATATGACGAATTTTTAAAAGTCATAGAACAAAAGTTGTTGATTATGATGTTAGTAACATAGTCCTGAGAGGTTAACGGTGTTTTACAATTAACCCTGTATTAGTGTTGTTGTAGTTGTAGTTGAGATCTCAGAACAATGTAACAGAAGTCTGTTACATTGTTCTGAGATCTCAACTACCGTTTAATAAATAGCAATAGGATAATCGCTAATTGCAAGACTCTTGCGAGACTCTCGTTTGGGCAACACTACCCTGTATAAAATTGATATTATTTAGATAATTATGTAATCATTATAAAATATACCATTCCCGCTTGCCTTGTGGGAAACGTCCCATTACCTCTTGTAGCCTAACTCCAGCATCATTATCAACATCTGCTTAGCCCTTTCCCAACTATATATGTTGTGGTCAGCTTCCACTCTAACCGGGTAGCGACTGCCTATCTAACCTCCAAAACCCAGTAACTGGGTAACACCCCTTGGCCAGGCCAATGTCAGATTTTCTGGTTTCTGACTACCTGTAACGAAAGTCAAAGATGTCCTACTGACAATTGGGACCAATAGTTTAACGTGTTTCCCGAGGCACGGGTGTATCACATCGCTAACTTCCAAACTCCGGTCTACTACTGAGAAATTTCCTACAGAAAAACCCCATAGTACTTTTGCCGGACCCGGGAATCAAATCCAAGACCTCGTGCTCAGCAGTCAGTCAAATCAAAATACAGATTGCTGATCATCATTCATCATTTAACGTTACTCCTACACAAATGAAAATATCGCAATTCATTTTAATTACTCAGTTTACATCAATTTTAACCTTGATACACACGAATACACACCCTTAAAGTCCGCTAAAGGTGTGGAGATTATGTGTATTGTACCACAATATTGATTAGAGTGGGTTCCCGCGGGCTAAACTATCGATCCGTTCCCCCACGCTTGTTAAGATGGTGTGTTAGTAGGGGCTTATCGTGGTTCTGTATAACATTGAATTAGTGTTGCTATTGTTCGAATGGAAAGTCCACTGGGATTCTTCTCTTGGGATTTGTAGAGGTGGGTACACAGTATCCGGACAGTGTTCTAGCACTATCTGTCTGATGAGCTACCTAGACCTTAAATAGAGAAATTTACTTCATATTTTATAAACAATTAGCTTCTGCTCGTAATTTGGTATGCGTGGGATGGTTTTCCCGCGTAAAGCCTGATCCCGTGGGAGTTTCGGGATAAAAAGTAGCCTGTGTATTATTCTAGGATGTCTCTATCTACTTACCAAATTACATTCAGGTTGGCCGTGTCGTGTGTTAGTTGAAACAACAGATTTTTTATCGATATTTTGAAATTTCTTCAATAAATTTGCAACGAAAGCTGTTTATTTTTAAAAAGAACTAGCGATGTTGGTAGATTTCACATTACTATTAATCTTGTTAATCCTTCCAACTAAGCTAAATATGCGTGTGCCTGGAGTGGGTTCACGGCAATAGAGTGCTGGGTGGGATTCGAACCCGTAACCCCTCGATCACAAGGCCGACATCTTAGCCATTAAGCTGTCGCTTTGAAAAAAGCCTTACTTCAAACAAACAGTTATTATTCATATATGTCCGTCCTTTTCTTATTTTGTAAGAGAGAAAAAAGGAAAGGTGGAAATAGCCCAGACCTAACGAAAGTAAGTCTAAACCGTTGATACTTTCAATCCGTAGAGATATGAATGTGCACCGTGGTTCAAGGGGATTATCGGCAATTTATGGATCAGTTTTGGATAGTAAAAGTTCAAACGAAACTTTCATAGTCATTAATATTAGATCCAACAAAGAGCACCCCTTAGCAACCATAATTATTCCATAGAACCCTCCTATATAACATCTGTCGTGCTTTGCACGGGGTTATCGTCCTTATGAATGGATCCTAGTGTCTATAATTGCGTGAAAGTCATTGATAGATGACCACTTATTACTTGTCATAGTGGGATTCCCTACTACATGGGGATATCCATGGGTGCGTTGTGTGTACGGCGATTGATTTTGTAGTTTTCTAGAATATTCTGATATTTTTATTATTTAATAGCGATCGTGCACTTCTGGCGGTGTTTGTGGCTAAAAAACACTTATACGCACTGGTATTTTGATAAATAGATTGATAGAATGTACTTTATGTACACCAAAATTTAAAATCACCTATTTACCAATATTGCTTATTCTATGGTTACAAGATATAAGACCGCGAGGTCTTATGTATTCGAAGTAAACAATACTTACCCAGAACTGTCAGTAGATTAGAAGTTTCAGGGTTATAGTCTGACTAGACTCATGGTGTTTGGTAATCTATGGTATCGCTAACTTGTAAATAAGTTATTTCTTTAGAAACCTTTCTTAAAGATAATTAGATTTGTGATTTTATACAATAATTTTAATATCTAGAACCATTCTCCACCCAGGCTCAATGCGGTTAGGTAGATGTCACTTGTCTTCATACTTTGCTCCTAAAACATATCGGTTAATTTACGACTTTTCCCTTCACCGTTTTGATAAAAGTGTATGATATAAATCACACAAAGTAATGTGTCTTCCTGGTTTTGAAACGATGACCGACAATTCGCAAGGCGGGCCCGTTATCACTGGGATAACACTGCTCCTGGATAATTATAAATACCACTTAGTAGATGATTTTACGATTAGATAATATTTCTTTTTCAAGTGCCATGGTCTTTTACATGTACTTTTATTATATTTACTTGAACTTTTATGTCTACATATAGAGTAATAAATAATCAGAGTAAATCACAATTTAAGTACTTAATTTTCAGAATTTAGTATCGGTATCAAAGACGGACAAACACTCAAAAAAGTCCCTATCTGTACATACTATTTTCTTCTCAACGTCTTTTTACTAAAGTCATTCAGACGTGGGTATCTGCAGATTTTTTTAGTATAAATACATATACAGGTATAATAGGTGACAGAGACCGTCGCCTCGGGCGTGAGACACAAATGATCAGGACGGATTGACCCGACTATACCTGCACAGCTTCGAATACGACACCTCTAGTATAGATGATTTTCTAGTTCAGAGTTGTTTAATTCTTTGAAGATAATTATGTGAATGTTTCTTTGTTTTTTTAGAAAATAAACTCTAAAAGCTTAAAACTATTAATACATATTACCTCATTGATCCAGTTAAGAAAATTATGACACTTATAGAAATCTACTTTTCTGACATAATAGACGGTTTCATTTACAGGCAAGTCGGGCAAAGAGAATAAATCTAGT
Organism: Tholera decimalis; assembly: GCA_943138885.2. Taxonomy (NCBI): domain Eukaryota; kingdom Metazoa; phylum Arthropoda; class Insecta; order Lepidoptera; family Noctuidae; genus Tholera; species Tholera decimalis. Next base: position 30,702,519 of record OW964551.2, read on the forward strand.
ATGTCAGGCAAAAAATAACCAATAATAATCAATAGGCACACTATAGTTTTTACGCACGATTGCATGGCGTTAAAACAATAAATTTAAGTTCTTCACAAATATAGGCTTCATGTCGTATGACAACCTTTCTTTTTCATATTATCTTCTAGGCAAGCGCGGTTCTTCTTCGACCACATCATCGCTTACCAACAGGTGAGATAGTGGTGAAATGCAAGCCTATCATGAACAAACAAAAATATGTCATTCGTATGTTTGCAATAAAGAACATTGTACAAAGATAGTTCCTCCTTTAAATCCAATGTTGATATAAAAACGTTCTTCCAAGGGTCCTACTCGAAGTAAACGTGTTATACTGGGTGACAAGTTAAATCCTACACCTGACAAACGCAGGCCACCTCTCAAATAGGAATTAGGATCTCCCGAGGGTTTTCACAGATTTTTACCTGACTGTTCGGAGAAAAGGTTGGGTTTTGCGTATGAGTAGTGACTTGCATATGGAGAGGATTTTTTAGCAAAGCATGAATATCAAGGACATTTTTTATTGTTGATAGGCTCGAGTCTGATCACCATCTCATGGTAAGCGATGATGTGGTCGAAGATGAATAACGTTTGCCTATAAGTCTTCTAAATCTTCTCGCCAAACACCGTGGAATAATAGATACCTACGTTCAACTTTGGTGCAAAGGTTGACTACCGGCTGCTACGCTGTGTCGCGGATTCGATTTACGCTCCGGGACAAATTTTTGTACGGCCCACAAATATTTTTTCCAGGTTTGGGTGTTTGTAAAATGTACCCATGACACAGAAGATTTTCCTAGTGAGGGAAAATGTTAAAAAATGCCTCTGTATTGTTTTTATTATATTATATTCATTCACAACTTTATCTTGACATTGATACCACTCGAGTATAATGTTATACATATATATATATACACACACATACTTAGTTACATAGACAGTTTCTTATCTATACTAATGTTATAAAGCGGCAGTTTGTTTGTTTGTTTGAACGTGCTAATCTTAGAAAATACTGAGTGGATTCGGATGAAATTTGGTATGAAAATAGTTTGAAATTTGAAAGTTGTAGGTATTTTTTACCCGATTATAAAAGAAGGAGGTTATGTTTTTATCGTTATAAAGTCAACAGAGTCGTCGTCGTCGATAAAGATTACATTATGAAATATTTTTCGATACTCGCAAAACTGCCAAGGCAGCCTTTAACGTGAATCATAAACTTCTGAAGAATCATTTTACTATTATTTTTAACTAGCTTTTGCCCGCGACTTCGTACGCGTGGGATGGTTTTCCCGCGCAAATCCCGATCCCGTGGGAATTTCGGTAAAAAAAAGTAGCCTATGTGTTATTCCAGAATGTCAACTATCTACTTACCAAATTTCATTCAGATCCGTTCAGTAGTTTTTGCGTGAAAGAGTAACAAACATCCATCCATCCTCACAAACTTTCGCATTTATAATATTAATAAGAAGTAAGATTAAAGTTGCACATCAACTAACTTGTCAAAAGTAATAACTACATATTTAATAAAAGCATTAAGTTTAGGGCTCGGTAATCAAATCTACATGAAGCGCTTCATCAGTAGGTATGGTAAGCTCAAACGAAGTGATCGTTTAATTAAATATAAGATTAAAATGGCAGTAGTTTCCACGGTTAATTCAGCAAGTATTTCTCAAGAATATAAAGAAAACACACTAAACTAAAGCTATTTAAATATCAAGTGGCCAAAACATTTTAAATTTAAAATATGTTCCTTTTCACGTATGTAGCAAAGTTAACACTTCAAACGGGTAGTCATGAATTTTGGACGCCGTATCGTGCTACGCGCTACGGGAATGCTACACGGCTACGAGATGTTACGCCGTAGACATGTTGCGGTTTGCTCTACGGAGAGTTTGTATTTTCGATTGCATTTTTTATAGAAGTCATGTCTGTTTTCCTAGGGGGCTGGCAGAAATAAATAATATGTGAACTAATGTAAGTCAGTTTTATGTTGTAGAGGAAAAGCCCAAGTCCGTGTATGAGCTGTTCTAGACAGATCTTGTAAAGACTTTCATGCTAACATAACATAATTCAAAGACTGCAATAGGCCCAGTGCAACGATAACTGGGGTGTCCCTGGTCTCTGGGCTGAGAAGGTAGTGGGGGCGACCCCGTAGCGCCACGAGTGTTATCCGCAAACCGACACTCGTCTTCCAAAAATTTGAGGAGGTCGTCAAAGGGGGGAAGATGGGTGGCACTATCCCCACCATACTTCTGCTCAAAACGTGACCTCAACTCCGCGGGGAGCAACTGCAGCACTATGTGCACCAACAAGTAGGACCAATGTTCCACCGGTAACTCCAAGCGTCTCAAGGCGTTGGTCGCTGAGACCAACGGGTTCAGCAAGTCAGTGCGCAACGTCGACGTGCTGACAATAGCCGGTAGTCCCAAAATTTGGTCGATGTGCACATCAGCCAGGCAGCGCTTGTTCTGATACCGTCGGGAGAGAAGCTCCAGAGCGGTCGGATACAATAAATAGGCCAGCTTCTGGGCAGGTCCGAGGTCCGAGCGTGCATCGACAAGACTCTCAAAGAGATTTAGGAAGCCCAGCCAGTGGTCCAAGCGACCCTCAAAATGTGGCAGCTCCAGGGTGGGCAGCCTACTCAATAGTCCAGGGCCTGCAACAACGGGGGTCTGCGGCTTGGCCGCATCAGGCACCCGACTCTTCAAAATTTCCCACGCTCGTAGACATATGACATCCCCCAGGTGGACAATCTGGTCATAGTCACCCAAAATCTTATCGCGGGCTGTCTGATCCATCACCCCCAAATCCACGTCCATGATGTACTCGTTGAAGCGCGTGAGCGCAGCATCAGCTGACTTGATCCTCTCAATCACTTGCCCATACCGAGCAAGGGTGAGCTCTTCCAATTCCACACGCTCAACAGTTGCAGCTGCCGATGTGAACCATCTCAACTGTGAGGTCAATCCCGCAGCAGCCTCCCTGACTGCCCTTAATGAGGCCATTGCAACAATCAAATATTAATACAAACAGCAATGACTTGTTAGCCGACCAAATAATCTCAACAAAATAAAAATTCAAATTCAATTATTTCAAGTCCAAATCCGACCCTGTACTTATTCCAAGTATGAATCTAGCTTGCTAAGGATGGCTAGTTACAAGATAAATAACAATTCAATGTATATATTGTGCAGGATCACACCAACAATTAAATACAACAATTGAAGTATAATATTGCTCCGGACAATCTCTAACAACAATCCAATAATTACTATAAATGCAATAACCAATACACACAATTCAAGTCCTATTATGTTAGACTATGTGTAATTATTATTTAGATAACCTTTCAAATTCAGATCAATGACATTCAATTATTAATTGCAACAAATACCAAATTATGTACCAAATTATGTACCAAATTCCTAATTTCACAAATAAATCTTACTTGTCAATTCAACAAAGGGCTACAGTACAAATCACAAATACAACTTCAATTGATTCAACTTCAATTAGATAGCCCGGATGACATGGTAATATATTCAAAACTTATTAAGTTATAAGTTGTGTTAAGTAATCAAACCAAAGTTACTTTCAAAACTTCCAATTAAACCAGTGGATCTTATATTATAAGAGCCACGCCTGCTACCAGAATGTACTATGTGGATTTTAATATTAAAACCCACGCTCTGCTACCACTTTGTTCAGAACTACAATGGCCAGTGCAACGGTAACTGGACGGTCTGAACTTGTCCACGATACGTGGAGCCTACCGTTGCTTTTCAAACAAAGTTCTTACAAAGGCCTACTTCTACTAGGCTTTATGAATACATTATTACCACCAACCTTCTGTGCTGGGTTCTCCAAGCTTCGACCTTCCCAAGGCCACGCCCCAAGTGTGGCATGTGTGTAATATGAGGTGAGTAATTGAAACGTGTGATGTAAGTCAAGTGTGTGGACGTTCACAAGGCATCAATCTCCAAATGGCGCGGTCCCAACAGCATCACAGCCTAACTCACACCGTGGTAGAGGTTAATTTTCACTACCTTTTTTCAACAAAGCGCGTGCCACGCGGATGGCCATCAACCGGCGATAGATCCGAGAAATATCCCTGGATTCTCGTCAATCCGGGAGTACAAAGTTCAACAATAGATAATTCGCGCCCCAATTATCGGTTTCAACAGGGAATCCAACGATATTTTACCAATTATAATTAACTCAACAGGTCCGACGCGGACATTTTTTTTCAACCAAGCAAAGTCTATCTGTCAAGTCAGAGGAATGTCAAGATCAAATTTCTTTATGTCAAAAGGGTGCGTTCGGAAACGCTCGGTACTAAACAGGTATCACGAATAATATGTACTTTTAAAAGGTTCATTTACGTTTCCTCTGGAGCAGTGGAGGTCCAGTTGTTACAGGTATGATTTACGAGTTTTAGGTCTTGAGTTCTAACCCACCACTGCTCTCAAAATGGAGGAGGAAAACATCGTGTGGAAAATTTGCTAGGACCGGATCTGAAGGTAAGCGACATTCACCAACTGGCATTGAGCTCGCATGGTTGATAACGGCCTATTCCCTCTCATAGAGAGGATGCCTGCCTCCCATTCATGGGAACGATACAGACTGATTATATTATCTTAATGTTACTCTCATCACGAATGCATAAACCGCGGAAGTCTATACGGAAAATGAAGCATTGCGGGAGCAGTTCAGTGAACCTCACGCTGTTCAAGTTTCGGTATCATTTGTAGCTCGAATACTAGAATCTAATTGTACTTTCGTATTTGACTATGGGCGCAAGTAATGGTCAGGCCAATTGGTTATTAAATAATACTTTTACACGTCTTTAATGAGGACCACAAGGAGCGTCTACTCTTATATTACGTCATGTATACGTGATTGAGCGCTTTGACTGAATTCTTTTTTTTTTTACTAGTTATAAGCTCGCATTTGATCACCATCTCACCTGATGGTAAGCGATGATGGTGTCAAAGATACACGCTTACCTAGAAGAAACGCATACTCCGGCAGGGAACTGCACCCCTTAACCGTACGCATAATGAAAAAGTGTTTCCAAAACGTCAGATGACGAAAGCCTTAGTGGAATTATGTAATTCCATCGCACACCCCTGAAATGTAACCGATAGAAAACAGATAGGCTTGCAACACGTTGCCGATGTTTAAGGCTCTGGCCTTATCGTTTTTCATTAGGTACCTACAGCTATTGTCCAGACTCGCCTTTGCATGACAATTATGCAAAAAAATGTAAACCATGTGTTTTTTAGACTATAATCAGTCGCTTTTTTAATCTTATCCAAACCCGTTTAACCATTTGGCGTGACTGAGTAACCAGTATCAAGTATGTATGCATATTATAGTTATAATAATAATGTTATAGATTTAAGGATTTTTCACACTCTCCTTTATCCTGATAATCTAACAAAGCTTAAATTATAATAGGTTACGTTCTTAACTCCAAACTATGAAACCAGCTCTAACAATTAACATCACACGAACATTTATACATTACAGGAACGTGTTACGTATCGTATGTCTATAGGTCTTACAGAAATAAGGTAAAGTTTGGAAACTGATCCTTGAAAATACCTTACAGGAACTAGAAAATATTGATATTTGCGACGCTAGTTGTAGTTTTTGCATTGTGAAAAACTTTTTAACAAAAAATTAAACCGACTCCCAAAAAACACTGCAAAGTGAAAAATTACTTTAGTTCACTAAAAAGTTTTTATTTCACTCTTTTTAGTTGGTCGACTTTTAATTTACCTAGTTCCAAAAGCCTAAATGTTAACTACTTATAATCATTTACAGAATATTGCTTTTTTCAATGTTGGGCCGTTAATTGTTGAGGAGTTCTCCTGATACTTCACCATCAGCTTCACTTCACCATATGCATTGTGACGAGCATATTGTGCTTAATAACCACATTCAAGTCATCGAAGCGGAACACATGAAATACTTATTATTGAGTAGTTCCAGTGGCCATCTGTGGTCTTCATCATCAGGTCCGCTTTACAAATGGTGCTTTCCGAATGTAACTATACAAGTTACTAAAAAAATACTCAAATTACTATAGGTGTGCCTATAATATTTGAAGTGTTCCCTCGATTTCTCCAGGATCCCATAATCAGATCCTGACTTGGTGACAATGGGACCAATTTCGAAGTATACCCTTTCAAAGAAAAAAAGAATTTTCCAAATCGGTTCAGCCGTCTTCGAGTAATTAGTGATCATACATAAAAAAATACGCGTCGACTTGATAACCTCCTCTGTTTTTTTTCGTCGGTTGAAAACGAATGATGTTTTAAAATAAGTAACCATGGAGTTTCTTGCTAATTTTTCTTCATAGAAAACTACCAATTTCATACCATGCACTAGCTTCTGAAGTTTTATATGTTAGGCACATATATGTGTAGGTAGGCTTTGTAGGTTTATGTGAAATAAAAAAGTTTGAGTTTGAGTAGCTCTTCCTAGTATGATGTTGCATATTTTACAATTTTGAGAAATTAATAAATTAAAACAGCATTTCCGAAATAAGTTTTACTTCCACATGTTTTATATACTTTTATTCATACTGATGGACTTGACTTGAAAATGAAATTTCTTGTTTTACTTAAAAATACTTATACAACGTGTAATTTAAAGGGTATATACATACCAAGTGCATTGCTTCTTTGGATCATAACAAACGATATGGCAAGGGTTTTGTAATCCCAAGTCTACAAGTGTAGAACTTATTACAAATTCCAATACATTGATACCAGAGACCGAATTTTTAAAATTAAGAAGAACTAAAAGAATTATCGTGTTATTGGCAAGTGACGTGGAAAGTTATTGACGCTCGTAGTGCTGTGACACGTTTGTTATGATTGGTATTCAAGAAATATATGAAACCAATAATCTGGTATCAATTCTTTGAGTCAGTTATTTTTGAGTCAGTTGTGCTGAAACTGTGCATAGAGGCTCCATACCAGATGTTGTCTTCAGCCCTTTTGGATAGATATGGGGTTTCCGCCTCACGTTGTATATATTATATTCGATTTACAATGTGAAATGTTCTTCACGAAATTTTGGAATCCTGCCATTCTATGTCACAGTTCATCAATCTCCTAAATGTGGGACGTAATTTATGAATGGCACTAGAGGATAAACATGCATAGCACGTACCTACTCACAAGCAGTGCCAGAGTGCATGACTAGCAAAAAAGGTATGTAAGGGTTATAGAATAGACGATCCCGAGTAGACGCGAAGGCCCGTCGTGTTCCACGAGCACCTTTGAGCCAATAAAGAGAAATATGATACGACACTGCTGTCGGTGTTACGGGAATGTTTTATTTAAAAAAAAATTAACTAAAAATATGGGTAGAATTCACATTACTAGCAATCTTATTAACCCCTCCAACTAAGCTAAAACATGCTTGTGACTAGTGGCTTCACAGCAATAGTGTAATGGGTGGGGTTCGAACCCGCGATCTCTCGATCACAACGCCGGCAGAACCTTAGCCATTAAGCTATTGACACTTAAAAGTTCTAATGAGAAACCGCAACCTGGGAACGCAAGGGCGGCTGAAGAATGACTTACTTGACTTAATATCCTATGTTCCCTAGGTAGGGCAGAGGGCATCTACAGTACGCCGCCATCACGTTCTATCTTGTGCTACACGCTGCAGGATAAGGGTGAGTTTTTAGTCAGTAGGAATGAAGCCCGCAACAAGGCAAACAGCTACAAGAAAAAAGGCGATGCGCCATCGTTACATAGTGGAATCCACCCATACGCACAAAACGTTTTGGGAATACTTTCATTGTGTGTACGCTAAGGAGTGGATTTCTCTGCCAGACTCTGTGTTTCCTGATAGCTATAACCTGGGACTCTTAAGTCAAGAGTGAATCGAGGCAAGCGTGCTTCATCATCGCTTAACATCAGGTGAGGTGGTGGTCAAACGAAAGCCTATCAACAATAAAATAGGCCATTAAACAACAAGAATATTTATGTAAAACTATTTTCTGACCGCGACTTCATTAGGGTGGGAGGGTTTTACCGCGTAGATCCCGATCCCGTGGGAATTCCAGGATAAAAGTATGTGTTATTTCACGATATCAACTATCTACTTACCACGTTTCATTCAGTTCCGTTCAGTAGTTTTTGCGTGAAAGAGTAGCAAACATTCATACATCCATCCTCACAAACTTTCGCATTTATAATATTAGTAACATACTCATTTACTTTTTAATAGATAACTAACTACCAAAAAGTGACTAAATCTATTTTAGAACGTGAAAAATCCTCTCATCTACTCGAAATATTATTTCTATTTCCCATTGTAAATAACTTTATCATCTTATTTAAGGGACGCCGAGGGAATATACAATAAATCCGTCAGCTTGTGGCATTCGGCATGATATATGATAGTCTTGCTCAACACTGGGCAGAGCGTTCCCATTCATTGGTTAGGGTTCCTTGAGGAAATGGGAAAACGATAACTTAATCGCTTACTTCTTAGCTTTGTATATCTTCAGATGAAGATATACCGAGGCCTGGTACTTTATAAGATTTGTTAGCCTGACTCACTTCTAACTGCAAATTTGTCAGAGTGGATTTTCAAGTTGGATCTGTACAGAATTGAAATGCAATACTACTCATATTTTATATGTATGCGTATCGCAGATATAATTACCGCATTAAACAAATATTTCTACAGGCTGTATATAATTGTTCATGTATGTTAGTAAGGGGAATTGGCGAAGAAAGGCCATGGTGCCTTGGGCTATTGACAACTTCGTTTTAGTAGGTACTAAGATGTCTTTAGCTCTATCCATACAGTAGCTTTGTACACTCATATCCGTACACTAGCTTCGTATCAGTTATTTAGAATTTACAGCAGTGCTGCGGAGAAGTGACTCTTTGCAAACAAATAATCTTTACCGTTTTATGATAGTATTCGGTGTAAAGTCAAAACATTGGCTTGACGCGGTCTGTCAGTGGTAGGTCCATCTAAAGGCTGCAATACATGTTGGCCGAGCGTAGGCCAACGCGAGCGTTGGCAAATAGGTACAAGGCAAGAAATAATGTCCACACGTTCGACAAGTTCGTCGAACGCCAATGCAGACGACCAATGTAAAAGAGGGTCTGTAGAGCTGCCCACACGTTGGCCGAGCGCAGGCGAGCGCCTTTGATCTGTGACCAAAAACCGACACGGAATCGAAGTGAGGCAAGTGATCACGAGCAACGGCGAGCGAAGACAAGTTGCACCAAATGAGCTCTATACACGTTGGCGCTGGCCTCCACTCGGCCAACTAGGCAAGTGACACCGAGCGATAGCAAGACGAGGCAAATATACCGTCTACATGTTGGTAAGTTGGCCTTCAGTCGACAACGCTCGGCCAGCATGTATTGCAGGCTTTAACATTCCGAGACTTCTACGTACCTCAATAAGTACCTACGTTAAGCTGTCAGTCTCAACGGTCATTTGTAGATATTAGACACATACACACGCGTAGATCCAACATAATCATGTAGTTAGGTAGTTGGAAAAAGGCAGATCAATTGATCGTAATTTATTTATTTATTTATTTATTTATTTATTGACTTTGACATAAGTTTTACAATAGCATGATAGGAATCTGTAACACTTGCGCTAGTATACACTGTGTTGCAGGTGTTACTGTCTTCCCCTTAATAATTGTCCACAAGTTTGGTTTATTTAAATAATTTTGCTTTCTTAAGTGAGGTCGCAAACACGTCTGCTGAGCATGAGCATGGCAGAAGCTAGTGTAAAATACAATCTTGTATCCTTACGTACTGGCCCTATCCAATCTTGCGATGCAACTCGGCAACATTTTTACGACGCGCGAAAAATCCAGATTGACGCACGACGCACGTGTCGCATCAACAACACGTGCTTGAGGCAACGTGACGAGAAACTACGTCATTTTAACACTGTTACACTTAGTTTCTAGCGGTGAAATAAAACAATATCTTTTGACGTTTCTAAATGGTTGGATATGAGGTGACGTTGAGTGTCAACTTTTGACGTAGGTTTATGACCTTAGATTGCATTTAGTGTCCAGATACGGCCTTGCGTTGTGACTAGCGTCATAAAATATAGTACCTACCAGTCTGGTACTATATACATTTTGTTTTGTATTAGCTGGTACTATACTACCAGCTAATACGTTAACATCTTGAGGGGAACCCCGTATCAGAATTTCCTGCCGGCAAAAGTTTCCTTATAATTTGGATTCTATAATATATTGGGATGTCAATGTCAAAATTTTATTGGATTTGTCCCTACTAAGCAACTTCCTGTAAATTTTTGGTTACCCACGCCGCAGAGAGACAGCAACAATACATGAAGTATCTTTAGGCTGAACAAAATGGAGCAAATAACGGACCCAGTTCCAGGAGAAAGTAACCATTTCTTGTAGACACTTTACCACCGCAGTAAACAAATCAATCTCAAGGCGATTTAATCTTTTATTTTACATAACATACTAATCTAAAACGTTCCCACTGATGGGACACTGGCCTTGTGTCTATGAGAGGGATTGGACCGTAATTCACGACGTGGGTCCAGTGCGGGTTTGTGGAAGCCGCATGTCTTTGGGTTGTCGGACTTTGGGTACTACTAGGTCAAGCTAGTCACCTATCAGGGTTTCGGGAATGTTGTAATGAGATACCGCGAGCCAGAAAAGTAAGGGTAGGTTTTTAGTTAGTAGAAGTCTGCCTCTCTTCACGCTCCTTTCCGCTCCGTCCAGAGCAAGACGAGTCATTATTAGATGATTTACGCACCGAAAAAAATAAATAAAAAAGATCAAGCTGGTTTCCTCGCTGTTTTTCTTCACTGTTTTGAGAGTAGTGATGATATGAAAACAAACCCAAAGTAAAGTGCCTGCCCGGGTTAGCCAAAACTTATAACTGTAGGTAAGTAAGTATTTAAGTCATGCCTATAACAATTGAGGAAACACTGGTTCACTTATAAATGTATACTAACTACTGGCCACTGCCAAAGGATCCACCATGTAGTGATGTGCCATCGTTAATGTTGGACATCCCACTAATACGCACAAAACGTTTTCGGAATTCTTTCTTTATGCGTACAGCTAAGGAGTGGAATTTCATGCCAGAGCCTGTATTTCCTGATAGCTATAAACTAAGGGTCTTTAGGTCAAGAGTGAATAGGTTACTTCTAAGCAAGCGTGCTTTATCTTCGACCAAATCATCGCTTACCATCAGATCAAATAGTATTCATCAAACGCGAACCTTTAATGATGAAAAAAAAAATACTTACTAAACTAAGATAGGGCAATTGTATGACGCCTATCTTATTGATAAAAGATTGCAGTGGAGTCTTCAATTTACAGAAGTTTTTATTGTTGTCTTAAGAGCGATGCACTGTTACTGTGTTGCTAGTGACACTAAAAATCAGTAAAAACATAACGCTCCTTTTTTGAGCAGTCGTGTAGAAAAGCAGTAGTCGGATCAAAAGTTTTACATGTTGATTAGCACTTAAACAAATATATTACTCCTTTTTAATATCAGTTTCGATGACTCTCTTACATTTCACACATGCAGATCTCATACATTAATACCAGCGCGTTATTGTACCACTGTTAATACCCATTTCCATAGAAACAACTAGACTGCTCACAGTCTACTAAGTGTTGTTGTCATTTACAAATAAGAAATAAGAGATCAGGTTTTGCGTCGGCTTTTGTATTAGATCACCTGTGTTAACAAAATAGGGTACTGGCTTATTTTTCCTTTGATGCTTAGTGATTGGATTTAATAAGTGGTATACTTACATAGAAATTATCTCGTAATAATGCTTTTGTAATAGCTAGTTGCTTAGCTACAGAAATACAATTAAGTCGAATGAGACGTCGACATAAAATTAATTAGAGCTCATCGCTTCCCACTATATACGTATACAGGGTTAAATGTAAAACAATTTAAAGATTTTTATTTTTATATGAAAATCTGGTAAACTAAAATATGACGAATTTTTAAAAGTCATAGAACAAAAGTTGTTGATTATGATGTTAGTAACATAGTCCTGAGAGGTTTTTGGTATTTTACAATTAACCCTGTATATTTAATAATTTAGACAGCCTCGATGGTCTAGTAGGTCTGGGGTTCGACTCCTGGGTCGGGCAACAAGTTTCGTTCGGTTATTCTATAAGAAATTTCTCAGGAAGTTGGCGGTGTGATACCACTGTGTCTCCAAAAGTCCCGATTGTTATTTGGACATCTTTGATGGTCATTACGAGCAGTCAGAAGACAGAAATTTTGACACTGGTCACACCAAGGGGGGTTTTCGTGTTTTGCTGGATTGTGAAGGTCAGATCGGCAGTCGCACCATGTAAAACACTAATGCTCAGCAGATGATGATTTATGTGTAGGTATATTTAATATTTTAGTTTTAGTTTTAGACTTGACAGGCCCGTTGGTATAGTGGTCAGTGGCCCTGACTGCTATGCGCAAGGTCGTGGGTTCGATTCCCACCTAGAACAAATGTTTGTGTGATGAGCACGGTCATTTGTTCTTTGTCTGGGTGTAATTTATCTATAATATGTATGTATTTAGAAATATATATGTATGTTTATCAGCTGTCTAGTACCCATACCACAAGCTCTGCTTAGTTTGGGACTAGATGGCGTTGTGTGAAAAAAAAAAAAAAAATTTTGTGGAATATTATTATTATTACTTCACATTTATTTCTCTTCTTGTTCTCACACACTATTGTCTATATTTCTTTTCACTTCTCCTTTCGCAGGTCTGCTGGAAGAAATTTCTTAAGAAATAAGCAGTACCTTTGTACTCAAATATTATAATTATGCTTATCCTAATGTGTGTATATAAATAATAAAATAAATAAATAAATGATATATTTATTAAATTAATTATTATCTTATATATAAAGGGCTCCTTGCGCCTTATTTTTAAATTTTCTGCTATTTCGTGCATGCTATCAGCTGGTAACCACTATCCAACATCCATAGCCTCGGCCTCCAAATGATACGATTCCATACTTACTATATTCAGAAAACCATAATCTCCAATTTGTCGCTTTAAGTTTTTAAGAAGAAAATTTTCTCAATAACAGCCCGGAGAGTGAATTTATGCCAAGTTGAGCAATATTTTAATAAGAACCCTTATTACATGGAACTTAATTATAACTGATGGAATGTAAGTGCTCGTAGAATGCTGCTCAGCTGACCTTCGAAAGCACATCACATCACTCTTGTAATCCTTACAGGAGTGATGTGATGTGCTGTTTATGGGGAGTAAGCCTTCTTTGCAATGGCAGCCTCTTTCACTCCGCTCACCTTGTTATTCCCTTATTTCACAATAGTCACAAGTAAATTCCATTGCTCTCGTTCTATTACAGTGGAATCCTAGGAATATCACAACGGAGTGGTACATATCAATGACGGCATCGCAGACCGGGTTCAGACGAGTGGTCTTGTCAGCTATGCGCGTCAACTTGACGAAGGTTACTAGTATGTATTCATTATTTGAATAGTTTACATTATAAATACATTGATTACCTTTATAAGAGATTCTCATTCATCCTTATGTGTTATCCTTATCTAACTCATTTTGCACTCAAATTAATCTTTTCTGATATTTATTTATTGATTATATACTTTATTGTACACCTACACTTAAAGATACAAATAATAAAACTAGTGTACAATGGGCGGTCTTATCGCACAGGGCAATCTCTTACAGACAACCTTTGGATGGACAGAAATTAAAAGAGATAGATTTAAGACTGTCAGTGTACAATATCATACATGATACTAATCAAACATAATAATATAAAATACATACCACAAAATATAATATATGTCGGAGTTGGTTGTCAATTACAATTAGTTATTGTGGGTATTCATCATATTTTGTTAGAGTTGATTTTCTTGTTATGAATTTAAGTGATCTTTTAGTATCAATTACTGTCTGATAAATCGAAACGTAATTTATTAAGTAATTAGTGTACGCACTAATTGATTTTTGGCAACTCATTTCGATAAGTGTGACTGATAGTTTTGATCAAAACAATGGATGACATGTTTCTTTAATTTAAACTTTGTGAAATCACCATTGTTTATTATCGATAATTACTCTTGTATTATTTGATTATTTTATAACGTAAGTCTCATTAGATTTAGTACGTTTTGTATCAATTAAAGACGTGACGCACTTCCTCGCGCCAATGGACAGAGTTGGAGGGATTGAAAAGTGCTGGTATCGTCCTATAAAAGACCGTGCACTTGGTAAGCTCATTAGCCCTGGCTGGGGGCCTTTAATTTATTAGAGGTCACCACAGGACAGACCGGTTAAGTAGACGCACAGCCTTACTGAGCTGATCTACGAGTGACCCTACCTAAAAAAAAAAAATAAGCTCATCAGTCTGTCTTCGGATCTGACTCAATAAAGAGCTTCCCTGCTCCCGACAAAACTGTCGGTTTATTTGGTACAGCGCTGCTGTATATTTACAATAGCTGTAGAACCCTGCTAATAGCGAGCGGATAAACTTTGTAATTGGGTGGCTTGGCCACTATACGCACTGTGACCCTAAAAGAGTCGTTCGCCTAACTGTATTCTTTCTTTGTAATTTGCTTTATCCTTTACCTAGATTGTATGGACTTTAAAGGAGACGTTGACCTCTGAGTTTGTTTCAGTGTTTCTTCTCAGAGTAGTCAGTTAGGAAACACTGGCCTCATCTAATTTGCAAAATAAACATCATTATTTCATTATTAGTAAACTCAGTAAATAAATATCAGATTTTGCTTGCACCAGCGTATTTATTCCAATAAAAAGGGGACTGCAAACCCTGATGCTGTACCTCTCGGCACTCCTCCTGATCCTACATAGGTATATAAATATATCCTAATACTTACATATCAAATTCATAATAGAGAAAGGAGGGAAAAAGTTATAACAGTGTAGTTTTATTCTAAAGAGTTTTTCTGTTTATGATACAGACAGCGTTATTAATTGAGTACCAAGCATTCCATAGAAAAGGGGACGCTATTGTCTCGTGTATATAAGATAAGCGGCTCAAATGAAACACTTCTGTTTTCAAACCAGTTTCTTTATTTCGTGTTCATCATTTTAATACAACATACAAGTAAATTTATCATCAGATATTATTTTATCAATTCTTAAGATCTACCTTAACTAAGACTTGAATAACAAGTAGGTATGTATGAGTATTCATATCGATATATCGATACATCGAATTGGTATCGATATGTAGCGAAGATCGTACGGGATTTAAATGCTCAACCCACACATAGTTAATCCACAGATAAATAAACAAATTAACAAACTTCTTTTTCACAAAAACCGACAATGGAATGTTCAGTATTAAAAAGTATCAATTCCAATAAAAGCCTGTATACAAAAATGCTTGGCTGATAAAAAAGAAAACACAAAAACGCACAAATTCACACAATAACTTAAACATGGAAGATGAATGTCTTAACTTTTTACGGTGCGCCATTTCTGTGACGTCATTTGACGTTATTGTTTTGGCAGTATAGTTTCAGAGATGGTGACTACGATATGAACGAGTTTTATTAAATATTCAAAAGTTACGTCTGTTTTGGTGATTAAGCTTTAAACATCACGTAGGCTATTTTAATAAAAAGAATGTGCACATTTTTATATTTTAAGATAAGCTATATTTTATGATCACATACTTATTACACGCAAAAAAGACTCCGTGCGACAAATGACGTAACAAAATGGCGCGTAAGAAAAACAAAACCCAAAAATCCTTTTATCTCAAAGACAAATGACTGTAACATTAATTCCAACTGCAAAATATACTTTACAATATACTTTTATTATTTTTAAATAAAACAAGAGGTACACAGTCAGTAATATTTCGACAACGATTAGCTAACAGGGAATCTAATTTTCCATATACATATTATCATAAATATTGAAAGGGTCGATTAAGACAGTCACAGAGAAGGAAAGTTACCAGCTACGGGAAAACGCAGGGTGTGCAATAATGAACATGAAAACTTAAGTTTTAACGTAGAGCTAGCTGACTTTATAGAACCAGCTCGCTTTATCAAATTTCATCATTCTTCTTGAAATTATTGTACATATTTGCCAGTCAAATTGGAACATTTATTTGTGTAGTCTATTGAAGGACGTTCAATAAACTTTGTCAACTTTCATGTTCAGAATTATCCCTATAGACACACGTTAAGTTTTGAGTGTCGTGACTAGAGAAAGAAATAGTTAATTGCTCCCGAGGGGATTAAATTAAAGAACACTATTATTAAGAGGGAAAGTTATAAAAAGTTTCTTATAACTTAACACGCGTATAAGCGAGAAAACTTAGAGTCTAACCTAATCGAAAGTTAGATGACTAGCGTCGGCGACACACGACAGTAAATTACAATAAATTATTAATAAATTACATATTTTTAACAAACAAAATAAAATAATGTCAATGAGACGAGATTTAGTTTTGACAGAACCGATCAGAGGTGATATGTCCAAAAAACTGGATGGAAAACATTACATTTTAGCTTACCCGAAGTAGCCTTCTTTTTGAGCCAAATTTAACATTATTTATGTATCGAATACATTATATAATAGTGATAGATTTATCGCATATGAGTACTCTTAAATAACCAGGGATACTATTAAAATAATATTGATAAATCACATGGCTGAGGTGAACCGTTGACTACTACATAAAATTGTCTAACGGATAACCCAATCATCGACTATTTGAACATCATTATACAAGAAACTGCTCAAAAAACAGTCAGTCACTTTGAATAAAATTATTGATTAATTAAAAGAGCATCAGATTTAGATGAACAACCCGTAAGATATTTTATATCTGTAGGTAACCAACCATTAATTAACTTTCGCATAAATAAACGTTTAATCCTTCAATACGAAGTTGGCTGGCTCTATTGTGTATCTAGTTTTTGAGGGAGTTAACGGATCAACTTGTGTTTAAACTTTGATTAGGTAAGTTGGTATCCGGAGTCATGATCATTTACCCTTTGATAGGTTCAATGTCAAAACAGTATGTTACTGAAGTGAAGAGATGAATCTATGGTGTTTTCATATGCATGTATTTTATTTAATTAAATAGTGGGATATTTAATTAAATAAAATACTCCTATAGGTTTTAGTAGTTATTCAGATACATGAAACTCCCAATTAGGTATATCTGAAGTAGGTATAATACAAACAATTATTTTTCACGTTTGTCCAGCGCGTAAGGGTATTATAATTTTTTATCTTATTTTTTTATTATTCCAATAAAGAATAGAAGAATGTAATATATTGGGCCCAAATACCTTATTTTATGTGTTTTTGTCAAGTAATGGGTTGTTTATTAATGAATTAATTAGCGAGTAAAAAACATAATCATATACTCTTTTCAACCATAAATCCATCTCTGCGAATCTGCATTCAAATTTGGATAATGTCTATGTCACGGTTGATTCAAAAAATTGCTTATACTTTGAAACTTGTTGTTTACAATTAATATTGCCATAAATCAATGCAAATTGGTCAAAGCTGTTAGTTGCAAGATGTTCAGATTATTTATATACAGAAGAGTCCTGATATTAAGGGACTTCGCAAAAATAGCAGTAGCACTTTAAAATAATATTTGGCTCTTTATGTACTCATGTAACACAATTGTTATAAAATATAAGATTAGTAAATAATCAACCGTCCATAAAGACACTGTCCTTTAAATGTAACATTTTGTGCAATAATCATTAGTGCAGTGAAAATAAATAGTGGGTTGATATCGATAAAATGGAGTGCTAAAAAGGCGGAAATAGGTGTACCGATTTAGAGATCAGAACTGTCGAATACAATCTAATGTAACATGAACACTAAACAACTAAATCATTTGCCATGATTTTACTGTGTAGCGAGTGAATACGCGATCTTTATCATGAATGGGTTACAATATCGCCATAATCTCAAACAATTAATAATAAATTGGTTGAGTACACAGTTAATTGAATATAATTGATGTTTTTCTACAAAAACACAGTACAAATCATGGTAAAGATACATTTTATTACCACACGTTAAGTTTAAATTCCTACACAGATATAAACCTTAAATATCGATTAGCATTCAAGTTCATTATGAAAAAATATATCATTGGAAATATTTTTCAACTTCTCTCCTTAATTTCAAACCATCCAAGAACAACTTAATTATGCATGTGACAACCGATTTTTATAACTACATGTTTATTCCTAACAACACTTTGGCAACAAATAGTATTTTCAATTTTTTTTCATTAAGTTTTTCCATCAATTTCAAATGTAACGTCAACATTATTGAAGTTAACATTACCATGGTTTTCATCGAACCCGATCATTTATCGACTTTTATCATCGTCTTTAAAGATAGAAGACATAGAAAAGAATCGACAGAAGATGAATATCGATCGATAATGTGACATCACTGGCTTTAGTTGGCGGAAAATGTTACACCTTTCCTTACTTAAAATTTGGCTATCAAAGTTCATTTCACTATCCTACAGATCCGCCAGCTAAAGCCGCATAGAAGCGAACTTAGAAGGTCTACCTAAAATAAGAAACAGTTATCCAGGATTTTTAACTTTTTTTTTGTCTTTTTTTTCTTTTTCTGTCATCAGTCTTAAAATTGAGTCATACCATCTACCTAAGAATGATGAACTCTTATATTTAAGTTCCTAGGCCTGATCTAACATCGGAATTTTGTGGTGATTTTCTCACACTGTAGCTTAGTGGGAGTTATAATAGGGGATGTAAAAGTATGGGAAGCAGCAGAGAATAACATTTAAGAGATGTTAACAAGTGCCATTCACATCATTTAACCAACAGTAAAGTGTACAGTTTGAAGGTATACGTCTAAGGAAAAGGTGTCTCAACTAGTAAGGCTCTCGGGGAAACTATTTCACACATTCCTTATTCAATAAGTTATTGGTATTTTAGAGTAATCAACATTGAATAGTTTATTTTAATATTAATTCTTAATACTAAAGAGTACAAAAAATAAAGGAAATATTATTGAATATATGAAAAACAACAAGTTATCAGCGAAAACCATCGCGTTTTCATATAAGAACAACATTGTTTTTTTTTTCGTTTACAGTAACATTTAATATTCGCGCTCACGAAGATGCGGGAGTTAATAAGATCCTGGCGGCGTGGCCGGCCGGCGCCCAAGTCCCTGCAGGCCGGGCCTCGCCAGCCGCGCCCTCCCCCAAACCCTACGCTACCAACGTTTCCCTTCGATCATCCTCAAAGTATCAAAAATATCTGCTAGAACGTCCCTTTCCCTTAGTGAAAAATTCTCGATAGTACATTTTGAACAGTCTCAAAGTAACTAATGCGTAGGTAACAATTACAAATCTTCATTAAAATGTGGATATGCAAGAATGAAAATACCGAAATCAACAATCATTTTACATTAGGACGAAGTAAAGCGTTCCTACGTAGTGTCTACTGTTTAATATCTAACCTATAGGGTTACCATACACGTCAATAAGATATATTAGCACTTATATTAAAAAACAGTTTATGATAAATGACTGAACATGTGAAACACAGAGGATCATAGTCTGTACAAAATTCACAAATGATTTTTTTTTTTAATTTTATCAAAGGTTTAACACATTCCTTCAAATTTAAGGCCACGGCGCATTATGGTGTTTCAGTAGATTATAAAGTTAGATTACTGAATTATATTTATGTTTTTAATGATGACGTTTATATCTAAAAACGGCCTTATATACACCCGTGCACGTCAGTATTGCTCGACGATACCGTGTTAGAAGCTGTAGCGTGTGAAGGTCAAACGAAAGGTGCTCTGTGCTGGGCAATAGCACGGAGTGAGTGACAAGCATCACAAGTGCGCATTTCCCTTTCCGTGTCCAACTGGCGACACCGGTCTCGCGAAATACACAAGCTTTTGTATTACTACACAATTCAACCAACCCGTGCTCAAATCGCGTCAACTGAGCACGTTTTTGCGATCAAGCAACGTTAAAAGAGGTTTTACAAAATAGTGTGCAATTGAATTGAACATGGTTTTTTAACTGGTCTGTTCGAAACAAATCCGTGCTGATTTAGCGGGGTGCGTCTCATATCATATAAAGTTATTTGGTATATTTTCATTTCAATAACGTTCACAGGATATAATAATAAACCTGAATTATACCAACTGTTGATATAATTTCTTTAGACATAACATTTATATACTCTAAAACTTATTTCGTATAACGTTATTGGATATAACGTTTATTTAATCGAAAATCATTAGGCCTATCGTTTAAAATATATAATATTGCGATTAATTCGATCGAGCGTGCTGCGGGAGCGGCGTGACAGAAACGAATTGCTGCGAAACCGATTCCACGTAGTCTTGTCTGTCCTACCCCTAGAGTGTTATTTAACATCGCGTAGGCGCGGAGGGGCGAGGCGGTCCGCGAGCTGAGAAGCAGGTGGTTTTAACACTCGCGGTGGTGAGCGTGAAACACATCTGCGACGATAAGCTCGCATGGGACTGCCGGAGCCCTGCAGCGCCGGAACCGTGACAGAAACCATGCCTGCTGCATGTTGCATGCTTGCTTGCGTGCTACATGCTTGCTTGCATGCCTGCTGTATGCATAGTGTATCCTTGTTTGCATGTTTTTTTACAGGAAAATAAAAACAAAGCATTTTATCATAGTATTTAAATAGGTTTTATGTCTACTATAGACTAATTCCGTCGCTGATTCAACACGCTTTTGAAGAATCAAACAGTCTATGAGTTAAGTCAAAAGTGTACAGTTCAACTGCACACTATTTTGTCAAATCTCCCCCAGCGCCACTTGATCACAAATGCGTGCTCAGTTAACGCGAATTGAACACGTGCTAGTAGAATTCCGTAGTAATACAAAAAGCGTGTGGATTTCGCGTCGACCGGTGTGGCCAGTTGGACACGGAAAGGGAAATACGCATCACAAGTCCTTACAAATCTACAAGTGGTATACTAACCGAGGAAAGCACGGCTTAAAACATTACGCTAACATTACTACGTCTCGTGTCGTAAAAAATATCGGTGACAGACTTACACTGATTCAAAGCTCACAATGTGCCTTACCCACTAAACTAACATAGACAATGCGATATCTAAAAATACACAACTACTCGTACGCTATATAGGATATAATTTAAATTTAGTTCATCATAAGCATTGTGTTCTCCTTACAACTGGCAGGATGGCATTTAGTGTGTAAAATCGATTTGTGTGTGGACAATTCAAGCTTCGTATAATTAATATAGGTTTATAAACTTACGTGCATACACATATTATGATAACATTAATTATCTAAAAGCAATTTCTTTGGCGACTAGCATCGTTAAGAAAGATTCCAAATTTTACTTTACTTCGTTCCAACCTAAACTTTCCAGCGACAATCTGAAATCATTCTGCATTGGTCTATCAATTTGTTCTACGTCACCACTTTGTGGACGATATGTCGCGTTTCGTTAACATTTCTCTATTAAATATATAATTTGATCAACATTCGAATACATAATCCGTCAGTATTGTCAATTTAGAAACAGTGCCAATATATAAACTTCGCCATCTCCCATCACTAACCGTCCTGACTCCTGCGCATCCACTCATATAATTAAAAACATTACTTGATATGTTATTTGCTACCATTACCTATCATTTGGAATCTTTCCACATTGTAAAAATATTTATAACTAAAAATCACACACCTTAGATTACAAAATTACCTACACATGATGAAAAATTAAATCGTTACTGTATCGGCTTCATCTTTATTTGAAGACTTGAAGATGTGAAAGCTAAAGCGAGATGAAGTAGCGTTGTCAATACAGTACGCTTTCTAATCAAATAGCAACACCGATCGCTATGGTACACAAGGAGCAAAGAAATGTATACGATAATACACAATCACATTAACCTACGTGTCAATATTTTAAAGTAGAATCAATATCATATAAAAACATTTCAACACAAGAAGTCCAAAACTTCGTCATTAAAAAAATCGTCACCATTGTGAAAATAAACACTATTATATGCAAACGTCTCAACTAACTTAAGCGATAGTAAAATATTTTGCATTTAATTTTTACAATAAAATGTATCATAAATTCAAACGTGAGTTAATTTCAAAAACATTCAGCGTAGTACTTCTTCGAGGATGGATGGTTTGTGCTAATATGTGCTTTGTTAATCACCTTAACTTACAATCACAATTTTTGAGATACCATGTTCTGACGGAGCATTCCCAAAGAATCCGTTCGACTAACAGCGGCTCATAACATCACGCGGCATCTTGAGGCAATCAGTTCCGTCAAAACACATGCAACGAATTTACATTCAATATCAAACTCAACATCAGTCGTGAATACAGTGAAATCATTGAATACAATTCTCTTTCAAGAAAAAATACATCAAAAATTAAGTGAAACACCAACGTTCTGTGCAATTCACTAAAATTATACTTCTTTATTTAGCATCTTCTCAACAATGATACAACATCGCTTAATACATAATTATAAAAGCGATGATAGAAAAAAATCGAATGTATATGAAAACGAATACAATTCCTGAGCAATTGATTCCGTGGTACGTCGTGCAGCCGGCCCGAACCGATCGTAGAAGCGGCTATTGTATTTACAACTTCGCATGGCTCAACGAACTTATCAAATTCAACGACGCACTACCAAGTAAATGTAATAAGGGACCAAATCGTTAACCACATATAATATGATAAGCTAACATCGATACATTATATCTACTTTGATGAATACATTAACAGGTGATTCTTAACTGACACAAAATTATTTGATTTCAAACAATCATTAAGAGTAGAATACACTATCGATATGGTTACTGTAAAACCCTTATTATATCCTTTCAAATTCGGATATCGTTCCATTATTACTGTCAACAATGTGCTTCCTGCCTTGAATCGTCCGACTTGCTCAACAAACGTCATACCTAAATAACACACTACAAATATTTTGATTCTTAATTTCGTTTTATAAAAATACTCTCTCACATTACGTACCCTCTCTCTTATAACCCACGTCGTGACGTCCGTCTTGTGCAGATCCCGGCTTCCCTTACATCTAGTTAGTAATACTACCAACATCATTATTCTAAACTATTTACATTTTTGCTCATCACACTTCCTGGCTATAATGGTGTTAGAACGGCAATTAAATCAAATAAGGGAACGATGAGTGGTTGAAAGCTTGAAATTTCATCAATGATCAAGTCTTCTTCACCTCGAGCCTAACAATGACATGCTTGAGTTAATGATTTAAGAGTTGCAACGGGTAGCAGCTATCGACATTCTTATCCTCAATATCTAATGGCGAATCGAATGGGAGATTCTTTGAAACGTTGATGTAAATGTAAACAAAGGGGGAATTAAATAATTTACTTCAATCTTAATTTTAATCTTAAGAAAAACTGCTGAGTATAAAATTATAAACGATCTTGTAAGCCTAGCTTGCGCTTACGTAACTAGTAGGTGCTAAGTTAGTAGTAAAATGTTCCCTAGATTAATTGACTTTGAAATATTGGTTGTTTGGTAGCTCTTTTTTGAAGCAGTGCAGCTGACGGGAACTGTATGCAAGGAGTCCTATAACGGATATTAATAGCTACGTTTTCGTAGAAAAGTAAAGCTTAGTTGGGATATTAGGTTCTTACATTAAAATACAAATAGTACTTACACACGAAGATTTATAGCCTACATTCATAAGAATATGTAATTTTTTAGATATTAACTGCTGGGATGTACCGCCTAATTCACTGAGGAGCTTTGTTATATGTGGATAGTCTTCTGACGGTAAGCAAATGTTGTTCATGGTAATAAATAATTGCACTTGTGTGAACCAGTCGCATCTACAAAAATTGATATAATTTTGTTATTTCTTAAAAATATGAATGTGTTGCTGGATGGCTATGTCGTTGCGTTAAGCTCTAAGCTCGGTAGAGGGGAGTTTATTGAATTAGTTGGAAAATGATTTATCATTATTATTTGTAAATTGTTTTTGAGAATGTACAATTTTTGAGATACAGACTGATTGACAATTGGATCAGGATCAAACTTTTTCAGAGCTATCAGTAGTAGTTAGTTTGTTCTATGAGAATGACTGTTTATTTTATTTATTCGAAAGAGTTTTGCATTATATAAAATCAGTATAAAGAAATCTTACAGTAATTATGGAGATTTTTAATTGATTCAATGTCATTTATTTAGGTAAAATTTCTACTCTGGATATATGTACCTTGGAAATCGCAAAAATCTGTCCCGTGTTTCTTAAAATTTATCAAGTAAGTATATTTCCAAGTACTCTAGCTTTTTGAAATTATACTGCAATCGTTTATGATTTCCTACGTCAAATGAAATTGTTGATCCCAATCCAGTAAAAGTAGTAAAACGTGTATACAATTTGTCTAGGGTCACTCTAATTCCTCGATGTTGAATGCTAGTTGACTAACTGTCACAAGAAACTTTAGCATGATTAATTGTGCATATAATATCGCTTCTGAACTTATTTAAATCAGCACCATTGCATTCAAAAATATACAATTTGACTGTTTTTGTTAAAGCTTCCAATTTTAAAAGTTAATTAGAGTAACCCTTTTTTCATATCTTGCACTTATTACTAAAGCAAATACTTACGATATCATGCCGCTTGTTCCCCTACACCAACTGTATTATGTCTAGTCAAAATGCAAACACACGGGGGTAACACACAGGACCTACACCGGGACATTTGTGCTAAAGAATCAGTGTGTAAATTATGATCAGAATAAAAATGCTCTTTTTCTATTTTTTGGAAGCCAACACCAAAAACTAGAAACGACCGATATTTGTGTAAGGAAATTATGAATTTAATATGAATTATGAATTTAGCAGTTCTGCTCGAACACCTTTTATTACAATTTAATACATAGTTTCTAGCTCAATGTGGGTATCCATTAAATTTTTAAGTTTTTAGTTTCCTTTCTTCTTCTTTTATATATATGCAAGGAATAATAAAGCAATAGCACTTACTTTTTATAAATAATCTAATAAGTTTAAGTTTAAGAACGTCCTGGAAATTCTGATATCCTTAAACACCAGCTGTGTTTCGAAACAAGTTTATCTTAGGGTCGTCACCCTGACTAGGATTTAGTATTTTATGAATTATCTTGATATTTTGAATATATTTTTACACCTAGAAACAAATACCTTGTTTTTTGATCATTTTGTGGCAAATTGTAAGCAGATTCATTAGCACAAACATGCATAGCAAGTTGTAACTAAATTAATTATATTAAATTAGTTACAACTCCACAGGTGAAACTACAGAAGCGCTACTTTGGTAAAAAAAAGAAAATCAAAATAAAACACACATCAAAACTGCAATGAACTGGTATTATTATAAAAAGCAATTACAACAAAAATAATTCAAAACAAAACGATGTACATTAATTTAAAGAACAATTGTTTATACAAATAATTAAAAAAATATAATAGTTATAACAACAAACATCGACAAAATATATTTAAAGACAAAACATGTTTCAATTCAGTCCTCGAGCTTTAGAAATGCAATTTTTAAGAATGAAAATGATTCTCGTACAGAAAAATCATTTCTTTTTTCACTTACTTTATTATGCAAAACACAAAAAATAATTGGGAATTAAGTTTGTAATAATAATTATAACTGAAACTTAAATTACCATTTTCTGGATAAAAAATAAAGAGTAACTATCGGTCGACAAAAAACTAAAAAAATAAAATCGTAGGTTACACAGTTTTACCTACTAGGCGTTAACGTGAAGTTGTCATAATTTGCAAATCTTACTTTATAAAATTTCGAAACACTATACTATACTTAATATAAATATAATACGATGAAAATGATCTCAATTAAGTAGAAGCGTATGTTGTTACCAAAAACAAGTTTTTTTGTGAAAATTGCAACAAAGGTACAACTCGAAAGTCAGTATTTTTTTCGCAATTTCCATAAAAAAATCCGGAAATTAATACCTAAAACAACGGTTTGCCTATTTTCCAGCGTGACCTCAGTTTACCTAGACGAATTATTAATAAAAAGTCATTGGTGAATAAAAAGTATAAGTCCATAAATTCGTCAATGCAAACTGAGGTAAGGCAGATTTTCGGTCAATTGTCCATTTAAAATCAAAGTTCAGTTGTCAGTGGATTAAATGAAGTACATCAATCACGCCATCTTAGGATATAGGAACAGGGCAGTCTATAATAAAATCATTGGTGAATAATCACTGAAATTTGGACACTAAGACGCGTGATGTGTTTCAACTAATCCAGTGTTCATTAACTATTTGATCGAAGATGCGTCAAGGCGGTGGAGGCGTGTGCACGGTGGTAGGCAAAATACAGAAAACAATGCAAGAAGAAACCAGTTGCTCTCAAAACGTTCAACTTTTAGTGCAAGTATGGTAATCCTAAATTCGAAGGTCGAGATTATACACTAAAGTTGTTACCGTTAAACTGTCAGCCATTTTCAATTTTAACTTTTGGCAACAAGGTATTATTTATTAATTGAGCAGTCATCATTAAAATATATTGTATATAGATTGCCAAAACTTACAACAATAAGGTATGTTATCGGTGGTAAATAAATATAATTATTACTTTAATTAAATATTAAATAAAGACTTGTAAATTTTCCAGTATAACAATTACGATAACTTGCACTACTAGTGTAAAGATGAAACAGTCATAAGTAATTCAATCAGATACCCTTACGATTAGATTTATATGAAAGTATGGTACATATTTACAAACAATACTAAATATCACTTATTAAATCACAACATGATCTTATGGCACACGATATACAGGTCGCCACGGTGAGCGCGCGCCGCCCGCCGACGCATCTTCAAACATTTTAAATTTATTTAAGATATATCACCAAAATGGAAACGCGTAACCTAAAACTAACAGATCTTCAAGATACCGACCCTCAGCCGGATCAGATCTCTCTATTGTCATAGATTCAGCGAGAAAAAATACTAAAAAACCATTATTTACTACGAAAACCAAAAAGTTCTAATTAAAAAATCAAACTATAATAATTCTGCTAACACACTCAAACACATTGTAATGAAGTAAAAAAGAAATAATAATAATAGCGCATTATCCATAAAATACAAAAGAAAATTTACGTTACACATGCACCGTAATACTAAACACTACAAAAATAAAGTTGTTTCCATATAAAAAAATATCTTACCAGAATAACAAATTGTATAATTATTTTGTATACCGAGCTGTTTATAATACTCCCAGTAAGTAGATGCACTTGCGTTTTTAATCTGCTAAAAATCTCAAAAAAATAAAAAAGATGCTAGCGAAACGACCATTTTCTAAGTGCTCTAATAGTTACTACCGTGTCCAATGCTTATAACATACTCGTACAATCAATGCATAATAACGAACAATATCAACCAAATGCTAGTAAAACAACATCAGAAGACTTGGGTCCGCGGGCTCTCAGCGACTAGGCGGTATCGATATCATTACTGCTGAAGTACTGCCCTCCGATATAGAACAAGAGAAAACTTACAATCTTTTACTATCTAAAAATGCTTTATTAATTCTCAAATGAGGGCATCACCAGTTAAAATGCTTTAAATTTGGAACGTATTGAAGTCTATAAAACATTCTTGATCGCCACTTTGTGATGTTACTATTACGTATAAAAGAAACAGTATAATATTCAGTAGAGGTAAACAGTCATTGCTTTTCTAATGTCCAAACACCGCAGTCAACTTTGTCATTGATAAAACCCCTAACATCATTATTTCCCTAAAATTTAGTAACTACGTTTAGTGGGGTAGTAACCGAAGATTGTCCATTTCAGCTCAATCAATTTAACACTTACCTAATTAATAATGTAACAACTCCTTACTTAGATTTTTATATTCCATATTTTCCATCGACACAGAATAAGTGCTAATTAAAAACAGGAAGTGCTATTGTGCCGTAGAAATAATCTTAAAACTAACAACAATACCGCTCGATGCTCTCTTATTTACGATAAAATCACACGCTTAACGCCTAACAATTTGTTAAGTAATAATAGTTAAAATATTGGTCCAACAAATGGGCTAAATAATACAAATGCCCTTAATATTCATCCCTAATTTAACGATGTGGGATATGAAAAAATATTATTCAATAGATTAAAAAATGATAAGGATTCGAGAACACCGTCGCGCGAAATTTCGGATTGTTCCAACGGAATTTAATCTCTAACCATCAATCAATAGGTACTCGAATAACAATGTCAATACTAGAACTAATCTCATTACAGTTTCATTTAGAAATAATTCATAAAGAGATCTTATGCCGAATAATGTAGAGAATCCACCCATGCCGGTATGATCACATCGAGACAGCCACAGGGTTGCACCACTTGCACACTATTCGCAAGTTCCGTTCACAAATCGTCACTTGAACTACAAAAATTGACACGCTTTGCCAGAACGATTAGTCGTGACGTCGATTAATAGTGGTATTTACGTCTCAGAGTGTCGATTTTTGGCCTATAGTTCATCGGTCATTCGGATCTCCTGTGATCAGATCGTGCCACTCACATGCCTATTGGCGGCACTTGCACATAGCGGTATATGTAGAGCCGGTAATCCTTGCTCGCGAGCACCACGGAGCCGTCGTCCATCAGCGCCACGTCGAAGCATTGAGCGTGTTTCACTTTGCTCTCCAGTGCAGATACTAGTTGTCCGTCTTGCGTGAATATTGTCAGATTGAAGTTGTTGTGGTTGTCAGCAATCAAGATCTCACCGGCTGCGTTGATGCCAACTCCAATCGGGTAGTTGGTGACGCCTTCTCCACCGATCTGACGCAAGTAAATACCCTCGTAGTTGAACACCTTGACGCAATGTGCACGGTTGTCGCTAATGAAGATTTCCTGTTTGTCGTTTACGACGACTCCATTAGGAAATTCTAGGTGTTTGGAACAGCCAAACTTCTGCAGGACATTGCCGATCTGGTCGAAGATTATGACACGCATTACTTTGCATTCAACAACTACGATTCGGCCTTTGTTGTCGACTGTCACGCCACGAGGATGCTGGAGGATGTTGGCACCGAATTTGCGGACAAATTGGCCATACTGGTTGTAAATCTGAATCTGATGTGTGGGTGATCTTTCAGTCACAATAATGTCACCAGAAGTGCGAACTACGGCTACTCTGTTCGGGTACAGTAGTTGACCGTCTCGTTTGCCACATTCGCCAAATTGGAATTTGAAGCGTCCTTCCTTGTCGAATATCTGAATACGGTGATTGTTAGTGTCGGCAACGATGATATCGTTTTGAGCATTGACAGCTACTCCGCTGGGCTCAGTGAACTGGCCCTCCATTACGCCGAACTCACCGAATTTGCAGTGATAGATCATCTTTTGTCGTTTAATTTGCGATTTCGGCGGGAAAATGGCAGTAGAGATTAACTTGTTTGTCAAGTCTAAAATAGGATCGTTGTGAGCGGCATTTGTTAGTGAGTAAGGGTCGGTCGTCGTCGGCGGGAAGAGCGAGTCGCAACCACCGTTAGACCATTTTTCATAAGGATTGATGCCGTTTAAGTTGATATCTCCGATAGCAGACGAAAATGGACCCAGGCTGTTGGCACTATTGAATCGTTTTGAGATAATGTTGGACTCGAAAGGTGACGTAGATTGGCTTGTTGGTCCCAGGAGACCATTTGTGTAGGGGCGATCAAGCACACCATTCAAACCGGTAGGTAGATGGATTCCACCGTTCAAGCTGCCTGAACTCCCATTAACGC
Source organism: Tholera decimalis (assembly GCA_943138885.2). Classification (NCBI taxonomy): domain Eukaryota; kingdom Metazoa; phylum Arthropoda; class Insecta; order Lepidoptera; family Noctuidae; genus Tholera; species Tholera decimalis. The sequence goes on from OW964551.2 coordinate 30,732,432, forward strand.
TGCTACTGCTGGATGATGAGCCGCCGTTCAATAGATTGCCGTTAGTGGGACGAGCAATAGGTGGCTGTTTAGTGGGGCCAACATTCGCCTCTGAGCTAGAGCGCACGTAACCAAAAGTGTTTCTTACGCCAACTTGTATGGCTTGGTAGTTTGACACAAATTCAAGCTCACAAGCTGTCTGTACGGTATGTTCCGGATTAGAACTCAGTAATGTCTGCAATTTTGTGTCTAGCAGTTTCCTGAACATTAGTATCTCTGCAATGTTGGCGCATTTTGTCAATCGCTCCACAAAGTCGCACGTCTGGTATATCTTATCAACAGTCTCTTGAGCTTTCTGCCCGACTACTGTGAGAGCAATTTGTTTTGTGGAAAATACGCTTTCGAGTTCCTTGAGTAGTTCTTGCTTACGCTCCTCAAGCATAGAGCGATAGAATTGGAACGTATCGTTTATTTCATTTTGAGCTTTGTGATATTGGACTTGTAATTTTCCAGCAGCATGTTCAACAGTTTTGATGACGTGCCTTATTTCAGTGGCTCGAGTCTTAGCTTCATTTACAGCCGATTGCATCAGCTCCAATTGTTTAGGCCCAGCATCGGATAAGTGCTCGCAGTCATGCAGAGCAGCCGGATGTTCGATAATAGTGCATTCCTTGCATACAGGCACGGAGCAAGTGCGGCAGAAGTATTTAAGAATATCATTTTTGTGTCTCGGACAAAAAGCGGTTTTGTCACCGCTTGCAGAGAGGGTAGATCCGAGCATACCCTTGTCATCTTTCAGGTCCGTGAACGCCAGCACCCGGTGGCCCTCAAAGCAATGCATGAATTGGTGCGCCATTACGCAGTTCGGGCAGAGGAAATTAGCACAATCGACGCAACGAGCTACGGCGTCTGATTCCTTGGATTTGCAGCCGGTGCAGCGAGCTGAGGGTGAGTTGGTTTGGCGAGCAGTTGGCAGAAGGTCAGCGTCCTGCTCAACGGCGGCGGCTATCACAAGGTTTGTGAGTAGCCCAGGCACGCCTGCTGTCGGTAGCTGGCTGTCTACACGACAAGTGACACAAGTGACTTTGTCGGGATGCGTTTGTTCCCTTTCCAGGCAGCCCCGGCAGAAGGTGTGGAAGCAGTTGAGTACTTTGGGGTCGACGAATGTTTCTCGGCAGATTGCGCAGGTGGTGTCGAGTCCGTCGAACTCGCGGAGGTCACATACGGCGGAGTCACTCGCTGGGGGCGAGGATCCACTGAGAGTCAGGGGCGATAAGGAGCCACGCTCCAGCGAACCTATTGAGTTGGCACCGGGCAGCGACTCAAGGGACGGGGTGCGTGAGGCCATCTTCAGGAAACCGGCATCCCTGAAACAAGAAACAAGACCTATGAGAAAACTTGTAAAATAAACCACTCTATGAAGACAAGATCGTAAATCTTGCCACTATTGTTATGAAATGGTTGAAAACTATCAAATATTTATTTTCTAATACTCCAAAGTTGCGTTGCGTTTTACGGCTTTCACGCGGTAGAAAAATTCCTACATGAATAGTTGGTATTACGTAAATGCATTTTCCGACGGAGTCGTGACCTTAGATACCGCTGCTATAAACTTGATAAATAGAGAAGCTTTACCCAATATTTTCGGGAAATTTACGATCCGCCGAGCGATACACCGGAAGAAGCCGAGTGAAGTAGCGAAAACATCAATAACTCTGTCGAAAATGCAGGGAGCCAGGAGTGTTTATATCAGATGCACTTCCCAAGGGCGGGGTTACCATGGCAACGCGAGGGTGACGCAGTAAGGGGATCCGTTCTCGAATTAGAGGGTGGAGTATTTTGGCTCCCTCTTTTTACCTTAGGGGAGATATTTGAGGTGAATGGCCCTGGCAGCGAGTTGGTTTAACGGCTCAAATGTCTATTTTCAGAGTTGCAATTTGGAATTGTAATGACGCTAAGCTGGAGCTTATGGTGCGAAACTTTATGAAATATGATCCCTGTTTTATATTTATATGATTTTAATTAAAAAATCTGTAATAAAGTCTCGATTACAAATAAAATGTTGATGCTGAATTACCTGTGTACATTTTAAAGCAATCATCACGTATATGTTAGCGCAAATAAATAATACAGGAACTTCCCAAATTAGTGCAGAGCGGACATTTAGTGGGATCTAATCTTATTAGTAATGTCGTCTTTACTAGCTAGCGGCGTGCAACCACGATGTGATTTAGGTCCAGTTTAGCTCAAAACTTAGCACATCTACCTTACTACGTGTGTACGTAGCTACGTGATTCCGTCCACGTAGACCGTTCCCTTAACAATACATCACCGAAAGCCAGCCTGTCTCATTTCTGATACGTTGTAGAGACTTGAATCACTATATTTTGGACTATCATTCGGGACAACAAGACCTAAACTGATAAAAAGATAATTGTAATAGACGAGCAGTTCCGCGGACTTTAACACGATAAATACATAAACCTTCTTATTTAGCTGTCGGGTAAAGCTTTTAACCTTCCTCAAGCTACTTCCATACCAAATTTCATCTAAATCCACCAAGTACTTTCGAAGATTAGCGCGTTTAAAGAAACAAACTTTTCTGCTTTATAATATTAACTATAAGAACATTTATTCGATACAATACGAAACAAATTGGAATCCCGGAGGTATACTGATTGTAATATTCCCCCGTAAGAAAGGAGTAAGCAAAAGTCTGTGAAGGGAACTTTAAGAAAGGCTTTTTAAAATACCACTTTAGGATTCGCTACGCTTTGATTGTAAATAATGAAACTTCTATCTATTAAAAATGGCAAAGTAAGTAATCTGTAGGAAAGTATCCAAGGTCAGTTATTAATCATACCAACCGCCTAAAAAAAAAATTCAACAAAAAATAGAACCGACTTCCATATCAAAACACTACAAAGCTAAAAATAACTTTAATTTCGGTAGTCGGTGTTATTGGTTTTGGATTTTCTGTTTTTTTCACACCGCCTTCCGAAATTAAAGTTATTTTTAGCTTTGTAGTGTTTTGATATGGAAGTCGGTTCTATTTTTTGTTAAAAAAATTTTTTCTCGCTTTTTAGTGGGTCGGTTTGTAATTTATCTAGTTACAAAAACCATAATGTCAACAACTTATCACCTTTTACAAAATGTTTCCTTTCCCGATGCATAGCTGTTAATTTTTGAGGAGTTCTCCTGGTACTTGACCATCAGCTCTACATCACCATACTCGTATGTATTCCGACGAGCATAAAGTGTTTAACATCCGTACTCAAGTAATCGAATCGCAATCCACGAAATACTTATTATTGAGTAGTTTAGTTATTGAGTAGTGGCCATCTGTGGTCTTCATCATCAGTTCAACTTCCCCAAATGGTACTTTTCGAAAGCAACTGCTCAAGGTACTATAAGAAATACCCAAAACGCTATAGGTGTGCCTATAATATTTGAAGAGTTCCCTCGATTTCTCCAGGATCCCATCATCAGATCCTGATTTCGTAACAATGGGACCAACTAGAAAGTATAACCTTTCGAACAAAAAAAAATTTTTCAAATCGGTCCAGCCATCTCCGAGTTATGAGGTAACATACATAAAAAAAAAGTTCAAGACGAATTGTAAACCTCCTTTTTTTTCAAGTCGGTTAATAAGATTGATCTTATAAACTCACTATATTATTTGTGCTATTTCAACCTAGATCTTCCTTATCAAAATCAATGCCGAAGATTGAACAACAGTTCCTAATTCAAAAATGTTTCAAACAAAAGCGTGTCCAAAACATCCACACGGTATTTGTCAGTTCAATATCTGGACAATCTAGGCCTATAGGTATTTAGGTGATAGATGGATACCGGCGCAATACATTACGGGCGCAGTTTAGTCCCCAGTGACGGGCGGCTCGATTGCATTGCCGATGCTGCATACAAAATGGCCGAACGGGGACCAATGAAGACATAGCGACGAATTTGTACCGGTTTCGGCGACAAATTAGGTACGTTTGGTACTTGGTACGTAATGTGATTGGATGGAATTGAGTTGGGAAGTTTAGAGGCTTTTGCGTTTAACGATTTATATGGTTGGCTACTCTAGCTTTGGTAATACCTGATTTTTTACCTTAAACCTTTATCATGGCTTAAATGCAGTGCGGAAGTAGGTTTATGCACCATATTTTGATCCTCCGTGCCTCGAAAAGCTCGTTATGCCTTTGGTACCTATCATTAATACATCTTTGACAGTTATTACAGGCAGTCCAAAACCAGAAAATGTAACTCACTAAAACAGTGTTTTTATTGATTACTTGCGCTCAAGTATATTCCACAACTATGAAGACACTGAATCGATCGCGATTTTAAAATTTCTGATACCGTTTAGAGTAATTGGTGAAGCTCATCACTCAATACTCTCTTTATATCCGGTATAACCATTGCCTCGTAAAATAAGTTTCAATTTGGCTACTGAACATTTACGGCTCCAATAATCCTGTCTAAAAGCATCGTACCTACATCTTTCGCCATATTGACCAATAAAACGGAATTACATAAAAGCATTTACTTTACCCTCCGTCCACTAAATTAAGACCTTGTACTAATAAACAGTAATCTCTCAGGCCTTTAATAATTAATTTCTATTGTTTGGAACACTTGAATATGCAATGGCTTCGAAACCTAGACTTTTAGCAGAGTAATACTATCGTTAAATAAAGTTATTTTAAAGAAGGGTAGTCCATTATCCGTGCCCTCGCAGATAATGTGACGATCCTTTTTTTTTTTATTAAATAAGCCAACAACAGTGTAAATTAGTTAATAGTAAAATAATATTTTTAAAACTATTTTTTATACGTTTCATTTGATTTCAAAAAACCAACTAGTAAAATATGGCGGATTGGATTTATTATGAGGTAACTTAGTTAAGCTTGCATTGTTATCTCCACTAAACGTGACCATGAAAAATTTTATTTTAATCGGTGGAGGGTAGCTTTAAAATGCAATAGCTAGATATGAACAAAATAAAATCTTGAAAAAAAAAATAGCGCTCAGTCAACTTAGAACCACCCCTTCTTTCTCGCATATTTCTAAAGAGGTCGCAGATATTGTTATGGGATTATAGCAGACGAATGCTAGTGTCCATCCACCTGTACCGTATTCTTCTAAGCATTCACTCCACCTGTGCCAATCCGATGTTCCGTTACGCTCACAATATCTAAGACGCGTATTTCCATTAGAATGGCTCCTTCTTACTCAAGTAAACATATTCTTTTTCACGTTTTCATGAATACTTAGGTAAATAAAGCTTTTATCTCGCAATAATACTGTAGATTATCTATACAAATATTATTAAGTGGTAAAATTTGTTTGTAAGTATGTATGTATGGGGTAATCTCCGGAAATAATGATCCAATTTTAAAATATTTTTCATACAAAGTAAGGTGCATTATTTGTGAGTGTAGGTGAATTCACGCGGACGAAGTCACGGGCGAAGTGCCTACTAGTGTTACATAAAAATACGTAGGTTTACTTCGATTTTTAACCGACTTCAAAAAAATGGAGGAGGTCCTCAATTCTTCTTGAACTTTTTTTTTATGTGTGTTACCTCATTACTCGCAGATGGCTGGACCGGTTTAGAAAATTCTTTTTTTTGTTTGAAAGGGAATACTTTCTAGTTGGTCCCATTGTTGTCATGTTTGGATCTGATGATGGGATCATGGAGAAATCGAGGGAACTCTTCAAATATTATAGGCACACCTATAGCGTTTTGGGTAATTCTTATAGTACCTTGTGCAGTTGCTCACGAAAAGCACCATTTGAGGAAGTGGAACTGATGATGAAGACCCCAGATGGCCACCGAAACTACTCAATAATAAGTATTTCGTGGATTGCGATTAGATTACTTGAATATTTATGCTCGTGACAATGCATATGGTGAAGTAGAGCTGATGGTGATATACCAGGAGAACTCCTCAAAAATTAACGGCTCTGCACCGGGAAAAGCAATATTTTGTAAAAGGTGATAAGTACTTGACATTTTGGCTTTTGTAACTAGATAAATTACAAACCGACCCACTAAAAGCGTGAAAAAAAAATTTTGCAAAAAATAGAACCGACTTCTATAAAAAAACAACAAAGGCAAAAATAACTTTAATTTCGGAAGGCGGTGTCAAAAAAAGAGAAAATACAAAACAAATGACACCGACTACCTAAATTAAAGTTATTTTTGCCTTTGTTGTTTTTTTATAGAAGACGGTTATATTTCATGCAAAAAAAAAATTTAACAGAACAAGTGACACAATACATATATGCTCAATTCTGCAATTCAGTAAAGCGTACTCATTACCGTGTCTTAATGCAACTCTAATATAATTTACGGTAGTATTCCAGTCATAGTAGTTGGCAACAACGTAGTTTAGTCAGCAAATTGTGACGTGTTGCCATGTAAGCATATTGCGGTCCGCATCACCCGTAACCCGTAATTACAGCTGCATCGATATCCTGCTCAGTCAGCGGTTTGGGGGTTACAAGTAGCTATGTACTCGTAGTAATTAACGAACAGAGGTTAATAGTATCGGGCAAGGCATAATTTGAGCGGAATAATGACGAATCTGCATGTAGAAACGTAGGAATTGCTGAGTAATTATTGGCGGCAACAATTGTAATGATTTTGGAACCGTCGTGCAACATCGCATGTAGTAAAGATTTTCTAAATTAAATTAAAAAAAAAAACACGATGTACACGCATAGCGTTGATCCAGTTTATGACGTGGCTTTTAAACAGTTTTTTTTCTGATCTCCTTGTCTAACGCGTACAGAGATCATTCCACGATGACCCTACTTATAACACAGACAATAACTGCTATCCACAAGCTCTCCAAGAAAGATAGAACCCTCCCCTAAAAAAGATAACATGCTGCTGTGACATCGGATCTGCCCTCCAATACCCTTCTACGCTATCTATGAAATAAATTCACACCTTCATAAATATTAGATTTGTAAGGAGAACTCAATTTGAAGTTAAGATTTGTATCAGAATACTAGGTATATGCTTTGGCACAATAGTTGAAAATTGTGTACCATTATGCCCACAGACCGCAGTGGTGTCTTTGACAAAAATGTTAAAAGGCTGGATAAGGCAGAATAAGGCTACATTGTTTAGCAGGTAAATGTAAGTGTAGCGTTGGAAGGGAAATCCTTGTGTGTGCTTTTCTTCTTTATAAATGGAATTGCGTAGTAAGAGTTCTTGGCTCTCTATAGTGTTTTTGTGTGCGCAAGAGAAGCCAAATAAAACGCACTAGTTTTTCTATGCTTTTATAATAAAATAAGGTGTATTGTTCTGTTTCCGACGAGAATCCATGCTCGAATGCCAAGCATACGGTATAGGTTTTCACTTTCAGCTACACATATCTCATGTGCATCAGTACCTAGCTACCTACTGTTCTATAAGCTTTCTATAGTGAGGAGGTAAACACAGACACTTCTAGTTCCGAACCATCTTCGCAAGCCCATCGCTTCACCCGGGCCGCCATTAATTGCGATTGGGTCGAAGCAGATTACTGAACCCCAAAAGGCTTCTCGAACTATAGTAAATCACAATTTGTCCGACACAAAAATAGACTCCAATTCCTAGCGGTTAGGGTAGGTATTCGTGTGTATTGTACGGTGACAATTGAAATGTTAGGGCGGGTCTGGTTGTACGAAATTGGTCGGTAGACGCAAGGTGAAGCAAGGACTATTATTTTAGGGTAACATGTACTAATTTGGGGCCATTGTTAAGAAATACGCAGGCAGTGGTGAAAGGTCGTAGGATTATATATTAAGCGGCTACTATTTATTAGTACAGGTTGGAGAAAGTGCACTCAATAAATATCCATCAATTGCAACTAGCGGGACAGATGTCATCAACGAGTTATTAGATCAGATAGTATTATACATTTGATACTAACATAAGTTTTTAAGCTACTATGCAGTAACTTAGAACGGGATATTTACCATGTGTTTCATCCGTGATCGTGGCGCTCGCAACAGTGCCAAAATATCGGAAACTCGATACAATAAATATACATGGTAAATATCCCGTTCTAATGATACTGTTAGATACTTTTGTCCGCCCTTGATGCTACTCAACGACTTATGTTATTTTGAATTAGGATTGAACACACGCCACACTTTTCTTGTATCAATCGTCGCAAAATGTCACACAAAAATCCGGATTCAGCAATAAATTGGAACATAGCAAATGCTTGTTTGGAAAAATGTTTGATAGTTTTCAAGCTTTAGTAATAGTTTGAAGGTGAGTATCTAACTATATATCATACTAGCACTTTGCCCGCTGGAGGCGCAGCGCCGGGGCGTATCCCCGCTGCCTCGAGAAGTCGAGGCGCGGCGGGAAGAGCTCCGGCGCGATCTCAGGGCAGTATGGAGGGAACGACTGTCGCAACCGACGGCCGGGCACGCCGCAATTGCGGCGGTAAGACCCCTCTTTGAGGAGTGGCTAGATCGGCGTCACGGCGTCCTGACCTACCGCATGACGCAGGTCCTCACCGGACACGGAAGTTTCGGGAGGTACCTGTGTCTGATGGGTAAGGAAGAGACGCCTGGGTGTCACCACTGCGAGGGTCGCCCTGAGGACACAGTCGAGCACACGGTGCAGGACTGCCCAGCTTGGGCAGAGCACCGACGTGTCCTCACGGCGACAATAGGCGGAGACCTCTCGCGCCCGGCCTTGGTCGAGGCCATGCTGCGGGGCGAGAGGGAGTGGGAAGCGGTCGCCTCCTTCTGCGAAGCAGTCATGCTTCCGAAGGAGGAGGCGGGCCGCGTGAGGGAGAGGATGGCGTCCTCCCTCCAGCCCAGCCGCAGTGGTAGACGCCCACGGCGTCGGACGTCGGCCGACGATCTCCGGCCACCGTAGGCGCGGGCATGCGGACAGCGAGTAAAGGGCAACTCGCTGTCCGACCATGGACCATGCCCGGGTCGACGGCGCGTCGTGTTCCACGCGCGCCTCAAAGAGCGTCAGCAACATGACGAGGCCCCCTCTGCAGAGGGCCGAAGCCCGCCGGGGTCGTGGGACTCATCCCGTTACCGTGGCCCCGGTATGTAAAGGGTTATTGAAGGAACACCGTGGATTTTAGTCAGTAAAAGTCTGACAGTCCCTCCCACCCTGCCCGGAGTGGGAGGACTTATTTGATAATTTTACCACGCTAAAAAAAAAAAAAAAAAAAAAAAAAAAAAAAAAGCACTTTGCCCGCGACTTAGTCCGCGTGAATTTCGAAATAATGTATAGTCTATAGTACTCGCAAATAAGCACCTTACTACCAAAGTAGAGAGAAAAATATTTACCCCCTTCATATACTTTTTTCCCTTCCTTTGTTTATTATAATTTTTATATGTATTAGTATATATTAAATTATGTGGTATGTATTTTATATTATTATGTTTAATTAGTATTATGTTGTACACTGACAGCCCTAAATGTATCTTCTTTAATTTCTGTCCATCCAAAAGTTGTCTGTAAGAGATTGCCCTGTGCGATAAGACCGCCAATTGTACACTAGTTTTTCATTATTTGAGGTATTCCTCGAAGCGCTACCATTTTGAAGCGCACCTAATGAAGCGCTCCTTTTTTATTCCTCGGAGCGCTCCTTTTCCGATAACATGGTATCGGGAGCGCTACTAAAAGGAGCGCTCCGAGGAATAAAAAAAGAGCGCTTCATTAGGTGCGCTTCAAAATGGTAGCGCTTCGAGGAATACCTCTATTATTTGTATCTTGAAGTGTATTGTAAGGTGTACAATAAAGTATATATAAGGTATACAATAATATACAAATAAATAAATACTTTAAGATAACCTCTTTATAATATTAGTACCAAGAAGTTTAAAATAGTTAGGTAAGTAGTAACGACTCAATAACTTTCAAACAAAAGACTCGAATCATCCAAGTTTGAACCATAGAGATCTGAAATTAATATGCAAAACACGCACAGAACAGAAATTATCATAACTAATTAAACTTTTATACTAACTGAGATTACTTCGGGCAGATTGTTGGAAATAATTTCGTTAGCTCTTATCGAGGGTAAGTTTTTGTTATCTTATTCATACTTCGAATGTTGTTATAATATTAGATCAGAATATAATTATGTAGACCATGCATTGAGGTAGGTTACGTTAGAGTAATTTAAGTTATTATTAGTTTTAGTTCTCCTTAGCGTGTCAATGGCAAATGGAATTAGTTTTACTAAAACTGATGATCCTGCATTCGCATTAAAAATTAAACACTACAGTTTTCTTTTTGACCTCGATCACACCTGATGGTTAGCGATATACGAGGTCTACGATAGAACGAGCGAACCCAGAAGATTCCTTTCCGCTTTGCTTTAGAAACTGACGGGTCGTGCGTGGTAGGACTAGGGAACACGGAAGCCGGCAGAGTTCCACAATTTAGCTGTGCGCACAATAAATGTAGAAGAGAAGCGCTTTGTACAACAAGGTATATTGAGCAAGTGTGGTTACGTCCTTGCAGTATGTCTGGTAATACTAAAAAATTACTCGAATTATGTATTTATTTTTGTGTCCATATATTTTATATGCGCTTTGAAAATATCGAAACAGATCCGGTCTAACATACACCAAAGAAAACCTTTACACTTGCCCAGAATTACAAAACAAGAACATAGTTAATTAACCTTTCATCTCTGCGTAGACAAATTTAGTATAATACACCCGAAATAGACCACATTTATCCAGAGTCCAGAAGTAGGAACGGTTCACATGAAAAAAGATACCGAGTTTCTTTACCCGGCGCGACTTATGTGGGTTATTTTTATTAATGGACCGCACCGAACTGTTTTGGCGGCCATCTTTCTTTATGTACTTAGTTACCTTTTGTTGTGGAAAGGAAATTTTTTTTTAAATTTATATCCTGAGAATGTTATAAAATTTATTATCTTTGTAATTGCAGGAAATTGGCATACCGAAAACTGCATGTACAGACGCCAGCACATGAAGCTACCCGAAACTGTCAAATTTTCCCAATCAACCTTGAACCTAATTTCTTTAACAATAAAGTTGAAAATCTATTAAAGAAATTGACAGATTGTTGTAGCTTGATGTGCTGACGTCTGTACCTACCAGGAGAAAAACTTTCGGAATCAACGTCAATTTTCACTAAAAAGTTTATATAATTGTGTGTTATTCGGAAATGCAACACTATTATAAGTTTTCAACATGAATTTTTAATGAAAAGCTATTATCATATACTCGATATGATCAAACGAGCGTTAAAATTAGTTCATCGGTTCCCAGGGTTGCCACACCGCATTATTCAAAACACCCTGCTGCTTGTAAAAGTTAAAATTCATGAGGACCGTGTAGGGAGAGTGAGCATATATTTCATGGAAGGCGACATCCCTACTTTTATGACGTCACGTTTCACGTTAATGTAGCGGGTAAAGATTTTTTTATGTTAATAAAAACATAGATTTTATATGAGAAATATGAAGCATAAAATTTTTGTTTTGACTGGTAATACGTACCTGCACCTAAAACCCTTTTAATTATCTAGCTTTGCTATACCTATATCTATATTTTAGTGAGAATCTACTCCCAATGTAAAAACCCGAGGAGGTTGCCGGCTGTTTGACCGGATTTACTGGACGTAGCGTAAAAAAAAAACAACATAAGTGAGTACATGCTAAGGGCACCCCTTGCGGGGTACGGACCTCAGATTGGAGCGTCGCCAGAGGATGGCAGCTGGACGGCGAGCAAGGGTAGCTCACCGTCCGGTAAGGACCAGACCCGAGTCGGCGGCGCGCCGTGTTCTGCGTGCACCTCAAAGAGCAGTCAGCAGCATTGACGGAACCCAATAAGTCCATTACCTGCCGGGGTAGCGAGAATGTTCTAAAGAGATACCGCGGTCTCGGAACGCAAGGGCAACTGAAAAAGCAGGGTGGGTTTTTAGTCAGTAGAAGCCTGACACTTCCGCTCCACCGACAGCGGAAGGCGTGATTTTCCCACACAGAAAAGAAAGGGGTATGGCAGCTAGGGATAGGCTGGATCGGACAAGAACAGTTCTAGTAAACAAGTCAGCCCATTGAAGTGAGATTGTGTAGGGACATCTATCTCGCAACATACGAACTAACGATAGAAATCCTGTAGGTATCGCGCAATCAGAGTTTACCGCACAACTAACCTGCATACAGAGCGTAAGTCTCGGTCGAATCTTCTGCAAAATAATAAGCAATATTGGAGTTTACGTCTGCCAACAAGTTTATTTACATACTTCTTTCCCATCCCCGCTTTAATATATTTGAAAACACGACAACACAATATTATACGAAAACTTTCCCATTTAAGTCAGGCTTAATTTCTGCGAGAAGTCTAAAAATATTCTCGAGACGTTCCCTAATCTTTAATATTGAATGACAACACATAAAAGTTGTTCAATATACCCTAGAGAAATGCAAATCCCTAGTCCTTTATAAATAAATAATGTATGAGCTTCGAAAGCACGTCGCGCGATAAAAGTGACACCGATGTTTATTATTTACAGGAGCAATCAAGTCGGTTCATAAAAGTGACGAGACGTGTCTGTTTAGAACTTGTGGTGGTTTACGGTTGTAAAACTTCTGATTATTGTCTCACTTCAAACTACAGACCCAGTAATGAACATATTTGAAAGCGATATATTTTTTATTGAGGGATTTCTGTGACTTCAGAACATCACTAACCTTTACGACAAAGGTTAGTGATGTTCTGAATGACGTGTTAAATCGTCTGAAAATCCAAATACTGGAAGATATATACAGAGGATCATCTGCCTTGTCTTTTTGTAACGTCTTTTTACGTTGTGGTCAACGTCTAGTCTAACCATATTCCGCTGAATACCAGTATTCTGCTATCTGATTGTAAAATACTGTGGATAAAGTAAAAAAAAGCAAAAAGGTCAGGACGCTTAGTCAATTCAAAATCTTCTTAAATGTAATCTATACTAATATTATACAATGTAAAAGTGTGTTTGTGTGTGCGCGCTAATCTTCAAAAGTACTGGGTGGATTTGGATGAAATTTGGTATAGAAGTAGCTTGAAGCTTGAGGAAGGTTTATAGGTCTACCAGACTGCCAAAGAAGACGGGTAGATAATGTTTTTATTCGTTATAAAGTCCACACGCGCAACTGTTAGTCTACTATATTATTTTTGTAATGTCTATAAATCATTTTTCATTCATCTATTTACTATATATAGTAAATAGATGAATGAAACAAAAATATTATAATTAAAATAAACCTACAGCCTTATTAGCATTTAAACACGTTTCAACATATTTCTACATTTTGATCGTACATCATACTCGCACTTCGCTATAGTGACATTTATAATTCATGACAATGGTATGTAAATAGCGGTAACCATGATTGCAGTCACAAACAAAAATTACTGAAAATGAGTATGGTCATGTTGGTAATTCCCCGGTCAATCGATAATCATGACGTGAAACACAGAATGTACCAATTGCTGGACAAAAAAATATAAATAATTCTAAATTAAAATTTTGTTGAAAAAATATGGATAAAGAACCCACTAATTAGTGTTTGTACCTACCACGTACCTATATGGTTAAAAGGTTTTATTTTATAAAAGGCCGTTCATATATTACTGAATACATACTTTAATTTGAAATTGCTGTATGTACAGTTGTACACGCGTACATTTTGTGGCTTCTAAATAAGTATTTTTTAAGCAAAAAGGTACCTCACGGTTCCGGATTAAACAGTGTGACAATGGACCAATGGGTATTTCGTGCACTACTAAAAGGCAGTCCAAATCTTTGTAAATACAAAGGTACACATAAAAAGGGTTACTGAACCGTCGGCTTTATTTAAGGTCGTTTTATAATTTCCACCATTATACATATTAAGAAATCCCTAACAAAATTGCCCACGACCTGCGCAACTGTCATGTTATTCAGTAATCCGTTACACACCTACGTGTTACGTACGGAACACGTAATGCAAATTCGGCCAATCCAAGCACTTGGTGCGAATTCCCACATTTCCACTTTAGGCCCTATGTTCGCTATTACGAATAAATTTTCGATTAGATTCCGTGAATTTGAATAATTCCAGCTTGAGTTATTCGGAGTTTATTGACGGCTTTTTATGTTGGATGGCATATTTTTTTTTTCAAATTCCTGGTGTTTCCCGTTCTTTTTGTTGGTACCGGTATTAATTTTCAGCTGACAATTGTAGTAAACGCCTACCCGACTATCCTAACATCTGCCTAAGTAATGTCAAAACCTATCTGGAGTTTCACTGAAACCCGACCTACAATCTATGACCTGACGCGTGACGTCGCACAGCGACTATGACGCCGAATTCCCGTTCATGCAATATTAATTATGACTTAAACACAATCTTTGCGACTAAGACGATTACGTCATCGTGATAGCGTCACACGCCATCGCAAATTGAAGCCATTAAAATTCAGCGGAGATCTAAAATACGAAATTGTAGGTAATGAATCTAAACGCTTCCTCCAAATTGAATTTGAAGTACATTGTAATGACTTATCGCCGTCTCTTTCGCACTTGCTAATAAATATCGATGTTATGTTACGAGGTAAATGGGACGTCTGATTATTTTATCAATAAATTTGTGTGCTAGCCAAACATAAACATAATAATCCAAACGTGATTGATTCATACATAATGAGATATTGTAGTTTATATCGAAACTAAAACCCGATTCTATTAAAATGATCTAAACATAAACCAACCATTCACAATCATTTGATAGTTTAAGAACATCAAACATTTCGGCAAGCATCAGGCTCAATAAATCCCGTGAGAAAATGCCAGCGTGTTTACATAAATAAATAGTTATTTATCATTATATGCGACTCAATATAGAATACGTAATTGATATCACAAAAAGCATTATAAACAGAATAGCGATAGTGATAAATATTAATAAAGGAGAAACTAAAAGCATTTGGTTAGCATAAACATCTTCAATGAAAGCTTAAATCTTTGTTATGTTATTTACAGTGAACAAACATTCGCTAATTGGTTAATTGTAAACAATTTAACGTTTACATTCGTATTTAGCTTACATAGTAACTGTCATTAATGGAGCTTAATAAATATACTGTAAAGGGAAGAGAAAAATTACAACATCACTTTTATTTTCGATAGGGATAAATGATATGATATTGATGTCGATAAGTTACAAAACAGTAATTTGTGATCGTTAAAAAAATATTTATGTTATGTAATGATTAGCTATGTTTACTTACACATTTACTGCTAGATGATATGTCTACAGTAAACATTTTACCTCCTTTGCTTCTCAGTTTATTCTCAAACTCGATACTTACCTGGAAAAAAAAACATGAATGATTACTTATGTTTTATTTTAAGGAAGAATATTAGTAATAAATTGTATATGACTGGCAGGTAGTAAATATTAATTCATCCATAACGAACAAAAAAAAGGCTAAAAGGTACGTTTTTTCCTGACTCATTAGTTTTTTTTCTTTAATGTATATCAAAGTAGCCATGAGAAAGCAAATCCCATTACGGAAAACGCAAACAAATAAGAGTTTATTGTGTCACACAAAAATTGAAAAACGAACATAAATGCATTCAACTAGTTGAAACGAGGAGAATTCATTTAAAACCATTTACTTAAGTGCAGTTGGAATTTAATTTCGAATGTCACGCGTGCAGACAATGGTAGCAAATGTTGAATGCAGGTTATTATTACGACATTTTCTAAAAGTAATACGCACGCTGGTGAAATAATTAAATGTCCTTTTAAGTTAACGGATGGTTCTTTAACAATATTTTCTGTTTTGTTTGATTTATATTTAAAAATTAAATCTTCAACGTTCAATAACATTCTTTCTTCTTAAGGCAAGTGGTATTCTGTCAGTGAAGATTATATAAAACTTAAAACAAGTTAAAATGCAAGTTAACATTCTCTGGAGCGTCACACCGGGTCTCTATTCGACGCCATTTTTGTTAATAGTCAAAGGTAAGACGTCTGACAAAAATATTCTTATTTTGTTGAACTACACCATAAATATTATCTAGTAAAACCTGTATTCTTCAGTTTATTGTAGAACTAAATTAAAATTCCGGCCGTGCTCCGAATAAACTTCTGCGTAATTAAGCTAAATAGTCTAATTAGGGTCTTCTTTGGAATATGCAATAAAATTTTGATTTAACCTAATTTAGTTTTGCGAGAAGTTTGCCAACGATATTTTTGTTCCTGTTTTTATTTTTGGAGAGCAAGCAAATGTTGATCTTTACTTGTGACGTCTAAATATTTTCTATTTATTTTATTGATAATAGGCTCGCGTTTGACTACCATCTCTCTTGAACATCTCACCCATCACATAATATTATCAAATCAAATAAAAAAATATCATGTCTACAACAAGCTAGATAGCTAGGTTCATAAGACGTTACTTTGATGTCTCCTTATATAGTATGGTTGATAGATAACTGACGGCTCCATTTGAAGTAATACGCATTAATTAAATGTTTGAAGTTATGTCTCTATCAACGCTGAGCTGTGAGTAAATATGTGCTGTGCATGAACATAAAGGGGAAAATCGAAAACAACAACAATCGGGACTACCAGGAACACATGCCCTTTGAAGGGATCGATATTTTACCAGTGATCTTCTTTTATTTTGAAGACAGCATCTCGGCAAAGGAAACCGTTGAATGTTCATGTAAGCAGCTTATCTTCTCGGATGAGTTGAGTAACCTACTGGCAACACATGCGCTCCCAGTAGTAGTAGTAGTAGTAGTTAGAATGCTCTTGCGATATTAATTTTGATAGTTTTATATTGTGGCGCTGTTGTTTAAGAACATCTTAGTTATATGTATTTGTGTCAGTCATGGGTTAAATTGGAGGTTATGTTAAAAACTCAGCACGGGATACGGCAATTTTATTAACAATTTTAAAACTTGGTTCAAGACTACATTTGGCTCGAAACTTAAGATTCATTGCTCCATGAGGGCTCGTGAGCACAACATTATTTATTAACCAATATAATTATATCACCAATTATAAACAACAATACATCAGTAGGTCCCATTATGAGAAAACTTTGATAATCACACACTAGTAGTGATGCGAAAAACATCGAGATATATTTTTCCCAGGATAGCACCTATTCTCAACGCCCGCTGTACAAGTTCGACTATACTTGTGAGTTACCAGTTTACGTACGCGTCAGTTCGCGCGGGAATTCGATGAGACTCCAACCGAACTTTGTTATAAGTATGTCCCGGAAGGAAGTATGCATTTTAAAAACGACTTTTACACTTTCTGATAAGAATCAGAATCAGTTTTGTCGTGCTCGTTTACCCTATATTTGCGTTGCAATTTCTTTAACACCTTTTTGTTGCGCACTAACATTTTGGGATGGATTTATTTATGTAACTTTTGAGATCGCCTACCAGGTAGGTATGTATTTAAAGGGTAACGACGTAACTCTATTGCTCATCCTTCGCTGTCTGTTAACCGTAATAAGCAGGTAATTAGAAAATTAACTAAAATCAAAGTAAATGCCCGTTCTAAACTATTTGTTTATATGCGACGCCATTATTTATACATCCAAGTATGTACGAGTCCGACTCGCACGGTTTTTTTTGGAAACGTTACGAAAGAGGTTGAAGGTATATATACCTACATCTTCACCTCATAAGTTAAACCTCCCGTCAAAAGATCAACCCAACCTTAACTAGTACCTATAACAAACGCCTTAATTTGTGAACAAGGACATCAACCACGTAATATTTAGATTATTCCTAATCGGCCCTGTACTATCGATGTACTCCCGTAATAGCTGAAGTTTCGTAATAAACGATCCACAATAGGCGTAATTATGGACCGGACGGTAATTAGCACAGAAATGTGGTACAGCTCAATCAAATATATAACGACAGAACCTATCTTGATTGCTTCTTGCGCTTAATTATGTAATTATGTACTGTAATTATGCACTTAAATTGTCAACAGTCGGTAATAGGCGAATAGGTTGCACTCTGGCATTATTTGGCGATTATTCTATGTATATGGGTCCCAGCTATAGATGCTGGCGGGAAAAATTCTGAATCATTCCCGTCGAATACTTCGGAAGTATTCCGAAATATTCCGAAACTTTGGGAATATTTCAAATGCCAAAAACAAAACTGGGAAAATCGACCTTTTGAGTCGGTTAATATACCAAAACCTGCTCCTACCTAAGTATAACAAATACTTTTCTGAAAACCGCATCAAAACGTTTTTGCTTGCAAGGTTTGTCTTTATTTGTTTTTATTGACTGGGCTATTATACGCGTTAAGTAGGTAGGTAATGATTAATACCTACCTATGCGACTCGCGAATATTCGCGATGCCTACAGAGCTACATACAAACTAACCAAAACCATAGGTAACCCTTTTTCAAAAAATAAATAAAATATGCTAGGCCTGGTTTTTTATTCCACAACTGACATTTATAAAAATCCTGTTAATCGCAGGCTAACATATCTACCTATAAAAATATCAACATATACTTAACCAATCCCATTTATAATAAAATAAACATTTATATTTTACTCTCGTATCGTACGTACTCTCGCACTGAACAATAATTAACTCACCCACCACACAACAAACAAACACGTTAATTCCCATTTAATTATTCGGGCGAAACATTCGGAAACATTCGATTGCGGGGTACGAATCTTTGTCGCGGGGGGGAAAACTTCTCCGGGGAGCATCTCCCCTCTTACCGCACCCCGCACCGCCATCGCAGCGCGTCGCCAGCGCGGCGGCAGCGGCCGGCGCACAGAGGGCCCTATTTAAATTCATTTTGAATAATTCCGATTCAAAGAAACTTTCCCAGAAGTATTCCGGAATTATTCCGAATTTTTCAGAAGTTTTGCAACTATAGTCCCAGCTTTTTTCTTACAGTTTTGGCGTCGGCTTCTAGTTTTAACAGATCCTGCTGGTACGTACATAGCGAGACTGCGCTTCACAATCAAGTAACAGGATCATACGATACGATATAATTTTGCATTTTAATAATCGCTTTTTCAGTGAAGCATAGTGAGTATTAAAAAAAAATGTTTTCGTATAAATCGATAGGGAAAAACAATACCCATCGCAATTCCCAACTGTCATGTCCGAACGTGATTCAAATCGCGAACGTCTAAACGTAGGACGTGTCATTTGCAAAGCGACGGTTTAGAAGCACTGTGTAACGAGCCCCGTTCGTATGATTACTTTTGTTTCAAACAACAGATGTCCGGAATAGACGTTGATAGAAGTTTCGAATGGGACAAATCGATTCCTACGTTTTGAATTATTATCATCGAACCCCGCTAGAATTAAGAGGTTTAACAAAATAGCTGTCTACCTGAAACCTGGGACGATTGTTTTCTAATTTCATTAAATATTCCGTCAAACCGTCAGCGGATGTCAGTCAGTCTTCAGGGAAACCATATAATCAACAACACAAAGCTAGTAATTTATATACAGTACTCGCTCTGAATGTACCGAAATTAAGAGACTGCATTAAGACAGTATGACGTCCCAGATTAACATATTAATCAGACTGTGGAAGCAGGAAGTCTCTTCTCTTACTCTATACAGTACGCGAGAATGTAGTTTGCAAACTTTTAATTATAGTTAGAGCGATACAAATTGACCTCTGTTAGTCACAGGATAAGATTCAAATTGGATGGGAGCGTTTGTTTCAATAATTAATAAGAACATTCGTTTGGGTGTCACGTTGCTGCAACATTGTAAGCGAAATATTTAAGGAATGGAGGTAACACGGATTCGGAAATGAAACAACACGATACACCTATATTCGGCGAAACGAAGCTGAAATAGTATTCTAGAGCAATTATTTGCTTGCTTTTATTAAAGGGAAAACAAAACTAGCCTTCACATAAGTATTTGTCTGAACGAATACGAGATCTACGCTTCAGAAAATAAGTCATAAAATGCTTTAGCACGTAATAAAATAATGTAGTTCAACCAAAGTCACACGATACGACCCAACGCTCGGTCAGACGATCCATCAAATAACAGGTGAAAATAGGCCAATAACAGAGTGTCGCAGAAACAAATCGAAAAACATCTGTGTAACGACAACACTATCAGCTGACGGATATTTTTTTCGCACACGTACAGAAAAAAAAAACTGGCTCGAATACGTTACAAGCGAAAAATCGTTAGTCACTCGAAAAAAATCGTCGAGAATGAATGACGCTTTAGCTCACTCAAGTAGCCAGCTGTTTCCGTAGCACAGCTGATCGACCGGATATTGGCTGTTAGAGAGACTATCCCTCTCTCTTTCCCACCTCATATCCTCTCTTTCGCGGCTTTTAATTTTTCACTCTCCATTAATGAGGCAACGAACGCATGAAATGAATTTTTAAAAATCGAACGTGCAGTAACGACTTTTATGACGCCATTTTGACGGTAATTTTACAACGGGGCACACATTTGAACAAACTAGAGGTATATTACTTATGATAGATAAACTAGGTAGTTAAAACTTATAACGAACGTCATGCGACAGCGACAAAGAGTAGCAGCATAATGAAGTAATTTTCCCAACTAATGCCATGTTCAATAATAAAAAAGTTGCAAACAAAATAAGAATTATGCTATCAGGCACGAAACAAACAATTTTCGCCGTGTTGCGTGATGAAGCCGAAAAATATTGCAACTTCAGCGGTACACGCGATTCGAATGCGGGTTTGAATTTTTTAAATTGAACAGAAAACAACTGATTTATTGCAGTTTTAAAAATAAAAATGTTTGATATGTTCCACGCCTTGTTGGTTGTTACATTATATTAATCACAAAAAGTATCAATTCTGATAATTAGGATCAATATCTATTTAATGAATACCTTAATACTTTGGAAGCATGAATATGATACAAATGATGATAGGTTGTTTCATTATTGAGCTTTTGATCTGAGTATACTCGAAAATTAATTATCGGTTTCAAGAATGCGACGCCTCTACTCTGTTTATAAGTTAATTTTCATTATTAAAAGTCTACAACAGTTATTTAAGCTTTCCTTTTAGGGAACCAAAGTATCTCATTAAATTTGAAGTTTTCTTTACATAGTTATATAGTAACTCGTTCTTCGTTATTAATGAACACAAAGCTAGATCAGACATATTACTCTGATTTAACAAAAAAGCCATGGTCATAATTACGTTTAAACTATTTTCTTAATTAAATACTGTTAAGCTGATTCTAAGTTTAATTTTCCAGAGGTAATTTGAATAAAGAATTAATAATCGCTATATGAATAAACAATATGGATAGATTATTTTATGAATATACCTGTTTACATTGTTATGAATAAACCTGTTTATATTTCAACAAGAACCCGAACCGTATAATTCGCAAAAATACCTACCTATAATGTTCTTTAAACTTTTTTGTGGGAAAATCATCAAATGACTCTTCCTGTCAGACTTCTACTGACTAAAAACCCAACCTGTTCCTTTAGTCGCCCTTGCATTCCCTCAAACCCGGTTAAAGATAGACTTTATAACTCAAAGTATCTCTTTTAGGATACCTAATAATGTGAGATTTTTCCCTAAATTGGAACGTTTAAAATGAAAAATAGAATGAAAACGTACAATAAGTACACGATACAAGTTACAGGACCAAACCTACATATAAAGGGATAAAAATTGTCGAAATAACAATATGTAGGATTGAACATGAACTACTATTTAATCTTCAGATTCTTTGCTGATAATATTTTACACCTTGTCTACTTAAGGTCCAAGGTTATCTCTAAATCAATATTGTCAAAACCATTTGATTCTGTCGATAAAAATATACTGTCACTATTTCCGCAATAAACTTTTGCGTTGCTTGCACATTTCTATTGCATATATCCACATACGCACAAAACGTTTTGGGAATACTTTCATTGTGCGTACGGATAAGGAGTGGAATTCCCTGCCGGAGTCTGTGTTTCCCGATAGCTACAACCTGGGGGTCTTTAAACCAAGAGTGAACAGGTTACTTCTAGGTAAGCGTGCTCCATCTTCGACCACATCATCACTTACCATCAGTTGAGATGGTGGTCAAACGCAAGCCTATTCTCAATAAAAAAATCTAACTGGCTTAGCTAGTACCCTAACTACATTAGACTTGGTAGAGCTCACTTAATTATAGGTACAGACTCTAAGAGTACGTCCACATTACACCAGAATTATGAGCAAGGATTTTAAGTGAAAAGTTTCCGAGAGTTCGAGTAGGAAGTTAAGATGTTTATTAATAAACAACAAATTGTTCGGCCTAATGAATTAATTTACGTTTCCCTTTAAATATTCGGCTCTTTCATATTTTTAACCCAGTCACGGGATATTAGATACACGGGATAATTGTTCCAGCGCTTCCATAATTTAACCTGTTAATAATTACGTCATCATTACCTGGTAAAGTCGCCTGTCCGTCTATTTTGTTTCGTATTGGAAATATACATTTCTCATCAGAAAAATCGAAACACCTTGCAAGTTTATGTTTTGTTTTATTATCAGAAAAATGTGTATATTTAGGAATATATGTCAAATGTCGTTAAATAGTGAATAATATGAGGTTTTCAAATCTTATTATTAATGTTCTAAATTCTAATTCATAGGTTTCGTATTTTGATTAATAAGTCATTTTTACACTGTATGAAGGAAATTGATAAAACAACACACATAAATGAAAAAAAAAAGGTAAGAAACGTTTATTTAATAACTTGTATTCCATTCCCGAGCTCTTATTATTGCTTCCATACGGTTCTTCATCGATCGGATGAGAGTCACGATCAAATGTTGTGGCATTCCATTCCTCTTGGACTTTCTCGTGGATCGCATTTTGCAGCTTGGTAAGTGTTTCTAGGGCAGGATCTCTTGCACGAATTCGTCTCTAATTCATTCCATAGATATTCAACCAGATTCATGTCCGGGCTTCTTGCTGGCCATTCCATAATGGAGATACCGACTTCGGTAACATAATCTCGTACGACGCTCGCGGTGTGAGCCCTAGCATTGTCGTGCATGAATATGAAACCGTTGCCAGTAAAATGTGCATAGGGCATCACGTGAGGCTCAAGGCACTGTTCCATGTACCGATGACTGCTTAGTGCAAGCAGACGTGGTACAAACACAAAGACAAGCTTTGTCTTACCGTCGGCGCTGATTCCTCCCCAAACCGTCCACGAACCGCCACACTAGCTGACCTTTTCTTCAATGCAGCATTGTGCAAAGCGTTCTCCATCTCTTCTGAAGACCTTGTTCCTTCCGTCGTTACCATACAGCATAATTTTACACTAATCAGAAAAGAGGACTTTGTTCCACTGGAGGTATGACCAATTTAGGTGCTCACGTGCAAAGTTAAGGCGCGCTCTTCGATGGTCTGCAGTTAATTTCGGCCCATTTGCTGGCTCGTGAGGTACCAGTCCACGTTCCTTCAACCTTCTTTTAATTGTAGATTCACTTACAGCCACTTTACGTACAACATGAATCTGCTGCTGCAGTTGAAAAGTATTAAGGCGTCGATTTCGTAAAGAAGTTGTTAATAAATCGATCATCTCGCTCAGAAGTGACCCGATTCCTGCCAGATCCTGAATGGCGCGTGAACAAACCAGTCTCCCGATAGCGTTTGTAAACTCTATGAACAGACGACAGGCTTAGATGCAATCTTTCAGCTACAACACGCTGACTAAGTTCAGAATCCAGCAATGCCACCACTTGGTCGGCTTCTGCGAGCGAAGTATCCATATTTTTTAGAAAAAAAAAAAAAACTTTTTCAGACGTCCCAAAGTCACAGTAAACAAATAAAGAACAAAAAGTTTTAAGATAAGCGCTAATTTTTAGTTTTCAAAGGTAAAATGTACTCCAACTCTAAACACACATTTGTCTCAAAACAGTTAATCATTTCGTTTATAGGATAAACAAATGAAATTTTAATTTTGAATTTAGAATTTTCGCTTATCACTGTAATGGCCAAACTGCCAGCTATACACAAACTGCAATAATGTGATTTTTTTCATGGAATGAAAACTCTTTTATGTTTTTTTTTATTACTGATGGGCCCACTCTTGACCTCGATCCCGCCTGATGGTAAGCGATAGATGAGGTCTACGATGGGATGAGCGAGTAAGATAGGACAGAAACCATAAAAACGGAAGTGTTTCGATTTTTCTGATGAGAAGTGCATAATCGTTTGTGTATACAATTAACTAAGATATCCAACGAGATCTATAATATATGTTCTAGAGGAAACCCCTACTGATGAACAGCGAGAAATAGAATAATAAACACATTTATTCGAGTACATACACATTAACTACCATATCAAAATAATAACATGCGCCGAGCATGTCCCACCGAAAGGGTTTCCAACTCAGCATTCGTTGGGCGAAAGAAACCCAGCGCTAGTTTTCAGTTGGCACCCAACAGGGACACACGGACGATGGTAAATAAAATAATATGAAAGAATGTGTAGTGTTTTTAATAAATAATAGATATTAATTGGTGTACATACGTATAAAAAATTGCGTACGTTAAACGAACATTTTTAATGATCTATGTGACGCGCAGTTGACCAATGTTTAGCCGCCCGCTGAATAAAAGAGTATAAATAAAATAAATTTTTATCGATTTTTACTTGTATATACAAAAACCCTTATTTGTGAGTATATCGAATCGTTCACGTGTCGTTTCGATTAAATCATCTAATAGGTCCGGTTTAGTAGATTTATAGCTTTGTTCTGTTTCCGGAGACGCGTTTTTATTTAGTTACCGGTCGGTTATTATGATGTCATACCATAAAAATAAATGCCTAACGTTTAGCCGAAACTTGTTATACGTGGTAGTCATACAGATTTGTGACTTGTTCGTATTATTTTAAGAACTTCAGTTAGCGACAACGAGGCACGTTATATAGCATAAAAGTTAAGTTTGTAAAAAAATAGTAGAAATACTTGTAATTATAAAATAGCGTTGTAATTACACTTTTAAAACATAGTTTAATCCCTCGGTAATTTCCATATCAAACATAAACAGAGAAGAACGTAAAAATTGTGTTTAAATTATGTAAAAGATAACGGAATGTTTCATGAACATGCCAACCAGGGTGACATGAAAGCATAGTTGATATTACACCTGCATTTTGCCAAATCAAACTTTATTCCGAACACGGAAAGGT
Organism: Tholera decimalis; assembly: GCA_943138885.2. Taxonomy (NCBI): domain Eukaryota; kingdom Metazoa; phylum Arthropoda; class Insecta; order Lepidoptera; family Noctuidae; genus Tholera; species Tholera decimalis. Next base: position 30,757,642 of record OW964551.2, read on the forward strand.
GGAAACATCAGAAAATTTAAGTTTGCCCATACATCGCGTGTATTTCTACATTGTAAAAAAATACACGGGCGCCACAGTGTCCCGCAGTGTTAAAGCTCCCGTACTTCTGACCTAAAGATCCCTAGTAGAGTAACACAGTATTACGTAGCTGAAATACACGGGGTATTTCACTCGGTCTTATGAAAATTCATGTTGCAAAGGTTGGCTAAAAGGATTTCTTGGTTTTGGGAAATTAGTGTTTTAAAATGTCGTGTTGAGACTTCATAGCGGACCGTATTTTATAGTTTTCGCGAGAAATGAGTTAGTGCATAGTTTGGGGCGAAATGCAAAACGGTGGCAATGCAATCAAGAATTCGTAAAATATTGTGCATTTTCCGAGTTTAAAGCACGTAGAAGTAATAAAAACTATGCCATATTAGAATAGTAAAGTTGTATTAGTCCAAGGACCCTGGTTTATGTATTAGCCTGAAGTTGACATGAAATAAGTTGACGAAATAAAGAATAAATGTCGTTGAATGAGCTATGATTGCGAGATAATCATTCGCAACTGTAACATTCTAAAGCAAGAATCTATTTTAAAAGTATCGTTCCATCCCGGTTTGCCGCTACAAAGCGGTCCAATATATGTATCTGGAAGCAATTTAATATCACTCAATTAAGGTTACAGTACCACGCTATACCATATTACCCCGTGTGTCCCAATGGGGTACGAGCGTACGTCGGTAAACCAGATAGCTGCAATGCGGTTACCAACACGCTAACCATTACTTCAGTACGTCTATAATTATTACCATACAAGTATTTTCTATTGAAATTTTCTTGCGGACTTTTCTAGTTTATCGTAAATTCATAGATTAAGGATTCATTCTAATAAAGAGGTTGAACTTTGAGGTCATGGTTGGTTAATGAAGTTAACACCGAGTTCCTATTGATCTTTCGTATGTTTCTTTGAATTTCAGCAACAATAAGTGAATTTTCCTTCATGTCAAAATATTTCCGTCAAATCGAGTTTCACCATCATAGCCACAAAGGTCCATGAAACGTTGGTACATAACGTTTTCACTCGAAACGACATGTTTGAACAACCATCAACTACGCTGGTATTGTGCGAAAATCACGTCGAATTACGAAAATGAGATTCATTCATGTTTAAAAATACAAACGGTACCGACTCTGCGTAAGCTCGTTTTGTATAACTCGTGAATACGATGTCAGTATAAATTCCAAGGTAAGTTGCTTGGAAATATATCTTAGTCAAATGTTATGGAATCTCAAGTGCCTAAGTACATTTTAATGTATCTTTGTCTCGAATAGAGCTTGAGTAGGGTTTTGGTACGGAACATTATTAAAGTATTTAGATATCTGTTTGTTATAAAGAAGTTACGTTTGAAAGTACAAAAAAAATATTTTATTCTGGGCTGAATTGACTGAAGACATATTCATTAGACATTTTTTTATTCTTTCTTTATTATTAGTAGTATTACAAATAGTTCATTTTGTTACATGTTTAAGAATTAAAAAACAGGATTAAAATTGGAAACATGTTGTTAACTATTTTATATAATCTAACCCGTAAATATCTATTAGTATTTAGAATTTAATTGCAATTCGCATATAAATATAAAGGCCCTTAATTTTTTTACCTATTTGAACTTACAAATAATAATCGCAGATTGAAACCAAATTTAAGAAAAATCACAAATATCGAGATTCTTGGCTTGTAAAACTACTGATAGTTCGTGCTGCCTCCATCGTGTGCGCAGCCGTCGCATGTTCTATGCGAACAGATGGGGCATTAAAGCACCCCACGGGTCGCATTATACCCCAAATACGCCTCTATATCGATAATAGTACTGATTTATCGTCCCAAGTCGATGGTAATATTTATGAATAGCACGTGATTAGAACTGTCATAAATATACGTGTATGGCTTAGATGCATATTACCTCAATGCTTAGATGCGACATTTTCGTGGGAGGTGATATATTATACACGGAAACTGATGACGCATTTATCATAGGTATTTTGTGGAAGGGGTTTTAAGTGAAAGACATATTAGTGGGTTTCGCCTTTTTGTTAAGAATACAGCGATATCAGTTTTGGCAAATTTCCAAGAAAGTGCTGTACGCATCAGTTGTGCTATCTTTAAGGTTCAGTGCGCAATGTACAGCTTAGAATTCCAGTTTCAGGTCCGATTTAATCTTTTAAAAGAATGGATGCTTATGGCTAAGTATTTTTGAAAATATTGGCCAATAATGCTAGCCTTTATCGATACTGATGCACTGGTTGCACTGGTTGGGTTGTGTAAAATGCTACTGCAACCGAATGTTATTACGTAAATAGTTAGTATAATAAGGCATCATAAAATCTGAGCATATGCCCCAAATAAAACTCCCGCTTACAACTGCATTACAGCAGTTTTATTTTTTTCTAACTATCAAACTGCTGTAAGTTTTATTTGAAAACTAAAGCTAAACGAGCTCTGTACGTGTCCGAGGTACAGTCGCGCATAGTACCAGTTGCTCGAGTTAAACTGTGGGGTTATAGCGTTTCGTTTTAAGTGTACACTATTACCCGCACAGTATTTTTACTATGAATTCTCTGAAACTTCAGACTGTTATTTCGTATTCGTTTTTGGCTTTCATTACTAAACGAAAGAATTTTACAGTAACAATTTTTAATTTTATGTTGTTTTAAGTGTACAGGTAATTTTGTTTATTTTTAGGATGTATCTCGTTATGGTGGCCAGACATAATTTGACGTAGTAGGTAGTATTGTTAAACGGATTACATTAACATTTTAGGGAACACAGATACTGTAGTTACCAAAACAATGTCAATTAAAGTGTAAAGCTGCACGTATGGCGAGCGTGATGGCTGCCAGATGGATATAAACGCCTAGTTGTTTAGGAGCGGCACGGTTACGATTACCCCTGTATACCACAACCCTATTCTGAACTTCTCTGAAACATGGTAAATTTCGTTCGTTTCGCATTTATGAATTATACATAGCCTGGTTTTAATACGCTTCGGTAGGCAACCTTTGCAGCCAAAATGCCGGAAAATGTGACATGGTACAATATAATCTTGTTGCAATATAGCTAACATTCGAAGCAGGTAAATTTTGCATTCATTATTGGATACAGAATTAAGGAAAATTTATAAACATACGGATTTTATTACTCTTTGCGATGAAAATGTGATGTGAGATATAGATATATAGATAATGTAAAAGCACCTTACAATTTATTTTTGCGCCATTATAAGATATCTTTTACATCCCACAAAAAGTAGTCTGGATTATAAAAGTTTTATATTTTAACATAATCTTTAAAATATTCGAAGGGCCATTGCGTGCAGCCGAAAGCTTTGTCTTTTATTATTAATGGGATGTTTTTGTTAAAAAAAAAACTTTTCATTGCTTCTAATTTATTCAAGTAGGTCTCACAGGCGTTTTGATGGGCTAACTTTAAATTTCGGACTAGTTCAAAATACGTTCAGATTTAATATGAGTTCAGATTGTGTTCTTAAAATGAAATGGTCCCATCTCATAGGTTATTAAACTGTTATAATATTTAACCACCTTAGTCGACGTAATATTGATGATAATATTTCCTTTTCAGGCCAAGATTAGGTGATTCGTGCCATTGTGCGGTCCCAGCTTCAGAAACAAAACACGATCTCGAACCCTCTCAATACTTCAATGTAGTTCCTTTGACCGTCTTTTCGATCAAATAAGACTGCTATACACAGGACGTGTGCAGTGTGTGCATTCCGCAAATATTCTAGATAACCACTACAGTTGAGAATTTATATAGACTGAAATGTTACGTGTCTCACATTTTATTTATTATATTTTGCCTGTCCTCTGTCAAGAAGGCACGCTTTCATATTTTTGACAATTACCTACCTCTCTTCTATTCTTTGCTATAATCACACAATGGCTGTCGTAAATGTATGATTTCAGTTCTCCAAAATTATCAATAGAATTTGTGAAGTGAAGTAATAACCATTATCGTACAACCCCTTTAGTTACAGGTTGGGTTTAATTGATTTTCAACCCTTCCCTCGCAGAAACTCCAATTGGTTTGGTTAAACTTAAATTAGACAAAGAAACTCCAATCAAACAAGATCGTACAACCGATGATCCATCTAATAAGTTTTAAGATAAAAGGAAACCGAAACCGAGACAAAAAGACAGCACGATAAAAAATAACAAAGAATTACAGTGTACGATATCGTATCAAGAAATTCGAGGAAACCCGCATTCGGGGTTGTTAGGAAGAATTCCTTTGGTCCAAAGTTTTATAGCACAGAAAGCCAATAAAATTGTATAAAGGATCCGGACAATGGCACTCACTGAATTGCCTTCGTCATCTGAGTGACATTTGATACATACAACTTTTAATACACAAATAATTTTTTACCAACTTCAGAAAATTGTTTGAGTGGACTCTGGAGTCGGAAATTAATTCGAATTTCAATTTGTACTTTTTCTTTGTTCACTCATTGTAGCTTGTTTTGATTTTGCTGTCATTATGCCCGAATAAGCCGTGTTTCCTTTCGGAAACTTTGTTATTTACTTGTAAAATCAGTTGGATTTTGAGATAAACTTGCTCAATGAACTACTTTTAACAATTACGTCAACCTTCTTTATCTTCTTCAAACATATCAAACAGATTTCAATTATCATCAGCAATATTGTGCAAATATTTGCCATCTGTTCAATTTGCTTTTACAAAACCAACATTTGGCCAATCAGCCAACATTTTAAACATTGCCATTGCAGTCCATAAAACCGATAGCGCCGAGAGCAAATATATTAACTGATTAAATTGCAACAGGGGTTGTCGCTGACGAGTTATGCAAATTATTGTCGGGAAGCACGGTATGGATTTGTACTGTCTACGTCGCTCCCAAAAGGGATTTGGAAATAGAACACATTTTACCGATAATATTCTGCGGTTAGAAGTTGATACCGAAGAAACAGAAATGTAGTCACTTTTTTAGGTACACGTTCTAATCAAACAATGAAGGAAACCAGCCACTACTTTAAATAAAATTAATGATTTGATTCGTTTCAAATATTCACTAACAAAAAATCAAATATAAAAGCAAGGCGAGTCCACATTCATGAAATCTATTACAATTGAAAGGAACTCGAAAAGGCTCAATCAATCATCGCCATCATCCATCAAACATTCAACAAGTAAAAACAAAATGTTATCGGGCAAGCCCTGAAAGCAGTGTCGCACAATAAAGTTACACCCCTGTGGAAGCGGCGCAAGGTGCGTGTGCTTGTGTGCGTAGAACCGAACCATTTGTGTACTAGTGTGCGTGACAGAGCGTGTCTGTGAGAGGGTGCTGTCAATGTGTGCACGCTTAGGGCTGGCAGATGTACGATTCACACGCAGCTGTCGACATTTCCCCCCGTAAGCTGTAAAGTACTGTATTATAATACGGCACGCTTTCACGTAATTATGCATTATTATTACAGCCACTTTTTAAGCTTATTATTAAACAATTGTATTATTTTGTTTCGATGCAGTTGCTATGCCATTGTTATGTTTATTTTACTCTGCCACATGTTCGCCCGAGGGTGACACGACCAAACACTACATGTAATTACGAGCAAAAATAACTTAGGCCTCCAAGAGACAGGCATAGCCTAGTTTGGGGATCACCGGAAATTTGTGAAGAATCTAACAATGGTCTCAATAAATTCTATTCTATTCTAATAGTTTCTTTTTGGTCATGTACGTGGCAATTAATGGCTAGATTGATAATAATTAGGTTGTTATCTTTAGATAAAAATAAAGAAATGTAGGTATCTATTACGCCTTTGAGGAGTGACTTGAGAGACGTCACGGCGTCTTCACCTTTCACCTGACGCAGGTACTGACTGGACATGGTTGGTTCGGGAGGTACCTGTTTCGGATAAAGCGGGAGGACACACCCGGGTGCCGTCATTGTGAGGACCACCTGGAGGACACGGTGGAGCACGCGGTCGAGGTGTGCCCTGCTTGGGCGGAGCATTGCCGTGCCTTCACCCACGGCGGGAGAAGTCATAAGATGATTTTCCCACTCAGAAAAAAAAGGTATCTATTATGCAGAAATTAAAATTATTGTTGGTAACCTTATTTAACTGATTCCAAAGCATCGAGAGCATTCTGAGAAACATTCAGGTAAAAGTTACACATACATACAATTGTGTGCATTATATTTAAACCCTAGATTGTCCACAGTTACCTTTTCTTTGAGTGTGAATACAATGCCACGGCACGAATGTTTTATATACTATACGAACCCGTTCATATTAAAAATGAGGTCAAAGTTGGATTATTCTTTCTTATCCAATATGTGTGTTTTATGACACTCGTGTATAAGGTTTTATTCGCATTATTTTGATTTAAAGATGGCTATGCACACGTATATCTTCGTTTATTCCAGAAATAATATAAGGGCTCTATCTAGGCTGGATTTATTTTTAACAAAAAAAAAATATAATTGAACTGTTCTATCTTTTTTTAACCTCTAGCTCTCTAAATGTCTCATGCACACATGGAGGTTTCTATCTTTTATTATACAATATCTATTCTGTGCTTTTATGCAGTGTTTTATGTTGTGTGTAGTCTCCGTGTATTTCTAAGTGTTGCTTTCCCTTGCATTTTAAGATTCAAAATGCATTGGAAAGCATCACTTATCACATACACTTTCTCCAAATCATTAATAACGATACCCCCTCGTTATATTTTATTGTACCACCCCGGCTTTTACAACCAACATCTATAACTACAGAAATACATGCCCAACACATAAATTAAGTTAATGTGTTCATTTTATCTTTCGTGTTCACATATAACTCTGTCTTTGTCTAAAATTAACGTCTGCAAGTCCCTTACTCCGTATCCCACAAATACTTGTTGAAAAATTGCCTGACAACACATAGGGTGGTAGGTATAAGGCAAGTTTTATAGACGTAGGTATAATATAAGAAAAATATCATTTTATTGTGAGTGCGTGGACGTGTTCTCCTGAACCATAGTAGGTACATATATTGTAAGTTATGAACTGCTGTGTATGGAGTCCATTCGGTAAAAATCCTCACGATGACAGAGTCGCCATTTTTTCCGCTTTTAGAGACAGGAGCTTACTAGTCTATGGTATAGAAGCTTGTGTCGTATTTTCGGAAGACAAGACGTACGAAGAGGAATTGTTATTTATAGGTACGTAACGGTAAAATATTATTTGGTTATGTTGACGCTACCTGTGGCTTTATATGATTGTGAATAGAAATGAGTTTTTGTTATGATTTGAATGAATTTGTGATTACAGTTACGTTTTATGAGCTTATGATTTCGTATCGTACATATGTCAAGATTGTTATTTGTAAAAGTAGGCAATTCTTTCAAATAAGTACATACGTGGTTGAAAGGGTCGACTTTTTATGTTTTCATTTGTAAACGTGGATTTATTGGGCCACGTTTTTGTGGATCTTCAGAAATATTATGGATATCATTCATTAACATAACAACAAATCTTATTTCCTATAATATCTTAGTAATATTATAAATGCGAAAGTTTGTGAGGATGATGCATGGATGTTCATTACTCTTTCACGCAAAAAAAAAGCAAACCGAATTTGAAATGTTGATATCTAAAATCTTAGAATACACGGCTACTTTTTATCCAGGAATTTTCAGGGGATCTAGATTTGCACGGGAAAAACCTTCCACGCGAACAGAGTAGCGAGCAACAGCTAGCTAGTTACCTCATAACTTCATTATTCGTAAAGAAAAGTACTGTTTACTATCGTTCAAAGTTTATAGAAATGGTAGGTATCAGTAAGTTTCAAACTAACAGCCTAAAAACTCAGTACTACAAGCCAACACTAAAGAAACTTTTACATACCACATTAGGGCGTTGTCCACGGTAACAATTTACCTGTTGTCCGTCCATATATCGATTGTAACGTGATCATTAGGGCGCGTCTGTCTGTACACAACCTTGTTTGTACATCACGACACGAAATTGTGGTGTGACGACCTCGCTTTATAGAGTTTTAAGTGACTGTTTGTTCGGGCTCAAGGCTTTTTTTTTCTGATGGGAAAATTGTTGGATGACTTCTCCCGCTCTGAGTGGAGTGGAAGGGAGTGTCAGACTTCTACTGACTAAATAACCCATCCTGTTCCTTCAGCTACCCTTGCGTTCCGGGCTGCGGTATCTTGTTAGGACCTTTTCGCAACCCCGGCAGGCAATGACCCCATCACTAGTGCTGATGACTCTGAGGCGCGTCATACTATACTATCATACCGATAGAGTGGGAAGTAAGAAATGCATGTAAAGTGTATGTTTAAATTGGTCTTGTTCGAATTTGTTGACAAATACATGATTTGTTAATCATCATATGCTTAGCTAGCAACTATATTGGGCTCGGCATCGAGTGTTTTACATAAAGCGACTTTTTATCTCACCTCCACTAATCAGTAGCGGGGTAACACCATACTCCTTGGCTATACTAGTGTCCAATTTTCTGGTTTCTGAAAAACCGTCGCGACTGTCAAACATTTACAAATGACAGCCGGAAGCTGGAACCAACGGCTTAACGTATTTTCTAAGGCGATGTGTTAAGATGGTCAGCCACTCACGGACCGACCTCGGAGACCCTGACTGACTGATATTATTTAGCCACGGGTTCGTCAATGCATGACTCGTTAATGAATTAGTGGTTTATGTTGGTAAAAAATATGTCTTTAGCAGTGGCGCAGGGTGAATTTTCCTACCTTTTTTAATTACCTTGCTCAAGTGTGATGCGTGAATTCCAGTAACTGTGGCCCTGTGGCTGACTTCGAAATCTTGTAACTTCGTAAATAATTATTTGTTTAATTGAAAATAATAGATTACTATTTATATATTCATATATAAAATAATAGACTAATATTTGCCATATTTCAAAAGGAAAGCCGGTAGGAATCGGGTTGTATGGAGCCTTCGCCACTGGTCTTTAGTATTACTCCTGGATCACAACAGGCATATCAGTGGACCTGAGTCACTTTGCTTTGTGCAGCTCTTCTCGCCATAATTCAGGACATCTTAGAGCAGCCTCTAAGTTCCTCGTCTATCGAAATCTTATAAACAAGAACATTATAACTGTATTAGTTCAGTTATGCACATTACGAAACTTCACGCTATAGATCATAAGCAAAATGGATCGACTTGGATGAATTCATTTAAACTTCGTAGACTGCATAAGCCCCGGCGTAAGTTTTTGTGCCACTAAATTATTCATGACTAGAGACATGCCTGCGGCTTCGCCTGCGATTTTGAACTGTTTTTAATCTTGTTTTACAATGTTTTCGTGTCCTGATACTATGAATAATTACATTATGATTTTATATTAAAAAAATCATAAAATATGTTTGTTCGTTATCTTGATTAAGAACTAAAGACAATTATTTATTTGAATAAAGACCGTATATAAATACCTACATACATAAAATAAAAAATAAGTTGGCTCTCTTGTAGACATCCAATTTTCGGACAAATCTGATGAATCAAAAAAAGTCCACAACAAAAATATGTTGATTAAACGTAATGAATACTGAATCAGGGTATTGACTTCTTTATGTTCTTGTAGTTCTATTTTAAATTCAGAATTTTATGACGAAACATTTAAAACTAATCAACGATCTCCTAGACAGCAATAAAACAATCTTAGAACAACAACGCATAGAAGATGCGTCTAGAACAAAACACGAGCGATTTCGTGTGTCCACTTTATTTTCTTTGTGTGCGTGAGCCGAATGTGTCTACGTTCTTCAAACGCACACAAATATAGCTTTCAGTGATACCATTACCAGTACCGTTACCACAAAAATGGGAAAACGCACTATTATGTTGCTGGATCAAACCAAGTATTTTATGTTATGAAACTAAATAAGATGATGTTTTTTCATGTAATATGACTTATATGACATATATTTACGGAAGGTAAACGAAATGAGATATCGTTTATTGCGTTTAGAATGTTTGATGTGTAATGTGTTATAATGATATTATAGAAACGTATTAATTGCTTGAAAAATCTCGTTTGATATCAATTAAAAATATGTGTTGTATTTATGAAATAGAAAATTATTATTGAGAACATTACTTAAATGAAAAAAATCTTAATCATTAAAATTGTCATCTTTATGATGCCACTCTTCGAACTAACAGTAACTTTTAGTTATAAAACACTGTAGGTAGGAGCTGTAAATAAATATAGTTTAGTTTGACGCATACATAATTGCCGCCAAAACTATATTTTTTTAAACAAAAATAAGCACAAAAGAAATCAATATGGGTATTTTTTTCCTCACGGATAGCAACACTGAATTGTGATAAGTTAGGTTATTAGAATTTTTGTTTGATGGTCGATTTACTTAAATATAATGTATAAAATGTAAGTATTTACTTGTGAAATGTAATTTGATTACACAATTTTTGTTTTCCTGAAGGACTATGACATCCCTTTACGCTACAAACGGTCGTTTTAAATTATTTACTCGCGAGCACTGTTCGGCAGAATGTGACATTGAATACTGACGGCTCGTCGAGCAAAGTTAGCCAAAAATGGCTAAGTTTTAGTTGCCTCACGTTTTGCACTCGTACTATCCTTCTATGCGTTGTTGTTCTAAGAAAACAATGTAATTTCCAAGAAATTCACGCAAACTTCATTCCAAAGCGCAGCGTGAGTGTTGCATTTCATGAAAAATTAATAAATTAAGGCAGTACTTCAACTGGGGCTGTCTTACAAAGCGCCCCTTACATTTTCCCTGGTGAGTGCGGTATAATTACTGAACACGTTAGCAGAAAGTAATGAAAAACGTCTTCAGAAAGCCCAATTTGCATACAACAGAAACCTCACAATACGCCCATTATATTACATTTTTATGTTTTATACTCTCATTTCTTATAATAAGCGATTTATTTCTTACAGACACCTCTGCGCTGAACATTTATTTTAACATAAATATTGCTCATTAAACATGAACATGTAACAAATTATTGTATACCCACAATTATATTTTACATCTCGTTCACCAATTATTCAATTAAAACTGTGGGATGAGATTATACGTCACAAATTAAACCATTTAAATAACGCTTCAACAGCCATTTTGGATTCCAAACTGTCACTTTTGGCGCGCATTTTGACGACCAATTAGCGTTCCGAATTTGAAAGTGTTTGTGTGGAATGTTTTAATTGAAACACTGAACAAATGAACGAGTAGTTACGATAGTTTGCTATACAGGCGGGATGCAATTTGCTTCGGCGACCGTTTTCTGCTTAGTCACCCATCAAGCTGTATACAGGGTGTCATGAACACGTGCTGACGATATCGACTCAATTTTTCTGAAGCTAATTAGAGGCAATATTTTTTTATATGAAAGGCCCGTCTTTTTTACCGTTTGGTTTTGGAGGGGAAACATTCAATGGGCTACATAAAAGCCATGTACTCGGTCCAATTAATAGCCCCGTGGTGTTTACATGAAAGAGTAATGAATATACCAGGCTTGAGCGTTACAAACCTCTGTGAATCATCTAAAAAATACTTAATTAAAACAGCACTTTTTTGGTATTATGCTAATATTTACCAGCTACATGACAACGCAAAAAGTACGTAAATAATAATATTTAAAGCATGTAATAATATTTTTCACAACACAAGCACAGGACAACTTTATTTCCTACTTCGAACCCTCTAAGAATAGCGGATTAAATGTGCATCTCTTTCATACCTGTGAGTTTAGTATTGAGTGTGAAAGGGACCGAAACATTAGGCTTATAGAACACAAAAGGCAAATTGGTTTCGCTAGGCACCCCTCAGTCGCACCCCAGCTTTGCATGACACGTGGCCTGTTTAGGGGATGATTTTAAGAGGGGGTGTTTACTTGAGCTCTATTTTGTATAGCTCGGTAGCTTTAATTCTTTTTTATTATTATAATATTTTTAAGTACTTTTCCGTGGCATGTTGTTTGTTTACATTTGAAGCCATGAAAAGAATGAGCTTGGGATTGTTTTTAATTCTCTAATTCCTACCCAGTTAGATTTTATTTATTAATTCATTCACCCGTTGCGTAGTCTTTTTATAATGTAAAACGAGAAATATTTCAGAATTAATAAAGAAATCTGACAGTGTTTCACTTGGGTAACCCTTTGGAAATGTAACAAAAGAGAAAACAGATCGGGACATAAAAATTGGCACACCTTTACAAACTGAACTTATTTAGCGAGCACCGATGTATGATGTCAGCATCCCTTATGTGTAATCATTGTATTTAATCAACGGGCGGTCACGTGCCGGTCCAGGGATGAGGGAGGGTAGTTTATTTCGTTCCATTGTGTAGCCAACTGTTGGGTACAGAAAGTTTCGGCGATACGAATCTTGTATGATTGGTACAGTAATTGGTTTGGAGTTTAAATTACGTAGCTACAGTATTTGAAGGGCTGGTGAAAATTGTTTGATTTTCCAGTAGGTAGGAATAATTAACAAAACATATTTTAAAAAGACATAATTTATTGTTTATCTTTTAAAGATTAAATTATCTTTTTTAAAAGGAAACATACTGTTAAAGGATGTTCTAGCGTTATAGAAATGCTTGGCAAGTCATGTTTTCAATTGAGTGCAATTGTTTTAACGTTCATGCGGTTTACTGGTCCAAGTGACTTTCGTCAATAAAGTGCTTGCTGAAGATAATCTGAGTTAGAATATAAATAGAATATACTCTTATATATACAACTATAATCTGTGAGAATGGATGAATGCTAATATTTTATAAACAACGAGCGGAGCGGATTTGCATGAAATTTCACATCCATATAGTTTGATCACTTTGATAATGTGGTAGGTTTACAGTATTTTTTACGAAGCATCGGATCAATGCTTTTTAAAGTGGAGATAGTGGAAAGACTGGAGAGAGATAAAAGCTTTATTTCACGCAAGGCAAGCTGCGGGTAGAAGCAAGTATATGATAATTAAAACTCATGCTTGCCCCTTTGAGAAATACTAGTGTCCAGTAGGTACTATACGTTAGAAAGTATATAGCGATTGTACTGGCACAAACTTGTGACCTAGCTTGAAGCTAGCTCAATATAAAATTGTTACCGCTGAATGACAACTCGATCTTGAGCTAACCTAGCATAGTACTTTCATTAAAATAAGAGGTTAGCTTATACTGGTTTTGATGTTACTCACGTGTGAACAACGAAAAGAATGTTAAAGCAATACATAATAATAATGGTTTGATCGTATTCAGTTTTAAACACGTTTTCTGACGCTATAAATTATTCCAAGTAAATGAGTTCATCACTCCAATTTCAAATTATCGAAGGAGTCATTTTTTTTAAATGTAGTACCTAAAATTCTAGCTGTTTTGTCAACGTCAGGAAATAAAGAGGTTCTAGCTCTATAAACAACTGTGGGAAGCGGTCGCCTCCTTCTGCGAAGCAGTCATGCTTCCGAAGGAGGAGGCGGGCCGCGTGAGAGAGAGGATGGCGTCCTCCCTCCAGCCCAGCCGCAGTGGTAGACGCCCACGGCGTCGGACGTCGGCCGACGATCTCCGGCCACCGTAGGCGCGGGCATGCGGACAGCGAGTAAAGGGCAACTCGCTGTCCGACCATGGACCATGCCCGGGTCGACGGCGCGTCGTGTTCCACGCGCGCCTCAAAGAGCGTCAGCAACATGACGAGGCCCCCTCTGCAGAGGGCCGAAGCCCGCCGGGGTCGTGGGACTCATCCCGTTACCGTGGCCCCGGTATGTAAAGAGTTATTGAAGGAACACCGTGGATTTTAGTCAGTAAAAGTCTGACAGTCCCTCCCACCCTGCCCGGAGTGGGAGGACTTATTTGATAATTTTACCACGTAAAAAAAAAAAAAAAAAGCTCTATAAACAACTGTCAAAGTTAAAAATATTAACAATGTGACATTTCGCATGTCAAATTCATAGATTTTTCGGACTGACAGACTGTCACAAGTCACCTCCCCTTCACCATAGACTCACAATAGATTTACAATGCAAACGTTTCTAAATACATACTGGTATTGTTTCAGATCACAACCAATCAAGAAGTTTGATCCCAAAATGGCGACAGATCATTGTCACGTAGCAACCTTTTTCTATTTACTCTAATGGGATTTAATATAAGCCCCATAGCCGTAAATAAAATAGGTTCAAAGCGAGAATAGAGGATGAAATAGATTCCGCTCCAGTGATATCGAAAGGGACATTAATTTTCTGCCTACTTAAATTGGCAGCCTGTGCAAAGAAAGAGATATCAGCGATTTTCAGTGTAGCAGTCTATATACACTTCTGGACACATCTATTGGCCCACCTTGTATTTTCAGTTTCGTTTGGTCCTAGCTAAAATTTTATATTAGGTCGAGCAAAAAGTTTTTATGCAGTTTTGAACCTGGCACATTCACAATTTCACTCAATAGTCTTTTTTTGAATTTCGAACACAGAATTTAAAGAAACAAAAGACAATTTGGAGCCTGTTTGTTGATATCAAACAATCGAATACTAAGAAAACTTGGTTTTATTGGTTTACTTGGATTTAATTCTTGAAAAAGTGATTGATATCTTTGCTTTTGCAACAAACATTACTTATTCTTAACATTAAGGTGAGGTTCTATCAATAATCTATGGATACTTCACCTGAAGTCGCCGCCCAAGCTGTGGCACTTATTCAGGCCGGACACAGCCAAAGAAACGTGAGTGCTCAACTTAATTTAAGTCGATCTGCGGTCCGAAATGTTTATCGGAGGTACCTAGAGACTGGCGGCTTTGTTCGTCGCCAAGGAAGGCCACGATCTCGGGTCACAACTGAAAGGCAGGATCGATTCATCGTGACGACCAGCTTGAGAAATCGTCACCTTACCTCCATTGAGATACAAAACCAACTTCGCGACTTCCACGGAGTATCTGTGAGCGCTCGAACTGTTCGGAGAAGGTTAAAAGAACGCGATATGGTACCACACAAGCCAGCTAATGGGCCCAAACTAAAGCGAGCCCACCGAACAGCGCGCCTTCATTTCGCACGCAGTCATTTAAATTGGACACAGCAAGATTGGAGCCGTGTACTCTTTTCTGATGAGTCTAAAATTGTGTTACATGGCAATGATGGAAGGAAGAAGGTCTACCGGCGTAAGGGAGAGCGTTTCGCACAATGCTGCTTTGAAGAGAGGGTTGCTTATGGCGGTGGCTCATGGACTGTCTGGGGCGGTATATCCGCGAGCGGCAAAACTCAACTTGAGGTTGTTACAGGACCACGGCTGCCAACATTAAATGCTGAAAGATACATTCGTGAGTGCTTAGAACCTCACGTGATACCATACGCGGACTATGTGGGCCCAAATTTCCTTTTTATGCATGATAATGCAAGAGCCCATGCGGCCGGCATCGTCAGGGAATATCTTCGGGATGTGAACATCACAGTTATGGACTGGCCAGCCAGAAGCCCAGACATGAACCCCATTGAGCACATGTGGGACGAGCTAAAAAGGCGTGTTAGGGCTCGTCAGCCAGTTGCCCAGACGATGCAGGAGTTGAAAACTGCCATAGAAGAGGAATGGGAGATGATCCCTCAAAATTTCATAGAGCGGTTGATAAACTCTATGCCTAATCGTATGAGAGCTGTGGTAGATGCCCATGGAGGCAACACGCGTTATTAAATTAAACCTTTATTTGATAAAACATGTTTTTTATTCAAAAATTAATTGCCTTTAACAAGGCGCATATCCGACTTGTTAGGCGTAGGTCCATGTCGTATGGTATTCTGAATTCAAATTTAAAACTATACGATCGAAAAAGATGGTAAAATGTATCAGGTTTAAAACTGCATCAACAGTTTTTGTTCAATCTAGCAATCATATTTCGGTAGGGGCCATCGAAACCTAAACTCTAAGGTGGGCCAATAGATGTGTCCAGAAGTGTATTATTTTCTGCTTGAAAAAAAAAAAATGTATTTTGACAGTGCGAAGGTATTGAAGAGAAGCTGATGCAACGAGGTGCTTTCAAAATGTTGAATTTCCAGATATGGAGAAACACCTCTCCTTCCGCCTGACGCAGGTCCTCACCGGACACGGTTGTTTCGGGAGTTACCTGTGTCGGATCCGGCGGGAGGAAACGCCCGGGTGTCACCACTGCGAGGATCGCCCTGAGGACACGGTGGAACACACAGTGGAGGTTTGCCCTGCTTGGGCAGAACACCGCCGTGTCCTCGTAAGGGCGATAGGCGGCAACCTCTCGCTCCCGGCCCTGGTTCAATCCATGGTCCGAAACGAGGAGGCATGGGAAGCAGTCACCTCTTTCTGCGAAGCAGTTATGCAAGCGAAGGAGGTGGCGGGACGCGCGACGGAGAGGCAGGTCTCAAGGCCGTCACAGCCCTTGCCCACTCCCAGCCACTGTAGGCGTGGGCTTGCGGGCTTATGTTTATTTATGGCCTATCTCTGTTTCTTGTGTTCTATTATCTTTTATTTTGTCATATTTCCCGATTGGAAAATTAAAAACTGTTTTAGTTTTCACGATGTTTTAATAAAAAAAAATACATCAGTTTTTCTGAAATTCTAAACTTTGAACGGCTCTCCTGACATTTCTATTTTTGTCGCTTATACCCTATTTCCTTTTAACCGTCGATATGTATATCAAAGCCGTATTCATTTCTATTATAAACGATCTTAAACATATTCATTACATAGTTCTTTGTATGTGGTCTTGGTGGCATATTCATCATAGTTCAGTATAATGTCGTTATATTGAGTCTCGACTGCTTGAAAAAACAAGTTGCCGAGGTCGCAAATCTTATTGCTAACTGCCAACAATAATAGCAAAAACTAGTTTCGCTTGACAATATCTTTCAACTGACAAAACAGCTGATACACTGTACTCTTTCATTCATTCTTATTCATTCGACTCTTCAACAAATTAACTGGCTGAGCAAACATCGGAAAAATCCTTACAAAAAACAAACAAAGAAATTCGCTACCGTCTTGAAGATTCTAGTTCGTTTCACTTTGCAAAAAAGTGCCGAGTAAAAATTACTTCAATGGTTCAATAAAACATTGAATGACTCAATCGCTTTTGACTTGCACCTTGGTTACTAAGGGACACCGTTTTCCGCCACCTGTCATCACTGAGCCCGTGCCAGAGGATTTGCAAGGCACCTTTCATGCTTAACTTGTCTTTAACATATAGAATTTTTCAGATATCCCAATAAATACGGATTAATTCTGTTCCCTTCTGACTAGGGTAACGGAAAATATTCCTTTCAGATTTGAATAATCGCGTTATGAAGGATAGCGTTGGTGAACTTGTATTTTCAACACATTTTGGTGCTTCAAAAGAGTTTTGACAGGTTTTTATAAGACAAGATTTATTACTTAATTACTTTGCCCTTTTTAATAAGGTCACAAACTTGATATTTACTTATTTGTCTTCAACTATTCATTTTGTGTAAGTTAGTCTATTCATCAAGCAGTTTCATAAACAATTTGACAATATGCCATGGCGAGTGGCGACTATAAAATCTTTATTCGTTAACAAGAAATCGGCTTTGTTTGCTAAAAGTTCTTCAAGACAAATAAAAGCAGCTTCTTAGTACTTTACACAAGAAATAGTTAGCAGACTAAGATTATTGATGAACCCCAAATTGAATTTTAAAAGTATGCCAACACAAATCAATACGATCGTCGGTATTTACAACTTCGGAAATGAGGTTCTTAACTTTACCCTTACTTAAGCCGATCGAGGCAATATTGAAAGAATTCCTCCAACTTACAACAACAATAAACAATCTATTTAATTTAAAATCTAATTGATGAATAATTAAAAGTCGAACCGCTTGAGCTAATTTTTTTTAGTGAATAATAACCCTTGAAACGTTATTCTTTTAATTATTTGAGTTTGGAATATGGCGAAAATAAAACAGTTTAACGGCCTATTTTTAAAATTAGATTTTTATTTCTTTTTTTACGCTTGGTCTTCAAAACCTTTTTATACTTACTTTTAATTTTTATTTTCCGTTTAAGCTACGCAGTATTTTACAACGCGAAGGGTGAAATTACCACAACCTCATTATTATGGGTCTCACACTTTCGTGTTATGGGATCCCAAGAATCTGTCGATTCGAAGCTTATTTAATTGAATAAGCCTCGTCGGGATTGTGTGACGTAATACCCCATCTTTTCCAAATAAACTCGTATAATATAAACGCACAAGATAATGTCAAGATTCCTTATTAAAAATGTTCGGGAATAAATTACACACGGTTTCTTTTAGGTAGATTAAATTTCTTCAATTCTTTGTTCGGTTTACTCAGCCACTTACCTGGAAAAAAGAAATCAATTGTTAAAATTGAAAGGTTTTTTGTGCGAATTGTGAAATTAAATTAAAATATTCAAATCAAACAGTAATAAAATAGTTTAAAAAGTTGATAATTTTATTAATAAAGCTAAAAAAGGAAACATTAAAATGAGTAACTTTATTAAAATAACATTAAAACTTCGCTTGAAGCCACAGACTGCAGTTTTAAAACAGCTTACGTAGTTTGTTTGAAACGTAAACCAAGAATCAATAAGACGGGGCGTAAGACCAATAGAAAATTAATAAAATGTTCCTTCGAACGAGAATTATTTGCGGAAAAATTAATTAGTTTTGAAGAATTCCTGTTACGAAGACGACCTTCAGTTGTGAGCCAAGTTCGAGAGGTATGTACTTGTAGATCAAATGTGTTGACGAGATAAATTATTGGGGAAGATAATTTTACCTTTATATAGGAAGAGATCTGTCCAAGGTAATTAAATTGTAAAAATAAATCAGAATACGCCCGAAAAGAAATAAAAAGGAATATTAGGAAACCTTTATTCGGGTATCTCTGCAGATTCGTGCCTAAACGGCGACAAGTGAACATCTTCTAACAATAGTCCGTTGAGGGGCGAAACACGGTCAATCCTAGGTTTGGGTTGCATGTTACACAACCTCACCTTCAGCATGTGTATATATTTGCGGACGGGAGAACTTGCTACACTAAATATAACCCTTTTAGGGTTATATTTTTGTTTTATTGATTCAAATAAAAATGTTAAAAGAACTGCATATGTACGAAAACTTAATCCACAGTAACAGTGGAAAATTAAAAAAACCTACGGAAGAACTTACTAATCTAGAATTGAAAGTGCTACTTCGATAATAGTTTTTTACTTCACTGGACTTTTTGAAATTGGCATAAAAGCTGCGCGAATCTCTGGCCCAACTCCAAACAGTTTTTCTTTTGCACTTAAAAGAAAAGGTGGAACTTAGTGAGGAGTGGAAATTCTATTGCCTTGGGCATAAAGGGGCTCTTTGTACCCTAAACCCGTGGAATAATGGTATCAAGGATCGGTCCGTACGCGACAAAGCTCAAACGGATATCCAATTCTGATCATGGATGAAATATTGTGTACTATTTGATTGTGTGTGTACCTGAGAGGTATGTGAATGAACTGAGTGAGCTGTCGATACAAGAGCTAGGCGGGTTTATCGGAGATCACAGTGCATAGACTTACGTACTGGCGGTGATTTAAGGTACCTACTGTCTTGAAATGAGATTGTACCGAGTAAATTCCCGAGTTTATAGAAACTAAGTTACTGAAACGAAAAAAAAAAAAAGGTAATAAAAAAAAAAGGAACTTATAGGATGATGAGGTCACTGAAATGGTCTTACTTTCTATGGCTCTATGGCATTATTGAGTTGCATCCTGAACTTTGTAGCATCCAGATTATTTTCATTATTAGTTGAAGGTAATTATTATGAACTGCTTTATTAAAACTGTGTACTGCGCATCTTAATAAAATACTCTGCCATGAAGTGTCCATGTGCTGCTCCATAAACCATAGCGCACCTAATACAGTTTTATAATATGTGTGCTGCTGATTTCTCACTACAGAAATTGATGGAGTTTCTGACGGTGTTAAACTTATTGCCCAGTTGTGGGCTGACTCCGTCTTTTAATGCCATCGACACGCAAAGAAGAAGAATAAAATACACAGCCTAGCAAGGTATACTTCATTACTTAGCCAGACCTAGTTAAAGATTACGACAAAAGGCACTAATTATAAATCCACATCGTGGCGACCTTATGGCCATATTAAACAGCCAACCTTGACCTCCCAAACCAATATTTGAGCTAGCAACTTGAAAGCTTGCAAACAAACGAAATGCGACGCCAAATAAACCCAAATTGTACAACGAAAAACGATATTGACGGTTTAGGGGTTTTTCGTAAGCAGAATTACGACCCTTTGTTCGAGAGGGGGAGGGGTGGGGGGTAAGGGATGAAACTTGATACGACACCCAGACAAATAGTGTGACTTGCAAAACTACGGTTTTTTTTTTGTTCCGGGACCAATTTTTGGTAAGCCGAGTATAATGAGGCGGATGATATGAATTGGTGCTTCGAAAACAGAGTGATGTGAATGCCTTGTAGAACGGACATTTTTGTCATAACTAACCAAAACTTTATTTTTATTCCTTGATATTTTGCATGATTAAAACATACCTCCTGAGATAATATATATTTAACTGTTTGTTAAGCAAATAAAATATTTACACCAAGTATCCACAGTGCCCATCATAAATAGACTAGGTATTACAGGTTTTCAGTTATAAAATATTTTACAATTACGAAAAATGATTTAATTATTTTTACATTATATTAATATACTACAGTTGTGAAACAACTAAAGTGAATATAGTGAAAACTAGTAAATTATGCCATAAAATAAAAATTCTATAATACCAAATTGATGATAGTAAAACATCTCATTTGCAAACAGAGATGAGAAGCCGACATAGTTAGACCGATGTAACATTTTATGAAGTTCTACAAAGACGAACCGACACGAAACGGAATGGACTTCAGCGACAATTTGTACCGGCTAGCGGCTCCAAGGAAAATATACTGATAGTTCAGTTTCTAAGAAACGGGGGTCGGTTGTACCAAATAAAGGCACGAAGCTTTGCATTAAGTACAAGTAGGTACATATAAAATTGTCGGTAGGTACTTAATTTATGAACATTTTTCATCTATTCATTAAAAAATGTTGAAACTAGTTTTGAAATGTTTCAAAATCAGTTAGGTTTCGTGAAAATCAACAAAATATATATTTTTTAAATCCATGAAAATTTTAACGGCTAGATGATTTAACCAAATTCGTTTACAATAATACAATTATAGATATACACTATTACAGCTTTCTAGGTCAGGACTTACCTTTTTAACCGACTTAAAAAAAAGGAGGTTCTCAAATGTATGTTACCTCATAACTCGGAGACGGCTGGACCGATTTGGAAAATTCTTTTTGCGTTTGAAAGGGTATACTTTCTAGTTGGTCCCATTGTTTCGAAATCAGGATCTAATGATGGGATCCTGGAGAAATCGAAGGAACTCTTCAAATATTATAGGCACACCTATAGCGTTTTGGGTATTTCTTATAGTACCTTGAGCAGTTGCTTTCGAAAAGTACCATTTGGGGAAGTAGAACTGATGATGAAGACCACAGATGGCAACTGAAACTACTCAATAATAAGTATTTCGTGGATTGCGATTCGATTACTTGAGTACGGATGTTAAACACTTTATGCTCGTCGCAATACATACGAGTATGGTGATGTAGGTAGAGCTGATGGTCAAGTACCGGAGAACTCCTTAATAATTAACGGCTCTGCACCGGGAAAAGCAATATTTTGTAAAAGGTGATAAGTAGTTGACATTTTGGCTTTGGTAACTAGATAAATTACAAACCGATCCACTAAAAAGCGAGAAAAAATTTTTTTTTGCAAAAAATTAAACCGACTTTTTTATTTATATCGGTTAAACCTAATTGTGTCTACAAAATAATATAAAAAATAATATAAAACAAAACAAAGGCGTCGAAGTACTCCTCCATATCGTCATAGTCCGGAAACATGCCTAGAAGACTGACAGCATTGCCACGTTGGTCAAAGAAAAAAACCAGCAAAAAAATTATGAAAAAAAAACATAATTTTGGTTTTGAATGTTTTTTTTTTTACACAAGCAGGTATATCGAAAGAGATAAATCATATTACTAAAAATAAATCTAAACAATGCCATCCAAAGAAAGAACGAATAAAAATAACAATGCAAAGCTTCACAAACCGAACAGGGCAGCCGACATTTTTTATTAAATTGAATTAAATTAAAAGCAACAAGAATTACTTAAGTACCAATAGGATCCTGTACTTTCAAGTTTCATGCATTTGTCCATAAAAACCAATGATTAAAAAATGCAGTGAAAATTTTACCTCCTTAAGGGACGCAAACTAGATGGTACGTGTCAGAAATGGACCTGTTGCTCGACCTAGATACGGATTTAGTTTAAAATTCTTACACTTTAGTTTTTTTTTTTTAGGAATGTTTAATGTGCCTTGAAGTTTGAAGTTTTTGGCATTTTTTGTTTCAAACTAGTTTAGCCCACAGCTTGCGTTCGTAGTGATAATGTTAATCTACCCTTCAACTCACGGAAAACCGCCGGCGGCCACAAGCAACCAGCTTAAGTTGACCTCTAAAATATTTTTCCCCTATCGATTTTAGAGGTCAACTTAAGCTGGTTGCTTGTGGCCGCCGGCGGTTTTCCGTGAGTTGAAGGGTTAATATAGCTGCTACGGTTCTATCTATCTTTAGTTTACCAAAATTTGTCAATTATTGACGATTATTTAGTACTGGTCCGCCCAATGGACGAAATCCGACCACAATTTAAATTATTTAAAGGCTTTACATGTGCTCTGTATAAAAAATCATGTGTGCAATTCACACGTGGTAGAAGTGAAACCTTCAAAAAATTTATGTGTCTGTCTCCTTTTACTGTCGCTTTTTCGTTTCACAAATTTTCAAATCACAACGATGCTAAAGAAGTTTTCACTTCAATAAAATCTTTCTACTGCATCTCCGTATAAACTTTAACTATGCCAAATTTCCTAGTCACCCGTCCCGTCTGCGCAATTTTCGTAAAAAGGGGACAAAGTTTTTGATTCACGTATGTGGATTTTTACCCTTGCTTTAAGCAAAGAACACACATATTTACCCTTGCTTGCAAAGAACACACACTATCTAAAAGTACAGTCACCTACAGACAATGTCACTTTACAGCCTTCAATTCCACCAGTCCAAATTTTATCATCTAAAATGTCACTGGCCGCGCTTTTAACCAAATAAGGCGTGCCATACCCAAACAACTGTCGCAGGGGCCAGCGAACAACACTTGTTGCTATACCGCCTATTTATAGCTCTGGCCTATTTGCTACAGTGTGTACTCCGGCTTATAAATAGAATTTATTTGAGGAATGTACTTAAATCTTGTTGCAATTAGGGTCGCAATTAGAGGATCGCTACGTTTAGATGTAATAAACAACTTTTGAAGTTTGTACTTCGTGTGTACCAACTGCGGAGTGTTGAAAATGAATTCATGTTTAATAGATTGTAACTTACAACATGCTTATTAAAATTTTTCGCTTTCTTACAGTGAGCGATGACACGGTTGGCGTAGTGGATGAGCGATTGGCTGTTGCGCTGCGTGTCGTGGGTTCGATTCCCGCATGGATCAAATATTTGACATAAAGTTATTTGTTCCGGGTTTGAATGTTTGTTATGGTGTCCCTTAAATTTTGATGTCGAAATATTTTTACGCATACCTTCAGAAAACTTTCATAGTGACCTAATATAGTCTAGAAATAATTATAGCCCGTTTTATAAACGATTACCCGTGCCGACTTGCGATTGAAACTTGTCCATACAAATTGCGCGGGTACCGCGCTTGGGCCTCTAACTGAGTATTTTATTAGTTACTTCATACACGATTTTTAAGACTTCTAGTATCTATTCCTTATTGCATATAAATGTCGGCAGGGTTAAGGAGTGACAAACAAAATATTTTCCATGTTGGACTGCCTAGCCATCAAATAACCGATGCAAAATTACCGTCAAATAGACAAGTTCTCGCTGTCCTATTTTATAATATTCGCGAAGTCAAGTTGACTGTCAAAGTGCCAATCTTGTAATTAAAGAGTGCAGTATATTTTGAGAAAAAGCAAGAATTTATATAAAGACATTTTCTAAAATGCGTGAAGAAACTTATTGATTTATATCATTTACAAAAAGTAAGAAGACTCCGGCCACGTTCAAGAACCGTGAATATAATTTTAAAACTACCTTGATAACTTATTTGATATTATTGCACATGTTGATGCCTTTGAAAGAATTAAAATAGAGGAAGGCGAGGCATTTTTAAAGAAACAAAGAGAGCTAGGTCGACCGGGATACTTAGGTGGCTTTGACAAAAAATTAACAGAAAAAGAAGGAATAGCTAGTTAGGCAAAGAGGATTGGAAGAGAGTTAGTGAGAGAGAGGAGAGTTAGCATCTACTTCCACTACAAATAACTTGGGAGTCGCAACAAGAAAGAGTCAGGCCCCCTGGAGCACAGCATCAGGCATGATGGATGGCGAGAGCGATCTCTTCTTCAAAATGTGTTTGCAATCACAACTCCGAATAATTATGAAAGAAAAAAAAATGTTTGTTTATTTATTGTCACGTTTACGTGTATGTTTGTTTATGTATGTTAAACCTTGGCTCGAGTTGCAACTAAATCACCTAACCAAGGTTTGTGCTTAAAGAGTACGAAAAAATTGAAGCAACAATTTCTAAGACTTTGTTAAGTGTAGCCATCACCTGTGGTGAGAGAGAATTAGTGTGAAGAGACTGTCATATTATCACTTTCTGATTTTGAAGTTGACAAGCTAAAATTAAAACGATTGCCAAGTTAAACAGAAAT
This sequence comes from Tholera decimalis, assembly GCA_943138885.2. Classification (NCBI taxonomy): domain Eukaryota; kingdom Metazoa; phylum Arthropoda; class Insecta; order Lepidoptera; family Noctuidae; genus Tholera; species Tholera decimalis. The sequence continues at coordinate 30,782,508 of OW964551.2, forward strand.
TTAAATTGGCAATCACAGAAACGCTATGTTCCATGGAAGGAAGAAATGACCCAAGGTTTTTTCGGTAAGCTGCAAGTACTTATTTATGTTTTTTTTTACATTTCTTGTTGTTTTTTGTTTATTCATATGTTTTTTTTTTGTAGAGATAACGAATTAATTATTGGTGATGCTGATTTTATATCGGAAAACATTTCGATCACGACTTCAGATTGACGACGGTTTTGTTCAAGAAGATGTATGTTGTTGGAATGATAATGCAGTTTTTCAGGATGCTGAATAAATCGATTGAAAGTTGTGAATGATACCGCTGAAAGGGCTGTCAAATTAATAGTTGAAGAAGAATAAAAACAGTTCTTGTTGAGTTGTGTGTAGGAACATCGATATTTCAATCCGGACTTTAAAAAACTACATTTAAGAGAAGTCACCCTAGCTGATTGTTATTCTTTTCTTTTTAATAAAGATTAATTTTACTATGTAAATTTATTTTAAGCTAAGGAGTGGAATTCCCTGCCGGAGTCTGTGTTTCCCGATAGCTATAACCTAGGGGTCTTTAAGTCAAGAGCGAATAGGCTACTTTTAGGTAAGCCTGCTCCATCCTCGACCACATCATCACTTACCATCAGGTGAGATGGTGGTCAAACGCGAGCCTATTATCAATAAAAAAAGTTTTTTTTTACTATGTAAATTTATTTTATTCTAACTCTTATTCACTTAATTTATTTCATTTATAATAGTTTTATTGCCGACCCAAATTTGAGGAAAGGTCAGTCGACACGGGTTGTGATCATGCTAGAAAGATAAAATTTCACATTTGAGTATGTTTAAACATTTATAAAAAAATTAAAGGGTATGCCTTTAAAAATTAAAAAAAAAAAAAAATTGCCCATATACCTAAGGGACACCCTAATGTTGGTGCATGTGAAGTTATGTTTGTAAACACACCCACAAGGCAGGAAATAAGTGAGTGTCTTGTGTGATAGGACACATCAAGTGTCTATCTAGAAATTTTTAAGTGTCAGGTACTAAATCGTTTGTCTCATACATTCACAATCAATAGACACAAGAATATATTGAATTGTTTAAAATCCTATACTATAGGTACTAACTATATTCAAGAAAAAAAAAACAATAACCGTGCGAATCGCGTTACTGGGGCGCGTATTACTACGTGATTCCAAATAAAGCCGTACCGATATCACGATATGCGAACGAGTACAAATTAAAATCGATGCTAAGCGAAGCCAAATGGTGTAGAAAACGGCCCAACTTGATAATGTATGGCTAGAGCTGAGGTTCAAGAGTTTCCCGGATTTATTACGCAAGAATGTAGGATTTTTATTGAGCGAGATATTTATTCTTAAATCTAAAATTAGGAAAATTAAGAATCTAGATTTACTCTAATTTAGTTTCTGCCCTCAACTTCATTCACGTGAAAAGCTTTTATTTTCAGCTAAATTAAAGTATCCTATGTTACTTGCTGATAATATCAATCCAGCAGCTTTTGGAGTTTATCCATTACAAACGAACCCAAAAATCAAAAGTTTCCTCTATATCATATTTTATTTATATATTCATCGTTGTACAGAAATCACAGTTTTGTTTCTATTTTCGTTTCAATTGATTGTTTATTAAATTACCTATATTAAATAAACATTTTCATCCGAAATATTGACACACATATCTCACGTTCAAAACTCGGCCTACCGCTTCAGTTATCACCAAATCTAATGTCGATTGAAAAACTTATATCGAGCGTAACTTTAAAATATCGTTTTGAATTTAGAACTAAGTTCGATTGAATAATTCGCGTTAATTCAGGCGTAACATATCGATAAGATATGTTCTCGAACTTTTTAAATCGCTTTACGAAATCACTTAGTGTGTTTCATTAGTTAGAAATTCATGACTATGTCGTAGCCTTAGAATTGATCATTTCATGAAGTGTTCGATCATTTCATGAAATGGCCAGCTAAAATTTACGATATCGTTTAAACGTCAACGTTTAATGAAATGCCAGTCAACGTTTGGCCATATCATGAAACACAACCATTTAATGAAATTTCCGAACATTTCATGGAATGATCATCATATAAATGGCCATATCGTGACGAAAGCAACCTTTTTATCGACATTCTCAACTGACCACTGGGCATATCGCTAGTGGCAAACTGTGATAAACCGCGCGCGAGCCGAGCGAGCGAAGCGAGCGGTACCGCGGGAGCAGCTGGCAAGCGCTACATCCAAATTGGCCTCAGTTACTTGGCTATTTAGTATTTTTAGTGGTAGCTCAACATAAGTTATTGTTAGTTGTCACTTAAGCCCGATTTACACTTCAACAAGTACAGTAGCGAGTTAAGAACTCAGACAGTTAAGTAATAAGTAGTAAGTTGTAAGTAGCGTCCAAACGTAGGCGAGTGAGTAGTCATAAGTTGCCCGAGAAGAAGAAAAGAAAATAACACGTGTACGCGGCCGCAACCTACAAATTTATGGACTGTACTAGGGACGTGAAATAATAATCTATTATGGAAATAATCGATTAAAAATCGATTTTAATCAAAATAAAAATCGATTAATATAACAAAATCGATTATTTTCTTAAGAAAAATCGATTATTTATTAATCAAATTTTCATGCGAAATATATAATCGATTATTAAAAATCGATTTTTTATGTACAATGTCACATCCCTAGACTGTACTAAACTCGCCCGTCTACATGCCAGCCAGTTAAGTTGGAGGGGTGCGGGAGACGCGAGAGAGGGGGCTACTTCGCACTGGACTCGCCGAAAAATAGGATCGCGATCTATTTAGCTCAACTTATTCAACAACTTACTACTTAACTCGCTTTTACCGTTCAAACTACATAACAACTTAACTCGCCAATGACGCAAGTTAACTCGCTACTGTACTTGTTGAAGTGTAAATCGGGCTTTAGTGTGCATAATCTTGCTCAGTTAAATAATATATTATATATTATAATAAAATTGTCTGTAAATGGATAGATTACCACCTGTGCTAAGTTAGGTCGACGGAGCCCCGCTTCGCGGAGCTCCTATTTCTGGGTGGTTTAAAAAAAAATAACCACGAAGGCTAAGGCGGGAGGTCCACTCCGCTTCGCTCCCGCCTTAGCCTTCTAACCTAACCTATCCGAGTCGGGGTGTTAATCATAATGACGTTTTTCATATATATTAAACGTTAGACCAAATGACTTTCGATTAAATCTATACTAATATTATAAAGCTGAAGAGTTTGTTTGTTTGTTTGCTTGAACGCGCTAATCTCAGGAACTACGGTTCTGATTTGAAAATTTCTTTCAGTGTTAGATAGTCCATTTATCGAGGAAGGCTATAGGCTATATATCATCACGCTAAGACCAATAGGAGCGGAGCACTAATGAAGAATGTTTCAAATTCGGGGGATTTTTCCACGCGGACGAAGTCGCGGGCGGAAGCTAGTAAACAATATACATATTAAACGTTACACCAAATGATAATCGATTACATAAACGTCATATCAAACAAAGTTATACTAATTACGTTTTAGAATAAATAAATGTTATATGTAAAGAAATTATATCAACAGTTGGTATACACGTTGATTATATCTTATGAACGATAATAAAATGAAATTAGACCAAATGAGTTTATACGTTATGAGACGCAACCCTTTACAGGTGGATAATCTAACTATTTTACGATATTATGATCACTAATGTTTGGCCAAATCATGAAGTAGTCGTGCGTTTAACTGTTCATATCGTCAAACGATGCGTATTCAATGATCTGGCAAGACCACATCATGATGTGACCATCGATCGATGTTCATTTCATGAAATACAATCATTTCATAAAATGGTCGAACACTTCATGAAATGATTAATTCTAAGATCTGGCCACGACAACTATACCAGGACTTTTAATTCGATTCAGTATACTGACACAAGCTAATGTTTAACCTAATAGTGATGGATTCAATCAATCGAATAATAAAAGAGCGATTTTTTGTTTTACTTTGGCAATAATACTTTTCGATTTTTCATTACTATTCAAAACAATTCAGGCTTTAGGTATCGAAGACATGATAGATATAAAAACAAACAATAAGAAAAATATTTTTTTCAGTGATAGTGAATCATATTTTATATTTTCTCGTCAGAATAAGTATAGATATTCCACAACTTTCACACAACGCCATCTAGTCCCAAACTAAGCAGAGCTTGTGGTATGAGTACTAGACAACTGATAAACATACATATATATTTCTAAATACATACATATTATAGATAAATTACACCCAGACAAAGAACAAATGATCGTGCTCATCAAACAAACATTTGTCCTAGGTGGGAATCGAACCCACGACCTTGCGCATTGCAGTCAGGGCCACTGACCACTATACCATCGGGACTGTCAAAAGTATAGAAACAATAAAACGATCAAGTTCCACAAAACACTGCTATTTAATGAAATATATAATTTGTGACATTTCAATAGGATTACATAATATTTACATTATAAAGCATTTGTCGCAATTAGCAACAGCACATAAAACATATATGTCATGTTCCACAACAGCAATATGTTAAACATATCACAAATTACACTTACATGAAGAGAAAACATAAATAATTCCAGTTTGATTAACTGAAGGAAAATAAACGCAATGCAGCGAACGACGCGGAATAGTTAAACAGTTTATCGGAAAATAGGTACAAACATACAAAGTCTTTTTGTAAAATAGTGCAATGAATTTGGCATTTTATCTGAGTTTTTGATGCGACTTTACCTACAAGTCTTTATGCGAAAGCACAAATTACAACTGTATTAGATACGACAGTTTAAGTCGTCTTGGCTATTCGTTCGTATACTTATCTAATAAAAAGTTTTTCCAAAACATTATGAAGCAACGCAGTTATAGGTATGTATTTAAAATATTATTATCAACAGAAAAGTATCATAAATATACCAGATAGCATAAACTTAGAAAACCGACCAGTTATATACTCTAAAAAAACACTTAAATACTCGACGTACAAACCACATAACCACCCTCTTTCCTGTGAAACTTTTAAAAAGTAATTAATGAACTTCGTTAACGCTGCTTATAAAAACTCATGTAACTTGAACTCTGGTGGTGGAATTGGAAACTAAAACGCAACTCACACGAATTTGGTTTGGTGAAAACTAGCGCCATTGTTGGGGTTCAACTTATAGTGGTGGGAAAGGGAAGTCGCGACGTCCATTTACGGGGCATGATTTAAATACACGGCGCCATGTTTTATCTGGCATCTGCGACGTGACGGAACAACTAAGCACGCTCGTTTTGACGTTAAACGTGAGTCGGGTGAGTACGATTAAAAAAATTTTTTTTGACGATATGTTTAAGGTTGACGTAATAGGATCGATGTCTTTTATAATTTATGTTGTTTTGGCGCTTCAGGCTTTGAATAAATACATTTTCTTTTGTTTCAGCAAGAACAGTATTCTTTACAAGGTAGGTATGTATTTTTTCCGAGACTACCGAGTAGGTAATCAACTCATCGTGGAACTTAAGTGAAGTTAGCTGTTAATGTTAATCGTATTGATGCTAGGGAATTAAAAACTCACTTCACATCAGTAAGAATTTTGTAGAATGGTATTAAATCTTATCTAGCGAAGATAATCATCATCTATGAAAAGAACTCATATAAATAAAATATCCTAAGAACAACGGCCATCCCTAATGGTTTATTCCCCTCGATATTAAAACGTTTAGCGCGAACGCTATTACATAAATTTAATCGAAATTTTGATTCCATTTTAGCAACAATTATTATAGCAGTATTATGTTAATGGAAAATGTTTAAGAACTGTTCCAGGGCTTTGAACCACGACCTTGAAGGACAAAGACCACGCTACATCGAAATAATCAATGATAAATCGTACTCTAAAGTATATTAATGTATTAGGTACTAGAAGACGCGTGGGACTGCGCTACCGTGGACTCACTATAAAAACATAGCCCTCCTTCTTTGCAGTCGGGTAAAAAGTAAACTATAGCCTTCTCCAAAGCTTCAAGCTACTTCCATCCAAACCACCCATTACTTTTGAAGATTAGCGCGTCTAAACAAACAAAAAGCATTTCCTCCTTATAGTCTATGTATATGTATAAAAGCGAAATACCACACACTGATTAATCACGAAATATTAGAAACTACAACTTACAAGTAGTAAGGCTCTCAAATTTTGCAAGGAGGTTCCTTTCAGCCTAGATGCTCGCTAAGACTGGATTTTGCGAAATTCCCACGGGATCGGGGTTTACACAGGAAAATCTTCCCACGCGAACAAAGTCACAAGCAACTGCTAGTATTAGTACATATTAAGAGAATTTGTTTTGTTCTATTAACATGAGGTAAGGATTTCAATTTATTTATTTAATTCAGATTTCTAAGGCCCTTTTTTTTAACCTGGTAAAATTATCAAACTTGGTAGGTAGATGTATTATGTGAACCGCTTTCCAATTTAAAGAAAAATATTGAAAAATTATTAAAAAAATATTAAAAAAAAAATATTACCTGAAACTGTTTTTTTTTTTCATGAAACTTATGCGTATGTGGTATTAATAGACAGGTCTTTAAAAATGACATTGAAGTTTCTAAAACCACTTTTTCATAAAGTTAATCGTTTAAAAGATATACACTTCCAAAGTGGTAAAATATGTCCCCCCCTCTTACTTCTATAATAATGGAGTGAAAAATTATACAAAAAATATATGCTATGGTCCTTAATGTAAAAATTTCAACCAAAATTGGTTTGAACGAGACCGGGTTGGCAGTTTTTGAGATACAGCATATTTTCTAAAACCGCAAATAAAACTTTGTAATTCATACAAACACTATGAAAAACAAAGTTATTTGGCGTAGTTACTACGGAACGCATGGGCGAGTCTGACTCGCACATGGCCAATTTTTTAGTTTTGGTACGAACTGAACATTTTGGCATATTGAACCGTATGAAGTAAGCCCAACAAAACGTAACTGTTGTATATCGTTGAGGAATTCCCTCGACTGTCTATGGTCTCCATCATCAGACCTGTAATGGCATTTATAACCCATATGGGTGCAAAGTTCTCATCAATATAAATGAATTAAGTCCAAACACAAGGTAGCTACTGTAAACCGTTGAGGAGTTCCCTTAACTGTCCTTCGTCTTCATCATCAGACCTCTAATGACAGTCACAAACTATCTAGGTGTAATGTTCTGGTCAGTTCAAATTAATCAAGCCCAAACAAAAGGTTACTGCTGTAAATCGTTGAGGAGTTCCCTCGACTGTCAGGAGTCAATCTGATGAAAGGCTCCATCATCAGATCAACTCTAGACCTTCCTTAATTTGTAGTACTTTAAGGTACTTAATGAAAAATAAAAACATTCATACGGTCGAATTAAGAGACCTCCTTATTTGAAGTCGGTTAAAAAAAAATTGTTGTTTCATGCTAGGTTCAGTAACCAATATCCATCCAATTCTAAAAATAAGTATGATTCTCGTTCTTACTTTTGTTTCGGTACGAAAAAGTATCAACGTATTCTAGTCACAGTATACAAGACGCCACTCTTTATTATAGGTTTCAACGTATTTATTTTTTCGAGGAAAGCGATACACCCTGCGTTCACGAGCGCGTCTGAGCGCGGAATGACGGTTGGAGCCGTGCGTTCGGTAGAAAAATGTATGAAGAAATTTGAGACCGATTTTATTTTTCTCATAAATCATAAAGTTTTTTTATGTATGTTCAAAATAATTAGCTTAACGTATAGATAAATACATAGGCTATAACTTTCTTGTTATTTTGAAGTTAAGAATATGTTCCAGATTTGGCTTAGAGGTACCTATTCAGACCCCATTTTTTGTAATATTCTACGATTATTGCGACGATAAAAACGTATTTGTGTGAAAAAAAATATGTATTATATATGTATGGACTGTGTAATTATAATGCATTCAATGTGGAGATGAATAAATTATCTTGAAATTAAAACCATAACATTGTCAAAATTTTAACTCCTTATGTATCAAAATGGTACCAGAAAAACATTGATATTTGCGAGAAAACGTAAATGCGTCCTTAATAGAATAAAATATAAATGATATTCTAAGTATGTAGTACATTGAGATCTCAATATTAACCTTTGATTATATAATATCTAGATGGAGCATCAAATGCGCGCAAACGTGTCAAAAAATATCAGCCAACTGTTGGCTTACAGTTACAAGTTCTTACCCGCCGATTAGTGCCGATCGTGCCGCTTTGGTGTCACTACGTATTACACGCACTAAGTAATAAACAAATAACAGCGATAAAATGAAGGTATGTGCTATTAAACTGTGCCGGAATTATAAAGGAAGGGTAAAAAATACCAAACACATCACCTATCATCGATAAGTAACCAAAAACTATTTTTTTTTTGTATTTATGTACACCAAAGTACGCCATATTTTATCAGTGTTGCCAGCTTTGTTTTTCATTCTACCGACTTAACGTATTTTTTGTGTGTAAATTAGTTAGTTTATATTATTTAATTGGTGTACTTTTATTAACCGATTTAAAATAATGGGGTTTTTCAATTCGTCTGTATTTTTTATAATAATATAATGTTCGCATATTTTTTTTTGTTTATAGCCCATTTTAATAATAATTTTTGCTTTGTAGGTGGCGTTCGTTATTTTGCAGTAGAAACGGCTCATCAAGTTCTTCATCAAGGAAATTTAATGAGGCTGGTAGTGTAAAAGTATTTTGCGATAAGATACTACCACAAATTAAAATTAGATTTTTTTTAATGTGATTTGTGGGAGAATTGTAGTAGCTGGTATCATTATTCACGCACATAGAGACATAGACGCACAGTGTAAAACACCGCCTGCATGCAGTCTTGCTTGAAATTGTTGGCTCGTTTTCTTTGTTTTGACTGAAAGGCGATGCTCCATCTAGACCTTATATGTATATCCAAAGATATATATATATATAATCATAGACATAGCATCACATATCCTACTGCCATTAACGGTGTAGAAATATTCAGTAAAATTTGATTTAAAATATCTAATTATCATTTATACAGTCAAAAACGCATTAAGAAAATTTCCATTTAAGCAAAATAAGGTAAATGTTTTGAATGATCAATAAATATAGGCCGTTCATTATTCATCAAAATACATACCATTTAATGTTTCTACAAATCTTTATCAACTTCATAAAAGAAAAAGTATTATAACCTATTTGGAAGTTCATATTTTTAAACAAAGCCGACCCAAATACGCAAGACATTAGAACACTCCTTATTCAAAAAAAATAACACGACTGGCTAAACATAAACAAAGGAGACAAAATTCGACCTTTAAAATGAGGAAAAAGAAAAACTGAAATGTTCTTTTTTTTAAACGCTGTTATCACGTCTTGTCACGGTAAGTCGGTAACAGTCCATTAATCCAACAAGGGTTTGGAGTAAATTAAAAACGTTTTGGACGGCTAATGGTATAAGTTGGGCCACGTTCGGCCTCGGGAAGTAGTATTATGATCGAGTTTTAGATCCAATTTAAATGGCCTGTTTTGGGTTGGACGAGTGCTTTCGTCAAATTAGGATATATTTTATATATTTTAACTCTACAATAACAATAACGTAACGTGACGTGATGATCACGTCTCCAATGTTATATATAAGTTAATATAAATAATTTCGATTATTTATATTTCTTGATAGGCAAAAACATTAATAGCTATGGCGATTATAATTATATACTCGATATATAACATTTCATTCAAAAATGTTAAGGGGAAGTCTACTGGTACCCAATTAAAATCAGAACAAAGCAGGCGGCCTTGCACCGACGATACTGAACACGAATTAACGAAAATTCATCTACATTTAGATTAGCATTACCTCGCGATGGAACGGGAGTGGGATTTTCGGGATCATTTTTCCCTACTCTAGTATTTACTTTATTACCGACATCAGACTTCAGGCTTACTTATGTAAAAGAATATAACTATAAACTTCATAGAATGCGAGTGCCAAGAGTTTTTCATGATGTTTATTTTTATTAGAAGGTTCCACGCACTCGCTTCAATTGTAAATTTCGAGTGTACACAAACCATTCAAAATAACAGCTCGTTTAATAATTTAGCTGAGAGCAAGCTGTCTGGCGTTACGTTGAAAAATAAATAGAAAATTGTGTAGTTACAACGTTAAAAGACACAAATAAAAGCTAATATTACGCTTCAAAGTAAATGAACGTTTTAAGCTGAAATAAAAACTAAACCACATTTTCCATTTACGACTCCTGAGCTAATATCAAGGCTCGGTAAACATTCCATTTTACTTACCCCTTCGTTCCGACGTGGGTTGTTCGTCAACTTAATTTTACAACTCCGGAACACGTAAGCGTTGTACTGTTGAATTCAGTATTATTTATTGCCAAGTTACGCCTTATGGAGTGCTAGATGACGGCCGCAGTCGCCTCACGCATTACTTAACACGATCAACATTCGACGTAGACAGACGGTACTTTTTAATTAAATTTTCAACGATTTTTATTGCATGTGATTGTATTATGCCAATGATGAGTTATAAATGGTCAGTATTTAAAACGAACAAATTTATTAAGGTTTTAATTTATTCAAGTTTAAAGTTTAGATATTTATACTTTGGTCGGCAACTAAAGTTACGTAATCAATGCCATATTCACACCTACTTAAGCGAATTACGTAATCATCTTTTATATCTTTGTAACATATTCGTAAAATTGTAATATAAAATGTTAAATATGCAAGCGTATTACCAGAAGTGTTTCATAAAAAAACGTGTCGGTTCACATTATTGTAATGAGTTCAACGACATCGTTCTTTACGTCAAACAAAGCTATTTAAACCGATCCTAGAACCTCGAAACCTCTATTACGCCACAATGGCTATCCCGCAAACTCTCATACATTAAAACTAACGTCACCCTAAAATACACACCACTACAAACAATTGAAGGTAAATGCACACAAAAAGGTCATGAAATATTAACAAAGAAAACCGTTAGGGCGCCATATTGAGACAGGTCTAGTCCCAAGAAATAGACACCTGATCGTGAGAAAGTAATAGAAAAGGGAATCTGAGGGGTCACACAAAAGGCGAATAGTAAATTCCCTAGTAAAGTCAACGGTTCTCCCTGCCTTAGTCATATATATGGAACCTTTTTTTACACTTTTGTACATTGTCGTAAAACTAATTTGTATGTGATGCGTATTTTTTTTTGTTTGAAATCTCGTGAGAATCTTAGATTAACGGTCAAGACTGCAGTATGAATCAACTTTTTTATTTTAATTAAGAATACGGTCTTTATTTTGAATTTGACGTTTATTTAAATTTTATGTAAATTCTAGTTTAAGTGTTGTGTCGAACAATGGTAGCCAGTTTTAATGATTAAACATCTGCAAAACAGTGTTTCTGCTTGAATAGGTATTGCTACAGGTGACTAACGATTTTGAACGTACTTAAGACAGTACCTACCCAGAAAGTTGAAACTGAAATAACGTAATGAAAATCTCCCAAATAACCATTCCAGAAGCAGTTCTTAAGTTAGTGACAAATATTCCCCATTTTATCGCATTTTGTCGGTCTATACTGTAAAAATCTCGTTTTGAAAACTTGGTGAAGTGTCATTCCTATCTTATATGACGTTTGTCAGAATTGACATTACTTTGCCTAAATATTACATATTACATTATCACTGCAAATATCATAAAACATTTCATAAAAAACGTAGCAGAAGAGAATTTTAAATACAGAATTAGAAGCGGAACTCCTTCGCATATTACTCTATAATTTGGTTAGCTCCTCCGCTGCCTATCGACGTCAAATGCTTCATATATTTAACTTAGTTCACTACTAATTTGGTTAAGGCCCGTTGCTGACGCAAATACGCAGAAATCGTATTATTAATCCAACCGTTCGTTGGTATCGGGGGCCTAACTTCAGTAAAGTCTAAATATGGTTCGCGGTTTGCTGCAAGAGGGGAGTTGTACATACCTACTCTTACTGAAATGAACTTAGTTTGAAGCCTGCGTTGAAGTGCCTTTTTGGATTAAAATTACCCACGAAAACGTTAATATTAATTGAATTCTTAATATCAATTCAAAAATCAAATTTTTCATGTCATAATAAAATAGCTAGTGGGCTCTTTACGTCACCAGAGGGCTGGCTTGTTCTTCGACAAAAATCGGCTTAGCCATTCATCGTGGCAATACTGCCCGTATTTGGGCACTTTTCCCATTGATAGCGATCGGAAGAATTTTCGATTTACTGTATGATCCTGTATAAACGTATGTATGTAGCTAAATAAAAATATTGTTATTAGTTTGTATTTTTACCCGACTGCAAAGGAAGGGTTGTTTTTCGCGCGTATCTTGTAGTATGTATGTAATATTCTTTATTACCTCATATCTCCAGAACCACTGAACGGATTCACATAATTGAGATATCGTTAGATATGTCTTAGCAGCCCAAGTGTTCTTAGATAGGTGACATTTGAAAAAATCAAACATGGTGGCTGTGCGAAGTCATTATACATAGTGAAAAAAAATTTTTTTTTTCGAATACCACAATATGGGTATCAAATTAAAGGGGTTATCACAAGGATTTCAAAAAGGTATATCATATTTATCATTAGTGTAATACTAGCAAAAATAATACAAAGAGAAAGTTTAAAAATATGGACTTGAGCTCTTTCACTTTCTGGCTCCGGTGGGGTGCCAATGTGACACGACCGGGAAAATTAAAAAATTGTTAATTAATATTTAAACTGAAAAGTTGAAAAAAAAAAGTTATTTAAAAGATCTAAAAAACTGAAATGCAAGGAACAAGCACATTTTTCAACCGACGACCAAAAGAGGAGGTTATCAATTCGACGCGTATATATTTTTTTTTATGTATGATCACCGAGTACTCGAAGACGGCTGAACCGATTTGGAAAATTCTTTGTCACCAAGTCAGGATCTGATGATGGGATCCTGGAGAAATCGAGGGAACTCTTCAAATATTATAGGCACACCTATGGCGTTTTGGGTATTTCTTATAGTAACTTGTGCAGTTGCTCTCAAAAAGTACCATTTCGGGAAGTGGAACTGATGATGAAGACCACAGATGGTCGCCGAAACTACTCAATAATAAGTATTTCGTGGATTGCGATTCGATTACTTGAATGTAGATATTAAGCACTTTATGCTCGACACAATGCATATGGTGATGTATAGCTGATGGTGAAGTACCAGGAGAACTCCTCAAAAATTAACGGCCCAGCATTGGGAAAAGCAATATTTTGTAAAATTTTATAAGTAGTTGACATTTAGGCTCTGGTAACTAGGTAAATTAAAAATCAACCAACTAAAAAGAGTGAAATAAAAACTTTTTACCAAAAAATTAAACCGACTCCCAAAAAACACTGCAAAGTGAAAAATAACTTTAATTTCGGAAGTCGGTGCCAAAAACGAAAATACAAAACTAAAGACACCGACTACCGAAATTAAAGTTATTTTTCACTTTGCAGTGTTTTTTGGGAGTCGGTTTAATTTTTTTATTAAAAAAAGTGACAAGTAGGCGGATCCGTCAAATTTAAAAAAAAAATACGATCTATTGAGTCCCGCCTGCTTGTCACTTTTTAAAACAAAAATGTGCTTGTTCCTTGCATTTCAGTTGAGCAGTCGGGTTTTTTAGATTTTTTGAATAAATTTTTATACATACATTGATTTAAGTTTTTCTTGTGTGAGATATGTAAAACTATGAGGTCTTGAAAAAGAGAGAAGTTTTGCAAAAGATGATGATGAATTGATAGTCAGTGAGCAAAAATGATAAATTGCATAGGTAGCGACAAAGGTTTGTTAGTTTCAGTTTTATTTCTAAAACTAGTATTTGCGTGTTGCGCGAGGTGCAAGCACCTCGCGTGCTTGAAAAAGAAAAAAAAATGGGGGTGGGGGTGATGGGGGGGGGGTTGCACAATTATTTCGACTAAAGCATTGCACCTCTAGTATTTGCGTGTTGCGCGAGGTGCAAGCACCTCGCGTGCTTGTGAAAAATACTAAAGCATTGCTAAATCAAGTATTTGCGTGTTGCGCGAGGTGCAAGCACCTCGCGTGCTTGTGAAAAAAAAAAAAACAAAAAAGTGGGGGGGGGGTGATGGGGGGAATTGGGGTGGTTTAGTATTTGCGTGTTGCGCGAGGTGCAAGCACCTCGCGTGCTTGTGAAAAAAAAAAAAAAAAAAACGGGGGGGTGATAGGGGGGGGGGTTGCAGAAGTATTTCGACTAAAGCATTGCCCCTCTAAATGAATCTGAAAAAAAAAATGTTCCAAGTCTCTTAGATTCCGAGATCCGCCTAAATGGGGGGAGAAGGGGGGCGGGGGGGGGGGACTTTGAAAAATGGTTTTTACTTTACCGAGCCTCCTCTATACGAATCCGTAAAAAACAAAAAATACGGGTCTCGTAGTTTCCGAGATACGATAGGGAGGGGGGAGAAGGGGGGTGAAAAGGGGAGGTTTGGCACTTTTCCCGTAGGTTTGAGAGTTACTTGTTTACGAATCTGTCAAAATATACCCACCTCCCCATCCACCATCTGGGAGAACAATTATGTCAATGAGTGAGTCAGTCAGTCAGTGAGTGGTAATTTAACTTTATATAATATAACTAGTATTTGCGTGTTGCGCGAGGTGCAAGCACCTCGCGTGCTTGTGAAAAAGAAAGTGGGGCGGGGTGATGGGGGGGGTTTAGTATTTGCGTGTTGCGCGAGGTGCAAGCACCTCGCGAGCTTGTGAAAAAAAAAAAAAAAAAAAGGGGGGGGTGATGGGGGGGGGGGGGGTTTGCACAAGTATTTCGACTAAAGCATTGCCCCTCTAAATGAATCTGAAAAAAAAAATGTTCCAAGTCTCTTAGATTCCGAGATCCGCCTAAAGGGGGGGAGAAGGGGGGCGGGGGGGGGGACTTTGAAAAATGGTTTTTACTTTACCGAGCCTCCTCTATACGAATCCGTAAAAAGAAAAAAATACGGGTCTCGTAGTTTCCGAGATACGATAGGGGGGGGGGAGAAGGGGGCGGAAAAGGGGGGGTTTGGCACTTTTCCCGTAGGTTTGAGAGTTACTTGTTTACGAATCTGTCAAAATATACCCACCTCCCCATCCACCATCTGGGAGAACAATTATGTCAATGAGTGAGTCAGTGAGTGGTAATCTAGCTTTATATAATATAACTAGTATTTGCGTGTTGCGCGAGGTGCAAGCACCTCGCGTGCTTGTGAAAAAAAAAAAAAAAAAGGGGGGGGTGATGGGGGGGTTTAGTATTTGCGTGTTGCGCGAGGTGCAAGCACCTCGCGAGCTTGCGAAAAAAAAAAAAAAAGAGGGGGGGGGGGTGATGGGGGGGGGTTGCACAAGTATTTCGACTAAAGTATTGCCCCTCTAAATGAAACTGAAAAAAAAAAATGTTCCAAGTCTCTTAGATTCCGAGATCCGCCTAAAGGGGGGGAGAAGGGGGGCGGGGGGGGGGGGACTTTGAAAAATGGGTTTTACTTTACCGAGCCTCCTCTATACGAATCCGTAAAAAGAAAAAAATACGGGTCTCGTAGTTTCCGAGATACGATAGGGGGGGGGGGGAGAAGGGGGGGAAAAGGGGAGGTTTGGCACTTTTCCCGTAGGTTTGAGAGTTACTTGTTTACGAATCTGTCAAAATATACCCACCTCCCCATCCACCATCTGGGAGAACAATTATGTCAATGAGTGAGTCAGTCAGTCAGTGAGTGGTAATTTAGCTTTATATAGTATAACTAGTATTTGCGTGTTGCGCGAGGTGCAAGCACCTCGCGTGCTTGTGAAAAAAAAAAAAAAAATGGGGGGGTTTAGTATTTGCGTGTTGCGCGAGGTGCAAGCACCTCGCGTGCTTGTGAAAAAAAAAAAGGGGGGTGATGGCGGGGTTTAGTATTTGCGTGATGCGCGAGGTGCAAGCACCTCGCGAGCTTGTGAAAAAAAAAAAAAAAAAAAAAAAAGAGAGGGGGGGTGATGGGGGGGGGGGTTGCACAAGTATTTCGACTAAAGCATTGCCCCTCTAAATGAATCTGAAAAAAAAAATGTTCCAAGTCTCTTAGATTCCGAGATCCGCCTAAAGGGGGGGAGAAGGGGGGCGGGGGGGGGGACTTTGAAAAATGGTTTTTACTTTACCGAGCCTCCTCTATACGAATCCGTAAAAAACAAAAAATACGGTTCTCGTAGTTTCCGAGATACGATAGAGGGGGGGGAGAAGGGGGGGGAAAAGGGGAGGTTTGGCACTTTTCCCGTAGGTTTGAGAGTTACTTGTTTACGAATCTGTCAAAATATACCCACCTCCCCATCCACCATCTGGGAGAACAATTATGTCAATGAGTGAGTCAGTCAGTCAGTGAGTGGTAATTTAGCTTTATATAGTATAATAACTAGTATTTGCGTGTTGCGCGAGGTGCAAGCACCTCGCGTGCTTGTGAAAAAAACTAAAGCATTGCCCCTCTAAATCAAGTATTTGCGTGTTGCGCGAGGTGCAAGCACCTCGCGTGCTTGTGAAAAAAATAAAAAAAAATAAAAAGAGGGGGGGGGGGTGATGGGGGGGGGTCGCACAAGTATTTCGACTAAAGCATTGCCCCTCTAAATGATCTGAAAAAAAAAAATGTTCCAAGTCTCTTAGATTCCGAGATCCGCCTAAAGGGGGGGAGAAGGGGGGCGAGGGGGGGGGACTTTGAAAAATGGTTTTTACTTTACCGAGCCTCCTCTATACGAATCCGTAAAAAGAAAAAAATACGGGTTTCGTAGTTTTCGAGATACGATAGGGGGGGAAAAGGGGAGGTTTGGCACTTTTCCCGTAGGTTTGAGACTTACTTGTTTACGAATCTGTCAAAATATACCCACCTCCCCATCCACCATCTGGGAGAACAATTATGTCAATGAGTGAGTGAGTGAGTGAGTGAGTCAGTCAGTCAGTGGTAATCTAACTTTATATAGTATAACTAGTATTTGCGTGTTGCGCGAGGTGCAAGCACCTCGCGTGCTTGTGAAAAAAAAAAAGGGGGGGGGGGGTCAGTATTTGCGTGTTGCGCGAGGTGCAAGCACCTCGCGTGCTGGTGACAAAAACTAAAGCATTGCCCCTCTAAATCAAGTATTTGCGTGTTGCGCGAGGTGCAAGCACCTCGCGAGCTTGTGAAAAAAAAAAAAAAAAAAAGGGGGGGGGGGGTGATGGGGGGTTTAGTATTTGCGTGTTGCGCGAGGTGCAAGCACCTCGCGTGCTTGTGAAAAAAAAAAAAAAAAAAAGAGGGGGGGGGGGTGATTGCACAAGTATTTCGACTAAAGCATTGCCCCTCTAAATGAATCTGAAAAAAAAAATGTTCCGAGTCTCTTAGATTCCGAGATCCGCCTAAAGGGGGGGAGAAGGGGGGCGGGGGGGGACTTTGAAAAATGGTTTTTACTTTACCGAGCCTCCTCTATACGAATCCGTAAAAAACAAAAAATACGGGT
Source organism: Tholera decimalis (assembly GCA_943138885.2). Lineage (NCBI taxonomy): Eukaryota > Metazoa > Arthropoda > Insecta > Lepidoptera > Noctuidae > Tholera > Tholera decimalis. Next base: position 30,800,039 of record OW964551.2, read on the forward strand.
CTCGTAGTTTCCGAGATACGATAGGGACGGGGGAGAAGGGGGGTGAAAAGGGGAGGTTTGGCACTTTTCCCGTAGGTTTGAGAGTTACTTGTTTACGAATCTGTCAAAATATACCCACCTCCCCATCCACCATCTGGGAGAACAATTATGTCAATGAGTGAGTCAGTCAGTGAGTCAGTCAGTGAGTGGTAATTTAGCTTTATATAATATAACTAGTATTTGCGTGTTGCGCGAGGTGCAAGCACCTCGCGTGCTTGTGAAAAAAAAAAAGGGGGGGGTGATGGGGGGTTTAGTATTTGCGTGTTGCGCGAGGTGCAAGCACCTCGCGTGCTTGTGAAAAAAAAAAAGGGGGGGTGATGGGGGGTTTAGTATTTGCGTGTTGCGCGAGGTGCAAGCACCTCGCGTGCTTATGAAAAAAAAAAGTATTTGCGTGTTGCGCGAGGTGCAAGCACCTCGCGTGCTTGTGAAAAAATAAAAGGGGGGGGAGATGGGGGGCCTTAATATTTGCGTGTTGCGCGAGGTGCAAGCACCTCGCGTGCTTGTGAAAAAAAAGTATTTGCGTGTGCTTGTGAAAAAAAAAAGTATTTGCGTGTGCTTGTGAAAAAAAAAGTGGGGGGGGGTGATGGGGGGGGTTTAGTATTTGCGTGTTGCGCGAGGTGCAAGCACCTCGCGTGCTTGTGAAAAAAACTAAAGCATTGCCCCTCTAAATCAAGTATTTGCGTGTTGCGCGAGGTGCAAGCACCTCGCGTGCTTGTGAAAAAAAAAAAGTGGGGGGGCTGGGGTGATGGGGGGGGGGTTAGTATTTGCGTGTTGCGCGAGGTGCAAGCACCTCGCGTGCTTGAGAAAAAAAAAAAAAAAAGGGGGGGGAAATGGGGGGGGGGTTGCACAATTATTTCGACTAAAGCATTGCCCCTCTAAATGAATCTGAAAAAAAAATTGTTTCAAGTCTCTTAGATTCCGAGATCCGCCTAAAGGGGGGGAGAAGGGGGGCGGGGGGGGGACTTTGAAAAATGGTTTTTACTTTACCGAGCCTCCTCTATACGAATCCGTAAAAAGAAAAAAATACGGGCCTCGTAGTTTCCGAGATACGATAGGGGGGGGGAGAAGGGGGGGGGGAAAAGGGGAGGTTTGGCACTTTTCCCGTAGGTTTGAGAGTTACTTGTTTACGAATCTGTCAAAATATACCCACCTCCCCATCCACCATCTGGGAGAACAATTATGTCAATGAGTGAGTGAGTGAGTCAGTCAGTCAGTCAGTGGTAATTTAGCTTTGTATAGTATAATAACTAGTATTTGCGTGTTGCGCGAGGTGCAAGCACCTCGCGTGCTTGTGAAAAAAACTAAAGCATTGCCCCTCTAAATCAAGTATTTGCGTGTTGCGCGAGGTGCAAGCACCTCGCGTGCTTGTGAAAAAAAAAAAAAAAAAAAAGTGGGGGGGGGGGGGTAATGGGGGGGGGGGGTTGCAGAAGTATTTTGACTAAAGCATTGCCCCTCTAAATGAATCTGAAAAAAAAAGTGTTACAAGTCTCTTAGATTCCGAGATCCGCCTAAAGGGGGGGAGAAGGGGGGCGGGGAGGGGGGGCTTTGAAAAATGGTTTTTACTTTACCGAGCCTCCTCTATACGAATCCGTAAAAAACAAAAAATACGGGTCTCGTAGTTTCCGAGATACGATAGGGGGGGGGAGAAGGGGGGGGAAAAGGGGAGGTTTGGCACTTTTCCCGTAGGTTTGAGAGTTACTTGTTTACGAATCTGTCAAAATATACCCACCTCCCCATCCACCATCTGGGAGAACAATTATGTCAATGAGTGAGTGAGTGAGTCAGTCAGTCAGTCAGTGGTAATCTAGCTTTATATAGTATAATATGTAGCTGCTATTTTTAAACACCGAAAACAAAGTTTGAAAGAAAACCAGCCACTACTGAACCACAAATTGAGCGATAGAGAAAGGTCATGTGTCGTGATTATCGCTCAATTTGCGGGATCCTGTGACGGTAACTTTAGTTCAACGAATCAACGGTTTATTAACCTGTATTATGAGCTAATAATTATCCTAACAACTAGGGGTTTTGTTACGTCGGTAAACACAGTTTAATTTTCCTTTAAAGTGTCGGGGACATAATATTGGTTACCAATTGCGCATCATGACGCTCAAATATATTTTTGCGTATGATAGTTTCAATAGAGGTATAGTGACAATTTATTTTAAAAAAATCCTTGACATCAACGACTTTACGTAAGTATAGCCTCAACGTTTAATGATTGATAGATTTGTTAATTACTCGATTGATGATACTATCACTTGGGTGCCTCTGAAAGGCTGTCTTGTATATCCATGACCCTGCAAAGAAGATAGTTTAGTACGTCTTAGATAACATAATAGAACTATAACGTTCCAACTATTGGGTCACAGGCCTCCTCTCTATAAGAAGGAATGGGCCATAATCCACCACGCGGGTCCAGTACGGGTTGGTAGATTTGTGACATCTACCAACCCGTCATGCGCGTGCACAGGATTATGACAGGGTATGCGGCGGAGTAATCGGTCACAAAACCTTTTTCTTTTATAGATTTTTAGCATAGCCACAGCCACGCATCGTCACCATGCTACGATGCGTGGCTGCGTCTATGCTAAAAATCTATAAAAGGCAAAGTTTTTGTGACCGATTACTCCGCCGCATACCCTGTCATAATCCTGTGCACGCCCCTGCAACCCGTACTGGACCCGCGTCTTCGGATGTTCGGTCCTAGAACATTCTTCTTTTTTCGTTCCTTCACCGTTTTGAGAGCAATGGTGATTTAAAAATTACACAAAAGGGTTCTCTCTGTACCTCTTCCTCAGTATCTATTACACTCATATATTGTGGTTGCCTAAAAAAAGCAACCACAAACGCAGACATTTAAATAAAACCTTATTAATGAATCCGGCTGAAATTATTCCTATTGATTGATGAGTAAGAGAAGTTCTCAAACAATATTGGAAGAATTTCATCAGGAATAATCTTAAGAGATGTGCTAAAAGCCTCCATAATTGTCAAAATGCCATTCGGCAGGTAGACGTTTAACTTGGTCGTTTTCAGACGCTGAAATATAAAGGGCACGGAATATTCAAGTAATTAATTAAAGGTTACTGTAATTTATAGAAACATTATTGAAGTGACAAATTCTGATAGCTTAGCGGTAGCTCAACACAATTATTTAAAAAAATTACGTAACCGCTGCTGACCTTTGAATGTGTCTAATGGTAAGCGATAGATAAGGTGTCTGAGAAAAGACCAAAGCCTGATTGTCTGACCACTATTCCTTTTAAGGTTGGTTGGTTTCAGGTCGTAGGCTACACAGATACTGATAGAGTATTCCACACTTTTGCAACATAAAAAAAAATATTTACACGCCCATGTCATTGGCAAAACAATAAAAAGGTTTGTTAGATATCGCAAGATATTGCGCATTCTATCTTCAATAATGATACTTTCTTTAGGCAAAAAATCTACAGGCTTCTCACAAACAAATCGCTTCCGCCTCATCGTAACCATTAAGACGGCCATAGGCAAGCTCTTACGAGCAAAATGAACGTAATTAATTTGATTAATCCAGAAAGGCGTCTCCGAGGCATAGCCGCGATGAGTAATGGGGGATATTCTTTCTTTTTTTTTCTTGCAATTATGTATGGGCAGTGTAGCCTCCTTTCCCTGCAAATCAAAGAAAAAATCTTGGATAATATCTACTGGTATTTTTATGTTGCTACTGTCAAGGGTGGTAATTGTGTGTTTTTGCCCCATAACCATTCTAGACATTTGGTCACATACAAGTCAATTTATCAAAATATACCATTGCATGCGAGTTGGTCTCGCAGATTAAAGAATCCGTGCGTTAAATATAACGTTTTCATATAGGGCCCCCAATATTTTCATTAATTAATTTTATACTTTTTTGAAGTTGCAGCGGCAGTAGCAATTCTGACTCTGTACATATTCTGGTCAACCTTTCATGGTTCTTGAGATACAAGCCCGCTGAAAGACGGAAGGAGAGACGGACGTATGGCAGAAGGTTAGTAATCGGGCTCCATTGTTTTCTTTTCGAGTACGGAATCCCAAAAATCTAGGTACTGTTTACCTACCTTTAATGCAAACAAAATTGTAGTGAAAGTCTGTTTTCTAACTAATATTTAGTTGATAGTGATCGAATACCTAGCTAAACAAACTGACACGTGTTTTAACGGTTGAAAAACGTTTCGGCAATTATTAAAGTAAAATAAAAGCTTCGTTATAGTTGTTTTTCCAGTTATGTAACTAAAAACACACAGCCCTAAAAAAGGTTTTAAAAAAACTTCCACTACAAATAATTACGTACCTACAGAAAAAAAACACAAAGAATAACTCATGAATATCCGAAAAAGTTGTGGTGTATTTTTCATAAGCCTCCGTATTTTGTACCGTGTTTTTAAAGTTTCAGCTTAGCCTTATATATAATGGGATTACTGCTTGGCCAATTAAATAAAATTGGGCCCAATCGAAGCGCTAAAAGGGAACCATGTAGGTTTATTAAATTAATGAAAATAAAAATTAAATTGGCCCAGAGAGGATTACTCGAACAACAAAAATAAGTCTTATTACTTACATTTGAGGGCACCATTTTAGTAACGATTAATGATATTACCTGATTGTACACGAAGGGACAATAGATTTTGCCTCGAAGGCACAGGTAGTTACTTAGACAATGTTGTATTTGCTGTTAAGAAACCAAAACGTCAAAGAAAGCAAAGGGTAAAACGTGTTTCAGAGATGTAAATGTAGGTTGGTAATAAATAGTAAAAGCTTCTTGGAATGTATCTAATGCTTGGTTTGTCGTCGTGGGAATTACTGTTAGCATATTACTTCATGTTTTTTTTTGTCAGTTGAACGAGAAACGCAAGCAATGTAAGTGGCGAAAGAAATGATTTAGTAACGAATATGTCATTGTAAGTAAGAATCTGTGCGTAATGTTTCTCAAGAATATGTCTTTTCTTTGTTTATGACACTAGCGATATGACCCAGCATCGCACAGTCACTTTAGGTTAAAGAAACTTTGCCTGCTTATCGCTTCATTATCATTACCATTGTTGTCAAACGTTTATTAGATTTTGAAGAACTAAGCGGAGAATGAAAAAGTCAGATATCTACTTAACACGTTGAACGCCGTGGAGGTCAACATATGAGCGACACTGTAATAGCCGATAGGGCCAGGAGAAAATCCGTAAATATGTAAAATTTTACGCAATGTTTTTATTGCATTATTGGAGCGGAAATAAGCTAAAACTTAGTTATTGGTTACAAAAAAATCATTTTAGTGTTTAAATTTGCTATAATTTGAGTGTCACTCATATGTCGTCCCCCGTGGCCTATGCGAAGAAAAAATCGCATGTCCGTTAGCGGGGGCCGCGCGGGTCACGGTGTCGAGCACCGCCACCCGCGCGCCCGCACCCACGAGTTTAGAGTCTTTTTTAGTGCGTGTTTAGTGTCACATTGAACGCGATACGCTCACAACGCTATTTGGTTTTTGCTAATTTTATTTATTCATACTGCGTTCATATTATAAAAATGGATGATTTCGGAGATTTTGAGATAAGTCAAGAAGACTTATCACACATAGACAATTTAGAAATAAATTTACTCAACAACAGTTTTCTCGTAAGCTCGGAAGAGGAAGATCTGGACGATCAACCAGTTTGCCGGAGTTGTCGCCGTGTAATGATTTTTGATAGTTATGAAAGTGAGTTGGACCAGCTACAAATTACTTTGAATACTATGAGTACTCCGTCGACATCTGCAAGTACATGGATGCAACCAGCAGGTAATCAGCGACAAATTATTGCTTTCACTGAGATTCCTGGTTTGCCTTTTAATATCCGCTCTGCTATGATTAACAAATCGCCATATAATTTTTACTGCCTTTTGGTGTCAGACGAAATTTTTGAGAAAATAGTGTATGATACTAACGAGTTTGCTATACACAAAATAGCCGCACGAGAAGCTTCAAAGTCAGCACGCATACGCTATTGGTCGCCCACTAATGTTGATGAAATGAAAAACTTTTTTGGTTTGATATTATTTATGGGATTGGTGAAGCTTCCAAAAATGAGTGACTATTGGTCCAAGGACGAAATAATAGGACATGCTTTTGCACAAAAAATAATGTCTCGGAACAGGTTTGAGCTGTTATTACAAATGTTACATTTTTCTAAAGAAGATGACGCTCACAAGACTGATCGATTACATCGCATTCGAACCCTTCTGGACCTAATGAACGAAAATTTCAAGAATCATTACACTCCTGGCGAAGATCTGTGCATTGACGAGAGTGTCGTACCATTTCGGGGAAGAATTATTTTCAGACAGTACAATAAACAGAAACGACATAAGTATGGTGTAAAGGAATTTAAACTATGCACATTACCTGGCTATACCTACAAAATCTGTATTTATGCGGGCAAACAAAATGATCAAATCAATACTACGACTGAAAACGTTGTGATGTCGTTGTGCAGTGACCTTTTAAACAAAGGGCACACATTATATACTGACAATTGGTACACAAGTGTCAGTTTAGCTAGAAAACTTTTGTCAAATGAAACGCACCTCGTCGGTACAATTCGTAAAAACAGGAAAGGAAACGAGGCGAATATATTGCCATGGAGAGTACTGATGGAATAACTCTATTAAAATGGAAAGACAAAAGGGACGTTTACGTTCTTTCTACAAAGCATTCCACCCAATTCCAATCCGTCACGAAGCGAGGTAAAACCACTTTGAAGCCTAAAATCGTACTAGATTACAACAAGGCGAAAGGAGCCGTCGATTTATCTGACCAGATGGCCGCATATTCGACACCTTTGAGAAAATCCGTCAAATGGTATAAAAAAGTGGCAATAAATTTGCTTCTAAACACGGCCATTGTTAATGCTTTAATATTGTACAAGACCGTTACTGGGAAAAACATGCAAGTAGTTGAATTCAGGAAAGAGATATTGAAGGGTTTATTGTCAAAAAAGGAAGAACAACCAATAGAAACCTTGAGGCCCAAACGTATAAAGCACAAGCTCACGAAAAAAGAAGGTACCGCCAAAAATAATCGTCGTACATGTCAAAATTGTTATAAACATAACGTTGAGATAATGGGAAGGGCTTTGGCAAAAAACAAGACGAAAAAGGTGGTTACATTTTGTGAAACTTGCCCAAATAAACCATATCTCTGTTACGACTGTTTTTATCAAGTTCATTAGAATAATTTTGTGATGTAAGTTTAAGTTTACCTGGCATTGATCTCAAATTAAGTCTGATTTTGCATGTGTTCCTCATATAAATAAATATATAAATGAATATTAACTAATACTATTTTGTTTTTTATTTAGTACACAGATACCTACCTACACAGAGACCTACATTTCCTATTTGTAATCAAAATTTATCCAAATTGGTTTCGACGTTATAGCATAATTGAACGCAACACTATCATACACACTCATATTCTCACTACATTGCAAATATGGCTTAGAAAACTTGACATATTTTTTTAGGTATTATGTTTACATAAAAACCAACTGAACTGCATTAGTCTGCAGGGCCATGGGGGTCACGTAATACCGAGATTTGCTTAGAACAATTATCCGACGGCTCCATAGACACGTTTGAAATCAACTCCAGCTTGCGGTCACATGTTGTCCCCCGCAGCTCCAACGGAACAGTTAAGGGTCGACCAAATGGTGCCCCCCATGGCCCAAATGGAAAAACGAAAAAAACGCACTGGCGTTCAACGTGTTAATATATTATAGAAACGAGATGGACATAAGAAAAGAAAAATATATTAAATAAGTATAACGCCTACAGCTTAGAACATTAAGTTTTAATTACGCAAATCATTGCAACAATATTATTCTCAGGCGCTACGTGTGAGAGAACCGACTATTACCTTGTTTAATTAATGTTACAATAATGACGAATTATTACCGACAGCGAGCAAAAGCATAGACGCACAGAAATTGCAGCCATTCACTAGACCTTCAAAGACATTAAATTTTGTCTAAGCTAGCGAGCGAAGTCTTAAAATAACTTAGTAGGCTCTAGGGCAGTCCAACTTTTATGCAGCTTTAAAAAAAGTTACGCATGAAAAGAGGTTAAGTAAGAGGACAGTTACTGGCGCCAAGCAACGCCGCGGGGAGATACAAGTTTCACAATGTAAACAAAAATTCTTTTGATAGATCGTGCGTCAAAGAAGGAACTTTTAAAAGAAAATAAAGTCTCTCCTGCGACATTTTGATTTTGTATTTAAAATGTGGTTGATGGAGTTTCGTTTGTAGGTCATTTGTAAGGCCGTGCGCGCACTGCGTTGCGTTTTGGAAACGCAAGGCCGTGTGCGCACTGCGTTGCGTTTTGGAAACGCAAAATCTGTGAAGTATGGAGTGTCATAGAAGTGCGCGCACTGCGGTGGAATAAACGCGTGCGGTAGTCACCGGTGGCCCCCCGCTGCAAATTTGCGGTGAATCTACCGCAAATATTTTTGTATCGCATAGGAATGTATGTAGTACCGCGCACTGCGGTGAAAAAAACGCACGTTTTGTCTGATAATGTTGCCATACATACAGATTTCTTTGTATTTATACATTTTTTCGATGTATGATACAGATTAGCACTCGATACAGATTTTTATACAAATTTCACACTGTATTGATCAAATTAACTGTTACAACTAAAACAAAACTTAGCAAAATAAATTACCTAGATACCGCATTTATTATGTTACAATTATGTTGCAATTTCATGAGTGTTATTTATATAACATCATCTTACTGCCCTTATCCCAGTTACAAAATTTTTGAAATGTTCTAACGAGATACCGCGGCCCCGAAACTTAAGAGCAGCTGAAGGAACAGGGTGGGTTTTCAGTCAGTAGAAGTCTGACACACTTTTCCGCTTAACCCAGAACGGGAGAAGTCATTCGATGATTTTCCCATCCGGCAAAAAAAGGGGCTCGGCGCTGTTGCGTTTTCTTCATCCATTCTCTTCTGACAGACGTCACACCATCATTTACTTCTTTTTCTTTTGTTTATAACATTGAGCCTTATTATTAAAATGTCAGTTACTATTTGGGAAGGTAGTGCAAGATACTACAGACCGACAAACTTTCAGACACACATTAAACAGCTTCTAGCAAAATTCTAGCTAGTTTTTGAGAGTCGGTCGCAAAGGGATTCGCTCGAGTCCAGGGCCACGAGTGAAACGGACAACACATCTATAGGTACATGTTTAAATCTTTTAACCTTTGGACTCTTCGGGATTCAGATAGTTTTGGAAATGTGAAGCGATACAGTTCAACAATGTTTAGTTTAGATTTAAGTAGACGTAAAGGACACTCCATTTCCAGTATAAATCGAAGCACCTCGCAAGTTTAGTTTTGAATATATAATAATAATAATAATAAAATACTTTATTTTCAGACCAAATCTATTTTTTTTTTAAATAATAAACAAAATAAATAAATTTTGTCAGTTAATGGGGAATATTATAAGTTATAGTTTAACGGAATTAAATTTCTTCTTTACCGTCCCTTACCCGTCTCGAGGGTTTAGAAAGACTCACAAGCACAAATAACAAGATCAGAATCATTCGATAGACCATACAAAGATTAGTTCCGTGCAGGTATCGTACCCGCACGACAAACAGCGCAGCAGCCAATCACTTAACCATTGCGCCAACCGATACTACAGCCGTAGTATGTTGCTATTTATAGTTGCTTTGATTTTAGCAGCCATTTTAGTTTATTTTATTGATAATAGGTTCGCGTTTGGCCACCATCTCCCCTGATAGCAAGCGACAAAGTGGACGAAGATGAAGCACGCTTACCTAGAAGTAACCTATTCACTCTAAACTTAAAGACCCCCAGATAAAAGCTAGCAGGAAACACACTTTTTTTAGTTGCTGATATTGTTCTGTAAGAATCATCCGCCATAACGCTAACCCCGTACCAATATTTGAGAAACCATCTACCGATCTTACAATAAATTAACGACCGAGCTATGACACCTTCTAGCCAAAATGCTTCAACTTAAAATCCAGTATTTCTATTAAATTACGGCTTTTCGAGATAAACAACAAAGACACACCCTGTTAGCGATTCGCTCGTGGTCGCTTCTCCTAGTAGGTACAAAATCTTCAATGTTATTTCAACGTGATTAAAACTACTTGCGTGTTTTAGGTAAAGGCTAGGACATATTAACTAACCATATTAACTACAAGCTTCTGCCCGCGACTTTGATCTTGTGAAAAGTGTACCACACATGTACAGCGAATAACTAGTAGCCTACTTTACTCTTCAGACTTCCAGCTATCTTAGCTCCAAAAATAAAATCGAACTGTGTTGCTTCGTTTTGACGTGAAATAAGGCATACAAACGCATTTATAATAATAGTATGGTTAAGTAGTTACATGGTGTACATCCCACCCAAATGCACAAAACGTTTTGGGACTACCTACCTACTTCCATTGAGTCAGTGTTTCCTGATACTATGATTTTCTCCAATCACTCTTTTTACGAAAGCACTAATTTTGAACTGTATACCTATATTAGATCTCTCGCAACAGTTCTCAATCATTCCCTATCCGCTATTTAGACAGCACTATGTCGCAGCCGAATCGCTCCGGATTTGCCATTCAGATTTCTGTTGGCCGTTCAGCCCGATTTGATTAATGGATCTAGCAAATATCAGTGCTCGGTTCGTTATGAGACTCGGATATACGCGAAACAAGTCGGTCGAGAGACTTTTAGATTTCTGAGCGTCATTCGGACGGAAAATCGGCAACTGCCAGATTATTTTGTGTCTCGGCTTTATATTTAGGGGTGCTTTTACCGCACAGTTAACTTCCAGCGATCGTGTAGAGTATTTATTATCTGGGATGGAATGAATTTTCGAGTAATTCTTAGGTTTTGGAGATCCTTATCTCTATATTATTTGTTTTGACTGTATTTGGTCATAAATATTAATTTACATATTAATATTTATTTGCAAATAGTTTGTAATTAGTAAATAACAGTCTGTTAAAGATTTAAGAACGTTTCTTGCAGCAAAAAAGGATTGTGTGTGTGAACAAGGATGTTATGAAAGACTTGTTTTCAGAATGGTATTTAATTTTGGTTAATTTTTGGTGCAATATATGCTTTACGACTGTAGGTCTTTAGGAGTTATTTAGAAAATAATCCATTATTGTTTTCGTGAAAAGCACATTTGAGAAAAATAAGCATTGGTAAACAATACAATGTGGTTTTAAACAAATATAACAACAAGGTAAGCTTTAGCAAAACGTAAAACAGTAGCATGCTATTTTATAAACATACATTTTAGTAGCTTTCTACTTAAGTGCTTAGTTTTAAAGCTGCCTACAAGAAACAATTTTTCACTTATCATCAGTCAGAACTAAAAGCAAACAGCACTTGATTAAAAAACCAAGACAATATAATACGATTAAATCAAGTTGGTCACGAAAGATAAACCAGTTGATTGGATAATATATCTTTTCAATTTATGCGGGTTATAAAAACGTCGCGCCTGAGTTCCGTGACGTTTATTGGAGACCACCAATTGAAACTCCGATGACGTCATCAACCTTGGTGGCGGTTATATTTTTTATATATATTATTGGTATGCGTAACATGTAAAGGCGTGTTGCCAGTAGGTAATATACAACATGTGTTCGGAAAGCAGGTGTGCTTATGTAATATACTCGTTATATTCTATTGATAGTTTCCGATATAAATAATAGATTTTCATGTGGTATTTAACTCTTGCCTTTAACATACGGTTCGATAAAAAGAACAGCCTAATTACTGATCTCAGATAAAAATAATAAATAATCAACAAACAAAACAAAGAAAGTTATAAAAACAACCTTATTAAACAAGTCTTATTAAACACTAAAAGTAAAAAAGTATTATAAGTAACCTGACTCACCAAAGTAATCCAAATCCGTTCATTAAAGTCAGTCTTCTTCAAAAAAACTACTATTAAATAATTAATTTAGAAACACACAACCGTTAACAGCTAAATTTTAAAACTAAGAACGCAAACTTACGTTCGGAAACACTAAACTAAAATACTTTTGGACACAATGACTAGAATTCAACCGTTAGCGGAGACACAACCGCTCGCGTCGACTGCCGAATCATAACTGAATGTGGGGGTCAAGTTTTCGAAAAAAAAAAAGTTGTGCTGCAGGCAAAGGCACCCATACGTTACGTACGAGATCATTACAACAAAAAAGAACCCTAAATATTATCGGCCGACAAAGGCTGTTCTCAAAGTTGTCAGTGCATTTATTTAAAAAAAATACAATTTACATTTTTTGTTTTCTGAAAATAAATATATTTTCCAATAAACGTACCTACTTAGATACGTACAACAAGAATACTCGTATATTTCTATCATCGCAAAACATCTTCAATAACCGATATCATTCGAATAATTTAATATCTATATTCTACAAATAAATCCATACTTTTTTGTTGCCAATCATTTTCGACAACTCCTCAAGGCGATCTAGTTCCGTTCATTGTACTCGGCTATATTACATGGCAAATATATTAAAATTATATTATTAGAAAAAAGAGACATAAAACTTGTTCCCGCGTAAACAATTTAAATGGATATCTATTAATTTTTCACGTAGCAATTAAAGATTTATCGTTTTCTTAACGTTTTACACTTTTTTGGCTTTCGAAATGGTATTCGAAATTTAAATGACATTGCGGCTGGCAAATAAGGACACGATCTTTTAAGTTGTCTTAAGTTGTGCAAGGTTCTGCGTTCTTCATTTCCGTGACTAATTTATGACATAATTGATACGAAACATATATGTTTTCTAGAAGAATTAAGACATTTTGCACACAGTTATGAAACAGTCATCAGGCAGGTTTTAATGATCTAGTTCAGATCGATTGATTAATTTGCTATTTTTTAATATATTTAAATTTTTGCATAAGTGTGGAAACTAAACCTCATAAATTATATACAAGTCTACATTTCAATGTCTTCGAAAAAATACTTTAATAAATTTTCAATGTTATGAGTGAAATTATTTACTATTATTGTTCAATTGTTGTTAAAGCTTAGTTTTGCATCATTAGCACAGATTACTAAATAGTTAAGTTCGGAACAAACGACGCCGAGGCGCCTAGTTAATAATAAAACTTTGACATTCGCAGGCAGTTGGATTCAAGTTTTGCAGCTGCCGTCCCTACGTATACACACACGGTATGCATGTGTGCAAGGCACGTGTACCCATCCATGTGTGCGTATAATTCGTAGGGGTGCAGCGGTAATAATATTGAATTATTGATTATTTTTTACAGACTAGACGGGACATACCTAAATTGATTTTTTATCGAATAACGATTTTCTTTTGTTTCTAATTTTGGCAATGGCTGGCGTGTGAAATTAGATAGGGAAGTAAGTTAAGTAAAATTTAGGTCCCAGCAATAAGAGTCGTACAATTGAATTTTATTCGTTTCTGTTAACGTTGTTGGTAATGTTATTGTTATTGTTCTAGCAGATATAACTCGGGAACCTTTACCATTAAAGCTAAGGATGGCAGAATAATCATCTAATGATTTTGGCTTTCTTATCAAGTGTAAAACTTTGTGAAGTAAGCATAAGAATATTTCTCTTGAATACAATTGTGTTTGATAAAATAACAAACTATTTACACTCAGGGGATTTAACAGTGTAAACAGTACGGAACACGTTAAACAGGTCATAATCGTGAGCAAAGTTTAATCTTCATTTATCATTATTGAGAAAAATAAAAGCACTCTCAGGCACAAACATGCCCCACCCAATAATTAAAAGAATATACATACATAGAATTAAAAGGGTAGTCAAGAATAAAATGCTTAGCATATTCCAAAATATTGTAGGGTCAGCTTCCAGTCCAACCATCTGCCTATCCGACCTACAACATCAACGATACTTCTTGGTTAGTGGTAGATTTTCTGGCTTCTGACTACCCGCGGCCGTAACCACCGTTAAAGATGTTCTAATAACAGCCAGGTCCAATGACTTAAGATGATTTTACACGTACTGGTATGTCTGGGTATGTAATGGATGGTCATAGTCACCCATCCACGAGACGACCTCGACAAGCGATGCTTAACTTCAAAGTTTATTCCGTGAGGCAGTTGTTATTTAGCTATGAGCTCCTCAATATGAACATTATTTTCTTTCTGTATATTCAAAAGAAAAGTGTAAAACTGGCAGTGTACGAAGGGCATTATTTTCTTTCTGTATGACTTTAAAAGAAAAGTGAAGAACTGGTAGTGTATAGTGGTATAAAAATTGTTTTCTTTTTCTTTCACGAGAACGTGACACTTGTAATTATACTTGTGAAGAAGTTTTTATGCCGTCGCATCATTATGAAGGTTTGAGTCACCCCATTTTCCGGAAGCTTGACTCACTGCGGAGAATGGATTTGAAGAAAAAACCTTGTGATTTCTTAGTGACAGGGCCATGAATCGTTGTATGTTTAGATTACTAGGTCGCTTTTTTGTATTGTGACGTAAAAGTGAGTGTTTGGAAAACCTTTTTCATCAGAGGGCTTCATGACAGGTTGAACGGTTTTCAATAAAACCGTTATTTACCGTATTTCGACATATTATTAATTAGTTTATGTCAATACATAAACTAATTAATAATATGTCAAAATATAACATGGTTTAATATGTCAAAAAAGTTGTCTTTGGTGTTTCTTTTTAATCGAAAATATTTTATCAATGAGTTCCAATCCGTACTAATATTATTAATGCGAAAGTTTCACGTCTATACCATTTAAACCGATTTTGATGAAATTTTACACTGATAGATTAGACCTTTGAGAACGATATAGGCAACTTATTTTTCTTCGAAAACAAAACTTTTCATGCGAACAACGCCGCGGGCAGAAGCTTCATCTGTAAATCGCGAACAAACGTCTACACTTTACATTATGAACTCCTCAACAGAAATAAATACATTTATCGAGACGTCCCTCCATCTTTTACGACTAACCAGATGACAGCTGACAGATTGTACTTCTTATTTCACTCCCAAATAGGCAAAGGAATCTCGTACAAACGTCCTTTAAAAAAATACAAGTAACAATGCAGAAGTTTTAATTAGATACTTCTGAAAGGTCTTACGGAGATTTAAACTGTAGTTTAAAAATCTACTTTATTCAGAGTGCGTTTGAGGTTGAAGTCGTTTAACGATGCACAATTTGCCGACAATGTTAGCTACATATGCAAGTATCGTTAGTGGCATATAAAATTAACGCGTTCATAGTATGTTGAGGCAGGCCGGATGCTAGTAAGTGTAGGTATGGAAGGGTCGACAGTCCGGTGACTGACCTCCGATGACAGACGTGTTTTATGTACTGCTGATTGGAAAGGTCAATCATGTATGCGATTAGTGATTTTGCAAGGCCTTCCATATCACGACGTCTACTTGAGGATTGATCGAAACGAACGAATACAATCGTTGCTATGGCAATAGAATCGGTTGGAATGTAAGGAGTTTACTTTGAGGAGAAGACAAAGGAACGAATTGAAAGTCTCGTTGAATGATAAAGGTAGATAAAACGCTATATTTTTCATTAGCTTCTGCATGCGACTTCACTATCGCAAAAAAAAGTTGAAAATGTCCTTCCCCAAAGTCAGTCAGACAGTCAGAGTTACTTAGACATTTATAAAAATAATAAGTAATTGATTAGTGACAGTATTGGCATAAAATTTAAGAGTTTCAAATCCTTATAAGCTGTTATTGCACCTGATTAAGGGAACGACCGATTTTTAGGTACCTGCATCATCAAAGGGTGACAGCCTTGGCCGACTTGTTAACCTTGAGGACCAAGTTGAAATACCTCGTGTGCCCTTATTATTACCGGCACCCTTCACACCGGAACACTACGAAATTGCATGGCAACTAAAATACCTTTTGTTGTAGTACAGCAGACGAAAGAAAGTTTGTCTGTTTGTTTAAGACGTCTTTATGCTTATACTGCAGAATCAATTTTGATTGATTTTGGTACTGAAAGAGATTGGACATGAGCGAAAGCTAAAAATATTCGATAATCTTGGCATAATTTACTTGGAATTGTATCTTAGTGCATAGATAGATAGATACTCTTTATAGTCTTTATGGTACACCATAACAGGATTAAATAAGGACTTAACAACTACTAAGGGTGTTACAGAGGGCAGTCTTATAGCTAAAAGCTATCTTTTACAGACCACTTTTGGATGAATTTGACACAGCTGGAGAAAATAATTACGCGGGTAGTCCACGGTGTACTATTTACTTATTAGATTCATCATCAATGTACAAAACTATATAACTCTGTGTCTTATTTATCCATGACGGTAATAAACGTGACTGGCTACGACTAAAACCGACATAATCGCGACAAACCACCGATACAGTCGTGCTACTGAATCGATAAAAAACGCGACGCTATCGCGATCATATTGCCATTGTAGGGCGTTGCCATTGATACAAATACAATAGGGCAGCCATTTTGTCAATTGACCTTGTCGCGATGCAGCTGCGACTGTAGCTGCAGAAGTCGTCATGTGCACAGACTGCAGTCAGACTCTGATTACTCAAGCGACGGGAGGATATTAATTCCGTAAGGTGCAACTTGTAGGTAGGCTCTCGCAATGGTAATGTTACAAACTATTTGAAACTAATGTCATATTATCTTATTTCAGTTTCGAAACAAAGTTGGTTGCAGCACGATAAATCATTACCGAACTATCACGTTTCATTTTAATTTTATAAAGTAACACCTTGGCAAAAAGTGCCTACATATGTATGTGTCATACATTTGTTTAAAGCAGATCATGGCCACTGCCGGCTCTGATTAAGCTATTTGAAAAGGTCACCAGTTGTCCAGACAGACCGTATTTACGTCCGGAACAACTGACACTCCTTGGCACCGCACTCGAGTCAAGTGCAAGCCACTATAACTTCCCCAAGTAAGAAAAAGCACCTCAGTCCGACATAGGTACTAAATTCTAGAAAGAAACTCCCAGGCCGCTCCCACCTCTGAGGGTGTTATCGAACCCCCACTGCAAGGTCAACGACCGGGTAAATGACCTGGCCAGATGACTCCAACACTCTTTTTTTTTTCATGTCATATGATTCATACATGGTATACCTACATATAAAATGGTGTGTATACAAAATTTTGATCCAATGAATAAGCGCTCGGTTCTCAGGGTTGGCAAAAAAACTGACCGTAATTGGGGGAACGATAAAATAAAGAATAAAAACGTCTAGATTTAAATTGTGTTATTAATAAAGGATATGGACCGATCACGCGATAAAAGAAGGTTAAAACCAAAACGCGATTAAAATTATATTGGTTATGCAAAAAAGGGTGGTGCTTTTAAGGCTGTTGAACATGATAATTTGTTACTACCTAAGTTTTGTGCATACCAGTTGCAATTCCTATCGAGAGGCAACCCTGAGAGGGTCGAAAACGCGAGTCAGTGTAAAGTTCTTAGAGGTAAACTTAAAGGTTTTTTTTTTGCCTCAAAAAGGATAAGGCCGTGCGCGCACTGCCTTGTGGTGGCCGCAATTGCGGTAGTTCTATCGCACCGGTAGAATGACCGGGGCCACCGGTGACTCTACCGTACGCGTTTATTCCACCGCAGTGCGCGCACTTCTATGACACTCCATACTTCACAGATTTTGCGTTTCCAAAACGAAACGCAGTGCGCGCACGGCCTAACGCCTGACATTTGCATGCAGTTTCTGATTTCATAAATCTTTAGTGCATACGTTATTATAATTATGATTGATAGGCGAAGTTTGTAGGTACAATTATGATATTTAGGTAAAAGATTTATTGGTTGGTTTTTTTACAACTTGTTGTATCATCGTGTATAAAATTGCCATGTATTAGGAAAACAACCGGTTGCATGTTCACGTGGTTTTAGCTCGTTACTTATTTATGTTCCATAATTATTTTAAGTGGAACCAATAGAAATCCAAATCAACCTATGAATCACAGAAAATAGCAGACGAGGGACGACTGCATGGCTAATGAAGTTTTGCGTTGCATTAAGTATAGGGGGTAATTCCCAGGTCATAGCATAATAATTTTTTTAGGCTAAATGGTTTTTTTTTTAAAGTTTGATTCAAGCAATCGTATTGCTTATACACCTAGTGACCTAAAAGTAAAACAATACAACATAGAAGCATCTGATGACTATACTATGGTTTTAGTACCCATGAAAAAAGCAATCGAAGCCAATAAAAAAAGAAAAGAGTCAAACATTACACAGCATGCACAAAGAGGCAGTTTGTCTATGTCTAGAAACGTTCCAGACTCTAAACTAACTATTTCTAGATTTAAGTCTAACCTACCTAGGCATCTTTGGCGGGAAATTCGAAGATTTTCCAATGTTAGAAGGAAATAGAGTCTGAAACGAAGCGGCTGGTACAGTTAGCTGCTGAAATTTATGTCTACCGAATATTTCGTTGGTGTAAAATTGTTTGGTGAATCGAATTTTCGAAGTCTGGCATGAAATCAAGTGCATAGACGGGAATTGTGATTATATTATTGCCGTCGCTTTAAAAAAGATATGTAATTTCATTTGTCTGTAAGAAATCGAATCGGGATTGATATTGAAGGGTCAATAGCCTTAATGGCTAAGGTTTAATTGTGATCGAGAGGTTGCGGGTTCGAACCCCACCCATTTCACTATTGCCGTGAATCTACTCTTGCGCTTTTCACATACCATAATTACTTTTTTAGAAAGAGAACTAGCTATGTGAAAAGCGCAAGTTACCCTTTATTAATGCCTAAAACAGTCTGACAAATGCTTGTAACTGCAATAGCCTAAAACGTTTAATAGATCGTAAGGTTGAATTCGGGCACGTTAAACTGCTTAAAGTAATCCTAGCAGTAATCTCTGGTTAAGCGGAGGTTAACAATAGTATTAGTATTAAGAATCGAGCAATGAGTTACTGAGCTCAGTTAATCTTTTGTGAATAATCTTTAACTGGATGATGATGGTTCTAGTTAGCGACCACAAACTGCAGTTAAACTTTCAAAAGACGTGTTTTATTAGGGTAAGAGGACAAAACAACATTTTATTTAAATCTGATTATTTTAGAGAATAATAGTCATTTATATCTAAAAGCGCTGAAAATAAGTATTTTATAGTACCTGTCATATTCTAAAAAAAAACAAAAAAAAAACTTATTTTTGTTAACCTCTAAGCGTGAAATCAAAAAGAATGATTCAATAAATATCCAGAACAATAAAATAGAATGCCAAAGTGTGTTCGAATTTATTCCATTGCTTCTCGGTAGAGTGACCTCACTGTGCGGTTGACTGTACCGAGTGCACTGTAGATCAATCTTTAAGACACTGAGAGTGATAGGAACCTCTTAACGCTCGTAATACGAAGCTCTTAGCTTTAATATTAATGGATTTAGATTCTTGAATATATGGTGATTAGCTGGTAATCAAATTGGGAAATAGGTATAGTTCTAGGTAAAGTTTAAAATTCATGTTTTTCTATTTTACCCGGTGTCAATTCCTACGCTCCTATAATATTGTGGTCATATTATTATCCTTACATGTTATAAAACAAACTCTCTCACCACGTCTGTCTGTTTGAGAATTGGGGAGAGGAGACCCACCATCGAGAGAACTGGAGTAAAGCCTTTGCTTTGGAGTGGGGCTGACAAGGCTACATTAAAAAGATATCACCGATATCTATAGTTTTTACTATAATATCGTCCATGTAAACCATACCAATATTCACTTCTGTATTCATTTTGTATCATATGCGAATGAACACTGTCTTCTGAAACACAAGCTATAGCTTAGTTTGGGAATCAGCATCAGAGGCTGTAGATTTGAATTGACATTTGAATGTCTGAAGAGATCGCCCTGAGCGATAAGACCGCCCATTGTACACTAGTTTTACTTGTTGTATCCATAGAAATATTGTAATGTTTCCTACAATAAAGTATGTAAAATATAAATTAGCTAGGTACTTCACTTAAATCAAAACTGAATGTATTTACTAGTGCCAATAAACAATTTTGATTTATTTATAGGTATTCGTCATACTTAGGCCTGTGTTTTACAGATAACACTTTCATCCAACCAGCTCTAACGTCTGATTGCCCTCACCACGCCACAGCACCAGGCCTTCCGTTTCTCCTAGAGTTACACACCACACTCATATCGGTATCAGTAATACGATATGTTGCATCACGCGGTGTCGCTTGCAGGTGCCGAGGTTGACTACTTGATCTAGAATCTAGATTGTGTTTTTGAATTGCTTCATAGAAGTAGCAGTGATTTATACTGTGTTTTTTTTAATGAGTATACTTATTTACAGGCATGCGACGACGACTACATGAATCGGAAGCAGGCTTGGGCAAAATTCATTAAATGAGTTGTATCCCGTAGAATGTCTGGAATTTGTATGAAGAAAAAAACATTTTATCGTTGTGTTTACTCTGCTACTGGGCTGTGGAAGTCAGATACGCAGTTGCTTCTTGTAAAACACTAATACTTAGCTGGGTCGGGTTAGAATAGAAACCGAACCCGACACATTAGGGAAATGGCTAAGTATATAATGAGTATGCTTCTTAGTACACTACCGCACGTAATTAATGATGTGGCCAACGATGCTTCCTTATAATTAATTCACTTCTGTGTTCGAATACTCTTAAATATCCTATATTATTTTACAGGCTGAGTTTAACAAAGCTTGCTTGCGTAATGCAGGTTTTAGATAGTACTACTATACCTGCATACATCTTCACATATCTCCTAGAGGAATACAGCAGTAGGTACTTATATCGTTCGTTCATAGAAAAAGTTTACATCCAGTTTAGGTTTGATACTACACTATTAAAAAGGACAGAAGTATTTACCTAAATACGATTAATCAAACTTAACACGCACACGATGTGTGACCTACCTAGGTCTATAAACTCAGATAAGAACTTTTTTAAAAAGACGCAAAAAACTTTGGAATCAATTTTTAGCTGTCTATTAAAAGTGAAAATTCACTTTCTATTTCCCTTTAAATACTTTTCAATAAAGCTTTGGCTCTTTCTAGAATATGAGTGGGTATCTGTAGAAGCCTTTGGCCATGGTTGCTGGAACAAACAAGGGGAGATATGGTTAGTATCAACAATTCACTACACGGAAGTAAGCGAGATGCCTCAAATCCCAAGTGACAGGGCGGGCATCAACCAACTCCTTCGAAAAATTAAATATGAGACTAAAGGAGCCAAAATCGAGTGACGCAATACATTCTATCCACTATCCAAGTTTATATTTACAACCAAACCTCGAATTGTTAATAACAAACAATTTTCCTACAGAATTATTAACTTGATATGAAAATTATCTACAAGTAAATACGATTCGGGCATTAAAAGCAATCAAATAAGTAAATACGAATCGATTGAAGGCTCTCACAGAAAGGCGCGGAGCGACAATGCGACAACTTTATTTTATGGTCATGTTGTGTAAATCTATACACACTGGCAGTAACTAAAGAAAGCCTTTGAACACTTAACCGAACTTGCCTGTGACAGCTTACATATTAATTAAAGCCTCCAGCCAGGACTTCAAAAAACATAAAACTAACAATTTCATGCTTAGAACATCTCCTGTAGGATACGAAAGTGTGCAAAAGCCATCCATGGCAAGGAAAGCTAGGGACAGTTTTCGGACAGTGATATCGAAATAACCTTTTGTCGCATCGTGTCCATCTGTTGAAACCTTTATGAGGACGGCAAAACGTAATTTATTCCTTAACAATTATTCGAGTTGGTTCGCAATCGAATTTAAATGCGAGTATGAACGGACAGACAATCGATGTATGGTGTTATATTATTGGTAACAATAACGATTCAAACATGTATATGTAACTTTATGATAAAATATTGTAAGTAATGTATATCAATACTATGGTCATTGTTACACAGATGTTGCTTAAATACAATCGCTGTGTTTTCGATTGAAGTTTCTAGAACTTTGCTCGGTTTTGTGGGTTAAAATGGCAAATTATTTATCAATTGTTAAGCGAACCATTGCCAACTTGTTAAATGTTTACTTTATCTATACTAATATTATAAAGAGGAAACCTTTGTATTTTTGTATGTTTGTATTGAATAGGCTCAAAAACTACTGGACCGATTTCAAAATTTCTTTTACCATTACTTAGAGGGATTCTTCCGAATCCGTATAGGCTATATTTTATCCCGGAAAATAGATAGGATTTTTCGTGGTAGTGAAAATAGTGGAGTAAGGCGTCGAAAAAACTGCTGTACGTTAACGATTCTCGCGAACGCTGCCTATATTTAATATAAACATTGCACCCGTGCGAAGCCGGGGCGGGTCGCTAGTTGTAATATAATTATGTAGTTATTAATTTGTGCGCCTTTTTTTGTTATTTCTTGCGCTGGTCAGGTACATTGCGAGGTTTGCAGGAATGTTCTATTAGATAACGTGTCTCCGGAACGAAAAGGCAACTGATGAAACGGGATGGGTTTTTAGTCAGTAAAAGTCGGAAACTCCCTTCCACTCCACCCAAAATGGCAGGAGATATTTGATGATCTTCCCCTCCGAAATAAATGGTGAGACTTGCGTACAGTGCGTTGCTGATAAAGGAATAGTTTTCATATAACACAAGTAGGTATAATGGATTGTTTCTTTCATAAATATATATTATTTTGATCAAATCGAATAACAATGAAACCCACAAATCGTCGTTGCGACTTTAAAACCTCTTATGTGTAAAATACAACTTTATGAGAAAATCGATAAAAACCGTCTACTGAAAAAAATATAATGAAACTATGTACAACAAAAAATATAGGTATCAGCCATATGATTTCCTGCTTTTTATTTTGTTATTGTTATTTGAAATTAAAAGCAGTATGATAGTAAAAAGAAACAAAAACTGTTTCAGTTAACACATAAGAGATTTTCGTTGCGCTTTACATATCACATCAGAGATTTTGAACAAAAATGCCTATGAAAATTAAAATAAAAGGTAGGTACTAGTTTTATAATAAAAAAAATATTTTCTGAAAGTACTAATTAGGTTATGATAATAGTAGAATCAAAAATTAGAATAAAATAAAAATTACAAAGCAAAGTACTATTATTTTCTCAGGTACCCATATAATTATACATTAAGTACCCGGATTAAATTGTAATGCATTATAAAACGGATGATAATCCTGATCTATTACCGTTTTCAGTTCCTGTAAATGTTTAAACTTGCTCTAAATCATTTTTAACGGAGATCTGTACAATCGGTTCGGAGATGCCAAACTGTTTCTTTGGTTATTTCTTCGCTGTGGAAGTATGGACCACTTATCGACATGTCTTATAAAATACTGATCCATCAGATAAATATTTAAGACCTTTAATGTCCACCACGACAGGATCTCCCTTCTTTTAGGCCTATTAGGTTCGATTCCATCTCTTCTTCACATGATGCATGTGGAGTTCAGATCGAAAAGTTGAATACAACATACACTTTTATAAGCTAGAGCGACAGTAATGGCTCGGTACTTCTGGCCTAGCAATAATATTTGAACTCGATGCAGTGTTTTCTGCAGTCTGTTCCGCAATATTTTCTTTAAAAGTATCAACCTCTCTAGTCCAGCGGCAAAAACTATCTTCTCCAATGCAAAGTGTATTAAGAAAAAATAATTTACACACTCTCACTTTAGTGCATTTTGCGTCCAATTTATTCCTAAAGATATCGTGGCCTCTTTTTTTTTGTAGACCTTTGTTGAGATGTACGTTGTTGACCTTCTCACTGCTGATGCTTTTATAAACGCCATCTTCTCTGACCAAGTCCTGAACTTACAAAAATGTTTATAAATACGTTCTCGTTCCTCATCGGATACAAGAGCACAAAGAAAAGAATTTTTAGATTTTGAAGCTACACACAACGGTTCAAGTTCAAGTTCAAACAACAAGTGGTTTCAAAATTCTTTCAGGTTTCTCAACGCATAGTGTCCATTTGTCAGCTGACTTTTTTACCCAAGGTACGATTTAGCGGCAACGCGGACGTCTTTATTCAGGTTAAGAGTGCATGGAAGTGGTATTTGTACAGATACAGCGGTATTACTATCAATATTGTCGGGTAATGATACGCCACTAACATTGTCATCACTATCTTTATTATCCAGAGAAGGCAAGATCTTCCGTCTTTGTAAAAATAAATTCCTGCTTCTCTTCAAATCTTGCACAGCCAGTGACCTGATACATTCTTCCATGACTCCGCCTCCGCCGCGAAATCACTGGAACCCAATCTGGATCATCATCTAGAACAGATAACATCGCTCAAATTTTCAAAGATAGGCATTGGTGATACCACTTGCTTCGGTTCAGATGCAATACCCAGGTCTTCAGTGGTATGGAGTACGCTAATGCTATGATCAGATGAAGCACTCGTAAAGTCATCTTCAGGCGCAATACCCGGGTCTTGAGTGGCATAGAGTATACTGATGCTATGATCAGATGACGCATTCGTAACGTGATCTTCAGACGCAATACCCGGGTCTTCAGCGGCGTGGAGCATGGTGATGCTTAGATCAAATAAATCTTCCGTAACATCATCTTGATAATTCAATCCTGAAGATAATATTAAGCCCAAATCTTCTGGCGTAATACGGGAAAGCGCTCTACTCTTGGAGGTTCCCCAAAATCATAAAAAAGTACTTGATTCAGAATCACCTGTGTTTAGCTGATTAACTTATAACTCAATCTCACTTGGACAGCGGTTTACTCATTTTTTATTCTTGTTACACTCACAAATCGAATAAAATTTGGATCTACGCAAATCAAGTAACGACCTGCACGCACTGAAAAAATGCATTAATATCTATAGTGAGCCATAAAAATAATTGCAGACATGAGCAAATAATTTAAAAAAATACCCAACTTTCTCGTCCTGATGCACATAAGATGTTTTGATCTAATAATTGCCTAAAGAGCCCGAGTATGACATAGACATAAAAACTCGTATGTGAACCTTGACACATAAGATATTTTAAGCACCAACATTTTATTAGGAAGCACATTGTAGATTTTGAAATTGGTAAATAAATGACGATTAAATCCTCGTATACGCATGAGAGTTTTTGCATTCGATAGAGCTTCAAAATGTGAAAAAGCCTGGCGTAAAAAAGTGATTTTGCCAAAAGTGACACATAAGAGGTCTTAAAGTCGCAACGACGAAATGTACACTTACAGCCAAAATAAATTAGCCATGCTTTCAACCAAACCAAAATCATACCCCTGAAAAACTTTTAACTTTAAAATTACAATACACAAACATAATTTTCCTACTTTAGCTGTCCAAAAGTCTGAAACGTAACTGCAACAAATTCTGTCCGTGTAATAGGTACAGGAAACTACACGTAAAAGTAACAGTTTACATATTAAAATCAACCTGACAGCTTCAAATAAAGGTACTCGCAATGTCAAATTATTCGCATGAACATGTGTTTGACTGTACCTTCAAACCTGTTTGTATTGCGTGATCCCTAACAAAAGAGAACCAAAATGGTAACAAAGAAACTGAATAAATTTCACCTGATTGACAAAACAATTACTTAAATTAAAAACGATGTTCACGCGAGCCCGCATTGAATATAAATTACTGGCACAGGAATAATTACAACCACAGCAATCTTCTTGATCAATATTAAACCGTAGTCTTAAATATTAGAGTGTAATTTCAGTAATCAAATGCAAGACACGATGGGCCATTTGACTACTATCAATATCTACATGAATAGTAACTTATTTGATAGATGTTACTAAAATAATACGAAATGCAAGAAATAAATAAAATCGTCAGAAAAACAGAAAACCAATACGCTTATAAAGTTTTTCAATCACGCTTGACACGCACGCGCCTTTTCTATAGAAATTCACTATGACATGACTTTTTTTAGGGCCCTCGTCTCGAATAGTTTTAAAAAAATTCTAAAATTAAACCTAGTCCAATAATTTATCCCTGAATTTTTGCTGCAGTAATTGTAGTAAGAATGTTAAATTAACATAATTTCCTACCTACAGTTTATATGAGTCATGCTAAATTAGCCATAACAAGGAAAAGACAAAGGAATGCAAAGCTCCTTAAATCAGGTAAAGTTATACATATATACAGGAGACACTACCCATTTAATGTAAACAAGCTCTTCCCAGACGGTCTTTTCAGAGAGAATCCTTTAACACTCGATAGACTCCAGAAAGTTCTATCAAGTTTTATTTGCGTTATTCAACCAGAAATCGAATCCGAATCCCCCGTTGCAACGCCGGAATGTAAACAGGGAAACGCAGCGATCGATATGGCGGGGTAAACACGGCGGTTGCCATGGAAACACGCCGGGAGTTTCGTCACTTCCGCCCCTTCGTCCCCTCAGCCACCCTGTGCCCCCGGGGGCGCTGTCCGCGGCAGGCTTTGTGTCGTACCACGGGGACGGCACAGCAAGTTAAATTGGCCCCGTCCTTGAATTAATGGTTATTTCGATGCAAGTCTGGACCTGCGTATAACGAGAATTGACTATCAAAGCCTCGTGGAAAATTCTGACATGTAGTCTGAGTTGCGTTTTGCTTTAGTTTTGTGTTAGCCACGATTCTGTTTGGACGTACCTACTGTAATTTGGACAGCCCTAGAACTAATTTATATCGCTTTGCTGCAGTCTTTAACAAAATTGTTAAAACAGTTGAAACAATGCAAATAAGTGGACTTATTTGCATTATTTCACAAAGCCCAAAACATCTGGCGTGCGGAAAAACAATACCTAACGGCACATGTAATTATTCAAATATCCCTCACTATTGTTTCACTTAAGCTGACTTGTTTTACTGCACCAGTGTCTGTAGCGCGGACATTTGCAATGCGTCGGCGAATTTAAAATTGTTTATTATTAACTGACGGCCAATTATTTAAGCTGAGATAATTTGTCTTTTGTCATGGTATCGGCATTTGAACAAAACGGGGGCTGATGGCTTGATGAAGGGCCGGGGTGCCAAACGGTTTATTAGAGATTTTTATTGAAGTGAAAAATGGAATTACGAGAATTTGAGCATGAAAATCCCTCTCTAGTATGTAAGCACCATAAGCACGTATATCGGGAGAAATAAAATTTAGGTATGCCACCTTTGAATTTCTTTTGGAAGCCGTAATACTGTAAGACCAAATTATCCAAATTTTTTTATAATAAGTCTATAAAGATTTTGATTTTTATATTATTGTTATAGAAGTCCTATCCTTTTCTAATTAAGGGATGGGAATGCCATGGTTAATCTTGTTAATCGGTGTAACATACATTAAAGTGAGAAAAACAGAAGCTCTTTTATGTTATTTGTAAAAACACGAATACTTAACAAAAACCAAATTGAATTCGAGTTATACAAATGTCCCGAGGCTACTAGGTAACATTCCGATTTCTAACAAAGACAATAAACCGTAATGAAACAAACCTCTTGCCTTCCCTATAGTCAATGATAATTTTCTATAATTATGTTAATTTTAATAATAAAAGCCCTGTGAAAAAGGGAGGTTTTGCCCCTAGGATACGCGTGTCGGGGTGGCTGACCGCAAAACAGCCCTTACCCACCGGCACCGCTGGCCTGTCTACGACTTGATTTAATGTGACAGAGGCGTATCAGAGCAAGTGCTGTAATGTACGAAGGTATACATTCAAGTGTGTAAGCATTATATGTATAATTGAAAACTTCGTGAATTTATAAAACAATAGCTTTTGCTCGCGACTTCGCGTGGGAGGTTTTTCCCGCGTAAATCCTGACCCTGTGGGAATTCCGGGATAAAAATTAGCCTATATGTTATTCCAAGATGTCAACTATCTACTCACCAAATTTCATCGAGATACGTTCAGTAGATTTTGCGTGAAAGAGCAACAAAAATACATACATCCATCCTCACAAACTTTCGCATTTATTTAATAGGATCTTGAGACTGTAATTTCTCGACAAAGATGTTGGAAATACTAAACAGGATATTACAAAAGTTGATTAATGTAAATAACTGATTTCAATTGTTTGTTTGTTACGCTTTCGCGACTAAATCACTAAACCGATATTGACGAATTTTGATAGAGATAGAAGGGACGGGCACATTTAAAATACTATACAAACGCGATTTATTATTAGTATTTTTCTTCTGTCTTGAGTATTTCTGTCCAATTAAAAATTGAGGTGATTTAAACCCAATTAATTAAGTACGAAGCTGAAGAAGAATTAACGTTATTCGCAATATTTAGGTATTGCGAATAACGTTAATTTTATAACCTTACATAAAACATTGAAACACGAATCATCTGTGTGTCTAAAAACTTATATTTATGGCCCAAAAGTTTCCTTACAAATGTGTAGGGAAAGTTTTTGGAAATAAACAAAAGTTATAGTTGTAAGAAAAGGACGTGAGATGCATTGAAAGTGTGTCTGTGAATAATGGTCCCTATGTTTTTTGTAGGATTTTAGTAGTAATAGTTTTCCTCCTTTTTTATCTTTCCATAATAGAAAAAAAAAACTCATTGATCACTCTTCTTAATTATTAAAACCATCGTTCAAGAATTTTTGTCAATTTTAATGATTATCAGTTTGAGTCTGGTTGCAATTTCAGTCAAAAAATGTATGGTGAAAGAGATTCATGAGCTGCTTAAACTTTTCCTATATAAATATACAACGTGTAATTTAAAGGGTATATACATACCAAGTGCATGGCTTCTTTGGATGATAACAAACGATATGGCAAGGGTTTTGTAATCCTAATTCTACGTGTGTAGAACTTATTACAAATTCCAATACACTGATACCAGAGACCGAATTTTTCAAATTAAGAAGAACGAAAAGAATTATCGTATTATTGGCAAGTGACGTGGAAAGTTATTGACCCTCGTAGTGCTGTGACACGTTTGTTATGATTGGTATTCAAGAAATATATGAAACCAATAATTTGGTATCAATTCTTAGTCAGTTATTTTGTGCTGAAACTGTGCATAGAGACTCCATAGCAGATGTTGTCTTCAGCCCTTTTGGATAGATATGGGGTTTCCGTTACACGTTGTATATATACAGGGTTAATTGTAAAACACCAAAAACCTCTCAGGACTATGTTACTAACATCATAATCAACAACTTTTGTTCTATGACTTTTAAAAATTCGTCATATTTTAGTTCACCAGATTTTCATATAAAAATAAAAATATTTAAATTGAACGCCCTAAACGCATGTAGCGTCTATGCAAAGCAAAAGAAAGCGATAGTATAAATTGCTTTCTTTTGCTTCGCATAGAGTTCGTAACATTTAGGGCGTTCAATTTAAATATTTTTATTTTTGTATGAAAATCTGGTGAACTAAAATATGACGAATTCTTAAAAGTCATAGAACAAAAGTTGTTGATTTTGATGTTAGTAACATAGTCCTGAGAGGTTTTCAGTGTTTTACATTTAACCCTGTATATATATTTTTTTGACCACCATCTCACCATATATGTTGGGATCGGCTTTCAATCTAATCGAATGCAGCTGAGTATTAGTGTTTTACATGGAGCAACTGTCTATCTGACCTCCAAAACCCAGTAACTGGGTAACACGATACCCCTTGGTAAGACTGGGGTCAGATTTTCTTCTAAGTAAATTAATCTAATGAACGAACATGTAATTTCTTTCATGCTTTTTGAATAACGAACGTTGTAAAGAGGGCACAATATAATAAATAATAATTAAACCATTGAAATATGCGGTTTAAAAGTGTTGGAGAACAACGGAAACTTACGTAGGTACATAGTATTTCACTTATACATCAATCATCAACATTTAATAGACGTTAACTACTCCTATCTGAGTTTGAAATACATATAGCTCTCGAAAAACATTAGGAAAGATGTTAGATACATTGTCTTTTTAGAGGTTTTATAATAATAAAGTTGAAGTCCCCATACCGTTTCGAAATCATTCTTCGTCCGAATAAGAAGTGGGTAGTATAGATACTTACCTGAAACAAATACACAAATAAATTAGTATAATTTTATCTACAAATATAAGGTACTATCAATACACACAAAAGCATCACATTACAAATTAAGATGTCTAACAGACAGATGCCACGTGACAACGCAACAACGTTACGTTTACGAATACGAAGTGGCTGTCAGTGATTTCAAAATAACTGTGTTTTTCAGGTGCTTATACACACATCAAAAGTGTCTAGGGATCAACATATATTTTTGCAATAACTTTTCTCCTGATTGATATTAATTAAAATTTTCTTTAAGGATTCATCAAATAAAGTGTTTTCGTTTGTCACAGTAACGATAAACCAAGTCACCTTTGCATTAATAAAGAAATTTGCCATTTTCCTAATAAAGGGATTTTTGACATTTGAACCACTAACATTAAAGTTCGAAAAAAAGACTGAAATAACAGTTTTCTTTAAAATTTTATTGGGTAACTTAAACAATTAATAATCCGTGTTTCTACCGCAAACACTAACAACACAAGAACATCGGTTTGGCATACTCAAAATGAGTTCATCCAAATCACGCTGTGGAATGGCCGCCCATGTTCGTTGCAACAACAAAAAAAGGTCTTCTTGCGACTGGATACCCTCCATATTCGGCAGAGCTCTTCTCTGTAGCATATCCCATGCATGCTCAATCGGGTTCAAGTCTGGCGACTGAGCAGGCCAGAGCAGGACATTGATGTTAGCTGCGGCGAGAGTCTGTCTTACAACTATTGCGGTGTGCGGTCGTGCATTATCATGCATTAACTGAAATAAGGGACCGATTTGCACTTGTAGAGGAACGATGACGTCAGATACAATCGTCTCAGCATAAATTTGAGCGTTGAGGTTGCCTCTGATCCAAATCAACTCAGTTCTTCCGCCGATCCAAATACCCGCCCATACCATGATGGTTCCACCACTATAAGGATGGACTTCCTGGCAGGATTTTAATCGCTGTTGGCGTCCAGGGGTTCTCCAGTGTCGTATACGTCTTGTATCCGGTCTCATACCAAAACGAGACTCATCAGAAAAGCACACGAAACGCCATTGTTCTTCTGCCCAATTTCTGTGTTCAAGAGCCCATTGATATCGAATCCTACGATTGTGCATTGCTATAGGTGGTACCCGTAGCGGTCTTCGGGAATGAAGGTTCACTTCATGCAAGCGGTTTCTGACTGTTTGGTCGCTAATTAAGTTCCCTGAAGAGTGATGAAACCTCACGGCTAACATCATGGCGGTTATTGTTGGAGCTCTTCGAGTTAAGATTTGAATGTATCGGTCTTGTCTCCGTGTGGTGCAGCGATACCGTCCTCCATGGCGCTCAGCCACGGTACCAGTGCTTCGGTAACGTGTCCAAAGTCGACTGATAACACTGACTTGTATTCAGAGCTAAAGCCACAGTACGTTGCCGGGAACCAGCTTCTATCATTCCCACGGCTCTGAGCATTTCTTCCCTGCTTAAATGACGTCGCCGCTCCATAATAACGTTGGTTTTAATCAGTAGTAGGGAAACAGTAGCACTAATAATGTCTTCAATGCGTTGTATGTTTTTATAGGGAAAATATTGACAGCTGATTTTCATCTTTTACTCGAATTTCATTAACAGTTCCTGTTTCAAATTATGAAATGCACCAAAAAGGTACATATAAATTTATAAAATCATAAATTTATTACAAAGCCACATCTCAATCTCAAGAAATCCGCATAAAAATGCTTGATCCCTAGACACTTTTGATGTGTGTAGTTATTGACACGACACTAAAATTCAAAATCACTTAAAAAAGTTGTTTGTCTTTCTGTATGTCCGCTCTAATCTTTGGAACGGCGCAACCGATTTTCATGGTAGTTTCACAGGAAGAACTATAATATAGGCATATAGGTTTTTTTATCCCGCAATGTCCACGGGACCAAGATTAACACGGGAAAAACCGCGTAGGTAATATTGACTTAACTCAATAGCGCCCTCTGTTGACAACAAAGAAAACCTTTTTGACATTCATACCTTAGCGATCGGGTAAGTACAACATCCTGTCTAATAAAGTTATTATCAAGGTCTGTAACTGGTCATTTAAATTCCCAGGCAATACGGATACTGATCTAGCTTATCAAAGTCTAGGCCAGTGAACGGGGTTGCGGGAATGTTCTAACAAGATACCATAGAAGGAACAGGGTGGGTTTTTGTCAGTAGAAGTCTGGCATTCCCT
The DNA here is from genome assembly GCA_943138885.2 of Tholera decimalis. Lineage (NCBI taxonomy): Eukaryota > Metazoa > Arthropoda > Insecta > Lepidoptera > Noctuidae > Tholera > Tholera decimalis. The sequence goes on from OW964551.2 coordinate 30,832,343, forward strand.
TCCGCTTCACCCACAGCGTCATTTGATGATTTTCCCACCCAGGAGAGACAAAAAACAGGCCAGTCAATGTTAGTCCTTTGATCTCATCAATATTCGCAAGACAACTGAAAACATTATCTCCAGAGAATTCCTAAATCATAACATAACATAGGCCATGTTATTTCAGCTCAATAGAAATTTGGTCCGAAATTCAAACACAAGCATCGAGCCACCGGTAACCCCCAAAACAAAGACCTTTCGGTACAATAAACCCTCCTTAGGGACCCTTTATTTCTCTGTTGTGAGGGTTCCTACAGACCCATCAGATAAGTGTTGGGTTAAAAACCTTTATAATTTTGAAGTTTTGAGATAATAAAGCATAATGTGTATTGGACGGATTAGTGTAATGTGGCCATTGTATTCTTAGTGGTTTATTATTTTCCAAGTGTTTTATGTGGTATTCAAATTAAAGCGTGTTTGTAGGTTCTGGTGATACCTGGAAACATTGCTTTAAATGAAACCAGGTGTAGGTAGTTACGTCATCCTTGCCAGATCTAAAATATTAAAAATAGATAGTGCTATACGTCCTATAGCTGCGTCTCTCACAAACAAATTATATTGACATTTTCAGGATAAAGGTTAGCCCCTTCACAATTTAGTAATGTTGCTCGACATACCTGAACAGACAATCAAAACGCATCATTACACATAAGTCTCAAAAACCAACAGCTAACCTTTAAAAGCCACCAACGTTACAGCAACAAGTTCGCGAGCTGTAACTGTAACAGTTCCGTTATGCCCTTTTTATTCCGGCGTAGCACACGGTGGTAATTGGGCGAAATCTCAAGACTCTGAGGTATCTCTTTCCTGTCTTATCAGTCATTCAGTTCAGCTATATGGGGTGTTGTGTAGGTGTATTGTAATTAACGTTGAGAGTGTTCACGCTAAAATGATTGGTTTGGCTTCTGATAAGATTGTTTGAAATTGGAGATTGTTCTGTATATGATCAGAAACCCAGTCTTATGCTTAAGAATTGACGACTTACATTCTAACAGTGATAAAGACTCATAGAGATGATCCACCTCGAAGCCAGAAAGTAAAAAAAAACTATGGGAATGACTAACCCTTTTCGAAATGTCATGTGGTCAATCTAAACATATTGGACTTTGTACTTTAGAAAGGCAGAGAGCCGCACTGCTGTAAGTGAAGATTAATTATCTAAATATATACTATATATACAATACATGGATTTGTCTGTTTGTTACCTCTTAGCTTCTCAACGGCTGAACGGATTTGGATGAAGCTTGACACAAGGATAGGCCATATTCTGAAATAGGACATGGAATACTTTCATCTCAAAACGGTATTTCCTTTGGATAGTATACTATAGTATGTAATACTTTTTGTTTAACCGCTGGCAGACGCCTGTTTTATATAAAGATTAGTACATTGTTGTTCTATATTATAATAATACTAAACTCAAAGAACGACGTTTCAAGGTCGCAATACTCTGTTTACCATATTCATGTAATTAGCAAAAAAAAAATTATGAGAACATGAAATATATTTCCCTAGAGCTTGTAACTTTAATTAAAACGAAACGAGTTAACAAAAATTAGTTCAGCCTTTGACCTAAAAATCGTTGTTAAATTTGAGTAATTTAAACATTAACGTTAGGTAATTAGATGTATGGTTTGGTTAATGTTGCTTTAATTTATGGAATTAAGTTTTGAATATATTAATACAGCTGGAATAATTAACTTATAAGCCAATTTATATTTTCATTACCTAAATAACATACTAGTAAGTAAGTAATAGCAGTGTTCTGTTACACATACGATCGCAATTCGTTTCGTTAATGCAATAGTTGCACATTTTTAAACATATTCTTCTTCTTTTCGAGTCGATGCTCAAACCTCTTTGGACCCATATGCAGCTATCTGCACAGCTCTTGTATTGGCCTCGTTGAGATCCTGCACGGTGCAAGTGGCCGTGCACGATGGACATGACAAGAGGTGGGCCATATTTTGTACAGGGGCTCCACACTGGCATTGCGTCCGCGTTGGGTCAAGGATGCTCCATTTGGCCTGTGTATATTTGAGCAATGAACTCAAAACGCATTGAAGCAATGAATTGGGAATTTCATTATGTTGTCATTTAAACTCATTTAAGTGTTGTTTTAACTAGTTTGAGGATCTCGTGGCTAAATAATAACAGTACGGTTGCCTAGATCGCTCTGTGTATGGGTGACTGTCTATCTTAAAATATCTAGATTCTTCCGTATATCGGAAAGTACGTTATGATGTTGATCCCGGCTGTCATTTTTACACATATGACAGTCATTACGGGTGGTAAGAAGCCTAAAAAATCTTACACCAGTCTAGCTAATGGGTAACGTAACGTGTTACCCAGCTCCTACGATCTGGAGGTGTGACAGTCGCTCCATGTAAAACACTAGTACTCTAGTACATGCGGTTAGACTTAATTGAGGGGAAAATAGTTAAGCAGATCTTCAGCTATATCAAGAAAGCGAGGAATATAATCAATATAAATGTATCTACTACTTTGATTCTGACTGTACTACTACCCACAATACCGACCAAACTGAAGGGCGGCTATAAAGATCACCACAACATATAAAGTGCTCCCAAGAGGATTGTAACTCCTGAAATAGGTAAGGCCTATAAAAGCCCGTTGGCCGAAGAAATCGGCAAAACAAAATACTATCGCAAATATATAATAGACTAAAATGCTTGGTTGACAGTTAAAGGATGGAAAATCATCCAATGACTCTCTCCCGATCTGGGCGAAGCGGGAGGGGTGTCAGACTTTTACTGACTAAAACCCATCCGTGTTCCATCATATGCCCTTCGTGTTCCGAGGCCGCGGTAACTCTTTCGAACAACGAACAATTCCGCAACCCCAGCAGGCAACGACCCCCTACAATTTTGCTGACACTCTTTGAGGCGCATGTAGAACACGACGCGCCGTCTACCCTGGCTGGGCCTTTTTTTTTTTTTGTTATCGGGGGGAAACCTTCAAAAGGCGCCTGGACTTTCGGGGTAAAGACCAGGGAGTGTGGGATTCTTACCTCACTAAAACCACCCCGGTGATCACCATCAGCACATATAAAAGACCCCGTTACCTCTAAAAAGACCACACCGGAGCCTCCTCTGTGCAACGCCTGTTAAGGCACATCTCTGGGAAGACTGTAAAGAGATCTCCCCTGAGTCAGCCTGTGCATGGTGGCACATGGTCACTGTGCCACCGTCTTTCCAGGGATCACTTGGTAGGCGGACAGAGACCCCACACTAAACGCCTGTGATCCCGGAGTCCCACCTACCTTAAATAAAGCAGGCAGGGTTTCGGCGTTTTAAGCATCGAGGCGGTTGCCTCCTCGACGCCTCCTTCTGCGAGCGGGATCGGCCCTCTCACGATCGCGCTCAGCGGCCTCCTTCTGGACCATCACTGTCTCACAGAAGGAGGCTACTTTCTTCCAGTTTTCGGTCTCTGCTAGCATAGCCCTCACTACTGCTGGCAGAGACAGGTCTTGCCCGATTTTCGCGACCAATATTCGCCGCTCAGAAGCCCACGCAGGGCACTCCTCCAGCGTGTGCTGCGCGGAATCGAGGTCACTGTTGCAGTGGTGGCAATTCGCTGCGGCCTCTCTCCCAATCCTTTTCAAGTACTCACCGAAGCAACCGTGCCCGGTGAGTACCTGAGTGAGCCGGTACGTGATGCGCTCTCCTCTCTAGTCCGCTGGGCCTAGTTTCAATCGGGTGGCGCACTACCCATTGCTCGCAGGGCAGTTAGCGTTAAGACCGCTAGTGTTCCTATACAATTTAAGTACTATAACTTAGTATTACGTTTTATTCTATCCTGTTTTTTCAATCAATCGTTTTGGAAATGCCTTCATTGTACGTACAGCTCAGGAAAATATGGAGAAGATAGCTCTGTTAAATAGGAACGGAATCTCAATTATTTTAATAGAAAACATAATCAGCCTATAATGTTCCCACTGCTGGGACACAGGCCACCTCTCTATGAGAGGGAATGCGTCATACATAATCCACCACGCGAGCCCAGTGTGGATTGGCCCTAATAATTAAATAAATTATTAAAATCTTGCAACTGTCTTATAGGTTTACACCAATGCGATAGCGTGGTTTTAATATTAGCTTATTATGAATTAAAAATAAAGCTACCAAAACGTACAAACGAATAGGATGCATAATCAGTATAAAATCTATACACATAAGTAGTACTTGTAAAACACATTTATATTCAATAAAAAAAAAAAACATTTTATAAGAATTTATAATAATCCCTTGGTTGATGAAAATACAATAACATAAAGCCAAAGTACCTAACCAAGTTATCTGATCACTTTGGAATTCTGGTTAAGGAGCCCTAAAACACTAGTCACATCGCTCTTATGTAAATTCAAAGGCTTTTTGCCAAATTAAAGCATATTACCAATCAAGACTTTCCAAATGCAATCAAAGTTGCCTTGAATATCCAAGGGAAACAGTCAATAAACCCTTAATTCTCTCACTGTCATGAAAATTGACGGCAACGAAGCAAATTCGTCAAAACTGAGTCAACACGACGATACGCCGAACTGGGAGACTTTATGCAAATGTGCGCACACACTACGCGAATCTTACTTATGGATGATAATTAATTACATTAGCAGTTTAAACTCTGTGTTGTTAATTTACATTGTAGGTACGTGTGACAAATCCTGAACTACTGTGTTAGGAGTTTGACAGCGTTGCGTTACGTCACACCGGAATTGCGTTTAATTATTCAGAATGCCGATGAGAATAGTGTTGTCAACGTAATTAGATGAAATGGAGGTAGTTTTTGGACAATTAATGTTGGATTTAGTGGTCACACTGTCATAGGTACACAATTGAGTATTATTTTTAATTGAATTGTCAATTGAAGCGAGTTATTACTAGAAAATTTAATTTGAAAGAGAGCAACTGATGTTTCTTTATTTACATTTTAATATGATATTTACAGAGGATGATAGTACCTTTATTTTTTACCTTCTAACATGAGTCGATACTCACAAATGTATGGGTAAAAAAATGAATTTAATAATAATATCCTTTTTAAAATAAAAATGTGCTTGTCATCTTACAACTTTTAACGTAGGTAACAAACAAACACAATAGATAGACATACACTTGAGTAAAAGCGGCTCAAAACATCTGTTTTGTGTTAACGACGAGAAGGTAAAAAATATAGGCACTCCCGCGCAAAACGACAAAGCTTACGTATAATGTAGGTAGCAAGTACTTGAAAGTAAGTGGATACAAGCTACTGTAGATTTGAAGTGTTGTTTTCACAGCAAAAAATCTCTAGAGACACTTTATAAAAAAGGTTTTTTAGTTGGTGGTTTTTCAAGTACCTACCTACCCGTGTTTTTTACGAAAATAGCTTTCGCCTAAGTATACATATTTTTACGATTATCGCATGCTACAGTAAATTTCTGGAACATTTTTTCATATTAGTGGGACGCACTTTCTTTGCTTATTCTCGGCTCAATTTTTAATATCACGAAAGAAAATTGAGTTATAACTAAATTAAGACAACCCAACTGTACAAAAAATCTCATCTCCGTCCAACCAACTAAACAATATTTTAATTCTGAAAGGGTAAACAAAATTTTTGCGGAAGGTGGATTAGGGAATCGTGCATTGTGTAGCGTTTTGAAAAATGTTAATTTAATGTAAATTACGTCAGAACAACACAGTGTAAACAAAGTTCTTGTTGGTTTTACGTAAACGTGTAATTTCAGGCTTGAAAAAACACATAAAAATAAGTAATAAGACGAAGCGTTCTCTTCTTAAAATATTATTTTTTAGGTCGAATAAAGCGCAATAAGCAGTTAAATTCGAGAATTCGTACAAAATTGCATTTCAAACCAAACGTCATAAGCACTCATAGCCAGCGACCAAAGCATTGCATTGCCGCGGTTTTCTATAATGCGTCCGTTGCGACCGCATCCGCATCCGAAAAGAGAATTTAACATTAAATTCGTACAGATTTAAAACCATTAATTCAATTCCGATTCGCGGAATCGACCCGTGTGATATTATCTTGGATCGTAAAGTGTTGGACAGAGTCCGTGATCCGAATATCCATGTTCTAGGAAATCTGGATGGAATAAATGTAACACTTTGTTTTTGGACTTTCAATAAAAAGCCAACTACGTAGTTAAAAACTTTTACTGGTACAAGCACAACAAGTTCAGAGTTTCCTCTGTTTTAATCAGCGATTTATCCAGAATTCTAGACTAAGCTGTTTTTATCGTTTCGTTCTAATAAAACAATCCTATGTTTCTGTTTAAGGTGCAATAGCACAAACTGGCGATAGAAAAGCGCAGGTAATGTCAGCACACTCCGACTTTTGACTCATACAACGCAATAAGAATTTCTAGAATTGCTCAAAGATCCTCACATTACGCGAAGACAAAAGAATACTCGGGTTCCAACGCTCTTTCGAGTGCTTCAGAACGGCGGGAACGATATCTGAAACTTGAACACTATTGTCTACAGAACAGAATTTATCTCTCGAATAAAATGTATGTTGAAATTGATTCATTAACAAACAATGTTTATAGTCTTATTTGTTTAAGGTCTAGACGCTTCTACGACATCAGTAAATGAGGACCCTTTTGAGTTTTACACGAAGTATCAAATTAAATTTTAGTTGTTTGCGCAGTCTATGTTGCCAGTATGGATTGAAATCTAGTGAATAATAAAGTTGTAAATTAAAGGTCACAGACTGTCTATACATTTTATTAATTACTTTGTGAGCGTGTGTCTATGACAGCGCTTAAAGTAATTACGCTAATTATTGTGTTCTCTGTAGATTTATGAAGGCAGGTCGACATTTAAACGAACCACATACCTACTATATAAAGATTAATCTTTGTGGCTGTCACTCCTTTTTCTCAAAATTTGCTGAACATTATTCCAAAAACTTTTTCTTCAATCGAACAATATTGTTTTGATGAGAATAAAATTCAGTGTAACTAGATCGCAAATAGAAATAAAAATAAATTTCCCGCTGTCCAAAACAATTTAACTAAAAGAAACATGAAACGGAATATTTCTTCCAACTAACTCATACGATTCCCACTTACCAAGTTCCAACTTTTATTGTGTAAAACAAGCCAACAGTATTAAATTCATATTACGGAAACTTTGTTGTTTCCATAAAGGCAGCCACTTTCGCGCCTACGGCAAAATTAACAATGTTAGCCGTCAAATTTATCTGTGGCTCGCAATATATTTATTTGATTCGAACGGTCGTGTTATGAATGGACGTCGTATCATTACAAGAAACATTCCCTTTTCTTGGTATAGCGACTGGAAAGTATAGTTTTAGCTATCACATTGTATACAGTATAATATATAAAAAGTGGTATATGGCCAACCAAAAACAATAAACCACTAGTCACTATTTACCTATTGTATGCACTCGAAAGATCGAACGACAATGTCAATTTATTCAGTTACTTACATATTTTCAATGTTAAGGTTCTCATATTTAAGTGACATATTATGTAAGTACGCTGAAAAGTTACGCAATGAGGCTGCCAGAGCCTGTCAAGCTGTCTGCTACATAAATATCCTAGAATTGAATAAGTAACATTGAGAATATTAGATTAAGTTGTATCGAATCATTACTTTCATAAGGTTATTTAATGTCCAACAGATTGAGATGCACATTAACAATAGAAACTAGACGATCTACATGATTATATCAAATTTGGAAAACGTAGTAAGTACAGAACTGAACCAAATGCATTAAAGAAAAATAAAACTTTTAAATGAACGATTGAAAAAACAAATCAAAACGTAGTTTGAAAGCCAACACAGTTTCGATAAACGAAAACTGTTGAAAAGAACCCTGAAAAGTGTATGGAAATGAAAAAATGCCAGATTCAACGCATCACGCCGCAAAATCGGTGCACTGAAGCCGGGCTAGGAGGGTAGAACGATAGCTTGGCTTTCAACCATATTTGAATAACTTTCGGAATCACGAACGGGGAGTAAATATTGCATTTTTGACATGCGAAGTTGGTCTGAAAGGATTTTGTTTTTAGGTTCGGTTTTAAATTGGGCCTCAGATTATATTGATCGAAGAAATTGTTTTTGCTTTTCTGAATAGAGTTAGTTACTGATGGATTTTTAGGTGTTGAGCTTATTGATGTTAAAGCGATATCGTTACATGGTGGACATCCCACCCATACGTACAAAACGTTTTGTGGACACTTTAATTATGCGTACGGCTAAGGTGTGGAATTTCCTGCCGCAGTCTGTTTCCTAATAGCCTGGGGATCTTTAAGTTAAGAGTGAATATGTTACTTCTAGGCAAGCGTGCTTCATCTTCGACCACATCATCGCATCATCGGGTGAGATGGTCGTCAAACACAAGCCTATAAAAAAACAGTATTAATTATAAAAAGGAGACAAAAATTTAAGAATTCAAGTCTCCTATCCCACGGTCGTCAAGGAAAGTGCCCTATACTATAAGAGAACACTAGTGTTTTCATTTTACCTACTAATGTTATAATATCTTGTGCATGTGATCTGGTCACAGTACCAGTTATGCAGTATATTATGGATTTTCTTCCACAGGTTTCTCACACTACTGCATATTTTACTTTCTTAGTATAATCTTCAATACATTTACAAGCCAATCTGACCTTGATAGACCAAGACCTAGTTTAATAATAATGAACATTATTTTGCATACGATGTTGCAACATAAACATAACGCAAGAATAGTAACAATTATTTCATTACACAATGAAAAAACCTTGAGTTTGCAACGTACGTTTTATTGGTGGTAAAAAAAGTATAAGTCAGCCATAGTGAACAGCTGTTACTTTAAACAATCGCATAGAAACCTCAACTTGAACTGCTATAGTTACATAACCTCTGTAAGATCAAAATGGCGTAACAGTTGAGTCGTGTATGTTAATAGAACTGTGTTGAAGCACCGGAATGATTAATTATATTATACTATGCAGCGACTTAAGGTGTTGGTCCATATTGTCATTTGTAGATCTTTGACAGTCAATTAATAGGTGAGGTCGTGAGCCGGAAATTCTGACAAACTCAGTTTTATCGAGCGTTATTGTGTTGCCCTGTAAGGTACTAGAACCCTACTCCTGCATGTTGGAAAAAGCTTAGATAGATCATATCTAGCAACACATATTTTAGTGTGTGCTTTTTACATGTTCAATTTAGTAAACAAAATCGATACTAATATAAGCTGAAATGTTTGTTTGTTAACGCGCTAATATTCGAAAGTACTGGATGGATTTGAATGAAAGTAAGCTTGAAGCTTGAGGAAGGTTTATAGGCTTTTTAACCGACTGCAAAAAAGGTGGGTTATGTTTTTATCGTGATAAACTCCACGGGAGCGAAGCCCCGAACGACTGCTAGTCTATAATGTAATGTAATGTGACTATTTTTTTTATTAATGATGGGCCTACTCTTGAACTCGATCTCGCCTGATGGTAAGCGATAGATGAGGTCTAAGATGGGACGAGCGAGCCCAGAAGATGCCTATTTACTCGTGCTTTAAAGGCTGAAAGGTCATAAGTGGCAGGGAACACAGAAGCCGGCAGAGAATTCCACAGCTTGGCTGTGCGCACAATAAATGTGGAGGAGAAGCGCTTGGTGGTTCAAAGATTCATGATTCAATCTTAGACTACAATCTTTTTTAGAAGTAATACATCCCATACAAGTTTTTTACACAGGTTATGAAGCCACAACACTTTAGCCATAGGCTATTGATAGCCTAATGGGGTGTCGGACTTGTGATCGAAAAGTCACGGGTTCGAACCCCACCCATTACACTTTTGCCTAATTTTAGCTTAGTTGGAGGGGTTAATAAGATTGCTAGTAATGTGAACTTACCTAACTAGAACTTACCTAGGTACCTAACTAAACGTGTACATAATTATGTGAACTCAGGAATTTATCAAATAAGTCTTAGGTCTAAGGAAAAATGTTGGTTCTATACGTTAATATAACATAGATATGATTACTCTGAAGTTAGCTCCCCAGTTATGACTATAGACGAGTGATCTACGGCCGTGATGTGATCGAGGGACTGGTGAAAGGCGTTTGAGCTTCTCTGAGCGTATGAATGGCGCTGTAGAGCGCTTTGTTAGATACTTATTGTTGGCTAAAGGCAAACATTACGTTCGTTTTTGCAACATTTTATCTTCATTTCCAATGCATAGATTCATTTCTAACTATAAATATAAAATTGGTAATTCTGTACAAATATGTTTGAAATGAAATCTACCTTCTACCAACCACCGATTTTAAAGAGGCATTAATTCTTAGACAACCATTTATTTTAGCAGACGCGCGGGGCTTCGCTCCTGACTTTATCAGGATAAAAACATAACCCTCCTTTTTTTGCAGTCGGGTAAAAATAAGCATTTAACCTTCCTCAAGCTTCATGCTACTTCCATACCAAATTTCATCCAAATCGACCCAGTATTTTCGAAGATTAGATCGTTTAAACTAACAAACTTTACCGCTTTATAATATTGCAAGATGCTCTAAGAATTGATACTCTTAAAATCGGCGCAGAAACGGAAATATGTCCTCAATATACACGAATAAAACACGCATCCGTTGCGAACGACAGCTGTGCGTTTTGTTTGTCCGTTGCTACTTTGAGAAACGTTGATGATTATACCAAACACGTATGAGTCAAAATAGTGGATGTCACACTACGTCTTATACGTACCCTGATAACCATTAAAAGAGTACAAAATAAAGTGTTCTGCTTGTTCTAATAAATCATGGTCTATTGTCATTGTAGACTTTATGAAGGCTCTACAGTGAGTGATTATTACGTAAGATAGGCGAAAGGAGTTTAGTAAGAACTGGCAAGATTCTAAGAGGACAGTCTCAAGTCAGTTTTAAAAAGGTAAAACAGGTTATACGCGGAAGGATCATGTGCCTGTAGCAAAATGGTAGATTTGAATAGACTATTTGCGATAAGGTGCTAAATTAAAAAAATAATTTCGGTGTTGGTCCCGTACTAACATTTAGTTTATGATAATACATTCGATGCCTCTTTTACAGATTTCGACTAAATTTTGTTTCACCCTTTACATTTTCTTGCAGAGTAAGTGGGTATGTTATTGCAAATTAAATTTATATATTTTTCCGTTTCAAACAACGAGATATCAATATAAGGGTGAATGTTTGATATTAACATGCTTGAAGGCAATTTTTTTTTAGTATATAAGGTACTCCAACGACTTATTCACTAATAACATTTTACATAGGTATTTAACTTATACATCTATTGTCATGGTGAATTTGTCACTTATAGAAGTACACATGCTACTTACATAATTATAATTACATAATTATATTGTTAAATAAGTAAATAAATATTCGTTTGTTATGATATAATTTCGTATATAGTTAATTTTCCTAACATAAACACTAATAATTACGTTTAAAATGTTCAATTTGAATTAAAAAGATATAACATCGAAATCATTAATTAGGACTGTACATCCTGCCGGGAATAAGGAATTGTTTCCGGGGTTGCGGAATTCGAAAGAGTTACCGAGAAGCTAACACGAAGGCCGAATGACTGATGACTGAACACGGATAGGTTTTAGTCAGTAAAAGTCTGACACACACACCCTTCCGCTTCACCCAGATGGAGAGACAGTCATTGGGTGATTTCCAATACTTAAAAAATGGAACGTACATCTTGAAGATTAAGGAGTAAAAGAAGGCATATAAAGTGTGCCAATCCAGAAACTATATGCAACAAATCGAATAAATCCTACCAAATGGTCTACCTATTACAAAAGCCAACACAGTTGACAGTTCGCCAGCTCATTATTGCGCATAAGCAGGGTCTAGTCTACGCCTACGATTCAAGTCCTTGCGTAACTGATGACGTCATCATTAGAAACTGTCAATTAAAAATGTTAGGCTGTTTTGTACTTCGTAAACTGGGCTGACGCTGAGATTTCTATCTTCTGTTTGAGCTCTGATACTGACTTTCGCTTATGAGTTCGAAGTTTTTGAGTCCGTAGAAGTTTATTGAACTAGTTTATGACGGCAATATTTTTTTTCGGGGGTAAATCATCTAATGACTCCTTCAGCTCTGGTTGGAGCGGTGTCAAGATTTCTGTTGACTAAAAACCTACACTGTTACTTCAGCTGTCCTTGCGTTTCAGGGTCACGGTATCTCGTTAAAATATTCCCGCAACCATAACATAAATAAAATAAAAATAAAAACCCGGGTAGTTTTTATTTTTATTTTATTTATTTATTTGGGAAACGTTATTGTACAAGAAGCATTACAAAAAAATGGTATTTGTAAGATGTAAAATAAGTTATATAATAAATAAATACAAAGTATGGGTAAGTGTACAATCCACAATATTCCTACAGTATACTAGTGTACATTATTAATTATGTAGATAAATACAGGTATAACATAAGGCTGATAGGTTTACGAGTGAGTCGTGAAAATTATCTCACGCAATGTCTTATCGGGATAAAGTTATCTCATGCCCTGATCCACACCATGGTCTATATATTCCAAACATCAAAATCTGGTTAGTTATCGTTGCGAGGTTGTTTGGGTAGCGTAGTAAGTTACTTTCGTTTAATTTGTTATGACTTCAGTTCATCACATGCCCTTTACTTTTTTATCGTCTCTCAACAAGACTATAACAAGCTTTTTTTAATGTCTGGATCTCTCGTCGATCCATCCATCACTCTTAGTCTGACCCATCATCATAATCACCCCTGATTTTAATAGAACATTTCACTAATGCTAATTTAGAAAGAAATTTGGCATAAAATGTTTTGTTTTTAACACGCTTTTATTAGGTCGACCTGTATGTAACTAACTATGTAATGGAATCTAAGGTAACGAATCCGCCCGACTTCATATCGTTTGTCGGGCCCCCAGCGCCCGGCATAGTGAATCGAAAAATAAATACCTACAACAAAAACAGCAGTGCAATATAATTAGGACTTCTGATTAAGAGACTAAAGTTTATTAAACTGTTAAATGATTACTTAATTAACTATTTACCTAATATAAACATCGTTTCGATAAAATACAGCGTAATTATACAAAAAAGTACATTAAACGAGCTGTGATATTTTTGTCGTATATATATATACGACTCTGGCGAAATGGGCCCGAAAATATTTGTCGTAAAAATCCGACGTAGGCGGTTAAAATGTTAACCATCTTCCAAGGATCGTAGCGTAATGAAAATTGGCAGCTGTATGTAGTTCTGATGACAATACAATAATATGGTTCTGTCGAACTGATCTGATGATGGAGCCGGAAGATATGAACTGGAACTTCATGATGGAAAATCGTATCATAGCTGTTTTGGATTTCTTAGAAAAGTCTTGTAATGAACTTTGACCACGATTAGGTTTCAAGGTCTGATGATGAAGCCAGTGCCTTTTTTATGTAGATTTATAAAAGCGTGTTTTTCTAGTGTTTTTTAAACTATTAATTTATTTTAAATTAAACTTAGCTTTTAGGCGCAATAGGTGTTATTAGTATATAATACCTACTACGTTATTTATTCGTATTTTAAATATAAGGTTTGACATGTTTTTGAAACCCGCTCTCAGATCGGTTTCAAAATCAAAAGTACTATCTTAAAATTTATGTAACTTTACAACAGTATAATATAAACCTTAGAAATATTTAACAATCTTACTTTTTCCAATACCGAAACCGACAGTCGTAAATCCGTAGTTTCGCATCTATATTTTACTGAATAAATAAGACTAGAACTTCTTTCTGTTATTTATTTATGAGGGTCATTCTGTAGCAATAAATCTCTACGTCAGACTAGTACGAAGCCACTCTCAGTCAACATGAGCTTACTTCAAGATCACTTAGAGAATTGCCCTTCATTCTTTTGTGTTTTTACGTACAAGCGTGTTCTAGACTTTGATAGACTGCCTAGACTACGTGACGCAAAGCGTGTCTGTCTTATGCTGTGATTACACAGTAGGAGAAGCAAGCGAGCGAGCTAGCCTTTTCAGTGACTGTTCTATTGCATTGTGTGAGCGCATTGAGACGAGTTACAGCCATATCAAATCTCGTATCCGAGACAACATTTTTTGATTTTATTCTACACTCGCCTTCCCCCACCACGGTACTAGCAGCAAAATGAGAGTAAAGGAACAGAGTGCTCTTGTACCTGCACCGTGACCGAAATCGGTCAGGACAATAGGTATAGGTACTAGCAGCAACCTGCACGCCAATCGGATGTCAACTCGCTCTTGGCATACGGACAGTCGGACGGAATGTGTGAGTTCACAGATGCAGTAGGTAGCAGTCTACCTTCACACTATCAGCTCACGCTAGTGTAACCAGAGGAGACGAGTCCAGATACTGCCATGCAAGCACACGGATGCAATAGCTCTCTACTATCAAGACAGCTGCTCGCACAATTTAACCTCGACTTAAGGTCTTGTGTCACCTGCAAGCACTCGCATGAAAGTTTCATAACATTGCGGGGTACGATGGAGCGATTAAGCACGTTGTACGCCGGCAGCCCGTAATGTAATTCAAGATGGTTAACGGTTCTCAAATATTACAGTGTCAATACAGCACAGAATATCACCATCATCCGCTTAGCCTTCTTTTCAACTATAATGAGGTCGGGTTCCAGCCCAACCGAATGAAGTTAAGTAACAGTACTTTATACTACACCTGCTTGGAAAGTACCTTGATACTTAATCAAATTTACGGTAGAAAGTACGTCATTGCATATCGAACAAATATGCGGGGAGAAAACGCATCTGAGCGGGAGAGAAAAGTGTATGAAAATCCATTTCTTACGTGGTTTTTCTTTTTTAATTTTGGGTAAGACTATGCGCCGGTAACCTAAATATCAAAAGCCAAAAAGTTTTTACAGTGAGTTTTTATCTCCAAGTTCGCAAAATGACACTGGCCACTAGCTGTGTGTTGGATGGTGTCGGGCTGGCAGTGCGACCCTGCGGCGGCAGGATAAACAATTTGAAAAAAGAACATGTGAAAATTGCAGACGCCATTGGCGCCATTTTCAATTTGTGTGTTGTTTGAGGATTCAGTTTTCGTAGAAATTAAAATAAAACTATCAAAATGATAAGTAGTGATAGTGATGATGAAGATTTTTTAACTCCGCCGCAGTTGAAGGAAACAGCAAAAATACTGATTGATAACCTTTTACCACAGAAATCAAATAAAAAATATAATAAAACTTATGACGATTTTTTGCAATGGAAAAGTGAAAAAAATGCGGCATCTTTTTCTGAAACTGTTTTGCTAGCTTATTTCAGTGAAAAAGCGCAAAAATACAAACCAAGTACGTTATGGTCTATGTACTCAATGTTGAAAAGTACTATTTATTTTCCTCGTAGGTATAGTATAAAGCAATATGTATCACTCGAGAGAAAGTGCGATTCCCGATCTCGGGTGTTTTAAAGCTTCAAACGACACCCTCGACGGTAATTGGTCACTTTCTCCTCTCGGTGAACAATGTACTATTACATTGAGCGACTGTCTATCTTACCTCCACAACCCAGTAGATGTGTAACAAGATACCCCTTGGCAAGACAAGTCAAATATAAACGAATGACAGCCAGGATGAGCTTAACGTGCCGTCCAAGCCACGGAAGAATCCTCGCCAATCTTTGCGTAACCCTAAAAATCGACCCGTGTGGTTATTATTTAGCTACGAAGTACACAGCACAGAACATTGCGATTTTATATCTGACGAGCCTGTTGGTATAGTGGTCAGTGGCCCTGACTGCTATGCTCAAGGTCGTGGGTTCGATTCCCACCCAGGACAAATGTTTGTGTGATGAGCACGATCATTTGTTCTTTGTCTGGGTGTAATTTATATATAACATGTATGTATTTAAAAATATATATGTATGTTTATCAGTTGTCTAGTACTCATACCACAAGCTCTGCTTAGTTTGGGACTAGATGGCGTTGTGTGAAAGTTGTGGAATATTCTTTTAGACGGGTAAGGCAGAGGTGGCATGCACGTTTCTACAGCAGCGAAGGTACAAAGTACATCAACATTGCAGGAGCCAAACGTATTGCCATTGATCTGGCACATCTCCAGATTCTAGACTACAATATAGTATTAGACCATGGAAACATTGGACCCACGAAGCGGACTATAAGACTATAACCTTGTAAATGGTTATCATCTAATGGTTGGCATCTAAGGTGAACTGGTCGCAGCTTCCTCAGGTTACTTTCAACGGCACAGCTATTCCACTAAGCGAGAAAGTTAAGAACCTTGGGGTCTGGTTGGACAAATATGTTTCATGGGGTCCCCAATTACAAGAGGTGAGTCGCAAATTATTTGCTTCTGCCAGTTCCCTAAGACGGTTACGTAAATTTCTGCCAACTGCCACTAAAATTGCCCTAGCACAGCCTCTTTTCCATCCTATCCTAGACTACGCTGATGTCAGTTATTTTGATCTCACAGAGATACAACTTGATAAACTTGAACGACATCAAAATTTTTGCATAAGATTTATATTTGGCTTGCGCAAATATGATCACGTATCCGAATTTCGTATGAAACTCAAATGGCTTCCTATACGTCTTCGCTGGAACATACACATCTTGTCTCTGCTTTACAGTATTCTGTTCAATCCTAAAACGCCCTCTTATCTTAAAGAACGTTTCCAGTTCCTCGAGGATACACATGCCAAATTTCTGAGGTCATTTGAAAACTTGAGGCTAGAGGTACCGAGTCACTCCACCAATTTCTTTGGTAAGTCGTTTGCAGCTCAAGCAATACGAATGTGGAATACTCTTCCCGTGTCAGTAAGACAAGCACAAACCTTTCCTTCTTTCAAAAACATGGTAAAAGATCTCTATCTGTCTCTTTAATTTGTTACAATTTTTTGGGTGTGATACGTGATTTCGAAAATGAAGCACCGAAGAACACGTCCCATATATCCCAGCTTGTGTATGTAGGTATATAAGTATAGGTATTATGTATTGTATATAAGTGAACAGTACACCATGTACTACCCGCGTATTTACTTTCTCCTGCTGTGTCAAATCCATCCAAAGGTTGTCTGTAAAAGATCGCTTTTAGCGATAAGACCACCCATTGTAACACCCTTTATTTAGTTTTTAAGTCTTCATTTAATTCTGTTACGGTGTACAATAAAGAGTATATCTATCTATCTATTTATAACTTTGCCCATATAGATGAAATCCAGATCTTGATAGTTTCTATTTCAGCAGGACTCTTGGATACCTCTTTTAGAAATAGAGCAGTACTTTACAAGTACAAACCTATGTACGTCTATCCGAAAACGTTATGTACATTTTCAATTCAAAATAAATTCAAACCCTTGCCGTTAGATACAGCTTCGAATAACTTACTGTATTTAAAATTTGATGACGACACGAGCTTGATTTATCTACCAAAATCGAAATGATAATTATTAAGAATACTGAATTTTAAGTCATATATGAGCTATGTTATGCAATAACGTGTCAACCCTAAAAAACCTAAACCGGAGAAATCTCAGCTCAAAGAAATTTACAGCTATAAAAAATACTCATAAGCTATTCTGATTGTATCCAAAACGTATTAAATAGGTCATCATGTATTGTAGTGATTCAAACACAGCTTAATAGAGTGAGAGTTATAGGGAAAATAAAAAGAAATGAAATAATGATGAATTGTTTATTGCGAAATTAAAATCAAGATATTAAGATTTTTGAAACAAACATTTAAGCCCAAATAGTTTATTGCAAAATTTAACCAGTGCATTTTTAAGTGCTAAAATGTTTTGCAAGCCCTTGACATATTATTGTTAATTAATAAAAATAATTAAGAAATGGGGGAGGCCTTTTTCCAGCAGTGGGACAGAACAAGGTAACAAAAAAAAATGCAGCAAAAATACTAACATAATTATAAATTTGAAAAATCAACAAAATTGAGATCGATAAGAGATCACATCGGTAAATAATCAAAAATAAGAGATCAGTCTTTTCCATCCTCTGATAGCTGTTCAATATCTTCAACATGATATCCATCTATATCTTCATCAATAGAAACACCTGGAGTATGTTTTAGGAAATCATAAAATGGTTTAGCGTCTGTCGGTATCAGTTTCATTAATTCTATTAGATCTTTTAATTTTTCTACACTCAAAGACTTTTCATTTGGCCAGCATTCGGGCAAATTAATATTCTTTAGCACAGGCTTACGGCCTTTGTCTGCCTTCTCAAGATTTAATATCTGAGCATCTTCTTGTGCAATTTCGGTTTTGACTTTGAAAATAGAGGGAATTGGTTTTTCTATCACAATCTCATGCAGTTTCAACCAATTAACTTTGTTTTTAGCACTATCAACTTTTCTATTTGTTATAGCCTGTTCTAGTGGCCTGACAGAGAGCATATCAGAGGGTATCATTCTCGAAACCTCAAACTTCTTTTTCTTCTTTGACTTCTGAATACTTTCTGCATAATCTTCTAGAGTGTAAAGCCTTTGTTGCGTTTTCAACTGTGATTCTATAATACCAAAATTGGCATTATTTGGTAGGAAGCTATGCCCCGACAAAAGAAACCGCAACGTAATCGATTGTAAAGATGTGTGATGTTGCATGGTATATATTAACATGAGAACTAACTTAATACTACGATTTTGCCCTCCTCAAGAATCCGCCCAAAAGATTAGATCCGTTACTGGGGATTGTATGTTATTCAAAATGTACTTTCGCAAGCAGGATCCAACTTCTTGAGTACCCTTTCCACCTTCTTATTCAAGCCATAAGTTAAAAATTGAGCGTTTACTACTTCCTATATAAATCCCTAAATTATACAAATTTATCTGCCGTTTGTAATAAGCTATATTAATGGGTATTTTTGGAAGTGGATGGGTTTTTTGCATATTAAAAGTAAGTGTTTCTACAGTATATTTTTCTGACGCCAAATTCAGATCTGCATTCATTTGCTTTCTAAGCTCTGATGCTTTATTAATATGCAAATCTCGTTGCTTCTTAGCTTCTTCAGCTTCTATGCCTGTTAATGATTTTATATTAGCTGCAAAAGTGTCACAAGTTTTACATGTGTCACTTTTTGGGGCTTTAAATCTAAGGCTAAATTTTTCATAAAATATTTTGTTATATGTTGCAAGACTCGGGAGGTTTTCATTTGTCGGATATTTATCTTTAAATAAATCGTACATTATTAAAAGGTTGAGTTCAGTATTCAAATAACGACTATCAGTCTGACCTCTACAATAATGGCTAATATATTTGGGAAACGAATCAATATGGCCGACTATTAGATTAATGTCATCTTCATTGATTTTATTTTTGCCACCACTAGCTGTTCCTCTATTATCTTTGAAATTAGATGATCTATTATTTTTCTACATCGCTACATCGATTCTAATTTGACAAATACCTAAGGTTTTCAAAAACGTTTTCGTTCATATTTCGGTATCACAAACCATATATTTTCGTGAATACAATTATTCTCTTTGAATTTGACGAAGTATACGTCCTAGGTTTATGAGTTTGTGTTACTTTACCACAAATGAAAGCACATCGACCTTCGAATGACCTAAGAGACCAAAATTGGTTAAATACCTGTTTCCGGCTATCAATTGACAAGATCGTTGTGCATTTCTTTTTGCAATCACAATGGTATGTGTTGTCGAATTTTTTTTGGTAATACTTCTTTTCCTTTCGCACTGATATACTTTTCATTCACATTGGTTCTTCGTTTTCGATCTTTTCTAGGCTGGTCTTCTACTTTTCTTTTTCTTCCGCGCTTGGGTCTACCGATATTATTTCTCTGTAATTGATGCTCATTTCACGATTTGATTGTGGTTGTTCGATGCAGTTTAAAATGCTTGATTGATTATTATCATTTTCAGTCAGTTGTGTTGTAGACATATCTATACAATCTTGAACAACGTTATCAGTATTAGAAGTTGAAGCTATTACTTCTATTTCCGCGATCATTTCGTTTCCTTTGTCATCGTAATCATTAAACATACTGGAAAGGCTGTTAGGGACAATATCTAAATGATCCAGATGTATTAACTGAGAAGTATCTATAGACTCTTCTATATTACCTATATTTGAATCATTATAGCTTAAGTCACGCTCAAAATTTTTATAAATTAACGAACATGAAGCAGTATTATGACATTTAAGATGTAAATCCTGTTTCAACTGTGCTAAAGTTGTTACATCTCCACTGTTGAAAGATTCTTCTTCTTCAGATTATATAGCCATAACGAACAGAAAACAAAATTTTAAAGTAATTGTCACAGAAGAAAAGCGCGCGTGTCGTGACAGGTTTGTAATCGATTATTGCAAAATTGTTCAAGACTAGTTCCGCAAACTGCAAGAACATTTTTTTGGTAAATGGCGTTTTTATAAATTTAGTACATGCCTCTGCATTTTTTTAAGGGTTCAGGAGACTGGCTACAAGAGCTAGATGGCGTTAACTTAAAATTCATATTTTTGTGGGTTAACAGGTTATTGCATAACATGGCTCATATATAGGTTTGAGAAATTCAAACTTTATGGTCTGGATTTCTCACAGCTTTTGCTATATTCATTTTAATATTACGGTTATTTCAGACTTCATGATTTTAGATGAGTTTGGCGCGTTAGGGTGAGATCAGACAAGACGATTTATGTCCGCTCGTCGCCGCTTTCAATGTGTCTGGAATTTGCCCAAAATTACAAGCTAGTTTGACGTTTCAAATTATCAGATACACGTTTACAGGTAAATTCTTATACTTATATTCTATATTCATATACTATACATTTGAACCTCAATTGCCAATCCAAAAAACTAAAAAATAGTTTGAGTATGTTGTAAGTGTATCAGGTAGGCTGGGGTCTGCTTACTGCAGTTGAATTCAATATTTTACATGGAGCGACGACATCGAGGCAATCCAACTTCTCGATCACACAAATATAGTTAGAAGACTATAAAAGAACAAAACCGTTCGAATTAGTGTTTAGTGACGGTGAATAAAGTGCAAAAGTGCTACCAAATAAACAATAACGAAGTGTATTCCCCTTAATAGAGACAATAAGAAAAGTGCCATTGGACACATTCTTAGTGAAGACAATTTATTAGTTTTTAAGTTAAAATTAAATTACTTATTAGTCTATATATAAGGCTAGATTGTAATATGATTAGGGTTCAACCTGCTGATGAACACTACTAATAAGAAAGAAGAAAAAAAATGGAACAACCTCGGAAAGCGTTGTTTAAACTTGTAGGTGCGCATCTGTTTCGAAGTTATAAAGTCTAGGGTTATTATTTTCATATATTAAAGTTGAGCGCTATTTTACCTTCAAAGCTATTTAAAATACTGTGAATTGGCGGCTTGACATGGGAGGTATGCCGATGGGTAATAATGCTTTAAACATACTACCAAAAATTTAAGAAAACACCATCTAAACCAATGCCGCTCCGCTTGCGAGCATAAACCGCGTCGTGAGCACAGACTCTTATCGTAAATCAAATATTCATATCTGAGCAAACTGAATTTGGTATAAATCTTAACGTAAGTTAGCCAGTTTGTAAGTTTAATACGTCGTTCGTAGACAGCTCTTGGGATTAATTTTTAATAAGTTCACTTGTCTGCGCTTATTACACGGCTATGTTCTGTTTGAGCGGTATTGTGGTGCCCCTGGGACGGTTGTAGATGAGTTTCAGGGCAGATTTTTAGGGTTCAGAAAGTCGGCATGATATACCGGAATCGTCAGGATCATTTGTGTGTGTTTGTCTGAATCGAAGTGTTGAAACCCGTTTTGTTCGGAACCCTTTGCGCGCGGGATCTACTCTCACTTGGTCGGTAAAAAACTAATGACGATTTTTTATTTTCAGATTTTATGAATAACCTGTTTTTCCTAAAAGATTACATGAGGTATATTAATACATCAGAATGCAACAGCAAATCTCATGTTTATTGAATAATGATCACGTGATTTGATTAATAATATCAATCGAAAATTAAGCATTTTTCAACGGAGAGTGATTAATTTGTAATTATTAACCCTTAATAGGGCAAGATGAACATTATTCCCACATCAGCTTTTTGTTGTAAACGGTCAAATGTGTAACTGTTCCCACAAAATGTCACTGTCATTTTTTTCTTTATGAGTTGACCTACAGCATGAGTCAAAAGACTTGTTTTCGAAACGAACGAAGTAAAAAAAAGAAGCTGTCAAAGTTTTACTTTCAATGTTTTGTCAAACAGCATTCACACTTGGGGATGAAATGATTTAAAATCCTACACACTATACACCCATAATGCCAAATTGACTGCGTTTTTGTTTCAAAGATCCACACTTTGCCCATGCCCTATTAAGGGTTATGTATTCTTCGAAAAACAAATGCCTAACACTATGAAAAGAACCATGTCATTTTTGAAAACACAAAGCACTCCAACTATTGCCAATTACATCAGTATGGTGCCAAAATGAAAAATAGTACTGACCTCTGACCTGCGAATAACTCTCCATTCTCATTTCAAAATAATAATATCAGGCTTTACACGGCCAGAATTGCACTTATTTATAATTAAAAGTCAACAACAGCGCAACAACAAGATTCGATTTAAAGCATAACTCTGTCACAAGTACTATTTATTTTTCGGCTGAATTTGAAAATTATAAAGTTACAACTGTCTCAATTAGCGAGCGAAACGCAAAATGTATTCTGAAACAATGACTTTAGAGTTGAAATTCCGAGTACTGCCAGGTCATTCATTAGTTAGTACAATCAGGGCCTAAGCAAACATCAGACCGTTGGATTTTGTTTGAATAATTATTATTTCTGTTTGAATTATCCTAAACAACGCGAGACCCGAATGGAAAATTCTTGTTCTGTGTATGAAATCTAATTAAGTACCTACGTTATACGGTGTTTTGGCTCGTTTTAGCGGGAATCAAGATGTATGAAATTAGCGAATTAAGGCAATACACAACAATCATCGTTATTCAAGGGATTCGTGGTCCATCATATGCCCGAACTCATTCGTGCCTCGGTCCTGGTCAATGGGTTCCTGTCGCCAATTCTGACAACAGGTATGTGCAGTCACCCCATGTTAAAATTACTTGTGTTGAGTTTTGTGTCCTGGTATGACTGAAATGAAAGCCTAGTTGGGAAAAAACAGGTTTGTTTGTTACCTTACCTATACGCCTCTGAGACAAGTGCTAGTTTTCTAACGTTTATAGCCGCGTTTGCGTTTGGCTGTCCTCAAGCGCGGATATTTTCGACTAAGCAATATACACATGAAGTGTTGACCAATAAGCTGACTGGTGAATACTTGAGATTCATACATTAAATACAACGTGTGCCCTAAATTCGCGACCTGTTAGCCTAATACTGTTTTGAAGAATGTATGAAGCAATGAACAAATTGAATACTTACCTACTGCTGTTAAGTTTTTTTTAACAAGTTTTTTAATACTTAATTTCGTAATCTCCTCAGCAGAATCTTTCATTTAATACCCATATTATGGAAGTGCACAAAAAGTAAACGGTCCGCCATCTTGAGCCGGCCGCCATATTGGATTTAAAATGACGTAACTTAGCTAACCATGCATTGTCATACAAACTTAACTTGTATGCAATATTTCATCTAAACCGGTTGAGAATATCTGCTTTAAGTAAAATTATTATTTTATTCACTTACAAGATATGATTCGGACATACTGACGAACAAACGAACAAGCAAATTAAATAAAACCTACTAAGGAACATAAACGTAAAAGACATGTATCTATGGGAATACTTATTATGCGTGCAGCTTTTTTTTCCGGTGGGCAAATTATCAAATGACTCCTACCACTCTGAGTGCAGCGACAGGAAGTGTCAAACTTACAGCACTGACTAAAAACTCACCCTGTTCCTTAAATTGCCCTAGTGTTCCAGGGCCGCGATATCTCGTTAGAACATTCTCGAAACCCCGGCAGGATGGTGCGCACAGCCTGAGGAGTGGATTTTGCTTTCGGAATCGTCATTTCCTGATAAACATTCTTAGGCAAGCATGCTTTGTCGTAAACCACATCAGCTCTTGCCAATTAGTCAGATAGCAGTAGATTAGAAGCCTACAAATTAATAAAATATAGTTTCTTTTCGCTTCTGTCTTAAGACCCACCATATTAAGACAAAACGTTTGTGAAAACGAAGGGAGCGTTATTTGTAGTTCAGATTTTAACGAATTAAATACAACATAGTCACGTCTGTATGAATTTACGTGCAAGTAAATAAGGGAATAAGTACGTACTGTGTGTCAATTGTTAGGTAAGGTACAAGTATAACAAAAAGGTGTGAAGTTGTCGTACCTGTGTAGGTCTGGAGAAATAACTTCGTATGTAGGGTTGCCATCCGTCCGGGGGGATTTTCCCAATAAGCGTCCAGGTAAAACCCGGACACACATTGGTCTTACGGGTACCAAAAAGCACGATCTCTATTATTAATTTCCTGTGTGTATGTCTATTATTATTTTATCTCATTGTTTATATTACGTTGATTAAGTGAAAAGGAAGATAATAGAAAAAAGTTCTAAAGCTCTACAATGTTATCACTTTATCAGTAAATAAAAACCATAATTAAACATCGTTGTTTTTAGTTTCAAGTTCAAAAATGTATTTTTTACCCAAATGTCCGCGGTTTATAAGTCTTTGTCTGGGGCCGGCAAATTTGGTGATGGCAACCCTAGTCGTATGACACTTATTTTAAAATAATGTATTTTACTTCGTTCTTTCTTTCATTCATTTTTATTCATTCAATAAAAACATAAATATAGCCGGTGCCCGCAACTTCGATCGCGTGGTTCTTTCGCACATTCCGCATTCGCGCAAAAGCGTAACATACAAACAAACAGACGGATCGATTGAGTTAAGAGTTGTATCTATAATATAAAGATAAGTGGACTTATAGGTACTTACGTTTCGATATCGTTGGAGCGATATCTAATTCATGTTTGGCGGCCAGCGCGCCGTCTCTCTCGAAGCTTCAGTTCTGGAACAATTAATGAGTTAATATTAATATTCTCGTTCAACGTTATACAGTAAAAGGAGATTATGAATAGCTGCTGACATGAAAATTTATCATCATTCTGTATAATAATCTTTAGACATCAATAAAGGTTATTAAGATTTTAGATTGTTCATCTTGATTTACTGGGAATATAACATGCGTCATTATATGATTTCTGGCTCTTCTCTCATGGCGAAGGGTAAAAATGGATTATTCATTCACAATCGAAAGGAATTCCAAATCCATGAATGCTGATAACGATATAGAATACCGTAACCTCCTTATATAAGCTTTATTTTTTAACGGGAGGCTGCAATCACTACATGATAAACATACCTAACCTTAAGAATGAAAATCATGTTTAATTTTCATTGCTTCAAAACTCCACTGGTCGACAACGTAAACAATACGATATGGATACAGAGGCTATGTCAGAATGATAGCTCGATATCGCTTATGTATGTCAATGTATGGTGTACTGACATCGACCGATTGGATTTTTCTTCTCGCGCAACGTGTCAGTAGCAACTATCAAGTGGAGTCGGCTCAGAACTGGGCAACAAGTTAGGCAACGATGGAAGGGTCCAGCAATTCCTGTTGTGAACAATCGATTGGACACGCAGGACAGTGACGCAGACACATTAAGTGCGTCATGGTTGGAGCACAATCATCACCAGGGTTGCGATGTTCTAAAGAGATGCCGCGGCCACGGACCAATAAAACGATTTGATTAATTAGTGTACAACGATTATCCGCGTTCCATAAACTAGCGTTCCTTGCAATCTCGAAATCAGCCAAAAAACCAGTTAAACTCCTCGCTATTACCCCACATCCGCATCAAACCTCCACCGTCTACTCAACAAAGGAACCCAAAAACGGCGCATGATCATTATAAAAGCCGAATAAGTTCGTTATGCGTTATCCTGCGGCTTTGGTTGTGGGGCACGTTCCAACCGTTGCCTCTATAACCGTGTCGGCCTTGGATAGACAAAAAATATATAATAATCAAGCTCAGGTAGCAACAAACGTGATTCGGAGACCTCGAGACGGTTTCTAGGATATTACGGGCTTGATTTTTTTTACTTCTCCCTTTCTTTCTGTTTATGTTATCCGAGTCTTTTGTTCAATGGAAAGTTACCTAAAACTGTGGATAATACGTAAATAGCTGCTTAAGTATAAGGCGAAATATACAACAAGATTATTTTTTCCAAAATAAGTAAACACAGTGGGGTAATTGGTAAATAATGAAAAAATGTTATAATTGTTAAAAATAACTACCGAAAACTATAAAATACGTGCAATATAAAGTGATTAATAATAGTAGCCGGACATTGACCGTTGCCATACCAGTCCCACCGGTGGACAATACGCTTCATAATCCTTTCAGGTATTTATTTACCGAGCCACCTTTTATATGGTCATCTAGGTCAACTAGGTCTATGTAAGGCTGATCCATCCTCAGTCCTCAACTTTATGGAGACTGAATAGTAGTAGGTATATTTGCAGTAAAATTCTCACGTCTTAAACATTACGATTTCGATATAAAATTGCCAAATTCCAATTTCAATGAAATATTTATTTGAAATCTCCACAATCGGATTCGTATTACAGATTTTGAAGTTCATTGTCACTAGTCCAAGGTTATTACGAACTTGCCGACACGCTTTCGTTAAATTGACGGACAAAACGATTTTGTCATTACGTTGTATAATGCTAAGAATTTTTATTGTACCTTTATTAAACCTTGATAGGTGAATGAATTTAGGTTAAAAGATAATAGAAATATTTTCAGGCCGGTAGGGATCTACTTTTATGAATGAATAAACTCAACAACTAAAGATACCTACGGCTCATAAATACAAATTAAAAAAACCCTCTTGTGATACCCTATTTTAGTGCTTCGTTAGTATTTTCGGACAGTTGTCAATTTAATTTGACGGGTACAAAATTGAGCAGAGCGCCATCTAGGCAGTTACACTTGTACTGAAGTTACACCACTCGACTTCCTAGATGGCGCTACCGCTCGGAAACTGCTCAATAATAAATTATCGTGCGAAGGCGAATTTAAGAATTACATTATGCGATTTCTAATCTATTGTGAATGGACTTGCAACGTGAATGCTTACATAAGATTATTCATGTGAGGCAATCGGCTAGAGACGAAGATTTAACTAGGTATTCAATGCGGTAAGGAACATACCTACCTACTTTTCGAATGAGAATCTAGGTAATGGAAGATTTCATCAAATGAATTGGCGGACGTAACACATAATAACGTTTTTAGTTGATTTACTTTATTAGAATAGATGATATTAATCATTTACATAAATATATATACATAATTTAGTTTTGAATAGGTAGATATTTAGCTTAATCGACCGCAATTGATCTAAATTTCCTTAAAAAGACGCTCGAAATAATGTATAGAATAGTTGTTTGATTTGCACGTACAATTAAGGAAATAAGTACCTAAATACATAATAGGTCTGTACAGATTACAATTGTTGTAAATACAAAGTGCGTCTTGTAAATCTGTTATGTTACATCGAAATAAACTGCAGAACGGTTTTGTTGAAACTTTTCAGGCAGCCAATGTTGGTAGATAGACAGATATAGTAGACTTTGTTGTACATAGGGTTGCCATCACCAAATTTGCCGGCCCCAGACAATGACTTATAAACCCTGGACATTTGGGTAAAATCAGTTTTTCCCCGGACACCGTAGAAAAATACATTTTTGAAACTAAAACAACGATGTTTAAATATGATTTTTATGTACTGATAAAGTGATAACATTGTAGAGCTTTAGAACTTTTTTAATAAGTCTCTTCCTTTTCATTGAATCAACGTAACATAAACAATGAGATGAAATTCCATAGGAAAATAATAATAGAGATCATGCTTTTTGGTACCCGTAAAACAATGTGTTCGGGTTTTACCTGGACGCTTATTGGGAAAATCCCCCCGGATGCCCCCGGACGCTCTCCAAACTAGGACAAATCCGGGAAAACCCGGACGGATGGCAACCCTAGTTGTACACCAAAATTTAAACACACCTATTTAACAATATTGTTTGCTAGCTTCTGCCCTCGACTTCGTTTCACGTAGGAGGGTTTTCCCGCGTAAATCCCGATCCCGCGGGAATTCCGGGATAAAAAGTAGCTTATCGTCGTTGCGCCTGCCAAGTTCCATAAGTGATTTTTGTAAGGTTTTGGGAAACAACAAAAAACGTGTTATAGTTACTGTAGGTTTGGCGTGATTGAGTAATAACTATCAAACTAAATATCCATCCATCTAAACTTTCGCATTTATAAAAAAAAAACTTTTTTGCAAGAAATAAAACCGACTTCCATATGCCACCGCCTGCCCTTGTCACCGTCGGCGTTCCAGCCGTATTGGAACCCAATAGACTGGCGCATGACGGAGGCAAAAGACCGGACGGCATGTCATTGTTTCCTTGGAAGATGGGTAGGCCTTTAGTGTGGGACGCAACTTGTGTCGATAACTCGATACTGTCGCGCCATCCCATCTTCCCAGTTCATCATCACCATGGGGCCCGTGTGCTCACAGCCTTTTTAAAGACACTTCGAAAAGGCTCGTTGACGCTTCCCGCGACCCAAGGGCTGGCTATCTTTGGTCAACGGCTAAGCATTGCCATACAACGAGGCAATGCCGCCAGTATCTTGGGTACGTTGCCAGCCGACAGCATTGAGGATCAAATTTTTGATGCTTTATTCTAGTTTGTATTTTAAGTATTTTAGTACATAATTATATATATTTTTTTGGAAATAAAATAGTTACTACCCCTTCAATATCAAAACACTACAAAAGCAAAAATAACTTTAATAAAGTTTCTCTTCACGCTTTTTAGTGGGTCGGTTTGTAATGTATCTAGTTACAAAAGCCAAAATATCAACTACTTATCACCTTTTACAAAATACTGCTTTTCCCGGTGCAGAGCCGTTAATTTTTGAGTTCTCCTAGTACTGCACCATCAGCTCTACTTCACCATATGCATGGTGACGAGTATAGTGCTTAACATCCATATTCAAGTAATCGAATCGTAATACACGAAATACTTATTATTGAGTAGTTTCGGTGGTCATCTGTGGTCTTCATCATCATTTCCACTTCCCCAAATGGTACTTTTCGAGAGTAACTGCACGATTTACTATAAGAAATACCCAAAACGCTATAGGTGTGCCTATAATATTTGAAGAGTTCCCTCGATTTCTCCATGATTCCATCATCAGAACCTAACGTGATGACAATGGGACCAACTTTCAAACTAAAAAAGAATTTCTCAAATCGGTCCAACCGTCTTCGAGATATGAGGTAACATACATAAAAAAAAGTTCAAGACGAATTGAGAACTTCCTCCTTGTTTTGAAGTCGGTTAATTAGTAAGTATAGCTAGATACAAAGTGCGACTAATATTCATCATGTTACATCTAAACTGCTCAAAGGATTTTGATGCAGCTTGACAGGCAGGCAGACTATGTAGTTAGGTACTTTTGATAGCGTTATAATTAACACATTTCAGAAGAAAAGAATCATAGCTAGGACTTTTTCATTGTCACCAAATTTGACCTTGAACACAAATCAAATCCGCGAGAAACCAAACCTCCAATGTGTTAACTAAAAGATACATAAATGTAAATCGATGTCAACATAGGACCACCACAATGCCCGTATCGAGGTCCCTTCTCAAGCTTTGTAATTTCACACTCTATCAACTTAAGTACTAGCAGCGATTAAAGGCTTGCACTCACTACCTTAAAAGCACAGGTGTCAAAGTTACTGTATAAGATTTTGGCTGATTTAATTTTTACTAGTGGTTAATAGTCGAAATTCAATCATAATTATAATGTTTTGCAAAAAATTGAACGGACTTCAAAACAAACAATAACACTACTGCACTACAGAGCGACAAATAACCTTCAAAATTGTTTCATTGGATATCTAATTCCGTTAAAAATAAAGGCTATATAGGTATATAGCCTTTATTTTGTATGTAGCCATGTGAGTAGGTACTCACATGGCTGAAGTCAGCACAGACCCAATGTACCGACTTCCTCGTCACAATTTAAAATTCATGATAGAATTGTCTTTCAGGACCGAACATATCGTTTTACAAAGTTATGTTAAAAGCAATAAGTTGGTATTACCAATAATGTAAAATAATACATACGTTAGTTACCCGCTCTCTGAATTAGCGACATAAAAATTGGCCAAGTGCGAGTCAAACTCGCCCATGTAATTACGCGAAATAACTTTGTTTTTCATAGTGTCTGTATGAAATACAAAGTTACATTTGCGGTTTTAGAAAATGCTATATCTCAGAAACAACTGACTATCTCATTCAAACAAATTTTCATTGAAAGTTTACAATAAGATCTACATCATTTATTTTATTCAGATTTTTCACTCTATTATTATAGAAGTTAAAGGGGGGGACGCCCATTTTACCACTTTGGAAGTGTCTATCTCTTAAAAGATAGATTTTAGGAAATAAATGATTTTAGAAACCTTGTTGTAATTTTCAAAGATCTATCTATAGAGACCAAACACGTATAGGTTTGATGAAAAAAAAAACATTTTCAGTTTCACTTTATATATATTTTTTTTAATTTTTGTTTAAAAATCGGTAAACGGTTCATGAAATATATTTACCTACTAAGTTTCACATGTACAGTCCTAATAATTTCGGAATAAAATGGCTGTGACATACCGACGGACGGACGGACAGATAGACAGACAGAAAAATTATAAAGGTTCCGTTTTTGACAATCGGCTACGGAACCCTAAAAAGGAGTTGGTGCATGGTGCGTTGGTATGTTTCTCGTGGTAATTCCTTATTGAATAGTAGCCTTTGCCTTCCCTTTAAGCCAGTGAGTCTTATAAAAATTTATTTTGCCGTCCAGAGATTGGCTTGGACAAACAGAAAAAATATTGTCGTGTGAAAAACTATAAGCACTTGTGAAAATACACAGACACTACTGATATACATACAGTACCTATACATGTACAGTCTTTAACCAAAATTGTAAAAATATGATCTTACATGCTACCTGATTTGTTGATGAATTAGGTAGCATGTAAGGTATCGGACCAACTACTTGGTCACACACACGGTTGTGAAGACGTATTTAATGCTGACGCGACTACCTTCGTATTCAGTTTACTAACCTTTACGGTTCACGTCATCATACGTCTTCTTTATGGTACAACAGAAGTAATTGTTATAATGACGAGTAAGAAGGTCGTATGTTAATGTGGATACTGTGTTTTGAAAATAGAAGCTAGAAGTGAAGGGCAAGGAAAGTATCGCCTGTCTTTTGTTTCTGACGTTCGAATGTCAAACCATTTTCTGTAAGCGTTAACGCCAACGGAAAAATTAAATTGTATGGAGTTGACATTTGCTAACCACATGTCACGTGATTGTCACGTGTTAGTAAATGTCAACTCCATACGATTTAATTTTTCCGTTGGCGTTAACGCTTACAGAAAATGGATTTTGTCTAGGCCCGCTGGTCTATTTACGGCATGTATTCATTATTTGAGATTTATAATGACTAAATTGCACTTGTACGGACGTGGAACATTTTGAAACAAGCCTTGAATAAGAAAAAGATATGGCCTTAGACGCAATAATATATATACACAAGAAGTTTTTACGTACTATGGGAGCTAATAAGACCTACATAGGAGTTTAAATAGTTCATGCCACAT
This sequence comes from Tholera decimalis, assembly GCA_943138885.2. Taxonomy (NCBI): domain Eukaryota; kingdom Metazoa; phylum Arthropoda; class Insecta; order Lepidoptera; family Noctuidae; genus Tholera; species Tholera decimalis. Next base: position 30,864,171 of record OW964551.2, read on the forward strand.
GCAAAAAACTAGCAAAGTACGAGTCGGACTCGCACACGAAGGGTTCCGTACCTATATCTATAAAAAGCGTAAAAATTAATCGCGTTTATTGTATGGGAGCCCCCCTTAAATATTTATTTTAGTATTTGTTGTTATAGCGGCAACAGAAATACATCAGCTGTGAAAATTTCAACTGTCTAGCTATCACGGGTTCATGAGACACAGCCTGGTGATAGACAGATGGACAGCGAAGACTTAGTAATAGGGTCCCGTTTTTACCCTTCGGGTACGGAACGAATTCGACTCTTATGATATTTAGAAACAGGCTGTCAAGGTCATGAACGTTAAAACGAATGACAGTAAAGTCTTATCTAAAATACAAACATGTAATTTCATTATTGAATGCTGTACGGTTACGAACTTAATGTACCCACCCACACTGGAACCGACTAAATCCAAAACTCATTCTTAAAATTTCAAAGATACACCAAACTTAGTAACTGAATACAAACTAGCATTCCGCAAACAGTCTTAGTATACAGTTCATTAGTAATAGGTCTATCTACCTACAAGTTCGGTGTGTCCGTGACTTTATGTCGCTTTGTCGTAGGCGGTGACAAGGGTCCAACTTTATTTACTCGCGTCTTGGCAGTTACGCCCCTTTTCATTACGGAACCAGTATGCTAAATGCTTGGACCCTAATTAAGGAAACCAGAATATGGGTAGAATGATATTAACCTAATATTTCATTCCGATGAAGGAAGTTCTTAAGATTATAATGTAAGAACTTGTAGGTATGCCGTTTTGTGGGTGGCGTATTTTTTAGATAAATACTATCATTAGAACTTAAAACGGGATATTTACCATATTGTGTATTTTTTGTTTTGAGTTTCCGATATTTCGGCACTGTTGCAAGCGCCATGATCACGGATGAACTGAAGCAATTGCGGGTGGAAGTTTATGAGCAGACAAATCGGTCTACCCTCTTTCTCGTACGTTTTCTGTTAGCGACACCGCTACCACTGTCACATGTATCACTAAACACTCGATTCTGTTCCCGACACACAAACGCGAGTCGACGCGGTGAGTTTTTAATAGATAAGGGAAACTCTATACAAACGTTATTATTAGCTTAGCTTAGCCTTAACTATGTTGGGGTCGGCTTCCAGTCTAACCAGATACAGCTGAGTAACAGTATTTTTCATGTAGCGACTGACTATCTGACCTTTACAAACCAGTAGCTGGGCAACACGAAACTCCTTGGTAAGAATAGTGTCACATTTTCTGGCTTCTGACTACCTACTAAACTCAAAACGTACAAAGATCATTTTTGCAAGCACTTAGCTTTATTTAATTAAGAAACTGTCACAATTCTTAGTCGACTTAAATAATATCAAGAAAAAACAGCTATAATTCCCTATAAAATCCGTCTTACCCTTCGTACTATGTACTAAGAGAAAATGGTTTCATTCAAACCGGCCATTATCTTCAGCGGCCAGTCGAGAACCACAGATAATAAATAGAGCACACAACGGGAGGGACAGTTTATAACACGTAACATCAACGAAATAAATTGTAACTTAGTTAAACTTGTAGTTAATGAAGCCATGTTGATGTGATTGTTAATTTGTTGTAATTTTAGTGTAAACTGGTGGTTGCTGTTACAAGTGGAATTAACTCGGGTTGGTCGTATGAGGCACAATAGCAATGTAGGTCTCTATTGCTGTAATGCATCACACTGTACACCTAATGGCTCAGGTGTCAGCTTTGTGAACGAAAGGTCGCAGGTTCGAACCCCACTCATTTCACTGTTGCCGTGAACCCACTCCAGACAATATACCTATTTAGCTTAGTTTGTGGGGTTCACAAGATTGCTAGTATTGTGAATCCTACCCACATTGTTAGTTATCTTTTAAAAAATTATGAGTACCTACAGCTTATTCTGCTGTCGAAACAAGCTTTGAAAGGAGAGATGAAAGCTATTTTTTTTTTGGGAAGATGGTTTGTTCCGTGGACACTTATTAGATTCCAACTGACTAAAACCACCCCGTGTTTCCTCGCATACTTGCGCCAAAGGGCTGCGGGATCAAACTCTCAGATCCAATAGATTTCTCTCGTTTTTGACCAGCTTACTTCAAGTTATTTAAATCTACAAAAAAAAAACTCAAACCCAAAGTTAAATAAAAACTAAACATAAACGAATCAAGCCAAAAACGCGAAAAGTCGTAATTACCCCGTACCCAGAAAATGGCGGACGTATCGAAATGAATTTTAAATAAACCCGCAACAAAAGGTGGGCTAATTACTTTTGAAAATTTTTGCCGCGTGTGTATTGTCCTAAATAAGTTATTGCATCGCATTTATGTAAAATTTTACATGTATCTTGGGACAATGTGGAATGAATTTGTTACATTCTCAGATTACGATAGATGACAACTTTTGAATATTATTATATAGGACGAGCACATTAGCTATTATCTAATCCCTCCAGTGTTCTTTTTTGGTCTATTTGGCTGCGGGAACCAAAAGGTTCTTCTTGGTAGCCGCAGCCAAATGAGATAATACCTAATGCTAGCTAATATAAATATTTTAATATGATACGTTTTGTGAATTCCGCCAAAAACGTTGTTCCAGTTGCAGTTTGCAGCAATGCCCTCAGCACCAAATCGTTTAAAAATATTTTAACATAAGAATGTCATGAATTTATGTGTAATGCCAGATTCCGTTCTGTGAAATCTTTAATATTTTTAAATCGATATTCTTTTTATTATATATTTTTATTACATGTAATGTAGAGTAGTGTATTCTAGAGTATTTTTCGTACCAGCAAAAACCACCGTTAGCATGATTAAATAGGTACATAATTGTTCATTTTTTCAATTCATCATATGACGAATATGCCTGTAGCCGATTAAAATCGTGATCTCATTAGTTCAATATCTTTATCACTTAGGCCCATATAATATATCACAACACAGTTTAAAGGACCTAAATTGAACTGAGTCGCCATGACAACAGAAAAAACCTGGATTAATGTCTATAAATAACTAATTATATCTGTCAGATTGATGGATCGAACGGAGTATAAGATGACTTGGAATACAGCCCTTAGTTACTTACCGACCAGAATGAAAAGGTGAGTAAGCTAATCCCAACGCCACAGAGCACCTACTTACTACTTAAGTACTTATCTTAGACTCCCAAACAAGCTTCCGAAAACATTCCAAATTAGAAAACTTCATTAAACAGAAACAACGTAATTCTCAACTAAACTTCAAAATTAATTCCAATAAGAGTTCGTAAATCGGATCAATTTGGAACAATGAAAATATACCTAATATTATTATAATGAAAAGTAAAACAGAAAGTACACAAACGGATCTGGTCGTATCATGTAATCGTATTACAAAAGCCAAATTAATGATAAAAGCTGCCAACTTTTCGACATCCATTAAATCTCTCGTTGAAGTTCCAAATAAGTTTTCGGTTGAAAAGGGAATTATGATGAAGTGGGACGATTTTTGGATCAACGATAACGTTATGGGGAAAACAAAACGTAGGAGAAGGAATTTGAGGAAAAGAGGGTTTTAGAAAAGTTTTCAGCGCTGCACTCCTGATTTGGCTCCTTGTAGTTATATTATAGCTAAAATTTGACACTCCAAGTAAAAACCATCTCTACTTAACAGATACTTCATAGCACAAAATTTCTTCAGAATACCAACAATGGATATAAGTAGAAAAAATATTTATTTATTCATTGATGCAAAGTGGCCGGCTGAAGAAACCCAAATACAAACATAGTGTAATTCAGAACAGCCTTGATAACGGAACAAAGGTTATGTGGGTCTATGAGAGCTTTTATTTATGTTACTGAGATATTGGTAAATAGGAAAGTGTACTAAGTACGTAATGGGAAGGTATTTTTATTTGAAATATGTAAGTATCATATCTTTCTTATTACAGACTACCACAATGAACGTTAAGAAACAGTTTCTCACGCTCACAAAGCGTAACATTTATCATACGTAATACTGATTGCAGTAAATATAGTTATTAAATAAACTAAAAGAGGATAAACTTGTCGATCCCGATATTGGCCCTCCGCTAAATACTTAGAAAGAAAACACAGAGATATTTATTTATTCAAATGCATTCCTTATATCAGACCACTTGATTTACTGGACCATGGCACTTTCGTTTCATGCGAACAGGCCCTTACTTTACGTCATTTGGTTTTACATAATTTCGCACGATCACGGACATAAGGCTATGCATAGACCAGCAAGTTGGAGTTACTCGTTTGAATTGTGATGCAACCTACGCAGTGGTTCGCACGCAAGGATGGGCGAATCGGATACCTAAAGGCATACTTGTTTTGGGAGAATCGGATACCTAAAGGCATACTTGTTTAGTAGACGCATGAACGAGTAGATTTAATTTAAGAAACTGGAAGTATAAATTAACGTATCTAAGAGATTACTTGAATTTATATTCTTGGCGTGACAGCTCCAATTCGAATTCAACAATAAAGCTTTGCGCCGATTAGTCATCTTAGGATTTTAGTTTCAGCATCATGTCGTTACTGGATGCTAGACGAACATTTATAACAAATTCACGTCAAGGCAAATTAGCGTTGCTCCTCTTTAGTATCGTGCTTCTCGATGAGTGGTAGGCCTAATATTAAGTGGGTTTCTTTCGTCACTCACATTAACTGCGGTGAGATCTGTAATTACTGTTTTGGTATGATGCAAACAAGTGACTCAAGATTGTATCTAATTCTAAAACAGTTCCAACAGTTATATTTAGTTGTAGCTTCTAAATTATAAACATTTCTGCTTATTCGCCTACAGTATTTAAAACTAATTATATTAATTCTTGGAAATCGTATTTCATTCTCAGCAAAACGTAACAATTTTCCTTGTTCACGTTAAAATCTTTTAAGTACATTCGATCCTTATTAATACAGAGTTGTAATTCCAACCGAAATCGAGGCTCTATTAAAAGATATTCCAAAGTCGCTGTCATTAGTCAAAGTTGAATACAGAATATCATGGAGGCATTTGTGGGCATCCATCTATAAATATAATTGGCCAGCCTTGTTAGTTTCAGGGAACTTTGGCTTTGAAGTCTGCTAAGGTCTGTACGCACAATCGCACGCCGTAATGATAAACGTCGGGTCCTTGGCGGGTGAATAGATAGAAAGAGCGTGTGTGGATGTTTTTATGTAAGATTTTTCCTATGAGATCCGAGAGTTTTCCGGTTGTATTGTTAGTTATTCTCTTTGTAGGATTTGAGTAAAGTCCAACGATTTTATGCACTTATTGCTCAGTAAGTACAACAAGTTAGCTCTTTTATAATGGCTTCTCTTCTCCAAGATATCTCTGCATGAAACACTCGATTTCACTAACTTAATTAAATATATAACAATATCGGATATAAATAATATACTATAATATTCCACAACTTTCACACAACGCCATCTAGTCCCAAACTAAGCAGAGCTTGTGCTATGAGTACTAGACAACTGACAGACATACATATGTATTTCTAAATACATCTAAATATATATAACTCAAAGGTGACTGACTGACTGACATAGTGATCTATCAACGCACAGCCCAAACACCTGGACGGATCGGGCTGAAATTTGGCATGCAGGTAGATGTTATGACTTAGGCATCCGCTAAGAAAGCCACTGTGGCGTAGTGGTTTAGGTGAAAGAAATTAGATAAGTTTGTAGACTAAATGTTGTTAGAATATTTCATATAGATGCTATTATCAAACGATTGATGAAGTGCAAGTTAGGTTTCGTGTTTAGTGCTTAGATTAAAGTTAGATTGTTACTAGGGTAGAATGGAACATAATTTAACCGTGGTGGTAGAGATACCAGCAGTTATAAAGTTTTATGAATAGTATAAAAGTTATGTTTTAATCTGGTTTAGGGCCTTTTTTTTTTTTTTTTTTTTTAACGTGGTAAAATTATCAAATAAGTCCTCCCACTCCGGGCAGGGTGGGAGGGACTGTCAGACTTTTACTGACTAAAATCCACGGTGTTCCTTCAATAACCCTTTACATACCGGGGCCACGGTAACGGGATGAGTCCCACGACCCCGGCGGGCTTCGGCCCTCTGCAGAGGGGGCCTCGTCATGTTGCTGACGCTCTTTGAGGCGCGCGTGGAACACGACGCGCCGTCGACCCGGGCATGGTCCATGGTCGGACAGCGAGTTGCCCTTTACTCACTGTCCGCATGCCCGCGCCTACGGTGGCCGGAGATCGTCGGCCGACGTCCGACGCCGTGGGCGTCTACCACTGCGGCTGGGCTGGAGGGAGGACGCCGTTAGAAATGTTACCAGGGTAGACTGGTACTTAGTTTAACCGTGGTGGCAGATAGGTACCAGCGGTTATAAAAGAAAACAATACAATGGACTATGCTATATATTGTTTTATGAATAGTTTTAAGGTTAGTAGTGAGAAAGATTTTCAGTTATAATTAGACTATAAAGTTATAGACTACTATGTAAGTAGTTAATAGGTAGGTACGGTATTTTATATAGAAATTACCGGCTTGAAGCTGTTTTCAGAATAGTAGGTTATAATTACAAATAAGAAGTGGTAGATAGATTAATTAGTGTGCGGACTCCCATGTTTCAGGGGGCCGTCTTTAAGACATCCATGAGGACATAATAACATAAATAAAAGTTAAAGGTAGTGTACTATGGAGACTACTCTGCCATGATACTAAAGAATCGCCCTGAAGGCCCACTATGTAGCCTCTCATAGTCAAATTCCCACAGGATCGGGATTTACACGGGAAAAAATTCCCACGCGAGCGAAGCCGCTGGCACAAGCTAGTTATAGATAAATTACACCCAGACAAAGAACAAATTATTGTGCTCATCACACAAACGTTTGTCCTGGGTGGGAGAATCGAACCCACGAACTTGAGCATAGCAGTCAGGGCTACTGACCACTAGACCAACAGGCCTGTCAGGATTAATCATAAACACGAGTTAGGCATCTCCAGAAAATGAACTGAAATGGTTTCAGTCCACAACATTCGTGATAGCCAAAACAAAGACGCTCCACTTGCAAACTCGTGTTGTTCGCCCAGTCTTTAGTATCCGAATAAATATTAAAACACATACAATATTTACCACGCAAAACATTATGTAATACCAACATACAAAGTGCCCATCAAGATATTGATCCCTTATAAAGAATACAGTTATAACAACCCGAGCCTAAATAAACAAGTCAAACATACGTTTCATACGGCAACACGTATTCAACATAGAAATACATAATAAATGTATTATATTTACATATGAACTAGGACCGAGAGGAGTATATTTTTGTGAGTAGCCGCCACTTTTATATTTACGCTTCGTTTTCTACAAGATTGAGAATGTGGATATTTTATATATGTAAGTGGGGTGTGACTTCTTATGCGTAGAATATCACTCAAGGAACATGGGACTCGGGATGGCTCCTTGGGAAATGCTGTAATTAGAATGTATGGTGGGTAGAGATGTAATACAGCAGTGATATTTACCTAATTTGATACACTGTGCCCATCTTATTCTTCATCTTTCCGTAATATTTTTGTGCCAAAACCGCAAATGCATTACGCTTATCAGTTAAGACTGCTACAAAGTTAATGAAGAGATTTATCCGGCTGCGTTTTCAGAGCCACAGAGACTCAATCAAAACGACTATATAGAAACACTGATTCCTTTCCAATTAAATGCAGCACAAAGCCTGCTAACACATTACATCGTATGAAAAGGAATTTCCAGGCAACGCCGCGAAATCGAACTGGGCCTTTGTGGTTCCAGAGTATTCGACGTTTTCAGTATAACCAGATTTACAGGAATCTGGACATGCGACAGAACGATTGGAATTCCCTCTACGCAGAATGTGTGAAAAACGCCATTCCATGTCTATCGAACGCATATATGAGGTCCAAAACTATTGGTCTGGTTGGATTTTACTGTTTACACAGTACCTAGTAAATGTGCAGGGGATTTTATTAAGCGCTTTTCCATTTGATCTGGTGAATGAAACTGTACCTATGTAAAAATGGGGTTTTAGGTATGTACAGCATCTACAGCACTGAGAGCAAATTGGCTTAAGCTTGTTTGATAGTCAAAAACGCAAGTCCTCAGTTAGTGAATCCATTTCCTAAGGGAAATGGTTGTATATTATAAGGTGCCAATGTGTTTTATTTATACGTCGGACTGCAAATGGTACGCATCAAGTGTGAGAAATGGGTCAAAACAGTGGTCGAAGGCGGTGAGTCACTTTCGGCGACTGAGTTTGGTTTAGAATGGTTAGTAGCATTTCATACTAGTCATACTAATATAACAATTACGTAAAATGGTTTAGCAAAGCAAGACAGAGCTTGGCACCGTCTCATACTTTAGTAGGAATGACCTTTATTTCGAATTCACCGAGTGAATGTTTTAGACAATTTACAAGCCAATTTAATCCCTTTAGCAGTAGCAAATAAAATTATATGAGCCTATTGTTTTTGTTCCAAATAAACAATTTTATTATTATTTTTATTTATTATCCAAATTTTAGACGTTATAGTCTAGTATGCTTTAACGGAATTTAAGAAACAGCCTGAACTCTTGTTTTTAGACACTAACGATAACAATTTTCCCACAGCCTAGATAATACTTCTAGTACACCAAGTATGTACTAAATAGTGAAGTCATTCACTCTACGATCGGCCACACGCATCGAACAGATGGCGTAACCGTTGATAACAGCATGCGGGCCTCAATTGACGATTACTGACAGCTGTTAAGGCCGGTTCAGACGGATCGCTCGAAGACGCCTCATAGTGCTAAATACAAAGTCATCATGTAAAGTAAACTATTGTTTCATTCCATTTTCTCGTACACCTACCACAATGTGCTTTTTTTTAACCCAAAGGTTGACTGGTAGAGAATGCCTTGCTGCATTAAGTCTGTACATACATAAAGTTGAAATAAATATGTTAAATAAACTTTGAATTTTGCAGTACCTAATTAGACTTGTGATCGAGAAGTCTCGAGTTCGACTCATTACACTATTGCCGTGAACCCACTCCAGACACAAGCATATTTAGCATAGCCAACTAAGCTTAACAAGATTGCTTGTACCTAATGTGAATTCTACCCACATAGCTAATTCTCTTTTTAAAAAGAAGAAATTACTGTACAACTAAATACATAGTTTTGAAGAATTTGGTTACATCAACATAACTGGAGCACGTAGCTAAATATATATAAGCTTCGTCCATTCAATAAAAAAAAACAATAATTCCGAATGATGTAGCTGGCATATTCATTGACATACATTTAGGGATTTCACCATATGTTGTCATGTAGACGAATGCTGTGGAGGAAGTTTCGACTTAAGCCCGATTTACACTTCAACAAGTACAGTAGCGAGTTAAGAACTCAGACAGTTAAGTAATAAGTAGTAAGTTGTAAGTAGCGTCCAAACGTAGGCGAGTGAGTAGTCATAAATTGCCCGAGAAGAAGAAAAGAAAATAACACGTGTACGAGGCCGCAACCTACAAATTTATGGACTGTACTAGGGATGTGAAATAATAATCGATTATAGAAAAATCGATTAAAATCGATTTTTTATGCTAAATATATAATCGATTAATTAAAAATCGATTTTTTTTTATGTACAATGTTACATCCCTAGTAGGGATGTGAAATAATAATCGATTATATAAATAATCGAATAAAAATCGATTTTTATCAAAAGAAAAATCGATTAATATAATAAAATCGATTATTTTCTTAAGAAAAATCGATTATTTATTAATCGATTTTTCATGCGAAATATATAATCGATTAATTAAAAATCGATTTTTATGTACAATGTCACATCCCTAGACTACTAAACTCGCCCGTCTACATGCCAGCCAGTTAAGTTGGAGGGGTGCGGGAGACGCGAGAGAGGGGGCTACTTCGCACTGGACTCGCCGAAAAATAGGATCGCGATCTATTTAACTCAACTTAATCAACAACTTACTACTTAACTCGCTTTTGCCGTTCAAACTACAATAACAACTTAACTCGCCGATGACGCAAGTTAACTCGCTACTGTACTTGTTGAAGTGTAAATCGGGCTTAAAGGACTGGGAAAAAAGCCTCAAGTCTTAAAATACTCAGGGATAGGTAAGAGACATATACTTAGCAAAACTACAGAGTTAGCGGCGACATTTTCCACGCTAAATAAATGTTACTAGGCTCGCAGCCGACTGCCTTCGTAGCCCGTCAATTGCCAGCCTTAGTTGTATGGTTTTATTATCATCTTATCTACAAGGGAAATGGGGAAAACAGTATAGGTGTGGATATTAGTGTTACTTTGTGCGGTATTCGATACTGAGACAGGTAAATACAACTGTTGGAGTATTTTATGTATTTATTTTAGTCCACACAATACGTTTAAAACGGAACAGTCAGAAAAGTACGATGAGAAATTATTACAATGTGTAAAGTGACTATGTAGTTATAGAATATAGACTAAGTGTATCTGTAGTAAAGCATATTATTTTATACATATCAATCACAATACATTTCACTGAATGAATTCCACTCCTCATACAATTACAGTTTAAAAAAAAAATGTTCATAATATTGTTGGTACTAGGAATCATATGAGGACTGTCCTATAAGGACCAACAATGTTTGTCCTAGGACATGATGAAGACGTTTTGATTTACGATTTGAGAGCAGTGGGCCATTTTTTTTTTAATAATTGATAAGCTTACGTTTGACCACCATCTCACTCACCTGATGTTAAGCGAGGATGTGGTCGAAGATGAAGCACGCTTGCCTAGAAGTAACCTATTCACTCTTGATTTAAAGACTCCCAGGTTATAGTTATCAGGAAACACAGACTCCGGCAGGGAATTCCACTCCTTAGCTGTACGCACGATGAAAGTATTCCCAAAACGTTTTGTGTGTATGTGCCTGACTAAGGTTCGAACTCACGACCTGCAACTCGCGAGTGCACCCCTTACTACTGGGCCACCACTGCTCTCCAAGAGGTATTCCTCGAAGCGCTACCATTTTGAAGCGCACCTAATGAAGCGCTCCTTTTTAGGGTTCCGTAGCCGAATGGCAAAAAACGGAACCCTTATAGTTTCGATATGTCTGTCCGTCTGTCTGTCTGTCCGTCCGTCCGTATGTCACAGCCATTTTATTCCGAAACTGTTAAGACTATACATGTGAAACTTAGTAGGTAGATGTATTCTGTGAACCGCTTTCCGATTTTAAGAAAATAATTAAAAAATATTTAAAATAAAGGGGGTATATGGGATACATGGAACTAGAGCTGAAAATATTTTTTTTCATGAAACCTATGCGTGTGTGGTATCTATAGACAGGTCTTTAAAAATGATATAAGGGTTTCCAAAACCACTTTTTCATAAAATCAATCGTTTAAAAGATATAAACTTCCAAAGTAGTAAAATGTGTGTCCCCCCCCCCCCTCTAACTTCTATAATAATGGAGTGAAAAATCTAAAAAAAATATGTATCTGTAGACTTTAATGTAAACTTTCAACCAAAATTGGTTTGAACAAAATCAGGTCAGCAGTTTTTGAGATACAGCGTATTTTATAAACCGCAAATATAACTTTGTAATTCATACAAACACTATGAAAAACAAAGTTATTTAGCGTAGTTGTAAAAATGTAAATAAGCTAGTTTTTAGAAATTTTTAAGATTTTTTTATTCGTCAAATAAATATATATATTATATTATATTATTATAGTAACTACGGAACCCTTCATGGGCGAGTCTGATTCGCACTTGGCCAATTTTTTTTTTCCTCGGAGCGCTCCTTTTCCGATAACATGGTATCGGGAGCGCTACTAAAAGGAGCGCTCCGAGGAATAAAAAAGGAGCGCTTCAAAATGGTAGCGCTTCGATGAATACCTCCTCTCCAAAAATGCAATAAAGTTTACAAAATATAGTTGAATAAATCAATAACTACAGGAATATACCTACACATTTAGTGATGTGACCGTTTTCAGAAAAGCCGCAGCATTGTCGATAATCGATATACTAGATATATTCTAGCTTTGTATTCACTGTGTTTGTTAGTTATGCGGTTATTGATCATACGGATTATGATCCGGTAAACGACTTCTATGTTATTGCTAAATACATAGCAATACGTAACAAAATATAGTGTATGCTATCAGCAAAATTATGTAAGTAAAAACACATACCGGTCAAAATCATAACCCTCCTTTTTGGTTCGCCGTAGAAGGGGAAAAATAATAGGCTCTCTAATTACGCCAAAAGATTAGGCACCACCTTTTGAGCGTGTCTTTGATTATACAGATTATAACACTCACAGACTATATTTAGGTACACTCTTCACCATTAAGTTTATGAGTAGTGTGAAATTATTTTTTTTTAATTTGTCTTTTAAAAAACTTTATTACTTATATATATTTTTGTTTTGTACTTATTGTATCTCTCACCATTTCCTTTGTGTTCAAACGTCCTAAGTATATATATTGTTTTTGAAATTTTCTAGGAATCAAGGACTCCCTAAAAGTCGCAGGAACACCTAGTTAGGAGTCAGGGAATTTCTTGGACCTTATAGAATAAGCCTTTTTTCTTAGTTTTTAGGGTTATTTTTATTGTAATGGCTTTGGTGAAATAAATAAATATTTTTATTATTCATTATAAGACCTAGAATCAGAATACCATTTATTTCTCTGTTTTCTTAATATTAAATTTCACAAAATAATGCGTCGTTCAATATGCCTGCGGAGTGGGAGCTTTTGTGGTATCGACTAGGTTAGGTTTTATCCTAGTCGATACCTCACTTCTGCCCTAAATTGACACTTTAGATTAAAATAGAGAGAATTTGAATTTAAAACGTTTCGGTTTATTTTGGTGATCCGGGACACATCTATCAGATTTTTTTAAATGTAGAAGTTAAAATGCATGAACAAGTACTCTTTTAATTTAATAGGTACCTATATGTATAACGGTTCCATTTCTACAAATCGGCTGTCCAAACTAATATTATAAATGTGAAAGTACTTGTATTTGTCTTTTTTTTTGTCGTTCTTTTACCTCAAAAGGAGCAGCTGATCTATATGATTCACTAAAAAAGGCCCTCCCCGCTTTGATTACAGCTTGTAATATCCTTCCAAAGGTTGTCTGGAAGATATCGCTCCCAGCAATTAGACCACCATTGAAACCATAGTTTAATATTGTTAATTAGGTGTGTTTCATACCAGAGCACGGATCATGCTGGGCGAGAGATGCACAATCTTGCACTTGCATTAAATCTCACTCAGCTGGTCCAGGGAGCAATGAGGGTGCCGGATGTTGAGTGACACACAGCCAAATGCTTGGACCTTCTGCTAACTACAGATCCAGACCGCTACTCGGTAACGATAACTTCACCGTTAGGTAGTTCCGACCACTGTCTGGTGAAGTCTGTATCCGTTTATTCTCCGCCCGATCTCAGCCTTAAAGGCACTCGGCGGGTTTGGCGATACAAGTCAGCGGATTGGGATGGCATGCGATTTTACTTTGCATGTTATCCTTGGCAGCCTACTTGCTTGTTTTTAAATGATTCATCGTCGTGCGCAGACGCTGTGGCAGATGTTTTGCGACAGGGGATGGAATACTACATTCCATTCTGAGACCTAACAATGTCTCGGTTAGCATAAAAAAAGTTGGGAATCCTAGCCAAGGTGAGACGGTACTTCACACCGGAATAGCTGCTCAATTTGTATCAAGCCCAGGTTAGGTCGTGTATGGAATACTGCTCTCATCTTTGGGATGGATCTGCGAAATACCAACTGGACACGCTTGAGTCTATCGAGAAGCGGGCCAACAGACTCATTGGCAACGATGCACTGGTCGAGTCAAAGCTCCAGAGCCTTGAACATCGACGACGAGTTGCAAGTCTATCGGTTTTCTATCGGTTACATATCGGGGAATGTGCGATGGAATTACACAATCTAATTCCGCCAAGCTCGTTCATCGGACTACGAATCAAACGGCGAAGCGCCATCGTTACATGGTGGACATCCCACCCATACGCCCAAAATGTTTTGGGAATACCTTCATTGTGCGTACGGATAACGACACTTCAGTCTGTCACATCGTCAAAACTGAAGGACTAAAATTTTGTAGTCAAAGGACATAAAATACATCCAAACAAACATTGAATACATCATAAACGTCAATTAATGTAATATATGTTCCAATTAAAACTTTATAAGCCGTATTTACATAATCCATTCAATCCACCAGCTATACCTAATCTGACGTAACAGGAGAGTTCCGCAACGTTCCTTATTACAACGTGTATAAAGCACAAAGTCAAATGATCCTAGATACTTGTACAAGCAAATTATCTTTGCAGGGACATACGGGCACAAGTGCTTATGAAGCCCTAACGAGTAGTGCACATGTGAGACGATACGGGCGCCCTCTATACTGAACAATGCCTTCATTATTCAAACTACTCAAGTACAACAATAATCCTTATCCTTGAAGTTTTAAGTCTCGAAGTTGAATGAATCTAATCCAGGACAAAGGGTGGAGTTTCACAAAGAAAATCAACAGATGGCACTGTGATAAAGATGGGCACATCTCGAGTGTTCATTATGAAAATAAAGGGTCAAGTCACGAGGATTTGGATATGTAAATTTTTTTTCGGGAAGGGTCTGCGGGTTACCCCGACACTTTGAAAAAATGTTTGGTTGGAAGTGAAATATAACATAAATTATTTACTAGACACTGGCTTCATTAAGATATAAAATTTCCTTAATTACTTTCAAGTAGACATACATTAATTACGGATAAACAAGAGTATCAATTAATAGGATTCATTACAATAAATACGTTAACTACCGTCTTGCGACTGGATTTGACAGAAATAGTTTATTGATCTACATCAAATTAAATCCTTTTGTTGTCCCTTCTAAGAAAGTTAAAGTACGCAATATAATCATTTATTAGTCTTGATTCCCTTAATGACGAAACAAATGTTATGAAAGATGGATGAATGGATTTATCCACCGTGACATTCATGACAGGTATGAAAAAATTAAACAATGCGTGTTCTAGTTATTTTACCTGAAACATTCTATTAAATGTTCCCGAAACACGGTGTACAGCAAACTAACACTATGATAATGGTAATTAAAAACCGATTTGCATCCAACTAGCAATCAAAAATGTTTTATTTTTAGTTTAGTATATGTTCGCCTATAATTATAGTTAAATTACTGTAATAACACATCAAACCTGTTTTACACCCTTCGGTTTCTTAATACCTGTGTTTTGATATACCTTACTACTTCAGTACTTTACTATTAACTATTTTTCAAATACTGCTGTAACATCGATATCCTTTACGCACAAAGGACAGCATATTTTTATTTTCTTTGAAAATAAAGGAAGAAATAAAACAAGACAATTCCATCCAACTTTTCTTTCAGAAAGTACATAATATTTTACACGTACCATTTCTAGAGCTTAGCGCGGAGCCCGTCAAATATGCAACACGTGGTACCAACCTCCCATAAATAAGATCGACCAGGAAAACGTTAGGCAACCGTAAGAAACAAAATAACGGCGAATAATATAAAAAAGGCCCAGGTTTTATGTGAATGCCCACATTAATAATTCATCCGTAATCCCCTAAAGTTTGGTGGTGGGATCTAAAATGTATTTTACGACACAATCGACCGTGTTTTATACACAAGCCACAGGGGCGGACTGAGGTGCTAACTTGCCAATGACGCCTCCCGTTCAATAATATTTTTACTTCCCTAGTAATGTGTACTCGGTTTTATAGCTACTATGTTAGATAAGTTTTTCGTGGGCAGGTGCCCCTAATCTGATTGGCTTACAAAGGGTGGCTAGTATGTTTTCATTTGTCTAAGTTCAAAAGCTCGTTCGGTATTAAATTCTCAATTTCATAAATTTTTTGCGGTCTTACTTTCAGTAAAAGGATAGCATTATTCACAACAAAAGATACATTAATTAAAGGCATCGTTGACCCTAGGTTTCATACACGTCTTGTAGTTAAGAAAATCTTTAAAGAAGTTATTTAAATAATCTAAAAAACCCGACCGCTCAACTGAAATGCAAGAAACAAGTAATTTTTATTTTAAAACGTGACAAGCAGGCGGACCCATCCCATAAAAAATCATTCAATTGGGTCCCGCCTGCTTGTCACTTTTTAAAATAAAAATTACTTGTTATTGCATTTTCGGTTGAGCAGTCGGGTTTTTTAGATTTTTTAAATTACTTTTTTTTTCAAAATTTGATTTAAAATATTAATATACAATTATTTAGTTTTCCCGGTCGTGTCACATTGGCACCCCACCGGATTCACAAAGTGAAAGAGCTAAGTTCATATTTTTAAACTGTTTCGTTGTATTATTTTTACTAGTATTACACTAATGATAAACATGATATACCTTTTTGAAATCCTTGTGATAAGCCCTTTAATTTGATACCCATATTGTAAGAATTCGAATTTTTTTTTCAAATGTCACCTATCTAAGAACACTTGGGCTGCTAAGACGAATCTAACGATACCTCAATTATGTGGATCCATTCAGCGGTTCTGGAGATACGAGGTAATAAAGAATATTACATATATACATACAAAAACGCGCGAAAAACATAACCCTTCTTTTGCAGTCGGGTAAAAACTTGCAAAAACGCTGGTAATAACCGCGTCAACCGGGCCAGAGTGACAACAAATTTAAAGACTACGTAGGTAGGACCTTGTAGCACTAGTTATGGGTTAAATAAGAACCATGAGGTAAATCTAGTTCGTTGTATGAGCATTTATTTATATCTATTTAAGTTCCAACCGCGAGCTGTATGTTTTGTTAAAAGAAGTGTGTTGTTTACGATTTTATTAGGTGTCAAAGTTTCAGTATCTGCTCTGAAATGACATAAAATAAACCACTGTATCTAGGTTTATTTTTATAGACATTCAAATGCTATTTAAAGAATATAAAAGTGAACTTTGGAATAATAACACATATCAATACCAGCTCATCGCATGCAAAAAAGAAAACCCTAAATGTCATACATTCACAAGTGTGTATAATAACACATGCAAACGTACGGTTATTCTAAAAGTTTAAATATTCCAAGTTACAGGACAAACGTACTTTGGTGTATAATGTGAGTTACTTCAAAATCTATTTCTACCCTTACTAAAATAGCAGAAACACCTACGCCGAAAATACCAGCGCCAGATTGCCACACTCCATCCCTGTCCCAACTACACAATGCCCTTAAATGAAATTTAAGTCACCCGCCGAAAGTAGATAAAACTTCACTTTTTTCGTAAGCTTTCGGCTAACTTTTTTGGGTACCGAAACTTCAATGAATTTCGGTTTTGAGTTTCCCCAATGGCTTTAAGAAACAACTAAACACGCCTTCGAGAAAAAATCCTTAGCAGGTAGGAATGTCTGAGATGAATTCTCAGATGTCGATCCCAATGCTAATTTTGCAGCAGACCTCATAAAGCATTTTTGTTTCATTTTTTGTGTTATAAAACCACCGAAAAGGGATGTAAGATGTAAATTTGAAATAATATGGCAAAATTTGGGTCTGCCAACGCGTTATTCTAAATGCCAACCACCTCATGCAATCGATGCATAAAGCGAGTTGAAGTCGCACATAACAAAGACGCTGAAGACAAAGACGAACTTGAAACTTCATGCGCTGAAAATATATGATGGCACCAATATTTACCAAAAAAGGAAAATAAATACACCTAACGTATTACAAAAAGCTGTATATGTACACGTCAGGACAAAAACTAACAGAAAACGCGTAAAAATAACTCATCTAACGTTTTTATGATTTTGGGAAACAGGGATGGCGTTCATTACTGTCTCGGGGCTTAAGTAAACAGCGCTGTTGGAATTTTTTCATCAAAATTTGACTTATACCATCTGCTTCCGTGGTAATCTTGGCTAGGGCAAATATTTGTACCACCTCCGTTGCGTCGGTTCATAATTATAGCTAGGGCCACGGATTACGAGTAGGTCACTGTGAAATCTCATTATACTCGCTTTGTGTCATCAGCGATACAATTTGCGTGGACTTAAATCAATTATAGATGTTTGGTGATGCGCTTTGGGGATTAACAGACGTCAATTAGGTTTAGAAGCCGATTTAAATAACTAAGTATCATGTTTGTGAATCACAAACTGTGAAATATGACAGTTTGCTGCATCTGTTTTTTGCAGCTAGCAGAGCTTACTTTGGTTTAACCCTGTTTGAATAATCATTAGGAGCTGTAAATGCAACTTTAATACCATCATCCTACAAAGAATACTAGAACTAGCTTCTTAGAAGAGATGTTGTATCCTTTTCATGTCATTTAGGAAGAAAAATCGATCAAAAATATTCAGTTTTTTTTTTCGACAAAATACACAGTAGTAATAACAATAGGAACCGAAATAAAATTTTATAATATTTAATTGGCCTTTTGTTGCCAACGGTACCTATACAACAATAGATCTGAGGGTGGCCACCTCAGACCAAAATTTTCTTTGCTTATTTTATCAGAACTGGAAAGCAATCGCTAACGAACAGCAAAACTTCATTACGTAAAGACACTTAGAATTTCTTAAACTTTTCTAACTTCGTCAGTTTTTAATTGTTTTCGACAGGCTTAATTCCAGATCATAATTCCTTTGGAAAGTTTATTAAAACTGTGAAAGCAACCTCGAAACTAATATATTTTACTTATTACTTATATTGCAGCAAGGGAAATATACTAGACAGAATCAACTATAATGTACAGACCAAGTAAATCTTTGCGGTTCGTAGTGACACTGCTCGTGAAGAAAAGCATCAACAATATGTCAACTTTAGTATATTTAAATTTAGTACCGTACGCAAAGATAAGTTGAAATGAAATGAAATGAAATGAAATGAAATATTTATTCTGTAAATTGGTTATAAATAACACGTTTACACGTCATGTTTTTTTGCGTGTTTAGTTTAGCTAGATGAGGCCGGTATTTCCTAACTGACTACTCTGAGAAGAAACACCGAAACAAACTCAGAGGTCAAAGTCTCTTTTAAAGTCCAGACAATTTGTATTTGTATATGAGAAGCATGTAGGTTCATGTCTGTGGTATTCTTTTGAGGAAATAACCACGCAAATTTGAGCGGACCTGTCCAGACAGTGCAAGCATTTGTCAGTTATCGTGTAGCTCAACTTAGAACTTAAGGAGCTCAACAATTTGACGAACAATACCAAAGTAAGGACCTTTGGGTAGGCCACACAAGTACTCAAACTGCTTGACATCATTAAATAAATTATAGTGAAAGCAAAAACAATGAAGAAAGAATAACCTACATCGTCCTCACATTTACAATAATGAAATAATTTTATATATATAAAAAAAAAACAACAATATAAAATAAGAAAACAACAATGTATAAAAAAAACAACAAACAAAAACAAAAATTAATAGGTATATACAATACTTGAGAAAGCAAAATTTTAATTAATCAAAAATAAATCATCAATCATAATTTTAAAAAGAAATAAAAAAAGGCACACGTATATCACTGGAGCATCTCATTCCCAAGCCTTCTTGTCCTCAATATAATCTTTAACACTGTAAAAAGCTTTCTGACATAGTTTACGTTTTATCAATAATTTGAATTTATTAATACTTAGTTTTTGAATATGGCTAGGAATTTTATTATAAAAACGTATACATTGGCATCTAAACGAACCACCTATTTTTTTTAACCTTGTTTTAGGAATGACATATGTGTCTTTGTTCCTTGTATTTACACTATGAATATCACTGTATTTTTTAAACAGATTAATATTTTTGTGTGCATACAAGAGGTTGTCATAAATATACTGAGATGGCACAGTCATAATATTAATCTCCTTAAATTTGTCTCTTAAGGAGTGCTTAGGACTTAATTTATAAATTGCACGAATGGCCCTTTTTTGTAATACAAATATTGTGTGAATGTCGGCGGCATTTCCCCAAAGTAAAATGCCGTATGACATCACACTGTGAAAGTAACTAAAGTAGACTAAACGTGCTGTTTCGATATCAGTTAATCCACGTATTTTTCTAACGGCATATGCTGCAGAACTTAGCTTTTTTGACAATTTATCTATATGGGGGCCCCACTGAAGCTTCGCATCCAAGGTTATGCCCAAGAATACTGTGGTATCTTCGGCTTTCAATATTTCGCCCTTTATTGATACACTAGTATTCACTTGTCTAACATGAGGTAACGTAAATTTTAGGAATTTGGTTTTTTTCTCATTAAGAAGAAGATTATTAACATTGAACCAGCTAACTACAGTTGCAAGGGCTCTGTTAACTTCTTCAGTAACCTGCTGTTGACGTTTGATTTTAAATAAAAGAGAAGTATCGTCAGCAAATAGCACTATGTCATGATTTTTGATCAGGTACGGCAAATCATTTATATAAATAAGAAATAAAAAGGGACCTAAAATTGAGCCTTGGGGGACCCCCATTTTGACCACAGATCCCGGCGATCTTTTGCCGTTTACATCGACTCTCTGAATCCTTTCACTCAAGTAAGAGGACAAAAGATTCAGAGAGGTGTCCCGGAATCCGTAGTAGTGCAGTTTCCTGATTAATGTCTCATGGGGAACACAGTCAAATGCCTTGGACAAATCACAAAAAATGCCCAACGCATCGCACTTATCTTCCCATGCATTATAAATGTGTCCTAAAAGTTCAACACCGGCATCAGTTGTTGAACGACCCTTTGTAAAACCAAATTGTTTATTATGTAGCAATTTGTGTTTATTAAAATATCTTTGCATCTGCATTAAAATAATTTTCTCAAAAATTTTACTGAAAGTGGGCAGTACAGAAATAGGTCTGTAATTAGTAGGGTCAGATGTACTACCCGATTTAAATAGTGGGATTATTTTACTATATTTCATTAAATCAGGAAACTCACCGCAATCAATACAATTATTAAATATAACAGCTAATGTAGGAGCAATAATGTGTATAATGGACTTAGTAACATCAACAGAATTACCCCACAGGTCTGCAGTCTTTTTAACATTCAAAGAATTAAAAGTTTTAATGATGTCATTAAAAGTAACATATTGGAATTTAAACTCTGAACTACAAACTGGAACATTTTTTTTAAGTAGTGTTTCTGCAGCAATGGTAGATGATTTTAGCGACTTGGTTGTCGATACAGGAATGTCAGTGAAAAAATGTTCAAATTCTGTGGCGACTTGTGAATCTAATGTTATTATATTATCATCAATAGTGAGGGTGTAATCACTATTTCGGTTGCAAGACCTTCCCGTTTCGCTTTTTATAATATCCCAAGTCGTTTTAATTACATTACTACTATTTTTAATTTTAGAACTCAAGTAGCGAGACTTGGCAATATAACAGACTTTTTTAAATAATTTAGAATAGTTCTTAACATATAAATGAAATTCTGCCGAGTTAGTGTAAGTGTTGGACACAAGACATGTCTTTTGCCATCCAAAATTTTAGAGACATTACGGATAAATAAAAGCCATAATTTCAAAAAACGGAGTGTTAAAACTTTATGTGTATAAAAAATATATTGTAGGTGTTGTTTTTTGAACTACTGCAAAATTTAGTATGAAAAAAGTATCAAACGGTATTCACTCACTGTATCATCGCATTCACCGTTGTGCTCGACATTACCTGCAAACAAAAAACAATATAAATTAGGTCACGCATTTATTAAATTATTAAATGACATTTATTGCGACAGAGCACGGAATTTCCTCGGTGGTTAAATGGAATAATTTAAAATTAATTTACTATTAACATTGATCATGAAATTCTAAGAAACTTAATTTTAAGAGATATTAAACATTAACAATAAACAAAAAATATAGCCGCTAAAAGAAAATCATAACTTAGTCTTGCCTCAGTTTATTGTACCTATATTTGCAAAATAGAATTCTTACCGCAGGTAGGAATTATTTTTACCCTGTCCAAGAAAAACTGAAACATTTCGTAACAATTCTCACTTACATTATCTAATTTCAAAACTAAAACTTAATTTATGTATTATTATTTATTTAAACTTAAATTAATTAATTAATTAAATTTCTTAACTGCTACAACATTTGTTAGCGACAATGAGAACTTAAGACCTAGTGATAGTAAGAATAGATTAGAATAAAAAGGCTAGGCACTCACTCATGGAAATAATTTAAAATCGCCTTTACTTGATCATGATAATATAAAGAGGATCTCCAGGGTTGTGGGAATGTTTCAACGAAGTACCCT
This sequence comes from Tholera decimalis, assembly GCA_943138885.2. NCBI lineage: Eukaryota > Metazoa > Arthropoda > Insecta > Lepidoptera > Noctuidae > Tholera > Tholera decimalis. The sequence continues at coordinate 30,886,492 of OW964551.2, forward strand.
TGCCTCGGAACTTAAGGACAATTGAAGGAACTGGTCTACTGATTAAAACCACCCTGTGGTTTTAATCAGTAGACCAGAGCGAAAGGAGACTTCAGATAATATTCCCACCGAAAAAAAAAGGAAGGAGGAAAAGAACGCACAGCATAGCATCTTCTATTAAAAATGTCATGTAAATTCAATACTCGTATCAAGAAGAGTATCAAGTCCTTAACAGAATATCTTTTCAACATCCATACTCTCAAGACAGCGGATAATAACGTGCCCATGCGACATGGAATAAGCTCAGATTTATGTAATCCTAGTACTCTTTTATATTATCCATCATCTTTGCAAAGACTTCTATGTTACCAAGTAGTATTTTTAAAAAGAAATCCTCTCAAAGGACGGTCTAAGTTGGGAATATTTTGATGGAACAGGCATTTTTGTTTCACTTTGCATAACTTAGGATATACGTTGGACTTTTTGTGAAATAAGGTATTCTAAGTTTGGTAAAACTATGCTCTTTTATACTGTGATCTTTTAATGTATGTAATTGTATAGAATATTGTGTTTTATATTTATTGTACCTAGTTTGACTTAATTATTATTATATTTTTAATATATTATGTTCAGTTTTATCTTTACACACACAGTTCTTACGTAACATATCATACTTTTCAGTCGCTGAAATAATTGGAGCTTTCTCTCTATATAAAATTTGCTTTGATATGTTGTGGGTTCTTAAATAAATTGATATATTAATAAAAGAATTAGTTTATAGCTTGGCTACATACGTGTTATAGATATGTATTTTATATGTAGACCAATAAATTCATGAAGCAAAACTGAAATACTAACATGGCCGTTAAAAATGAAATATTGAAACATTCAATGTTTTGTTTAGATTTCTATTTAACACATGTATAACTATGGATTCACAGAAATCAAATGAAACAGCCCCTGCAAATCCCGACACGTTTAAAAAGCACAGCTTTTTACAGAATATTATTAAAGTGCTCTATTTTTCTAACACTGAACAACTGAAATATAACTTTTTTATTTTGCAATAACTCAAGCACCATTTTATGCATTTTAGAGGGATTCAGATCTATAGGCCGAAATCTTAATACAACTAAAACTGTGGTTCCCTGCTAAGTTTGACACAGATAGACGCGCCATTACATATCCAACACGACGCAATATTTAATACGTAGAATTTCTTTGAAATATACCTAACAGTCGCAGTGATGACGGTTACTCGCATGCCGCCTGTCTAAGAGAGCCTTTAACTCTAATCTATATAACTAACAATAAAAGGAAATGTTCCTCGAGGCAGTCTCTCCTAAATTGACAATTGTGTAAGCGATAACAATCAGCATATTAGAACTCCTTCGACCCTTGAATTTAGGTCCTCATTCTAAAGCGTCCCTAGAGATCAACTAGACCTAACTTCAGACGTGTCTTCAAGTATTTCTACAGAAGTTTGTTAAATATATTGCAAGTTGGACGACCTAGAGGTTCTTATCACGACTGTCGGAAATACGTTGGTAACGTATTGAAAAAAACTTTTTACCAAAAAATTAAAACGACTTCCAAAAAAAAACTCCGTCGGTTTAATTTTTGGGTAAAAAGTTTTTATTTTACTCTTTTTAGTTGGTCGATTTTTAATTTACCTAGTTACAAAAGCCTAAATGTCAACTACTTATAACCTTTTACAAAATATTACTTTACCCAATGCTGGGCCGTTAAATGTTGAGAAGTTCTCCTGGTACTTTACCATCCTTCACCATATGCATTGCGACGAGCATATTGTGCTTAAAAACCATATTCAAGTAATCGAAGCGGAACCCATGAAATACTTATTATTCCTACCTACTTATACACTGAGTAGTTTCAGTGGCCATCTGTGGTCTTCATCATCAGGTCCACTTCACAAATGGTGCTTTTCGAATGCTACTACAGTTGCAGATCACTATAGGTGTGCCTATAATATTTGAAGAGTTCCCTCCATTTCTCCAGGATCCCATCATCAGATCCTGACTTGGTGACAATGGTACCAATTTCGAAGTTTACCCTTTCAAACAAAAAAAAAGAACTTTCCAAATCGGTTCAGCCGTCTTGGAGTAATCGGTGAACATACATAAAAAAAAATACGCGTCGACCTGATAACCTCCTCCGTTTTTTTTCGTCGGTTAAAAAAGACGCTATACACCACTATACACAACCAAAAGCCATTCATCAGTATTATTTGAGTTCTCTTTAGTTGATATTTTTGAACCAAGGAATAGGTGAAGCCCTTAAAAGGAATACGATCAATTTATCTTTATGGACGTCTAGAAGGAAAATAAATTGGCTTCGCGCCGTAGTTCTTCCGAATAGGCTTTAAAAAAAAGCAGTAGTTTTTATTATATTTCAGAAATAAAATGTGGACAGTATTATTTCATTGAATGGCGGATATTTATTTAGTATATTTACTTAGAAAATAAGAACACGTTGCAGGTTCTTGTGGGGATAATTTAGACGACATTTAATTTTATTAGAATCACAATTTCAAATAACTGTTAGACTACGAGACGACTAACATAAGTATAGAAAAAGAAGAAGCACAATCAGTGCAAAATGCATGACCTTTTTTTGAAATGTAAATTCAAAATGGACAATTCAAATACATGCTGTATTTGATTTTTTTAGTTTCATTGGACGATTTCAAGCGTTCATTTCATTTCCGGACTAAAAAAAATCGCATGCTATCCAAAAATCGAAGCAACGAAGTTGAACTTTTTGACAAAAATCAAAGGGCCGAGACATGTCGTTGTACAGCCAGTGCTACGCCACTACATGGCCACACGTGGCGGAACACACGGCCAGCTCCAGAAATACACAGAGTAAACACGGCAATATGTTCACAAGTAATGAAGCGAACACTTGGCCCGGCCTATAAATAGATAAATAAATAACTACGCGGCCCGTTTGTGTTACTATTGGTGTTTTGAAGTGCTTTTTTTGTTTAGGGGATGGGTATGTTTACATCGTTAGAACTCGGTCTTTCGCATGTGGTACTGTGATTATTACATGTGTTTTCCTTTTACAGAAGTAGGATCAATTAACGTTTTTAGTGATTGAATTTTTAATAAGGCATGGTTTAGACAGGTTAGTTGAAAGGAGGATAATCTCCGATTTCAAGAGAGTAGGGTCAGAAAGCGAGTTTTAAAGTCGAACGAGATGCGTTTCTTCCTCAACCCCTCAATGTCTACCGGTATTTAAATTTCCTACGCGGAATCCGAATGCCTGGTCTGCTTGTGACATTGACAGCGGTCAAAACGCCGTCTGTCCCTGAGGACATAGAGGGCAGACCCAAATCACTTGATAGATTAGACGTATTGTTTTTAGACCCGGACTGAAAGGTGACTTCGAGCGCCAGACGTTTGTAAATATTTTTTGGTCCCGAGTGGAAAGTTTGGCGAGTTAGCCAGTTTTTGATTTAATCTGTTGTTTTATTAAATTAAAGCTGTGTTGTTAGCACTTAACACTTAAAGTAACTCCACTAGTAGAAGACTACATTTAGTTAAAAGCCCCAAACTCTTTAACTAATGACGCAAAAAGAAAAAACTTAAAGAATGTTATCTTCAAGTTAAATTAACACTCAATAAGCGGAGCTGCCATCTATTTAAGTAAACATTCCTCAGCGAAATTCCAGAAAACGTGACATGTCCAACAACTGAACGCATCTCAGAATTTTAAAACGCTTACAGAGGCAGCACTGAACATCTATGGAGCCATTGCTCCTTCGGTGAAAAAAAAAAACAAGTCCAACCCACGGACCTTTGTTGTGGTGGTCAGTGCTTCGTGCAAAACAAAAATAAGACAAAACGAACGGGACAGAACAGGTCGGGGCCGACTGAGACCAGTCCGACGACTTTTGACCACTTTTCTGGCCCCACATCCCGACAAACTTATCTCTTCAGACACTTTCCAACTTCACCAACCTTATTGTGAAAGCAACAAGATCTAGTTTGGTTTTAGTAACGTTTTTGAACACGTTTTATGGTTTATTCAGCTATGATTTAAGAGCATTTCGATTTCTTTAGGAATTTCTATAGTTACGATTACGACTGACTTTTGGAGTGATGTACCTAAGGTTTGTGCGTTTATTGATCGTTTTGGAGTAATCACAAGACACATAAATTTGATTTCGTAAGGGTGACAAATATCGTCCACAAAGGTATTACGTATCTAGAATACCATAATGAATTCTTCGTTGAATTGAAAGTCTGCGACGGACAGGATAAACTCAGTACTACTTGAAACTTTAAACAGAACACGCAGAACTGAGGGAGCAATCGCATTTGAATTGGACGACTAAATTATTTTAACCCCGGTTTGCTTAACAATTATCAAGTTTTAACAAGAATTACGTTCATTATTTAAAAAAAAACCTTGGAGCTGGTTTCAGATAAGTAATTTAGAATTTACTACGTTGCAACGATACAAAATTGTAGTGTATGAGGCACAAAGCTGCGAATGCTGCAAGCCGAGAAAAACTTACAGCTATTAATAAAGAGACATCAACCCGTGGTGCACTAACCAGACATTCTTTCAAGGCCAACAAAACGACCAGAAAACATATGGTTGAAAAAAGAAACCAGTAACATTCATGCGCACGCCAGACCAGTGTAACATGACCTCGACGAACCAGCCAACTTCCTTTATTTCACGTTTTAAAATAAAAGCAGTAAAGAAACGTCAGGAAATATAGAATTAACGATGCATAAAAGACAAATACACTCGACATACTCTGAATAACAAGTTTTGTTTTAATGTAAATTTTCGCGTAAATGTCAGAAATCATTAGGAGCACTAAGGGCTGAGGGAGGTCATTGTAGACTGGCTAAGCGTTATCCATGACTTTAGTAAGAGGAGCTTTGGTGCCGTTAATTTCAGTTGGAATGAGGGGTCTAAGGATGTTGGCGGAACAGTCACCCCAAGTAAAGGTCCCTTGTGGTCACTGACCATCAACGAGAATAACGCAAGTACCTGGACTCACGCGCAGGCGGTGATCGTGACGTCACTCGACTGGGTTTATGGGACAAAATACAAGATTACTTGGTCTGAATACAATGTAAAAAGTCCTTCATTAGCAGAATGAAAAATTGAATTTATGGTAACGGAAAAGTAAGATAGGTTCTCACATAGAAAGTAGGAAGACTGGCCATGAAGTCGCTTGACATTTTTCTTTTGAAGCGTCATTTAAAATAGAGTAAGGTTAATTAAGTGTTTTATCGCAAGTACTTTTCACGAGTTTGTGATACTTAGCGTGTTATTTAAATGAAAATATGTAGCAAAATATTTAAATTATTTGCAGAAATTTCTGTTGGTTTTTGTCCTTAATTTACGTTTAAAAGTAAAGGTATTCCGACAGTAAGTACCTATTGTTTTTTTTTAACAAGAAAGATGCCTTTGTTGTTTAAATGTTTCATGTTTTATACAAAAACATTTATTCCGGTTATATATTATTATATATACGCGATATAAAACGACTCGAGTTTGCAGCTCGTTCTAAAACCAAATAAGCTGAAATTAGCATAATTCAATTTTTCTATAGAAAAGCAGTCGTTTTGCACGTAAATTATTGAATTTGAAAACAGCTACAATTTAAATAATCTAAATTCAGCATGACATTCGTTGTTTGGGGAAAAAGTCCGGAATTGAAGATTATTTTGAGTGTCAAAATATTTATGATAATAAATATTCTAGGTATTTTATATATTACTAGCTGCTGCCCGCAACTTCGTTCGCGTGGGAGGATTTCCCGCATAAATCCCGATCCCGTGGGAATTCCGGGATAAAAAGTAGATAGTAGCAGATTCTCAGACCTACTGAATATGCATATAAAATTTGGTAAAAATCAGTAAAGCCGTTTCGGAGGAGTAAGGTAACTAACATTGTGACACGAGAATTTTATATATTAGATGTATAATTGTATAGCAACAATTTGTTATCTTTAATAGCCTAATGGCTGAGGTATCGGACTTGTGATCGAGAGGTCGCGGGTTCGAACCCACCCATTACACTATTGGCGTGAACCCACTCCAGACACGCTTGTGTCTAACCCCTCCAACTAAGCTAAATTTAAGCATATTTAGCTTAGTTGGGGGGTTAGACACAAGCGTGGGTTAACGATACCTATCACGGAATAGATGAATATGGTTGGAATGGTAATGTGGGCGTGGCGAGCGCGCCACATTTATGATACGAAAATCATAGGTCGATCAAATTCATTCACCGCGTTTAGTGCGCTTCGGATTACTACGGAACACAGAGCTCTGCTTTAAAATGCCGTGTTGTGCAATTATAACCTGTAAAACAAAGACCGCAAGTATAGAGCGAGAAGGTATATCTTTCATCTGTAAGTCGAAAATAACATTTAATTACAATTTTCAACCGATGACAAAAAAAGGAGGAGGTTATCAATTCGAGGCGTATATTTTTTTTTTTTTTTTAATGTATGATCATCGAGTACTCGAAGACGGCTGAACCGATTTGGAAAATTCTTTTTTTGTTTGATAGGGTATACTTCGAAATTGGTACCATTTGTCACCAAGTCAGGATCTGATGATGGGATCCTGGAGAAATCGAGGGAACTCTTCAAATATCATAGGCACACCTATGGCGTTTTGGGTATTTCTTATAGTAACTTGTGCAGTTGCTCTCAAAAAGTACCATTTGGGGAAGTGGAACTGATGATGAAGACCACAGATGGCCGCCGAAACTACTCAATAATAAGTATTTCGTATATAGCGATTCGATTACTTGAATATGGATATTAAGCACTTTATGCTCGTCACAATGCATATGGTGATGTATAGCTGATGGTGAAGTACCAGGAGAACTCCTCAAAAATTAACGGCCCAGCATTGGGAAAAGCAATATTTTATAAAATGTTGTAAGTAGTTGACATTTAGGCTCTTGTAACTAGGTAAATTAAAAATCAACCAACTAAAAAGAGTGAAATAAAAACTTTTTACCAAAAAATTAAACCGACTCCCAAAAAACACTGCAAAGTGAAAAATAACTTTAATTTCGGAAGTCGGTGCCAAAAACGAAAATACAAAACTAAGGACACCGACTACCGAAATTAAAGTTATTTTTCACTTTGCAGTGTTTTTTGGGAGTCGGTTTAATTTTTTGGTAAAAAGTTTTTATATTTGTTAAAAATCATAAAAATATGTTGATCACTATGAAATTCCCAAAATTAACAACATTTTTGCAACAAGTTACAAAAAATATACATTGCCCGATGTGTACTCGCTTAATCAACGCAATGACCAAGTCCGCTTACAATGTACTGCATGCGTTGCGTCCTCCACACTTCAACCATTGACGTTTCGTCCTTTGCCCTGATTGGCCGTGATGCACGGCGCATGTTTATCAACAGTGAGTTACAATCAGTAGCAAGCTCTCGATTTAAGTGTGTGTATTTATTTGTGTGCGTAATTCGCATACGTAACGGGCCTCTTGCTTGTAGTGGAGCTAAATAGTGGGAGACAAGCGGCGACACGCGTTCTCATATAAATCAAGAACTATTTCCTTTCTAACCTCTTTTATCTGTTCTGTGATACCTATATTGTCTTGTATCATTGGTATACTACATACATTTATGTTTTTTTGGTTATAAGCCATTTTCCTGCATTTCCTAATTAGTTTTTTTTTTTATCCACGTGCAAAAGCATTAAGACTACTTTGAATAAATAAATATAGATAATATTTTAAGTATCATACATAAAATATCAGGAGAGATCGTGCTGTCATGTAGGTACATCAGGAAAAATAATAATGGGTCACTGGCCAGAAAAGCTATATCATAAACTGTACAATATAGCAATATTAAATCTACTGAACAGGAAAATACGCACCCGTTATTTCGCAATATATAGTACGACTGTTCTCGCTGAAGACCTCCTTATCCCAACATTGAGAGTACCTACTTTATATACCAATATTCAATACTAATATGAAGTCGGTTAATTATAAATGCGAAATTGTGTTTGTTTGTCCTTATTTAACGTCAAAATGGAGCAACGTATCGACGTGATTTTTGGTTAAGAGATAGTTGTAAGGCTGAAGAGGGACATAGGCTACCTACTTTTATGGATGGATGTTTGATATTCTTTCACGCAAAAACTACTGAACGGAACTGAATGAAATTTGGTAAGTATATAGTTGACATCCTGGACTAAAACACTTTTTATCCCGGAATTCCCACTTGATCAGGATTAACGCGGGAAAACCCTCCCACGCCAACGAAGTAGCGGACCGCATCAGCAGCTAGTAAGCTAAAATTCTTGACTTCCAACACACCAACCCTCTAACACACACTCACCACTTCATTCACCCAGAGCATCCATACTAATATTATAAATGTGAAGGTAACTCTGTCTGTCTGTGTGTTACCTTGGCACGCCTAAACCGCTGAACTGATTTAGATGAAATTTGGCAGGGGAATATTTTAGGACTTTGGGAAGGACATAGGATAGTTTTTATCCCGAAATTCCCACGGGATCGGGATTTACGCGGGGAAAATCTCCCACGCGAACGAAGTCGGGGGCAAAAGCTAGTAAGTAATATAATTTTATTAATATAATAATTAAATAATATATTTTTTTATTAAATACATAATAAATCTCACTACAATATTTCAGCTTAGTTTTGACGGTAACATTGTTATTGAATACCATTGGTAGACCCGTATATGCAAATAAAATAATGCTTATTATGAGCAATCCAGCCAACGATTAATAGATAAAAACATGGAATCCTACCGTTCCCGTATCCTATCTCTTTGCATCATGAAGTGTTTAATGTGAGAACACTCAACTTTTGAGTTAAGCTCACTTTTATTCATAAATCTAACTATCACTGGAACATAACTTGTCTTTAGTATATTATAAATATTTATGGCTTCGAAATAATAAAATCAAAACTCAACAAATACTCGTAAGTATAAGCCACCTAGACCTTTCATAGAAAAAAAAATCAACAGAATTGAACCCTCGATCATTTTTATTAGTGATCGAAGCATTGAACAGCTAAAAAGTAAGTCAACCTTTGTTTTTTTTTTTTATTACGAATGAGCCCGCTCTTGACTATTGCAATACTCCATACAGGAACGGACCTGTGCTTTATATAAATTCAAAAGCTGTCCAGGTGTAAAATATCGCCTCACTTTCTGTAGGATGCCCAGTTTTTTGGCTGCAGTCTGAGCTTTTTTAGACTCAATTGTTGAGCCGAAGTTGAGGTTAGACGTCAAGCCATCCCACAAGTGACTGCAATACTCCATACAGGAACGGACCTGTGCTTTATATAAATTCAAAAGCTGTCCAGGTGTAAAATATCGCCTCACTTTCTGTAGGATGCCCAGCTTTTTGGCTGCAGTCTGAGCTTTTTTAGACTCAATTGTTGAGCCGAAGTTGAGGTTAGACGTCAACTCCATGCCCAAGAGCTCCAGGCGGTCGGTAATAGGTACAGATGCACCTCTGAAAGTAGGGGACCATTCAAATTGGCTCCTTTTAGCAGAGAAAAGACAAGCCTGTGTTTTCAAAACGTTGAATTTGACCAGAGAAACGTACATACACATATGGCATAACCTGATATTATTTACTATCTGCATATATCATTAGTATGTCTATGAGTTATAAAAACAGACAATTAATTTGAAAGTTCGTGAATACTATTGAAATTATCGTATTTAGCGTAGCTAGCATAACTTACAGCGTCACGCGCACGAAAAAGTAACGCGTAGCTGTACGACAATTCTTAATGATACACAATTATGTGTTTATTTCGCGAAAATGATGCTATTATGACAGCTGTTATGCGCTTCTCGGTTATTGACGTCTAACGAAACATCGGACTTCTATTCGTAATTAGCAACTTCAAAGCCTGATTAACTACGTGGGGGATGAAGAATATATACAATACAGGCTTGTTCTTATGCTAATTTATTTATTATTTTTCTAAATAATAAAATAATTAATGTATGAAATATATCTACTGATTAACAGATTCGAAAATCAAATACTCTTCAGAACATTTGAATAAAAACTGCCCATCAGTGATTTTTTTTTAAGAATTGGGTAGCATTTCGTAAACAGCGTTTCGTTATACAAAACTAGGATATTACCGTATTTTAAACCCGCATCACACAGTTAACCTACCGTCTGCTATTCCGTAAGTGCCACCCTTCACTGCAAGACCGTCACCAACGGATTTATGGCCCAAGCGAATTAACCTTAAGGTGTCGTGCCGGGATTTATAATGAAGGTAACTAGGTATTTTTGAGGGTAGTTTAACACAGCTTTACCGGTAGGAGACGTTTGGTTTGCAATTTGAAGATAAAGCAATTATAGTTGGGATGTATGACTTTTGTGACAGATTATGCGACGGAGGGAAGATTGGTTGATTCAAATAGCTAGATAAAGCCTTTATTCAGTACAAAAACCGAAGACCTTCTTGGTACATTTATGCAGTCTGTGGTACAAGTGCCAAAGTGTACAAGTTGAAATATACATATTATACAGCCAGTCCTATATAATAGTAATGAATAAATTTTATAATTAATTTCTAACGCCGTTTTAACAAAATTAATATAACAAAATAAGTGTTTTTTTATGGTACGGAACTCGTCGGAACCGATTTTAATTGAATTTTCGATCACAATCGAGTTTTTAGTAGGTTTCTTTTTCGAGCAATTCTGAGTAACTGTTAAAAATATCAGAATGAATTTACGCTTTCAGGATACGTGAGAAAATCTTTAACAGTTTATATAGTAAGCATAAATCATCGATTAAAAGACTAGTTCCATTAACAAGTATTTTTAATTACACAAGGTTAAGGGCCGATACTCGAATCTCTGGAGCAGATCAAGAGAGCGTCGCTTATGAACATTTATCAATAATTTTCCTGTGGAATTTTAATATACGATAAAATATTGTGCTGTGTGTAGACAAAATATTTTCATTCAAGTAAGCTCTGATTGAATCAACTTTAAGAAATCTTAGCCTTGAACTACTAGAGATATTAGTCAACCATGTCATTATGACTTCCGGAAAATATTACACTGTTTGGAACTTTGAATCAACGTCTTCGGACTTTCCCGCTTTAGGTTTATTTTTATTTATTGGAAAACCAACAATATATTTACAAAATATTTCGCATTCAATAATAGGATAAGCTCTAGTGTGTGTAAATACGTCACTAGGCGAGCATATCATATACAAATTTAACATTAATGTAAGAAAAAAAAACAATAAAAAAGAAAAAAAAATAAAAAAAAATACAAACGGTCGGTGGGTGACTGTTAAATTACAGTTTTCAAATTAATTTCTATACTATACTGTTACCTAAGGGCTGGCTATTACTTTAGCCAAAGGCTAAACATTGCCATATAACGTGGCAATGCCACCAGTGGCAATGTTACCAGCCAAGCCAGTTTGAACGTGATCACGTAGTACGCCAAAAGATCATCCGTATATCTCATTGGAATTCTAACAATGCGTATATCCAGTGGATTTAGAATTTGACACACATCGTAAACATTTTATGCCACTTCCAGTAGCAGTGGCTTCATTTCAGCCTTATGACGTCACTTGGTTCTATAAGAAAATTTTCTTCGAACCGGAAGCAAGATGCATTCGAAGAATTCGCAGAACAAGAGGGATATGAAGTAAATTCTATATTTATTTACTGGATGACATTTTACATTTTCTTAAGTGATTTCAAAATGGTTGCAAGATTTTTCTTCTTTTGAAGTCACATGCATATAACGTTAAAGACACGGAAAGTAATTTTGAACATGTTCACGTTTTTCTTTGAGAAGTCAAGTCTGTGGGAGTATGAAGTCTTTGTTTGCAGATCATTTGGTGCAGCAAACAACTGACTGCTTGTCCGATTCCTGTCCAATACACATTATATTATCGGCTTATTTACATTCTAGTAGGAGTCGTGACATTATGTAATGCTTGTAAAATTGGAAAACGAGATTTCTATGGACAGTTTTCCATATAGGTGTTTACTATTTTATGTTATGTCATCTGAATGTTATCAAGACATTTTAGAGGTAATTTTAACAACATTGGAACAACATATTACACGAAATGTGTGTTTAAAAAGTCATTTTCACTAAAACCTCTCCCGAAAAAACAATTAAGCATTCCCTACCCGACGTCGTTTAAGGGCCTGAGAGCTACACATTTGAATTTCAAAAACTCAAAGTTAAGCCTAGGGTTTTGAATTTTAACATAATTTACATATACAAATGAGTCATCTGCGTTCGTTACGGTGTCTGGACGTCGGTCGCTTACACCGAAAACTGAAATATACCCATGCAGAGCGTGCACCGCTCGATGAATAACAGTCTTTTGAATAAACCAAAAGTTAACGCGCATTGGAAACTGAAGCGCCGAAATTGTCAGACGAAATAACCAGTAATGTCGGGAAGTTAGTTTAATATGCAAGGCAAGTCAGATCTCTGAATGAAATCGAAAAAAAAACACCAAAATCATGCATTTACATACTCACACAGGATGATTCAATGGACGGAAATAGTTATTTGGTACAATGGTTTTCTGGAAATTTATGTGTAGTTAGGACGGAAGCACGGGGCTTGGTCATGTCCTAAACGGGGATACCTAAATGGTCATTTTTGGAGCGTTACAACGCTTAGCAATGTTTGCAAAATTATATTGAGTGTCGCGGAATGGTTGACTAGCTCGAAATCAGTTTTAGTGACAAATTATGAAAAGATTTATGTTTGAGCCACTGCAGATGACACCGAGAAAAGAATAATGTAGAAAAGATTTATCACGGGACGCATGATGTCCGTCCTTCTTTTCGTTACAATAAGAAAGGTCATTAAAACCAGTCAACAGTATTCTCAGTATCTGGATTGAGAGATCCTAATCTCATGCCAAATTTTCTTAGGAAGTAGGTATGTATCACCTATATTGGCAAATATGTTTAAAAAAGGACAATTAACTTATTTTATAATGCAATATAAATTAAAAGCTTGGCAAGATTGCACATAAAACCTACAACCAAATTGCTCCTGACAATATTACTCCCAAAGTCCACATAATCAGGGAAAGAATTATAATTTTATTAGATCTTGGCTTATAATTTGTTGGCCCAACTTATTTCATGTGGCCTCGAGTTTTATGGGCGTACCTCCAAGGAGACGATGCGAAAGAATTAAATGTTACAGCTTCGAAAATATCTCATAAGGAATAAATATTATTAAGGTTCAAAACACGATTAATAACGATCCTTTTTCTTGTGGCCATTTCCACACTTGCGTTTGAACTTAAATTCGGTTAGATTTTAAATAACATATTATATAGGTATGCACGAAATGCAGATAAATAAAATACCAACAAACATTTGCACCAACATTTCTTAGTAAATTTACTTGCAATCCTCTTTTCTCGTATCCATCAAGCTAATCTTCAAAGAAACCACTGAATTATTTAAGAGGGTATTTAAAATCATTTTATGAATTCTTGAGTCTCACCACAGGAACCCGCGAATTCTAAATCCCAGAGGATTTTAATAATAAATAGCAGAGCGGCCCAATTTGAAAATAATAAGCTTTTAATATACAACGATTGGAACTCTGAATTTAGGTAGATATCCACCTTTTATACTCCGGAGACAATTGTTTCCCTTTTGTTCACAGTGGCCGTTTCGCAAAAATCAAATTACTCTGTTATTGACTGTTTATGATGCTCGCACGCAAAAAATAAATGCTTATTGGGATTTATAAGGAATCCGTTTAAGGGAAATGTTGTTAAGTACTTTTTTCACCCGTCTTGGAACGTAGTATTCAGAACACTTATTCTTCTACACAACGACCACATAATTAAAATATATATATACAAAGGCTTATAGTTTTATCACAGCATTGTCAAACTGACAGCCTTTAATTCCAATTCATCGCGCATTGTGTGAATAGTTTGATCGTCGCTCTCAGCCCCCAATTCAAAATGCGGTGTCATCTTCATAATTTTCGTAAAATTCAGAGTGAACGTTTCTAGACAAATTATGTTAAAATCTTGTATTTTTATACGAAATGATGGCAGTCAACAAAATTTCAGTTCCTTGCGTGATTAATAACCCGCGGTATACCTGTGACAGGTTAAAAAAGTAAAAGGTATCACGACACATCATCCCAGACCCCAAACCAGGTCCTATTCAATAGGTTTTTTGACAAACGAAAGTACCAAAAGGCCTTTATTCCAAGTCTCGTAAAGTTCATTTTATAGTTCTCGATTTGGATTATGACTTTGTAATTCAGTCTTTGTTCAGTTGTGATAAGGTTTATATTTATTTGGGGAAGTGAGATGAAGGAATTTCAATATGGCGAGTGAAGAAAGGATGCGTTGGGGATATAAAAAATACGGTTGAACGCACGTGGGCGGTCGCATTCTATGGGGTATTAGTTAGATACACATCTTCGCGCTATATTCTCTGAGGAGCGGGAATGTTATGAATCCTTCATATGAATCATAAGCGTACATTTCTAGATGAATGCTCCTATTTCAGTAATATAAACATAAGGGTTGCCCTTTTCTATTGCTTTCATTTGTTACTTTTATTTGTTTGGCTTTCTCAAGTCGTGCATTGAGAACAGTTGAACCGAAAATGTGAGTGGAATGACGCATTTTTGTACCCTCCTTTGTCTAGAAATGGAACGCAATGAGAAGAATCGATGGTATAATAAAAAAAAAACTTTTTACCAAAAAATTAAACCGACTTCCAAAAAGGTGTCTTTAGTTTAGTATTTTAATTTTTGCACCGACTTCCGAAATTAAAGTTATTTTTGACTTTGCAGTGTTTTGGAAGAAGGTTTAATTTTTTGGTAAAGTTTTTATTTCACTCTTTTTAGTTGGTCGATTTATAATTTACCTAGTTACAAAAGCCTAAATCTCAACTAGTTATAACCTTTTACAAAATATTGCTTTTTCCAATGCTGGGCCGTTAATTGTTGAGGAGTTCTCCTGGTACTTCACCTTCAGCTTCACTTCACCATATGCATTGTGACAAGCATATTGTGCTTAATAACCATATTCAAGTAATCGAAGCGGAACCCATGAAATACTTATTATTCCTACTTATATATTGAGTAGTTCCAGTGGCCATCTGTGGTCTTCATCATGAGGTCCACTTCACAAATGGTGCTTTTCGAATGCAACTACACAAGTTACTATAAAAAGATACTCAAATCACTATAGGTGTGCCTATAATATTTTAAGAGTTCCCTCGATTTCTCCAGGATCCCATCATCAGATCCTGACTTGGTGACAATGGGACCAATTTCGAAGTATACCCTTTCAAACAAAAAAAGAATTTTCCAAATTCGTTCAGTCCTCTTCGAGTAATCGGTGATTATACATTAAAAAAAATATACGCGTTGACTTGATAACCTCCTCCGTTTTTTTCGTCGGTTGAAAATACACTAGATTCTTATATTACTCAATGAAACAATAACTTATGTAACAGCTACCTATACGTAGACAGCGGATCGATGCAAAACCTAACATCATAACAAGCCCTATTACGTTATCCAACACTGTTTTAATAACAATATCCATATTACAAACGTAAAATAATAAGGCAATATAAATGAATATGAAATGTCAATATTTATTGCAGTCCACACGTTTTTATGTTATAACCTTGCATATACTTTTAGTTTCACGCTATTATGGGCTTAACGACTTTGTATTAAAGGTGGGTATTGCGTGATTATTTGCAGTGAGAGTACTATGACACATATATGAAATCGGAATCGTCTGGTGACACATGATTCACGTGTCTTGATATTACAGACAGTGGACTTATCGCTGCAATAATTTGATATTCAAAGAAATTCTCAATAACTCAGTGTATATTTTGTAAGTTACAGTTTTCGGGCACGCAAGTGTAACTCGTTAAATAATAATAGTTATTTATTTATTTCACGAATTATTTCGTAAAAGTTATTGTGTAATAATAATTTGTTTGTTGTTTAATTGAATTGAAGAATGTTGAAACAGTTGATAAATACAATAGCAATTACTTATATTATAACTAGAATGTATGCACTTTGTGAAGTAGATTAATTATTTGTTTACAGAATCACTTACAATAAAATCGCAACATATAAATTTTAAAAAATCATATTCGCTCGAATCATAGTAGTCACACTACGAAAATCTATACTAATATTATAAAGCGGAAAAGTTTGTTTGTTTGTTTGCTTGAACGCGCAAATTTTCGAAAGTAATGGGTGGATTTGGATGCAATTTGGTATGGAAGTAGCTTGAAGCTTGAGGAAGGTTATAGGGTACTTTTTACGCGACTGCAAAAAAGGAGAGTTATGTTTTTACCGTGATAGAATCCACGGGAGCGAAGCCCCGCGTGAGTACTAGTGATTTTATAAGAATGTTTAACGTTTCAGTACCGATTAAGGTCCTTTAAACATTATAAAATATTTAGAAAAATAAATTCTAAATATTTTCAAGGCTTAAATGATTTGTACAATCTATACAACGTGTAATTTAAAGGGTATATACATACCAAGTGCATGGCTTCTTTGGATGATAACAAACGATATGGCACAAGGGTTTTGTAATCCTAAGTCCAAGTATGTAGAACTTATTACAAATACACTGATACCAGAGACCGAATTTTTCAAATTAAGAAGACCGGAGAGAATTATCGTGTTATTGGCAAGTGACGTGGAAAGTTATTGACCCTCGTAGTGCTATGACACGTTTGTTATGATTGGTATTCAAGAAATATATGAAACCGATAATTTGGTATCAATTCTTTGAGTCAGTTATTTTGAGCTGAAACTGTGCATAGAGACTATACCAGATGTTGTCTTCAGCCCTTTTGGATAGATATGGGGTTTCCGTTACACGTACGGTACTTACAGTAATATCCTTAGGATTTCCTAGCCGACCTTAGTAGTGTACTTAATGTAATGCCGTTTTAAATACCTATGACTAGTAGTCGCGAGTTTCGCTCATGTTGACATTATCACGATTAAAATATAACCCTCCTAAGCTTTCAGAGAAAAGCTGTACTTTCAAAAAGTACATCTTTCCTTAAGCTTCAAGCTATTTCCATACAAAATTTCATCTAAATCCACCCAATACTTTCGGAGATTAGCACGTTTAAGCAAATACACAAATATACTTTTACGCTTTATACATATAATGAGTTTTTTTTATTGTTTGACTTCCATCTCACTAGATGTTAACCGATGATGTGGTCGAAGATGAAGCACGCTTAGCTAGAAGTAACCTATTCACTCTTGACTTAAAGACTCCCAGGTTATAGCTATCAGGATACAGTTTCTATAGATACTCCTTCACGACTACATCCGACTGTCGTATAAGTTGCAATGATTTGCGATATGACATATAAATAGCCGGAACTGAAACTTGCACAGCCCAAATGAGTCATGGTTATCGAGTTTCCATTGATAAATGCATTATAAACGTTACAGAGAAACTGGTACGTAACTAAGCATAGGACTGTGAGAAAAAATAACCAACGTTACACCTGTCTTTGAGCAATATTTATAAAACTACTAGTGCCCGCAATTTCGTACGCGCGGAATAGTGACATACGGCAGCATTTTTAATTTTTTAGGCTAATTATTTTGAAAATAAAACTCATACATTATTTGAATGTTGTATTTATTAATATCTAATAAAATGAGTTTCAAGCTTCTAGCTTTAAAAATGACGTAATTTCCATACAAACTTTCATCCCATTTTTCGCATTAAAAAGCAGCCTATGTCCTTTCTCAGGCTCAAGACTACGTCCGTACCAAATTTAATTAAAATCGGTTCAGTAGTTTAGGCGTGATTGCGTAACACACAGACAGACAGAGTTACTTTCGCTTTTATAATATTAGTCAGGATAATCATGACTGCCGCACGGGTTGATGTTCAAGGATAAGCAACGCTTGCGGGTCGGTCTGTGGATGGGGGCCATCTTAACCTCTCAAGGACCGCCATTATTTACGTTAATCTTGAGCCCCGCTGGCACAAGATTTGTGTGCCAGCGGGGCTCAACTATAATACTTGTTTACTGGCACGTTTTTGTGCCGCTGGGGCTCTAGAGGTTAACTTATCGAGATTCCTCCGTCCCTCGGAAACCGCGTTAACACTACAGTACACGCGCCCCTTTTTTTTACTTGAGTACACGCGTGGCCTACTATGGTATGCCATTTTAAAATGTCAATAACTTGTATATTTCTAATTATCCGAATAAAACAACAAATGGAATTAAAAGGTGTTTATTTTAGTTTTACAACCATACTTTTTAGATAAATTATTAAAGTCGTATAAATAATCAATAATGTAGTAAATATATATGAAAAAGTAACAAAAATGGCACTTCTGAGATCAACGTAACTTTTTTTAACTAATAACTAAACTTTATTACTATTTTCTTTGTTTTCGTAGCATTCAGGACACACTAATGCTTGGCGATCGGGACAAATCCATTTATTGCATGTATTGAACCACTTTTTTGTCGACCGATTTCGGGCTCTCGAGCTGAGTGCACATCGTCCAACTCGTTCTATCTTTGAAGACAAGTCGTGTTGAGACTCTTGGGGTTTTTGAACTCAGTTGCCCAAAAGAGCTTCTACCCTGAATTTAAGTTGTCGTGGTAGTGTTTCAATGGATGCCTGGCGAATCAAAAGTTCATTTGGTTGATTACCAGAGCGTTGATTCCAACAATGTTCATCAAATCAAAAAATATTACTAGCGGCCATCGACGGCAGTTACGCTGAACACTATACTGTTTGCACATTTTGTCTAGAACGTCTACACTACATTTGTATGATTATAAACAGTAATAATCTCCGGTTTGCGTTCTTCGTTTGTATCTGAATTGATACCTGCATCATAATGCATTGTAGATAATAAGTTGACTGCCTAATTTCTGTTTGGAACGTAGGACACAAGGGTAGTGTCATTTTGAAATCCAAAAGAGAACTTTTGATAGTTCTAGACTTCGAAGCTTTAAACTCCTTAGAAATTTCGGGTCAAAGTACCATGATGTAATCGAAAATACAAATCTGTAAAAAAAAAACGAAAATAAGAAAAACAAATACATTTTACAATTTGTAAACTATATAAAATAATAATAATTGAATATATATACATTATTAATATGTAGAGCATATTATAATAGCGTTATAAATTGATAATACATGAAAAGTTACGTACCTGAATTTGGTATACCAATACACGCGCGGACTACTTTAGTAGGCCCACGTTTTTGGCGCCAAATTGCTAGTGCATGCGTATGCACTGGGGTCGCGCGGGGTACTAAGGTTGTGACAAACATACTAGGCGAGGCTTACCTGGAATCACTAGTCTAACTCGCTATACTAAAAAGTTATTGCAAAAAGAGTTACCCTGGTCTACTATAGTAGGCCGCGCGTGTACTGCAGTGTTAAGGTGTTGGTCCCGGACTCCCGGCTGTCATTTTAACATCTTGGACAGTCATTACGGGTAGTGAGAAAACAGAGAATCTGATATAGGTCTGGCCAAGGAGTTTTAACTTAGGCACGGCGCCCACTATCGGTGGGCATCGGTGCGGCTCGGTACGTAACGTTACGACTGCTCTGCGATGTTTCTGGCGCCCGAACTATTCTGAGGCTACCCACAATCAGCTACGGCGTCCTTAGGTTTGCTTACGACTGCCGAGGCAGCTCTCTGGCGCCCGAAGCCGCCCGAAGCCGCCATAAGGCGCCCGAGCTGTACCGAGCCGCACCGATGCCCACCGATAGTGGGCGCCGGGCCTTACCCAGCTATAAAGCATTAATAGTCAGCTGCTTCAAGTTAGACTGAAAGCTGAATAGGACACTTCTAGGCTAGCGTGCTTCATCTTCAACCACATCATAGCTTACCATCAGGTGAGATGGTGGTCAAACGCGGGTCTATCAAAAATATAAAAAGTTACCTAAATCAAACACGAAATCAACAAAGCATCTGCAATCTGATTTCCTCAACTCTATTAAAGAAGACATACTATCCAGGTTGGACGTTGGTAGTAAAATCTGCAGCAATCACCTTTGATTCTCCAGCATCCAATAGCACGCCAGATCTCACGTAGATCAAATATCCTGTGTGTAATCTACACCAGGGCTCGGAAACGTTATTTAAAATAACGTTTTTAAAACGTTTTGAACAGTTCTTTGTACGTCATTTTGTTCGGAACGAAAACGAAATGAGAACGTTATTTCCGCAAGGTAAAAACCGGTTTATTCCGCAGGACGCAGCCGCGCACGGTGTGCGGCGACAAGCATGAACTTGGATGTTTAATTGGATCGGGTGCCGCCTAGCGTTTATATTTTGATTAAAAAAATGCAATTCCGATGACAAGTTAATTGGTAATGTGACAAAATCAATCTGATGCTGTAGGGAGAATCAACTTTTTTTAGATTTCCTGATGTAATTATCTACTTATATCATTATACATTTAATAAAATTGGAGTTTCCGTTTGTAATATTAAAATAACCGCTTTTTACTACATGCATACGAATGTATATAGGGTTACCAAAACAACATTTTTTTCAATTTTTGTCTGTCGGTCTGTTTGTTCCGGCTTATCTCTGAAACGGCTGGACCGATTTAAACGGGACTTTCACTGCCAGGTAGCTGATGTAATAAGGAGTAACTAAGTTACTTTACTTGGGTTATGTTCAGTACTACAAGAAGCCAGCGCAACGATACTGGTGTGTCCGAACGGTCCACGGTACGTGGAGCTCTAAACGTTGCTTAACCAATGGCCTTAGGCCAGTCAATATAATATTACTTTACACAATTTAACACTAACCACTTACCTGAGCTGTATACGCCAAGCTTCGACCTTCCTGAGGCCACGTCCAAAGTGTGTGTATAAGCATGAAATGAGTAAGTGAAAAGTGTAGTGTGGACAAGTGTTCGTGGACGTTCACAAGGCGCTGGTCTTCAGATGGCGTGGTCCAGATAGCATCACAGCACAACTCTGCTACGTTTAGCAAATCTCGCGAGTCGGAGAGGCTGACGACAATACGGCGTTATGTTCCAAAATATCCTAGGTTTTTCATCAAATGGGGATTACAAATTCCAATCGATCACTAATCGGGACCAAATTATCTTTAACCGCGTAGATTCCACAGGATTTTTAATTTCAATCAATGAATCGATCTCAACAAACACGGCGGTAAGTTTTACAAGGAACGGAAACGTCAAAGTGAAAAAAGTTATAGACAATAGAATATTGCCATACCAAAAATATGCGGGCATATATTCTCTTCGGACGGGACATCTACCCCCCCCCCCCCCCCCCCCGGACGGGCCTACCCGTCCGCTAATCAATTGGAAGTCTTGACAAGGTTGCGAATTTAACACAGCTTCAATGCGGCAAAATACCGTAGCTAGTTCCTCAAAGGTGAGAACGGTGTCTCCCAATAATCTCCGCCAGCGTCCCTTTGCCGCTCTCACCGCAGCCTCAAAAATACCCCCCCAATGGGGGCAGGCTGGCGGGTCAAACAACCAAGTGACCCCTCGGCGGGCCAGACTATTACCAATGTCAACCTGGCTCTCATTAAGGAAGGCGTATACCTCCTTCAAATAGTTACTTGTACCCTTGTAGATCGTACCGCAATCAGACCTAATCAAAGAAGGTAACCCACGGCGAGACACAAATCTTTCAAAAGTCGCCACAAAGGCCTCTGTCGAGAGGGAGGTAACAGCTCCAAGTGTACTGCCTTGGTTGACAGGCAGACAAAAACACACAAATAAGCCTTAACAATCTTACTATTTCAAAGTGTGGACGTCTTCAACGAAAAGGGACCTGCAAAGTTCGTTCCGACGTCAGCAAAGGGCCTCGCCTCATTGACACGATCAGCCGGCAAATCTCCGATTAGGGGCTGCATAGTGGAGGCCTTAATCCGATAAAACGGCATACAACGGAACACAATGCTACGAATAATATGACGAGCTGGCAAAATCCAAAATTCTCGCTGCAGAATGGCCAACAGCGCATTGCAACCGGCATGCGAGTTTTTAACGTGACGATCAGTCACCAACAATTGTACCAAGTGGCCCTCCTTGGGCAACAAAAGGGCGTGTCGGGCCCCATAAGGAAGGCTAGAGTGCCTCAACCGTCCTCCAACACGCAAAAGACCCGTCTTATCCAAGAAGGGATTCAGCTTACTAACAGCTCCCGACAACTCAACCCTACCAGACTTCAAGACCTCGATCTCCTTCTCAAAGTGTGCAGCCTGCACAGAGCGGACCCAAAGGAGGAGTGACTCCTGTCGCTCTTGAGGAGAGAGAACTGGTGACAGGCGCTTGTCCTCTGGATTCCTAGAATTATGGCCAAAACGCCTGATCCACGAGGTAACGTTCAACAATTTGTCGAGGGAGCTATATCGATTCATCAAAAAATCAAGATCAAACGGAGGGTCCTTTGTCCCAACAGCGAACACCTCAAGTCCGGGCAAAGGATCCGACATCAAGACTGGCGTTCGAGGCCAATCGTCCTCGGGGCGAGTCAGCCAGTCCGGTCCCCACCAGAGGGGGTGAGCAATCAAGTGGGGGGCCATGCACCCGCGTGAGGCCACGTCGCCCAGGTTCAGGTCACCAGGTACGTGCCTCCAAATCAAAGGCGTTTCAGAACCTTGAATCTGCGACACTCGGTTCGCAACAAGGACCTCCAAAAGGTGGACGGACGCCTTCAACCAACACAAAACAATTTGCCTGTCCGTCCAGGCGTAAGAAGCCCGAATGTCGACAGTTCCACCCAAAGTGTGCGCAACGTGGTTTAGAAGACGCACAAGAAACACCGCAGGGAGTGCGGATACAAATTGGAGCCAGTCTTCCAACAGGGTTTCCCGAAGTGGCTCGTCCCAACCAAGTTCAGTTATAACAAGGGCAGGAGCACCAATTTTAGGGTAAAGACAACTCACAAGGGTGAGTTCAAACCAGGTCCTTCCCTCAACAGTGGTGACAGCCGTTTCGCCAATTCCCAAAATCTTGCCTGAAAAGTCGTTCACCTTCAGGCCAACCTGTCCCGCTAACCAAGACAACACAAGACAACACAAGGCAACCCTGGGCTCCCGTGTCCAAAATGGCACAGACCACAATCGAGTCACCCAAGGGTCCCCAGACCTTGACCGAGGCCGTTGGCAACAAAACCGTCTTGATCGGGGGGGGGGTCCTTTAGCGGGGCAGGCGACAATTTCTTAGCGATGCCTGGGCGGCGACTGATCGCCGCATCCAGGCTGCCCTCGTT
This sequence comes from Tholera decimalis, assembly GCA_943138885.2. Classification (NCBI taxonomy): domain Eukaryota; kingdom Metazoa; phylum Arthropoda; class Insecta; order Lepidoptera; family Noctuidae; genus Tholera; species Tholera decimalis. The sequence goes on from OW964551.2 coordinate 30,909,818, forward strand.
CACGACGAGGCCAACAATCAAAATATTCGTCCGCGCGGTGTCCCGAGCCGCTCGCCATCACTGGAGGGGCATATCCCACCGGATGCCCGAATGGCGGAGGGCGCGACTCCAACCGGGGACGTTCCGCCAACGGAGGGAAAAGGCAGCGCCGCCGACCCGGCCACTGCTGCCTAGCAGCCAATGCGCGTTCTCCCTGACGAGGGGAGACCAAATGGCGCTCGCGGGGCTCCCGTTCAACTTTGCGGGGGGTGGAGTGCGGCGTACAGAATTGCGGGCCTCAGCCCGATGCTCGTCTCCGGGGTAACCCCCCTGCGCGAACCCCCCTCAGAAGCTGGTCTGCTAGAGCGGTTCGCGTTGGCGCACAAAATCTCCAAGTGGGACCCTTTACAAATTCTACACGGGCGGGGGTTGGGGCAGTCCCGATGGAAGTGGGCCCCCAAACACAAGAAGCACAAACGGCGTGCGTTGACAATGCGGCGGCGGGCACTTACGTGCAAATTCAAAAAGGCCGGGCAACGCGCCATGACATGCCCCGTTGCCTTACAAAAGTCGCAATGATGAGGACTCCGGGCGCCAGCAAAACGGGGGGCGGGGCGAACATCAACAGGCCCCCTAGCCCGAGGACTCCGGGCGCCAGCAAAACGGAGGGCGGGGCGAACATCAACTGCAGCACTATGTGCACCAACTAGTAGGACCAATGTTCTACCGGTAACTCCAAGCGTCTCAAGGCGTTGGTCGCTGATACCAACGGGTTCAGCAAGTCAGTGCGCAACGTCGACGCGCTGGCAATGGCCGGTAGTCCCAAAATCTGGCCGATGTGCACATCAGCCAGGCAGCGCTTGTTCTGATACCGTCGGGAGAGAAGCTCCAGAGCGGTCGGGTAGGAGGAATCCGTCAAGTCAAGTGCTGCACCAAGGCTCTGACTTCGCCCTCCAGGACAGACAATAAGTAGGCCAACTTCTGGGCAGGTCCGAGGTCCAAGCGTGCATCCACAAGACTTTCAAAAAGATTTAGGAAGCCCAGCCAGTGGTCCAAGCGACCGTCAAAATGTGGCAGCTCCAGGGTGGGCAGCCTACCCAATAGTCCAGGGCCTGCAACACCGGGGGTCTGCGGCTTGGCCTCATCAGGCACCCGGCTCTTCAAAATTTCCCGCGCTCGTAGACTTATGACATCCCCCAGGTGGACAATCTGGTCATAGTCACCCAAAATCTTATCGCGGGCTGCCTGGTCCATCACCCCCAAATCCACGTCCATGATGAACTCGCAGAAGCGTGTGAGCGCAGCATCAGCTACCTTGATCCTCTCATTCGAGCACCCATACCGAGCAAGGGTGAGCTCTTCCAATTCCAAACGCTCAACCGTTGCCGCTGCCGATGTGAACCATCTCAACTGTGAGGTCAATCCGGCAGCAGACTCCCTGACTGCCTTTAATGAGGCCATTGCAACAATCAAATATTATACCAATAGGTTAAAATTAACTAAACAAACAAACAATGACTTGTTAGCCAACCGAGCAATTTCACCAAAATAAAACTTAAATTCAATTATTTCAAGTCCAAATCCGACCCTGTACTTATTCCAAGTATGAATCTAGCTTGGTACAGATGGCTAGTTACAAAATAAATAACAATTTAATGTATATATTGTGCAGGATCAACACCAATTAAATACAATAATTGACTGTATAATATTGAGCCGGACAATCTCTAACGCACAATCCAATAAATACTATAAGCAACAAGTCAATCCACACATTCAAGTCTTGTTATGTTAAAAAATGTGTGATTAATATTTAGATAAACTTTTAAATTCAGATCAGTCACATTCAATCATTAATTACAACAAATATACCAAACAACTTTTACAACAAATATACCAAATTATGTACCAAAATACAACCTAATAATTCCTAATTTCACAAATAAATCTCACTCGTCAATACAACAACAGGGCCTACAGTACAAATTACAGCTTTGAGAGCCCGGCCGACAAGACAATATATTCAAAACTTATTACGTTATAAGTTATGTTAAGTAATTAAACTTAAGTTATTTTCAACAATGTTCAAAACTTCCAATTTACTATGTGGATTTTATATTATAAAAGCCACGCTCTGCTTACCAAAATTGTTCAGTACTACAAGAAGCCAGCGCAACGATACTGGTGTGTCCGAACGGTCCACGGTACGTGGAGCTCTAAACGTTGCTTAACCAATGGCCTTAGGCCAGTCAATATAATATTACTTTACACAATTTAACACTAACCACTTACCTGAGCTGTAGACGCCAGTGGCGGTACCTTCATATAAGCCCAAAAGCCCGGCATGCCTTACTAAAAAATGCTCGATAGAGAATCAATGTCAAACCCGAACTATTTAAAAGTTCGCGCGCTTAATTCTTATCAAAATAACACAATGTATCTACTGAGTACACTACTACGCATCGCGATTGTTCGCGCGCAGAGTTTCGCATTTGTAGCATCTAATGATCTACATATTGCTATCTCGCTTACACGCACCGGCTTTTACCGGGCTTTCAAATACTATATCTGTCACTTTCGCACTTATAGCGATGTGCCGTATAACGAGTTAGGCCTTGTGCATAGAACAAATCGATCACTATGGCAGATTTAAGCAGGGCATTCGTATGAAGTTGCATGCGTATGCGTGACCTTGTCAGCTTGCCAACTCTGCAGTGTTGCCGTTTTAGCCACACGTTGAAAGATCTTGGAGATTTTTAACGTGTTTGGAAACTTTTTTAACATTTATCAACAATAAAAACTAGCGACTTTTAAAATAACGAAATTAAATACAGTCAAAACCGTTTACAACAACATCATTTAGAACAACATACCGGTTATATAGACCAAAATCATAGGTACAAAATACTTTGTACCTTGAAAACATCACCGGTTATTACGACTATCGGTTTTTACAACCAAATATGAGTGGTCCCTTGGATGTTGTTATAACAGATTTTGACTGTATTCAAGCAATATCTTAAAAATAAAAAAAAAATTAGCTAGATTTTTCATATACCTGGCGACTTTTTTTGCCTAAATGACAACACTTGAGTAGTTCCCGACATCCTAGAGTGCAACTAACTTCAGTTTCATTTGCTTGAGTGAGTGAGAAAAGGTTTTGTTTGTTTTCTAAGATTTTCTCAGTGATACAATTGTTTTGGTGATTTACCTACAACAATGGAGGTAATTGTACCTTGTGAGGATTTAAAATGCGTTCAAGTTTTGATTGGCGAAGATAAGGTAAAATCTTTAAACTTTGCTCAGAAAAAACTGTTAATTTCTTCATTAAAACCGACGCCTAATCTGTGTATTTCTCAGACTATTAAATTGCATAAACGAAAATTTAATAGATCAGTCAATCATTTCATTCATGAGAATAACCTCGAAGATGCCTTTCCCGAGCTGTTAAAGTTAGCGTATCTTGTTGTAACTATTCCGGCTACAAGTTCTTCCGCGGAACGTGCTTTTTCGTCTCTTAAACGTATCCATACCTATCTGAGAAATACACAAGGTCAAGAGCGTCGTTCCGAATTATCAATGATAGCTATTGAAAAACAGTTGTTGGTAGAATTAAAACGATCACCAACATTTTACTCTGATGTAATTAAATCATTTCTTAAGAAAGATAGACGATTCCAATTAGAATATAAATAATTTATTTAAATTCCTTATTACATTCTATCTAGCTATTTTTTAACTTTCGTTTTGTAACTTTTTGTTTTGTTTTTTTTTTGTCTGTAACCTGGGTTCTGTTACGAAGGAAGCAACTACTTACCATAACTTTGTTCCCTCAAGCAATGAAGCAAACCAAACGGCTTTTTTCAAAGCCACCGGAGGTATGCAATTGCTGATATGTTTATTATATTCAATCTAGCACTAGCATGCCTTCAGTGTGCTTTGGTTACCTCATTCACCGCACGACAAGCAAGAGTGAAATTGAAGAAAGAAGAGGAAAGAAGAAGATGGATGAATTCACTTTTAATTTATTGTACCTAACCAGTAGTTTATGAGAAAATTGCGATGATACATACGTAGGTACCTACATACTCAGTCGAAAACTGAACTTTCTTTTTTTGAAATCGGTTAAAATTTTATTGGGCTTGCGTTATTTTGAAACCCTAGGCACGCCACTGGTAGACGCCAAGCTTCGACCTTCCTGAGGCCACGTCCAAAGTGTGTGTATAAGCATGAAATGAGTAAGTGAAAAGTGTAGTGTGGACAAGTGTTCGTGGAAGTTCACAAGGCGCCGGTCTTCAGATGGCGTGGTCCAGATAGCATCACAGCACAACTCTGCTACGTTTAGCAAATCTCGCGAGTCGGACAGGCTGACGACAATACGGCGCGGCGTTATGTTCCAAAATATCCCAGGTTTTTCATCAAATGGGGATTACAAATTCCAATCGATCACTAATCGGGACCAAATTATCTTTAACCGCGTAGATTCCACGGGATTTTTAATTTCAATCAATGAATCGATCTCAACAAACACGGCGGTTAGTTTTACAAGGAACGGAAACGTCAAAGTGAAAAAAGTTATAGACAATAGAATATTGCCATACCAAAAATATGCGGGCATATATTCTCTTCGGACGGAACAGGTTACTTACTACTTTTTTTGTTAAATTCCACGTAGACGAAGTCGCGTGCACAGCTAGTAATCCATACTAATATTATAAATGCGAAAGTAACTCTGTCTGTCTGTCTGTTATCTTTTCACGCCTTAACCGCTGAACCGATTTACATGAAATTTGGCATGGGAATAGCTGAGGACCCTGGAAAGGACATAGGATAGTTTTTATCCCGATGTAAGGTTCCCGCTGGATAGTTTTCGAATTGTATCTTTGTTGCTCTTTCACGCAAAACTACTGAACGGATTTCAATGAAATTTGGTAAGAAGACAGTTGACATCCTGTAAAAACACATAAGCTACTTTTTATCCTGGAATTCCCACGGGTTTGGGATTTACGCGTGGTAAACCTCCCACTCGAACGAAGTCGCGGACAAAAGCTATCCATACTTTAATACTAATAACTCCATACTTCCATATCCATATCCACTATCCATACTTCCATATCCATCCATATCCATACTAATATTATAAATGCGAAAGTAACTCTGTCTGTCTGTCTGACTGACTGTCTGTTACCTTTTCACGCCTTAACCGCTGAACCGATTTACATGAAATTTGGCATGGGAATAGTTGAGGACCCTGGGAAGGACATAGGTTAGTTTTTATCCCGATGTAAGGTTCCCGCAGGATAGTTTTCGAATTGTATCTTTGTTGCTCTTTCACGCAAAAACTACTGAACGGATCTCAATGAAATTTGGTAAGGTGACAGTTGATATCCTGTAAAAACACATAAGCCACTTTTTATCCCGGAATTCCCACGGGTTTGGGATTTACGCGGGGAAAACCTCCCACTCGAACGAAGTCGCGGACAAAAGCTATCCATACTTTAATACTAATAATATAACTCCATACTTCCATATCCATATCCATACTATCCATACTTCCATATCCATCAATACTTCCAAGCTAATATTATAATAATACGAAAGTAACTGTCCGTCTGTCTGTTACCTTTTCACGCCTAAACCGCTGAACCGATTTAGATGAAATTTGGCATGGAAATAGTTTAGGACCCTGGGAAAGACATTGCATAGGTTTCGTCCCGGAAATCATTCCTAAAGGATGTAAAAGGGGTGTTAGAATTTCGTATAGGGAATCAATAATGTCCCTGCCCTTCCCACACACATAATACACTTAGACCGCTAAACCGATTTGGATGAAATTTAATATGGAGATAGTTTTAGACCCTGGAAAAGACATAGTATAGTTTTATTCCCAGAAATCATTCCTAAAAGATGTAAAAATGGTGTTGGAATTTTGTATAGGGAATCAATGATGTCCCCGCCCTCCCCATCCACATAATACACTTGACCGCTAAACCGATTTGGATGAAATTTGCTATGGAGATAGTTTTAGACCCTGGAAAAGACATAGGATAGTTTTTATCCTGGAAATCATCCCTTAAGGATGTAAAGGGGTGTTGGGACTTTGTATTCCCCCTCTCAATTTATTCAAATCGCGTATTCAAGAACCACTCATAACATATTTTTAAACTACACAACTGCATGTAGGCTATACAAATCTTTGTTTAGAGCTGGGGTCGAACCCACGTCATGCACCAGTTAACAGTTACGCCAACCGTGTCGCTTAAATTTCAAAATCAAGTTAATATACGAATCATTTCTATTTCAAAATCGGGGCAATATGCGTTTGCCCTTTTGAAAATAGGAGAAGATCGTGTGCCAACAGATATCAACGGGACGATTTATTTGAGCTGAAGCAGAAACCGAATCTGAAACCATGCAACTACACAAGTTTCCCTCGATTTTTCAAATCGGTTGAGCCGTCTTCGAGTAATCAGTGATCATACATAAAGAAAAAATATACTAATTCTGTTGTTTATTTTTAAAATTAATAAATAGATTGATATAATATATTTTATGGCGTTTATTTTGAAATTAATTGATAAATTAGGAAAAAATCGATTTACATAACAAAATCGATCATTTTCTTAAGAAAAATCGATTTTTATGTACAATGTCACATCCCTAAGTTTCATACCTGTCGAACCCAAGAATAAAAAAAAAACGGTTTTAAAACGTTTATTAACCAAAAACGATTTAGATTATAATTGTTCTTCAAAAACGTTTTTTATAACGTTCTGTTCGAACGTAAACGAAACAAATCGTTTCTTAGGTATTTAACGCGAAAACGTTTCGAAAAATATACCGTTATCCGAGCCCTGATCTACACATGTCAAGGCGATCCTTGTACACATGTATATCTCACCAAAATATTGTAAAAAACAGACAGTTTATAATTTATATTGATACGAAAATATTGAAAAGAACTTTAGAAGGAATTTCTTGTATTTGTATGATGTTTTTACAATCTAAAGATGTTTGCAAGGATCGGGTGACATGCGTATATATAATACCTAGTAGGTAATAGTAGTAATTAGCCGTGCCTGCAACTTCGTTCGGAGTATTCCTGTTTGATTTAAAATGGGAATGCCTTTGGTGTTAAATGCACAGGTGCTCAAAAAATAGGTGCTCAAACGGGAATACTCCCTTCGTTCGCACGGGCGGTTTTCATGCGTAAATCCCGATTCCGTGGGAATACCAGAATAAACAGCAGCCTATATGATGCACTATAACCTCCTCCATCTTTCAGCGATAGTCCCATTAATATCGGCATAGCCGTTCCAGACATTAACCCGGACAAACAGACAAAATTTAAAAAAATATATATTAGTGTTTATAAGCACTTTAGAAAATAGTTATTTAGGGATCAAAGACACACATTATTTTCTTATATGTAAAGATGTACAGATGTATTATCTATAGATTCATAACCTTTACTACTATTATGTAAAAACTGCTCCTCTAATTGAGTGTTCCGTGTTGAGGTCTGAAGGTTTGTGTGGACAATGGGTACCAAAGTATTCAGAAGGTTACTATTATGATTGGCTTGATCCCTAGCTGGTATATAAGCCAATCTAGGGAACAAGCAAGCAGAATACTAAGTACACGGATGTAGTAACGAGACCGGTAGATTATTTTAAACACACACACGATACATTAGGAGACCGTACTATGTGGGATCTTGCAAGGTCAAATCTAGTCGGGTAAAACCTGGCCCATTCGTCTACACACTTGCCCCCTCGTAACCAATGTTTCCATAACAAGTTTACGCAACCACGCGTCCACGTGACATGGAGGAAACGTATCACAATGGTGGCGCATGACGTCACCCGATATGACCGCTTGAAAGTAGACTGGTGGCAACTATTGGTGTTTTATAGATACAGTTGACAGGCTGGTTTTTACTGGTCTTGATAGGCAACATATGGCAGTGTTCTGACAAGTCTGAGCGGATATTATCCACTACTTATTGCTCAAGATACTCCCGTGTGGGTTTTGACGACCCAGAGTTAAGGGAATGTTTACACATATGTATACACCGCGGTCCCGTAATGCGAGAACAAAGGAAGGAACAGGGTGGATTTTTTGTCAGTAAAAGTCTGACAGTCCCTTTCGTTTGACCCACAGCGAGAGGAGTCATTTGATTATTTTCCCAACCAGACATAAAGAAATGGGCAAATGAAGGGACAGGGAAGGTTTTAAGTCAGGAAAAGTCTGATGCTTCCTTACGCTTCATCCAGAGCGGAAGGGAGTCATTTGATGATTTGATCTGATGACTGGCTAGGATGCAAGAATTGATTCCAGTCGGGAAAAGTTTGTTCTATAATTATATAAGGGAAATGTGTCATCTTAACATAATCTTCATTGCGTTGAGACCCCAAGACAAAGCTACAGATAGTAATATTCCATATCGAAAATGTTTAGGAATGGCCACATCAATTTCAGGCATTTTGGATTTATAGCTCAAATGTTGTATAACACCGAATACCAAATAAGACATTTGTCAAAGTCTATTTTAGTTTTTTAAAACCTGTCAAAATGTGGCATTAAAAAAAAAAAAAATTAGCAAAAAATAGAACCGACTTCCATATCAAAACACTACAAAGGCAAAAATAACTTTAATTTCGGAAGGCGGTGTCAAAAACGAAAATATATACAAAACTAAAGACACCGCCTTCCGAAATTAAAGTTATTTTTGCCTTTGTAGTGTTTTGATATGGAAGTCGGTTCTATTTTTTGCAAAAAAATTTTTTTTTACGCTTTTTAGTGGGTCGTTTTGTAATTTATCTAGTTACAAAAGCCATAATGTCAACAACTTACCACTTTTTACAAAATATTGCTTTTCCCGATGTATAGCCGTTAATTTTTGAGGAGTTCTCCAGGTACTTGACCATCAACTCTACATCACCATATGTATTGTGATGAGCATAAAGTGTTTAACATCCGTACTCAAGTAATCGAATCGCAGTCCATGAAATACTTATTATTGAGGAGTTTCAGTGGCCATCTGTGGTCTTCATCATCAGTTCCACTTCCCCAAATGGTACTTTTCGGAAGCAACTGCTCAAGGTACTATAAGAAATACCCAAAACGCTATAGGTGTGCCTATAATATTTGAAGAGTTCCCTTGATTTCTCCAGGATCCCATCATCAGATCCTGATTTCTTAAAAATGGGACCAACTAGAAACTATACCCATTCAAACGCAAAAAGAATTTTTCAAATCGGTCCAGCCGTAAGTTCAAGACGAATTGTAAACCTCCTTTTTTTGAAGTCGGTTAACTAGAATCGCAAACGTTATTAATTTAAAATACTAAACTCAGTATAAAATTATCTTTTAGTCCATCTTTCAGTCTTACACTTGGGTTATGAAAATCATCTTTATACTAACATTGAATGACGATAACTTGACGTAATTGAAGGTAAAATAATGATCATTCGCATGATGATGTTGCAATTAGGAAAATGTGGAGTAGGTCAGCTGATTGTCATCTGGTTTGCGCAAGTTGCAATAATGAACATTGCTTTATAGGCAGGCCTGTCAGTGTTACGAGATACCTTTGTCTTTATTGATTTGAATTCACACATCTATACTAATATTATAAAGCGGAAAAGTTTGTTTGTTTGCTTGAACGCGCTAATCTTCGAAAGTACTGGGTGGATTTGGATGCAATTTGGTATGGAAGTAGCTTGAAGCTTGAGGAAGGTTATAGGCTACTTTTTACGCGACTGCAAAAAAGGAGAGTTATGTTTTTACCGTGATAGAATCCACGGGAGCGAAGCCCCGCGTGAGTACTAGTTAACTATATTTTTATGTGCAGTACGAGTATGCACCCCTTTTTGGTTTTCTAAGGAAGATATAAAATATCATTAGAGGTACATTTCTTTTTAGGGGAACGGAACCCTTATAATTTATATTATAATGTCTGTCTGTCTGTTGTCACTTTTTATCAAGTCCTATGAAGACATTAGGTTTAGTATGCATGTAAATTGATGTCTAAAATTGGGTTTTTGGAGACAATTGTGATTCATACCTATCTATACAAAAGCTACTGAATATAAAACTTCTAAATCAGATATAGATAGCTAGAATATGCTTTATTGTACTCCAATAATTTAAACACACCTGTTTAACAATATTGCTCAACCTATGGTTACAATGGCGGTCTTATCGCTGAGAGCGATATACTATTTGTATTACGTCTTAACCTAGTTTATGGCTTAACACAATGGATATCTATAGATGACTGTCAAAAAAAAAATACGTCAAACTAGCCCGCAGCTTAAATTTGAGTCTCAAACTATCTTCATACTAAATTCCAATTAAACGGTTACTTTCGCAATTTTTATTAGCATCAATGGATAGGCGCTATTAAAAATGACTCAGAACCGACCCCTTACATTTTGACTTTTTAACTATCTTCACTTCACTTACAATGCCATTTTACCTAGACCCTCAAGGCCCAGCCTTTATAAGTCTTGAAAGACCTTCGATAGTTGGTCGCACGATAAAAAATTGGCCGGATGTCATCCAATACCTCCATGACAACGGACGTGGTTAAAATCCTTGAGAATGCGGAAACCATGGCATGACTACAAACAGGCACATCACACTTACCTTCTATAAAGCCCCTGATACTGCTGATATGATTTATTTTTATGTATCGAAAGCCGGAAATTACCTGTAACAAGAATAGAAGAATTATTAGGAAATATTTCGTATTTTAATCTTCTGACGAAGGTTAAATGATAAGTCATCATCATCTCCGATTCCTGGAAGCGTATACAGTGATCGTATCTATCGCCTAGTCATGTCCAATCGGCTTATAGAAAATTAAAATAAACTGGTTGTCAGTTTGGTCAACGGATTTATCATTTACGGGTTAGAAACTAAAATCAGGTTTTCAAGAACAATACAACGAGGGTTCTTAAAATAGAAACTGCCAGAAAAAAGGGACTGATTTCTTATTTTCATCTCATTATAGAAGCCTTCTGTCTTATCAAGACAAAAACAGTGTATACATATAAGGCAGACCGCACACGGGCGGCCCGCATTTCGTCACTGGAACAAAAACGGTGATCACAAAGATTAACAAGTCAGTGAAGGGCCTAAACACACAGTCCTTTCGTGTACCTACCGCCTTGAGTGAGGCTAGAAAATCAGCGAGTTATATAAGCTGAAGGGTTAGACATAATTTTGTGTCTGTATGTGCCTTTACCTCGGCTAGTATGCAAAGGACAACTCGAACTTCTCATCAACTTATGGCTCTTAATGGCAGACTACAAATCGACGGAAAATACTTTTTATGATAGGAAAGTCACTTTACTAAAACACAGATACATGTAACAACACATAACACCCTCGCCTTAACTTTTAACCCTTATTCCAGTATGTAAGTCAGAAAAGTGTCCGCAACGCCATGAGTCCACGATCAAGCGCTAAGTAAGTCATTCGATTCCTGCCAGCTCTTAAACTTTACTTTCCATGTTCGGTATGTACCTGGGACCTTACTCCAGACTCTCTCCAGATGCTCAGCAAATAAAAAAAAACATGTTGGTGGCCAATCTGAGCGACGACTTACCACGCCATCGCCATGACGACGCGGGAGATATCCAGCTCACACGAAGCTAAGGTAATTCCTTTACGCTTAAAACTCCGCTCATTTTGAAGCCACATCGGGCCTTAATCCTCTGCTCATACTCTAAGCACACTATGTTTATGTTTTAGTACAAGAAATTCGAGCAACCGCTCGTACCGTCGCTTACAAAGATAGTACAGGATTATCGCACCGGAGTCCTTTGCCTTATTTCTATACATTTTATATGTACTAGGAGATGTTCAGGTTAGTAGCGGTGTCGGCAACGAGTTGGTGAGTGTGTAGTTTTAATTTTAAACGAAAAAAATATAGTGATACTAGATGTGTGACAAAAGAATAATTAATATCGATTTTGTCTTTCATAAATAAGTAAAGAAAGAAAATGAAACGAAAAGTATTAAATGAGTGCAATATTCCCATTTATTTAAGGCTTATTTTCGTTTAGAAGGCCTGGTGAATTATTAATTCAGATGAGACCTTTCCATTGGTAATAGAACCAATTGACTATTGAAAGTCGTTGACGTATGTTATGGATCATAAAGACCAACTTCGATTATACAGAAATACACGGCATTCTAATAAACAATAGCTCAAAAATTAATTACGAGCAAGAAGCTTAAGTTCCATCAGAAAGTGAATTGGCAGAAGGCTTGGTCTTGTCAATTCCGTTTAGTCAAAATGTATTGTTTTAGGATTAAAAATTCGAAGGGTTCAGAGAAACGAAGGAGCGGCTTATTTGATGGTTATTCATAACTAGCTTTTGCCCGCGACTTCGTTCGCGTGGGAGGTATTTCCCGTATAAATCCCGAACCCGTGGGAATTTCGGAATATAAACTATCCTATATCGTTCCCAGGATCTTAAACTATTCCCATGCTACATTTCAAATAAATTGGTTCAGCGGTTTAGGCGTGAAAAGGTAACAGACAGACAGAGTTACTTTCGCATTTATAATATTAGTATGGATCTCTTCTCCAAACATCACGGACATACCCTTTTCAAATACTGCAGTCACGATAGTAGAGTCAAATTTTTTTCGTATCGTGTATTCTTGGACGTCTAATAGGTATTTCGATATTCGAATTTCCAGCCAAAATCAGGGTTTCATGATATCTACAAACTTAGGGGTTTTCATAGTAAGATTGAATAGTGCTTTATCAACGACCACATTGTCGCTTTCAACAAAAAGCATTAGACCACTATCTGGTTAAACGCGAGCCTATCAATGATATAATAAAGAAAATCACTTAAAAATAAGAAAGATTAAGAGGTTTCTTAGTTTCAATGGGATTCCTGCGAACATATTATGTAATAAAACTAATAAATAATGATAAGGCAACGCGAAAAAAATTTTAATAACTGTGGTGGACCTTCTTTGAAAAATCATTAATCTTTCAAACAGATTTTTTCATCCAAGCAAAAAGTGCAGAAAGCAAAAAGTGCAGAAAGCAAAAAGTTAGCAGCATATTAAAATGATTATTTTAATATGCTGCTATTTGTTTTCTGCACTTTTCTTCTTAGTGCAAAAACCTTTGAGTTACTTATACGCCATTATATGTACCTCTACGAATATTAATTATTAGCGAAATGATTAATTACTTCACAAGAATTCCTCTAGATTCGTATTAACTGAAGGAAATTGAGATACTTACATGAGTAATAATTTAGGAGCGGAGAAGTCTTTTGAAAGTCGTCGTCGTATCGTTAATAATTCATTATTAAGGGTTTGTTGTGGTATTGGAAGTAATTATATGAGTAATATTAAGAGAAAATGTTGTAATACCGAATTATTGTAATACGTCATAATTTTTTTCTTGGGTATTTAAGTCCAAATTGAGGCAAGCATGCTGCATCGTCGACCATTTTACAAGCGAGATTCTGTGAAACACAAGCCTATCAATAATAATAAAAAATCTCGATCTAGGGTAGGTTTCATTTGCATCTAGCTTTAGGTTGATTTGTAAGTCAAACCTCGACATTGAATATTGAAATCTATCACGATTTCGTTATTTAATGTCGTTTTAAATTATCCTTACTGTTTAAGAAAATAACTAAGGTATAAAGTAAAGTAAAGTATCGTAAAGTGATTTAATATCGGCGAAGATTCCACGACTCTTCTAAAAAGTCAGTAATCTAAAACAGTCCTCTGAAGCGTAAACACATCCTTTAACAAGTCTAAATATAGCGCCATATTTAATTAACAAGTCAAAATCATCGATACCAAAAACCGAACGGTCCCATCCCTAATTTACCATAACAAAGAAGAGGCTGGTTGTCATCAGGCATTGTTTGGAGCAGACGTTATTTAAATATTCCGTCGCAGACGGCTCAGTCTGGCTCCAGACTTATTTTTTTTTTTTTCGAAATCTGACACGGCATTTCTGACGGGCATTATAACGTGAATACTTTTATTGCTTACATCGATGTGCTAAGTATTTTTTGAGTCCTTTAAAAGTTCTCTTTAACATTAAGATTAAAGGAAGTAGTTTTATATAGATAAGTTTTCGAATTCTTTTTTATATTGGCAGTATTTACATAATATATTGAAAATACGAAACGTTATCTTTGAAAACAAAGTCAAGAAACATAATCATTCTGCAGAGGCCAACTAAAATTCTATAACCATTTAAAATCACTTCTGCTCTTTGTTCAAACAGAAAATTGAGTCAACAAAAGATTCATTAAGCTTTATCGACGCTACATTTCACATCACTAATTGCAATAAAAGCAAATAGTAATCCTCTACTGGCGACCAACTCATGCAATTACACCAACTTAATCTACCACTTCCACTCACTCTTACCACGCTACAGATAAAGTTGAATTTCTTTTAGCCCGACCGCATGAACACAATTGCCGCCCTTACCATTGTTCGGCCGCAGATTGTATATTTTGACAGCAGTTGACACGTGCAGTTTATTTTTTTGTAAGAAAATATTAATAATCCCGCTTGTATAAAGTTTTAATTAATAATTCAGTGAAAGCGCAGTGTTTGAAAACATGTACTAAAGACAAAGGGTTCTACAAGACAGACTTTAAAATGTTTATGGTGACTCAGTAAATTGCTCTCGTTGTTCAGAATGAGGTTGAATAACACAACCTTAATTTTCAGTTACCATACATTTTATGAATTTAGTGGAGTTTACTCCTGAAAATACTCGGTGCTGTGATAATTTAAAGCCGCGAGCCACGATAACGGGGTTACACTACCTTCTAAAACCTGGCGGCTTTTAGAAAATGTATTTATGCAGCCAAAATTGTGGTGAAATATTTTCACTTAGAGTCGTATACCTAATGAAATAATTAAGTGTTTGTGTACTTAATTTTAATACTGTCAAATATATAATGAAAAAGTTGTTTTTAAGTATGAGTTTCGTATATTATATTATTTTCATTCCAAACGCAAATTTTAAGTTTTTAGATAATTTTACTAAAATACTATGGATTCCTACAATACTATTTTTTTAAATAAAATACTGGATCAAGCATTTGGAAAAAACTATGTAAGTTTTTATGTTAAAATTCGAGGAGCTCTTGGGTAATACAGTAGGTATATATACGATATACATATGCAATAAATGAAAACACTGGCAATACTCATAATAATGAACAACTTTTTATTTGAGGACGACACTGAAATCGCTAAAAAAAGCTGAGACTGCCCTATACATTTGTGTGTGTGTGTCGACAGTCGACCAAATGTACTGAACAGTTGCTTTTGTTTCGCGATACCAGCGATGGTCCCATACAAAAAGATGTTCATTACGATGACTATTGCCAGTGTTTTCATTTAGTGCTCATAATTATGTCGTATCAATACTGTATAATGACAGCCACACGGTTCGACAATACGAGCAACGATCGCCGAGGTCAGTCCATAGATGGGTAAGATATGCATATTCTTGTCTCGAAAAGCACATGAAGCTGTTGGTCCCAAATCTCATTTAATGAAAGAAGTCAAGAAATTTTAAAGGAAAAGGTATCATGTTAGCTAATTAATATGTGGTGGAGCTCAGATAGGCAGTCACATCAAGTAAAATATTGGTGATATTAGCATTCGATTACACTGAATTGATTTCGTTTATATACATGGAAAATACCATGAAGAAATTTAAATAAAATTAAACGACTTATCGTGGGTTGCGGGAACGTTCCGGGTTGTGGAATTATTCTAACGAGATACTTCCACCCCGGAACGTCAGAGCACCTGAATTAACAGGGTGGATTTATAGTCAATAGAAGTCTGACACTCCCTTCCAACATACCTAGAGCGTGAGGAGTCGTTTGATGATTTTCTCCTCGAAATAAATGTTTTAACGCGACGATGACTGGAGAATGTGGATGAAGAATATGTTTGGCGTCATTAAGTAACATGAAACAAAGAAGATGATGAAATTACATAGAAAATAATGTCACATTTGCCTGAATTTTAAGGTACCGAGCTCTAACCAAAGCGAAACAAGAATCGTACAGCTTGTTAATTTTCCTTTCTTACTAAACTCGCTTTTAGAAATAAATACCAACTTATAAAATGATATTAAAGAAAGATAAAGATGAAAGAAATTCTCTTCACAATTTCTGAGAAAGTAATTTTCTTTCATATATCTTCAGTGCTCAATAAACTGCTGTAAATAACGAAGATATTATTCTCATTTTTATAGAATATAATGTTAGAAAACGATCAAATATTTATCGTTCGTTAGCTTTGGTAAGTGAAACAAAAACTATTATTGGGTATTTTATTGATGAACGACGGAATTCTTCTCCGCTATACTGTTTTAGCTTTCACGATACAAACACATACCGGTTATTTTTTCTAAGGATTCCGGGAAGTCCAGATCCAGTCTCTCCGTGAGGATATGGTTGGGCGCTTGAACTTGTCCTTGAAGGCTGTCTCTGATTGGGGTGATGCCAACTTGGTCAAGTTTAATGCAGCTAAGACCCAGGCGTGTCTATTCTCCGCAAAAAGGAGCCAATTCGAACCGGCTCCTACTTTCTGAGGTGTAACAATGCCGATAACCGATCGTATCGAGCTTCTGGGGGTAACACTAACTTCTACCCTCAATTTTGGCCCGTTTATCGACGATAAGGCTCAACTAGCATCAAAGAAGTTGTGAATCCTAGCAAAGGTGAGACGGTACTTCACATCCGAACAGCTGCTCAATCTCTATCAAGCCCAGGTTCGGTCGTGTATGGCGTACTGCTCTCATCTTTGGGATGGATCTGCCAAGTACCACTTGAGTCTATTGAGAAACAGGCCAAAAGACTCATTTGCAACGATCCACTGGTTAAATCAAAGCTCCAGAGCCTTAAACATCGACGACGAGTTGCTAGTCTATCGGTTTTCTATCGGTTACATTTCGGGGAGTGTGCGATGGAATTGCACAATCTAATTCCGTCAAGCCCGTTCCATCATCGGACTACTAGACAAACGGCGATGCGTCATCGTTACATGGTGGACATCCCACCTATACGCACTAAACGTTTTGGGAATACCTTCATTGTGCGTGCAGCTAAGGAGTGGAATTCCCTGCCGGAGTCTGTGTTTCCCGATAGCTATAACCTAGGGGTCTTTAAGTCAAGAGTGAATAGGTTACTTTTAGGTAAGCGTGCTCCATCTTCGACCACATCATCACTTACCATCAGGAGAGATGGTGGTCAAATGCGAACCTATTACCAATAAAAAAGTCACTTTTATATTTATAACAAGCGACCCGGCCCGGCTTCGCTCGGGTAATAAAGGTTATATTTGCTTATATATGATTTTGCTTAATCAATTTCTCGTCCGGTAATTTGCCACATAACATAACTCATAAGATATTCATTTTATTGACATACTGTAAAAAGCAATTTTGATCTACATTAAATCCTCAACATATCTGACGAATTTAATTGGATAAGGAGTAATACTGTACTGTTAAAAAAAGATTCATATATGACTCATCATTTTAATGTGTGTGAAATAGACATATGCCATCGCGTATTTTTGTAGATCTATAAAAGAGAAACAATCCTGCCATATATTGTATTTTTATAACTCAAAAGGTTTTGGCAGCGTTTTCGATTAAAGCTCCCGATAGGCTTAATTCTTTCCGACATGTTGAAGTATAATCGTCGTATTTCATTCAATCTACACAAAACCTTAACTTATTTTACACTAAAACCTTCCTCAAGAATCACTCTATCTATTAAAAAAACCCACATCAACATCCGTTGTGGAGTTTTTAAGATCTAAGCATACATAGGGACAGACAGAGGGAAGCGACTTTGTTTTATACTATGTAGTGATAAATAAACTCATTATATATATTTACAGTTGCTCCAAAAAATTCGTTATTCAAGCGTGGATGCAGTATGCAACACCGCCCTCCCGCCCGCAAATATATGCACGCAGAAAGTGCGGTAATATGCATTAAAAACTCAAATCGATATTTTATACTATAGATTCAATTCTGTAAATAAACTCTTTGAAATTAAGTATTTAAGAGCAGTGGTGGCCCGCCCAGTCGTCACGGGCCCGACTTGCGAGTAGCAGGTCGTAGGTTGGAACCCAGTCAGGCACATTACTTTGTATAATTTATATTATTACAACTGCTCTCAAATCGGCATGTCATTGAACCAAACATTCGTGGCGACTTCTACGAAACTGCACTGGGTCCGCGTGATGAATTACGGCATATTCTCTCTCACAGAGAGCAGGCCTGTATCCCAAAAGTGGGAACGTAATAGGCTGAATTAAGTTAAGTATTTGGTGTAAATAACTCCGAAGCTATAAAGCTTATTTTGCCTAATGTTCTTGAATAGTTTGAATGTGAGCGGGCTTCTAGCGGACCAGCTATAAAATGAAATCTTAGATACACCTACCCTCCGGATGTGTTTTGAAGTTGATTTTTTTAATGTAAAATTTTATTTATTTTACTGCATGTTGCGTCATCAGACAACATTATTTTAGAAGCTTAAAAGCTCATACAAGTGAACTATACAGCGGTATTTTGTGAAATCCAAAAAAATGACATCAATCATATCTAATCCCACATAAAGAAGTCTGTATATCTTACTAACACCGCCCATTGTACATTAATTTTGTGTACAATAAAGTATACAACGTGTAATTTAAAGGGTATATACATACCAAGTGTACGGCTTCTTTGGATGATAATAAACGATATGGCAAGGGTTTTCTAATCCTATGTGTGTACATGTGTGGAACTTATTAGAAATTTCAATACATTGATACCATAGACCGAATTTTTCAAATTAAGAAGAACGAAGAGAATTATCGTTTTATTGGCAAGTGACGTGGAAAGTGATGACCCTCATAGTGTTGTGACACGTTTGTTATTATAGGTATTCAAGAAACATACGAAATCAACAATTTGGGGTCAATTCTGTGAGTCACTTATTTTGAGCTGAAATTTTGCATAGAGACTCCATACCAGATGTTGTCTTCAGTCCTTTTGGATAGATATGGGGTTTCCGTTACACGTTGTATAATAAATAAATAAATAGATAATAAATAACACAAAATCCTAGAACCTACTTAAATTTAAAGATCTTTAATAAATAAATAAAAATAAACAAAACTATAAAACTAAACTAAACTGTGCATAAAAATCCAATCGTATTTTCTACCTTAGCTCTTAAACCCCCTTCAATAAAATACAGTGCATCCTTTTTCCCCGATTTTTAACACAAGGCAGGTCCGTAACCGGAGATGCGCCGAGACAACGTATTAAACTACTAATGTATTTTCAAGATCGATGTCCCGCGACGTTCGGTGTCGGCAACCAATCATAATCCATATTTAGCCGTGTTCCTTGGCGCGGTTTTGCTTGCCATGTCTCTTTTATGAAAGGTTAAAATGTACAACGCATTTTAGAATACAAAGTAGGTACGGCACAGATATTTTTAGACAGTTTTTAGTATTCCGTACCCAAATGGTAAAAACGGGACCCTATTACTAAGGCTCCGCTATCTGTCTGTCCGTCACCAGGCTGTATCTCATGAACCGTGATAGCTAGACCGTTGAAATTTTGTTGCCGCTATAACAACAAATACTAAAAACAGAATAAAAAAATATTTTAGAGGGCTCTCATACAAGAAACGTGATTTTTTTGCCGTTGTCTCAGCAGTAGGAATGTTAAAAGAAGAAAATGATAAATAGGCTAAATTATGATAAGTAAAGTTAGAAATGAGACTAGGTCAATAAACGAAAAGGTAAATCGTTGCCTTGTCTTTCTTGTCGTCACCAAGAAATTCTTCTTATACATAAAGTAATATCTCGTTTTCAATCATTGGAAAAATAACGCTATCTCATATTTATTTATATTCTATTTTCTTTCATTTTTATAAAATATTCCTCAGTAGTAACATATCTAAACATTCATAACAGTAATTGGATCTTTCCATTCTCTGGAAGGTAAAAGACGCGAGTGCATATAAAATTAAATTAGTTTGCGAAGGCTGATATGCGAAAATACTATAAAACTAGCTGAGATTCTATAATACGCTTTCTAATACATCAACATGCTCCGTGTGATTTATGATTTAACTTAGCACAATACATACATATTATCTGATATTGAAAGTATGTTTAGATGTAAAAAATGTTTGTAAGGTTACTAATTTGATTTATTTATTTGATACACAAGTAAACTACGATTTAATTAAGACATAGGAAAACTTAAAGCCCAAAAGATTTCGACATTCCGGTATTCAATAAATACAGGAGTTTTTTACCCCTCCTAATATTTTTTTGTGAATAGGGCATAAACAATATCAGTAAAACATTTTATTTAGGAGTAATAGTTGTAAACACCATGCCCTTAACCCCAAGCAAAGCTCAGCAGCGGAAACTGCAGCTATTTTAGTTAGTTAAAATAAATTGAACGGCCCAAGTTAACTCGCCCACACATTTTATTACCTTTTCCGTCTGCTTGCGACGTTTTAGATCCCTTTGATCGGAATTATTGTATATAGCACTGAGGAAAAAATGTTAATGTTAGTGTGTTAATTTTTAATGTTTTTGTTTTATTAAATAAACATTTTAGTTTTCTGTCATGATATAGGAATGGTTGCACATTCATTTAGTGTACTGTTTTTAATAAGCAATTGTTTTAGTAGGTATTAAAAAAAGAACTGTTTCGTTTTCCGTAACCTTATGTTACGGTTAACTAACACGCCTAAAACTAAAATTTGCAAACTTTTTAAATCACATTCTGAAAAGCTTTTACAAGCCTCGCCACAAATTTGAACTTTTACGCCCCAAGTTTTAAAATTAGTGCAAAACAATAACACACTGTGGTAGATAAACTTTAAAATACTTTTCGAGAGAGCCTTTAAGTGCATGCTGTTTGATATAGTGCCCCTGCATACTGTAGGGCGATACCGGACACCTGCTAGGCAAGTAAATTGGCGGAACACGGGAATGTCCGGGTTGTATTACGTTAAAATAATATTGCGAAATACAGGGGTAATTTTCAATTTAATTTCATTACGGCCTAACTGTTTTTGTTGTGGATGAAATTTCGGTTCGGTGCACAGAGATTCATTGTTTATCGCGTCTGCTTCTCGTTGATACGTTTAGTCAATTTGGCTTGTGCAATGGAAAGTTACGTTTTAATTAATTTTGGGCGGTTCTCGGCGATGTGCAGTGGACACGAAAAGTTTCGTGCTATTTCAAAGCTTTTATGTTCTGTGCTCATGGACGAGGTAATGTGGAAGCGATGCGCATCCTGGGTCCTGGAGTGCAGACTAGCACCTAATAGTATGCTAATTACAGTAGCGAGCAGGCTAGTTTGCGTTTGTGAACCATTGCTGCAAGGCTGCGGCTGGGCCCATAACCTTGCAGTAGCATTGTCACTTACATTTTGTAGAAGTAGAAGTATACACTTTTTTTTTTTTTTTTTTTTTGTTGTAACTATTTCTGGTTAATCGGTCGTATATGCTCATCCAAGCAGGAACTTAAGCGTCGCCAAGTCATAAACTTTACGAAATGCAGAGATCTTTTGCACAGTATGAAACAAACCAAAGGTTTATCGATCAACCACCTTTTTGGTGAACGACCGCGCGATCAAGCGAAAGGCTTGTCATCCTCTAAATTTTACACGGTTATAAGAGACGCACTGGACAGGAACCGTTGGAGGCAGGTCAACCACTGCTACCATCCTGGTGCTGACTAGTATCCTCAGATATGAAGAATAATCCAGAGATAATCAAGGGCAAAATATACAAGTCTGGTGTTAGACCCGTCGAATTCTATGGATCGTAATGTTGAGCTGTGAAAATATTGATAAAAAATGACTGCATGTAGCAGAGATGAGAATGTTTAGAGATGAAACGAATGGATGGAGTAAGAATTGAGTATATAAGAGGAAGTTTGAAAGTGGTGCCTATTACGGAAAACATAAAAGAAAGTCGCCTATCTTGGTATGGACAACAATGTAACTAAAAGTGGGATGGGTTTGAAAATGGATGGATGGATGGAAGGCCAAAGAAAAGGTTTGTGTGAAGAATGAAAAGGGACTAAATGATGCTGTGACGTTTGACAGGGTATAATGGAAAAATAAAATATGTTGCGCAGACCCCAAGTAAATGAGATAAGGGCAGGAAGGAAGATGGTAAAGTCCAGAAAAACAATCGACCATTTAGAAGTAACAGGTTGCCACATATCGTTAAACACGGCCCTCGCGAAAAATAAACAGTAACCAATCGCGGAAAAACACCGCATGATTAATACGCGAACCGTCTTTAATCTTTACAGCTAAAGTATTTTATACAGGGGTAATTTTAGGCACCACGATTTTTTTTCCGGTCAATCACCCAAGTACCTGGATGCTTTTTTTTTAGTTTTGTTTTTAGCAAAGGTTTCGCGTATCGACACCGCATAATTTATCCGCTCAGACGCTGTGAGGTCAAGACACCCGCATTAAACATTACCTTATTAATGTATAGTCGTGAGGCAAAGTGGGAAGATTTAGTCGCATACTAAGTGGTGCGTGGATTTTGCGATGTTGACGTAGAGACAAGTTAGACATCTAACTAAATCAATAAAAGTCTATGTTTGCGTTGGTAGGTCGCAGCGACCTAGGTTTCCAAAGGACAGCTCCACAACGACCCTTATTTAAAAAAAATGTAAGCCAATATTTCAATGCTATAAGTAAAAAAATTTTGGCAGTTAATGCTTAAACCTAAGACAACTGATAAGTCAATAGGCACAAATACATGTCATAGATCTTAAGGAATATCTGAAATCATTCATCAAACATTGTAAGAAGACAACGGAAGCATACAAAAGAAAATTTTTACCTATCACTTTCACTTCAATAAAAACGAAAAAACATCTCCACAATTCCTAATACTGTCACAAAGTGATAAAGGTTGAATAGCCTTGATTTGACGTCAAACGATCGCGATCTTAAATAAATTTTAATTTGAATTGAGAACATTTTTCGAATTAAGAATATCCTGCGAAGTGAGGTCGCTGACATTACTCAAATCAGCGACAACCGATCACGATTGTCGCAGAAATGTGACCTTCAATCAAGGTCACCAGATGAAAATGTATTGTGAAGGTTTGTTGCTATATTTAAAATACATTTCAAGACTGTTACCCGCTACAACCGAAAACTGTTTTAAGTGAATTGTTGTTTTTTCTACACGCACCTTTAACACCGAAGACGTTTCTACATCACTTATCGTAACAAAACATGACTTAGCACAGACTTCATTGGTTCACAGCACCCATTATGTTACGAAGGAAGTAAAGCGGAAAACCCTTTGAAATTAAACACCAACAAAACATTGATTTCTAACAATAAGTAACCAACCTGTTGAACGGTATAATAAATTCGTAAAACTTTCGTCCCTGACTGTACGGCCGACCGACAATGACTCAACCCTGCCACAGGGATGCTATGCTACGCAGGTAGAGGTAAACCTCATAAAAAAGAACAGGTAGAGAAAGAGATGGATGATATCAAATATCTCGGTCCCGCTCGCACCCTTTTATATAAGGATGTAGCACCACCAACCGTAGTCTATGAATATCTAATAGACGGAGTTTTCTGTTTCAATTTTACAAATACGTTTAGTCTTGGTACGAACTGAATACTTACCTAGGTACTACAACTTTGGCCTTATTTACCTTTTATATTTATTTACTTGGCATTCGAATGTTTCACCACAGTTTGTAAGGAAAATTATAATAGATCAACGTGTAAGTCATCTGTATCAATATTATTTAGAAGTTTAATTAATTGAAGTACTGACATAATATGTACTTGCATTTTTTTTAAATTGTCATCATTTATTCGTCTTGTTATAAAATTAACCTCTTTACGAGTCACTAAAAGCTTTAATCATAAAGAAAATAAAACAGAAAAAAGAGCAAAACAAACAAAAAACTAAATTAATTTGATTGAAGAACGAACTCATAAACTCCAAGTTGTTTGACAGACCCCGTTGACGTTTGACGTAAGAAAAACGCCAATCAATAATAATTATAGCAAAACTACCATTGCGTAACGTAGGTAGGTATATATATTTCATATACCTATATGATGGGTTTCCATAAACAATATCCGTGCTAAACACACGAAGTGAATGACCTACGTAGCCCCCAACCGCGCCTCTTTGTTATACTATAAGACGTACAAGTTTATTGACCGTTTTCAATCTACCTGTTTACTCAAAGTGTGAATTATTGACACATGATGACCGACCGTGAAATTGTGCACTAATGTTAGTAGTGTAACTATTCGGTGTTAGTTTTTTCGGGATTAACAACATTGTTTCGGCTGTAATGATTATGTTACGGGTCGTTGATCAATTGAAGTTGTTTTTTTTTTTCGTGACAAATATAATGCTTTCATAATGAACACTATATTTAATTTTATATTTTTGTTATCATGTTTTTCTGCTGAAATAAACATTATTTGATATTGGAATACACATAAATAAACAATTTACAATAGACAAAACAATATTGACGGCATAATTGTATTTTTTTTCATGTTATATCAAATATTTCGCAAGCTCACGCGTTCTCAAGCCAAAAATGTAACGCATCTAAATTTTTATGCGGAGCCATTTTTTTCTCGAGTTGATGAGTTCACATTTCTTGTTAAAACCACGCAATACATACATATTTGTTAGTCAGTAACGAAATTTTTCGATCTTAGATCAGCTTTGGGGACTCCCGAGCGAGCAATCATGACTCTCATTCAATTTATCCGCAGAAATTGTATTTTTTTTTGCGCCTACGAGTTACACGCGGCATTATTAAGATTAGCTAGATATTTTCTTCGTACTAATATTATAAAGCTGAAAAGTTTGTTTGTTTTTCTAAACACGAAAATCTTCGAAAGAACTGGGTGGATTTCGATGTGTATGGAAATAGCTTGACATTTTATCCTACTGCAAAAGAAGGAGCGTTATGTTTTATCATGATAAAGTCTACGGAAGCAAAGTCTCACGCGGCTGCTAGTATTAGCATAAAATCTACTATGATTTTATAAAAGTAGGTGTAAGTTTACAAAACAAGTTCAATGTCTACAATCAATGGTGAGCCACGATTTTTTTTCCTTTCATATAAGATGGTATCACTCACATTTACATCAACCTACCTACGCTTTTAAGTATTATTGCGCAACTTCAAGCAAGATTTCATTTGAGCAGCTTGTGGTTCAATAATAACAGCCGTGCAAACACGTTAAGCCATCGGTCCCGGCTGTCAGTTGTATAGTCGCCAGCACATCAAGCTATCCGAATCTGTCAAATTTACCCAATTGAGTTTAAACCTTATTATGTTGTAATAAGGTCGTCGGTCGACGATCTTAAGGACGATGTAGACATTGAGAGGGAGCGTAGGGCACTAGCGGTCAGAGGTAATATGTTGACGCGCAGATTCGCTCGCTGTACGGACCAGGTCAAAATAACCCTATTTAAGGCTTATTGTCAGGGCCTGTACACGGGTGGTCTGTGGGTCGGCTACACCAAAAGATCTCTAGATGCCCTACGTGTCCAGTACAACAATATTTTTAGAATGCTGTTAGGACTGCCCCGCTACTGCAGTGCGTCTGAGATGTTTGCGCAGTACCAAACCGATGGGTTTCAAGCCCTCTTACGCAAAAAAACGGCATCTCTCGTGACCAGGTTGCGGGTCAGTAATAACAGCATTCTGAAAACTGTTGCGGAGAATTTTTACTCCCCTGTTTTGAGACATTTTGTATGGGTGATGAACAATCAAATACTTGCCTGTTCATCCCTCATGCAAGATGTACTCGACTTATTATTTCATTATATTATTATTATTATTTGTACTTGTAATTGATTTTTCATACTAACATTAGATTTAAGCTTGTATATTTACTAACATCATGGATTTATGTTGTCCGAATGCAATAAATAAATTAAAATTAAATAAAGTTGTAAATCTATTAAAATATTTTGACAGATTGGAGTAGGTTGATGGGCCGGCCACCGTACATCTAAGCTATACCACAGTCTAAAGATCTTTATACTGTGGCTATACTATGGGGTGCCTATAGTGTTACTGGGCTACTGAATTGTGGAAGTCGGATAGGCAGTCACCCCATGTAAAACACTAGTACCGCATCTGGTTAGACTGGAAGCCGATCCCGACATAGCTGGGACATTATCTACTTAGCCTATTGCTAAGTAGATAATGATGAAGCAAAATATAAAAAACATAGGTACTTTTTTGTCCAATCTAAGTCCTTGAAATACGATGGAAATCCTCAAATCTATCTGAACTAAACCGTTAATAAATGATACTATACTTCATAGAAACAGAGCTTACAGTCAAGAATAACCTTTTTAGAAGAATGTTCCATAATATTTATACCAAGACAGCGCCCTAATCTTTAGTGTAGACTTTCTTGGAATACATCTATTTATTTTTCTTTAGTCAGTTTTCCACCTGAGTGTCTTTTTTATGAATCACGGCGACAGATAGACAAATATTATGTTCTAATTGTATATGCTGTCTTATTTATTAGTTAGTAAACATATACTTTAATTAAATAGAAACCCTTAACTACATATACACACCTAAAAATAAACTAAAATATAGCATCCAGAAATTCGTGCGCATCGCTGTCCACTGGTAATGTGCCCAAAAGACTGGCGGCATTGCCACGTTGTATGGCAATGCTTAACCTCTGTCCAAGGTAAAAGCCAGCCCTTGGGTCACGCGAAGTGTCAACTAGGCGTCTGGACAGATCTTTAAATAATTTGTGAGCACTCGGACCCCACGACCCCAAGGTTTCAACCCCAAACGGCTCGAAAATATAACTACCAACAAGGTTATTATATTTCCGCCGCTTGAGGTTCTCAGCAGCCGCAGCGGCAGTGCCAGCACAACAAGATGAGCTAGGAAGATGGGATGGCGCAAGAGTATCGACACAAGTTGCGTCCCACACTAAAGGCCTACCCATCTTCCAAGGAAATAAAGACATACCGTCCGGTCTTTTGCCATCGTCGCGTGCTAAGCCATTGGGTTCTAAAACAGCTGGAACGCCGACAGTGACAAGAGCCCGTCGGATAATGTCGTTAATATTCGCGTGCCGTGCTATGCGACCCGCGCTCCGGCCGCATGAAAGGCCGTGGTGACCGAGGCTGTTGACAACTTCACCACAGTGGCAGCGATGAGCAGAACAGCAGGGAGCACCTAATCGAAGGGAAGCAGCGAGGCGGAAAGTAGTATCATCAAACAAGGTGCCTATGTTCGATGACGGTAGTGCATGGAGCCAGAGACCCGACTCCCATTCACCCACAGCCAGCAGGCGCGCACGCTCTGCAGCCGAAGCGGATGTGTGATATTGTATATTCTTTTACAATATTACTAACGATAACGTGGCAATCTAATAAACATAATAATCCATAAGTACTAGTATTATAAATGCGGAAGTCTGTCTGTCTGTTACGCTTTCACGGCTAAACCACAGCACAGATTTGGATGAAATTTGGAATGAAAATAGTTGAAGACCCAGGTTCAAATATAGGCTGCCCGATATGGCTATTGCCTTACAGGGTTGCGGGAATATTCTGACGACATACCACGGCCCCGGAATGGCAGCTGACGAAGCAGTGTGGGTTCTTAGTTAGTAGAAACCTGACATTCCCTTCCGCTCCACCCACAGAAGGAGCAGTCATTCGATGAATTTCCCACCCAGAAAAAAACTTTTTTGCAAAAAATAAAACCGACTTCCATATCAAAACACTACAAAGCCAAAAATAATTTTAATTTCGGTAGTCGGTGTTATTAATTGTGTATTTTCTTTTTTTTTCACAACGCCTTCCGAAATTAAAATTATTTTTGGCTTTGTAGTGTTTAGATATGGAAGTCGGTTTTATTTTTTGCAAAAAAGTTTTTTTTCCCATTTTTAGTGGGTCAGTGAATTTACCAAATCGGTTCGTAAATTACGGACTTATGCGCGAACAAAAAACGACAATAAACAATGCAGAGTGAACGAAAAGATCATCAACGTAAATTTTTTTTAGACTTTTGTTGATTTTTCAGAAACGGCTTGTCCGATTTCGATAAAATTTTCATGGGACCATTTGGAAAGTATATCCTTTTCAACAAAAAAAAAATTTTTCAATTCGGTTGGCAAGCGCCGGAGCTATGCCCGAACAAACATAAAAAAAAAAACAAACAAACATCCGAATTGAGAACCTCCTCCTTTTTTAGAAGTCGGTTAAAAAAAGGCCAAACATAGGGCCACTACACTTTCTTTGTTTTCAAAAATTAACCCCATTCAAAGGGTTGAAAATGGGAATGATTTTATTTTACATATTAAATTTAACGATCGAAGTCGCGGGCAACAACTATGAGGTAGTTACTTTAATAAATTGATACTCGTCTTTCCACTGAAGCTTGCAGAAATGCATATATAACACGTTTCATATGCAATAACACTGCACCCGGCTTCTAAATGTGTGACCGACTTAGCAGTTTCAAACATAAGTAACATTTGTTAACATTTAGAAGTGGATATAAAAATAATCAAAGCATTGTATGAATCAACGTGCCAATATTTATTAATTGAAATGCAATCGTTAAGATAAGAACGCGGAATTAAAACTTACTTCAATGATAAGAATGAAAAAAAAAAAGAAACGATTGATTAATTATTTTTTGTTTTACGCTCGCGTTTGATCTCCATCTCACCTGATAGTAATTGATAATATGATCGAAGATGAAGCACGCTAGCCTAGAAGTAACCTATCCTCCACTCTTGAATTAAAGACTCCCAGGTTACAGCTATCAGGAAACACAGAATATGATTATAATTAATTAGGCAGTACAAAATAACTATAGCTAGGTGATAATGACAATGTCATCAAACTGGGAAGTCCACGTTTATT
Source organism: Tholera decimalis (assembly GCA_943138885.2). Lineage (NCBI taxonomy): Eukaryota > Metazoa > Arthropoda > Insecta > Lepidoptera > Noctuidae > Tholera > Tholera decimalis. The sequence goes on from OW964551.2 coordinate 30,938,818, forward strand.
CACTGTATTTTTTACCACTCAGTCAATGACTAGAAATCTTTAAACTATAAGTTAAAGTTTACAAAAACTAAAGCAGCTCGAAAAGAGATTAACTAAATCTAGAACGTTTGACGTTCCCGCTGCTAGGGCACATACCTCCTCTCTACAACGTGTAATTTAAAGGGTATATATACATACCAAGTGCACGGCTTCTTTGATTGATAACAAACGATATAGCAAGGGTTTTGTAATCCTATGTCTACATGTGTGGAGCATATTAGCAATTTCAATACATTGATACCAGAGGCCGAATTTTCAAATTAAGAAGAACGAAGAGAATTATCATTTTATTGGCAAGTGACGTGGAAAGTGATGACCCTCATAGTGCTGTGACACGTTTGTTATTCAAGAAACATATGAAACCAATAATTTGGGGTCAATTCTGTGAGTCACTTATTTTGAGCTGAAACTTCGCATAGAGACTCCATACTAGATGTTGTCTTCAGTCCTTTTGGATAGATATGAGGTTTCCGTTACACGTTGTATAAGAGAGAACGGGTGTCTTCATGGCTTTATCGATCGTACGAAATTTTGCCGGGATTGTTCTAACGAGATACCGCGGCCCCGAAACGCGAGGGCAACTGAAGTAGTGTTGCCCAAACAGAGTCTGTTACATTGTTCTGAGATCTCAACTACCGTTTAATAAATAGCAATAGGATAATCTCTAATTGCAAGACTCTTGCGAGACTCTCGTTTGGGCAATACTAAACTGAAGGAACAGGGTGGGTTTTTAGTCAGTAGAAGTCTGACACTCCGTTCCGCTCCACCCGGAGCGGGAGAAGTCATTCGATGATTTATGATTTTATCACCCGAAAAAATGACAAGCCGGTTTCCTCGCGATGTTTTGCTTCTCCGTTTTGATGGTGAAAATAAAACTAATGTGCCCGAGTTCAAACCTACGACCTTACAACTCCTCAGACCTGCCTGTAACAACTGGGCTACCACTGCTCTACGACAAAAGACTATGGAAGAGGAAAACATTAGAAATACCTACTTGAGGATTTATTTTACAGGAAAAGTTGTCAAAGGTCAATATTGTATCATTGTATGCAATACGCGATTAGGGTCACGTAGCTGCGATGATACGTAATGGATCCTTGTGGTTGTACTATCTGTGCAATAAAATCAATTCAGCCGTTCGCGAGATAAACAAAAGACAGTAATTTGTGTGTTTTTTAGTGTATTGTTTTATTATCATGTACAGAAATATCACAGATATTTATTTCTATTAAATATTTTACTAGCAGTTGCTCGCGACTTCGCGTGCGAAGTTTTTCCCGTGTAAATCCCGATCCCGTGGGAATTTCGCAAAATCCCTTCTTAGCGAGCATCTACGTACTAAAAGGAACCCCATGCAAAATTTGAGAGCCCTACTACTCGTAGTTTCTAAGATTTCGTGATTAATCAGCGAGTGGTATTTTGCTTTACAGACCTACATAGAAAGGTCTGTATAATATGTAGATATAGACAAATATTCTATTCAGTTTAAAAACACTATTCTAAAATTTATAACATTAACAGCTAATAAACTTACAAGAAATACAACATTTTTTCTGCTTGTGTTACGTTTTAGGGTTCCGTAGGCGAATGGCAAAAAACGGAACCCTTATAGTTTCTTCATGTCTGTTTGTATATATGTCTGTCTATCTGTTTGTCTGTCCATCCGTCCGTATGCCATTTTATTCCGAAACTATTAGGACTATACATGTGAAACAAGTTTCACATAATACATCTACCTACCAAGATAGTTAGATGTATTCTGTGAACCGCTTTCCGATTTTAAGAAAAAAATAAATAAATAAAGGAGCCCCTTTATTTAATTTTTGTTTCTTTTCCCCGTACATGGAACTAAAACTGAAAATATTTTTTTTTTTCATAAAACCTATGCGTGTGTGATATCTATAGACAGGTCTTTAAAAATCACATTGAGGTTTTTAAAACCACTTATTCATAAAGTTAATCGTTTAACAGATATAAGTTATATGGCGTAGTTACTATGGAACCCTTCATGGGCGAGTCAGACTCGCACTTGGCCAATTTTTTGTTTTTATTTTTGAGAAAATCCCCGAATTTACATGTGTCTTCGTCATTGCCAAGTGCATAAATAAATTAAATGGGTCATGCCCATGCGTGATTTGCATTTATTCATTATTATTATGTTGCAGAAACAGTGGCCTACAAGAATTGCAAAAGTGAAAGTAAACACCTGCTTTCTGCCTTATATTTCCTTGTTAAATGAACTAATAAAATGCCAGTGTGTCAACACAAGGTGCGAATAATAAATTAAATGAGTCAAAGACACTTCTATTTTTATAACACTATACCTAATTTTTACGGCTATTAGGAAAATTTAACATAAAAGGCAACCCGGTAATGTAAACCTAACATAAATGTACCTAAAAGGATTTCCCTATTATAATAAGTCGTTTCTATGCAGTGAGACAAAGAGTTATAAACTAAACAACGAACGTAGCTTTGGCTGACACCTCACAAGGGACATTAATTTGTCTTATTTCAATATACTTACATATAATAAAACACTATACAAGTATGTCTGTACTGTAGTATTTCCAAAAAAAATAGATGCGGGTTAAGAAATAATAATACAGCAAGAATAAAAAGTCTGTTCGTTTTTCTGTTTCTACACGCTTATCTCTGGAACAACTAGACGGATTGGTATGAAACTTTCTTTGTTATAGGTATAGCTATTAAGTCTGGGCAACATGTAGGCTATGATTGGTTTCGGAAACTGGAACAACTGATGCAGAACATTACACGCAAGCGAAGAAAGAAGCAATGTAACATACATAAATGATTTAAGCCGAATTGAACAAAACAAGTGTATGTGGTAAAAATGTAAATATTTCAATGTGCTGGTCAGTAGTTCTGTGCTTATCAACGGACGTACAAGTAGATATTATGTCGTTTGGTTCGTAATTTAATATCATAGAAATAACTGCATCAACATAATTAGGTACTTGTTGATACTACTACTTAAAACAATCATTAAATATATTTCTGATTCCTCAACCTCTCCATGGAGACTTTATTGAATAGTTTATTAGTTATCCTGGCACACAGTGCGTCCGCACGGCCACGGTCGTGGACAAAATGAAAAAAATATTTATTATGCGCATAAAAAAGATGGACGCGCCGCGCACCGTCTTGTAGTCCGCGTCCGACGCGCCTCCCGGTTAGATAACGTGAATAATTATTATTATACAGTCACGTTTCCACGTAAAACATATGAACAATGATAAAAAAAAGATTCCGAGAGTTCAACACAATCGAGACACCCCATCATACTACGATACACGAAAAAAGCATAAAAAATATTTAATACCACCTCTTTATATCCACGATAAAACATTGGCCTCTCTAAATTGAGACATTTTATTATTAGGAAATACGATTTTGACTGTCATAAACCAACGTCGATCCGAAGTTATTATATCAGTTTACGAGTCGAAATATCACAATACAGCCTAGGAATAAAGAGAGAATTTTGAATTACGGCGCAAGTGAAACTTGATGTTGAAAATATTTAAAATTTTATGCCCTGAGGGAGTGTGATTTGTGCCACTGGGCGACACTGTCTTCCGTTTTCCGCGTTGACTGCGAGCCAATGTCATTGCCATTCTCTTCGCAAGGTTATCGTTACGGTGCGTATTCTAAATCAGTCAGTTGCGATAACTCCTATTGGAAAAGATTGGACCAAACAAAGTGTCGTTAGACGCGCGCTAACAAGATGGCAGCACATGCTAATTTGGCAGGTACTGCGTGCTGAGTCACATTTTTTCGTCTGTGACGCAGTTTTTCCTGTCGCCTGCTGCGTATGACCGTGACATTTGGTTGTCTGACCGATTGCACGGCCTTCGCTCGCGGTCATCAACTCCGCGTGTGAGTCGGTACCTTACCTTACGCTGCGTTTTCACTAGGCGAACGTGTTCCCTCTCGTTCGCACTTAGGTAAACATAGGCATCGAGATAAAGAGCGTTCGTTAGTTCTTCTAAGCGTAAAATGTAAAAAACGTTGCTTATACCATGTAAAATAGCTTAAAATAGTAATGGTCGTTGCTATGTGGTTTAATGTAACATTGTAAGGTATACTTAAGAAATCATTACTGTGAATAATTCGGTTGGTTTGTCAGGCGGAATGGAATTTTGTGGCAGGAAATGACCTGCACTTCATGTAAATCTATCAGATCTACAATAATAGAGAGCAAAAAATCGTTTTCGTTGTTAAAACAATAGATGTAATTAGTTTGAACAAAAAAACTGCTAATAAGTGTAATGTCCTTTGAATAGGCATGTCTTTAAAATGAATCATTATAAATTATTTTTAAAACTGCGAGCGGATGTTACTGGGATATTATCTTTTCTCCTTTTATCACAACTTTGTTCATTACTTATGGGTCAAAAAGAATCCTATTAAGTGCGTAATTACAGTCCAATATTGTATTCATTACGTAAAAACTTTTAACAAAGAAATAAGCTTCAGTTCGGTTACTTGCCGATTTCATCAAGTACATTTATTTCAATAGATAGACGGCATTTTTTTGTAATCTAACCTTCGTTACGATAGAAAATTCGAATGAATCACATAGTCGATCCATGTTCCAAACATTATTATTAATGACTTCACTAAACTACGACCACACACAAGCAACATTAACTGTTGGTTCGAATAGACCATTAACAACAGAATTAACTACAAAGTGTGGAGCGGTTGCAAATCGTCTGCGACTAACAATATGCCTTATAGATAGATACCAAGAAAGGCAGCAAAATGTTTGCGGAACTATTTACAAGGAAACGCAAAGCGGTTTGAGCTATATCAACAAGGTTAGAAGCGAAGGTGGTTTGGATAGTTGAGAAACATTTCTCTCTACGCCAAACCTCATTTAGACTGGCTCACAGATAAAGTTGACTAAACCTCTTTAATGTTCAGTTGCTTGAATAACAGCGTGTTATTTATATGATGACTACGTGACGATATGACTCGACCAAAATTCGTCACGCTAGGCCCAAAAACAATTGTTACGTGGGGTCACAAATGGAGTCATTGCTCTTAACAGATTGTATCTTTGTTCGGAAGATTCTAGAAAGAAGTAAGTACGTGGCTGGAATTTGTATATAAAATGATCATCACGTCAGTTCAGGAGTATATCTCGTTCAATTTAAATAGTACGTACAGAGTGTTTACGCACTTGGCGGGCAAAAAAATTGGCATCGTTTCTGGATAAAATACAGTTCAAGAACAACATAATATTTCATTCACGTTTTCAAGCAAAGTTATTTAAGGAAACAAATTAATTTTAGAAACGAACGCGCCGATCATATTTGAATGCCTTTGTTATCGCAAGTAATGTGTTCGTGGAAACATTATCAATTCTACTGCACTAAAATATTGACCGGCCTGAAGTATACTTTTGAATAAATTTTATGTTGAGCTGTAACTTCATATATCAGAAAAAACTGTAGTAAACATAGGCATTACAAGAGAGCAGATAACGGAATCAACAAAGAGACGTATGACTAATTTTCCTCGCTACATATGACTACAACATGACTCAACGAGTAAGTACTAAATCAGTATGAACGAAGCCCAGGCCTGTGAACAAACTTGCGTGGCGTTACGCTTCTTGAACAAAGAAAAAAGGGGATGTTAAAACACGGCCAGTGACTATGCTATAAACTCTGAGAATTCGTATCTGACTAGCATAATGGGACACGCCCTTCCTCCCGTGTGACATCTATAAGTGGAAGGAAGATAGGTAACAAGACGGAAGGTTGGAGGTCTTTCTAGTTTGGTTTTAACAAATCAAAAGGGGAAGGTGCGATAGAAAAAGAGCTGCGTTGGTGACTGATGACGTCGATTCCCATGTCTGTTAAAAGCGATTAGTTCGTAATTGCCAGCCGGTTGAACTGGAGCGATCGCACTGTTTTTATCAGAGTTTTTTAGGGAGCTTGGGGAAATAAATCGTTGAGAACCGAGTGCTTTTTCAAGTAACCAATTTTGTGGATTGTTGCTTTCTATAAGTAAGGAGGTGGAATAATGTTCACATAACTTGTTACGTAGATGTTAAACGTTTCAGGATGTACGAAACTAATGGAACACTATTTTGCTGTCTGGTTGTTGTTTTTTTTTTGCTATGTCATATTCATTTACTTATTAACCTACATACTTACATAAGAATAATTTGTTCTAATACTATCTAATGTGCATTGAGTTGTTACGTAATTATATGCTGACGTTCAAAATTTTGACACTAAGAAATATGTTTCATTAGTTCACTAAACACATTATGAATTATTCAATTCAAAACAAATTATGTTTTACATTTTATAACTACTGCCATTTCACCAAGTTGCTCTGTATTGAAAATTATAAAAAAGGAATGGTCACCTTAACAACAGAAATAAATAACAACGTCGCCCTAATGTACTGGCTAATTGAATGATTGTATGTGCCAGCCCTTTTGTTACAGTACCGAGTTTGTGGTTTAACGGCCACATACAGCAATTTGAAAGGGAAAATTATATTGCTAGACAGTTTGAAATAAAATGCCCGGTCAAGAGTGGGGGCAGACGGTTTGATTGGTCTGGAACGTTGGGATAGGTCAGTTACGCTAGGAGCAAAGTCGGGAAAAACCGTACGTGTCATCGAATCGAAAACAGCTAAAGGTTTTATTTAAGAAAACCGGTTATTTGAGTAAAGTATAAAATTACGTGATATTATTCATGCAGCATTAACATTGAACTATTTAAGATAAAATAATAAAAGTGTGTTGCAGAATAATTATTAGAGCGGACAGACTCACTTCATTAAGAGAGATTTTTTTTTCTTAATGTCGTTCTTACTGTATGATCTTTTGCGTGCCACGCCCTGCCTTCGCGCCAATTTGTGCCACCGATTTAGTGACAGATCTCTCGCTTGCAGGTCTCACAGACGGGGATCGGATATAGTGCACAAGCCGCCTCGTAGGAGATCGTGCGATACACTCTGGTGACTCTAACTGCCATCGCCCTCTGCGGTACTCGCGATTTTGCGAGTATGCAGGCCTCCAGGTCGGCTGCCCACACCGGGGCTCCATACAGTGCTATGGATCACACGATTCCCACGTACAACCAGGCGGTTGCAGGCACAGACAATGGTGCTCGCGACTACTAAAGCCAGCCAACAACTTAAGCGCTAGCCACCAAAAGTGGAGGACGAAATCCTAACGGCTGTCGAGAACTAATCCCAGGTACTTCATGGTAGACTCGACACCGATTCGGATTTGCTTGAGACCACGATATGGGATCCCAGCGGTGGCACCCGTAGGGGACTATGGAAAGTGGTGGCCTCCGGTTTGTTTAGGGCCACTGCCTCCCTGTGCGAGCTCTCAGAGCCGTGACCAGCGTATCTTCCCCGAAACACGTTAAGGTGGCGGTTCGCGTCACGACAGAGACAAGCGACCGAGACAAGAGACTGAGACGGGAGACTGCGAGAAGTGTCTCGGTCTCTTCTGCATGTACTGTGGGTCGAGACCGAGACCGCAACCAAAGCTACAAATTCAGTATCAGCGATTCTGTCAATGAAATCAGTTTTATTGTATAATGGAAAGCCAATAGAAGTATTGGAGGAAGAAAAAGATGATGATTTGCTGTTATATTATTATTACAAATACAAATTTAAAAGAAGATTACCTATTAACGAATTATATTTAACTAAAGGCCCAGAAGGCACAGTCTTCGTCACAAAAAGTATTCATTTTAAAAACTATACACATGTACTTTTTGAGCGCGACACGAGACACTACTAGTTCGGGGCAGCGACTGTCTCGCTGTCTCCTGTCTTGCGTCTCTGTCTCCTGTCTCTGTCTCGCTACCGAACTGTCGCTCATACGTTGCCTAACGTCAAGTAACGGTCGCGGTCTTCGGTCGCGGTCTCCTGTCTCGGTTGCTTGTCTCTGTCGCGGCAAGAACCGCCACCTTTAGGTGAGCTCACAACGCAATCAGAACCTAGAATAACATCCTTTACTCTCATAGCCCGATGGGATGGTAAACCGACACGACCGGAGAGGGATCAGACTCAGGACCAACGACTTATCGTGCTTTCCGAGGCACGAGGGTTTCACATCGCCTACATCGAAACTCCGGGCTACTACTGAGAAATTTCTTAAAAAATCTAATAGCACTAAGTATTTAAAAGATAAAAACTTTTTACCAAAAAATTAAACCGACTCCCAAAAAACACTGCAAAGTGAAAAATAACTTTAATTTCGGTACTCGGTGTCTTTAGTTTTGTATTTTCGTTTTTGGCACCGACATCCGAAATTAAAGTTATTTTTCACTTTGCAGTGTTTTTTGGGAGTGTAACGATACCTTCTACTTCTCCAATAAAAGAGGGTAAAATAGATGTACCATTAAATTTAATATATTAATAATATACAGTATTTTATAAAAAACCTGCCTACCTATCTACCTGTCCTAGAAACCGGCCTACCTACCTATCTGACACACTCTCAGGAGAGAAGAGGAGGAGGTTTAGAGTATAGTACTAGCGGGACGGCTTGGCAGGCCACTCCAGGATCGCCTTCTCCTCCACGATGTCTTCGTCGTACAGCAGCTCGAGCAAGGCGGTCTGGCAGTAGGCTCCCAACAAGGCGTCTGGGCAGCAGGCTCTCAGCAAGGCGTCAGGGCAGCAGGCTCCCGGCAAGGCGTCAGGGCAGCAGGATCTCAGCAAGGCGTCAGGGCAGCAGGCTCTCAGCAAGGCGTCAGGGCAGCAGGCTCCCAACAAGGCGTCAGGGCAGCAGGCTCCCAACAAGGCGTCAGGGCAGTAGGTACTGCACTTCCTCTTCCATCACTCTTCGTCAAAACTCGTCGAGAACTAAACTCTTCAAAAACTGGTCAAAGACTGAACTCCCGGAGATGGCCCCCAGCGCCTTTTATACCCAGCTCAGCGTTCAAAATCCATTCCATTCTCATTCTGTACCAGAATTCAAATTGTAGAGTCCAAAATAGTCCATCTTGCCAGTTATTTGATCAGCCAGTTATATTCGAGCATAATTTATTAAACCTCTTCGATAAAATCTGAGAGTGTGTTTTAGAAATTTATAATTATAATTTAAAATGCCGTTAATCAGTAGACAACCACAATATAATATACAATATTAAGCTAGTCCTATCGATAAAAGTGAATAACAATTATATAATAAAAGTATGAACAACCTTTTTAGTCTATTAGCCATTCAGTGACTACAAAGAAGAAGAAATTACAGTTTGTCAGCCTTGACGTAAAAAATGTCATGACAAGAAAATATTTGTTTTGATGGATGAATTATGGATTATGATTACAAAGAAAATGTAAGTTATTTGGTATTTGTAATAACAGATACTATAGGAGTCGGTTTAATTTTTTGGTAAAAAGTTTTTATTTCACTCTTTTTAGTTGGTCTATTTTTAATTTACCTAGTTACAAGAGCCTAAATATCAACTACTTATAACCTTTTACAAAATATTGCTTTTCCCAATGCTTAGCCGTTAATTTTTGAGGAGTTCTCCTGGTACTTGACCATCAGCTCTACATCACCATAAAGGTATTGTGACGAGCATAAAGTGCTTAACATCCATATTCAAGTAATCTAATCGCAATCAACGAAATACTTATTATTGAGTAGTTTCGGTGGCCATCTGTGGTCTTCATCATCAGTTCCACTCCCTCAAATGGTGCTTTTCGAGAGCAACTGCACAAGGTACTATAAGAAATACCCAAAACGCTATAGGTGTGCCTATAATATTTGAAGAGTTCCCTCGATTTCTCCATGATCCCATCATCAGATCCAAACGTGACGACAATGGGACCAACTAGAAAGTATACCCTTTCAAACAAAACAGAATTTTCCAAATCGGTCCAGCCATCTCCGAGTTATAAAAAAAAAAGTTAAAAAAAAAGTTCAAGACGAATTGTAAACCTCCTTTTTTTTTAGTCGGTTAAAAAGGAATAGAGAGTGCTCCTGTACCTACGCACAAAATTGTGCACTATAATATTTCTTGCGCAGATGGCTAATCATCGCTGAGATTGGCAACCGTGGCTGAAATACTTGTGCACTATAATATTTCTTGCGCAGATGGCTAATCATCCCTGAGATTGGCAACCGTGGCTGAAATACTTGTGCACTATAATATTTCTTGCGCAGATGGCTAATCATCCCTGAGATTGGCAACCGTGGCTGAAATACTTGTGCACTATAATATTTCTTGCGCAGATGGCTAATCATCGCTGAGATTGGCAACCGTGGCTGAAATCGGTCAAGAGGACTATACATTGTATATAACATAATATTTATTCTACGCTTGAAGCAAAGATTATAAGATCCACAGAGAAACATGAAGGTTTGTCCATTGAATTCTACTATTACTACATTATTGTCTATTTTATTACGTTATGTTATTAAAAATCTTTCACAATGGCTTGTTATTGAATGAAAGTAAAACAGCTGTTCGTGTAACTATTTCATCGAGAAATCACAAGTGTACGAGTAAATTATTTCGATTTTAATCATTAAGGTTTTTACGGTAGTGATCGTTAATGTAATCATATCTTTTAATACATTATTTAGGTTGTCGACTGTTATGACAGCTATATAAGTTTTTAAGATAACATGGTCACTGACAGTATCATTAGAATTCAAAACGGGATATTTACCATGTTTATCTTTTGTTTCGAGTCTCCGATATTTCGGCATGTGGGCAGGGTTGCAGGAATGCTCTAACGAGATATTGCGGCCCCGGAATGCATGACTAACTGAAGGAGCATGGTGAGTTTTTAGTGAGTAGGGAGTCTGACCGAGGAGTCATTTGATACCGAAAAAAGTTGGCCAAGTGCGAGTCAGACTCGCCCATGAAGGGTTCCGTAGTAACTATAATAATATAATCCCATAAAAAACAATACTTGTCAAAAAACCAAGTCTCGCAACTTAGTTGTTCTACCGTAAAAAGTTGTGAGATCCATGTAATACCAAGTCGGTTATTAATTTATTCAGTCCCTACTTAAGGGACCTTCTGTCTTAAGTTGTTACGTAATTATCTAACCGAACGACATCTTATAGTGACCATATCAATATTAAAAATCTTTACCGTTTTAAATAAATAGATTGACTCGGCCATCGCATGAAAACACAATATATCTCACAAGTAATACATATATAAATTAAAGTGTTTATTATTTTTGTAGGTAGCCAGCCTTCCTTTTTAGGGTTCCGTAGCCGAATGGCAAAAAACGGAACCCTTATAGTTTCGACATGTCTGTCCGTCTGTCTGTTTGTCCGTCCGTCCGTATGTCACAGCCATTTTATTCCGAAACTATTAGGACTATACATGTAAAACTTGGTAGGTAGATGTATTCTGTGAACCGCTTTCCGATTTTAAGAGAAAATTTAAAAAATATTTAAAATAAAGGGGGCTCTCCATACATGGAACTGAAACTGAAAATATTTTTTTTCATGAAACCTATACGTGTGTGGTATCTATAGACAGGTCTTTAAAAATGACATTATGGTTTCTAAAATAACTTTTTCATAAAGTTAATCGATTAAAAGATATACGCTTCCAAAGTGGTAAAATGTGTGTCCGCCCCCCTAACTTCTATAATAATGAAGTGATCTTAATGTAAACTTTCAACCAAAATTGGTTTGAACGAGATCGAGTCAGCAGTTTTTGAGATACAGTATATTTTCTAAAACCGCAAATATAACTTTGTAATTCATACAAATACTATGAAAAACAAAGTTATTTGGCGTAGTTGTAAAATTGTAAATAAGGTAGTTTTAAGAATTTTGTATGGTTTTTGTTTTTTTTTCAAATAAATATTTTAAATAAGTATATTATATTTATTATAGTTACCACGGAACCCTTCATGGGCGAGTCTGACTCGCACTTGGCCAATTTTTTTATTTTCCGGTACTACTTCTTGAACTTCAGCTAAAGTTTTTTTCAAAGCCCACTCCCTGTCTCTATGGGTTTTTTTCGGAGGCTTTGATACGCACATATGAATACGCACGTACGTCTTTTGCATTAGTTAGTAATAATTAATGCCGCACTCGTCAAACGTCTCGGTTAAAGTTAATCCATAAGTAAGTAATTATGCAATTTCGGGCAATTTACTCTACTTAATACTTCTTGCTTTTTTATTCCGTTGACCATTTAACAAGTTATCTTTGAGCATAATTATTATATCTAGGTACCTATCTACACTGGAAGACACGGTGGAGCATATGGTCGAGGTGTGTCCTGCATGGGTGGAGCACCGTCGTATCCTCATAGAGGCGATCGGCGGCGGCGATTTCTCGCGCCCTGCTCTGGTTTAGACCATGGTGCGAAGCGAGAGGGAATGGGATGAAGTCACCTCCTGCTGCGAAGCAGTCATGCTAGCGAAGGAGGAGGCCGAACGTGCGAGGGAGAGGCAACTCTCTTCCTCGCGCCAGGGGAGCCGCCAGCCGCCGGGGGAGACGCCCCGGGCGTCGTGGATCGCGAGTCGATTTCGGGCCACCGTAGGCGCGGGCCTGTGGATGGCGAGCAGGGGTCGCTCACCGTCCAGTAAGGACCAGGCCCGGGTCGGCGGCGCGTTGTGTTCCACGCGCGCCTCAAAAAGCTGTTAATACCTGTGACGGGGCCTCATAGGGCCATTGCCTGTCGGGGTTTGCGGGAAAGTTTCATCGAGATACCGCGGCCCCGGAACTTTAGGGCTTCCGAAGGAACAGGGTGGGTTTTTAGTCATTAGAATTCTGATACACCCGAGCGGAAGAAGTAATTCGATGATATTTTTCACCAAGAAAAAAAAAAGTACCCATCTACATCTATTATTTCATTATATTATACAGGTACACTGATTAATTAACTGCAAATGTAACTTTGTAGTCCTATATAGTCAGTAGAATTCTGATACACCCGAGCGGAAGAAGTCATTCGATGATATTTTTCACCAAGAAAAAAAAAGTACCCGTCTACATCTATTATTTCACTATATTATACAGGTACACTGATTAATTAACTGCAAATGTAACTTTGTAGTCCTATATATTTATATGGGATTACAAAGTTATTTATGCAGTTGATGTATCTAGAAAACTGGAACGAAATTGAAAAATATTATAGTTTTTCCTTGATTCATATACTAAACACTAATTGTATTCTAAATTTGAAGCTTCTATGTCTGCTAGAAGTGCCTTAGACTTTTGATGATCGGTCAGTCAGTGAGTGACAAAATTTACAAAATTAAGGAACTTTGACTCGTTATAATTCTTAAACTACTGGTTCAAATTGAATGAAATTTGAAATATACCGTGTTTATACAATGCCTGTTTGGTTACTCAAAATTCAGGCTCTAGTTTTATCCACAACGAAGTTATAGGGGGTCGAAAATGGCCTGAATTGCTTCGAGAAAAGAATGGTACGGCTGTGCCGCTTTTTTGCTCGACTTGGCGGGGGCACTGACGTGCCCCCAGATATAATATGTATATTTATTTGACGAAAAAAAAAACTTACAAAGTTCTTAAAACTAGCTTATTTATATTTTTACAACTACGCCAAATAACTTTGTTTTTCACAGTGTTTGTATGAATTACAAAGTTATATTTGCGGTTTTAGAAAATATGCTGTCTCATAAAAACTGCTAACACGATCTCGTTCAAACCAATTTTGGTTGAAAGTTTACATTAAGATCTACAGACATATATTTTTTTTAGATTTTTCACTCCATTATTATAGAAGTTAGAGGGGGGGGGGGGGGGGGGGGAACACACATTTTACCACTTTGGAAGAGTATATCTTTTAAACGATTAACCTTATGAAAAAGTGGCTTTAGAAACTTCAATATCATTTTTAAAGACCTGTCTATAGATACGACACACGCATAGGTTTAGTTCCATGTATGGGGAGCCCTCTTTATTTTAAATATTTTTAATTTTTTTCTTAAAATAGGAAAGCGGTTCACAGAAGACATCTACCTACCAAGTTTCACATGTATTAATGTATAGTCCTAATAGTTTCGGAATAAAATAGCTGTGACATACGGACGGACCGCGGACGGACAGACAGACGGACAGACATGACGAAACTATAAGGGTTCCGTTTTTTGCGAACCCTAAAAACGGGCTCAAGACAAGTCCCATTCTGTCAGTGGTAGCGTGGCTATAGCGATTGTTAAAACGTCGAAAATCTATGACTGACAGACGGTGGTGATCAAAACCTATTTTGACATACATTCAGTAAAAATCGTATCAGGAAGGGATGATTTGCAATGATTTGTTTACGGTTCCAAAATATTTTTGTTGTTGTTAGATTGGCACAACTGTTTTAATTTTTGTGTTATATTGTGTCCCGGTACTTTCTTGACAGAGTTGTATAAAATATGTATAATGTCGAGCCCTTGTACGCACAACCTCTCATTTTCTAACCTAACTTAGTCTCCTTATAAAAATAAATAATATTATATGAAATATTACGTACGCACGACAACTTTAATAGTTACGTAATTCTTGATATAATTTAATTACTCAGTCTATGGTCAAGACGGCCCGTCAGCGCATAGACAATGAGTTTTGAACGTAGTACTTACTTACTTAGTAACTAGAGTACTTGGGCTATAATTAGTAAGAACTTTTCCACTAGGCTCACATTTTTTTTTTGACAAAGTTAATGACCCAAAGTGGTTTTATTCACCGGTTGTTATTCAGTCTCATACAGAGCTATTTAATTTTAAGAGTTCAGAAATTGGGAGTTGCGGATATCTGCCCGACATACCTACATAGACTATTGTCGCTAATCTGTGTCTTAAATCTGTATTATGTTATTTAAAGAGTAGGTATTTCTGTCTATCTAGATTGCCATGTTAGCTCTCTCACTTGACACGAAGCACGTAGGCACCTACTATAACTTACAACCCAATTTCCCATGAACCCACTAAAACCAAATGAATGCCCAAAAGGGTCCCAATTACTAAGTGCGGGTATTACTAATAACCGCAGCGACAAATAGCGAGGATATTTGAGTTATGAACTGTACGGAAACTCTTTGAACTTTAGATATAAGAAGCTCCCCCTTACGAACTAAAAGACAATCAATCAACGCGAGGAAGAGGTTTGCATTTCATTAAGTGAGTCTATGAATAACAATATCGTATCTGCGTTTTGAATCTTTTTATAGTCTACGTCTGATGTGGTCGTATTCTGAGAATGTGTGTTGACACTTGAAGTATTATTTCAAGGTTCGAACTCCTTGGTTTGATGGTAGTATAGGATCGAATATGGCTACTGGTTTTTTTTAAGTTTATTTAATAGGCTTCCCTAGCACAAAAGTTTTTATGTCAGCGAAAATAAAGGGCCTGTGTCCTCCAGCATTCATGGGGCCCGACATATCCCGATAGACAGGTCTTTAAAAATGACAGGTTTCTAAAACCATCTTTAAGTCAATCGTTTAAACGGTAGCGATTTCCCAAGTGGTATAATGTGTCCCCTCTCCCTTCTAACTTTTATAATAACAATATATGCTGTAGATCTTAATGAACACTTTCAACGAAAATTGGTTTGAACGAGATCGGGTCAGCAGTTTTTGAGATATAACACATTTTCATACAAGCACTAATTATTTATATAAAAAACAACTTTGTTATGAAAACAAAGTTGTTTTGCATAGTTACTACAGAACCCTTCCTGGGCGAGTCTGACTCACACTTGGCAAATTTTATTTACAAGAGGTTTTTTATATAAACAATTGAATAGGTTCATATACAAGCTAAGTACTTTGCAGTTCATTGAGTTTTTTTTTTGTAATATCTTGGAAGTGAAAGTACACTGCGACAACTGCTTCCTATGTGTCAAGGGGATCAGGTATTAAAGCTTGAAGCCGGTAGGTCCATGACTTGTCTTTAAAAACAATGTCAGTGTCAAAATGTTGGTCAAGACTTAAGGATATCAGTTCCCAGTACATTAATATTATTGAATAGGTGTGTTTAAATTTTGGTGTACAATAATGTATATTCTATCTATCTACATAACATGGAAGTAAAAGAGAGGAGTGTGGTGATATGTATTTGTATGTGTATTAATGGTTTACTATAATATAATGTCATGAGAAAATTTTATTTAAAAAAAATTCACAGACAAACCGTGTAAATGGTGTTGTGCGACATGGGCTTGTTTGTAAGATTCTAATATAATATTAATAATAAATAAAAGAATAATTTATTCTTATGATCCATTTTCTTTTTAACCGACTTCTTCTGTAGCTTTTGCTGTTCTTAAGTTTCGCTTAAACTCAATAATCGCTTGACTAATTTTGAATTTAACATATTAAATGTTTTGTGAATTCAATTATTTGTACAGTTGCATGCCTACTGGTAAAATATGGTTGAATGCACATTGTACCTTTACACTACATAGCTATAGTATTGATAATTATTTTTATTAATTATGGGAGCTATCCATATTTACAAAACAAAATATATTTTCTTATCTTAATATTTTTGAGGAAATCCAAGGAAAGTATGATATGAGAGAAAATATGAAAAAAATAGTGGTACCAAGTACACTATATTATGATTATGTAGTTATAACTAATTCTCTTGAAGTTGTATCTTAAAATGTTAATTAACTAATGTTGGGAAAGGCATAATTCACAGCAGTGGGATAATTAATTTGGTTGGTAAATTCATAGATAATAAATTATAATGATATAGAAGTGACTGCTATGAATAATAAATACATTACGTTTGGAAAACCTAAATCCCTTGAAAAGATCTAGTTAATAGGTACATATATATAATCTTTCCTTGTCTTTTTCAAAGCATTTAACAGAGAAGACAAGACATAAAATATAAGTTTGCCAATACCAGAAGGGGTGTGCCTACTTATGTATGTACCTACCCAGTTAAAACTAGATCTAGATTAGTCCACCTCGTTTCCTAGTTCTCTTACTTTATATTTCGTAATGAACAGACAAAATTTAGTCATAATAGTCATTATTTTAATAAAGCAATGGACTAACTAGTTTCAAAAACTTGATAGCAGATCTCAAGATTATAAAATTTCGTAAGTAAATAATAAAACAGTAATAAAGTATTTAAAAGACAACATGCGGACTTGTGTGGGTGATAACGTGGGCTGACACCATAGAGAACATTAAATATGGTATTATGATTAATAAAAAATTGGGCTGGTAAGTAATTGACTCTTTGATACATGGAATAAAGCTTAGAATAAAGCTATAAAAAATAGTTGTCTATATAATATAGTCAATACAGCTGACAAACTCATTAACAAAACATTACAATAAATCATTTACGTAGATAAAAACACAGGATTATCAGACTCGAGATATAACCTTGAACGGTCGAGTACTGGGCCGTTCACCCTAATTTATCAACAAATAACCTACTGTGGCTCGTCTGTAGGTTTATTTCTGATCTATGAACTGCGGAGTACCTAAAATAGTTTGTTTGAAAACAGACCGGCGAAAATATGCTAGGATACAACAACACTAGCTCTGCTCACGAATAAGAGCAACAAGTAAGCGATTTATTCAGACGCTTTGAAACATCAAAATAATGTCATACAAAAGGTTACACATTATATAAGGTGCGCAGTCCGATGCCATGCTTTAACATGCAACACAATAGTTTAATTACATACGAATACACGGATAAAACGTTACATAAACTATACGCAATTTGCACAAAAAAATAACTTCTTACCTACTTATGCATAGACAATGAGGTCAATGACACAAAAACGGATTACGCTTCGTTTCCGTGCGACAGATACGTTGTAGGCATTTCAAATTGTAATTAGTCATGCGGACGCCCGTCTAATCTATAGGCAAGGATTTGACGTTACAACACTTTATAACTACATTCTGTTTGACACTTGAATTACTGGAAGAAATTCAAAATTTCAAACGTTCAACAAACGTCTTTTCAAATTGAATTTCAATTTCAAAAAAGAGTGACCCGTAGGCGTGTGAGTGTGTACCGGTGAATGAATTTCTTGTTCAAACATACCTGTAGCGAGTCGAATGAAGATCGTTCACCTTCCGACAATGTAAACCTTTGTTTCAACACAAGTCAACGGCTCCCAATCAATCCCAACAGTTTATCTGGAAATAGAAACGACTTATTCAATGTGGGTACTCCGCTTTATGATTCATCCAACGCGTTGAACTACCCGTTTATTAATAAAATCCTTTCATTACGAAGGATAGTAGAAAAAAAACGAAACACATGCCTATAACTACTGATGTAAACAATGAACATGTGTAGACAAGACGGGCGGCTCCAAAAAATCCCGACTTCAAAAGGGGATACTAACCGTTCACGTTCACAGAATGTCCACAAACACGTAAAATTTAACAGCGCACAGGAGGCGGTATGTTGTACCGGAACAAAACTAGTTTATTTTTCCGATCGCATCGCAGAGAGCGACAAACGTCCAACCTTAGCGGTAGCCGGCGCGAGACTGAGCGACCGTAGCGCCCTCTCGTTCGCCCTGAGTCGCGCGTGTGTGTGTGCGTGCCTCTGTGGGGGTGCCGCCCTCAGCGCCCCGTGTCGCTCCGGCCATTTATTTATTTTCGAGTGTGGGGTGTTCACTGTGTTCAGTGTACAAAAATGGTGCATTCATCATACGAATACGAACGCACCGAAGATCCAGCTCGGCCAATTACAAGCGTACAAGGATAAAAAGCGTTTTTAAAACATAAACGTCTTCTTTTAAACGGCCGTGAACCGAGCATCAGCCGCGGTCATTGCCACAGGCGTCAATATAAAAATATTCACGTCACAATAACGCGGCGTGTGTTTTTTATTCTTTTATTATATTATTCTTGTATCTAATTGTTATAAGTGAATTATCCGGATACACCTGGCAGCACGTTTTAGGTGACTTAGAACAAGATCTTTTTATCATTGTTCGTTCAGATAATTATGTTTGCATTAAAAAGGCATGTAATTACCTATAGTGTTTATGATATGGTTATAACTACGTCACGATTGGTCCCTCGAATGTCGCATGTTGAATGTACCTATGTACTTTTTGATTTTTGGGTAGGTTTTCAGAAAAAAATATAAATCGAAATATAAAATTATAATATTAGAATATAAAATTAACTATTTATATCATTCAATAAGCAAATCAAACTGAATCTGTCAGTGATGTGATATGTTTTCACTTTTATAATTTTCAGTCACATTCGAAGTCACATACACACGAAAAAACACATATTCACGAAAAAAGACACACGATAACACAATAATGTGTAGGCAATGTTAACACAAATTATTCCACTTAGACACTGTAACAAGTAATAAAAACTATCGTCGTTGCGCCTGCCAAGTTCCATAAGTGATTTTTGTAAGGTTTTGGGAAACAACAAAAAACATGTTATTGAATTGAAAATAAAAAAACTCGGCAAAATTATTGATACCACAGCACAGAAGTTTATTTAATATATTATAAAAATACAGAAGTTGCCAAAACTATTACTTGCAACATAAACGTAAAATACATCGTCCAATGCGAGCCGTGATGTTATGTACATACGGTGTACCGTTGACACTTGAGGGGTTAAATGAGACATTCAAGAAGGCAGGTAGGAACTTACATTCTTATAAGGCTACTGAATGATCCTGTTTCTGTATTTAAACATTAATTTGCGTTTTTGTACTGAGTTGTTTTAATCCAATTTACCTGTTTCCTGTATAAAAGTACCTACAGATTGCATTACATGACCTGACCTACGCATGACCTTCTGATCAATGATTATTGTGTATAGTATAATCTATATAGGTTAACTATATAAAAATTAATGTTGTTCGTTAGTCTTGCTCGCTAAAACTCGAGAACGGCTGGACCGATTTGCTTAATTTTAGTTTTAAAATATTTGTGGAAAATATGGAACAAAACGGTGATAGGTACCTACGCACTTATTCGCCATGTTAGCTGGTCTGCATTAATACTATTAGGTTGGCAACTAATAAACCCGCACTCTTTGTACACAAATTTATTTAATTTTTTATGTACTTATACAAAATCAAATTATTTCTCACCTAAGTATATAAGCACCGTCGTTTTCTATCACCTGTCGCCAACGCGCTGGCAGAGACAATGCATTACTCGTAGAAGTTTTTAGGCTTTTGATCAAAAAAGATGGTAAGGTCACTTTCAAGCTGGTATTCATTTTTAAATTTTTATCTGCTAAGTAATGGGCTAGAGAACGAAATAGATGATAATCTGAGGGCATATTGTCTGGAGAGTACGGTGGGTGAGGAAGAACAGCCCAGCCAAGCGAAAGTAATTTTTCACGAATCGCTTTTGCTACATATATGTGGTCGAGCATTATCGTGCAAAATATAAACTCTTTTGCAAAAAAACACGGGCACTATAGATTTTTTTCTCTACTTCAATGAAGAAGAACAAGAAGTAGGTTTTATTAATTTGACGATGTGTTGGCATGTTATTTGAAGCATCCTGGCATGATTCTTTATGTTCCAAATTTAAAATTAAAATTAATAAAAGAAAAATAATGATTATTGTGGATTATTCTAAAATTGCTTTACTAATGGCGCGAATTGCTGAAACGATTTTTAACTGATTACGATATTTTAAAACTTTTTGGATATTTTCTGCAAATTAAACAATTTTATATTTCTTTTTACATTAAATACCACTTTTTGATATGAGTGATAAAGCGATAAGGGCCGGTAAAATTATAGCCCTACTTGACGAAGGTTGTTCGCAAACTTACGTGTCTCAGCGGCTAAATGTGAGTCGTTCAACTGTCCAGAGGACTTGGCAACGGTATCAAGAGACCGATTCGGTCAAAAGAAGACCCGGTTCGGGAAGAAAACGATGCACAGAACCAAGAGATGACCGCTTTTTGGTGAGTCAGGCGTTGCGGAATCGTAAAGCATCAAGTGTGGACCTGAAGAAGAGCCTTGAAGAAGTAAGAGGAGTAGAAGTTAGCTTGTGGACGGTCAGGGGGAGGCTTTTGGCTGCCAATATCAGGAGTTACCGCCCAGCTCAGGGCCCTAGATTACTCCGTGAGCACCGTGTTGCTCGACTTCAGTTTGCTCGGAACTGTGCTTCATGGACTCTGGAAGACTGGAATAAAGTATTGTTTTCTGATGAAGCTAGAATCTCTTTGTATGGAGTGGACCGACGCCGGCGAGTGCTGCGAAGACCACGAGAACGCTATGCGGAAGTGTGTTTCGACGAAATCACTCCTTATGACGGAGGCTCCGTTATGTTTTGGGCAGCAATTAATTCGACGGAGCGTACGGAGTTAGTTTTCATAGAAAATGGAACATTAAATGCACACCGGTACATAATGGAAGTCCTAATTCCATATGCACAACCCACGTTGACTGCACTTGGGGAAGATTCCATTTTTATGGACGACAATGCTCGCCCGCACCGTTCTGGCGACGTGGAGGCGTACATGCAAGAAGTTGGGATCCGTCGTTTAGATTGGCCAGCTCGAAGTACTGACCTTAATCCAATTGAGCATGTCTGGAATGTTCTAAAGAGACGGGTAAGATCAGTGCAACCTGCTCCACAAAACATCAGGGAGCTAAAAAGAGTCATTGCAGAAGAGTGGGAACGTATTCCTCAAAACGTTATTAAAAACATCGTGGAAAGCATGCCCAGAAGGATTCAAGCTGTGATTTTGGCAAAAGGAGGTCACACTCGTTATTAGGTTTTTACATTTGTAACTTTATTTAATTAAAAAAAGTAAAAAAAAAATCTTGTCTTTATTGCCGACCACTTCTTATTGTTTGGGCGTGTACATCGGTTTTAAAGAATCCGTCGTTTTTTTTCTTTTAATTGCCCGAATTCACTTCACGCGCATTAATTTACACGATTATAAGTATACAGACTACGTCAAAGCAATAAATTTCATTTAATTAACTCAAATGGACCTTAGAACGTAAATTTCCTTAGGTGCCCGTTTTTTTTGCAAAAGAGTGTATTTATACTTTATTTTAATTTTTCAGTAATCTCGCTGCTACTTTATCCAGTTAGTCAGAATAAATACTGACCATGATTGTAGTGTTAGATGGCAACAGCTCCCAGTATATAATTCCGTTTATTCCCCACCACACACTAAAAAGAACTTTTTTTACTCGTGTCATATTTTGGCATCGGTACTTTTAATTTTTAGTTTTCAAAGGTGAAATGTACTTCAACTCTAAATACACATTTGTCTAAAAATAGTGAATCATTTCATTTATAGGATAAACAAATTAAATTCTAATTTTGAATTTTCGCTTATCACCGTGTTTCGCTTGTCAATGGCCAAACTACCCAGCTATACAATCATTTAATTTTTTCATGAAATGTAAAGTCTTTTGTGTTAAATTAGGACAGAAACCATAAAAGTTTCGATTTTTCTGATGAGAAGTGTATTATAATAGCGAACGTTTGTGAGGACGGATGTTTGTTACTCTTTCACGCAAAAACTACTGACGAGATCTGAATTAACTTTGGTAAGTACACGTAGATAGTTGATATCCTGGAATAATACATAGGCTTCTTTTTATCCGAGAATTCTCTCGGGATCGGGATTTTAGAACTTTCCCATGCGAACGAAGTCGCGGACAGAAGCTAGTAGGCAATATTTTTTTCGTAATCCACGTGGTACTTGACACACACGAAGTGCTAATATGCCATAAATACAAATTTAATAGGTGACCAAAGTGTAACACACTCGTACGATAAAGCCACCTTTATATTTCTGTCCAATAATGCCGACGCGACGTGACATTCTAATTGTACAATATCAAATCCATTCCAATATTAATAAATGTGAAATTATCGAGCAGCCATACGTTTAGTGACATGATTGGCTGTAGAAAATTTGTTCCACCAAATAGGAACAGTAGTTTACTCGTTCTTGAATTCTTAACTTTTGTCCACATTTATATTGCGATAGTTTTCATTCGAGATTTTTTTTTCCGATAGGAAAATCATCAAATTCCACTCTGGATGAAGCGGAAGAGGGTGACAGACTTCTACAGAATAAAAACCTACCCTGTTCCTTCAGTTGCCTTTGTGGTCCGGGGCAGCGGTATCTCGTTAGAACATTCCCGCAACTCCAGTAGGCAATGACCCTATCGAGCCCCAATGGTGCCGACTGCTCTTTGAGGCGCTAGTGGAAAACGTCGATTCGGGCCTGGTTTCGTTCGAGAATCTGGATTATTAATCCTGGCACACAATCTGTTTGTTAAGGTTTTACTATAAAACAATATTGATGAGGGATGCGAACCTACTTATATTTAGTGAATCGAATCCATCGACATTCATTTTGACATGCGTGTCTTACATAGACTACCGTTCCTGTTCTGTGTTTATGTTTTTCTTTTCAAATCCCTAATCATGCACACTTGCTTTTCCAATTTATTTTAGACATTGGCAGGACAGCAGTATAGCATAGAATATATTGTCAATCAGAAGATTTAAATTATGTATTGATTTAAAATTGCATTCTTATAAAGTTTTTGATTTCATTTCGATTGTGAAAGGATACGCCAATTTAATGAATTACATTATTAAGATTAGCTTTCCCATTACCTATAGTCATTTTTGTAGTTTATAACCTCAGTAAAGTCGGCGAATAGCTTGTTAGAAATAAATAAAAACATGGTAAAATAATTTATTATTGCCAATTATAAATCTACCAATCTATTCGGCATCGCTGTCAGAATCATTACTCAGCATTATGAATCGATTACGAAACAATAGAATCGATTTATCGATTACTTACAAAAATACTATGGCCGATTGGCGATTTTTTTAAATTAATATCTAGGTGTTGGCTACACGTGCTTATTTCTGTGGGAGGGGTCAAACTCATATTTGTTTAGGAGGCCTTTAGCTAAATGACGGTGATTCTAACCTTTTTTATTATTTCGGATTATTTCCTTGTAAGTTTTACTACTATTATAAATAAGTTTGTTAGGGTTTATGTATAGATGTTTGTTACTCTTTCACACAAACACTACTAAACGGATCTGAATGAAATTTGGTAAGAAAGTAGTTGAAATTTTTATCCACAATTCCTTTCGGGAATTTTGGGATAAAAATTTCATAATCCCGAGATTTACGCGAGAAAACCCACCAACGCGAACGAAGTCGCGAGCAGAAACTAGTGAATGGATAAATGATTTACCTTTAGTCATAATATGATTACTAGATCGATAAGTTTTTGGCTTTCAGTTTCATTGGATGCAGCTGAATACCAGTGTATGACAAGGAGCGAATGCCTACGCGGCCTTCATAACCCAATGACTGGGTAAAACCTAACAACCTGTTAAGACTGCTGTCAGATTTACTGACTTTTGACTACCCGTAATAACAATTAAAGATGTTCAAATGACAAGGAGCGACTGCTATGTGGACTGCATTACCCAATGACTAGGTAACACCTGACAACCTGTTAAGACTGCTGTGAGATTTACTGACTTTTGACTACCCGTAATGAAAACTAAAGATGTTCAAATGACAAGGAGAGACTGCTATATGGCCTTCACCTAACAACCTGTTAAGATTGCTGGCAGATTTGCTGACTTTTGACTACCCGTAATGATAACTAAAGATGTTCAAATGACAAGGAGCGACTGCTATGTGGCCTTCATAACCCAATGACTGGGTAACACCTAACAAGCTGTTAAGACTGCTGTCAGATTTACTGACTTTTGACTACCCGTAATGACAACTAAAGAGGTTCAAATGACAAGGAGAGACTGCTATATGGCCTTCACCTAACAACCTGTTAAGATTGCTATTAGATTTGCTGACTTTTGACTACCCGTAATGACAACTAAAGATGTTCAAATGACAAGGAGAGACTGCTATATGGCCTTCACCTAACAACCTGTTAAGACTGCTGTGAGATTTACTGACTTTTGACTACCCGTAATGACAACTAAAGAGGTTCAAATGACAGCCGAGACCAACGGCCGACTACGGCAAGCTTTGATTGACCACGATGTTGGACCTGTAAGCTATAATTTGGCCACGAGCGCCTCATCGGGTTTACGAGTTATGTATGTATACTAATATTATAAAGCAGAAAAGTTTGTGTGTTCGTTTGTTTGTTTAAACGCGCTAATCTTCGAAAGTACTGTGTGGATTTCGTTACAAGGTAGACATCCCACCCATACGCACGAAACGTTTTGGGAACACTTTCATTGTGGAGTGGAACTCCCTGCCTGAGTCTGTGTTTCCTGGTAGCTATAACCTGGGAGTCTTTAAGTCAAGAGTGTATAGGTTACTTTTAGGTAAGCGTGCTCCATCTTCGACCACATCATCACTTACCATCCGGCGAGATGGTGGTCAAACGCGAAGCTATTATCAATAAAAAAAATAGAAGAAATTTGGTATAGAAGTAACTTGAAGCTTGAGGAAACTTAAGGAGGGTTACGTTTTTATTGTGATAAGGTCCAAGGGAATGAGGCTAGTTTATATATAAAAATAAAACTGAAGTCTGTCTATAAATTCTATTCAAAATAACTGTGTTTTCTCATGTGCTTAAAGTTATTACAAGATACTACGTGTATTGATTTACTAGAAGATATAAAAGGTTATAGGGCAAGCTATTTATAACCGGGAATTCCCGCGGGATTGGGATTTACGCGTGAACATCTGAAGGAAGTTGCGGGCACAGTTAGTATAAATAGACAATGAATAATAAATAAATAACCAAAAGTGATTTAAAGTTTGAGAAGCAGTTACACGGGGATTTACTCCCGAAGACTTTATCACCATTAAAACATAACCTTTCTTCTTTTGCAGTCGGGTAAAAAGTACTTCCATACCAAATTTAATCCAAATCCACCCAGTTATACCAAACGTGTGTTAGTTTAAACAAACAAACACACGTTTCCGTTTTATAATACTAGTATAGATAATATAATTCAGACTATTACGTTCCCACTACTGGGCCTCCTCTTTAGAAGAGTTAATGGGCTGCAACCCACCACGCACGCCCAATGCGGGTAGGTGGAAGTCGAGCTTTTAGTCCTAGGACATGCCTGTTTTTCTTCCTGACGCCCCAGCCGCCGTTGGAAACGGCTCGGGCGTCGGGGATCGCGAACCGATCTACGGCTACCGTAGACGTGGGCCTGCGGACGGTGAACAGGGGTAGCTCACCGTGCGGTAACGACCAGCGGGCCTAGACAAAATCCATTTTCTGTAAGCGTTAACGCCAACGGAAAAATTAAATTGTATGGAGTTGACATTTACTAACACGTGACAATCACGTGACATGTGGTTAGCAAATGTCAACTCCATACAATTTAATTTTTCCGTTGGCGTTAACGCTTACAGAAAATGGATTTTGTCTAGGCCCGCAGGCCCGATGAGTTCCGCGCGCGCCACAAAGAGCAGTAAGCAGCATTCATTGACGGGGCCCGATAGAGCTATTGCCTTACAGGGTTGCGGCAATGTTCTAACGAGATACCACTGCCCCGGAAAACAAGGGCAACTGAAGGAGCAGGTCGGGTTTATAGTCAGTAGAAGTCTGACACTCCCTTCCGCTCCACCCACAGCCGGAGGAGATTTTTGATGATTTTCCCACCAAGAAAAAAAAGGACATGCTGCCTGACGATGTTTTCCTTCATCAATTCAATAAATGATGGAACACGGATGGGTTTTAGTCAGTAGAAGTCTGACACACCCTCCCGCTTCGCCCAGATCGGGTGGCAGTCATTGGATGATTTCCCACCCTAAAAAAACAAAAAGTATAAGAATTAATAAATAATAAATAAATATTCAAATATTAATTAAGGTTAGAAAAGTAAGCAAATAAAGTAGTCTGGAAAAACACCAATGATAGAATATAGCAAACAGAATATTCAAAAGAAGATAATTTGAAAAAAATATTAGAATCTCAATCAATCAGGATTCGTTCGTACTACTCGATTCGTTGGTAAACTTTGATTAGTTCACCGAGAAACTCAAATAAACATACAGAAATAGCGTTCTTATAGAAAAGCCGGCTAGTGTATTCAGTGAGAAATTTTACTTTCCGAACGGAATGAAGAACATCTTTGTGAGACGGAATGGTTTCTTTTTCAGCACCAAAACGTTAATGTATTTCTCAATCGACGACAAAAAGAGGAGGTTATCAATTCGACGCGTATATATTTATATATATATATTTTATGTATGATCACATTGATCACCGATTACTTGAAGACGGCTGAACCGATTTGGAAAATTCTTTTTTTGATTGAAAGGGTATACTTTGCGATTGGTCCCATTTTCATAAAAGTCAGGATCTGATGATGGAATCGTGGAGAAATCGAGGGAACTCTTCAAATATTATAGGCACACCTATAATATTTGAAAGTACGTTTTGGGTATTTATTATAGTAACTTGTGCAGTTGCTCTCAAAAAGTACCATTTGAGGAAGTGGAACTGATGATGAAGACCACAGATGGCCGCCGAAACTACTGAATAATAAGTATTAAGTGGATTGCGATTCGATTACTTGAATATGGATGTTAAGCACTTTATGCTCGTCACAATACATATGGTGATGTAGAGCTGATGGTGAAGTACCAGGAGAACTCCTCAACAATTAACGGCCCAGTATTGGGAAAAGCAATATTTTGTAAAAGGTTAAAAGTAGTTGACATTTAGGCTTTTGTAACTAGGTAAATTAAAAATAGACCAACTAAAAAGAGTGAAATAAAAACTTTTTACCAATAAATTAAACCGACTCCAAAAAAACACTGCAAAGTGAAAAATAACTTTAATAGTCGGTGCCAAAAACGAAAATACAAAACTAAAGACACCGACTACCGAAATTAAAGTTATTATTCACTTTGCAGTGTTTTTTTGGAGTCGGTTTATTTTTTTTTGGTAAAAAGTTTTTTGTTAAGATTAATTCCATCCGCTTAGCCCTTTCGCAACTGTGTTGGGTCGGCGCCCAGTCCAATCGGATGCAGCTAAGTATAAGTGTTTTAGACAAAGCGACTGCCTGTCTGACCTCCACAACCCAGTAGCTGGGTAACACGATACACCTTGGCAACACCAGTGTCAGATAGTCTGATTTCTGACTACCCGTTACAACGGTCAAGGATGTATACAACGTGTAATTCAAAGGGTATATACACACCAAGTGCACGGCTTCTTTGGATGATAATAAACGATATGGCAAGGGTTTTCTAATCCTATGTCTACATGTGTGGAGCATATTAGAAATTTCAATACATTGACACGAGAGACCGAATTATTCAAATTAAGAAGAACGAAGAGAATTATCGTTTTATTGGCAAGTGACGTGGAAAGTGATGACCCTCATAGTGCTGTGACACGTTTGTTATTACTGGTATTCAAGAAACATATGAAACCAATAATTTGGTGTCAATTCTGTGAGTCACTTATTTTGAGCTGAAACTTTGCATAGAGACTCCATACCAGGTGTTGTCTTCAGTCCTTTTGGATAGATATGGGGTTTCCGTTACACGTTGTATATAAATTAAAAACCCTCTTTATTGATTTATGGCACATTCTCTCTCATAGAGAGGAGGTCTGTGTCTCAGCTGCTTTTTTTATTACTTATGAGCCCACTCTTGACCTCGATCTCGCCTGATGGTAAGCGATAGATGAGGTCTACGATGTGACGAGCGAGCCCAGAAGATGCCTATTTACTCTTGCTTTAAAGGCTGAAAGGTCATAAGTGGCAGGGAACACAGAAGCCGGCAGAGAATTCTACAACTTGGCTGTGCGCACAATAAATGTGGAGGAGAAGCGCTTGGTACGACAAGACGGTATATCAACCAAGTGTGGATGGTACCCAACCGTGCGTCTGGTAGACCGGTAGTGAAATGGAGATGGAGGAATCAGGTCATGGAGCTCCTGCGCAAACTCCCCGAAAACCAAAAGGCAAGCAACGGTTCGCCGATATGGGAACGTTAACGTGATATAGTGGATATATCATAATTGATAAGGTATCGGACCCAGACTCCTACTCTAGACACAAGCGTATTTAGATATAGATAGATAGAATATACTTTATTGTACACCAATAATTGAAACACACTTAAATAAAATATTGTAAAAAAAATTATTACATTGGCGGTCTTATCGCTGAGAGCGATAACTTCCAGCACACAGACAACCTTTGGAAGGACTTTACGAGCTTTAATTAAAATGGGGAGAGCTATATTAGTGTACTACTTTACAAATACTCATCAAAACATAAAAATTAGCAAAATATAAATACAATTATATATACAGTGTGTTAGGTTAAACGAGGGACTTATTGAGGGAGGGTGTTCAGTATTCGATTCTTGTTCCAAATATGTGAAAAACCTATACCCTAAATTTTTGACGTAATTGTCCAATATAATACATTTGTCATGTAGCTGCAAGAGGTGAATGAACTTGGAAACAGTACCTGAAGTAATCACGTGGCAAAACACGGCCCGATCCTGCCAAAAAAGGAAGCTCGTGTGTAAACTCCGCCCCCGCGGGAGTCCCCCCGAGGACCTTTGGTATGGTTCTGTCTGTTATTTATCAGTGTTTTTTTTTGTTCATACGCACACTATACATACACTATTGTAGGTTTGAATATGTCCCTCGTTTAAACTAACATACTGTATATATAAGTACAATACATAAGTACATAAAATATATAATGTGTTCTTTAACATCGTGGGCGAGTGACAGAGCTTGTCTTACTGACACCGGCAATCCATTCCACAACCGAACAGCCTGCACCGTAAACGAATGGTCATAAAATTTTGCTTAGTTGGAGGAGTTAATAAGATTGCTAGTGCTCTTTAAAAAATGTCTATCCTCCAAGTAGCATGTCTCATTGTGTTAGTTACACACTTATACATATTGTTGCATGATAATTTTAAGTTCATTTACAGTGTGTAATTGTTTGTTTTCCCGAATAAATAAAATAAAATAACTAATTACATACAAATTTTCAATTTATACGTCTATCGCAAAACGCAATAGTACCTATACTAATCCCTTTTCCCCATTATTAAATCCCATTTAATTAGGGAGTTACTTGCATCCAAAACATTTATTATCGGAATAAAATGGGGATCCCTAATGGAATAATCATGTTTACACCGAAGTATATTCAAAGTTACTTTTTAAAATTGACTATAATAAGTTATAATCACCTCTTTGGTCGTAATTCTGAATTTAAAAACGATATTTTTTTAAGAGTACCTTCTATTTCATAAAAGGAGGTTTATTTTTTTATGATTGATGATGCGCTTCAAGACTAAGCGATGGATATAACGAACGATGTTCAATTGATAAAAAGGAGCGACACGGAAACCCTTTTTAGGGTTCCATATCGGAGAACCCAACGTCACTCCGTAAGTCTCCACTGACCGCCTGTTCGTCTATGAGCTGGCTGTATCTCCTGAATCGTTGTTAATTACTTAAAACCCACCCTATTCCTTCAGTTGCTCTTATGTCTTGGGGCTGCGGTACCTCGTTAGAATCGAAATCGCAATCCCGTTAGACAGTTTATTTTATTACATTTGCAATATTGTAGTAGGTATTTCAACAGAGACTTAAATAAAAGGCCTCGGAAATATTCAATATCGTGTTTTTTCAGTTTATGGTACCTACGGATCGCTTTGTATGGGCGTCCTACTCGCACTTGGCAAGGTATATTGTTCCGATTCACAAGAGTGTCACCAGTAGCTTACCCCTGAATAAGACTATCCATACTTCCATACTAATATTATAAACTAGTACTCACGCGGGGCTTCGCTCCCGTGGATTCTATCACGGTAAAAACATAACTCTCCTTTTTTGCAGTCACGTAAAAAGTAGCCTATAACCTTCCTCAAGCTTCAAGCTACTTTCATACCAAATTGCATCCAAATCCACCCAGTGCTTTCGAAGATTAGCGCGTTCAAGCAAACAAACAAACTTTTCCGCTTTATAATATTAAGTACTAGTACTCTCGCGGGGCTTCGCTCCCGTGGATTCTATCACGGTAAAAACATAACTCTCCTTTTTTGCAGTCGGGTAAAAAGTACCCTATAACCTTCCTCAAGCTTCAAGCTACTTCCATACCAAATTTCATCCAAATCCACCCAGCACTTTCGAAGATTAGCGCGTTCAAGCAAACAAACAAACAAACTAACAAACTTTTCCGCTTTATAATATTAGTATAGATAGATGCGAAATAAACTCTGTCTGTCTGTTTATCTGTTACCTTTTCACGCCTAAACTGCCGAACCGATTTAGATGAAATTTGGCATGGGAATAGTTTAGGACCCTGGAAAGGACATAGGCTACTTTTTATCCTGGAATTCCCACGGGATTGGGTGTTAGGCGGGAAAAACGCGGGCAGAAGCTAGTATGTTGTATATCTAACTGTCGGTTAGTATAACTGTCCTTCTCTCTTTTACAGGCTATCTATCGTTGGTGTCGTAAGGGCGTGCTGATAAAATTGTGATGATACAGAACCCATGATAGGCAGGCGGTTCCAATTCTCACCTGGCTGGTTCCTAATTTATGGAAGCATAAAATATTAAAAGAAAAATGGCGACCATCAATATCTCTGAAATGTGCCAAATTCTTAATTAAACTTTGTTAAATTAATTAGCAACTAAAACTTTGGGAATGTACTTGTTTTATTAATCAGATTTTTAATGATTGATTACGAAGTTTTACGAGACTTATTTTGAGTGAAAATTTAAGCGATCTTTCAGAAATTAATTTATGGCTCGATTCTATGGCGTCTTGTTACGTGTTTTAACAGGATTATAATTGTGTCGAAAAAAAGACCTAATGATGTTAAGCATGACTACAAACATTCATGTATTTGTACTTATTTATTAGGCCCAGTAGCTGGCAGGCGCGTGCACAGGATTATGACAGGGTATGCGGCGGCACCATGCTACGATGCGTGGCTGTGGCTATGCTAAAAATCTATAAAAGAAAAAGTTTTAGTGACCGATTACTCCGCCGCATACCCTGTCATAATCCTGTGCACGCCCCTACTACTACTACTAGCTGGGTACAACGATAATTCTCGGTAACTCGGTTCCTCACTATCCATAACGACTTAAAATATTTACAAATGACATGGGACCTTTTGAGGCGATGGAACCTGATACCTTAAGACGGTCTCCCTTCCACGTTCTGATATTAAAATCCTTGAAATTGGGCCCATTATTAGTTTAGTCAGGGTATGCAATGATAAATAAAGATCGTAATTACTAAACTCATATTTATCTAATTAATTATAGGTACATATATACCAATAACTTGCGCAAAATTACGCAAGTAACTTGCATGCCATTGTGACAAAGTCCTGTCAGAACATATAATGTAACAAAGGCAAGCATGGTACCTATCTATAGCATAGTCTTGTACAAGTTAAAAGCATATGTGTTAAGGACTCAAATGAAACTGTAACACTATGGTTTCAAGTAAGTACGATATTTATAAAACAAAATCGAAACAGAATGAGTTCTTTATTTATATTTAAACATTTTTGCATTTTGTGCACAGCAGGAAAACGCAAATTGTATTAGGTATTCCTGCACGAGTTTCGCAGAAATAATTGAGTGTCAACGACTGGCGTTCCTAATAAAATGACGAATGGTCTTATATTTTGCGCTCTAACTACATTTGCATAATTTACATTCTTCTAAGTAAATTATAAAACCTCATCTAACTAAACCTAAGCGAAATAATGCTTGCCTTTACACACAAAAGAGTATTTTTACGAAAAAAAAAGAAAATACATTTTAATCGAAACAGTAATTACCTTTTCTTTTTCGAAAACGATGTGTCATTATTCCACAGCAGATGCTTTGTTACAATCAGAAGTCCATTCGTTCGTTCGGTAATGACACAATATATGGCAATTGCACTTTGATTGCTCACCGGGCATCTGCATGAATCACGTAGATTTAAAAGATAAAAATGGATTTACAACTTGTTACTTTTTTGTAACCGTACATATTTAAGTATTGCAACAATAATAACCTAGGGGTCTTTAAGTCAAGAGTGAATAGGTTAACTTTTAGGTAAGCGTGCTCCATCTTCGACCACATCTTCACTTACCATCAGGTGAGATGGTGGTCAAACGCGAACCTAATATCAATAAAAAAAACGTAGTAGGTATCACAGCCAGCAGAATTCCATTGCGAAAAGGAGATAGTGCTATTCGTTTTGAAATAAAATGAAATATATATTTAGTAAATTGGTTATAAATAACGCTTTTACACGTCATGTTTTTTTGCGTGTTTAGTTTAGCTAGATGAGGGGTCAACGTCTCTTTTAAAGTCCATACAATTTGTGTTGGTCCAATCATATGAAAAACATGTAGGTTCATGTCTTTGGTGCTTTTTGAGGAAATAACCACACAGATTTGAGTGGACCTGTCCAGACAGTGCAAGCATTTGTCAGTTACCGTGTAGCTCAACTTGTATATCGCCGTCTTTTTCTTATACAGAAATTATGATGGATTTAAGACGTAAAAGTAGGATCTTTGTTGGAGCTCGTGTCTAAATCCTACTAATATTATAAATGCGAAAGTTTGTGAGGATGGATGGATGTTTGTTACTCTTTCACGCAAAAACTACTGAACGGATCTGAATGAAATTCGGTAGGTAGATAGTTCACATTCTGGAATAACACATAGGCTACTTTTTATCCCGAAATTCCCACGGGATCAGAATTTGCGCGGGAAAACCTTCCCACGCGTACGAAGTCGCGGGCAGAAGCTAGTACTAACTAAATCCTAAATGTAAAATAACGCTTGCTGAGGTTGGTCCGTGGATGGGTGACCATCTTAACATATCGAGATTTTTTCGTACCCAGGAAAGCACGTTAACCTCTAGAGCCCCAGCGGCACAAAACGTGCCAGTAAACAAGTATTAGTTGAGCCCCGCTGGCACACGATAAGAGCCCGCCCGCGGTGCTTGACGGATGGTTGACGTAATAATGGCGGTCCTTGAGAGGTTAAGACGTTGGTTCCAACTGTTATTTGTACATTTGTGGCAGTCGTTACGTAGTCAGTAGGCAGAAAATGTGGCACCGGTCTTGCCAAGGCCCAAGAGGTATCGTTTTACTCAGTTACTGGGTTGTTGCAGTCAGATAGGCAGTCGCTCCATGTAAAACACAAGTTCTCAACTGCATCTGGTCGGACTGGAAGCCGAAAAGGCTAAGCCTAAGGCTAAGGGCCTGTGTTATTTTGCTTTGCTAAAAACAGAAGTGGGTAGGATAAAAATAAAGAACTACATGAGTGTCTTAATTTGACAGCGCAAAAGTCCAATCCTGCAACGAAACTCGCAACTCGACTAACTGCCAAAAATCCTTCCGTACCATCAACAAAAATCGACTAAAACGAAACTTCCTCAACGCGGCTCAAAAATGGCGACCGTAACTCATTGTCACTATAGTTAGGTACACTGGTGATTTCATTAAGCGCTGCACCCCCTGTCTCGACGTCTAGCCGTCTGGCTACATGTACAGGGGAGGCTAGTTGCTAGGCAATGGTGGCGTGGCGAGGGGATGTTCCGTGGTCGGGGTATCCGTGTCGATATTTGAGTATGACTTTCCATTAAAAACGAATAATAACGATTTGATACTGGTCGCCACCGCTGGCTGTTTCGATTTTCGAATGTGAGGGGCGCGTCAATGTAAAAATGGTCGCTGAGTTTGACAGCTCGTCCAAAAGGCGGGAATATCAATCTTTTAATTTTGCTTTACATGTTTTAGTGCAATTATTTTTTCATTACAGATTTGAAATCATGAAAGCAGAAGATTATTATTTATTTTTATTTAGAATGATCGTACGTGTATACAAGTATTAAACAGGTCCAGTACGGTTTTCTGTGGGTTAGTTGTATTATGTTAGTATGTCTAATTTCTCAATGAAGATCTATTTAAGAGTGCATCACAACGAAATATCTCAAGAAGACTTAATTTTTATTTACTAACAAAGATCTAAAACCTTTCCAGACGCATAGATCAAGTGCAAAGTGCTGACGTCTCAAGGAAAGATTTACAACCTACGTTCGTAAATACTCCAAGGGGAAAGGTGGGGAGGTCAATGTGTTTTTAAAATGTTTGAAGCTG
Organism: Tholera decimalis; assembly: GCA_943138885.2. NCBI lineage: Eukaryota > Metazoa > Arthropoda > Insecta > Lepidoptera > Noctuidae > Tholera > Tholera decimalis. The sequence goes on from OW964551.2 coordinate 30,973,974, forward strand.
CATGTCTAAAATGTTTATAATCGTAAATGAGTAAGTATTATTAACCAATGTTATGTTTTTAACCTCATTTTTTATTCTGTAAATTAAAAATGTCTGAAGTTTGTTGTAGATGAAATATGTGTGTGAGTATACCTATTTTTTTTGCGTTTATGTAAATGATGTTGTTTTCGTCATTGCTATAAACTTATAAAACGAATTAGAAACATTGTTTTTTTTTTCTGTTTATTGTTTGAAGTTATCAAATACAATGTGTAAAACAATAAATTATAATAATTAGTTTTCAATTTAGTATTAAGTTTTTTTTATTAAAGTGAACTAGCAATGTGGGTAGAATTCACATTACTAGCAATCTTGTTAACTTATCCAACTAAGCTAAATATGCTTGTCTGGAGTGGGTTCACGGCAATAGTGTAATGGGTGGGGTTCAAACCTGCGACCTCTCGATCATAAGACGGACACCTTAGGCTATTGATCCTTCAGTTAAATTGTAAAGCCTGCAATACATGTTGGCCGAGCGTTGTCGAGTGAATGCCAATACCAACATGTAGACGGTATATTTGCCTTGTCTTGCTATCGCTCGGTGTCACTTGCCTAGTTGGCCGAGTGAAGGCCAGCGCCAACGTGTATAGAGCTCATTTGGTGCAACTTGCCTTCGCTCGCCGTTGCTCGTGATCACTTGCCTCACTTCGGATCGGTGTCGGTTTTTGGTCACAAATCAAAGGCGCTCGCCTGCGCTCGGCCAACGTGTGGGCAGCTCTACAGACCCTCTTCTACATTGATCGTCTGCATTGGTGTTCGACGAACTTGTCGAACGTGTGGACATTATTTCTTGCCTTGTACCTACTTGCCAACGCTCGCGTTGGCTTACGCTCGGCCAACATGTATTGCAGGCTTAAGATTAAACTGTATTTGCTGTGCCCGACGGGTCCACAATTAAACCTTTTTAAATATTTAGGGGATTCATTGATTTTGTAACTGAAACTAGTTGAATCTGTGAATGACAAACAACAATGTAGGTAAAGGTGTCGGTGAATTTTATTAAAAATATGGATATTATTTTAAAGAAAACACTCTCATAAAATAAATAGAAATCTTGTTTTTCTCTCTTATGCTATTGACGTGTTGACCTTATCAAGTAAACCGTTTTCGTCTTCTAAATCAGCCATATTATATGTAAACATAGGTATCTTACTAACCCTCACAAACTTTCGCTTTTATAATATTTATAAAAGAGAAAATTTGTGAGGATGGATGTATGGATGTTTGTCACTCTTTCACGCGAAAACTACAGAACGAATTAAAATGTTTGGTAAGTAGATAGTTGACATCCCTGAATAACACAAAGGCTACCCTTTAGCCCGGAATTTCCCCGGGACCCGGATTTACGCGGGAAAACCCTTCCATGTAAACGAAATCGCGGGCAGAAGATAGTACTCCATATAATATTATAAATGCTCTGTTTGTCTATTATGCGTTCACAGCTAAACCGCTTAACCGATTTAGATGAAATTTGGCTTGGAGATAGTAAAAAATCTCGAGTCATGCCTAAGCTACAGTAGATAAATTGAAGCTATAGAAAGTATCCAAATTCCATATACCATCCATTCGAGGGAAGGTTGTTCCTTCAATAGAAACACGGCCTGTGCTATGGCCCATCATGGGCCATGAGTTAGAACATTACAGAATAGTTATGCAAAGTTATGTGATTTGCCGGCTAATGTGTTCCATACCCCATGATCGGTCAAAATTTAAAACAAGAGGGAACAGGCATCTACCGGGCACGCTCGTTTCATAGTAGACTTTATGAATCGATTACCAGCAGGCGTGATCGCGATCACGATCCGAAAAAAGGAACGCATGAGGATAAAAAGACTTATTTTAAACTTCTGTTCTGTTTTTAAAATGCACGCACTCAAATTAACATAATTAATTAACAAAACACGAAACAATATCAATTGAAAGAACATAATTTGATTGAACAACCACGACAATCGAATATATGAACAAGCAGCATAAACATAACTCCCGCTTTAATTATGAAATTAATTAACCGAAAACCAAGCATTCGTTGTACAATTATTTTGAATTACATTAACTGAATCAATTTTATTGTATCACGTTCAATTGTGATTTCAATAACAATGATGTTCAATTAAATTAGTTAGTGTTAAGTCAAATTTTTTGCAGAATTAATACCCCTCTGAAATTGTGTCTGAAAAAGTGGTGGCACCGTTGTTTCGGGCCTGATTTAAGAATTGTAGATCGTTGGTTCAAACCTATTCAGGCACATTTGTTTCTGTTTTTGTATCACCATTGCTCTCAAGGAAAACATCGTAAGGAAACTGTTATGTCCTAGGAGCATAGATTCAAAGATATTGACATTCTGCACGAAGTCCGCTTGGTGAATTTTTGAAAATGGATTACTTAATAAATAACATTTATAATCGTAATTCTTTTCTTAAATTTAAACTAGATAAGGCCGTTGCTAAGGTCACGTCTCTTTTGATGAAATCGTATGATCATGTAGGTTACATATCTGTGGTGCTCTTTTGTCGAAAGAAGCACGCAGATTTTAGTGGATCTGTCGAGTCAGTGTAATCTTTTGACAGCCATCGGGTGGAGTTGTGTTTAGACGCATGTATGTGTGGGTAGGTTTGTATTTTGTTCAGTGTGTCATGTTCCTAAACTTATTAGCTTACTACTGGGTCACATGCTTCCTCTATTAAAAGGAATGGGTGGTAATCCACAACCCAGGCGGCAATGTTCCAACGAGATACCGCGGGCACGGAACGCAAAGGCAGCTGAAGGAACAAGGGGTTTTTAGTCAGTAGAAGTCTGACACTCCCTTCCGCTCCACCCAGAGCTGGAGAAGACATTCGAAAAAAGCTTTTTACCAAAAAATTAAACCGACTTCCAAATAACACTGCAAAGTGAAAAATAACTTTAATTTCGGAAGTCGGTGTTTTAGTTTTGTATTTTCGTTTTTGGCACCGACTTCCGATATTAAAGACATGTTAAAAAAATATACGCGTCGACTTGACAACCACCTCCGTCTTTTTTTCGTCGGTTAAAAAAAAGGACACATGACGAACACATGTTGTCACATGCCTTTGGATTTTAGGTCTTAGGACATGTTGGTGGCTTCATGAGGTTTCCTTCACCTTTTGAGAAAAGTGGCGCCTCGCTGGTTAAAATAAATAGTAAAAAAATGCTAATAAACTTACCTTCGCAGTATGTATCATTTCTAGTATCAAAATTCAGTAGTACCTACTTTGGCAATATCGGTAGAAACGTCTGAGTAAACATAATATTTATTACAGGCTTGGGACGTGGTTGAGCTCAGCCACTAATAAGTGGAAGTTCGTGATATTAAAATAATAATTTACATATGTATATGTAGGTTGAAACAACATATATAACTACATGAGGCCAACGTTTCATAGCTACAAAACAACAACGAACACCGAAACAATCTTAGAGGTCTATACAATCGGTAGTAGTCAAATTATATGACAACCGTGTAAGCTAAAGATTTTGTTAATGCTTTTGGGCATAGATAGGATTAATTCATATTTTATCTATGCTAATATAATATAGCGGGAAAGTATGTGTGTTTGTTTAAACGCGTTAATCTTCGAAAGTGCCGGGTGGATTTGGATGAAATTTTGAATGAAAGTTGGGGATGGAAAAGAATGAGGGTTATGTTTTTACCATCATAAAGTTCACGGGAGAAGCGCAACTGCTAGTTGATTAATAAACAGGGAAGCAAGGTTTAAAAAAAAATATCATTGTATAATCATATTGAAATGTTTTTCACGTAAACAAAATGTACATAGTGTGATACCAATGATATCTAACCTATAAATGCGTAGCTAGCACTTTGAAATGGTAACATAAAGAGAAGGTAATTATTGCGATCCAATACCACGCGTACCTATACTTACGTAGATATCTTGTTACCGATTAGTAATTATAGTGCTTGCACTGTTTTTTACCTGACTGCAAGGAAAGGGTAATGTTATAGCAGTGATGTTGGTACATGACACATGTATACAACGTGTAACGGAAACCTCATATCTATCCAAAAGGGCTGAAGACAACATCTGGTATGGAGTCTCTATGAACAATTTCAGCACAAAATAACAGACTCAAAGAATTGATACCAAATTATTGGTTTCATATATTTCTTGAATACCAATCATAACAAACGTGTCACAGCACTACGAGGGTCAATACTTTCCACGTCACTTGCCAATAACACGATAATTCTTTTCGTTCTTCTTAATTTGAAAAATTCGGTCTCTGGTATCAGTGTATTGGAATTTGTAATAAGTTCTACACACGTAGACTTAGGATTACAAAACCTTTGCCATATCGTTTGTTATCATCCAAAGAAGCCATGCACTTTGTATGTATATACCCTTTATGCATACAATACGGGATATATGTTAAACTTTACTTGTAAAAGATTTATTTATTTAAGTTTACCAACAATTGCTTCTATATAAGGCATGTTCTTACATTACGTGTACAAAGTAATTACAAACAAAAGATGAGAAGTTTGTGGCTAAATAATAACAACCTTACGGGTCGAGTTTCAGGGTTAAGCAACACTAGCTGAGGTCAGTCGGTGGACTTGTGACTGTCTTAACATATTGACGCCTTAGAGTGAAAACCTCGTAAGTGAAAAAGGAGTAACTTTTCAGGAGGATGAAAAATCTGCGTGCTATAAAATTTTTGTACGGTTTCTTTTATGTATTTTTTTAAATTAATTTATGTGTAAATTTAACCCGTTTTTATATCCAGAACTGTTCGATATTATGTATAATATGAAAAATATTGCATAAAATGCATAATCCATGGCCTGATTACGCTAAACAGACGATGCGATGCGATTGTTTACGAGGTTCTCACTTACTTTCATAGATAGCGTTTCGAGTATCGAATGAACATATTAGTGAGATCAGGATGTGCGTTGCTAGGATTGCTTTCTGGAAACGCAAAAAAATTGGACAAAAATGTACTCCCGAGGTTTTCACTCTAAGGCGACGGTATCGAGATTTCTCTGAGCCTTCGGAATCAAAATAAAGCCGTTAATCCCGATTGTTATTTGTACATCTTAACAGACGTTACGGTTAGTCGGAAGTGTCTGATACCAGTCTTGCCAAGGAGAATCGTGTAACCCAGCGACAGGGTTATGGAGATTAGATATACAGTCGCTCCATGTAAAATGCTATTACTTACATATTATATCTTTTGGCTTATTTATTTTAATTAGTTGTCACCTAGTAAGTACTCCAAAATGCCAGGATTCATTTAAGTCTAAATTTTATCATAAAAATATCATATTTAGAAGAATAACAAATGACTGTTTAATTTATTAATACGAAAACCCTGTTCTATCCATCGTTTCTTTAGACTTCCCTTCCATCCCTACATGCCTACTCTAAGATTAATGCCAAGATAATTTGATAAAACTTAATTCCGTAAAACTTAATAAATGACAAAGTTTTTCATTTTGACATTGTATTAGCATTCATTGCATACTTAGTTTTCCAGCATACGAATGTTTTAGACAAACGAAACGATATTTCGTCGAAAGCAATTGTGATAGTGTTACGCAATGAAGGTACCGGGAACACAGCAACGCTTGGCAGTAGAAATGGGAGTCTTTCCCCAGACGATCTCCTACAAAGACCCCAACGTATTGAACTGGAAGATACAAATTTACTCCTTTCATTTCTAAATTCCGGAGCGATATTTTGTTCACATTTCACCCTTTATGCTCTGAAGTTGCATACCCTCTGGCTACACTATCGATTGACTCGTCGTGTATGTATATTATTACACACATGGTTTTACAACCCCTTTTGCACCCTTTAGGCTGTAAATGCATTAGCAAACTTGGTTCAAATCGAACGTGTTACTCGGCTGACCGATGCCTCTTCCCTATGGTAGCTGTGTTTAAAGCTTATTTAGGTATCTAATGCAAGTGAATGTTTGTTTATCCTGTACTCTTTTTATTATAAAAATTAAAGTCTTAAAGGTTACACGTACATATAAATAAAATTGAAGCAATGTGGGTAAATTCACATCACTAGCAATCTTGTTAACCGTGTGAAGTGGGTTTCCAGCAATAGTGTAATGGGTGGGGTTCGAACCCTTGATCTCTCGATCACAAGTCCTTAACCATAATTAGGCTTAGACTTAGACTATGTTACGTACCTATATACGACTATGTTAGGAACGACACTGTAATACCTACGTTCTTGTGATTATATCAGAATTTTTGTAAAGCCACAGGTGTGCGTTCGTAGGTGAATACATGTAGAACTAGTAATATCGTTAGTGCTGGCTGTGTGTGACGTAGTGATAGCTCACGCAAATTTTTGAATGATTTTAGAACAAAAAACTTTAATTTCGGAAGGCGGTGTCAAAAAAAGGAAATACAAAGCCAATAACACTGGCTACCGAAATTAAAGTTATTTTTGGCTTTGTAGTGTTTTGATATGGAAGTCGGTTTTATTTTTTGCTAAAAAGTTTTATTGCACGCTTTTTAGTGGGTCGGATTGTCTAGTCTCGTTCTCTCTAGTTACAAAAGCCAATATGTCAACTACTTTTACAAAAAAAAAATAAAAATGTCAAACAAACTTAAAATGTCAACACCTTTTATAAAATATTGCTTTTCCCGATGCAAAGCCGTTAATTTTTGAGGAGTTCTCCTGTACTTCACCATCAGCTCTACTTCACCATACGCATTGTGATGAGCATAAAGTGCTTAACATCCATATTCAAGTAATCGAAGAGCAATCCACGAAATACTTATTATTGAGTAGTTTCGGTGGCCATCTGTGGTCTTCATCATTAGTTCCACTTCCCCAAATGGTGCTTTTCGAGAGCAACTGCATAACTTACTATAAGAAATACCCAAAACGCTATAGATGTGCCTATAATATTTGAAGAGTTCCCTCGATTTCTCCATGATTCCATCATCAGATCCTAACGTGATGACAATGGGACCAACTAGAAAGTATGCCCTATCAAACAAAAAATTATTTTCCAAATCGGTCGAACCGTCTTCGGTAATATACATAAAATAAAAAAAAGTTCAAGATTAACTGAGAACCTCCTCCTTTTTGTGAAGTCGGTTACAAATGCACGTCAATATTATCACTTATTATTGCGCAGGCAATAATAAGTTTTTATTTTATTTGGTATTAGGACCAAATTAAACTAGACTGACAATTTGTTTTTTTAAAGAGAACTAGCAATATGGGTCAAATTCACATTACTAGCAATCTTGTTAACCCCTCCAAGTAAGCTAAATATGTTTGTGACTGGAGTGGATTCACGGCTATAATGTAACGGGTGGGGTTCGAATCTGCGACTTCTCGAACACAAGGCCTAAACCTTAGCCATTAGTATCTTCTTACTCGCTTAATTCCCTTGCGGAACACCAAATACTTATAAAAGTTTCTTCATTCATCATGTCCCAATATTAAAATAAGACAAACTTAAACATTTTTTATTTTTATTGATAATAGGTTCGCTTTTGACCACCATCTCACCTAATGAGAAGTGATGATGTGGTCGTAGATGGAGCACGCTTACATAAAAGTAACCTATTCACTCTTGACTTAAAGCCCCCCAGGTTATAGCTATCGGGAAACATAGACGGGAAATTCCACTCCTTAGCCTTACGCACAATGAAAGTATTTCCAAATTTTTTCAAAGAATAACGGGGATTAAATTATCATAGTCCTTAAAATTAATCATAACCATTAGACTACTTAGTTATGTAAATCAAAAAGCATATTCCATAGAACGTAATGTAAGCCATGCCGTTAGAAATATGTACAAATTAATCTTCTAAGAAACAAATTATGTCGTGTTTGGTCTCGGATGCACCGCAGATGAGTTGACCTGTTACTATGAATAATTTTGGGCCTTTTTTGTTAATGTATTCAAGGAATGTGTGGAGCGTAGTCACAAGGAACGATTGGGTTTGTGGCGCGTTATGAAAAATTTATTGAATTTTTTATTATTTAGTTTTGACGTTGTGAGTCTACAGTTTAACGTGAGCTTACTAGTTTTAGTAATTTAAGACATCTGAGTGTAAAATAAACATCATTATTATTTTTATTATAATACACAAAACTGATGTAATCACACATGTAAATACACACAACATAATTTATGTCGAATTGACACCGACTAAACATGAATCTAATAAGCACATTTGTCAAGCCACTTACAATTTAAAACAACATACTAATTTGCAAACACATACATATCCTGTAACTCGATGTTATCTACAATTCAGTGCCTGTCGGGGTTGCGGGAATATTCTAACGAGATACTGCGGCCTCGGAACGCAAGGGGATCTGAAGGAGCAGGGTGGGTTTTTAGTCAGACGAAGTTTGACACTCCTTTCCGCTCCATCCTCTGCGGGAGCAGTCATTTGATGGTTTTCCCACTCAGAAAAAAGGTACTTATTTCCAAAATAGTCTCGTAACATGTACCAATCATTTCAACTCGGAGATAAAACCCAAAGACTAGAAAAATAACTGCCTGTTCGATCGCGAGTCTGATCGCAAGTTTACTCGAACGATCAATAGATGGCGTTGTTAGGAAAGAGCGCCATATATTATAACGCGGTGTCAAGATTTTCCGCCGATGAATGACATCAGTTTGATTTTTTTGAATATATAGTACTTGCTCATTACGGAGATTGTTGTTTTATTTACAATAAGTTCCCCGGGCTGTTGTCGAGTGCCAAGCATATTTGGTCCTACCGAGTCGGATTGCGAAAAGTGTAATCGCGTCGACAAGTGAAGTGACAGTTTTGTGTCGTCTGGTGAGGCATAGAAACCAGGGTGGATTAGAGATGAGATATACTTGCAAATATCAATACCAGGGCTTGCAAGTACGAGTCTGTAAAAATACCAGGGTTGGAAACCAGGTATTAAAATACTAGAAAGTATTTTGAGCCACTTCGGATTTCAGTCTACTAGTCCGGTCGTACCATGCCACAATCTAGTACGGCTTTTGTAGATGAAATCTTTCCTTCCTACTTAATTTACAGAAATTAAAAAAACTTTTTACCAAAAAATTAAACCGACTCCCAAAAAACACTGCAAAGTGAAAAATAACTTTAATTTCGGTAGTCGGTGTCTTTAGTTTTGTTTTTTCGTTTTTGGCACCGACTTCCGAAATTAAAGTTATTTTTCACTTTGCAGTGTTTTTTGGGAGTCGGTTTAATTTTTTGGTAAAAAGTTTTTATTTCACTCTTTTTAGTTGGATGATTTTTAATTTACCTAGTTACAAGAGCCTAAATGTCAACTACTTATAACCTTTTACAAAATATTGCTTTTCCCAATGCTGGGCCGTTAATTGTTGAGGAGTTCTCCTGGTACTTCACCATCAGCTCTACATCACCATATGGATTGTGACGAGCATAAAGTGCTTAACACCCATATTCAAGTAATCGAATCGCAATCCACTCAATACTTATTATTGAGTAGTTTCGGCGGCCATCTGTGGTCTTCATCATCAGTTCCACTTCCCCAAATGGTACTTTTTGAGAGCAACTGCACAAGTTACTATAAGAAATACCCAAAACGCCATAGGTGTGCCTATAATATTTGAAGAGTTCCCTCGATTTCTCCAAGATCCCATCATCAGATCCTGACTTTGGTGATAATGGTACCAATTTCGAAGTATACCCATTCGAACAAAAAAAGAATTTTCCAAATCGGTTCAGCCGTCTTCGAGTACTCGATGATCATAAATAAAAAAAAAAAAAAAAAAAAATATACGCGTCGAATTGATAACCTCCTCTTTTGGTCGTCGGTTGATAATTCACTCACTTAAAATTCACGGAAATATGTTTTCTTTGCACATGCAAGCATAAGGCATAAGGTTTGACACTCCCGATTTGTATGATATTAATGCTTTGCACATTTTACATTCAGCTTTATTTTAGCCAAACTTTTCTTAGGAGCCATGGTTTGTAACTGTATTTTTATTTACAACTAGTAAGTCTTATCAATTTTAAAAGAAAACACTTAACTACATTCAACTACGTTCAAAAATCGTCTTTTACCTATTTAAATATTTACATTCCTAACTAATAAACAAAGTCACGTACACATAAAAAAGCAGTTTTGTTTATTTACACACTAACTGTTAATAGTTTAAATTCAATAAACTCGCGAAATAAGAAAGTCACGGTCAGTTGGTAAATTGCATAACAAGCTCGCACTCACTTCTCAGTATTTATATGTATCATCTATGCACTCACTCAAACGACAACTGACGAAAGAAAAATAAAAAACGTAAACATAACAAAATATTTTCTAAAATACTTTCGTTCACGCAATAATGTGTCTTTTATTAATAGTCATTAGGGTGAATGGCGCCGCAAACTACTCAAAAGAAAAGAAAAAGTTCCCTGATGCACACACCTACACAGATTTCGGTTTATGTACTCAGACAACTTTGGAATATTTAGAGAAATACTACACAATCGCATTTGCAAATGAAAAATACTTTGAACCTTGCAAGTATTTTTTTTCTGATACGATTATGCTCCTTTTTGCTGAAGCAAAACGAATCAATTTCCTATGCAAGTATTTTCACATCAATCCAAGCCCTGTTGGTAGAAAAAATACTTGCATAGGAAATTGACCCGTGATTTCTTATAAATAAGAAGCACAATCGCGTTTACATATAAATACTTGCAAAGAAAAACCGTATACTAGAATAGACTTGCATACGAAATTAAAAGTATTTTCTATCTGTATAGGAAATTGAACCGTGACTTCCTAAGAATAAGGAGCACAATCGCGTTTACAAATAAATACCTGCATAGAGACGAACGTTTCTACTTTTACTCAATCCAAGCCCTGTTGAATGAAAAAATACTTGCATAGGAAATTGACCCGTGAGTTCTTATAAATAAGAAGCACAATCGCGTTTACATATAAATACTTGCAAAGACAATCCATATACTAGAATAGACTTGCATACGAAATTGTTACGTAGTCTCTTACAGATAAGGAGCATAATCGCATAGTCGGGCGATCGTCAAGCCACCACCGGAGCGAGTCCGACTCCGAGTAGCCGTATAAAATACTTTGAAGTCTTGCAAGTATTTCGGATCGGTACCTGGTGTACGTACTTGGAAGTAAATACCTGGTGTAAATACCTGGTCGCGTAAATACGTACCATCCCTAGGGTGGATCGCTCTGAAGTGCCTGTAAATCCCCGTGTGTGTGTAGGGGATCAGCGGAGTACAGCAGTGAGGTTGCAGCCGGCTCCGCCAGGGGGCGCCACCAGCATCGAGGCTCACTTCGTGCGGCAACGGCGACAACAGCAGAGTCCAGAGGGCAACGGGACATCAGCAACATCATCAAGAGTGACGTCACGGCCAGTGACGACACACTCAGCGGTACCAGCAGTGACATAGGAGCAACGACGTCTTTGGAGAAGGTTTGGCAGACAAAACCGTGAGTTTCAACCCAATGTAATTAATTGGTAGACTTTAAATTTCTCTCAGTGAATTTTGAAGATCAGTTTAGTGAAAATACAAAGTGCTCGAGACTTTTAAGATTTTAGTAGTAGACTTAGAATAAATTGCAGATAAAGTATTCTGGCGGGAAAACTATGCCCGATTTGTCTAAATTTAAACTTCTTTTGCATTTGATACGTAATTAATTCTCAATATTAATTACGTAAGTATTATATGTTCTATGTTTATCGTGTTTAATTGAACACTTTTAAATATTTAATGGTTTTGTGTATCGACTTGTAATTTTTCGTCGGTTGCATTGTATTGATTTATTAAAATACCTCTGTAGCGTTTGTACACAATGGAGTCCTTGAGTAAATTGCAAATAAACAATAAATTGGTAATAGAAAAAGGTAGAATTAACTTTAAAAAATCACCCAAAGATCGACTCACACAAAGTTACATTGAGACTAGATTAGAATCTTTAGAGGTACAGTGGAAACAATTTGTTGAAACGCATATGCGCATAATAGAAAAGGCAACCGACGAGGAATTAAAAAAGAATGTGTATTTTACGGCGGAAATATATGATGTTACTGAAGAGTTGTACATATCATATAAGTCCGAATTAAAAGAGCACTTACAACAAACTTGTCCGCTTAAAAGTGCAAATCCTAGCAATAATAACCAATCTACTCAAAATAATTCAAATGTGAAATTGCCACAAATTAGCTTGCCTACGTTCACGGGGCTATATTCTGAATGGGTCACATTCCGTGATTTATTTACGTCACTAATTCATAAAAACGTAACATTAGATGACGTTCAAAAACTCCATTATCTAAAAGGTCATCTCTCAGGCGAAGCAGAACAGTTGCTTCGACACATTCCTGTAACTGCATCTAATTACAATGAGTGTTGGTCAATTCTAAACAAACGATTTGACAATAAAAGATTTTTAGCTAACTGTATGCTCAAACGGCTTGTCCATCAATCGTCCATTAGTAAGGAGTCTTCGACCAATATTAAAATGTTGTTAGACACGACGGTTGATTGTTTACATGGTTTACGCAGTCTAGGCATTGACGTCAGTTCATGGGATGCAATTGTTGTATATTTAAGCTCCGAGAAATTAGATAGCGAGTCCCGTAAGTTGTGGGAATTAAGAATTAGTTCAAGTACTAACGATGACCTACCAACGTTTGAGGAGTTCAAAACTTTTATGGAGTCTAGGTTTAGGGCCTTAGAGTATTTAGACCCTAAAGCAAACAAAAGTGCTAAAAATGAAAATAATGCTAAATCTTTTCATGTCGCCTCTCAAGGTTGTGTATTATGTTCTGGCGATCATAAATTGTGTCATTGTAAACAATTTACTAAGAAAAATTGTGATGAGCGTCGTGAATTTGCCCGAGTCAGTAAGCTTTGTTACAACTGTCTAGGGACGAACCATTCCGTCTATTCTTGTCGTCAGCGTACCAAATGTCACCTTTGTAAGAAGAAGCACCACACACTGCTTCACCCAAAATCAACTGCTAATGCTGCTGAAATTGTTGATGGTTCAGCAGAAACGAAGGTGGTAGCTGCGAATGCAGCCACCTCTTCCAGTCAAAGCGATACCAAACCCATTTGTTGTTTTGCGGATGTTCACAACCATGGTCTGCTAGCCACAGCCTTGGTCAACGTTGAGTCGAGAACCGGTACTGCTGTTGTGTTAAGAGCTCTAATGGATCAGGGCTCTCAAGTCTCTTTCATCACAGAGGCTGCAGTACAGTTGCTTGGACTGAGAAAAACACCTGCTCGCACTGACATATTTCGACTAGGCGATGACGAGGGACACTCAATGCCCTCTAAGTGGATAGTTAGGTTTAAACTACAGTCTCGTGTAGATCCCACATTTGTCTTATATGTAGATGCGTATGTATTGAATAAACTCACATCTCATCTACCAGAAAGGAAGATTATTCAGGTATCGGCTTCGTTCTCGTCCTTAAAATTAGCTGATCCGACTTTCGATACGCCAGGGAAAATTGATTTACTTTTAAGTACGCGTGTGGTCGGAGAAGTTATGTTGGACGGTTTAGTCAAGGGTCCGCCGGGATCTCCAGTCGCTCAGAAGACTCATTTGGGATGGATCCTGTCAGGCGAGATCCCATCGTCGGCAATCTCTAGGTCAGTATGTTATCATACTGTAGTTCAGTCAGCGGATGTCAATGACCTTTTGCGTAAGTTTTGGGAGTTGGAGTCAGAGCCCTCAGTTCGTAGCGTGATCTTTACTGAAGAAGAACAAAAATGCGAGGATTTCTATTCCAAAACCACCAAACGCGACGCGACTGGGAGGTATGTCGTAAAACTACCATTCAAAACCGATTTACCCTGTTGCACGTCTGGTGGATCAGAGGTCATTGCCCGTAGGCGCTTTATCAACCTAGAGAAAAGATTAGTAAAAGAACCGAAATTTAGGACACAGTATAGTGCAGTCTTAAATGAGTATATTGATCTGGGACATGCTGAAGTTGTTCCCGAAATAGAGTTAGGTAAGAATGCGTGCTACCTACCACATCACGCGGTGGTGCGTGAGGATAAAAGCACCACTAAAGTTAGGGTCGTCTTTGACGCTTCATGTTCAGGCCACAATAGTGTATCATTGAATACAGAGTTAATGGTTGGCCCAACCCTACAACCCGAGCTGCGTCAAACTATCATGCGGTGGCGATGTCACCCCATAAGTTTGGTTGCAGACATAGAGAAAATGTACCGTCAGGTAAAGGTTGCAATCGAGGACGCTGATTATCAGCGCATTCTGTGGCGCGACAATCCAAACGCTGAACTGAAGCATATACGGTTACTGCGTGTTACTTTTGGAACGTCCTCTGCGCCATACCTAGCGGTCAGGTCTCTCCAGCAACTAGCTCGAGACGAAGGAAGTGACTTTCCTCTAGCGGCAGACAGAGTCCTTACATCGTTCTATGTTGATGACCTGTTAACGGGCTGTCAGTCTACCGCTGAGGGAGAACTTATTTATCATCAGCTGAATCAATTGTTAGCTCGTGGGGGCTTCAAACTTCAAAAGTGGTCCAGCAGCAGTGACGAATTGTTATCCAAAATGAATGAGGATACTGCTGGGCAGGACAATCTCGATATTAAGATGGATGAGCTCACAAAAATATTAGGATTAACTTATCAGAGAAAGTCAGATGAGTTTAGATACGTTGTGCAACTTCCTCCACCTGAAACCTCCATAACCAAGCGAAAGGTAATCTCTGACATCGCTCGCTTATTCGACCCTCTTGGCTGGCTCGCGCCGGTAATAATAACAGCCAAGGTGTTTATTCAACGCCTGTGGTTAGCGGGATCCGAATGGGACGAGGTACTTCCAGATCACCTCTTAAAGGAATGGCTTAGTTATAGAGACAACCTTTATCATCTTAGGAACTTCCGTCTGCCACGGTGGATTCACACGAGTCAACTCGACGTCTTGCTAGAGTTGCACGGATTCTCTGACGCATCTAATGTTGCTTACGCAGCCGCTGTCTATGTTCGGTGTATTGATGCTAATGGTCGAGTTCATGTTAGTCTTATCGCAGCTAAGACCAAGGTGGCCCCTGTCAAACAGGTATCCATACCTCGTTTAGAGTTATGCGGCGCATTGCTGCTTTCAAAACTTCTGCGTGAAGTTTCCGACACCTTGGGTATCTGTAAAGAATACATGCATGCCTGGACTGACTCGACAGTGGTGCTCGCCTGGTTGAGCAGCCACCCCAGCCGCTGGAAAACATTTGTAGGCAACCGAGTGTCTGAAATACTTACCGTTATGGAAAATAGTCAGTGGTCGCATGTCCAGTCCAATGATAATCCTGCAGATATCGCGTCGCGCGGCGTGAATCCTGCAGAGTGCGTTGACCTAGAGTTGTGGACACAGGGACCTAGTTGGCTGAAAAATAAAGAGATTAATTATAGTAGAAGGGAAATTAAAGAAACTAACCTAGAAGAGAGGAAATCAGTAGTAGCATGCAATATAGCAGTAAAGGAAACAAGTGAGGATACCATAATTTCAAAATATTCGTCTCTTAGAAAACTTACAAGAGTAGTAGCCTATTGTAAAAGGTTCTTAAAGTTTAAAAATAAAAATTATAGCACTAAATTCAGTAAATTTCTAACACCTTCTGAAATTCAAGGGGCATTACTTACCTGCATTAAATTATGTCAAGGAGAACATTTTCAATCAGAGATAGATAGTTTAAAGACAAAGGGAGAAGTAAACAAAAAGGGAGTACTTACCTCGCTCAATCCATGCCTGGATCAGGAACAGATTTTGAGAGTTGGCGGTAGGTTGCACAGGGCCAACCTTCACGAAGACTCGAAGCATCCTATAATTCTTCCTCGTAAGTCACATTTAACTCACCTCCTAATCGCTGACGCTCATGAGAGAACGTTGCACGGTGGGCCTCAGTTAGTTCTTAATTATTTACGATCCAAATATTGGATAATAAATGCAAAGAGTGTCGTAAGACAATACGTGCGCAAATGTGTCAGTTGCATCCGTCATTCATCTCGGTCTGTACATCCTTTAATGGGGTCATTGCCCTCTGCTAGGGTCAATGTTAGCCGACCTTTCTTTAGAAGTGGCGTTGACTATGCAGGTCCTATTAGTATCCGTCCTACAAAGGGTCGCGGTTATCACTCGACCAAAGGATACATTTGTTTGTTCGTGTGTATGGCTACTCGGGCCATACATTTAGAAGTCGTCAGTGACATGACATCTCAAGCCTTTTTAGCAGCCTTTAAGCGCTTTATAGCGAGAAGAGGCCATTGTGGTGAGATGTGGAGTGATAATGGCACTACCTTTGTTGGAGCCAACAAGGAATTAAAGGCGCTGTTACGCCACGAAAGGTCCGGCATAGCAGCTGATATTGCCGATTGGTTGGCAACCAACGGGACAACTTGGAGCTTCATTCCACCTCATTCTCCGAACTTCGGAGGTCTTTGGGAGGCTGGAGTGAAGTCAACAAAACACCACCTCAAAAGAGTAATTGGTACAAGCACACTCACTTTTGAGGAAATGGCAACAACACTTGCTCAAATTGAGGCCTGTCTGAACTCCAGGCCTATTTCTGCAATCAGTACTAGCCCAGAGGATCCATGCCCATTAACACCGGGTCATTTTCTGGTTGGCGAGCCTTTGATTCTCGTACCCGAAATTAACTTCGAAAATTCAAATATCACTACGTTAAGACGATGGCAATTGACTCAACGTATGGTTCAAGACTTCTGGCGTAGGTGGTCTCGTGAGTATTTGTGTCAGTTCCACCAAAGGAACAAATGGATTCATAAAACCTTAGAACCAAAGTTGGGTGATGTAGTGTTGGTCATGGAAGATGATCTTCCACCTGCCAGATGGCTCTACGGTGTTATTACAGAAAAGCATACTGGCTCGGACAACATCACAAGGGTTGTCTCTTTGCGCTGCAAGGGTTCGATAATAAAAAGACCTGTGTCAAAGTTAATTGTGTTGCCTATCACCCAATAATTTGTGCTTACCTTATAAATAGTTGTAAGTTCTTGTTTACTGTTATTTCTATTCATGTTAAGGATTATGTAATCGTTGGTTAAATTACAATTTAAGGTTATCATTAAGAATTTATGTTCTTTTATGTTTGTTATTTAGTTGTTCAAATCATACAGTCCACTAGTGTTTAACTTCCCACCGAATTGTTGTCACATGGTGGGCGGTCAGTTAGTTTTGTTTTGTTTAAACTAAATTCTGGACATTCTGTCCATGGTGGGCGGGATGTTCGATCGCGAGTCTGATCGCAAGTTTACTCGAACGATCAATAGATGGCGTTGTTAGGAAAGAGCGCCATATATTATAACGCGGTGTCAAGATTTTCCGCCGATGAATGACATCAGTTTGATTTTTTTGAATATATAGTACTTGCTCATTACGGAGATAGTTGTTTTATTTACAATAAGTTCCCCGGGCTGTTGTCGAGTGCCAACCACTGCCTAAGTGACATGACCATGACGCAGCACTAATGCCGGCAAAATAACGGCTTATGCAAAAGTCATTAGCTAATGCATTAATTCGGCTGCAGAAAATTAACCCATAATTAAAAATCATTTAAGAAGCTACCTTTCTTTTTGTGTATAGCAGTGCTTCAACTCGGAATGTTTCCTGTGAGTTATTATGTAAGATAAAACGTGATCACCGATCCCCATTATGTTAATTCGAGACAGGTATGCGACCATTAGTTCAAGGTGTCAGACTAAGATCACGACGCGCCGTGTGTCGAATCCTTTATTTTTTTTAGTCTTTGGTCTTTTAAGCTCGGATATTATGAAGGTTTGATAGAGAAATTTAATAATTAAATTATCACGTTTAAGTGGCGGTCAGAAACATACTGAGTAACTTCATTAATTTATGCAAATCATCATATGATTCCTCTTACTCCACGCAGAGCGGAAGGGAGTGTCAAACTTCTACTGCCTAAAACTAAAACCCATCCTGCTTGCTTTCCAGGCTTTGCTATATCTCGTTAGAAGCAAATTAGCAAACATCATTGCTTTGTGAACTTAAAACGCCAAAGGCCTACCTAAAAGTGGTGACAGACTGACATAAAAACCGCTAACTAACCCCTAACCCTATTTTTAAGTCACATTGAATGCACCCATTGCTGACAATTTTACATTATTACCAGCGCACTTTGGTCTACTGCTTTAGCCGGGTGTATTCTAAAATTTTTAATATTTCATTAACATTTTTAACAGTGTAGAGTAGTGTAATAAACAATAGTAACATAAAAAATTCTATTTCTCCGTAAAAACACTGCCACCTTGCTACGTATCCCGACATATTACAACATCCATTATGGTGGAAGGGTCCGGCATGGCTAGCCTCCTATGACAATATGTAGATATATAGTGTTAATACTAAATATTGTTCTGTCGTATTAGTTTGGTATGGAAAGTAGGTAAGTACTGATAACATTCTGTACAGAAATACACGCTAATAATTTCCCAATCATACCAAACTACCCTCAAAGTCCAAAATAATGAACCGTAGCTAGTAGCTAATTGAGCCACGTTTACCAATATCGCCGTGTCGGTTACAGCATCGCTTCCATATTACAAAGGCTTGCTGCGTTGAAACCAGCCAGGAATGTCAGTGTCTACACATCATTCACTATCATTTTGCCCCGGTTTAATATGTCATGTTTGGTATCTGAAAACCGCGCCGTGAACGATACTTAGCAATACATATTCGTGATATAAGTTTGTATTGGGTTTAATACTGATTAGGTTATTGTAGTTTTCCATTTTAAGAGAAGTGATGTTTTTGGTCCACTGAGCAACCATTGACGGCTCTCAAAACGGTAAAGGGAAAGATCATCACAGTATCTGCACTCTATAGAACTAAACATTCGAAAACATGTGTTATGCACCATCTCTCCATGAACCTAGTTAGAAATGTAATTATGATTTAATATTATATTTATGCTTACAATCAATATGCAATTATTACTTTTGTAAAATATTTTTGTGCCTGACGGTACATTTGATAAAAAATTGCTTTGATTTAAATTATTCGAATCGGGGGCGTCGGCCACAGGTGCCTCGACCACTGGGGGCCTAAGCCACGGACCCAATGCGCCAAAGTGGTCAACGCTGAAATACTCGCTAGAAGACATGCTGGTTTTTTCTTGAATATATTCAATTAATTTTTTAATCCACCAGCCCGTACCTACTGGTCCCGGGTGGTGAAGTATGGGCCATTTCCTGTCATGGAGAGGAGGCCATGTCCTAGCAGTAGAAACGTAGGCTATTTATTTTACGTAATTAATTATTTAGATTTAAACATTTTGAAGTCAGTCATGTGTTAAAGTATCATTGCACAAAAAAGCACAAAAATATTTACTTAAACAAAAGAATATTGTTAGTACACATGAATTAGGTTAGCCCCAGTAAGAGACGAGTATACTAGTACATGTGTGGGGACAGTCACGATCTTCCCTTAGAAGGTAGCTGAACAATGATTAACATGTATGGCTAGGCACCCTGCCAATGAATGCGACTGATTTTGAAACATTATCGGAAAAGCTAAATTCTGTATGAAACAGAAAGCTTAATACTTTAATTCTCGGAAATTATCGAACCGTCAAAAATAATCGCAAGTTAAGCAATACGGTTGGTTGTTGAATTGACATTAAACCATTAACAGCGGTTAACGCGCGTTTGGTTATGAACAAAATATGTACAGATGTGCGTAAGAGCAATTTAATTGTTTTAAAACCCTAACATAAAATTCTGGCCACTCCGTTATAAATAGAGGGTGTGCTGCACATGTCAATAACAATCGCGTTTGTAAACAAGCACATCTGTCAAACATGTCAAACCTAATTTACGTCATAAGTGATAGTTAAAGTGACGGGACGCGTTGGAAATAAATCGATACTTATATTTATCGAATTATTTATTTCACACAAGTGTACCAGGCTAGCCTCACACGGTCTTATTCTGCTAATTTACACAAAACCATGAAAATAATAATAAATTCGTTTATTTCAGATTTTGTACCCATTAAACAATACATTGTTAATCTATAGGTGCTAATATTAAAAAGCGGAAAAGTTAGTTTGTTTGTTTAAACGCGCTAATCTTCTAAAGTACTGGATCGATTTTGATTAAATCTGGTATGAAAGTAGCTTATAGCTTGACTACAAAAAAGGAGGGTTATATTTTTATCGTTATAAAGTCGGCGTCATAAAGTCGACGGCTAGTTAATTACATATTCAAACCTTTCTCATGAATACTATGTTACTGTACTATACAGTGTAATTACTATCCATTTGTGAAAGTCGCATGAAAATATGTTTAGTAATTTTTAGTTTACCGCTTACAGATAGACGCAGCGGGAGACTTTGTTCTACAACATGTACCTATGGCTATTTAATTGACTTCTTATAAAAGCTAAAATGTCGATAATAATGTCGATATTTAAAGCAGTTTCTTTCTTAGTGTCCTTTATGGAATGGTCGTACGGAGGTACAACTGATGTAAATTTCAATTAGAGCTTCATTTTGTTGGCCTTTAATGTGAATTACTTTTCCGTGTAAAGAGGAATACATTAAAGGGAGCAAATGAATTGGAGATAATTAATGCCGGGAGTGGGATTATGTAAGAATTTACGAATTGTATTGTGTTTAAATGGAATCATTGTGAGTGTTAATGGATTTTATTTCAATGAAATTCCTCAGTGATTTTTACGTCATTAAGGATTTAATAAATTCCAACTCAAAAAGAAATTCCTTGAGTTTTTTCTGTATGTATTTAAAATTGTTTTGCGCGACTTACGTTACTGAACCGTATGATCAATACTTACAGGTACAATTAAATATGAAACCAAGCTTTTATTATAACTTAAACTTGGCATTCATAACATAAAATTGAGAGAGCCCCAGTAAGTAACAAAAGTACTTTATAGTTTGTATTTCAACAGAGTTTTTAGTTTCTCACAATAAGATACTAACCAATATTTAAAAGTATTTACAACCATTCGTAAATGACAATACATCTGTCCCATTAAATCATTCCAGCTTTTCGAAAAACCGTAAAGAATCCATCAGGTGGGTTTTATGTTATGGGCTGTAACGTAAAAGGCTATTTGACTGTTTCAAACCTGGATCATTAGGCTCTCGTTCCAGGTTTATGTCCGAAATGCTGAAGACGATCGAAATAAAATGAAGACGTGGTCCGTGAACAGCGGTGATTTGAGTATGATCGCTTGCTTATTTTTTTCACCGGTTTGGTATTTAACAGGGTGGTTTCTAAACGGTCACTGTTAATATTGGTAATACTTTTGATACGTGCTGGCTATTTGCAAATAGAAAATTGAATTTCAATTTAAAAAGAACCTTTGCAAAAAACGGCCTATGATAGACGATATTGACATAATTATGTCAACAAAATTGATAGCTAATGTGAAAAGAGTAATTAAGGCACCTAGTTTATTTTGTATCGATTATTGGCTATTCACTTTACTTTTTTATGTTGAAAGTTTGAACAACGTGCTACTGACGTTTTCTTCATTAAAATTCTGAACGGTTTTAATACCTGTTATAGCTTTAACTGAGTTTAATTAAGAAATATTAATTCAGCATTAGTTAACGTTCATCAGAGCTGTAAAATTAAGTTTTAGTTTCGTGACAAACTTTTGGGTTGATTACATTTCAAAGATTTATTGCAGGCTGTCGATTGATATACGAATATGTTCTTTGAGAAGTTTCTTAAAATAAGTATGAGAGTCACCCAGGTCGACGGCGCAATCAACGGCAATGTGTGGTGATGGGGACTGTTAGGGCCATTGCTTGCCGAGATTACGGGAATTAAGGAACAGTGTGGATTTTTAGTCAGTAGAAGTCTGAGTCTCCCTTCCGGTCCACTGAGAGAATAATTTCCTCAACACCACCTGGGAAGCACGAAACGCCTTGGCAAGACTGATGTCCTGTCTTCTGACTACCCGTAACGAATGTCAAATGACAGCCAGATGTACAAATGACAGCCAGATGTACAAATGACAGCCAGATGTACAAATGACAGCCAGATGTACAAATGACAGCCAGATGTACAAATGACAGCCAGATGTACAAATGACAGCCAGATGTACAAATGACAGCCAGATGTACAAATGACAGCCAGATGTACAAATGACATCCAGATGAACAAATGACAGCCGGGACCAACGGCTTAACGTGCTTTACGAGGCACGGAGGAATCTTGATATGATAAGAACCCATCCGCGGACCGAAATGTACAAGCGCGTTATTATTAGCTTATATGGAGTCCGAAAACATAACTTCCTTTATCAGTGCAGCCAGTATTAGGTATTGGAAAGGAATATAAAGGGCGGTAAGTAAGGAATTACGATCGAGGCTCTAGTAGAAGCTCGAAGTCGGAGACTGAGGGCTTTTTGAGTCGAGGTTCGTAATTCCCGTACCACCCGTGAAACACAATATTTTTCATCACATTTGCGAGTAAATAAATAAAATTATAGGGCAGAAAAAACTTATTTATTAAAATTTATATTCAGTGTACATTAAATTGTTTTTGCTGCATGGATAATATCTGGCGGTGTTGCATTTAAATCACACTCATCGGACGACGCCGACGATATTTTTTATAACTTTTTTACTTGTCTTCAAATACAAAAGTTAAATAATTATGAATTATAGCTTTAATACACAAGTCAGCACAACTATTATTACGTAACTTACGAAATAACTGAACTTTTTTTTAAGCGAATGGCGGGCTTTATGCCCACACCACAGATTATACAAATGTTTCGTTCAGAAACGTTAAGGGCAAATACTTACGTAGGTATACTGCCATGACGGAGTGAAAAAAATAAAAATAATTTCGACGATTTGAGCCTTTAACAGGGCTGCCAAGTCCAGCAAGAAGGTTTTGCGGAGGGCTCGGTTTGACCACGTTAGCCGAATGGGGAACAAACTCGCTTCATACCCTGCTGGAAGCAAAGCGTTTTGGTCCCTGGCAAAGTCGGTCGAATCGAACTTCTGTCGCCCCTCACTACCACCACTGCTCAAACCTGACGGGTCTCTGGCTCACTCCGCTGAGGAAAAAGCAAACTTGTTTGCCGCTCTCTTCGCGGAGTCTTCGCGTCTGGATAGTAGTGGCGCTCACCCTCCTGATGCTCCTATTGGATGCGAGACGTGTATGTCGGACATTCACATCCATCAGAAGGACGTCCGTAGAGTGCTGCGTAATCTTGACGTGAACAAAGCTAGTGGCCCCGACGGGATACCAGCAATTGTTCTTAGAACTTGTGCACCTGAGTTGTCTCCAATCTTGACACGCCTGTTTCGCCTTTCGCTAGAGACTGGAAAGGTGCCGAAGGCATGGAAGCTGGCTAACGTACAGCCTGTACCTAAAAAGGGCAGTCGTGCTGACCCGGCCAACTACAGGCCTATTTCGGTCACGTCCATACTCTGTAAGAGTATGGAGCGTGTACTTAATAGTAAGCTCCTGGCATACCTAGAAGCCAACGACATCCTCAGTGATCGGCAATACGGCTTTCGCAAAAACCGGTCAACTGGGGATCTTCTAGCGTATGCCATTCATATCTGGAGTGAGGCCTTGGAGAGGCAAGGGGAAGCACTTGCTGTTTCCCTTGACATCTCCAAGGCTTTTGACAGGGTCTGGCATGATAGCCTTATTGCTAAGCTTCCTTCTTTCGGTTTACCCACTCAACTTTGCGTTTGGATTGAAGACTTCCTGAGGGATCGGTCCATTCGAGTAGTCATTGATGGCTGCTCGTCTGGCCAATTGGCAATTAATGCCGGGGTCCCTCAGGGGTCTGTTCTCTCAGCAACTTTATTCTTGCTGCACATTAACGATCTGCTAATGCCCGGTACCTTTGGGTATGCAGACGACAGCACAGTTTCTGAGAGATATGTGTCCAGCGCGCGAGCTGGTGGGTCACAGATCCAGTCTCTACGTGAGGACATGGTTGGGCGCTTGAACTTGACCTTGAAGGCTGTCTCCGAATGGGGCGATGCCAACCTGGTCAGGTTTAATGCAGCTAAGACCCAGGCGTGTCTCTTCTCCGCAAAAAGGAGCCAATTCGAACCAGCTCCTACTTTCCGTGGTGTAACCGTGCCGATAACCGATCATATTGAGCTTCTTGGGGTGACTTTAACGTCCACACTCAATTTTGGCCCGTATATCGAGGCTAAGGCTCAGTTAGCATCAAAAAAGTTGGGAATCCTAGCCAAGGTGAGACGGTACTTCACACCGGAACAGCTGCTCAAATTGTATCAAGCCCAGGTTCGGTCGTGTATGGAATACTGCTCTCATCTTTGGGATGGATCTGCGAAATACCAACTGGACGCGCTTGAGTCTATTGAGAAGCGGGCCAAGAGACTCATTGGCAACGATGCACTGGTCGAGTCAAAGCTCCAGAGCCTTGAACACCGAGGGCGAGTTGCAAGTCTATCGGTTTTCTATCGGTTACATTTCGGGGAGTGTGCGATGGAATTACACAATCTAATTCCGCCAAGCCCATTCCATCATCGAACTACGAGACAAACGGCGAAGCGCCATCGTTACATGGTGGACATCCCACCCATACGCACAAAACGTTTTGGGAATACCTTCATTGTGCGTACGGCTAAGGAGTGGAATTCCCTGCCGGAGTCTGTGTTTCCCGATAGCTATAACCTAGGAGTCTTTAAGTCCAGAGTGAATAGGTTACTTTTAGGTAAGCGTGCTCCATCTTCGATCACATCATCACTTACCATCAGGTGAGATAGTGGTCAAACGCGAACCTATTTTCAATAAAAAAAAAAAAAAAAATATATATTACGAACCTTAGTTGAGTATTTAAGTAACATGTAGCGAGATTGCAATGACATGTTTAGATAAAATTTTAAGAAAATTTTTCAATTGCGTGTAAACTCCTTGCTTGAACTTGCATGACTTGTGTGCTGCGCTATAAATAAAAAAAATTACTTACCGACCTTGGGTTTCATGACAAAAAGAAAGCCCGAGGGTTTTATATGGGGCATTACGGCCAAGTTAACCTGTATGTTTAGATACTGTTTACGTGCAAGTGTGATGATAAGTATCATACTTGAGTGCACATAACTGAATGACCTCGGTGCAACCGTACCTACTATTACAATGTAATACCATTATAATCTATTTTCCATATACCTAATTAATCCACAAAATACATCCATAAATATAATGCACACTGAACCATAATCGAATCTATAAACGAGAGCATTAACATTATCACTAAACCGGTTCGAACTGCCTAATAAACCAAATAATCTGATTGAAAATATCAATTCGTCCCCAAATGGACTCGATACACAGTTTAATTAAAACAACGAGCAGCTTAATTTAAAGTTGGGTAATAGAAATTGGTATTATCGATATTAGCCCATCACTATCCTATTAAAGCCTATCAGCTCCCCTCTTGGGTTGAATGAGTACTTGATGTACCCGCATAAAAATAATTAAAACGACAGACACTTGTCTGGGCAAACATGATCAGCTGTTTGTCTTGTGAAGCCTTTGAGATGTGTTTTACCCGAGTGCCGTGAAGCTTAGAGGGTGGAATGGTTTTGAGATTAAATTAATGATTGAATGTACCTAATAACATCAATGATTATAAAGGGTTATTGGTAAAACACTAACAACCTCGCAGGACTGTATTTAATTACTAACATCATAAACAACTTTCGTTCTATGACTTTTTAGAAAACATAATACATTTACCAAAAACAAACCTTCAAGATCTTCAGCACTGCCTTTTGTACTATCAGTTTACCTACATTACTAGCGCTTTTTTTTTGTTTTCCAGACAGCGTAACATTTAGAGCATTCAATTGAAACATTTTTATTTTTACATACAAAATTCTGCTTTTTTATAGTTGATAGGCTTGCGTTTGACCATAATCTCACCTGATGTTGCGGTGATGGGGTCGAAGATGAAGCACGCTTGCCTAGAAGTAACCTATTCATTCTTGACTTAAATACTCCCAGGTTTTAACTATCAGGAAACATAGATTCCGGCAAGGAATTCCACTCCTTAGCCGTACGCACAATGAAAGTATTCCCAAAATGTTTAGTGCGTATGGGTGGAATGTCCACCATATAACGATGGCGCATCGCCGTTTGTCTTGTAGTCCGGTGATGGAACGGGCTTGGTGGAATAAGACTATGCAATTCCATCGCACACTTCCCGAAACGTAACCGATAGACAACTGATAGGCTTGCAACACGTCGCCGATGTTCTAGGCTCTGGAGATTTGTCTCGACCAGTTTCTCGTTGCCGATGAGCCTTTTGGCCCGTTTCTCTATAGACTCAAGTGCATCAAGCTGGTATTTGGCAGATCCGTCCCAGAGATGAGAGCAGTACTCCATACACGACCGAACTTGCGCTTGATAGAGGTTGAGCAGCTGTTCCGGTGTGAAGTACCGTCTCACCTTTGCTAGGATTCCCAACTTTTTGGCAGCCAATTGAGCCTTAGCCTCGATAAACGGATTAAAATTTAGGGTGGATGTCAACGTAACCCCAAGAAGCTCGATGCGATCAGTTATCGGCACGGTTACACCACGGAAAGAAGGAGCCGGTTGAAATTGGCTTCTTTTTGCGGAGAAAAGACACGCCTGGGTCTTGGCAGCATTAAACTTGACCAAGTTGGCGTCGCCCCACTCAGAGACAGCCTTCAAAGTTAAGTTCAAGCGCCCCACCATTGCCTATCGGAGAGACTGGACTTGTGACCCACCAGCACCCGCGCTGGAAATATATCTCTCAGCAACAGTGCTGTCGTCTGCATACCCAAAATATAATGAATTATTAAGTCATACAACAAAAGTTCAAACGTAGTCCTGAGAGGTTGTTAGTATTTTAGCAATAACCCTGTCGTGCATATACACGTAATACCTACACAATAACACACGTAAAGTTTAGTTGAAAATCAGCGTCAGGCACTTTGGTGTTGTGCAAGACAACACCAAAGTGCCTTACGTTGATTTTGTTGAACTGGGCTTGTTTGGTACAGCCGTGATGCACATACAATGCTTTTTTATTTAAATAAGGTTTAATTAACTTAAACTACCAACGCGGTAGGCCCAGGAGGAGATGGCGTGACGAACTAGATTCCTACATGAAGGGTTGGTCAGATGTGGCAGTAGACAGAGAAAAGTGGAAGGAAGGAAGGGAGGCCTTTGTCCTACAGTGGGACACTACAGGATTATAATAATAAATAATAATAAGTATAATTATTTAATTTTACCAAAAAATACTTTGCAAAAATAATTTCTCCTTCAAATATCAGTACCAAGTGCTGTTACTCGTAACTTGTTACACCGAACCCGTTGGCCCCTAGAACTAAACAATACTATCGTCATTATAGGGCCCGCACAAAGTTAAATATTTACTACCCCCATGGCAGGAAGTATGTGCTTGAACAAAGACAATTATGGTTGCAACGGTCCAGGATGAGGTGGGAAAGGAGTTACAGCTGCTTGCTGTTGTTATATTAAAGTATTAGCTAATGCATGCGACTTCGTTTGCGAAGATAATTCGTACATTTTCCCGGTATATAAAATACGAATATATTACTCTCTAGCCCCTTTTATTTATTTATGTACACACATGAAAAATAAGAAAAAAAAAAACAAATACAGATATTTCTGGGTGGGAAAATCATCAAATGACTCCTCCCGCTGTGAGTGGAGTGGAAGGGAGTTCCTTCAGTTGCCCTTGCGTTCCGGGGCCGCGGTATCTCGTTAGAACACTCCCGCAACCCCGGCACTCTCAACTGTCTCCATACCAAAATAACATATGTCTATTGCTCCGTTACTTGAAAGAAGAAATTGAACAAATACATTTTCGCGTTTATAAAATTAGTATGGATTACTGTCCATTAGTATCCTAACTAATCAATTCTTATATCTACGTACCTATTATAAATGTTTTCTGTCATGTTATTTGGGAATTTAGGACGTTTTGTTACCTTGCACTCCTTACTTCAAAATGTGGCTTTATGTTTGAGAAATGAAGAGGGAGCTTTGAAGATGCTTGCTTTTTACTTTATGGGCTGATTGGTAAACATATATTTGACCCATCGTCCTTTTATTGCAATATTTATTCTTTGCTAGTATCTGTATAGGAACTGACAGAGAATGTCTTAAAAACCTGTCTTAAAACTTCGAAAGGAACCAAAATCATCTCTTGTAACGCACACACAATCTATTTAACTGTAAAGCGGTATGAAAGACGATTTTAATGTTAAATTAAGCATTAAAGTTCTTTCTTATCTCATGCAATTATCTCTTAGCTAGCTCCACTAGACAAAGAAAACAGGAGGAAAATTAAAAGCTTATTCTTCGCTGTAAAAATTGCAGTTGTTATTTTATTTTGTTGACCGCCGCATAAAACTTCATAAGTATCCTCGAAAACGGGAAATACAAATGGAATTATCATTGAACAACAAAAGAACTCGATCATACCAAATCGGATTCGCATTTTTGACAATTCACTAATTCCACTATTCTTTGCGTCACAATGACATCTATTTTAACTTTTCAACCATCGAGTACATGTTCAAAATTTAAATTAAAACAAAAAAAAAACAATGGCCGTCAGCTGGGCCGGACGGCGCGTTCCGGCCCGGCGAGCGGCGATGCGAGTGCATCCAGCTATGATCGCATACGACTCAACGGGTTCCGTACTTCGTAAATGTTTGGATTGCGACGCACACGTAATTTGATGGCACATTTTTGCATAAAAAACATGTTGCACGTAAATTCATGAATGTGTTTGAAAATAAACAAAAACGACGAGATTAAAGGAAAATATTTAGGTTATTTTTGGTTCTTGTAATAAAATGGGAACACAACAATCGAATAAGTGGGCGATTTGTTTGGATTTTTACGTAAAAACGGTTCTTATTATGAAACCCTTTTAATAGACAAAACATTACCATACATATACATTGAAATATATTTAAATTCATGACGTAAAAATCTGAATATCGAGCAGCTAATATAACTGTGCCTGACCTATCGCAAGTTTCATATCGTGATTTATCGTAAAAAGTCTTAGTAAAGGTCTCGGAGACCGTGCCATGACGGACAAAATACCGGACGGTTTTAGATCGTTGTAAAAGTTTATTTTTGGATCGATAGATACCAGATGTTCCTAATGAGGAGTAGTAAATTCTTTGAGATAGTTAAAGGACACATATGATTTATTTGACAAATAGTTTTTGTAGTAAATTTCAGAGCAAGAATATACTTATAGTCCTTAAACAGCATGCAAATTTAAATTTCGACCCTAACTTAAAGTACGGACGAAGGAAAAAAGTCGGGTGTATTCGTAATCAGAAAACTCACACATCGTTTATTAGAAGGTTCTATGTATTTTTGGGTTCGTATATATATAATAAATTAAATTCAAAATTGGATATTTATTTTCTTAACAGGATAAAATGTAAAAATAGAGTGAAAGAGTACTTATTATCTTTAACTTATGAAGAAACAGAAAAGCTTTTAATAATACCGGTGTAACCAGTGTTCTTTGTGATAAAACTCTTTGACACTACGTGTTTTTTAAGGCTCCTCCAGACGCGAAAATAGGTTTAAACGCGAGTTTTATAATGCGTTAAAGTATATGATTCACTGCAGTTAACACAATCAGAAAAATATATGATATTCTTCAGGATATAATCTAGTTAAGTAGTGTGTTGAAAACATAATACAACAAATTTTAATCCATAGAAAAAAATCACAAAGATACCTCTAAAAAAATCCTTTAACGAATAAAAACCATATTAAAATACATACGATCATTCTGATTTTTTGACAAATTATTCAACAAGAAACATACTAACGAAATAGTGTTTTATTTTTTTAATCCAATCAATACATTTTCTGTAAATCGCGTATTATTATTTCGCAATATAATACGTACGCATGTGTGCGTAAACGCCTGTGTACCGACAGTGCCGGCCAACGCCTGTTGCTATATGGACGTGTCGCTTTTCTCGCCGATTTATTTCGACTCGGAATTGTTTGTAGTTATTGTAAAGTTTCGTCTGTAAATTCATTATTTTATTTATAAATTCATTTTTTATATCAATTTTCTATAAATAATCTTCTTTCTTGTAAATATAAAATACTTTAGGTTAAAATAGCGTAACTTGATTTCAATTTTATTTTATAAATATGGGAAATAAAGTGAAGCCAGTTAAAAGGACTAAAAAACGTTCATATAAATCAAACGCCGTACATATGAACGATGTTAAAAGGTAAGAATATTTTAGATTACTAAATTATTTCTAAAATATTATGACACATTATTGGAACCGTCTCAGTATTGAGCACTTTATTTTACTCGAATACGGTCAGTTATTTCATTACAATTCCTAATTTCTATTAGCGTGTATAGTAGTGAATCGGATTGGCAACCGCCAGTGTCCTGGATCAAACCTAGGGTCTTATTTTGTCTTTTTGTCACTTCTATTTTATTGAAAGTACTTTTATATTATATTTAGATATTTTTGTAAATATTTTGTTGAATCAAAAAAGAAACGTTTTTATTTTTTTATAGGTGAAAGAAAGTCGAAAATGTCAACGCCGAAGTTATTTTCAAAGAGTAAGTATCGACACATTATCTAGGCTATAATAAAGAATAAAACAAAGTAAGAAACATTTTGTTTCAAGACCGCGGTTTATTGATATGGGCAGTAATGTGCATGACAAAATATCTGATTGATCTGAAAATTCAGATGTTGCTTATTGTCATACATAACTAAGTAAGAGAATAGGTATGTACCTAACTATGAATGTTAGTTGCCTAATCTTTTATTTATAGCTCAACAATTTTACGAAATGAATACAAAAAATTGGCCAAGTGAGAGTCAGACTCGCCCATGAAGGGTTCCGTAGTAACTTTAATAATATAATATAATATGTATATTTATATGACGAATAAAAAAAACATTAAAAATTTCTTAAAACTAGCTTATTTACATTTTTACAACTACGCTAAATAACTTTGTTTTTCATAGTGTTTGTATGAATTATAAAGTTATATTTGCGGTTTTAGAAAATATGCTGTATCTCAAAAACTGCTGAACCGATTTCGTTCAAACCAATTTTGGTTGAAAGTTTACATTAAGATCTACAGACATATTTTTTTTTTAATTTTTCACTCCATTATTATAGAAGTTAGAGGGGGACACACACATTTTACCACTTTGGAAGCTTATATCTTTTAAACGATTGACTTCATGAAAAAGCGGTCTTAGAAACCCTCATATCATTTTTAAAGACCTGTCCATAGATACCACACACACATAGGTTTCATGAAAAAAAATATTTTCATTTCTAGTTCCATGTATGGGGGACCCCCCTTTATTTTAAATATTTATTATTATTTTTGTTTCTTAAAATCGGAAAGCGGTTTACAGAATACATCTACCTACTAAGTTTCACATGTATAGTCTTAATAGTTTCGGAATAAAATGGCTGTGACATACGGACGGACGGACAGACAGACAGACAGACAGACAGACGGACAGACATATCGAAACTATAAGGGTTCCGTTTTTTGCCATTCAGCTACGGAACCCTAAAAAATGAAATCTAAAATGTACCAACTTCTGAACCACAGAACTAGAAAAATTAGAATTGACATTTTCACGCAGTTTTAAAATTGACATGGTCACTAAATCTGTCTTAAAACGGGATATTTACTACTATATTTTGGCACAAGTAATATACAGGATGGCAGGGACATCGACGCACAAATGCTTACCAGGGATTCGGTACATGATTCTGGACCCCCTGCGTTGGAATTTTTCGTCGTTTTTTTTAATTTTTCAGGATTTTTCAGTATTTTTTTACAGAAAACTGTATAAAATCATTGTTAATTAAAATATAAAATTCACTTGTTTCACTTGAAACAGCAATGTAAATAAAATTCGAAAGAGCTACCTGATCAGCTGTTTTGCTAGGGTTAATTTGCGAGATCAACATAACTAATCAGGTAGCCTTTTCGAGTTTTGTTTACATTACTGTTTGAAATAAGTGAATTTACTGTTTTGTTATTGCGTCGGATTTTTCGTAATTTTATGAAATTAAGAAAAAGCCGACGAAAACTATCAACGCAGGGGGGTCCAGAATCATGTACTGAATCCATGGTAAGCGGTTGCGCGTAGATGTCCCTGCCACCCTGTATTTGTTGTTTATAGTTTCGTCATGTCTGTCTGTCTGTCTGTCTGTTTCTGTCTGTCCGTCCGTCCGTCCGTCCGTCTTCCGATAAACCGCTTTCCGACTTTGAGAAAAAAAAAATTAAAAAAAATTAAAATACATGGAACCTCCCCATACATGGAAGGCTCCCCATATATGGAACTAAAAACTGAAAATATTTCTTTACATGAAACCTATGCGTGTGTGATATCTATAGACAGGTCTTTAAAAAATGAGATTGAAGTTTCTAAAACCACTTTTTCATAAAGTAAATCGTTTCCAAAGTGGTAAAATGTGTCTCTCCCTCCCCCCCTCTAACTTCTATAATAATGGAGTGAAAAATCTAAAAAAATATATGTCTGTAGATATACACTTTCAACCAAAATCGGTTTGAACGAGATCGGGTTAGCAGTTTTTGTATTACAGCATATTTTCTAAAACCGCAAATATAACTTTGTGATTCATACAAACACTATGAAAAACAAAGTTATTTGGCGTAGTTGTAAAAGTGTAAATAAGCTAGTTTTAAGAAATTTGTAAGGTCTTTTTTTGTCAAATTAATATACATGTTATATTATATTATTATAGTTACTACGGAACCCTTCATGGGTGAGTCTTACTTGCACTTGGCCAATTTTTTTCAGTTGTTTCACAATTGAAACTCGAAACAAATAACAAACATGGTAAATAATGTCCCGCTTTAATTTGTAATGAATTTCATTACCACAAACTTTTTGTATTTTTAGATTGGAAACTGTGGCATCACAGAATGATCACGGTCGTGAAGTTATTGATAAAAGTACATATTCATCTGAGCAAGTACTAGAAGAAACCTTTAATACACAGGTAATATTCAAAACTTCAACCGCACGTTACAGTAACATAATTTTGCGAGTTGTGTAGAATTAGTTTTATAAATAAAAATGGTATAATTCAATTTTAGGTGGCTAGTGCTACTGAAGAAAGTCATTGTGATGTCCAACCTGAAAACCAAGAAACTGATGGGTTAAATTATAGTGCAGAAGTAAGTTATTCCGTGAAAACATACTTATTTAAAATTATTTTAAGTTAAAACAATATTTTATGGTATAAAAAAAAATTATTCATTTATTTTTACAGACGGAAAACTATACTCCTAAAAAGAACATACAAATTGGACGCAGGATTATTAATGTTTCCTATTTTTTTTTAAAGTTGTGTGAGATCTCAAGTCACGGACCATTAGACTGCGGGCTATCTTCTCTTGAGTTAGTTGGTGAAAAGCTTCACGGCTTATCTTCCAAATTTACTTTTTTATGTAAAATGTGTAAACAACAATTTGTTATCATTAACGACAATGATAATTGTTTATCAATAAATACATGTGCTGTAGCTGGTGCAATTTCTATTGGTTGTGGTCATTCTCAGCTACAAGAATTTTCATCAGCCATGAATTTGCCAATGATTTCCCAAAAAACATACCAAAAGAACCACAAATTACTGTCGGAAAACCGGCAGCAACTGGCACAACAGTCCATGGATCAAGCAGCTGAGGAAGAGAAAATTATGGCTATAGCAGAAGGCAGGGTCACAAAGAATGGTACGCCTATCATAGATGTGCTAGCAGATGGTGTGTACGGTAAAAGGTCGTACAAAAAAAATTATTCAGCTTTATCCGGCGCTGCTGCAATCATAGGTAAAAAAACAGGCAAACTTTTATATTTGGGAGTCCGAAATAAATATTGCTACCATTGTGATCGTGCCGAAAAGAAAAAAACAACAGTGCCTGAACATTTATGTTCGAAAAACTATTCCGGTCCGTCCACAAGAATGGAGAGCGAAATTATAGTGGAAGGTTTTAAGCAGTCATTAGCTAGCCACGGTTTGATTTACGGACGACTAATATCTGATGGTGACTCAAGTACTTATTCCAAAATTTTGCAGGCAAGACCTTACCTTGATATTACCGTCGAAAAAGTAGAATGCAGAAATCATTTACTGAGGAATTTTTGTAACAAAATGATGACATTGCAAACTGAAACCAAATATTTAAAAAGTCACAGAAAATTATTGACCATATCGCGAGTTTTGAGCATGAGATCCTGCATAACCAAAGCAATACAAGAAAATAAAAATGATCCCTGCCCAGAAGAGCAAAAATTATTTGAGGACATTTTACAAGCACATCATCACGCTTTTGGAAACCACCTTGAATGCAAAACACATTTCTGCAAAAAAACGGGAGATTTGGAGCAAAATGATGTTCCAAGTGACTTTCAGCTAAGTTCTCTGTGGCAGAGAATTAGTATAATGATACAAAGTATTGCTGGCCATGCTCGAAGTTTACTTCATGACGTGGACAGTAACGTTGTAGATAGGGCATCGAGAACCGGCCCTATTTTAGGAACCGGTTCTTTCGGATCTAAACTCAAGCCGGAACCGGGTACCCGGTTTTTTCGGTTCTTTCGGGTTTTTTCATAAATTCAAGTTGAAAAGGTATGCTTTTCAAGGCTATCTTTTATATAGAATTCCTACTATCAAAACGAATAAAGGGAAAGGATCTAAATAAAACACACTTTATTGGTAAGCAATAAAGTATGGTCAATATTTTATTAAATTATACTTAAATTACCAATTTTCAACATCGTTTAAAGTAGTTTTGGCAACAAACAGTTGTTTATAATTCACTACACTACAGAGATCAAAATGTAGCTACGAAATAATAAAAATTAAACTTTAAAAAATTAAAAATCTTACAAGCTAGAAATAGGAACTTTCACAAATCCACTCAAAATAAATCAAAAAGCACACAAAAGTGGTAAATAAATGATAATAATTAAAAAATATATATATTCCATATGGACTTAACAAAAACCAAACAATAAAATTAATTATTAAATTGAGCATTACTTATTGGGTTTCTTCTTACTGAATAAAAGGAACGTATAAAAATAACTGCGTCTAAAGTTTTGTCGCTTAACGACGAACGGAGTCTATTGCAGACTATCCCGGCGGAAGAAAATATACTTTCCGGCTCCACACTAGTGGGTGGAATTGATAGTAAATGTTGGTAAGCCAGCGATAGGTATCGTCCTCGCTGTCTCTGACCACCATTCTCAAACAGAGCCCTTTCTACCCTTACAGCAGTGTTGATGTCATTTGATGTCGATTCAGGAGCAGAAGCAGTAGCTTGACTTATTTCCTTATTAAGTTCTTCGTCATTTGTTAAAGAAGATACTTGGAAATCATAATTTCATGTTATTTATTAATTTCACAGTGAAGTAACAGTATTTATTTTCTTTGGATAATAACTTGATATTTAGCATCAAGAGTATTATAGAGATAGATAGATAGATAGATAGAATATACTTTATTGTACACCAATAATTGAATCACACTTAAATACCAATATTGTAAAATAGATAATATTATTTCTAAATTTATTTTAAGAGAGAACCGAAGCGACCGGTTCTCCGTTCTACAGAACCGGTTCTTTCAAGGAACCTCAGAACCGGGATTTCCCGGTTCTTCTGGAACCGGGAAAAACCGGTTCCGATGCCCTAGTTGTAGAACGCTATCATAGCATCATAGCAAAATATGTAGGAGGAAAAAGAGTTAATTTTTCCCTCAAAAACTCATATCAGACGCGATGCATTGCGTCAGCAGTGTCGTTCAATGAAGAAAATGCACTTTCGAAGCTTTATAAAAAAATTACCAATAAGAGCCCAAGAGGCAAACTGAAACTGTGGGAAGAAAGAAAGAAGAAACAAAAACTCCTTAGTAAAAGATATATAAAAAGAAAAAGAAGGCTTGTTTTCAGTAAAAAACAAGACGATAAGGATTATGGCCAGTCCTGTGAAAAGCCCGATATAGGTAGGTAGAAATACTGGATAAACTGAAAAACGAGTTTATGAAAAAAATTAAAAAGTCTGATTTGGAACGAGCAACAATTGAAAGAAAAACTGTTTTACAAAGTGATAGTGGAGAATGGCTAGAGATGAGAAGATCGTTATTGACTGCATCCAATTTCGGCAGAGTTATAAAAAGGCGTATTAATACACCATGTGCTAATTTAGTCAAAGATATTCTTTATCGGAACAAAATTGACCACCTGGAATCTATTAGACATGGCCAATTGAATGAAAAAATCGCACTTGCACAATTGGCTGTACAAGAGCGCAAAACGATTAGACCCTGTGGTTTATTTATAAACCAAGAACTATGTTTCTTGGGTGCAACGCCTGATGGATTAATTGGAGAAAATACTGTTGTTGAAGTAAAGTGTCCTTTGACAGCCCACAAAATGGGCCTAGCAGCAGCAATTGAAAATAAAAAAAGTAAACTTCTGGCAAAAAACAAAAACTAGTGAACTAGCCATCAACAAAAAACATGCTTGGTATTACCAAGTTCAAGGACAGCTACACGTAACCCAAAAAAAATATTGTTTGTTTGCCGTATGAGAGAATGAAAAAGAAAAGCTGAAGACGGAAATCATTCAAAGAGATGATACATTTTGGGAAAGAGAAATGAAAGAAAAATTGAAAAAGTTCTATTTAGACTGTATTTTACCTGAGATACTTGATCCCCGAATTTCAAGAAATATGAAAATTCGTGAACCATACGTAAAAAATAGAGATGAAAATACAGATAGAGATAAAAGTGACAAAAAAGACAAAAGCGAAATGGAATGAAAGCAAACTGTTCCGGTGCAGCAGTTTGTTTTTTCTCTGCACGAGCACATACAAGGCAGTATTTGTTTTGGATGCCTAAAAACAAAACTTGTTGTAGTAGAAAACTAAATTTTGAAGATTTGTGACTTGAGTAATTTTTTTCCAAAATTTGTGTATTAATATTGCGCTCCGTATGCGTAAATACGTCAAAAAATCACAAAATAAAATTATAATAATAAGCTTGTTTAATTTTTATGTATCCTTCCTGTTCGTTCACCTGTCCATCCATCCACCCAGTCCGTATCCCACCCTTTCATTCGTCTCTCCTCGCATCCGTAGGTATGTTCACTTCACACGCTGTATTCTTATAAACCGTATATTGCGAAAATAAAAATGACGAAAATAAACTGCTATTTTATACAAAAAGTTTATTCACTTGGAAAAAAATAATTGAAACAGCTGTTTTTATTGCGATTTCAGAGCTGGTGCCATAGTAAAACTTGTTCATAATTATGAGTACAATAACCTCCTTTGGTATTACTTAAACTCTTTTGTAACACCCTGTATATTATTTTTCTTCAGAATCCACCATCAAACTTTTTGGATGTTTGTTTTTTCATTATATTATTCTTGATTCTGAAATAAAATATCTATAGGAATAAAAATTATTGTTTTTAACCGACTTCAAAAAAAAAAGGAGGAGGTTCTCAATTCGTCTTGAACTTTTTTTTTTATGTATGTTACCTCATAACTCGGAGACGGCTGGACCGGTTTGAAAAATTCTTTTTGCGTTTGAAAGGGTATACGTTCTAGTTGGTCCCATTGTTACGAAATCATGATCTGATGTTGGGATCCTGGAGAAATCGAGGGAACTCTTCAAATATTATAGGCACACCTATAGATGTATATATTCAGATGCTATAAAAAAATATTGTAATAATTATGGATAATGGTCTGAAATAAAGATTTATTTAATTATAGCGTTTTGGGTATTTCTTATAGTACCTTGAGCAGTTGCTTTTGAAAATTACCATTTGGGGAAGTTGAACTGATGATGAAGACCACAGATGGCCACTGAAACTACTCAATAATAAGTATTTCATGGATTGCGGATTCGATTACTTAAATATGCATGTTAGACACTTTATACTCGTCACAATGCATATGGTGATGTAGAGCTGATGGTGAAGTACCAGGAGAACTCCTCAAAAATTAACGGCTCTGCATCGGGAAAAGCAATGTTTTGTAAAAGGTGATAAGTAGTTGACATTTTGGCTTTTGTAACTAGATAAATTACAAACAGTCCCACTAAAAAGCGTGAAAAAAATTTTTAGCAAAAAATAGTACCGACTTCCATATAAAAACACTACAAAAGCAAAAATAACTTTAATTTCGGAAGGCGGTGTCAAAAATATAAAAGAAACTACAAAACAAATGACACCGACTACCGAAATTAAAGTTATTTTTGCCTTTGTAGTGTTTTATATGGAAGTCGGTTCTATTTTTTTGCTAAAAATTTTTTTGATAACCTAATGAATTAAATAAAAAATAAGAGAACAAAACTATGCACATATTTTAAAATAATAACAACACGAAAATATGTAAATATCTATACATACATAATATTTAATAAATAAGACATCAAAAAGCTATACCGCGAATGAGATTCGATCTTGGTGATCGCCGCGGAAACGCGGTGCGAAACCCGAACGGTGACACACTGGACCGCTCGAGCTCTGTAAACCAGCCGCGAAATTACGATGTTAAATGTATACATATTTTCGTGTTGTTATTATTTTAAAATATGTGCATAGTTTTGTTCTCTTATTTTTTATTTAATTCATTAGGTTATCAAAAAAATTTTTAGCAAAAAAATAGAACCGACTTCCATATAAAAACACTAAAAAGGCAAAAATAACTTTAATTTCGGAAGGCGGTGTCAAAAATATAAAAGAAACTACAAAACAAATGACACCGACTACCGAAATTAAAGTTATTTTTGCCTTTGTAGTGTTTTATATGGAAGTCGGTTCTATTTTTTTGCTAAAAATTTTTTTGATAACCTAATGAATTAAATAAAAAATAAGAGAACAAAACTATGCACATATTTTAAAATAATAACAACACGAAAATATGTAAATATCTATACATACATAATATTTAATAAATAAGACATCAAAAAGCTATACCGCGAATGAGATTCGATCTTGGTGATCGCCGCGGAAACGCGGCGCGAAACCCGAACGGTGGCACACTGGACCGCTCGAGCTCTGTAAACTAGCCGCGAAATTACGATGATAAATGTAATGAAAAACACGCATCGACGAAATTCGCGCGGTGCACCCCGCAGTAGGCGGGACTACTCGTGTCCCACTTCATCTGCTTCACCCCCTCAAATGAGGGGGTGCGCGGGGCATTCTCTGTGATGTGTCTGTGAGTGCGCCCGTTTGAGCAAGGTCAACGGGATTATATTGCGTCTTAACATTCTCACACACACCTCACACACACACACACCCACATTTACACTCGCATACACATATACTAACACAACATAAATGTTAACTCATTTAGGTCTAAGGTTAGTTAAATTCACCATACAAAATTGTTTTTTCTATTGTTTTTGTTTAATTTATTTTAGAATTATCATTTTCTATATTATAAATAAGTTTGTACTGGCTGGCTTAATTTCTTCTATTACATAGACTGAGAGGATTGGCGCTGTCTGCCGAGATACAGGTTTTCTCCTAGTTCGGCAGCAGATGCTCCTATGTTGCATTGTTTTATATTTTTAAGTCACTAGTTACATAAGCAATATGATTGTAATTTTTGTATGATAAATAAATAATAATAAATAATAATAATAATAATAATACAGCGCTAATTTCATTAATGAAAATGCGTAATAAATCTGTCTCGATTGATTCAAAAGAAACAACAATTTAATAATCAATTTAAAACAAAAAATTGATTACAAGCAAAAATACTCCAACAACACCATTAATCTCAAAGGAAATGAGATCGAATCTTTCAGACACTACAAAGTATTTTTTCCTTACTACAACAGAAAAACAGTAAATAAATAAAAACTTTACTTAATCTACCTTTTTGCTCGCACTCGGAAGCCTTAGCCATTAGCCGTAAAAAGAAATAGTTTTGTCTATGTTATATATCAAGTTCCACACATAATTAAGTGTAACATAATGATGCGTTCCGTTGATTTTTAAAGGTGCGTTCCAAGCGAGTGAATGTGAACAAGAAATATGGGAGTAGATTGTGCTTTGTGTATAGGACACATTTGAAAAGACACGCATTATAGTGGCCGTCATTGTTATTGTTGGGTTTGTTTCGATGTTGGACAAGAATAGCTTATGATTACTGTCGTAATGGTCAATTTAATAAAGACACGCGGTGGCTGGAGCTCTTAGACGTGCGTCATGGATATAAAGACATATGTATAACACGTAATATGCATACAATGGGATAGATTGTACTTACTCTTTACACCACAAAATGAAAGGAAAATCAAATAAGGTTATTCTAATTGAAGTAAGTTTGATGTAATTAATGGCTGCCACAGAAATCAAAAATACAGAGAAGTGGTAAGGGGGCGTATCGGTGTCCGCGCGACATGGCCACAGGGCTCATGTCACAGGCAAGTGGCCGTCTCCGCGAACTAGTGCGCTTTCGACGGCGATCGTGATAACATATATGAATGCCGAGTTGTTCTGTGGTATCTTGTAAAAACCGAAGCCAAAATCAAATCTATGTGAATCATGGAATCACTTACCATATGTAAGTACAAGTATTTTACAATATTTGTCTTTAAAATCATGAAAAACAATCAATCGTAAAATATTTCTTGGTTTTACTATGTTATTTTTGTTTTCAAATATCAGAGCGACTGTACTCCTTTTGCTATAAATACAATGCTCCTTAACCACTACCTGAGTTCGTCACTAAGTAACTGGACAAGCAATGTAAACATAACATACGAAACTGTATTACGCGGATTCATCGCGTAGTGAGGCCGCCACTTCTTGCGACGAATTAGTGATGTGCTTGTGCAGATCCACTAACGTAAGCTATCGACAGCAATGTCGATTGACGAATGAAATATTGCTATTATAGTTTAGGGGTTTTTCAACCGATGACATAAAAAAGAGGAGGTTACCAATTCGACGCGTATATTATTATTATTTTTTTATGTATGATCACCGATTACTCGGAGACGGCTGAACCGATTTGAAAAATGCTTTTTTTGTTTGAAAGGGTATACTTTGAAATTGGTCCCATTGTCACCAAGTCAGGATCTGATGATGTCCCATCATCAGATCCTGACTTGGTGTAATTTTTTGGTAAAAAGTTTTTTATAACATACGGAAACCTCTAAGAAAATATGTTTAACTTTTATTTTACATGAGATGACAGAAATAAAAATACGTTGAAAAGTCAAGTGTACAAAAAGGTAAAAAAAAAATAAACAATTTATTTTACGCCCGCAGCATGCGTAAGGAGTTCCGACGTCGCCGTCGCTACAATAGTTTATTTTTCAATCTGTCAACCGTTTTAGCCCGGTTGGAAGATCGATGTAAATAATGTTTTTTTACTTATTTTGATTTTTTTACAGAGTAGTAGAGAAATGCGTAACCAATATTCGTAAAGTAAGTTACTTTAATTTTAGGTTAATAATCGGTGGTGTTTTTCGGTTTAGAATTATTTATTTATTTATTTATTTATTTATTTATGTACACACATGACACTTACAAAAAAAAAAAAAAATTAAATACAGACAAAAGAGCACAAAGGTGCTGCTTATTTCCCAAGAAATTTCTTCCAGCAGACCTGCGACAGGAGAGTTCAAGAGGAGATGATAGACACAGTGTGTATAAATACTAGTTATGATAAATAAAACATACTTAGCTATACAATTAAACTATAATGATATAATAAACAAATATATACATACATAGAATTAAAATACATATTTATATTAATGCTATAAAAATATATACCTATAATAAATATATAAAATTACGGGATGTTGGATAGGTAATGATCTTTGACCAGCTTTTATAATAATCGGCATGGTTCAGATAATATATTTGTGAATTGAGCTTAAAATAAGTCAATATATTCATGCTATTTATTTGTTATGCATGGATGTGTGTTTGTTTTCATATATTTAACAATTTCTCTACTAACTAGGATTTTTCTTATAACAAAAACCTATTATAACCTACTAAACTATTACTTGCGGTTACCCCGCAGGTAATAGTTGCGTAACACACTTACAGTAGGAATCGGTTTCATTATGCTAAATCAACAACACTCACTGCGGTATTTACGTTGTTGAGCAGACCAATATTTCGAACATATGAAGCAATGGATTAGCAATATACGTCAAAATCATTCAGATCTTGATTTATAGTGTGTTACGTAATTATTGCGATGCTTATTATATGGTGACGTTTAGAAGTAGCTTAGGATGTATGTAAATGATAAATAAGTGCTTTTCGTACTTTTCAGCTTCCCAAAAGATGGTAACATAAAAAAGGAATGGATTGATGCCACAGGCATGCCACCTAACTGGTACCCTACAAAAAATAGCACCATATGCTCGGTTCACTTCAACGCAGAAATGTTCTAGTCTCTAAAGAAAAGTCGCAGGCTTTATGAATGGACAATTCCAAAATTAAGAGTACAACTGATATTTGCAGAAGTGTGTTAAATTTTATTTTATTACTGAAAGCTATTCTCATGATTTAGGGTATTCATAAAATCAGTCATTCAACTTTTCAGGATTCTATACAACCTATACGGCTGGTATGTTCCGATCAAGGGCGTAATGTAAGTTAACATCGACTTCTATTTGACCTATCACTATGATAATTAAATATTAAGATTTAAGTCGAAAGCGCCAGGGTAGCCCTTAATACTTAGTAGGTAGTACTTAATAATAATTATGTAATGTTATGTTCTTAATAATATGTTTATTGTTATTGTAATATTTTCTGGACATGCCATTTTTTATTTGGTTCATTTTCAGGTGCCCAAAAAAAAAATTGTACAATAATAAATGGAAGAATCGATAACTTTCCGATTTAGTCAATCACTAGCGTATATGTAAAATAAATTGCTTTTGCACAGCACAACGATAGCGACCGACGTTTTTGTGTGGGTAAATTCTACGGTGCATGGTAAATACACGCTGTGTTTGACGGAATAAGGTTTATTATTGATTGTATAG
The DNA here is from genome assembly GCA_943138885.2 of Tholera decimalis. NCBI lineage: Eukaryota > Metazoa > Arthropoda > Insecta > Lepidoptera > Noctuidae > Tholera > Tholera decimalis. Next base: position 31,017,163 of record OW964551.2, read on the forward strand.
TACGTTCTGATTTAAGAAATGCAGGTGTGTGCGCGAGTGCGTATCTATTGATTTTATTAAACTGCATGTGTAGTTGTTGCCCCGCCCAGCGCCTAACTGGAGACACACGGTTCCGATATAATTTCGTCTGTTGACCAAATCTACTTATTTATTTTATCTATGATGGCTGCCAACCTGCACTGGGTGCGCGAGGAGAATTATGGTCCATTCCTTCTCACAGAGAGGAGAACTGGCGTCCATCAGTGGACGTTTGATAAGCAGGTTATAGTCTTCTTCGTGGGTCGTGGACTCGTGGTCGTATCTCTTATGAGTGCTGGGTCGATATAACTGATGCGACGACATTCCTCTACACCACTCTGTCTGGTTATAGTATTGTTTGTCAATGTTGGTCACATCTGCCATGATAGCTAATACATTTTCAGAAATTTTGTGTCAATCACCGCTACTTATAATAAGTAATAATAATATAAAGAGGAAAGATTTGATTGTTTGTATTGAATAGGCTCCCAAACTACTAAACCGATGTTGATATAATTTGGCATGGAGTAGTTTAAAACCCTGGGAATGGCATAGACTAACTTTTATGCCGTAATTTTAAAGCCTTTCCTCAGTAGCGAGATAAAAACGAATTCCACACGGCGAAGCCGCAGGCGGAGAGCTAGTAACAAGTATTTTGACATATGATAATCATATCTGAACGATCGTATTTCTGCAGAATTCTCACATATTACGTTAAAGGACATTATCAAGATCCCAAGTCGGCGGCGCGTCGTGTTCCACGCGCGCCTCAAAGCGCAGTCATCTCCACTGACAGGACCTGATAGTGGATCTCGGCAGGAGATTGCCAGAATGTTTTAAAGAGATGAGGCCCCGCAGCGTAAGAGTAACTGAAGGAACAGGGTGGGTTTTTGGTCCGTAGGAGACTGACAGAGATTGTCTGCTCCACCCAGAGAAGACAGAATAATTTGAGGATTTTCTCTTCAAAAAAAAAAGGACACAATTAAGACAGTCATAAAGAAGCCATCAACAAAGATCATCACTAATGAGTTCTTAAATATAATAATCTAAATATAACCTTAATGTACAAATACGAGGGAAAAGGGGGAAAGTACTCATGCATACTAATAAAGGGAAAGTAAACCTGTCTGCCTATCTGTCTGTTACTTTTTCTCGTTAAAACAAAACAAATAGACGGATTTGGATGAAACTTGGCATACGGATAGAACAAGAAGAAATAGTACGATCAACTCAAAAACCCACTTCAGTCAAACCTACATGGTTCTCATATGATTTTAAAGAGCACTTCAAAAGAGACTTTGTCCTCTCAGTTTATTTTGGTGTTTCTTCTTAGGGTTAGGAAACACCAGCCTTATAAATAGCAGTGACCGAAAAAAAAAATTGACAGCTAAAAGTGTATTCTTTTTTGTTTATTGGCTTGCGTTTGACCATCATCTCACCTGATTTTAATTGATGATGTGGTTGAAGATGGAGCATCCTTACCTAGACGTAACTTATTCACTCTTGATTTAAAGAATTCCGCGGCAGGGAATTCCACTCCTTTCTTACATTTATCGTTTAGCTGCTACACCGCTAGTCTCCATATATCATACAGGCCAACAAAATGCTCCGGACCTGCCTCAAACGTTGAGCTAGTACAAAAGAACTTTCCTAATAACGTATATAGTTATATAGTTTCGATGGTCTGGCGCACCACTGCAGTGGTTCCAAGCGAGTGCGTGTGAAGTTACTGGTGGGGTGACGCGCTCGGGTTGGTCCGCGTAATGGACGGCGATATCTGATGGGACTAGAGTGGATGTGCTCGGGAATAGTTACGAATATCATACAGTTTTGGCTGCTTAAAATGGCGGGTTGTTTAGGGAATCTCAGTCTTATAACTCGCTTTAAGATTGCTATTTTTATTTATTGAGATATGTAAGTAGAATTCACATTACTAGCAATATTGTTAGCCCCTTCCGCTAATCAAAATGTTTGTGTGTTAGTCCTCTACGCGTTCTGAAACCATTTATTTGATTCTGATGAAACTGACACTGTATTTTGAGGTTGCATGACAGGTTTTCTCGACCAAAAATCCGCAAACACATGCGGCATCCCTATGCAAAATACCATCGGGAACCAAGTTGCAGGAAATAGATAGTCATTTCATGTATCATATTTTTAAACAATTACGACGTTCTTTCCACAATTCTTAAAAACTACAAGCTTTTTACGGCGCAGGTGTATAAATACCTTATGTCCCTGGAAAAAAATCTATAGGTAATCGACCGGTTATTTTTTTATTGATAACAGGCTCGCGTTTGACCACCATTTCACCTGATTGTAAGTGATCATATCAGCACTTATCATCAGGTGAGATGATTCTCGAAGATGGAGCACGCTTACCTAGAAGTAAACTATTCACTCTTGATTTAAATACCTCGGGAAACACAGACTCTGGCGGGGAATTCCACACCTTAGACTATAAAACTCAAACCAAGCGTTCACATTAATTTGAACAAAACAAACACTCATTATAACACTTATCCTCAGTAAACCATCGTCCGACTTAACTGGAACATTCTCAGTTCAAGTTCAATGTTCATTAGCATTTGAAGGATGCCACTCGCGCCAGTGACTCGACTCGACCGTCACTTGTTATCCCATAGAATATTTAATAGCATTTTGAATAAGCCGTAGAGATTTCCAGAAGAGATCAAGCGGGCTTTAATATTCTCCTTTTCCGGGATATATAAATATAATAATTATTAGATAGTCTAAGTATGAATTACGATAAACGATACGCGTTTAATAAACAGTTGTTTTTCAGTTAGCAAAGAGTATGTACCTACATACGTAGGTAGATTTTCCTTTACCGTATTTTTATGAAGTTCGGATTTCAATGTCTCAGCGGTATTCAGCATTGAGTATTTTGAACGTATCAAAATCAACTTTAATGTGAAATTTTGATGGGCTATCTGGTCAAAATAGTGTTTGAAAAAAATTCCACCACATTAAAAATTCGAGAGATTTCTCAGTTACTCAAAAACATCTCTTATGTTTGCATTACACAAGAAACTTAAATATAAATTAGCCATTTATACTCACTAAAACTAACTACGTATATAAGTACAAAACACAGTAGGTAGGCGTTGAAGTACCCAGATCGAATTAGCATTGCCACGTTGAATGGCAATACTAATTTAGGGTGATGAACGATTTGGGCCTCTGGTCACGCAAAGTATCAATTAGTCGGCGAGAAATGTCTTTGAAAATGAGAAGGACAGTCAGACCTCACGACACAAGCTTTTTCATCCCAAAGCTGTAAGCACAAATGTTACTGTTACTGTTAGCCTGCATCATATCACTGCTGGACAAAGGCCTCTCCCCATGATTTCCAGGTGGTTCTGTCCAAGGCCAAAGTAGTCCACTGGACGTTAGTTTGATCCAGCTCGTCCCGCCATCATCTACGAGGTCTACCGCGATGCCTTCCAGAAAGTGGTAATTTTGGCTCACAACTCATTAGGCATGCGGCAGAAGTGGCCAGCCCAGGCCCACTTCAACTTAGCGGCCTCTTTAGCAACGTCAGCAATTTGCGTCTTGGAGCGCAGTATGGTGTTGCGTGTGTGATCAGTTAACTTGACGCCTAGGATGCTGAGCTCTATTCCACGTTGGCAGACCTTGAGTTTGGACTTTTGAACTTTTGTCAAAGACCAAGTCTGGGATCCATGGGTCAGAATGAGCAGAATGCACATATCCATGATTTTACGCTTGAGCGACAAAGGAAGGTTTCCTTTCATAAGTTCCTTCATGGATCAGTAGCTTTTCCAGGCATTTTCGATTCGTCTTGTGATTTCCCTATCTTGTCTAGCCTGGAAAGAGACTAGCTGGCCCAGATAAATATAATCATGGACATACTGCAGTTCTTCACCATTAACCCTGATGCTATGCTTAGTGGTGTTTGACATCAGTTTGGTCTTCAACATGTTCATCGCCAGTCCAACCTCAATGCTTGCCTTACTGAGTTGGTTCAACATAAGCTCAAGTTCTACTGCCGGGAAGAGAATACGACAATGTCGTCAGCGAAGCGAAGGTTTGTTAGCCGCTCCTCATCCATTTCAATGCCACTTCTCTCCCAACTGGCCATCAGCTTTTTAACTACTTCTTATAAGGCGCTATTGAAAAGCTTAGGTGGAAGCGGGTCTCCTTGCTTTACGCCTTTTTCAATGTGAAATGATGGTCCGGCTGTCTACAGTTTAATTGAAGCGGTGCTGTTAAGATAGATGTTACGAAGTAGGTTTATGTAAGTGGGATCAATTTCTTGGTTGGTTAAGGCATCAAAGGTACCAGTATTTGCAGTACTTTAGGGTGTCGACAGCCATGGCGTGGGGGATCGCGAGCCGATCTCCGGCCACAGTAGGCGCGGGCTTGCGGACGGCGAGTAGTGGAAAGTTCGCCGTGCTGCAATAAGGACCAGGCCCGGGTCGACAGCGCGTCGTGTTCCACGTGTGCCTTTGAGAGCTGTCAGCAACATTTATTAGAAGTCTCATACTCCCTTCTTTACCACCTGAGCAGTCATTAGATGATATTCCCAAAAAAGGGACTCAGGAGACATAGCGGTAGCGTCGATATTTCATACGTCTTACCGCACGGGTGTCAACACAAGTTACATCCCATACCAGTGGTCTACCTTCCATGTCAATAAAGTAATTTCCTGCATGATTACGAACTTGTATAAAACTAAGAAAATGCCCTCTTTTTTCCGGGTTTAAATTATCTAATGACTCCTCCCGGATGAGCGGAAGGGAGTGTCAGATTCTTACTGACTAAGGAACCGCCGCGTTCCTTCAGATTCCCTTGCGTTCCGGAGCCACGATGGAACATTCCCGACACCACCGAAAATGAAATGCCCTGACTATGTATATTTCAAAGTCCTATATCAAGTTATAAACAAGAATATATCTGCTGCAGTTTAAATCAACACTATTTCTTAATTAACGAGAAGAGATTATTGTCTCTTGATAACGTTCAGCGCATATGGCAGACGGCTAACTTATGTAATGCATTCACAAAAAAAAAATCTAGTAGCAAAAGCGTTCTATAGGAGTCAGCTGACATTATAATTAATTATATTCATCTTGTAGATACCTTCAACAGCTGGCAAGCGATACCTAGATCAATACATTATAACGTCAAAACATATGTTTAACAAGTACTTGCAATGTATTTTAATGTAATATAAACTGCTCTATAACAGCAGCACGGGTCAAATTTCAAGGGTAAGCAACACTTGCCGAGGTCGGCTAGTGGACGGGTGACCTTAGCATATAGAGATTCCTACGTGCTTTAGAAAGCACGTTAATCCATTGGTTCCGGTTATCTATAGTAGTAGTTTGCCAGAAAATCTGAAGAAATAAGTTTTGCCCAGTAAAATTCTGAAAGACTAAAAAAAAAAAAAATCAAAAACAAAAAAAAAACAAAACAGACGTCAGATAGCCGACAGACGTTTCTTGTCAAACACTGGAAGTTCGATTCCGACAAATATGGGAAAAGGCTTTGATATACTGCTTATAAGACAAGTGGCATAAGTTACACGACAATATGTACGATCGTTTTTATGATCGGCTGCAACATCTGCGTACTTACGTACTTACGTAAACGCGAATAAATATAACAGACGTAAGAAAAGACACGGCAATAAGAAACGTACGTGAGCACAACAAAGGAAAGGAAAATGAATGCAAAACGTGCCAAAAGGACCCGGAAAACAAAAGAAATAAAGTCTTACACCCAAAAAAATACCTCATTAATTATCCGTTTGAAAACATTAGCAGATATACGTGAAAATATTGTTTAAAAAACGGCACCCCTTCGTGAATACCACTCACAACGGAATAATTTTCAAAGTTATCTATACAACCGTTTTAAAATGCGACACAGAGAACTATTTAAAACACTGTGCTCTCATTCCTTTGTCAATTTCTAAGCGACTAAGTGAGCACGGAAAATCTCTGTTCGCAATTGGAAAACGAGTGAGTGAATCCGACTGAGGGACTGAGTAATTTATTTATGAACTCGCAAAAGAGATAAGCTTTAATAAAATGGGAATATTTTTTATGGAGACAACGTAGGAGCCTTGATAATGACACTCCTAGCTTTATTACTTGCTTTTTGTTATAATGAAAATGTATCAAGTAATTGATACTGAGACGATATTAAAGGCAGGAGTATTTAATCACTGTTCAACTGTTTTGGTGTCTTGTTTGAGATTAGTTTTGTTTAGGATTGATTAAGGCTGAAAGGCTCAGGTTTGATGTCTACAATTTTATGTGTATTTTAATTGAATGTGCATTTAGATTCAGGTTGTTGACGGAACAAATTTTACAACACAAACTAAAAACCGGCCAAGTGCGAGTCGGACTCGTGCACGAAGTGTTCCGTACCATTATCTATAAAAACGGCAAAAAATCATGTCTGTTGTATGGGAGCCCCCCATAAATATTTGTTTTATCAAATTTAATTATTTATTTTTATAACTAAATATTCTATGAATATTTCAAGCGTCTACCTAAAAAAATCACGTTTGTTGTATGGGAGTCCCTTAAATTTTATTTTATTTATTATATTTTTTATATTTGTTGTTATAGCGGCAATAGAAATACAACATCGGTGAAAATTTCAACTGACTAACTGTCACGGTTCATGAGATACAGCCTGGTGACAGACGAACAGACAGCGTAGTCTTAGTAATAGGGTCCCGTTTTACCCTTTGGGTACGGAACCCTAAAAAACAAAAACGTCCACTTTAAAGGTCTTTTATTAATACCAGAACGGAAAGAAGTAAATCAATTTGACCTATTACAGGCCACAATGTTATCCTTTGCCAAATTTCATCATAATCGTCAAGCGTCATTAGCCTAATGGCGTGATCGAGGAGTCACGGGTTCGAACACACTATTGCCGTGAACCAGACAAAAGTTACTAGTTGTCTTAAAAAAAAACTGTTTAGCAGATGACTACATGTAGGCACCGAAAGAACATTTAATGTATTTCGACCATCATGGCTAAGGATCAGGTGAGATGGTGGTCAAAAGCGAGAATATCACAAGTACAATTAAAAAACATTTCTATCTACCCTCAAATATCAGGTATGTTAACGTCTAGATTTTGTTGTACTCCCAACATTATTAAATTTATTTATTTTTAGTTTGAATATACTCATGTAAGTGAATTGTATTCTTAAGAGAATAAAACATCAGGTTCGATGTGAAGGCGTAAAATATGTACACACATTCGTATTTATGATGTAAAGAATATATATTAAATATGCTTATCAAATTGGGAGTTCCTTTTTACCTAGGTCTCAAATTAATCAGGGTATATTCTGACACGAAACCAACTCTAAGATAGTTAACATCGAGGTTGCGGAATTGTTCGAAAGAGTTACCGTGGCCTCGGAACACGAAGGGCATATGACGGAACACGGATGGGTTTTAGTCAGTAAAAGTTTGATACACCCTCCTACTTCGCCCAAATCGGGAGACAGTCATTGGATGATTTCTCATCCTTAAAGAAAAAAAAAATAGTTAACATTCGGCGGCACATCGTGTTTCACGCGCGATATCACAAGTGATGGGGCCACATAGGGCCATTGCCTGTTAGGGTTGCGGGAATGTTCTAACGAAAAACCACGACCCCGGAACGGGCAGCTATAGATACAGCGTGGGTTTTTAGTCGTTCTGACGCTCCCTTCCGCTTCACCCAGAGCAGGCGAAGTCATTTGATGATTTTCCCACCCCAAAAAAAGATTATCATTAGATTAGATTATCATTATCTATAGGAAACTTGCTATTATGAATTGGTTTGAAGAAAAATCTTGTATGTATGTCTTGTGTTCGGTCCTACAATCAGCCAGTACAACGAATCTGGATGGCCGAACTGTCCACGATGACGTGGAGCTCTAACGTTGTTTTACAAACAATAGGCTCTTAGGCCTTAGTTAAATAATAACAATCACTTACCCTCTGAGCTGGAGACGACAAGCTACGACCTTGGTAGATCACGTCCGTGTGATATGTGTCAGTGTGTATGATTGTGTAATGTTGTCAAGTGATGTGCACGGCGGTCACCAAAGACGCAGGTCTTCACAATGTGGTCCAGGCAGCATTCACAGCGCGCCATAGGCCGTATTTTAGCACCAATTCACCATTACTTTCAGCAAAGTTCGCGTGTCAGTCAATCTGACTTCATTCGGCGTTATTGTTCAAAATATCCCAGGTTTTTACTCAATTCGGGATTCTAGATTTCAAGTCACTAGATTACGACCAACTTGTCGATAGCCACTGAGATTCAATTGGATTTTCAATTACAAACAATAAATCAATCTCCCAAACGGTGGACTTTTTTCCAAACAGGAAGCAAAAAGGTTATATGTCAAGTCAAGTGTCAAAATCAATGACCATAGATAATTGCCATACCAAAAGGTGCGTTCAAAAATACACGTATGGGACCGAAAATCTTGTTAGCCCAATATTCTACTGCTGGGCAAAGGTCTTATATCCGATCTAAAGCCCTCGATTTTGATCAAACTCAAGCCAAGATTGACTTTAAAACTTAGATCAGTTAGTTACGTCACCTTCGCTATAGACCACCTCGATAGCAATTTTTTTTAAATGTAATTCACCTTTAACCTTATTTCATCCACATTCATTAACGCACTGTACAAGTGTACAACCTCATCGAATATAAATCAACTAGTCATCAATATCTATCCAAAGAAATACTCTAACAGCGAAATAAAGACCTAATTTCAGGGGGCTTAAGACAGCTAATCGTGTGCTTATACGATACAAAGGCGAGTTCAATTACTTAACAGATTCTAACTTAGACGTACAACCTCTTTGGAAAGAGAACAGGGGAGGATGTCCATTTGGAAAGTTGTACAAAGTAATTTCGATCTATCTAAGCTAGCTATACGTAATAAAAGTATCGCTATTTCTTTTATGGTTTATCAAAAGAAAAAAGTTAATTTCTGAAATTTTTGGCGAACCTTATCGATGTACAGATATGTTTTATTGATTCGCTTTTTTGTCGTAAAGTCATAACTGAGATTGGTTTTTATTAACATTGAATTAGATTGATTGGTCCCCCATTAATCTAGTGAGATTCAAATTTGCTTTATTGATTGAATGATTAGAAAAAATTGATTGCAGTATGTATATTTGTAATAATATAAATATAATCTCTGATGATATCTAAACTTAATTTTTAGAACAAGTTGTTTGTTTGTTTGGACAATTGATTGGATTATATATGTAATTAAAAAGCTACCTACACGATAGATACTCTAAGGCTTTCATGGTTCTTGTGTTTTTACACCAAAGCTGTGTGAGCTGGCAATGCGAGGTTGCGCGGAGGGGCCTCAATTGCGAAGCGATGGTGTGTAGGTAAATAAAAGTGGCCTGATTGGTGGATTTTCTCTCTCTTACTGCCTCGCTATCTCAAACACTTTAATATTTTCAATCAATCAATCAATCAATCAATGTATTTTTATTTCATAAGGTTGTTACAGTCTGTTACATAATATAATTTACAATTAAAATGTGGAACAACTATAAATAAGTAACAATTAAGTGGCTCCGGTGACCTAGCTAGGTTACGTAGTAACCTGTATTAAGGCCCACCAGTCCCTAATTCCCACAAACAATATTATAGAGACTGCATTTTATTTAATACTTATAATGTCTACATTTCTATTTTTATATTACCTAATCTACTTTAAAATTAAAATGTGAAGTGTGATATGTGTATATGTTTATATTATGAAGTGTGATGTATGTTCTGAGCGTGAGTGTGATGTATGTAGAAGTGAATGTGAAGTTTGATTGGGCGTTAGCTAAACTATAGTATTTTAACGGAGTGGAAAGAGCAATAAAAATGTTACTAAGAAAGTGATACAAGGAGAGATTCGGTGTCATCATAGTTTTTATTTAACAGAAAAAATGTTATTTCCTTTTTGCATATTTGGTAAGAAGATTGATACAGAGGATAAGATAGATAGATATATATATATATATATATATATATAGATATACTAATTCTGTTAAACAAAAAGGGGCCCAAATAGTAGAAAAAACGTTTTGTGAAGGTAAAGCGTGGAAATGGAACATGGCATGTTGTCCTTACGTCTAGATAACGGTCGGTTATGTGTGAGAGGTGTAATATACGAAGAAACTGTACTTTTTAGTGGATACTGCGTTCCTGGACAGTGTATTGTCTTCGTATGTCTGTTGATAATTGCCTCACAGACACACCCAGTTCTCAAAGCGGGTACACATCTAACATCGGTAAGCTCACTCATGTGATTCCTAGTTGACAGATAGCCCCACAACTTGTGTGCAAGAGAAAATATTATATCTACTTACAAGTAGATAAACATAGTGCATGTACGTACACTATAGAAGGATTGAAAGTTACTTCGTATTTAAAACATGTTGAAATATGGGTATTTCTTCCTTATAAATACAGGAATATAGACCAAGGTGCAGTGCTGGTAATTAATAATCACTTTATTTAGCAGACCTAAGGACTATACTAATCAGACATTTAGTCGGTTCTCTTAGTTAGTTCTGGCTTGCAGAATTACAAAGCTGAACCTCTGTGTTTTCAAAAGTCAAATGTTGCTGCAGTGGAGTGAGGGCCTAACCGACCAAAGAGATTGCAGGCTTTGAGGTTTGGTCGCAGTATTGGTGGGTGATGTAAATATGAGCTTTGTTTGTGACACGTGGGGGAGGGTTACACACCGCAGGGTACCTCAATGCTTCAAAATCATGGTTATTTTACTTGGTTTGTTATAGATATATTTTTGATCAGTTATCAAAATGAGCTTTGCTGGTTTTGGATATTTTTTGTAATGTATGTATTATTATAAGTTTATCTTTACTTACATAGAATTCAACGTCCCAATATTGATTGAAAGTTACATGATCTTCCATTTTTTATATATTTCCCTTCAAAAGTTCCAATATCCTATTTATTATTTTCTTTCCTGCTCTAATGCCTAAACTACTGAACCAATTTAGGTGAACTTGACGTATCTATACTAATATTATAAAGCGGAAAAGTTTGTTTGTTTGCTTGAACGCGCTAATCTTTGAAAGTACTGGGTGGATTTGGATGCAATTTGGTACGCAAGTAGCTTGAAGCTTGAGGAAGATTATATGCTACTTTTTACGCGACTGCAAAAAGGAGAGTTATGTTTTTACCGTGATAGAATCCACGGGAGCGAAGCCCCGCGTGAGTACTAGTCTATAATATATGTACTTACGTATATCCTCGATTACTACCTACTTTGCTTCTTGGATACTTTATATCCCAATCTGAATTCCACGCAGACGAAGTCATTAGTGAGTACAAAATCGGTAATTGTCATTATATTTAGATAACTCGATGAGTCTTCAATTGTTTCGGTACAAATAGTTGAACCTTCATAATCTAAAATAGGCAAGAACTGTAATCAACACCTCCTACTCCATAAAATTTACAACGTAAGATCCTTAAGACACAATCATAATTTAGTCTTAAAGCACCCATTTACATAGCCGCTAACCCGCTGCAACTGGGGCTCAACCCATCGTCTGCACGCAAACCATTTGCCACAAAGGCTCCTTTACCTATATTTCAGTATATTTGATGAGAGTCGCTATGTGCACGGGATGAAATTTGTTTTGACCTAGGAAATGCGGCAGCCTGCGTCTAGATTGAGTTGGGCTTTGTGGCGAGGATACGATCTTGGAGAGATTAGCTGGCGTACCTTCTGCGAGATTCATTTAGAGCGCCTAGAGGAGCGGAAGATGAGAGGTTTAGTCTTCTTTGAAGGGTATTTGGTATTAAAATTATGTTTTTATGATTTAACATGCTTGTTAAACATGAAGCTACTTTTAAGATGGTATTTTTTTAAGAAAAAATTTCATCTGAGGGTATTGTAAGTTTAATAAACTAACCTCATCTCAGCCTGTCACATCAACAGAATGCGAATTAAACGCCCTACCTTTTTTTCACTCAAAACTACTGTACGATTTTGGGGGTAATTTGACGTCCATAGAATTTAATACATTGAATACTCTCTAACTCGTTCCCAGTATTCATTCTACGCAGACGACGACGTGGTTAGTACCTGCAGTAATAAATTATTATTATTTAATTTTATATGATTTAATTATATATTATTTTAACTGCAGGTATTGTAATTTTTTGGATTTAATTTGCTTTTTTTTAGGTGGAAAAATCATCAAATGACTCCCCCGCTCTGGCTGGAGCAGAAGGGAGTATCAAAAGTCTACTGACTATAAAGCCACCCTGTTCTTTCAGTTGCCCTTGTGGTCCGGGGCTGCGGTTTCTCGTTAGAACACTCCCACAACCCCAGCTGGCCATGGCCCTATTGGTTATACATAAGATTAATAAGGTCATGTCTCTTTTTTCCTCATATATAATTGCTGATAGCATTTTCAATATTACAAACTATTGCCGAAAAATTGCCGAATACTGTTACAGTATCAAATCCAAAAGCAGCTAAAAATAAAAAACCCTTTGTTGTCATACGTCAACCTCCTAAATTACGTTATTTTATTTATGTTCAAACAAAAATAAAACAAAAGTTTCGAATAACAGATATGAAATCTTAATCCGTACACAAAAACATTTCCGCTTTACTAAAATTTCGCGCTTATAAAAACTCTGAAGGTGAAAACTTTGTTTCATCTCTGATACCTGAAAATGTAATGATTTCATACCAGAACTTTCATGTTTTGTGAACTTTCTAGGTAAACGTGAAGGACTAGATGAATTTGTCTGATTAAATTTCATGTTTGTTGTAGCAAAGTTTCATGATTCATGAAATCGATTTTTAGGGGTTCTTTTTATCGAATTTGGCTTATAGAAAGCCATATAGAAAAAATAACTGTTGCGTAAATAAAATATTTAACACGGCGCTGCGTTATCAGTTCCTTTTTCTTTGAACTTGGTTGGACACGCTGCTGTGTCTAGATTAAATTAGGAAAATCATTTTATTGTTAGGTAGAAACCAGAAAATCTAAAACGAGTCTTTCTTTCAGCTAATTCCGGTTAGACATAGAAATCAATCGACTTTTTTCTGATTAAATGTTGCCTCACAATAGAAAGTTCTGTATCGTATGTGCAGTTGGAACGCCCAGATCAGACCAATATCTCTAGGCCTTACAAAAAATTGTGTCGGTGGGGGAATGAGCAGCAACCAATCTACTACGGCGTCAACCGTATCGTCCAATTAATTTGGAAAGGTTAAGCCAGATTGCTGGAATCTCAATTTTCTATTATACAATAAAGAAAATCCATTATTTTAATACTAATGTTATTTTCTGAGCGGTATCCAAGGTCTTTTTTGAAGTTAATAGTATTAGTAAAACTCGTTTTAAATTCAAGGTTTCCGTTTCAATATAACGAAGAAGACTTTCAAAGTTCTAATTTATAGAATCTAAAATTGTTCATACTAAAAATAATGGTATTTCTTTCTTAGGTCACCGGCAAAATCTATATATTTTTCAACTAGAAACTGCTGACACTGTATCGCTGCAGCGTCATATACATAATTGTATGGACCATCACTTTATGCAGCTCTTGGCTCCAGGCAAAAGCTGTTCTGGCCAAGGCGCCATCTTAACTGATAATCATGCAGTATTGTTTTAAATAAGTGCACTTCGGGGAAGAAAAATCTGAAAGTTGCACTGCAGAAAATGACAAAAGTTTGAAAACTTTTTTGGGTTAAGCGATTTTTCTGATTTCAGAGACGTTTAAATTCAGCCAGGGCCAGCCATTTTGTGATTGTCGAGTTCTTTTGAGCGAAAACCGCTAATGTGTAAATGATGTAGCCTAACGACTTAGGACTGGTAGGCGGTGGTAAGTTTTATCAAAATCTACGCTCCTTAGCTGTGATGGACGTTCCTAAATAAGTCCTATTTATTACAGTGATCTGTTTGGCTTATCAAGCTTTTTGCCAATTGAGTTTTATTTTTGTTCGTTGAATTATTACTTACTTTGAATCCCTTGTGTTGTGTAACAGTAAAAGTTGTCATGACGTACCTGTAACAAACAAATGTTTATAATTAGTTTTACAACTATTAAAAAAATATATGCAAAAGTAACTGTGTTTGTTTGTCAGTTTGTTTGCCTGTTTGTTAGCTCTTTACGTTTTGACTTTGGATGAAACTTGGCACACAGTTAAACCATGTCTTGGAGTAAGACAAAGTCTACCCGAGTGCTATATACATCAATTATTTATATATGCAGGAGTTCTCTTATATTTGACTAATACGCAGGTGAATTTACCGACTGAACTAAGTAAACTTAATACAGCATAAATTATGAGAATTTTAATTAATTTAGGTAACTTTATTGTGTAGAATGTGGAGATGTAGACAACCTGCATTACTATTTGTTTTTTTTTTTATCATAGGCTAACGTTCAACCTCTATCTCAGCGGATGATAAGCCATGATGTGGTTGAAGATGAAGCACGCTTACCTAGAAGTAGCCTTTGCTCTTGACTAAATTACCCTTTTTAGGGTTCCGTAGCCGAATGGCAAAAAACGGAACCCTTATAGTTTCGATATGTCTGTCCGTCTGTCTGTCTGTCTGTCTGTCTGTCTGTCCGTCCATCCGTCCGTATGTCACAGCCATTTATTCCGAAACTATTAAGACTATACATGTAAAACTTAGTAGGTAGATGTATTCTATGAACCGCTTTCCGATTTTAAGAAAAAAATTAAAAAATATTTAAAATAAAGGGGGGTACCCCCATACATGGAATTAGAACTGAAAATATTTTTTTTTTTCATGAAACCTATGCGTGTGTGGTATCTATAGACAGGTTTTTAAAAATGATATAAGGGTTTCTAAAACCACTTTTTCATAAGTCGATCGTTTAAAAGATATCCCATGAAAAACATAAATGTGAAATGAGAGCCAAGTTCAATATTATCATAAATGCCTTGGTTGTTGACTTCAACGACAAAAGAAGTGAAATCTAAATGGGTGCCAAGTTCAATGGTCAGTCCTGAAATTTATTTATAACAACATAAAATATCATTTATTCTTATAACTTAGGAGGACTTTTTTCCTGTGGCAACACTGTGGTTAGCAGTTGAATAAAATTGGTTCCGTGTTTTTTAGTTTAAAATATTAGATTACTTAGTTATTTTGGCCTCTTTCCAATTAGTTATCAAGTGAATTAAATATAAATTAATGTTCCGTGTTAAAATCCTCCAATAAAGTGAAAATAGTGGAAAATATTCGAAGTGTATGGGTGACAGTTGTAGGTTACCGGCTGGCGTACATTTTTTTGCATTGTCATCTTGTTATCAGGTACAATTAAGTTCCTTTTACATGCTTAATTTATTGTTGCGTTCTATAAACTTAATTATATTTACGCCGTGCACTATTTACACGGCTAGAAATTGACGCTAATAGCCTTTATAATATAAAAATAACCTTGGTTGGTTGATGTCAGAACTTCTTACTTTCGTAACATAATTTCAATTTCTCACATACTAATCTTTGAACTTTAATTTTTTGCCTTTCTCTTTTACTTCATTTCCATTTCCTATCACACTATCATGCCTCTGACTCGTAACGCTTACGCTCGCCAGGAAGAGTCCAAACTCAAACTGGCTTTGAGCGAATTGCAGGCGTCCAAGAAGTGCTGTGATCAATTGACTAAGGAAATAGATGACAGTGAAAAGGTGCTCGTTGAAGCCCATGACAGGAATAGGCAGCTAAAAAATGAAATGGCTCAGTTATACATTCAATACACTGATGCCATTGAAGCCCGGGATAGGCTCCAATTAGTTGTGGACGGATTTAGTCAGTGTAGCTCGGTATATGAACAAGCTCTTAATGATAGGTATTTATTACAACAAGAGCTACAAGAAGCTCAATGCCAAATATCCCAGCTTGAAACCACAAACCTTAACATAACAGCCTCATTGAATCAAGGTTTATTCAGTGAGCTGGTGCCTGTTGCCCCCGCCATGGTTTCCTTAATAAACCCCAGCAACAACATTAATTTAACAGCTGATTATTCAAATAAATCGGTAAGAATAGTAGGTAGTAAAAATAAACTTAAAAAATACATAAAAATTAATAAATACATTTTAAAAACCAAGAAGTTAGTTAAAAAACAAAAGTTTTTTATTAAAAATGTAAAATTAAATAGGGAAAGGTTAAACTTATTAAAACAATTAGATGCATATTCTTTTAATTTGGAACAAAGTACTAGGAAGTACAAAATTGACACTGGGGACTTGCAATCTGAACTGAACCGTTTACAGGAAAAACTCAGTTCAATGA
The DNA here is from genome assembly GCA_943138885.2 of Tholera decimalis. Lineage (NCBI taxonomy): Eukaryota > Metazoa > Arthropoda > Insecta > Lepidoptera > Noctuidae > Tholera > Tholera decimalis. The sequence continues at coordinate 31,033,536 of OW964551.2, forward strand.
CTAAGAAGTATAATACCTCTGAAAAACTTATGGGGGAATACGTGTTGGCAATGAATGAACTGGTAAGCTCACAAACTACCAACTGTGAGCATTGTCAACCAACTTCCAAAATAGACATACCTTATCTTTCATTGTCAACATGCACTACTAATAACATCACACAGCGGCCTTGTGTTAGTTTACCACTTCCTATTATTAGTTCCCCAACAAATCATACACACACTATTAAGAAGGATATAGTGATATTTAGCGATGAAATTGGAAAGAACTTTGGCCACTTATTGAAGCATGAATATCCGGGACAGTCAATTTTAAACTACTGTATGCCTGGTTGCTCTTTACTTGACATAATGATGAAAATAATTAATTATAACTTTACCCAAGACTCAACATTGTTAATATTAATTGGTAATAATGGGTGGGATAAGGGGTAATGTGAATAAAGGTGAAATAGTCCATTTTTATAGGTCTCTGAGCAACCTTAGCTTAGGAAAAATTGTTATGTTTACACTTCCATATAGCAACAGCTTGCCACAGGAAGAAAATGACCTTAGATATAATATTAATAATACATTGCATAATTTGACATATAATACTGATAAATTTCAATTAATTGATATTAACAATTACCTTCATAATAGTTTTTATTTAACAAAAGATAGATACTATCTTTCAAATTATTGTAGAAGACAGATAGCTGTGTCGCTATCATATTATTTTAGTATTACAGCCAAGAATTTGGCTAAACAAGTTGCTTCTATTGAGCAATGCAATATTGACATCCAGAATAATTCAACCAATTGCTTGGTTTTAAACAATGAACTTATTAATAATTTAAATTAGAAATAATGACAACAGAGGCAAACTCTAGCAATAATGCAAAGAAAATTATTATTACATTAAATTCAAATAAAATTAATAAATTAGTAAATGGGGTCAACCTGGTGCACCAAAACATTCAAGGATTATTGAACAAGGATTTAGAAGTGGAATTATTTATTAATTGTAACAAGGTTGATATTCTCTGCATTACCGAACATTGGCTGAAAAGTCATGAAATGATGTTTAATTTTAGTAATCACCAGGTTGGTAGTTCATTCAGCAGAAGTAATGCCATTCGTGGTGGCTCCTTAATTCTAGTACATAATGACCTTAAATTTAAAGAACGTAAGGATATAGTGAGCCTGTCTGTTGAGCGGACTATTGAAATAGCCTGTATAGAATTGGAGCAGTTCATTGTATTGAGTGTGTACAGACCCCCCTCAGGATTGTATGACTATTTTGAAAAGGTAATGGATGAAGTGTTACACAAGATTAGTAATTCGAATAAGTACATCATCACTTGTGGAGATTTTAATGTCAATTTATTAGAAATTTCTGGTTTAACTACAAAAATTATAAATCTGTTTCGGTCCTACAATCTTGACAATTTATTCTCAGAGCCAACAAGAATCACCCCTACCAGTGCTACATGCCTTGATAATATTTATACAGATGTATCAATTAAACACAAAGAGATCATTAATTTACTAGAATCAGATCATAGTGGGCAATTAATTACTTTCCAATGTAAAAATAATAAAGCGGCTAAAAAGGATATCACTGTTAACCCAAAAACTGATAGTCGTTTAAAAACTTTCAAAAGTAAACTCACACATAGTTTACCAGTCTTGACCACCCTACATGATCCTAATCATTTATATAAGGACTTTTTTAACATGTACTGTAAGCAATTTGATTCTACTTTTTTGCCTAAAACCATTTCTATTAACAATACTGTGTCTTTCGGTGATTGGGCTACCATTGGTATTCACAAAAGTAGAACTCGTCTTTATGAATTGTACAATGAAAGAGCACATATAAACACTGTTGAATTTAATTTATATGTTAAGAAATATTCAAAATTATTTAAAAAGGTTTGTTGTATGGCAAAGACGCGCCATTTGAGTTCTAAGATCAAAAATAGTAATAATATTATTAAAACGACTTGGGATATCATTAACAGTGAAACAGGCAGGTCTAAAAAACGGTGTAGTGACTACAAACTTGTAATTAATGACGAAATAATTAAATCTGATGCCCAGGTTGCCGCGGCTTTTGAAAACTTTTTTTCAGAGATACCGGTATCAACAACGAAATCTCTGGATTCCTCACCCACTGCTGCAGAGTCTCTGCTAAAAGAAAATGTTAAAGCTTGTGATTCAGTATTTAATTTTCAACACGTTTCTTGTAAAGATATAATTAAAACTTTTAATACATTGAATGTAAAAAAGACAAAAGATTTGTGGGGCAATTCTGTGGATATCGTCAAGTCCATTATTAATATTATAGCTCCTAGTTTAGTATTTATTTTTAATAATTGTATTGATTGTGGCGAGTTTCCTGACCTAATGAAGTATAGCAAAATTATACCATTGTTTAAAGCAGGTAGTACATCAGACCCTACCAATTATAGACCAATTTCAGTACTGCCCACTTTTAGTAAAATATTTGAAAAGCTAATTTTAGAACAGTTACAAAGGTTTTTTAATAGACAACAATTATTTCATGCCAAACAGTTTGGTTTCACAAGGGGTCGTTCAACAACTGATGCTGGTGTTGAACTTTTAGAACACATCTACAATGCATGGGAAGACAAATGTGATGCTCTGGGCATCTTTTGTGACTTGTCCAAAGCATTTGACTGTGTTCATCATGAAACATTGGTCAGAAAACTACACCACTACGGAATTCGGGACTCCTCTTTGAATCTTCTTACTTCTTATTTAAGTGACAGGATTCAGAGAGTCGAAGTAAATGGAAAAATATCCCCAGGATCGGTTGTGTCTATGGGTGTGCCCCAGGGTTCAATTCTTGGACCATTTTTGTTTCTTATTTACATAAATGACCTGCCTTACCTCATAAAGGATAACAATAAAATTGTGTTATTTGCGGACGACACTTCACTTTTATTTAAAATTAAACGTCAGCAACCGGATTATGACGACATTAACAACGCCCTTTCAGAAATAGTACATTGGTTTAATGTGAATAATCTTCTTCTGAATGAAAAAAAAACGAAATGTATAAAGTTTACGATGCCTCACGTTAGGCAAGTACCAACTACTGTTTTGATAAAGGGTAAAGAGTTGAGCCCTGAGGATGCAACAGTGTTCTTGGGCATTACTCTGGATGCTAAGCTTCAGTGGGGTCCACATATAGATAGACTATCCAAAAAACTGAGTTCTGCCGCATATGCAGTTAGAAAAATCCGAAATTTAACTGATCTAGAGACAGCTCGTTTAGTTTACTTTAGCTATTTTCATAGTGTAATGTCGTACGGTATTCTTTTGTGGGGAAATGCCGCCGATATTCAGACAGTCTTTGTTTTACAAAAAAGGGCTATTCGTTCAATATATAAATTAAGTCCTAGATGCTCCCTCAGAGATAAGTTTAAAGATATTAATATAATGACTGTGCCCTGTCAATATATTTATGAAAATATTTTATATGCTCATAAAAATAAAACTATGTTTAAAAAGTACAGCGATATCCACAATATAAATACTAGGAATAAGCACACATTTATTGTTCCTTCAACTAGGCTCAAGAAAATTGGGGGCTCATTTAGATGTCAATGTATACGCTTTTACAATAAACTTCCCAGTCATATCCAAGAACTAAGCCTAAATAAATTTAAATCGTTTGTGAAGCAGAAACTTTGCCAGAAAGCTTTTTATTCTGTCAAAGACTATCTTGCTGACAAAAATGCTTGGGACTGAGCTGCTCCAATTACATTTATGTTGTAATTCTGTTTGTTTTTTGATTTTTTTTTCTTATTACTTTTACATTACATTTTTCTTTATTTTATTTTATTTTAATGATTATTTGACAACATTATTTACTTTTTTAAGTAATAGAATATACTTTTAATTTTTTTTATTACTTTATAGTTTTTAATTTTGTTTGCATAAAATGACAATATTTTTTTTATATTTTTTGTAATAGCAAAAGATTTATTGTGAATGTGAGAGCAATGTGGGATAACAACAAATATTATTAATAGATTACCGCAATGTTAGATTACCGCACTGTCTGGCAGTTTGAGTGCTTTATACGGCCCACCCAAATGTCCTAACTTTGGTATTGTTCGTCAAATCGTTGAAGCTCCTTAAGATATAAGTTGAGCTACACGATATTTGACAAATGCTTGCACTGTTTGGACGGACCTGCTCAAATCTGTATGATTCTGTCCTTTAAAGGGCGCCACAGGCATAAACCTACATGGCTCTCATATTGATTTGATTGTATTGTATGGACTTTAAAAGAGACGTTGACCTCTGAGTTTGTTTCAGTGTTTCTTCTCAGAGTAGTCAGTTAGGAAACACTGGCCTCATCTAGCTTACATTTACGAAAAAAAAATGACGTGTAAAAGTGTTACTTATAACCCATTTGCAAAATAAACATCATTATTTCATTATCATTATTTCATTATTTCTAACTTCTATAATAATGGAGTGAAAAATCTAAAAAAAATATGTCTATAGATCTTAATGTAAACTTTCAACCAAAATTGGTTTGAACGAAATCGGATTAGCAGTTTTTGAGATACAGCATATTTTCTAAAACCGCAAATATAACTTTGTAATTCATACAAACACTATGAAAAACAAAGTTATTTAGCGTAGTTGTAAAAATGTAAATAAGCTAGTTTTAATATACATATTATATATTATAGTTACTACGGAACCCTTCATGGGTTCCGTAGTACTCGCATGGGACTCGCACTTGGCCAATTTTTTTTCTTCTGTGTGGGATATTGATCAAATGACTCCTCTCGCTGTGAGTGGTGTGGAAGGGAGGTTCAGAATTTTACTCACAGGGTGACCCCACTCTGCTCCTTCAGTTGCTCTTGCGTTCCGGGGTCGCGGTATCTCGTTAGAACCTTCGCTCAACCACGGATCATGACCACCCTGGCGACGTTTCTCAATAAAACTAGTACTACTCTGAAGGAAACAATTCGAAAGTCGACCGAAACAAAAGCAATCCCAGCAGGGAATAGCCCTATCGCTAATATACAGGGTGTCTTAAAAGAAAGTTTATATTTGTTTAGCTTACTGTGTGAAAGCAATGATTAGGAGGAACGCGGGGAATATGTTAATCGGTAGCTTGGCTCTTGGGAATATAGGTGCTATGAAGCGTTTTTCATTAGTGAAGCGCCGGTTGTGTGCGCAAATTTTACAAAAATGCTAATTCTGCGACTACGGTGCGAAGAAATTTTTCCAATTGCCCCAGTTGAATTTTAGAGGGGTCCAGCTTTAGATCTGTGTGCAAAATGAGGTGTAGCGATGATCTGTGCACATTTAAAGCACTTGCACGATTACGAATGGAGAAGTCAGGATCATCAGAAACAGACCGATTAACCCGATCTACGTTCTTGTCCGCTCTCAATAACCTTGGGCACCCAGGTTTTGGTTTAATTAGTGTTAAACCGGTCTTATTAAACTTTTTTACCCATTTTTTAATGAGAGGAATGCATGGTGCATCAATGAAGTGACGTGAACCTCGAATATTGTCCCAGACTTACCATTTTTGTAAAAGTCGCGTACGTACACGCGCGATGCATTTCTGAAAAACGCTCCATAGTGACTATATTCCCAAGAACCAGGCCACCGATTGACATCCCCTGCGTACCTCCTAATCATTGCTTTCACACAGTAAGCAAAAAATAATATAAACTTTCTTTTGAGACGCCCTGTATAAGATTCACAAGGTCACGTCTCTTTTTCCTCATATATAATTGCTGAAAGCATTTTCAATAATACAAAAAACGGTACTAATTTAGTTTGTAGGAAACAATTCGGAAGTCATTTGCAGTAATTTTTGCTTTGAAATATTAAATACACTACCGTATTTGTTTATTATATATCGCTGTCAGCGATAAGACCGTCATTGTAACCGTAGATTAAGCAATATTGTGTAACAGGTGTGTTTTAGTTATTGGTATATAATAAAGAATATTTTGTCTAAAGGTTAAAATACTATTGCGCTAAGCTTTTTAAACGTTTGTTTTTAAGTATTGATAGTTTATAAGTATTAATACTTTCTCCAGAGTCTGTGTTTGCTGATAGCTATAACCTGGGGATCTTTAAGTCTAGAAGGCTTAATTTTAGGTAAACGTCTCCATCTTCGATGGTCGCTTACCGTCAGAAGAGATGATGGTTAAACACGAGAAAATTATACATAAGAAATGTCATGAAACTGATGGATTTTACAAATTCGTTGAACACGTGACAGTTACAAATAGTCTGATACAATTCGCGGGATTTATAGTAAAGACGTAACGTATCACAAACATCAGACTCCTTCATATTAATTTGATTGGAACTTTTTGATCCATTTATTTTACGATTTGATGTTTTGGAACAACTCAATTATAATTTTGTTAATTACTTTATATCAGATTCAAAACGAAACACTTAAACAAGCACTGTTGAAGCAGCCCTAAAAATAGGTGTATTTAAAAAGTCTTTGGATTCTTAGGTAGATAATATTAGAGGAATTATTGCAAACAATTGCAGTTGTACATATGTATAATCTCTTCATTTTACAAGTCAGACAAGATAACTTCGAAATTGTTTAATTTTATAACAGATTTAGTTTCATTTACAGACTCGTAGTCTGACTTGTCGTGTAGAATATAAGAGCATTTTGTACTAAAAGCAGAGTTCCTATTAGATATTTTTTACAGAATAGAAGGGTACATTAAATACAAAGGTGAGTATGTCTGTTTATAGTTTAAGTAGGTATGAGGTAGTGGAGGGTGGCAATATGAAGTGTTTTCGTTTTCAAATAACAGTGAAAATTCACTGTTATTTGAAAACCTAAAGGACAGACTGTTTTGATACTCTTAAATAAATATTTAAGAGTATTAAAACAGTCTGTCCTTTAGGTTGACGTAATATATGTATATAACTTGTTTTGTCTGCGTTGTTAGTCATATTATTATAACACAATTTTAAGTACACTTACAAAGAAACGATATGTTGATAGACTCTCTACGAGGACTCTCTCTATTGAGGCGTTATGCACCAACATCACTTTAAAAGAAAAGGCGCAAGCACTATTTATTCTAATCGGCAAGATACTTATAAGCGCATGGCGTATAACTAGAGAAAATCAGAATTCTGACTAAAATCTACTGTTTTCCTTCAGTTCCCATTGCATTTCAGGGTCGTGGTATCTCGTTATAACATTCCCACAACCCCGGGCGGAATGTTTGCCTGGGTTCGAACCCCCGAAACGACCCACTTAGTAGTCCAAAGTTGAGCTTACAGACTAACTGACAAAAGCTTGCACTGACCGGCCGGGTCTACTCAAATCTGTGTGGTTCTTTCCTGAAAAGGCCATTTCAGACTAATCTACATAATCCATATACGATTGTGAATTTGTGAACTATGTAGGTTATTTTATTCGAGTTAAACATGATTGTCTGGCATTTTGAGTGCTTTTTGCGGCCTACCCCGTCCTTGCCTTGGTATTGTTCGTCAAATCGTTAAGCTCATTGTTCTAAGTTGAGCTATACGTCATTTGACTAATGCTTGCACTGTATGGACAGGCCCACTCAAATCTGTGAGCATCTTTCTTCTAAAGATCGCCTCAGACTGAAACCTACAAGGTTCCCATGTAATTAAACCAGTATAGATTAGAGGATTTTAAAAGAGACGGACCCCTGAATTTGTTTCGGTGTTTCTTTTCAGGGTACTCAGGAAACACCGGCCTCATCTAGTTAATATTTACGAACGACCTATGACCACCACCCACTGCTCTTATTGTTATTACTATTTATATTATATTTATTATATGATATTATATTATCATAGTTACTATTATCTTCCTTTCACATACACTTAACATCGCTTTCTGATTTTTCAAAGGCATAACTTTTTGGCACAAGACCGTAAATTAGTGAAATTACATCCATTTCTTACAGAGTTAAAGTTATATTTAAGCCAGATTAAAAATGTCACTAGACCGGACGTAGGTACATGACATCTAGCAATCCTGCAGAGGGTCGGAGGTTGTGAGGGTGTGAGGCTCCGACCTCATTTGGTTGCCGAGAACTCATTAAGTTGCCTCACCGCTTAATTTTTAACTTAAGTGAAAAAAATTAAGTGAATTTCCCAGCTTGTGCTCCCAACTGTAAACTTAGTTCAAATAATTGTGGCTGTATGAGGATTTCGGTTTGTAGAAATATATTTTTTCACTCACTCGAAGTTGCGAAGTAACTGGTCTATTGGCTTATCGTTCGCAAGTGAACTGTAAATACATGTAGCATAGTGTCAGTGCTTTTAGGGACTACCAAACATTGTGAGAAATCTAAAATGTAGGATTGATATGCGCTACTGTAATGACAGGAGATCAATAAATGAATCTTAAGCAATTGTATAGGCAGATCTCCGGCCACTGTAGGCGCGGGCTTGCGGACGGCGAGCAGGGGTAGCTCACCGTCCGGTAAGGACCAGGCCCGGGTCGGCGGCGCGTTGTGTTCCACGCGCGCCTCAAAGAGCTGTCAGCAATAGTGACGGGGTCCTATAGGGCCATTGCCTGCCGGGTTGCGGGAATGTTCTAACGAGATAACGTGGCCTCGGAACTTTAGGGCAGCTGAAGGAACAGGGTGGGTTTTTAGTCAGTAGAAGTCTGACACTCCCTTCCGCTCTACCCAGAGCGTCATTCGAGGATTTTCCCACCCATAGAAAAATAAATCAATTGCATAGGGCCATTATATCAACGAATCATTATCTGATTCGTCTTTTCGTGAACCTTGAATATTTATTTATTTAAACTTGGTGTCACATGGGCAGACTTAATGCAACAAGGCATTCTCTACCAGTCAACCTTTGGGTTAAAAACAAAACACATTGTGGTAGGTGTACGAGAAAATGGAATGAAATAATATATTTAATACTAATAAATATAATACTAATAGAATACATGTATATGCTTAAATAATAAAGTAATAAATACGGTGCTTTATAATAATCTTTCTGATTATGAGAGCTCATAATAATTATTACGAAGACCAAACTAAGAATAACAGGCCCTTAAGTAGTGGTTTTTAATATCAACCCGTGCGGCTGTTATAATTAAGCCACGAGTCCTTTATTTAATTTATTTTTTTCCATTCTATTAATGAATATGATTGTAAAAATTTCATAATATAAGGATTGATCACGTAAGATTTCGGCAGCGTCTATTAATCCCATACATTTGACGTTTTGGCAATTGCCTTCGCTGCACTACCTTATGTAGAGCCTTCGAAGGCTATAAGCCGGTTTTCAAGTCCGAATATTGAACAAAAGCCTAGATAAGGCTGCGGAGCCTTTGAGCCAGGGAAATCAATAAGAATAGGAAATATTTTCTAGAAAATTTTAGTGCAAAGAAAAGCAGAAACACGGAAAAGTGAAAGGGCCTGCATACAAACGATATCCTTATATTCCTACTTTTTTATTGAAAATAGTTTCGCGTTTGACCACTATCTCATCTGATGGTAAGTGATGATGTGGTTGCCCACTATTATTATAAATGTGAAAGTAACTTTATTTGTCTGTCTAGTCCGCTTCATTTTTCTCAAAGTATATGTTAATATCCAACAATGTTTATTTTAGGCCAACGCGAGCATTGGTAAATAGGTGCAAGGCAAGAAACAATGTCCACACATTCGACAAGTTCGTCGAACGCCAATGCAGACGACCAATGTAGAAGAGGGTCTGTAGAGCTGTCCACACGTTGGCCGAGCGCAGGCGAGCGCCTTTGATTTGTGACCAAAAACCGACACCGATCCGAAGTGAGGCAAGTGATTACGAGCAACGGCGAGCGAAGACAAGTTGCACCAAATGAGCTCTATGCACGTTGGCACTGGCCTTCACTCGGCCAACTAGGCAAGTGACACCGAGCGATAGCAAGACAAGGCAAATATACCGTCTACATGTTGGCCTTCACTCGACAACGCTCGGCCAACATGTATTGCAGACTTAAGGTTTAGCAACGCTTGCCGGTTGGTCGGTGGATGAGTACTACTGACAAAAACCCACCATATTCCTCTTGTTACCTATGAGTTCCGCGGCCGCAGTATCTCGTTAGAATATTCCCGCAACACCGGCAGGTAAGTCAATAATATCCTCAGATTTTTTTTAAGGTAGAACACATAAATACAACGTGTAATTTAAAGGGTATATACATACCGAGTGCACGGCTTCTTTGGATGATAACAAACGATATGGCAAGGGTTTTCTAATCCTATGTCTACATGTGTGGAGCTTATTAGAAATTTCAATACATTGATACCAGAGGCCGAATTTTTCAAATTAAGAAGAACGAAGAGAAATATCGTTTTATTTATTCATAAACAGAAAATTAGATTATTTCATTTCCGCAAGACAATCCGACTACATTATGAAAGTTGATATTTAGTCCTTGAGAAAAAAAAAAACAAACATGGACCTGGTAGGTTCATGTTTGTTTAGAAATAGGTAAGAATTACCTTCGAAAAGTAACTGGACCTGAAATCCATTGTTCAAAAACAAATATTAAAAGCTTTACCGAAATCGCGATTTTGCATCGAAAACTGGTCGAAAAATAAATGTTTCGTCGAAAAACGCCGCGTGGAATAACATTTTAGTACAATGCGTACACCCGCCATTTTTGTTTGAATACAAAATACAGACGTATTCTGATTAAAGGGTAAAAAGAGACGTAAATAAAAACAAAGAAAAAATGCGAAATAACGTGATACGTAAATTGGGCAAACGGAAACATAGATTTTGTTTTGTTTGTGTTTTGTTCGGTTTTGTTGACGCTTTTTCAGAGTAATTAAGAGGTTAGATGGAACAATCGAAATACGGGGAACCTATTTTTTACGCTATTATATGTACAAATTACAATAACAAATAGAAAAATAAAATAAAATTGTTAAAAATAGACGCCACTTGTAAAAATGTATTAAAAGAGACGTTGACATCTGAGTTTGTTTCGGTGTTTCTTTTCAGAATAGTCAGTTACGAAACACCGGCCTCATCTAGCTTATTTAAAACACAAAAAAATAACGTGTAAAAGTGTTATTTATAACCAATGTACAAAATAAATATTCCTTTTCATTTCATTTAATTAAAGTTTCGAGAAATTGAACAGTGCGTTTGTGTATTCAATATTCATATTCAAATATATGTATTTATACAACGTGTAACGGAAACCCCATATCTATCCAAAAGGACTGAAGACAACATCTGGTATGGAGTCTCTACGCAAAGTTTCAGCTCAAAATAAGTGACTCACAGAATTGACCCCAAATTATTGGTTTCATATGTTTTTTGAATACCAATAATAACAAACGTGTCACAGCACTATGGAGGTCATCACTTTCCACGTCACTTGCCAATAAAACTATAATTCTCTTCGTTCTTCTTAATTTGAAAAATTCGGTGTCTGGTATCAATGTATTGAAATTTCTGATATGCTCCACACATGAGACATAGGATTACAAAACCCTTGCTATATCGTTTGTTATCATCCAAAGAAGCCGTGCACTCGGTATGTATATACCCTTTAAATTACACGTTGTATATACTTCATGCATATATGTATAAAGGCAGACTTCCTTGCATATCGTAGGCATTCTCTACCAGGCCACCAAGGGTGTTGAGGAGATAGTGTGTTAGGTGCAATATGTGTTTACGTAACCACGGCAGGAAATGGCTCTATCACCTGTGCTAGCTGTTCTTTGAAGCAAATGCCGGGCCCGGAAGGTAAGGTCAACTGAAGAAATAGGATGAGATTTTAGTCAGTACAAGTCTGGCATCCCCTTCTGCTCCAACCAGAATGGGATGAGATTATTAAGATTTTCCCCCGAAAACAAAAATGCAACAAAACACTTACATAAATATGTATGTATACTTCTTAGTTACTTTGAAAGGATATTCATCTTCATGTTACTTGGGTTCGGCGCAATATGTTAGTTGTCTCTTCATTCCGTCTTGACGACCGTCACTCTGTCACGAGCTCCCCTTTTTGTCATATCACTTTACTCACACAACCCATTCATCTTTTCTATGGCACCCTTTTCCTCCTTTTCTATCCATATTTAAATATTTTATTAATAATCATACGCTCGCGTTAGACTACCATCTCACTTGATGGAAAGTGATGGTGTAGTCGACGATTAAGAACGCTAACCAAGAAGTAACCAGGTTGTAGCTGTTAGAAAACACAGACTTCGGCAGAGAATTCAACTCTTTAGCTGTACGCACTATGAAAGTATTTCCAAAACGCCCTGTGGGTATTTGTGGGATATCCACCATGAAACCATATATCCAACCTCTTTATTAACATGCGTTGTTAATTTAGAATCATATGCGCACTAGTACCAACGTAACAAATAAAGGCCGAAGAATTGCTAGACCTAAGTGGAAGTCGACTGGGTTCCCATCTACCCTAAGCAGCATCACAGCGAACGGCGAGTCTATATCTGCATTCACAAACGTTGCGTGTTTTACGTTACGTACCAAAAGATTTTTTAAACACATGAAGCAATGGACTTGGAATTGCTTTCGATTGTGAAATGAAATATTGTTTTGTGAATTATAATAATGAAAGTACTGTTCTGGCCTACTCGATCCTATTGGGCTTCGCAGGCCTTCACTTGGTAAGTACGTACATTACTCTTACTCTGATGTATCATCAAAAGAGCAAATGTTATCAATAAAATGTATTAATATCGTTATTTGATCAATTATAATTGTGTTTAAATGATAGTACGGTAAATTGAATATTTCCAATCAATCACGAGATAACGTGAATCAATCTAGTAGACAAACATATGTAGGGTTGACACACACACCTTTCAATAATTGGTAATTAAAATAGCTTTTATTTACACGAAGAAAGTGTACGCAGCTACGCATATTTGCTTTTAATATTTATAGAAACGCCTTTTGATTAAAATTTAAAAAAATATGCTTGGAAATATAATTCTTTCTTTTATGTATTATTTATAAAATACTTACTATAGTTCTCTCTTCACACATCCTTTTATGCAGCCTAAAGAATATTCCTGTCGTTAGTCTAAACTAATAAATTCAAAACGTATTGTTATATAACTAATATAAATACATAATTGTAGTATTAATCTCTAAAAGAACTGATGCTAAACTAATATTGCAAAAAAATATCTGAAGTAAACTGTAACAGTAACATGCAATGGAATAAACACTAAATATTTTCTACTTGATTCTATTCTGTAAAGCAGATACTATTATTAAATTTATTTTACTGGTACGTTTGGGTGTTAGAGGTGTATTCTTTTGAGGTTACGGGAATATTTCAACGAGGTACCACGGCCTCGGCAGGCAAGGGTAACTAAAGGAACAGAGTAGATTTTTAGCATTTAGAAGTCTGAAACTAACCTCCACTGCTCCCAGAGCTGGTCATTATATGATTTTTCCCGAAAAAGAGGTTACTATTATTACCATTTCCTCTGAGTTTGGGCTTCAGTGTTAAGCTGCAGAGACTTGGTTTTGACTTTGGAAAGAATTCCTTCTTAATTAACCCCTCAAACTGAGCTAAATATGCTTGTGTCTGGAGTGGATTCACGGCGATAGTATAATGGGTGGGGTTCGAACCCGTGACCTCTCGATCACAAGTCCGACACCCTATCCATTAGACTATTGACGCTTAATTAAGTTTTGTATGTGTGTGTATCCTCATGCTATGCGTATGAAAAAGAAAATTTATAAATATATTTTAACGATGCAATTTTAAATCAGCGCCAACCCTATGTAACAATCAATAGGAATCAATAACTTGGTTTCTGGAGATGGTTTCAGTCTAAGTATCAGTTGACATTCAATTTCGAGGTCAAGTCTATTAAACAGGGCTAAAACATTACCTATTTGTACGGAGTTTCGTTGGATTATATTCATGTAAGTTGGTGATTTCAAAAGTTTATCGTGTAGTTTTGATATTGCAAGTGTTGATGTGAAGATAGAATTTAAAGAAAACGATGAGATTTGTTTGTCATATAAACGTGTAATAAAATATTACCATAATGTAACTAATTTACTATTTAGAGTAATATAGTCTATCAATATTGTCATTGGATATCTAGTTCTTTTTAAATCACACAATCAGCCAATAATGTTGCACTGCTGTGACACAGGTCTTTTCTCTATGAAACGGAATCGGCCGTAATCCACCACGAGGGCCCAGTGGAGGTTGGTGGATGTCGAAAGTCTTCAAATTGTTCGGTCCTAGGACATGTCGGTTTCCTCACGATGTTTTCCTTGGATTTATGAGCAGTATTGATGAAGAAATTAATAAGGTTATATGCCTTTTTTTAGGGATGTGAAATCATCCAATGACTGCCTCCCGATCGGGGCGATGCTGGAGGGTGTGTCAGACTCTAAAACCCATACGTGTTCCATCATATGCCCTTAATGTTCCGAGGCCGCGGTAACTCTTTCGAACAATTCCGCAACCCCGGCAGACAACGGCCCCCTTGTGGGCCCCGACTAGGCTGTGAGGACCTTGAGAGCCGCCTATCCCTCTCGCGTCCCACCATCTCCTTCGCTTTTAAAACTGCTTCGCAGAAAGAGGTTACTACATCCCATGTCGCCTCGCTCCGGATCATCGATTGAATCAGGGCCGGGAGCGAGAGGTCGCCGTCTATCGCTCCTACGAGGACACGGCAGAGCTCTGCCCAAGCGGGGTAAATCTCCACCGTGTGTTTCACCGTGTCCTCAGTAGTGACACCCGAGCGTTTCCTCCCGCCGAATTCGACACTAGTAACTCTCGAAACAACCGTGTCCGGTGAGCACCTGCGTCAGGCGGAAGGTGAGGACGCCATGACGCCTCGTAAGCCACTCATCAAAGAGGGGACTTATCGCCGCTATTGTGGCGTACCCAAAGTTATGTGCCTGCTTGGGTTTGATCCCATAACCTCATATCTTTGTCTATATGGAGGCATTTTATCGTAACACGAAACAGAAGTTATTACTTATAATCATTAGTAATTACAACCTTTTTATTATTAGAAATTATGTTTTAAAAAGTAAGCGGTAGTTTGCTATCAACGAAAAAATTGCACTAAGACTCAAAATCACATTGAGTTGGTGATTATTTATTTAAACAAAATAAAACATTGATTTCACGAGGATTCCAAATAAATCCGAATGTAACACCTGCTTACATGTTTATCTAAAACAGATTACTATGAGAGAAAAACACATCAAAATACCGAATTCAATTTAGCGACACCCTTAAGAAACCGCTTAACGTTAGATATTGGAATTATTCGCGCAAACGTGTGTCTGGATACATATGAAGACCTGTCGACATTCTGACCTTGGACCTGCCAAAGGTCAAGGTCAAAGTCAAAATTCTGGCTACTCAATTTATCTTTATCGGTAATATGTTCATAACATTTATATTATTAGAGCACTAACCAAATATGTAGTAAAAAGGGATTTTAGATGTATTGGCTGCGTGGGAAGCAAACGTTTGATATGATGTATTGGAGATGGTTATAATAAACTAGATTAAGTAGCTCTACTAGGTACTGTTTTAGGCAATACACTTTAGTTATATTCCAAAGCAGGTTCGTTTATTTCGATGTTATATATATTCCAAATAATTATTTGAACCATTTTATTCTGAGACGTTAGCAAATTAATGAATTTGACTGTAAATTCATATTTTGTTAGCACTGAACTAGATTAAAACTAAATAGTGTCTTCACATTTGCATAAGTTAATGTATAGTTGAGTAGAAGCAAATAAACTGCTGAGCTAAAAAATATCAAGTGAATATTTTGTTAGAAAACAAAGTAAAATTATTTATTCACATAGCAATGTATAGAGTGACCAAGTGGTACAAGGTGATCACAATTTTTTGTGTTTTTATACTCATTTTTATTTCGGTTAGTTTTTAAGTGTATGGCAATTTTATAATGCCTGAGTAACTAAGCGTGCTTTATTTTCGAACACATCATCATTATCATAAGGTGAGATGGTGTTAAATGCGAGCCTATCATCCATTAACAAAATATTTATAACGATCCCATAATTAAACTTGAAATAACAAGACACACAAAACAAAGTACGTTAATTACGGTACACTACACAGACTTCATTAGATGAACACGTAACGCGGAGATGAATATTTAAAGCTCATTTGTATCAAGTTTTGTAGCTTAAATGTTGGTTATATAGCAACAAAAGTAGAGGTTATGAGAGTAATCATTATCTACCTAGCCTTTACCCAAATGTTTTGGGGTCTATTTGCAGTCTAAAATACACATGAACACTTTTTTTCTTGGTAAAATCTGAGTCCTGATGAGTCCTCCCCGGGCAGGGCCGGAGGGACTGTCAGACTTGTACTGACTAAAATCCACGGTATTCCTTCAATAGCCCTTTACGTACCGGGGTCACGGTAATGAGATAAGTCCCACGACCCCGACAGGCTTCGGCCCTCTACAGGGGGGGCCTCGTCATCTTGCTGATGCTCTTTGAGGTGCGCGTGGAACACAACGCTCCGTCGACCCGGGCATGGTCCATGGTCGGACAGCGAGTTGCCCTATTACTCGCTGTCCGCATGCCCGCACCTAAGGTGGTCGGAGATCGTTGGCCGACGTCCGACGCCGTAGGCGTCTACCACTGCGGCTGGGCTGGAGGGAGGACGCTATCCTCTCCCTCACGCGGCCCGCCTCCTCCTTCGATAGCATGACTGCTTCGCAGAAGGAGGCGACCGCTTCCCACTCCGTTTCGCCCCGCAGCATGGCCTCGACCAATGCCGGGCGCGAGAGGTCTCCGCCTATCGCCACCGTGAGGACACGTCGGTGCTCTGCCCAAGCGGGGCAGTCTTGCACCGTATGCTCTACTGTGTCCTCAGGGCGATCCTCGCAGTGGTGACACCCAGGCGTTTCTTCCTTCCTCATCAGACCTAGGTACTTCCCGAAACTTCCGTGTCCGGTGAGGACCTGTGTCATGCGGTAGGTCAGGACGCCGTGACGCCGATCTAGCCACTCCTCAAAGAGGGGTCTTACCGCCGCAATTGCGGCGTGCCCGACACATGAGTACTAGTACTTATTTTACATGGAGCGACGGCCGATCTAATTTCCTGGATAACACACCCTTAGCAAGACTGCTGTCAGATTTTCAGATTATAGCTTCTGAGTATATGACTGTCAACAATGAATAAAAGACAGCATGGCTCATCAGCTTTACGTGCATTCCAAGACAAGGAAGGATCTCGATAAGTTAAAATGGTGACATATTCACGGACAGACGACGTAAGAGTTGCGTAGCGTTGAACATTTACAGTTGTTAATATTAAAGCTTTGGTTTCCTAGGAAAGCGGTGCCGTCATATAGCGGCCGTAATATTACGGACGCAAAAAGGCGGCCGTCTTTACGGTGACGACATGTGGAAAGTTCCACAGCCGTTTTAACACAGTCTGCAAATGTAATTTATATAAAAACGTGTTATATAAAAAAGTGAGGGTTTGAACCCAAGCGTTGACTATGAAAATTACACAAAGTAATATGCCTTCACTTTGTGTAATTTTCGTCACCAACTCTGCTCTCAAAACGGTGAATCCGGAAACGTAAGCTAGAAGAAAAGACCGAAAATTTTAAGACATCTGACATCGACCAACCCTCACTGGAGCCACATGGTGGATTTTGCCCCATTCCCTCTCTAGAGGCTCTCATATACATATACATGTATCTCATAGGCTTGTATCGCAGTAGTGGGAAAGTAATAGGCTTTTATGCCGACTAGTGATTGTTAAAAAAACAAACATAGCTAAGCTTATCAGTTGACACAATGTAACCTCACATATTTTCTCCAGTGGATCCCCGTTTATAGAATTCATTTGTATATTCTAGGTTAGGTAATACTTGTTTACACAATAAATTTACATTTAAATTACTTCAGAGAACACAATTTTACAGTGTAACAATTAATTGTAGGCAAACACCGCGTGTACTATTTGTAATTACACATATAATTAGTTAAACAATATGGCATTACTTAACAATAAACAAGTTTCGTTATGACAGAAGTAGTAGTACAATAATATTGCCACAATTTTCTCGCCCTAGGAGTGGCACCAATGTCGTTCACCACGTGAATACACCACATATGTTCATGAATATAGGTACTCTTGTTTAATATAAGATTTAATTACACTTCCGATGAAACGAGCGAGCCCAGAAGAAGCCTGTTCATTCTTGCTTTAAAGGTGGTCGGGTTATACGTGGTAGGGAATACAGACGCCAGCTGACAGTGCGTATAATCAACGTAAGTTTCACTTGAAAACCAGCGTCAGGCAACTTCTAGCTGTGTGACATTTTGATGATCTGGACCTGATTGGCGCAGCCGTGAGGCATACAATTTAATTGTGCTTAAGTGTCTTTATTTTGTTCCCCTGAATAAAGAGTGTGTCAAATACACATATTTTATTTCTTTCCTTCTTTAATTTTTCATTACTTTCCTTTATTCTTACTTTGTTGAAAATTTGCCTCACATGTTTCAAAACTAAAAATACTGCATGAACATCATATATACCTACAGTTAGCAAATATACTTTTAGCGATTCTACTAAAGTATCCATGTTTAAACCTATATACATTCAACCGAGTAAATTAATTCCATTTCTCGGAAGGCAGTTTTTAGGTGACTGCTCGTAAAGTGAGGCACAAATGGGTTCGCGGAGAATCAATTAGGTGCCCGCTGTATATCACACCGGCAATATTTCTAGCCGCATGCTAATTACAAAGAAGTAGGTTTACTGGATGCGGTCCAATAAAAGCCTGTAATGTTAATGTGAACAGTGTTACTAGCAAAAGTCCAATAGGAAACACGTTATAATTTTGAGTAACAAATATGAGAACTCAACACTTGAACATTTATGACGGCCCATACGATTATAAACAAATTATTATGTATGGTGAAGGGATCATACCGCTAAAAGAAATGAGTAAATCTTATTCCGTAAGCAGAAAGTTTGGTTATATGTGCTCTTTTTAACCGACTTCAAAAAAAGGAGGTTTACAATTCGTCTTGAACTTTTTTTTTTTATGTATGTTACCTCATAACTCGGAGACGGCTGGATCGATTAGAAAAATTCTTTTTGCGTTTGAAAGGGTATACGTTCTAGTTGGTCCCATTGTTACGAAATCATGATCTGATGATGGGATCCTGGAGAAATCGAGGGAACCCTTCAAATATTATAGGCACACCTATAGCGTTTTGAGTATTTCTTATAGTACCTTTTTATTTTTTGCTAAAAAGTTTTTTTATCTATGTATATACATAAATAAACAAAATAGACGAGGAGAGACAAAACCGCAGGTAGTCTTAGTTCTTCCAACTATATAAATATAGTTTTATTTTCATAATTTATGGGAATTAAAATTGGTTATTTGACTTCCACAACCCAATAACTGCGTATCCTCATGGCAAGACCAGTATAAAATTTTTGACAACCCGTAACGACTATCGAAGATATACAAATGGCTTAGCGAGCTTTCCAAAGCACGGAGGAAATTTGGTTACCCATCCACAAATCGACCTTGACAAGCGTTGCTTTACCTCGAAAATCGACCCGTACAGCTGTTATATCGTCGGTGAAATAGTAAACTAGTCAATCTGCAAATGTCAAACTTTTCAGGAGAGCGAAAACAAACAAAAACAGGCACTTCTATGTATCTATGTATCTTTTCAAGTTTGTAAATTTATTAGTCAACAAAAATAATATAGGTACTCTCGAGTCAATGCTTTGAGTAGACATTGTTAGAATTATTATTTAATAAATTTTACTTTTTTACAAACACAATTTTATGCAGATAAGCATTAGGAATTATGTCGATAACTTCAAAATGAAAAATGTTAGAGATATCATATTTTACCACAGGGAAGATATAACAGTAATCATAGCAATTCTATATTTAAGAAAAAATAGGCAAAATGTCAGTTCGGTTACTTTACTATTGCGCCGACGATTATGTAGCCCTGAGGTATTCAATAATCCCTTTTAATAAATAAATACCGATACTAAAAAATACAATATCATTTGATACTAATTATGAATATCACAAAAAAAAAGTTTCTCTGTAGACTAATGATTATTCTCATGTAAAGAGCTCGTGACGCTGATAAATTTCTACAATTGGTAATATAGAATCGGCAATTCTATAGATAACATAAGTATATCAGATAACTACATAATTAAGTCATTTGTTCTGCACTACATATTGAAATTTCGTCCATATATCGTTAGATCGTCTATATATTGTACAAATACATGTTTTAATAGTAAACAGTTCCATAATGCGAGCATAAAAGATATAGTACCTACTTAGCCGAAACAATTTATAAGCTCAATTACAACTTCGAAGTGACCTAAATTCTGTAAATAATAAAGCATGATATACACATTCATTTAAAAGGCACTGGACTGGATGCCACGTCTTTTAATACCCTTTTAGAGACGTTAAATGTCTAGCAAGATAATTTATTACACTTATTCCTTCTAAGTGACTTTACTGGCGAGAACTGACGAGGAGGGTAGGTTGACATTTTGCTCGGGGAAAATACAGACTGTATACATAATAGTACTGAGTAGATCACTAAATCTAGTATTATGATTTTATTTAACAACAATAAGTGAATTTTATTAAACTTATGAAAATGCTAATTTTAGTTTAATTTTTTTATTAAATTTGTTTATGAAATTCATGTTATAAACCTTTTGCTCCGTGATTCACCGATCAAGATGGTGTGAAATGATATAATACATATTAGTCAGTATCGTAGTACAGTACTTACCATACAACTTGATTATATCTCAGTTATCTCTCAGTTAATTCACCGTCAAACCACACGTAAGCTCGTGTGATTGGTTGGTTAAAATAGCAGCTACGATGTATATAGGCATTAGTTTTCAATGTAGGGGTTCAGTTGAAAACCAGCGTCCACGTCAGGTAGTTATTGTAAATGATTTTGATGATATTTTGATTAATTGGACAATTTTACTGCTCTATATTAATTATAATTATGTTGTATTCCCTTCCATTGTGTAGGTTTGTGGCAAAGAAATATGATTTTTTCTTCATCATTCCAGATTAAATCAAATTGGCTTTTAAGACTCGGGACTCAAATAGCTATTATTCTGCCTCGTTAGTCGAAGGCTCATTCTACATTGAGACTCCGTTCTACATTATTTTGCTATAAAAAATGCAACCAAATTTAGAGCATTTTGCTGTTTTTTATGTCGCTTTAAAAGTTTAAGCAGCTTTGCTGGTGCCTGCTGGGGCTGCGGAAATGTTCTAACGAGCTACTGCGGTCCCGGACCACGAGGGCAACTGAAGGAATAGGGGAAACGCCAGGGCAATTGAAGGACCAGGGCGGGTTTTTAGTCAGTATAATTCTGACACTCCCTTATACTGCACCCAGAGTGGAAGCAGTCATTAGATGATTTTCCCACCGAAAAATATATAAGACACTAATCAAACCCCACCTAGACTATTTAATACAAGTATGGCCTACAATAACATGACCTACAAGTAACACAAAATAAAGCAATTAAAACTCTGTTCAAATACAATTACTTAACACGTACGAAAGAAATTTACGCTAAAACTAAACTATTTAACCTACAAAAACTATACACATATCACACATGTATATTAATAAAGACAATTAAAACTAACAAAAAACACTCACAAATCACATTCAAACGCAAAACATACCACTACTACGCTAGGAATAGGGATAACACGGAAGAAGAACAATTCAGTTTGAGGGAGCGCAGCTGTATAAGTTACTAAAAGAAATAAGGGACTCCACATCAATAAATATATTTAAGAATAGGTTAAATATGTATTTGGCCAACCAGCAGCAATAGACTACTTACAAAATGTACTCGATAGATCGAACGACTATTTAAGATTTTTTTAATGTTAAGTTTCTCATATTTAAGTGAACTTTGTATGTTCTTTTTGAGAAACAAATTTCTTTAAAGCGAAATGAAAGGTCGGAGAAAAACCATGAGGATTTCGAAATAGAGAAAAAAATATAGAACTAAACTACGTACTACCCCTTCCAGTATCCCAGATCTTGGTCATGACATAACAGGTGGTTCTAGTAATATTCTTAATATACCCCACCCATAGCGTTATGAGTGAGTCACATTATTTTGTGCCTTATACTGCAATAAATATGTTAACAAAACGGATGTAGGTACTCACTTTATGATAGAATTGAAGTGGCTTAATTCAAAATTTTAAGAAAATGACTTTTATACACAGAACGACTTAAATACATGTTTATAAGGCTTAAAGTCATTTTCTTAAAATTTTGAATTAACCACTTCAATTCTAAAGGTGCGATGTGTTAATATACTAAAGTCAAAATAAAGAAAACATGAAATAAGAAAAAGATGAGTGACATAAAAATCGTTCCGAGACACTTGCATTCCTCCGACCATTATGCATTCCAACGTTTATTTTTTTGTCTTTTTTCGATGGCAAGATCATCGTCAAATAGTCAGGCTAGAAAATCTATCAGTGATCTTACCAAGAAGTATCGTGTTACCCAGTTACTGAATACTCAGCTGCATTCAGTTAGACTGAATACTGACCCCAAAATAGTTCGGAAATGGAAGAAAGGATAAGCAGATAATGATGATGAGACAGTCGGTATTGCCACGTTGAAAGGCATGTTGCAAACTACCCGCACTTCGGCCGAAAGAGAAACCACGATGCCTGAGGCTATTGACCTCTTTACCACAGAAATAGTGATGTAAAATCACCCACACTGTCAAATTGCCAATCACGAGAAAAATTTATACTTTATTTATCTGCCTCTGATTTACCTGAAAATCAACTCCAACATAATCAGTAAACATTGAGGTTGGTAGTCCTACCAAAGAGGCCATGTTACCCGGTTACTGGGTAATAGAGGTTAGATAGCACCTCTCCCATATAAAATTCTCAAACCCAACTACATTCATTGAGACTGGGTGCCAACCCCACTATATAATTGGTGGGAAAAGACTAGGTAGATTTATTATTTGATGAAATTTCACACCGCATTACATATCCATTACCCGCCATAATCAAACAGTACATTATTAAAACCAATTCTGTAACAACACTCTGGGGATCACGACAGATTATCCTTAAATACAAAATGAAAATAATATTTTAAATGTATTCATAAAACCATTTCATGCTATTGTAATTATAATAATTAATAAATTCTATGTAACATTACCAATTAACTCTGTGATTTATATTTTATCATATTTCTTTTGTTATTGTATAATTTCCACATCAATCAGCGATAAGACCGCCAGTGTAACCATATTTTGCAGTATTGTAAATCATGTATTTGTTTAAATTATTGGTGTACAATAAAGAGTATTCTATCTATCTATCTATCGTTACTTATTTAATTTATTTTGTTTTATCTAGATACATGTGTTTTTCTTTCGTTACTGCGCGATGCAAATGTGGGTAATGTGTTTGCCAAATAATTACCTGATCACACATCACGTTATGAAATGCTAAAACTATTATTTGTTGTGTATTTACTATTTACTTACGTTTACATTAATTTACAGTAGAGTACACCTAAGAGTATCCTATGGTTCTTCATTTCGATCTTCAATGTTCATTTCGACAAATTTCATAAAAATGGCGAATGCTAGATGTTGTTGATGACAAAAATGTAAATGCTCAAGTCTATCAGCACCTAAATGCATACAGCGCCCTTTGAGTTCAATATAACAAGGCGTTTAGGGTGCTGATGGGTCTGCCCCATTTCTGTAGTACTTCAGGGGTGTTTATAAAAGTCCACATGGATTGCTTTTATACAGTAATTCGTAAGAGATCGCGCATCTTTGGTAAGCGGGGAGTAGGACAGCACCAATAGCATCCTACAGATGACCTCCAGACGACTCGAATGTGCGATTGTGAACCGGTGTGGCAAATTTTCTGGTAGACTTGCAGCAATATAACAATGTAATGTTATGTAATTGTGGCTTGTGATGTGTGAAATTTGATACATATTTTTTGTATTATATATAGATAGATATATTCTTTATCGTACAACAGTAAAACAAATATGGACTTAACAACTAAAAAGGGTGATACACTGGGCGGTCTTATCGCTAAAAGCGATGTTTTACAGACAAACTTTGGATGGATTTGACACAGAAGGAGAAAATAAATACGCGGGTAGTCCACGGTGTACTATTTATCTATATAAAATACAAAAACGATAAATAACGTTCTCAAAACATATATCCTTTCTAATATTATAAATGCGAATGTAACTCTGTCTTTCTGTGTATTACGCAATTACGCCTAAACCACTGAACCGATATTAATGAAATTTGGTACGAACATAGTCTAGAGCCTGAGAAAGGACATAGGCTACTTCTTAATGCGAATAAAGGGCTGTAAGGGGTTGAAATAGGGCATGAAAGTTTGTATGGAAATTACGTCTTTTGATTAGATATTAATAAATACGACATGTATGAGTTTTATTTTCAAAATAATTAGCCTAAAAATCGACTAAAGAGCGGACAAAGTCACGGGCATAGCTAGTATACATATATACAACGTGTAATTTAAAGGGTATATACATACCAAGTGCATGGCTTCTTTGGATGATAACAAACGATATGGCAACGATTTTGTAATCCTAAGTCTACGAATGTAGAACTTATTACAAATTCCAATACACTGATACCAGAGACCGAATTTTTCAAATTAAGAAGAACGAAAAGAATATCATGTTATTGGCAAGTGACGTGGAAAGTTATTGACCCTCGTAGTGCTGTGACATGTTTGTTATGATTGGTATTCAAGAAATATATGAAACCAATAATTTGGTATCAGTTCTTTGAGTCAGTTATTTTGTGCTGAAACTGTGCATAGAGACTCCATACCAAATGTTGTCTTCAGCGCTTTTGGATAGATATGGGGTTTCCGTTACACGTTGTATATATATAAAAAAGAAACAAAGACACATAATAACAACAGTTTAAGGAGAGAGATAAAGATCTTTTACTAAGTTTTTGAAAGAAGATAGGTTTGTGCTTTCACTAACATACTTTACTAACATAGACATAAATAGAATTGTTACTAACACTGTGAGTTATTTTACTTTAATAAATAAATAAATGTTTAATAAATTAATGAATGATGACTATTTCTGCTCCAACTGTGCCGTAAATATTTTGTGAATGCGACAGTATATGAAGAAGTAGCAATAAGAGGAAGAATCTAACATGGCTTCTGAACCTATTCTCCTCCACATTTATTATGCGCACAGCCAAGGTGTAGAATTATCTACCGACTTCTGTGGTCCCTAGGATCCATATAGACAAATCAGATTTTATAGCAAAAGTGATCAAACATCTTCTGGGCCCGCTCGTTCCATCGTAGACCTCATCTGTCTCTTACCATCACGCGTCAGGCCAAATTAAAAGCGGACTCATCCGAAATAATAAAAATAAGTATACCGAGACTAAAACAAACAAAATCTAAACTACACAAACGACATTATATTCCAAGAACCCAAAGTTATTTCCACGAAAAAGTAAACCTCTATTATCCATCAAAAGATTTCTTTATTTCGTCTTTTGTTCTATAATATATCGAAGAGGCACACGAGTTTCTTACAAAAAGGACTTGAAAATCAATTCCTTTACCTTTGAAAGACAAAAGAAATATATAGGGAATTCTGAATGTTAGTTGAATGTTGAGTTGTTTGTTCAAGGGTAGTTTAAGCAGGATCGATTTAGTTGTTTAAATTAGTTGTGCTGTGATTGTTTGTGTACGATCTGTGGATGGGAATTAATTGAAGTAGCAATCGCTAAATCAAATATAATATATTTACTGGCTTCTGCCCGCGACTTCGCTCGCGCGGGAAGGTTTTACCACGTAAATCCCGATCCCATGGGAATTCCCGGCTAAAAAGTAGTTGGGCACACCGCAATGGCGGCGGTAAGTCCCCTCTTTGAGGAATGGCTTAAGAGACGCCACGACGTCCTCACCTTCCGCCTGACGCAGGAGGACACGCCCGGGTGTCGCCATTGTGAGGACCAGCCGGAGGACACAGTGGAGCACACGGTCGAGGTGTGCCCTACTTGGGAGTAGCACTACCGTGTCCTCGTGAAGGCGATCGGCGGCGGTGACCTCTCGCGCCCGGCCCTGGTTCAGACCATGGTGCGAAGCGAGAAGGAATGGGATGCAGACGCCTCCTTCTGCGAAGCAGTCATGCTAGCAAAGGAGGAGGCCGAACGCGCGAGGGAGAGGCATCTCTCTTCCTCACGCCCCAGCCTCCGCGGTAGACTTCTCGGGCGTCGAGGATCACGTGCAGATCTCCGGCCACCGTAGGCGCGGGCTTGCCCTGCTCGCCGTCCGCAAGCCCGCTCAAGTGAGCTCACCATCCGGTAAGGACCAGGCCCGGGTCGGCGGCGCGTTGTGTTCCACGCGCGCCTCAAAGAGCTGTCAGCAATAGTGACGGGGTCCTATAAGGCCATTGCCTGCCGGGGTTGCGGGAATGTTCTAACGAGATACCGTGGTCCCGGAACTTAAGGGCAGCTGAAGAAACAGGGTGGGTTTTTAGTCAGTAGAAGTCTGACACTCCCTTCCGCTCCACCTAGAGCGGGAGAAGTCATTCGATGATTTTCCCACCCAGAGAAAAAAAAAAACGCTAAAAAGTAGCAAATGTGTTATCGCAGGAAGTCAAATATCTACTTACCAAATTTCATTCAGCAGTTCTAACGTGAAAGAGTAACAAACATCCATTCATCCGTCCTCACAAACTTTCGCATTTATAATATTAGTAAGAAAGATTGCTGAACACACCCATTATAAAGACATATATCGATACTTTTATAAATACTGTAATACTCTAGCAGTGGTGGCCCAGTGGTTACGAGGCTAACTTGCAAGTTGCAGGTTCGAACCCAGTCAGGCACATTACTTGTGCACTTAATTTCATCACCACTGCTCTCAAATCTTTGTGTCAAAACTGAACATAAATAAGCAACTTTTGCCCGATATAAATCTTTAAAATGTGTATACAAATAAAAGAAACTCTTGGAAGTACCAACAACAAGTATGTACCTTTTTTTCGAGGGGAATATCGGAGCGGGGTGTCAGACTTCTACTGACTATAAACTCACCCTGTGTTCTTCAGATGCCCTTGTATTCCGGGACCGCGGTATCTCGTTAGAATATTTCCGTAACCATAGCAGGCAATAACCCCATTGGGCCCCGTCACTACCAAAACCTTATAATTATTAGTACTTTAAAACAAACGTTTTCTTACATAGGGGAAGAGAGTCAAAAACTAGGAAAAATAGTAATTCATGTTAAAAGGACGGACCCCATCTATGCGTATAAAGGTTCACCATACAGGTCTAATTAGTAACTAAAGCCAAACTTTTCATACTACTATTTTATCTCGACAACAGATTTGTCACAAGAAAACTGGCAGAGAAAATGGGCCCTAAAATATCTAAGGTTTCTAAAACTCAATAATAACTCTTCAAAATCCAATGGAGTTTTCGAAAGTATGTATGTGATTGACATTGTAACATCTTATCGAGGTGATGTAGCTTCGCTGGTTGGTCTGCAAAAACTTTAGTCGCTTAGGTGAGCTCTCCTATACCTACATGAGAGGACATGGCTTAATAGACACAGACTACAAGGAATTTGTCGAGTATCGTGGATAGCTTATTTAATAAACACATAGACCGGAACAACTATTTATAGGACATTAAATAAAAACATTTGTTCTGGTGTGGGAATCAACCCCGCAACATACAGTACTTTATTCAGTAGTCAATCGCTCAATCAAAGCGAGTATACAAAACGTTAATTTATAAGTCTACTATACATCTTAAACATTCTCATTCTGTGACAGAAACGTTAACTGTTACTATTTTTAACCGACTTCAAAAAAAGGAGGAGGTTCTCAATTCGCCTTGAACTTTTTTTTTGTTTTTATTTTTATGTATGTTACCTCATTACTCGCAGATGGCTGGACCGATTTCAAAAATTCTTTTTTTGTTTGAAAAGGGTATACTTTCTAGTTGGTCCCATTGTCGTCATGTTTGGATCTGATGATGGGATCATGGAGAAATCGAGGGAATTCTTCAAATCGTTTTGGTTATTTCTTATAGTACCTTGTGCAGTTGCTCTTGAAAAGCACCATTTGAGGAAGTGGAACTGATGATGAAGACCCCAGATGGCCACCGAAACTACTCAATAATAAGTATTTCGTGGATTGCGATTAGATTACTTGAATATAGATGTTAAGCACTTTATGCTCGTCAGAATGCATATGGTGAAGTAGAGCTGATGGTGATGTACCAGGAGAACTCCTCAAAAATTAACGGCTCTGCACCGGGAAAAGCAATATTTTGTAAAAGGTAATAGTAGTAGTAGTTGACATTTTGGCTTTTGTAACTAGATAAATTAAAAACCGACCCACTAAAAAGCGTGAAAAAAATTTTCTTTTTTTTGACACTACCTTCCGAAATTAAAGTTATTTTTGCCTTTGTAGTGTTTGTATATAGAAGTCGGTTCTACTTTTTCCAAAAAAAATTTTTAATTGATACGCTTATGTTAAACTACCAACTATGCTGCTTAGAAGTAATACATATATACTGATGACAATAGTTTTATTTGCCGAGTCACATTTCACAGGTCTTGAGAAACGTTAAAAGGCTGCCAGAAATTCTATTCGTATTTCCCCTCGCGTTGACCCACTCATAGTGTTCCATAGACCGTGTGTTTGTCACAACAAAGAGTCACTTTCCATATTATATTCAGCCAAACTTCAAATACAACTTAGCAACTTCAACATCGGCACACTGTACCATTTTATTAACTTTACTGGGATTATTGCAGTCACTAAGCTTAGCCTCACACCCTATATAATCCGGGGATTTCCACACGTCTGCTCGACTTGCATTTAAGTTTAAACTTAGTTAAATTTCATGCGATTTTTATTTCGACCGGATTATTTAGACTAAGTAAATTTAATTAGGTCACTGGTTTGAAGCAAAGTTTGAGTATAGTTTTAAGTAAATGCGAAGTTAATGAGGTCTAGAAGTAGACTTCAGCGGACATTAGTGTGTTAGAATCGGGTTGAGTGTATTAAGCTAAGTAAATTATTATTGACACTTATGAACATAATTGGTGATGGCAAAGTCTGATCGCGTTCATGTACTGTAATACTTTCACACATCAAAATACATCCGCAACGCTGTCAGTTATTTATATTCATAACTAGCTTCTGCCCGCAACTTCGTTCGCATGGGAGGTGTTTAAGACTACAAGAAGCCAGCCAACGGTAACTGGATGGTCCGAACTGTCCACGGTTCGTGGAGCCCTACCGTTGCTTGCGAACAAACTACAGGCTCTTAGGCCTCACTTTAATGGTTAAACTTTACACAATTTGACTTACCTGAGCTGTAGAGACGACAAGTTACGACCCTTCCTGAAGCCACGTCCGTGTGTGTGTGTGTGTAAGTATGAAATGAGTAAGTGAAGCGTGTAATGATGGTCAAGTGTTCATGGACGTTCACAAGGCGCCGGTCTTCAGATGGCGCGGTCCAGATAGCAATCACAGCACCACTCTGCTCCACTTTAGCACCAGATTGGAGAGCTATTTGTCACCAATTAACAATTGCTTTCAACAAATTCGCGTGCCATGCGGTCTGGCGTCAATACGGCGTTATGGCTCAAAATATCCCAGGTTTTTGGTCAATTCGGGATTAAAATTTCAACTTATCGTTAATCGCGACCAAATTATCGGTTACAACGGGCGATTCAACACGATATTTCCAAATACAATTAAATCAAAGGGTCCCAAGGCGGACGTTATTCCAACAACGCAAAAGGTATCTGTCAAGTAAGTTATGTCAAGATCAAATTTCTTTATGTCAAAAAAAGGTACGTTCGGAAACACATATCGGACGGAACAGGAGGTTTGTCCCGTGTAAATCCGATCCCATGGGAATTCCGGGATAAAAAGTACCCTATGTGTTATTCCAGGATGTCTATTATCTACTAACTAAATTTCATTCAGATCCGTTCAGTAGTTTTCCCGTGTAAATCCCGATCCCGTTGGAAGGGAGAAGTGGGTGTGTTGGTGAGCCATTGTTCAATACATACACGAAGATAATACACTGACCAATGCTTAGCCTCTAGCCAAAGTAAAAGTCAGATCTTGGGTCAAGGAGAGTATAAAACAGCCTTTTCTATAGGTCTTAAAATGCTGCGAGTGACTGACCGACTGGTCTGACCGTTACCACCCCAAACTAGTAAAAAACATCGAATATAAGTAAAACTAGGAAGATGTAAAAAAATATTGACATACATAGGTTACATCCCACACTAAAGGCCTACTCATCTTCTAAGGAAAAAAAGACATGACGTCCGATTTTTTGCCACCATCAGGTACCAAGCCTAAGGTTTGTGACTGCAAAGAGATCATATGAAATAGTTGTAAATTTAAACGAAGTTGATTAGCGACACTTCAGAGCGGCCTTTGTCTAGCTGAGGACATTTTTCAGCCCAATTTATGTCTCATAAATAATCCTATCTTATAGCCTTCATTTTGCACAGGGCCCGTGCGGTCATAGAGGGCTCATAGAGGGGAGGTCTGTTTCAGCAGTGGGAACTTTGGGCTGATTATGTTAATAGTACCACTAACATACTCTGAACTGTCATTTAATTTAAGCTGGGCAAACTTATAATAGTTTACTTATTTTATAATGTTTGCTCTTCATTAAAAAGCTTATATAATAATTGTAACGAATTTATTTAACAAAAACCCTGTATCAATCTTACTCCGCATTGCAATATCTATTTACCTTGGTTTTTCTAGAGTATTTTCTTCCTATTCAGACG
The DNA here is from genome assembly GCA_943138885.2 of Tholera decimalis. Classification (NCBI taxonomy): domain Eukaryota; kingdom Metazoa; phylum Arthropoda; class Insecta; order Lepidoptera; family Noctuidae; genus Tholera; species Tholera decimalis. The sequence goes on from OW964551.2 coordinate 31,064,512, forward strand.
AGATTTTTATCTACAGTTTCGAAGAAAATTCTTTTGCCATCCACTCTTTGGTTTGACAGTAAATAATTATTCACCATCATGGCTTATAAGGTTGGAAATATATCAGAAACCCTTTCAATCGATTCTGTTGGCCGGCTAAACGACGAAGTAGGCTGTTCACTGCAATCATATGACAAATAAGACCCGGTTCAAGCCGAAAACCGGGTCGCAATCGGTCAAAACGTCCATTTCTGTTCGTTATAACAGCCATTCAACGAAGACCTCGAACGCCAAACGAATCGGTAACAACGTTTAGTTTAATAAAGGTCCATACTTTCTGGTCGTATGAAAAATGACATTTAGTATTGTATTATGAAATACAGGACGTTGTACGATAACACGGAGTAATGTGACGTCATTTTACACGTCTCGGGAATCGATACTCTGCTTTCACAGCGATTTCACGCTAATAGATAAAGCATTAAGGTTGAAAATTGCCTGTTATGTATCTAGTCAATATTGCTATCTAGATAAAATGCAGCGTTAAAATGTATAAAAAATAAGGTCATGTTTGCGTTCAAATAAGCGGAAAAAATCCGGTTTAAAGCGGTTGCAACCGGCGCGTGTCGGTAAGCACCGGATTATTAGGTGCATGCTGGCTTTAAGTGGATTTGCTTATTCCAAGCCAAGTGAAAATGCGTCTTAAAATGTTCCACAGTTGTATTTTTTAAATCGTTTGATTTATTACTGCAGTTCTCTGAAATCTGGTTAAAACCAGTGTTTATATTGTTAAAAGCTTGCGGAGCTCAACCGAGTTACGTAGTTTGAGTGCTTCTATTCAAATTTAATGTATACAAGACTCGTGTAATTTTCACGACCTTTAAAGCAGTTGGGAAGGGCAGAGCTCTAGGTTTAGCCATGGAGTCAATACAGGTTTATTCATGAGTTAACTGCAAGAAAGATTCGCGTTTGGCATAAAGCTTGAAACTACAAACTTGGATAGTTTCTAAGGCTAAAAAGGAACTAAAAGGGAACACCTGGAAACGCTCAGGTTGTCTGGGAGATAACGACCCAAGTTCTTAAAATCCGACACGGGTTACATAGAGATCATTCCCCATCATAACTTGAAAAATAATGCTTTTAGGTATACTTTCGTTTTGCGTATCTAGCTCAGGAATGCTATTCTCTGCAGGTGACTCCCGCTAGCTACAATCTGGGGATATTTAAGTCAAGAGTGAATAGGTTACTTTTAGGTAAGCGTGTTCCATCGTCGACCACATCCATTAGATAAGATTGTGGTCAAACGTAAACTGATCAATAATAATAGTAGGATTTATATATAAGCTTCACATAGGCTTACAAATGAACTTATTATATTTGAGAGAGAGAGATCAAGGTTTACTATATTGCATAGGGTAAACGACGCCTTTATACACATTTTTGTTGGCAACACCGAGTGAAGCTGTCGCGAGTGGTGCTGTGGCGACATGCGCGATCACCGTCTTCCTTTGGCTTGAGCTCTGGGCGTGTACGGATATGTTGTGCTTAGTTTTGTTTAAAGTATAGCGTGATTAAAATCGATTGTCAGTATTGTCTATATTTGTGAATATACAAGTTATTACTAAAATAGGTAACATTTTGAACATCTTTTTATAGTTGATTAACATAACGGATAGTTAGTCCAAACGATACTGGTAAAAGTTTATTTATACTGGTTTCACAAAAGCCTTGAAATTTGAAGTGGTTAAAATGTTTGTTTGTAGCTATCTTAGGAAATAGCTACTACTTCCCAAAAAAGTGGAATGGTACTTGTGGTGGTAATGAGATACCCCAGCCCCTATATGCAAGGGCAGCTGAACGAACAGGGTGGGTTTTAGTCAGTAGAAGTCTGACACTCCCTTCCACCTCAACCAGACCACTCACCAGGGAGAAGTCATTTGATGATTGTCATTCGAAATAAAAGCTGCAAGCAAATGTTAGTATCAAAAAGTTCAGTATGCTTCTTTTCTAAAGAGATTTTTCAAAATTAAACCCAGTTTGTACCACCCTCATACATTTAAAACCGTGGGGTTTTTACTGTTAGCTAAGTCCGACTAACAAGCTATACGTCTTCATTAAGTGCGGCCCGTTTGTACAACAGAAGAACTGAAATATTGAACTGTTTTGTGTAACGATAATAATTGGAATTTTTTGTTAAGGATAAACATGTTATGAGTTACAAACACAGATAATCGGTGTTAATCAGTTTTTTACTGTAATAGAATGAAAAATCTTGGACTATTTAATTTTCTTTCTCTTAATTTTCTTCGTTTCTTAAATTTAAATGTTAATAATACATGTATGTAGTTACTGACATAATATTCTATGTTTTAAAGTATTAAGTAAAATCTATTTGAAATTTTTTGACATGAAGATTAACTAAGATGTGTAATATTAATTGCAATTCATTAGAAACGCGCTTCGGTCAGTGCCTAGGTTTTTAACTGTGATACATCCTTTTTTGTCAGTTACAAATTACTTTACACGTGAAACGAAACGGAATTACACTAGATATCGACGTTGTTAGGTTTAAAAATATTTTCAACTAAAATGATGTCATATCCCGTCAATTTATAAAATAAACTTTTACACAATATTTTATTCAAAACCGAAATCCTGGAATTTTAAAAATCATGTACATAAATTTCACTGCAAGCGATTTCCTTCGCTTCTCTTTTCAAATCTAATTTGCATTTCAAATTCAAAAATTGTAAAACGCTCTGGACGCAACAGCCACGCTATAAAACAGTATGAAAACCTTTTTCGTGATTTAATTTTATAATTAACTTGTCTGTTGGACATGTGGGCAGGGAAGAAGAATTATGGAAACATGGCTTGGGTAGAATTTTATGTTTAGAATATAATTTTATTATAATCAATTTAATTATGTATAATTCAAGTTTCACCATAGTGCTCGCAGTAAGACTTTTGGTCGTGGCTTTTGCTCAGTAAGAGCCCAAATTCTTCTGGCAACTGACGAAAATCTGTAGTCTGCTACAGAATATTTTAAGAATAAGTAAAGGCTTTTGCTGCGCGCATACTATTTACAAATTCATTTCATCGTCTTAAAAGCTGTCGACCATATTCCAGAAGCACTTCTTCACTTAACTTAAAAATATGAATAAATAATTTTCAAGCAATAAATTAAAATAATTAAAAATTCTTCATATTTAGTGAGGCCCCACCCTATGTACTAGTGTTGTGCCACGTCCGTCTCTTAAAATCCCGTTGGCAGTTAGTTTGAATTGTGCAAGCTTTTAATCCTCTTCCATTACAGACTTTTTTGGCTAGAAAATACTCGGCTAGTTTTTATTTTTTCAGCTTTAAAAGGGCGGTGAATTGGATCGTGTATTAAAGGTGAAATGTGAGTAAAAAATGGGGGAGAGTTTCATGAATGCGAAATGATGTAATGAAGATACTTGTTAGTGAGGGCTTAGGGATGTGAATCGGGGGTTTTTATTCGAATACCAGTTTTGTTTTTGGACTTCATTTAGTACGGTTGATTGCTCAGTTTTATTGCCTCGTTTTCGTAGTTCACTTAGGCCAAAGACTAAATTGACTACACAGAGAGATAGCTACATATATGTGATTCGTACAATTGTGCAATGTTTATTGTTCTTTCTGAATTAAAAAAATATCTCATTGTGTTTCTTTCAAAGTAATTTTAAGGAATTCACACTTTTATTAAGGGGCTGAAATAGGTAATTTTCTAGCGAATACTTTCTAAGGACCATTACAGCAAGATTGTTTGTATTTTTAACCGACTTCAAAAAAAAAGGAGGAGGTTATCAATTCGTCTTGATTTTTTATTTTTTATGTATTTACCTCATTACTCGGAGATGGCTGGACCGATTTCGAAAATTCTTTTTTGTTTGAAAGGGTATTACTTTCTAGTTGGTCCCATTGTCGTCATGTTGGATCTGATGATGGGATCATGGAGAAATCGAGGGAACTCTTTAAATATTATAGGCACACCTATAGCGTTTTGGGTATTTCTTATAGTACCTTGTGCAGTTGCTCTCGAAAAGCACCATTTGAGGAAGTGGAACTGATGATGAAGACCCCAGATGGCCACCGAAACTACTCAATAATAAGTATTTCGTGGATTGCGATTAGATTACTTGAATATAGATGTTAAGCACTTTATGCTCGTCACAATGCATATGGTTAAGTAGAGCTGATGGTGATGTACCAGGAGAACTCCTCAAAAATTAACGGCTCTGCACCGGGAAAAGCAATATTTTGTATAAGTAGATGACATTTTGGCTTTTATAACTAGATAAAATACAAACTGATCCACTAAAAAGCGTGAAAAAAAAATTTAGCAAAAAATAGAACCGACTTCTATATAAAAACACTACAAAGGCAAAAATAACTTTAATTTCGCAAGGCGGTGTCAAAAAAAAAGAAAATACAAAACAAATGACACCGACTACCGAAATTAAAGTTATTTTTGCCTTTGTAGTGTTTTTATATAGAATCGGTTGGTTCTATTTTTTGCTAAAAATTTTTTACTTTGCATTTTTCTGTCCGTCTTTCCAACTTTGACACAATTTCATTTTTAGAAGATACTCTCGCCATTTTTAAAGAGCGTTTGCAGTCACAAATGTCAAAAACATGTCTAATTTATTTACAATTTGACATTGAATGTCGGTGAAATGACATTGCAAGCCTTTACAGGAGCGACTTACAAAGTTGTATGTCGTGGGTTCGAACCCAGACAAACGTTACTTTGTATAATTTACTTCAATAACAATCAATAGGTAAAGGAAAACATTGTAAGGATACCAGCACGTTGCTAAATGTTACAAAGATATGCCTGGGGCCATTCACAGAGAGAAGGCCCGTGTCCTTGCAGTGGAAACGTTATAGGCTGGTTTTTTGTTGATAGGCTCGGTTTGACCGGCATCTCTCCTGACAGTAAGCGATGATGTGGTCGAAGATGAAGCACGCTTACATAGAAGTAACCTATTTCCTATTGACTTAAATACCTCCAAGTTATAGCTATCAGGGAACACAGACTCCGGCAGGGAATTCCAAACCTTAGCTGTGCTCACAATGAAGGTATTGTATGAGTGTTTTGTATGATTTGACTTCTCTCTTGTAGTACAAACAGTGACGGATTAACCCTTAATCAAATTAAGCAATTGCCTAGGGCATCACGTCTGGGGGGGCACCAGAAGAAGCACAAAAAAATCCGTCCTTAGGGCATCACGTCTCACTCTCACGTCACCAAAAACCACACCAAAAAGTTTCTAGGACTAATTTGAAAATTCGCGCGTTATAAGTTGACATATAGTATTCAAATGCACCGGAATTGCGATCAGACAATCACAAACCACTCCTTCCCCGGCTGGCGCCCCCGCAAATCTGTGTCAATCAAATGTTTTGTTTTTTGAGTAATTGTGCCGGCCGGCTTCTATGCGTACGTAATACATTTCAATAAATAAATTATGCTTTGGTTTTTATTGTTGTCGCTTCTACTCCACTTCTAAAGTACGTTACATCTCATTATCTTATTTTACCAAAAACTAATGTTTTTAGGCGGTAAAGGTTTAAAGACCGATTCTAGTTGACATACGGATAGAGGGGCCCACAGGCATGGATTGCTCAGGGCATCAAGTAGTCTTAATCCGTCACTGAGTACAAATATGTATACGTATTTATGTAATATACGAATTACATACAATAACCCATGTACCACTATTGTACATAAAGTTTAAAAAATAAATAACGAAATAAATCTTTAACCTCTATAAAAAATATTATCTGTACCTCAACCTTTAATGTTAGTTCGCTTCTAATAAAGTAAAAAGATGTTAGTCTAATGGAAACTTCGTACGAACATATTTTTTTACATTTGCTTTGTAAAAGGGTACAAAATGGAGGTAAGTATGTGTGATTGTACGGTGTATGTACACGTTTATTACTGCGGGTAACGCTTACAGGGCATATTTAGCGTGCCACCCTAGTTTTTAGGGTTCTGCATTCAATGTACGCCAAGTTTTAAAGCCGTAAGCTTGCGTTTTCCTATCTGTTCGTCTGTCACTTGACTTTTTAAAGATAGCCATATACATTCTCGGTGCGTTTAGAAACTCTTAATTTCACTTTCTCGAACACTCAGGCCTCTGAAAACTATCTATAGACCGTAAAAACATGAAATAATTAATGTGTTTTTTTCTTTCTAATAAATTGGTCGGTACGGGTACAAACTCACGATATGCAACACATCAGCCGATCGCACAACCACTGCGCCAACCGTGTCTTTACAGATTTTGTAAATACACTTGTAAGCGTGCTCGTCTTGTTGACAAGTTACTACTAGAAACCTTACTTGGAGTATTATTTTATTTATGGTTCACCAACATTTTACAGCTTAACAGGATTTATATTTGGTAAGGTTACAATTAACAATACTGCACGCGTAAATGAAGGGAGACATCGCTTGCTTCGTGTTTTACAGGTAGGAATGAGAAAGGAAAAGTAAGATAAATTATTATAGATATACAAGTTTTTAAATTAACACGGTCACTAACTCTTTAGAACTTGAAACGGGATATTTACCAAGTGTATTTATTGTTTCGAATTTCCGATATGTCGGCACTGTTGCAAACGCCATGATCACAGATGATGTTCATCAGTTCAGTTCTAATGATAATGTATAGATAATATGTATGTATATTTATTTTCTCGCTACAATATTTCATGTAGTTACAACACATGGTGACATAAATACAATTTGAGGGTAAATATTGTGGGAGACTGGTGCCTAAACTAAGCTTGTGGATTAGGTTATAAATATAGATAGAAAGGGTTAATATAAACATGACACCTATTAAAAAATATACTTACAAAAAAGGTATTTTAACACCATTCTAAAAATAACCAGCCTTCACCTAAGTAAATGAGGCTTTCATTGAAAAACCTCCAGTGGAAATATGAACGGCGCACCGGTTGCCACCCTCAATCATAATCAATCATAGCTGAATGTTGGCAGCCCCTGTAGCCATTGTTTTTCTTTTTTCTTCTCTCTTCTCGAGTGCATTTTGGTGAAAAATGGAGGGTAGTTTTTTGTAAACAATGTTTGCCTGTTGTTAGGACTGTCTAGTTGGGGGATGATGGTCGCGCGAGACATTTTAGTTAAAGGTTCTTTTTTTTTGGCAGGCTTTTGTTACTTATTGTATTACTTGAATATGTTTTGCTGATATAGTTAAAATTTTAGTACTTAGCTGGACTGGAAGCTGTCCCTAATATAGTTGAGAAAAGGCTAAGCAGACTGAAAAATCAAATAAAAGCCTCTAGACACGTGACATTCACCATAAAAGAATAACGTCGTGCTACCTCCCGTCACAATTGCTTCCGAAGATACGACCGCGTAACGAATTTGTCGCATGTCTTAAGATTTTTAACCGACTTCAAAAAAGGAGTTAGGTAAGGTAAGGTAAGGTATTCGATCATTATGTATGTATGTATATATGTATGTATGTTTGTATATAATGAATCGGTTTCATCACCTCGGGTGAGCCCCAGAATGTGGGATACTTTGCCTATCAAAACTATTCATTGGCTTTGCACCGAATTCAGCCATGTGAGTAGATACACAATTACACAATCTAATTCCGTCAAGCCCGTTCCATCATCGGACTACAAGACAAACGGCGATGCGCCATCGTTACATGGTGGACATCCCACCCATACGCACTAAACGTTTTGGGAATACCTTCATTATGCGTACGGCTAAGGAGTGGAATTCCCTGCCGAAGTCTGTGTTTCCCGATAGCTATAACTTAGGGGTCGTGCTCCATCTTCGACCACATCATCACTTACCATCAGGTGAGATGGTGGTCAAACGCGAGCCTATTATCAATAAAAAAAAAAACCAAGTCCTTATTTTAAACGGAATTAGACATCCAATAAAACAATATTTAGGTTAATTCTCCCTTTGTAGTGCAAGTCTTTTTTGTAAGTTTTGAAGTCGGTTCAATTTTTTGAAAAAAAAAAGGTTTTATTGTATAAGAATATACCGGTTTCCTCACGATGTTTTTGATGAAATGATGATAATAATATTAAAAATATAGATATAATAAATATAGATAAGAAATATTTATAAACCACTTTTTTTAAATGAAAATGAAAGGGTCATTCGAGCGAATCGGCGGGCGAAGCTAGTTTGAGATACAAAGTTCCGATTATTTTTTACAACGAATTGATGATCGTATATGTACGTCATAGTGGGGGGAGGGGTTGTTCTAACAAGACACCCAGGCCCCGGAACGACAGGTCAACCGAAGGAACAGAGTTGATTTTTAGACAGTTAGCAGGAGTCTGACACACTCCAGAGCATGAAGAGTCATTTGATGATTTACAAACCTAAAAAAGATCCGAAATCTTGGTTTCGGACCTTTTTTCGGTGACTATGGGTGGGTGGGACCATGATCAATGTTTTATTTATGATTTTAATAGGATTTCATAACCAAAAACATATTTATGGAGACCAGGAGAACTGTTTTGAAATACCATATGCCTTAGGGTATTAAATAAATAACGAGCTTAACTAACAGTATGAATACAAAACAGATTATCCTAACTACAAAATAATAGCATAGATATCACCTTTTAAAAGTTACTTTTACGAACAAACAGTTTGACAAATTAAAAGCGTCGCGTATGTAATTTCCCTAGTGCTACATCGTCATAATTTCATAATGGTATCAGTGCGCATGCCACTATTAGCTATTACGACCACTCAGCTAACTGGGGTATCTGGGGTTACGATGCTGAAAGATGTTGGGTTACTAGATGAGTCATGCTTTAAATAATATTAAAATAGTAAAGGAGATGTTTCATTTTTATATGGGTCTCCGGCCATAACATGTACATTTCAGCAAAGCTGGGAAACTTACCCCTGAATAGAATAAAGTGACATTTTTTTCACAATATCAAATGGTTTTTATGTACAAAATTAAAATTAAAAATGTTTGACGTTTGTCCTAAGAGTTATGACAGCCATGACAGGTTGTAGAAATGACGTTTACTTAACCTTGTTTTGTTTTTGTTCATCAGAACTAACCCACAGAACACTAGTACCCTAGTGGGGACCTGACTGACTGATAGAGTTTCAACTTTCAAGACAACAAGCGGTTATTTTGAATACGTTCAGAATCACATTTCAAAACTGTATACTGAAGATTTTTGTAACGATGAAATCGTCTCACTTAATTATGTTTACTCAAAAATATGTACGGTCGGCCAAGAAAGTGGTGTACCAGTTTTGATTTAGTTTCCCGGTCATCGAAAATTACAACAAGGTTCGTTATAAAAAGATATTACTGAAAGAGACAACATTATCATGACGTAAACCTATGTATTTAGTATTCATACGTCATATGTCACATATAAGTACATGACATTTTAACCTTTAGTATAAATGAAAAGGATATTAGTTTCTACAAAGCAATTGAAATGTTTCCAAACAAAAGTAATAAAAACTATTTAGACAACCGAATTCCATTTGAAAAAGAAAACTGACAATTGACATTTTGTCAAATATATGCAAAAAATCGATATATTTTCCGTGTTATTTTTCAATCAACTGCATATAAAATCATCTCAATGCCTGCCAACTTGACCATTGCCGAAAGAGCACAAATAATTGCCCAATTTAATGAGGGAAGCAGTATCAGTGCGATATCCCGGAATTTGAATATATCGAGGCGTTCTGTCCGCTTTTGGATTCGTCGTGAAGGAGAGGAGGGAAGTTTGTTGGATCACAGAAGAAGTGGTCGCCGGCCTGCACTCTCCAATAACGATAGAGAATTCATGAGACGGGAATATGAAATCAATGGTTTTAAGCCCACAAAACATTTTGCGGAGATGTTCGATGTGAGTGCCCAAACAATAAGGAATCATCTACATTACATGGGGTTGCACCACAGGCATTACGCCAAGAAAATATATTTGACGGATGCTCACAGACTTGCTCGTCTGAACTTCGCCAGAGAGCACTTAGAGTTTGATTGGTCTAATACAGTGTTTTGTGATGAAAAAACGTTTAAATCCAGTCAGCATGGACGTCTTCACCTTTGGCGATATAATTCAACACGGTATAAAGATGATCATGTAATCCCAAATAGAGAATCAGGTCGAATTTCCGTAAATATTTGGGGCTGGATGAGTACGGATGGTGTAGGAGAATTGTGTTCTCTACCTCCTCGAGCGACGGCTGTAAATTATATCGACGTGCTTCAGAATGCAATGCTACCGACAGTCCGTAATGTTTACCCGGAGAACGAAGTGCCACAATTTGATTTTGTTCAAGATAATTGTTCAATTCATAATGCGAGGATCGTAAGAGCCTGGTTTCGTTCACACACTGACGTAAGGGTAATTCAGTGGCCCTCAAGATCGCCGGACCTCAACCCGATAGAAAATCTTTGGGGCCTTATGGTCCAACGATGGTCGCATCAAAATGAAAGAACCAAACAAGCTCTTATTAGTCACTGTAATTATATCTGGGAGGAAATGCGGGGAACCGATATTTGCTCACGGCTTGTTGGTTCAATGAGGTCTCGTCTTTTAGAGGTTATAGAGGCCAACGGCGGTTACACCCGTTTCTAATTTTTAAAAATTTTCAATATCTTCTAAATATTACTATATATGCTATGTTTTTGTTTGTTATAAGTATTTTAAAATTGATTGTAGAAATTTAATAAAAGGATAAATCTATTTTTAGCTTGTTTTTTATTGATATTGTAATTACAAGTTTACAGAAATTGTAGGTTTGTGGACTCGCCTTGTGCCTTTACAATTTTATGTAACTTGTTGATTACAATTCTGAATTTGTAGATACAATTTTGTCATCAAAATCTACAGCCCCCCGCCGTTGATTTTACGACGTCATTGGTTCCATCAAGTTCAAACTAAGAACAGCTGTCACGTTACAAACAGTAATAGTCGTTATCAATAATCAGATAAAGACAGCAATAGAAGTTGTCAGATCGATCTGCAAGCGAAACTAATCTTTATCACCTATGAATCTGCAAGCGATATTCAACCTTAGGGTGGTACACCACTTTCTTGGCCGACTGTACAAGAGAATAATAGTAATTTATTTTTAACACTACAAGAATACACACATTTTTTAATTATCTTCTACGTAACATTGATTTAATGAGACATGATTTCAGAACGAATGAAGTATGCTAGCAAACGAGACGCCATGTTGAATAAAACATGGCAATAATTGAAAAACTATTATTTTTTGTACACAACAAATCAGGCTCAAATTCACCAGAGAATATTTTTCCCCAAGTTGTAGTAATTTTTCCTCTTTTTCGATAAATGTACATCTGATGGCCGAAAATGAAACATCTCCTTTACTAAGTAATAACAGCCGTTCGGGTCAATTTTCAAAGTTCAGCAGTGCTTGCAGTTGTCGGTTCGTGGGTGGGTGACTATCTTAACATATCAAAATTCGTCTGTGCTTAGGAAACCACGTTAAGATAAATAGATATAGTCTTTTTGGTACATCAGCAGTTCTTACCAAGAACTGGCGTAATACTCCTTTTTTGCTGTGGGAAAACCATCAAATGTCCCGCTCTGGTAGAGCAGAAGAGAGTGTCACACTTCTACCGACTAAAAACCCACCCTTCCTTCAGTTGCCCTTGAGGTGCGGGACCCAGGTTTCTCGTTAGATCATTAATGGCAGACATTGGCCCTACCAGGCCCCGATAATGTTGCTGCCTGATGCTGATTGCACGTTTGTCACATTTACAATAAATGAAGACGGGCGGACTCAACACACGTAATTTTTATCCAGGATATTTCCTTAGCGTGTTGGATTTTTATTTTACTGTAGGTAGGTGTAACTGGCCCATCATGACAATATTACTGCGCTATAGCAATAGCTATCCTTTTTTTTTTCTTTTTTTTTATCGTGGTAAAATTATCAAATAAGTCCTCCCACCCCGGTCAGGGCCGGAGGGACTGTCAGACTTGTACTGACTAAAATCCACGGTGTTCCTTCAATAACCCTTTACGTTCCGGGGTCACGGTAATGGGATAAGTCCCACGACCCTGGCAGGCTTCGGCCCTCTACGGGGGGGCCTCGTCATATTGCTGACGCTCTTTGAGGCGCGCGTGGAACACAACGCGCCGTCGACGCGGGCATGGTCCATGGTCGGACAGCGAGTTGCCCTTTACTCGCTGTCCGCATGCCCGAGCAATAGCTATCCTAGAACATTTCTTCAAAATAACTTTATCGCTTGCTTGAAGTGGTGTTAAACCATAACACTAGCAAATGAATGCGACTGTCATTTCATTATTAACGTGCATTTAGTGTTCAAACTTGGTTAAATGTTTAATTATAATCTGTGTTTAAAGATAGGTAAAAACGATAAACTAATTTAAAACATCATCCCTTCTAGCAGAGTACTATCAACGACAGATGTTTTACGATCCAGCAGTATTTTTTAATGAGTTCGTCCGGCTGACTTTATTAACCACCCCAGGTAATTAGCAAATGAACTCACTCAGTTTTCATGTCTCGCTGACAAATGGTGAATGCTGTGATTTGACTACGGGTACTTACGTTGAGGCGTATTTTTAATTAGTTTTTCTTTTCGTTATCAGTTTTGGAGGGGACTGTACCTGGAAAGAAAAATTACATTATTCGTTTTTTTTATAGTGAATACCGTGAAAGTTACTATAGGAATAAGGAAGTTTTGTGCGAGTAGGAGTTATATCTTTATTGTTTTCTCATGTAACAAAACTTGACGCAATCATATAATCTTACTTTCCTTTTTCGTCTAATCTGAAAACCGAATCACCGGCTTAAAAAACGTTTTATCACGACATAGGTCTTCTGTAGCTGATATTGGCTGAAATAATGCTGATTGCTTATGGAACCATTTTCAAAAAAAGCGTAACGCTGGCACATGGTTATTCCATGTTGTATTTTTAAGTTGCTATTTTTATACAGGTATACGTTTCTCCTGTTCTTTTTCTCTATTATATAATATGTGGGTAATGGCTGGTGGAGTAAAGATGTGACTGAGTGGCGTCCGAGGACTGCAAAGAGGAGTGTTGGCCGTCCGCCTGCGAGATGGGCAGACGACATTGTTGCCATCGTGGGAATACCCTGGATGAGACTGGCACATGAACGTGGAGGTTGACATTAGATTACTGCAGGGTAGAGGTCTCTACCCTGCAGTAAGTGAAGTCAAGATAGATATACTTTTTGTTGTTTACCATAAGAGAAACATATGAGGACTTCACAACTAAAAAGGGTGATACAACGGGCTGTCTTATCGCTAAAAGCGATCTTTTACAGATAACCTTTGGATGGATTTGACACAGCAGGACAAAATATATACTGCAAGCTGTGATGATGAATATATATATTTATGTAATTTTGTGTGTTGTTTTCTGTATGTTATCCTATAGAAATTGTATCTATCTATCTCTCTATCATATAGGTATCCATAAGGACATTATAAATGGTTCTACAACAAACATGGCACCCAGCACACACACTCCGGTTAGGTATACCATTAGTAGGTATATAGGGTATCGTAAATAATAAAAGACAGGAATAAAACGGTACTTAAAGTTTGCTTAAAGCCATAAGAACGTTTTAATATGGCAATAAGATCGCTGCCAAGTGCTGAAAGGATATTAAACTTAGAACAATAAACAGAATTATGAAATTTTATCACGATTTTCTTCGGTTCTCGTGGAGTTAAACGTAGATTTAATTTAATCGGAGCAAGTATGGGGCCGTGCGAGCGACTATACTTAAGAGATTGCGTTGAGATAAGTGTCCTTACTTTGGTATTGTTCGTCAAATCGCGTTACTTAAAGTTTTATATTGAGCTACAAGATAGCTGAGAAATGTTTGCACTATTTGTGTTGCGACGGGTCCACTCAAATCTGTCCCTTCTTTATTGTTAATAGGCTCACGTTTGATTACCATCTCACTTGATGGTAAGCGATGATGTGGTCGAAGATGAAGCACGCTTGGCTAAAAGTAACCTATTCACTCTTGAATTAAAGACCAACAGGTTATAGCTATTCGAAAGAACACCTTTAAGAGAAATTAACCTACACGGTTGTCATAAGTTTAGACCAGTACGAATTATATGGACTTTAAAAGAGATTTTAACCTGTGAGTTTTTTTTTCGATATTCCTGCTCAAGGTAGTCAGCTAAATGAAATTGAATAAAATTTCCAAAAAAAACTACCATGTAAAATTGTTATATAATTATTCACTACTAGTTTTCTATTTAAGATAGATATCACTAACATGCTGATACTGATTTATTGTACTAGTAGATAAGAATTAGGGAAGACACTGTTTTCCCAGAATATAGGCTATGCCTAGTTGGAAACAGACCTCCATCGTAATTTGACAAATCGGTTGGCTAATAATAATAGAGATAATTATCATTATATAGTTACCAATTTCAAAAATAAATATCAATTAACTATATTATTCTAAAATATGAAACAAATTCACAAGCGGTTCATAATATACTTAAAATATTATACATACAAAAGTTTCACGCTATTTCGCTCTACGAGTGTAATGGTTTATGATAATTTCCACTTTTAAATAGGGCATTTAGTTTACTTCTAGCCATTCCGTAGTTAGAAGATAATTGAAGAGGAGTTGAATGTATAAATTAAAGATAAAAAGAGGAATATAAAGAACTTTCCTGGGAATTAGTAGGTATGTCTGTGTGCAAGCCAGATAGTTATTTTATAAGAGCTAAAAGATAAGGTAGTAAATTAAATTCTGTTTCTACGTTAGGTCGACTGGTAGGAAATACCTAAGGTCTTAAGTCAGTCTTTATACACTGCGTTTTAGTTTTTTTTTTTTTATAATTGGCACGCGTTTGACCACTATTTCACCTGATGGTAAGCGAAAATGTGGTTGAAGATGAAGCACGCTTATCTAAAAGTAACCTATTTACTCTTAACTTAAAGAATTCCAGGTTTTAGCTACCTTGAACAAACAGACTCCGGCTTGGAATTCCACTCTTTAGCTGTACCTACTCCTAAATATGAAAGTATTTCAAAACGTTCTGTGGGTATGGGTGAGAAGTCTACCATGTAACAATGGCCCATCACGCTTTTGTTTTGCACTAATACATAAAGAATAAAGTATTTTGTATATTATTGAATGAAAAAAGTTAGTGACTAAATATTATTTAGTGTTATAACAAAATGAATTTGGTCGCTTAAAAAAATTTTTTGCAAAAAATAGAACCGACTTCCATATCAAAACACTACAAAGGCAAAAATAACTTTAATTTCGGAAGGCGGTGTTAAAAACGAAAATATATACAAAACTAAAGACACCGCCTTCCGAAATTAAAGTTATTTTTGCCTTTGTAGTGT
Organism: Tholera decimalis; assembly: GCA_943138885.2. NCBI lineage: Eukaryota > Metazoa > Arthropoda > Insecta > Lepidoptera > Noctuidae > Tholera > Tholera decimalis. The sequence goes on from OW964551.2 coordinate 31,079,929, forward strand.
TTTGATATGGAAGTCGGTTCTATTTTTTGCAAAAAATTTTTTTTTCACGCTTTTTAGTGGGTGGTTTGCAATTTATCTAGTTACAAAAGCCATAATGTCGACAACTTAGCACCTTTTACAAAATTTTGCTTTTCCCGATGCATAGCCGTTAATTTTTGAGGAGTTCTCCTGGTACTTGACCATCAGCTCTTCATCACCATATGCATTGTGACGAGCATAAAGTGTTTAACATCCATACTCAAGTAATCGAATCGCAATCCACGAAATACTTATTATTGAGGAGTTTCAGTGGCCATCTGTGGTCTTCATCATCAGTTCAACTTCCCCAAATGGTACTTTTCGGAAGCAACTGCTCAAAGTACTATAAGAAATACCCAAAACGCTATAGGTGTGCCTATAATATTTGAAGAGTTCCCTCGATTTCTCCAGGATCCCATCATCAGATCCTGATTTCGTAACAATGGGACCAACTAGAAACTATACCCATTCGAACGCAAAAAGAATTTTTCAAATCAGTTTAGCCGTCTCCGAGTTACGAGGTAACATACATAAAAAAAAAAAAAAAAAAAAAAAAAAAAAAAAAAGTTCAAGACGAATTGTAAACCTCCTTTTTTTGAAGTCGGTTAATAAAAAAAAAAATAAAATAAAAAAAAAAAAAAAAAAAAGTTCAAGACGAATTGTAAACCTCCTTTTTTTGAAGTCGGTTAAAAAGAAACATCTGTATTAGAACAGCCAGGAAAAATTGTATGTAATATAATGTAAAATAGACTAAATTACAATGACCTGTTGTAATATAAAAACGAATAAAAAATATGCGTAATGAAATTAAATGTCACACGGGCAGACGATGTTTGCATGAAATAATCTTATTAGACTGAAGTATATGCGTTGTAAATAATTATTATAAGAAGTAAATACTATTTTGTTCTCTTATTATTTATGTATTTCAGAGTGTGTGTATAATTTAATAAGTATATAATATAAGTTACATAAGTGTGTCTGTCTCAAATAAACAAATACAAGAAAATATACAATAGATTGCAGGATCTGAACGAGGCCAATGAAAGAGCTGTGCGTGCAGGTTTGAGCATCGACTCGAAAAGAAGAAGAAGAATTGGATAGTGGGAGACTTACGTTTTTTCCTAAAAGCACATAATATAGAACGCTAACTACCCAATAAATAACCACAGTATAACAAGGTAATATCCACCATATCATTTATAACCTCTAAACGTCCGTCCGTGAGACATTTGGCCACATTAATGGGAGTTCAGCCAATTTAATTACAATTACGTACCTTTTACTGTGTCGCCATTTGTAATATTAACGAACTGTAAAAATTGAGTTTCGTTTTGAAAGGTGGGCAGTTTATTAATGAATAAGGAGCAAAGTAATACATCAGGAGGTTAATAGTGCGAATGTATTTTTAATGTGCCAACCGGGGTAACGGGAAACGGGGACCCGGAACGCAAGGTAAACTGAAGATGAGCTGAAGGTTTCCAGTCAGGAGAAATCTGACACTTGCTTCTGCTCTTTGCCGAGCTGGAGAAGTCATTTGATTTTTTCCCCCGAATAAAAGTATCAACATACCATGAATACAACCATTTCATACTACCTAGTATCATATACAGAGTTGATACGACCGAGAGGCTTTCCTTTAAACTGCGTATAGTAGGTACCATTTTCAAGCTTTGTACCAAAAATCAATTAAATAGGAGAAGTAGTTTAGTCGCAAATGATTTTGATGAGATGCACCTTAAAGCGATAAATCTGACCAAGACAAGAGATAACACACGCCGCGCTACGTTGCCACTTTGTTACCTAGGTATTTAAGGTCAGTCACATTTATTTACAAAGGGTGGTTGCGTTTTAGTCTGATTTGTCAGCTATTTAATTTGTGTGAATAAAATTTTTTTTTGACTCTATTTTTTTTTAACTGTATCAAATTAACACTAAACACGTATAGTATACGTAGTGTAATTTAATGCCCCTCTGTCGTATCAACTCTGTATATTTCGTACATTTATGTTTGAAAATGTCAAAAAAACCTGTGTTTTTTTAAACATATGTATTAACATTACTTTGTATAAATTTCATCGTCACAGCTGCTCTCAAAATGACGAAAGAAAACCAGCATGTCACAGGATTGAAAGACTCAAAGATGCGACATGCTCCTTTCCCTATCACAGAGCCAGACTTTATAGGCTGTTTCATCCAGGTGTCGACTGAGTTCCACTATTTTTACCCGACTGCGCCAGAAGGAGGGTTATGTTTTTCGAGAGTATGTATGCATGTATAATTGTTTGGCACGCTCTGTGGCCTGAACGGCTCGACGGATTTTAGCTTGAGAGGTATCGTTAGATTCGTATTTACTGTGAAAGTGACACTGGGTATATCAAAATTAAAATAAACCAAAATGGCAGATTTTTGGCGCCATATTATGCCTTCATAAAGTTTTTTTTTTTCTCAAAACCTATCGAGTGGGGTATCAAAATAAAGGGTTTTAAAAGGTGATTACAAACATATATACAACTTATATGGTTAAAAGTAATTCAAAGTGACAAATCGTAAAAAAACACGTATCAACAACTAAGTCTGCGAAATCTTTCACATTTGTAAACTAAAAAGCTGGAAATAAAAAAAAGTAATAAAAAAAATTAAAAAACCCGACTGCAACCTTATACTAAAACTAACTGAAAAGCTAATAAAAACAAGCCCATTTTAAATTAAATAAAAGTTGGAAGCAGGCGGGACCCATTTGAGTTTGAAACTATAATAATGGTATGGGCCCCGCCTGCTTCCAACTTTTATTTAATTTAAAATGGGCTTGTTTTTATTAGCTTTTCAGTTAGTTTTAGTATAAGGTTGCAGTCGGGTTTTTTAATTTTTTTTATTACTTTTTTTTAAATGGAGGAACTGTCCGTCTGACCTCCACAACCCAGTTACTGGGTAGGTAACACGGCTACCTATAACAAGAGAGATGTCCAATTCTGTTGCTTGTGAATTTGCATAATTACTGCTAAATGTCACATGGCAGCCATGACAAACATCTTAGCGTGCTTGCCAAAGTACAGGTAGATCTCGGTATGTAATTAATGGTTAGCCATCCACATACTGACCTCGGGTAGTGTTGCTTAACTACAAATACCGATACATACAGCTGTGACTATATAACAATGAGGTCCTCTTTGATAGACACTTAACTAGCTCTGTAATTTGTATCATGATTAAATTAAATCAGACAGTAGAACTTACCACATATTCGTCAGAGTACAACCAAGTACAAACAAACATTGTGCATTAATAAAATCGAGTTATTCAATAAAAATGTATCGAGAGCAACGAGTATGGGTTAAATTAATAGGTTGCTGACCTGACGCCGGGACTTCGGGCGCTATCGATATTAGATTATTGACTATGTTATCAATATGGGTACATAAAAGAGCACTAAAGTGTGACATTTTTGGGGCAATTGGAAAGCGAGAACGAAAATAAAACGAGAAAATAGTGCAATAATCTAAATTTGCGCATTACCTAATTTACTTTCATAATCAGATGAAGCAGCTATTCGATGAGACTGGGAAGAGATGAGGCGCAAGACCAACAGCTTTACGTGCTTGGAGAGGCACAAAGGAAAGTTTAACCTTTCCCATCACCTGCTTAGGGCGCGTACACATAGAACGTCCGTTTTACAGGTCCGTTTAAACGTATATTTTATTAGCGTATGTAGTTGTATGAGCGAGTTCACACAGAATATAGTATTAAAAAATCCCACACACAACGGAAATACTGATCCGTTTTATCGCATCGAAATTGCGCGAGGCTTAGCACGGGGATTTTTTTTTCACGGACATTCTTTTATTGGTTTGTTTGGTGCAGCCCCAGAGCTGAATACCGTAAGTCCAAATTGGCATCAGGACTTGTTTGTATATTAACAATTTGTTATGTACCGACAACATGGAGTGTCTCCCAAGAAGCCAATACATTCTTTTAAATCACAGTTCTAGTTCATCCTTTTTCTTTTTGACGACCTCTGGCATATACCACCATGATTAGTTAGTCAAAATAACACACATATTCAAACAAAAATAAAACAGATAAACGTGTTTTCATGACCACCTTGTACGGACGACCTTAGCTTGTTTTCTTGTAACCTCGTTACACTCTTACTTCGGTGACCTCATTGTTTTGACCTTGAGTTCGTTCCGATTGTATACGGAACCTATCACTGCTCTAATAATTGTTTGTTGAACACTTTTTGCGTAGTGTGACGTTGTACTTTTTTTGGTTGTATTCGCAGTTGCGTGTGTAGCCTAGGGCTGGGTGGTAAAAATGTCGGATGCGTGTATTCGGCTGGTTATTTTAACGGTTTCTCTAGTAGGTGTTTAATGAGAGACATTCTACGTAAAATTGAATGAGATGCGCGATTTGATCTGCAAAGGAGATTCTAACTATTTTACCTTGACCGACTCAAAACTTTCATACGAATTATTTTTCAAGCTGTTTGATGCCGTTGATTGGCATCTAATCTTTGATAGGACTAAAATAAATACAAATAGTGGGTGAAACAAAGCTGAGAAAAATTATAAAAAATGTTGGCACACCGATTAATTAAAGACAGAACAGCCTATACTTATTGGATTTAATAATTCATTCAAGATAACAATTCCAATCCCCACAATTACAAGTTTCAATCTTAGCATTCTTTGTTCTAAATCGAGTATTAGGTTTATAATTAATATTAAAAATCAATTAAAAATGAACCTTGTCTAATATAACACAAGATTTTTTGTAACGAAAAGTGAAATATTATCTTAAATTCTGTATTTGTCTGGCATACAAGATCCTCAACTGATACGCACATAATAATAATACAAAATTCCTGCCCAATACATTGATATTCCAATTTTAAAATCAAACAGCTGCCTTCCTTATTTGAGTCTTTCCCTCGAGGACACACTTTTTTATACCGGCAAAGACAATATTTAGCCAAGGAAGAGAATTGTTTCGTTTCACAGTCCAATTTTATTTTTTATTGACGTAAAGACATTATCCAGACAGGCTTCTATTTCAGAATGGTCTTAAATGAGTCGGGTTCGTTGGTTCTAATGAGTATTTATTGATCAATTTATTTTAAGGGACAGAATTTTTTGATTTAATTTGTTTTCCGGCTGAGTTATTTTAAGTTTATGACTATAGTATGTAGTTGCAGTGAAGAGTAAAAGACCTAGTTAGCCGAAAAAAGGCGTAGCATTTTCAATTTATTTTGATTTATAATTTCAACATATATGTAAATTAAAAAAATAAGTCACTAAACCTAAACGTAGTTGAAAATCTTCCCAACTCTAAATTATTGGATTTACGACAAGGATTGCTATTTCCAAAGGCACTTCAACTTAAACACTGATAAAAAACACATAGTAACAATAAAACTGTACTCTTAATCTGAGTAACAATTCTCAATAAAAACAACCGTCACTTCACCGCATTTTTACAAAAGAAAAACTAATTATATCTCACTTTCCTACCATTATTTTCCATTCAGCCTCGTTACTGTTTCTTCGCGCCATTTTCTTTTATTCCCTTTGTGACCGTCTCGATATTTCTTAGGGCGACACTTAAAATCGTTTCTTTCTTGAGTGATTGGTGAGTGCATATTGATTATGTTTAGTTGAGAGACGTAATGATAGGATTCGGGGATTGAGAGCTGTTTGGGACGAGTTTATAGGTCCGTTTTTAATGATTTGAAAAGACCTATTCGAATTACGGATTGAGATTTATAGCCTTGTCTTTAGTGCTATTATTGAAAGTAAATAGGTTGAAAAAAACATAAATTTTTCCTGTCGTCAACAATTGCTTTTTGGGCAATTGTTCGAAAGAGTTAGCGCGACCTAGGAACACGAAGGGCAAATTATGGAACACGGATGGGTTTTAGTCAGTAAAAGTTTAACCCTACACCCTCCCGCTTTGCACAGATCGAGAGGCAGTCATTGGATGCTTTCTATTCTTAAAATAATAAATTGCTTTGGTAATAGAACTTTAAGGAAACGTCACAAAGAACTGTTAATTTGTTGATAAAAGCAAAATTATTTTATAAATAATAATGTTTATTTTTGATATTATGTTCATAAACACAATTTTAATTTTCATTAAATATAAGGCCTTAAAAATATGCGCCTCTGCTGTGAAAAAAAAACAATCACCGCCGAATATAGGGAATTGAATAGTTGTTTAATGTTATCTGTGGCAAAATCTGGAATGGTAAACCCTCGGGTGTGAATAAGGAAAAAAATCCACGAGTGTGAAATAAATTGCATGTTGAACTTAATCGTAGTGCGATAAGAACTAGTTTTCGAGGAAGTGTATTGAAAAGAAATTAAATAAAAAAAAGTACATAATGTGTAAATTATAGTAACCTAATAAATACATTTATGTATGTGCTAACTATGCGACTCTTTGACCACAGTCAAACCACTAAACCGGTTTTGTGTGTTAGTTTGAATATGTAACTCTTACTAATATTACAAATGCGAAAGTTTGTGAGGATGGATGGATTGATATTTGTTCATTGACATTTATATATTACTGCGTAAGGACTGGGCGGACCGCATGTTATAGTGACGCCTCGAAATTGGTCCCAAAGTGGTCTTCCCTTCATCGAAGTGAACTAGAACTCGATCGGCTATCTTCGGGAGCGGTCGTAAGTTTTACAAGCAAAAATGTCGAGTTGTGTCGTGAAGGGTAGCGTAAAATACTACAAAAAGCACAATAAAAAAAATTGATAACATTTCATATCACCGGTAAGTTAAAAATATGTCATTAAATCAACTTATAACATTTGTCTCAACCTTTGGCAAAGACGACGCGAAGCAGCATAAAAGTGCGACATAACTTTGTAGCGGCGCGCGTTATAGCCGATGAAATGAAAAGATTTAATAATATTACTATTAGATTAAATTATGTACAAAATTAATTTTTATTGTTTGTTAAAAGAAAATTTAAATGTAGGTATTTTATGTACAACAAATATAAATTTCGAAAAATAAAAGGTGTCACGTTCCTTTTTTATAATAAAACGATTTTTAAAATAAAACGATAAAATATCAGAAAAGCTACTATATTTGAGAAGTTTAAAAATAAGAAAAAAACGAGAGGGTAGAAGCAGGTAAGGCCCGGTCAAAGGTCGGACCACGTAGGTGGCCGTTGATACCGCACTCTCCTGCTTGGTGCCGGAGTCGGTGGCGCCGGTGATGGCTTCGTAGTCCGCCTAGCAGGATATTGATCTTCGGCGTAAGGTGCCGCCAAGTGTCCAGCTACGCTGATCTTCAGCCGTGTATGAATTCCTGGAACCCGTTTCAAAAGGGCATTAGCACCTTATAGCGTTAAGCCTCAGCTGCATGCCCTCACCTTACAGAAAGAGGTTGGCATCTGCTAGAAGACAAGTCTAGGTCTGGTAGGCAATGAGATAGAAAATACTAATTGAGCTACCAATTACTAGTGATTGTAGGCAATGATAGAAAGAAAGTGAAATGAAGGCTAAAGAATTGGTGTTAGCGATAGTGTACATCTTCATCAATTATTTCTACAGATGTAGGTATCTTAATAATGTCTAAAATTAGCTGTTATAAACGGCCCAGATAAAGAAAGCTTACAAGGAAAGTAACAAGTTTAAAACAAACATCCTTAAACACAAAGCACTGAAAGCAGTAGCGGCTATAAACATTATTAACAAGTTTTTTTTTTTAAACATACAGTTATTTAGATTGTACAACTTACCCAGTACGGGAAGAACACTTCACACTTATTAATTCCTTGAATAACCAAGTATTTCTCCGATTCAAATAAGTTTTCAGGGATTTTGTCTGGTTAATAGTACTATACTTATATCGAGTACGAGGGCGCAGAGATAGGTAGGTACTGCTTAGAAAATTTAGTGCGTGTGATTCCTCGATAGCCGGTCGAGTGCCACTGGCGGCTGCCGTCGCGGAATGAAACGCGCTCGCGCATCGTTTAGGTGAGAGGTAGGGATTTTAAAAATATATATAAAACCGCGCGCCACAAGAAGTTGCTGTGTCCGTTTGTTCATTAATTAATTTTTATTTTTATCATAGATAGTTTGAGTTTTTAATAGTTTTAAATATTTATAAATTAAGTAGGTAGGTAAGTAAACCGTGACAGTACCCCCCTTCCGAGACAAGGATTTTTCCTTAGCAAAAAATCCTTATCTAACGTAATTACGATTTCAAATCTTTGATATGCCGTATTAGTACTAAAATAATTAGAATTTCTAGTATTATTTTTTACATCCCTTGAATTTTGGTATGCAAATTCTGGGGCCACCAAACTATAATTAGCATTTGGAGGCTCCTTAAAATTATCGCAACGAACCTTTACACGTTCAAAGTTTCGACAAAGTGTACGTAATTGATTTACAGAGGTAATGTCAGGGCAAGTAGCTAGTATATTTGCGTAGCATGGTCTTATATTGTGCATAATTATGTCGAGTTTATCTGTTTCACTCATAGGTGAGCTAAGGCGCGAAAACATACCCTCCATAATTGCTAGATAAATAGTTATGTTTTCGGTATTGCCTTGTGATCGATTACGAATTTCCGACAGCATACGGTAATCGTAATCTACAACATCAAAGTCGTCTTTAAGTAACACTAACAATTCCTCCCAAGAGTTAACCTTTGACCTAACACTACGAAACCAATGTAATGCATCTCCAGTAAAAATCTCTGTTGCCGCATTCATAATTTTAGTATCACTGACGTCTTTAGCCGTTCTGAATTCCTTCAAACGCTGAATAAAGGCACGCACGCATGTTTTACCGTCATATTTTAATTTAGAAATATCAGAGGATAAGCCACGGTCACAAGTGACGGAAATTTTAGTTAGTCCCTCAGCCAAACTTTCTGCTTTAGAAACCGCAGCGCTTTCGACTGCAGGATAAGTTGATTTTATTATTTCTGTAAATTGTGCTGTTAAAGCGTTATAAGTTGATTTCAAATTATTCAACAATTTATTTTGTTCGTGAGTTAGTGGAGTAACAATTCGTTGTAATCTAAAATGTAAATGGTTTAATAAATTTTGCGTCCTATCAACCAATGATTTCTGTATATCTGAATTAAGTGACGAAATATTATTTTTAATTTTTTCTAGGGTTTCAGTAAATCCGTTACAATCTTCCGCAAACTCTATACAAGATTCATAAATATCTTCAGATGGGTATTTTTGTGTTAATCTATTGATTTGACGACGAAGTTCTGTAACGTTATCTACTGGTACCTCACCTCGAATTGTTACCTCATACTGGAGTTCTGATTTCTGTAAAAGCAAAAATTTTATCGGTAAAGCCATTTTACTAGCTGGGTATGTTGTACAATAAAATATTACAATAAATATACGGTCGGACCGAGATACCTCCTCCTATTTTGAAGTCGGTTAAAGGTGCACGCTTATACCAGGAGAAGGAAAACCATCAAAATCAACCTAAAGACAGGTATTTACGATTTTCTGTAACTACAATAGATAGGTAATACGTAGGTACCATACAAGAACAACGTATAAAATCACTAAAATTTATACATAAAAAAAAACAGAGCTAGGACGATCACGAACACCAACTAGTACCACACCAAAGAATGCCTAATAGCTACAAACCAAATACGGTAGACCGACCTTTGACCTTTAGAAAACCACGTTTTTGGGCGCCATTGTCACGTTCCTTTTTTATAATAAAACGATTTTTAAAATAAAACGATAAAATATCAGAAAAGCTACTATATTTGAGAAGTTTAAAAATAAGAAAAAAACGAGAGGGTAGAAGCAGGTAAGGCCCGGTCAAAGGTCGGACCACGTAGGTGGCCGTTGATACCGCACTCTCCTGCTTGGTGCCGGAGTCGGTGGCGCCGGTGATGGCTTCGTAGTCCGCCTAGCAGGATATTGATCTTCGGCGTAAGGTGCCGCCAAGTGTCCAGCTACGCTGATCTTCAGCCGTGTATGAATTCCTGGAACCCGTTTCAAAAGGGCATTAGCACCTTATAGCGTTAAGCCTCAGCTGCATGCCCTCACCTTACAGAAAGAGGTTGGCATCTGCTAGAAGACAAGTCTAGGTCTGGTAGGCAATGAGATAGAAAATACTAATTGAGCTACCAATTACTAGTGATTGTAGGCAATGATAGAAAGAAAGTGAAATGAAGGCTAAAGAATTGGTGTTAGCGATAGTGTACATCTTCATCAATTATTTCTACAGATGTAGGTATCTTAATAATGTCTAAAATTAGCTGTTATAAACGGCCCAGATAAAGAAAGCTTACAAGGAAAGTAACAAGTTTAAAACAAACATCCTTAAACACAAAGCACTGAAAGCAGTAGCGGCTATAAACATTATTAACAAGTTTTTTTTTTTAAACATACAGTTATTTAGATTGTACAACTTACCCAGTACGGGAAGAACACTTCACACTTATTAATTCCTTGAATAACCAAGTATTTCTCCGATTCAAATAAGTTTTCAGGGATTTTGTCTGGTTAATAGTACTATACTTATATCGAGTACGAGGGCGCAGAGATAGGTAGGTACTGCTTAGAAAATTTAGTGCGTGTGATTCCTCGATAGCCGGTCGAGTGCCACTGGCGGCTGCCGTCGCGGAATGAAACGCGCTCGCGCATCGTTTAGGTGAGAGGTAGGGATTTTAAAAATATATATAAAACCGCGCGCCACAAGAAGTTGCTGTGTCCGTTTGTTCATTAATTAATTTTTATTTTTATCATAGATAGTTTGAGTTTTTAATAGTTTTAAATATTTATAAATTAAGTAGGTAGGTAAGTAAACCGTGACAAAGGTTTATTATTTCTTTGTACCTCGAAAAATACCACACCCCGCTCTTACAAGGTTACGTCTAGCAGCAGACCATGCCGATTGACATCTTAGTTGTAATAGATGGCGTTAGTGTGTTTTGTAGGGCGACCGCGTCCGTCAAATGTTCTGACGACCGTATCTTTACTATTTAAATCAATGTATTTGTTACTCTTTGACGCAAAAATTACTGAACGGACCTTGAATGACTTTTATCCCAGAATACCCACGGGATTAGAATTTACGCGAGAAAACCTTCCCACGCGAATGAAGTCGCAGGCAGAAGCTGGTAATAAATAAAATAAAAAATCGATCTTACTTCTCTCTAATTTCGTATATAGATTTGTTTCGACTTTATTTATTGTAAATACCGGTCTAATGAATATCGCTTAGCATAATTATGTGTTTATAGTCTACATAATGATACCGCATAGAAACTGCATAGACAACACATGGGCGCCACGAGTCGCCGACGCAGCGAAATATATACAATTAGAGCAATTTCATTGTAAATATTGGTCGCTTAGTGGTCGAACGCCTACCAGGGTTACGGGAACATTGGAACGTAAGGGTAACTGAAAGAACCGGGTGGTTTTTTAGTCAGTAGAAGTCTGAAACTCCCACTTTACCCTGAGTGGGAGGAGTATTTTAATATAAGCTTTGTCCATATTTTTTTATTATTACAGATGAGCCAGCTCTGGACCTCAATCTCGCCTGATGATAAGCGATAGATGAAGTCTACGTTGTGACGAGCGAGCCTAGAAGATGCCTATTTACTCTTGCTTTAAAGGCTGAAAGGTCATAAGTGGCAGGGAACACAGAAGCCGGCAGAAAATTCCACAACTTGGCCGTGCACACAGTAAATGTGGAGGAGAAGCGCTCGGTACGACAAGACGGTATATCAACCAAGTGTGGATGGTAGACCGGTAGTGAAAGGGAGATGAAGGAATCAGGTCATGGATCTCCTCCGCACACTCACTCAAACTAACTCTAACTCAAAGTCAATAATATATTATTTGAAATGAGCCTACATGGCTAGTGCAATGTTCCAAATTGGTCCTTTCATAAGGAGAGTTTCCTAAACCTGCAAGAAAATTCATGGTTACTCTTTTCAATTATTCCGTATGTATACTACTATTCGAAAGTGGAATTGGATGAAAGTTGGTATGGGGCTTGAGGCAGGTATACAACGTGTAACGGAAACCCCATATCTATCCAAAAGGACTGAAGACGACATCTGGTATGGAGTCTCTATGCAAAGTTTTAGCTCAAAATAAGTGACTCACAGAATTGACCACAAATTATTGGTTTCATATGTTTCTTGAATAACAGTAATTACAAACGTGTCACAGCACTATGAGGGTCATCACTTTCCACGTCACTTGCCAATAAAACGAGAATTCTCTTCGTTCTTCTTAATTTGAAAAAATCGGTCTCTGGTATCAATGTATTGAAATTTCTAATAAGCTCCACACATGTAGACATAGGATCAGAAAACCCTTGCCATATCGTTTATTATCATCCAAAGAAGCACTCGTCACTCGTCGTGCACTCGGTATGTATATACCCTTTAAATTACACGTTGTATAGACTACTTTTACTCGACTGCAAAAGAAGAAGGGTTATGTTTTTATCGTGTTAAAGTCCACGGGAACGAAGCTCCACGCAACTCCTGGTTATTTTCCGTTTAAACTTTAATTGTACCAAATATCGTACTCTTCCGTTTGCGTAATGTTCGTAATAAAGAGTATAAAGATCATATTATTAAGTATTTCTAGTAAAGTAGACGCGTATTTGTTAAAAGGAAAGGTCAACCAGGCTTTACGAAATTCTAATAGAATATCAATAAGTAATTCAGAGTTAGACAAAGTAAGGGTGAAAATAGAATATCAATAAGTAATTCAGAGTTAGACAAAGTAAGGGTGAAAATAGATAGTAATTTATCATTTTCTCTGGCTGTTATTTATTTTCATATTATTATTTTATTTTTAACCTCTGACGCAAACGTGGTTTCTTCTTGAGGGATGTTACGTCATATAAGTATTTATCAACTTAGCGTTCTTCGAGAGCTAAAAAAGATTTCTTAAAAACTGTTGGAGTTGTAGATTTCAGAGTATATTTATTAATACCATCCAGCCATTAAGGCGAAGAGGTGACAAACATGGTACGCGCGGACACAAGGTATAAGATGTTGAAAATTAAAAGTAAAATTATTACCCTTTACCCCCCCTTATATATTTCCCTGTATACACAATAGTACTTATCTGTCTTCTACTTAGTTCTACACAGTAGGTTAAATACAGTGAACTGCTAATCAAACAAACTTATGTTACATATAAACATAAGTAAGTGTAGATAATCTGTAATGTTGTACAACTTAACTCATTAGATACTATCTTACTAAAGACATGTTCTAGTTAGTTTGGGGGCATTTCCGGACGGCGCGGCGTATACGTATAGGGTACGTGTCTTCAAGATTGTGTTTGTGTGATGAGTGTTTTGAGGTAGGTAGGGTTTTAATTATCTGTTCTGTGGGTTTTAATGACACATGTTTAAAATGTATCTTTATTAAAATCTGAGAGAATAGTAAAACATTTTTTTTATTTAAATTTTTATTCATGACTAATAAATAAAGTAAATAAATAAAAATTCTATTCTACTAACATATTAACAGAAAAGTACAGATATACCAGAAAGTAAATATATATATTATAATAGCTCTTGGAGGGCTATCAAGTGGCAATCAAGGTAAAATATAATGCTTACTGTAATTTAGCGACCTGCCAGAAGTAGGTTTATAAAAACCTGTATTCCAGGCCATCACATTAGTTTCGTAATAATCATCATTCTTTTATTTAACAACAATAAACTGCTAAAAAATATCTGGTTGTCGTATAATTTGCAACATTGGAGGTTTTTCATATATAATTAAATTTAGAATTCATAATAATGTTGAAATTGTCATAGTTTCAATTTCAGACACTGTTTTTATTTTATATCCTATTAATAATGTGTGGATTGCATTGGAGTTTAAACTTTGTTTTGTATGTTATAGTGTTTCTTATTCTTAAATTAAATAAATAGCTCGAATTCAAATATTAGTACCTAGTATTATCCTTACTCACATTATTTATTTAAATGAGAAAAAAACTTTGTCTGTTACACTTTTACTTCTAAACCACTTTAACAATAATGATGAAATTAGGTATGGATATCATGGTTCAGAGGAAGAATAGACGTTTAAAGTAGTTTTTTTTTCTCTTAAAAATATTCTCGCAGGCGAAGCCGGGAGAATAAACAAATATAATATAATTACGCCTGAAATATAAATGCAGTTCAGTAAAATTCGTGAAGATATAAAAGCTAATGAATGGCTTTCTTCTTAAAATAAGAGAATACTTATCACGAACAATGAAAGTCAAATAAAACTGCACTTCACCGAAAAGTTTGCATTATCATCCGCCATCTTATTACTGAGCTGTCATTTACATCAAAATGGCCGCTTGCCTCACGCGATACCACCTCAACATGATAAAGGCACATAACTAAGTAAAGTTTATACTGACTTGAGGCTTACTTGTTATGAGGACAGTTCAAGTTTGAGTGACAATAATGTACTAAGTTTCTATTAAATATAAGCATCTCGTTGGCCTAGCTTATAGTTCTGACAATTAAGAGGTAGGTTGGCTGTATGTGGGCGATTACTCGGAAAAAGCAATTAAGAACGCGTTTTCTTTTTATTTTATTATTAGCAGCTTTTACTATTAAAAATATCCCCATGCTAGAAATAAATATATTAACAAATATCCAAAGGTTCTCTGTAAGAGATTGCCCTGTGCGATAAGACCGCCCATTGTACACTAGTTTTATTATTTGTATCCATAAGTATATTATAAGGTAAATTATAAAGTATATATCATACACAAGCAACAGAATCCGGAATAACTAGGCAGGTAGGCCATGTTATAATTTCCTCGCACGGGAAACGAATCCACGATACACAGCGCACTAGCCTTTCGCTCAACAAATGCGCCAAAGTATATACTTTCAAATAGTAGGTTTCGGAATAAGGGTATGTAAATGCAGCACTGTTCTAACTATATTATATAGAACACAGCTTAGGTTTTAAACAGCGTTTGTCATTTTCCCTCTTGACTGAATTATATTTTATTAGCAATTGCCTTACTTTAATGCCAAGATATCCTACACACATGAAACAAGTTATAAAACCATGCTCAACAGATCAGATAAAGAAAAGAAAAAACTAAGCAACATAAGAACATGAAATTGATGATATTGCATTTCTTAAGGTGAACGCAGACCTAGCCGCACCGCACGCGCCGCAGTCTTCGCATTCGAATTCTTTATATGAAGTTCTATGCAACCTCGCACACCCACCCGCGCCGCAGTCGCCGCAGTCCCTGAAACGACCGAACTCCCCAAGCCGCAGCTGATGACGTCATTCACATCCACGGCGCGAGTACGATGCGTGCGGCGACGAGAACGACAGCAGCAACTGCGGCGCGGATAGATCTGCGAGGCCATTAACAAAAAGCGATGACTGCGGGGACTGCGGAGACTGCGGTGCGGCTAGATCTGCGTTCACCTTTAGTCAGACAGAAATTAGTCACCGTAACTGAAATCGGTGTATCTCCTACAAATATTATAATCTGGTAGTTTTCATGTTTCTATATTTGAGTATCAGTCACACACATATCGATGAAACTTGACACTCATAGTTCTCAACCGTCAATAACACCTAGGTACACACAACCTTCGCATCTCGGGAAATTTTCATGTGGACGAAATTAAAACGAAAAGCTAGTAGTAGTTCACCCAATAAATCACCCATAAGGAGTTGTAGAGTGCGTGAGTTAGGCCCTAAGTGATTTCTTCAGAAAATTGTTCAGGGTACTTAGGGAATAAACATACTAAAAATCCTGACGTCTAGGGGGTGAGGCGGAGTGAGGGGAGGGGATAAAAGTTCATTTTTTTAGTTTTTTGCTAACATCTTTAAAACGGTATGTTTTATAGAAAAGAAGTTTTCTGCGCAATGAAAGCTTATAAAATTTCCTACAACTTTAGTCTACACTTTTTCGAATTACTACTCATTTTTTACATAATATACATTCTGAAATAGTGAAAATTTTCGAAAAAACTACTTTTATGAATCTCTACCTGTTGCCTGCTACTTTGTTTGCGTTATTTCGGGATAAAAGTAGCCTAAAAATCCAAATCTTTAATCATAGCGAATTTCATCCAAATCGGTTCAGCCGTTGAGTAATGAAAACTTGTATCTTTGATACATATTATCTTTTATCTTAGGCTGTGAGGGTCCTGACAATGGTTCTTTTCCCAAGGCTCCCTCATCCTCAGTAGATGGTGCTTGCTGAAGAGGCTCTACGTCGTCTTCATCATCGTCAACGTCAACAGACACGCCGTTGAGGCAATTCCCTTGGCAGTGGAGGCACGCCGCGGAACAGTTCAACATTGCTTTCCGACATCCACATTTTCTACTACCACAATCTTTCGTGCAGCGGCAAAATATTGTTTTTAGTAGTATCTCTGCACTGAAAAAAAAAGAATGATTGATTTTACTAAATTCCGCGTAAATTTTATCAAATCCGCGGGTTAATATAGGTCCTACACACGAAATTGTTGATTTTACCAAATAGAACTGGTTGATTATGTAACCCATACGTTTAGTAAATTTACACATTTCATTTTGTTTATTCAACTAAAAAGTCCTGTGTATTTCACATCGATTATTTTCGATATTTTACGATGAGATTTAGTAAATGTCACTTAACGTGTTATGTAAAATATGTGAAATTAATTTTGCTACATTTACTCATTTCATTTTGTACATTCAACTAAAAAGTCCTGTACATTTCACGTCGATTACTTTTGATCTTTTACGATGAGATTTAATAAATACCACTAAACGTGTTATGTAAACAATGTGAAATTGATTTCGCTACATTTACTAATTTCATTTTGTATATTCAACTAATCCAGTACTGTATATTTCACGATGAGATTTAATGAATGTCACTAAATGTATTATGTATAATATATGAAATTAATTTTGCTACATTTACTCATTTAATTTATTATATTCAGCTAATCGAGTCCTGCATATTTCACGTATATTACTTTCGTCCATTTAACGATATTGATTTAATATGTTTAACTAAAAGTGTTTGGTAAAACATGTGAAATTAATTTCATACAATTTACCAGATATCTTCTTGTTGGTTTAGTATATTTTACTTAAAATATGCAAAACTAATTTTGTGATATTTACTCGTATGATTTCGTATATTAAATTAAATAAGTTTTGCATATTTTACGTAAGGTATTGTAATAAAATATGTAAAATTAGTATTGTAACATTTACTCATACCATTTCGTACATTTTAGGAGAGCACATTTCGTATACTTTACTTCACTTTTAGTAGTAAAATATACAAAATGCGCTCTCCTAAAATGTACGAACAGGATGTAGGTATATTCTATTAAACATGTTTCGCCATTATGCATGAAAGCTGTAAATTATTGGTTGACTGAAAATCTCTCGTAGCGTAATATACTGCGTGACTAGTGCGCATAACTTATAAGGATATTCATACCATCAAACTAATGGTCCGACTGAACGAACATCCTCAAAAATTATGCGCACTAATAAAGTCACCGTGTATACTTTGTCGCCAGAGACTTGGAGTCAGCTGCCTAATTTACAAATCAGTAAACTACCAATAAAAAAATAAACGAAAGACAAAATCACCCGCCAGTGAGCGGTATCATACAGTACAAAATAAAAGAACATGTTTAGCAAAATTTACCAAAAAGTACTCCAATTATAACTGTTAAAAATACACATTTAAATGTTAAACAAATTAAATCTGAATTGTATGATAAAATGTTACAATAATTTTGTTCGGTTTATAACTAAAATAGTAAAAGAAAACAAAATATTAAATGAATAAAATTAAGTATATTATAATTGTTATCAAATTGCTTTTACAATAAAACTTAAACAATTCACTTACAGGCGAGGCAATAACTGAAATATCACATAAAATAATCAACTCAAAACAAATGTGACACAAAATAATCATAAAAGGCTTTCAGGTTCAAAATGAACACTTCCCATAGTGTACACCGGTTTCAAAAGGTAGGTACAACTCCCGAAATGTTCCCCTAATGTATATTTCCCAAAATGTACATTCTTAGAACAGATAGGAATAACTGACTGAACAGATTTTAGAGTACCAGGATCACATTAATATGGAGATGGTTAAATGAATGAACATATTTATATTTAAATGTACTTAAAACTAAGGTTGCGGTAACCTCTTACAAAAGGCTCGTCTTAAAGGATGTCCAGAAATCTTCAATCATGTGACTCTAAGGGTAGTTAGATATGCTGACCCATTCTGCACTAAAAAGAAAGAATTATCCGCCCACAATGTCCAACATACCAACGCCATGCAAAATCTTAATATTATATTACTTAACATTATTGCTAAGTTTACATCTAACGCAGTTACAATTCAGCGTTATACTATATCAATACATACAAAAAATATTTCTAAGTTCTATCAAAATATGCTAAATAATTCTTACAGTCAAATCACAAAATAAAATATTTGGCACAAAATAGAAATTTCAGTCTAAAAAGGTTTTAAGACAGATCCGCCATAAAACAAGCTACACTTGAATTTTTTTTTATCAGATTTGCAATCAATTCCGTAAAAATATTTTTGTATAAAGGTCCACACGTTAACACATTCTGTCGGGTACTCTAAATTGAAAACATGGAAAATTTTAAAGCATACATCTACTGCTTTTAGTAGGGTGTCGATCTTATAAATGACTGATTCATAATGGACATAGTAATCGGTTATTTCTTTTATCGATGACCCTACCACGACTATCAGTGGTTGGCAAGTAAGTCCTTTGGCCAAGTGCTCATCCTGACGCAGCTTGATCTTTGTTACTATTTCGCTCTGATTCTGTAATAGAACAAATACAAGGTTGAACAAATACAAATATACAAGATGTTCTGGGTCATAAATAATCTACCACACTGAACCCATTGCCTGTAAACTAATATCACAAGTCTTCATTGGGTTGAGTTCTTAAGACTTGCTGATTTCCTCACGATGTCTTCCTTCACCAAAGAGCAAGTCATAATAAGAAAAAAAAAACGAATCGGCTACCACAGGTAGACACAAATACTGTGTTATTTATTTTTTGAATTTATTGCGCACTTTATTTACTTACCGCGACATGTAAAATGAATTGAACTATGTTGAACTGGAATTTTATTAGTGGGTGGCAACTTCGAACTCATAAGTTTTAGGTAAACATAATCTCTCACATCTGCAAGGAGTTAAAAATTATTACAAAGATAAGCCTGTAAAAATGAGGACTATCTATTATCTTTATTTAATATAATGAAAATAAATTAACATCTACTGACCTGGTGTGGTACTATCGTCGTTCAAAGTTTTCAGATTATCCACGCAACTTTTTATTTTACTGTAAATTGGCAATGCTTTTTCCATGAATATTGGCCACTTTTTGAACAATTCTAGGTCATGGTTTGGGTACATGAATTCAAAATCTAATTCAACCTGAAAAGATAAAAAATAAAATTGAATGATTACCTACGCATAATTTTTTGTCCTAAACATAAAACCTATACTGTTAAATGGCATAAATATCAATTGGCATAATATTTATTATTAAAAATTCTAAAAGCATAATATCATAAGGCCGAATTTTGTCAAGCATAAATATTGAATGGCATATTTGCAAAAAACTTAAATATTTAAAGAAAAATATTAAATATTTAATAATAAATTATACGAACAAGTTTGTATTTTATTAATGTGAAAAAACAATTTCAAGTTGACTCCAGCTAGATCAGTGCTCATACTATTAAGAGCATTTGATCTGAGATACATTAGTAACATTTCTACCAAAACTAAAAATCTTTAAAATAATAATCTTTACTAATATTATTAAGCTGAAGAGTTTGATTGATTCTATGTTTGAACGCGCTCATCTCAGGAACTACTGGTTCGAATTGAAAAATTATTTTTGTGTTGGATAGTCCATTATTTGAGGAAGGCTTTAGGCTATATATCATCACGCTACATACAACCGCGGGACATTTTCAAATTAATGCGTGTGAAACCGCGGCGAACAGCTAGTAATATATATGTAGTTTATTTACTTATTTTCTCTTATAGTACAAAAACAAAATAATATGAACAAATCAATCAGTTTTAAAACAAGCAAAGCCTGTGCTTGAGATTACCGAGCCTCACCACACTCTGCCTCGCTACATTCTGGAAAGTAGGTACAATAATAGGTATACTACAAAATACTCACCAGGGATTTATTTTCATTTTTAAATTGAGCTAATCCAGCCTTGAATTTAATTCTATCCTTTATTCTTGATTTTGGAATCAGCTCATTTATATCAGAATCAGAAATATTTTCTATGCAAAATACATCCAAGTCATATTCTAAAAAAAGAAGGACAGGGCCCAGGGAGTGATATTAAAATTTGGAATACATTTATCTACAGTATCTCTAAAGTAAGAACTTACCTTGCAATACAGCTTGTGTTTCCTTTGAGACTCCCCAGGAATCGAGAAGTGCTATGGCGAAGTTGGAGTGTAATGTAAATCCTAACGTATTTTGTGACGTCGAGTCCATTTTCACTCACTATGAACTGCTATGAATAATGATTGAACTACTATTACTTTAGCGTAACTATGAATGATATAAATATTAAATATCTAACTAATCCAACACAGAGCACCGCGGCGCACGCGTCAATAGAAAGAATTTGAAGAACAGTGTTGCCAACGAGATATTTTGAATTCCGCTATGCAAGTTGGAATTTTTCCCCCAAAAATATTATATATTATTTTATTTACGATTACTTCATTGGGTAAATCGCACGAGTAACATGCCTTGGCATTTTTTTTCAGTCCAAAATATATTTAGAGATGGTATTGGCCATATTTTCTGTACTTCATTTCCATTATTTAGATTTTACCTTATTTCTGTAGATGCTTGGAACAAATGAGAGAGAAGCATGTTTTCATGTACTCGCATAAAAGTTTTTTATTTTTTATTTTCATGATATTATAAATCTTAAAATCCGAAGTTTATCTAATGGCGGTAGCTTCTTGGCATAATTATGAGTTTTATACGAAACGCTCAAGGGTGTCAGCGCGACACCCTTTCTTATCTTGTTAAGTAGCGTCAAAATGTCATGAAAATTAAAAAAAAAACTTATGCGGACGGGAAAACACAGTACCCACCACCCAAAATCTACAGGAATACTATTTGTCACGCTGAAAACGTCCGGACATGATATGACCAGTAGGCAGTATGCAATATGTCTAAAAATCGGCCAAGTGCGATTCGGACTCGTGCACAAAGGGTTCCGTACCAATCGTTATTAATATCGAGCAAAAACGGCAAAAAATCACGTTTATTGTATGGAAACCACCCTTAAATATTTATTTTATTCTGTTTTTAGAATTTGTTGTTATAGCAGCAACAGAAATACCTACATCATCTGCGAAAATTTCAAATGTCTAGCTATCATACAGCAGCCTATGATACAGCCTGGTGATAGACAGACAGTGAAGTCTTAGCAATAGGATCCCGTTATTACCCTTGAGACGGAACCCTAAAAACGTTTAATTTTAGTCAAAATTATTCCCGTCATTTCCTACTTCAAATTACTTATAATAAAATTAAAAAGGGCGGAGAAGTGTTAATCTGGCAACTCTAAGTCGTATCGAGTCGAGACGGAACGCGAATTGGTGGAAGAATAGGTATGACGTCACGTCAAATGACATTATAGTTTAGTAAAATCTCAAAGATGTTTCGTAAAATCAACATTTTAATTAAGTAACATGTAGGTAGATATATTGGTATGGTATAGATCAAAACAAAGAGTTAAATAGTTACTTTTTTATATTTATTCTTACTAATATTATAATTATGCGAAAGTTTGTGAAGATGTTTAGATGTTTGTGACTCAATCACACATAAACGGCTTAACGGATTTGGATGAAATTTCGCGCATTTGTAATATTATAGGATATGTGACATTTTGTTAAAAAAAAATTGGGTACCAAAAGGGCTTAATAAGCACTTTTCAAATATACAGGGTGGCAGGGACATCGACGCGCAAACTGTAACCGTAAATTCAGCACACGATTGTAGACCCTCTAGCAAAGAAATTTTTCGTCGGTTATCAAAAAAAAAATCATTAGTTTCACAGAAAAGTGCAATAGCTACGCGGTCAAAATGTATGGAACATCAACTTTTTTTTTTAATAACCGACAAAAACTTTCAACGCAGGGGGCTTCAGAACCCGGGTCGGCGGCGCGTCGTGTTCCACGCGCGCCTCAAAGAGCTGTCAGCAAACTGACAGGACCCGCCATAGGGCCAAATGCCAGCTGGAGCCGCGGGACTGTCTAAACAGGACACCGTGGCCCCAAAACTTAAAGGGCATCCGAAGGAACACGGGTGGATTTTAGTCAGTAAAAGTCTGACAGTCCCTTCCGCCCCACCCTGGGCGGAAGGACTCACTGGATGATCTTACCACCCAAAAAAAATAATTCAGAATCATGTACTTACTGAATCCATGGTAACAGGATGTGCGTCAATGTCCATGCCACGCTGTATATAATATACATTGTTAGCTTTTGCCTTTGCTTGCATTCACCCGATTTACAACCCCAAAAGTATGTTCATTATTATTATTATGTTCCCTCATAACTTCTAAATTACTTATGATAATTTGATAAATGAAGTATCGTTAGAAGCGTCTAAATTGTCTTATGGTTTTAGGATATGTGAAGTCACATTTAACTGAAATTTGAGTGCAGAAACTACTTTTTCAACCGACGACCAAAAGAGGAGGTTATCAATTCGACGCGTATATTTTTTTTTTTTTTTATGTATGATCATCGATTACTCGAAGACGGCTGAACCGATTTGGAAAATTCTTTTTTTGTTTGAAAGGGTATACTTCGAAATTGGTACCATTTATCACCAAGTCAGGATCTGATGATGGGATCCTGGAGAAATCGAGGGAACTCTTCAAATATTATAGGCACACCTATGGTGTTTTGGGTATTTCTTATAGTAACTTGTGCAGTTGCTCTCAAAAAATACCATTTGGAGAAGTGGAACTGATGATGAAGACCACAGATGGCCGCCGAACCTAGTCAATAATAAGTATTTCGTGGATTGCGATTCGAATACTTGAATATGGATGTTAAGCACTTTATGTTCGTCACAATGCATATGGTGATGTAGAGCTGATGGTGAAGTACCAGGAGAACTCCTCAAAAATTAACGGCCCAGCATTGGGAAAAGCAATATTTTGTAAAAGGTTATAAGTAGAAAACGAAAATACAAAACTAAAGACACCGACTACCAAAATTAAAGTTATTTTTCACTTTGCAGTGTTTTGGGAGTCGGTTTAATTTTTTGGTAAAAAGTTTTTTTAGTTCTTATGTTGTAGAAGATTATGCCTGCGTGTGAACCCGGTGTTTTGACTTACCTACCGTAGTTTCTGTACTCAAATTTCAGTTGACCTTAAAAAGTATTTGGCGATTGCTGTCATTTCTATTACTCATACCTTAAATGGTCCCATAGAGTCTTTTGATCCCCACATGAAATAGGATCGATTGGCATTTTTTTGTATTTTAGATTTTTTTTGCTGACTGTAAACTTTTTCCGAAATCTGTGAATGCAGTTCAGAATATCTTAAAAAGTTATGGATGGTCTCATAGGAACAATTTCCTGTTAAGGTTATAGTATGAATGAACTATGTTACCTATCAAAGCAAAATTATTTCATTAAATGCTGTTGTATTCGGTATGTTTGTAGTATTTGCCGAATACAACTTTGATTTGTACAAATGAGTGTATATGCACACACTTAATTTGTATTCAGCAAATACTAAAACATATTGCATATAATGACATAATTTTGCTTTCTTATAGTTCATAGTGAACAAATTGCCGTTAGTTGTCGGAACACGCTAAAATATATAATGTAGAAGATAAAACCCATGGAAACCACGTTATGTGCCTACAATAGCGAGTCATGTCACGGGCTAATGTTTAACCTTAAACAAAAGTTCTTTGTAAATTTTATTGACAAGCTTGTGTAAAATGTACATACTTGTTTCTAATATCATAATTTGTTTCAAGTAAAATCAATCTTCCAGTATGATAGTTTTTACGAACAACTTTAGTATTTGTAGATTAGCAAGCGTCACCTGTCGGGAAGAACTGACTTCGAAACTCGTTCCCTTGTTTAAATAAAAGTTCTTTGTTGATTTTATTTACAAGCTTGCGTAAAATTAGCATATTTCTAATGTCAATTATATGAAATGTATCTCATAATTTGTGTCAAGTAAAATCAATTACCTAATTTGTTAGATTTTACGAACAACTCTAGTAGAGTAGCAAGCCACACCTATCGGATATCTGGAGAACTGTGTTGCTAAATTCGTACTGTTGTTTAAACAAAAGTTCTTTGTTGATTTTATTGACAAGCTTGTGTAAAATGTACATATTTGTAATGTCAATTATATTAAATATGTCTCGTAATTTGTGTCAAGTAAGATCAATTTCCTAATTTGTTAGATTTTACGAACAACTTTAGTACAGTAGCAAGCGACACCTATCGGATATCTGGAGAACTGTTTTACTAAACTCGTACTGTTACCAAAGTTATTTGTTGATTTTATTTAAAAGCTTGCGTAAAATTAACATATTTCTAATGTCAATTATATTAAATATATCTCATAATTTGTGTCAAGTAAAATCAATCTTCCAATTTGTTAGTTTTTACGAACAACTTTAGTAGATTAGCAAGCATCACCTGTCGGACATTTGGAAAACTGTTTTGCTAAACTCGCGCTGTTGTTTAAACAAAAGTTCTTTTTTGAATTTATTTACAAACTTGCGTAAAATTAACATATTTCTAATGTCAATTATATGAAATGTATCTCATAGTTTGTGTCAAGTAAAATCAATCTTCCAATTTGTTAGTTTTTACGAACAACTTTAGTAGAGTAGCAAGCGACACCTATCGGATATCTGGAGAACTGTGTTGCGAAACTCGTACTGTTGTTTAAACAAAACTTCTTTGTTGATTTTATTGAAAAGCTTGTGTAAAATGTATATAATTCTAGTGTTAATTATATTAAACGTATCTCATGATATGTGTCAAGTAAAATCAACTTTCTTATTTGTTAGTGTTACGAACAAATTTAGTAGCGTCACCTGTTGGCAATTTAGAGAACTCTTACGAAAGTATTTTACAAACTTTCTTTAGTGTATTCAAATATTTGTTCGATAAATTTTACTATACTTAAAATAGTTTTAGTCAATCTGTTTTGTTATGTAAAATCAACAAAGTGGATTTTGTTAAATTCACTCTTGTTATAGTAAAATTAACTATGAAAAGGGTTGACTATGGCAGTTCATTACTCAACCTACGCTACTTTAGTACATTCAACAATTCTTTTTTTTCAGTGTGGTGCTGGCGAATCTTCGGTTGTTATTGGCACCAGGCTGTCCCCTTCATGTTTCTATCCCCACTCTTGAGGAGGCAGCTCATTTCCGAGCCACAGCTGCACTTGGTGGTAAGTGCGCCACGAATGCTGTTTAGCTGCGTTTTCAGTTGGTGGGAGAGAGCTGAAATCAGGCTTAATATTTGCCACTGATCTCACGAATGACTGGTATCGGTACTCATTGAGGGAGGTCAGTCTTGCTGGTGCGCCATACCATTTGAGGAAGCACATCTTCCCAGCCTCTTCAACCTCACTGTGCGTGGAGGTGGGCTTGTAAAAGATCGTAGCCGCTTCCTTGATAATATCTGACTTCAAGTACAGTTTTAAGAAACCCACTTTGCTTCTTCTGAAAGTTGCAGATGTTGTGTCACAACCTGTAAATGAATGAAGGAAAAGGATGTGCTCAAATCCATGTTGCTGCATCTCTTAATCTCGTTAATGGACGCCAAGCGACCAAGAACCGCGTCACCCCAAGAATCCTTCCTCATAGAACATGCTTCCCTGATACGATACTGAATAGAAAGAGTTTCAACTGAATGTACTATTCTTCTTCTGCTCAAAGGCGTTCTGGTTTCTTCTTTTACATTATGTGCGCATAATAAACAATTAGTCATGAAGTCGAATTGGGGAGCTGAAGACCTGAGCTGAGACGGGCCTGCCTCTTCTTGAGATGTAGATGCAACACTTACATCTTTTTTAATTGTATCGGCTCGAGTGTAGTTTTTACGACAATTAGTGTGAATTAAAACGGATGTCAAGGCGCGGAAAATTTGGTGCTTATCATCGTTCCGATCTTTACTAGCTTTGATAAGTCCGAGTATTCCTTTTTGTTTCACCTCAGAAACATCCTTACTCCCTTTAACGATGTCCTTATCACACACAGGACACTTATTATTATTAGCACTCATGATGGATAATCCAATTGCGTAACAAATGACGATTACAAAGCAAAGAACTGTTCTGGCTGCTCCCCTGCGTTACCGGGTAGGCTACCGTGCCAACAAGGTTGAAATCATTAACGACAACAATAAAATAAGCCCGAAGGCATGGATGATTATGGGAGTTTTAGCCAGTGAGATCTCGTTTTCTACGACAGGAAATATGGAATGAAAAGTGACGACCCGCTTCTGCTCCATTACCACTGGTAGAAAACGAGATCTCAGACTGTTACCGCCTTCACCGCTTGGAGGTACTCCCAGCTTATGTTATCAATAAAATACCTAATTTATATACTAGCTCATATTTAGCATTGGGTAGGTAATGCTTGTCACATGAACTCCATTTTCACTTTCTTCGGAACACGATACTCGAACACTGGTGAAAATTTGGAAAAATGTATAAGACAAGTGTAGATAAAAGTTTTGATATCCCAACGGCTGTACAGATTTGGATAAAATTTAGTAAATTGATATAGTAGGAGTTGATTTAAGATATAAGATACTTTTTATCCCCTAATAACGTGAAGGAAGTAGTATACAAAAGGTAGTGTTCAATTCAAGTAGTTTTTTTTTTCAATTTTCACTTTTCCGGGATGTGTTGTTCGAAAATAGGTAGGAATGTGTAAAAGTGTATAAGATAAAAGTTGTACATAATTTTATAAGCTTTCATTGCGTAGAAGACTTCTTATCTCCATGACGCACCGTTTAAAAGATATTAGTGAAAAACTGAAAAATGGGAACTTTAACCCCCTCCCCTCACTCCGACTCACCCCCTAGATTTCAGGACTTTTAGTATGTTAACTCTCTAAGTACCCTGAACAATTTTCTGAAGTAATTGCTTAGGGCCTTGCTCACGCACTCTACAATCTCTTTGTTGGATGGACTATAGGTACTAAAAATAATTTGAAAAAAAAAAACAATTTTAGGCTCAATTCTCAAGTGTTAACATGATAATGAAGCTGTTACCAAGACCATACCATGTTAGGGGATCCTAAATAGTCCCTATTGACCCCTGATGGGCCCTAATGTGGGACGTTTCGGGGCCCATTTGGTTTTATGTGATCGTATATACATACTTGGTGGGATAAACTGTCTTTATGGTGTTATATTATTCCACCTGTAATGACGAAGTATCATGGAGTTAAGGTTGAATATGTTGTTGCCATTGGAAAAAACACATGACTTATCTTAATTATAAGTAGATAAGCCTTTCAGTAACAATTGCATAATTTATTTTCCTTTCCTTCTATTTTCTCGTAAAGGCTCGTACACATTTTCGTCTCTATGCTCACGAAACTGTCACCTCGCAAAGTAAATACTTAAAATTTTAGATTTTACTTTTCTTACGTAAGTTTCGAATTCCGGCAGGCACATAATTTTGGATAATTCTCATCATTACCGTTCTTAAAGCCGTGGAAGAAAACAAAGTGAGGAAAATGGCAGTCCTATGATCGAAAACCCGAAGAAATGCAACATCCACCAGCTTGCAAAGAAATGGCCCGTATTCTGTTAGCCAGTATGCTTAGTTTGGAAGGCGCTATTTTTACTTTTGCTGTTAAAAGCCAAAAACACGCGAAGATACAGCCCCTCCATAAAAGCTGGTTCTATTGCAAATTAAGGTGAGCTTAACCTGTAAACTGACTATAATTAACGGGCCACTTTATTGTTACGCTCGTGTTTTAAAGTAAACGCCGCATTTTAGGGTTAACGGTCCTACCATGCTTGCTTATGGTAATTTTATTTCATATATACATACATTACTGTTGATAATCTTGTTGCGTGCAATATTTATGGTAATTTTTGAAAAACAGCTGGTTTTAGTTGGAAAATTGTTGAGAGAAATGGTTTACCAGACTAATTTCTGTTAAAATTGTTTTAAGCTCACCTGTCCTCACCAAATATTCGTCAGGATTGACCTGTAATTTTTTTTTTTAATTTACTTTAAATGAGTGACGACTAAAGAGAATATCTATGTATAGTTTATTTTCATATGCGTGGTTCGTAAAGCATTACTGGCTAAGGTGTCGGCCTTTGTGCTTAGTATGAGTTTGAAATACTTTTATCGTTTTCGAAAACTATCGCTTTGTCTCTTTCACACGTACCATATTAGTGTGAAAGAGACAAAGCTATAGTTTTCGAACACGATAATAGTATCGCAAACTCATACTAAGGCCGCATGTGATCGAGAGATCGCGGGTTTGAAACCCACTCATTACACTATTGCCATGAACTCACTCCAGACGGTATACCGCCGTTTGCCCGAATTTTATTTGCTCTAATATCATTTGCCATAATAATCAACAGCCATAATATTATATGACGTAATATTCATTTGCCCTACTCTTATTTGCTATATTAGTCTCGTGTTAGAAGCTTTGTTTCCCATGAAGTCACTTACCATAACATAATTTGTCATAATCATTGTAAGCCCTAATTATCACGTGCCCTAATTATCACATGCCCTAATTATCATATGCCATAACATCATTTGCCATCGACATTGGGTGTGTAACGGTTGTTATATTAGGAGAAACTGGATGCAATCGGGACTTTAAGGCACCCCGACTCGGATTAATTTCAGGTTATTTTTTTATAAACCACCCAGAAGTCGGAGCCACGCGTAGCGGGGCTCCGTCGACCAATGTTATGTCTAATAATCATTATGGCGTTTAAATATTATGTCTAATCATTATTATGGCAATTAAAAATATGAAAAACTATACGTATGGCACTCGTATGTTATGGTATCTAAGTTTCGGGCAATTAAAAGTATGTCATATGTCTTTTAGGGCAAACAATACATTCGGGCAAATGAAATTCGGGAATATGATGATTATGGTAAATAATCTTCGGGTAAACAATAGACAACCACTCCAGACACAAGCATACTTAGCTTATTTGGACGGGTTAATTAGTTTGCTAGTAATTTGAATTCTAACCTCATTGCTAGTTCTCTTTAAACAAAAATTAGTAATAGTAAGGTAGCTAATTACACTTTTTAGGGTTCCGTAGCCAAATGGCAAAAAACGGAACCCTTATAGTTTCGTCATGTCTGTCTGTCTGTCCGTCCGTATGTCACAACCATTTTATTCCGAAACCATTAAGACTATACATGTGAAACTTGGTAGGTAGATGTATTCTGTAAACCGCTTTCCGACTTTAAGAAAAAAATTAAAACATATTTAAAATAAAGGGGGGCTCCCTATATATGGAACTGGAACTGACACCTTTTTTTTCATGAAAATTATGCGTGTGTGGTATTTATAGACAGGTCTTTAAAAATGACATTGAGGTTTCTAAAACCACTTTTTCATAAAGTTAATCGTTTAAAAGATATACGCTTCCAAAGTGGTAAAATGTGTGTCCCCCCTTTAACTTCTATAATAATAGAGTAAAAAATCTAAAAGAAATATATGTCTATAAATCTTAGTGTAAACTTTCAATCAAAATTTGTTTGAATGAGATCAGGTCAGCAGTTTTTGAGATACAGCATATTTTATAAAACCGCAAATATAACTTTGTAATTCATACAAACACTATGAAAAACAAAGTTATTTAGCGTAGTTGTAAAAAATATAAAAAGCTAGTTTTAAGAAATTTGTAAGGTTTTTTTTTGTCAAATAAATATACATATCATATTATATTATTATAGTTACTACGGAACCCTTCATGGACGAGTCTGACTCGCACTTGGCCAATTTTATTTAAATAACAAAGCTTAAACCTCTCTAGTCTACACAAACTTGACTAAAACATCTCACTTACGACTCCCCATAACTAATGATTTACAATATACCCGTAATGGGGACTGCCTCCGAAATGTTCAAGTAAATACCGAGTAAGTACAGCCGTTAAATTAATTGATGGCATCAATTAAGACGAAGGTGTTCACGTGATTCATGTTTCAGCGCATCAAAAGTTGGCGGTGATTTGTCAAGCGTTCGCTGCAAAGCGCTGTATCGCTCAGGATTTGCTGTTGAAGCATGTTGATAGCATACTTCAGTAGTGGCTTTATTGCTAAACCCTTTAACAGGCAAGCCTTTTATCTGAGTGAAAATCGTCAAATGTCTCATTCCATTTTGGGTGGATTGGAAGGGAGTATCAGACTTCTACTGACTAAAAACCCACCCTGTTCCTTTAGTTGCCCTTGCATTCCGGGCTGTGGTATCTCGTTAGATCATTCCCGCAACCCTGGCAGGCAATGACCTTATCGGCTCTTTGGAAGTGCGCGTTGACGGGTAACTGTTAAGCCTGCCACTCCATTTCCAACCAGTAAAGATCAAAATATAGTCAATGAAACTTGTCGAGACGACGATCGATGAACCTGTTTTGTCTTAAAAAGATATTGCAGGAGTAATCCACTATTACTTTAACAGTACTGTTCTTAATTTCCTCATCATCTCTAACACATCTTCTCATCTGCCTAATCTTGTCTCAACAATGTTGATGTCGGCTTCCAGTCCGACACACAGTGAGAGCCAGTATTATACTGGCTGTCACTGTGTGTCAATGAAACTTGTCGAGACGACGATCGATGAACTTGTTTTGTCTTAAAAAGATATCGCAGGAGTAATCCACTATTACTTTAACAGTACTGTTCTTAACTTCCTCATCATCTCTAACACATCTTCTCATCTGCCTAATCTTGTCTCAACAATGTTGAGGTCGGCTTCCAGTCCAACACACAGTGACAGCCAGTATAATACTGGCTGTCACTGTGTGTGTGTCACTGTGTGTCAATGAAACTTGTCTAGACGACGATCGAGGAACCTGTTTTGTCTTAAAAATATATTGCAGGAGTAATCCACTATTACTTTAATAGTACTGTTCTTAATTTCCTCATCATCTCTAACACATCTCATCTGCCTAATCTTGTCTCAAAAATGTTGAGGTCGGCTTCCAGTCCGACACACAGTGACAGCTAGTATAATACTGGTTGTCACTGTGTGTGTGTCACTATGTGTCAATGAAACTTGTCGAGACGACGATCGATGGACTTGTTTTGTCTTAAAAAGATATTGCAGGAGTAATCCACTATTACTTTAACAGTACTGTCCTTAATTTCCTCATTATCTCTAACAGATCTTTTCATCTGCCTAATCTTGTCTCAACAATGTTGAGGTCGGCTTCCAGTCCGACACACAGCGTCGGCCAGTATAATACTGGCTGTCACTGTGTGTAATAATTATAGTATACATGTAGCGACTGACTATATCTCCAAAACCCAGTAACCGAGTACAACGCTATTCCTTATAAAAGTTTGTCTCGTACTTTCTTCTATCTCTCAAGTGAAATATTTGTAAGCACATGTTTTTGGAGTTACGACTACGTACATCATTTTACATTTTTAAACGTTAATTCCATATAAATTTATGCCTTATAAAATAAAATAAATACAACAATACAAAATCAAATAAAGATATCTAATATATAAAATTCTCGTGTCACAATGTTAGTTACCTTACTCCTCCGAAACGGCTTTACTGATTTTTACCAAATTTTATATGCATATTCAGTAGGTCTGAGAATCGGCTACTATCTAATTTTTAATCCCGGAATTCCCACGGGATCGGGATTTACGCGGGAAATCCTCCCACGCGAACGAAGTTGCGGGCAGCAGCTAGTTATATTATAAAAACAAATATTCTATCAAACTTCATTACACGATCGTATGTATCTAAAATTAAAATACTTGATTTTTTTTTTATTGAAATACATACATGGAAAACTGATTCCCATTTATCCGATGAAATAATAAAATACTTCAAAATCTATAATGATACATCAACACAGTAAAGTCAAATTTTACTTTTTATTTTTACATAGAAATATTTCAAGCTAATAATTTTCCGAAGTTGCCCGAAGAATTCCGAAGACACATTTGTTAAGAATTTGTCAACAAGGAAGGACAAAATGCGGGGTGTCAGTTGTTGTGTTACAATGAAAACTTAAACGTTATGCCACAGTGGCGTGTACGTCCGGAGGGTAGCTTCAAAGTAGGGGTGCCCAAGTTATTGTATAATACTGGACAAATTGGTTATTGACTTCTTATGGAAATGTTAATGTTGGGATTGTTGTAGGGACCACTGTGTACTGTTTATACCCGACTGCAAAATAAGGGTTTGTTTTTCGCGCGTATCTTGTATGTATGTATGAAATATTTTTTATTACCTCATATCTCCAGAACCGTTGAACGGATTTATATAATTGAGGTATCGTTAGGTTCGTCTTTGCAGCTCAAGTGTTCTTAGACAGGTGAAGTAAAAAATTGGTAAGCAGGCGGCATCCAATTGAACAATATAAATATAAAAATGGGATGGGTCCCACCTGCTTATCACTTTTTAAAATGAAAATGTGTTTGTTTCTTACATTTCAGTTAAGAAGTTGCGATTCTTAGATTTTTAAAATACTTTTGTTATTTACAGTTAAAGTATAAGGTATGTACCTATGTGGGGGTCATGCAAGTCGTGAAGATCAAATAATCATTGGGTAGAGTGAAATATGGTGTGTATGTAATTAGATTTATGGAAGATGAAGACCTATTTTACGACCCAACATTAAATGAGATATAGCGAATAAATTAAATTTTTGTTAATACAGAAAATGCGATTAAAGGCAAAGATTTGTATATAAAGTATGGAACAAGGACTAATAAAATTAATGAATAAATATTGCGGTCGTTTAATAATTCAATTGAAGTCTACGACAGCACTCCTGACAGACAGAAATCCTCAGTAACCGACAATATGGCCTTCGCAAAAACCGGTCAACTGGGGATCTTCTAGCGTATGCCATTGAGAAGCACGGGGAAGCACTTGCTGTTTCACTTGACATCTCCAAGGCCTTTGATAGGGTCTGACACGACAGCCTTATTGCTAAGCTTCCTTCTTTCGGTTTACCCACTTTGCGTTGGCTTGAAGATTGCCTGAGAGGTCAGTCCATTCGAGTGGTTATTGATGGCTGCTAGAGATATGTGTCGAGCGCGCGTGCTGGAAGGTCACAGATCCAGACTCTCCGTGAGGACATGGTTCGGCGTTTGAACTTGTCCTTGAAAGCTGTCTCGGACACTCCAACAGATGGGACATTATTTGATCAGGAACGCTGCAGTCGTACTGGTTGTCAGTTTGCGAAATTGTGCTTACAGCGGCCTACTAGCACAAAAACGATAATATTTTTTTACAAACCAGGCCTATCTTCTAGATGTCCTGCGCCTGGTCACCCCACATGCGGCATTACGTAACCTTGCCACATGCTAGCATCCCAAATTCGGTCTCAAGCCAGTCCAAACGTGTATGCATTCATCACGGTCCCTCTGTACACGTTCGTAATTTATTTAGTGTACTTTGAGGAGTTCTGTCTTTGTTTAACGATGGCAGTTTTGGGTAAGTCTATGATTAGCATAATATTTGTCTATTATTGTTGTCACAATGTCTACCAGGGTCAACCTATTGTGAAATAAAGGGCATGGAAATAGTCATCAGGATTTTTCTCTTTATTTTATTCGTCAATATCGAATCGCTGTTGTGTAATTCAAAATATGTGTATTAAAATATACAAACATAGCACTGTTGTATATTTGAAAAGACATGATTTTTTTTTATTCCGGATGAGCCCACACTCGACGTCGATCTCGCTTGATGGTAAGCCATAGATGAGGTCTAATATGGAACGAGCGATCCCAAAAGATGCATTTTCTTGCTTTAAAGGCTGAAAGGTCATAAGTGGTAGGAATCACAGAAGAAGAATTTTGTAAATTGGTTATAAATAACACTTTTACACGTAATTTTTTGCTGTTTTAAGTTTAGTTAGACCAGGCCGGTGTTTCCTTACTGACTACTCTATTTAAATCTTAACTTAGTACCTATACAACAAAATCGCTATCTGCCTCCGCATTTGGAATACGCATGGCCTGACCTTGGTAAACGTTTTTAATTTTACAACGAGCTCCTCCTTTTTATTTCTGTATTCAGTAACGTACAAAAGTGTCTGGATTTTGTCTCTGATATACAGTAAATAAACAATAGAACTCGACCGCAAAACAACAACGTCTAAAAAGTTTTGAACAAATTACTTTTGCTGTGTGATGGAGTTGCTGGCATTTATCATCAGTCACTTTTTGCCATTATTAATTTAGTATTAGTTTTTGTTGTTATTTTTTCAGGGTGGGAAAATTATCAAATGTTTCCTCCTGTTGTGGGCGGAGCGGAAGGGAGTGACAGACTTCTACTGACTAAATACCCAACCTGTTCCTTTAGTTGCCATTGCATTCCAGGATCGCTGTAACTTGTTAGAATACTAGTAGGTATTTGGTATTAGCTGTGGTCGCGACTCCTTTTGGGTGGAATTCGCAGAACCGGATTAACCCTGTCAGAGGCCCTAAGGCAATGGCATTCTCGGGGCCCCTTTTCTTACTTTGACTGACCAAATCGTGTGTGAACTGAGGAAACGCACATTAAGGGGTTGTGGTATATATTTGTTTACTTAATTCCAGATTTGTTCTAAAATGGTTTTAATTCAACTACTAAATATAACTATTTGTATTTTGTAAGATAACAGTGAGGTCCCTAAGTTCACACTCACATCAAATTCTCGTTCGAAGAAAGATGTTTTCTTGGTGCGTGTACTAGGCCTGGGCCCCTAGTTGATGCGGGGACCCTAGGCAGTTGCCTACTCCGCCTAATGGTTAATCCGGCCCTGGGAATTCAATATTATTTACGCAGTATTTCCTAAGAAATCACTGTAAATCCTGTACCCTCCGTAACCTGCTCTGTCTTGTGATAGTCTCATTAAAACAGTTCAGCCGTTTCAGAGATTAGTTATAATTATATAAAAAATGTGTTTGTATTTTAGTATCGTAAAAATAACTATTAGGTACTTCAGAAAACACAGTTATTTTGGCAGGGAGTCTTTTGAGCTTATTGAAGTAATTATTCTATTTGTTTGATTTCCTTAATAACAACTATAACCATGTAGTTACAATAGATAAGAAAAAGTTTTGCAATAAAGACGATTTAAAACACTTTCTTTAAAGAATGACACCCAGACCCAGTAGTGCAAGTCCAGCTAAAGACCTAGGTAACGACATTGAATCTTCAAGTAACAAAAATTTGCCAATTTGGGGCATCTGACAATCCACACACGTCCCATAATTATACGGGAGGACGGTTACTATAAAAAGTAATGAAGCGACCTTTATCGGCCATTAAAGGCATCCGTGAGGCATTTGCCAGATTTTGGCGGGTTTCTTGAATATGTTGGCTCGTTAACGTAGTTGGTTTAAGTTTAGTGAAAATCCAAATTACTTACTACGTATTTTTTAATTTATAGCAAAATCCATAGCTCTCAAACAAAGTTTTTACAGTATCTAATATCTAATCTTATAGGCTACTAGCTTGTGCCAGCGGCTTCGCCCGCGTGGGAAGTTTTTCCCGTGTAAATCCCGATCCCGTGGGAATTTCGCAAAATCCTTTCTTAGCGGATGCCTACGTCATAACATCTACCTGCATGCCAAATTTCAGCCCGATCCGTCCAGTGGTTTGGGCTGTGCGTTGATAGATCACTATGTCAGTCAGTCAGTCAGTCAGTCAGTCAGTCACCTTTGAGTTATATATATTTAGATTAGGGATATGCAATAATAATTGAGTATTAAAATATATTAATTGTATATAAATTTATATAAACGTTAACATTGGAGTGTGCATGGGAAGTTTTAAATGAGTATGTCGGTGTGTATGTGTGCGCGTGTGAGCTATATTGGTGTGGGAAACTATTCTTGCGGGAAAGTCATTAAATAACTCCACCCGCTCTCGGTGTACCAGAACAGAGTGTCAGACTTCTACTGACTTAAAACTCACCCTGTTCCTTTACCCTTGCGTTCTGGGGTAGCAGTATTTTTGGAACATTCCTGTATCTCCGGTACTTAGAGGTCACCCCCACCGATCGCCTCCACCCAAGCGGGGCACCTCCACCGTGTCCTCCGAAATTCATATTATACACCTTACCTACTTATTTTGAAGATTGGATTTAACATTTGCATTTAACTAAAAAATGCGGTAAAATTGTACCACGTCTAACGTCACGTTGTCTGTTTGTGGAATCGCACAAACTAGTTCCTCCAAGCCAGTTCGATTATCGGACTACAAGACGAACGCCAATGCGCATTGTTATATGGTGGATATCCCACCCATACGCGCAAAACGTTTACACTAAGAAGTGGAATTCCCTGCCGAAGTCTGTGTTTCCTGATAGCTATAACCTGGGAGTCTTTATGTCAAGAGTGCATAGATTCTAGGCAAGCATGCTTTATCTTCGCCCACATCATAGCACCATTAGGTCAGATAGTGGTCAAACGCTAAATCAACAATAAAAAAGACATCCAAAGATTTAATAATCATTAAAAGAGGTATAATCATTTAAAGTATACACAATTTAATATCGATAAGAGGCCTATAAAATTCTACGGAATGAGAAAAATTCGTAAGAAAACTTTTGATTGTAAATTTAGGAGCATTCAAAAGTAAGGAAAGATCAAAACAATGATGTATGAAAGATGACTGACTAGAAAGGGTGATAAGAGAAAAAACATAACTGATAACATTTGAATATTCTCTTCAAACATACACATGTATACAAACTCAAAACGCATATCTACCTACGTACCAAATGAAAATGCAAACGTAAACTCAAACTTCCACGTTAACGGTGATACCCTAACGTTCTTCGTTATTAAATTGGGGCCCCGACCCTGCTCACGTAAGACATTGCAGCTTAACTTTATAATCAAGTTGGTCATATTAGGTGTTCGGGTAATAAGGACCGCCTCGTATTACTTGCTAGTTTTTACCCCAAGCTTCGGTTGCAAGTTTGGGGGACAGAACTCGAAGTTTTTGTTTTATCTTCGTTTTGTGAATTTGTATGTAGTGTCTTTGTTACATAATGGAAGATATATATACAACGTGTGACGGAAACCCCATATCTATCCAAAAGGACTGAAGACAACATCTGGTATGGAGTCTCTATGCAAAGTTCCAGCTCAAAATAAGTGACTCACAGAATTGACCCCAAATTATTGGTTTCATATGTTTCTTGAATACCAATAATAACAAACGTGTCACAGCACTATGAGGGTCATCACTTTCCACGTCACTTGCCAATAAAACGATAAATCTCTTCGTTCTTCTTAATTTGAAAAATTCGGTCTCTGGTATCAATGTATTGAAATTTCTAATATGCTCCACACATGTAGACATAGGATTACAAAACCCTTGCTATATCGTTTGTTATCATCCAAAGAAGCCGTGCACTTGGTATGTATATACCCTTTAAATTACACGTTGTATATGTAGTTTACTAATTGAAAATATGAATGGTTGACAGTTTACGAGCCTGTTCTAGTTTTCACACACAAGCAAACATTAGGCAGTATTGCTAGTGGCTTGTGTGCCTTACAAAATGAATAATGATAGTTATGAAGGTACCTTTGATCTCTAATTAACCTTCTATATTATTTACCTTTGAGTACCAACGCTAATTACGTTTTTTTTTTTAATTTATTTATTACTTATGAGCCCGCCCTTGACCTAGATTACGCCTGACGGAAAGCGATGGATGAGGTCTATTATGTAAAAGAAAACTACAGTATAACCATTGTGAAATAGTATATTTTAGCTTCAGTTAGACTCATTTGTACAGATTTATTTAGCTTAATACTACTCGACAGCCAGAACAGATATCCTAATCTCACTTATTTTATTTGACACCTCCGTCCCGCGTCACCCAAAAAGTAGAGGAGAGCGCGCGAATTTTTAAGTCTATAGATGGACATTCACAGATTATAAAAATGTGACCACAAATATGTATCCATAAACATTTTGTTAGAGTATTATTTTGAAATCATATTTTAACAAATTA
Source organism: Tholera decimalis (assembly GCA_943138885.2). NCBI lineage: Eukaryota > Metazoa > Arthropoda > Insecta > Lepidoptera > Noctuidae > Tholera > Tholera decimalis. The sequence continues at coordinate 31,118,279 of OW964551.2, forward strand.
TCAAGATCACACAAAAGTCGGCAGAGTTCCAAACCTTGGCCGTGCGTACAATAAATGTAGAGGAGAAGCAATTATTAGTACGACAAAACGGTATATTGACCAAATGAGGATGTACCTTGCAGTACGTCTGGTAGACCTGTATTCTTTTTTTCTTATTATAATTTTTTTTACTGTACCCATATATTATTACCTATCTATTTTATCCATTACGTTGCGTAATTAGACGAAGATTAATGATGATTAAATTGTAATTAAGTAAATAGGGTTTGTGTGAAAGGATAAATAAGTAGAAAGGAGGCGACGGCCAATATTTAAAGAAAAATGCTACAAACATGAATGATGATGAGTTGTCCTCATAAAAATTTATATACTCGGTCGATCAACTTTAACACATATAATATACAATTTTACTGTCACAGAAAATAAACCAGTAGGTACCCATTTCACACTAGGTACCCATTGAATTAAGAAAGGGTCGCCATAATGCCCATTAAGGCATTCTGGCGACTTACAACTAAGGTTATAAAACCTAAGACCTGGAAACTGCGAGCTAATTTAGGCAAACTGACAGATATTACCGAATAATGCAGAAGTTCCACTCCATAGATTTAAATGAAGAAAGAAAAATCATCTTTATTTGACAAACTGCTTCGGATTGCGCCAAATAGCTTATCAATGAAATTTGTCACGATTTAGTGTGTAGAACATAGCAATAAGTACTAACATTTATCTAAGCTACTAACACTCATATTTACTGAACTGTTCATCTCTCTTTGTTTCCTGTTAAACACGAAGCGTACGGTGTTTACATTTAATTAGGTGTGTAGTATTATTAATTGTTATCTTACTAAATATCAAGCATGTTTAGCTGTAACATCTGTTGGGGTACCATAAATAAATAAATAAACAGTTCCAGTTCACTACGCTTTAATACGCACACGGATTTTCACCGTTAAAGACACGAGAAACTTTGCAGATAAGTGTATAAATCATGAAGGGAAATCAGTGGTAAATATCATGTTGTATTAGTTAAAAATAAAAAATTGCTAAAAGTAAGTTTGGATCCTTTTTCGACCGTTTTTTTTTATTACCAATGAGCCCGCTGATGACCCTGATGGTAAGTGTAAGATGAGGTCTACGATCGAACGAGCGAGCCCAGAAAATGCCTATTCACTCTCGCTTTAAAGGCTGACGGGTCATATGTGGCAGGGAATACAGAAGCCGGCACAGAGTTCCACACCTTGGCTGTGCGCACAATGTATGTAGAGGAGAAGCGCTTAGTACGACAAGACGGTATTTCAACCAAGTGTAGATGGTATCCTGCAGTACGTAGAGTTGACCTTCTGTTTGAGCCTTTCTGAGATATCTAAGTTTAAATAAGGCGAGCTTAGGAGAGTGTTCCAAAAACAGCTACGTCCGAACCTGTTGCTGAAACTAGGGTAGTATTAAATTGTGGAGCTTGGCATAGTTTAGATACTGAAACCTGTAACTCAGTGTAGATTTTCTAGGAACACTAGGAACTATGTAAGCCTGTTATTTTGGCTTGTTTTCAGGTCGTATATTTGGTAACAGGGAGATTGAGTTACTGAGTAAAATTAATTCTCATCTATCCAATCTATGATTATGGTGGTATATTGAATACCCGGAGATGTAGACCATGGATGGCCCAGTGGTTACGAGTTGTAGGTGGGGAGTTTGAACCCAGTCAAGCACATTACTTTTTTTTAACCTTCGTTCAAATCCCTAAAATATTTCATGTCATATATCAAAAATACTATAGTGCTATGGTGTATTATCACATGTTGTTGGTATTATTGAAGTCCAGACACCTAAAGAAACCAATAATACCAACGCAACCGTGTAACATGTTGTAACATAGTAAAACGTTATTGAAACAGACAATTTTCGTGTTCGTCAGAGTCGTACGATCTTGCACGAACGTGAGCTGAATGAATACGAACTTATTATCGTTACATTAAAATACAGTCGTCGTAGCACATACTACGTAAACGATGGTTTAATATTATAAATAAAAGAAAATAAAAAAGTTAGTGAAGGAAATTTATTAAAGTCCTTTTCGGATTCAGCTGTTGATGTAATGTATACGTACGCCTAGTTTGAGGTTATCAATCTTACTAATTTCATCTTGTATTTTTTATTTAAATTTCGACCGCAGGTATTTTAATTATACAAAAATATTTTTATTGAATATTGTTATTCTGTTTAATTATTTTATTTTAATTGAGTTGTAAATTAAAGGTCGTTGACATTTGATCCAAAGGTAGGTATTAAAAGTCATTGTTTTTTTTTTGTATAATCTTTTTTTCGATGGGAAAATCATCTAATACCTCCTCAAGCTCTGGGTGAAGTGAAGGGATGGTCAGACTTCTACTGACCTAAAACCCACCCTGTTCCTTTATCTGACCTTATGCTCCGGGGCCGCGGTATCTCGTTAAAGCATTCCCGCAACCCCTGGTACAATCTTCGGCTATTTTGTGTTATTTGTGAACGACAAACAGGCCTGAACATCTTAAGTGCGACTTACTTAGAATCTCGTACGTAAAATAGTACTCTTTAAGAATCATTCCTATTTCTGCTGAGATTTGTTTGGAAATATTTGTATTATGTTTAGGTTTCTAGATATTTTTTTATTATTAATGCAATTGCTTCACAATAAGGGCGCCTTCAAATTAGTCGCAGTGCCGCGCGGCAGCAGGGCGGCTTCAGCGCTGCCACCGCGCTGCTTTGTTAATGACGCACGGACGCAGCGAAACAGTACCGCTTCCGCCACGCATTTATATTTATATGGATTTAAAAAGCAGCGCTGCTGCTGCGTGGCACTTTACGTCTAATTTGAAGGCGACATCGTTGACAGTCGTTACGACTAGTCAGAAGTCAGAAATCTGACACTGGTCTTTCATAAAGGGTTCCGTGTTACTCAGCTACTGGTATGTGGAGGTCACATAAAAGACGCTTCATGTAAAACACTCTAACACACAGCTATATCCGATTAGACAAGAAGCCGATCCCAATATAGAAAGGAAAAGCCTCAGTAGATCATGATAACGATGTTTCTCAATAACAAACCCGTCAATACCACCACATTCATCGCGATCGGTCTTTTGTCAAACCGCATTAAATATTTTGAGACCACCTATCTGATTATCTGGTAACACGATCATTCATTATTAGTTACAAAAAAGAAACACCCCTTTATTACTATCAGCACCCCTTCTTAAGCACCGTCATGAAAAAATGAACCAAAGACGTTACCGTTACGATAACGTAACGAAAAACGTTTTACGATATTTAACGTTATTTTAATATCGTTTATGCTACTTAATACCGTTTCGCATTTACTGAGTAAGTACTTTCGATTAAGATAGGGGAGTGTGTTAATATTTATTGGAGAGTTTAAAAAGGGCGATGAGAAAATATTGATTGCTTTTGAGGTGTGATTATTTATTTAATGTCTGGACAGGTACTGATACCACATACATGAACCTACATGCTTCTCATATAAAAATACAAATTGTCTGGACTTTAAAAGAGACTATGACCTCTGAGTTTGTTTCGGTGTTTCTTCTCAGAGTAGTCAGTTAGGAACTACCGGCCTCATCTAGCTAAACTTAACACGCAAAAAAACATAACGTGTAAAAATGTTATTTATAACCAATTTACAAAATAAATATTTCATTTCATTTCATTTCATAGGTACATAAAGATGCATTTTTAGTATGTGATCTTAATAGTTTGTGATAGGAAGAGTTTGTGGGTAAGAGCTCACATCAATATGTCCATATTTTCCATGGGAACGTTGACGACAGCCGGGACCAACGGCCTAACGTGTTTTCTAGGCACGGAGGAATCTATATCTGTCAAGATGGTCACCCATCTCCAAGGACCGACCTCGGCAAGTGATGCTTAACTTTGAAGTTTGAGTCGTGCGGCTGTTACTTAATTATTATTATTAAGACACGAGCTCCTCAGTACTAGTATAAGCCTATATACAGGGTTAAATGTAAAACACTGAAAACCTCTCAGGACTATGTTACTAACATCATAATCAACAAGTTTTGATGTATGACTTTTAAGAATTCGTCATATTTTAGTTCACCAGATTTTCATACAAAAATAAAAATATTAATATTAAATAATATTAAGACAGGCCCGTTGGTATAGTGGTCAGTGGCCCTGACTGCTATGCGCAAGGTCGTGGGTTCGATTCCCACCTAGGACAAATGTTTGTGTGATGAGCACGGTCATTTGTTCTTTGTCTGGGTGTAATTTATCTATAATATATATGTATTTAGAAATATATATGTATGTTTATCAGTTGTCTAGTACCCATACCACAAGCTCTGCTTAGTTTGGGACTAGATGGCGTTGTGTGAAAAGTTGTGGAATATTATTATTATTATTATTTAAATTGAACGCCCTAAATGTTACGAACTCTATGCGAAGCAAAAGAAAGCAATTTATACTATCGCTTTCTTTTGCTTTGCATAGACGCTACATGCGTTTAGGGCGTTCAATTTAAATATTTTTATTTTTATACGAAAATCTGGTGAACTAAAATATGACGAATTTTTAAAAGTCATAGAACAAAAGTTGTTGATTATGATGTTAGTAACATAGTCCTGAGAGGTTTTCAGTGTTTTACAATTAACCCTGTATACTATGTTACTAAATCATTTTCAAACTGGTCACTATCTCAACTAAAATTCTCTTGCATACATTCCTTAGCTTACTACCAACACTGTCGCCTTGACATTAGATGCGGGGGTATTCAGTACCCTATGCAGGCAGAATGTGTAATGCGGGCAGCGGAGGGTTGAGCTCGGATCAACGTTGGATATGTTCTGTCTTTTTGAGGGTTATATCGAGGTATATTTATCATGGGAAGTTACATTGGAACGGTGTTGTTTCACAACGGTAGAAGCGGAACGGGTAGTGAAAATAATTTTTAAAAAGCTTTAGGTACCAACAACCAAAATATTAGTATGTTTTGCCAAAATACTGGCTGGCTGGTATTTTTCTTTACATTTCATTGAGTGACCCTGTGACATGTTTTGAGGGACCCTGCAAAATTATTATCGCAGGCATTTACAGTCATGAAGGCCGCCAAAAGGGCCATTGCCTGCCAGGATTGGGGGAATAGTAGCTAACGAGGCGTCATTGTGTCCTCATCTTCCGCCTGATGCAGGTGCTCACCGGACACGGTTGTTTCGGGAGCTACTTGTGTCGGATTCGGCGGGAATAAACGCCCGGGTGTTACCACTGCGAGGATCGCCCTGAGGACATGGTGAAACATACAGTGAAGGTTTGCCCCGCTTGGACAGAGCTCCGCCGTGTCCTTGTAGGGGCGATAGGTGGTGACCTCTCACTCCCGGCCCTGGTTCAATCCATGGTCCGGAGCGAAGAGGCATGGGAAGTAGTAACCTCTTTCTGCGAAGCAGTTATGCAAGCGAAGGAGGAGGCGGGACGCACGAGGGAGAGGCGAGTCCCAAAGCCCTCACAGCCCTTGCGTCCCAGCCGCCGCTAGAGTTGTTCCGGGCGTCGAGAGTAAAAATCTGAAACACCCACCCGCTTCGCACAGATCGGGAGGCAGTCATTGGATAGTTTCCCATCCTTAAAAAAAAACAGGGAACAGGGTGAGTTTTTAGTCAGTAGAAGTCTGACTTCCCTTTTGCTCCACCCAGAGCGTGAGGAGTCTGTAGATGATTTTACCAAACGAAAAAAAAAGGTATTTACAACCTGGTAAATGCTGAGCTGGAGACCCATTTGGTGTAAACTGGAGACAAACACTGCACTCGTTTTACGTCTCTTTTCAATCTTTTCATTATGTCTGTGAGTGTCACTTGTGTTCATAATGTTAATTCATGATAATATACTTACCATAATATACAAGGTGTAACAGATTAAGCGCAATACCTCAGACACCCCAATTAGAATATTAAATTATAAGTCTAAAACAACATCAGTAACTAAATATATTGAAACCTAGACATTTTTTATAAAATAGTTATCCTTACTAAACGCAAAACGAATGTGTGCCATAAAATATCCTTACGCAGACGCATACACTCATGCAATATTAGCGGCCGACACGTACACGAGCGCATTTTCTTGAATTAAGGATTGTATTAATTTGTCATGATACTTTGTTTCCATTTTAAGTTAAATGAAAGATTTTGCCGTCAAAATTTAACACCTATTTTTTATGACGGAAATCGATTCAGAATCCGATTCTGAACCAACTACTTTCAGGAATAGCGTTTATTATGTTACACGTTGTATATAGTTTATGTAAGCCGCAGCGACGTTCACTCCTGTATGTTTGCGAATGAATACTATCTATCGTAGTTTGAGCATTTAGCATCACTAGCTTTAGATTAATAATTAATCAAGAATACATTCAATATAAATCACAATTTAATGTATAATATACAGAAAATAAACAATTTTTATTTTTATTTTGTTCTTTATTTTTTCCTTGTTTTTTAAAATTAAGAGCCTAATCTGTATAGTGTTTCATATGAAGTATATTTTGTGTTTTGTGCTGTAACCCAATAAAGGTTTTTATCTATCTATCTATCAAATGTTTCAACCAACGCAAAACTCCACTAGACTTTTCACTTAGTAAAATAATAAATTCCTTTGACTTTTTTCAGTTTCGTAACATCACAAATCATACAGAGTGCGACACAGCCCTGCCAGCGATAAGACTCAGAGGTAAGTCTGGGTTATTTTTCTTACTTATATTTACTACGGTGTAAATGATGGCGATAAGGGAATAGGTATTTCATATTTAGTCTGTCATTCATGCTGGTGTGAGAGATAACGGGGCGAGGGAAGCGTATAGCAATATTATTTTTTATTTATGCTTTTTGGTACGTTGTGTTAACAGCCCGTCGAAGTTGAGTAAAAAATATCTGATTATGGTTCTTGCTTGCTGCAACAACAATATTTTTAGTTTAATAATCGTGATAAATTGGGTATTTCCGGATGGTAAGCGATGATGTGGTCTTAGATTAAGCACGCTTGCCTAGAAGAACCTATTTACTCTTAACTTAAAGACCAACAGGTTATAGCTATTCGGAAACACAGACTACGGCAGGGATTTCCACTATTTAGCTGCAATGAATAAGTCTTATTATTTATTGTGCACTAACAGCTAGTATAGTAATAATTAAAGTATATGTATGTACAAAGGCGAGTAAATTCTAGATAATCCAATCCAATTTCAAGGTTATTTAGAAGCTTCCAGTTCGTGTAAGCCGTGTTCTTTCTACGAAATCCTTAAAACTACAACCCCACTTCCTTCCCTCAAAGGTTACTATATTTTTCCCAATTGTTATGGGGTGACAGACTGCGAGATGAAACAAATAACATTTACACCGACGACATGCGACATAAAGATTCATTATACCGCGGACAGCTGTGGGAAAGTAATTAGCAGCGTAATAGCTTCAGGATGAATGGACGTTTTCGGGAAAAATGTCTTTAATGCGCTTTTTTTTTTTATTTCGTTATAATTCCTACTATTATGTGAAATTAAGTTGGTATGTAAGATGTTTGTTATTGAAACTCGCTATGAACAATTTCGTGCATTTTCCCGGGTTAGATAGTTAGATACTACAGTATTATAAACTCTATCTGAGCCAAATTTCCATCCAGATCCGTCGTTAATATAATTTTGTTTGATTGAAGCACAAACGTACACAAAATTTCACATTTCACATGATATTAGGATTGTGACGATGGTACTATTTAAATTGTTAAATTATGTTTTTATTACATGCTCGTTTGGTAGTTTAATTAAAAGTAGGTATATTAAGCAGCTTAATTAAATGCCGTTACTTAGGCATTCGTCTTCGAATCGCAGATCTAAGTTGAGATATACGATTTGAAACAAATGCTTGACGGGTTTCCACCCCAATCTCTTCTGAAAAGATCACCTCAAAAAAGAATGTTCTCATACAGTTTGATCGTTACAGGTTTACAATTGAAGAGAGTTTGGCATTTGAATTTGTTTCGGGGTTACTTTGAAGGTAGTTGGCTAGCAAGTACTCTAGGTGTCTGTGTCTCCTGATAGCATAACCACAGGCTCTCAGCGTGTGTAAGCAGGGGTAATTCGCCCTCTGGTAAGGACCAGGCCAGGGTCGACGGCGTACCTCAAAGAGGAATCAGCAGCATTGACGGAGCACGATAGATAATTCTGATTATGCGTTGTTTAACTTCGCATACCATCAGGTGAGATAGCGGTTAAACGCAAGCCTACAAACAACTAAAAAAAATATCGTGAATATCAAGTTTAAATTGACAAAACATGTAAAAGACTTATTTGCATAATAAATATCATTTATAATTTACCCAAATCGGTTATTAGTATGTTAATGATGATTCATAAAAAGAGACATTATACCATCATGACACCTATTGTCACAATATTTAGGTATATTATCAACTGAGTCACGAATTGTGGACTTTAATTTAGTGTATTCTGAAACAATATTAATCGTCCAAATATTTGCAGTTTGTTGACCCGACTAACTTGAATGGGAGACCTTGGCGAGGTCACCAAACTTATTTGTTTGGTGGTAATCAGTATAACAATCATGGTATCATGTGGTGGGGTAAGTAGATGACACAGAATAGACTTCAAACCGTGAAAGGTAGTAAAGAGAAAGATTTATGACTATAGTTTTACAGAACAGTAAGAAAAATATTAAATTGCCACGGAGTATGCAGTTTAAGCAGGGATATACTTAGAAGCGACAATAGAATAATGGCTAAGGTGACGGCCTTGTGATCGAGAGATCGCGGGTTCAAACCCCATCCTATTACACTATTGCCTTGAGATCACTCCAAACACAAGCATATTTAGCTTATTTTGAGGCGTTAACAAGATTGCTAGCAATGTGAATTCTAATCACATTGCTAGTTCTCTTTATAAAAACGTTACACCTACATTTTTACCAGATAATTGAGGATGTATAAAACTCATAAGGTGAATAAAAGACGATTACATATTAATAATTATCTGATTCAGCTTGTCCCTAGCTGAAGACGCCCTAAGCCGAGGTCCGTACCCTACAGGGGAAGCCCTAAGCGTGTAATGGCCTAGTTTGTACAGTTTTAAACAGCCCTGCGTGGAGGCTTTAAATAGACAGCCACAGGCAAGTCCGGTTAAGCAGCCGACAACCTCAGAGGTTCACCTGCGAGAGCTCCACACAAAAAAAAGACAAACGCCAACAACTGAGCACACATCCCGAACCTATGCAGCTGAAAAATTCCAGATGGAAATACCCAAGTAAGTACTTAACACTTTAAGTAGCCCAATGAAGCTTACACTAATCAATAACTTATCCTGATTCTCTTTTTAACCGAACTCAAAAAAAGGAGGAGGTTCTCAGTTCATCGGAATCTTTTTTTTTAAATGTATTTTACCTGATTACTCGAAGACGGCTGGTTTCGATTTAGAAAATTCTTTTTTTATTTTATTGTTGATATTCGCAAGTGTCATTTTTTTTGGAATCAATAGCGACAGTGAACATTTATGTTATTGATTTAATTTTATATTGTTCATGGACCTGATATAAATGATTTTTGTTTATTTTAGTAGTGGCATAAGCGGCCAGTACACGACATTTATCATTTGAAAGCAGCCGAACATAATCTGCGCTTGACTCTAGTAGGTAAGAAAACGGCCCTGTCTGTGTTAGCAAGCAACAATAGGTAAAATAAGACATACCTCTAACTAAAGTCACGTTGTACTATGACTGGATTTTGCTGCCAAGAAGTTGATGGGTAACAGAAATAGTGATATTCGTCATACATAGCACCATCTCTCTCTTACAGCAAAATGAGGACCGTGATAGTTAGATTGCTCATAGGCTGACGTCAAGATTTGTAAATGGCTGTGATAGCAATTGTTTTTTAGCCACGATCCGTTCTTCAAAAATTACATTAACATTATCCAATTAAATTCACAGTGCGTTGACCCCTTCTGTTTAGTATAAGACCTTGATGAGGTCACCGGCGTATTATGCGATAATAATCTATATGTATTGTTACGTTTTTTTGGAGGTCACGGTTACGCGGTTGTGTGTTCTCGTGGACTTTACCTATACGCATTTTTTACTTACCTATAATCCTCAACTGGACAAAGATCGTGTTCCAAAAGCTCAACTATAAGTCGTAAGTCCTTTATTAATTTGTTAACATAGGTAGCTACAATAGATAAATGTTCTGAAAAACAGGACAATATTGTATACCAAAAAAGGCGTAGAAATGTCCATAGATTTACTAACATACATTATTTCTTCAAATATAAACAACAACAAAGAATATTATGACAAAAGAAAAGAAGAATATAAGAGTAATGTCGATCAGCTGAGGTCAGCGTTATAAATACAAATAGCCTTTATTTCTGAAAATATAAATTCATTTAACAATAATAATTAAAACATTTTATTGTTAATATTATAATTTTACAGTATTATGCTCTTAAATTATTATCTACAAATAATTTCACTTAATGTGTTTTATCATATTTTATTTTAATCAATTCGATACTCATAATTATTTTAATTCGATTTAATAATGTATTAATTTAAACTACTACTATTTGTATTAATATTCAATTTCATTTGATAAAATATTATTCAGTTTGATTATATTTTGACAAATAATATAATTATATTATATTTTTTTATAACAACTGACGGTTCGAGATCGGTAACATTATTATTTGCTTACCCTTTTTTTGCAATGTGGGTAGAATTTACATTACTAGCAGTCCTGTTAACCTCGCCAACTAAGCTAAATATACTTTTGTCTGGAGTGGGTTCACGGCAATAGTGTAATGGGTGGGGTTAGAACCCGCGACCTCTCGATCACAATTCCGATATCTTACCCATTAGCCTATTGACGCCTTTGGCATAGGCCTTCCTTAGGATTTTCCATATTTCTGGGCTTTTCTTTGCCATATTGTTTAATTTAATTTAATTTAATTCAAATTCTGTTTTTTTTTGCATGCTCTCATACCTGTAAACATACTCTATAAACATATGGTTTTTGACATTCAAAACAGAAAAATGGAAGAAGGCTCTGATTCTTGATATACAGGTTCTAACCTAGTTCGGGATTCAGAGGCTTCACAGTGTCTTGTATCCTCATTTTATGTCAATAAAGATTTATTTATTATTTATTAACACGTTCGCTGACAGTACGTCGTTAGGCGGGAAACTAAAATAGTGCGTTATGACAGTACGTCGAGGGACGGGCCACTTATTTTTAAGTGCACGTCGTGGAAAATTCTACTGTCGTAATGTGGTGTAAGGGTAAGTTCTCACTGTCAGCCAACGTGTTAACACGTATATAATATTCCATAATGCAACAATAAAGTAGAGATTTCATTGTTGCAGCTATTTGCTTGATGTCATGTTATTGCTTTACGCAGCGATAGTCTAACCACGGCTGAGGTGGAGCCGGGCCGATCTTCTAGGTCACTTGCCGAAGTCGGCCTATGGTTAAGCGCCTATCTTATCATATCAAGTTTCCTTTGTGCCTCGAAAAGCACAATAAGCCCTGGGTCCCGGCTGTCATTTGTACATCTTTAACAGTGTCTACGGTTAATCAGATGCCAGATAATGTAAAACTAGACTTGCCAAGGAATATTCCATTCCAACATCGGACTACACGACAAAAGGCGGTGCGCCATCGTTACATGGTGGACATCCCACCCATACGCACTAAACGTTTTGGGAATACTTTCATTGTGCTTACGGCTAAGGAGTGGGATTCCCTGCTGAAGTCTGTGTTTCCCGATAGCTATAACATAGGGGTCTTTAAGTCAAGAGTGAATAGGTAAGCGTGCTCCATCTTCGACCACATCATCAGTTAACATCAGGTGAGATGGTGGTCAAACGCGAACCTATTTTTTTTAAATTCAGAATGTGCTCACTCTTGACTTCGATCTCACCTGATGGTAAGCGATAGATGAGGTCTACGATGGAACGAGCGAGCCCAGAAGATGCCTGTTTACTCTTGTTTTAAAGGTTGAAATGTCATAAGTGGCAGGGAACACAGAAGCCGGCAGAGAATTCCCGACTTGGAAGTGCGCACAATAAATGTGGAGGAGAAGCGCTTGGTACGACAAGACGGTATATCAACCAAGTGTGGATGGTATCCAGCCGTGCGCCTGGTAGACCGGTAGTGAAAGAGAGATGGAGGGATCAGGTCATGGAGCTCCTGCGCACACTCCCCGAAGTACAATCTGTAGAAAACCGACAGGCAAGCAACGGTTCGCCGATGAGCCAGGCTATGAAGCTTGCCCGATAGCGCCTCGTCGCCTATAAGCGTTTTAGCCCTGCGCTCGATCGAGTCCAGTGCAGCAAGTTGGTATTTTGCAGAGCCATCCCACAAGTGGCTGCAGTACTATCAATAAAGTGTATTATCAATAAAAAGAAACATATAGTATTACCCAGCTAATGGGTAGTGGAGGTCAGATAGGATAAAACACTAGTAATCAGATGCATCCAGAGAGACTGGTAGTCGACTCCTACATGCTTTGCATAAAACCTTATAAGTAGATATAAATAAAATAGTCGTGTCTGTCTGTATATCAATTATTTATGCAAGGTATCACAAACTCCATGGGATTGTGAACACCATTGCGATTTTTAGTTTACATTTACAGGTTACAGGTGTCTATAGCTTTTGAAAATTACAGTTGTAATTTTCCTCAAAACTGACGCAGTTATAGATAATCTAAATAGAGTGGCAACTTCTAAATAATTCCATAACTAACTTGTTCGCGGAAACATGCGAATGACGTCACAGGTCAACGACCGTCGAGGTCACTGGTAGTTGAAAAAACTCGAGAAAAACTTGTATTATTTGCAAGTCATTATTTAGAACAATTCTGGCTGATTTCGTTGTGGCCGTTTACGTTCAAAATGACTATGTTTTTTTAATGACAGTTGGTCATTGGCAATGTTGGACCAGTGGTTACGGGCCCAACTTGGGAGTTGTAGGTCGTCGCTTCGAATCCAGCCTGGTGCATTACTTTGGGTAATTGATATCATCAATTACCCATTTTTTTGTAGTTTGTTTTATCTTTTTTTTATTTTTTATTTTATCTAATCTATTTGAAGTTCACACCGTCTTACACGGGCTATGAATATGAATAAATAATGTAAAAATTCGCTTTTATATTCCCAATATACAGGTTTTTGCCTAGTTTGGGAGACAGCGGGCTATGAATTACTGTCAAATTCATGTACTTATTCAAGCTATTAAGACACATGTATTTTTCTGGCTATGTTTCAAATAAAGATATCATATCACCACTGCTACTTTAATAAAATGGTGAAAAAAAACATGAGAAAACTGGCATGTCATATGAGAAATGATTTTAGAAGAATTGGCCGCCAAAAATTGTATCATAGCCCTCATAGAGAGTAGGCGTGAGTTCCAGCAGTTGGAATGTAATAAACTAATTATAGAACAGCCTTATGGTAGGTACCTATTTTTATCATGAGTCGCTCATAATAGTTCTTGCCGTAGATAAAATAAGACCAATTAGAATTAGGGAGAGTGAGATTGCCTCGTATTCTTCCTATCCTGAAATACATGCGGGTCAGGGCAGTCCGACTTGACCGAAACGAACTCGTTAAGCGGTCGGCTATCTTCGGAAGCGATCGGGTGTGTGAGGCAGTAAAAGCAGATTATTTCTGGTTTGGTGAATGCGTATAAGCAACCTTTTGGACGACCCTTCGATCTTTACTATTACCATAATTGCTAGTTGGTGAAACTGTTTACAGATTGATATGTTGCAGCCAAATCATAAACATACAAGGAACAGTGCTATTATTCGTTACTTTTAGTTACATCTAAAACTGTGAGAATGTGTATTCTTTATTATTGTATATTATTTTAAAATTAACATTATAATATGCTTGATGCAATAATAACAGTGGCTGGCTTGTGATGAAAGAAAATAAAATACAAAACGTTTTGGGAATACTTTCATTGTGCGTACAGCTAAGGAGTAGAGTTCCCGGGGAATGTGTTTCCTGTTAGCTATAGCATGGGGGTCTTAGTAATCGTGTTTTATCTTCGACCTCACTTTCTCATCATCATTTTTTTTATATCATCACTTACCATCAGATAAGATGGTGGTCAAAAGTCAGCCTATTTTCAATAAAAAACGAAAACGTTACTTGTTTAAGAAAAAATCTATCAGCATAAAGACGTTTTATTTCAAAAATACATTTATTTAGAACAAACTTGTACACAACGCGTTTCAAAGACAATAAAACACACTACTATAAAAATAAATAATTTAAATTAAAAATAAATCTAATATTTAATTAAACAAGAAATTGTCGCAAGTGCATAGGTACCTACATCAAAGCTACAAAATGTACAACTTCATCTTTAAAACCAAAAGCCATAAAGCTTAGTTATAAAAAAAAAACATTTATCTTAAGAGGTGTACTGACCGGCCGGAAGCCTGCTGTAGTGCTCTCCGACTCTTGGCAGTTAGCTGTGAGACTCTTTAGTCGGGTGAGTACACCTCTTTAATGGTCATCTTTATAGCATGTTCACCTGGGCTTGGCCTTATTCATTGTGTTTTAAAACATACAACCAATAAGCGTTTAAATGCTTAGCGTTATAAACGTTTTGAGAATACATTTATTGTGCATACAACTAAGAAGTGGACTTCCTTGCCTCTCTGTATTCCCTTGTACAACGTGTAATTTATAGGGTATATACATACAAAATGCATGGCTTCTTTGGATGATAACAAACGATATGGCAAGGGTTTTGTAATCCTAAGTCTACGTGTGTAAAACTTATTACAAATTCCAATACACTGATACCAGAGACCGAATTTTTCAAATTTAGAAGAACGAAAGAATTATCGTGTTATTGGCAAGTGATGTGGAAAGTTATTGACCCTCGTAGTGCTGTGACACGTTTGTTATGATTGGTATTCAAGAAATATATGAATCCAATAATTTGGTATCAATTCTTTGAGTCAGTTATTTTGTTCTGAAACTGTGCATAGAGACTCCATACCAGATGTTGTCTTCAGCCCTTTTGGATAGATATGGGGTTTCCGTTACACGTTGTATATAGCTACTAGTACTCTCGCGGGGCTTCGCTCCCGTGGATTCTATCACGGTAAAAACATAACTCTCCTTTTTTGCAGTCGGGTAAAAAGCCTATAACCTTCCTCAAGCTTCAAGCTACTTCCATACCAAATTTCATCCAAATCCACCCAGTACTTTCGAAGATTAGCGCGTTCAAGCAAACAAACAAACAAACAAACAAACTAACAAACTTTTCCGCTTTATAATATTAGTATAGATAAACTAGGGGTCTTTAAGTCAAAACTGGAAACTTACTTCTAGGTAAGCGGGCTTCATCTTTGGCCTAATCATCGCTTACCATCAAGTGAGATAGTGATCAATTGTGAGCCTATTATCATTAAAAAAAAAACAGGTCAAGTGCGTGTCGGGCCCCGCGCAGTGAAGGGTTCCGTAGTTTTTATAACAGCCAAGTGCGTGTCGTATTCGCTGACTGATCGTTTCGTACCATGCTCTAACTAAAAGCCAAACATGACTACCTAATTTGATTTCCTATATAAATCCTCACCTGATCCGACAATTTTGCACGGAAAGTTTTAATTTTTTTTGGAGATTTGTATAAATAAAACTTGTCATAGCCGGTGTTTTGAATTTAAATATATTCTATTATTACTATTTCAATCTCTAAATTCCTACACTCAACGAGACTTGATTATGAATTTCACAATTCAACTATTTCAATTTTATCTCTAGCCTCTACACACAATCTCAAGAACTTATTTTTTTTTCTACACACAATCTCAAAAACTTTTTTTTTTTAGGTAGGGCCACTCGTAGTTCAGCACACTAAGGCTGGTCACTACTTAACCGGGCGATCAACAAAAACTCAATTTTATTTTTGATAGGGCCTCTCGTTTTTCAGCACACTAAGGCTGGTCTCAACCGGGCGATCCTGTGGTGACCTCTAAAATTAAAGGCCCCCAGCCAGGACTTATAAACTAGAATTACATTTTAAACAACCGTACGCTAAGGGCACTCCCTGTGGAGTACGGGCCTCGGCATAGCGTGCTCGTTTGTGGAGGGCAGCAAAGGGACAGGCTGGGTCCATATTATTTAAGGGGTTATTTATCGCTACTGGCTCAGCATCGCGGGCTGGCTCGTTTGGCAAAGGTCGGGGAGAGTTTCCGTTACAAGTACGCGGACGTCGCGATGGGCCTCGTCGGCGAGGCCGGAATACGGAACGCGTTTTATTTCTGTATTTTCTAAGAGTGCTAGTTTCCCTACTGCTCTCTTTTCGGATGGTGGTGGGGTCGTCGGGCTCGTCTAGGACGTTACGCGGGCGACGAACCCGAGAAATATTCTAGGGTCTGTATCGGCGGGCACGCCGCAATTGCGGCGGTAAGACCCCTCTTTGAGGAGTGGCTAGATCGGCGTCACGGCGTCCTGACCTACCGCATGACGCAGGTCCTCACCGGACACGGAAGTTTCGGGAGGTACCTGTGTCTGATGGGAAAGGAGGAAACGCCTGGGTGTCACCACTGCGAGGGTCGCCCTGAGGACACCGTAGAGCACACGGTGCAAGACTGCCCCGCCTGGGCAGAGCACCGACGTGTCCTCACGGCGACAATAGGCGGAGACCTCTCGCGCCCGGCCTTGGTCGAGGCCATGCTGCGGGGCGAGAGGGAGTGGGAAGCGGTCGCCTCCTTCTGCGAAGCAGTCATGCTTCCGAAGGAGGAGGCGGGCCGCGTGAGGGAGAGGATGGCGTCCTCCCTCCAGCCCAGCCGCAGTGGTAGACGCCCACGGCGTCGGACGTCGGCCGACGATCTCCGGCCACCGTAGGCGCGGGCATGCGGACAGCGAGTAAAGGGCAACTCGCTGCCCGACCATGGACCATGCCCGGGTCGACGGCGCGTCGTGTTCCATGCGCGCCTCAAAGAGCGTCAGCAACATGACGAGGCCCCCTCTGCAGAGGGCCGAAGCCCGCCGGGATGGTGGGACTCATCCCGTTACCGTGGCCCCGGTATGTAAAGGGTTATTGAAGGAACACCGTGGATTTTAGTCAGTAAAAGTCTGACAGTCCCTCCACCCTGCCCGGAGTGGGAGGACTTATTTGATAATTTTACCACGTTAAAAAAAAAAAAAAAAAAAAAAAGTGTCTGTATCGGGCGGCCGATACGATCAGGGGGTTTGTGTGGTTTTCAGCAGAGGTGAAGTAACGCACTGAATGGCGTTTCAGCACTTGCTTTATGGTCGGGGCAAAAACTTAATAATTTTCATAACTACCTACTTATAGTTTTGGCGGTAACGAAACCATTGTGAGATATAATTCTACGACAACGCCATCTAGTTAGAAAATAAGTACTAATTGTTACACAAAACTGAAAAATGAGACTGGTTTGACACAATCCTCAACTAATTTAATTACTTAAACACAACTAACTATAATTTTACTGGACAGAAACTGTTTTTTAACCGACTTCTAAAGAAGGAGTAGGTTATCAATTCGTCACGTATATATAATATATTTTTTTTATGTATTTGCATCGATTACTCCGTCAATTGTGGATCGATTTAGAAAATTATTTTTTCGTTTGAAATGGTATGCTCTCGAGGTAGTACCATTGACACCAAATTAGAATTTGATGAAGGGATCTCGTGGAAATCGAAGGAAATCCTCAAATTTTAAAGGCAATCGTATAGCGATTTTGGTATTTTTTATAGTAACTTGTGCATTTGCTCTCAGAAAGCACCATTTGGTGAAGCGGAACTGATGAAGAAGATCACAGATGGCCACCGGAACTACTCAATAATAAGTATTTCACGAGTTGCGGTTCGATTACTTTAAAATGGTTGCTAAGCAATTTATGGTCGTCACAATGTGAATGGTGAAATGGAGCTGATGGTGAAATACCAGGAGAAATCCTCAACAATTAACGCCCCTGCATCGGGAAAAGCAATATTTTGTAAAAGGTGATGAGCAGGTTGACATTAGGCTATTGTAACTTAGATAAATTATAAACAGATCCAAAGACACTATCTTCTGAAATTAAAGTTATTTTCACATTGTACCTAGTGGTTTTTTGGAAGTCGGTATTTTTTTGTTAAGTATTTTTTTATAAAACTTATTTAAATATGAAACTAGCGCGATAAAACAGACGCTTAGCGCCATCTATTGACATTTCTATGGAGTTGTTCGAAATTTTCGAGTCAAATTCAATTGGTCGACTATTACTCGTAAACTTGTAAAGCCCACTCATGTGTGATAGTGTTTCCTTTAAACTTCGTTATATATAGGTACTACTGCCATAAAATTTGAATTTCTGACTACAACCGTTTAGTTGATAGAGGGGGGGGACACTTGACTCTAACGAAAATTGGTACTTTAAAGCTTGATAAGTCACGAGCGGTTTACTTAATCAGAAAACGGTCTTCCTAAACCCCTAATATTTTTGAAAGACCTATCCAAAGATATCCCACACTATAGGAAGGACGAAAAAAAAAAATTATCATCTCACTTTACATGTAGGGGAGGTACCCTAAATAATTGTTTTTTTCAAAATTTTGTTTTACCACTTTTTTGGCGTCATTAACGTGTATACTCATGCCAAATTACAAATTTCTAGTACCAATAGTTTTTGAGCTAAACCGCTGACAGACGGACAGACAGACGGACATGGCGAAACTATAAGGGTTCCTTGTTGACTACGGAACCCTAAAAAAGATAAGGTAAATTCGAGCTATTTATTTAGAGGATCTTGTGGTCGATTTTCATGGGTAAAGGTTGCCGAGGTTGGTCCGTAGATGAAATCTTAACTTACCGATATTCTTCCGTACCTTGCAAAGCACGAAAGCTGTTGAGAAATCTTTGAGACTCGTTACCGTTAGTAGAATGGAAAATCTCTGTATAATTTGAATTTCAATAAGGTTAAAGCGAATGTCAGCATAGACATAGTAAGACATATAAATTATATTTATTTTCAAAATTGGTTATTGAATAACACTTTTAATCTTTTTTGTCGTAAATTTAAACTAGATGAGCCCAGTTGTCTTCATGTTGTTAGTATAATTCAACTGTAGAGTGAACAATCTTTATCTGCCTGTTATGTTCCACGTGACTCAAAATCTGAAGTCCCTACTAATGCCCCAGCCGCCGTGGGAGACGCCCCGGGCGTC
Source organism: Tholera decimalis (assembly GCA_943138885.2). Classification (NCBI taxonomy): domain Eukaryota; kingdom Metazoa; phylum Arthropoda; class Insecta; order Lepidoptera; family Noctuidae; genus Tholera; species Tholera decimalis. Next base: position 31,137,556 of record OW964551.2, read on the forward strand.
GCGAGCCGATCTCCGGCCACCGAAGGGGCGGGCGTCCAGATAGCGACCAGGGGTAGCTCACCATCTGGTATGGACCAGGTCCGAATCGATGGCGCATTGTCTTCCACGTGCGCTTTAAAGAGCCGCATTAGTGATCAATTACGGGGGCCGATACGGCCAATGCCTGCAAGGATTTCGGATATGTTGTAACGAGATTCCGCAGCCCCGGAACGCAAGGGAACAGGGTGGGTATTTTAGTCAGTAGGAGTCTGATATTGCCTTGTGTTCTACGCGCAGTGGGAGGAGTCATTTGATGATTTTTCCCCCGAACAAAAAGAAATCAGATATCCTAGACGCTGGGGTCTCATACAACATACCCGGATAGTTCCAGAAATTCCTAATGGGAATAGCTAATGAGACATTTCGTCTAACGTGTTAATAAGAGAATAATAGTATTTTATTTCCAAACAAATTTACAAAATTATGTATTAAAATACAAACTACAATACAGCATCAAAAAATTGATCCTCAACGCTGTCGGCTGGCAACGTACCCAAGATACTGGCGGCATTGCCTCGTTGTATGGCAATGCTTAGCCGTTGACCAAAGAAATAGCCAGCCCTTGGGTCGCGGGAAGCGTCACCTGTTAATTGAATTTACTAATAGAACGGCAGAAGGAATAACGTCAAGTGGAGACATTAAGTCTCTTTTGTTAACTCTTCAAGTCCAAGCCATAGTTCTGTCGACCAACCGCCGCAAATCAGTCACCGTGAACATATTCAAGTTCATAGTTAATAACATAATGCACTACTCTGAGTCAGCGATGCGAAATTCCTATGCCATATGGTGTGAGGCATCGAGTTACCATAGTCTTACCCGTGTGAAACTAGGAGTAGGTACTTATTTATAGTTTTGACTGTGGATGTTATAAAAGGTTTAGCCTGTGGTCTGGTCTTGGTGGAAAAGGCTATCATTTTTCACCAAGACCAGACCACTCTGTCTTGGTCAGTTTCCTTCCTTCATCCATTTCAAGTCATTGAGACCGAAACTGAAAGCGCGAAAAGTGAAAAAAAAAAAAAACTAAAAAGCGAAATACCATTCACTGATTAATCACGAAATCTAAGAAACTACAAGTAGTAGAGCTCTCTAATTTTGCATGGGGGTTCCTTTTAGTATGTAGATGCTCGCTAAGACACGATTTTACGAAATTCCCACTGGGTCGGGATTTACATGGGAAAAACATCCCACGCGAATAAAGTCGCGAGCAACTGCTAGTATTGTATACTTATAGATTAAATTATGTAAAATGGATGAAAACATAACAAAATTTCACTTTTTGAAAAGTGGGTAAGGAATCAATGGATATAAAATGCTGATTCTTCAACATTTCATATTCAAATTCTTTCAATCTGTAGATATAATAAACGTTTAACCAACTTTTTTATCACCATACAATTATCTTTACAGGTTTATCACCTAATGTGATAATGTAATCAACTATTATTATTAATAATTACATCCAAACAATTAAAAAGTAACAGCTTACGCTGGTTTGGGACATAATCTATATATATAAAAGCGAAATACCACTCACTGATTAATCACTAAATCTCAAAAACTACAAGTAGTAGGGCTCTCAAATTTTACATGGGAACCCCCATGCAAAATTTGAGAGGCGTAGCCGCCTTTCAGTATGTAGATGCTCGCTAAGATGGGATTTTACGAAATTCCCACGGGATCGGGATTTACACGGGAAAAACTTTCCACGCGAACGAAGTCGCGAGCAACTGCTAGTATATGATTTATAAGCTAGATGATGGAACACGCTTGCCTAGAATTGACATATTTACGCTAGAATAAATAAGATAAAATAAAATACGGGGAAATACAACAAAGATAAGTAATTTCTCACTTCTTCCCACCAACGTTTTCTCGTGATTTTGTTCCGATGGACTTAGATTAGATCAACATTTTTGGGAGCAGTCTAGTAAAATCTCAGCAAATCCCTATTTAAACTTTCAGATAATATTAAAATTTCTCTTTGAAATAATACACTACTGTTATTGCATGCAGAAAAAAAAATATCACATTGCGATCGAAACATTTACTCGTATAATATAATTATCTGGGTTAACCATACCTACATTTTATCATATCATATCTCACAAAAAGGAGCGATTCGATCCAAGAAATAGCACTAAAAGGGGAAGACACGTCTAAATAGAAAGCAATCATAACGTAATTAATGGATGTTCCATGAAGAATTCAGAGAAAGTGAAGCTTTTTATTCTAGAAATCTATTCTGGAATATTATCTCTTCTTTTAGAAGTTATCTTTTACTACACATTTGTTTATGCGTTTTTTTGTTTATGTTATGCTCGCGTTTACCCACTATCTCACCTGATGGTAAGCGATGATGTGGCCGAAGATGAAACACGCTTGCCTAGAAGTTACCTATTTACTCTGGACTTAAAGACCCTCAGGTTTTAGCTATCAGGAAACACAGACTCCGGTAGTAGATTCCACTTCTTAGCCGTACGCACAATGAAAGTATTCTTAAAACGTTTTCCACTCCACTATCCACTATGTAACAATGGCGCATCGCCGTTCGTCTTGTAGTCCGATGATGGAACAGGTTTGTTGGAATTAGACTGTGCACTCTCCGAAATGTAACCGATAGACTTGCAACACATCGTCGATATTCAAGGCTCTGGAGCTTTGACTTGACCATAAATATAAAAATAAGTTTTAAACACAATAATTATTGATAGAGTATATTCTATCGCACTACCGATAAAGTTTCTGTGAGAGTTTAAGGAAATATACCTACGTCATTTTAAACTATTTCCCTAACGACGCGTCTCGCTGTTGTCTCTTATCGATCAAAAGTAAATGACCTAAATAGCTAACAAGACTAAAGAACCAACCACGTTTAGTTTTCTAAGAAACACTTAAAACTAATTAAAACTTCTTAGAAATTGATATTTTCGGTTGATGTTCATAATTTGATTTTAGTTTCTCAGAATTTGGTTTTTATTCTATAAAAAATGTAATTATGTTTCTAGTATCAGTTACTTCTGAGAAAAATAATAACTACAAAATATTGGAGTGGGATTAACAATGCTTTATTTATTCTTTGAGTACCCTCGTTACCTAACGGAATAATGTACATGATTTGACAACCAGGAACTACGGGTTATACAGTTACTGGGCAGTTGAGATAAAATATTTGTAGTCGGTTCAATACTTAGTATATTTAGTTTTAGGCAAAATAAAATACGCTATCTCTTCACCACCCTAGGCTGACTGGTAGAGAATGCCAACGGTATTAATACTACCTTTGTACTTATGTGCATGAAGTGTAAATAAATAGTTACGGATTGATATGACGACCGACAATTCCAGGTACATTTCTACATACATTTGAAAAACCTTCTGTAGAATATCGTTAAACACGTAATGAAAACGTTCCCAATGTCAAAATGAAAGCGTGATTATGCAACCGATAACATTCATGTTATTTTTACGTTAGTATAAATAAGTAAGCTATTATTGATATTATTTTCTGTCTGTCTGTGGTCTGTTTGTTCGTTAACGCTCATTTCCGAAAGTACTACATGTTTTGTGATGTAATTTCTACTGTTTACTGGGACTTAATTAATTAATTTTTGTTTTTGTCTTTCTTTCAAGTCAAAACGAATTAAATAATCGATCTGAATTTTGGTGTGAAGTAGCAAGTTAAAACCTAGTTTTTTTTTAATATTTATTAACCACTAGCTGTCCCAGCGAACTTCGTACCGCCATATTTTATTTTTATTTACCATATTTTCCCACTTTTTAAACATTCCCTCGACTTGTACAAATATTTAAAAACCAAATTATCTAAACCGGTTCAGCCGTTCTCGAGTTCTAGCGAGACTAACGAACAGCAATTGATTTTTATATTTAAGATTATATGTAAACATTGTTGTTAAAATTGCTTTATTGGCAAACGTATTTATTTATGTTGTATCGCGCTGTCCAAAGATGAAAACTAGATTAAAAACCTTCCTTTTTTAGATTTATTTCAGAACTTGTGACATTCCATAATAGTTGTTAGTAACATTATACCTTAAAACTATTTTAGTAAATGCAACTGACTTAGAAAATACTTAAGCGGACAATCGTGTTTGCAAGCAATTACGTTTAGGAGACTGTTGGTGCTGACACACACTGTGCATCATGGACGCGGTGCGGTTGCGTGTGATGGCAGCAAAAGCATCAATGTGCGCGTCAGCGAACATACTCGATGCGCTACAGAAGCATGGCAGCGCCAACAGCATCCTAAACGCATTGTTGTATGGCTTTTAGAGTACAGCTGCTCCACAGGCAGCACGTTTAAAAAACCTGACAATAGGCCTTAAAAAGCGATATTTTTATTGTACCAGTATAGCGTGAAAACCTACGAACAATACGTGGACCAACATATTTCTACAATGACTCAATTCCATTTGGACAAAGTCGCAGGTACAGCTAGTGTCAAAACAAGTTAGTAACTTCAATACATATAACAAAATCTTTTACGTTTTCTCGACGGAAACGTATTTTCTTTGGTCGTATTCTAGTTTTATGTGCGTTTGCAATCCAATTCGTTTATGCTTCCAAGTAGTTGGTAAACGGAGGCAGTAGATGCATTTTGAAGATAAATGTATGGAGAGTTGACGACTCAAGATTAAACTACAATGGTGAAGTTATCTTTACATTAATGTCAATAGAGTTTATTATTGAAATACATGTTTCACGTGTAAATGAGTCCAAAGTCTTAAATCCAACCCGTGTTAAAAGCGCGTTTCATGGAACGGTCAGCACCATTCTTGGGGGATGACAGGTCCAGTGCCTATCGGAATTGTGGGAATAGTCCAACGAGAGACCGTGACCCGGAGAGCAAGAACCACTGAAGGAAGAGGATGGGTATTTAGTCAAGAATCTGACACTACACTCTACTCTACCCTGAGGGGGAGGACACTACTCCACACTCGCATACATTTACGCCAAATTACTAAACCTACTTTCATTAATTTCTCCAATATTGACGTAGTCATTTATAAATCGGAGGTAATACTTGCCGGAAACCACAAAACAAAAAGTACTAAGTACAAAACCTCATGATGCACTCTAGAAAGCATAAACCACTAATCTTATCAAACAAAAATCAACCATATTACTACGTTCCTAAAATTTAATCACAAGAGTTAAGATATCGGTGAAGAAAATGACTGTTATTTTAATTTATTCCTTATTGTAATAGTGTAAGATTTATAAATGTAAAGCCAGGCGGAATTGCGTGGGTTCCAAGTTGCAGGACCATATGGTAACCGCAGAGTGGCGATGAAAGGTGGCTTAACATAGTGTAAAATAGTTTGTATCGCTACTAAATGTAAAGTTGATTATAATGTGGCTCATTCTAAACATAATAACCTCGTTGGTAGGTATATTTTTGAGCCGTTTGGGATTGAAACCCAGGGATCGTGGGGTCCGAGAGCTCACAAATTATTTAAAGACCTTTCCAGACGTCTAGTCGACACTTCGCGTGACCAAAGAGCTAGCTTTTACCTCGGACAAAGGATAAGCATTGCCATACAACGTGGCAATGCAGCCAGTTTTTTGGGAACATTACCAGTGGACAACGATACTCACGAATTTCTGGACGCTATATTTTAGATTATTTTTAGATATACAGTATGTTAACTAACAGAGGGCGTTCCCGTTAAACCGCAATAGTATAGCATCCATACATGCTAAATAATATTACCATTCGAAAACAAAATGTTTTTTTTTAATATTAAAATATTCACTAAAAATGTTAAATTGATACGTAAAAGAAACACACTGTACACGCGTACGCGTTCATAAATTAATTGCGACGTTGCCGTCCTTCAAGTACGCGTGTACAGAGTGTTTCTTTTACGTATCAATTTAATATTTTTAGTGAATACTTTAATATAAAAAAATATATAAAATTTGTTTTCGAATGGTAATAGTTTTTTAGCATGTATAGATGCGGGCTAGCGGGAACGCCCTCTGTTAGTTAACATACTGTATATAGTTTAGAGTCTTTATTAATTTTAAGATTTAAACTAAAATAAATTAATTTTCTAACAGGTAATTTATAAAACTTTTTTGCAAAAAATAAAACCGACTTCTATATCAAAACACTACAAAGCCAAAAATAATTTTAATTTCGGTAGTCGGTGTTATTGGTTTTGTATTTTCTTTTTTTTCACACCGCCTTCCGAAATTAAAATTATTTTTGGCTTTGTAGTGTTTTGATATGGAAGTCGGTTTTATTTTTTGCAAAAAAGTTTTTATTTTCGCGCTTTTTAGTAGGTCAGTGAATTTTCCAAATCGGTTCCTAAATGACGGAAATATGCGCGAACAAAAAACGCAATGCAGAGTAAACGAAAAGATCATCAACGTAACTATTTTTTGTAGACTTTTGTTGATTTTTCAGAAACGGCTTGTCCAATTTCGATAAAATTTTCATGGGACCATTTGGAAAGTATACCCTTTTCAACAAAAACAAAAAGAATTTTTCAATTCGGTTGGCAAGCGACGGAGCTATGCCCGAACAAACATAAAAAAAAAAAATCAAACATCCGAATTGAGAACCTCCTCCTTTTTTAGAAGTCGGTTAAAAATTAATAGAGATTCATCATCATTTGCAATGACCCAACTACATTGGGGTCAGCTTTCAATCTAACTGGATGCAGCTGAGAATTAGTGTTTTACATGGAGTGACTGCCTTTCTGACTTCCACAACCCAGTATCTGGGTAACAAAATACCCTTTGACAAGGCACCCAGTGTCAGATTTTCTGGCTTCTGGGTGGTCAGAAGCCCACGAACGACTGTCAAAGACGTCTAAATATTCAACATACAACATACAACGTAGCTGTGTCAAATCCATCCAAAGGTTGTCTGTAAAAGATTGCTTTTAGCGATAAGACCGCCCATTGTAACACCTTTGTAGTTTTTAAGTCCTCATTTAATTCTGTTATGGTGTACAATAACGCAGGCGCGTGCATAGGATTATGACAGGGCATGCGGCTTCTTTTATAGATTTTTAGCATAGCCACAGCCACGCATCGTAGCATGGTGGCGATGCGTGGCTGTGGCTATGCTAAAAATCTATAAAAGAAGAAGTTTTTGTGTGTTTTTACTCCGCCGCATGCCCTGTCATAATCCTATGCACGCCCCTGCAATAAAGAGTATATCTATCTAAATATTAGCTGAGACCAACAGCATAACGTGTTTTCCAAGGCACGGAGGATCACACCGCCTACTTCTAAACTCCGGGCTACTACTGAAAAAATCCTTACAAAAACACCCAGCACTTTTTGTCCGACCCGGGAATTGAACCCGGGACCTCGTACTCAGCAGTCACGTTTGTGACCAATCGACCAACGAGACAGTTGATTGATGTTAGAGAAAAGTAATCAATTACCAGATGTATTATCATCACTTAAAACTAAAATATGCTCAGCAAAAAAACTGACTCTAAAATAAATAGTGAACGATTCGATTATTCTTTTTTTCCTACACTTTCTCCATACAATTGATATTAATTTATTAGTGCCCAATTTGTACGCATGTGTAATGACTACACTGTATTCAGAGGCAGGCCAGTCGGGGACCGCGTTAAAGAGTATTTAGTGCTTTCGCAGCACTCGCCGCAAGCTGCGAGGAGCACGGGGTGGTTTACGTAAGTTGTTTTCCTATACAACGTGTAATTTAAAGGGTATATACATACTGAGTGCACGGCTTCTTTGGATGATAACAAACGATATAGCAAGGGTTTTGTAATCCTATGTCTACATGTGTGGAGCTTATTAGAAATTTCAATAGATTGATACCAGAGACCGAATTTTTCAAATTAAGAAGAACGAATAGAATTATCGTTTTATTGGCAAGTGACGTGGAAAGTGATGACCCTCATAGTGATGTGACACGTTTGTTATTATTGGTATGCAAGAAACATATGAAACCGATAATTTGGGGTCAATCCTGTGAGTCACTTATTTTGAGCTGAAACTTTGCATAGAGACTGTATACCAGATGTTATCTTCAGTCCTTTTGGATAGATATGGGGTTTCCGTTACACGTTGTATATACAACCAAGGAGTCTTTAAGTCATGAGTGAATAGGTTACTTTTCAGCAAGTGTGCTTCATCTCCGACCACATCGTCGCTTACCATAAGTTGAGATGGTGGTCAAACACGGCCTTATCAATAATTAAAAAAAATAGAGTCTAACAGACCCTTTTGCTCGCCTCAGAGCTACAAACAACCATGAGGGTATACACCTCGAGAAAAAAAAGGAGAAGGTTGCAATCTTAATGAAAAGGATCAAAATGGCTGATATGTCTTATTTGCCACTTTATTACGAAAAATATTTCTTACTTTATTCCACCTGCTGCCCAACGAAACGGTATTCAGAGCAATTAATATCGTCATTTAACCTGCATTTCTGAAGCTATCAAGATATTGGAATGCTATTGGAAAATAATGAATGCAAAACCATTGAAAGAAATGAACATTCAGCAGGAATTCATAAAAATATTCTCGAACCGTTACGAAACCGGATTATTTTGCTACCCAATGACGCACAAAATTTTAATGAATAACCCTTCATGTGAAAATAAAACGTTTTACTTACGTTCACGAAAGTTTGTTGAATAAAACGGTAATTACCTGAAACAAAAGAAAGGGTATTGGTTAATATGAGGTGGGAATTGATGGATTAATTAATTTGTTCACTTACATTTTGGGAATAAAATATTCTTATTGTCTGGAAGATGTCGGTATCAGCTAAAAGATCGCTACTGTAACCCCTTTTTTCTGTGGGAAAATCATGATTCCTTCCGCTTTGGATGTGGCGGAAGTTTGCACTTTGGGTGCGTTTCACACTTCTACTGACTAAAAACCTACCCTGTTTCTTCAACTGCCTTACATTTCGGGGCCACGGTAACTCGTAAGAAAATTCCCCTAGCCCATGTAGGCACCGCGAGAGGGAGAGGATGGCGTCCTCCCTCCAGCCCAGCCGCAGTGGTAGACGCCCACGGCGTCGGACGTCGGTCGACGATCTCCGGCCACCGTAGGCGCGGGCATGCGGACAGCGAGTAAAGGGCAACTCGCTGTCCGACCATGGACCATGCCCGGGTCGACGGCGCGTCGTGTTCCACGCGCGCCTCAAAGAGCGTCAGCAACATGACGAGGCCCCCTCTGCAGAGGGCCGAAGCCCGCCGGGGTCGTGGGACTCATCACGTTACCGTGGCCCCGGTATGTAAAGGGTTATTGAAGGAACACCGTGGATTTTAGTCAGTAAAAGTCTGACAGTCCCTCCCACCCTGCCCCGGGGTTGGAGGACTTATTTGATAATTTTACCACGCTAAAAAAAAAAAAAAAGCCCATGCAGGCAATGGCCTTGTCGGTAGTGTTGCCCAAACGAGTCTCGCAAGAGTCTTGCAATTAGCGATTACCCTATTGCTATTTATTAAACGGTAGTTGAGATCTCAGAACAATGTAACAGAGTCTGTTACATTGTTCCGAGATCTCAACTACCATCAGACTCTCGTTTGGGCAACACTACTTGTCGGACCCTGTCAGCCATTGAAACCTAGGTTAAGCAATATTGTTAAGCAGGTGTATTAAAATTATGGTGTGCAGTAAAGTATATTCTACCTATCTTGTTCTCTAGTGGTTATTTAGGATCGAACACTAACCCCCACGACGATATTTTTAAGATAGATTAATTATGACAATCACATAATAAATAAAATGTCTATTTGGTTACTTAGAAAAAGCATAAAAAATGATTTACTATTGTTTTATGCTTATAACTATCCTTACAGTCGCTTACTGCTTGACCGACCATCATAGAAAAAACATTTATTTGCGTCAAGTACGGCACAAATCATATAAAATCAATGATATTGCCATTAGAAACTCTCTGAAACCAGTGCACTTTCATATAGGCGGCCAATAAAAACAACACTATACACAGAATTAAAAACGATTCAATATAATATAATGCCTTGCATATGGTTACTTGGTTGAGGTGAGCTAGTCATACCAAAAGCAGCTGATTAACAGTACTTTCTATCATCGGTCTACAAGATGCCAGAAGCATCAATAGCCAAATGGCTAAGGTGTCAGAGTTGTGATAGAGAAGTCGCAGGTTCAAAACCCACGTATTACGCTATTGCCGTGAACCCACTCCAAACCAAGGATATTTATTTAGCTTTGTTGGAAGGGTTAAAAAGATTGCGATTGTGAATTCTACCCAAACTCATTTGAAAAAAAAAACAAAGCCTTATGCCTTATCTGGTTTCCGAGTAACGAGACATATGTACGAAAATAACGATATGGAAGAGCGGAGTCTTCCAATATAGGTTTCAATTTCTTAACGGGAGGCTCATTAGATGTTATATTAACTTTACGAACTAATAAAATATGACGGAGAGACGGCGTCGTATGTGTTTTTTAAAAGTGTGACGTCAGCTCAGATGACGTCACGAATGTTGTCTTGATGATCACTCAGGTTTGATTTTCAAATAAAAGCACTTGTTAATGTTACCGGAGACTCGTTTATTCAACTGACAGCGTAACGACTTTACAGAGAGGACCGCACTGTCCAGCGGCTCGAACAAGAATGAATCTGAATGAATCTAGCGCTCACAGTGCGGTCTTACATAGAGGGATTGTCACGCATGTACCCACATTTTCTAGTTAAATATTACACTACTTAAATTACAATGCTTTAAGTTGAAACATGTTAAACGTTAATTTTACATCTTAAAAATCAATTAACAGTTTGTAAAACAATCAAATTATTAAACTTTAATCATTTCAATTATTTTAATAGACAAATTATTGTATTTGCGCCGATTAATATTTTGATATGATTTGATATCCATTGTATTTCTGTTATCCAAAAAGCACGTTAAATCCACTTGGTATACAAATGATCACCCTTCTACGGATCGTCCTTTGTCAGAGTTGCTTGACTTCATAGACTTCAGTTGTTAATATTTAACCCCGATTCAATCAATTTAAGTAAATTGTACAGTGATAAACGTCGAGCAATCAAAGCCCCATTTCACTACGGAAATGAATTCTCGCATTGGTTGTGAGTAGTACAAATTATGTTTGACTAGATTTACTCACGCCGCGTTTCGGGATCCGCAAGATATGTAAATGTTCTGTATATTTTATAATATAGTTTTTAGTTACTGGTTTGAATACGTTCATGATTTTGATTGTATAAGGAGAGGATTTTTGGTAAAGGGATATGTAATTTTGTTTTGCTACTATTTCGATATTGTTACGCCAGTCGCTTAGTGAAGTACGTCGAGAAACTTTGACAGAAATCTAGAATGTTCGAGACACTAACGCCATCTAGCAGCGAGTAGCAGTACTGAGTATATCGAGTCGAGATACTAACGCCATCTAGCGGCGAGTAGCAGTGCTATGTATCTCAAGTAGCTTCTGGATTATTCTTGCCAGTATAGGCAGTGAGTCGATTTTACAAGAATGTTCTAGAACTCATAGACCGGGGTATAAATAGATTGCAAAGGAACGCGGACAGTCAGTCTTATTTCAAGATACGACGCGATATACATAATTCGAAGCTTTACAAGTGAATTTCAGTGCGATTTAAGTGTTAAGTGACGAGTGTTGTGGTGCGAATAATTGTGTTAAATTTTTGTTTTGTGTTTATTAAAATGTTAATTTTGGTTTAATTGGCGTTAATTATTTCTATCCCGAACCTCAGCTCGTAACAATATCATCATTTGCTTAGCTTTTTTCAAATATGTTGGGAATTTGGGATCGGCTGCCGATCTAAGCAAATGCAGCTAAGTATTAGTGTTTTATATGGAGCGACTGTGACAATCTGATTTCTGACGACTTTCAAAGATATCCAGTTGACAGCCGGGACTAACGGCTTAAAACGAGCTTTCCGAGGTACTGGGGGACTTCCAAATTTCGGGCTACTACTGTAAAATTTCTTACAAAAAACCCACACTTTTGCCCGAGCTGGGAATCGAACCCAAGATCTCGTGTTCAGCAGTCGCGCTTTCGACCACTTGACCTATGGAGCAATCCAGTACCATTTCCATATAAGTAAAAAATTGCGTAAATAATATCTCCTTCATGAATTTGACTGTAGTGAGAAATCGATCGCGGAGATCTGATAGTCATTGTTTGGTAGTACAATTTCACAATTGTACTACCAAACAATGACTATCAGATCTCCATCTCCATGTCGTCACCGACATGGTTGGTGTAGTGATATAGCGATTAGTTGCTGTAGAGCCTGTAGCAGGTTCAATCGCAGTCGGAACAAATATGAGCTGCACCCACGTTACCGAAGCATTTCTTAATTTTTCAAAAATAAGACCTCAAAACTGTCTTAATCAAGCCAATGACTCCTCCCTCGGGTGGAGTGAAAGTGAGTATCAGACTTATACTGACTACCCTTATGCTCCGGGGCTGCGGTATCTTGTTAGAACATTCCCAAAACCCCAGCTAATCAAGCCACCTGTACCGAAGTTCACATATTCCATTTTATAACTGATCAATATTCTCGTCTACTAAGGAACACATACTTTGATCACAGCAAAGTTTTACGATAGCGTATATCTTAACTATTAAGTAATGTTTTGTAGTGGAAGCAGCTACATATTTCAGCTTAATGAATTGATTCTAACGCCTTATCCAGTCAATTCATAGATATATGATCAATCTGGTATTTTTAACCCAGAGCTTGACTGGTAGAGAGAGCCTTGCTGCATTAACACGTTCGCTGACAGTACGTCGTTAGGCGGGAAATTAAAATAGTGCGTTATGACAGTACGTCGAGGGACGGGCTACTTATTTTTAAGAGTACGTCGTGGAAAATTCTACTGTCGTAATGTGGTGTCAGGGTAAGTGCTCACTGTCAGCGAACGTGTTAAGTCCGCCCATGCACCACTATTGTACATAAAGTTTAAATAAATAAATATATTTAGTACTAATTCCGTGTGTCGTGGATTCGATTCCTGCACAGGAACAAATGTTTTGTATGTTACAAATTGTCGTTTCGGGTCTGGGTGTTTGTAAAAATGCAATCACGATACAGGAGAAATTTTTAGTGTGCAGATTTTAATTTGTTATTTCCTTTGTTGCACCGTACCTTCTTTACCTTCCTTGCTTCCCTTACCTTCCCTTCTTACCTTATACCTACCTTTTTCCTTATACATTCTTTCTTCTCAAGTTGTAAATTCTCATGAACAAGGGGTCTGTCAATCTCTATCTGACTAAAACTACCCTGTGTTCCCTCACATACTTACGCCGGGGGCTGCGCAAGCACCTAAATACTCTTCAACACGGCTCCCGACAGGTGACGGAGTTAATTTTACATCTAATCTAATATAACATGGAATCTACAAATTGATAGGCAGATTGATATAGTCCACCCAAAGGAACTCCAGCTTCTTTATTGAAAAACTCAACAAGTATAAGGCAAAGGTATAGTCTGCCTTTACTGATGTTTCACGTTGTAAGTCGTTGATTTGAACCTTACCTAGGCTACGCCTCATAAGTTTGTGTTGCTATTTATTAAACGGTAGTTGAGATCTCAGAACAATGTAACAGACAAGTCTGTTACATTGTTCTGAGATCTCAACTACCGTTTAATAAATAGCAATAGGATAATCGCTAATTGCAAGACTCTTGCGAGACTCTCGTTTGGGCAACACTAATACCAACTTGCTGCACTGGACTCGATCGAGCACAGAGCCAAAAAGCTTATAAGCGCCGAGGCGCTAGTAGACAAGCTTCACAGCCTGGCTCATCGGTGAAACAACACTTGCCTGTCGGTTTTCTACAGACTGTACTACGGGGAGTTTGCGCAGGAGCTCCATGACCTGATCCCTCCATCTCCCTTTCACTACCAGACGACGCACTGATGGGTACCATCCACACTTGGTTGATATACCGTTTTGTCGCACCAAGCGCTTTTCTTCCACATTTATTGTACGTACCAGCCAAGTGGTGGAACTCTCTGCCGGCTTCTGTGTACTTATAACCTTTCAACCTTTAAAGCAAGAGTAGTCTTCTGGGCTCGCTCGTTCCATCGTAGACCTCATCTATCGCTTACCATCAGGCGAGATTGAGGTCAAGAGTAGGCCCATTCCTATTTAAAAAAAAAATACATTGTTGTCGTGAACCAACTCCAGACTCACGCCTATTTAGCTTAGTTTAACAAGATTGCTAGTACATAATGTGAATTCTGTCGAAATTGCCAGTTCACTTTATAAAAAAAACATAAGTGGCTTTCACTTTTAGATCTATCTAATCGTGCAGTTGAACCATTAGATAGATGCAGCTACTTACGCTCCTACACTTAAAATACTCTCATATTCTTTAACGCAGCCACCGAGTACCAGTCTAACTAAACAAACTTCAAAAACACTACGATACTTGTTTTTATTTAATTCTGCGGTTTCAAATTCACACAACGCCATTTACAGTGAGTTCTCAGTAAATAACAGTTCTGACCTTTTATCTTTTTAAATGTCAAGCACGACAGTCTGTCTCCGACATTTTAGTTTGATTAATTTAACAAGTTCGCCGTAGTAAATTATATTTTATTGACACTTGTGTATCAAATGATTCAATAATTGTAATTCATTGCCGTTTCTGTTACAGCGATCTCAGATTTTATGACAGATATAATAAATCTTATGGAAATAAATAAATATAATATTTCAGTTTATTACGTTTCCACCGCTGGGACGCGGGACTTCTATCTATGAGAGGGAATTCTTCGGATTTTCGGTTCTAGAACATACCGGTTCCGTCACGATGTTTCCATCACTGTTTCAAGAGCAGTGGGGATATAATTTATACAAGTTAATGTATGTCTGGGTTGGATTCCACGATCTGCAACTTCCAAGTTGGGCTCGTTACCAATGGGCCATCACCGCTCATACTCATGGACGTATGGAGCTAAAATCCTTACTAATATTATAAATGCGAAAGTAACTCTGTCTGTCTGTGTGTTACTCAATCACGCCTAAACTACTGAACCGATTTAAATGAAATTTGGTACGGACATATTCTAGAGCCTGAGAAAGGACATAGGCTGCTATTTAATGCGAAAAAAGGGCTGTAAGTGGTTGAAATAGGGGATGAAAGTTTGTATGGAAATTACGTAATTTTTAAAGCTAGAAGTATGAAACTTATTTTTTTGACTTTTGATTACAAAAATGTACTTAAATAAGCTATTAGCAGTAAAATATTGTAAATAGCTTATTTATGTATGAGTTTTATTTTCAAAATAATTACTTAGTCTAAAAAATTAAAAATGCTGCCGAAAGTCACTATTCCGCGCGGACGAAGTCGCGGGCACAGCTAGTAATCCTCTTCTCAATAAAGCCTCTTCCTCACTAAGCTAATATGACTAGACAGAAGCTTGAAATTCTAAACTGCACATGTTACATGGTGGACATCCCACCCATACGCACTAAACGTTTTGGGAATACTTTCATTGTGCGTACAGCTAAGGAGTGGAATTCCCTGCCGGAGTCTGTGTTTCCTGATAGCTATAACCTGGAACCTGGGAGTCTTTAAGAGTGAATAGGTTACTTTTAGGCAAGCGTGCTTCATCTTCAACCACATCATCGCTAACATCAGGTGAGATGGTGGTCAAACGCAAGCTTATCAACAATAAAAAAAACGTGCCTTGCTATCTAACCCAGTTACTGGGACCAAAGTAACAGTCGTTCCATGTTGAGTAATAGTAAACAGCTGCACCTAGTTAGTTTGAAAACTAATGGTGATGATCTCATGAAGAGCGAGGCCTATGCCATCCATCGCGCACAAAGCCTGACTCCGAGCTGCTACTGAG
Source organism: Tholera decimalis (assembly GCA_943138885.2). Lineage (NCBI taxonomy): Eukaryota > Metazoa > Arthropoda > Insecta > Lepidoptera > Noctuidae > Tholera > Tholera decimalis. Next base: position 31,153,463 of record OW964551.2, read on the forward strand.
AAATATTCAATAGAATATTGGCAGAATGGATTAGAAACCGGTCCCCTACGCGTTGGACAGATTTAATTAAAGCGGCATCAGAGACGACCTTAGTGCAAAGCTCCCGAGACGCTAAAGACCGCAGGAAATGGAGGCCTATCGCAAAGGCTGCTTTATCTAGAGAAAAGGCATAATCGTCAACCTCGAACAGTATTTATTTATGTATTTAAGAAGTATGGAGGACTAACAGCTATTGAATACAGAAAATATATAGTATAGTAGACAGTGAGTGAGTGAGTGTAAAGAATGCACGACTAAGGAGGAGGAGGATTGGAAACCCGGAAATTTCGCTTATACCTTATTATTTACCTTATTATTTATTGCACGTTGTTTAGATACGCGCTTGTAAGTAAGCGAGTTTCCTTTACACCAGCTTTTTTCGTGTGGAATGTTATCAAATTACTCCTTTCACTCTGAGTGCAGCAGAATAGAGTGTCAGGCTTCTACTGACTTAAAATCCACCCTGCTTCTACAGATGCCCTTACGTTTCAGAGCCACGGCATGCCATTAGAACATTCCCACAATTCCGACATAACATAGCGTAATCATTTATTAGTTAAATAACGTTGCAATATAGTGATCACTGTTACTTAAACTAAAAAAAAACTTGTGCTATAAGTAACATTTAGTCTGTGTGCCTAGATAGATAGACGCAAGCTTGACTTACATACATATAAATATACATTGAAGCCCCAAACAATCAAATAGTAATAGAACGAAACCCTTGTAACTCTCAGCTCCTCAAAATACACAAGTACAAAGAAACATACCGCTATACCTACCACAATCTAACGGCCTAACTCCGACAATAAAAGAAGTATCTTCCCTGAACACACAAATCACCCTTCGGGGTACATTCTGGAGGGCATCACACATAGCGAGCCTCGGTAAATAAACATATTAACCTTAAGTGGGGCCCGGCCGCTGGGCCGCTAAAATTGTGGGGCGTGAAACAGGAGCTGAAGCGACATATAAAGATTGCATTGATATTAAACATATTCTTTAGGATCACCTATCCATACATGTATAGTTGAATAGTTTTTAAAAGAGTTTAATAGTGATAAGCGTAAAATATAGAAGTGGTTTAATTAAGTCCTTAAACATTCTACAGCAAACGTTTACTGCTTGTTAGAAATTGTCATTTTTGTTTTTCGGTATTCAAAATTCGGTCTAGCAAGCCATATTGTGGCACAAACAAGGATATCATTTCATAATACGTTCATCATTTTGCGCTTGTAAAAAATCCATTAGGAATAAGCAGTTGTTGGCATTTATTTTTGTTTACTTACAGAGTCAGTCACCACACTGCTTGAAAAGTGTTTCTTTTAATCTTTAAGTATTTTTATTATAAAATAAATTTATTTTACTGTATAAAAGAAACAAGTACAGGATTTTCCCCTGAGATATAAACACTCACTTTTGAAATAATATATGTATATAATAGGGTCTGTAAACAGAATGTTTTACAGTGCACAGTAGCCACTTATTTTGTTTCATATGCCTCACTTAATATACCAAATCAAGGCAAACTGTATTTTACACTGAAATACCTACTTAAACGAAGCCGCTATCCGCTCGCCACTTGGACCACCAACTCCTCAAGTTCTCCCAAGGCACGTTTCCTGAATGTTTAATTTTATTGAATTCCGATCGATTCTGTTTCTAGATGTTTGGTAAGTACCGACTTATCCCTTTTTGCCATGTCTCTTACCAACCATGTTTTGCCTGAGAACTGCTATTTATGTTTCTAGACTAGTTATTGAAGATTTGTGAAGTACAATGGGCACCAAACTTTCGGTTTCCTTTCAAAGTATTTACAGTATAATATGTCCTTGAAAACGAGTTTAAGGGTAGCAATATTTTCTTACTGTGGAATAAACTGCGGTCATTGATCCCTCGTACGCGTGGAACATATGTGTTGTAGGCATATATACATCAAAGTTCCGGTATACCTACGTTTGGCTAGTGAAACCTCACAAATTTTTGGTGATGTTGATTACCACTGATTTACCGTCAAATGACTCTTGCCACTCTGGGTTGAATGAACGTTGTCTTACTGCTACCAATTTAAAACCCACCCTTTTTCTTCAGTTGGCCTTGCGTTTTGGGGCCGCGATATTTCACATCTGAACCACTCATCTGAGAAAGAGGCCAAAGTCGAGACGTGTTTATATAGCCTTTCACCTAAACAGACTCCGCACTTCGGTCGGACGCGGTAAAGACAACCTTCACAGATTTTCGTATATGTATGATCAACGATCTTCAGTGTTCGTGCTAAACATAAATTTAATCATTTTTATACCGTCATTCTAAGAAATAGAAAGTGTTTCAGTCTTGGACTAAGTTGTCTATGTGTACATTTACCAGTTTTAATATGCATACATGAAGTGCAGTACAAATCGTTGTTTGATGAATTTTCTAAAACGAAATCGGTATTTTGCTTTCGACATTTAACTGAAAAGTTAGCATCTTTATATCTATTCATATATTAGTGGTTTTCTGAGAGGCGCTGGTCCAGGTCTTTGATTAACCAGTCATTTAATGAAGAGGCTGCGTGTGTCAACTGTAACTCTGGGTTGAGCGGGAGTGTCTTACTTCTACCGACTAAAACCCACCCTGTTTCTTCAGCTGACCTTGCGTGCCGATGCCGCGGTACCTATATCGTTAGAACATTGACAACTGTAGTACAGGCATTATGCCTAATTCAGACACTAGCTCCTCGCATATAGGTTATAAGAATAATCACAAATCATTTATAATCATATGTACCCCCATTTACCTTATGTGAGGAGAAATAAACGACTTTTATTATTATTATTAAATTCAACAATAATTTTGTAACTTTGTACATTCCCGCAAACATAACAGGCAATGGCCATACCGAGCCCCGTCATTGCTGGTGACCACGGAATAGATGAATAAGGTTGGAATGATAATGTGGGCGGGTCGAGCGTGCCACATTTATGATACGACAATCATAGCGCGACCGATTATTTCATTCACCGCTTTTAGTGCGGATTACTTCGGAACACAGAGCTCTGCTTTAAAATGCCGTGTTGTGCAATTATAACCTGTAAAACCAAAAAACAAACCGCAAATATAGAGCGAGGAGGTATATCTTTCCACCGGTAAGTCGAAAATAAGATTTAATTACAATTTTATTTGTAAAAATCATAAAAATATTCTGATCACTGTGAAATTCCGAACATTAACAACATTATTGCAATAAGTTACAAAATGTATACATTGCCCGTTGTGTACTCGCTTAATCAACGCAATGACCAAGTCCGCTCACAGTGTACTGCATGCGCTACATTTCAACCATTGACGTTTTGTCCTTTGCAAACCAATCAGCAAACTCTCGATTTAAGTGTGTGTAATTTATTTGTGTGCGTAATTCGCATACGTAATGGGCCTCTTGCTTGTAGTAGACCTAAAGAGTGGGAGACAAGCGGCGACACGCGTTCTCATACAAATCAGGAACTATTTCCTTTCTAACCTTTTTATCTGTTCTGTGCTGGTGACTGCCGTTCAAGACGTACGTGGAACACGACGCGCCGTCGACCCAGAAAGTATATAGCCCTAATGCCGTAGATTATATTTGCTGCACGGTATCATCATCATCATATATATGTCGGCTTCCAGTCTAACCGCATGCAGCTGAGTATTAGTGTTATACATAGAGTGACTGCCTAACTGACCTCCACTACCCAGTAGCTAGATGGCACGATACCCCTTGGCTAAACCAGGGTCAGACTTTTTGTCTACTACTTCTACTTGCTACGGTATAATAGTACATTGTTCATCGAGGGGAGAAAGTGACCGATTACCAACGAGGGTGTAGTTTGAGGCTCGAAGCGCAGCTGAGGGCCTTAATACACACGAGTTGGGAATCGCACTTTCTTCCGAGTGATACATAGTGCTTTATATACTATACCTACGAGGAAACTAAGAGAGAATAATAATAATCTGTCTCTTGTCTTTTGGTACTTAGTACTTTTAAGTTAGCTACTGAATTGGTCAAAATTAAAAAAAAAACAGCGCGTTAGTAATGGATTTTGATACACTTTTCCCTCCCTCTCTAGTGTCTCCAGCACGTTAGTAATGAATTCTCATACACTTTTGCGACCCGCACATTTGTACTACAGTAATGACGTCCTTTCTGTCAAACTTTTCAAAAAGTAATAAGGCACTTTCCGAGCAGGTATAGTATAAAAGTATTATATTGATTATACCGAATAACAACTATTAGTGCTTCCCCGTTAGTCTAGTTTTCGCAAGTGCTCAGCGTGAGGTCCTGGATTAATTCCAAGATTGGGTATAGTGCGTAATGGACTTTCCCATCTTATTTTTTTATATCGAGGATAAGAGTTTATATTACGGCTCCGTTTACAATGATGATGGTTTTTATAGACTCGCCTCTTTCGTAATGGCCTGTTTTATTAACTATGCTTCGAATTCTATTCGATATTTTATTAATTTAATAAGTTAAGGGTAGTTGGACCTCGTGAAAGAGGCTTTTAGTCAAATAACTGTTTAACTAAGTGAATATAAGAGCGATCTTATGATTAATAGTTTTGGCAAATTGCTATTAAGAGTTTGGTGGTTATCCCTTTGAAAACCGTCTATTATGCTACGACTATCATGAAATATTACTACCCTAATCCCTAACACTTCCTTCAAAATAACGTTTGCACGTTAATTAATCCGTTGAATTACAATAATCCCGGTTAAACTTAACGCCCGATCAAAGTTTTATGCAATCGGCCACAAGTTGTTCAAACTTCGGCCAACTTCGGTTAACTTCGGGTAACTCCGGCTAAGTTTAGCCGACATCTTGTTTGATGTTGTCTTCACGTAATGGCTCCATCGATGTGGTAGGATACAGACCGCGACACGGAAATTAATTCGGCCTGTGTATACACTGATATGTAAATACGGTATGTGGGTACTCAGGTCTGGAAACCACAGCAATGTATACTAAAAGTTTTGAAAACGTCGTTATATTAAATGATGTTTGGAACTTATATGAGATAAAACCACGTACTTCCGAATGTGTAAAGATTTGATATTAATATGGTAATAGACGTAAAGTTTGATACGAGTAAACATGCCGTGTTTAATATCTTCTGAAAGACTTCTGAAGGATGTAATGAATTTTTGATTAGATACGGTTTGGCTTTGAGTGCTACTTTGATGATGGAATTTTAAACAAACCTTATCGTATTTAAGGTATAAGAAAATGTCTAAATCTAAATAAAGGACTGGCGGTACTCATACAAAAGTTTGTCATGTTTTCCGGCTTAAGTGAAGTTTGACAAAAAAATCAGCTTGAAGTTCTTAATCTGAAATTCGGGGTAAGCCTTAATTATATTTGAAAGATATTAGTTTTAGATAATATGTTATTAAATTTGGTTTCTACATTCAATGATGCCGCAAGTTCGGCCCCAAAGATGCAGACATCGCTTAGTTCGGGGCCCACTGTGTAACTTCAAGTTTAACAACTTGTAACAATAATCCACATAGTATATGTAGCATTAAGAAAATGTTTGTAACAGTAGTTCAATAAATTAAAAAATCACATAATATATTTTGCTTATTTCAGGTACTTCAAAATGAATATAGAGAAATACTTTTCAGAATGCCTTGGAAGACCAACGTCATTTTAGAAAACGCTTAACAAAATTCAATATCACGCCATCAATCCATTTGTCTGGTCTACCCATCGCATTGCTATTCGATTACTTTTAACATCGTCTTTACCTTAGTAACATTTTATCACCAATTTTTACACCTTCCCCTGGAACCCGTAGGTAACATAAACTTGACTACCCACGAAAAAACGAAGTTAGAACGGTAAAAGCTTGCACTTTAGATGTTAAAGCTGAAAATTTGTAAAAAGATTGGTTACCAAAAAACCTTTCCGTTAAATATTAGCGAAGCACTTTACAGGCGCATAAAGGAATTTCTCTTTTACGGCTGCTTGCATCTTGTCGGAATATTGAAGCGTTGATGGTGCGTTGCCACTGACAGCGGGGCGAAATAAACAGCGGAAAATGTTTAGAATGGCTTAGTAATCTATATATATATTTATAATAGGTTGGGGAAAAGTTTCTTCGCGTTTTTCAAAACATTTTTTTAATATAGTTTATTTATATTTAACTAAAGTATGTAGGTACCATTTTGTTCGATAACTTTTTGCCATCTTGTAGGTAAAGACATGATCCCATTGCTATAGAAATTTTGGGACTTCTGATCAAAATACCGCGACAAGTGGTTTTGGCAGTCCTCTCGTGATGTTAACCTGACACTGCCTAAAGAATTTTGAAGAGACCGAAACAGGTGGAAATCTGAAGGTACAAGGTCAGGACTATACGGCGGAAGCATTAACACCTCCCAGCCAAACTCTCTTAGTTTTTGCTGAGTGGCTAAAGATGTGTGAGGTCTAACGTTATCATAATGAAAAACCACACCCCTTCTGTTGATTAATTCCGGCCGCTTTCTCTCAACTTCTTGCTTTAATCTCATCAGTTGTTCACAGTAGAGTTCAGAATCGATGGTCCTGCCTGGTGGTAACAGCTCATAATGAATAATGCCCTTCCAATCCCACCACACACACAGCATCACCTTGTTGCGAGTGAACCCGGGTTTCGCCACAGTCTGTGAAGCTTGACCGGCCTTTGAACACGACCTTTTTCACACGTTCTTGTCGTACATGATCCACTTTTCATCACCAGTTATTAGCTTCAATCACAAATGAGTACACGGTTCATTAGGTTTCTTTCAGTGAGCTCGTGAGGTACCCAAATATCGAGCTTTTTTGTGTACCCAGTTTGTTTCAAATGTGCCAAAACTGTTTTGTGGTCAATTCCCAGTTCTTCAGATACGTCGTAACTACTGATATGCCGATCTTACTCCACTTTTTCAAAAATGGCATCCATTTTATCCGTAATAGGGCGACCAGAACGACGTGCATCTTTGACATCAAAATTTCCGGATTGAAAACGCTTAAACCAAATTTGTGCTACTCTCACAGACACTGCACTAAGTCCATAAACATCGCAATTTTTTTTCGCGGCTTGTGTTGCATTTTTACCTGTTTTGTAGTAAAATTTTAAAATGTATCGAATATCTGCATTAAATTCACTCATCTTGACAGTACGAAAAATAAATGAAAATCACACATTTTCCTAATTTGAATTTGGAATTATGTTCTTTATACGAAATGGCAAGGGTTTCTAATCTTATGTCTACATGTGTGGAACTTAAAAATTTCAATACCAATAAGAAAAGTCGTGTTATTGGCAAGTGAAATGGAAAGATATTGACCCGCGTAGTGCAGTAACATATTTTTTATGATTGGTATTCAAGAAACATATGAAACCGATAATTTACTCACTTATTTTGAGCTGAAATTGTGCATAGAGATTCCATACCAGATGTTGCCTTCAGTCCTTTCGGATGGATATGGTGTTATTGTTACACGATGTATAAGCGAAAGGTTACCGATTCACTCACTTGTTATGAAATCTCAGAAACTACAAGCGCTAGGGGTCTCAAATTTGCATGGGGGTTCCTTTTAGGACGTAAGTGATCGATAAGACGGGATTTTCCGAAATTCCCACGGAATCCGGAATTATAGGGAAAAAACTTCCTACGCAAATGAAGTCGTGGGCAGAAGCTAGTATAGAGAAACGAAATAAAAATAAACTATGCTGAATATTAAAATAAAATGTTGTAAAACTGTTTAACTAAAAATACGTCAGAAAGATTTTTTTACCCAACCGCGTTAGTAGGACAAAGATAATATTTTTGACTCGATGATCGTTTTAGGTACATTTAAAAACAAAAACCTTTATTCTAGCCGTAAACAGTCTTTCAACTAAAATTTAAAAAAAAAATTACCGAAGAAAAAGTATTCGAAGTCAGCAAAGAACAAACAACATATTTAAAAAGTAGGATCTTTCAGACGTGTTATATTAGCCGTTCTTTATTTATATAATTAATTTCATATTAGATTGATTCCCATCAGTTTTAGTTTAGAGAAATAATAAGCTATGTAACTGACACTAACGCAGCTCTCTCATTTTCCAAGACTGAAAATGCTCCGTCGCAAAGTATTTTAAGTAAAGTTGCAGAAGCTTATGAACTTAATGGGTAAGAGGATACTGTGAAACATTTGACGCGTGGCAGTTTTACAGCAGAAAACGTTTGGAAGTAGTTTTAATTAAATATTAATGATACTACATAACAATGCTTATAAATTTTCATCTACTTGCACTTTATCTTATCTTACTAATATTATAAATGCGAAAGTTTGTGAGAATGGATCGATGTTTATTACTGTTTCACGCTAAAACTACTAAACGTATCTGAATGAAATTTTGTAAATAAATAGTTGGCATCCTGGAATAACAAATAAGCTACACTTTGTCCCGAAATTCCCACGGGATCGGTATTTACGCGGGAAAATACCCTCACGAGAACGAAGTCGCGGGCAAAAGTTTAAATTTTCCCATTTCCTAATTTACCCTCATAATCAAGAGCGAGCAGAACTTAGAGTTGGATAAAGAGCTCTACCAAATCCTATTCTCGTGTCAAGCTCAGTACAGTCTGGTATGCTACATGTGTCGGTAGTTTGCGCGTAAGTCGTTGTGGGAAACCTGTTGTGGTGATAAAATAACAATCTAGTTGGTTGCTCAATTTACTACCCATTTAGGTACTCTTGGGGTATAGGGTCCGAGAAACCTTGTCAGTTTTTGGGAATACTTCTAGTCAACAGCAATATGTGGAACTGAAGTATTTATTTTAACCTATATTAATATTATAAAGAGATAACAATTCTAAGTTTGTATACAACGTGTAATTTAAAGGGTATATACATACCAAGTGCACGGTTTCTTTGAATGATAATAAACAATATGGCAAGGGTTTTATAATCCTATGTCTACATGTGTGAAGTATAATAGAAATTTCAATACATTGATACCAAAGGCAGAAAATTCAAATTAAGAAGAACGAAGAGAATCACCGTGTTATTGGCAAGTGACGTGGAAATTTATCGACCCTCGTAGTGCTGTGACACGTTTGTTATGATTGGTATTCAAGAAACATATGAAACCGATAATTTGGTATCAATTGTTTGAGTCACTTATTTTGAGCTGAAACTGTGCATAGAGACTCCATACCAGATGTTGTCTTCAGCCCCTTTGGATAGATATGGGGTTTCCGTTACACGTTGTATAGGGGGTAATCTCTAAAACGAATGATCCATATGTTAAATATTTTTCATTGGTAGTAAGGTGCACTAATTATGAGCATGTGTAGGCTATTATTTCGAAATTCACGCGGATGAAGTGCTGGTATTCAGTGAAAAGGTTAAGCTCTAAACCCTTGAAGATGGAGCAAGTCGCACGTTACAAAGTCAAAAACCTTCAAAATACCCCAAGAACTCTTTTGAATCAATATTTATTAATATAATACATTTACCATTCAATTGAAAAGTTAGTCTCGTAAATATTAAAGTACACACACATTTACGTAAATAGACTATCCTCGACCCCTGTTACACAGGTTTTCATAGTTCAGGCGACGAGACCATATTGATGTAACGTATGTCAAAAAAAAAATTATGTTTTAAGTTCTAATAATAAAATATATTATTTATTTGTTTATATTCATGTTGATTTGAACCTCGCTTCCCGCCTACAGTAAGACCCTACCTTTGTTTGGTCGTTAAGGCCAGGCGCAGCACTCATTGACGGTAGCTTATTGCAGCTACGTCGTCTTCCGAACTTATTAAATTACACGATATTGTTGTCTACAGCAATTTTGGTACCACCACCGCGCCGTGGAAATGAGCTCTTGTTCTGCACTAGTTAGAGAGCACCCTGTGTAGGTCACGTCAGAGAAGGAAGATATTGCATTGTCAAACAGGCCTGGTAACCTTTATGAAAAAAGAAGAAGAGAGAATTCTAATGTTTAGCTTACTTAACTTGTGGGTATAGCTGTCGCCAAATAACTTGGCAAGAGTCGTTCAATACGCAGAAGTCGATTTTTAGGTGTCAGCGGTTGTCAGCGGGACGCGGGGTATGACGTAGCGCCGCTCCGAGCACGCGATTGGTGCGTCAGTAGTTCTCGTTCAATTCGCTCCCGACTACACTTGCGTACACGAAAGTTGTACCCTTTGTTTTTGTTACGAGTTGTTGTTTTAAATTTAGTTTTTGTTTTTCTAATGTTTTTTAAATACATTTTTTTCACTTTTAAATGTTTTTATGTATTATATCTATTTTATTTATAATACCGAATTAACGAATGAATTCCTCTTCTTTCTTTAACATTCTTCTAAACAGATATGATTAAAAATAAATGATGACAATAACCATAGAATAATGGCAAGCAGTAAAAGTGACCACTTTTTTCTTCCACTAAGTGCACGATGCGCGAACTTACCCCCACTACGCCAAAACCTTGCCAAGTTATTTGGCGATAGGTATAAGTCTTCAACAATTGTCGAAGTTGGTTGGTGACTATTCAATTCACCCATCCACTGACAACATACCAAGTCTCTACCATGCCTCGAACAGATAGTTAAGCACAGGTTTCGACTATCATTTGTAGAATTTGACAGACATTGCCGATTTACAGAAGCCAGCAGCAACAGTGTTACTGAATTTTAGAAGTGAAATAGTTACACGTTCTACGTTATAGAAAATTGTTTACCCTGAAGCCGAACAAAATATATAAATTTGCAGAAGATAGGATAGATTTGAGTAATCCGCTATGAATACTCGTAAAAAAAATCGGGAATGTTCCCCCAATAACACTTTATTTAGTCGGGCTTTTGATAACCTTTAAAAGCCCAGTATTTATAATAAGTACATGTTTTTAACTATATTTTGTATCTGTTAATGTTGTAGTTGCCTATAATTATTTGTTACACTAGTGTTCATTCCCTTTTTTGGTTATTTTTATGTATTTATTAATTACATTTCATGCACATAGGTATTAAGGCGGACTTAAAGTCCTAGGCATTATTTGGTGGTGCTTTTATGTAATTATATTAGTATAATCAAATGTTGGTGACTTTAAATAAATAAACGTGTATTAGGTTGGAGGGACATGGAATCAGACATGTTTATTTTTTATTAGGTGTGTGTAAAATTATTGAGTCAAACGCTTTCCGGCTACTCGCAAGTATCATTATAATCATTTCAGCCGTCAGTCGTCCACGGTCGGACACAAGCCTCTTCTTCCACACGCTTCACCGACCGCACTTGTACTATTCACTTCCGTATTTTACACGATTCTCGTAATATTCATCGGGTCGGACTTATGGCCTGATGAATATCACGAGAATCACAAGGTCTTGACTTTTTTTTATTGCGTGATTTAAGTGATGATGTGGTCGAAAATAAAGCACGCTTACCTAGCAGTAACCTATTCATTCTTGACTTAAAGACCCCCAGGTTATAGCTATCACTCCGGGTTGCGGAAATGTACTAACAAGATACCGCGGCCCCGGAACTTACGGGGAGCTGAAGAAACAGGGTGGGTTTTTTGTCAGTAAAAGTCTGACACTCCCTTCCGCTTATCCCAGAGCGGGAGAAGTTATTCGATGATTTTCCCATCCAGAAAGAAAAATTGCTATAGCTATCAGGAAATACAGACTAGGCATATTAACATGTGTACCGATACGCAGTCTCCACTTAAGAATCTTTCGGGTAATCTGCCCTTTCAAACTATCATTTCTTTTACTGATATAGATGAAAATTTGCATTCACTTTAAATTTGAATGACAATGCGTGGTTAACTAAGTTACGTCATTTTAAATCCAATATGGCGGAGGCCCAAGATTGCGGACAAGTTATTTTTTGTGCCCTGCCATGATAATACGAGGAACATATGAAAGGGTTTGCTGAGAAGTATAAGAAAATAATAATAAAAAGCTGGTTTTGTAAAATATATTCGTGCTTTTAATCTATTGATTATGGGAATATGTGAGCTTTTTGGTTTTTATTAGGGTTCCGTAGCCAAATGGCAAAAAACGGAACCCTTATAGTTTCGTCATGTCTGTCTGTCTGTCCGCCGGTCCGTCCGTATGTCACAGCCATTTTATTCCGAAACTATTAAGACTATACATATGAAACTTGGTAGGTAGATGTATTCTATAAACCGCTTTCCGACTTTTAGAAAAAAAATTAAAAATATTTAAAATAAGGGCTCCCCATACATGGAACTAAAACGGAAAATATTTTTTTTCATGAAACCTACGCGTGTGTGATATTTATAGACAGGTCTTTAAAAATGACATTGAGGTTTCTTAAACCACTTTTTCATAAAGTTAATCGTTTAAAAGATATACGCTTCCAAAGTGGTAAAATGTGTGTTCTCCCCCTCTAACTTCTATAATAATGGAGTGAAAAATCTAAAAAAATATATGTCTGTAGATCTTAATGTAAACTTTCAACCAAAATTACTTTGAACGAGATCGGGTCGGCGGTTTTTGAGATATAGCATATTTTCTAAAACCGCAAATATAACTTTGTAATTCATACAAACACTATGAAAAACAGTTATTTGGCATAGTTGTAAAAAATATAAATAACCTAGTTTTAAGAAAAATGTAAGGATTTTTTTGTGAAATAAATATTCATATTATATTATATTATTATAGTTACTACCTAACCTTTCATGGGCGAGTCTGACTCGCACTTGGCCAATTTTTGATATTAGGCTCGCGTTTGACTACCATCTCACTTGATGGTATGCGATGATGTGGTCGAAGATAAAGCACGCTTACCTAAATTTTTGCTCCTTAGCTGGTGATAACATTAAATTTTTTCGATAATTCGGTTTGCAAAAAAGCTGCAGCTACCCAGTCGTTTATTTATCATAATAATAATTCAAATAAAATCAAAATACTAGTACAATAAATAAAATACTCTAAATAATATGCCACCGAAACAAATGAAACGCGCCCTCTGGCATTTAATAAACTTCGACCTCACATGTGTCGATACGTAAACTTTACAACAAATGTCTGTGTCGCAGGCAATGTACGGAGCCGGTGCATTGAGGAACTTCCTAATTATGTGGAACTTCAACAATTAGTGTTCGGAGCGAGAGAGCTGATAACATCGTTTGCTATGTCTCAGGTAGTTGGTAAGTACAGTTGTTATCGTTTTGTTAGTGGATGAGTTTCGTTGTTCCGATGGTTTGGTGATAATATTGTGGTTGATGGAATGGTGGATGAGTATAATATGTATGTATGTTTATTTTAGGTATATACAGAGTGTGGCGGAAATAATGGATATCCCTATAACTTCCGGTAGGCCAGATAATGTTCTATCATATATCCCAATTTCAAACTAAGGTTGTCTCATGCATTTCAAAGTTATTATTATTATTTATTTTCGAAAATACTGTACCCATTTTTACAAATTCAGCTGCCGTTTCAACATGTAACGGAGTTTTTTATTCTGTTTTTTTTGCGTTCTTATTCTGAATGTTTGTATAATCACACGCGTATGAAGATTTTTTATTTCACTCTAAGATGATTTCAGAAAAATACCTAATACTTAATTTTTAGTTTTTTTTTTTAAATTAAAACCTGTGACTTTGACTCCATAACCTGAAAAAAAATGTTTGGCACAGTTGTGGCCCATTATTTTAAAAAGTTGTCCATATCATGCGGATTCTAAAGTGGTTTCTGAAATCATTTTAGAGTTTTAGAGTGTTTTTTACGTGATAAAGTCCACGGGAGCGAATTCTCGCGTCACTGCTAATTGTAAATAAAAATCAATAAATTTTTCAATCAATTAGTGATTAATATATAATAGGTATATTAATAATAAATTTTTCAGAGTGACCTTATTGCCACATCTGCTTCGGCTGCAGAGCGTGCGCGCCTGCTGGCTGTGGGTGAATGGGAGTCGGGTCTCTGGCTTCACGCACTACCGTCATCGAACATAGGCACCTTGTTCGATGATACTACATTCCGCCTCGCTGCTTCCCTTCGATTAGGTGCTCCCTGTTGTTCTGCTCATCGCTACCATTGCGACGAAGTTGTCAACAGCCTCGGTCACCACGGCCTTTCATGCGGCCGCAGTGCGGGTCACATAGCACGGCACGCGAATATTAACGACATTATCGGACGAGTTCTTGTCACTGTCGGCGTTCCAGCTGTATTAGAACCCAATGGCCTGGCACGCGACGATGGCAAAAGACCGGACGGCATGTCTTTATTTCCTTGGAAGATGGGTAGGCCTTTAGTGTGGGACGCAACTTGTGTCGATACTCTTGCGCCATCCCATCTTCCTAGCTCGTCTTGCTGTGCTGGCGCTGCCGCTGCGGCTGCTGAAAACCTCAAGTGGCGGAAATATAATAACCTTGTTGGTAGTTATATTTTCGAGCCGTTTGGGGTTGAAACCTTGGAGTCGTGGGGTCCGAGTGCTCACAGATTATTTAAAGATCTATCCAAATGCCTAGTTGACACTTCGCGTGACCCAAAGGCTGGCTTTTACCTTGGACAGAGGTTAAGCATTGCCATACAACGTGGCAATGCCGCCAGTCTTTTGGGCACATTACCAGTGGACAGCGATGCGCACGAATTTCTGGATGCCATATTTTAGTTTATTTTTAGATGTATATAAGTTAATTTAGGGTTTTTATTTAAGTCTATAAAGTGTTAAAAATGTATGTTAAAAACAATAATATAGTATATGATAATGATATCAATTAATGTTTGTATGTTTGTCGTCTATGAGTTCTTGACCAGATTGTGGTGCAACTTCGGCAGCATGTTCTAGGGATACACAAATTGGTAGTTGGAACGAAATCACAAGAAATAAAAACATTAAGTGATTTACGTTGAATTGCAAAGTGTACAGTACAGTAAAATGCCGGATTTTTTTTTTATAAATTGATTTTTTATATTTGAATATGCAAATAACAGGATAATTTAAACAATTTGTTCAATTAAAAAGTTCCAGTGTTGTATATACCTAATATTTTTAAGTAATATATTAATTTGCTAGAAAAACTACTTTGTGCTCCATACAATGTGGGAGATTGTGCGATATCCCAAACTTTATTAGTTCCAGTGACATTCAAAAACCCCTGATTTCCTTAACTGCCAGCAACTGCCAAACAAACCCGGTAGTCGACCCATTGTACATTTATAATGAAAGTTTTCCTGCGACACAGTTCCCAGTCTTATTTGCTTACGTAATTAGTGCTTGAAGCTGCGAGTGTAGGATCGTATGGAGCGGGCCTTCTAGTTAGTGTGTTAGTGAAAATGGAGGCGAATAAATCGACCGATATAACTACTGTCAGATTAACTGTTTAGATTAATATACAAGATTATAGATTTATATAAGCGTCAATAGCCTAATGGCTAAGCTGTAGTCCGACAGCTTGATCGAGAGGTCGCGGATTCGAACCCCACGCTTTACGCTACTGCCGTTAACCCACTCTAGACATAAGCATGTTTAGCTGTTTTGAGGGGTTCACAAGATTGCTGATATGCGAGAGGGAATGTGATGCTGTCGCCTCCTTCTGCGAAGCAGCCATGCTAGCGAAGGAGGGGGCCGAACGGGCGAGGGAGAGGCAACTCTCTTCCTCACGCCCCAGCCGCCGCCGCGGGAGACGCCCCGGGAATCAGGGATCGCGGGCGGATCTCCGGCCACAGTAGGCGTGGGCTCGCGGACGGCGAGCAGGTGTAGCTCACCGTCCGGTAAGGACCAGGCCCGAGTCGACGGCGCGTTGTGTTCCACGCGCGCCTCAAAGAGCTGTCAGCACCAGTGATGGGGCCCCATAAGGCCATTGCCCACTGTGGTTGCGGTAAGTAAAGGCAGCTGAAGGAACTTTTTAGTCAGTAGACTTTTTAGTCAGCAGAAGTCTGACACTCCCTTCCACTTAACCCAGAGTGGGAGAAGTCATTCGATTCTATACCCGACCAGAAACAAAAACCCATAGCTGGAGGAGTTGTTTAATGAAAGTGAAAAAGCGTCAATATCCTAGTGGCTAATATGTTTAATTTGTGATAGACAGGTCTCAGGTTCGAACCGCATCCTTTTTTACTATTGCTGTGAACTCATTCTAGACAACAGCATATTTAGCTTAGTTGGAGAGGTTAAAAAGATTGCTAGTAATGTGAATTTTACCCACATTGCTAAAAAAAAGATTTTGTCTTAGTTTTGGTTAGTGTTTGTCGCAAATGTTCGGAAGTCTAGAACAGTGGATTCCTAGCATTTCTGGAGTACACGACTGTGGACTGACTTGACGAATATGTCTACCAAGCAGGTGGGTAATAGAGGCAGGAATCTATTTGCCTTCGATGGTAATCAAAAACTGACTAAAAGGTTTCAATAAGCACAACAAATGTTAATCCCATTTTAAAATAATACCTTTCTGGCAATATTTGTCCATGCATAAATTATATTTTTTGTATTGTTAACTTTATAACATCACTAAATGGTGGTACCATTATCGGCGTGCGAATATTATATTTCCCGAACGAATGTTAAGTTAATCCTTTTGTACGATTTACATGCTGTCCAAGTTCATGTAGCTTGTTGAATATTAAATATTTATGTACTTTTATTTTTGTGGAACACTGATTAAAATCTGGCTGCAACTTTGAGAATCATTTTTTTTTATTCAGTCTGAGTCCACTCTCGACTTCGATCTCGCCTGATGGTAAGCGATAGATGAGGTCTACGATGGAACGAGTGAGCCCAGAAGATGCGTGTTCACACATGCTTTAAAGGCTGAAAGGTCATAATTGGCAGGGAACACAGAAGTCAATCGATCCTGCCACACTATTCCCAAACAGTGTAGTTCCTGAGATCCAGAGTCAACGGTGCCCACCACTAAAACATCTTCATAGGACTGACACCATCTGCGCGTTATAAAAGTCCCTAAAAATATAAAGAAAAAAAGATCGTCGAGTCAATAAAACATGATAGGTCCTCTAGAAACGATTACAGTGTTGTAGATCATGCAATTAAAGTAATCAGAAAAGAACCTACCTATCCTTGAAAGATGAAAATACCTTTTGGTATTTTCATCTGTAAATCAAGCATTTTTGGGGAATCCGGCGGCAATTTGGGGATATTTCTTATATATTTTTACTGTGTCAATTCTCAGTCTAGTGTTTATTTGAGTGTCCTTTTTGATAAAAATAGCGTTTTAACCAAATCTTTTTACCATAACAGAGACATGAAACAAAATATGTGGCATCATTTTTATTGTAAGCTCTGTTCTACTCGCTGCTGGGTATAATTTTTACACGCGATCATCTGGCGGTTTTTCGGCCAATAATTTTTCAACCGCCTCATTTAGTGAGGGCTCTACTCCCCTTACCATCACCATGTTTTGCGAAGTATCATGGGCTAGTTCTGTGTCGTATTTCTAAGTTGCGAACTCGGTCTTTCAGGCAAAGGCCTGATATATGGCACTCACCATAGCCCTTTGAGCGACTTTTTAACCGACTTCAAAAAAGGAGGTTCTGTATTCGATCAGCATGTATGTATGTATCTATTTATGTATGTATGTTTGTATATCCGCGATTTTCTCAGAAACTACTGTTCCGATTTCGATCGCTGTTTGAAAGCGTATTTTACAAGGAAGGTTTTAGTATATAACACATCAGGTTCTGATGAAGACCTTCGGAGATAAGTGATGGAACTTTTCAATTTAAAACAGCAAATCTCCCGCGATTGCTGCCCTCGTACATCTATGTACTGTTTAGCATAATTAGCCTATTAATATCACCATAGCTGAGGCACAGACCTGAATCACGTCTAAAATATGGTTTAAGTGGGTAAAAAAGATAATTACAGCAAACTCTCTTTTTAAAAAGTTAGTCCGAACTGTTCGTAATGAAATGCGTGTATTTTGAAGTTAATTAACTTTTATTATATTAAATAAAAGAGCACAACGTGCGCCATGACCCAGACAAATTTTCTCAGTGCAAAAACAATGTTGCCAACTTAATAACTAGAGATTTACCAAAGATAATAAAAGGACGAATAATCAACTAAAATTACTAAATTAAACTATATAAACAAAAATGATTAGCTAAATAAGTATTCTATATGTTCATGTGGACTTGAACATAGTTGGGCCAGGCCAAGAATCATAACTGCAATGAACACAATAGTTAAGATTAATTTGAATTTAACAATGATAGAAAATAACATTGTTAATTAATAGGTAGCGGACATAACTTTGAGACACTCCTTCTATAAATCTTATCATTAAACTTTACATCAGCCACTCTAACACATTTATCATTTCCTGGATATACTTTTATTATCCTAGCAATAGGCCACACTAATGGTGACGTATTCAAATGCTTTACCAAAACAATATCACCTTCCTTCATATTTGGTGATTCATGTTTCCACTTGGGACGACTTTGCAGCTGAGTCAAGTAATCATTTGACCAGGTTTTCCAGAAGTCTTGCTTAAGCTTGGTTACCACCTTCCAAAATCGTAGACGATTTATAGGGACTTCTGTCAAATCAACCTCAGGATAGCTGCACAAAGCCGTGCCAATCACAAAATGACCAGGAGATAAATACTTGCCTTCATTTGGGTTTAGTGAGAGCAGAGGTCGAGAATTCAAAACACCTTCTATTTGCACCACAACTGTGTTAAATTCCTCATAGGTCAAACTTAAGGTGCCTACTACTCTTTTAAGGTGGTGTTTTACACTCTTTACTCCCGCTTCCCACAATCCACCAAACTCCGGTGAGTAACTAGGAATAAATACAAAGGTAATATAACTATTTTTACAAAAATTATGCACTGAGTCTCTATGAGACTTTGAGTTTTGTAACTCATATAAATCTTTAAGTTGATTTTGTGCACCCTTAAATGTCTTTGCGTTATCGCAAAAAACTTTTGTAGGCATGCCTCTTCTGGAGATAAAACGGTTGAAACATGCCAAAAAATTCTCAGTAGTGAGATCTGATACCACTTCCACATGGATGGCCTTAGTAGCAAAGCAGACAAAGAGGGCAATATACCCCTTCGTTACGAGTGGTTTACGGATTCTACCAACCTTGATATTAAAAGGGCCACAAAAGTCAATACCCACATGCTGAAAGGGTCTAGTAGCAGTAATTCTTTCAGCTGGTAGTGAACCCATAAGCTGCCTTGCAGTCTCAGCCTTCAAACGCGCACATATTAAACATTTATGCAATACCTTTTTGACCTCTCTAATGCCACTAATGATCCAATACTTCTGCGAGAGGGAACTAAGGACAAGTCTGGGACCAGCATGCAATAATCTGAGATGTTCTCTCTTAATTAATAAAGAAGTTATATGGCAATTTTTTGGAAGAATTAAGGGGTGCATTTTATCATGTGGTATATCTGCATTAAGCAACCTGCCACCCACGCGAAGTAATCCATGTGCGTCTATGAAAGGGTGTAAACTTGCAAGAGTAGTTTTCTTTTCCAGTTTAAAATCTTCAGCAAAGTGCTGTTTCTGTACACAACGAATTATAATTAAAAGAGCATCTTGCAATTCTTTAGGTGACAGATTTGAGTCAATAGCCTCTTTTTTATTTTTTAAAGTATTATTATAAAATCTATATATGTATGACACAATATCTACAATTTTATTTAAATCAGAGAATTTTTCAAAAATCTCCAATATGTAGGACTGCTCTACTTTTTGCAAGAAGCAAGAAATTTCCTCTTCATCAATTTCTGTACTACTTATATTATTTAATATTTGTTCTTCGTGACAGAAATCGGCCTTAGACAAATATTGTGGACCATGCCACCATAGAGCGTGATTTTGCAATTTTTGCGGATCTATTCCCCTTGAGAGTATGTCAGCTGGATTATCAGAAGACCTAACATGGAACCAAGAAGATTTTTGTGTAAGTTCAGCAATTTGTCGTACTCTGTTTTGAACATAAACATTATATTTTAATTTTTCGGCCTGTATCCAAGCTAGTACAATTTGGGAATCACTATAGAGATAAACTGAGAGATTAAATCTAGATGCAAGTACTCTACCGACTCTACTTGCCAACTGTGCTAGCAATAATGCACTATTTAGTTCCAACTGAGGTATTGTTAATTTTTTAGCTACAGGAGCAACGCGCGATTTTGAGCACAGTAAATTAGTCTCTACTTTTCCATTTTCATATAAAACTCTTAAATAAATACAGCAGCCAAAGGCTTTCTGTGAAGCATCAGCATAACCAACTAACTGAACCAATACTAAATTATGACTTTTTATAGATCTGAGGACTGTAATTTTGCCCATAAGTTTTAAATTTGCAAGAAAATTTCTCCATGGTAATAATTGTTTAGTAGGTAAAGTAGAGTCCCACTCTATTTTTAAAAGCCATAACTCCTGCATTATTAACTTGGCCACTACTATAATAGGCCCAATAAGACCCAAAGGGTCAAAAATTTTACCAATATAACTAAGTACCTTTCTCTTAGTATTTAAAGTTTCTTCCTCACACTGTGGGGATTGAAAAGTAAAATTATCTAAAACGACATCATATTTTAGACCAAGTGTTTTAACAACCTTATCTGTATTAAGATTAACTTCATCAAAGTATTGACGTTGAACTGGAATGTCTTTGAGAACAGAAGAATGGTTTGAACACCATTTATGCAAATTGAAATTGCCTAATCTAAGCAACTCTATCAACTGAGTTTTTAGCAGGTGTAGCTCTTCTACATTATCACAACCAGAAATGACATCGTCCACATAAGTGCTAGAAATGATAACATTAGCCGCTAGAGGGTATTGCTCCTTATATCTATTGGCAAGCTCTAATAAGCACCGAGTGGCCAAAAAGGTAGACGACTTTAGCCCATATGTGATGGTCTGCAATTGCAAGCACCTGATTGGTTTGCTGGGGTGATCTCTCCAGAGAATGTTCTGCAGGGTGGTATAGTTTTTATTAATAAAAACACACCTGAACATCTTCTCTATGTCACAAATTAAGGTGAACAAATATGTTCGGAATAGAAGTAGTATATCGAAAAGCTCACCCTGTACCACAGGCCCATTCAGCATTACATCATTTAATGAAGTATTGTTCTTACTCTTCATACTTCCGTCAAAAACCACTCGCAACTTAGTGGTCTTGCTCTCCTCATTAAAGACAGCATGGTGAGCTAAAAAATAAACAGAGCCACAGTCAATATCATATAAACTTATATCAATTTCAATTGCATGTCCCATCGCAACATACTGATCTATAAATTCTTTGTATTTCTCCAATAACATAGGATGTTGTTTAAATTTGCGTTCTAGATACCAAAATCTTTGAAGGGCAATAGAAAAAGAATTTCCAAGCTCTAATTGTTCCTTGGAACAGATAAGTGGCATATCAACATGAAATGTATTATTTTCAAGGCATACAGACTGTTGAAAGATAGTTTCTGATCTTTGACACTCATCTGCACACTTATCGACAGGTTCAGGTAACTTCTCAGTAAGCCAAAATTTTTCCATCACCTGTTCTAATTTTAAATTATCACTTATAACAAAATTTGATACCAGGTTATTACATACCATTTGTTTGTTGCATTCTCCTATTGTGCCAGCAATAACATATCCAAATACAGTGTTTTGGAGTACAGGACCATTTGGAATCTTCATACAACCATTTAACAAGGAGTTAAAATATATTTCAGCACCCAATAAGATTGAGATTTCTGAAGGGATATTGAAGTCACTGTCTGATAATTGAATATTTTTAGGAATCTTTAATTTAGAAATATCAACAAATTGTTGAGGCAAAGGTGTAGTAATAGAATCAACAACATAACAAGTTACATTGAATTTAACATCGTCAAATTGACATGAATTTATGTTAAAATTAACAGTTTGATTAATTTTTGAAGAATTATTGCCGATCCCAATAATATTGGTAACCTGCTGAGTAGGAATCATATTTAACTTTTCAACAACTGATTTAGTTACAAAGGAACCTTGACTGCCACTGTCAAGCAATGCTCTAACTTTAAAATCATGACCATATCTGTCAATAATTTTTACCATTACAGTAGGCAGCATAACATTACAGGTTGTAACTTGAGAATTTGAACAAAGTGAGACTGGAGTCTCTGGCTGGTCATCACAATGTAAAAGTGTATTGTGTGATTTTTTACAAATTCTACATTTAAATTTATACTTACAAACATTGTCAGCATGACTTTTCAAACAGAGGGAACATAGTTTTTTATCTTTAACAAAAGTCAGTCGAGCATCTATAGGGATCATTTTAAATTGTGGGCAATTAAAAATTGCATGTTCTTTTTTACTGCAAAAGGAACACACTAAACCAGTGGGGACAGCTAAATTAGATACACGTGTCACAGACTTACCTTTATTTTCATTATTAACTTTATGAGGGTTACTTTCCTCCAATGCTGTTGCACGTTTTTCAAGAAAAGATAAAAAGTCTGTCATTGTTGGTAATGTTTCTGGATTGCGGTCAAGTTGAAAAGCGCGATATGTGTATGGATCAATCTTTCTACAAAGCACACAAATCAAAAGTCGATCCCACTCATTGACTGGTTCGTTTAAATTTTTCAATGCATGCAACTGTTGCTGAATATTGGAAACAAATGTCCTTATAGATGCAGCTGTGCCCTTAGGCATTGATGGGATATCCAGAAGTAGGTAGATATGATTACAAATTAATCTTGACTTATTGTCATATCGTTTATTTAATAATTCTAAAGCCTCTGTGTAGGACTTATTTGTGAGAGGCAGGTTCACAATTACAGATAAGGCCTCATCTAATAAATATTTTCTTAAATAAAATAACTTCTGAACATCCGACAATGTTGTGTTGTTATCAATGACAGCAATAAACAACTCATAGAATGGTTTAAATTTAGTGTAGTCTTTCCCATCAAAAGTAGGAATGTCAATGTTAGGTAATTTTGAAGAACTGACATATCCAGTCTGGGAGGGCTCTGAATCTGACTTGTTACGTGATTTTATATTTTCATTTAGAATGGCAAGAGTTGCATAAAACTTTTCTTCAAATGCACCAACATCTTCAGAGTCCTCAGGATCTAAGCTCAAAATATCTAATTGTACACTTTCGTATTGATTAAAAACAGAATTTAATTTATCCTTGCGGGCTTCTAACATATCAATTGTTGCTGAACTTATAATAGTTGGATCACTGGCAAAGTTTTCCATTCGTGTTAATGTTCCTTTGTACTGCGAACGCGTAATTTTTAGTTTCTTTAGCTCGGCCATTGCAACGCAACACAAATTCACTGTATGCTTTAACACTAGGTCACTATCACCTTTAATTAATGCACTTTTGAAGTGCTTTATGCAACTTTTCGTTGTTGTTTGTGAACTTTGTTTACTTCGTAAACTTGAAAAATTGACAATGTCAATCTGACAGTTCGTTGGCGGGATGTCAAACTTTTTCTTTGAGTAGGTATTACTTATTCAATGGAAGTACCTACCTCCGAACGGTAAAAAATTTAGGTTTTCTTGAATTTTACCACCTTGATGATGAAAATCGCTCACAATTGGCGATTTTAGGTTGATGGAGGCTGGAATTGATGCAAAGTCGGGATTTTTACCCAAACTATGAGCAGGGTGAGGCTCCGCGGGGGCAACGCGGCCCGAACAAAACCACCACGCACACGGTGCAAGACGAAAAAACTTCACCAAAGGCACTGAAGTTACTTCACCACTAATTCGAAGGACCACTACGCATGTTCGTAATGAAATGCGTGTATTTTGAAGTTAATTAACTTTTATTATATTAAATAAAAGAGCACAACGTGCGCCATGACCCAGACAAATTTTCTCAGTGCAAAAACAATGTTGCCAACTTAATAACTAGAGATTTACCAAAGATAATAAAAGGACGAATAATCAACTAAAATTACTAAATTAAACTATATAAACAAAAATGATTAGCTAAATAAGTATTCTATATGTTCATGTGGACTTGAACACGAACGGTATGTAGGTATCTCAAGTAACACAAAAAATGATACACTAAAAAGCATAAAATAAAAACTTTTTACAAAAAATTGAACTGACTTCAAAACTTACAAACTTGCACTACAACTTCAGCCATGTGAGTAGATAACTAGCCCTTATTTTTAACAGAATTAGACATCCAATAAAACAATATTTAAGGTTATTTCTCTCTTTGTAGTGCAAATCTTTTTTGTTAGTTCTGAAGTCAGTTCAATTTTTTAACCGACTTCTAAAAAAGGAGGAGGTTCTCAATTCGGTTGTCTGTTTGTTTTTTTTTTTTGTTATGTTTGTTCGGGCATACCTCCGTCGCTGGTCAACCGATTTGAAAAAATATTTTTTTGTTGGAAAGGGTATACTTTCCAAATGGTCCCATGAAAATTTTATCGAAATCGGACAAGCCGTTTCTGAAAAATAGACAAAAGTCTGAAAAAAAAATTTACATTGACGATCTTTTCGTTTACTCTGCTGGTGAAGGTGATAAGTAGTTGACATTTTGGCTTTTGTAACTAGACTAATTACAAACTGACCCACTAAAAAGCGCAAAATAAAAACTTTTTTGCAAAAAAATAAAACCGACTTCCATATTAAAACACTACAAAGCCAAAAATAATTTTAATTTCGGAAGGCGGTGTGAAAAAATAGAAAATACAAACCAATAACACCGACTACCGAACTTAAAATTATTTTTGGCTTTGTAGTGTTTTAATATGGAAGTTGGTTTTATTTTTTTGCAAAAAAGTTTTTTGTAAAAATAGTTTTTACCTAGTATACACGGTTCAGTAAAAACATGCGTAGTGACGTAGTGACTATAGAAGTCGAAAAGTCCGGACTTGTCCGCATATCCAACTCAGTAAATAATGATGATTTGGTAGAATAAAGTTTACAAATCGGCTTTAAGAATGTGGCAGCCCTGAAGGGGATTACAGGGTTTGCTGATCACCCGTAAGCCTTTAGTTACACCGATATGCTGTTAACCAACACCGAGAAGCGTAAGTTTGTGTGCAAACACTCACAACACATGTTTCTGCGCCTGTGTGCAATGATAACAGATATTGGGAAGTGTATGTGGGTGTAAGTAGTGGGGGTGTGTGTATGTGTAATTGGATTTTAGTGTAAGTAATCGTGTTCTGTTTATTTCGCTTTGATTGGTTTGTATAGCGAATAATGGGTAGTTGTTTCTTGTTACATAGGTCTTGATCTTGAATATCAATTAATCGGTTAATTTCTTCAAACCATACATAGATAAAGAAAACCTCAATATCACTTTCTAAAAACTCAGGATTAAAACAGAAGTCTCAGTATCTTATTACCAAATGTTTATTTTAATTTAAACAGCAGATTAAACTCAATAAGGTAGTTTCTAAAAAAAACGGGTTGCACTCCGGGAGTGCCGGCAGAAGTGAAAACTTGAATATTAACGTTGTGCATTTTTGATATGTTGGAATGTTTTTTTTTTTTTTTTTTAACGTGGTAAACTCATCAGATAAGTCCTCCCACCCCGGGCAGGGCATTATGGTGGAAGGGTCCGGCATGGCTAGCCAGGGTGGGAGGGACTGTCAGACTTTTACTGACTAAAATCCACGGTGTTCCTTCAATAACCCTTTACGTACCGGGGTCACGGTAATGGGATAAGTCCCACGACCCCGGCAGGCTTCGGCCCTCTGCAGAGGGGGCCTCGTCATGTTGCTGACGCTCTTTGAGGCGCGCGTGGAACACAACGCGCCGTCGACCCGGGCATGGTCCATGGTCGGATAGCGAGTTGCCCTTCGCTGTCCGCATGCCCGCGCCTACGGTGGCCGGAGATCGTCGGCCGACGTCCGACGCCGTGGGCGTCTACCACTGCGGCTGGGCTGGAGTGAGGACGCCATCCTCTCCCTCACGCGGCCCGCCTCCTCCTTCGATAGCATGATTGCTTCGCAGAAGGAGGTGACCGCTTCCCACTCCCTCTCGCCCCGCAGCATGGCCTCGATTAATGCCCGGCGCGAGAGGTCTCCGCCTATCGCCGCCGTGAGGACACGTCGGTGCTCTGCCCAGGCGGGGCAGTCTTGCACCGTGTGCTCTACGGTGTCCTCAGGGCGACATTTTGGAATGGTTAGGGAATAATTTTGCACGAATTGCTTTAATTATCAATATAAAAGTACTATCATTTATGTGGTAGAATACAATATTTATTTATTGCGCTATCGTACACAAACATGACAATTTATATTGCATTAAAAAGTTTATCTCTTTCAATCACGACGCCATCTAGACAGTTTTCTTATAACGATTGTAACGAAGTAATTGATGCACGCTTGTAGCTTTGACTGTGGCAAACAAAGTCATTTGGGGCTGTATTAGTTTCAATAAAGTCACATAGATGTCACTGTAGTAAAAAGTGCCCATCTTACGAATTTTCGATCAGGGTCACGTGACCCTGACACGAGTTTCACATCTTTTAGACATTACAAAAAAGTACACAGCGCCGCTAAAGAAGTTTTCACTTCAAAAATCACATAAATAAAATAACATAATAATAAAATCAAAAAATGGCAAAATAGTCTTACAAAAACAGCTTAATACGAGAATCCATCAAACATAACGACAACTTATTGAGCTGAACCGGCGAAAAACACCGACCATAAATTATCTATGCACTGTTAACCCACTTAATCACCCCCACAAAATACCCCTTCTCATGAGGAAGATACAACGAAACTAGTGAGATCCCTTTCCTCCCTTGTCCTGAAACTAACACAGTTTGTTACACACGACGACACAAGTGCAAACTGTCTCCGGGCGCATTGAAGTTGACTAAGGTCTTAATTAGCCGCCCAAGTTCGATAGGCTTCTTGTACTAGGTCAGCAGTACCGGGACCATCTTAATTAAAATTTTGCTACATTTTAGCAATGAAGACATGTTTGGACGGTAATTGTTTCAGGTGAGGTAGTGCTTCGTTCTTTTGTTGGCTTTGCAATTTTAGGAAAATTGGCGTTCGTTTTGTCTGTGGTGTATTTTTCGTCGAATAGAGTGAGGTGTGTGGGTTAATTAAGATCTTATCGTTTTTTTTTATATTTCGAGGATTTCTACTTCAACAATGAATTGATATTTCATGCTATATTCGGATGTACAATATAGCAGATTCTACAACCATTTCAAGTACCTGCCAACGTATCTAACAATTCTAATACATCCAATAGGATCAATTATCCTCGACAAGTTTACAATGACGAACTCAGCTCACACTCTGATATTGCATAATCATAATCATAATCATAATTCATTTATTTGCATAAAATGTGGTAGGTAGAGATGTTACAAGAAATTCAGTGCAAGACACATTCTGCCATTTAGAATTGGCGTGCAAATATTTATATACAGAGCTAAACAGCTACAGTACTACACAGTAAGGTTATATAATACTAGTGTAAACTTATAAATAACAATCAAAGTAAAATGTGCTGACTTATAAAATAACACTCGAAAATTAAATGTAAATAACATTTTTTTTTCAAACTAAAATTCTACATAAATTAATTTACAAGGTTTACAAAACTCAAAAGTCATTATAATGCATTCCTGAAATGATAGGATGGACATGACTTTTTGTCAAGAAATTCAGTAATTGAATAGAAACTGTGTGATATCAACCACTTTTTTAAGACCACGCAAAATTTTTTGTAAGGAAGTTCAGTGATCCAATTCGGTAATGAGTTATATATAAGTGGTGCCATATATACGCAGCTGCGTCTGAATAGTTCTATTCTGGGGATAGGGATCTTTAATAAATATTGGGTGACTTTACGCTTGTTTAAGTTGTCTTTAGCTTCAAAAAGAGAATGGTTAGTTTTAACAAATTTTGCGATTTCGTAAATGTATATGCAAGGAACAGTTAGAAGCTTGTGTGATTTAAACACTGGCCTACATGATTCAGTCCAGTCCATGTTAAAGATAGCGCGAATGCATTTTTTTTGAGCTATTAGAATTCGGGAGACTTCAGAGGAATTACCCCATACAATGATGCCATACCGAATTATGGAACATATATATGCGTGATACACCATCATAGCAGTAGCTTTATTAGTCTCATTTTTAACTTTTTTCAGTGCAAATATAAATCGATTAATTTTCATGCATATTTCATCAATGTGTTCTTTCCAGGTAAAGTGTTCATCGCAACATAAATAGAAGGTAATTATTACCGTGTCCCTATGCTTGATGTTCAAAGCCATCCCGCTACGTCTGGAAGCGAGAGCCCTCGCGCTCTTGCACGATGAGCGCTTGAAGGCGCTTCGCCGGGGCGAAACTCCGGTGCCGCGACTTGTTGCCGAGCTCCGATGCAAGATCATGGCGGTATGGGAAGACAACACACACTTGCAACCTAGCGCTGGGCACGCCACGACAACGCCGGTAAGTTCACTATTTGAGGAGTGGCTAACGAGGTGTCATGGCGTCCTCACCTTCCGCCTGACGCCGGTGTTCACCGGACACGGTAATTTTGGGAATTAATTATGTGGGATTCGGTGGGAGGATCCGCCCGGGTGTCACCACTGCGAAGATCGTTTTGAGGACACGGTGGAACACACAGTCAAGGTTTGCCCCGCTTGGACAAGCTCCGCCGTGTCCTCGTAGGGGTGATAGGCGGCGACCTCTCGCTCCCGGCCCTGGTTCAATCCATGGTCCGGAGCCCTCGCTTGGAGGCCTCCTCAGGCATGAGAAGTAGTCACCTCTTTCTGCGAAGCAGTTATGCAAGTGAAGGAGGTAACGGGACGTGCGAGGGAGAGACGGGTCTCAGGGTCCTCATAGCCCTTGCGCCCCAGCCGCCGCAGGAGACGCTCCGGGCGTCGGGAGTCGTAGGGTGATTCCCAGCCACCGTAAGCGTGGGCCTGACGGGCTGCGAGCAATAGTGAGCTCGCTGCCCGACTGAAACCAGGCCCGTGTAGACGGCGCGTCGTGTTCCACGTGCGCCTCAAAATTCCAATTCCTCAAAAGTCAGCAAAATTGTTGGGGCCCACAAAAGGGCCGTTGCCAGCCGAGGTTGCGGAATTGTTGTAAAGAGTTAGCGCGACCTCAGTACACGAAGAGCATATGATGGAACACGGATGGGTTTTAGTCAGTAAAAGTCTGACACACCCTCCCGCTTCGCCTAGATCAGAAGGCAGTCATTGGATGAATTCCCATCCTTAAATAAATTCATGCTACGGGCTTGCGTTGTTTTCAGAACTCTGATTTATATGACAATTCTATAGAAAATTATATATGTATTACTTTTTGTTTTTGTTCAAAGAATAACGTTAAATAATTGTTTCACACACTGAACCAAACTGAAGATAACATTATTTCAAAATGTACTTTTTCACGAGTGTTCAATATCTTATTTCTCGCCATCGGTTTTCATTATAGCTACTAAACCAATACATACATAAATGTATATAGAACAAAGAAAAGGCGGCACCATCTGATTTCCATAAACACATAGCAATCAGTTGTATCGGACAACAGTGGAGCACGGTATGTTAATTTAATCAAATACACTCTTATTACAAAGAGCGTGTAAGATCTAAGCTATCATTTTTTAATTTAAAATCAAATAATCCTCACTGCTAATGAAATAAAAAAAGAAAGAAATAAAGAAAATGATACGATGTTTTATTCCGCTCACAGCTGACTGAGTACTTATCTATAAATTTCTCAATAATAAACACCAACTTTTCGCGAGTTTAGTATTTTTAGCTTAGATCTTTTATTCATTGGTGGGGCACAACTTAGGATTACTAGTCGTAGTCGTAGGTAGACATATTAC
The DNA here is from genome assembly GCA_943138885.2 of Tholera decimalis. Lineage (NCBI taxonomy): Eukaryota > Metazoa > Arthropoda > Insecta > Lepidoptera > Noctuidae > Tholera > Tholera decimalis. The sequence continues at coordinate 31,183,298 of OW964551.2, forward strand.
ATTGTTTTTTTAGCATCATCACTTCCAAGACGGTGAAGGAAAATATGATAAGGACATCCGATGTCGTAGGACCAAAAGTGACTGGATTACGGCCCAGTTCAGAGAATAGGCCTTTATCCAAGCCATGTGTACGTTATAGGTTGATTACGGAATGTTATGTCTTCATCCAAGCAACGTAATTTTGGTAACAATTTAACAGAAATATGTTGTCATATGCCTCCCCTGATTGTTGTCACATCGAACGGTCATGTGAGTCTTGCTTCTATTGGACATGGCATCTATCATAATGACCCGCTTAGCCTTTTTCCAACTTTGTTGCGGTTTGCTTTCATTCTTACCGCAGCTGAGTACTAGTGTTTTACATAGAGCGACTGCCTGTCTGACCTTTACAACCCATTAGCTGGGTAACACAATATCCCTTGGTAAGGCTAAACGTAGTGACTGGCAAAAAACTACAAAACACAGCCGCGACTAACAGTTCAACGTGCTTTTCAAGGCACGGCGAAATCTCGATATTTTAAGGGGATCACCCAACTTTTGGTTTTCTAACCTTCTGGTTGCTTAACCTTGAAAATTGACAAAGGCAGTTGTTTATTTAGGCACGAGATCCGCAGCATCTAACAGGTTCAAATATCATGTTACTGGATAGACCGTCGAAGTCCAGGCGCATTACTTAATGTCCTAATGTCCCCTAGTTGGGGCAGAGGGCGTCTACACGCACCCTTAGTAATAAAATTGGCCAAGTGCGAGTCAGACTCGCCCATGAAGGGTTCCGTAGTAACTATAATAAATATAATTTAATATATTATTTCGAAAAAAAAAACTTAAAAATTTCTTAAAACTAGTTTATTTACTAGTTTTACAACTATGCCAAATAACTTTGTTTTTGATAGTGTTTGTATGAATTACAAAGTTATATTTGCGGTTTTAGAAAATATGCTGTATCTCAAAAACTGCTGACCCAATTTTGTTCAAACCAATTTTGGTTGACAGTTTACATTAAGATCTACAAACATGTTTTTTAGATTTTTCACTCCATTATTATAGTAGTTAGAGGGGGTTAGGTTTTAAAGACCTATCAATAGATACCACACACGCATAGGTTTCATGAAAACAAATATTTTCAGTTCTAGTTCCATATATGGGGACCCCCCTTTATTTTAAATATTATTATGATTTTTTTCTTAAAATCGGAATGCGGTTCACAGAATACATCTACCTATTAAGTTTCACATGTATAGTCTTAATAGTTTCGGAATAAAATGGCTGTGACATACGGACGGACGGACAGACAGACAGTCAGACAGACGGACAGACATATCGAAACTATAAGGGTTCCGTTTTTTGCCATTTGGCTACGGAACCCTAATAAGGGCACAACTCAAAAAGGTAGATTTTTGGAGAAATCGCGTTTAAAGATTCTGGATTCCTACATTATAGATATTTTTTCATATAACATGCTTATTATTTAAGTTAGCCAACCGGTATAGTTAGTTAACCGGTAGCGAATTTCATTTTGTGCTCTTAGCATTTAAAACCTCTGTTTGCAAAAATTTTGACTTGATTCCTTATATTACTGAGGGTGCGTACAGTGCTCTGCCATTGCGTTCTGTCTTGGGCTACGCGCTTCACCTCGGGCACGTCAACCCTATGTTCTTTAACTCCGCCGCTACCGAACGTTTCCAAGTAAGCTTAGGACGGCCACGTTTCCGTTTCCCCTGTGGGGTCCACTCTAGAACTTGTCTAGGGACGTAGCTGGGACTTCCTCAGAGAGTGTGGCTAATCCAAGAACACTTGCGTCGATCGATCTGCTGTATACAGGCGCATTACTCTTTCGATATAGTCCTTCATTGAAGTAAAACAGGCGTGTACGTCTCATTTCCATAAACACAGCTACTTCGTGGTATCGGACAGGGGTGGGCGTATTGTGTAACCAGCTTATGTAAAGCTTATTGCGCCTAGGGACTGTACTTATGGATTTTATAGTATGCCAACAAATCCCCTATGAGCTGAGTAACAAGACAGATAAGAATAAATTGCCAGGAACGTGGAAATTGAGGTTCAAGTAATTTATGAAATTCCATTTGAAGGTGGCGCTCGTTAAGTGCATTTGTAAGGTTTTGGGGGAGTTTTTTTCCCAGCCGTGGGACTGCTGCCCACTCCTAAAGATTTCGTCTGAGGTTATATCATCTATCAAAAGCCTGCCATAACTTTTTAATGCTACCAGCCAATAGATGTTTGGTCAGAAAGGGTAACATCGTTAAGAGTAGAAGACTGGAGGTGACTTTTAAAAGAAAAAAAACACTCGATGTTGCTTCGTTTCAGTTATCCTTTTAGTAAATATGCCTGTTCGATTATGGCAGTCATTCATAGCTTAGCATCATTCAAACCCGCACTGAGTTTTAACACCAGTAGGCAAGTACAAAATGATTGTTGTGAGAATCGAACCCGCGACACACAGCGCAAAAGCCAATCGCTAAACCACTGCGCCAACTTTTTCACCTACCTTTGGATGATTTGTAATCGTGTATATTATACAGAATTGTGTGTTTTAAATCATTTAGTTTTTGAAATAAAAGATGGCCAAAGAAAAAATGGATGGATTGTGTGAGGATTGATATTGTTAAGAGTTGGGGTTCGGGATAGAAAGAATTTACACCAGTTAAACCTAAATTAACACTTTACATATTCCCACTGAAATATTTGTCACTTAACACTTACATCGCACTGAAATTCACTTGTTTTTCTTTCACTAGTTTCGATGATATCGCCTCGTATCTTCTAATAAAACTGCCGTCTGCGTTCCTTTGCGATCTATTTATACCCCGATCTATGTGTTCTAGAACATTCTTGTACAATCGACTCACTGCCTATACTGCCAAGAATGTTCTAGAAGCTACTCGAGATACTAAGTACTCACCGCCAGGTGACGTTAGTGTCTCGAATGTACTAGAAGTCGGTCGAAGTTTCTCGATATACTCAGTACTGCTACTCGCCGCCAGGTGGCTATAGTGTCTCGAACATTCTAGATTTCGGTCGAAGTTTCTCGACGTACTTCACTAAGCGACTGGCGTAACATTATGAAAGAAAAAGTAGTAAATGATGCTGTGATGTCTGACAGGGGAGGGGTAAATGGAAAATGGTGTTTGTCTTTTTAATTGTCCAAGTCTTTTGTTAGTGAAAAACAGGCAGTATATTTTCATAGAATCCTCCATCCTTTAGATCTGTATGTATGCATCTCCGTACCTTATCAAAGGTTACGTAAGCGGTTATAGCCGGTAATCTAGTCGTGTTACCTAACATGGGTTATGTCGTTTCTGACCGTAATACTGGGGTTGTGAGAGCTTTACTTTCGGTATGAAGCTGTTTATAAATTAATTCTATAATTAGGAAGAGGAGCTCGTGCCTAAATAATAACAGCCTCAAAGGTCGATCTCTGAGGTTAAGCAACATTTACAGAGGTCAGTCCGAGGATTAGTGACCATCTTAACGCGTCAAGATCTCTCTATCTTTTGTATCTCGCAAAGCAAGCTAAGATGTTAAAAATAGTTGTCATTTGTTTATGTTCGGCGATCGCTATGGGTAGTTAGAAGCACGGAATAGATGAATAAGGTTGGAATGGTAATGTGGGCGTGGCGAGCGCGCCACATATGATTCGGAAATACTTCGGCCGCCGTGTTGTACAATTATAACCTGTAAAACAATAAGTTAGATCGCAAGTATAGAGCGAGGAGGTATATCTTTCCATCGGTAAGTCAAAAATAACATTTAATTTCAATTTTATTTGTAAAAAAACATAAAAATATTCTGATCACTATGAAATTCCAAACATTAACAACATTATTGCAACATGTTACAAAAAATATACATTGCCCGATGTGTACTCGCTAAATCAACGCAATGACCAAGTCCGCTTACCATGTACTGCATGCGTTGCGTCCTCAACACTTCAACCATTGACGTTTCGTCCTTTGCCCTGATTGGCTGTGATGCACGGCGCATGTTTATCGACAGTGAGTTACAATCAGAAGCAAGCTCTTGATTTAAGTGTATGTAATTTATTTGTGTGCGTAATTCGCATACGTAACGGGCCTCTTGCTTGTAGTGGAGCTAAAGAGTGGGAGACAAGCGGCGACACGCGTTCTCATACAATGAAATATTTCCTTTCTAAACTCTTTTATCTGTTCTGTGGTTCGAAGCCTTAGAATCTGATACCAGTCAAGGGGTGTCGCCCAGGTACAGGGTTGTGGTAAGATAGGCAGTTGCTCTATGTAAAACAATAGTACTCCGCTACATCCGGTAATACTGGAAGTCGATCCCAACATAGTTGTGAAAAGACTAAGCAGATGATGAACTCGAAAACTTAGTTTTACCCGCGGCTACGCTCCCTACCCTATAGAATAGCATAGAATAGAACCTTTTTGTTTCGAACAACAAAATCCATAAAATTTTAGTAACTCCATCTCCCTTTCACTACCGGTCTACCAGACGCACGGCTGGATACCATCCACACTTGGTTGATATACTGTCTTGTCGTACCAAGCGCCACATTTATTGTGCGCACTTCGAAGCTGTGGAATTCTCTGCCGGCTTCTATGTTCCCTGCCACTTATGACCTTGCAGCCTTTAAAGCAAGAGTAAACAGGCATCTTCTGGGCTCGCTCGTACCATCGTAGACCTCGTTTATCACTGACCATCAGACGAGATTTAGGTCAAGAGTGAGCTCATTCTGAATAAAAAAAACCCATCACCCTCCGCACAAGCTGTTTCATAATAGGAGAGGACACACTCTCACTCACCGTTCTGAGGATGTTGTTACGACTGTCCCTTACTCTCCTCAGAAGTGAAGCCTTTCGTATAATCGCTTGAAACGCGTGCGTACGAGCTTGTGCCAACATTTCTGAGGCGCTACAGTAACGAGGCAGTCGCAAGAGCATCCTGAAAGCATTATTATATTGGACGCGGAGCACATCTAGCGATCTTTTGGCGTAGCTGACCCATATATTACATTTAGATACAGACTCTGGCAATAAGCCTTAAAAAGAGTAATTTTCACTAGGTCTGTACACCGCGCAAACCTACGGGCCAGCATATTGCTCCGGACCGCTAGAGCCCTCCGCTCCCTATAGGAAAGTCACTTTTTTTAATACAAAAAAGCCTTATCAATAGTGTGTAACTACGTATTTGAAGTAAATAATAATGATACATTTATTTGTACAAACTGAAAAGCACACACAATTTCAAAGGACAACAAAAACATAATTTCTCTGAAATATCAATTACATCTTCAAAACTTAAACAACAAACAAGACACTGTGAATAAGTTCTCAACATTTGTCGAAGATAAACAGATACAGCCTACAATATACATTAGACTTAATTACATGTGACGTCATACGAAAGTCAGGGAATGTTGAGCATTAACAGCCTAATGGCGAGAGGTCACTATTACCGTGAACCAACTCCAGACATAAGCATATTTAGCATAGTTGGAGGGATTAACAAGATTGCTATTAATGTGAATTTTACCCACAATGCTAGGTCTCTTTTAAACAAACATTCAAATACAAAATATAGTGATCTACGCGTGCATCAAAGAGCAGTTGGCAACCTCATTGACGGTGCCCGATACTATGTGCGGGAATGTTCAACTACATTCCGTGGCCCTGTAACGCAAGTGTAGGGAAGAGAAGGTTGGGTTTTTGACAGTAGATGTTCGACACTACTACTACTAATCTACGACTGATTTTGTTAAGATTTTCTGAAAACCAAATACAAAAACATTTTTATATAAGTATTCAATTTTGTAGAATTTTGAGGGTAGTCAAATGCCCCATTGAATTAGCACTTCAAAAGATTACTTTTAAATTTCAGTTTTATTGTAAAGTTTTATTAACATAAGCATTGTTAAGAGCTTGACTTTGTTTGAAAGAACAGTGCGTACACGTTATATAACATTTTTGACATTAAAGTTGAACATAAACATGATATTAAAATTTCCATGAAAAAACGAACTTTTAAATTTCTCGGAATTTTATTTCATTTGTCTCGCGTCAAATTGATATTGTAGTTATGTCATCTGTTTACCCTTTTCCGACATATTTATACCCCACACATATACGAGGAAAAATAAACGGTATTATGAAGGCTATTACATCCAAAATTGTTCGACATTTAATTTTCACAACAATAAATGAATTGAGTCGAGCTGCTCGGCACGCATATAAAAGTATTGCGTCATAATTTTATGAACTTTATTACCAGCTCATAAAGTTGAAAGTCGTATGTTATTGATAATGAAAATGTAATTGGTATATATTGTTAAGGGTTTATTAAATGAAATATATGATAATAATGTTTTATTCATTGGAACAAAGCCTTGAGTCGATTTATTGTCAGGTCACCAAAATAAGGTTTTTATTATGACATTTTATTTATATTTTTTTTCGGTTGGGGACGTCATTGAATGTTTTTTCCCGCTCTGGGTGGAGCGGAAGGGAGTGTCAGACTTCTACTGACTAATGACCCACCCTGTTCCTTTAGCTGCCCTTGCGTTCCGGGGCCGCGGTATCTCGTTAGAACATTCCCGCAACCCCGGCAGGCAATGGCCCTATGGGGCCACTAGTGTCAAATCTTGCAACTGAATTTGAAAGCAGTCATCCTTAAATCGATCAAGATGAAATTTTGCATACACGTTTAGTTTCGATGACAATGCATAGCTAGCTAAGTTACATTAGATCCTGTAAATAGGAATCAAAAATAAAGGAAATATAGACAATCTCAATCCTTTGAGACCTTTCATTTGTTATATTGAATGTTATTATGTTACGGTGTAATAAATTTATTTTTTTAATCACCTATCATAATTCAATCCTTAAAAAAATGGTACGGTTAAAAAAGTTCAAATGTGTTCGAAATTCAAAATAGTGCCGGTCAGTGCTGCATATTCGCAGCAGACTGGCTGTTTAGATAGAAAAATACCCATGTTTGTTCTTTTTTCACTTAGAGGTACACCGCTTAAAACATACACTTAAAATGGCGGAACACGAATGGGTTTTAGTCAGTAAAAATCTGCCACATACTTCGCTTCACTTAGATCGGGAGCCAGTCATTCGATGATTTTTACAAAATCGGCAGATGTAATCAGATTTATAGTTATTGTAATCAACTAATCACAGACAAACCCGGTTAATATTCACATTACAAAAGTTATAGTGACGATAAAACTGCACTTAAATAATAATCTAGTTCTAATGTACTTTTTTATGATACTTTAATGTTTGGCTATTAAGCTTGAATGGCTAAGTTCCGTTTTGTAAATTGAATATCGGCGTCGAAGCAAAAAAATTGCAGATTATTGTGAAACTGAAAAAAAGCAAAAGATTGGTGGGTAGATTGAAATGAATTGTTTGCAGTAGGTACTTTTCAACACAACAAATAAAAATCGTTTTACGTAAGCGAGGTAATAAAAGGGGAGTATCACATTTTTTACATTATATTCTGATGATACTAATATAACAAAAGCGAAAATTTTGATGAATCCATGGTTGTTTGTTACAATTGCTGATTAAATTTGGCACAAATATAGCGAGATAAAGTATGCAATAATAGCACATAGACTAATTGTATCCCGGTAAAATGTAAATTCCCGTAATGACAAAAGTACATAACCGATATAGCCTAAACATTATCGAACTTAAATAGTAATGGGTAGAACACAATGCTTGTCGGGTCGTGGGTTCTCAGTGTGTGGACTCTGACCGCTCACTAAGTGACTACAAGGAGGACGGTTGCATAGTGCACAGAGAGACTCACGGGCGAAGCGTTGCTTGCCTGTTAGTTTTCTACAGATTGTACTACGGTGACTGTGCACAAGAGCTCCATAACCTCACCCTCCATCTCCCTTTTACTACCGTTCTACCAGAGGCGCTGCTGGGTACCATCCAGACTTGGTTGATATACTCGTACCGTCTTGTCGTACGGAGCTCTTTTCCTTCACTTTGTTTTATCGAGATAAAACTCCCCCACTCCTCGATCTAATCCCCAAAAACAGAGTACTTTTGCCCCGCGTAAATAAATACACACTGCTTGCAGAACGGATGGTCGATGGGGTCTAATAAATCTGGACAAGGGACCGCGTACCAAAGAAACTAGTCTCATAAGATAGACCGATAATCTGGTAAGGATCGCGGCTGTATGCTGGATACCAGACCAGTCCGACCTGTCTATGTGTTGACGCTTAGAGGATATATTTTTTATAATAATTCACATTACTTGTAATCTTGTTAACCCCTCCGACCATGCTAAATATGCTTGTGTCTGGATTGTGTTTACGGCAATCGTATTATATGTACAATGCGTGTGGTTCTAAAGCGCGATCTTTTTTTATTGTTGATCTTGTTTTTGACCATCATCTCACCTGATGTTAAGTCGTCACTTGTGGCGGTCGAAGATGAAGCACGCTTACCTAGAAGTAACCTATTCACTCTTGACTTAAAGACTCCCAGATTATAGATATAACGAAACACAGACTCCGGCTCCTCAGACATGGCAGACTCCTCTCAGTTATAAGTCTGACACCCTTAGCCATTAGTTTATTGACGCTTCAAAATCAAGGTTTAATCGAGCATTGTACACCCATCAGCTGAGGTTACCATAATAATAACTCTGTAAATTTCAATCTTTACTAATATTATAAATGCGAAAGTAACTTTGTCTGTCTGTGTGTTACGCAATCACGCCTAAACTAACGAACCGATTTTAATAAAATTTGGTACGGACATAGTCTAGAGCCTGAGAAAGGACATAGGCTGCTTTTTAATGCGAAAAAAGGGCTGTAAAGGGTTGAAATAGGGGATAAAAGTTTGTATGGAAATTACGTCATTTTTAAAGCTTAAAACTTATTTTTTAGACTTTTGATTAGATATGAATAAATACGACATTCAAATTATGTATGAGTATTATTTTCAAAATAATTGGCATAAAAAATTAAAAATACTGCTGAAAGTCACTATTCCGCGCGGACGAAGTCGCGGGCACAACTAGTAAACTATAAACCAATTCATCAGCATGCCCACACATAATTACTTATGAATAAACAATTGAATATAATACGACGTACTTAGCGGATTACCGTCATTGTCATCGTTGCATTAACAATAGCTTACCTAATTGGGCATCTCCAAGTGATAATTGATTCCCCACTAATTTGTAATACACTGGTTCAAGTAGAATGTGGTATGCATTACTATTATGTACATAACAATAACGCATAAGATCTTTTGAAGCCTAAACTTTGTACCACTTTTACGGAAATTACACGATCAGAAGAGTATGTAATTTGGCATAGTTATAGCTTACATGGAGAACGACTGCAGAAAGCTAATATTTGTATATAATAATACATTAGAAATCATTTTAACTATGGCCGAATGTCGACTATTGACGACCTCTCGTCATGATAGTTTGCCTAGCTTTCTACGAATGATGTAAGCGTAGTTTTTCTCAGAGCAGTGCTGGTCCGGTAGATACAGGCATGGTTTGCAAATTGTAGGTGCCCATTCTTCGCACTGCTAGGTCACAGACCTGCTCTCTGTGAGAGGAAACGAGCACCCACGCGGACCCAGTGCGTCTTTGGATTATTCGGTCTTAGTTCATGTTGTTATCCTTCTCCACTGCACCGCACCGTTGTGAATCCACACAGAGTAATGTGCCTGTCTGATTATTTTTTTTTAGTTTTTGGTTGTGAATATGAAACCCAGTCAGGCACATTACTTTGTGTCATTTTTATTGTCACCATTGCTCTCATCACAGAGAGGAGGCAACAGTGAGAATGGCATAGGCTGATTGTTATGTTATGACCGGTGAGCGGCAGGGCTAACAACACGTTTTCCAACGCCTAAATTTGACGCGTATTAGGATTGCTATCTTAGTAAACGGGCGGCAATATTCGGAAGTAATTTCGATTATTTAAACGCGCAAACTGCCTCATTGGTATTGTGGTCGCAAGCTTGATTGCCTAGCATGAGTTCTCGGTTTCGATCAGGCAAAAAGTGGTATTGGATTTTTCTCAGTAGTAGCCATTAATCCCGGCTGGCATTAGGACATCTTTGACAGTCGTATGGGTTTCAGTATGGATTGTCAGAAGGTTGGGGTTGCCTGAGCTTTTAGTCAAAAGGTTACAGTATGTCATCAACTATGAAATACGAAATATAATCCCACCTTATGACACAATATACCTTCCAGCGAACCAGCGCATAATCTCCAAATATTAATTACACATAATACCGTTGTAGTTAACAATAAATAATTTACATACATATTACTAATTCATAATTTATCTTTGGAACTCGCAAAGCGACCCTTTCACCCTGAAGGATTAATAGTATGGCACAGCCAAATTGAAATGTACGCATTGTGTTCCCAAACTCGTTTGTTGTGGGACTCTGAAATTCGGTCAGTTCACAATATCAATTTAGTTTGGATCAGCGCAGAAATTACGTAAATGCAAATAGAGATAGTGGAAACAGAAATAATTGATAAGGCTTTGGTGGCGACTGTTGTTTCAGGGTAGTTATGGCAAAATTGATAACGGACTTTGTTACTTTGGGATTTGAATTGCGGTAGGGCCTTTGTATAGAACCTTAATTGTCTTCTGGGGAATGAAGATAATTCTCTGTTTTCTAATATTCGTGATACACAAAATGGCCAGTTGAACACGGGCCCTTTAAAATTAACATTGAAAAAGCTGGTAGATGAATGATGCAACGTTTTGGAAATAGTTTTATTGTGCGTAAGTGTATCAAAGTATAATACTCATCTATAATGTGTGTTATTTTATTTTTTATTGATAATAGGCTCACGTTTAGCCACCATCTCACATGATGGTAAGCGATAATGTGGTCGAAGATGAAGCGCCTGAGCTAGAAGTAACCTTTTCACTCTTTATTTAAATACCTCTAGGTTATAGCTATAAGCAAACACAGACTCCGGCAGGAATCCCACTCCTGCTTTATGATCATTTGAAAGACTTTATATCAGAAAAAAAAACTTCTAAAGAACAGTGCTCAATCGCCGACTGCATCGTCGTTTATCTTGTAGCGACATCTATCTCGCAACATACAAACTAAACGATAGAAATTCTGAATCGCGCAAGCAAAGTTTACCGGACAACTAGCCTGCATACAAATCCACCCGATCACAAAGATCGGCCAGTTGCCCACCAGAGAAAAATACCTGTCTGGTCGGAGGATCCCCCTTTTCAATGGGATTGCGGGACTTTACACCCGGTTCCGTATATCCCCAAAACCATCAGGTGACATTGTTTACAAGCTTGAGCTGGTCAATAAAAAAAGCTTTTAATTTCTCATATTATTAAGATTGACTGTTGTAGTGTGAGTGTGTTTGAAAAAATTGCACATACAATTAGCCAGGCTCACTATACACGCAACGCAGTATGCAGTGGTGCAAGCGCAGGTCCAAACGATTCTTAGTCACATTTACATAATAAATCTTTATATCTTTTGTTGTTTGTAGTTGAACCACAATAAACTAAATTACATTATGATGATGATTCAATCAATATTACAATAAATTATATAAATTTGTATTAATTACAGCTAATGTCAATAACATTACAATTATTCACAATTGTATACCAAAACATTTCGTACATTAAATTAGAGACACTTTAATATTAGATATTTGCCAAAAACATTAATTACAGCCACAAAAACGTGAATTCTAACCAAAACTTATTAGAAAACTACCCGGATCGGTCCACACAATTACAATAATAATCCCCCTGCATACTCTCGATAAATCAAATTCAGTATAAACTATCAATTAAACTGGCTACTAAAACTATTAATCTCATTAGGCCTCGCTTACCAATTTGCATAAATAACAAGATAATACGGGACCAGTTTTGATGCTGCGATTAAATATATATTGATGCAATTGTAAATAAATGAACGGTAATATATTTTATGCGGACAGTCAAAAAGTATATCAGCTTTTACGTGTTTTTGTCAGTGGGGCAAAACTCGTTATGTAGGGAATCTTAAAGTATGAGAATTTTACTCTGTTTTTTAACGATTCAAACAAAGAATGTATGGTTCTGTCGTTTCTACTGAACCCCATGGCCAAAACAGCGAGATTTAATGTGTTTTTAGTAAAGATAAATGTAAGGTTTATCTGGGGGCACGGCAGTGCCCCCGCCAAGTCGAGCAAAAAAGCGGCACAGCCGTACCATTCTTTTCTCGAAGCAATTCAGGCCATTTTCGACCCCCTATAACTTCGTTGTGGATAAAACTAGAAGCCTGAATTTTCAGTAACCAAACAGGCATTGTATAAACACGATATATTTCAAATTTCATTCAATTTGAACCAGTAGTTTAAGAATTATAACGAGTCAAAGTTCCTTAATTTTGTAAATTTTGTCACTCACTGACTGACCGATCATCAAAAGTCTAAGGCACTTCTAGCAGACATAGAAACTTCAAATTTAGAATACAATTAGTATTTAGTATATGAATCAAGGAAAAACTATAATATTTTTCAATTTCGTTCCAGTTTTCTAGATACATCAACTGCATAAATAGCTTTGTAATCCCATATAAATATATGGGATTACAAAGTTACATTTGCAGTTAATTAATCAGTGTACCTGTATAATATAATGAAATAATAAATGTAGATGGGTACTTTTTTTTTCTTGGTGAAAAATATCATCGAATGACTTCTTCCGCTCGGGTGTATCAGAATTCTATTGACTAAAAACCCACCCTGTTCCTTCGGAAGCCCTAAAGTTTCGGAGCCGCGGTATCTCGATGGAACTTTCCCGCAAACCCCGACAGGCAATGGCCCTATGAGGCCCCGTCACTGGTATTAACAGCTTTTTGAGGCGCGCGTGGAACACAACGCGCCGCCGACCCGGGCCTGGTCCTTACCGGACGGTGAGCGACCCCTGCTCGCCATCCGCAGGCCCGCGCCTACGGTGGCCCGAAATCGACTCGCGATCCACGACGCCCGGGGCATGTCCCCCGTCGGCTGGGGCGCGAGGAAGAGAGTTGCCTCTCCCTCGCACGTTAGGCCTCCGCCTTCGCTAGCATGACTGCTTCGCAGCAGGAGGTGACTGCATCCCATTCCCTCTCGCTTCGCACCATGGTCTAAACCAGAGCAGGGCGCGAGAAGTCGCCGCCGCTGATCGCCTCTATGAGGATACGACGGTGCTCCACCCATGCAGGGCACACCTCGACCATATGCTCCACCGTGTCTTCCAGTGTAGATAGGTACCTAGATATAATAATTATGCTCAAAGGTAACTTGTCAAATGGTCAACGGAATAAAAAAGCAAGAAGTATTAAGAGTATTGGGGAGTATTAAGTAGAGTAAATTGCCCGAAATTGCATAATTACTTACTTATGGATTAACTTTAACCGAGACGTTTGACGAGTGCGGCATTAATTATTACTAACTAATGCAAAAGACGTACGTGCGTATTCATATGTGCGTATCAAAGCTTCCGAAAAAAAAACCCATAGAGACAGGGAGTGGGGTTTGAAAAAAACTTTCAACGTTCAAGAAGTAGTACCGGAAAATAAAAAAAGGAAGGCTACCTACAAAAATAAGAAAAGCTCATAAGACAGAGAGAGGGCTTTAAGAAAACTCGTTTTTGGTATACAAGAAGTAGAAGGTACCGGAAAGGAAAAAAGTAGGACTTTCTACAAAAAGCAATGAGATCTCATAAAAAACAATACTTGTCAAAAACCCAAGTCTCGCAACTTAGTTGTTCTACCGTAACAAGTTGTGAGATCCATGTAATACCAAATAGGTTATTAATTTATTCAGTCCCTACTTAAGGGACCTTCTGTCTTAAGTTGTTACGTAATTATCTAACCTAACGACATCTTATAGTGACCATATCAATTTTAAAAATCTTTACCATTTTAAATAAATAGATTGACTTGGCAATCGCAATAAACAATTTAATTTATGTATGTATTACTTGTGAGATATATTGTGTTTTCATGCGATGGCCGAGTCAATCTATTTATTTAAAACGGTAAAGATTTTTATTTAATTAATTTATTTAAATTAATAACCGATTTGGTATTGCATGGATCTCACAACTTGTTACGGTAGAACAACTAAGTTGCGAGACTTGGGTTTTTGACAAGTATTGTTTTTTATGGGATTTTACAATTAATGTACTGACCTAAATTAAAACAAACTTTGTAATCTGTAAGAATTACAAACTAAAATAGACCATCAGAAATTCGTTCTTAGTGCTGTCGGCTGGTAATGCACCCAAGGAACTGGTGGCATTGCCACGTTCTATGCTTAGCCTCTGGTCAGAGTAAAAGCCAGTCCTCTGGTCACGGGAAGTGCGAAACTATATATTTCGCTTAGAGGTAGTTTCAAATATCAGGTCACATTTTCTGTATTTACTATAGGTACCTGGTACATAATAATTCAATGCTAAAACATGCTTGATTCCAAAAATGACTGCAAAAGATGACATAAAATTCTTACAAATCACTTTTTATAAGTATAGTTTTTACTGATTATAATTTTCACTCACAGATTTGATGCAATTGTATATAAATATGCTCTCTAAATCAGTCAAAATGGACTGTCTTTATTTTATTTTTGCCCTTAGTTTTTTGTCACAACACATTATTTCACTTTAAAATAAACAACTAAAGGAAAATTTCACAAACGTATTCAGCAGCTTCAAAGGTAAATAAAATTTATCAGGTTGTACTTGTGTATTACAATAAATATCAAGGGTAAGATTAACTCTCCCTCAATTGAGATCAATTAACAAAACCATCCACCCCGAAAGTGAGTTTAGTAAAATCAACCGGCTTCGCTAATAGTTATTACTTAAACAAAGTGTGATAACTGCTAGTTAAATATTGGAACGGTTAATAAATTGTTGTTACGATAGGATCGTAATAAGGAGTGGTTTATGAGTGTTTGATTAAATTAATAAGGCCACTGGGATTTAATGGCAACGATACAATTCATTATTGGAAGTGTAATTATTTTTGGAAATGGCAATGCGTGTTTTTGTTAGTGTTTCAGTTCGTGGAAGGTTTCCTTATAAAATTAACCAAATTTAAATTCTTTATTGCGAACTAAGTGTACATTTTTTTTTATTGGTGTTTCAAACTAAAACTCAACTTATACTCAATTATTTTATTTCACATCTGAGGCGTAACATGGGCACTTATAAAATTATATACGATAGTGCACGATTCGAAATTGGTCGTTTTCTATGAAAAAGAACCGGCAAGAAACTCCACAGTTAGCTCAGCAGCTAGCTCTTTTCAAAATATCATAAATTTTTACAATGTATACGTAATACAGGTTAATTAGGTACGACAGACCAATTAACGCAGCACAATTTAATTACAAACAAAAAATTGAAAAACAGATCTAAGAGTTTACAGTGGTAACAATAGGTTTTTGGTTACGTGTTGAGGCATTGCAATGTAAATGTTTATATTACAGTTTTCATGACATTTACTGTTATGAAGATTGACACAAAACGTGACGAGAATGAGCTTATATAATTTAATTTAGTTAAAGCAGCTTTATTTTTTTTTAGGTTGAATACCGAAAAGAAAACATCACAGGTATACAATATTAAAGAGATCATATGTTTACCAGAAATTAATATATAAATATAGAAGCAAAATATTTGCACAAAATATAAAAATAGATTTTGCGCCAGGCCCAAATTAATATCTTGCGTCGCCCAATTTAATAAACTCGATAAAACATTTTAGGCTAACCCCAAATAAATGCCAAATATGTTTTATTGATGAAGACGTCACAAATATTTTGTGTTATAAGCTATCATATCATTCTAGTGGTCACAGTTCATTTTCAGGTTAAAGAAATTCGGTTTCATCTAACCAATCACGACTGTCCATTGTATTACCCTTTTTAGTTGTTAAGTCTTTATTTTTTTTCTGTTGTGGTGTGCAATAAAAATAATATCTATCCATTTTTTTCTTACTGGGAATAATAGGGTGTCTAGGGAAAACATAAAATCGCTCTTGTTGGTAACCAAAATGTGATCGACAATGAAATGAAATATTTATTGTGTGAATTGGTTATAAATAACACATTTATACGTCATGTTTTATGCGTTTTAAGTTTAGCTAGATGAGGCTAGTGTTTCCTAACTGACTACTCTGAGAATAAACTCCGAAACAAACTCAGAGGTCAACGTCTCCTTTAAAGTTCTTTCAATTCGTATTGGTCCAAACATATGAAAAGTAGGTATGTAGGTTCGGTGCTCTTTTGAGGAAAAAAGGACATAAATTCGAGCGAAGGAATTCGCATGTAATCTTCTAAACGTATGTAAATGTACAAGTTCTAACTCTATAAAATCTATGCCCCAGCTACCAGCCAATCGATAACCTTCGCAAACAAACAGAAAAGACAAAGACTTCTCTGCCTGTCTTACTTGTACGTGGAAAGTTTTAATGGTAGCTGAACTCCTAACTAAGGCTGAGCAGGAGAGACATGAAAACTTGTTACCGTTTGTATACCTGGACATGTAGGGTAGTTTGTGACGATGTCGAAATGGCTTCAGAGTGGCAAGTTATTGGGATCATTTGAAAAAAACGTTGAAGGATAAAGTTAGTTTTAGTTGTAGGCAAGATGGAGGTCAAACGCAAGCACATTTTCAATGAAATTTGTGACGTCACACTGTCGTAAGTAACTGTGCTGTCATAATACTCTAAGTAGGCTTGTAGTTTTGATTGTTTATGTAAAAATACGTAGAAGGAGGTCTTGGCTAAATGATAAATGAACTTTATTTTTAAAATCGGTTGGTCTAGTGGTCAGTGGCCCTGACTGCTATGCGCAAGGTCGTGGGTTCGATTCCCACCCAGGACAAATGTTTGTGTGATGAACACGATCATTTGTTCTTTATCTGGGTGTAATTTATCTATAATATGTTTGTATTTATAAATATTTACGTATGTTTATCAGTTGTCTAGTACACATAGCACAAGCTCTGCTTAGTTTGGGACTAGATGGCGTTGTGTGAAAGTTGTGGAATATTATTATTACTTTTACACGTCAAGAAGCAAACGCTAAATAATACGAGTATATTCAAGAATAAGTGAAGGTCACCATGGATAATGATAAGTATGTTTTCAGCTTGCTTGTATAATATTTTGACAACAGATATATTGGTATGAATTTGTTGTATAAATTGTTGAATCCCACACTTCCTGGTCTTTACCTCGAAAGTCCAGGCGTCTTTTGAAGGTTTTCCCCCGACAACAACAAAAAAACCGACTAAATAAATTAACAAGCTCTTCAAGCATTTTATCGAGCTTCCTCTGTGCCTCGTCAAGCACGTTAAGTCGTTGTTCGTTACGGGAAGTCCGAAGCCGGAAAAAATGCTAAGGAGTATTGTTTTAAGTTTTGATGTCCTAGGATAGCGGTGCCGTCATATAGCGGCCGTAATATAGCGGTGAATGACGTCACTAGAACGTTGTCTATGTAAACAAAATGGCGCGTTTTCCTAGAGAGCGGTAACTGACACCGTAACGTCAAAAAGCGGTGCCGCCATTTGCATGACGGCCGTCTTGTCGGTGTCAGATGGTTTCGTGAACGTTTCATTGATAGCGATGAAGCAGACAGTGTGTTAACGGCCGTGGAACTTTTCACATGTCATCACCGCAAAGACGGCCGCCTTTTTGCGTCCGTAATATTACGGCCGCTATATGTCGGCACCGCTTTCCTAGGAAACCAAAGCTATAACCAGTTTTTTTTCTTAATAGTTAATATTTAGTGGAGGACAGATAGGCAGTAGCATCATATACAATACTAGAAGTTGCTCGCGACTTCGTTCACGTGGGAACTTTGTCTCGTCTAAAACTCGATCCCGTGGGAATTTCACAAAATCCCGTCTTAGCGAGCATCTACGTACTAAAAGACACGCCCATGCAAACTTTGAGAGCCCTACTACTTTTTTTTATTGATAATAGGCTCGCTTTTGACCACCATCTCACCTGTTCATAAGTGATGATGTGGTCGAAGATGGAGCACGCTTACCTAAAAGTAACCTACTTGTAGTTTCTGAGATTTCGTGATTAATCAGTGAGTGGTATTTCGCTTTTATATATACGTATATACATTTATTCGGTTAAACTGGCAGCTGTCACCAACATAATTGGAAAATGGCTACTTAGGTAAAATGATAATATTTATCTCTAAAAGTAATATTTGAAGTGCTTAAACGAATAACCCACAGATCCAAAGAATATTATGTTAAGTGATAATGCGATTTGTTCAAAAATTCCAGTTCAGATGGATGCAAAACCTTGCTTTTTAGTTCAACAGAACCTTTGTAGTGGGAAATCAGTAGGTTCGAGTATAGCATTAAAACCTCTAATAAAAACATAAAATGTTTTATGCCACAATATCACAAATTGAACCAGATCCATTACGGCTTGCCACAGTATTTGACGGCCAATGCAGTTAACAAGACGTGCATTGGACGTGTTACTGATGTTTATAGACGGCCAGAGTGACCGGTTCAATTGTCATATTGGTTCGATTTGATTTCAGTTTGCATAATCCCTTGAGTGCGTCATGTCTGTGACACTATTTAAATTGAATTTCAAGTTTTTACATATACTGGCGGTTTTAACGTAAATGACTGCATTTAGGGATGTTCTGTAACTTTTTAGTCTGACCAACCTTTGGTTTGTGAATCTACAGCTATCTGTAGAAATTGGGATGAGTAGTTTACCTGTAACAAAATGCGTTAGTCAGTGAAGTACTTAAACATAATAATTACAAGAATCTCACACAAATCACATACACACAATTACACAGGCTCACCATTATACCTTTATTCATTTTCTTACACAAGCTCTTCTTATCTCCTTTTCTTACCGAATTAAACATAGCCCGTTTCATCATTTACTACCAGATGAAAAGCGATGCGCCATCGTTACATGGTGGACATACCATCCACGTGCACCAAATGTTTTGGGAATACTTCCATTGTGCGTACAGCTAATGAGTGGAAATCCCTGTCGGAGTCTGTGTTTCCTGATAGCCATATCCTGGAGTTCATTATGTCAAGAGTGAATAGGTTACTTCTTGGTAAGCGTGCTTCATCTTCGATCACATCATTGCTTGCCATCAGGTGAGAAGGTGGTCAAACGCAAGCCTATAACTAATAAAAAGAACAAAAGAACACTTATCACCACAATTCTACCACCAAATCACCATCCCCAATTCGTTTAACGAGGTAACATACAGGTTCACGCCGAGTATTATCCCTGTATCCCCACAAACGACGGAAGAGTGCCTGATTTTAATCATGACATCACATTTGAGGCGCCCAATTTTGTGAGATAGGCTCCATAGGGCGACAAGGTTTGTGAGAAGGATAAAATTAAGTATGGTTTTTGTTAAACAGGTGCAAATTGGGATTGGAAAAATTATGATATTGCAAGATTAGAATTATGATAATGTGGAACAATACTGGTTTAATAGTTAACGCAAAAAAAAAACAGAAATGTTGTTTAGTCTTGAGTAATAAAAGTTAGAGGGGGCGACACACACATTTTGCCACTTTAGAAGCATATATCTTTTAAACGATTGACTTTATGAAAAAGTGGTTTCAGAAACCTATATATCATTTTTAAAGACCTGTTTATAGATATCACACACGCATAGGTTTCATGAAAAAAAAAGTATTGTTTCAGTTCCATGTAGGGAGAGCCCCCCTTAATTTTATTTTTTTTTTCCTAAAATCAGAAAGCGGTTTACAGAATACATCTACCAACCAAGTTTCACTAGTTTCGGAATAAAATGGCTGTGACATACGGACGGACAGACAGACAGACAGACATGACGAAACTATAAGGGCTCCGTTTTTTGCCATTCGGCTACGGAACCCTAATAAAAATATAATCCGCCTCCTTTCGGGCTTCACTACAGTCAGGTAAAAAGACATTATTGTACAAACAGAATGGAATCAAGCGTTACTTTGCGAAAATCTATACTAAACTAATGTTTCAAAAAGAGAACAAGAATTTTTTTCTGAAGCATTAGATTATTGTACAATCCATGGTCACCCTACATCCTACACCCTCAGCGCTAATGCACTGTATTTTCATTCGCCTGCGAGTTTAAAGCGGACGAATGAAGCGATTTTTTTCAGTTAACTGTTATTGCTCGATGTAAGGTTACAGCGCTTTAGCGGATTTTATCGCAAGTGACATCGTCAGGATCTGGTTATTGTGTGCGATTGTTGGGTAACAAGATTTTATGAATTGATGAAAACGAGAATGTTTGCTTTTTATTTTGGGTACACTGTGACGGAATAGTAAATATTGTATTTATGAACATGGGACGATTGCTTTGCTTGAAACATTGGATATGAGCTACAATGGCATAGCATAGTGATACAATATTATTTATCACGTAAAATTTATCGCAGGATACATTTTTTTTGGGTTTCCGGGGGGAAACCTTCAAAAGGCGTCTGGACTTTCGGGGAGAATACCAGGGAGTGTGGGTTTCTTACCTCACTAAAACCACCCCGGTGACCACCATCAGCACATAGAAGGGTCCCCGTTACCTATAAAAAGATCACTCCGGAGCGGCGTAGTTCCCTCTGTACAACGCCTGTTACCGCACATCCCAGTGGATCGCGGGATACCTATACTACGCTTTGTTAGACAATGAATAAAAGAGCCTTATACATATTTGTAACAAATACAAATACTAGAATATTTACTAACACTTGGCTAATAATTCATTAAACCATCTAAAAAATTACTACTCTAATAAGAACTCCTCATTCTCGAAGGTGAAAGTCTCTTTTAAAGATTTTTGTGTCCCTATTTGATGACTCCATCCAGTTAATGCTAGTTATTTTTACGTTTGTTGAATACGCTGTCTCAAATCATCCTGGTCAAAAATATTTACCTTTATTAATAAATAACCATTTATTGTCTATTTTTTTTTATTGCTGATGAGCTCGCTCTTGACTACGATCTCACCTGATGGTAAGCGATGGATGAGGTCTAGAATGTGATGAGCAAGCCCAGAAGATGCCTATTTACTCTTGCTTTGAAGGCTGAAAGGTCATAAGTGGCAGGGAACACAGAAGCCGGCAGTGAATTCTACAATTTGGCTGTGCGCATAATAAATGTGGAGGAGAAGCGCTTGGTACGACTACCTGACCAGATCTAACATAACCCAGCAACTCGGAGCCATGGCAGACCGAGAAGGAGATGGCAGAATGACCTGGATGGCTTCCATAAGAATTGGAAAGAAGAATTACAGAATTGAAATCGCTAGAAAAATTGGACGGAGTTTTTGTCCAGCATTGGGACATTATGAACAAGTAATAATTTTTAAATGATTATTTTTATAAAGTGAACTAGCAGTGTAGGTAGAATTGACATCATTAGCAATCTTGTTAATCCCAAACTAAGCTAAATATGCTTGCGTCTGGAGTGGGTTCACGGCAATAGTGTAATGGGTGGAGATCGAACCCGCGACCTCTCGATCACAAGACCTTAGCTATTAGGCTACAGCTATTTATTTTTATACATGAAGATTTATTTTCCCAGAGTGAATAGATACGCGTAAAATCGTCCTAATCTATGTCGCGTGATAAGAGATCATTATGGCGATGCGATACATCTTTTGGCGCACGACTCGTTTGTTTCCAATTGGGCTTGAAACAGTCTCCCTAAAAAAGGGGAGAGATTTGAAAGAAGAAAAATGAGAGTTGGTGAAGATAAAGAGATTATTCACAGTAAAACAATGAAGACATTTTCTTTTCAAAACTTCTATCGCTCTAGTAGTCCATCGTGATGTCCTGAGTTCGATTTCGAGTACTTCTTCTGACCGTGTCGATGGCAAAATTATCTTATATTTTGGTCCAATAATCAGCTTAACTCCGCACGCATATACAGACATAGGATCAGCAGGTGTAAAAGTGACAGGGCATGCGGAGCAAGGTGGGCCATTGTCTGAGCGGTCACGCCGCATATACAACGTGTAATTTAAAGGGTATATACATACCAAGTGCATGGCTTCTTTGGATGATAACAAACGATATACCAAGGGTTTTGTAATCCTAAGTCTACGTGTGTAGAACTTATTACAAATACCAATACACTGATACCAGAGACCGAATTTTTCAAATTAAGAAGAACGAAGATAATTATCGTGTTAATGGCAAGTGACGTGGAAAGTTATTGACCCTCGTAGTGCTGTGACAGGTCTGTTATGATTGGCATTCAAGAAACATATGAAACCGATAATTTGGTATACATTTTTTGAGTCACTTATTTTGAGCTGAAACTGTGCATAGAGTCTCCATACCAGATGTTGTCTTCAGCCCTTGTGGATAGATATAGGGTTCCGTTACACGTTGTATATACACTTAAGCTTGAGCCATCTGTGAATGCACATCCGCTGCGGCTGCGGAAAACCTCAAGCGGCGTAAATATAGTCATCTCAGTAATAACTATATTTTCGAACCTTTTGGGGTCGAAACTCTCGGACCATGGGGCCCGTGTGCTCACAGTCTCTTTAAAGACATATCGAAAAGGCTCGTTGATCATTCCCGCGACCCAAGGGCTGGCTATTTCTTTGATCAACGGCTAAGCATTCCCATACGAGGCAATGCCGCCAGTATCTTGGGTAAAAACAAGTTGAGGATCAATTTTTTGATGCTTTATTCTAGTTTGTATTTTAAATATTTTAGTACATAATTATATATATTTGCTGAAATAAATTACTAATAGTTACTGGATAAAATTTAGAATTCATCATATACTTGGCCTTTTCCCAACTATGTGGGGAGAGCTTCCAGTCTAACTGGATACAGCTGAGTACTAGTGTTTTATACAGAGTGACTGCCTATCGCACCACCACAACCCACTTATAGCCAACTAGTCTTGTGTAGTACGTGAACGATGAACGAATAGGAGCCGAATCTTTGCATTGTACTAAAAGAACCGTTTCCGAACGCTGGCTTGTAATCGGTCTAATAACTCTTTTCGTACTCGTACATTCTAAACCGTGCGATCGTAATGTGCGAACGAGAAATGAAATACAGTCACTGATTGGTTGACAGAAACTTCATACGAATTCATTCTGTGTCTGAATGAATGAGAACCGTTTCAGATTCACATTTGAATGGAAAAAAATATCTCTGTTTAAATTATACATTATCCTAATATTATGTCAGCTGTTTACCCCGCCCGATCACCATGTTTGGCAAGCCAATCCCTTGGGAAAAGCGAGCCAAATACTTAGGTGTGATCCTTGACCAGTTCCTGAACTTCAGTGAGCACATAAAGTCGGTTCGCTCGCGAGCCGCTTTCGCTCTCGGTAGGCTCCACGCCTTGCTGAATAAACACAGTAAGCTCTCCCTTAGATGTAAAATCCGAATCTACACGACATGCATACGTCCTATCATGACGTATGCCTGTCCGGTGTTTGCTCATGCCAGTCCCAATCAGATCCATAGGATGCAAGTCATTCAGAACCGTTTTCTCCGAAAGGCCACGGGTGCGCCCTGGTTCTGTAGGAATGAGGATCTCCACGTAGACCTCAAACTCCCGACCATAAAGCAAGTGTTGAAACGCATGTCAGTGCGTTACTTCACCTCTGCTGATACTCACACAAACCCCCTGATCGTATCGGCCGCCCTATACAGACCCTCCAAGATTTCTCGGGTTCGTCGCCCGCGTAACGTCCTAGACGAGCCTGACGACCCCACCACCATCCGACAAGAGAGCAGTAGGGAAACCAGCACTCTTAGAAAATACAAATACAAAACGCGTTCCTTATTCCGGCCTCGCCGACGAGGCCCATCACGACGTCCGCGTACTTGTAATGAAAGTCCTCCCCGACCATTGCCAAATTGCCAAACAAGCCAGCCCGCGATGCTGAGCCAGTAGCAATAAGTATATTTTAGTTTGTAAGCCCTGGCTGGGGGCCTTTAATTTATTAGAGGTCACCACAGGACAGACCGGTTAAGTAGTACATTAGCCCTATAGAGCTAAACTACGAGTGGCCCTACCTAAAAAAAAAAAAAAAACAGCTGTTTACGCTGTGGTAATACAGAGATAAATAAATACGATGTCTTTGATAGTACCTACTTAAAGAGCGTATTTGCTCTGTGTTCCGCGCTGTGCTCTAAGGAGTTAAGGACCGCCGAGAGCGAACGAAGACCGAATACAGCTATTAGAACTAATAGAATGAACTAGTTCACTGTCCGAAATGAACTAGTACGGAGCGATCTCCAAAATGACCGAGCAGGCACAAGACTAGCCAACACGATACCCCTGGCCAGGCAAGACCAGTGCCATATTTTCCGGCTTCGAACTACCCGTAAGGACTGTCAAAGATGTACAAACGACAGACAGGACTAACGACTTAACTTGCTTTCCGAAGCATAATGGAATCTTGATATGTTAAGATGGTCAGCCACCCACAGACCGACCTTGGCAAGTGTTGCTTAACCTCCAAGTTTTTTTTTTTAATGAAAATAGGTTCGCGTTTGACCACTATCTCACCTGATGGTAAGTGATGATGTGATCGAAGATGGAGCACGCTTACCTAAAAGTAACCTATTTACTCTGGACTCAAAGACTCCCAGGTTGTAGCTGTCGGGAAACACAGACTCCGGCAGGGAATTCCACTCCTTAGCCGTACGCACAATGAAGGTATTCCCAAAACGTTTTGTGCGTATGGGTGGGATGTCCACCATGTAACGATGGCGCTTCGCCGTTTGTCTCGTAGTCCGATGATGGAACGGGCTTGGCGGAATTAGATTGTGTAATTCCATCGCACACTCCCCGAAATGTAACCGATAGAAAACCGATAGACTTGCAACTCGTCGTCGGTGTTCAAGGCTCTGGAGCTTTGACTCGACCAGTGCATCGTTGCCAATGAGTCTCTTGGCCCGCTTCTCGATAGACTCAAGCGCGTCCAGTTGGTATTTCGCAGATCCATCCCAAAGATGAGAGCAGTATTCCATACACGACCGAACCTGGACTTGATCGACTCGTGCTGATATTATTATTTATCTACGAGCTCCTACTAACATTTAGTATTGTATTTATTATTTTCGATCTTGTCTCAAAATAAAGATGATTATTATTTCAACCTTTGAACCTCGTTTCATCTCAATTTTCGTGAACATATTTACAAGATCACACGTAAATCAGTACATCTATCATTCTGAAGATGGCTGCCCATTATTATGGCTGGCTATCAATCTTGCGAGCTCGACTCCATTTGTTCAGCCAAATTGGGAGTTTATTCTTTTGGCAAATTGCGCTTTAGTCTTTGGCAGTCCGTGTAATCTAGTGAGAAAAATTTAGAATATATTGAGAATCAGACAACGAATTGCGATGTTGAGTTGGTTTTTGGGACATGATGGTGATTGCTGGATTGCATGGAAATAGTTTTGTGAAGGTAGACAGTATTATTAAAATATAAGCTTTCTGCACTGCTCACCCATATTTATTTATTTATTTAAGAAGTATGGAGGACTAACAGCTATTAAATACAGAAAATAAATAATATAGTAGACAGTGAGCCAATTAAAAGTCCTCACGTTTAGAGGCAGGAAAATCTTAAATTGAACACTTAAAAGGTAGTCTTAATATAACCATTATCATAAATACAGTATTTAAAATGACAAAATAGATAGCAGATATAAATAACACACACAACACAGTAAGTAAATACATTAATTATTTTTGAAAAAATCAAGGCTTAGGCGTCTTCTGGCTGCAATCTCACTTGTTATAAACGGGTCAAAATCGTGTTGCTTACACTGGTTATTAAAGCTTCTGCTTGCACGCACTATAAATGAATTTTGCCTATACTTGGTTGAGCTCAAAGGTACTCGTAAAGGTGGATTATACCGGGTTTTAGTCGGAATGTTTAAATTAACTTTAGATAAGAGATCGGGCCTATAAATATCAATATTTAAAATTTTTAACAATAGAATGCAATTAATTTTGCCTATACTTGGTTGAGCTGAAAGGTACTCGTAAAGGTGGATTATACCGGGTTTTAGTCGGAATGTTTAAATTAACTTTAGATAAGAGATCGGGCCTATAAATATCAATATTTAAAATTTTTAACAATAGAATGCAGTCAGATATCTCATGGCGAGTACTTAATGGAAGTAAATGAAATTTTCTACACAGACTGTGGTAGTTATCAGAAAGATACGTGATCTTCTGATGAAAGCATAAATATTTGATAGCTTCTTTGAATACCCTCAATTCGGTCTATGTATTTATTGTAACCTGGATTCCAGATTTCAGAAACATATTCCAGGTTACTCTTCACGAAAGTGCAAAACAGGATTTTAAAGGTTTTCGCTTTAATAAAACATTTTGACAGTCTCATCATGAATCCCAAAGATTTGGACGCCTTAGCTACTATAGCATCCACGTGAGAGTCAAATATAAGTTTAGAATCATGATAAATTTCATACTGCTGTAATCAGTGCATTGGAGGCAGAAAAATCTAAATATCACATGGGCCAGGATTTTATCCAACAGTAATTTAAAGATTCAGTTCCACGCGAAAGAAGTAGCAGGCAATAGCTAGCTATTATTAATCTACAATTCCTATATTTTTCAATACCATTGTCTACGTTAAGCAGCCAATTCCTTGACGCGTTCATATAGTACATATTCATGAGTACCTATGCTTATGCATGCCCCAGCACATTCCTTGAATATATGTGGAAGGCCTTGCATTATTGACATAGTTTGTTAACTACATATCTGTTATCCTTTTAGCATTTGGCTTTGATATCTCATGGTTTACTAAATAGCGTAACATAAATCGACGCTCCCAAGCAAGAACTCAGTAATCGAAAAATTAAAATTTTACAGGAGAAAAGATTTAGTGATTTTATCAAATATGTTTTCAAATAGTGGGATTATTGAAGTCATTGATGTATTAAATGGAAGCAATTTTTTTGCCAAATGTCACTTGTCATTGTTATGAAATTCCTTTTATTCAAAACCTAGTTATTTAAGAAATAACAAATACCTAAAATTCTATACCTACATAAAATATCATGTGTGTCATGATATCTTTGTAAATATCATGAGGAAAATAAAAAAATAAAAGATTTCTGAGGTGTATTCTAGACTATAGATGCCAAAGTTGACATAGCAGCATAAAGCCCATAATAGCACATTACCGAGTTCTTGGTTGGGGGGATCGAAATAGATTATCACATTGGTTCATGTCATGTCTCATGTCTTCGGATTTTTCGGTTCTAGAATATACAGTTTTCCTCACGATGTTTCCTTCACTGTTTCGAGAGAAGTGTTGATGATGAAAAATACCACAAAGTAACGTGACTACCTTTTTTCCGGGTGGGATAATCATCGAATGACTTCTCCCGCTCTGGGTTAAGCGGAGGGGAGTGTCAGACTTCTACTGACTAAAAACCCACCTGATCCTTCAGCTGCCCTTAAGTTTCGGGGCCGCGGTATCTCGTTAGAACACTCCCGCAACCCTGGCAGGCAATGGCCCTATGAGGCCCCGTCACTGACTAAATACTGGGCCACCTCCGATTCCTACGGTTTTACAAAATAACCCCTGAAATATCTGCTGAAATAGAAAAAATAATAAAAAACAAACAAAAGTGACTAAAACAAAAATAATAACACAAGTTTTTTACACATACTTATTTGATTCAATGATAATATTATTGGTGTCATATATTTTATGTAGGTACGTACATTATATGTATGTGTGAGTGACAGAAAACCTTTTGTGGAATGATGGAGTTTAGACTACTTAGGACGTGATACTTTTAACCACCGGGATGTGAGATGTGATGTGATGTAACAAGCGATGTGGAGGAGTACTTTAACGCCTAAGTTTTTTTTCATGTACATTTTTAGCTTTATCAGTGTTTTTAAAATTAATGTTTTAACCACCTCATTTCAATTTTCATACTCATATAAGACCGGCAATTACTATAATATCCTTCCAACACAAATGTATGTAACTATGTGGTTATAAATACGTATACTTACTCCTACTCTTTCGTGTCTTTGAAACATCTAGGATAAGAAAGAAAATTCTTGAAAGATTTGTCAAATTATGCATAACATCTAAACTAAGCCAACAATACCCGTACAATATTAACAATAGAACACTGAACAATAACCCAATAAAACCTCACCTCAATCTCAACCCTCTATTAATAACCCTGCACTGCCGGCTGCGGTCCATTTGATCCCTACCACGAAAGATCCATTTCAGCAGGGTTAAGTTCGCTTCCGAGGTATTGCTTAATTTTACAATTTCAATAAGTTTTGCTCATAATGTGAAAGTGGATTCAGTGCGCTGGTATTGTTTTATATAATACTGATTTTTATAATTTAAGGTGCTATTTTACAAACACCGAGTCACGGGCCAACTATTTGTAGCTCATAGGTTCATACTTGTTGCGGTACGCGAATCAAACCCTCGACTGCGACAACCTTGCCGTATAGAAATTGCGCGTGCGCGGTACAAATATAGTATCGGTAAATACATTGCATCTCGTTTTGTTGCTAACATTTAGACGGTTTTCTTTATAGCAAGAAAATTGCTCATTTATCAATAATACAAAATCTTGAAATAAACACTACCAAATACCGCTACACATCCCCTGTTACAGCAAATAAACAAAATTAAAAACAATGCCGAAAACAACAGGAAACAAAAACAAATCACAAATAAAATCTTCCATCCTAATTTCATATTAAGTCCGAAAATTCGTAGAAAAACATTTACGAATCGTCGAAAAAACCAAGCACATTTTTCCCGTCAGCCACCCAACCACCCGACGAAACGGGGGTCATTCAGACCACTCATTAACCAGATAGATGCCCCTGTCAGCATACTCGCCCCATATATTTTAACAAGCCACGCTAATTTCCCATTTATTGTCCATTCTCATACAAAATACGTTATTCGCCCGAAAAAGTACGTAATAATGATGATCTGATTACTCTTATTTTTATTCTTGTCATATTTTTGTTTCGTAAATTGCTTTTTCGTTGTTTTCTTTGTGGTTGTACTAATGTGATTTTGGTATTGAATCTAGTTGATTAGGAGTTTGGCCCACCTGTGACTTATGATCGTTCGTACTGTATTAATAAGTAACTAAGTAGTACGTTTACTTAACTTGCCTAATGACCTGGTAAGTAAGTATAACAAAGTTAAAGACAAAACTATGTTTTACGACAACCTCTATAGTCCATATTTATAAACTTTCATGCACTTGTAAACCAAACTAAACGCTGCCCAGTCATAAAATGCAACTCTGTAAACCCAAAACATGTTCAAAGCAATTTTATCTTCGCGCAAAATGTCTTGCAATATCACCAATATTAATCCACTTCACGAAGCATAGTCGCTTTCTCCAAACTGCATTTAAAAGGGGAACTCCAACAATTCACTTTGCTAGCATTAATCATGCCAAAAGCAAGTTATCCGCTATTTTTCATACTATCACAATCAGTTTACTGTCGACACGAATAAAAGAAATGGCCGAACATACGTAACAAGACAATATCGAGGCGCTTTCGTCGAAAATACCCATCGAGACAGGTTGTACGATAGATTATGACGTGCCCTATCTCGTTTAATAAAGCTGTGCTTTTTATGCTCGGGCCCAAGTTCAGGGTTGTTTTTCTACACGGTTTTGTGTTCATTGTTATTTTTGTTCTACGGAAGAATCTGTCGATATTCATGTAAATGATGGTGTTATTTGGTGTTTTAGTGTCTTGTATTATCCTATAATACTGACTCAATAAGTGTGTATGACATAAATGGCGAAATATGGTGAAATCGATTGCTTTGTATGACTTTATTTACGCTATCATATTTTATAAATATTGTTTAGTTTTACGTTTTATCGAGAGGCAATTCTCTTCTTAAGCCTACTTCTACGCAATCTTGCTGTAAGATTCTGCATAAGCATGTACCGTGCTTTTTTATAAGTGTTTTATTATGAATGAAATGTTTCCAGAAGTTTTTCCCGGAGTTATACGAAAAATTATTTATTTCTCTTTATGCTTTTAGTTTTATTGAATAGGAAATGTCGATAA
Source organism: Tholera decimalis (assembly GCA_943138885.2). Classification (NCBI taxonomy): domain Eukaryota; kingdom Metazoa; phylum Arthropoda; class Insecta; order Lepidoptera; family Noctuidae; genus Tholera; species Tholera decimalis. Next base: position 31,213,465 of record OW964551.2, read on the forward strand.
CAGACATAATTTAAAAGCAGTTTTTTATGACGTTGTATTTTACTTAGGTATATCTGAAGAAAAATCTCTTTAAGAGATGATGTTAGTTATAAGATATTTTTGTGACTACACTTTTGAGGCTGAATAAATGCTACCTTTCATATCATCATTCTGAAAATACAAAACATAATTCTGCACCAAAAATATTTGAAAACAATGTTGTAAATAGGGTTCATAGGTCATTGTGAATTTGTTGTACCTTGTTGCATTTTGTTTTTAAACTATAACATTGTTAGTTAAGTTTAATTTGTTCTTTATTTTTGTGATTTTGAAGTACATTATACTCATCTTTTTAACCGACTTCAAAAAAAAGGAGGAGGTTCTCAATTTTATTCGTCTTGAACTTTTTTTTATGTATGTTACCTCATTACTCGCAGATGGCTGGACCGATTTCGAAAATTCTTTTTTTGTTTGAAAGGGTATATTTTCTAGTTGGTCTCATTGTCGTCATGTTTGGATCTGATGATGGGATCATGGAGAAATCAAGGGAACTCTTCAAATATTATAGGCACACCTTTTTGGGTATTTCTTATAGTACCTTATGCAGTTGCGCTCGAAAAGCACCCTGGGATCCTGGAGAAATCGAGGGAACTGTTCAAATATTATAGGCAGACCTATGACGTTTTGGGTATTTATTATAGTAACTTGTGCAGTTGCTCTCAAAAAGTACCATTTGAGGAAGTGGAACTGATGATGAAGACCACACATGGCCGCCGAAACTACACAATAATAAGTATTGAGTGGATTGCGATTCGATTACTTGAATATGGATGTTAAGCACTTTATGCTCGTCAAAATGCATATGGTGAAGTAGAGCTGATGGTGATGTACCAGGAGAACTCCTCAAAAATTAACGGCTCTGCACCGGGAAAAGCAATATTTTGTAAAAGGTGATAAGTTGTTGACATTTTCGCTTTTGTTACTAGATAAATTACAAACCGAACTACTAAAAAGCGTGAAAAAAAAATTGCAAAAAATAGAACCGACTTCTATATAAAAACACTACAAAGGCAAAAATAACTTTAATTTCGGAAGGCGGTGTCAAAAAAAAAGAAAATACAAACAAATGACAGTAGATAGTGTTTTTATATAGAAGTCGGTTCTATTTTTTGCAATTTTTTTTTTATAATATATATCGCTTGAATAATTGATGAAAGGATGAGCACTGTTGCTCAGGTATTCCTAGCGTGGGGGTTCATACATCATATTTAACTATTTAACATGTCTCTTTGAATTCTAAATAAGTGTAATTTATGGAAAATAAAACATATATTAATTTTATTTAAATCAAATACGCCATGTATAATATATGCATATATGCGTGAAAGGAGTTCATCGAAGGAATTAGGGGAGGCTTTTGTCTTGCAGTAGGACAGTATAGGCTAGACAAAAAAAAACGCTAGTTTAAATATGTTATAGTATGTATGCAACAGACATTAATACCAAGCTCATCAATTTTGTTGTTATGATTGCCTATCAATATTGACAAAACCAAAAATCAACCGCAGTAACGCAGTCTAATCAGACTCTAATTAGGTACTCGTACTTCCAATCATTAGGTTGATGAAACTTAAAGATTCCTTTCCGCTACCTTTTATCACATATTTCCTCACGACCCGCTTCTTTCACGAGTACCCTTCTACTTTCAATATCAATCTATATCAATAATCAAATCAGAGTGCCTTCGCGGAGGGTAAATCAACTTTTTAACTTAATTACCCGCTGCTTTTGCTTAATATTACGTTTTAGTATTTTAATAATTTAATGAAAAAACTGTTGTTAGCGTCAATAGCCTAAAGGATAAGATGTCGAACTTGTAATCGAAAGGTCGCGGGTTCGAACTCACCCATTACACTGTTGAGCCCACTGCAGACACAAGCATATTTAGCTTAGTTGGAAGGGTTAACAAGATTGCTAGTAATAAAAAAAGATTATAGGGTCGATAGGGTAGGTTACGCTTTATCAGAAGGTTATTTTTCATTGCAAACGAAGTCACGAGTAATAGCTATTGTGTCTATAAAAAGTCCATTTGAAAGGTAGTCATAGTTTGGTACTAAACCCAGAATTCAGGTTTTATAGACTTTTAAAAAAAGAATGTTACTGAAATTGTGGCTAGGTCATAGAAATAAGTATGGAAATACAAGTATGGAACTAATCTAATTATAGCTTTAATTTATAGTTAATTCTAAATTACTAGGTACATACTTTAAACAAGTTTATTGCTAAATAATTGTCTCCTTTTTAACTGATTTCAAACATAAAGGCGTTATTTTCACATATTATTCTGATTATTTCCAATCAATTCAATAACGTGCAGGGGCTGCGGAATGTTATGAAGAGATTTCACTGCCCCTGAACGCAAGGGAACTGAAACAAAGAACTGAAGGAACAGTGTGAGTTTTAGTCAGTTGTGTATAGTCGAACACTCTCTTCTGCTTGACCCTGAGCGAGAGTATTCATTTAATGATTTTCCATCAACGTCGTACATTATAATAAAATCAAATTTTGTTTTTTAACACAGCCAAGTTGTGGAATTCTCTGCCGGCTTCTGTGTTCCCTGCCACTTATGACCCTTCAGCCTTTAAAGCAAGGGTAAATAGGCATGTTCTGGACTCGCTCGTCACATCGTAGACCTCATCTATCGCTTACTATCAGGCGAGATCGAGGTCAAAAGCAGACCGTAATTTAAAAAAAATTGTTTATTTATCATTAGAAGTACAATCACCATATTTTCAATAATTCATTAAAAAGCCAAAATATTTAATGAAACTCATGAATAATACATACAAAATCTGTTCCACAACAATATTAAGTATTCAAGTATTCAACAAAAATGACGATCTTAGGAGAACAAAAGAAAATTACGCGTACAATAAAAATGTCAACGTAAACTAATTACCGCGTAACTCGGGAGTAATCTAATATATTTGAGACGGAACATGGAATACGATGGTAACATTAGAAAGATGCTATAATTTTGTTAACACTTGGTAACAGAGGTGAGGATACCTGGAAACGCAGACAGAATTACAATTTACGACGAACATTAAATAATTTTATCTATCTTGGACAGTGTGGCACAAAAATGTAATCATAAAATATTTTAGTTTCTAGTCGAATATTAAGAAATTGAAATTGTACAGTTTGATCTTCAAGGTGAAGTAACTTCTCGAGATCCATCATTGCTTGGGTGACTAAGTATGGTGGATATCAAATAAATAGGATACGGGTACATATTCAAGGCTAAAAAACAACAGCAACAGTCTGTGGATACCGGAAAGTACAGTAATCTATCAATTAAAAGTCAATTATTTTGATGTATAATAAAGTTTCCGAGAAATTTGTGGACAACATACACTTACCAAATTTAGCACACGTGCTCGGAAGCATCATAATACTTTAATATTACTTATCCAATTCCAATAACATTACAAACAGTCAGCGACAGGTCAAATTGATAACTTCCTTTTTAAGTCGGTTAAAAAGAGTAAAGAGATAGTGATTTTTCACTTTCTATATGAAATTTAAGTTCTCAACGTAACTAGGTATATAACGTGCATACCCGTATCAAGATTCAAAATCGGTACATTCGTTCCCAAGATTTATATGAAATACTGTGAGAAGTAAATCATTTGTAACGATTCGCAGGCTAACTTTAAACAATAACAGTAATATCATTCACAAAATGTTTAAGCAACATTAACAAGGAAATTTATTATGTCATAGCAATATCTAATATCGATGTATGTGTATCTAACCCGGCGAAAGCGTCAACTGGGACCTTCGTACACATAGGTAATTTAATTCCGTCGCCTCCGTAAATAAATAAAGGATATGGCAGTCCTGATTTTGCCATTCATGGGATGAATTGGGCAATCTTACTTCGGGGTGGTTCGGGTCTTTTTGACCCCCACGATTGTGTGGGCGGGGTCCTTTGTGACTTCGGCAGACGATTGGACGTGAACTTTTCGAATCTTTGAAATTCGAATAGTTTGAAATAAAGCTGGACATATAAATATGCGTTCTGTTTTTAAGTGTACCTCTCCAAATGAAGTGACGAGATGGATTGGTACGCAGTTTGCTAAAAATTAAAAAGAAAATCGATTGGATCCGTAGTACCTATACTTATTCGGTCCGAATAGCTGACATAATAATGGGAACATTTTAGACTGACTGAACGCAGTGCAGAATTGTGGTATGATAAAAACACTTTATTTTTACTTGCGTTTCCCCGACGTTTCACCTCACCTGATGTTAAGCATCGACGTAGTCGAAGATGAAGCACGCTTGCCTAGAAGTAACCTATTTATAGTTGACTTTAAGACTCCCAGCTTATAGCTATTAGGAAACACATACTCCTTAGCTTTACGCACAATGAAACTATTCCCGAAACGTTTTGTGCGTATGGGTGGATAATAATAACTCCATGTTAATCAGAACTCAAGGCTCCATAGTTAAAATACTATATTATTAATCAATGTTTCCTTTTTTATTGGAATTTCATTGTGTTTCACAGCTTACGTGACTTGTGATATGATGTAAAGATTAATAATCGTATTACATAATTGCATTGTTATACAGAGTTGCTTAATCCACTAAGTGTAATTCATTATCCATGGTTGACATGTATAGGGTGCGTGGAATAATTAGCAGGTGATTACATGAGTTCATTGTATTGTATTTGAGGGAAATATGACTTCTTAATGGTGGCATGGAAATGTTCTAGTTTTCGTAGGACTGGTTGATGTGGCGTCGCTTAGGATAGACTGTAGATGTAAAACAACCGATTTAAAACGTTTTAAATAAAAAAAGTTGCCGTTTAAATCCCAAATAAATCGAAGAAAATAAAAGAACTGTGTTTTACATTTCACTATGGGCAATTTTTGGTCACCTGACGTCATGTTTCATTTTAATTAGATTATAGAAAATTAATAGAATGTGTATTACCTACGCTTGGTCGGACGGACCAACTAGAACTAAACCCGCTAAGTATATCAATATCAGTTTGTCGCACATTTAAAAAATCTACACAATTTATAGGTACTGCGTTATATCCCTACCTCGGTAAAATTAAGAAAATGTAGTCACAGTTAAGAAAAACATAGTAATCAATACCAACCATTTAAATCGAAAAAAATGGTTTATTTCGGTTTTAAACATTTTGTTTTACGTTATAAACGGATTGGTTTAACCGGACTTACATCTGAATATTTCAGAAGTTGATGACAAAAATAAATAAAAAATATAGTTTATTTCATCAAAGCCATAACAATAAAAACAATCATTAAAATTTAGAACTTTTACTTAAGGCTTAATTATACCCAAAGGTCAAAGAAATAATCTGACTTCTAAACTAGGTGTCAGTTACTGTGACTGTGTGATTCCTAAATCAGTGTTTCCTCGAATTATGTTATGGGCCTCTCGCGGGTCAATCTATGTGGTTGTTGGCTGCTTAACCGGACTTGCCTTTGGCGGCCGCCAGGTCTTATATTTAATTTACTAATTAGGCGACTACGCGCTAATGGACCCCTTCTGGACCGAGGTTAGTAAAAATCCGACACGACGACGGCAGTCATTGGATAATTTCCCATCCTTAAAAAAAACGTGCTAAGATAACTACACCATACTTGCACACAATCTTGTCAAATTATTTGTTAAAAAAATCATCGCTAACTCAGAGAAACAGGAAATATTAAACTTAACCTCTAAGACGAAAAAGGTATTGGCTTAATTGCAACCATTTCTAATTCCTACAAACCAACGTTACGTGGAACCTTTTCATTTGCAGCGTTACGAAATAGACAGTCGATACTGCCGTATTTCGATCACGACTCTGCCCTCAGACTAAGTATATTATCCACTTTTATGACACTCGTAAAGTCTCCCTGACCTCCCCACCCCTTTTCGAGGGGGGCCGAAGTAAAAATGTATTGGTTTCTCTTATTTCCAGGAACGTATGCTAGATGAACAGATTGCAGATAGACGGCAGTAAAATTAATCCGTTTAGAGTATCAGGAAATGGTCGAAGTGAAATTACCTAACTTGTTTGTTTGCGGGGGTTGATAGGAATTTATCTATTTTGAGTTTATGCAAAGTGAACAATCGACTGCTAGATAAATTTCTGACAAACATGGGGGTTTTCAGTCAGTAGAAGTCTGTCACTCCCTTCCTCTCCACGCACAGCGGGAGGAGTCTTTAGATGATTTTCTCATCTAGAGAAAAGGCAACCGTGGGGTTGCCTGTGTTTTTTCCAGCAGTCAATTGCTCAACTCACTGCGCCAACCGTGTAGTATCTTTAGTAGTATTCCAGTTTTAAAGGTAGGTATTAAAATGAGAAGCACATTTTATTTAATTAAAATATTAGTAGTTACAAAACAAACGTCCCTAATATTTTTTCCTTTAAATATAAAAACAACCAAACGTGTGATCTGTTTTTATTAAATTCTTACGTAATAAATATTAAACATCGGTAGGAGATCGGTTGATTCATATTTATACATGCAAAGGAAAGGGAAGCAGTACGGCTGTGGAATGGTCTACCAGTGTCAGTAAGACAAACATAAACCCTATCGTCTTTCAAAAACTTGGTAAAGGAACTTTATCTCTCCTCTTAAATTGTTGTTATTATGTATGCCTTTGTTTCTTTTTTTTATATGTTTGAGAATGTTATTTATTGTTTTTTTATTATTTTATATAGATAAATAGTACACCGTGGACTACCCGTGTATTTATTTTCTCCTATGTGTCAAATCCATCCAAAGGTCTGTAGAAAATCGCTTTTAGCGATAAGACCGGCAATTGTATCACCCTTTTTTGTTGTAAAATCTTTATTGTTTTACTGTTGCGGTGTACAATAAAGAATATATCTATCTATCTATCTAAATAACAATAGCCGCACGGGTTGACCTTCGAGGTTAAGCAACGCTTGCCGAGGTCAGTGCGTGGATGGGTAACCATCTTAATATTTCGATATTCCTCTGTGCCTCGGAAAGCACGCTAAGCCGTTGATCCCGGCTGTCATTTGTATATATAACATGTAATGGAAGGGGTATATACATACCAAGGACACGGCTTCTTTGGATGATGTCAAACGATATTGGAAGGGTTTCAACTCAAAATAAAATACTCCAAAAATAGATACCAAATTTTCGGTTTCATAAGTTTCTTAAATTGAAATCATAACAATCGTGTCACCGCACTACGTAGGTCAATAACTTTCCACGTTACTTGCAAATATCACGATAAATCTCTTGCGTAATTCTGTGCGCCTAGTACTGTAGTAGCCTACCGTACAGGTGGTGTTTTTTGTCGGTCTCATTATTTCCGAACATGTAGAGATAGGATTAAAAAACCCTTCCAATATCGTTTGATATTACCCAAAGAAGCCGTGCCCTTGGTATGTATATACCCTTTCCGTTACACGTTGTATATTTGACAGCCGTTTCGGGTAGTCAGAAGCCAGACTTCGTTTCCAAGAGGGTTCGTGTTACCTAGCTACTAGAGGTGGGCAAAATTTTTGAGATTGGAACATTTGCATCTCGATCACTGAAATTATTCGGAACACTGATATGACTCATTTGGCTCATTCAGATCATTGGCTCAAATGACTGAGTAGTCGCCCGCGACGCAACGTAATGTATGGAAACGTAACAATCATACGTTGCGTCGCAGGCGTTTAGTATTGAGACATTGAAATGTTCTGTGGCATCAATGCGGAATGTTATGTCTACATATTTATTGCAATAAGTGAGATTATAAATAAAGTCAATCTTCGTTCATAGATACGCGAGTCAATAGTTAAAGTAACTCAGTGTTTCTCAGTCTCCCTATCTCGCTCGCTCACTGCTCAGTCGCCTCGCGAGCGACGCGTCGCGCTGAATGAGCCATAACATAGTAATGTTTCAGATCCAAATGATGCGTTTGGAACGTTGTTACTGAACCAATCTTTTGAATCACTTCAATGATTCGAATCACTGAGTCGGTTCAGCAGAGTTACACATGCCTACTAGCTACTGGGCTGTGGAGGTCAGATAGACAGTCAGACTCAGCTTCATCCGGTTAGTCTGGAAGCAGACCCCGTCATGGTTGAGAAAAGACTAAACAGATGATGAGGATGATGAGTAACTGGATGGACACTAATGCACATAATAATATATAATAATAATATAATAATATATTTATTAGCATCAAAAGTATTTTACAATTATGGTGAATCCCTGACTCCTGAGCTAGGTATATTACCTGTGTTACAGGAGCCAGTGTCTTCTACCAGTTGCATTATCTAATAAGCAATTGTGATCAAAATGAAATAAACAATTATGATTAAAATTAAATAAACAATTATGATTTAAATTAAATAAACAATTACAATAAAAAATAAACAATTATGATTTAAATGATTTAAATGATAAGGCTTTAGTTTGACATTAGGATATTGTCACTTTTCACATGAAAATTGACAATATCCTAATGACTAAAGCGTCGGCCTTGTGACTGAGAGGTCGAGGGTTCCAACTCCACCCATTAAACTATTGCCGTGAACACAGGCGCAGGCCGAAGTGGGGGGAGGGGGGTCACAGGGGGCATGACCCCCCCAAATCCCCAAATTGTACACCCCAAATAGAAAATCTTCTAAAATTTTGCAAAATAAGACGTTCCAAATATTATCACCCGATTTGCCAATAAAATTTGTATTGTGCAATAAAGAAAACTCATTTACTCGACATATTTTACTGATAGTGACCACCCCCCCCAAATTCTAGGCTGCGACCGTGCCTGCGTGAACCCACTCCAGATACAAGCATTTAGCTTAGTTGGAGGGGTTAACACGATTGCTACTTCACTACCACCTAGAACACCTCTAACTTGTTGACCCCATAAACGAATTTACTAATATAATATCCCTTTAACATTGTAACATACATTACATTTCAATACAATCTTTATACCCCGATCAGACGGGACACAAAGTTTTAGTGCACAGTTTACCTACAGCAAAATAACCTCACTGAGGCTTATGGATCTGTTTATGAGGATCGTAAATATGGCAACATTATTGATGATACTTTGCTCTTTTGTTGCTATTTTCATTCACGTTCGAAAGGTGTTTTCTGATTTTATTAAAGTATGTACGTCCCGGAGTAACTCGATAATTTTATGACTGACGTTTTGCTTTATTAATATTTTCATTTACACTGCTTTTGCTCTTCCAGTCTGATTTTATGTGAAAATAATCAAATGACTCCTGTTGTTCTGGAAGGAGCGGAAGGGAGTGTTGTACTTCTACTATTGCTCAGTAATACATAATTTCACACACTAATTACAGAAGACATACTTTCTACCGGCCGTATCATGGCCCGTCATTAGTACTGATAGCTATATCAGGCGCGTGGAACACGATGCGTCGTAATCATTACTGGGGTCACTTAGTTTTCGGACAAAGTCATCATCAACATCGCCTAGCGCCTCCAACTTACTTGTATCATAGTTCCTTAAGCTACGCTAGGCCAAATTTTGGATAACTTTCGGTCAGCCACATATCAAATAACCCTAACGCCTCTGTCCCACCAGCAACAACTGTGTCCATGATTTCGGTTATTGACAATACGCTACGACATGTAAAGGACAAAAATACACACATTTTCGTGACACAATTTTGTATGGCCTTTCTCGATGGAATCACCAGGCAGCAGGAGCGCATGCAGATCAGCGTGTCCTTTAGAACACTCGCATGTCATATGTTATTCCACAGCATCAATCAGTTTTTCAACTATCCGTGATAACTACTGACAAAAAACTACAACTGCAGGCAAAAGACGGCTTATCGCACTTGTCGAAGTTTGAAAACGTCTTGGTCTATAATAGACGGACACTCATCCACGGACCGGCTATGCAAACGGTACTTAACCTCAAAAATCAAATCTTGCAGCTTGAAAATGTATAAGAGTAATTTGTGGTTTTCTCACCGGTCGCTTTTTGGTTTCATAAAATAAAACCCCAACAAGAATTTCTAGATATTTTCGAAATATCATATATCAGTGATATTAACTGTAGAAAATGAAAATATAAGTCTATGAATAGGATTGACATTCGATAACAAAATATCATAACGACTGGTTGCTTTGTGAAAATACTCTACATAAGTCTATGTATGTAACATTATGCGGTTCGATGGATAAAATATACTTTTCTATAAGAATCTATCTATTCTAAGGTTAGAAATAAATCGTAACACGATATTATCCTTATTTCATATTCGCACCAGTGTTTCTAGTTCCACGCATCAGCTGTTGATTTCTCACGAAACTTTCCGAACTTAGCCGAAGTTTCCCGAAGAGGGATTGTATTGGATTAGTTACTAATTTCATTCTATCAGAAATAGAAGTAATCATCGATTAATTGTATATGAGGTAGAAAGTGTTGAAAAAGTGATTAACCCCAACATAAGCGTGAGTCTTTGTGTCAACGCCCATGTTTGCTTTTGTTAATTAATCACTCAGTGAAATTGAGATTTTGACGGTAGCTTTACTGATTAAAGAGTTGATTAGGAATTTAGAATCTATCCGAAAAGTGACGTTTGATGCTACGTTTCAGTCTATAGTAGTAGAATTTATGTCAAGCACATAGCTACGATTTTCCGAATGGTACCATCATGCACCGGCGCGAATACTAAGTGTGAAGAGCAGAGTAAAATCCTCAGATATGAGTCTGTAATCTGTTGCTTTTAGTGGTGGAAATCCTCATGGATGTTCTCCGTCCTGAGGCGTGCCATGGGGTCTGTCAGACTATACCTTACAAATCCCCCATGTTCACTCTCACACTTGCAAGGAGCACAAAAAAACTCTTCAATGATGTTTCAGGAGTCTGATATAACTAAGGACTAACAAAAAGCAAAAAATACAAGCTGAGAAGATCCGATGACCCATCACTTAATAAGTGACAATATTTATTTCACAGTGAAAACTAGCAATGTGGGTAGAAATCACATTACTAGCAACCTTGTTAACCCCTCCAACTATGCTAAATAATCTTGTGTCTGGAGTGGGTTCACGGCTGTAGTGTAATGGGTTGGGTTCGTACCTGCGACCTCTCGGTTACAAGTCCGACACCTATTAGGCTATTGACTTACTACAATTGTTGGAATTCTATAATTTTAGGTTCTATAAAGCAATACAAAACGGGTGAGATACTATTCTCCTTGCTAGGCTAAAAGTTATCCGGTGTTAAGGAAATACAGTGCCGATTAATATAAACGTGACCTTATCCATGACTACCCTAATTACAACACTCTTTTTTATTGGTTAAAGGCTTGTGTTTACCCACCATCTCAACTGATGGTAAGCGATGATGTGGTAGAAGACAAAGTACGCGTACCTAGAAGTAACCTATTCACTCTTGACCTAAAGACCTCCAGGTTATAGCTATCATGAAACACAGACTGTACAACTATCAGAAAATAATCCTACAAATATCATGTTTCTGTTTCAATAACTCAAAAATGGGATTTGAAGGAAGAAAGTCGCTGGCAATAAAAGGTGTTTTGTAATAAAAGCATATTTTCACGTAGATTTATGAACTTCTAGATTATGCTAAGGTACTTCAAATTATATCCACAGCTCGTCAGTTAGCGTTAGCGATAAGACTACCAAATATTTTTTATATAGTTAGCCTAATAATGTACCAGTACAGGGCAAAAACCGACCTTCCACACTTGTTTGATATACCGTCTTGTACCGCACCAAGCGCTTTTCTTCCACATTTATTGTACATACAGCCAAGTTGTGGAACCTGCCGACATCTGTGTTCCCTGCCACTTATGACGTTTCAGCCTTTAAAGCAAGAGTAAATAGGCATTTTCTGGGCTCGCTCGTCCCATCGTAGACCTCATCTATTGCTTACCATCAGATTGAGCTCAAGAGTGGGCTGACCCGAAATAAAAAAATAAAAAATCTTATGATCAAATGACCTGGGGGTTAGAACTATCAGGAAACTCTAACGGAATGTAGAAAGTACCTTATCCTAACAGAAGTTGTACAATACTAACATAGTCACCCAAATCTAACTAAATGCAGCCGACGACGAAAACGCAAGTGCACGCTTTACGACTTTCAGTTTACGACCTGCGACAGTCTGTATTAGTTTACGAGTTCACGACGGCGCGCGGCGTCAGCAATAACAGGGGGAGGTCGTTTTGATGGCGCGACTAGTCTTAGCGAGTTAATGACGTCTGAGTAACAATCGTTTATGAGTGCCGTGTTGAATGATTGATGGGCGGCTCGGTTAATTAGGTTTTTGCAGTGTGTTTATACACACATGCCAAAAATGTTGTATGTTTGTTATGGGACGTGCAGGTTATTTTTCTCCCAAATGAATAATTTCTACGGGTTATAAGACAATTTAAACTTCATGGATGGCATGAATCTCAATAAATCGCGTTGGCTGAGAGGTCGTTAACAAGTACTAATATTATAACGAGGTAAAATTTGTTTGTAAGTTTGTATTTAGGGGGAAATCTCTGAAAGTAATGCTCTAATTCCGAAAACGTTTTCATCAATAAATTATTTTGAAATCGATGCGGACGAAGTCGCGGGAGAAGTATTGGTTGACACTAAAGCTATAATTATGGTTCTTAGTTCACTTCTCGTGTGTAATTGTGTATAAAACGTCAAACTCACAACACATAAGGACAAATTATACCATATTAAAATGTACTCAATAACTTACCATTACGCACACATACTAGGTATATCGCACAGTTTGTTATTGAAGTGACTTTCCTTATTTTTTTATGAATAACTTTTTTATTATAATTGTGTTATATCGACACGAAAGTATATTGTAACAGACGAAAGCCGTTTGATAACAGACTGGATTTCTATGACATAAACGAAAATTGACTTAAGAGAAATATTACATGTACGAGTACTTCTAGCTCTTGCTTGCCTTCGCAATGACGTGTTTTTTAAATTTATATTTGTCACATTATAAATGAATACACAATTTCAAATTCCTGCGCTTTAAAAAATTGTATTTTTTTTTAAGGTGTATTACCTATGTTAGCCTATGTTATTCTCCATTGTCTAACTCTAAAATATCTCTGTACATTTTATCTCATTTTATCTCTGTACATTACATCTAAATTGGTAATCTTTTTTTCGACTCGCTTTTGACCATCATCTCATCTGCGTGCTTCATCTTCGACCACATCATTGCTTACCGTAAGCGATGATGTGGTCGAAGATGAAGCACGCTTACCTACCTAGATATAACTCATTCACTGTTGACTTAAAGACCCCCAAGTTATTCCTATCAGGAAACACAGAAGTAGTTTAAAAAATGAAAGTGTTACACACAGACAGAGTTACTTCCGCATTTGTAATATTAGTATGGATGATACTTGAACCTTTACCTAATCCTTTGGGAAATGCAAGCTAGATGTTGTTTGTTATTATAAGAAAAAGTATTTATAAAATTCCTTTGTAATACAAATTAGTTTTAACACCACACCTTAAATGGACCAATAAAAGTTATTTACAAAACACATTAACCACACTAGGTTGAGCTAAAATAGCGTGTTCAGTTACATTAACACATTTTATTGTGATATTGTTAACTGGCTTGAACCCGGAACTAAAAGAAAAAGGTTAGTAATAGTTATTTTTTTTGTAAGTTAATGATGTTTTGTATGGTTGTGTTAAATGGAATGTAATTGATTGGCTGTTGTAAGTTTTTTGGAATCAATTCATTATACAACCTGTAACGGAAAGGATATATACATACCAAGGGCACGGCTTCTTTGGGTGATATCAAACGATATTGGAAGGGTTTTTTAATCCTATCTCCTTTCTCGCGCCGACAAAATAACACCGCCTTTACGCTCGGCTACTACAGTACTAGGCGCACAGAATTACGGAAGAGATTTATCGTGATATTTGCAAGTAACGTGGAAAGTTATTGACCTACGTAGTGCGGTGACACGATTGTTATGATTTCAATTTAAGAAACTTACGATACCGAAAATTTGGTATCAACTTTTAGAGTATTTTATTTTCAGTTGAAACCCTTCCAATATCGTTTGATATTATCCAAAGAAGCCGTGCCCTTGGTATGTATATACCCTTTTCGTTACACGTAGTATACTTTGCCTATTCCCAATTGTTGTGTCGACTTTAAGTCTAACCGGATGGAGCTGAGTATTGGTGTTTTACATGGACCAACTGCCTAAGTGAACTCCAAAATCCAGTAGCTGGGTACAGGATACCCCTTGGTCAGACCAGTGTCAGATATTCTGACTTCTGACTACCCGTAATGACTGTCAAAGATATCCAAAATGACAGAAGGGACCGACGGGTTAACGAGCTTTCCGAGATACGGGTATCACACCGCCATCTCCTAGGCTACTAGCGAGAAATCTCTAATAGAAAAATGCAAGAGGGCTTTTTTCTGACCCGGGAATAAAACCCCTCGTATCCAGCTGTCGCGGTTGCTACCATTGCCAACGAGGTATTTTATTGGAACCAATGACGACAGCTAATTTGTATGTGTATGTATATGAGTGGTATGTTGTCTAACCCTGAGTTGACAGCGGGTTTTTTTCCACGCGCGCCTCAAAGAGCAGTCAGCACCATTCACGGAGCCCGATAGTGCCAATGCCTGCCGCAGTTGGGAGAAAGTTCTAATAAGATACCGCAGCCCCGGAATTTAAAGGCAAAATGAAGGAACTGGGTGGGTTTTTAGTCAGTAGGCTGGTAGGCGTTTGACACTCTTTTCAGCTCCACGCAGATTCTACATACAGGACTGATTCTGATAAAACTTATTTATTATTTACAATGATTCTGGTCCTGCATATATTACTAAAGTATGAGTTGTGGTTTACTCTTATAAACTATTTTGTATAGCAGTGGTTTATGGGATTTATCAACAACGTATACAGAAACGTGCTTGCACAATAATATCTTTACTACGGTTTTGTATAACACTCACAAATATTGTATCTTACTACTAAATATTTTTAGAATTGGACGAATTAATTCCGGAGATTACTAATTAGGTAAAAGTTATATGTTAATTTGTGTGTAGGGGTACACACAAATTAACATACAACTTTTACCTCTTTATAATGAACCACCCATGGTTGACTGGTAGAGAATGCCTGTGGCATTAAGTCCGCCTTTGTACATTTTGTGTTTATTTTATTTTATTTTATTCTATTCGTGAAACTTACAGCTAACTTATACAGTGTTATTAAGCAATATACAATTGAAGGCCATTTACAAGTTTCCTCTGATAAACACTAAAAACAAAAACAAGAGGAAGAGAAAAAATAAATAAAAGAAAGGTAATTAAAAACTACCTATAACATAAATTAGGAAGTAAATAGAACACGATCGACAAATACATACAAACAGAAAATCATTTAGACGCAAATAATTACTTTTCCATAAAAAAGCTTTTCACCAACAATTGCTTAAGTCGAGAAGCACTGGTATTGAATATATCCAAATCATGTTCACCAGATAGTTTATTAAAACTTCTGCTCGCACGGATTAAAAAAGAATTCTGCCTGTACGCTGACTTGGAATGAGGGACATGTAACAAGGTAGCATTGCGAAACATTTTGCAATGTGTAACTAATCTTAAACAGCTGCATGCTGTTAACTGTTGCATAAAGTTTTAATAAATGAATAAATAATATTAGTATAAATAGCCTGTGTGAAATTCTGTGCTATATTACTGTAAAATTTCATCATGTTTTCGCACTGGACTGCTTGCTTGAAAGAGTAATGCAAGATTCGCGGTTTTCGTAGAAAAAACGACTTGAATTTCCAGTATATATTTATTTAACGACATCCAACCTCTACCAATGTTCTGAACACTCTAATCCAGTTACTAGCCAGCCTTTGTACGTGAATTGCTAGAACTAAATTCTAAAAATATTAAGTCCGAAATTCTCGCCAAAAATCAAAACATAAGATCCCACTTCTGTAGATACCTATTTCGCACTCACCGCACGCTCATTCGCACTCCGATCCTTCTTTATTTGTTATTATAAATAATAAAACCGGATCTCGCTGCTCTAGTTATCCGGGAGTGAAATATGTCGTTTGTACGACTTATCCGTGCCTTATTTGGCAAACAAGAATACCAGAACATTACGCCAACACAAATAGGTGCTTGCGCAAATATTCGGTGCAAATACAGCCCGCCGAGGGAAATAAATAAAACCGGGAAGCAATTGTAAGCTAGCTAGTATCGAGACTGGATGGTGCAATGATCTAGCAGATTTTTTTCTTTCTATTCTATGCATGTGACGTTGTCTAATTTACTTTCATTTCAATTAAAGCTTGTAAAGTCCCTCCAAAGGTTGTCTGGAAGATATTGCTCTCAGCATAAGACCGCCATTGTAACCAAAGTTTTAACAATATTATTTAAATGTGTTTAAATTTTTGGTGTACAATAAAGTATATTCTATCTATGCCAGTAAATTGTGCATTTGAACCTCATGCCTTTGAAAATATTTTCTTTACTTGAGGCTACAAAACAAATCTTTCTAGAAACGTCAGTCATTCGTAGTTGACTTCGCCTTCTTCGAGTACTGTATTTGTTTGATACAAAACTTAGTTTTAATAGTGATTGAATATAAAAGTTGAGTTTGTTTTCGCCATTTTTTGCGGGAGGATAATCATCAAATGACTCCTCCCACTCCGGGCAGAGAGGAATGGAGTGATAGTCTTCTACTGACTTAAACCCACCTTATTCCACCAGTTGCTCTTGAATATGGGCCGCGTTATCTCGTGGGAATATTTCCCAAACCTTGGAAGGCATTGGTTCTGTGGCACTCCGTCACTGCTGCTGACACCTCTTTGAAGTTCGCGGCTCAAGCAGAATAGCTGAGGAACAGACATGGGTAGAGCATTCTCTACCCATGTCTGTAAGACAAGCATAAAACCTTTCGTCTTTCAAAAACATGGTAAAAGATCTCTATCTCTCTCCTTAAATTGTTTTTATTAATTTATTTATTTATTTATTTATTTATTTATAGTTAATTAAAACGGTACAACACCAATTACATTAATTAACATAGAAATAGAAATACATTTAAGATAAGAATAGTAATAATTGTGATTGAAAATTGAAATTATATAAGATAAAATAAAATTAAAATTAACATGGAACAGTAGACACTCTTGCATACTTCCTTTCACAGAAGACCAGACATGCACGCATAATTTTACTCCATTCGTCAGCAAACACATCACATTCAGGGTTGGTAGTCAGGAGGGCATTGAGCATCCTTAGAGTGCGACATACTGGGGATTCAGCTCTAGCGACAGTTTTGGAAGTCGGTGGAGCAAACAAATTGTGTAAGCGGTTCTGACGATGTCGGATGTACTTGTCAGGCACGAATAGTCGGCAGAAAAGGCCATGGAGCTCGGGACAATTGATACGTCCGCTCAGGATCTTGCAGGCTACTGTGAGCTGATCAAAGCCTCTCCTCACCTCCAAAGAATTAAAGCCTAGCATTCCTAAAAGGTAGTTGGTAGGGTACATGTAAGGGAAGAAGTGGTATAACCTTTTGAATAGGAACCTCAGGAAGGTTTTCTGAACCTTTTCTATCATTAATAATATATGTGTAAATTAAAGGGTATATACATACCAAGTGCACGGCTTCTTTGGATGATAACAAACGATATGGCAAGGGTTTTGTAATACTAAGTCTACGTGTGTAGAACTTATTACAAATTCCAATACACTGATACCAGAGACCAAATTTTTCAAATTAAGAAGAACGAAAAGAATTATCGTATTATTGGTAAGTGACGTGGAAAGTTATTGACCCTCGTAGTGCTGTGACACGTTTGTTATGATTGGTATTCAAGAAATATATGAAACCAATAATTTGTTATCAATTCTTCGAGTCAGTAATATTGTGCTGAAACTGTGCATAGAGACTCCATACCAGATGTTGTCTTCAGCCCTTTTGGATAGATATGGGGTTTCCGTTACACGTTGTATAGGTAAATAGTACACCATGGACTGCCCGCGTATTTATTTTCTCGTTCTGTGTCAAATCCATCCAAAGGTTGTCTGTAAAAGATCGCTTTTAGCGATAAGACCGCACATTGTATAACCTATATTTTTTTAAATGAGAACTAGGAATGTGGATAGAATTCACATTACTACCAACCTTGTTAATCCCTCCAAGTAAGCTAAATATACAGGGTTATTGGAAATATGTCCCGATCCTGTTAAGGGCGTGTAGATGAGGTCATTAACTAACAAATAAAATGTTCCGCCGTCAAAATAGATTAGTGATTTTTAGGAGAAAAAAAATATTTATTTCATAAGACGTTGCAAAAATCATAAAAATAAAATAAGTATTGGATCTCTCTGTTCAAAAGTACGGAGGTTTTTAATTGTTTTATGTTTTAATTAATTTAATTCTTTAGCTATTTAATAAATAGGAATGCTAAAACGTGTTTTCGTTTTTTGTACATATTTTTAAAAGAGATAAAGTCCTATTTTATTTTAATATTAAAAAAATATCTCGACAATGGTATACTTTAGGCCTAGAAACTTAGGGTTGATTTGTTAGTTAATGACCTCATCTACACGCCCTTAACAGGATCGGGACGTATTTCCAATAACCCTGTATATGTGTCTGGATTCACACGGTCACGGCAATAGTGTTATGGGTGGGCTTCGAACCCGCCACCGCCCGATCTCGAGTCCGACATCTTAGCCATTAGGTTATTGACGCTTAATTTGTTTAGTCCTCAGTTGTTTTCTGTCTGGCTGTGTACAATAAAGAGTATATCTATCTATCTATCACAACCATACACTTACTGCACTCTAGCCACTTCCATTTACCTGACTCATCCGGCATTAGGGCGTAAAATTTTGAACGGTGGACTTCGACGCGTAGGCAGTGTTGTAAATAAGACTTTACAACTTTCGCCCCCATTCCTACCACAAGCCCATGGGGGTGATTGCCAAGCCAGTGGATGTGTGACGTAATAGATAATTAATTGGAAGGCTGTTAGCGAAGTTGAAATAGTCTTATATATCTTTAATCCTATGCGTAATGGTTGCGGGATGTTTTTAATGTGTAGATATGTGTTCGGAAATTAATGAGAATTATGTTTAATGGTATATCGCTTAGACGGAGTTTGCAATAGGCCGAGGGAGATTGCGAGATACTTTGATTGAGTAGCTACTTCGGCAATTGAATTAAAAATGCATTACTCATAGAAAACTCGAAGGATTTCTAGTGTTCCTAGAATAGTAGGAGCACAGTTTGGGTTGGTTGAATAATCTTAAATATTTGGTTTAACGGAATTTAATTGGAATTTTAATAGGTTATGGCATACTTATAACATATTGCAATTTCGATTGGGTCAGATCGTGTTTTTTATTATTTCACAATCATTAGCTAAGTTATAACTGATATCTATAGACAATGAACAAACGTCTACAACAGAAGAATGGTATTTTCATATTTTGAGAATATACTTAGCGCAGTGGTTAAGATACCGGACAGCGCGTGGCGAGCTTGACTCCCGCATTGGATTATAGGTTTATGGCTTATATTCGAGAATTTAAATATTTGTAAATACACCAACGATACACGACAAATACCTTGTGTGTGGTATAGATTTATTTAAAAAAGAATAGAAAAGAACTTTTTACCAAAAAATTAAACCGACTCCCAAAATCACTGCAAAGTGAAAAATAACTTTAATTTCGGTAGTCGGTGTCTTTAGTTTTGTATTTTTCACTTTGCAGTGTTTTTGGGAGTCGGTTTAATATTTTGGTAAAAAGTTTTTATTTCACTCTTTTTAGTTGGTCGATTTACCTAGTTATAAGAGCCTAAATGTCAACTGCTTATAACTTTTTACAAAATATTGCTTTTCCCAATGCTGGACCGTTAACTGTTGAGGAGTTCTCCTGGTACTTCACCATCAGCTCTACATCACCATATTATGCATTGTGACGATCATAAAGTGCTTAACATCCATATTCAAGTAATCGAATCGCAATCCACGAAATACTTATTATTTAGTAGTTTCGGCGGCCATCTGTGGTCTTCATCATCAGTTCCACTTCCCCAAATGGTACTTTTTGAGAGCAACTGCACAAGTTACTATAAGAAATACCCAAAACGCCATAGGTGTGCCTATAATATTTGAAGAGTTCCCTCGATTTCTCCAGGATCCCATCATCAGATCCTGACTTGGTGACAATGGGACCAATTTCGAAGTATACCCTTTCAAACAAAAAAAGAATTTTCCAAATCGGTTCACCCGTCTTCGAGTAATCGATGATCATACATTAAAAAAAAATATATGTATATATACGCGTCGAATTGATAACCTCCTCCTTTTTTTGTCGTCGATTGAAAACAATATCCGTAGGCTAGAAATGGCCTGCACAACTTTTTTCTGGACTGGAAGAATCTCAAGCTGCTTCTCTCGCTCTGGTTAGTGTGAAAGGCAGTGTCAAACTTTGGCAGATTAAAAAGAAAAATACCACACCATTCCTTCAGTAGCCCTTGTGTCTGACGCCTCGGTAGCTTGTTAGAAAATTCTCGAAACTCCTGCACGCACTATCTCAAACCCAGGCACTCAAGCGCCACTTAATATCACTTATCAATCTCAAGCCCTTGACAACAAAAAGTAATGTATTTCAAAACATATTCAAACTATCGCGTGCTGTTATTTTATTATTGTTATTGTTTCTTGTTATTTAGCTTATCTCACTGAAATATTCGTTTCCGCATAGTTTATTTCTTGAAGAATTTTTAACTAAGAGTTTTAATAAACCTTATCACGGCATTGCCGGGGCTTTGTTCCGGGTCTTTTGAGATGAAAGAGCCTTAGTTAGGTTCAGAAATCAACAGTGACTTTATACGGCGTGCTTGCACGAGTGTATTTTAGTATAGTTTGTGTGGTTTTAACTGCACTTTAAGTTTGGCAAAATCAGTCACTAAAATAGAAAAAGAGAAGTCAGTCGAAACCAATTTCATTTATTAAGATGAAAAGTAAACGAAGTAGATAAAAGGTAGGTAGAGCTTATTTTAAGCTTAGGTATACTACATTCGGGCATGCCGCAATTGCGGTGGTAAGACCCCTCTTTGAGGAGTGGCTAGATCGGCGTCACGGCGTCCTGACCTACCGCATGACACAGGTCCTCACCGGACACGGAAGTTTCAGGAGGTACCTGTGTCTGATGGGGAAGGACGAAACGCCTGGGTGTCACCACTGCGAGGATCGCCCTGAGGACACAGTAAAGCATACGGTGCAAGACTGCCCCGCTTGGGCAGAGCACCGACGTGTCCTCACGGCGGCGATAGGCGGAGACCTCTCGCGCCCGGCATTGGTCGAGGCCATGCTGCGGGGCGAGTGGGAAGCGGTCGCCTCCTTCTGCGAAGCAGTCATGCTATCGAGGGAGGAGGCGGGCTGCGCGAGGGAGAGGATAGCGTCCTCCCTCCAGCCCAGCCGCAGTGGTAGACGCCCACGGCGTCGGACGTCGGCCAACGATCTCCGGCCACCGTAGGCGCGGGCATGCGGACAGCGAGTAAAGGGCAACTCGCTGTCCGACCATGGACCATGCCCGGGTCGACGGCGCGTTGTGTTCCACGCGCGCCTCAAAGAGCGTCAGCAAGATGACGAGGCTCCCCTTGTAGAGGGCCGAAGCCTGCCGGGGTCGTGGGACTTATCTCGTTACCGTGACCCCGGAACGTAAAGGGCTATTGAAGGAACACCGTGGATTTTAGTCAGTACAAGTCTGACAGTCCCTCCGGCCCTGCCCGGGGTGGGAGGACTCATATGATGATTTTACCACATTAAAAAAAAAAAGGTATACTACATTATAATTTTTTACTTGTATCAACAAATTCTTTCTTACATATTTTATGACAAATTTTTAGGGTTACGTAGCCGATTGACAAAAACGGAACCCTTATAGTTTCGTCATGTCTGTCTGTCCGTCCGTCCGTATGTCGTCAGCATCAAGATGGCGGGACCAAGTCCCCAATCTAAAATGTATCATATAAAAGGGTTTGTACTACATATGTACTATTTGTACCCTAAACAAGCAATTTGTACCTCTAACGGTAAAGGAAGTACGTCCAGACGAACCTGGTCCCGCCACTTTGACGTCAAAGTAGCGGGATCATCTGAAAGCGCTGCCGAGAGACAGGTAATTCACGCATGAAGACTTAGTACTACGTATGTACTTGTATATACTAAATTTTCAATATAATTGTAAGTGCCAAACTAAAGTTATGTTATTAAAACATTGGTCCCGCCATTCTGGTGATTCATGTTATCGCTGAATTCATATGAAAATTTTAAAAAATTCGTACAAAATCGAATGTGGAAACTTAGTACGTCCTAAGTACTTATACGGGGGTAATTTTTTTATTAGTAGTAGTTTATAGTTATTCATCATTTATTATATATATCGTTATCTTTGAAATGGATACCTTTATGCAGAAATGAAACAACCCAAAATGCTATTGCAAATTATGTATATTTTTATAAAAATCAGTTATAAAGAACCTTTAGTGTTTTAATGATGAATGAATGAAAAGTTACTTATATTAAAAAAAAAAAAAAACTTTTTAATAAAAAATTAAACCGACTCCCAGGAAACACTACAATGTATAAAAACTAGCTTTAAAAATACTCTGGAAAAATATCTTTAATTTCGGTAGTCGGTATCTTTTGTTTCGTATTTTTGTTTTTGGCACCGACTTCCAAAATCAAAGAATTTTTCACATTGCAGTGTGTTTTTGGAAGTTAGTTAAATTATTTGTAAAAAAAAATATTTATCTCTTTTTAGTTGGCTGATTTGTAATTTACCTAGTTACAAAAGACTTTTTTTTCTGGGTGGAAAAATCATTGAATGACTTCTCTCGCTCTGGGTTAAGCGCAAAGGGGTATCAGATTTCTACTGACTAAAAACTCACCCTGTTCCTTCAGCTGCCCTTAAGTTCCGGGGCCGCAGTATCTTGTTAGAACATTTCCGCAAGCCCAGCGGACAATGGTTTTATGAGGCCCCGTCATTGGTACTGACAGGTCTTTGAAGCGCGCTTGGAACACAACGCACCGCCGACTCGGGCCTAGTCCTTAGAACCGCTTGAGTACAACCCCACCCGGTCCAGTCTTGGAGCCATACGTCGGAAGTGCTCCAGTTACAAAAGCCTAAAAATATCAACTACGCATAAACGTTTACAATATATTCCTTATCCCGATGCAATTTAATTTATTAATTTTTAAGGAGTGCTCCTGGTTCTTTACCATCAGCTTCACTTAACCATATGCATTGTGACGAGCATATTGTGTTTAATAATCATATTCAAGTAATCGAATCAGAACCCATGAAATACTTAATTATTGAGTAGTTCTGGTGGCCATCTCTGGTCTTCATTATCAGTTCCTATTCACCAAATGGTGCTTTTCAAAAGCAACTGCACATCTTACTATGAACAATACTGAAATCGCTATAGGTGTGCTTATAATATTTGAAGAGTTCCCTCGATTTCTCCAGGATCCCATCATGAAATCCTGATTTGATGACAATGAGACCACTTCTTTAGATTGGTTTTCTTTAGAAAACCCTTTCAATCGAAAAAAAGATTTTTCTAAATCGGTTCAGCCGTTTTCGAGTTATCGGTGATTATACATTTCAAAAAATATACGCATCAAATTGAGAACCTCCTTTTTTTCAATCAATTAAAATAAAGGTGAAGATTATTATTGTACATGTATTAAACAATTAAGCACTATGTATGTTTGACTCTTCATAACTTTCGTCTTTAAGTAATCGTAGTACTCTCATTGACCAATTATTCGAGAAATTTATGAGCTCAGTAAACCCCGATGCCGGCTATGTACGGTTATGTGGGCTATTAACTCTATAGCATGATTTAACTGGTAGAGAATGCCTATGGCATTAAATCCGCCTTTGTACATTTTGTGCTGCATAAAGTTTTTATAAATAAATAGCAGATAAAATAGCATTCGGCCCAGGTCAGCAGCGTTTCGTGTTCCACGCGCGTCTCTCGGAGTCGTCAGCACGAGTGACGGGGTCCCATAGGGCCATTACCTGCCGGAGTTGCGGGAATGTTCAAAGAAGATACCGTGGTCCCGGAACTTAAGGGCAGGTGAAGGAACAGGGTGAGTTTTTAGTCAGTAGAAGTCTGACACTCCCTTCCGCTCCACCCACAGTGGGAGCAGTCATTCGATAATTTTCCCTTCCGGAAAAAAGAGAAGGGGATTTTGTCGAGCTGTATTTCCATGAAAATGTTCATATTGTTTTATTTTTTCATAAAATTTGCTTATATTTTTCGAAATCGAGAACTAGTGATATGAACTAAGCTAAATGTTTGTTTGTGATGTTTGTTTCCGTACTGCATACATCTGTCCAGTTCTATAAAAATAGACTAGAAACAAAAAAACTTTTGATGTACTAAAGCTATGAATATGAAAATTGCCCACGTATAAGTACTTAGGACGTACTAAGTTTCCACATTAGATTTTGTACGATTTTTTTACGATTTTGATATGAATTCAGCGATAACATGAATCATCAGAATGGCGGGACCAACGTTTTAATAACATAACTTTAGTTTGGCAATTACAATTGTATTGAAAATTGAGTATATACAAGTACATACGTAGTACTAAGTCTTCGTGCGTGAATTACCTGTCTCTCGGTAGCGCTTTCAGATGATTTTTGAGATCAGTAAAGGAAGTATGACCAGGTTCGTCTGGACGTACTTCCTTTACCGTTAGATTTACAAATTGCTTGTTTAGGGTACAAATAGTACATATGTAGTACAAACCCTTTTATATGATACATTTTAGATTGGGGACTTGGTCCCGCCATCTTGATGCTGACCCGTATGTCTCAGCCATTTTATTCCGAAACTATTAGGACTACACACATGAAACTTGGTAGATAGATGTATTCTGTGAACCGCTTTCCGAATAAAAAAAAATTAAAAAACATTTAAAATTAAGGGGATACATGGAACTGAAACTGAAAATATTTTTTTTTTCATGAAACTTATGCATGTGTGGTATCTATAAAAAGTCTTTAAAAATTACATTGAGGTTTATAAAACCACTTTTTCATAAAGTCAATCGTTTAAAAGATATACGCTTCCAAAGTGGTAAAATGTGTCCCCCCTCTAACTTCTATAAAAATAGAGGCAAAAATTTAAAAAAATATATGCTGTAGATCTTAATGTAAACTTTCAACGAAAGTTTTAATAACGAAATAATAACGAAAAAATTGGCCAAGTACGAGTCAGACTCGCCCATAAATGTTTCCGTAGTAACTACGCCAAATAACTTGGTTTTTCATAGTGTTTGTATGAATTACAAAGTTATATTTGTGTTTTTTTTTTAAATTGATAATAGGCTCGCGTTTGACCACCATCTCACCTGATGGTAAGTGATGATGTGGTCGAAGATGGAGCGCGCTTGCCTAGAAGTAACCTATTCACTCTTGACTTAAAGACCCCCAGGTTATAAGTTAAAAGCTTCATGGTCTATTTATCGAGGCTAAGGCTCAGCTAGCAACAAAAAAGTTGGGAATCCTAGCAAAAGTGAGACGGTACTTCACACCGGAACAGATGCTCAATCTCTATCAAGCCCAGGTTCGGTCGTGTATGGAGTACTGCTCTCATCTTTGGGATGGATCTGCCAAATACTAACCGGACGTGCTTGAGTCTATCGAGAAAAGGGCCAAGAGACTCATCGGCAACGATTCACTGGTCGAATCAAAGCTCCAGAGCCTTGAACATCGACGACGATTTGCAAGTCTATCGGTTTTCTATCGGTTACATTTCGGGAAGTGTCCGATGGAATTACACAATCTAATTCCGCCAAGCCCGTTCCATCATCGGACTACAAGACAAACGGCGATGCGCCATCGTTTCATGGTGGACATCCCACCCACACGCACAAAACGTTTTGGGAATACCTACTTTAATTATGCGTACGGCTTAGGAGTGGAATTCCCTGCCGGAGTCTATGTTTCCCGATAGCTATATTCTTGTCATTAAGTCAAGAGGGAATAGGTTACTTCTAGGTAAGCGTGCTCCATCTTCGACCACATCGTCACTTACCATCAGGTAAGATGGTGGTCAAACGCGAGCTTATTATAAATAAAATAAAAAACATAAGAAAATAGTACTCATCCAGTTAGATTGAAAGCAGGCGTCGCATAGTTGTTAAATTATAGATAGATAGACATGACATTTATTTACTATCAGTAATCCCGCAATTATACTAACAAAATTATGGATATGAATCTGAAATAAATGATTTATTTTTAATTATATTTAGGAAACAGCTAAGGGCATGATGAGTATATTCGGAATGAGACTTTATGTTCACAGTAATTATTTATAGTAGATTTAAAAATGTACGAAGATTTTCGATGTTTATAACAACCCACATTCCTTTGTTCAAATCTTTCATTCAATCATTCAGTCTATGAACAGCTGTTGGCATAGTGAGATTGAGAAATATAATCAATGGTATCGATATAATATTTATTGTTATTGCATCAATTATATTAATGTAAAATAAATTATCTAGTGCTAAATAAGAGAATCGTGATGGCAATTGTTTAAACGTGCCTTTAATCTATATTGGCATTTTGTTTTTATGTCTTACTTAATAGACATGTTTTATTTTAAAGTCAGTACCTACTTAATTTAAAGATTTTTATTTGTATGCTGACTAATATATCTTGATATCTAAATATGGCACCGATTGCGAAGGTCAATGTCAGTTAAATGTGACATTTTTAAATGGAGGAACACTGATTCTATCTTCTACAGATTGTACTTCGGAGAGTGAGCGCAGGAACTCCACGACCTGATCCCTTCATCCCCCTTTTACTACCGGTCTACCAGACGTACCGCAGGATACCATCCACACTTGGTCGATATACCGTCTTGTCGTACTAAGCGCTTTTCTTCAACATTCATTGTGCGCACAGCCAAGGTGTGGATTGTGTGGAACTCTCTGCCGGCTTCTGTGTTCCCTGCCACATATGACCCGTCAGCCTTTAAAGCAAGAGTGAATAGGCATTTTCTGGGCTCGCTTGTTCGATCGTAGACCTCATCTTACACTTACCATCAGGTGTGATCGAGGTAAAGAGCGGGCTCATTCGTAATAAAAAAAAAACTGTCTCCCAAGGCACAGGTATAAACCTATAACCTCCACAACCCAGTATAGCTGGGTAACACGATACCCCTTGGCCAGACTCGTGTCAGATTTTCTGGCTTTTGACTACCCGTAACGACTGTCAAAGATGTCCAAATGACAGCCGGGACCAATGGCTTAACGTACTTTCCGAGACACAGAGGAATCTTTTTTGGGTCCGTGGCTTAGGCCCCCAGTGGTCGAGGCACCTGTGGCCGATGCCCCCGATTCGAATAATTTAATTCAAAGCAATTTTTGATCAAATGTACCGTCAGGCACAAAAATGTTTTACAAAAATAATAAATGTATATTGATTGTAAGTATAAATATAATATTAAATCATAATTACATTTATAACTTGGTTCATGGACTCTTTAAGTCATTCATAAGAATTTTTATGTCGTTTTTTAATACATCTCTGACACTGACACTGAGGCTCAGACAGTGGCGATCTATTCTCTCTGCTATTGGATAGATAACTTTTGTGTAGCAAAAAAAATACTATATTTTAATGGTGAAACACTTTTCTCATTTACTGTACTAAGTGAAAAGCACAAAAAATGAAAGATATTAAATTAATCGAATCGGGGGCGTCCGCCACAGGTGCCTCGACCAATGGAGGCCTAAGCCATGGACCCTCTTTTTTAGGGTTTCGGAGCCAAATGGCAAAAACGGAACCCTTATGGTTTCGTTATGTCTGTCCGTCTGTGTGTCTGTCTGTCTGTCTGTCCGTCCGTCCGTCCGTACGTCCGTCACAGCCATTTTATTCCGAAACTATTAGAACTATACACGTGAAATTCGGTAGGTAGATGAATTCTATAAACCGCTTTCCAATTTAAAAACAAATATGAAAAAATGTTTAAAATAAAGGGGGCTCCCCATACATGGAACTAAAACTGATTTTTTTTTATTCATGAAACGTATGTGTGTGTATCTGTAGACAAGTCTTTAAAAATGACATAGGGGTTTCTAAAACCACTTTTTCATAAAGTCAATCTTTTAAAAGATATAAGCTTCCAAAGTGGTAAAATGTGTCCCCCCTCTAACTTCTATAATAATGGAGTGAAAATCTAAAAAAAATATAATCTGTGGATCTTAATGTAAACTTTCGACCAAAATTGGTTTGAACGAGATCGGGTCAGCAGTTTTTGAGACACAGCAATTTTTTTTTCTTATTATGGTAACCCATCCACATTACGACCTTGGCAACCATTGCTTAACCTTGAAGATTGACACGTGTGACTGTTAAATTTATCCTATCTTATGTAACGCATATGCATAGGTGTAGCTTTTGTGGCACGCACAAGAGGAGCCGGAGGAGGAGGTACAAGAGAGGCTTCCTCAGCAGCCGTTAACAAAGGTCTTCCTGGAGACACACCACGAGGGCCCACGCCGCCAATTCCACCAACGCCGCCAAAGCCATTAACTTTTGCGGGACGGCTTGGCAGACCACTCCAGGATCGCCTTCTCCTTCACGATGTCTTCGTCGTACAGCACCTCGAGCAAGGCGGTCTGGCAGTAGGCTCCCAACAAGGCGTCTGGGCAGCAGGCTCTCAGCAAGGCGTCAGGGCAGCAGGCTCCCAGCAAGGCGTCAGGGCAGCAGGATCTCAGCAAGGCGTCAGGGCAGCAGGCTCTCAGCAAGGCGTCAGGGCAGCAGGCTCTCAGCAAGGAGTCAAGGCAGCAGGCTCTCAGCAAGGCGTCAGGGCAGCAGGCTCTCAGCAAGGAGTCAAGGCAGCAGGCTCCCAGCAAGGAGTCAGGATAGCGGGCTCTCAGCAAGGAGTCAAGGCAGCAGGCTCCCAGCAAGGAGTCAGGGTAGCGGGTACTGCACTTCCTCTTCGTCAAAAGTCGTCGAGAACTAAACTCTTCTAAAAACTGGTCTAAGACTGAACTCCCCGGAGATGGCCCCCAGCGCCTTTTATACCCAGCTCAGCGTTCAAAGTCCATTCCATTCTCATTCTGTACCAGAATTCAAATTGTAGAGTCCAAAATAGTCCATCTTGCCAGTTATTTGATCAGCCAGTTATATTCGAGCATAATTTATTAAACCTCTTCGATAAAATCTGAGAGTGTGTTTTAGAAATTTATAATTATAATTTAAAATGCCGTTAATCAGTAGACAACCACAATATAATATACAATATTAAGCTAGTCCTATCGATAAAAGTGAATAACAATTATATAATAAAAGTATGAACAACCTTTTTAGTCTATTAGCCATTAAGTGACTACAAGAAGGAAAAATTACAGTTTGTCAGCCTTGACGTAAAAAATGTCATGACAAGAAAATATTTGTTTTGATGGATGAATTATGGATTATGATTACAAAGAAAACGTAAGTTATTTGGTATTTGTAATAACAAATACTATATTTGTAACGCATATGCATAGGTGTAGCTTTTGTGGCACGCACAAGAGGAGCCGGAGGAGGAGGTACAAGAGAGGCTTCCTCAGCAGCCGTTAACAAAGGTCTTCCTGGAGACACACCACGAGGGCCCACGCCGCCAATTCCACCAACGCCGCCAAAGCCATTAACTTTTGCGGGACGGCTTGGCAGACCACTCCAGGATCGCCTTCTCCTCCACGATGTCTTCGTCGTACAGCAGCTCGAGCAAGGCGGTCTGGCAGTAGGCTCCCAACAAGGCGTCTGGGCAGCAGGCTCTCAGCAAGGCGTCAGGGCAGCAGGCTCCCAGCAAGGCGTCAGGGCAGCAGGATCTCAGCAAGGCGTCAGGGCAGCAGGCTCTCAGCAAGGCGTCAGGGCAGCAGGCTCTCAGCAAGGAGGCAAGGCAGCAGGCTCTCAGCAAGGCGTCAGGGCAGCAGGCTCTCAGCAAGGAGTCAAGGCAGCAGGCTCCCAGCAAGGAGTCAGGATAGCGGGCTCTCAGCAAGGAGTCAAGGCAGCAGGCTCCCAGCAAGGAGTCAGGGTAGCGGGTACTGCACTTCCTCTTCGTCAAAAGTCGTCGAGAACTAAACTCTTCTAAAAACTGGTCTAAGACTGAACTCCCCGGAGATGGCCCCCAGCGCCTTTTATACCCAGCTCAGCGTTCAAAGTCCATTCCATTCTCATTCTGTACCAGAATTCAAATTGTAGAGTCCAAAATAGTCCATCTTGCCAGTTATTTGATCAGCCAGTTATATTCGAGCATAATTTATTAAACCTCTTCGATAAAATCTGAGAGTGTGTTTTAGAAATTTATAATTATAATTTAAAATGCCGTTAATCAGTAGACAACCACAATATAATATACAATATTAAGCTAGTCCTATCGATAAAAGTGAATAACAATTATATAATAAAAGTATGAACAACCTTTTTAGTCTATTAGCCATTAAGTGACTACAAGAAGGAAAAATTACAGTTTGTCAGCCTTGACGTAAAAAATGTCATGACAAGAAAATATTTGTTTTGATGGATGAATTATGGATTATGATTACAAAGAAAACGTAAGTTATTTGGTATTTGTAATAACAAATACTATACTTAGTTGTAGTTTCGACGATTATTTCTCACTCAGATATTCACAAATATTACCCTTTTATAATATTTTTATACTTAGACTAAGTATAGATTAATATAGATGAGATAACTCACAAGACGTTTTGAAAATGCTTTAATTGTTGCTAAGAATTGGAATTCCGTAAGGTAACATTTTGATAAGTACAGCCTTTTAAGAGAGAAGAGTGAAAAGGTATGCATTGCTTCCTATCTCGTAGTCTCCAAACGCGATTCTTTATTAATAAATAAAATAACTAAAGTAAACAGTTCTGTTAATGTCCACTATTTTGTTAAAAAAAAAAAACAGAAGCGATTATGCAAAACCAAAATATTAATATTAATCTTTCTTCAAACTCAGTTTTGTTCCATAGCTTAACCTCTAAATCAATTGAACTCTACTCGTGCACTACCTTGAATATAACTAACGAATAAAAAACATAAAAAATTAGAATCCGATAGTGATCGTTTTAAATTAGCGTTGTAGGCACGTGCAAATCCGCCACGGTTGCGTAAGCCACAGATTGCATAATGCAAAGAAAATAACCACTGACATTGGTACTACTTAGTGAAAGTATTGCATCCACTACTACTCAAGAAAGAAACCTTAGCGTTCAAAAAATAAGGTCCAATTCCCCTTACGAGTTTCGCCGCATGCCACTAGCCATCGCGGTCAACACGTTCTTTTTTTTCAAATCGCCAATGATGTCACGTTGTGGGTTGACACTGGCCGATATAAAGTTCGGACACAGATAAAAAAGTTTTCGGGTGTTGTCAATAAAAAAATGGAATTTGACCCAGTTATTGGGTATTCGGGGAATTCTTTCGTTGTGTACTGCGAATCGAAGCGTGGGTGGGTCCTTGTATATAGACGAATGACCTAGTGAGGTCGCGAGGGCTATTAAATTTAGGTGACTAATAAAATATGTGATATGGGAGACTTTAGGTGAGGTCTATGCCCTTTATTCGTTATTTCGCTATTGGTTAGCTGTGTGAGTTTAAGATCATAATATGAAATAAAAGTAATAACGAGTAAAGATGGTATTACTAGACTGGGTGTGATTCCTGAAATGAGGACAGGTATATGGTAGGAGTCCCAAATTCAATAGAGATTAGAAATAAGAAACCTAAAGTGTTCAAAATCATGACAATAATCCTATCCACATTGATAATAGCTCAGTAGTCCACTGCTAGTTAAGAAAGAACCGTTAGTGAATAAAATTCCATTGAATTTGATAACGTTTGTTCTAAAAGTGGAAGTTGTGTAACAGGAAACATAATTTCCAAGTATTATTGAATAACAAAGTTGTTTACAATTTCAATATACTGCATGAACGAATTTAAGCTTTCTCGAATCTGAAATAGTTGTATATCATTTTGTGGAGGGAAAATACTATATGTATAATCTTTGGCAAAGGTTTGTTAACAATATTATTGTAACTCAAAACCAAACATCCAAAATTCTAATATTAAAAATGAATATAAACAAAATTCTACACGGCTGGAACTGCGGGTAAAAGCTAGTGGATCTTATACGCTAGTTGGCACCTATCGGGTCTGATCTGGTTCACAATTTAATACGGTTTCGGACGAGGGAACTATTTTGCGTCCCAGCTTTTTGTTTGAAAAAACGAGACGTGTGATTGAAAAGCCGAGGGGCATCGACCATCCAACGACTGGGCTGTGGAGTTCAAATAGGCAGTTGCTCCATGTAAAACAATAATACTTAGACTAGAAGCCGATCTAAACATAGTTGAGAAAAAACTATATACATATGTCGGGAAAATCATCAAAAGACTGTGAGACCTAAACTGACTAGAAACCCACCCTCTTCTTTGATCGTCCTTGCGTTCCAGGGCCACTGTATCCCGTTAGAACATTCTCGGAACCCTGGCAGGGTGTGACTGGAACATAGTAACTTTATTTCTACTACATTTAAATTACATTACAGGTACATTCTCGTATATCTTATTATAAAGGTTAATCGTGCGATACGATAAGCTATGTAGCTGCAGTTACTGTGATCAGTGACGAAACGCGTTTGGAAACCTTTGGAAATTTGTTAACGTATCTGCAATCTACACACATGCTTGGTTTCTTCACGACAGAGGTAACAATATGAGTGCTTGTATTTATGTGCAATTGATTGCTTTAAACGTTGTAAGAATGGTTGATGATTGAGCGCAGAAATGGGTATAGAAAATATGACTTTTTTATCTTTTATTATTTAAAATATGCGAATACATTTGTTGAAGTTTCATGCTTTAATAATTGCTATGTGAATGTCTCTACTAACATTTGGTACTCGGGTAGACCGTAACCAGACTTAGAACTAATGTTATGTCCTAGTAACATATACCCTAAGGAAAATCTTCAATTTTTACGTGGGCGAGGCGAATACTTAAACTCATGGCTATATCTAAGTGTACATACATCGCGTTATATAATTTATTATCAGATAAAAATATTATTTGTCAAAAATGAACTAACATATTTTTAGAATATTACCGAATAGGTTATCACGGTATAAAATCTAAGCACAAACATAAACTCGTAAATAATTGCCAGAGCGCAAAAACAAGGCATAATGAAAAAAATACATTGTACAGAAAAAAAAAAAACAACGACCAAAGAGTTATTGACACAGCTCATGTTTTCAAAATGGCGACCGGTATTGTCCTCTAATGGGGTTCCGTATTCCATTTTTGTATTGTTTCCTCCCATTCGTGCAAAATTTATAAGTCGTTAGCGTGTTGTTATTATCGCTCCTTTATTGAGACAAAAGTTATGTAGGAGCGTTTTTTTGTACTGTATATTTAATGTCTATTGGAGTAATGGGTTGCTTGTGAAACAAAAATGGCGGGTTTATGGACAAATTCGACCGGTGAGGATGTTATATGGCGCGGTTTATTACAGGACAACTTGTTATTTTGCGTTTGTCTAATTTTTCAGCAATTTATTTTATCACGGTTTCGTGGTTAATATTTTTTTACTAGTACTGTTTTCAAAGGTTGGTTTCAAAGACAACATTTAAACGTTGATTGTTTTCGGTAAATCGAACATTGGCATGTATAATAGTAGTAACTCTAAACTCATCCGGTTGCGAATTCGTCTCAAACAGTCACGAGTTATTAAAAATTATATCAGCCTTGATTTTAAAATATTTGACCTCCAACATTGCTATACTTCTACGACCATTGACACCGACAGAAAATCTTGAGCAATTTCGGTTCAAGGATCAAGACAATTCTCATTATTCTAACAACTTTATATCTACACCTAATCTACGGAAATTTGATCTTTATTACTTTAACATAAAGACGAAATAGGATGATTTGTTAAAATTGTGATTTTCGGTAATCGTTTCGGAAATGCTTCGAAGATTTCCACAGTACGTTAACCTTAAGTTTAGACGTAACGTGTGAGGGAAAATCCAAGGTTTTCGGTTAAACTCGGTTCCGCTTCGTAATCTTTCGCTATTGTCTTTGGTAACTTTTTTTAATATTGCGTAACCGAGAAGGGTTCTTAATTGCGTGAATAATATTATCGGTAGGACTTATGTGGAAGGAGAAATATTCCAACGGCTTATTGCAACGAGAATAATATGAACTAACGGGAACGGTAAAAAAAAGAATGATTATGAAAATTCAAAATTTTTATAAAATACAGGATGTGGTTCTTCAAACTGCATATGGGTTGTACATAAAAATTGTAGCCAGTTTGATTTTCAAGATTACACAACGCTTACAAGGTCTGCACTTAGATTAGTTTTTTTTAAAGATAACTAGCAATGTGGGTAGAATTCACATTACTAGCAATATTGTTAACCCCACTAAGCGTGTGTCTGGAGTGGGTTCACGGTAATAGTGTAATGGGTGGGGTTCGAACCTGCGACCTCTCGATCACAAGGCCGACACCATAGCCAATAGGCTGTTGACGCTTTAAATCATCAATATTGATGATTTTTAACACGCTTTTATTAGGTCGACCTGTATGTAACTAACTATGTAATGGAATCTAAGGTAACTAATTTAACCCCCTTTTTTAAGTGTCGTACCGTAATGAAAATCGGCAGCTGTATGTAGTTCTGATGACAATACAATAATATGGTACTGTTGAACTGATCTGATGATGGAGCCGGAGGATAGGCACTGGCATTCCATGACGGAATATCGTATCATAGTCGTGTTTGCACTTGTGAGAAAGGCCACGTAATGTACTTTGAACACGATCAGGTTTCAAGGTTATAACAAACCTAAAGAAAATCCGTTATCGGTTTTCTTAATCTTTTTGAATTACCGCGTAATCCATAGATTTATTTTTTTATAGATGTCACTTTCAAATCCTCTGGGGGGATCGACCGTTTAATTATTCACTTTTTTTCTTTTACGTGCATTTATAAAAGCGTCTTTTTCTAGTGTTTTTGGATAAAGCAATAATTATTTTGATCATCTCAATTAAACAAGGATTCCTATGTGCCTCGAAAAGGACAGCATGTGGTTTCGGCTGTCACTTGTTCGTCTTAAACAGTCGTTACGGGAAGTCAGAAACTAACAAAGCCGATGCCAGAATTATCTAAGGGTAAGATAGGCAGACGATCAATGTGAAGCCTGTTAAAAGAGACTAGAACCTGCTGTGTTATTCTGTAAGACCTCATTCTAAACTTTGAATCTGAATCCGCTGTGAGTTTATTGATTGGCATTCTAAAAACTCGGTTGTTAATTCAAATTTACACTAGCGCTACCCTTGCGAGCGTGTCAGCGAGTTGAACTAAAAATTTTGACAGATAAAGTATGAGATGACGTGAGAATTGGCATTCGGTAAGGTAATTCCTCCGTCACTTCGACGCTGTTTACAGAATGAAAAATCAAGGTCACTTTGAACCATAAGCGAAGTGACAGTGAATAGCTATGTGAGATGCGAGTTGTTGTTCGAATTTTACAGAATCGATGTACTGCAAAACGACGATTAAAAGTGAAGGATAACCGAGTTTCTAACGATGTTACAATCATATGGTTTACATCTTATGGTTATAGTTTACCATATGATTGTAACATCATTACCTATCTAGCTTATTTTTAATCTATTTTGATAAGTAATAATTTAATTGTATAATAAAAAATTTAGCGTTCATATTTTTCTTTGGCATTATGTTCTGAGATATACGTATTTATTGTATTTTAAGTGGTTGACATTCTATTGTTATGTTTAATTAATGTGAATGTATTTTTTTACCTACTTTCAATGTAATTTGATTTAATCTAACCATGATCTCAAGTTTTTTTTTTAAATCTATACTAATATTATAAAGCGGAAAAGTTTGTTTGTTTGTTTGAACGTGTTAATCTTCGAAATTACTGGGTAGATTTCAAAAATTCTTTCTGATTATGATAAACAGTTTCATGGGAAAGGCTTTAGGTTATCTAGCATTACGCTACTACTATCGGTTTCCCTAAAATAAGGGTATTAGTGAAGTAAGTCGGAAGAAAATACGCCGCTAAATTACTATGTATAATTGCGTGCGCTGGCGAAATGCTGATGCTGAGATATACGTAAATACCATGTACTACAAAAATGTAGGGTTTGTGTAGATCTAAAAAAAACTCCGCGGTAGGTACTACAATCTAACTTTTATAAATAATCCACAATAAGGCATGACTTTGTAGTATCATTATTATGCGGCCATATTAATATTTAATTTCGAAAGTAATTTTATCATCAAGACAATTTTATGAAGATAAACTTTGCCTTTTGCAGTATGTAATTTTGACTTAGTAGAGGACTAGTTTAGGAGAAAACGTAAAATTAAAATTATTCAACAACGCTATTCACCGAAACGGCGCGCGGATGCCCGGCGCGTTGAGCATAACTCGCGTACCTACCACTCCGCGATAGATACTGCACTGATAGTGAACCTAAACTTGGTTTCATTTCAACTTCTTGGCTAAGAGACTTCCTATGTAAAATTGTTTCAGCTTTTTTTAAGTCAGATGTGTATTTTTGTATCTACACATTTGAATATTTTTATTTTACTTTCTGTTTAGTTGAATAAGTCATTTTGATAGGTTGTTGTTTCGTTTATCCCATTTTTTATGTCATCGTTTAGTTTAAAGTTTATAGTAAGTTTATTCATTTTGTTTTATTTTAGTTCCATTGATGTATACAGTTTAAAAATGCGTATTTGTAGTCTATATTTTACGATTCTTAATTTCGTGTGCACCTATAATAGGGATTCAATTCTTATTTATTGTAGGTAATATATATGGTCTAACTAAGTCGTTACTTTTATTAAAATACCTTCGAAGCAATGTCATAGTTGCTATAGTTTTCACTGGACACAGCGGCTAGACAAACGGCACTAATACCTCGAATCTTCATGGTACCTACAGATTTATCTTTTTGTTTTAAAAAAATACAATTTCCTGTAAAGGTACCTTTCGAAGTCACAATAAATAAAGCGCCGGAGTTGCGGCAATGTACTAACGAGATACCGCGACCCCGGAACGCAAGGGAATTTGAAGGAACAGGGTGGTTTTTTTGTCAGTAGATGTCTGACAATCCTTTCTGCTCCACTTAGAGCGAGAGAAGTTATTCGATGAGTTATTCGGCTATCCGAATGGCAAAAACGGAACCCTTAAAGATTCGTCATGTCTGTCTGTCCGAAACTGTTAAGATTACCGAGTTGAAACTTGGTAAATAGATGTAATCTGCAAACCGCTCTCCGATTTATATAAAAAAATATTAAAAAAAAAACATTAAGGGGAGGCTCCACATACATGGAACTTAACTAAAAAAATATTTGGTCCATCAAACCTGTACATGCGGGTGTCTATATACATGTATTCTCTTTAAATATTTAAAGAGAATAGCTTTATCTTTAAATATGTCTTTAAAAATTAAATTAAGTTGCCTAAAATGTTTTTTCCTCAAATCCAGTTATTTGGAACATACCTATACACTTCCAAAGTAGTAAAATATGCCTTCTCTAACTTTTAAAGTAATAAAGTCTAAAATAAAAAAAAAAATATATACTGTATATTTTAATGAAATATTTTAACTAAGATTGTTTTGAACAAGATACAGTCAGTAGTTTTTGAGATAGAGAACATTTTCAGAAACCGCATATATATGTATTTCTTTATGTAAACACATAAGACTTAAAAGAGAAAAACAAATACAGTCAAAAGCGCACAAAGGTGCTGCTTACTTCATAAGAAATTTCATCCAGCAGACCTGCAACAGGAGAGTTGAATAAGAGGTGGTGGACACAGTGTGAATAAATATTAGTTACGTATATTACTAAAAAACATACTTAACTAATAAAATAAATTATAAAGAAACAATAAACAAATGTTGCTTTATCTATGTAGATCCGGACGAAGGAAAAACTAAAATATGCTTATACCACTAGAAAGTAGGACTAAAATATTGTATACAACGTATAACGGAAACCCCATATCTGTCCAAAAGGACTGAAGACAACATCTGGTATGGAGTCTCTATGCAAAGTTTCAGCACAAAATAACTGACTCAAAGAATTGATACAAAATTATTGGTTTCATATGTTTCTTGAATACCAGTAATAACAAACATGTCACAGCACTATGAGGGTCATCACTTTCCACGTCATTTGCCAATAAAACGACAATGCTCTTCGTTTTTCTTAATTTGAAAAATTCGGCCTATTTATTGAAATTTCTAATATGCTCCACACATGTAGACATAGGATTAGAAAACCCTTGCCATATCGTTTGTTATCATCCAAAGAAGCCATGCACTCGGTATGTATACCCTTTAAATTACACGTTTTATACAGAAATACTGTAAATCTATCCTTAATAATATAATTAACAACTATCTTTACTTCGCGATTCTCTATCCAGTGCGAATTAGATAGGTATACTTAAAATTTTAACATCTATTCAATAATATTCAGAAGTCATCGAATTAATAACAATAGTAGGATTATACGCGGGTGAAACCGGGGGCACAGCTAGTTACTTATACAAGTGCTGTGCACACCTGTAAGTGATGGATTCACTACCATTGAGGTAATATGTACTGTACGTAGTACATATTAGCTCAATGTTCACTACAGAGAATTACTATTTGTAACAATTTTATATGTATTCGATCTAGTGAATAAGTCGTTGGTGTGTCTCTACACGTTGGCCAACACAGTGGCGAATGTAGTGGCCAATGCGTATTGGCCAACGTGTAGACGGCGTGTTTGTGCATGTTGGGTGCACAAACACCCCCTCTACACGTTGGCCAATAGGCACTGGCCACTACATTCGCCACTGTGTTGGCCAACGTGTAGAGCCGGCTTTAAATATATAACTGAATCAATTATGATATGGAAGCATGATCAGCCTATAAAGTCCCTACCGCTGAGACAGATCTCTCATCCTCTGTAGGAGAGAGAGGGCCATCACCACAGTACCACGGCAGTTCGGGCTGTAGGATGATGTCACACAACACAAACATATACCGTCTTGTCGTACTAAGCGCTTTTCTTCAACATTCATTGCGCGCACAGCCGAGGTGTGGAACTCTCTGCCAGCTTCTGTGTTCCTTGCCACATATGATCCGTCAGCCTTTAAAGCAAGAGTGAATAGGCATTTTCTGGGCTCGTTCGTTCGATCGTAGACCTCATCTTACACTTATCATCAGGTGTGACCGAGGTCAAGAGCGGGCTCATACGTAATAAAAAAAAAACGAAAACACTTCATACTGACAACACTTGTGTTAAACAATAACCTTAAAGTTTTATTTTGATTTATTGAAAATATGGGTTTCCAAAATAACTTACGTGTGATATGTGATTCCATCCAGCTTTTTATCTTTTGCGGAGAGATTCGTAGGTACACCCTTTCACTACACAATTCGGCATTTTCACTGATAAACACCCACGAGCTGCGATAGCTTGTCTTGACTTGTCAGTCTATGACAAGTCAAGACGTAATTTCGTTGTACGTGTGTGCGTGTCATTGTGTATGTACACGGCAAGACGTAATTTGGCCGGCCTCACTTTGCTGTTCGCAGAGTTCTGTCTTCTTATTTATTTGGTCTGAGACGAGCACTAGTTAGTGAAAATTACACAAAGCAATGTGCTTAGCAGAGTTCGAACCTACGACCATTCTTACTTGTAACCACTGGGACACCAATGCTCTCAATTTATATATATATATGTTTAGAGTATCGTGTAGTCGATTAAGTGACACTAACGTTTCAATATTGTCCGCATTAAAAAAATCTCCAGTCCAAACTCTGAACGCAGCAAGTGTAGCTTAACCTCACAGAATGGCCCAAGCATGCATAGTTAAAAGCAATTTACCCACATAACCGCATATTCTAAAGTTCGTACATTAGCACGTTCTATTTAATTAATACTCTATGTTTACGTGATGCGACCTTGAAATGTAAGCTCTCCATTACAGTGACCCTTGGGACTCGAGCGACCTTGACCTTGCGCAGTGCGAACATGTATATTGTGTAATTCATACTTGTAGGTCATGATAAGTATGTTAAGGAGAAAGTTGTGACATGAAAAGAGGTTATATTTTTTCTTGTAAAAATGCTAGGATTTTTGTATTTGTATGTTAAAGGACGCCCTCGGTCTCGAGTTCTCGACGCTGTCAACACATTTGTTATTAGATAGATACATTTTTTACTGTACACCATAGCATAATAAAAAACTTTTTAGCATAAAATAGAACCGACTTCCATATCAAAACACTACAAAGCCAAAAATAACTTAAATTTCGGTATTCGGTGTCATTTGTGTTGTATTTTCTTTTTTTGACACCGCCTTCCGAAATTTAAGTTATTTTGGCTTTGTAGTCTTTTGATATGGAAGTCGGTTCTATTTTTTGCTAAAAAGTTTTTTTTCACGGTTTTTAGTGGGTCGGTTTGTAATTTATCTAGTTACCAAAGCCAAAATGTCAACTACTTATCACCTTTTAGAAAATATTGCTTTTCCCGATGCAGAGCCGTTAATTTTTGAGGAGCTCTACTTCATCATCAGCTCTACATCACCATAATTATGCATTGTGACCAGCATGAAGTCCTTAACATGCATATTCAAGTAATCGAATCGCAATCCACGAAATACTTATTATTGAGTAGTTTCAGTGGCCATCTGTGGTCTTCATCATCAGTATCACTTCCCCAAATGGTGCTTTTTGAGAGCAACTACAGAAGATACTATTAGAAATACCCAAAACGCTGTAGGCGTGCCTATAATATTTGAAGAGTTCCCTCGATTACTCCAGGATCCCATCATCAGATCATGATTTCATAACAATGGGACCAAATAGGAAAAATACCCTTTCAAACGAAAACAACAGCTGTTGTCGAGTTATGAGGTAACATACATTAAAAAAAATTTCAAGCCAAACTGAGAACCTCCTCCTTTTTTTGAAGTCGGTTAAAAGTGGAAAAGTTTTTTTGTTTGTTTAAACGCGCTAATCTCCGGAAGTACTGCATTGGAATGAAATTTAGTATCGAAGTAGCTTGAAGTTTTAGGAAGGTAATAATAGGCTTTACTCGGGTAAAAGGAAAGTTATGTTTTTAGCGTGATAAAGGGGGAGCCCCGAGCGACTTCTAGTAAAATCATATTTCTAATAAGAAAATGTAACATAGGTAATTCTAATGATATACCGCCGCACCATCGCCGTAAACAGCAATTACCAACTAATTAATAAAGATTTGTTGTATTTACAAGTTCAATTGAAACTTCCAAAAACAAACTACAATTTATGGTAATAGCTAGACGGTTTACCTGTATATATTTGAATTCATTAGCACCTCTGTGTTATCGCCTTACCTGGGGACAAATAAATTAATATTAAATTGTAAATTAAAATGTTTTGCACAAATTGGTTTAGTAGATACACGAGCGTCCAAAATATCTGGGCTACATTTCAGTAGGTCAAATCTATGTGATTCATCTAAAACAATATTTTTATTCGAGGGTATTTAAAAGAAAATATGTACAACAACAATACATGCAAATTCTAAAATCAGATATAAATAATATTTATGGCATTTTATTTTAGTATTCGATCTAAACATAAGTATGGTACTTACAACAGTTTTCATGAATAGAATAAATAATTTAAAAGACTGAAATTATTGATCATAATGTTTACAAAAAACCGTTTGA
Source organism: Tholera decimalis (assembly GCA_943138885.2). Classification (NCBI taxonomy): domain Eukaryota; kingdom Metazoa; phylum Arthropoda; class Insecta; order Lepidoptera; family Noctuidae; genus Tholera; species Tholera decimalis. Next base: position 31,255,385 of record OW964551.2, read on the forward strand.
TCGATAATCTAAATCACTCCAAGAATTTTGTTGAGTTGCTAAAATTAAATATTTGTATGTACTATTAATGCTATTGTTTTTGTATCAATAAATTTTTCCAATGATTCACTAAAGCATTAGTTCTGCGCTTGACCCCCGTATTTATTTTGTTAATTTACTATATACAAACAATAAAAAACAGAAGAACAGAAGATTGAAAGACAGATAAAGCACTTAAAAACATTTTTCCGATCCGAAATCCGATGCTAGGGATAGGCTATACAGCCTACCTTTTCTTAACTATCTTAGTGCCGGTTTTTAGTTTAAATACATTCATCCTAGTCGTGTACTCTTACCAGAGTGGTTCCTGCGCCAGCGTTGTCCTCACGATGCACAACTATGTAGCTTGATGTTTGGCAAAGCGATAGCAATCGTTTACGGTTTATAGGCTGCTTATTTCACCTACAACCCAGTAACTGGGCAACACTCTCTCTTAGCTAAGCTGACGTCAGATATTCTGGTTTCTAAGTATCGGTAACGAATTTCAAAGAATTACTCAAGACAAAATGACTCTTTTCACCACCAGACTAATGCTCCAATACGTTTAGACAACAGTACAACAGTACAACTAAACAAACAGGCTTACAGTTAATTTGCATTAAAAATTCCCATAAAATGTCTCGTATCATGCATCTTTGTTAAGCAAATTAGAGAGACATGAGACAAATTACTGCACACATTCTATTATAGACATTAAGATCTACGTAATGAAGTTGAAACTGTAATTTAAATAAATTGTATTGTCATCCATTTTGTGACGTTCAATGAACTCCGTATATAACAAAAGTTATGTAAATTGTTATTGTCATTGTAATGTTATTTGTTTAAGTCTGTAAGTATGGTTGAAATTAATTTATATCTATAGTTTGTTTTCTGCTGATTTAATAATATTTATGCATAGATAGATAGACTATACTTTACTGTAAACCAACAATTTAAACACCCCTATTTTCCTGTGTTTGTCACCTGTGGTTACAGTGGTGGTCTTATCGCTGATAGCGAAGTCTTCCAGACAACCTTTGGATGGATTTTACGAACATAAAATAAAGAAATCAGTGTAATTCAAATATTTTTTAATCAAATTAAGATAGATATATTTTAAACAACTATTATGTGTTGTCAATGACATATGAAGAGAAATATATAGACATAGGAGTGTATAAAAATAAATGGCAACAAAGCTTAGAGTTTTATATATGTAATGTTTTAAGTAGAAACATCTGTAAGCAATATTATTGTACATACATACTCGAACTAATATTATAATGTGAAAGTGTGTCAATCTTCTTTCATGTCAAAAAGGAGCAACGGATCGACCTCGACAGATTGTGGACATTTTGATGACTGGAGACTAACATAGGCTAATTTTATCACGGACAGTTTATAGATATATAAAAATATCGATATATTTAAAGAACACTATCGCTAAGTGTTGTAAGCGGTAAATAATTTCTTATAAATCCTAAAAGTATACTAATATACTATGTTATACCTATACCTAAAATATGCTATGATCTAGGTGGATTGGCTACCGGAGTAATGACGCGGGATTTAGCTGGTAATTTAACACTTTTGATGACGGTTCATACAATAGCCAGCCAACTGGACACTGGAGGCACTTCAGAGTCGATGTCTCATAGATTAGTTTTAGAATAATAAAACTTACAAACACATGAAACCCACGTCAGTTAATAGTTAGTACTGTATACTCCTTTCATTAAAATGCTTTCTAAGTGTTATTTACAATATTAAGTATGTGTAAGTAACTATATTTTAGACAATCCATGTTTATATTGGTACTTTCACTGATGCACACAATTAAAGCTAACGATTGGATTTTTTTTCTCGACTTGGCGGGGGCACTTTCGTGCTCCCAGATATTTTACTTCTGCTCCACCCAGACCTAGAGAAGTCCTTCGATGATTTTCCCACCCTGATATTTTACTACTATCAAAAATATGTATAATTAACACGCTTTTATTAGGTCGACCTGTATGTAACTAACTATGTAATGAAATCTTAGGTAACTAATTTAACCATCTTCCAAGGGTCGTAGCGTAATGAAAATTGGCAGCTGTATGTTTGACAGTACCATATTATTGTATTGTCATCAGAAGATGACAATACAATAATATGGTACTGTCAAACTGATCTGATGATGGAGCCGGAAGATATGAACTGGAACTTCATGATGGAAAATCGTTTCATAGTTGTTTTGGATTTCTTAGAAAAGTCTTGTAATGAACTTTGATTACGATTAGGTTGCAAGGTCTGATGATGAAGCCGGAAGACAGGCACTGGCATTCCATGATGGAATATCGTATCATAGTCGTGTTTGCACTTGTGAGAAAGGCCACGTAATGGACTTTGAACACGATCAGGTTTCAAGGTTATAACAAACCTAAAGAAAATTCGTTATTGGTTTTCTTAACCTTTTTGAATTACCGCGTAATCCATAGATTAATTTTTTTATAGATGTCACTTTCAAATCCTCTGGGGGATCGACCGTTTAACAGTTCACTAATTCTTGGGAATAATATGGCAAAAACTACAAAAAAAGAAACAGCAACATTTGTTTTTACGTGCATTTATAAAAGCGTGTTTTTCTAGTGCTTTTTAAACTATTAATTGAATGAATATTTCTTTAAAAGTTGTTACTGTAAATATAACGAGACGTGAAAAAGTAAATAAAGTGGTGAAACAAGAGACAGCTCTCCTTTCAAAGATTTGTTTCTATCCATTTCGCGCAAAACGTACCTTTTATGTGGTGGATGGTGCAAATTCACTATGACGGAACTTGCAAGTGACGTCATATAGCAAACGGGGTTGCGGGAATGTTCTCACAAGTTACCGCGCCTCCGGACACAAGGTAAAGGTACAGGGCGGGAGACATTCTTATCTAAATCTAATGGGAAAATTATAAAAATGGGTTTTTTATTATTTTCTCCAAAAATACTTGTTTACTAAGGTCAGGTTATTGCAGTCTCTGTTTATTATTTGAATCAACTTTTAAATTAAATTACAACATCGTAATTTATTTACACAGTAATTTTTTGTTGGGGCTTATATTTTTTATCTTCTGTATTACAATAGCCATTATCATTTACGTTACTCTACGTTAAAAAACCAACCATAGTACTCTTTTTAGGGTTTCGTACCCGAATGGCAAAAAACGGAACCCTTATAGTTTCGTCATGTCTGTCCGTCTGTCTGTCTGTTCGTATGTCACAGCTATTTTATTCCGAAACTATTATAGTGAAATAAAATAAAATAATAAAATAAAATAAATAGTGAAACTTGGTAGGTACATGTATTCTGTGAACCGTTTAAAAATAAAATAAAAGGGGACTCCCCATACATGGAACTAAAAAGGATTTTTTTTTTCATGAAATCTATGCATGTGTGGTATCTATAGACAAGTCTTTAAAAACAAGATCGGGTTTTCTAAAACCAATTTTTCATAAAGTCAATCGTTTAAAAGATATAAGCTTCCAAAGTGGTAAAATGTGTCCCCCCCCTCTAACTTCTATAATAATGGAGCGAAAAATCTAAAAAAATATGTCTGTAGATCTTAATGTAAATTTTCAACCAAAATTGGTTTAAACGAAATCAGTTCAGCAGTTTTTGAGATACAGCATATTTTCTAAAACCGCAAATATAACTGTAATTCATACAAACACCATGAAAAACAAAGTTATCTGGCGTAGTTGTAAAAAATGTAAATAAGCTAGTTTTAAGAAATTTGTAAGGTTTTTTTTTCGTCAAATCAATATACATATTAATAGTTACTACAGAACCCTTCATGGGCGAGTCAGACTCGCACTTGGCCAATTTTTTCTAATAGCCAATGATGACATTATAAAACCATTGAATCTATTTTTACCAACAGCAACTTCAAGGCCTTCAAAGTGATTCACATAATATGATTTCGATCAAAGTAAAGTGCTTAGTTCTGATTCTATTTCTATGTGCACGCGCCGGATTTTGTTTTTTTTTTTATCCCCAATTGCTACAAATAGTACACATTTGATTTGATAAAAAAATATGTTTATGGGCCAAAATTACACAAAACTAGTACCCTGAGACAGGAAGGCGGGGTCGCGGCAGACCACGAAGGAGATGGCGGGATGAACTGGATAGGTTCCGTCGGAACTAGATAGAGGACGCGCGGGCTAGCGAGCTATGGTATGCGTGGATGGAGGCGTTTGCACTGAACTGGAACAGACCAGGCTAATAAAAAAATGGGTTTAAGATATTTGTGCAATAGTTCAGCGATGGTACAGCATCTCTTATCGTGTCTTAGTCTACTTCTTAACACGTTCGCTGACAGTGAGCACTTACCCTGACACCACATTACGACAGTAGAATTTTCCATACTAAATAACAAATCAACGTAGTACTCGTGCATAAGCATGTAATATAAAACTACCCAAAAAATACTCGTGTTACGACAGTAAGAAATATGAAATTGCTCATAATATGAAAGTGGATACTGCTCTTCATAAAACTGATATGAAAAATTGTCGTGAGACGACGTACTCTTAAATATAAGAGGCCCGTCCTTCGACGTACTGTCATAACGCACTATTTTAATTTCCCGCCTAACGACGAACTGTCAGCGAACGTGTTAATATCCTTCTTACTACAAAAGTATTCATTATCACTGAATCATCACCTGCCTTTTCTCAACTATATTGAGGTCGGCTTCCAATTTTCAATGAAGCTGAGTAATAAATAGCCTTTTACATGGAGATCTGTCCTCCACAACCCAGTAGCTAGGGAACAATATACTCCTAAGCTAGACTAGCATCAGCTTTTTTGGCTTCTGACCCGTAGTGACTGGCGAATATGATTCTTTTAAAAACTTAGTAAAAGATCTTTATCTCTCTCCTTAAATTGTTGTTATTATGCTTGCCTTGGTTTTATTTAATATATATATATGTATATACAACGTGTAATTTAAAGGGTATATACATATCGAGTGCACGGCTTCTTTGGATGATAACAAACGATATGGAAAGGGTTTTCTAATCCTATGTTTACATGTGTGGAGCATATTAGAAATTTCAATACTTTGATTCCAGAGGCCGAATTTTTCAAATTAAGAAGAATGAAGAGAATTATCGTTTTATTGGCAAGTGACGTGGAAAGTGATGTCCCTCATAGTGCTGTGACAGGTTTGTTATTACTGGTATTCAAGAAACATATGAAACCAATAATTTGGGGTCAGTTCTGTTAGTCACTTATTTTGAGCTGAAACTTTGCATAGAGACTCCATACCAGATGTTGTCTTCGGTCCTTTTGGATAGATATGGGGTTTCCGTTACACGTTGTAAATGTTTTGAGAACGTTATTTATTGTTTTGTATTTTATATAGATAAATAGTACACCGTGGTCTATCCGCGTATTTATTTTCTCCTTCTGTGTCAAATCCATCCAAAGGTTGTCTGTAAAAGATCGCTTTTAGCGATAAGACCACCCGCTGTATCACCCTTTTCAACCGACGACCAAAAGAGGAGGTTATCAATTCGACGCGTATATTTGTTTTTTTTTTTTTTTTTTTGTATGATCACCGATTACTCGAAGACGGCTGAACCGATTTGGAAAAGTCTTTTTTGTTTGAAAGGGTATACTTCTAAATTGGCCCCATTGTTACCAGGTCAGGATCTGATGATGGGATCCTGGAGAAATCGAGGGAACTCTTCAAATATTATAGGCACACCTATGGCGTTTTGGGTATTTCTCATAGTAACTTGTGCAGTTGCTCTCAAAAAATACCATTTTGGGAAGTGAAACTGATGATGAATACCACAGATGGCCGCCGAACCTACTCAATTATAAGTATTTCGTGGATTGCGATTCGATTACTCGAATATGGATGTTAAGCACTTTATGTTCGTCACAATGCATATGGTGATATAGAGCTGATGGTGAAGTACCAGGAGAACTCCTCAACAATTAACGGCCCAGCATTGGGAAAAGCAATATTTTGTAAAAGGTGATAAGTAGGTGACATTTTGGCTTTTGTAACTAGATAAATTACAAACCGACCCACTACAAAGCGTGAAAAAAAACTTTTTAGCAAAAAAAAGAACCGACTTCCATATAAAACCACTACGAAGGCAAAAATAACTTTAATTTCGGAAGGCTGTGTCTTTACTTTTGTATATATTTTCGTTTTTGACACCGCCTTCCGAAATTAAAGTTATTTTTGCCTTTGTAGTGTTTTTATATGGAAGTCGGTTCTATTATGGTATAGTGGTCAGTGGCCCTGACTGCTATGCGCAAGGTCGTGGGTTCGATTCCCACCTAGGACAAATGTTTGTGTGATGAGCAAGGTCATTTGTTCTTTGTCTGGGTGCAATTTATCTATAATATGTATGTGTTTAGAAATATATATGTATGTTTATCAGTTGTCTAGTATCCATACCACAAGCTATGCTTACTTTGGGACTAGATGGCGTTGTGTGAAAAGTTGTGGAATATTAGTATTATTATTTTTTTTTTTTTTGCTAAAAAGTTTTTTATTTGTTAAGTCCATAATTTTGTTTTACTGTTATGATGTACAATAAAGAATATATCTATCGATCTATCTATCTATCTGATGACAGCCGATACCGACGGCTTAGCGTGCTTTCCGATACACGGAGGAATCTTGATGTTGAGATGATCACCCATCCAGGGATTGACCTCGGTAAACGTTACTTGAAAATCGACCCATGCGACTGTTATTATAATAATAGTGACGTGCTCTTTATATTCATAATCACCAGTGATCGGAGTAGGTAGATTGAAATGGGGTCATTGATCCGAAACTTATATATTAATATGGACATTCCTCCGGAATTGGTGGATTATTAAAAAAAAACCGGAACTTATGTAGGAATTTTATTCCTCCAGAGTGGAAGGAGTCATTTGATGATTTGTCATCCTCAAAAAAAAGGTAGGAATAAAAAAAATAAAAATTAAAGCTTCGATCGGAATTAGATTGTTTTTATTATTCAACAGATAAATAATGAATTAATTTAGTTTTTATACCTTCCTTTGAATTTTGAATTGAGTAGGAATAATATCACTACCAACATTAACAATGTTTAATTGAATCCGGAAATACCGGTATTACTTTCCGGGAAAATGGCTTATCCATGTTATTCTTTCTGTGTGCATTTATGATACAAGTACCAAATATCAATCTACCTACTCCGATCACTGATAATCACTGAATTGCGGATTTTAAATGCAAATTCTCCATAGCACATTTGTTTACATAGAGCCCTGCAAATCTGAAATATGCTGGTCTTTATTAAAACTAAGAATTTGGTTGGAATATTTTTAATTTTTATATTTAAAAATTACATTATTAAACTGCGCCGTGCGACATTTTAACCGGCAGGTCTTAATGCGCAGTACTTATTTAATTTTTTCATAATTTTTAATTTAAATAAGAATAACATTATATGAGAAAACAGTTGAAAATTTACCTTCTTTGTCTGGAGATGATTTATCTTTATTGATGATTTAGTTAATGAAGTATGACGTTACATAAATTTATAAATTTTTCGGAACTCTTTGCACATGAATACGACTCAATACTTATACTTCAGCGTATCTTTAACACGTTCGCTGACAGTACGTCGTTAGGCGGGAAATTAAAATAGTGCGTTATGACAGTACGTCGAGGGACGGGCCACTTATTTTTAAGAGTACGTCGTCTCATGATAATTTTTCATATAAGTATTATGAAGAGCAGTATCCACTGTCTTATTATGAGCAATTTCATATTTCTTACTGCCGTAATACGAGTATTTTGTGGGTAGTTTCATATTGCTTACTTGCTTGCACGAGTACTACGTTGATTTGTCATTTATTATGGAAAATTCTACTGTCGTAATGTGGCGTCAGGGTAAGTGCTCACTGTCAGCGAACGTGTTAATATAAATTGCTGATAATCGGAGAAAAAATCAAGATCATCATTATTATAGTATAGGTAAATTTTATATACTTAAATACATAAAAATACTACTTATTAATGTGCAGTAGATTCTACTTATATCACTAGCAGTCGCGCGAAGCTTCACTCCCGTAGAGTTTATCACGATAAAAGCATAACCCTCCTTTTTTGCAGTCGGGTAATGAGCCTATAACCTGCATGAAGACTTAAGCTACTTCAATTGAAAATCTCATACAAATCCACCCAGTACTTTCGAAAATTTGCGCGTTCAAACAAACAAACTTGTCCGCTTTATAATATTAGTATACATTTTCACGCTAATAAATAATAATTTGATTCGTGACACACGAGCTCCCCGAATGACTAGTATGATCGTAATTATGCACGTTGTTTGCCGCGGATCACGATACGATTAAACAACCACAGACCACCGAGGTGACTTTGCGGACAAGTATTGATAAAATTTTCCATACAATCCAAACCTGACAGAGTAGCCGTTGCTCATTTATTTTTTACCTTTATTCGTCAACTAAAGGTATTTCGTTTTGAGAATAGGTACACTGTTTAACTTGTTAAATATTCGATTAAGTCTCTAATTTGGTAAAAACACCGGACATTATTTATATTCTGCTATTCAAATCAATGCAAATTGACATAAATAGGTCAAATACATCAAAGTCCAAGACTTTTTAGGATATTTTTTAGGAATCTCTGTTATGACTGTTATGAGTATGCTTAGAAAGCTTATGCTTATTGCTTATTGAATGTTATTCTTAGTGCGGCCTATGTTGATACCCGGTACGTTGGTGCAGCGGTTGCGTGGTCTATGAATTATAATAATAGAGCGATGGGCACTCGATGTCGGTTTTGTGTCACCTGGACCAGTTCGATGAACTGTATGACGTGTTGTGCAGTTTAATTGACTGTGTGTCTGTACTACTATATTAAAAGCTGTGATATTTTTTATCAATAAAGGTGAATGACCATCATATTAGCCTAGCGTTTTTATCACTGTATTTTCTTATAGTTATGCTCATTAAACTTAATGATAGTGTAGCCTCGCATTATAAGTGCAACTGGTTTCGTAATGGGATTAAAATTTCCAGGGTGCCTTTTGCAAACATTCTTTGTAAGATGTTTGGGTTTAACCCGACCTTACCACGGGTGAGGAAAGTTTTGGAAGGTACCTAATAATGAGAGTGAATTGGCAGAAAACCAAACATGTTTCCCGGAGTATAATGTCCCAATCATACTGACTGTGTGCTTCTTTCCTCAAAATGTCACCGCAGACATTAAACTACATGATTCTCATATGATTTGATCAGTACCTACACAATGTTATGGACTTCAAAAGAGACTTTGACCGCTGAGTTTTTTTAAAGAGATCTACCAATATGGGTAGAATTCACATTACTAGCTATCTTGTAAACCTCTCCAACTAAGCTAAATATGCCTGTGTCTGGACTTCTGGAGTGGGTTCACGGCAATAGTGTAATGGGTGGGGTTTGAACCCGCGACCTCTCGATTATAACGCCAACACATTAGGCTATCAATATATAGTATAAATTATAATAATATAATATAATTTAATATAATATCATTTATTATGCATGGATGATCTAAAATTATATGCGAACAGTAAAAATAATTTACAAGTTTTGTTAGATAGTACAGAAATATACACTAGGGACATAGGTATGAGCTTTGGACTGGACAAGTGTAATGTGTTGCACTTGGTAGGTGGTAGAAGGAGTGAGTGTCAGGGTCAGGGCCATATATTATTAAGCGGTGATGAAATAGAGTTATTGAAGGAAAAGCAGCAGTACAAATATTTAGGCATTAATGAGTCCGGTAAAAAACTTTTTTGCAAAAAAATAAAACCGACTTCCATATCAAAACACTACAAAGCCAAAAATAATTTTAATTTCGGTAGTCGGTGTTATTGGTTTTGTATTTTCTTTTTTTTCACACCGCCTTCCGAAATTAAAATTATTTTTGGCTTTGTAGTGTTTTGATATGGAAGTCGGTTTTATTTTTTTGCAAAAAAGTTTTTATTTTCGCGCTTTTTAGTGGGTCAATTTGTAATTAATCTAGTTATAAAAGCCAAAATGTCAACTACAAAAAACTAAAAACGCGCGAACAAAAAACACAATATAGAGTAACCGAAAAGATCATCAATGTAAATATTTTTTTTAGACTTTTGTTGATTTTTCAGAAACGGCTTGTTCGATGTCGATAAAATTTTCATGGGACCATTTGGGAAGTATACCCTTTCCAACAAAAAAATAATTTTTCAAATCGGTTGGCGAACGACGGAGCTATGCCCGAACAAACATAAAAAAAAAAAAAAAAAAAAAAAAAAAAAAAAAAAAAAAAACAAACATCCGAATTGAGAACCTCCTCCTTTTTCAGAAGTCGGTTAAAAATTAATCACAAAGAGTTAAGAGAAGCAATAACAAACGAATATTTTAGGAGGGTTAAATGTCTTACCAATTCACACTTAGATTCTGTTAATATCATGACTGCAATAAACACTTATGCTGTGCCGGTATTACTCTACTCATTCGGAATAGTTAATTATAAAACCCGAGATCTAGCAAGTATTAAAATACAAACAATACTTCCAAACAACTACAGACTATCTTATAGAATAGAAACCATAACACAGCATGACAAAACTAAAAATAAATACTCAATAGATAAAGAAGCAGATGAGGTAGCAACAGAACTAGGATTAAGAACAGGACAAAGATTAATGACGAAGAAATAAAAGCAGCTGTCAAGAGGAAGAAGATAGAGATTTGGAAAGCTAAGCCGTTACATGGACAGTTCTACAAAGGAGTCGTAGATAAGGCTAACATCGATAGTGAGGGATCATTCATATGGCTAAAAAAGAAACCAGTATCTTCATCATTAGAGGCATCTATATTCGCAGTACAGGATCAAGCAATAGTTACCAGGCAACATGAACGCGATATACACAAGAAGCAGGTAGATGGTAAGTGTCGGTTATGCTCAACGAGGGATGAAACTATACATCACATAACGACGGGATGTGAAAAGCTAGCTGGCACATACTACACCAAACGCCATAATAATATAGTACAATACGTTTTCTGGACATTATTACAAAAACACAACTTTGAAACCGATAAGTTTTGGTGGAAGGAGACACTAACACACCCTCACGTTAGGGAGAACGAAGACGCAAAATTACTTTGGGAAATGCCAATACAAACAGACACAGAAATACAAAACAATAGACCGGATATAATTTACATTAATAAAAAAGAGAACAAAACTTACCTTATTGACATAGCAGTGCCATCGGATTATAATATAGGACCAAAAGAAATAGAAAAGCTTACTAAATATCAACCATTAAAAATAGAAATAAATAGATTATGGAAAACCAAAACCACAATAGTTCCAATAATAATAGGTGCAACAGGAGTAATAGGCAAGAGTTTACGTAGATACTGCGAAACACTAGAGAGCAAAATAAGCATAGATATAATGCAGAAACAGGCTGCCATACACACTGTAACAATTGTAAGCAAAGTGCTAGGTGACAGTGTTTTTGTAACGAGGAACCCTGATCCTCCCCTACCCTGAGGGTCTCGGGGCGGGAGGTTCAGTAGAAAACCGACGAAAGTCGAGAAGTTAGCAACTAACAAACTTTTATATATATTTTTATTTCCTTTATATTAGGCAACGGGGCCCATAAAAAACAATTTACAAATATAAAATCTAAATCTATTGCCGCTTCAGTTTGTTTCAGTGTTTCTTCTCAGAGTAGTCAGTTTGGAAATACTGGCCTCATCTCGTTCAAAACGAACACCTATACTTATAACTTAAATCCCTCGTATGTCCTTAGCCGAAAGAACTCATCAAAAGAATGGAGTAATTTGAATGTAACGTTCTCCCTACTGGGACTATAATTATTATATGTATCTCCTCTGAGTGGAGTGGAGGGAGTGCGATCAGATGGATAGTGTATATTGGTTTCAAGCAATGAATAAAAACTTACAGAGAGAGACTTTGATTTTAAACACAATTCCGCATTCAAATTCTAGTTATAGCACTCCTTTAAGCGCTCGTCAAATGTTGAAATCTGATTTCACGGGACATTAATAATAGCGTCCGTGTAATGGTAAAACACAGTAAGTTTTAGACGTTAAACGTAGTGGGTATACTTATGGCTTTGTGCTACCTACCCTACCTCATACTTTTCTATTTATACAAACCTTGTACTGAGAATAAAGAACACAAAAATTATCCAATTTCATGCAGTCGATCGGTTATGCGTGTATAGGTAACGTCAAATAACTTGGCAAGAGTCGTTCAATGCGCAGAAGTCGATTTTTAGGTGTCAGCGGTTGTCAGCAGGACGCGGGGTATGACGTAGCGCCGCTCCGAGCGCGCGATTGGTGCGTCAGTAGTTCTCGTTCAATTTGCTCCCGAATACACTTGCGTACACGAAAGTTGTACCCTTTGTTTTTGTTACGAGTTGTTGTTTTAAATTTATTTTTTGTTACCTTGATTACAATGCCAGGACCAAATACCGTTTTACGCAGACTATTAAAACGTCAGAAAGAACAGTTAGACACTATAGTTACGGATGGTTGAAATTCCGAATTCATCACTGTCTTTAGGACACCGGGAAAAAAGAAGAATAAAAGGGGTAGCAGTTTTATTAACTAATTGTGCCGACGAGAACATATTATTTTTAATGTTTTTTTAAATACATTTTTCACTTTTAAGTGTATTTATGTATTATATCTATTTTATTTATAATACCGAATTAACTAATGAATTCCTCTTTTTTCTTTAACATTCTTCTGAACAGATATGATTAAAAATAAATGATAGCAATAACCATAGAATAATGGCAAGCAGTAAAAGTGACCACTTTTTTTCCACTAAGTTTACGATGCGCGAACTTACCCCCACTACGCCAAAACTTGCCAAGTTATTTGGCGTCATCGATACTGATGTGTAGGGGAGCACTAAGAAAGGATTTTTGGAATTTCTCACGGGATCGGAATTTAAACGGGAAAACCTCCGACGCGAACGAAGTCGCGAGCAGCAGCTAGTAGTTCATATAAACCCAATAGTTTAATGTAACCCAATCGTTTTGTTGCCCGACCCTGAAACTCAAACCCGATTCCTTATTCTCAGCAGTTGCGCTAGTGACCACTTGACCAACGAGACAGCTGACTGCAGTGACATTAAGTCCTATATACTCTGTGCATTTGTGAACAGAGTAAATAAAGAAAAATGTTTTTATTTTTTATTGATTGGCTCGCGTTTGACCACCATCTCACCTGATGGTAAGTGATGATGTGGTCGAAGATGGAGCACGCTTGCCTAGAAGTAGCCTATTCACTTATGACTTAAAGACTCCCAGGTTATAGCGATCAGGAGACACAAACTCCGGCAGGGAATTTCACTCCTTAGGAGTACGCACAATTAAAGTATTCCCAAAACGTTTCGTGCGTATGGGTGGGATGTCCACCATGTAACGATGGCGCATCGCCATTTGTCTTGTAGTCCGATGATGGAACGGGCTTAATGGAATTAGATTGTGTAATTCCACCGCACACTCCCCGAAATGTAACCGATAGAAAACCGATAGACTTGCAACTCGTCGTCGGTGTTCAAGGCCTATTTACTTTTGCTTTAAAGGCTGAAAGGTCATAAGATGAACCATTGTAAAGTCAAAAAGTGGTTACTTGCAATTTATACAAAGTAATTTGATTTCCTAGTTTCGAACTCCGACTGGTAAGTCGAGTATATAATCACTAGGCCACAAATGCCACTGAAGTGCCTGAAAACTAAGTAATGTTTTGACGTTATCGCGATATGACTTTGTACTAACAAGTCGCGTTATTTTGATGAACAGACCTAGCAAATGTTGTACTTACTGTTTTAATAAACGGTACGGTCGTGGGTGCCACTGACAGCGATTTTAATATTAAGTTATTGAGTACTGGCAACTGATTACTTACTTGCGACTTCTATGTTGCAATTTCTATTAGGATTTTCTGATTTTTTTCAGCAAAATAATTTTGCCTTTAGCCTTCGCCAAGGTCAAATATATCTGGGCTCGCTCTCTCTCTATCGTAGACCTCATCTATTGCTTACCATCAGGCGTCATTGAGGTCAAGAGTAGGCTCACCCGGAATAGAAAAATCCGTACAAAGTAGATAAAAATCGGTTAAGTGGTTTAGACGTCAAAGAATAACAGACAGACAGAGTTACTTTCACATTTATACTACATATTAGTAGTGGTCTCTACTAATACTACAAGATCAATGGCATATTTCAAATAATAATAATATAATAATAATATTCCACAACTTTCCACACAACGCCATCTAGTCCCAAACTAAGCAGAGCTTGTGGTATGGGTACTAGACAACTGATAAACATACATATATATTTCTAAATACATAGGTACATATTATAGATAAATTACACCCAGACAAAGAACAAATGATCGTGCTCATCACACAAACATTTGTCCTAGGTGGGAATCGAACCCACGACCTTGCGCATAGCAGTCAGGGCCACTGACCACTATAATATAATTACTATATATTATTATAATTTACAGAATCGTTTTTAAAAACAGAAGTTACATAATTATGTCTCAAACATAACGGGGAATTATGTTTAATGTTCTTAAGTTTAGACAGCTTTTAGATATCCTTTGTTTGTGGAATAGTATTGCGTCTTGAATTTGAACGCTATTTAATACAAGAATTTACCTTTAGGGTTGCTGTGATAGCAGGATAATATTTCTTTTGACATTGGCAGTACCTTTGAGTTTTCCTATCTGTATTCAAATTTGTCTTACAAGTGTAACTTGTACTACATCTACATAACATAATTATCATAAATACGTAAACTTCAATATTGGTTTGATAAAGTTACCATAAAAGTCCTTTTTAAAGCTGGATTATCAAACAAATGTATACAGACGGTCAAAAGTATACTTAAGTAACACGCCATCACTGGCCCCTCACTACAGACTCGTTCAAGCAGTACCGAGCCATCGCACGTGTTCTGTATGGTACATATTTTACATGAAAGTTCGCAACAAACATTAATCATTCGCCAAGTTAGCGTACAGATGGCTAGAACTTCAACTGTTTTATGTACAATACTGAACTGATCTGGAAAATAAAAATACGGTATTTGATGCTTTAATGTGTATAAACTTCGTGATTTACGGTTTCGTGTGTCAAATGGGAATGGAATGCATAAAAGCAGTATTTGTCATATCATGACTGATACAAATGGCCCTTCAAAAGCGAAAAATACGAACATTACGAATTTAGCTATATAACGCCTTGTTTGTAGTAAGTGTTATAGATTGAGGATGTAGGCCTTTCTTCGGAGGGAAAATCATCAAATGACTCGCTCTGTGTGGAGCGGAAAGGGTCTTCTACTGACTAAACCCACCCAGTTCCTTTCAGTTTGCCTTTCGTTACGTGGCCGCGGTGTCTCGTTAGAATATTCTATCAACCCCGGCAGGGGCGTGTAGGCCTTGGTTTGATTCCCGAGTCGTGTAGAGCGCTAATTTTACTATCTGAAATTGTCCAATATCAGCTCAAGATTCATACACACATCCTATTACTGCTTATATGGGTACCACTTTCCTCTTTGAGAGAATATAGGTGTGGTTTTCTGTGAAGTTAATACAATAAAGCTTTTCGGACACACTGGCTTAGGTTACTTAGGTTCGAATATTGACCGAAGTATATGCTATAAAATGAAAACTTTGTCTAAACTTTGGCTTCTTCGTGTTGAGTTTGTGAATAGCTCTTTTCATGGTAGATTAGATAGCAAAGGAGAATGCCAAGGTTTCTTTCAAGACTTGGCCAGAACCGACAAAGATGAACTATATATCATAAAAATAGGAAAATAATTATAGAATTTGACTGTATAATTAGTTTTCTATAAGAAGTTTCAAATAATTCAGTTTCAACAGCCAAGGTAAACGTGAGTCCGGTAACACAGCAATTAACAACACAAATAAAACTCAAAAAACACATAAGACAGACACTTCGTCGCTCGTCATAAGACGCGGGAAAAGTAAAACTTTTGACAATTATCAGTGACAAATACAAGATCAAGTGTTGCCAGCTCTATATATCTATTCTAAACTGTATTGATAATTGAAATGAATATTTTATAAAATATTTAAAAATATAACAAACATTATTTATTTTTACAAGAATTACGAGTTATGACTTTTGTAAGTAATGAATTCACATACTTAGGTTCATAATGATGTTAATGTTATCGATTTGCAAGTGCAATTTCGTATCGATATTATTTTATTTTGGTATTGGCAAGATTTGTAATTGAAATTGTAGATAGAAAACGTGTTGATAAATTGAATAACTATTTAAAATGACTTTTAAACGGTGTACTTCTACAGATTTTATTTATACTGTGTAATTATTACTGTTTTAAATAATGAATTATCATTAATTTAGAAAGTCTGTCAGACGCTACATATTCGAGCCGAAACTTGGCATTCTCCTTTAGTGAGCTAGACACATACGTCCCTGCAGGGATCCAGCAGAATATCAGCGCCATTTACTACCTGGCACATGCTGAGCTGGGACCCATTTGGTGAAAACTCGAGACACACATTTTACGTCTCTTTTATATATTTTATGTATGTATGTAAATGTCACTTTCTGTTGGCTCATAATGCTATTCAAGCAGTACCTATGTTTTATAATTTTTTACTACTGTTTTTTCTAGGTTTTGAGTTTTATTGTTGGTTTTTTGTGAATTGTATATTTTATCTCTCTATCATAATATGTTATGGATTTATAAATAGAAGCAATATATGAAACACCAGCCTGGTCCGTGTTGGGCCATGCACACAAAATAGGGTTCCGTAGTTGTCTCATTAGCATAATTGATGTCATTTATGATATTTGATGACGCGTTGGCTCATTGGTTACGTGATTAGCTACTATGTTGCATGTCGCGGGTTCAGGTTCGCGCACCAGAACTAATATTTTTATGGTTTACAAATAGTCGTTCTGGGTTAAGGTGTTACGTACCAAGTTCGTTATAAAGTGACTGTGACATACAGATGGACAGACAAACAGACAGACACGACGAATCAATATCGGTTCCGTTTTGTCATTTGGCTACGGAACCCTAAAAATGTAGTGATGATACCTCTAGGTAAAGACAGGAATGTTATAATTTGTTTTGTACAGGATGTTTTTCGAACGAAACTGGATTAGAACACTGCTCACCAATAATCGTGATAGCCTTGAAGCTCCTACACAAAGTCAATATTTTGTACGTAACAGATGTTTGTTGAAAATCATATAAATTTGTTCTCGTTTCGGATTTCAATAATATGTTTACCTAAAAGCCGGTCGTTGTTATGAAATGTGTATTCAGGATATTCTGTACAATATCGTTTAGTACAAAACATATAGGTATATTGTACACAAAGTTAGATACTCTTAGCTACCAAGTTGGAGTTTCAAAGCCGCCCAGTGTGTATCGTTCACAATACCCAGAAACTGGGGTGATAGGCGGTCGGTTCATGTAAACTACTAATATTCAGATTCTTGCGGTCAGACTGGAAGCTGAGCTTAGCAGAGTTGGTAAGGGTAAATAATTATGAGCCCATGTTTACCATGATGGCTTTCCGAGTATATTGCTTTACGGCTTAAGGTTCAGGACAATGCGACATAGTTGCGACAACTTCTGTTCTTAGAACTCATTCTATACAACGTGTAACAGAAACCCCATATCTTTCCAAAAGGACAGAAGACAACATCTGGTATGGAGTCTCTATGCAAAGTTTCAGCTCAAAATGACTCACAGAATTGACCCCAAATTATTGGTTTCATATGTTTCTTGAATACCAGTAATAACAAACGTGTCACAGCACTATGAGGGTCGTCACTTTCCACATCACTTGCCAGTAAAACGATTATATAAACGATATTTCTCTTCGTTCTTCTGAATTTGAAAAATTCGGTCTCTGGTATCAATGTATTGAAATTTCTAATAAGTTCCACATATGTACACATAGGATTAGAAAACCCTTGCCATATCGTTTATTATCATCCAAAGAAGCCGTGTACTTGGTATGTATATACCCTTTAAATTACACGTTGTAGAGTAGAAGGAACTAATAGACTCCTATAGACTCACCAGGTTCCTCCAATTGCTCTTGCGTTCCAAGGCCGCGGTATCGTTAAAACATTCCAGCAACCTCAGAAGTCATATTGTACCTTAGGTATAGTCTTCTAAATACTTTTTTTTATTGTTTAAAGGCTCGCGTTTGACCACGACCTGATGGTAACGGATGATGTCGTCGAAGATGAAGCATGCTTGCCAGCGGGAAACACAAACTTTAACTTCACCTAATAATTATATAGTTGGACACATCAATATCTATTGATACTCTAATAACATTAGCCGTAATGAATCTCATTATGTACGTTGATCAAAGTGGTTTTAGTTGTCAATCAAAGCATAGTAATTAATAGTTACATCGCAGGCAGATACCCTCGCGCCGTGTCTCGTACAGATGTTAGGCCGGCCATAATCGTACGATATTTTGTGATATTAGATATTATGATAAAATATTAGAAATACAACATGCATCGTAGTTAACATAAAATACTCCAATTAAAAAATAAGTTTATTTATTAACCGACTTCAAAAAATGGAGGTTTACAATTCGTCTGGAACTTTTTTTGAAAAATTCTTTTTGCGTTTGAAAGGGTATACTTTCTAGTTGGTCCCATTGTTACGAAATCAGGATTTGATGATGGGATCCTGGAGAAATCGAGGGAACTCTTCAAATATTATAGGCACACCTATAGCGTTTTGGGTATTTCTTATAGTACCTTGAGCAGTTGCTTTCGAAAAGTACCATTTGGGGAAGTTGAACTGATGATGAAGACTACAGATGGCAACTGAAACTACTCAATAATAAGTATTTCGTGGATTGCGATTCGATTACTTGAGTACGGATGTTAAACACTTTATGCTCGTCGCAATACATACGAATATGGTGATGTAGAGCTGATGGTCAAGTACCAGGAGAACTCCTCAAAAATTAACGGCTATGCATCGGGAAAAGCATTATTTTGTAAAAGGTGATAAGTTGTTCACATTATGGCTTTTGTAACTAGATAAATTACAAACCGACCCACTAAAAAGCGTGAAAAAATTTTTTTTACAAAAAATAGAACCGACATCCATATCAAAACACTACAAAGCCATAAATAACTTTAATTTCGGAAGGCGGTGTGGAAAAAAAAAGAAAATCCATAACCAATAACACCGACTACCGAAATTAAAGTTATTTATGGCTTTGTAGTGTTTTGATATGGAAGTCGGTTCTATTTTTTGTAAATAAAAATTTTTATTTACATGGGAGACCAATAACTTAATAAATTAATCTAGAAATAATTGTTATAGTCATAATAGTTTTTTAAAAGCTTGAAATTCTTTCATATAAGTTTAATTTTTCTTTTTAACCGACTTCAAAAAAGGAGGTTTTCAATTCGTCTTGAACTTTTTTTTTTATATGTGTTTCCTCATATCTCGGAGATGGCTGGACCGATTTGAAAAATTCTTTTTGCGTTTGAATGGGTATACTTTCTAGTTGGTCCCATTGTTACGAAATCAAGATCTGATGATGGAATCCAGGAGAAATCGAGGGAACTCTTCAAATATTATAGGCACACCTATAGCGTTTTGGGTATTTCTTATAGTACCTTGAGCAGTTGCTTCCGAAAAGTGCCATTTGGGGAAGTTGAACTGATGATGAAGACCACAGATGGCCACTGAAACTCCTCAATAATAGTATTTCGTGGATTGCGATTCGATTACTTGAGTACGGATGTTAAACACTTTATGCTCGTCACAATACATATGGTGATGTAGAGCTGATTGTCAAGTACCAGGAGAACTCCTCAAAAATTAACGGCTATGCATCGGGAAAAGCAATATTTTGTAAAAGGTGATAAGTTGTTGACATTATGGCTTTTGTAACTAGATAAATTACAAACCGACCCACTAAAAAGCGTGAAAAAAAATTGTTTTGCAAAAAATAGAACCAACTTCCATATCAAAACACTACAAAACCAAAAATAACTTTAATTTCGGAAGGCGGTGTGAAAAAAAAAAAGGAAATCCAAAACCGTTAAAGTTATTTTTGGCTTTGTAGTGTTTTGATATGGAAGTCGGTTCTATTTATTTGCAAAAAAAATTTTTATTACTTTGATCTACCGTGCATCTTGACTGTACAATGATAGTGTAATTATAATTTACGTATATTTAATTATTCCTAATATAACCTTCTAAATCATTCTAACCATGTTGTATACAGAGATGTGATAAACGACTTAAAAGTTTTAACGAACTTATTCTTATTTGATATTATTATATGATATTATTTATTTATTTTAAATAACATGTTATATTATATGCTTTTTGTTTAAACGCCCATCTCTGGTTGTATACAACATGTTTATACATTGTCTAGTTTTAACGATATAATGTATGTTTATTTTAGTTTATTTGTTGGTTTTTATTATATAATCAGCCTATAACGTTCCCACTGCTGGGACTCAGGCCACATTATATGTATTGTATTATTTAATTACCTATGTATTGTATTGTATTTATATATCTGCATTTATATTTATTTTAATATTTTACTAATATTTTTTTCTCGGTTTTTATGAGTAACGTAGTAAGTACACTAACTTCGCTCTCCCCATTTTAATTAAAGTTTCTAAAGTCCTTCCAAAGGTTGTCTGGAAGATATCGCTTTCAGCGATAAGACCGGTATTGTAACCATAGAATAAGCAATATTGTTAAATAGGTGTGTTTAAATTTTGGTGTACAATAAAGTATATTCTATCTATCTATGTATCTCCTTTCTAGGAGAGGGAACGGGCCATATCCACCACATGGGTGTCCCATGGCACTCGATTGCGGGTTGGTTAATATCATATGTCTTCAGCCTTTTCATCCTTGCTCATTTATTTTATCACAATGTTTTGCTTTAGTGTTTTGAGAGCAGCTGTGTTATTCTGTAAGACCTCGTTCTAAACTTCGAATCTGAATCCGCTGTGAGTTTATTGATTGGCATTCTAAAAACTCGCTTGTTATTTTGAATTGACACTAGCGCTACCATTGCGAGCGTGTCAGCGAGTTGAACTAAAGATTTTGACAGATAAAGTATGAGATGACGTGAGAAGTGGCATTCGGTAAGGTAATTCCGCCGTCACTTCGACGCTGTTTACAGAATGCAAAATCAAGGTCACTTTGAACCATAAGCGAAGTGATAGTGAATAGCTATGTGAGATGCGAGTTGTCGTTCGAATTTTACAGAATCGACGTAAAGTTGTGATATTGCCAATTACACAAATCAATGTGCCAGCCTGAACCCACGACTTACAATTCGTAACCCGTATCAGTAACCACTAGGTCACCACTGCTTTCTGCAATACTTAATATTCTCCTGAAATATGTATTTTTTTCAATTGATAATAGGCTTGCGGTTGACCAGCATCTCACCTGATAGTAAGTGATGATGTGGTCGAAGATGGAGCACGCTTGCCTAGAAGTAACCTATTCACTCTTGACTTAAAGACTCCCAGGTTATAGCGATCAGGAAACACAGACTCTGGCAGGGAATTCCACTCCTTAGCAGTACGCACAATAAAAGTATTCCCAAAACGTTATTTGATTTCTCCAAAGTTGTTTAGCCACTGGGTGTTTCATATGTTCAATAGCTATCATTTAATAAATATTATTCCATTACTGAAAGACATCACTGCTAGACATACAGCTCCACAAAGCTCTAAATATCATTTATTTATGATAAATGTTTATGAGCACTATACGGATGTTTATTGTCAAAACATATAAATGCAAAATGTACGTATCATATATCAGTCCAAATATATCCGCTATTAAACATTTTCTCCCCACTAAAAGCAAACACTTGTAAAGATTCCCATGGCAACGCTTACCGTTGGGGTCTTCTATTGCAATATTGGATCTCATAGATCTACTTAGGTATATCTGTAATACTGAAGCCACGACACATTGCTTCCTTTTCATAAAAGACTAGCGACCCATCCCGGCTTTACACTGTGTCATTATGCTAATAAATCATACACACATAAAACCATAAACAGTACACTTAAAAAAACCTAAACGACAAAATTATTATTTTTTTCAGTATTTTTGGGTTGATCGCAAACATACATACAGACAGCAGCGTTGCAAGAGACTTGTTTTATTAATTTAAGGATAATAGGACTAAATACTGAAGGACAAACTTTGCAGTGGGTGTCGAAGAAATCGATTGGTAAATATTAATGATTTAGTTCACACGTAATAATTGTGCGTGATATTTTCCATCTTTTGAAATAAAACCAATATTATAAAAACATTGACAAGACTTTATTTCAAAACAAATGAATATATTACTGAAATACTTCAGCTAAAACAGGCATAGTTAATTGAAATAATATAATCAACTATAAGACCGTGTTTAAAACCAGTAACGTATTTACTGCATGATCGAACAGCAATACTAAAATAAAACAGCCGTAAACCAGGATATTGAGACCATGAATACGTTAATACGATATTCACCAACCGAACAGTTCCTATTCAAGCATTACAGGAATAATTTCATCAGGAAAACACGATTAATCCGGAGAAAAAAATTAGACCATTTTCGGAGGCCGGAATTTCTTTTCGTTCCACCTTATAAATATTCACTGTGCAAACTGGAACTGGCCTGAAACATTCAGGAGTAAATTGACAAGACAGAAGGAGATAAATAAAACAAATAGGTGGAACGAAAAAGGGTCAAACGACGCTTCTATTTTCATGTAAATGTGCTGCGGAGAGGTTAGGTCGCAGTGCGAGATGGGGTAAGCTAGTGTTCAGAACTTGTTCAGGCGAAGAAAAATGGCCGTCATTTAGCGGCTGACCGTTGTCAGGATATCAGGGTAAACTGTCTGCTGAAGTTAGGTCACATTATAGCACTAGAGGTCGAACGATATATTCATTTGCACGCCTTTTTTTAGCATTCGTTTTTATTAATTTTTTTGATAAGGTTATGTTACTGATATTGAGGAATAAACGTAATTAAGCACAGAATTCTCATTTTACTTTTAATTTATTTATAACCTTTAATATATTATACGAACCGTGAACTGTGCCCGGAACTTCGTTCGTGTGGGAGGTTTTTCTCGCGTAAATCCAGATCATGCGAGATTCCGGGATTAAAAACCTATAATTATGTGGATCCTCCACCTTCAAGTGAAAGTTCCATTTGATTCGGTTCAGCTATTCCAGAGATGAGGCCAGACAGACAGAGAGTTTGTTTTTTTGTGCTTTAGTATCGTGTTAATAATTAACACTTGAGAAAACACGGTTTTCTTGAAATCACAGACAGTTCAGTTTTATTTATAATATTTACTATTGAAGTTATATAGATATACATATATTTTAACATTCTAGTGTGAAGTTTAAATAAATAAAAACCTTACAAAACGATTGCACGATTATAGTAGTAAAACTGTTAGTTCTGCCAAATATTGTATTCAATTCAGATATTGGGCTATCTACCGAACACTTTACGAGCTAAATACCCATTGCACTTAGACACCAAAGTGCGAAAGGTCTAAAGCCCCTTCTATGGTCAAAGGACCAACTACTGTTTTAAAATTGGTCTATAAACTGGTCATATCATCATCTTGTGGCCCGATTTGGATATAATTGGAACTGATGGAAACAATGATAGTTTTAACGGTAGCGATAAAATAAGATCCCTTATATGGTTTCTGTACTCAGAAGTTTTATAAATTTCTTCCTTACTTAGGATATTGTGTTAAGATGGGAAAGAGGGTATATATTGCTCTTTGTCTAGGGAAATGAGTTTAGCCCCGTAACGTCTTTTTGTGGACTATCCTTTCAGACACTAGTCTGAAAGGGTAGAACAGTGATGATCCATCGGTAAAGCTTTGTTTTCCTAGGAAAGCGGTGCCGTCATATAGCGGCCGTAATATTACGGACGCAAAAAGGCGGCCGTCTTTACGGTGACCACATGTGGAAAGTTCCACGGCCGTTTTAACACACTGTCTGCTTCATCGCTATCTAGTGTATTACATTCTCTTTGGAAACGTTCACGAAACCATCTGACACCGACAAGACGGCCGTCATGCAAATGGTGGCACCGCTTTTTGACGTTACGGTGTCAGTTACCGCTCTCTAGGAAACCGCACCATTTTGTTTACATAGACAACGTTCTAGTGACGTCATTCACCGCTATTTGACGGCACCGCTATCCTAGGAAACCAAAGCTTAATAGTCACGATATATGAATTGTACGTCGTAGGTTCGAACCTAGGCTGCTCTAAAAATGGAAAACATCATTAGGAAACTAGCTTAGTAACCTAAAATCCCAGACATGCAAAATCCCGTATTTATACCCGCATGGGATTACTTCATACCCCATTCCCTATCATAAGGCCCCTTCTTATGATAGGGACTGGCCCTTAATAGGCCTTTGTCCCAGCAGTGGGAACAGTGTAGGCTGATTATGTTATTATCATAAATAATCATAATAAATAAATAAATCATAAAAAAAAAATCATAAAAAAAAAAAATCATCATGCGGTATTAAAGGCATATTTCATACTATTTTCTTCCATTCTGGGCTCTATCCACGTACATACGAATAGTAACTTGCTTTGCTTAAAAACTATGCTTAAATACTATACCTGGTCCGATATCTGATTTTAATAAAACATATAGGCGCGTAATTATCTGTTAAGTAGTTTCGGAAATTAGTACTAACGAACACAAGTTGATGTGATAATGTAATCACTTTGACGAGGCAATCTTGACCAGAGATCAACTAAAACTTAGGTTTGAAAGTAGAAAGTAGAGGCATTTTTCCAGCAGTGAAACACCCTAGAAGGCTAATAAATAATTATAAAATAAAATCTGGGTATCAGACCAGAATAATAGTCTTGGGTAGTTCGTGAACGATGAACGAATAGGAACAGTATCTTCGTACTGTACTAGAAGAACCGTTTCCGAACGCTGACTTGTAATCGGTCTAATAGGTCAAATAGCTCTTTTCGAACTCGTACATTCTAAACCGCGCGATCGTAATGTGCGAACGAGAAATGAAATCAGTCACTGATTGTTTGACAGAAACGTTATACGAATTCATTCGATGTCTGTGAATGAATGAGAACAGGAGAGAATAACCGACCAATGACGATGCTACCCGAACCCGACCGACTGAATTCGCAAGAATGAGATAAGATGCGTGTTATTTCAATAACATAAAGTCTAATTTAGCTTATCACTCGAACACGCGAGGCATGTCTAGTGACCGCTGACTGCTGAGAGCGAAGACAGAATAGAGCTATTAGAACTAATAGAATGAACTAGTACGGAGTGATCTCAAAAATGACCGAGCAGGCACAAGACTACAGAATAACTCTTAACTAATAAAAATTTGGTTTTGTTTATTTAAATTTCACCCGCTAAAGCTTATGCCATTTCTCGCCCATCTAGCAACGCAACGTTTCCTTACCCCAGCACCTTAGAGTCTTCAATATTTGATGTGTTGGGGAGGCTCCCATCCTCTAATCCCCCTAAGCATTACAAAGGTGAGATAAAGTAAGATGTTTACTGTTCGATGAGATCTTGCGACTTCTTGTCCGGGGATTTACGTGAAAGGAATTTTGTTTTAATATTATGCTTGGCTCTCTCTTGTGGCGAGTGTTATTTTGGTTTAAAATTGATGTAATTATTTTTTGAGATCAATTTCAATAACGCTTACGTAGTAACTAAACCTATTATAGTCTATATATGATTTATGGTTATTTTTAAATTAGTGCAATTGTCATGTTTTAACTGCTTCCGTACCTTGATATTTTCTTTATAAATGTTTATAGCAATCTATAAGCAGCGTTTTAAACTACATCATTAACCCGTGTCTCGTTTATTTACTCATTGTCAATGAAAAAAGAAAGTCCAAATATAACTGCAAATCTTAAATAAGAAACTAAATCATGTTTATTTGGCACACAACAAACAAACATACATTTGCCATTCGTTTGCCACACTATTTGGCAATTTAAAGAACTGCTTTTCAAAGGCGAAGGTTAAAATAAAAATAAAATATGCGTATTTTACTTCACACGACTATGCACAATAAAAGATAATAAATATTTCTCGGTTTCCTTACACGGTATGCTTTTATTTAAAAAAAAAAAATAACTAACAATGTGGGTAGAATTCACATTACTAGCAATCTTGTTAATCCCTCCAACTAAGCTAAATATGCTTGTGTCTGGAGTGGGTTCACGGCAATAGTGTAATGGGTGGGATTCGAACTCGAGACCTCTCGATCACAAGTGCGACACCTTATCCATTAGGCTATTGACCCTTGGCTGGAGGATTTCATTAATTTATTAATTAAGGTAATCACAGGCAACCCGGTTAAGCAGCCGACAACCTCAGAGGTTGATCTGCGTGAGGCCACACAAAAAAAATACACGGTATATTTTATTTAATCTCAGACATTATATGTCTGGAACTTGGCCTAAAAACTGACCTGCGACCTCTATGTACGATTTAGCAACGTTTTCTTAAAATGAAACATTTTTGGCACTAAATTAAGTCTATGTGAGGGTATATTAATCGCAAGTTCGTTGTTCGGGCTGTCTCAAGGACAAATGGCTGAGAGTCACACCGAAGTGTAACAAACGACTTTAGTGGTCATTAAGATTGTATATATATTTGTTAATGGTTAAAAAGAACTGGGTTGATTATTATTTTGTGTAGCTATTGTGAAATATTATACAAGACATTTACGTAAGTAAGGTTTATCAGGCAAATATAAATAAATTCTCGGTTCTTACGACACTTTCCATTGGATTCTGAATGTTATTTTATTGTTGATAGGCTCACGTTTGGCCAGTAGGTCATCTGATGGTAACCGATGGTGTGGTCGAAGATGAAGAACGCTTGCCTAGAAGTAACCTATTCGCTTTTCACTTAAAGACCCCCATGTTATAAGGTTATCAGGAAACAGACTTTGGCAGAGAATTCTTCCTTAGCTATAAGCATAATAAAAGTATGTTTGAAACGATTTATGCATATGGATGTAATGTCCATGTAACGATCGCCGTTCGTCTTGTAGTCCGATGACGGAACGTGTTTAGTGGAATGAAATCCAGCTTAAGTTTAATAACTACTTTTTCTATATGGATGTCCTACGACCTGGAACTGGCGAAGGTTTCGGTCAAACTCAAACTGACTAAAAACACCCTGTGTTTCCTCGTGATCAATGTTAAATAACGTTATGTTATGTTAATGTTACGTTTTACTTTTTGATTTTAATAGTTAGTAATAATAGTTTAATAGACCGCAGTTTTTCAACAAGAAAATACCAGTTTCATGGCAATCAATAAATCAGCTTTTGAGCAATCAGATTATGTTACAACACGGTTTGATCTCCAGCCTAATAAAAAATGCCCGCATACGCAGTAAGTATAACATTTGAACAGTGTGTTTTTTTATTATTTTTGTTCAAATAAATTCTTTTCCATTTAAGGTTTAATTGTCAAGGTCAGCAAATGACAACATTGTGATACCATTTATGACTAATGATAACATAGACACGATAAAATCGACCACATCATCACTTACCATCAGATGGTCAAACGCGAACCTATTATCAACAAAAAAAAATACATGAGACTTATGTTTGCGCACTCGAGTTAAAATGTCAGTGGTAGATAGGTCATTAGAATATAAGTACAAATTATTATTTACTAGCTTTTGCCCGCGACTTCGTTCTCGTAGGAGGTTATTCCCGCGTAAATCCCAATCCCGTAGGAATTCCGGGAAAAAAGTAACCCATTTGTTATTTCAGGATGTCAACTATCTACGACAGGCCTGTTGGTATAGTGGTCAATGGCCCTGACTGCTATGCGCAAGGTTGTGGGTTCGATTCCCATCTAGGACAAATGTTTGTGTGATGAGCACGATCATTTGTTCTTTGTCTGGGTGTAATTTATCTATAGTATGTATGTATTTAGAAATATATATGTATGTTTATCAGTTGTCTAGTAGTCTTAGCACAAGCTTTTTGTTTGCATTATGTAATTCAATTATTAATTAGATTAGATAAATAACTAGTTACGCCCATCACTGTCTAGTACTCATACCACAAGCTCTGCTTAGTTTGGGACTAGATGGCGTTGTGTGAAAGTTGTGGAATATTATTATTATATTATTATTATTACTTACCTAATTTCATTAAGATCCGTTTGGTACCTAGTTTTTGCGTGAAAGAGCAACAATTATACATATATCCTCACAAACATTTGCATTTATCTAATATAAATGCAATGTTGAATTAGTATAAGAAGAATTGTTCACAATAAACAAAACTATTTATTTTATACTAGCTGAACCAGCGATGTTCATAACACCATTTTTTTCTTTTATACAAACCCTAAAATAACTAACCCTAAAAGAAGAATTATTCAGTTTCGTGCAGTCGATCGCAAGTTATGCGCGTACATAGGTACATATATACATTTTGGCGATTCATTTGTAACTAGCTTTTGCCCGCGACTTCGTACACGTCGGAGTGTTTTCCCGCGTAAATCCCGATCTCTTAGGAATTTCGGGACAAAAACTATTCTATGTCCGTTTCCTGGTTCTACCTCCCTAGCAATTTTCAGCCAAATCGGTTCAGCCGTTCTTGAGTTATAAATAGTGTAACTAACATGACTTTCTATTATATATACAACGTGTAACGGAAACCCCATACCTATCCAAAAGGCCTGAACACAACATCTGGTATGGAGTCTCTATGCACAGTTTCAGCACAAAATAACTGACTCAAATAATTGATACCAAATTATTGGTTTCATAATTATATTTCTTGAATACCAATCATAACAAACGTGTCACAGCACTACGAGGGTCAATAACGTTCCACGTCACTTGCCAATAACACGATAATTCTTTTCGTTATTCTTAATTTAAAAATTCGGTCTCTGGAATCAGTGTATTGGAATTTGTAATAAGTTCTACACACGTAGACTTAGGATTACAAAACCCTTGTCATATCGTTTGTTATCATCCAAAGAAGCCATGCACTTGATATGTATGTATATACCCTTTAAATTACACGTTGTATAGATTATTAAGTACATAGATTGATGGAAGTTTTTTAAGTAGTGACGGCCGTATATAAATTGTCCTAAAAGTTCCAATTAGGCTTTAATTGATAGCTTTATTCTTTTAATTCTTAAGTATATTTAATTTTGCAATGATCTCAATGCGTTGAGACAGAAGCCTGTTCAAGTAATATAATAATAATAATTAAGCCTCCTCACTGCTGGGATACAGGCCTCCTCTCTATGAGAGAGGATGGGCCGTAACCCGACACGCGGGCCTAGTACGGGTTGGTGGATGTCGCATGTCTTCAAACTTTTGGACCTAGGACATACCGGTTTCCCCCTGGGCGTCGGGGATCGCGTGCAGATCTCCGGCCACCGCAGGCGCGGGCTTGTGGACGGCAAGCAGGGGTAGCTCACCGTTCGGTAAGGACCAGGCCTGGGTCGGCGACGCGTTGTGTTCCACGCGCGCCTCAAAGAGCTGTCAGCAATAGTGACGGGGTCCTCCTATACGGCCATTGGCTGCCAGGGTTGCGGCAATGTTCTAACGAGATACCGTGACCCCGGAACTTAAGGGCAGCTGAAGGAACAGGGTGGGTTTTTAGTCAGTAGAAGTCTGATACTCCCTTCCGCTCCACCCAGAACGGGAGAAGTCAGTCGATGATTTTCCCACCCAGAGAAAAAAAAAAAGGACATACTTACCAGTTTCCTTACGATGTTCTTCTTCACCGATTTTAGAGTAGTGGTGATGAAATAAATTCACAAAGTAATGTGCCTGATGAAAACTCCCAAGTCAAGTCCGTTACCACTGGGCGATCACTGCTACTTATTACACACATGACACTTAAAAAGAAGAAAAAAGGACAAATACAGATAAAAGAGCACAAAGGTGCTGCCTTCAAAAGAAGTTTCTTCCAGCAGAGCTGCGACAGGAGTGTTGAAGAAGAGATGATAGACAGTGTGTATAAATACTAATTACGGAAATTAAAACCTACTTAATTAATAACATCAAATAGAAATAGAAGACATATATTTATATAAATACTTTAAAATATAAATATAAACTTATGGAATCGTAGACAGGTAGTGCTCTTTGACTACCTACTTGTTCAAGTAATAATTAAAGCATACATATATGAATAAACGTTAGTAACAATTAAACATGCGAAAACCGGTCCTAATGTTAGTAATCTCTTCACACAAGATCTGTGAACTAATGAATATGTATGATATTACGAATACCTACTATACAGAGATTTGTTAAGCTAATTAAACAACTTAACATACATTAAGCATGTCATGTAGTCATTGATTTATTGTAGAGATCTTATGTCATTTGTTTTTGTGAACAACCCATTGTAAGTATGCATGGTGCAGAACCGTGAAGTACTTAATTATAAATGCGAAAATTTGTGAAATGGACGTTTGTAACTCTTTCACACAAAAAATACTGAACAGATCTGAATGAAATTTGGTAAGTTGACATCCTGGAATAACACATAGGCTGTACACTGACAGCTCTTAGTCTATCTCCTTAAGCTGTCCATCCAAAGGTTGTCTGTAAGAGCTTGCCCTGTGCGATAAGACCACCGTTTGTACACTAGTTTTATTATTTGTATCCTTAAGTATTTTGTAAGGTGTATAATAAATAAATATATAAGCTAATTTTTATCCCGGAATTTCAAGGGGATCAGAGTTTACGCGGGAATAACCTCCTACGCGATCGAAGTCGCGGGCAAAAGCTGGTAGTTTATACTGGCCCGCAACTTTATTCTCACCATGTTTATTATTTTAATTTATTATATGTATAAATAAAAATAATAAATAATTATTATTTATTATTTATTTATTATATCTCCTAATGATAAAAAGTATGATTAGGAGATCTAAATGTTAATTGGCAGAGCTTAGTATTTTCTGCTAATCAACTTCTTTTTCTCAGTCGGTATGATCTTGCCAAAGCGGTCGTGGTCGTCATGTCATGTTTTCCGGGCCGTTGTGATCATCTTCAGAATTTTGCGACACTTTTGCCTGTTAGCGGCCATTTTAGTACACTCATGCAATGGGCTGCCTACAGCAGATTTGATTTGATTTTGAGCAGTCCATCGCATGGGTGATCTAGCGCGTGGCCGGGTGCCTTCGACTTTGCCTTGAACAACGTGGCGTTCGATAGAATCGATATTTCGCCTGGAAACGTGACCGAAGAACTTGAGAATGCGAGTTGTACATGGACTGATAGATGTTGCTAATCAACTTATGAGTAATTAATTCGAGTCACCAAGGCCAGTGCAGCCCGCTAACCATAACCATGCCTAGTGCATTCAAATCAAAACAAGTATGATTCAAATTTTGGAAACAAATTCACGCTTTGACGATTGGCGAATATTAACATTGTCCTCATTGATATACTGGGTTTTTTGTATATCAATGATTGTCCTGCAAACTTTTGAATCATCCGACGTCATAAATAACAAAACAACACAGACTAGACCCATTAACATACAATGTTAGTTTACGTCAAGATTTCTGCCTACACACGAACTGACGTAAACATACGTCAGCTGACCGGACGCGATGATAAAATTCTAATTAATTATTGAAACAGAGACTTTTATAGGACGTAGTGAATCTGAATGTTATTTCCGATTGACGTCGGCACAGTTAGGTCAAAAGGACATCGGCTCCTCCTTGGTATGTATTTTGTACCCACATAGTTGGAATATCTATACTTCTACACTAATATTATAAAGTGGAAAAGTTTGTTTGTTAAACGCGCTAATCTTCGAAAGTATGAATTCGACCTTAAATCTCGTTTCCAAATGGGGTGACGACAATCTGGTCAAATTCAACGCTCTGAAAACACAGGATTGTCTTTTCAGCGCTAAAAAAAGCCCATTTCAACTATCCCCTACTTTCCGAAGTACATCTGTGCCAGTTACCGACCGCCTGGAGCTTTTGGGCATGGAGTTGACACCAGACCTCAACTTCGGCTGAACCATCGAATCCAGAGCTTAGACTGCAGCAAAAAAGCTGGGAATCCTACACAAGGTGAGGCGGTACTTCACGCCTAGACAGCTTTTGAATCTATATAAAGCACAGGTCCGTTCCTGCGTAGAGTATTGCAGCCACTTGTGGGATATCTCTGCAAAATATCAACTTGCTGCACTGGACTCGATCGAGCGCAGGGCTAAAAGGCTTATAGGCGACGAGGTGCAATCGGGCAAGCTTCATAGATTGTATTTCGGGAAGTGTGCGCAGGAGCTCCATGACCTGCTTCCTCCATCTCCATTTCACTACCGGTCTACCACACGGTTGGGTACCATCCACACTTGGTTGATATACCGTCTTGTCGTACCAAGCGCTTCTCCTCCACATTTATTGTGCGCACAGCCAAGTTGTGGAATTGTCTGCCGGCTTCTGTGTTCCCTGCCAGTTATGACCTTTCAGCCTTTAAAGCAAGAGTAAATAGGCATCTTCTGGGCTCGCTCGACACATCGTGGACCTCATCTATCGCTTACCATCAGGTGAGATCGAGGTCAAGAGCGTCCATAATAAAAATAAAAAAAAGTACTGGGTGGATTTAGATGAAGTTATGAAACTAACTTGAAGCTTAAGGAAGGTTATCGGCTACTTTTTACCTACCCGAGTGCAAAAGAAGGAGGTTATGTTTTTATCGTAATAAAGCACGGGTGCGAAGCCCCGCGCGACTATTATTGGTAAATAAAACACAAAAAAGAGTGGATATAACATAAATAGTGTACTAAGGACTGAATCTAGTGGGGAGCTTTGAAGGAGGCCTTTGTCGAAAGACAAGCTAAAAACGAGAATGTGGCCAATGGCCAGGTGAGTAGGAAGTAGAAAGACTGCGGGAGGA
This sequence comes from Tholera decimalis, assembly GCA_943138885.2. NCBI lineage: Eukaryota > Metazoa > Arthropoda > Insecta > Lepidoptera > Noctuidae > Tholera > Tholera decimalis. Next base: position 31,288,506 of record OW964551.2, read on the forward strand.
GTCATATACAAATAACTCTTGGGTGGACCGGTCGGGAGTATCAGACTTATACTGACTAAAAACTCGCCTCGTTTGAACACTTCTGCAACCCCGGCGGGCAATGCCCTTATCGTGTCACGTCATTGCTGCTGACTGCTTTTTGAGGCTCGCGTGCAACACGACTGTCAGTCATATGGCATTCCAGCCTCTCATAATATTTCACATCATCCTTTTTGGAGAGCTAGTCATAAGTAATTTATTTTTGGATGACCCTTTTCTTGATCTGATTCAGGCCTGAAGGGACGCGATGCATTCTAAGATGAAACGAGCGAGTCTAAAACATGCCAGTTCAATCTTGCATTAGAGGTATTCCCGTTCCCCATTCTCCGTTTAGCTCCTTAAAGTTCTAAGTGCAAGCATTTGTCAGATAACGTATAGCTCATATACGTTATCTGACAAATGCTTGCACTGTCTGGACAGGCGAATTAAAATCTGTATGTATCTTTCGTCAACGGATCGCCTCAGATGTATAAGGCCTACAAGGTTCTCATATTATTTGACAAGTACAGCTTGTATGAACTTTAAAAGAAACTTTGACCTCTGTGTTTGTTTCGGTGTTTCTTCTTAGGGGAAATGCGCGCCGCCTGGAGGATCGAGCAGCTAGCTCGAGCTTCTAGGCGGCGCGGGGCCCGGTCTCAGAGATCGGGTCAAGGGGGAGGAAAGGTTCACTTCCGGTATGCGTCTAATCTTTAGACGTAACCGTGAAGTGAACCAGGGGAGGGGAAATGGGGTGTAGGGATAGAGGAACTCACCTCTTTAAAAAAGTTAAAACGTAATGGCAGAAAAAGTTTTTGAAAAAGCTACCCAGGCGGGTCCCAGCTGTTCATCAGCTGGGGAGTCCCGCACCGGACACGTCCGGTCAGTCCCACCGTACTCTGGGGGGGACAACAAAACCTTTTACCCCAAGTTTGCCCCGGCAGTCGCCGCATCGAGCCAGGGAGGCTCACGTGCCCGTGAGGTGGAGTCGCTGGACTTGTCCAGCACGTCCACCTCACCGGCACCGAACATTGAGCGAGCGCAGAGCGCCGCTCCGCGGAGGAAGGGGGCGCTGGTGCTCGGGTCGGAGACCGACTCAGCATCGGACGCCGAGAGCTTCCAGAGCTTAGTCTCTGGGAGCGCAGTGAGGAGCGACGAGGGGGGCGCCGACAGGAGGAAGGAGTTCCTCAAGCGCCCCCGCGACGTTGAGTCGTCGTCGGAGGAGGGGCTTGTCTCGGCCCGCAAGATCCCCACTAGCGTGCGGGGTAAAGGCCGAGGCAAGACCTCGGGGAGGGGGCCTCCCTCTGGAGAGCCCAACACTGGTCTGGCCTCGAGCAAGGCCAAACTAGAAGAGGCCGTGGCGGCTGCCATCCGCACCATCTCGCGGAAGCGGAACCGCAAGAGTAAGGAGGACGCGATCGGCGAAGCCACGGCCTCCATCGTGGCGGCCGCGCGGACTTACGGCGGGGCTCCGGCTGCAAGGGACGATATGTCCGATCCGCGGCCGGAGGTCACCCGCCTGACTGCCGCCATTGAGGCTCTCCAGAGGGAGAACGCCGCCCTCAAGGCGGACCTGGCCGCAATCCGGGGAGACGGCCAGCGGAATGCGCCGCCGCGGGGCCAAAAGGAGAAAGGCCAGCCCACACCAGCGGAGAACTCGGTTCTCGACCTGGTGTGACAGGAGCTGGCCGCCTTCCAGCAGCGGTTCTCCGTATTGGAGAGCCGCGTGCTGCGACCCCCGCTGGCGGCGCCTTCGTACGCGGCTGCGGCCGCGTCCAAGCCTCCCCGGACGGCGACGAGGCCGCCTCAGGCGAAGACGGCCACTGGGCAGACGGCCCCAGCGACGGCGGCTCCTGCGAGGGCGAAGACGGCCCCGGCCAAGCCGAAACAGGGCCCACCAAAGCCGCCTCCGACCCCGACACCTGCGGGGCCGAAACAGGCGGCCAAAGGGAAGAAGGCCCAGGCCGGGAACCAGCCGTCCCAGCAGCCTCCTCCAAAGACTCCTCCGGCCGGCGCCGACTGGCAAGTGGCCGGGGAGAAGAGGAAGGCTGCTGGCGCAGCCAGGTCCTCGAGGAGAAGGGAGAGACGGCGGCGGCGAGACGCCGCGGCGCGATTGCGCGCCCCCAAGACCGCGGCTGTAGTGATCACATGCAGCCGGACGCGGTGAAAAGGGGCGTGTTGTACCGCGACGTGCTCGCGAAGGCGCGGCAGGTGATAGACATCACGGAGCTCGGCATCGTCGGCGGCCTCCGTCACCGGGTCACTGCGACGGGGGCTCGGATGCTGGAGATCCCCGGCGCGGCCAGTGGCCCTGCCGCTGACGCTCTGGCCGAACGGCTCAGAGCGTCCTTAAACGCGGAGGAGGCCCGAGTCTCCAGACCCACCAAGCGCGCAGACATACGCATATTGGGTCTGGATGACTCCGTGACGGCCGAGGAAGTGGTGGCCGCCGTAGCCAGGACTGGGGGGTGCCCTCCCGATCAGGTTAGGGCGGGCGCCCTGCGTCCTGGCTTCACGGGGGGGCAAACCATTACGGTTAGCTGCCCCGTCCCGGCGGCCAAAAAGATCGAGGAGGGCCGAAGGCTCCTGGTTGGTTGGGTGTCTGCGCAGGTGAAAGTCCTGGACCCCTGAGGTGCTTCCGCTGCCAAGTGGGCAACCATGCGGCATGCGTGTGCACCTCGTAGGTAGACCGCAGCGATAGGTGCTTCCGCTGCGGTCAGCCCGGTCACAAGGCCGGCTCGTGCTCCGCCCCGCCTCACTGCTTCGCATGTGAGGCGGTTGGCAAGCTGGCCGATCACCGGGCTGGGGGCAAGTCCTGCGCCCCACCCACCAAAGCCAGGCGCAGAGGTAGGCCCTCTGCCGCCGTCGTCACCGCCACCGCCGCCGCCGCCGCCGCCGTCGCTACTGCCGCCGCCGTCGCCGTCGTGGCTGAACCCCCGCGAGGGGCCCTGGAGGAGGCTGCAATGGATCCCGATTAATGGCCCCATTGCGCTTCCTCCAGGCGAACATCAACCACTGCGCCGCTGCTCAGGAACTTTTGCTCCAGAGCATGGCGCAGTGGTTGATCAACGTCGCCGTGGTCGCCGAGCCGTATTTTGTCCTGCCCAGGAACGACTGGGTGGCGGACTTGGACGTCTCGGTGACCCTCGTTTTGTCGGCCACCGCCGGTACCCCGCCCCTCGATCGCGTCAAGAGAGGGCGTGGGATCGTCGCAGCACGGTTCGGAGAGATCGCTGTGGTAGGCGTTTATTTCTCCCCGAACCGAACTCTCGCCGAGTTCCAGAACTCCCTAACGGAGCTGGGAGACGTCGTCGTCGCCCTCGGTTTCCTCCCCGCCCTCGTCCTCGGGGACTTCAACGCCAAGAGTCCGGCTTGGGGTTCCCGGTCCACGGACTATAGGCGGGGCAGGATGCTCGAGCACTGGGCCCGTGCGCAGGGCTTGGTGATCGAGAACCGGGGTTCTGTCCCCACGTGCGTGCGGTTTACGGGCGAGTCGGTGGTGGACGTTACGTTCGCCACCCCCAGCCTGTCACCGCGCGTCACCAACTGGCGCGTTGTGTAGGAGGTGGAGACCTATTCCGACCACCGGTATATCCGGTTCGACGTCTCCGCCCAGACCCCAGACGCGCCGGTCCGATGGGACCTGAGTGGTCCGCGATGGGCGCTGAAGCAGATGGACCGGGAGCTATTCCTGGAAGCCTCGATCGTGCAGGCCTGGGGGTCACCCCCGGACAGGCCTGCCGACATAAACGACGAGGCGGAGTGGTTCCGGGAGGCCATGTCGGAGATCTGCGACGTGGCCATGCCCCGGGTCCGGCAAGGACGCGCCCGGCGTCAGCTGTACTGGTGGTCGAGCGAGCTAGCAGCGCTGCGCGAAGCGTGCGTTGCGGCGCGACGCCGGTACACCAGGTTCCGCAGGCGCCGCACCCGACCTCCGGATGCGGCGACTGTAGAGGCGGAGCTGTACGAGGGTTACAGGGCAGCGAAGGCCGTCCTCCGAGACGAGATCTGGCGGGCCAAGGAACTGGCCCGGGAGGAGATGCTGGCGACTCTGGACGGGGACCCATGGGGCCGCCCCTACAAGTGGGTGCGAGAAAAGCTCCGCCCCTGGGCTCCCCCGTTGACGCAGAGTCTCCAGCCTCAGTTCTTGGAGGACGTGGTGAGCGCCCTGTTCCCATCGCGAGGGAAGCACGCTCCCCCGCCCATGGCTCCGTCTCCGACGGAACCTGAAGCTGGCGCAAACGCGGACCACAGCGACGACGACGTCTACGACGCTCCAGAGGTGACCGAGGTAGACTTGAGAGTGGCGGTACAACAGCTCAAGGCCAAAAATACCGCCCCAGGACCCGACGGCTTGCCAGGTAAAGCGTGGGTCCTGGCCTCGGAGACTCTCGGGCCTCGACTAGGGGGGCTCTTTAGCGCATGCCTGGAGAGGGGCCAGTTTCCGCTTCGCTGGAAGACGGGAAAGCTGGTCCTGATCCAGAAAGCCGGGCGCCCTGCGGACTCTCCGTCCGCATTCCGGCCCATCGTGCTGCTCGACGAGGTGGGCAAGCTCTTGGAAAGAGTGATTGCAGACCGCCTCTTCGGGCACCTGAATCGGGTGGGCCCGGATCTTGTGGAGTGCCAGTTTGGCTTCCGCAGGGGGCGCTCGACGGTGGATGCTGTCATGCGCGTGAGAGCCCTCACGACGGGGGACGCGGTATCCCGGGGCAGGGTCGTCTTGGCGGTGTCTTTGGACATCACCAATGCCTTCAACACCCTGCCCTGGAGTTGCATCAGGGAGGCACTTCGGTATCACCGGGTGCCGACCTACCTCCGTCGCATAGTCGAGGACTACCTGACGGACAGAGCCGTCATCTAACCCGGTCACCGGGGAGAGTGGAACCGGCGAGAGATGTCGTGCGGTGTCCCACAGGGTTCGGTCTTGGGGCCGCCCCTGTGGAACATCGGATACGACTGGGTGCTGCGCGGCGACCTTCCTGACGGCGTCAGCGTAGTATGTTACGCTGACGACACGCTCGTCCTGGCGCAGGGAGAGTCGCACCAGGCGGCGGCCGACCTGGCGACGCAAGCGGTTGCGACAGTCGTTCGTAGGATCCGGCAGTTGGGACTCGACGTGGCGCTGCACAAGACCGAGGCAATGTGCTTCCATGGCGGTCGGAACGCGCCACGGTCCGAGTCCCACATAACGGTGGAGGGGGTTCGCATCGGCGTCGGGAGGACGATGAAGTACCTGGGACTCGTCCTCGACAGCCGGTGGAACTTCAGGGAGCACTTCCTGAGTTTGGCCCCAAAGCTGAACCGGGCAGCAGCCGCCTTCAGGCGACTCCTGCCTAATCTCAGCGGGCCAAACGCCTCCTGCCGAAGGCTGTACGCCGGCGTCGTGCGGTCCATGGCCCTCTACGGGTCCCCAGTGTGGGCCCTGTGCATCCGGACGCGACCACTAAAGTTGGTCGCATGCCAGAGGGTCATGGCTATCCGAATGATCCGGGGATACCGCACGATCGCCGGCGAATCGGCCAACCTCCTTGCCAGATTGCTGCCCTGGGATCTGGAGGCGACTGCCCTCCAGCGCGTCTATGAATGGCGCGTGGAGGCGCAGCGCCGGGGCGTATCCCCGCTGCCTCGAGAAGTCGAGGCGCGGCGGGAAGAGCTCCGGCGCGATCTCAGGGCAGTATGGAGGGAACGACTGTCGCAACCGACGGCCGGGCACGCCGCAATTGCAGCGGTAAGACCCCTCTTTGAGGAGTGGCTAGATCGGCGTCACGGCGTCCTGACCTACCGCATGACGCAGGTCCTCACCGGACACGGAAGTTTCGGGAGGTACCTGTGTCTGATGGGAAAGGAGGAAACGCCTGGGTGTCACCACTGCGAGGGTCGCCCTGAGGACACCGTAGAGCACACGGTGCAAGACTGCCCCGCCTGGGCAGAGCACCGACGTGTCCTCACGGCGGCGATAGGCGGAGACCTCTCGCGCCCGGCATTGGTCGAGGCCATGCTGCGGGGCGAGAGGGAGTGGGAAGCGGTCGCCTCCTTCTGCGAAGCAGTCATGCTTCCGAAGGAGGAGGCGGGCCGCGTGAGGGAGAGGATGGCGTCCTCCCTCCAGCCCAGCCGCAGTGGTAGACGCCCACGGCGTCGGACGTCGGCCGACGATCTCCGGCCACCGTAGGCGCGGGCATGCGGACAGCGAGTAAAGGGCAACTCGCTGTCCGACCATGGACCATGCCCGGGTCGACGGCGCGTCGTGTTCCACGCGCGCCTCAAAGAGCGTCAGCAATATGACGAGGCCCCCCCATAGAGGGCCGAAGCCTGCCGGGGTCGTGGGACTAATCCCGTTACCGTGACCCCGGTACGTAAAGGGTTATTGAAGGAACACCGTGGATTTTAGTCAGTAAAAGTCTGACAGTCCCTCCCACCCTGCCCTGAGTGGGAGGACTTATTTGATAATTTTACCACGATAAAAAAAAAAAGGGTAGTCAGTTAGGAAACACCGGCCTCATCTAGTTTAAATTTACGATTAAAATGACGCGTACATAATAGTCAATTTGCCATATCTGATGTCGTCATCATTTCGGGAGAGCGTCGATAAGTAAGTCTCGATAATTGTCAATAAGCCAAGCGTTAAATGTGAGTAAACAAATCCACCTCCCACCTCCTATCACAGTGTTGTCACTCCCAAATAGTTTGTTTACAAACAGAACACTTGAATGAACGCCACGATCACTCGTCTCAATGAACCGCGTTTGGTCTTGCGCCAAGTAATCTGCATTACTATTTGTCAACTCGTTTCGTTTCTTTTCGAGTCGGGACTTGCGGACGGTGAGTTTGGCTCACTATTTATTTGAGATAGCTCCTGTTCTCGATTTCCTTCGCTTCAGTAAAAAAAGGAGCTTACGTCCTTCACCAAAGTCTATTATATCGCTGTACCAAATTTCATCTAACTCGGTGTTATGTTATGTTAGGCGTCAAATCTTTTGAAAATTAATTCAATTAATTTATCCTTATTATTATTCAAATAATGTCTGTATGTTAAGTTGAGTATTATTACAGCATAACTGAAAACTAACTAACAAGAATAAATAACTAAGAATAACTGAAAATCTTATATTTTGAGTTTACTTCAATTAGATTTCCCGTGTGAGTGGTAACAAAAAGATATTATCTAGACCTCGATCACGCCTAGAAGATGCCTGTTCACTCTTGCTTTAAAGGCTCATGTGTGGTAGGGAACACAGGAAGCTGACAGAGAGTTCCACACCTTGGCTATGCGCATAATAATATAGAGGAGAAGCGCTTAGACGGTACGATACAAGACGGTATATCGACCAAGTGTGCATGTGCAGTACGTCTGGGAGACTGGTAGTATAAGGCTCAATTCACACCGCCGCAGAATGGAATGGAAGCGACTTTTTGCAACGAAATTGTACATAGCATAATGAACTTTATGTCTATTGTATAACGTACAAACTAAATAGGATCCAAAAATTCTCGAGAATGCGCGAAGATTCCCCGGAAGACGCGCGACCTTTTTTTGGCTCCTATTTAGTTTGTATGTTATACAAATGACATAAAGTTCATTATGCTATGTACAATTTCGTTGCAAAAATTCGCTTCCATTCCATTCCGCGGCGGTGTAAATTGAGCCTTAGGGATATCGTTTAAGAAAGGTAAACCACAAAGCCAATGTGCCATTTAAGGGGCAGATATTCGATTTTCGATGATTTTTAATCCAAGATCACGTCTAAACGGCTAGTCGGTATGCTTTGAAAAAAAAAAAAAATAAACTAGACTATTTCCTTAATAATTTGATATATGAATATTTTAATATTTTTTTGTAAAACATTGTGTAATTTATTTTTAAAAGTACGTCTAACGCGGGCATAAAAGCGAAGATCAGGCAACAACCATTAGGTGTATTTTTATGAAACTTTCACAGTCTAAAAGATAATTTAATTGCCAATCTTTTAATATACGGCTTTTCTTCATATTGTGTTTGGTAAAGTCATGGTGTATTATTATTCGAATAATCTAGGTGCGCAATGAATCGGGGGCTCTTGCGGGCGACGGGCGGCAGTGCATCGCTGACCACTGTCACGAGTAGACGCTAACGCTCCGCGCAAAAAATACAACATGATTTTATTCGCATAGAAGTTTAACGCCAAAATGGTTGGTAAACCCAAAACACTAAAAAAGAAACGCCTTACAATGTTAAAAATAGATTAATGAAGTAACGAATTTTAATTATTTATATAATTTACTGCCGCCATGGTCGAGTGGTTTAGGGGTTTAACTTGTGTGTGGTCGTGGGTTCGATTCCCGTGGGACGCATACTTTGTAAATTTGTTTCCACTTTGGCTAGGACATTGCAGGCCTGAATCACCTGATTGTCTGATAAAAAGATGGTTCCGTGCTTCGGAAGACACATAAGCCGGTAGTCCCGGTCGCCAAATGGCGGTCGTCAGAATAGACCACGTCAGAGGCTATTGAAGCAGTCTAGAAACTCTGACACTAGGGTGTATGGGGTCATTAGACATTACTACCCACACGATAAGAAGAAGATTATTTATATAATCTCTATCAATAGTTTAAATTAGCATATTCGAATAAAATAAATGTGATTTAAATGTAGTAAACAAACTTTTATTTTATTGAAATAATTATGTTATTTCCTTTTAGGAGAACACCAAATAGTAAAGATTCTTGAGTCAAAAATGTAGAGACAGGGTGAGTATTGAAATGTAATTTACGAGTAGGTAACCATATTGGAGCGTAGTAAGGACAGTTCGATTAGAGTTTCAAAAAGAGTGAAATAAAAGCAATATTTTATAAAATGTTATAAGTAGTTGATATTTAGGCTCTTGTAACTAGGTAAATTAAAAATCATCCAACTAAAAAGAGTGAAATAAACGTGGTGTCTTTAGTTTTGTATTTTCGTTTTTGGCACCGACTTCCGAAATTAAAGTTATTTTTCACTTTGCAGTGTTTTTTGGGAGTCGGTTTAATTTTTTGGTAAAAAGTTTTTATTCCACTCTTTGTAGTTGGTTGATTTTTAATTTACCTAGTTACAAGAGCCTAAATGTCAACTACTTATAACATTTTATAAAATATTGCTTTTCCCAATGCTGGGCCGTTAATTTTTGAGGAGTTCTCCTGGTACTTCACCATCAGCTATACATCACCATATGCATTGTGACGAGCATAGAGTGCTTAATATCCATATTCAAGTAATCGAATCGCAATCCACGAAATACTTATTATTGAGTAGTTTCGGCGGCCATCTGTGGTCTTCATCATCAGTTTCACTTCCCCAAATGGTACTTTTTGAGAGCAACTGCATAAGTTAATATAAGAAATATCCAAAACGCCATAGGTGTGCCTATAATATTTGAAGAGTTCCCTCGATTTCTCCAGGATGCCATCATCAGATCCTGACTTGGTGACAAATGGTACCAATTTCGAAGTATACCCTATCAAACAAAAAAAGAATTTTCCAAATCGGTTCAGCCGTCTTCGAGTACTCGATGATAATACATAAAAAAAAATATATATATATACGCGTCGAATTGATAACCTCCTCCTTTTTTTGTCGTCGATTGAAAAATACTTGAGTGTTGCTGATATTGGAATAGTTGTAGGTATAGCTCTTGATACGTAAGTAGCATGACCTTGAATGCGGAGATCTAATATTTAGTAGGTACTTACTTAAAATTATTTTTATTTTATTCAAATTATGTTTTTTTTTTTTGGAGTATATCAAATAACTTAGATTCTCGCCGCGAAAATGCAGAGACGAGGTAAATATTGCAATGTAATAGCACCATACTACAGCGTAGGTACTAAGGACAGTCCGGATTAGAGTATCAAAAAATACTTGAGAGCTGATATTGACACGAGTTGTAGGTATAGGTCTAGGGTAGGTACTTATGTAGCATGACCTTGAATGCGGAGATCTAATGTTTAGTAATTTTTTATTAATTCATTGAAATAATAGTGTTTTGTTGTGGTGAGTACGAGGTGAGTATTTAACTATAATGTAACCATACTACAGCGTAGTAAGGACAGTCCAGATTAGTTTAAAAAATACTTGAGTGCGGTTTTTGACATAGTTCTAGGTACTTATAGCTAGCTATGGTACTAAAGTACCATGACCTTAAATGCGGAGATCTAATGTTTAGCAATTTTTTATTTCATTGAAATAATAGTGTTTTTTTTGTGGTGAGTACGAGGTGAGTATTTAACTATAATGTAACCATACTACAGCGTAGTAAGGACAGTCCAGATTAGTTTAAAAAATACTTAAAACTCTCCAATATTCCAACTTTCGCCCATATGGTCAATCCTACTTTCGCGCCCGTGCCTATACTTACCTAAATTTAATTTATATTATATAACTCGCTTTATATTATATAGATCGCATCGAACTTCTTGAGGTTACGTTGACATCCACCCTTAATTTTGGTCCGTTTATCGAGGCTAAGGCTCAATTGGCTGCCAAAAAGTTGGGAATCCTAGTAATTACACCCTAACTATTGATGATAATATAATAACATTAGATTCACAAGTCGCCACAGAATTTGAAAATTGTTTCACTGACATACCCGTATCGACCATCAAATCGCTAAAATCATCTGCCATTGCTGCAGACACATTACTCAAAAAAAGTGTTCCAGTTTGTAGTTCAGAATTTAAATTCCAATATGTTACTTCTAATGACATCATCAAAACTTTTAATTCTTTGAATGTTAAAAAGGCTGCAGATCTGTGGGGTAATTCTGTTCATGTTATTAAGTCCATTATACACGTTATAGCTCCTACATTAGCTGTTATATTTAATAATTGTATTGATTGCGGTGAGATTCCTGATTTAATTAAATATAGTAAAATAATCCCACTATTTAAATCAGTTAGTACATCTGACCCTACTAATTATAGACCTATTTCTGTATTGCCCACTTTCAGTAAAATTTTTGAGAAAATTATTTTAATGCAGATGCAAAGATATTTTAATAAACACAAATTGCTACATAATAAACAATTTGGTTTTACAAAGGGACGTTCAACAACTGATGGCCGGTGTTGAACTTTTAGGACACATTTATAATGCATGGGAAGATAAGTGTTGGTAAGTGTTGGGCATTTTTTGCGATTTTTCAAAGGTATTTGACTGTGTTCCCCATGAAACATTAATCAGGAAACTGCACCACTACGGATTCCGGGGCGCCTCTCTGAATCTTCTGACCTCATACTTGAGTGAAAGGATTCAGAGAGTCGACTTGAACGGCAAAAGATCGCCGGGATCTGTGACGTCAAGAGGTCTTTAAGTCAAGAGTGAATAGATTACTTCTAGGCAAGCGTGCTTCATCTTCGACCACATCATCGCTTAACATCAGGTTAGATTATGGTCAAACGCAAGCCTATAAACTATTAAAAAAAATTTCAGCTCTGGCTGTATACAAAAGGGAAAAACTCAACTCAGCATGTCGAAAATGAGGACATGATTGCTGACAAGTAAATTCATACTTATTTCAATATTCCGATTTCAATGTTATTAAAACTTAATTATTTACGAGTATCAAATGAGTCTAAGTAGCGTAGCCACATAGTCATTTTTATATATATAGATAGATAGAATTACTTGTCTAAATACACATAGTAGTTTTCAATGACCAGACAATTAAAGTCCAGAAAAAATTTGGATGGTGATAATAAATCAGGCAGTACACTCTTTAACTATTTGAAACGTATGGTTACCTTACGAAATTTCGAGCTTGCGTTGCGGGGGTGCATTGCGCGGTCGCGGGGAGTGACGCAAGCTTCTCCCCAGTCGCTCAAGGTCGCTGCCATATAATGAGGCGACATTATATGGCAGCGACCTTGAGCGACTGGGGAGAAGCTTGCGTCACTCCCCGCGACCGCGCAATGCACCCCCGCAACGCAAGCTCGAAATTTCGTAAGGTAACCATACGTTTCAAATAGTAAAGACTGTACTGCCTGATTTATTATCACCATCCAAATTTTTTTCTGGACTTTAATTGTCTGGTCATTGAAAACTACTATGTTCAGCCTTTTCACAGATTCCGAACCCGCGAACCCTCGGTCACAAGTCCGACCCCTTAGCTGTTAGGCTATTCTCCTATTCACAAAAAAGCTTTCTCAAAGATTCAAAGAATATATTTTCAGGTGTTGTATAAACAAGGTTGTATACAAGATATAATAAAAAAACACAAACATTACCTACATTCTTTTGTTTTTCCATCATTTAAATACTTTGTTGGGGCAGGTCTTAATGTCAATCAGTACATCAATGAATGGGTTGAACTGGTGCCAAGCAATTTGTCTAGTGTTGTGTCGAACACATTAGATTTATTTATTTGTGGTGTACGCACTGATCTATGGCTTCGAGATGGTCTATCCGTTTTGTTTGACTGTTCGGGATTGATTGATTTGACACGGGCTGTGGTGGCAAACTTTGGTGGGAAAGCTCAAATTAACTGACAACTTCAATTTAATTTTGTACATAAATTTTAAATAAGTTATATTGGTTTCTTTGTGGAAATATACTATACCTACTTTGCTTAGGTTAAACAAATCAATTAATATGAAATAATATAACTAATTCATTATTTTAATATACATAGTTCCTTTACGTTAGTATTGTCACTAGCTTAGCTAAGTACGTCGAGAAACTTCGACTGACATCTAGAATGTTCGAGACAATAACGCCACCTGATGGCGAGTAGCAGTAGGTACTGAGTATGTCGAGAAACTTCGACTTCTAGAACGTACGAGACACTAACGCCACCTGCCGGCGATTAGCAGTACTAAGTATCTCGAGTAGCTTCTGGAACATTCTTGGCAATATAGTCAGTGAGTCGATTGTACAACCCAACGAGCACATTAGTGGAAATAGCAGCCTATTTTGTTACTTTCGGCTGTAAAATAGCGGTTTAAGGGTTCAAAAAGCAGTTCAAAGTTGCATATCTGCATCCATAAACGTCTATAGCTATAAAAGTTACTTAAGGTGCTATAAGCTGGATCAAATACTACCCTAGCCTTCACAGTAGTCCACGGTAGAACTCATTTACCACTTACACCTTTATATGAGAGTTACGAAGGTCATTCTGCCACTCACAGCTGCACAGTGGTTTCCATTGTAACTTTTATAGGTTATAGTTATAGTAACCACTATTATACTACTATAAGTTTCATTATAGAAATAATAGAAACTCTTATGCATACTATAGTTACAAAAAAAACATCAGTGTAACTAAGGCCTTTAGTAGCAATAGTCATTCCTTGCAGGCTCAATCCATTCGCCATTTTACAGCCTCTTTTGTAACTATTATAACACATTTAATAAAAATGGATGCTAAACGAATAAGTACGTAACTACCCAAGTAACACATTTGGTGACAAATAGCTTGCATATAGTATTTTTTGGAAACTTTAGTAACAAAATCCACCGTGATTAAGTTCTATAAAGGTGGTTAGAACCCATAAGCAACCTGTATGTTACCAAAGGGAGAAAAATTGCAACTTATTTATAGTTGCAAAAGCGATGCAAAAGAGTTCGAATTGTTATCCTGAGTGGCACTTGGAACTAACGGTGCAAATTGCGCGCCGTGAATGAATGTTTGAACGATAAAGCGATACAGTTCATTCGTTGAGTGACAAATGAGATCTTATCAAGTTCTTAGTTTCGGTGGAAATAAACAAAAGTTGTGCTATTGTGTTGTGACAGCACCATAGATGATACATATAAGACAGCACATTTATTTGGATTATTGCATCTATTTGGGGAGTATTAAAAAATTATGTGTATAACGCATGATAATCATCATGGAGCCCTTGCAAATGGTTTTTTATCGTGAAACCATGGTATATTTACTAAGTAAATTTTGATGCGCCTTCGATCTAAACAAAAATTATCAAAAAATATGCACTGCTCAAAAAAAAAAGACAATGCTTTATAAAAATTTGTTTGTTAAAAACCTAACATTATGGTTTCACAAAAAGTATAATGTCAAACTACATCAGAAACATAGTTATCAAAACTTATTTTAATCTGTTATTGTAATAAAATACCATTCAACAAGATACTTTTCAAGGACTCCATTTTTAAACATGGCGATTTAAAATAGACCTTGCAGTTCATATTTCCACTCATTTGTTGCCTTATTGGAGCTTTTGGAATCGATCTGCGCTTTACAGTGGCATATTAGAGTATATTAGACCTTACAAAGGCAATTACACTAGGTTCCAAATGAGCTGCAATAATAACTCTTGAGCCACTACAGGTGATAAATAACTTATATATACTACTTATTTAATACTTAAGGTGCCAAATAAGGAAAAAGTACCACCTATTAGGGCACAGTTCTTTAGGGGAGATTTTAAGATGTCATATGCTTCTTTGAGTTCTAAAAGAGAAAAAATTGAACCTTTATGCGTCTATAAGTAATAAATTCGGCTTAATGCCACCATAAGTTATAAAGCAGGAACAAAAATCACTCAAAAGCAATGGTTAGTGATAAGAGTTACTCATATGCAAATTCGAGTGCTGTTTGCATCTAAAAGTAATACCGTACACTCTTGCATCACTTATATGCTACCTACAGTTGCAAAATAAGTTCCAAAATTCACTAACGTGCTACTTGGGATAGATCTTATAACCTCAAAAACCGGAAAATAGGAGCTTTTTGTGGCTGTGAGTTGCACTAGGGGAACGAAAATCACTGGAAGCGTTAGAAGGGTGAAAATTAGTGCTATGATTCTCAAAAGGGAGTTATTAGAGCTAAAACTGCAGGTTATGACTACATTACAATGACGCCATGATTTTTTAAGAAAACTTATTATTTACTTGCAAAATTGAATTGATATACATTGGTTTTTCAGTTAAATGTGCATTAAATGTACCGGTAAACAATCGGCCACTTGCGAATAGTTATCGACACGTAAAAATACGGAAATAAAATTTATTCTGTATAACAAATAAAAAATATCACATATCTTTTGTTAATTTTTTAAATATCATAAAAGCGCGTTAAAATTACTCGAAAATTATCTTATATATCTACAGTAAACTGTACCGCGTTTTAAGTATCTTTATATATCTTGCTAATACAGAATACAAACTTTTACTTCTTTTTGTTTTATTTTCACGATGGCGACGAAAACACTTTACCAAAATATTACAAATAATGTCAAATGAAGATATACAATAAAGAACTATAATCAATTCATTCGTTCAAAGTAGTTCAAAACCATTCAAAAGTAGCGCTACGAGAGCTTTAGTATAGCGTTAATAAATCGTTACAGCTATTAAGGAACCTTTATGCGACCGTTGTGCATGTTAAATGGAACTTTAGGTTGCATAAAATGGCGCCCAAATAGCGCTGAAGCGGCTGCTTTAAGTCTGTAGTAGACGTTCTAGCGCTTACGTCTATTACCATAAGTAATAATCGGATACGTTCCAAAGCCCTAATGCAGCCCATTTGTGCTAGGTGGGAAGAATGTTCTAGAACACAGATCGGGGTATAAATAGATCGCAAAGGAACGCCAACGAAAGTTTTACTAGAAGATACGAGGTGATATAATCGAAGCTATACAAGTGAATTTCAGTGCAATTTAAGTGTTAAGTGACAAGTATTGTAGTGTGAATAACTGTGTTAATTGTTTACTTAATTAAAATGTTATTTGTGATCTAATTGGCGTTAATTATTTCTATCTCGAACCCCAGCTCGTAACAGTATAAATTAGTAAAGTCTTTCTATCAAATTCTATCTCTGTTTAGACTTCCTAACTATGCTGAGATCAACGTCCAGTTTGACTGGATGCGGCTAAGTATTAGTGTACATGGAGCGACTGCCGATCTGACCTCCACTGTCCTGTATCAGATTATCTGGCTTCTGACTACCCGTAGTGACTGCCAAAGAAGCCTAAATGACAGCCGGGACCAAATTTTGAACGGGCTTTCTGAGGCACGGGGAGAAATTTCTATTAGACAAACCCATTAGCAAAAAGTTCAAAAGTGCTACAATTTTTTTTTATTGATAATAGGCGTTTGACCACTATTTCACCTGATGGTAAGTGATGATATGGTCGAAGACTAACTTAATAACATGCCAAAATATTATTCAACAATTTTTTGTACACAGTATGCCTACAATTTCCCGGATAAAGTGAGACATCAACGTTATAATTATTATTTACTATCTAAAGCATTTAAAAATGTACTAACATTTTTTCTGCTTTAATTTTTGTCCATCCAAAGGTTATCTGTAAGAGATCGCCCTGTGCGATAAGACCGCCCATTGTACACTAGTTTAAATTTTTGTATCCATAGAAATATTGTGAGTTGTACAATAAAGTATATCTAATATATAAAATTCTCGTGTCACAATGTTAGTTACCTTACTCCTCCGAAACGGCTTTACTGATTTTTACCAAATTTTATATGCATATTCAGTAGGTCTGAGAATCGGCTACTATCTACTTTTTATCCCGGAATTCCCACGGGATCGGGATTTACACGGGAAATGCTCCTACGCGAACGAAGTTGCGGGCAGCAGCTAGTAATAAATAAATTTTTCTCTTCATCCGTAATCTTCTTAGAATTTTATTTCGTTACGCAGCAACCATTACGTCTATAATCCACATGCCAATTGTTTATCTCATTGAGCGAGGATTTGAATCGGAACAAAGCAATCTACTGTTACGGATTGTCAACTGGATTCCCGCTTTTATTTATATCGACAGATGAAATCTTGGAAGAAAGATGTTTTAGATCCATTCTCTTATTAAATAAACTGAGAAAAACTCTTTGCAAAATAATAACAGTTGCACGGGTCATCATCAAGGTTAAGCAACTCTTGACAAGGTCAGTTTTTGGATGGGTAAACATGTCAATATATTGCGACTCCTCTGTGCCTCGGAAACATGCTAAGCCGTTTATTCCCTGTCATTTGGATATCTTTGGCAGTCATTACGGGTAGTCAGAAGCCAGAAAATCTGACACTGGTCTGGCCTTTAGGTATCGTGTTACCCAGTTACTGTGTTGAGGAGGTCAGATAGGCATTCGCTCCAAGTCAAACACTAGTACCTCACTGCTCCTCCACTGCTGAGGTATTACTCGAAGCGCTACCATTTTGAAGCGCACCTAATGAAGCGCTCCTTTTTTATTCCTCGGAGCGCTCCTTTTAGTAGCGCTCCCGATAACATGGTATCGGGAGCGCGTTTAGGTGCGCTTCAAAATGGTAGCGCTTCGAGCAATACCTCGTACTGCTGCATCCGGTTGGACTGAAACCCGACCCCAAAACTGTTGCGAATATCCAGCGGTAAGATATATTTTATCAATTGGTTACAGGTAAATAATTATTTTACACATTTGTTCGATTATGTTTAGGTTGAAGGAAACCTTTGTAAGCATTGCACTCTATACTATACTGATAAAATAAGGCATGGTCTAGTTTAAAGCACAACCCTTTTTTATTTGTTTTAGGGTTCCTTACCCCATAAGGAAAAAAAACAGAACCCTTATAGGATCTCTTTGTTGTCCATCTGTCTGTCTGTCCCTTTATTCTAAATTGTTGATCGAAGCGTGCGGACGTGTTTTTTGCAAAAATATTATTGTCCTCAAATATTTTTTTTTAATAAACTTACATCATAAAGAACTCTATAACAGTGACAATAAGTGTTTAACTTCAGTGCCTTATAGAAAGAAAAAACAAAAATAACTTTGAATAAATAAAATACGAGGAAACATCTAAAATTGAACCTTACTAAAATAAAAACACGTGTCAAAGTTCAGTGCACATTAGTTCATTATTAATCGTCAACGCAGGTGTCCCGAGCGATTTCTGGAAATCTAGCGTCACAGAGCGACGCAGGTGTGCCTTACTCAAATTCCAAGAAATATCGTAACCGATTTATTTGCTTACGAAACTGGCAATAGTAAATAACAATAAAGATGGTCAACAACTGCGCGTGTTGTAATAAAGCACTGAGATCCTCCAATATAAAATGCTCCAAATGCGACCTACTGTTTCATGTTGTATGTGCTAATATTGGTAATCAGTCCAAGTTAACAGGTGAAGCGAAATTAAACTGGATCTGTCCATCATGCCAAAGCAAGGCAACAAAAATTGTCACCACCCCCGTGCCACAGGTGCTGACGCCGACTGAAGTCGCAACACCTAAGTCAGCTGATCGTTACCACTCAACGTCATCCCTTGACTCAACTGTACACTTCACTGTAACCGACTCAGAAATATTACGCACACTAAGCTCCGAAATAAAATTGCTTAGAGGTGACGTGGTGGACATCAAGTCTCATATAACAACAATGACCGATCACCTCACACAGTGCTACGCGCGCCTTGATGCATATGACTCAAGAATTAAAATATTGGAAAAACGTGAAGAAGAAATTATTGTCCTCAACAACACTATAGTCAATCTCCGAGAACAGTTGAACACACAAGCACAGTTTTCATTAAAGAATGAGCTTGATATATCTGGCATCAATGAGTCCAAAAATGAAAACCCACTTCATATTGTTCGCGTATTGGCTCACAAAATAGGTGTGTCATTAGAGGAACACGATTTAGATTACGTAACCAGAACAGGAACACGCCGACAACAACCCACTGACTCAGCTGATACTCAACCACGTACACTTGCTGTCCGCTTTGTTCGACGCTACAAGCGAGACGAATTCTTAAAGGCCGCCAAAATTAGAAAAACCATCACTTCAGCTGACGTCGAGGTAGCTGGTGCAGCTAGAAATATCTACATCAACGAGCGTCTCACTTACGAAAATAGGCAGTTATTTCGTACAAGCAAACTATCTGCGAAGGAACATGGCTACAAGTTTTGCTGGGTCAAGAATGGTGCAGTGCTCATACGCAAGCAAGAAGGCAACCCATCAATTCATATACGCAACAAGGAAGATCTGGAAAGGTACCTTGGCTCAGCGACCCATGTGTGACGTCACCTATCAGGACCAACAGATATTTAAGGGAGCAACGATATTTAACAACAAACAGTACAAACTTTTTTTAATATTACTTAAATTTATTTTTTACGATCTTATGATAACTCTAGACCTCTTTTTTATTTTAGATGTCAAACCTTAGCTAGCTTTTATGTTATTTTTAAATTTTACTACTTTATTTTATACTTGAAATTCAAAAACACACTCTTACACAAACCAAAACACAGTCAAGATCTTGCACTGATACATTTACCACAATTTAATTCATTAACATTACAACTGCGTAAACCTACACTTAGTGAAACCTCACTCCACAACACTAAAATAGATTTATGCCCGCATACTCGCATTCATGCCTTTATCAAGACACACACACAAACTCATCTTAGTACACATGCCTCAAGCTCTACCACACTATCACCCACTAATATTCTCTCAAAGTCTTCAATTTTCTACTTATCTATCAACAACGCATGCACAAATGCTCAAATCACTCTCACTAAAACAACCAAAGCTCAACTAGACAATGGTAATAATTCTCGAGTTTCTTTGCATCTACTAATAATAGTGACAAAAACAAAAATGACAAATATAATAAATATCCAATTTTATACTTCTCCTGATGGCTTTACTTAATGTTATACAGGATATTGACGAAACCGTAAATATAGCTTGTCACACATGCGAACAGTTAGAAGATTGTAAGAAACTCATACAGAAGAATAATAGTTGTAAAATACTTACGTTTAATATAAGAAGTTATCAACGCAACTTTGATGATTTTTGTATAGCTCTCAAACGACTAGGTACTGACTTCGATGCAATTGTTTTAACAGAATGTTGGTTAAGTGAAGGGACAATATTGGAGCCACTACCAGGTTATTCTATCTCTCGCTCTCACGCACAGGTTAACAAAAATGGAGGTGTCATTATTTATACCAAAATGAGTAGAAATGTGAAAGTGCTAGAGTTAAGCATTGCAGAAGCTGATAGTATCATACTTGTTCTGGACAATGAAATAACGATTCTGGGAATTTACCGATCGCCTTCATTTTTAAAGTTAAATAATTTTATCACATCCTTAGATATTACTTTGTCGCAATTAAAAATATACCCAACTGTTTTTGTAGCGGGAGACCTAAACATAGACATAATTAATACAAATATTGCAAATCATGCGGATTACTTGAGCCTGATGGCCTCACATGGTCTCTTACCTGCCATCACTGAACCAACCAGAAGGCATACTTGTCTAGATCACATATTTATTAAATCAAGCTGTAGGTCAGTTGGTATAATAGGGAAATGCTCAATAACAGATCACGATATGGCCCTGGCCGCCATTTCTCGAAATAATGATGTCAATAAACCATGCACAAGATCCCGCTGGATGAACAGAACTGACGATGATGCAATCGCAGAGGAGCTACTACAATTCGACTGGTCTGATATCCTTACTTCAGATTGTGCCAACTCATCTGTAAACATCTTTACAACAATTATCACTAATCTAATTAGTAAGCATACGCATAAAGTTAAAGTAAGCAGAAGTAAATTCACTCTCAAGCCCTGGATCACTCCAGGTCTTATAAGGTGCATAAAGCACCGAGACAATCTTCATCAAGTTTCAAATTCCCACCCTGATGATGAAATAAAAAAACTGGTTTACAAAAGATACAGGAATTATTGCAATAACCTTTTAAATAAATTAAAAACTGAATACAATAGCCAGCTTATAATTAAAAACCGAAAACACCCGAAAAAACTGTGGAACACACTCAAATCAATATATAGCCCAAATAACCAGAAAAATGACTCAACTCAGCTAATTTCCAATGCAGATGACCCAGTTAATTCACTAAATAATTGTAATGCCTACTTCACCTCACTAGGAAAAAATCTATCTGACCAAATACTATCTAGAATTTCTGAAACTCAAGAATCCCTAGCCAAGAAATACAAACCACGTGAAAAGTTCCCAGACTCTTTCTTTCTTCATCCTACAGATGAAGCAGAAATAAATAAATATATTGATCAACTTAAGATCGACAGCGCACCAGGACTTGATGGTTTCACTACAAAATTTTTATTAAAAATTAAAAACACAATTATTAAACCAATTACACATATTTTCAATTTAAGCTTAGAATCTGGAACATTTCCGGATTGCTGGAAAGTTGCCGCTGTAAGACCAATACACAAAAATGGCCCTGCAGACTTACCTGAAAACTATCGACCAATCGCACTTCTGTCCATATTGTCGAAAATATTAGAAAAATTAGTAAACAACCGGCTAACAAACTTTTTTGAAACACATAAAATGATATCAGATAGACAGTTCGGATTTCGGCGTGGAAAGTCCACTGAAGATGCGGCAATATTACTCACTAACACGGTAGCAGCTTATACTCAAAACGGAGAACAGTCAATGGGAGTTTTTTTAGATCTCGCAAAGGCCTTCGACACAATATCAATTAAACTCCTTTTGAAAAAACTGGAATATGCAGGAATACGGGGGCCAGCACTTGATTGGTTCACGAGTTACCTATCCAATCGAGCGCAGCTAGTCAAAGTAGGTGAACACTCAAGTGACGTACTTCCAATCGATTTCGGAATACCACAGGGCAGCACACTCGGTCCGACACTCTTCAGTTTCTACATGAACGACATTTTAAACCTGCAAATAAACAATGCCAAAATAATATCATATGCTGACGACACTGTAATAATTTTCCATGCTAAAACCTGGGAACAAGTTTTTCAAGTTGCTGAAATCGGACTATTAACTGTTTCCGAGGCTTTAGATGCAAATCTCCTGACTCTTAACATTAAAAAAACTAAGTTTATAACCTTCTTCAAAACAATAGCTTCCCGACCTCCACAGAATTTAATACTCAAATATCACACATGCTGCATATATCATACACCACTCTTTACACACTGTACCTGTGCAACGATAGATCACACTCCCTCAATCAAATACCTTGGCATCACCCTGGACGAAAACCTTTCATTCAAACCTCACATAAACCTGCTGTCTGGTCGCGTTAGGAAACTGATACATGTGATGAAGAAAATACGTGACTGTACACCCTCCGACATTCTACGTACAGTTTATTTCGGCCTATGTCAGTCAGTTCTTCAATACGGGATTTCTGTTTGGGGTGCATCTGGGAAAACCACTTTTATAGAAGTAGAAAGAGCTCAAAGAGCAGTTATAAAAGTGGCACTAAGAAAGCCTTTCCGTTACCCAACAGATCTAATCTATGAAGAGTTCTCTGTCCTGAGAGTACGGCAGTTATTCCTACTAAACGCGGCACTTTACATACATAAATCCTTGAAAAATAGACCAGATTATAAAAAAATTGCCTCCAAACGTGTCCTCAACATTCCCCTTCCCAAAACAAATAGCCTCTTAGCCAGACGATGCCCTTTATTTACACATGTACACACGTATAATAGAATCAGCAAAATCTGCGACATTAAAGACTTGAATAATTTTTCGTGCAAGAAAACTCTAATAAAATGGCTTGCCAAACTTACTTATGAAGAAACGGAAGAAATTTTAAATTAATTAACTTAAAACAAAAACAGCGTCTTAACATTTACATTAAATGCGCATACACAGAGAATACTTACACACAACACACACATTACACTCTACATACAGACAACTGACACAACACACAAACACACTTACCATTAAAATTTGTGTACTTTTTATATTATTTTCGAATGTTCTTATTTTTTAGCTTATATTCTTAATTTTTCATTGTAAAATTGTAAAATTTTAATGTTTTAGAACTAGTTACATCAGAATTTAACATGTCCACGCTATTGATAAATATTTTTTATGACTATGTACCGCAATTCAGGTTCCCAAGATACAGGTATGACCTAGTTTGGGGACCACCGATCAACATAATAATTCGTCACACGGTTACAAACTAAATAATTGTAATTGTAATTATAGTACTAAGAAAGTTATTGTAACAATGAAAATAAAATTTATTCTTATTCTTATTCTTATTCTTATTATTCTTATTCCAGGAATGCGAGGTGATATCGAGTTGACATTAAATTTATATAGATTTAATGTCAACTCGATATCACCATATTATCATATATATCATCATATTTCGCATTAAGTATATACTTAGGTCTACAGTCCCTTGAAGAAGTAAAAAAAAAACAAACTTCTAATTTAACGCAAAACCAGATACGGCCAGCAACCAGATGCCGCAAAAAACACATATTTCTACATTCTCAAATCAAATCAAAATTGATAGGCTACATTTCTAATTACATCATTTAAAACACATGTGCATACTTAAAACTTAATTTATAAAAAAATACTACTCCGTCAGTGGGCGAGTTTTCGGTTTTTTTTTTGTTTTGGAGCGATTCTGTTTGCGCCCAAAAGCCATCACCCCCAATTAAAACTTCGTATCAGAAACTCAATTGGTTATGTATGTCAGACGAAATTCAGTTTAGCCATCTCTGACTGAACTACAAGAATCTGACCCTGACGACCTAGTTTGGTTGGACAGACAGAATATTGTATGACAACTTCTTCGTAATGATTTGTCATGTTTCTACTGCTGAGACACAGGTCTCAACTCACAAGTACAAGTGGGACTTATTAAGGTTATAGATTTAATATTTATTAAAGTTGTCCATATACAGAAGGTATCAACATTTTGTGAGTGGAAAACGAAAGGTATAGACAGCTTTAGGCTTATACCGTTGGTAATTATAGTATAACTAGCGTTCACTAACATATATTATAGAATTACTAGAATAATTAATAGAGTTACATTAAATGCTTAAAAGGAAATCCATTCCATTCTTTTCAAATTCTCTTGCTCAGCAACCACTAGATCAACGAGTACTTATACAACATTTAAAAATATAACAAGGTCACATTCAGTTCAGATATTTACAAATCGTAAGATATTTCCTGAAATGTTTACAAAAAACCGCTGAAAGTGTCGCTTGTGCCAATTACGTTTTGTCAATGAACGTCGGTGGGTTTGACTCCGTGCCAAGAAATATGTCGTAATGTACATTGTTGACTAGTTTCTTTACTACAATGTGACACATGGGTTTGTAGTGGAGGGAATATGCTCTCTGAAATCATCGAAACGAGTGAGTCAGATATTTTTATGAATAAGATTATTTCAGACAGATTACTTTGTGTATATTTCGTCATCTCCGCTCGAAAAGGCGGAGAAAAACTGCGTGAAAAAATCGGCATGCCCTTTTTTTGGTGGGAAAACATCTAAGAATCCTTCCGCTTTAGGTGGAGCTGAAGGGAGTTGCAGACTTCTACTGACTGAAAACCAACCCTGTTCCTCCAACTACTCTTTCATTCCGACGCCACGGTATCTCTTAAGAACATTCCTGTAACCCCGACAGGCTATGGCTCTATCAGACACCATCAATTTCGCAGAATGCTCTGTGAGGCGTGCGTGGAACACGACGCGCCGACGAAACTGGCATGACCTAGAAACGAAAGTCCGAAGACATGCGACTTCCGTTAATCTGCAATCGGCTTTCGTGATGGATGATAACCCTCTCATAGAGAGAAAGCCTGTGTCCCTGCAGTTGGAACGTTATAGGCTGGCTATGTTATGTTATGAAGGTTATGAGGAAGACTTTGAAATGTTCATATCAACAAGGGGAACATAAAGACCAATGCAGCGTTAGTAATGGCACGTCAGCCAATCTTTTGGTAGACAAGCCTAAGGATGCCGTGCTACTCATTAACAGAGTTCTAGGGATTAGGTGATTAGGGACATTACTGGAGGATTGAAAGATGAACTAGCATAGATGGAAAACGGTATGTGGTGGATTTTTTATCAGAAAAAAGTTTGTTATTAAGCTAGAAGATAGCAGACATCTAGTGGCATGATGTTCCTATCCCGCTCTTAAACTCGATACGAAATTACCTTTATTTGTCAATCCAAAATTATAAGTAACATTTAGTCGCTGCTTCACTCGCATTGGTGTAAATGTTTGGCATTTAATTAGCGATTTAGGCTAGAAAGCCTCACATACTTTCACATCATTAATACATAATAATTAGGATAATAAACATCCCGCATGACGAGAACCTCGTGAAAGCTGAGTTACATAAGCAAATCAAATATCTTGATTCACGTCCCACATATAGATGTGGGACGTAAACTCGGCAATCATTGTACCGATAGTCGTCTCAGCTAATGGCTTAAAATCCAAGAGCCTCGACCAACACCTTAGGAGGCTCTCGTTAGGCGGCTGGATCAAGGGCTTGGTCCAGAAAGCGGTACTCTTGGACACGGCGAGTATCGTTAGGAGGTTCCTCTCTCTGGAGCCCCGCAGTTTGGACACTGTTCCCAGTACCGGTGGGCTACTATTTTTTATATTTTTAAATGATTTTTGGTTAGAAATTAAGAATAATAAGATTTTGTTTGCAACTTCAATCGCAACCTATTACCCTTGAAATGACGTCACAAATACACAAATGAAGCAACAACCTTTAAAATTTGAATATGCATGGTTTACATTAATTTAAAACAATAGGCAATATCAATTAACCGTGTGGGCTTGCGTTACACTGACCTCATTGTTGACACATGCTTATTTATGAGGAAAACCACCTTCATCTTCAATGTGAGACGTACTATTGGCCAAAGATACGCATATTCACTTAAAAAATATTTCTGTGGAAGCGCAGCTAGTGACAAACCACATCCCTTCCTGGTTTCGCCCAATTAGAGACAATATACATTTTGTGAGTACAGAGCGTGTAACATTATATTAAAACTTACTATTACGAACACTACGTTTACGTTTCTTGCATCCTATTGGTCAAAATACATGCATTAGGCGATCGAGTTGTGAGCCGCTGCTATGCGATTATAGCCTTAAAGGTGAGCATGCGGAAGATTGGTCGATAGTACATTTAGTTATATGATTACCTAGTCCTATCTAACATCCCGTAATTTTATATATTTATTATAGGTATATATTTTTATAGCATTAATATAAATATGTACTCTAACTCTATGTATGTATATATTTGTTTATTATATCATTATAGTTTACTAGCTAAGTATGTTCTATTTATTGTAATTAGTATTTATACACACTGTGTCTATCATCTCCTCTTCAACTCTCCTGTCGCAGGTCTGCTGGAAGAAATTTCTTAGGAAATAAGCAGCACCTTTGTGCTTTTTTGTCTGTATATATATGTTTTTCTTTTGTAAGTTTCATGTGTATACATAAATAAAATAAATAAATTGTATGTCTTTACATTATCACTTAATCACTATGTGATTGCGGGCCCAGATTGGCCGCTGTAAATATGTATAATCTGGCTAGGTATCCTTGACACATCCTAAACCTAATTCCAGTGTCGGAAAAAAATGGACTATTCGGTTTTTCCATAAGACATTTCTCATTAGTAGCCCGGAGTTTGGAAGTTTGGCGGTGTGATACTCCTGTGCCTCAGAAAGCTAAGTCATTGGTTCCAGCTGACATTTGAACATCTTTGAAAGTCATTACGGGAAGTCAAAAGCCAGCAAATCTGACATTGGTTTGTGAAGATCACATAGACAGTCGCTCCATGTCTTCCATCCCCCGTAATGTGGCTTGTGGGTGTCAGACTTGGGGAAGTCTGGCATCCAATCATATAGGCCCGAGCAGGTGTCGCGCAGTGTTTCCGCGCGCCTTTCTAAAATTATGACAGGGTGAGGAGATGCTTCACTGCTGGGGTGATTGTGGAGAATGCTAACGTGTCCCCGCACCCCAGCTAGAAGAGAAGAAGAGAAGCACCATGTGGTTTTAGTCAGTAAGAGTCTGACAGACCCCTCCGTCAACCCCAGGGCGGAAAACATCACGCAAAAAAAAAGAAGCTGACCCCATCTTTGTTGGAAAAGGGCTAAGCAGATGATGATAAACGATCTTTATTTTGCAAATTAAATAATAAATAATAATATTCCACAACCCACACACAACGCCATCTAGTCCCAAACTAAGCAGAGCTTGTGCTATGAGTACTAGACAATGGATAAACATACATAATATATATTTCTAAATACATACATATTATAGATAAATTTCACCCAGATAAAGAACAAATGATCGTGCTCATCACACAAACATTTGTCCTGGGTGGGAATCGAACCCACGACCTTGAGCATAGCAGTCAGGGCCACTGAACACTAGACCAACAGGCCTTTAATTGGTTATTAAATAACACTTTTACACGTATTTTTTTCGTAAATGTTAACTAGATGAGGCCGGTGTTTCCTAACGCACTACCCTGAGAAGAAACACCGAAACAAACTCAGGGGTCCGTCTCTTCTGGTTAAATTATACGGAAACCTTGTAGGTTTCAGTCTGAGGCGATCTTTTGAAGAAAGATGCTCACAGATTTGAGTGGGCCTGTCCATACAGTGCAAGCATTTGTCAGATGACGTATAGCTCAACTTAGAACAATGATGATTTTAATTCATACCACATGTTCGCAATTTACTCCAGCTATTTATATTCTTCACTAAAGCCTTCATGATAAACAACACAATTATTGATTCCACTCTTTAAAATTACTTTTCCATAAAGCGATTCAAGATTCATTTATTTGCTATCAAGCTAAACACCAATCCATTTGCCAACCGAAGGGATTATGGTAGCGCGCAG
The DNA here is from genome assembly GCA_943138885.2 of Tholera decimalis. Lineage (NCBI taxonomy): Eukaryota > Metazoa > Arthropoda > Insecta > Lepidoptera > Noctuidae > Tholera > Tholera decimalis. The sequence continues at coordinate 31,316,200 of OW964551.2, forward strand.
AAGGTCCAAGCTTATCAATTTTACAGGCCAGTGCCAGATTGGATTTATTTAATCAAATCTTTATACAAATTATAATGACAGACTTAAAGCTGGCATTTCATACCAGTTATGGAAGGAAGAATTCGTGGCTGAAATTAGAACCGCTATGCTGTTTGATCTTCTATGTTAAACAACACCTACGGAGTTCGATCTGTGTATGGGTAAACCAGCTTAAGTAATCCAGATTCCTGTGTATCTGGAATATTTGTGCTCAAATACATCCAGTTACGCTGGAAGCCGAGCTTAGCCCCGCTTAGTAGGGAAGCGGTTTGTCGAATAATTATAAACAATTTTCGAAATAAGGTAAGGAATATAATTATGTATGTTTATTCGTGGCTAAAATAATAACCAGAGATCGGAATAGGTAGAGCTGTTTTATGTACTTGCCATAGGATAGAATAATATGGATATTCCCCGAGTCCCGGGAATTGGTTTTTGAATAGCAAAATAATAAAAACACTATTCTCGTTTCGGGACTAATGAAAGATTACACTTCCTTTCTGACGGGTAAATATAAGAAGGACGGGATTAAGGATAATATAATAAATAGATAAACTTGATTCATTAAACCACATATATTTTTTTACGCAACAATTTCTTTTTTTTATTGATAATAGGCTCGCGTTTGACCACCATCTCACCTGATGGTAAGTGATGATGTGGTCGAAGATGGAGCACGCTCAACAACAATCATTTAAACATTTTTATTCTGAAGTTGTACAAAAACACATCCAGTTGTAAAATTTACAACGTTGCTCATGCGCTAATTGGCTTACATAAACCATTTTTATACATATTGACAAAAATTATGAAATTCAATAAAATCCCGTAGTATCAGTCGGAATCCCGTGGAATATCCATATTAACATCAATGGTTGCGGTCAATGAACCTAAATAACTCTACCTATTCCGATCACTGATAATAACAGACGGGTTGATTTTTTTGGTTAAGCAAAACCTATGGAGTTTTGTCCATGGATGGGTAACCGTCTTAAGCAATCCAGATTCCTGTGTATCTGGAATATTTGTGCTCATATACATCGAGTTAGGCTGGAAGCTGAGCCGCGCTTAGTTGGGAAGCGGTTTGTCAAATATAAACAGTTTTCGAAATAAGGTAAGGAACATATGTAGGTATGTTCATTCGTGGCTAAAATAATAACAGACGGGTTGAACTTTTAGGTTAAGCATAACCTATGGAGTTTTGTCCATGGATGGGTAATCGTCTTAAGCAATCCAGATTCCTGTGTATCTGGGATATTGGTGCTCAGCTGCATCCGGTTAGGCTGATAACGGCTGCTCAGATATAACCAGTGTACGAAATAGGGTAAAGATACATATAGCGTTGTGGTACGCCTAAGAGCCCAAATGATCTCCGGAGAAAGTACCATTTTTTTAAATTATCAACCACCTAAAAAGAATTCTTAAAAAACCTTTTCTTAGTGCCAATCTTTTTTATTGTTTTCTCTTAGTGAGTAACATTATGTTTTGTAGAAAAAAAAAAAATGATTTCTTTTTGCCCGCTTCTTGAATTCACAATCAAACAGTCATTAATACCTAACATTAGAAACATACATCAAGAGACAAGATCAGCTTATGATCTATGATTAACGTAACATATAACCAGCCTATAACACTCACTGCTGGGACTCAGCTCGGATAGGTCTCTACACTATGAGAAGGAAAGTGCCATAATCTACCTTGTGGGGGTTTATACAAGTCACAAGACCTCAGATTATAGGTAATAGGACATGCCTGTGTCCTCACGTTTCGTTTTTCTGCATTGTTTTAAGAGCAGTGGTGATGATGAAAATATAAAACGTACTGTACCTACCTGAGTTCGAACCATCGGACTACAAGACTAACGGCGATGCGCCATTGTTTCATGGTGGACTTCCCACCCATACGCACAAAACGATTTGGGAATACTTTCATTGTGCGTACGGCTAAGGAGTGGAATTCCCTGCCGGAGTCTGTGTTTCCTGATTGCTATAACCTGGGGGTCTTTAAGTCAAGAGTGAATAGGATACTTCTAGGCAAGTGTGCTCCATCTTCGACCAAATTATCACTTACCATCAGGTGAGATGGTGGTCAAACGCGAGCCTATTATCAATAAAAAAATATATATAAACTTGTAAATCGTGCCTGTGACCATTTTTTAAAAAGAGAATTTGCAATATTGGTGGAATTCACTTTACTTCAGAAATCTTGTTAACCTCTAAAACTAAGTTAAATATGCTTGTATCTGGAGTGGGTTCACGCCAATAGTATAATAATGGCTGGGGTTCGAACCTGCGACCTCTCTATCACAAGTCCAACACCTTAGCCGTTACGCTATTGACGCTTCAATGCTCTACTACTGTTCTCAAAACTGTCAATTCAAAACGAAACGTCTTCGGCATTCGACACACGTTCAATTTGTCAAATAGCGCTTCTTTAGTGTACCTACTCAATCATATTTGATATGAAGTGAATGGTCAGCCATTTTTGTTATACCTTCAGTTATGTTGCCCCCAAGGGCCGTAGTATTAATGCGGCAGTGACGTGATGGGGCTAGATTAGCCCTATGAATATACTAGCTTGGGGATTGGTATAAGTTATAAGCTGTAATGGGGTGAGAATTCTAGCCACATTTGGCTACCTATACTAATATTTTAAAGCAGCAGAGTTTATTTGAACATGCAAATCTTCGAATATAATAGGTGGGTTTGGATGGAATTTGGAATGAAAGTAGTTTGAAGCTTGGAAGCTAAGAAGGTTGTAAGCTATTTTTTAACACAGTTTTATTAGGTCGACCTGTATGTAACTTACTATGTAATGGAATCTAAAGTAACAAATTTAACCATCTTCCAATGATAAAAACTGCGTATCGAAAAATGCATAATGAAAATTGGCAGCTGTATGTAGTTCTGATGACAATACAATAATATGGTACTGTCGAACTGATCTGATGATGGAGCCGGAAGATATGAACTGGAACTTCATGCTGGAAAATCGTATAGCTATTTTGGATTTCTTAGAAAAGTCTTGTAATGAACTTTGACCACGATTAGGTTTCAAGGTCTGATGATGAAGCTGGAAGATAAGCACTGGCATTCCATGATGGAATACCGTATCATAGTCGTGTTTGCACTTGTGAGAAAAGCCACGTAATGGACTTTGAACATGATCAGGTTTCAAGGTTATAACAAACCTAAAGAAAATCCGTTATCGGTCTTTTTAACCTTTTTAAATTACCGCGTAATCTATAGATTTATTTTTTTATAGATGTCATTTTCTAATCCTCTGGGGTGATCGACCGTTTAATTGTTCACTACTCGTGGGAAGAATATGGTAAAAACTACAAAAAAAGAAACAGCAACACAGAGAAAACGGAGTCTACAAAAAAAAAAAGAAAAATAGGAGGAGCAATTTTTTTGTTTTTACGTGCATTTATAAAAGCGTGTTTTTCTAGTGATTTTTAAATTATTAATTACCCGAATGCAAAAGAAGGAGTCCTTTTTTATCGAGATACAATCAAACTGATAAAACGCACGTCACATTGAATTCTATCCTTCCATTTATTACTAGCTTCTGCTCGCGGCTTCACTCGAGTTTATAGTTTCTTTAGCGAAAATAAAGAAGCCTATGTCTCCAGCCCTTCAAGTATCTTAACACCAAAAATCACATCGGTTAGTTGCTCCGTTTATAATATTATGGATCGAAGTATTAACTCGAACTAAAATCTAATAATATTTCTTCTGTTATTGATTGTGCGCAATAAGTTGCACGCAACTGTATGTTATTTTAATTAACTTGAACTCTACTTGGGTAATCAGATTAATTATTATGTGCATTTTTCATTAACCGCACTGAATATAGCTAGACTAAATCAAATGCAAAGGCCAGTTTAGGTCCTGCACTGAAATCCTTAGAGAAGCCACGTGGCGCGGCTTTTGAGAAAAACCAAATGTAAAAAACTTTTTACCAAAAAATTAAACCGACACCCAAAAAACACTGCATAGTGAAAAATAACTTTAATTTCGGTAGTCGGGTGTCTTTAGTTTTGTATTTTCGTTTTTGGCACCGACTTCCGAAATTAAAGTTATTTTTCACTTTGCAGTGTTTTTTGGGAGTCGGTTTAATTTTTTGGTAAAAAGTTTTTATTTCACTCTTTTTAGTTGGTCTATTTTTAATTTACCTAGTTACAAGAGCCTAAATGTCAACTACTTATACCCTTATACCTTATACTTATACCTTACCTTTTACAAAATATTGCTTTTCCCAATGCTGGGCCGTTAATTGTTGAGGAGTTCTCCTGGTACTTCACCATCAGCTCTACATCACCATATGCATTGTGACGAGCATAAAGTGCTTAACATCCATATTCAAGTAATCGAATCGCAATCCACTCAATACTTATTATTGAGTAGTTTCGGCGGCCATCTGTGGTCTTCATCATCAGTTCCACTTCCTCAAATGGTACTTTTTGAGAGCAACTGCACAAGTTACTATAATAAATACCCAAAACATCATAGGTGTGCCTATAATATTTGAAGAGTTCCCTCGATTTCTCCAGGATCCCATCATCAGATCCTGACGTTTATGAAAATGGGACCAATTTCGAAGAATACTCTTTCAATCAAAAAAAGAATTTTCCAAATCGGTTCAGCCGTCTTCGAGTAATCGATGATCATACATAAAAAAAAAAAAGAATCTACGCTTCGAATTGATAACCTCCTCTTTTTGTCGTCGGTTGAAAATAAAGCATATGTAAGCTGACAGTTTACTAATAATTATGAATAGCCATATTATGTGAAGTAAAAGTTATGTCGTTTATATTATTTGGTCACCATACACTGTTAGATATTCTGCTTTCGAACAAACAGCCACTCTTTTAAAAAGGCAGCTTAATAGTCGACCTAATCACAGACTGCGATCCGTGCAATTCAGGAAATGTCCACATGAATTTATATAATCGCATCCGTCTACATTTTACACCACACACAAAGGATTTGCGGCGTAAATTATTTTCTTTATACGAGCGGAGGTATCTGTTGTAATTTGGTGATAAGCGGCCCATGCGAGCTTGTTGGTTATTACTTGAGGGGGGATGAAAGGGGGGTGATGAGCTGTTGTGTACTGATCGTTATGTCGGCGATATAATAGAATTGGGTGGCAGTAAGTAACTTCGTGAAGTTGATATTTTGGTGATGGCGTGTGCTACTTTTATTGGTAAATAAATAAATAAATCAAATGGTTGTTTGGGGTATTAATAGGTTGGGGTTATTATCATGTTAACCTAGTTGGGTGGTTATATATTTAAATCAAATCTTGAATATGAAAGTTACACTTACCTACAAAATTCATAAAATAATGTAATTTTATGAACTAGGTAGATAGGTATGTAGACTTTTCCCTTTGACTGAATATTTAAAAAGGCATTAAATGTTGCTAGAAATTTCCCTTGTATCGTGAGTGTATTTTTATTTAAAAACTTTTTACCAAAAAATTAAACCGACTCCCAAAAAACACTGCAAAGTGAAAATAACTTTAATTTCGGTAGTCAGTGTCTTTAGTTTTGTATTTTAGTTTTTGGCACAGACTTCCGAAATTAAAGTTATTTTTCACTTTGCAGTGTTTTTTGGGAGTCGGTTTAATTTTTTGGTAAAAAGTTTTTATTTCACTCTTTTTAGTTGGTTGATTTTTAATTTACCTAGTTACAAGAGCCTAAATGTCAACTACTTATAACATTTTACAAAATATTGCTTTTCCCAATGCTGGGCCGTTAATTTTTGAGGAGTTCTCCTGGTACTTCACCATCAGCTATATATCACCATATGCATTGTGCCGAGCATAAAGTGCTTAACATCCATATTCAAGTAATCGAATCGCAATCCACGAAATACTTATTATTGAGTAGTTTCGGCGGCCATCTGTGGTCTTCATCATCAGTTCCACTTCCCCAAATGGTACTTTTTGAGAGCAACTGCATAAGTTACTATAAGAAATACCGAAAACGCCATAGGTGTGCCTATAATATTTGAAGAGTTCCCTCCATTTCTCCAGGATCCCATCATCGGATCCCGACTTGGTGACCAATGGTACCAATTTTGAAGTATACCCTATCAAACAAAAAAAGAATTTTCCAAATCGGTTCAGCCGTCTTCGAGTAATCGGTGACCATACATTAAAAAAAAAAATATATATATATATATGCGTCGAATTGATAACCTCCTCCTTTTTTTGTCGTCGGTTGAAAACACGCATTAACGCATTCAATTGGTATATAATTAAAAAAACAACGGTCGCAAGCGTCTGTCAGGTTCGCATGCAAAGGATTCAGCAAGACTCAATTGTAACATTTTTTTAAATGCATAATTATTTAGTTTTTCCTGTAATCATTTTATAGAACAAGATTATGAGATATCATAAATATGGCAAAACTTTAAAAATAACTCGACCAAATTTACTGAACAGTGTATATTTTTAGTGATTTTACGTTGTGTGCTGTATTTTTACATTGTATTTTATTTTGTAGTTCAGCGGAATGTTAATAAATATATAAGTACATATATGGACAAAACCTAAAACCGTCGCAATAAGCCCTTTCAATTGATATGTTACCAACAAGTTCCCAAGTTGCCCATGTTCATTTGTTTCTATTTACGTTAGGTGCCCGTGTTTGGGTCGCAGAAATTTTATACCGAGTCAGTTGGGTAAAGAGCAAGCTAATTTTTGGCCATTAAAAGCCCAACAATTTGATTTTAGTCATAAATAGCACTGTAATTTTAAATTAATTATCTAGCTCACCGCCCGACAGAAACCAGGCCCGTGTAGACGTTGCGGCTGACTGCGGGGTTGCAGAATTGCTCGAAAGAGTTACTGCGGTCTCAAAACACGAAGGGCAAATGACGGAACATGGATGAGTTTTAGTCAGTAAAAGTCTGACATACACTTCCGTATTTTCCAAACCGGGAGGCAGTCATTGGATGATTTTCCATCATAAAAAAGGAAAAGGGTATTCGTTTGTATAAACAACAAGCTTGCAGCATTTTTTCACAACTAAAAAGTATATAGGTACTGAAAAAGGAAATCAAAATTATTATTTTTATACGTCTGTGGATAAAATCAGCAGTGTTGTCAGTTAATAAAAACTTTTTACCAAAAAATTAAACCGACGTCCAAAAAACACTGCAAAGTGAAAAATAACTTTAATTTCGGTAGTCGGTGTCTTTAGTTTTGTATTTTCGTTTTTGGCACCGACTTCCGAAATTAAAGTTATTTTTCACTTTGCAGTGTTTTTTGGGAGTCGGTTTAATTTTTTGGTAAAAAGTTTTTATTTCACTCTTTTTAGTTGGTCTATTTTTAATTTACCTAGTTACAAGAGCCTAAATGTCAACTACTTTTAACCTTTTACCAAATATTGCTTTTCCCAATGCTGGGCCGTTAATTGTTGAGGAGTTCTCCTGGTACTTCACCATCAGCTCTACATCACTATATGCATTGTGACGAGCATAAAGTGCTTAACAGCCATATTCAAGTCATCGAATAGCAATTCACTCAATACTTATTATTGAGTAGTTTCGGTGGCCATCTGTGGTCTTCATCATCAGTTCCACTTCCTCAAATGGTACTTTTTGAGAGCAACTACACAAGGTACTATAATAAATACCCAAAACATCATGGTTGTGCCTATAATATTTGAAGAGTTCCCTCGATTTCTCCAGGATGCCATCATCAGATCCTGACGTCGCGACGAAAATGGGACCAATTTCGAAGTATACCCTTTCAATCAAAAAAAGAATTTTCCAAATCGGTTCAGCCGTCTTCGAGTAATCGATGATCATACATTAAAAAAAAAATGCGCGTCGAATAGATAACCTCCTCTTTTTGTCGTCGGTTGATAATTTCCATTTCACGAGTGCTTTTTAGGGTTCCGCTTTTGTATTCGGTAGTATGGAACTCTAAATTCGTAGCTGGGTAAGTAAAATAAATAAAAAAATACGTAATGTAGAATAACCTACCCGTACTAATAGTATAAATGTGAAAGTAATTGTTTCGCTGTTTCGCCGATTTTGATGAAAGTGGACTGAGAGATAGACCTTGAAAAAGGACACAGGCTAGTCTTTGATCACTGGAAAAACTTTTCATGTGATCGCAGCTGAGCGCAAAAGCTAATTTCTTACAATGTACCTTATACATCTTTCACCTTTAATTTTTGCATAAACACTCAACAATTACAATTTCTAGATTTGATTGTGATGCATAAAATAATTTTAGTTAGGACCGGGCTCGCATCAAATAATTTAATTATTCAGTAGCCCATTCGTTACAATTTTTTAATTGGTTTGTACGTAAATTATCATATTCGTACTTAATTATCTGATGATTGGTAACTAATTGTTCAACGATTACGTACATGTTGAATATTAAATAATGTTTTTGTGATAGTTGATTATGATTGATTTCTTTTCATTAATTTAGGAGCTCGTTGTTAAATAATAACTGCTGCACGATATCGATTAACAAAATTAAGCAATTTTGCCTCGTTGATTGAGTTGTCGCGAACGGAAGCGCGACTGCTAAGCGTGACGTCATGAGTACGACTCTAGGGTCGGGCAAATGAGGACACGGTGGAACACACAGTGGAGATTTGCCCCGCTTGGGCAGAGCTCCGCCGTGTACTCGTAGGGGCAATAGGCGGCGACCTCTCGCTCTCGGCCCTGGTTCAATCCATGGTCTGGAGCGAGGAGGCATGGGAAGCGGTCACCTCTTTCTGCGAAGCAGTTATGCAAGCGAAGGAGGTGGCGGGACGCGCGAGGGAGAGGCGGGTCTTACAGCCCTCGCGCCCCAGCCGCCTCAGGAGACGCTCCGGGCGTCGGGAGTCATAGGGTGACTTCCAGCCACCGTAGGCGCGGGCCTGCGGGCTGCGAGCAATGGGTAGCTCGCCGCCCGACTGAAACCAGGCCCGTGTAGACGGCGCGTCATGTTCCACGCGCGCCTCAAAGAGTGTCAGCAAAACTGTCGGGGCCCATAAGGGGGCCGTTGCCTGCCGGGGTTGCGGAATTGTTCGAAAGAGTTACCGCGGCTTCGGAACACGAAGGGCATATGATGGAACACGGATGGGTTTTAGTCAGTAAAAGTCTGATACACCCTCCCGCTTCACCCAGATCGGGAGGCAGTCATTGGATGATTTCCCATCCTTAAAAAAAAGGGGCGGGCAAATAGTGTTAATGAACTTTTCTATAAGAAATTTCTCAGGAGTAGCCCGGAGTATGTAAGCTGACCCCAAAATAGTTGGGTAAATGCTGAGCAAATGATTTCTCCATCTAATAATAATAACAATATTGTAGCTAGGACTGTTCACCAGCAACTTGCTCTTAAATACAATCTTGTGGAATCAGAAGTCCCCGCCCGATCACTATGTTTGGCAAGCCAATCCCTTGGGAGAAGCGAGCCAAATACTTAGGTGTGATCCTTGACCAGTTCCTTAACTTCAGTGAGCACATAAAGTCGGTTCGCTTGCGAGCCGCTTTCGCTCTCGGTAGGCTCCACGCCTTGCTGAATAAACACAGTAAGCTCTCCCTTAGATGTAAAATCCGAATCTGTACGACGTGCATACGTCCTATCATGACGTACGCCTGTCCGGTGTTTGCTCAAGCCAGTCCCAGTCAGATCCATAGGATGCAGGTCATTCAGAACCGTTTTCTCCGAAAGGCCACGGGTGCGTCCTGGTTCTTGAGGAACGAGGATTTCCACGTAGACCTCAAACTCCCGACCATAAAGCAAGTGTTGAAACGCATGTCAGTGCGTTACTTCACCTCTGCTGATACCCACACTAACCCCCTGATCGTATCGACCGCCCGATACAAACCCTCCAAGATTTCTCGGGTTCGTCGCCCGCGTAACGTCCTAGACGAGCCCGACGACCCCACCACCATCCGACAAGAGAGCAGTAGGGAAACCAGCACTCTTAGAAAATACACATACAAAACGCGTTCCGTATTCCGGCCTCTCCGACGAGGCCCATCGCGACGTCCGCGTACTTGTGGAAATCCTCCCCGACCTTTGCCAAACGAGCCAGCCCGCGATGCTGAGCCAGTAGCAATAAATACTCCCCTAAATACGACCCAGCCTGTCCCTTTGCTGCCCTCCCAAAATGACCCCGCTATGCCGAGGCCCGTACTCCACAGGGAGTGCCCTTAGCGTGCGGTCATTAGCTTGTAAGTATATTTTAGTTTGTAAGCCCTGGCTGGGGGCTTTAATTTATTAGAGGTCACCACAGGAAAGACCGGTTAAGTAGTACATTAGCCTTAGCGAGCTAAACTACGAGTGGCCCTACCTAAAAAAAAAAAAAAAGAATCAGAAGTACCGTACTACAGGTATATGCCCGACCAGATTCTCGAAAATGGCAATATTACACTGTACTGGGATCGGTCTATCGTCACTGACAGGACTATTGTTGCCAATAAGCCTTACATAGTGATAATAGACCGATTAGAGCGTTGCACAGTGATTGTTGATATAGCGGTCTCTCATGACGAGAACCTCGTGAAAGCCGAGAAAGATAAACAAATTAAGTATCTTGACTTGGCTCGCGAGGTTGTTGACATGTGGGATATGGATACAGCAATCATTGTGCCGATAGTCGTCTCAGCCAATGGTATAATAGCCAAGAGCCTCAACAAACATCTTAGGAGGCTTTCGTTGGGCAGCTGGATCAAGGGCTTGATCCAGAAAGCAGTATTTCTGGACGTTGCAAATTGTTAGGAGGTTCCTCTCTCAAGAGCCCTGACCATCGGTAGCTTGGACCCTGTTCCTGATACCGGTGGGCTACTGATTTTTATATTTTTAAATGTTTTTTTTTTATAGGAATATTTAAAAATGTAAAAAATATGTAATAATGAAATAACAATATAAGAAGTTTAATTTTCTCCACACAAAGTAACTTAAAGCTAAAAATTACAGTAAACCAAAGTAGGGGTTTGACTTTGTGAGAGACTGGTGCCTGAAGTGGGTTTCAACGAGAACCTGTATCACAGGTCATCAGTTCCCTCCCGCGGCCTGGACCCGCTATAACTTAAATCATGGATAGAGAATTGAATACAAGAATGAAGTTCATCATCTATATACTGTGTCTATAGCGACGCAAATGCAAATTTAAATAGGTATCGGTCGAGATCATCAACCTCTGTCAATTTTAAGAAGAAGGAGTTTTGGCTGAAAAGTGTTATGTTCCAGCGTTTTCGAGGCCGGTTACCAGAGACCACGCGACTCACGACGCCGATAACCCGTTTAAAGTATTCGTTTTGGTTAAGTAATATGTATGAGCCAACTCTTGACCTTGACCTCGCCTGGTGTTAAGCGATATATGAGGACTACGATCAAACGAGCGAGGCCAGAAGAGGCCTGTTCACTCTTGCTTTTTCAGCTATATCTATTTATTAATCGTCACGTCACTGATGTCGATTAAAAGTTTCATTAAAAATAATAAGGGTTACTCTTTCAGCATGCTAATTTTTAAAGCTCTCACATACAGGTGCGACACGACAGCGATGCAACAACTTGATTGCTATGAAATTGTCCTAGAATTACTAGAAAATATAGTTTTATTTCCACAGATGTAAACTCATGTCACTTGTCTGTAGGATCCCTTTCTGAACAGGTTTCAACTCAATAAAAGAAGTTTTTACTACATTCACACAAAAATATTTTACAAGCTCGAAATAATATCTTTGTTTCTTTCAAAGAAATTTCATAGCTTTTTCAAAATAATTTATATTATAGAATAAAAACTAAAATAAAGTATCAAGAAGTCCTTAACACTGTTGGCAGGCAACGTATCCAAGAGGCTGGCTTACTTTGGCCAATGCCTATGCAAATAGCCTTTGGCCAAAGTAAAAGCCAGCCCTTGGGTAAAGATTAAAGTTTTCGATATTTCTTTAAACTTTATTGACATCAATAATTATATTAACTATGTGTTCGAAACCCTGGCTCCTGTGCTTATACGATACAAGCAGAATTAAATTCTATCAACTACCAAAACTATCCTTCATACAGTCATTTGAATGATTCATTCAATAGAATGAACAAACTATAGAATGAACCTCCTTCGAGACCACAGTTCTCTTTATTACTTCCCTATGTTTATCCAAGCCCATACTTGCACCGTACCAGAGACCTGACTTCAAAACTTGAAAATTTTATTCATCTCACTTGAACTACATCGAAGTTTTGAAGTCGCCGACTTTCGTCTTTCAATTTGGATAAAAGGGTTTTTGTTTGTTTAAAACTTGGGTACGTTTTGTTTGAAGACTGTGTCACGACGTGGTTCGTTTGAGTGAGTGGGTTCGACTCCCTGTGTAGTTAGGTAAAGGAACTTCGGATATGCTAAATTATTAAATTGTGGAGGTCAGATATGCAGTCAATCCATGTAAAACACTAATACTCAGCTGATTCCGGTTAGACAGGAAGCCGACCTCAACATAGCTGAGATTATATATTTTTTTTTTTGAAACTTTATTTATTTTTTATTAATTGAATATACACTTAAATAAAAACACTAAACTACATAGGCATATATGATTTATTTTATAGTATGATATTATATTTATTCGTATTTAGAAGCTGCTATTCTCTTTTTAAAATAAAGCTAATGATTTTTAAGAGAACTAGCAATGTCGGTAGAATTCACATTACTAGCAATCTTGTTAACCCCTCCAACTAAGCTAAATATTTTATGTTTATGACTGACGTGGGTTGATGGCAATAGTGTAATGGGTGGGGTTCGAAACCGCGACCTCTCGATCACCAGTCCGACACCTTAACCATTAAGCTATTGCCGCTTAGTTTTATGCTTTTTTTATTGTTGGCAAAAATAATGATATACAACGTATAACAGAAACCCCATATCTATCCAAAAGGGCTGACTAAAACATCTGGTATGGAGTCTCTATGCACAGTTTCAGCACAAAATAACTGACTCAAAGAATTGATACCAAATTATTGGTTTCATATATTTCTTGAATACCAATAATAACAAACGTGTCACAGCACTTCGAGGGTCAATAACTTTCCACGTCACTTGCCAATAACACGATCATTCTTTTCGTTCTTCTTAATTTGAAAAATTCAGTCTCTGGTATCAGTGTATTGGAATTTGTAATAAGTTCTACACATGTAGACTTAGGATTACAAACCCCTAACCATATCGTTTGTTATCATCCAAAGAAGCCATGCACTTGGTATGTATATGTATACCCTTTAAATTACACGTTGTATATGTTCTGGTGTCTTATATTAAGATGGCTGTATTACGTACTTAATATTTTATTAGATGTTACCTTATCATTAGTCATTGCCTCTAGGGAAACCATGGTACCTGTAACAAGGAAAAGTATACATTAGTTTCAGTGCTATAAAATCTTGTCCTGTTTTTAGGAATTTTCCGCGTAAATCTTCCTGAAACAAAATAAACTTTACTTTGTTTTCTTATCAACGTACGGTAAAGTTACATAGTCAAATACACTGTAGTTTTTGATTATCATAACACTAGGCTACAAAAAATAATCCCCGGGCGTCGGAGATCGCAAGCCGATCTTCGGCCACCGTAGGCGCGGGCTTGCGGACGGTGAGCAGGGGTAGCTCACCGTCCGGTAAGGACCAGGCCCGGGTCGACGGCGCGTCTTATTCCACGCACGCCTTAAAGGTTTGTCAGCACTACTGACGGGGCCCCATAGGGCCATTGCATGCCGGGGTTACGGGAATGTTCTAACGAGATACCGCAGCCCCAGAACTTAAGGGCAGCTGAAGGTACAGGGTAGGTATTTAGTCAGTAGAAGTCTGACACTCACCGCTCCACCCAGAGCGCGAGAAGTCATTCGATGATTTTCCCACCTGGAAAAAAAAGCTACAAAAATGGGCCATTCTGCAATTGTAGTTTAATTATGCAGGCTGTTTTTTTATTAAAGACTAGCTTCTACCCGCGACTTCGTACGCGTGGGAAGGTTTTCCCGCGCAAATCCCGATCCCGTGGGAATTTCGGGATAAAAAGTAGCCTATGTGTTATTCCAGGCTGCCAACTATATACTTACCAAATTTCATTCAGATCCGTTCAGTAGTTTTTGCGTGAAAGAGTAACAAACATCCATCCATCCTCACAAACTTTCGCATTTATAATATTAGTAGGAAGGATAGGATAGGCTCGCATCTCACCTGATGATAAGCGATGATGTAGTCGAAGATGAAGCAAGCCTACCTAGTAGTTGAAATGCGTGTTCATACTTAGAAGTCCAAAGATAGATTTGATGTCATGGTTATTTATTTGGGAGTATTTATCCGTCGTCTGCTTAAGAAACAAAGAGCAGCCTCAGCCTTTAAAGCCAAACGGGCATCTTCTGCTCACTCGCTCGTTTCATTGAAGACCTATTTCTTACCATCATGCCTTATTTAATTTAATTTAATTATTGTGTAATTGTATTGTTACTCAACCTTTTATCAAATAGAGATATATTATATCAGTCGTACTCGTACCCTTTACCAGATTTTTATATTGATAATAGGCTCGCATTTGACCACCATCTCACCTGATGGTAAGCAATGATGTAGCTGAAGATAGAGTACGTTTTACCAAGAACCAACTCTTGACTTAAATACCAAGAATTCAACAAAATTGGTTAAGCGAGTTTTGGTGACGACTTTATTAGCCTAGTATGTTATGTAACCTACTCTTTTCACCTTGACTAGCCCAAAATACAATGAAAACATCTGTTTAAATACACGTAAATTACTTATAGCACTCGATGACGTCAGTCAGGCAGTCGCCAAAGTAATTGGAAAATTGATTCGTTGCGAGGTATTACGTAAATAAAAATATTTGATTAATCGTACACGTGGGTGGTTCTGACCATGAATAACTTCATTCTAGAGTATTTTTTTGTCAAGTAAATAATACTAGCAGTTACGCGCGACTTTGCTCTCCGTAGACTTTATCACGATAAAAATATAACCTTCCTTAAGCTTCAAGCCAATTCATACACATACACACTCCATAGTCAATTTCACCCAAATCCAGTACTTTCGAAGATTAGCACGTTTAAATCAACAAACAGCCTTTTCCGCTTTATAATATTAGTATAGATAATATTCAGTATACAACGTGTAATTTAAAGGGTATATACATACCAAGTGCATGGCTTCTTTGGATGATAACAAACGATATGGCAAGGGTTTTGTAATCCTAAGTCTACGTATGTAGAACTTATTACAAATTCCAATACACTGATACCAGAGATCGAATTTTTCAAATTAAGAAGAACGAAAAGAATGATCGTGTTATTGGCAAGTGACGTGGAAAGTTATTGACCCTCGTAGTGCTGTGACACGTTTGTTATAATTGGTATTCAAGAAATATATGAAACCAATAATTTTGTATCAATTCTTTAAGTCAGTTATTTTGTGCTGAAACTGTGCATGGAGACTCCATACCAGATGTTGTCTTCAGCCCTTTTGGATAGATATGGGGTTTCCGTTACACGTTGTATATTAAAAGAGAAAAGCTTTTTGTAAAGAATCTCATTCTTTACGAAACGCCTTTCTCTTGAATGTTGAAGACAGGAGACTTCACCTACTTAGACTTTTTCTAACTATCTTTGGATTGTTGCTAATCCAAATGGATACAGCTCAAAACCAATATTTTATATGGAGGGACCACTAGGTTGTAGAGATCACTTCACAACCTAGTTTCCGGGTAAGGCAGTTGTCGCACCGCCGACGATGAACGAGAAACGAGTAGAGTTAGAAACTAGAAACGAGTGGTGAGCAACAAGAAGCGAGCGTGTAGCTCTGATAGTTTTGTCGCTGGGCTATAAAAGAGTGTGCGTGTGCGACCGGCGATTACTCGTTAGTTAAGACTCGTACGACTGTTATTAACTTATTATTCAAGCTTTTCACTATTTCAATATCTATAAATAAAAATGTGATCTGTTAAATAAACAAACAAACACAGACAAAATCCTACATTGTATATACAAACAGGAAAGGTATTAAAAACCGATCAGTAAGACCGTTGACAATGTCGTGCCCCGCCGACATTGCCGTGGAACCCGCAGCGGTGACGCGTCTATGCAAATTACTTTAGATAGCGGTTATTGTGTCTCAATGTCACATGCGTAACCCTAAATTTGGGAGACAGTTTGAAGCGATGTGGGAATTACTGTGGCCGGGAAATAGGTTCTATTTTTCCGCAAGTGCAAATTTTACCCAAAGTTGGAGGACAAATTACAACAAGGGGAAATTTCCTTTGTTTTTTTGTATTTATTTACTTCAAGTATGTTTTCAGTAGTTATACTGTTGTGTATTTAATCGCTCAGGTTGTATAAGGCTTAAGAAATAAATAATTTTAAACTCAATGAATTATTTTATAATAAGATCATTACTATATATACTAACTTAACTTTCACTACAGACATGCATACGATTGAGATATTCAGATAAGTTATACTCTCGAACAATTCTTGTTTTCACACATAATGGCTACCGACAGACATAATAACAGACAATGTTTATAAAAGTCTTAATGTAAGATAGTATCAAACATGTTTAAATGTAAGATTTGGAATCAAGTTATTCCTTTGATAGTTATTCATACATGAGAAATTATTTTTTAGCTAGGCTTTTGCGCTTCGTTGGTATAGTCACTGTAACATGGTACATGTACAGGCTTATATAGAAATATTATTTTCATTTTGGTGTGAGTTTTATAATTTGTAATTGTTCATTTGTTGACTTTGAATAAATGGATCGAATTAAGAATTCTGTTAAGACTCAAAAATTACTCCATTTACATACTAATGTAAATGGGAAATGGTGTCTATCTTACTTTTTTTTCGTCTAAGGCGCTGAATAGTTTTTCAAACCAGACTGATCCAGATAAAATATAGAATTTTTCATTTCTGTATTAACTTCTACTAGAATATTAAAACATTATTTCAGCATTCAGAGCCGTGACAAATCACTAGTTCAAAATATGTATTATCTTAAACAAACATAAAAGCGTTCAACGAACGACTAACATAATAAAAACCCTATTACCAACACAACCTACATGCTAAGTACAGCAGCGTCATAATTAGTGATGCTAATGGCATATGACGTCATCTCTCGCCTTGAGCGCCCGACGCCGACTTCGGGGTTGCGTTACGGGTCAGCACATCCCTAGGCACTCGTGTTACTTAGTTATCTTCGTGGGACATCCCTACGGGGTATATGTGGGTCGAGGATTTTTTTTCAAATTAAACTTTGTTGGTAAGACTTGGGTAGGGCGTACAGGGCTGTGGGATCAAGGAATACTACCAGTGGCTTTGTACATGTGAAAGTTGGACTTCTCAAGGGACCGGAAGAAAGGATTCCTTATACCCAGGAAATAAAAACTATGTTTGACAAATTTCTACTACCTTTTGTATGTATTGAGTATTGAGTAGTTTTTGCGTGAAAGATGAATTAGCAAAGATTCTTAAAGGTAAGTAATATTTGACATTATTACTCTTGATTGAATAATTGGTTGTTGAGCAAACGAGTCGCGAGTTGGATCTGAATGATGTTGGAAGCGGTCCAACGTTTTTAGAAAAAATATAAAATAAGTATATTATATTAATATCTAGATTAATCAACATATTAAAATCTCTTAAAAGTCAGCAATAAAGACTTTTATTTTGAAGTTGCTCCAGATATTTCGATCCAGGTGTGACTTTGCAAACACAGGTGTTGACTGTATAATTGTTGGTCGAAGTGTTGTCTGTTAATAATACTCGCTTACTTTTTATAATACGCATAAAAGGTAGGTATTTCCCTCCTCAGCCCTTCACACTAAAAATATATGTCGATAACTTGCCCCATTTTGTCGTTAAAGAAGAAAAAACAAACATACACACTTTCGAATTTTTAATATTAATTAGTATAGGTAAGACGTACGCAGTGTGCTTATTATAGGTTTGCTGGGACTGTCATATACAATGAAGTTTAAAGTCCATACTGATAACATTAAAAAAAATAGTATGTACCTTTTGATTTTACCTAGATCCATAAAATTACTCCGTAGGAAACACACAAAAACCTCATTAAAATAGGTAGTGTTAATAGATACCTATGCAATAGCACCAACAAATATTTACAAAAGCAACTGTTCAAAGTAAAGGTAATAAAAAAATTAACAAGACAGCCATTTCTAACAATACGTTTTACGAGCATGTAACCAAGTTCATGGTCAAAAGAAATAACAAATGGGACGATTAAACGACTAAAATAAACGCAAGTCGCACGCGCCGCTGCGGGGTTAATTACGTGATGGCAAGTGATAGAAATTGTTTAAATCAATTTGATAGAGTTTGGTTATGTTATGTCACACTTGACAATTACTATACATAATAAAATACATATACATTTTACGAGCATGTTACCAAGTTCATGGTCAAAAGAAATAACAAATGGGATGACTAAACGTCTAAAATAAACGCAAGTTGCACGCGCCGCTGCAGGGTTAATTACGTGATGGCAACTTATAGAAATTGTTTAAATCAATTTGATGGAGATTCATCATGTCAAACTAGTAACAATGTAAACTAGTCGACTATTAGTAATTGTCAATTACTATTGTAAGTTATTAAGTGAACTAACTTTTAAAGCGTGGTGTGGTTATAACAAACACAAGACTGAGGTCCGTGTTTGTTCGGGGGAAAGTTCCGCTGACTAAAACGCTGTTATTTCAGTTAGCCTTCCGTTCCGGGGCCACGGTATCTCCTTAGAACATTCTCGTAAGCTCGGCAGGTAGATTGAGTTTTTGGGTTTGATTATTGGGTTGAGCCAACTATAATTCGGTTTTGCAGTCAAAGTTAAAGCGTTTATTGCGAACTAAGTGTACAATGTTGATGTTATATTATGTTAGTACTTATGACGTAGCAACCTTTTGCAAGCATTACAAATTTTCATCTTAAATTAGCATGCATCTAGATTTGAACTATTAAATTAATTATACATATGCATGTTATTATAATTTAAGATACATTTAGTTATAAAATTATCACTGTTTAAAGTTATGGAAGAGCG
The DNA here is from genome assembly GCA_943138885.2 of Tholera decimalis. Lineage (NCBI taxonomy): Eukaryota > Metazoa > Arthropoda > Insecta > Lepidoptera > Noctuidae > Tholera > Tholera decimalis. The sequence goes on from OW964551.2 coordinate 31,335,319, forward strand.
GAGTCTCCTATTACAGGCACTATTTGCTTAAAAGGAGGCTTCAACTGAATAAAGATTATTATTATTATCACATCATCACTTACCATCAGGTGAGATAGTGGTCAAACGCGAACCTATTTTCAATAAAAAAATAATAATAATAATATGGATCTAAAATATATTATATCTATACTAATATTATAAAGCGGAAAAGTTTGTTTGTTTGTTTGCTTGAACGCGCTAATCTTCGAAAGTACAGGGTGGATTTAGATGAAATTTGGTATGGAAGTAGCTTGAAGCTTGAGGAAGGTTATAGGCTACTTTTTACGCGACTGCAAAAAAGGAGAGTTATGTTTTTACCGTGATAAAATCCACGGGAGCGAAGCCCCGCGTGAGTACTAGTAAATATATATAAGGAATAATCAATATGAACGGATGAAGGAGCTCAGTTCTCAAAACAGAAAATAATAAATTATAATTTTGTTTTCCTGGATTTGTTTAGTTGATGACTATAAGATCGGCATTATATTTTCGTGTGTTATTTTGTTTTGGTTGGATTAATCTTGATATCAAAATAATAAATATGAGGTTGACATATTATTTTCTTTGCAAGAGATTTCAAATCGTGATTTTTATTTCTCAGTTGAATGAAACACTTATTCTTTTTTTTAACTTCGCCTGACACTGGGATATTTTTCTGTGTTGTGAGTACATTTTAATAAACACACTTAATAATCGCAATTGTGTGTAGGATGACACTTTGTCTCCGCAGAGCCTTTGGAAACATAATTATGAGCTTGTATATATCATCGAAGATCTCTTGCATCGTGTTCTACCAGGCTATATTCAGGCCAAGAACTTGCTAATCACGAATAATCGAGAATACATTTTGTATAACGTTGTAATCCGCAATAAAACTCCGAAATTTAAAAGTTAAATGAAACTTAATTCATTTAAGTTTTAAATTACCTAATAAACGTATCAATAGTAATAACAGAGAAAATAAATACCAAGTTACCTAATTAAAACCCACGATTGCCTACGCAGAAATCCTTCGTGCACGCAATAAAAGGAAAACCGGGGCCTATGACCCTACCACAATAAAAACTGCATGAATCCATCCGGGCTAAAATTGTAATGTCGACGCACCCGACAGCGTGTGTGACCTTAAAAACACACAACCAACATTCAACCTTATGCCCTTGAAATAAAATACATATAAGATGCACCAGAACCTGTTTGTTATGCTCATTTCAAAGCAAACGACAATCGCCATTGAAGTCCGCACTGCATAACACACGGCGTAACAAAGTAATCGGTTTTCACAAAACTATCAGTTAATGCAATAAAAATAGAGTCGATATTCGTTTGGGATATATTACTCTTGTTCGTTGAGGCCTGGATAATGCCCTTTGTCGGTCGTTACAGTTTTTCATAATCGACCTATTTGCTTTCAAAATACCGTTCATTTTTCTTCACTGTCCCTGTTACTACTCAGACTGAAAACATCCGAAGCGGCACAGCATGCCTTCCACAAAGTTGAGCTCTATTATGGTTTATAAGGTTGGTTTTTGTATGTGGGGGTTAAGTAGAAGTGTCTGCGGTGTCACGACATTGCATTCCTGGCGATGCGAATGACTCCGAGATGACAACGGCCAGACAAGGGCAGCGGGTACTTACTCATGCGACGCACCGTGGCCTGGTGTGCGTATGTAAATAGTTTGATTTCATAGCGTAATGTATCAGATAATAGGTAAACAGAGATGATAGATAATGTGAAGTTTAAGAGACAGGAATGAAAGAAATTGTATAAAAAGCATACATTTATCTATATTAATATTATAAAGCGTAAAAGTGTGTTTGTTTAAACGCGCTAAACTTTGAAAGTACTGAGTTGAGATGGATGAAATTTGTCATGGAAATAGGAAGGAATACAAAAGAGGAGGCTTATGTTTTTATCGTGACAAAGTCCACGGGCGACCACTAGTCCGTACACACAAAACATGGCATGTTTTGTCTGGCTATTTGTTCGCGATAACTGAAAAACTACTGATTTGCACCATTGGAAAGAGAAAAATTTGAGGAAGATTTTAATGTATAATTTATTAACGTACGTGTATTTGCGAAATGAGACCGTGCTAAGCTGGGCTAGGTCACTAGATAGATATAACTCTTTATTGTACTCTGTTGTTTCTAGTGTTAAATATACTATTTAAAGGCACTTTGGAATGAATGTAACAGTTTTTGTTTTAGCCAGTTGGCACCACTGATGAGTATGATCAATAAGCCAGCTGTTAAAAGTTGTTGCGTTAAGCGCTCGCAAAGAATAAGCTTTTGAATTTAAATACGTCACAATTTGTTTTTAAAAAATAACTAAAATACTATAAATAACCAATATTTATAGTATTTTTTTATTACTGATGAACCCACTCTTGACCTCGAACTAAACAAAATGCGATTTAATATAAAATATAGTAAAAATACCATTAAGCCGTGCTACCTATATATTTATTTTCAGATGAAAATAAAACATATCTCCTATAGGAAAATCTCTCGTAAGTATTTTTTTGAAAGAACCGTAACTAAACCATACCAATATTAATGTGACTGTTTGTCTATCCGTCTGTCTGTCTGTTATGCTTGCTAAACCACAGCACTGCTAGGAATGTCAATTCTACTCACATAGCTAGTTCTCTTTATAGAAAAGTGAATGAATATCAATCTTTGTTTTGGTCACCAACACAGCTATTACATATGAAATACATTGCATAATACAAACGAAAAACAAAATAGCGATGAATATAAAACGTTCAGTATGATTAACTCCTGTTCTTTTAAACTACAAGATTCAATAAGTCTTCCGTACCCTCAAGTGTTGTTAACTTTGGTACGAAGAACTTGTGGATACCCGCACGGAATACTAAGTTGGGAACTGCTTACAAAAACGAATTTTGTTCGATTAATAGGCGTTCGGGGATATTGGTATTTCCCATAGATAAAATAAATAACTTTTGATTTCTGTGGTATTTCCATTGTAGATCCAAAAAATATAACGTTAGATAGCATCACTGTGTTTTTGCTGAGTAATAAAAAAGTATAGTCAACACACTTGACTGTCCGGTAGTATATATTGGTGCAAAGGACCACTAATGCAGGTCACACCTCTTTTTAACCGACTTCAAAAAAGGAGGAGGTTCTCAGTTCGTCTTGAACATTTTGTTTTATATATGTTACCTCATAACTCGAATACGGCTGGACCGATTTAGAAAATTCTTTTTTCGATTGATAGGGTTTAGGGCTTTCTAGTTGGTTCCATTGTTATGAAATCAAGATCTGATGATGGAATCATGGAGAAATCGAGAGAACTCTTCAAATATTATAGACACACCTATAGCGTTTTGGGTATTTCTTATAGTACCTTGTGCAGTTGCTCTTGAAAAGCACCATTTGGGGAAGTGGAACTAATGATGAAGACCACAGATGGCCACCAAAACTACTCAATAATAAGTATTTCGTGAATTGCGATTCAATTACTTGAATGTGGATGTTAACCACTTTATGCTTGTCACAATGCATATGGTGAAGTAGAGCTGATGGCGAAGTACCAGGAGAACTCTTCAAAAATTAACGGCTCTGCATCGGGAAAAGCAATATTTTGTAAAAGGTTATAAGTAGTTGACATTTTGGCTTTTGTAACTAGATAAATTACAAACCGACCCACTTAAAAGCGTGAAAAAAACTTTTCAGTAAAAATATAACCGATTCCCGTATCAATACACTACAAAGCCAAAAATAACTTTAATTTCGGAATGCGGTGTGAAAAAAAAGAAAATACAAAACCTATTAATTATTAAATTTAATATTTATTTTTTGCTAAAAAGTTTTTTTGATATTTAATATGTTTTATAATCCTGTGTTTTATATTATGTTAATTTGATGAATGGTAGATATATGTTATTTTATTGTCATGATGGATCTTTGTTGTCTTTTATAAATAAATATTGAATTCAGTTGCGCTACTACAAAAATCTCTTTTACTAATATAGATTGAAGATAGATACTATTTGACTGTACAGCGATCTATTTCTTTTCCTAATAATAATAATTATTTATTTATTTAGTCAATAATGAGTGAGAACGTAGACCTCCTAAATTAAGCTTTCAAAAGAAAAGATACTGACTTTGAAAGTAAGCCTATACACGTTTACCGAATAAGAAACACGTTGTTAATGTCTCGTGGACGCTTCCGAAGATAGCCAACCGCGTGGCGAGTTAGTATTAGTATATTCAGTACTAGCTTCTGCCCGCGACTTCGTCCGCGTAGAAGTCGAAAATATATCACGGGATCCCGTCCCCGACTTACTTGACAAAGATTATAATAGCTCGACTAATATGCATGATATAAAGATAATTTATAGCCTATAGCACTCACGGATAATACAGCTTCATGTAAGAGAAAGAATTTTCAAAATCGGTTTGGTATTTTCAGAGATTACCCCATACATACAAACTTACAAATTTTACCTCTTTATAATATTAGTATAGATGTAACAAATTGTGAGGTCATATAAATAAATGGCGATGCGCCATTGATACCTGGTGGACATGCCACCCATACGCACAAAACGTTTTGGGAATACTTTCAATGCGCGTACGGCGAAGGAGTGGAATTCCCTGCCGGTGCCTGTGTTTCCTGATCGCTACAACCTGGAGGTCTTTAAGTCAAGAGTGAATAGGTTACTTCTAGGCAAGCGTGCTCCATCTTTCACCACATCATCACTTACCATCAATAAAAAAACACACAGACCTTACTATATGAATAAATTGATGCAGTGCAATGAAACTTAACAACACAATGAATTAAAACAGGCACCAAAAGTTCACAATAAATAAATCATCTGTTTAGGCTTTTCCCAACTATTTTCGGATCGGATTTCAGTCTAATTCTGGATGCAGCTGATTACTAGTGTTTTCAATAGACTATCTGCTTATCTGGCCTCTACAACTCGGTAGCAACCTTGGGTACCTCGGCTTGACCAATGTCAAATTTTCTTGGCTTATTACTGTCAAATGTGTTGGTGTACATGACAGCTGAGACCAACGGGTTAATGAGTTTTCCGAAGTACGCAGGAATATAATATATTCCTATGGTCACCCACCCACAGACAGGCAAGCGTTGCTTAACTTTAAAAATCGACCTGGGCAGCTATTATTATTTAACCACTAACCTCCTCTCTTTGGTCCGTAAAAATATTAAACAGCAAATGTTGATCAAAATCTTTTCCACCTCGTATTTTATCTTAACCTACTTAATCCTTTTTCATAAAAAAATTACATCCAACAGTAATAAAGTTTGATGAGAAAACTTCTCGCTGATTTAAAAATGGAAGAAAAATATGAACTGCACTTTGGTATCTCATGAAAGTCAAGGAAATGGGTTTAGTTAACAAACAAAACGGCCTTGGTATCGACACGGCCTCGCTTTCATAATATATTTTATTTTTAACCGACTTGAAAAAAGGAGGTTTACAATTCGTCTTGAAATTTTTTTTTTTTTGTGTATGTTACCTCATAACTCGGAGATGGCTGGACCGATTTGGCAATTTTTTTTTTGTTCGAAAGAGTATACTTTCTAGTTGGTCCCATTGTTACGATATCAGGATCTGATGATGGGATCCTGGAGAAATCGAGGGCACTCTTCAAATATTAAAGGCACACCTATAGCGTTTTGGGTATTTCTTATAGTACCTTGAGCAGTTGCTTTCGAAAAGTATCATTTGGGGAAGTTGAACTGATGTTGAAGACCACAGATGGCCACTGAAACTATTCAATAATAAGTATTTCGTGGATTGCGATTCGATTACTTGAGTACGGGTGTTATGTTAACACTTTATGCTCGTCGGAATACATACGAGTATGGTGATGTAGAGCTGATGGTCAAGTACCAGGAGAACTCCTCAAAAATTAACAGCTATGCATCGGTAAAAGAAACATTTTGTAAAAGGTGATAAGTTGTTGACATTATGGCTTTTGTAACTAGATAAATTACAAACCGACCCACTAAAAAGCGTGAAGAAAAATTTTTTAACAAAAAATAGAACCGACTTCCATATCGAAACACTACAAAGCTAAAAATAACTTTAATTTCGGAAGGCGGTGTGAGAAAAACAGAAAATCCTAAACCAATAACACCGACTACCGAAATTAAAGTTATTTTTAGCTTTGTAGTGTTTTGATATGGAAGTCGATTCTATTTTTTGTTAATTTTTTTTTTATTATAATGATTATTTCATAAACATTTTGACATGACAATATTATTTATTTTTCAAGTAATAGAATATACTTTATTTATTTTTATACTTTAACATTTTTAATTTTGTTTGTACAAGATGACAATATTATTTTCTTTTCAAGTAATATTTTTGTTGTGTAAAAGCAAAAGCTATGTTGTGAATGTGGTATAACAATGAATATTATGAATAGATTACCTCACTGTCTGGCAGTTTGAGTGCTTTATACGGCCCACCCAAATGTCCTTACTTTGGTATTGTTCGTCAAATCGTTCCAGCTCCTTAAGGTTCTAAGTTGAGCTACGCGATATTTGACAAACGCTTGCACTGTTTGGACGGGCCTGTTCATATCTGTTTGATTCTGTCCTCTAAAGGGCGCCACAGACATTAACCTACATGGATCTCATATGATTTGATCACTACAGATTATCTGGACTTTAAAAGAAAAGTTGACCTCTGAGTTTGTTTCAGTGTTTCTTCTCAGAGTAGTCAGTTAGGAAACACTCCGGCCTCATCTAGTTTACATATACGAAAAAAAAAACGTGTGAAAGTGTTATTTATAACCTATTTGCAAATATAAACATCATCATCATCATCATTAAGTAAGGTCTAAGAAAGGGACATTTAGATTCAGTTTATAACAAAATTATTACACTACTATATTACCATGCTCAACAAAAAAAAGAGTTTCTATACTTAATGACCGTTAAACATGTAGCGACTGCCTATTTGACCTCCATATACAAGATACTCCCTTTCTTGGAATCATCAATTTCCTCCTCCGGCTCTGGAGTGGAGTTTCAGACTTGTGCTGTTCCTTCATTTGTCTCGCGTTTTGGGGCGGCAGTATCTCGTTAGAATATTTCCGGAATGGCAATGGTTCGATCGGGTCCCTTCGTTATTGCTCTCAACTACTGCCAAAAACCTTCAAATGACATCTGGGATTAAACACGTTAGGAATGTTTCCTGTATCGTGAATGTATTTTTACAAAGACCCGCTACCACCATTTGTAGGAATTTGCCTGCCGGAGTTCGAAGCCACGACCTAAAACTCGTTAGTTCTGCCTATAACCACTTGGCCACCACTGCTCACCTAAAACCTACGCTTAAACTACCAAATGCATATATCTCAACGCTTCCATACGTAGAAATATCTCACAACAATTCCGGAAGATTCCAACAAATATGATTTGTAAGTCAGTAGTCACAAGCCGGCAATTCCCTTATCCTTTTGGCTGGCTGTTCCACTGATGGTTCATTGAAGTTTCACTTGCCTTGGAGCTCTGCCAAGTTCTGCGCGAATTTTATACGTGCCATCGAAGTGAGGCTGGATATCGTTAATGCTGAATAAACGAGCCTCTGACTTTTAAATGGATGTAGACTAGATGATTTAGTTTGAGTTTGGGATATGGAGATACCATATGTTTTGGATAAAAATTGTAGGTTTTATTAGGGTGTTTTGAAGGATAATAAGTCAAAACCTTTTTTTGTGAAACGTTAAACTGTTTTCTAATTTTTCTAATTTTTCTTAAAAAAAATTAGCAATGTGGGTGAAACAGACTCCGGCAGGAAATTCCACTCCTTAGTTGCACGCGCAATTAAATCATTCCCAAAATATTTTGTGCCTAATTATAAACTCAATTCATATTTATAAATAAAACTGTTATCATTGGAAGAGATTTAATAAGGCAAATAGTTGTTAAGCCCGTGGGTTGGATATTCATGCAACTAAGCACATCTACCCATTATGCAATGTTTTTAATCTAAATTTTCGATAACACACAAACACTATGCTTTTATATTCCCAATTCTCGTGTTTTGACAAAATTCTAGGGTCGCTCTCCAGTCACAATCACAAACTGTCAAAAAACGCTTTAGTTTGAGTTATTCCGGTCTGATACCTTGATCTGATCTCCTAGGGGATTGGATTTAATTTATAATTATTTTTTATTCCGGTCTGATCCACCACGCAGGGTAGCACAATTAAAGTTAAATATTTTATTCCGGTCGGATACCCTAACAGAGTTTTTGAACCGTTAGCAAAAATATAAGTATAGCGTTATTAAAATACGCGTGTAGTATTGAGAAACAAATACTCTTAATTTTCCTTTTGGCAAAGTAAAAACAAAGATTTTTTTTAAAGATTACTAGCCGTGTGGGTAGAATTCACATTACTGGTAATCTTGTTAACCCCTCCAATTAAGCTAAATATGCTTGTGTCTGGAGTGATAGATATCCATCTTTAAGAGATGTTCTTTTAACCATAATTGGATTAGTTTTAGGTAGGTTTCTTAATTTTTTCTATTTAATAATACATATAATATAATAAAGGCACAATTCGCACTAAAAGGCACTATTTTTTTTGTAATTTAAGGTAAGAATTTTGTTATTGAATTAAGATGGTCAAATATTAAAAGACGAAGTGGCTGATTACCAGTGATGGTTTTAAACAAATAAAAAAACTTAAAAATAAAATTAAACCGACTCCCAAAAACACTGCAAAGCGAAAAATAAATTTAATTTCGGTAGTCGGTGTCTTTAGTTTTGTACTTTTGTTTTTGGCACCGACTTCCGAAATTAAATTTATTTTTCACTTTGCAGTGTTTTTTGGGAGTCGGTTTAATTTTTTGGTAATTTTTTTTAATTTCACTCTTTTTAGTTGGTCGATTTTTAATTTACCTAGTTATAAGAGCCTAAATGTCAACTGCTTATAACCTTTTACAAAATATTGCTTTTCCCAATGCGGGGCCGTTAATTGTTGAGGAGTTCTCCTGGTACTTTACCATCAGCTCTACATCACCATATGCATTGTGACGAGCATAAAGTACTTAACATCCATATTCAAGTAATCGAATCGCAATCCACGAAATACTTTAGTTTTGGCGGCCATCTGTGGTCTTCATCATCAGTTCCACTTCCCCAAATGGTACTTTTTGAGAGCAACTGCACAAATTACTATAAGAAATACCCAAAACACAATAGGTGTGCCTATAATATTTGAAGAGTTCCCTCGATTTCTTCAGGATCCCATCATCAGATCCTGACTTGGTGACAATGGGACCAATTTCGAAGTATACCCTTTCAAACAAAAAAAGAATTTTCCAAATCGGTTCAGCCGTCTTCGAGTAATCGGTGATCATACATAAAAAAATATATATATACGCGTCGAATTAATAACCTCCTCCTTTTTTGTCGTCGGTTGAAAACTAATATTTTACTACGTGAACTATTTTTATCTTAACTGTAATTAGCATTAAAAAAGAGTAAGGGGTGATCTCCTTACTCTTTTACAAACACCTTTTCCTCTACAAACTTTGACATTCCAGTCTGGTGACTGGAATGTCAAAGTTTGTAGAGGATCAGACCGGAAAAAAAATACAAGCAAAGGGATCAGATCCGAATGGAATAACTCTTGAATTTCCATATACTTTTGACAAGTTTTGGACACTGATTAACACTGAAATAACTACGATTTTTCTTTAAACTTTTTTTACACACATCAAAAGTGTCTAGGGATCAAGCATTTTTATGCGGATTTCTTGAGATTGAGATGTGGCTTTGTAATAAATTTATGATTTTATAAATTTATATGGATCCTTTTTGGTGCATTTCATAATTTGAAACAGGAACTGTTAATCAAATTCGAGTAAAAGATGAAAATCAGCTGTCAATATTTTCCCTATAAAAACATACAACGCATTGAAGACATTATTAGTGCTACTGTTTCCCTACTACTGATTAAAACCAACGTTATTATGGAGCGGCGACGTCATTTAAGCAGGGAAGAAATGCTCAGAGCCGTGGGAATGATAGAAGCTGGTTCCCGGCAACGTACTGTGGCTTTAGCTCTGAATACAAGTCAGAGTGTTATCAGTCGACTTTGGACACGTTACCGAAGCACTAGTACCGTGGCTGAGCGCCATAGAGGACGGTATCGCTGCACCACACGGAGACAAGACCGATACATTCAAATCTTAACTCGAAGAGCTCCAACAATAACCGCCATGATGTTAGCCGTGAGGCTTCATCACTCTTCAGGGAACTTAATTAGCGACCAAACAGTCAGAAACCGCTTGCATGAAGTGAACCTTCATTCCCGAAGACCGCTACGGGTACCACCTATAGCAATGCACAATCGTAGGATTCGATATCAATGGACACAGAAATTGGGCAGAAGAACAATGGCGTTTCGTGTGCTTTTCTGATGAGTCTCGTTTTGGTATGAGACCGGATACAAGACGTATACGACACTAGAGAACCCCTGGACGTCAACAGCGATTAAAATCCTGCCAGGAAGTCCATCCTTATAGTGGTGGAACCATCATGGTATGGGCGGGTATTTGGATCGGCGGAAGAACTGAGTTGATTTGGATCAGAGGCAACCTCAACGCTCAAATTTATGCTGAGACGATTGTATCTGACGTCATCGTTCCTCTACAAGTGCTAATCGGTCCCTTATTTCAGTTAATGCATGATAATGCACGACCGCACACCGCAAGAGTTGTAAGACAGACTCTCGCCGCAGCTAACATCAATGTCCTGCTCTGGCCTGCTCAGTCGCCAGACTTGAACCCGATTGAGCATGCATGGGATATGCTACAGAGAAGAGCTCTGCCGAATATGGAGGGTATCCAGTCGCAAGAAGACCTTTTTTTGTTGTTGCAACGAACATGGGCGGCCAGTCCACAGCGTGAATTGGATGAACTCATTTTGAGTATGCCAAACCGATGTTCTTGTGTTGTTAGTGTTCGCGGTAGAAACACGGATTATTAATTGTTTAAGTTACCCAATAAAATTTTAAAGAAAACTGTTATTTCAGTCTTTTTTTCGAACTTTAATGTTAGTGGTTCAAATGTCAAAAATCCCTTTATTAGGAAAATGGCAAATTTCTTTATTAATGCAAAGGTGACTTGGTTTATCGTTACTGTGACAAACGAAAACACTTTATTTGATGAATCCTTAAAGAAAATTTTAATTAATATCAATCAGGAGAAAAGTTATTGCAAAAATATATGTTGATCCCTAGACACTTTTGATGTGTGTAGTTACGAGAATCGGCCTAGATCAGATATATGATCAGATGATGTTCGATATGGCACCACCACAGTTAACTCCAAGAGCCTATGTTGAGCAAACTAGTTAAAACTTTATAGTAAAAGCCTCAAAGTCAATTTGACTCCTTCAAAGCCAGTTCCCTCATCCATTTTCCCCTCTACCTAGGTGCTCACAATCAATATCCCGTCAGTATGCAATGCGTCTACATGTATGCAGTTTGGATGTTAATGACTCAATCTTAGATCTCGCCGTGACTGCTCGTTCCATTCTATTGTCTGACTTTAGGGGTACGCAGTGACGTCAGAGCCTTAGATACATACCTTTGGAATATGAATCTTACTAAACTAATATTATAAAGCGGAAAAGTTTGTTTGTTTCTTTGAATGTGCTAATCTTCGAAAGTATACTGGGTGGATTTGGATGAAATTTAGTATGGCTACTTTTTACCTGACTACAAAATAGGAGGGTTATGTTTTTATCGTGAGAAAGTTTATGAGAGCGAAGCCCCGCGCATTGCTAGTTTTCATAAATCTGTATACCGGAAAATTGTTCAAAACAAGATTATAAATAAAATGTAGGTGATCCCTGTGTACCAGGGATACGCATCTCTTACGCATTACTTTGATAAATGATCTTTATTTTGCAAATTAGTTATTAAATAACACTTTTACACGTCATTTTATTTGTAAATTTAAAATAGATGAGGTCGGTATTTCCTAACTGGTAGTCAGTTACTCAGGGGTCCATCTCTTTTATAAGAGCAAACTACGCGGCTTTTTGAAAACATTCCTGAAACACTATAGAAACGGGGCAACCCTATCAGCCCCCTTTTTGTCTGGGTGGGAAAATCATCAAATGACTTATCTCGCTCTGGTTGGAGCGGAAGGGTGTGTCAAATTTCTACTGACTAAAAACCCACCCTTCCGTTGACCTTGCGTCCCAGGGTTGTTTTATCTCGTTCAAATATACCCGCAACCCCGGCTGGCAATGGCCTTATTGCGACCCGTCAATGCTGCTGACTGCTCTTCCTAAAAGCATTGTTATATTGGACTTGAAAAATACTTCTTAGCGTATCGATGGCAAGTATCTATACAACATGTAACGGAAACCCCATATCTATCCAAAAGGGCTGGTATGGAGTATGCACAGTTTCAGCACAAAATAACTGACTCAAAGAATTGATACCAAATTATTGGTTTCATATATTTCCAGTCATAACAAACGTGTCACAGCACTACGAGGGTCAATATCTTTCCACGTCACTTGCCAATAACACGATAATTCTTTTCGTTCTTCTTAATTTGAAAAATTCGGTCTCTGGTATCAGTGTATTGGAATTTGTAATAAGTTCTACACACGTAGACTTAGGATTACAAAATCCTTGCCATATCGTTTGTTATCATCCAAAGAAGCCATGCACTTGGTATGTATATACCCTTTAAATTACACGTTGTATATATAAAAGAAAGTCATGTTAGTTACACTATTTATAACTCAAGAAAGACTGAACTGATTTGGCTGATAATTGGTAGGGAGATAGGTTAGAACCAGGAGACGGATATAGGATGGAGTTTTTATCCCGAAATTCCCACGGGATCGGGATTTACGCGAGAAAATCTCCCACGCGAACGAAGTCGTGGGCAGAAGCTAGTATTTTATATTAGATTGGCTCAAAACTCAGCTACGCGAACTCCGCTCACTGATGCAGACATAAGATCGTCAAGAGTGCAGGTGACGGGGCATGCAGAACAAGATAGAAGATGGGCTATTGTCAGTGGGGTCACGTCATATATACAAAAAAAAATCTTACTTCAATAGGGTTGCAAGACAATTCTGTTACCAGACTACAGTCGAACGCTCGTTTGTTGGACGCACACTGTTTACAATTAGACGTTCCGATAGCACACGTTTAACATTTGCAATGCCGACCGTAGTTCCAAAATATATCCAAAATGCTGAGATTTATACCAACCACGTACGTGCTAGATAGCCCACTATTTGTGAAGGTAAATCATTTGGAACTAAGGATGGTGAAATGTTCAAAATGATTGTTATTTTCTGTGATATCATTGAGTATTTTATACAATAGAATTTTATGGTTGAAGCAATTGTACGTCTGGATTTTCTAAATGAAAAAAAAAACAATCGAATACTTCTTCTCATCAGGTTTATTCCATAACATAAGTGCGTAAACTACCAATAACACAAATACCAGTATATTGTATCACTTATTTCTCAAGTGGGTAAGCGTGAAAAAATAACATAACATAATCAACCTATCTATAGGAACCTACTTATCCGTTGCAAGATTGATGTATACGCAAAATTGATGTAAAGGTACCACGGAGTTTACGATCGTGGTAGTTACCTAAATATTTTGATATTGTTATTTCAGATTGTGGCAACATATTTTTCATAAAGTTGGTAAAGACCCAATATAATAAATAACATTTTGAAAGGATACATTTGCTACCAATACCGATGACAGTATGACACCTTGCCAAGAATTTCACAACCAACCATGTCTCCCGTAGTCTGTGTTTCCCGATAGCTATAACCTGGGGGTCTTTTAGTCAAGACTGAATAGGTTATTTCTAAGTAAACGTGCTTCATCTTCGACCACATCATCACTTACCATCAGGTGAGAAGGTCGTCAAAAGCGAGTAACAAAACAATAACATATCAATAACAAAAAAAAAGCAAAATTCTGCAAGCTAGCCAGACACCTACGAAGGTTTTATAAACACAGATAAAGCAAACGGAAGATGAACAGTCCACCTCTATCTATTACAACACTAAGGCGTCTTCACACGATGCACGCAAACTACAGAACACACAAGGAAATAGCGTATAAGTTACTAATTCCTTGACCAAACACCACGTTGTGTCGACTTGTTAGTGGGCGCTAATAGGCACGTACATTCATTCGTTCATTCACTTCTAGTAGTAGGTTATGTAATGAATGAATCATTGTACGACTAGGTCTTATCGAAGGAGGTTTATCTGTTTTTAAGATATTGATTGAAGTGATTTGATCTAGTTGTCTCTTAGCTTGAATGAGAGAGAAAGTTAGAATGAATGGAAAAGTAACATTGGATTGCTCATGAGAAACATGTTTGGAAACAGTTTTTATGAGTGATTGCGATATGGTCATTTCACTATGTTTCAAAACTACTACTAAAACACAATTTAAGTTTGCAGTTCTGTATATATCGATAAACACACCGCCAGAGACAGAAAGCACTGGAGAAAGGTCACGACCCCGAGGAAAACGATGCAAGGATGGGATGGATATATCGATAAAATTTGTTTCATATAGAATTGAACGGACTTGCAAAATGTTTAAGTTTAGGTTTTCTGTCAAATACTGAGCCAATTTGGTCTTAAATGCATTGAATGAGCATGTCTTAAATGCAATGAATGAGTCTTTTTATACATGGGCGTATTTTGTTGTATCACTATGTTCCTTCATATCGACCTATACGAAGAACAAAGTTATATGTGATTGTAATACCAAATCGCTTTTATTGTAGTTATAAAACTAAGCTGACCTATATATTGTGTTAGTAAAATCGTTTTTTCTTAATGTTATGTAGTTTCGAAGATACCAGTCGAATAAAGCCACATGTGATTTGTTTCTCCAAAGAATAAGGCGATATGAGTACGAGTACCTGTACTCGCCGTCTAGACCAACGCGGACGCAAAGCACGCGGGGGGTCACATCGGCAGCTATGACTGTGTTCTCTGCGAAGCGACCCGTGCGCACGTCTTTGTTACAATCAGCAATTGTGAATACATCGACCTATACGAAGAACAAAGTTATATGTGATTATAATACCAAATCGCTTTTATTGTAGTTATAAAGCTAAGCTGACCTATATATTGTATTAGTAAAATCGTTTTTTCTTAATGTTATGTAGTTTCGAAGATACCAGTCGAATAAAGCTACATGTGATTTATTTCTCCAAAGAATAAGGCGATATGAGTACGAGTACCTTTACTCGCCGTCTAGACCGACGCGGACGCAAAGCACGCGGGGGTCACATCGGCAGATGTGACTGTGTTCTCTGCGAGGCGACCCGTGCGCACGTCTTTGTTACAATCAGCAATTGTGAATACATATTTTTATGAATGTAGATAGTTTATGATTTTAAAATGAAAAACACGCGATCTAAATATATTTTAAGTCTTGTATCAAAGCCTATACTTAATAAAACTAATAGTGATATGTCAGACTCCACTGCGATAAATAATAAAAATATGGATATTTCAGGTATGCAAGCACAAATGTGTATATGTAAAGTTATTTTAATTAAATCCTTAGCCTTTTTAAAGTCTTTTAACTATTTATTCTTAACTGATAGCTCCCAATAAGAAATAATTAAAATTAGTGGTTCCAAGTTTTTTTGTATCCTTTTCTATGGAGTTTTAACAATTGTTTCAAAATATAATAAAACAATAAGTATCGATAATTTATGTATATAAAGTACTTGTCTTAATAGTATGATCACCTGTTAATTCAGCACATACTTCTTAACATACTACTATTTTGCTCGGAAACTGTACCAAAACATTGGGTTCTATGTGCGAATGTTACTTTATTCGTTGGAATGGGTTCAAGACTTATGAGGTACATGGGTAAATGTCACTTTATTCTTTGTTTGAAATAGAGATATACCTTTTTTCCAACTCAAAATTGCCGAGAAAGCCTAACAATATGTAAATTATTCTTCTATTGTTAGTTTATATCGTCGCCGTAGAACGAAAAGTCACCAAGTAGGTCAAAACGTGTTTTGAGTTATGAAAGTTTAAAGTTTTATAAAACAAAAAAAATCATAACTTTGTTTTGGCATGAGATAATTGTTTTTTTATAGTTTTGTACCTTAGAAAATAGATAAGAGCATAAGTTGACATTATTTTTTTTAACGAATTACTTATAATTATTGAAATAATGACAAAATACTAACTTAGTTATTTTTCACCCTCAAATCCCGTACCAAGATTTTTGGTTATAGAGTTTTAGTGACTTTTCACCTGTGTCTAGGACCATTGTAAAAAGAATAACTCCAGTTAGTTACAATATTACTTATATTACGAACTTCAATAGATCTTTTAATGAATTTCAACTCTCTAATTTACACCCTTTTTAATTATTATTATCTGGTTTTGAAATCAAGGCAAAGAAAAGAGTAAAAGATATGCGTTACTTACTAAATGCGTTATTAGTTTATTAAAAAAAAACCAAAGACACATTCATAAGAAAAGGTATTATAAATAATCATAATTAAATTAATCCGACTCTTCACTTCCATTGTTAACATCAGGTTCCAATGCCCTGTCTTGAACGTCATTGCTGGTAGGCCAAGAACTTCACTCATGGTATGCCATGAGTGAAGTTCTTGGGGTATGATACCCTTACGACAGAGACCAATAAGGTCTCTTTTCTTAGCCTCTGAAATCGGAAGAGGAGCAGTATAAGCCATTGGAATAGCATATGCTTTTAATTGAGCTATCAAATCGCTTCTTCTAGTTTCCGAATTACTCTCTTATTCCATTCTCTTCCTGATGTCTCCTTTTTTTTTCTTGTTCGAAGAACCACTTTTTCTTCTTTTTGAAATACGTCAAACTCGTAGTACGGGCCATCGTGAGTATAACGAAACTTAACTATGCCTGGACATTGCTTTTCAAACCAAAAACATTTGATTTTCAGCCACATAATTTTCTTTCCGTGTTTATCCTTGCTTGTATTACTGATAAATTTTCCATTTAGAGTCTTCACATCAAGAATTTAATTTTCAGTAAGTTCTTTTACTATATAAGGAGATGCTGTTTCACGGTGTCTCTTTGAGCGCGCGCGACGCATGACTGACTTCCAGTCAATCATTGAATAAACTGGCGTATACTTTTGCTCTTCTTCTATTGCGCTATGCATGGAGTCAACCTCCATTTGCGTGTGACCACTTTCCAAGTATTTCTGCTCAAAAACGTCCAAATGTAAATCGGGTCTTTGGATCAGATGAACCAAAAAGGCAGTTATACATTGGTTTCTATTTTGCCCTTTTTTATTGAAAATAGGTTCGCGTTTGACCACTATCTCGCCTGATGGTAAGTAATGATGTGATCGAAGATGGAGCACGCTTACCTAAAAGTAACCTATTCACTCTGGACTTAAAGACTCCTAGGTTGTAGCTGTCGGGAAACACAGACTCCGGCAGGGAATTCCACTCCTTAGCCGTACGCACAATGAAGGTATTCCCAAAACGTTTTGTGCGTATGGCTGGGATGTCCACCATATAACGATAGCGCTTCGCCGTTTGTCTCGTAGTCCGATGATGGAACGGGCTTGGCGCAATTAGATTGTGTAATTCCATCGCACACTTCCCGAAATGTAACCGATAGAAAACCGATAGACTTGCAACTCGTCGTCGGTGTTCAAGGCTCTGGAGCTTTGACTCGACCAGTGCATCGTTGCCAATGAGTCTCTTGGCCCGCTTCTCGATAGACTCAAGCGCGTTCAGTTGGTATTACGCAGATCCATCCCAAAGATGAGAGCAGTACTCCATACACGACCGAACCTGGGCTTGATAGAGATTGAGCAACTGTTCGGGTGTGAAGTACCGTCTCAACTTTGCTAGGATTCCCAACTTTTTTGATGCTAGTTGAGCCTTAGCCTCGATAAACGGGCCAAAATTGAGGGTAGAAGTTAGTGTTACCCCCAGAAGCTCGATACGGTCGGTTATCGGTACGATTGCACCCCGGAAAGTAGGAGCCGGTTCGAATTGACTCCTTTTTGCGGAGAAGAGACACGTCTGGGTCTTAGCTGCATTAAACTTGACCAGGTTGGCATCGCCCCATTCGGAGACAGCCTTCAAGGTCAAGTTCAAGCGCCCAACCATGTCCTCACGGAGAGACTGGATCTGTGACCCACCAGCTCGCGCGCTGGACACATATCTCTCAGAAACTGTGCTGTCGTCTGCATACCCAAAGGTACCGGACATTAGCAGATCGTTAATGTGCAGCAAGAATAAAGTTTTGAGAGAACTGAGCCCTGAGGGACCCCGGCATTAATTGCCAATTGGCCAGACGAGCAGCCATCAATGACCACTCGAATGGACCGATCCCTCAGGAAGTCTTCAATCCAAACGCAAAGTTGAGTGGGTAAATCGAAAGAAGGAAGCTTAGCAATAAGGCTATCATGCCAGACCCTATCAAAAGCCTTGGAGATGTCAAGGGAAACAGCAAGTGCTTCCCCTTGCTTCTCAATGGCCTCACTCCAGATATGAATGGCATACGCTAGAAGATCCCCAGTTGACCGGTTTTTGCGAAAACCGTATTGCCGGTCATTGAGGATGTTGCTCTGCGCAAGTGTCACCTTAAATACAGATTTCTTTAATAATATGTGGCACCTGACTGATCCACCAGTTTAAAGCACTGGCGATTTCAACAGTTCCTCTTTTGCCATTAACTTCGTTCCATGTTATACAATAAGCTTCATTAGGATGCTTTGCTGTATGAATCGTGTAGTTCTAGACATTTAGTTTCCTTGTGTAGTATAGAATGCCGACGTCACAAACAGGTATGTGTAACGTAGATTGCATGTCAGCAGTGAGCACAAGATAGGTTTCGTCTGCAATAGACCGTTCCTTATCACTTTCTTTGGCAGTTTGTGCCGCGATTTTTCTCTCAATATGGGCATCATATTATTCTTTAAGATTATCAGTCTGACCTGCAGTATCGAACCGTGTACCTATCATGCAGAGATCCTTTTTTGGAGTGAAAAATGAGAAGTTAAATTCAGATCCAAATATTCTTTTATTTATACTTAAAATGAACATGGGGTATCATTAGTTGATCGTTGATGCCAGTTTTTCTTTGTATATCTCGTACATTTTGGCAATGCTGAGTTTGCTCTCCAAGTATTGCCTTTGGGTAGTTTTTCTGCAATAATGTGATTCAAGTTGAGGATAGGAATTAATGTGATTAATTATTTTTTGTTCAGAATCACGATTGGCTTTATTAATAGGAATTTGGGAACCACGCCCTTATTCCAGTATTGTTGACATAGTGAAACTCTATCATCTTTAGAAAAGTTATACAAACAAAGAAAGCGAAATTTTGTATTACATTACACGGACTTAGGCATCTTAGCGGGCATGATTTTCTCTTTTTTATTCTTATAAGGCAAACAATTGTGTCTATTCGCTTTTGCTTGATTCTTTTTCTATATACTTGGGCAGCATTTTTTCCATCTTTTAGTATTCTTGTTCTTTGTGGCAGCAGTGTAAGTTTTGATCTTCAACAGATTTTTGTGTATTTGTTTCTGATTTGTTGTTTTCGACAGAGTTTAAAACGACACCAATAGTAGCCGATGGAGAGTTTAGAGGTTCAACGGATTCTGGTATTTCAATCACTGCCTTTTCGTTTTCATCTGCGTTATCTGTTAGTTGGTATTATTATTTCTTGCTGTTTATTAGATTCTTTGTTTTCATTGGCAAAGGTAATACCTAGGTTGATTTTCAACTGTAAAGTTACTGTTTCTATTCTTACTTTGTAAATAAGAATTCATTAAATCTTCGCTATCACTTCTGTCACTTGAAATGTTTCTAATTACTCTTCGTTTATTCTCCAAATAATGTTTCTTGTCACTATCTGGATACCTAGAAAATCCACCAAAACTGCTTTATCGGGTATTTCACCAGAGGTTAGTAATCAGAAAAGTCTAATAAATACTTAAATCACTCACCTGTACAGCAACATCTTTATTCAATAAATTTAAGATTAACTTTGCTCGAGTCATTGTTTGTTCGAGTTAATAAAATCACGTACAAAAATAATAACGGGACGCGTGCGCATCGGACGGCGTTCCGCCGAGAGTAAAGTCACCAATGCGTGCGGAGGCACGCATGCAACGGCCAACAAACCTAGTTAAAAAAGCAAAACTAACCAAGTCGTGCGCGAAAATCACCTAATTATCGTAGCTGTACAAAGATAGTGATTTAAATATTCACTAAAAGTTTTTAGCGAAAAGTCGAATTAAATTTCTGTGACCATAGCATTAGGATAGAACTGATTAAATAAGTTTGACGATTTCTCGCGTTAAGATTATGTTCACGTAATTACTATAAATGTCGGTCGAGTAGTCACTAAGTTGACTTGGTTAGTTTTCGCTTTCTGTTTTTTTTATCGAACGAGTCATTCTAAAACTAATTAAGTTATTTTAGTTATCTTTGCCTTGAATTAAGTCCCGGCTATGATTTATTTTGTAAAGACGAAAGGTAATCAAACCGAGTTAAGTACAGAATTGCAATCTTACCGAATAATGAAAAAGTATTTAAGTAAATTAATTAATTTTCGATTAATGTGTTGTAAACCAAATGAAGAATTAGTGATGTTTTGCATTATCTAAAATGAAAATTATGACACGTATAGACATGACTGTAAGGTTGATATTTGTAGAAAAAATTGGTGATTTTGATGACATAACTAACTCAATTTTGGCCAAATGTCGACTTGGTGACTTTTTGCTCTACGGCGACGATATAGACCTTTTTACAACTATTTGATGCAATTTCGTTTTGTTGACAATTGTAATATAATGAATATATATGGTTTGGTTTTAGAAAACGACTCATACAATTATGACGTTTTAGCGACGTCACCACTGCCAGAAGGAGCTGAAAACATTGAAAAAGACATCTCCGAAGTATAGGAAGAAATTTTTAGATCTACAGATGATAGGTCACAGACAATTAGTTATCTCAATTAAATCCTGTGCAAAATAATGTACGATCAGCTAATGCTACCGACGCATCTAGCCCTATACTAGTTCATGTTGCTGAAAATTCTGTAACAGATAACCAACATTTTTCGCACACGCCTGACGATAACCATGACCTAACGCTTTTTGCACTTGAAGCACCGTCTAGCTTTGGAAACTCACCAGATGTCAGCTTTAGCGACCTACCCTCAATTCCGACACAAAACATCCTTAAAATACACACAAAAATTGTCATGATACCTTCTATCCAGCTCATGACGATGACCACTGGACTATGTCACCATCAACTAGTAACGCCTATAGCATGCCTAACCATTACAGCGACGATGAGCTCTCTACTCCATAGAAGAAAAGGTCCAAGAAACGGTTGCGTCGTACATCTGAGTGGTCTGACGTGAAACGTAAAAATCATTGATCAAAAATATGTCACGAAAAAAGGAAAGGTAGTGGACGATAAAACCTTAGGTGCTCCGTGTCAATGCAGATACTGGTGCTTTGAAAAATTTACGCACGATCAACGATACACTTGTTTTCAAAAGTTCTGTCGTTTGGGAAACTGAGAAAAGCAGTGGGATTTTGTAATCAAGTAGGTATTCCAAAAAATTACTGAAGAACAGATGCTTAAATCGCGAAGTGCCTAACACTCGTAAATTTACTTTTAAATACTTCCTACCTATCACACGTGATCATGAGCAATGCCATAGTACAATAGTCAGTGTCTGTAAAACAATGTTTTTACATACTCTCTCGGTTAGTGGCAAAATAATCAAAACATCTTGGGAAAAATACGACGGCAGTACTGTTTTAGGGGAGGATATGAGAGGACGACATACTAATCACAATCAGATAATAAAGCCTGACACTGTCAAGAGCGTAAGTGATCATGTGCGATCCTTTGTTCCCGTTGAATCGCACTACATACATTCGCAAAACTTTTACTAAGCTATATCTGAACGGCAGTTTAAATATTTTAAAAATGTTTCAACGTTACAAGGATTGGTTTGATGTTTCTATATTCTAGCAAAGCATTTACTGAATGCCAAAATTTAATTTAAGGGTTCTTTATTCCCAAGTAAGACCAGTGTGATGTTTGTCATATTTTTCGTAACTAAAGTGATCACACTAATCAAGTAAAAGAAATGTATAATACACATTTGTCCAATAAAAATGAAGCCCATAAATTAAAAAAATATTCACAAACGTGATGCTGTTGATTCTAATAGTCAAATCTTAACTGCTGTTATTGATTTCAAAAAGTGTTATCATGTCCTCACAGTCAAGTCAGTCTGTTTTATTACAAGTGTAAATTATCCTGCTTGGATTTTACAATTTTTGATACGGGTAGAAAGAAAGCCTAATGTTATATATGTGGAACGAAACGGTGGCAAAGCGAAGGGCATTTGTCTTTCGCTTTGCCACTGTTTTCGTTCAAGTAGGCAGTTGCTTACTGGATTTTATAGAGCAAAATTTACAAAATGGTGTTAGGAATTTCGCTTTTGGTCGGCCAAATGCGCTAGGCAAAATAGAAACCGTTTTGTGTGCTTTCCTTATACTTACTGTGACAATTTTTTATACTTTTTTCTTATACTTTGTCGACTTCTTATCTAATTCCTAAATAAAACGGGTACTTATCTAATTATTATAAGAAACTATAATTATGTTAAAATAGTACGGCCATTCTAAAAAAATAATGTTTAATTCAAAATTAGTTTTTTATTAATGTAATTATAAATTTTTCACATCTTATCAAATATAACTTTTGAACTCAATACTTATTTACATAAAATAAAGTTATACGTACATATGATGCTTACAGTTTTCCCAAGAATATGGTTATATGTATACATACGACGCAGACATTTCCATAATAAACCGTCACATATGTATATAAACACCCGTAAATGCCAGAAAACAGGTTTGTAATCGAATGTTTTTATGGAAAACAAAGCTAAATAGTATTTTACATGCTTAAGAATAGAATCAATCTTCTATAACAATTAAGAAAAAAGTTATTACTGATTTTGTGCTTGATAAATTTCAAATCGCTCTCCTGTAAAGTAACGATTTTGCAGAAGTAACTTTATTCTACGGATAGGTCGACATATTTTTATGAAAGTAGATAGTTTATGATTTTAAAATAAAAAACACGCGATCTAAATATATGTTAAGTCTTGTATCAAAGCCTACACTTAATAAAACTAATAGTGCTATGTCCGAATCCACTGCGATAAATAGTGAAAATATGAATATTCCAGGTATACAAGCACAAATGTGTCTTATGTTAAGTTATTTTAAGTAAATCCTTAGCCTTTTTAAAGTCTTTTAACTACATATTCTTAACTGATAGCTTCCAATAAGAAATAATTAAAATTAGTGGTTCCAAGTTTTTATGTACCCTTTTTCTATGGAGTTTTAACAATTGTTTCAAAATATAATAAAACAATAAGTATCGATAATTTTTGTATATAAAGTACTTGTCTAAATAGTATAATCACCTGTTAATTCAGCACACACTTCTTAACATACTACTATTTTGTTCGGAAACTATACCAAAACATTGGGTTCTATGTGCGAATGTTACTTTATTCGTTGGATTTGGTTCAAGACTTATGAGGTACATGGGTAAATGTCACTTTATTCTTTGTTTGATATAGAGATATATCTTTTTTCCAACTCAAAATTGCCGTGAAAGCCTAACAATATGTAAATTATTCTTCTATTTTTAGTTTATGCAGACCTTTTTACAACTATTTGACGCGATTTCATTTTGTTGACAATTGTAATATAACGAATATATATGGTTTGGTTTTAGAAAACTACACAAACAATCATGAAGTTTTAGCGACGTCACCACTGCCAAAAGGAGCTAAAAACATTCCAAAAGGCCTTTCTGAAGTATGGGAAGACGTTTTTGGATCTACAGATGATAATGTACTATGATCAGCTAATGCTACCGACACATCTAGCCCTATACTAGTTCATGTTGCTGAAAATTCTGTAACAGATAACCAACGTTTTTCGCACACGCCTGACAATAACCATGACCTAACGCTTTTTGCGCTTGAAGCACCGCCTAGCTTTGAAAACTCACCAGCTGTCAGCTTTAGCGACCTACCCTCAATTCCGACACAAAACTTTAATTCTATTATGTTTTGTGTCGGAATTGAGGGTATAATTCTATATGCCTTCTCCTTTAAATACACTCAAAAATTGTCATAATACCTTCTGTCCAGCTCATGATGATGACCACTGGACTATGTCACCATCAACTAGTAACGCCTATAGCAGTCCTAACCATTACAGTGACGATGAGCTCTCTACTCCATAGAAGAAAAGGTCCAAGAAACGGTTGCATCGTACATCTGAGTGGTCTGACGTGAAACGCATATATCTAAAAAAAATTATCAAAAATATGTCACGAAAAAAGGAAAGGTAGTGAACGATAAAACTTTAGGTGCTCCGTGTCATTGCAGATACTGGTGCCTTGAAAAAATTACACACGATCAACGATACGCTTGTTTTCAAAAGTTCTGTCGTTTGGGAAACCGAGAAAAGCAGTGAGGGCTTTTGAAATCAAGTAGGTATTCTAAAAAACTACTAAAGAACAGATGCTTAAATCGCGAAGTGCCTAGCACTCGTAAAATTACTTTTAAGTACTTCCTACCTATCAGACGTGATCATGAGCAAGGCCATAGTACAACAGTGAGTGTCTGTAAAACAATGTTTTTAAATACTCTCTCGGTTAGTGGCAACATAATCAAAACATCTTGGGAAAAGTACGATGGCAGTACTATTTTAGGGGAAAATATGAGAGGACGTCATGCTAATCACAATCAGATAATAAAGCCTGATACCGTCAAGAATGTATGTGATCACGTGCAATCCTTTGTTCCCATTTAATCGCACTACATTCGCAAGACTTCTACTAAGCTATATCTGTACGGCAGTTTAAATATTTTAAAAATGTTTCAACTTTACAAGGATTGGTTTGATGTTTCTATATATTCTAGCAAAGCAGTTACTGAACGCCAAATTAAAAAAAATAATAATTTAAGGGTTCTTTATTCCCAAGTAAGACAAGTGTCACTTTTGTTATGAAAATATGACAAACATCAGTTTGTCATATTTTTCGTAACAAAACTGATCACACTAATCAATTAAAATAAATGTATAATACACATTTGTCCAATAAAAATGAAGCTCGTTAATAAAAAAAAAGTATTGACTAACGTGATGCTGTTGATTCTAATAGTCAAACCTTAACTGCTGTTATTGATATTCAAAAAGTGTTATCATGTCCTCATGTTCCTAAATAAAACAGGTACTTATCTAATTATTATAAGAAACTAGAATTATGTTAAATGACTACGGTCATTCTAAAAAAAATAATGTTTAATTCATTTAGTTTTTTATTAGTTTAATTATACATTTTTCACATCTTATAAAATATAAATTTTGAACACTACACTTATTTACATAAAATAAGTTATACGTACATATGATGCTTACAGTTTTCCCAAGAATAAGGTTATATTTATACATACGACGCAGACATTTCCATAATAAACCGTCACATATGTATATGAACACCCATAAATGCCAGAAAACAGTTTTATAATCGAATGTTTTTATGAAAAACTATGCTAAATAGTATTTTACATGCTTAGGAAAAGAATCAATCTTCTAGAACAATTAATAAGAAAGTTATTACTGATTTTGTGCTTGACAAATTTCAAATCGCTATCCTCTAAAGTAACGATTTTGCAGAAGTAACTTTATTCTACGGAGAGGTCGATATGTTAAATTTGTCTTGAGTAACTTACGGTTCTGGGTCAAAATAAAAAAAACTATCTCGACGAGTGGTACGTTTCTACTTAGCTGATATATAATACTAATGATACTGATAGCCCGTATCATCCCCTTGTTGAGCAAAGGTCACTCCCCATGACTTCCATGTTATACCATCCAAGACCTAAGTGGACTACTGGTCGTTAATTTTGTTCAGCTCGTCACACTATTTTCTACGAGGTCTACCGCGACGTCTCCTGGCTGTGCCAGAGCACCAGAAAGACATACAATTATGGTGTATTTTTTAGGTATATTAGTGGTAAATGTATGTGTAGGTACCCATTAGCCTACGCATAAAAAACTACACTACACGACCAAAACAGTCAAGACCAAAAAAGGGACCACTTCTGGCTAAATCAACTTCCACACGACTTAGAACCTCAAAGCAACTAACTTAACTGGAGCTTTAAGCAAAAATAATGAGAATTAAACACCGCAAACTGTTAAGATATCTCTTAAAAGGGATTCCTTTTTAATCAATTAATTGGAAAAATCCTTAACACTTGACGTCCGCACTCTAAAACCCTAAAGCGATTGGCGGGAGTGGCCGATCCCTGAAAATAGTTTTGGTGCAAATCTTAAGAGACAGAGAAGGATTTGACAGTGTGATAATACATAATTCACATACTTAAAAGGTATAATAGAAGTTCATCTTCGCTTTTTCTCATTTATATTGGGGTCGGTGGGAACCGACTAGGTGTAACTGTCTACCAGTATTTTACATGTACTCATAGTTATTATAACTGGGTAACAGCATACTACCACCAATATTTTCCCAATCAACTTTGAACCTAATTTCTTAAACAATAAAGTTGAAAATCTATTAAAGAAATTTGACGGATTGTTGTAGCTTGATGTGCTGACGTCTGTAAAAAAGCGGCTTAGCATCCTTTACGAGGTATGAAATAATCTGGAAATGTTAAGGTCATCATCACTCATCTAGGGGTCAACCTCATTTCAGGAATGTTGTAATGAGATACTACGGCCGCGAAACGTAAGGATACTTAAAGGAACAGGATGGGTTTTTAGTTAGTAAAAATCTGACACTTCTTTTCGCTACACCCGGAGTGGAAGGAGTCATTAGATGATTTTCCTACCGAAAAAAAGGGCCCAACCTCAGCAAGTGTTGCTTAACCTTGAAAATCAACTGTTATAATAAAGACACGATCGAAGATAGTATAGGAGATGTAATAAAACATATAGGGGAGAAGTGGCATGAAGGGGACACGTATTGAAAGGGACAATTCAAATAACCGGTAAAATAAAAACAATTTCGAGACAATATTATTTTTGTCGTATGGCAACTTTGACGGAAGTTCGTTCGCGGGTAACTTCATACTCCTGTCATTTCAAACACGGCGGATTCGTGCGAGTGTTGATAATGGGATTGAATAGTATTTTTTCTGTTATAATTGTGAAACGTTTTATCGAGTGCCGCAGGTTAATTATTTATGTGTGAATCACTGTTTAAGATAGGCTGGACATCCACAGATATGATATTATAAGGTCAGTAAACTTTAATTTAATATTGTAGCTTTTGTGGTCATGTTTTCAATTTTTGTATGATATTTATGAAAGGGACACAACAGACGGTTATGAATGGGACATCCCCTTCATAAATGTCTCTTTCAAGGCTGCTGTTTACTAGGTTTCTAATACATTTTTTACTTCTTTTTTAGATTAAAAATGCCACCTAAGAAGAGAACGCGTGTCGATGAACACAATATTGAAGAGGCAGTTACCAATGTAATGTTTGTTAGAAAAAATATTCAGAAAGCAATAAAGATTTGTTTCAATGTAAAATTTGCGCGAAATGGGCCACCGAACCTCTGTTTACTTTTTTACCTAATTCTAAAAATTTAAGTTTTTTTTTAAGACTGTAAATCAAACTTTATGGAGGTTGTTGATTATAATATTTATTTTTCAAGTGCAGTCTAAGTCTAAAAAGAGAATGGTAGATTTGTTTTTAATTTTATATAAGTGTTTCAGTTCTTGTTAATTATAAGGAGACTGATTATGTGTCTTAAGAAAAGATATTAGTAATTTTTAAGTTCATAATAGCAGAAAAACATTTTATTATTGTTAATTTCTGTTTAAGTAACATAAAAGTGTTTAATTATAAAAAAAAATGGTAAATCCTTAAGATAAAAATGGCAAGATTTATCATGACAATAGTGCCAGTCACTTTTATATTCGATTTTTAACATACCTAAGTAGTTATTGTAAACATATTTCCTCGAAGTTAGGTACTGTCCCTTTCATAAATTACTGCGTCCCTTTCAATGCAGTTCATTTATGAAAGGGACAAAATGCACATTTTTTAAAGATGCAAAAATAAACAACTAAGGATTGATTAATGGCAATTATTGCATTACATTTCAATAGTTTAATAATTAAAGCTTTCTATTCGACTCTAACCTGTACCAAATATTTTCTCAATCACTTACTAGGAGCACAAAATCAAAAATGTCCCTTTCATGCCACCTCTCCCCTACACCGTGAAATTTTAATGGTTGTTTTTCAAAAGCGAAATGGCTTTGTCTTGGTAGTACAATCGTTTTATAAACAAATAAAATATTAGAAACAAAAAATGCGCAGTATAATTAATGCATTATCACCATGCGTGAGAGCTTATTTTGCTCTGAACATTTATTAATCACTTTTGCCTTTGTTGGCAGCGCGCGGCGGTGCGTGTTTCGTGTAGGTACCTACGTTACGTCTACTGAATTACTAATGATTCTCGCGCTTTCGGGGTTATGAATATTTTTTTAATAATTTGAAAAATACATTCGTTTTTTTTTTTAAGTTTAACTGTATGTTTCGATACTACTACTGATAGGTAACCGTCCTGCCGCGGGAAAACAACCATTTACATTTCACGCTGTAGTTGCTAATTATGCGAGAAAGGAATACGCTCTTTCGGGATTGCGGGAATGTTCTAACGAGATACCGCGGCTCTGGAACGCAAGGGCAACTGAAGGGACTAACACTCATTTCTGCTCCACACAGAGAAGGAGGAGTCTTTAGATGATTATCCCCCGAAAGGTTGAAATGATTTATTTTAGAAATCATATCAATCCACTCTAAGTTATAAGATTATATTGCAGTCGTTTAACTCCATACTCTATTTTTATCCTTGTTCAACTTTTAAAAACGGGTAAGCTGACATAGATTATGTAAATCATATTGTACCATCGGCCAAAGATACGCATGCTCACTTAAGAAAATATTTCTGTGGAAGCGCAGCTAGTGACAAACCACATCCCTTCCTGGTTTCACACAATTAGTGACAATATGCATTTTGTGAGTACAGGGCGTGTAACATTGTATTAATACTTACTATTAAGAGCACTACTAAAATACGCTTCATGCTTTGTGCTTAAAGGTGAGCATGCGGAAGATTGGTCGATAGTACATAAAAACTTGTTTCAACCATCTTGATTCTTCTTTTATGCTCATTTCATGACTAAAATACGATATATTTCTTTATGATGCTAAAGAAAAACAAAGAAGGTTGAGTTCTAAAAGAGTAGTTTAAGAACAATTTTGCACCATTTATTTGTTAATAGCTTCTGTCTGCGACTTCGTTCGCGTGAGAGCGTTTGTCCGCATAAATCCCGATTCCGTGGGAAATCCGGGATAAAAACGTACGTAGCCTATGTGTTATTCCAGGATATCAACTGCTTACCGAATTTCATTAAAATCCATCCAGTTTACGGGAATGTTTTAAGGAGAAACCGCGGCCCCGGAAGTTAAGGGCAGCTGAAGGAACAGGGTGGGTTTTTAGTCAGTAGAAGTCTGACACACCCTTCTGCTTAACCCAGAGTGGGAGAAGTCATTCGATGATTTTCCCACCTGACAAAAAAAGGTCCGGAGATTAGTGTGTACAAACTGACAAACAAACTTTTTTTTTTTTTCTTTTCTTCTATTACTGTTTCTTAGCCCCCATCCATTATTATTGTCAAAATATGAAATCCCCGTATAAGGAACCTTTATAAGGGTTATAGACTATAGTTTCGTCATGTCTGTCTGTCTGTCCGTCCGTCCGTCCGTATGTCACAGCCATTTTATTCCGAAACTATTAGAACTGTACACGTGAAACTTGGTAGGTAGATGTATTCTATGAAATGCTTTCCGATTTTAAGAAAAATATAAATAAAAAATATTTAAAATAAAGGGGGTTCCATACATGGAACTAAAACTGAAATGTTTTTTTTCATGAAACCTATGCGTATATACACAAGTCTTTAAAAATGACATTGAGGTTTCTAAAACCACTTAATCATAAAGTTGATCGTTTAAAAGATAGACGCTTCCAAAGTGGTAAAATATGTTTCCCCCCCTCTAACTTCTATAATAATGAAGTGAAAAATATAAAAAAATATATATCTGTAGAACTTAATAAACTTAGCAGTTTTTGAGATACAGCATATTTTCTAAAACCGCAAATATAACTTTGTAATTCATGCAAACACTATCAAAAACATAGTTATTTGGCGTAGTTGTAAAAGTTGTAAATAAGCTAGTTTTAAGGAATTTGTAATGTTTTTTTTGTCATATATATGTATATACATATTATATTTTTATAGTTACTACGGAACCCTTCACGGGCGAGTCTGACTAGCACTTGGCTAATTTTTTTCTGTTTTATTTTTATGTATAGATTTTTACCTTTTCTAAAACGCAACCTCTTTAGTTTTAAACCATACACTCATAGGTAAGAGAGGCACACTCGGACCTACAAGATTGCTTTTCGAGTGTCATTACACTGCTCCCCAAAATGACGGCCTTTTATTAACTGGTATATAATTTTACATCTACTTGTATGTGAGCTGCCTTATCGATTTGAGTAAGACATTCGAAATCTTTTTTTGTGATAATGATGGTGATAGTATGAAGTGTTATTGTTTGTGATCAGGGGGTTAATAGGGGTATGGGTGAAAAGGCTTAAGGAAGGAGAATGGCCAGCTAAAACGTTGAAAACGCAACAATGTCGTGATGGTAATATTATATTTGGACATCGGTTCCTGAAAGACGTTGTAAGGTTTAGTGAGCTCTTGTGTTCCGTATTATGATTTTAGTCTTTCAATTAGAGTTTTATTTACAATGGTAAGATCTATAGTTGCTAATTGTGAGAGAGGATTACTGCCTGCCGGGGTTGCGGGAATATTTAACGAGATACCGTGACCCCGGAACGCAAGCTCAACTGTATTTATTTTTAGTTAGTAGATTTCTGACATTATTCCGCTCTACTTAGATCGGGAGCAGTCATTTGACGGTTATCACCGATTTTTTTAAGGAATATCTTCGCGAAAAAATTGCAGTCAGAAACTAAAAATATTTTCAAACTTGCAGTAGTAATTCAGCAAATCATTGTAACAACCTCTAAAACATTGCTTACATCCACCCCAGACCGACCCAACAACGATCATCCAAATGCAATTACAGAAGCAATAACAAATACCAATAACTTTAATACGAGTACTTTTCCTCCATTTCAAAGATTCAATATCGTCTACAACTTATCAACGTACAGATTACATTAAACTGAATTCCTTATTGGAGATACGATAGCACTCCAAGTTAATTTATCCTGTAATGAATCTGAGCCCTTTGCTTGACAAAACACTTCAGTAATAGTGCCGCGCGACGTCTTCAAGATCTCAGAATGTGCTGATTTCTCGGGATTTATTATTATACTTACTATATCTCTATAAATATAAGTAAATTTTGTATGTTTGTCCTGTTTTTGTTTTTTAACAAGCAATAAGATTGTGATGAAACTTTGGCAGTATGTGTTTTGTGCAGGCATGAAAGGATTTCCGGACCAAAAATCTACTGTTGCATGTGGGAAACTTCCACGAACGAAGTCACGGGCAACAGCTAGGATATAATAAACAAGCAGAACGGGGCTTCGCTTCCGTGAACTTAATAACGACAAAAACATGACTATCCTTCTTTTGCACTTGCGTAAAAGCCTCAAGCTACTTCCATACTAAATTTTATCCAAATCCATCCAGTACTTTCAAAGATAAACGCTTTTAAATAAACAAACACATTTTATCGCTTTTAAATATTAGTATAGATGTAAATGCTTGTGTTTCTATCACGCAAAAATTGTTATACATGTTTTAAACACACATAAATTTTACAATCTGGGTTAATACAACAGGAAAGTTTTAGCTGAGACTGAGAAGGAAGTGGAAATTCAGAGAAGGGCTGGATTCTTTAGACTCAGAAAGCACCCGGAGACCAGAATTGTGCAGAAGTATTCCCAAATTTGAATTGTTTGTGGTTACAACTCACAAACAACTGCGTATACGGAAGAAGATATTCTACCTTTGACCAACAGATTTACAATTTGCGAAGCACTTATTGCCCGTTTGTTATTTCACACAATTCTCAAATCCACAGGCAAAAGCTAGTTTAGTATATTATGTTGAATAATGAGCCTTTGATCTTACGTTTTGATTTGAAAGATTCTGTCTGTCTCCCAGGACAATGATATCTGAGATTTTGTTTTGTTTCTGTTCGCTTTCTAAGAGTAAATTGATTTTGAAAGTGGCTTTTTGCTAGCGAATGTTAAATCAGCAATTTCGTAAGCCTATATAAATATAATAAGGAAATATCAACAAATATGTGAATACTCTTAAGGCGGTAAGAGGAAAGTGCGTAAAGGAAGATACTGAAAATGAAATGAAATATTGTAAGGTGTACAATAAAGTATATAATAAATAAATAAATACTCTTTATTTATCACTATAAAAAATACAATACCAGTTTATAAAATACAACAGGGGTGGGTGTCAAAGTACGTATTAATGGGTATTCTTTTGCTAAAACCGATCTTTTATAGGCAATCATTGGATGTATTTGACACCTAAAAATGAAAAGAAATGCGTAGGTAGTCTGTGGTTTACTATTAAACATGAATGTATACATAAATATAAAAGTAATAATGCTTAAGTGTTGGTTACGATGGCGCTCTTGTCTTATATGTTCGAGACAACCTCCCCTCTTTATTTTAAGTCCATCCAAAAGCTTAGCAAAGGCTTATCTAAGTATAGCTTATGTAAGTGGGGAAGACATGGGGAAGGCTTTTGTCTTAAACTTGCAGTGAGCCATACACGTGCCGCAAATTTACCCTCAAAATTGATTCCCAAGCAATCAATCATAGTTTACACTAAGTGCCAAAATAATTTGGCCAGTATAATTAGTTCGTACTTCGCGTATGCTGAGAAACTTTAGTCCGAGGAGTTAACTACGAGATAGCACACGAGTTGTTATTGCAACTACAACTCAGAAAGTAACGTGGATGGTAAATTATTTCTAGAATGTACTTGCATGTGTGTGTGTGTGTGTGAAGCGGCAATAGACTAGTGGCTAAGGTGATGGCCTTTTGAAAGTCGAGAGGTCCCGGCTTCGAACCCTAGCTATTACACAAGTGCCGTGAACTCACTCCAGACACAAGCATATTTAGCTTGGTTGTAAGGGTCGATAAGATTGCTATTTATATGAATTCTACCCACATTGTTAGAACTCTATAAAAAAAAATGTATGCATGGTTGTTTAAGTAACCCTCTAGTATTATACTTTAGTATTTTAACCGATTTATAATTAACATTTTCAGCTGTAATAATTGTAAACAGATAATAGAGTAAATTTACTTTACTTATCCTGAGGCCTATGTTTCAGCTATGGGAATATATAGACTGATTTTCAAGGTCAAAACAAACTCAACATACTGTTACGCCGGTCGCTTAGTGAAGTACGTCGAGAAACTTCGACATAAATCTAGAATGTTCGAAACACCATCTAGTGGCGAATAGCGGTACTGTGTATATCTAGTCGAGACACTAGCTCCATCTAGCGGCGAATGGCGGTACTATGTATCTCGAGTAGCTTCCTGGAATACTCTAGGTAATTTGTTCTAGACTTCATAGACCGGGGTATAAATGGATCGCAAAGGAACGCGGACAGTCAGTCTTATTACGAGGCGAATACGCGATACAATCGAAGCTTTACTAGTGAATTTCAGTGCGATTTAAGTGAAGTGACAAGTGTTGTGGTGCGAATATTTGTGTTAAATTTTTATTTTGTGTTTAATTAATTAAAGTGTTAATTTTGGTTTAATTGGCGTTAATTATTCTATCCCGAACCCCAGCTCGTAACAATACAATTATTACTCGTGACTACTATCTTCTTGAGCAAACCTATTTTAAATAACAAAAAGAGCTGATATTTATCATCAAACTTATTAAAAACTAGCGACCCGCCCCGGCTTCGCACGGGTGCAATGTTTATATTAAACATAGGCAGCGTTCGCGAGAATCGTTAACGTACGGCAGATTTTTCGACGCCTTACTCTACAATTTTCACTACCACGAAAAATCCTATCCATTTTCCGGGTTAAAATATAGCCTATACGGATTCGGAAGAATCCCTCTAAGTAATGGTAAAAGAAATTTTGAAATCGGTCCAGTAGTTTTTGAGCCTATTTAATACAAACATACAAAAATACAAAGGTTTCCTCTTTATAATATTAGTATAGATAACAACATTTTTAGCCTGTTCTCAACCATGTCGGGTAAGCTTCCAGTCTAACAGGATGCAGCTGAGTAGTAGTATTTCAGATAGAGCTACTGCCTTTCTGACCTCCACAAACCAGCAACTGGATAACACGATACCCCTTAAAAAGGCTGCAGGTATCTGACTTTCTGGCTTTTTGACTACCCGTAATTACTGTGAAAGGTACAAATTTTAATGAAACCATCGGCTTGCCTTGGTTCCTGAGGCAGGGAGGAATCTCTACGTGTTCAGCCGTTCACCAATCTACAGACTAACCTCGGTAAACGTTACTTAACGTTAGTCTTGCTTGAACATTGACCCTCCTAAAATACAGTATGTTAACTAACAGAGGGCGTTCCCGTTAACCCGCAATAGTATAGCATCTATACATGCTAAAAAATATTACCATTCGAAAACAAAATGTTTTTTTTTTTTTTTAATGTTACATTATTCACTAAATATGTTAAATTGATACGTAAAACAAACACTCTGTACACGCGTACTTGAAGGATGGCAACGTCGCAATTTATTTATGAATGACGGGCCGCGTGTGCGGCGATCTAATTGTTGTGCTTATACTATTGAGGGTTAACGGGAACGCCCTCTGTTAGTTAACATACTGTATAGCTAATATTTTGTTAAATTATGTGACGGTAAGATAAAATTTTATATAAAGAAACGACAAAAAAGTTATTACTAATGAGACTAATCTTCAAGCAAAACAAACCCCATAACGATATGCTAACAGAAACAAAACAAAAGAAGACAGCTCAAAGAAAAACCTACTTAATAACTTAACTTGCACTTAGACCTGCATAGCATAAACAATTGATATGCCATTAAGCGTAGCTGAACCTCACAAAGGGAATATAAACATGAATATGCTAGTACGTACATCATCCCGACATCCTGATCTCGTCCAGGGAACAGACACTACTATCCCGGATTTAATTGAAAACGAACATTACCGTTCAAAGGAATAACAGAGCACTGTAAATATTAATATGGAGCCTTTTGATCGCTCGCTGATTGTTCACGGTACTCCCAGTACGATGGTGAAATAGGAATGATATTTCATTTCAATTCGATTAATACGTTTAGGGATATTGATGAAGTGATAACAAGGGGAGATATTGCGGAGTTGGGAGGTGCGTGGTTTTGATTGAATTGTGATCTTAAACAAGTTTCTTGTTATTACTTGTAGATTGAACTTAGATGATTCGATCAGTGAAAATTAAGACAGTTAAACACTTCTTGCAGAAACAAATCTTGTCAGTTCATTATACCGTGGAATTGTAATTAATATCTAAAAATAAAATAATAAAACTCCCACGTAATATAGAACGGCGAAATTTTCTTGATTAATTGTTTAAAAAATTTTTTTCTCAACAGATTTTAATACAGACAACCCTTCCAAAGCATTCCAAAGATTGGTGATGTCAAAAAAAAAAAATTGTGCGCTCATATTGCAAATACTGGCTCTACCTTATGAGATAGATCAAAACAATGTACTGCAGAATACTACATACATATATATCTTTAAAAATCTGTAAAAATGTCTATGATGGTATATGTATTAATCTTCTTGCACGTTACTAGGTTGACTGGTAGAAAATGCCTTGCTGCATTAAGTGTGCCCATGTAGCACTATTGTACAAAATGTTTAAATAAATACAAATAAAAAAAAAAACTTGTAACAAGAACTTAGCAAGATTCAACATCCCATGCTCCTGTTTATCCTTCAACTAAGAGGCAATCCATTACTTCCAGCGTATAAGAAAGAATTATCCCTTCAAACGCTGGCTAAGGGTCCTCAAGTTCATCGAAGTTCAGCTTCAATTATTCCCTTTTGATGTCAAACCCTTGTACCAAGAGCAAAAGGCTGTGCCAAATTCACCTGTTTAATGTGTTAAGTGCGTCGGTATTTCGGCTAAATGGATTTCGTAATAGGGAGACGGGATTTTAGAATGTATGTAATGTTCTGAGTGATTCTGAATTATGTTGCGGTAGTACAAATTGTTCCAATTTCTTGTGTCATTAGGTAATCGATACTGGTATTTTACCAATATTACTCATGCTTCATATGTCAGTCTTATAGGTTATCGTGTTACAGAGTTACTGAGCTTTAGAGGTCAGATGGGCAGCAGGCGTACCATATCCATCTAGGTACAAAGTTGCATCTAGTTTGGATCATCAGGAAGGCGGCTGATGATACGAAGTTTGACTATGTATCTTTCGCATTAAATTGTGGCATAGTTTCATATCTGTGTTTAATACTATGTGTATATCTTATCCTCTCGGAAACAAACCGTTTGACTCTTCTGCATTTGAAAAGATTTATTACCTTTCCGCATAATCTAATTTAATTTTCCCTCTGCTCGTAAATTGCTAATAACTATTTCCACTTATTTTTCAGCTCAGACATCCCAGCTTACTTTACCTCGCTATCCACATTACTAATTACATTCCGTTTGAAACCGCTTGGGAAAAACTCTGCACGCAAAGCGGCAAGTGCTCTTCATACGACTTTGATCGCATTCATGGAAGCTTTTGGTACCTAATTGATACAGAAAGTTATTTATGAACATACAAATTGAATGTGAGCTTGGCTACAAGAACTAATAGGGTATAATTATTATTCATAGAATATATTATTTTAATTGAAATATAATTCTAAAATACCTATTAGAGCAGTGGTGCGCCTGTGTTAACGGGCCCGACTTGTGAGTTCGAGGTCACAGGTTCGAACCAAGACATGCACATTACTAACTCCTGACGCAAAAAGACGGGTGTTATATGTTTGACGTGTTTGTCTGTGTGTCTGTCTGCGGCATCATAGCTCGCGAACGGATGAAGCGATTTCAATTTAGTTTTGTTTGTATTAAAGGTGACTTATGTGTGAGTGTTCTTAGACATGTTATTATTGAATATTGTCAAACATACCCAAGTGGGGTATCAAATGAAAGAACACGATGGGTATATTACAATCAGACATCTAATTTTGTTTTATCTAAATTGGTTCAGCCATTTACTAGATATGGGGAGTGAAAGTGGGGATGAATAATTGAATATTGTCAAATATACCCAAGTGGCGTATCAAATGAAAGGGCACCGCGTGTACTATATTGCAAAAACTATCCATTCCATGAAATTGGTCAAAGTGACAAAAACTATGGTAGGTGAAAAAATTAAAAAGTATGAAATAAAAATTAAATTTAAAAACGCCCTACGCAAAAAAGAAACATCCATTAAAATTAAAAAAAAAATAATAGTCACGGCGGATGCTTCTTAAACTACTTCTAAGTATTTTTTGCATAGGGGGTTTTCTTAAATTTAATTTTGCTAAAAAATGCTCGCAAATCGGTAAAGCAAAATATCGTGAGGAATGCATGACCTAGGACTAAAAATCCGAAGACATGTGACATCCACCTACCCACATTGTACCCGCGTGGTGGATTACGGCCCATTCCCTCTCATAGAGAGAAGGCCTGTGTAATGTAATAGGCTGAATTATTATCGTTTTTAACCAACTTCAAAAAAAGAGGAGGTTCTCAGTTCGTCGGAATCTTTTTTATTTATTTTCTCAAAGACGGCTGGACCGATTTGGAAATTTCTTTTTGTTTGAAAAGTTATACTTTCTAATTCGTCCCATTGTCATCACGTTAGGATCTGATGATGGAATCATGGAGAAATCGAGGGAACTCTTCTAATATTATAGGAACACCGTTAGTGATTTCGGTATTTTTATAGTACCTTGTGCAGTTGCTATCGAAAAGCACCATTTGGGAAGTGGAACTGACGATGAAGACCACATATGGCCACCGGAACTACTCAATAATAAAATTTTTCGTGGGTTCCGATTCGATTACTTCAATATGGTTGTTAAGCACTTTATGCTCGTCACAATGCATATGGTGAAGTAGAGCTGATGGAGAAGTACCAGGAGAACTCCTCAAAAATTGACGGCTCTGCATCGAGATAACGAATATTTTGTAAAAGGTGATAAGTAGTTGACATTTAGGCTTTTGTAACTAGATAAATTACAAACCGACCCACTAAAGAGCGTGAAAAAAACTTTTTAGTTTTGTATTTTCGTTTTTGGACACCGACTTCAGAAATTAAAGTTATTTTTGCTTTCCAGTGTTTTTAGATGGAAGTCGGTTTTATATTTTGTAAAAAAGTTTTTTATATTTTAATTTTAAGCCCTAATAGCCTAGTGGCTATGTTGTAGGAGGTCACGGGATCAAACCCCATCCATTATACTGTTATCATGGAACCATTCTAGACACACAAATATTTAGCTTAGTTGGAGGGGTAGTCTTGTCTTGTTATTCTTATACCTACTTAATATAAAAAATAACTCTAGTAAATAAGTAAATACAAAAATGATTATCACGATACAAATATTTGTTCCAGAGCGGGAATCGAACTCACAATACGCAGTGCTGCTGTAAAACGCTACTGCGCCTAACATGTCAACGACAGAGGTGGAAACCGACATACGGAAACAAACCCTCGGGTCATTGAATTCCCATACAGACATCCTGAATAGACCGAGAGACCTGATCTGCTTCTGGAGGGAGGTTGGCTGGATGGAGTGACGGCCGACATGGCTCAGGCACAATGGCCTCGTGCAGAGACTAAGTGCAGAAACCAGACCAAGAAGAAGAAGAAGAGGTGGAAATTGAGAAGGCGCAACAGTCACAATATTTTTTAATCTAATTGTACGTATTCAGTACTTGATTTCGTCCAGGCCTGGATCGACGGTGCGTCATGTTCAACGCGCGCCCATTAGAGAAGTCAGCAGCATTGATGGGGCCCGACAGGGCCAATGCCTGCCCCCCGGCAAGAATGTTCGAGTTGCGAGAATGTTCTAACGAGATACCGTGAACCCCGGAACGTAAGAGCGGAGCGTACTTAAGCTCATATACCAATGTAACGTAAAATATCACTCAATTAGCGACACCAATGTAAACAGAAAACGGAAGAGCACATAAATAAATTGACAGGTTGTTTCCTACTTTACTGCGAACCAATCAATTGCAAGTTGACATTCGTTTTCTTTAACTTTTATAATTTACCGTCTTTGAAGTAGTTGTGTTTATTTGAGTTTCATCGTTTGCTTGCTTTTGCATCGTTTAGTTATGTTTGCAATCTATTTACTTTCTTGATTGGTTCGGAATTTTTATAGCAAAGCGTGAAGTTTTGTATAATGATATATCGTCAGCTTAAGACGTAGCACTGCTGAGAAAGAGGCTTCCGTTCTATTAGAAGGAATGGGCTGTATGTGCAGTACGGGTTCGTGGATCTCGCATGTCTTCAGATTTTTGGTCGTAAAAATTCAGTTCGTTTTCAGTGCAGTGGTGATGATAAAAATAACAATTATATTTATTTAATCAAGACTGAGAGAATGACATCTTAGTTCTATTAATATCTTCTTTTGCTTCGTTTAGCAGTAGTTTATTGTTCAACCTCGATTAAGTTTCTTTTCAGCCTTTTTGAAAACCAAATCCTTCTAATGAATGTAATATGACACACCTTACACCCACTTTACCACTCGAATTGGCGCAAACATGTGGTAGAAGTTCGTAAGTATTGTGACGTAAATGGTTGACGTAATGGTAAAGTGAGCAATACGACATCGAGATGGATCAATCTACTGACTCCTCTAGTCAGGTCTGTGGCAAGTCGTGCCGCTCTCACATCGGTTTATCCACCAAAAATTCTAACTCACAGACATTGCCGGTTATCGTCAGCAATAGACGTAAAGGCCTATAGGTGTAGTAGTACAACAACACCCTCACACCCTTACACAATCTTTCACACGTTAGATACAACACATTTTCCGATACAAACAAACGTTACCTCAATTGCCGCATGACAAAGTCACTTGTCACCTCTTCAAGTGTCTCGTGTGTACCTATGTTACATACGCGTCGGTAGTTTTTGGCAACGCTATGTGCTTCAGTGAATACACTTCCTTCGCATTCCACAAACGTAACCAGATGCGATGTTGCGATGCTATAAGAATATCGTTTGTTTTGAATTAATGAATATGTCAAAAGTATTTTGGTCTTCCTGATCAGATATTATCTTTGATTCACACGATAGACGAATTTTAATAAGATACTTATATTTTATCTTCATTTATAAGCCTTGGATCAATACGTATTTATTTGAGTCTAAATATAGTCCAAACTTATTATTTACAACGAACACGATTCCCTAATTATTCTTTACTTTGAAGACTTTTAAAGTCAATTCCTGTTTATTTGTTACGCAGAACAATGGAAAGCGATATTAAGTAAAAGACAAAAATTGGAAATATCTCCGAAACGTTATAATCTAAAGGGAATTCTAACAAACATTTATTCTCAGAGCGGAAATTTGATTGGGCTTTGAATTTTATTAGGCAATTAAAATTCATAAAAAAAAAATATCAAAAAGGACCTTTTTTCAATTCCAAAATGGGGACCCGTCGTTCCAATAATCTTTTGTTTCTGATGAATATTTTGGGGATGAATCTGTGAGTGTGATTAATATCTTTAATTTTAGAAAACGGGAGCATTGAACTGATGTTGCCAATTTAATTTTCAATTAAGGAAATATATCAAGGTTCTTATTAATCTTATAATAGCGGAACATTGGGAAGGGCAATCAAAAACGGAATCTATATTAAA
The DNA here is from genome assembly GCA_943138885.2 of Tholera decimalis. Classification (NCBI taxonomy): domain Eukaryota; kingdom Metazoa; phylum Arthropoda; class Insecta; order Lepidoptera; family Noctuidae; genus Tholera; species Tholera decimalis. The sequence continues at coordinate 31,376,517 of OW964551.2, forward strand.
TGATGACGCTTGTTTAAAAATGATGTTTTTTGTTAAATGTTATTTCAAAGGAGTCTTTTTAAACGAAAAGAGTTTATCAATGGATCCAAAATCTGAATATTTCGCAAAATATACCTCGATTTTATCTCCATTGTTGTGGATTCTCGTTAAGATTCGAGTCGGTTGGACAGAAGTAATTCACAACGTTCATTACAGTAACGAACGGTCTGCCATGATACAGGAAAGTATAGAAAGTCAACTTACAATGACAGAAAGTAACGTACACAAAGACCTGTAGGCTCATGCTACGTTATCTGTAAACCACACTTTGTTGTTTAGGACCTTTGTCTTTGCCATCCTATTCCACTTTGTACTAGCACTCTTAATGTGAAATAAACTGTGTTGACACGTGTTTACGTATGTACAATGGTCGCGAGTAGAAACGAATTCAGCATTGTCAATTTTTTCACCATTGTTTCCTGACTTCTCCACAAAGAGTTCAATGTTTTGCTAAGATATGTAGACGAAACGGCAAGACAGATTTCGAAATTACGACATCATTAAGTTTATCTGAAAAACCATGAATTATTACTGAAACAGAAGTGAAAAAAGCTTTATGATTTTTACAAAAATATTCAAGATGGGGGATGTCACATGTACGTTATGTTTTTAGAGTCATGTGAAAACTCAAATAATACCTGTGGAAAAATAACAGGTTTTTATGAAATTTGATATATCTGTTAGTAAACTCCACCAAAAGAGATTCAAATTGTTTTTTTCAAGTGCAACCGGTGCCTGCGACTATTTTCAATCGTTTAGTATAGTTCACCTTCTCTAATATTTCTACTTTGTGGTTTTATGTACACTTTATCGCTGAATTGAAATTATTCACTCGCGTTACTGTGGTATCTCTGTTAGTTTGAGAAATTTAAGTGGAAGCTTTTGAACGTGTTGAAAGCGTTGTTACGTATAAAATTTTGAACAGTTGAGGGAGTTATACAAATTGTAATTTGTAATTCAAAAGCTAAGAGTGACCATTACTATTTTAACAAACACACACACGTCACAAAATGTACCGCCTTGTGGCCGCCGGCAGTCTTCCGTGATTTGAGTGGTTAAAATAGATAAACTACGATTGACATATACAAGTCTAGTCAGGATGAACAAATGTATGTTTTACTAGCAATACCAGGTAAAGTAGGTAATAGTGTTTTTTCCACTGTATTTTTTTATCACTCTCGAGCCTCCCCAGAACACCCTGCCAAAGTTTTATTTATTTATTAGGCAAACCAACTAAATACATACAAAGACATTAGATTACGTAACATTCTGACAGACCCCTTCAACCGCCCTAGAGCGGAGGACATCCATGAGGATTTCCACCTCAAAAAAAGCATTTAATATTTATCTCAATACAATAAAAAATTACATAAAGTTATAATAAAATAATATTAAACATGAAATAACTTATTAGAATAAAAATTGAATAAAATTACTGATTTTATTAAATAAGATGGAGTTAAACATTAACAAACAAAGAATAATTAATAACAACAATACACAAAGAATAAAAATAAAACATTATTGAACAAAATAACATATTATTGCGCATACCTCTTTTAAACTTGGTAATGCTGCCTGAAAATTTGTCCAAGTCACAGTCGTGAAAAATGTCGTTGCACTTTCTGAGAATATAGGAAAGGGTACTTCCGTACTTGGTTCTCTGCCCACCAGGAGCAAAAGGTTTATAATTATGAAGTCTAGCTGATGTCCGGGGTGCATTAATATTTATTGATGACAGAAATTGCGAGCAATCCACACCTTGATTTAATACCTTAAATAGGAAAGTTAGACCTGCAAAATCTCGAAGCTAATGTAAGGATTTCATTTCAAAGTAATTCAGTCTATCTTCATAGCTTTTAACTGTATTCCTTATAACTGTTCTATAGGAGAGTCTTTTTATAAACTTTATTTGAACTCTTTCGATGCGCTGAATGTGGATATTATGTACTGGGTACCAGACAATGGAGCAGTGTTCTATATGACTACGAACTAATGCTGTAAACAAAATTTTTAATGCTGCCAAATTACAAAATTTTTTTCGTGTTACGGTTTAAAAATCCTAGCATTCTGTTGCTTTTATTTTTATCGATGGTTTAGAATGAATAGAAGACAAACATATTTTTTTTTATTTAACCGTCGCCCCACTGCTGGACTAAGACCTCGCCCGAATCCTTTCAGGTTCTATGTTCAAGAGTCACTTCGGACCAGCCAACGCAGTCGGTCGTCCAGGTCATCCCGCTATCTTTGGCCTCGGCGACGTCATCTATCCTCAGGCGCGAGAAAAAGTATAGGTATTTAATAAAAATGTGTTTGTTATTAGAAACCTAAACTTTTTACGAAATTGTCATAGGTATATTTAAAATACATATTTTTTATTTATAAAGAGATGATAGGGTTTTTTGGTACAACTTCAAAAGGTGAGCGCAGAATTCGAGCGTTATTCTGCTGGTTTATTCTGTAAACAACTTACCGTAAAATCCTCAGTTAAGTGAGCTTGAATTGAACTGCCATTCCACCTTGATTGATTGGAGTTTTTACGATACGTGATATTACAGAAGAGCTGAACTGAAGTCTTTGATCATATTTATATTAAATTACAATGGTATGCTTTTGCAGGCTGGATGGAATAGATTTCTGTTGAAATAAGCATTACCTTTTGTCCTACCTAATTTTCATCTTGTCTGTTTGTTATAATAATGCGTGTTAAAGTGAAATAAGTAAGTAGTAAAAATTAGTTGAATATAAAAATATTAGATTTTTGCTCTTCTTGTCAGTATAGTTTATACGCACAAGGAGTGTATCAAACTTGTGTCAAATTTCACACTCTTCTGTCCGCGTAATTTTCGTAAAAAGAGGTACAAATTGCTTCACGTATAATATAAAAAATAGCAACCCACTGGGATCGGGAACAGGGTCCAAGCTCCAAGCTACCAGTGGTCAGACGGTGACGGTCGGTGGCTCCAGAGAGAGGAACCTCCTAACGATACGCGCCATGTCCAAGAGCACCGCTTTCTGAAGCAAGCTCTTGATCCAGCTGCCTAACGAGAGCCTCCTAAGGTGTTGGTCGAGGCTCTTGGCTGTTAAGCCATTAGCTGAGACAACTATAGGTACAATGATTGCCGAATTCACATCCCATATGTTGACAATTTAGTGCGCTAAGTCCTATCATTATTATTTATACAGATAAATAAATCAAAATAAGGGGTTCCACTAACATGACTGTTTCTAACAGACTACAAAACAACTAAAACAAAGTAGGTATAAAAAGCGATCAAAAATAAAACAAAAACCGAACAAACGCTAAACGAACCCCAGAGATTACCTCTGTAAGCTGGCGCTGAGGAACTAACGAACCATTTGCAAGAGATTTAATACAACTTACGTTCCCCTTGATCCAATAATGGCCAGTAACTACAATATGAAATAATTCCACGAATAGTATGAATAATTTCAATCTCGAGGTATTTGGAGGCAGATAGTGGGAGTATATTATTTATTATTCAAGATTAGGTGTGCGTTTTGAACCTTAAGGAAAATGTAATTATTTAATTGTGCATACAAAAATGTTCTTTTATTTGTTACACCAACTCACGTGATGGTAACCGGTGATTTGTTGGAAGATAAAGCTCGTTTACCTAGAAGTAACCTATTCGTATTTCATAAAATGGATAGCAATATGTCTACAGAGCCCCATCGGGCCACTATTTTTGACTGAAGTGTTAAAAAGAGCCTATTAAGTAAGTGATGACAGTAGCTTGATTCTCTCGCTTTATATTAAGCTCACTCTCATTCTCGTCACCCCATCTGAACTTAATGCTCTTAAAATTTTGTTCAGGTTGCCTTAAATTTCCTAAATTCTTACCTAACTAAAGCTCGGCCATGTCATGAGATGTCCACTTGCATGAAATGGCCAATTATATGGCCACTCAAGCCGATCAAATTAAGCTTGCTAACAATTTACCTTTACTCCTATTTAATATATATTTAATGTTACATAGTTAAATGTTACCAGCTTAAATTCCTGTGTATCTACTTAACCGCATAGTTCAGACTGACGTTGGGCTAAGGTTAGAAACACGGAATGAAACGGTTGGTGTGTGCGCGGCCCTAGAACGAAGTTCATTTGGTAAGGTTTGTTTTTGTTCTTATCAGGTCTTTAATGGGGTTCCACTTTTAATCAATGAACATAATATAATCAGCGTATAAAGTTCCCACTGAGGTAATGGCCAGTAATCCGCCACCCGGGACGATGTCACTTGTCTTCGGAATATCGGTTATATAATAATAATAATAATAACTCAACTCTCGGATTCCATACACCTAAGATCCCTCGGCTCAACTGAAACCTACAAATATTTGGGTATGTCAGAGGCACTAGGCATCAATGTTGCTTATGTTAAACAGTCATTGAAGGAACGCTTCTTTGCCCGCCTGAATAAAGTACTGAATAGTCTTCTATCAGGCGGAAACAAGGTGCGTGCCTTCAATGGTTGGGTCATGCCAGTATTGATGTACTCTTTTGGCATACTCAAATGGACAGACTGAACTTGACGCCTTGGACAGGCGGGTCCGCACAACGCTGACTGCAAATCGAATGCATCACCCACGTTCATCGGTGATGTGGCTGTATATCGCGCGGAAGTACGGGGGTCGTGGCATTTTAAATGCAAAGTCCCTACACAACCGCGAGGTATGCAGCCTTAGGGAATATTTCCTAGAAGCCGACGTGGGTATGCATCGAGATGTGGTAGCGGTGGACAAAGGCCTCACTCCGCTCTCCTTAGGTACCGAGAATTGGCGCAAACCTGTAGTATTAGATACTAATGACCGCAGAGAAGTATGGCAGAGCAAGGAGCTTCACGGGCGCTATTACCGGACCCTTCATGGGTCTGACGTAGACACATTAGCGTCCGTAGCCTGGCTACGTTTTGGTGACCTCTTCGGGGAAACCGAAGGTTTTGTCTGTGCGATTATGGACGAAGTTATGATGACGAATAACTATCGGAAATATATTGTGAAGGATGGTACGGTAGACATATGTCGGGCATGTCACAAACCGGGAGAATCCATTCGTCACATTATCTCCGGTTGTTCTCGTCTGGCTAACGGAGAATACTTGCATAGACACAACCTCGTAGCCAGGATTATTCACCAGCAACTTGCTCTTAAATACGATCTTGTGGAATCAGAAGTACCATACTATAGGTATGTGCCCGACCCAGTTCTCGATAATGGCAATATTACACTGTATTGGGATCGGTCTATCATCACTGACAGGACTATTGTTGCCAATAAGCCTGACATAGTGGTGATAGACCGATTAGAGCGTCACACAATGATTGTTGATATAGCAGTCCCCCATGACGAGAACCTCGTGAAAGCTGATATAGATAAAAAAAATAAGTATCTTGACCTGGCGCGCGAGGTTGTCGACATGTGGGATGTGGAGACAGCAATCATTGTGCGGATAGTCGTCACAGCCAATGGCATAATAGCCAAGAGCCTTGACAAACATCTAAGGAGGCTCTCGTTGGGCAGCTGGATTAAGGGCTTGATCCAGAAAGCAGTACTCCTGGAAACGGCGCGTATTGTGAGCAGGTTCCTCTCTATGGAGCCCTGACCACCGGTAGCTTGGACCCTGTTCCCGATACCGGTGGGCTACTATTTTTTATATTTTTAAATGTTTTTATTTTTTATATTAATATTTAAAAATGTAATTGATATGTACATAGATTAAATAAATAAAATAATAATAATAATATAATATAATAATATTCCACAACTTTTTTTTTTTTATATGTATTTCTTCACCGATTTGAGAGTAGCGGTGATGACGAAAGATACACGGTATTCTGCTGGTTCAAACCTATGTCCTGAAACTAAAGTCATGCCTTTGGACAATCACTGCTATATCAATAATCTATTGGATTTAGACAATCTTTTTTTTTTCCCACAACTTTCACACAACGCCATTTAGTCCCAAACTAAGCAGAGATTGTGCTATGAGTACTAGACAACTGATAAACATACATATACAACGTGTAACGGAAACCCCATATCTATCCAAAAGCGCTGAAGATAACATCTGGTATGGAGTCTCTATTCACAGTTTCAGCTATAAGTGACTCAGAGAATTGATACCAAATTATTGGTTTCATATGTTTTTTGAATACCAATCATAACAAACGTGTCACAGCACTACGAGGGTCAATAACTTTCCACGTGACTTGCCAATAACATGATAATTCAATGTATTGAAATTTCTTATAAGTTCCACACATATAGGTAGACATAGGATTTTATAATCCTTTCCATATCGTTTGTTATCATCCGAAGAAGCCGTGCACTTGATATGTATATACCCTTTAAATTACACGTTGTATATTTCTAAATACATACATATTATAGATAAATTACACCCAGACAAAGAAAAAATGATCGTGCTCATCACACAAACATTTGTCCTGGGTGGGAATCGAACCCACGACCTTGCGCATAGCAGTCAGGGCCACTGACCTCTAGACCAACAGGCCTGTCAAAACTGTGATTAGAGAGTATTGTGCTTTGAGATAAAGCCGTGAATATTATGTTTAAGCGGGTTAATTAATTAAATTTAGGTCTAGTTTATGAAAGATTTACTTAGGAATGAGCGCTTTATTTATGACACAAAACATCAGCTTTTTACCATCCGCGTCATCCCCAAATTCAATCCCCTATATTTCCGAACTAAAGGAGATTTAGGTTGGGTACACTGCTCTAAATCGCAATTTATAATGTATTCGTACCCTACCGACCTGCAAGGCTACACGTCGTTAAGGTACCACCTCCCCAAGGAATGCTTGTTAGCTTTTAATTTATATTAAGTGACCCTCTGAATAGCTCCGAAATGCGTTTTCCTTACACAATTTTTAAATCTACGACATTTTTAACCTATTTTCTTGATTCCGGGAGATTTCGCTTAATATGTTTTGGTAATGAAAAATAAATACCATCCGATTCTCGTGCTCTAAGAGGAATGGGGAAAACGGGGAGGAATGACGATTACGAACGTATTTATTTTCGATTTCGAGGGGAAATGTCAAGTGCTGGGGCAGACTGATAACGGTTTTAAATTAAGAATCTAAGTATGAGACCAGTAATGTATTTAAATAATTTAAGAGTAAAATAAGAACTCCAAAGCTATCTCAGTTTAAACAGAATGTAGGTATCAAAGGAAAGAACTTTTCTATGTGATGCTTATATTGCTTTTAAGGAGAAACTGGAGTCAAAAATCAATTGCGAGGTTGATAAATCTTAACTTTAAATTTCAGGTCACCTTAAAGTTTGACGTAATTTTGAATACTTTCGATGTTCTTTTCAACAATAGGTGACAATTTTGATAGCTTTTTCAGTCATCTTATATGAAACTCAGTCATATATTTATGTAAAGTGCGGCGCAGTGCATGAAATAGTGTAACACGGTCTGTTTATTTAATACCAAGTGTATTGCGCTTGGATGCATCGTTTCATGTTTGAATATGTCTCAATTCATTTCAGACATATTTTATGTGTACACGTGGATAGGATACCTACGTCATGTAGCAAGATTGGAATGTAGGAAGAAAGTCTTTGCATCTGAATGCTAACTTTCGTCAAATTCTAGTACTACTACTCTTATCTCAGCAAGAAGCAATGTCTGACTTGTCAGAATTTTGAGGTAATTAGTAGTGTTTTTGGTTTTTGACGATTGCCATGCATAAATATGCATGGCGATCGTCAAAAAAAAAGAAAAAAAAAAGTAAAAGTAAGTAAGTAAGTAAGTAAGTAGAAAAAGTTTAGACATCGCTGTGCAAATGCACAGCGATGTCTAAACTGAATTCTCTCAAAATTTGTAAATGTCAGTTATTCTTCCAATCAAAATCACACCTTGTAACGGTATTTTAAAATAAATATTTTATTTTATTTTATATTTTTATATTTTAATCATAATATTTTAATTAGGATTTTTGTCTATCTGATCAGTTAGTAAAGTGCGTTTGATCACAGAGCATTCGAATATAAGAATACCTAAAAATTCCAAATGTTAACCTGATATTATAATGTTAATGCTTGATAAAAAATTGAGAATTGTTAAAATACAATCAGTACTTTAATTTTGTTTATAGTGCAAAAATTACATCAAGCATGTAGGAATATACCATAAGCGAACAATAGTTAATTTCAAAAATAATAGAGGCATTTAAAACATAATTTTAAACATAATTATTAATGCACATAATGTTCAGAATCTCATATACACGTATGTAGATACCAAATTGTTTGTTTAATTTTATCTACATGTTTTTAAGCTGCAAGTCTTTTGTGTAGCTATTTTTCCATTTTATGAATAGAAAAGTATACTGTATAGCTAACTTATCAACATAAAACCCCTTGGAAGAAAACTCCAAGAAAAATATTCAAGGAACATGCATTTTTCATCTTCAGTACAACTTCACTATTCTTAGAACACATTGCGAAAGGATGTCTTACTTACATAATGGAACTTTCGTGATATATTGCACTTAAAGAGGGTAGGCAGAATTGTAAGAGCACTACAATAAAGAACTGTAACACTTGTAACTGCAGTCTTCTTCGTTCTTTGAAGTCTTTTAGTAAAATTGATGGCGTTTAAATTTTTTATATATTTGCAGTTGCTAGGCACGTTTGATCTCAATCTCGATGGAAAGCAATGATATGATTTTGGGAGTTTGTTTTACTTAGACGAAACCTTTTCATTCTTGTCTAAAGACCCACATATTGCCATCATCATTTATTTATTTATTTAAACTTTATGTACAATAGTGTTACATGGGCGAACTTAATACAGCAATGCATTATCTACCAGTCAACGTTTGGGTTAAAAAAACACACTGTGGTAGGTTTACAAGAAAATGGAATAAAATAATATACATAATACTTCAATTCATCATCATTGTCAGCTTCGTTCCATCCACTGCTGAATATAGGGCTCTTGCTTTTTGTACCATATTTCTCTGTGCTGCTTGTATCTAAACCAGGTTTTACCCGCGATCTTTTGAATATCGTTCACCAATTTGGCCGTTGGTATGCCTAATCTATCCTAGATTGTAGTAATCAGAAAACCCCGGACGGCAACCGTTCAAAGGATTTCACACCTTAGCTGACCGCACAATACCTTTTCAGAATATATAATATGTTTCGGTGCAGCGGCATGTAGTCGTACGTCTTGTAGTCCGGTGATGGAACGGCGAGCTGGAATCAAAATCTCATCCAATTTCAGTCCACGCTCCCCGAAGTGTCTCTTACCGATCCAAACAGCTAGGCTGGCTACTTGTCATCAAAGCTTTGACTAGACCAAAGCAATATTTTTGATATGCTTATTGGCTCATTTCGCAATCGTCTCAAGCGCATCAAGCTTATATCTGGTAGATCCAGACGAGAGATGAAAGCTATAGTCTACACATGATTGATTTCTCGCTTGATAAAGTCAGAGCAGCTGTTCAGAACATGCATCATTCGCTTATAACACAATCCTAAAACAATTGACAGCACGGTTGGCGCAGCGGTTGAGCGATCGGCTGCTGCGCTGGGTTCCGCGGATTCGAATCCCGCTCAAGAAAAAAACTTATGTATGGCAAACAAATAATTGCTCCGGGTTTGAATGTTTTTAAAAACGCACCCACAGATCCACTCAGGCAAGCATTTATTATTAAAAAAAATGCATAAGGTGCTTTAAAAGTACGTGGTCGTATTTAAGGCTGATTTTCTCAATCTAATGTACAGAAAAGATATATTTGCAAAAAAGACTCAACTGGAAGAACTGCAGTCATATACACGGTAAAGTGACTGCAAATTCTTTCATGGAAACAAGCACGATAATATATAGTATATGCCGCCACAAACACTTCACTAAAATTCAATGTTTCCGCTACACCGCCAAAAATAAAAGAGGGTAGGAAATTGAGGGCAATCACGGTAGCATACAATTTTCTATACACTGCTAACTATATGCATATATGATCATTTTGGTAGCGTAAACGTCGGACAATACAAAATATGTAAATTTATAACAAACTAGCTTGTGCCAGCGGCTTCGCCCGCGTGGGAAGTTTTTCCCGTGTAAATCCCGATCCCGTGGGAATTTCGCAAAATCCTTTCTTAGCGGATGCCTACGTCATAACATCTACCTGCATACCAAAGAACAATGGCAGCCACCCATACATTAATTTTGTTGAGATAAAATTTTTGCGTCTTTAACTGAAAAATATCTTGTTTAACTCGGCGTCAACTTCTGAATTAATTTGTGCAAGAATTTTTGTTCGAGAAGTCCGAGAATAATAGAAATTCAGTCATGAACTTTTGTAAGTTATGTCCATGTCAAGTGAAAATTAAAGAAAACGGAAAACAATCGAGAGCAACACAAGGCACAATGTGCAAGCGTCTGTGCATAGCGTCTGTGACATGAACATTTTTTTTTAAAGTAGATTAGTTCCTGACGAAATAGGCTAAGATCTTAGACCATGCTGCCTAGTAATCAGTTAACCATAGATTATACATATAAATATTTTTCTTGAGGGTAATGTGACATGAACAATCAACAGTTGTCAAACCAAGTTATATTTTTTTTGACTCGGGATAATAGTCTTTTTTCCAGTCATTAATTGAAAGTAATTCATTTATTTTTACACTACAATATGTTTACCTCCATACAAAGAACACTTCCACTTATAAATAAATATTATTGTTAATTCATTTACTCCTTTTTGTTACAATAATATTGCACTTACTGTCACTTGTCAGAATAAATACAAAATGGCATCACTAATTGTCAATGAAAAAACCAAATAACTTTTCATTTAAAATATTTTTATTATCCGGACTTAACTAAGTAATGTAATACTTTGAAAAACCGTAGAAAAATAATAGAACTGCCTTCGTATATAAGTCACTTTTAGACGCTCAAATTAAAGTCAGCTAAGCTTTCGCCATTGTTCTTTCAGCCCGATCCGTCCAGTGGTTTGGGCTGTGCGTTGATAGATCACTATGTCAGTCAGTCAGTCAGTCACCTTTGAGTTATATATATATTTAGATTGCCCATTCTATACCTATGTATATTTTACAGAAATACGTTTGTAGTTACAATGTAGAGTAGTGTTATATATCCGACATAAAGTAAGGTATAAAGTAGATTCACAGGTCAAAGGATATTTATTTCGCAAATGTTAAATGTTCGGGCGTCTTCAACGATGTCGTCTGATAGTGTGCCCATGAGACTAGCGGCATTGCCACGTTTTATTGCAATGCTTAGCTTTTGCCAAAGTAAAAGCCAGCTCTTGGGACTCGGGAAGGGACATGGAACACACTTCTAAAAGGCTGGATTGTAACTATCCTTTTAGAAATTTCTTCAAAAATTCTGTGAGCATGAGGTCAAAGTCCGGTTCAGTCTAAGAGTTTCGACCCGAAACTAAAAAAATATTACAGTTTTTTTAACTAATGACGCTAATACATATATGGACTCCGCTTGAGGTTTTCCGCAGCATAACATCATGAACAGGAAAGGTCAAAACGCGAGTGTAAAGACACAAATTACATCCCACATTATAGTCATACCTATCTTTCAAGGAAACTAAGACATGCCTTCAGATCATATGCCTTCGTCACGTACCAAGCCATTGGGTTCGAACGCCTGGAACGCCGACGGTGACAAAAGCTTAACGAGTTGAAATTTAGATAAATAGTTCTTAGGGCAGTGGTCCCTAAGAGATCTCAAATAAATTCTAAATGTATGTAAAAATACGCCTGTTTATGTGACATACATTGATGCTAATAAATAAATCAAAACCAAGATTTCTTTCCATTGACCTACAGTAATAAAATTTGGCATCAATCATCAATTGAATCAAAGTCTGACAACACACGCAAAGAAAAATGTCGAAAATACGAATATTTGCTAGCAATTACATACCTAATGCAGTCGAAGTGTTAAGAGTATTTTATCAACTAAAAAGTATAAGTTTTTCATCAAACCTTTATTTTTTATGCTTTCATTGTAATTAAATAAAATAATAAAATAAACAGTCTATTAGAAAAATCGAATAAAGAATGTTTATTCCGAGGCCGGCCCCTGGATGGGTGACCATATTAACATATCGTGCTTCGGTAAGCACGTCAAGTCGTTGGTTTCGGCTACCATTTGTAGATCTTTGAAAGTCGTTACTGTACGTCGATTCGGTAAAATTCGAACAACAACTCGCATCTCACATAGCTATTCACTGTCACTTCGCTTATGGTTCAAAGTGACCTTGATTTTGTATTCTGTAAACAGCGTCGAAGTGACGGAGGAATTACCTTACCGAATGCCACTTCCCACGTCATCTCATGCTTTATCTGTTAAAATGTTTAGTTCAACTCGCTGACACGCTCGCAAGGGTAGCGCTAGTGTAAATTCGAATTACCAACCGAGTTTTTAGAATGCCAATCAATAAACTCACAGCGGATTCAGATTCGAAGTTTAGAATGAGGTCTTACAGAATAACACAGCTGGTAGTAAGAAGCCAGTAAATCTGACACTAGCCTTGCCAAGAGGTTTCGTGTTACTCAGCTTCTGGGTTGTGGAGGTCAGGTAGGCAATTATTATTATTTATTTATAAACATTAATTACAAACAACTATAAACTAAGCCCCACAAAACTGTAGTAGTGGTTGCCTGTGGGGTCGATGAGTCTCTATAATCCATACTAATATTATAAATGCGAAAGTAACTCTGTCTGTTTGTATGTTACCTTATCACGCCTAAACCGCTAAACCGATTTAGATGAAATTTGGCATGGGAACAGTTTAGAACACTGGGAAGGACATATCATAGTTTTTATCCCGGAATACCAATTACGCGGGAAAAACCTCCCACGCGAATAAAGTCGGGGGCAAAATCTAGTACCTATACTATATACATTTAAAACTTAAAAATTATTTATTTATTGGTAAACTTATTTTTAAAACTTACTTTACTTTACTTTAGCACTTTAGCACATTTCTAAGTAATACGTTTTTTTAAACTTATTTTTAAATTTGTTTTTGTTCTTTTCACTCCTTATGTCCACTGGCAGACTATTTAAAAGATATGGTATTCGTCTTTTAAATAGTCTAGTAATCGCTTCATGTAAGTACTGGTACTCAGCTACATTCGGTTACATTGGAATTTCACTCTAATGTAGTAGAACGCTAAAGAGATAATAATGGAAGTTCGGTGCTTTGAGTTCATAGTTGTGAACGCACATAATAATTATGTACGTACGTACTATTAACCATTAAGGGTAAAGTTAATCTTTTTCGCCATAGTTACCACATTATAATTAACCGAGTTTCTCATAACACAAATAGGATCTAAATTTTCAGTTATGGTTTCGGGACTGGAAACTACAGAACTCATCACTATGTGTAGTCCTCCCATCTCGCTGATTACATTATGACAACAATTTATACATAGTATGTATATACAACGTGTAATTTAAAGGGTATATACATACCAAGTGCACGGCTTCTTTGGATGATAACAAACAATATGGCAAGGGTTTTGTAATCCTATGTCACCACGTGCGGAACTTATTAGAAATTTCAATACATTGATGCCAGGGACCGAAATTTTCAAATTAAGCAGAACAAACAGAATTATCATGTTATTGGCAAGTGACGTGAAAGTTATTGACCCTTGTAGTGCTGTGACACGTTTGTTATGATTGGTATTCAAGAAACATATGAAACCGATAATTTGGTGTCAATTCTTAGAGTCACTTATTTATAGCTGAAACTGTGCATAGAGACTCCATACCAGATGTTATCTTCAGACCTTTTGGATAGATATGGGGTTTCAGTTACACGTTGTATATATTTTCTGATGATAGGTTTGCGTTTATCCACCCTGATTGACTTAAATTTGATCTTAATGGTGTACTAGTTTAATTTATCATTGCAATCTAGTAATGATTGACGGTTGTTTGTTTGTCTGTCTATAAACTATAGCATAATTATGATTGTCGCTATATGCATTAGAAGCTTGTTTCCTGTTTTTAACTGCGACAAATAGGGTCGGGACTGCACTATAAAACATATAAGAATACAGTGACATCCGCTCACGATCTTTGATCCGATCCATCGTATATTATAGTCACGCTATCAACTTATTGGTAGCTACCTGATTTACCTAAAGATTGTTTGATATAAAGTTTGGTTAGTTGAATCATCATGTTTATAATTTGTATCGCATGTTTTATGGCTCAGCTTTTTATTTTATTATAAAACTTATTTCACACGATTATAAAAAAATAAACATGACTAAGATTAGGATGGACGGTGATCTCCAAACTAGGCACTTGGAGGTCAAAATTATTACATGTTTGTAGTTACTCGATTGTAAAAATATTTTCTTGTGAGAGTGTCTGAAAACTCAATGAGTAATTCTTAATAGTACTCCATATTATGTCTATATAATCACCTTAGTATTTGTTGTAAAAAAACGAAGTAACAGCTTCAATATAAAACGCACGTTGCAACTCTCAAAAACCTCACTGCTACAACACAAAAAAAAAAAACAAAACAGCGTATAAATCCAAACACGAAAATAACAATATCTATGGCACTTTAAAACAACTGACACAGCGTTCATTTATTCGAAATCGAAAATCAAACGTATCGCGCGAAACAGTTCGTGCTAAGTCGCACTCGGGTCGTACGTACACTGAGTCGCGATTACCGATTGCAGACCCAGTGACGCGAACGCTCGCTTATCGATGATGCAATTTTATGATGTAGTTAAAATTGCATGAAGTATAATTTTAAATATTTTTTAATAAGCTCGTTTTCGATTAGATTTCGTGGCGGTGATTATGTGAGACACACGCGTTAGCGTAACGTCATTGTTTGCGGAGGAGTTCGTCATTTAATTGCATTCTTCGTGTTGGGGAGATTGATAAGTAATTATGAATTAAGAATACTCTCTTACTGCTATTTACTCTGGCTGCCATCCGCGTAAGCAACTAGTTGGAAAGTGTTTTTCTTTGTCGGTATTTTTTTAAATACCTTACATATTTTGTGGAACTGTTTGTTTTTTAGGGTTCCGTAGCCGCATGGCAAAAAACGGAACCCTTATAGTTTCGATATGTCTGTCCGTCTGTCTGTCTGTCCGTCTGTCCGTATGTCACAGCCATTTTATTCCGAAACTATTAAGACTATACATGTGAAACTTAGTGGGTAGATGTATTCTGTAAACCGCTTTCCGATTATAAGAAAAAAAATAAAAAATATTTAAAATTAAGGGGGGTCCCCATACATGGAACTAAAACTGAAAATATTTTTTTTCATGAAACCTATGCGTGTGTGGTATCTATAGACAGGTCTTTAAAAATGATATAGGGGTTTTTGAAACCACTTTTTCATGAAATCAATCGCTTAAAAGATATAAGCTTCCAAAGTGGTAAAATGTGTGTCCCCCCCCTCTAACTTCTATAATAATGGACTGAAAAATCAAAAAAAATATATATCTGTAGATCTTAATGTAAACTTTCAACCAAAATTGGTTTGAACGAAATCGGGTCAGCAGTTTTTGAGATACAGCATATTTTCTAAAACCGCAAATATAACTTTGTAATTCATAGAAACACTATGAAAAACAAAGTTATTTAGCGTAGTTGTAAAAATGTAAATAAGCTAGTTTTTAGAAATTTTTAAGGTGTTTTTTTATTCGTCAAATAAATATACATATTATATTATGTTATTATAGTTACTACGGAACCCTTCATGGGCGAATCTGACTCGCACTTGCCCAATTTTTTATTGTATTTAAGATACAGAATAAAACCACGCTGCCCTCTATCCTAGACTCCATATCATCTGCTTGGCCTTTCCCAAATATGCTTTTTGTTTAACCGGATAAAGCTGAATACTAGTGTTTTACATAGAGCGTTGCCTATCCGATCTCCACAACTTAGCAGCTGGGAAATAATATGATACTGCCTATCAAGAATGGCGTCAGATTTTCTGGTTTCTGACTACCCGTAAAGTCTGTCAAAGATGTACAAATGACAGCCGGGACCAAAGCCTTAAGGCACGTTAACATGCTTTACGAGACACGGAGGAATCTCAATACGATGGTCATTCATCCATGTCCCGACCTCGGAAAGCATTGCTTAACCTTTAATATCAAACCGTGTGAAAGTTATTATGTAGCCAAGAGAGCTAGCACCCAACCGACTACAACACCTGTGCAAGAAGTAGTTTTAATGACAACAGGTATGTAGACGTACATCTTTTTCGTCAAAAAAAGTTGGCAACGCTAGCCGCATTACCCAGTGTCATAATCCTGTGCTCGCCCATGCCATAAAGGTATACAGTATGTTAACTAACAGAGGGCGTTCCCGTTAACCCGCAATAGTTTAGCATCCATACATGCTAAAAAAATATTACCATTCAAAAACAAAATGTTTTAATATTTTTAATATTAAAAATATTCACTAAAAATGTTAAATTGATACGTAAAAGAAACACTCTGCACACGCGTACGCATTCATAAATAAATTGCGACGTTGCCGTCCTTCAAGTACGCGTGTACGGAGTGTTTCTTTTACGTATCAATTTAACATTTTTAGTGAATATTTTGATATTAAAAAAAAAAATAAAAACATTTTGTTTTCGAATGGTAATATCTTTTTAGCATGCATGGATGCTATACTATTGCGGATTGACGGGAACGCCCTCTGTTAGTTAACATACTGTATAATTAACTTTTAACATTTTTGGTGCTGAAAATAAAAATCATAATAAATAAGTTTTAGTCTACAAAAAGTTGTCACACACAAAAAATGTTAACAAAAAAATCTATTCTTTAACATCATCAAAATATTCTTATTTTATATAGAAAATGAAATTAATATATTTAATTAATCTGGCTTCCTCAAATAAATCGATTTTGTTCAGCAAACGTCAAAAGCTACCGCGTCTATGACCTGTCCAAATTCGTGTATATATTAATATTTATTTACAATTTCATTCGATTGATATAATACTGCATATAATTATTATGCATGTTTTAAATAATTATGTTAATTTTTATCAAAATACTAGCTTCCGCCCGCGACTTCGTCCCCGTGGAAAAAAAAATCCCCCGATTTTGAAACATTCTTCATTACTGCTCCGCTCCTATTGGTGTTAGCGTGATGATATATAGCGTATAGCCTTCCTCGATAAATGGGCTATCTAACACTGAAAGAATTTTTCAAATCAGAACGGTAGTTCCTGAGATTAGCGCGTTCAAGCAAACAAACAAACAAACTCTTCAGCTTTATAATATTAGTATAGATTGGTTTTTAGTTAGTCACTGAGAGAATATTAAGTTTTAAATAAGTTGATATTCTTAATACACTCAGTGAATGATTCATGGGTACGTTACAAATTATGTCTACATTTTTTTTGACGTAAATTAGATCCAGATATTACTTGTATTGGAAAAAGAAAACCTTTCTTATAGCCTTGTACCTATTTTAAATAATACGGAAAGAAAAACAAAAATACAAATAAACACTTTCTTAAATTTTCTTATTTTATTTTGGAAAAACCACCTCCAAATCACAAAAACGTAAATACTATGTACATAATAATTAGTTTTATTCATTTTCGACCACATTAGCGATGAGTTATCACTCAAGTTCAAGATTAATTAGGTACCAACCCATCAAGATGTTATAAATCAAAAGTCAACTCGCATGGAGATAAAATTAATTTGTGGTATCAGTTCTATAAATAATTATGTAGTTGAAGGATAGAGTTCTTTGACTCTTTGTTTGCAAAATAATGTTTTATTATACTACACCTGCTTGGAAAGTACCTTGATACTTTATCAAATTTACGGTAGAAAGTACGTCATTGCATATCGAACAAATATGCGGGGAGAAAACGCATCTGAGCGGGAGAGAAAAGTGTATGAAAATCCATTTCTTACGTGGTTTTTCTTTTTTAATTTTGGGTAAGACTATGCGCCGGTAACCTAAATATCAAAAGCCAAAAAGTTTTTACAGTGAGTTTTTAACTCCAAGTTCGCAAAATGACACTGGCCACTAGCTGTGTGTTGGATGGTGTCCATGGTGTATTACATACTCTTTGATGGTGTCGGGCTGGCAGTGCGACCCTGCGGCGGCAGGATAAACAATTTGAAAAAAGAACATGTGAAAATTGCAGACGCCATTGGCGCCATTTGTGAAAACAGTGTTACATTAAGCTTCACTAACTGCAACAATTTCAATATAAATTTCAATTAGTAAAGATTTACTGACATACGCTATGCGTAAAAGTTCCTATAAAAATAAAGAATAAAAAAAAAAAGATTTACTTTTTTATTTTCCTCGTAGGTGTAGTATAAAGCACTATGTATCACTCGAGAGTAAGTGCGATTCCCGATCTCGGGTGTTTTCTCCTCTCGGTGAACAATGTACTATTATTCAATCGTTAAATTGCAATGTTTTATTATTCAATCGTTAAATTGGGTTCGACTCATCATCTGCTTAGCCTTTTTCCAACTAAGTTAGGGTTGGCTTCTAATCTAAATTGATGTAGCTGAGTGTTAGTGTTTTACAAGTAGCGACTTCCTTTAGAACCCCCACAATAGCTGCGGAGCACATATATATTATATATATTTATAGCGGTAACACTAACTTCCACCCTCAATTTTGGTCCGTTTATCGACGCTAAGACTCAATTAGCATCAAAAAAGTTGGGAATTTTGGCAAAGGTGAGACGGTACTTCACACCGGAACAGCTGCTCAATCTGTATCAAGCCCAGGTTCGGTCGTGTATGGAGTACTGCTCTCATCTTTGGGATGGATCTGCCAAATACCAACTGGACGTGCTTGAGTCCATTGAGAAACGGGCCAAGAGACTCATTGGCAACGATGCACTGGTCGAGTCAAAGCTCCAGAGCCTTGAACATCGACGACTAGTATACTTAGAACAATAGACTTGTAAGTCGATCGGTTTTCTATCGGTTACATTTCGGAGAGTGTGCGATGGAATTACACAATCTAATTCCGCCAAGTCCGTTCCATCATCGGACTACAAGACAAACGGCGACGCGCCATCATTACATGGACATGCCACCTATACGCACTAAACATTTTGGGAATACTTTCATTGTGCGTACGGCTAAGGAGTGGAATTCCCTGCCGGAGTCTGTGTTTCCCGATAGCTATAACCTAGAAGTCCTTAAGTCAAAAGTGAATAGGTTATTTTTAGGTACGCGTGCTCCATATTCGACCACATCATCGCTTACCATCAGGTGAGATGGTGGTCAAACGCGAACCTATTATCAATTAAAAAAAAAACCACCCTGTACCTGGGTAACACGATACAGCTTATCTAGAACAGTGTCAGATTTACTGGCTTCTTACTACCCGTAAGGACTGTCAAAGGTGTTCATATGACAGCCAGGACCAACACATTTAACACAATAACATGCTTTCCGAGTGCTGCGACGCTTAAGCCGACCCTTAGTGTGTGTAAGTTTTATATAAGCCCTGATTGAGCCTTTAATTATAATTAACTAATGCAGCTACAGGCAAGTCTGGACAAGCAGCTGAGACCTGCTACCTCTGAGTTTGACCTGCGCCCTCTGGTGGAGAAATATATTTGTATACAGCTATACGCTCCTGAATCATAGGCATGTTCAAATTGAAATGTTTCAATTTCTATACAACGTGTAACAGAATAAACGCAATTCCTGAAAGTAGTTAGTTCCGAATCGACTTCGGAATCGATTTCCGTCATAAAAAATAGGTGTTAAATTTTGACGGAAAAATCTTTCATGTAACTTAACAGTATTATGCAAAATTAATACAATCCTTAATTCAAGGAAATGCGCTCGTGTGCGTGTCGGCCGCTAATATTGCATGAGTGTATGCTCCTGCGTAACGATATTGTATGACGCACATACGTTTTGCGTTTAGTAAGGATAACTATTTTATAAAAAATGACTAGGTTTGGTTTCAATTTATTTAGTTACGGATGTTGTTTTAGACTTATAATTTAATATTCTAATTGGGGTGTCTGAGGTATTGCGCTTAATCTGTTACACCTTGTATATGTATGTGCTAAAGATTCTTCCCACGGCTCCACTAACATGAAAATTGTTTTTGATTATCACACTAATTTCCCGTTTATTTTTTTTTCGGTTGGAAAATGACCATCTAATGGAGTTTCAGACTTCTATTCACTAAAATTTGACTATGTTCCTTTAGTTGCTCTTATGTTCCGGGCCCATTCTTACAAAATTCTGGAAATGTTCATGATTCTGTTCTCGGGATACGTGAAATTTTATCGCTCTCTTTAATTTTTGACCTTGATTTTTTTTGACAAAAAAGAAGTTTTTGGAAACAATAGTGCAGTTTTAACTATATTTTCTACGCAATATAACCTTTTTACTCTATATAAGAAAGAATCTTCCGCGTGCCTTAGCAAAAATATGAAAAAATCTATTTCGGTATATGAGCCATTGTCGTGTTTTGCGCTTGTGTTGCTTATTCATGTATTAGATATCTCCAATTAGGAGTATCACCCCTATTTGCAATTAAAAATAGGTACCTTATTTTGGTAGTCAATAATATATTTAGTCCAAAAACAATTGAATGAGAATTGCTTCATACCAGTATATGACAGGATTACGTTAGGCTAGTTAATTTTCAGATCATGTCAATCCGCTGCTCAGTAAGTTCTAGTACTCAGTTACGCCAACCATCAAGATAGTAGGGATGGCCTACATAACGATATCGAATATTACTCACCGATAAAATAGAATAGACATCTTTCCATTAAGATTACGTTCACCACGTGCGAAATCGATATCACACATATCTCGATATCACACATATCGCGATGTCAACGACCGAACAACAAATTTATTCAATTTATAGACAATCTTATCTTAGTAATAATGTCATGTTTACTTTTGATAAATAATAATCAAACTAAGTGGGTGATTGACCCGTTGTCGGACCAGTTTGTCATGAACCCTTCAATTGATACTTTAATTGAAAAAGTAGAAGATTTTTGCGAATGAAACACGAAGTAAATTGTATAGCTTTTTTTAAATCGACTTCTCAAAAAAGCGAAGGCAATAGATTTGTCGCGTATGTCTTTTTTTTATGTATGATCACCGATTACACGAAGACGGCTGAACCGATATGGTTTTTTTTTTGTTTGTATTGTAATGATAATTTTTTTTAGTAGAAACATTATTTTTTCTACTAAAAAATCTTATCAGAAGTGTATTTATGAAGAAATAGGTCTCAGTATTTATTGGTTCAGTGATAATATTAATAATAACAAACTGCGAACATCTGGTTTTTAGGTTAAAAAGGTCAGACTTCTAACTATTAGCGATATGAAAGATCAGAGACTTGCCATTTTGTGAATGATACGAGTTAATGAAGGCTAGACATGTTGATGATATTGTAATTGCTGTAAACTGTGGTTTAGATAATTTGGCCAAAAATTGGGAGTAATAAAAATGCAAGCCATTTCTTAACTACGTTGAGTTCGGCTTCCAGTTTTACTAGATATTGTAAAACACGAATATGTTTGAATATACAGATTGCTTATCACTGTCCCAAGACCCAGTAACTGGGTAACGATACGTTTTGGTGAAACTTGTTTTCGGATTTTTGACTTTTTACCTATTTGTAACGACTTTCATACCGTATCTTCGAATATACGGGCATGACCGACGGATTAATGCATCTAGTATTACCTAACATACATATATGCGAATAAGTATAGTTTAATTAGTAATGAAAACTCTATCATATATATAATCGTAAAATTGTAAAATGATATAAAAAAGTGACTTTAAAGAAAATAAAAACACTACTTAAAAGTAAAAAATAAACCGAAAAAATTATATGATGCAATGAACAAAACTTCACAAAATTCTGTTTCATTGGATGTCTAATTTCGTTTATAATATGGGGTAGGTGCCTATACATCTGGTTAAAGTCAGTGCTGCAATACGCGGCTAGCACAGGTGATGTGACGTAGACAAATTAACCTTAAGTAGCCTACCAAATCTATTTATTTGGCTTGGCAGAGACTTCACCTTTTTTGAAGTCGGTTAAAAATGCAAATACATAAAAACATCGAAACTCTCTTTAACACCATGTCACATCACTATTGCGGAACATTTGTCGACGTTATGCTCGTGTACAATAGAATATATTTTAATATTCATAATGCATTTTATATCGATAACATGCATATTAGTGTAGTGTAGAATACTGTTATTACATGATAGCGCTGGTAGTTAAGTGATTAACTTGAAGATAACTTTATGGACGTTGTTTTCAGTTTCAAAATTACATGTTTAGACTGAAACCATAGCTACTAGGATCACATTGTACATGATTACAGAGTTTGGGACTTCGAGCTAATGTGAAAAAACCAGGACACTAATTTTGTCAGGGCTCTACAATAGAACATCCCTAACCAATCATTGAGTTTTTAAAAGTATATTATGACACAGCATACTAATGTTGCAATTTTTATTATCAGTGACAATATTTAAAGAAAATTGTATTTTAATACAAAAGGAGTATGTACGGATTGCAGGAGCCTTCATGCCCAATAAGGCGCGAATGTACATTCAATGCTATCTTTTCACCACTCTTGGTTTCAAAATGACAGAAAGATAAGAGTAGAATATAATATAGTATAATCATAGAGTACTAGAATCAACAGAAGTGACCACCAGAATAACGCCGAATCATTGAATTTCGACGATTCTTTGAAACTATTCCATTGTCTTGGATCCCGCTACAAAAGTAGCAGAGGAATAGAAATAACATAATTTCCACTTTCCGCCTTATCTAGCAGGAGACAGAAGATCTAGTAATACGAGTACATTCAATTTCCAGTTTGCATTCACCGTACCAAGTCCTCAGAAACCATCTCACACGATACACGTTCTAAAATTCTTTCAAACTGTCACATTTCATAATGCACCTCGAAAGTAGAACATCGACACATTGGTATTATATCGATACACTTACCCAACAATCGGTATACATCGGCATCGAATACTCGTTTCTTTCACAACTACATTTCCACATAGTTTAGTAATATTTCTAACGTTGCACGTCCGATGTTTACCCCAGGAGTGCACCAAATGTATTCTTAATGACGTTCGATGCATAGCATAAAACTCCTCGCGAGTTTCCCAGGTATACGATACGGAAGAGTAATCCGTTTTTAAATTTCTTCTACTTCTTCGAATTTGAAATTGGAATCAGTGAACAGTTTTATGTTTTTAAAGTTGAACGTAAATATTCTTTTTGAGAAATTTAAATAATAGATGATCAGTATGTTCTCTTCGAGCGCATTTCTTTAGAATATAAGTAGTTTTTCAAATGCATTGAATTGTGTTTGAGGTTACGCTACATAAAGTACTGGCTTAACGACCTGAATAGTGTGTATGTACTTAGTGTATATGTATATCACCGTCATTATAATTTCGAAATGCGTGCATTTGAGTACATAATCGCAGAAAGGCAGAGCTGTATTAATATTGGGAATTCGGCAAAGATGACATACATAATTTTAGCTGCATAATAATTAGTATAGTAATAAAGGTAATGAGAAAATTTGGCTCTAAATTAACAGCTACTGTTTCTGACCATTTCGGCAATTGGTGATTTGACTAATTTCAATATCTAGGTGAACTTTATTTGAGAGATATTAGTAAAGTACTTCTTAAAATATCGATGTTTGTCCATGCCTCGAAAAGCATGTTAAGCCGTTAGTCCCAGCTGTTATCTTAAACAGTCGTTACTGATAGTCAGATGCCAGAAAATCTCACACCAATATTGCTAATGGGTATAGTGTTACACAGCTACTGGAATGTGGACATCAGATAGACAGTTGCTCGTGTATAACGTTAGTACTCAGCAGTATCAGGTTATACTGGAAGCCAACCCTAGCATAGGAAAGGAATGGGAAAAGGCTAGACAGACTTCTACATGCCTAAACAAAAAACTTGAAAACATACAACATCAACCAATCCCCACGGGCCGCCTCTGGTAGATCTCCCAGTCTAGGCCATAATTCCAGTATTGGGCATTACAGACGTATACTCCTTCTCTTCCTCCTCAAATCGGTCCCTCGGTGCTGAGGATCGTAGCTACGACGGAAATGTTGCAACAGGCTCATCCATCTACTACAGTCTTCAACTTGATGGAGAGCCTGGGACATCGGCATCTGCAGTACTTCCTACCCCTGAACAGCCCATCATCTGGGACTACGTCATCGTGGTCTATGATCATCAATATTCACAGGCATAAACCTACATAGTTCTCATATGATTTGATCACTGCGGATTGTATGGACTTCAAAAGAGACGCTGACTTCTGAGTTTAGGGTAGTCAGTTAGGAAACACCAGCCTTATCTAGTTTACATTTACGAAAAAAATTACGTGTAAGTGTTATATATTACCTGATTTCAAAAGAAACATCATTGCCGGTAACAATGAGCTTTTCCAAATTGCAAAATATAACTGCTATCGACAATTAACACCGACCTCACTACTCTCGTATGAAAATAGCTGCCACGCATGGATAATAAATTCTTACGCTGCAGTGCCACCTAATGCCTTAGCTTAGAACTAAGAGAAGCGCCAAGCATTCAGGGAGACTGTTCATCAATTATTCTATGTTCACAGTACGTGAGCTGTTTTACGTTTCAGTATTAAATTGCTAGTATGCAGGAAAGTACCGTAATGAATTGGGAAGTTACCAGTTGGTTAATACATGTTAGCTTTGGAAATAATTTCATTGAAGGTACATCTTAGGAGTTGAATTCCCTGCTGGAGTCTGTTTTCTGACAGCTAGTTTTAGTAAAAGATTACTAGGAATGTAGGAACAATTGTTACTAGCAATCCTGGTAACCACTCCTATTTTTTTTCCGGATCAGCTCACTCTTCCGCGATCTCGTACTCATCTATCGCTTACCTCCTGATGGTAAGTGATAGATGAGGTCTACGATGGAACGAGCGAGCCCAAAAGATGTCAAGTTACACTAATGCAATAAACTAAGCTAAATATGCTTATGTTTGGAGTGCGTTCACGCCAACAGTGGTGAGTTCGAACCTGCATCCTCTTGATCAAAAATCCTGAGTCATTAGGCAATTGACGCTTTAAACCAAGGGGTCTTTAAGGCAAAACTGGATATGTTACTTATAGGTAAACGTGCTTCAACTTTAGCCACATTATCGTTTACCACCGGGTGAGATGGTGGCAACGCGAACCTATTATCAATAAAAAAGTTAATACTACTTTACGACTACGCAAATGGGACGACAATCCGTCCTTATCTATATAATTTTCTTACGTGCAGTGCCACCTAAATGAACAGGGCACTTGCACAGTGCACCATAGTAGTGAGGTCCATCATAACTGTAAATAGCAGGTATATTTTTCTATTTTAAGTGTTTTTAGTATACACATAATCAGTCTGTAATTCCCCGATTTTGTTTTCAGTGAGAAAATCAAATTAATGCTCTCACTAAGGGCGGAGCGGTAGGGAGTGTCAAACTTCTACCCACTAAAAATCCACCATGTTCCCTCAGTTGTCTTTATGTTTCGTTAAGCAGCACCTACTTCAATTAAGTAGATATCTATCGTTACTCTGTTAAAAAAGACCATGACTCATTCTTAATTTAACTATACACATACACAAACTTTGGCAGACACAGCACTAAAAAGAAATCTCCCAAAAACAGGTCATACTCATCTCTTACAAACTTATATTTTGAAAATAGGTTACGAACAGCATCGCATGTATAACATACCGTCATATCTGAAACAACTGATTTCCCTAAGGTTGCAGAAAATCAGACCGAACTGGTCTGTGCATATGATTACGTTCTGTATTCCCGACTAGCTTTTGACCGCGACTTCACTCGGGTTAAAAGGTTTTTTTCAATACACTTCCTCGAAAACTGGCTCTTATCGCACTACGATTAGGTTCAACATGCAATGTATTTCACACTCGTGGATTTTTTCATTTTTCACACACGAGGGTTTTTTCATTCCAGATTTTGCCACAGACAACAATAAACAACTATTCAATTCCCTATATTCGGCGGTGATTGTTTTTTTTTCACAGCAAAGAGGCGCATGTTTTTAAGGCCTTATATTTAATAAAAATTAAAATTGTGTTTATAAACAGAATATCAGAAATAAACATTATTATAATTTTGCTTTTATCAACAAATTAACATTTATTTGAGTTCTAAATTAAAAAAAATATATTTTATTTTAATATCAGGCTGTTTTGCGGCTTCATACCTTTGCTTCTCCTTTAACCCTTGAAGGGAAAACGCGGGGAAAAGTAAATTAAATCTTATTAATTTGTGTTTTTTGCGTGAGTATGTCGAATTTAAGTTTTTATGAGAACAATTTAGATGTTACGCCGCCAGATATTGTGATTGAGGCTCAAAATGCTTGCGATAGTCTGTTTCCATCTAAATCGAAGCTAAAATATATAGCAGTTTTGCATAATTTTCTTCAATAGACAACAAATAAAAATGTGTCGTCATTTTCGGAGCAAGTATTTTTCTTCGAAAGTGTATTGAAAAACGTCGTTTGGTACACGTGGACATTTGTTACTGCAGTACTCGGCTCCATAACCCACTCGCCTTGCGGCTCGGGCGTAACTCCGCCTCGTACACAATAACAAACTTTCTCCACTTGTATCAAAATGTACTATTATTAAATGAATGTACTCACTTGGTGCTAAATGTTATTTTAGTTTTAATTTATGATACACTTTGGAGAAAAATTGTATTCGGTTAAATTGTTTCTTAAAATTGATAGCCATAATCGCTTTATCTGTGTAAAATTACCGAGGTTGCGGAATTGTTCGAAAGAGTTACCGCCGCCGCGGAACACGAAGGGCAAATGACGGAACATGGATGGGTTTTAGTCAGTCAACCTCTGACAAATCCTCCCGCTTCATCCAGATCGGAAGGCAGTCATTGGAAAATTTCCCAACCTTAAAAAAAGATATGTAAAATAAAGGGATTATTCCATCTAGATATCTACTAACAATAAGAAGCTAAAAAAAAAACAGAACCACAAATACAATTTTTCCTGGAAAACTATAAATAAACATGGTTCGTTGAGTTTATAAGAGAGCTAATCCAATAACTTGGCTAACACATCGACGTGCCTGTTGCATTATTTATACAAGTCCAGACTTATTGGAAAAGACGGCTGACAGCACGGTGTGGTGTGTCGTTACAGGGTGAGGAGGTGAAATGAGGTGGCTTGTTTTATTTTACTTGTAAAATATGAGGCACAATGGATAAACATTTGTTTTTCTTTTTATTTAGTTTTTTGTATTACATTTCTCTTTTTTTGTACAAGTTATTGGTATCTCTCACCATTTGCTTTGTATTTAACGTCCTAACTGAAAGAAGCATAATTATTTTGCTGTTATAGTTTTTGAGGAATCACTGACTCCTAAGTCACAGGAACTTACACCTAGTTTAGGAGTCAGAGTATTTCCATCTGTTTGGACCTCATAGAATAAGCCTTTTGTTCAAACTTTTTTTTTGTGGTTATTTTATTATTATTGTAATGGCTTTGGTGAAAATAAAGGATTATTATTTTATTATTATTTTTTTTTTTTTTAAACGTTTGTATTATTGTAACACTCAGTATATTTTAAAAGAGGGGTGTTAAAAGTTGGACGTTTGAATAGAATAGAATATTTATTTGCGTAAAACATGGTATACAAGGGTGTTTAGCTAGGATAAAACATAGCATGCAAAATTTTATAGACAAGTTAAGCAACAACAATCGTCATCGTCATCAACATTTTTATCTATAAATTCTTTTAAACTATAAAGACTACATTCGAGTAACCACTTATGAATTTTAATTTTAAATAATTTTGTATTTAAAGCTTGTATGTTGGTATTTTATTATAAATGCACACACACATTGCCAAGCAGTTACTATTGTATTTAGACAGTGTAGGCAAATCATTTAACACTAGTTTATATGGATCTCGTCGGTTCCGAGGATTGACATCATTTGCAGTCTTAACGACGTTGTCTGTGTGTCTGTCTATGGCATCGTAACTCCCAAACGAATGGACCGATTATGTTTCGGTTTTTTTGTTAGAAAGCTGACGTGATTGAGCTGGTTTTTAGCTACAATTTATTAGGACTTAATTTTTTTTAATTTTGATTGTTTATTACAAAACAAGTAATGAAAAAATTAACCGTGAAAATGTCGCCTTGTTTTTGGTGAGGAAATCATCTAGCTATTGTGGGTGGAGCGGAAGGGAGTGTCAGTCTCCTACTGACTAAAGACCCACCCTGTTTCTTTAATTGACCTTACGTTCCAGGGCTGCGGTATCTCGTTAGAACATTCCCTCAACCCCGGCAGGCTATACCCCTATCGGGCCCTGTCAATGCTGCTGAATGCTCTTTAAGGCACGCGTGGAATACGACGCGCTGTCGACCCGGCCTGGTCGTTATGGGATGGTGAGTTACTCCTGCTCACTGTCCGCAAGCTTATGCCTACGGTGGCCGTCTTCCGAAACATGCACCTTAGAGATTTCTCCTGTATCCTTAGTGCATTTTACAAACACAGACTTTGAACAATTATTTGTAGGGCGTGCAATCATTTGTACTGGTATGGAAATCGAACCTAGGGCACGCAGCGCAGCAGCCAATCGCTCAACAACTGCGCCAACCTGTTTTTAAAATACCCAGTCTCTTGGACTTATTACCAGCCGACACTGAGGATAAAGTTTTAAATGCTATGTTTTAGTTTAGTTTAGATTAAGAAATACACCATTACATTTTTCGTACCAAGTTCGAACATAAAACACATTTAAAATACCTATTAATTTATTCTTTCTGGTACTTTACCACGATCAAAACACAGTCCTTCTCCTCTTGCAGTCGGAACGTTGCAAGTTGGTTATGTTATGTTACCAGCTTTCATGTCTGTAGTGAAAAGGTTAAGATAAATCCATTGACGTAAGAATAATCAAAATCGGCTAACGCGTTTAACATATACAACGCCACATAGGTACAAACATACATAGACTCTTAAACTACTACTCTGCAGTCGGGTAAAAAGGTTATAAAGCGAATTGCAGGCAACCTTACTTACGGCTTTGACCTCTCCCATGAGTTAGTATTCCAATAAAAAATAGCAACCCAATAGTCCAAGCATCCATCCACACATAATATCCCTTCTTCCACACTCGTGCATCTTTTCAAACAGTCGAGTCTTCATCGTTTGCACATGACTGGAGCAGCGGTCCTTCCACGACCCTTATCAACTAGATACTTCTATAAGAGAATGTACTGGACTAGAAAAATATTATGAATAAAATATTATTTAAAAATAAAACTGATATAGTTGTTAGTTTTAGCATGGTCCATAACCGGCATTGCCCTTTTCGTAATCCAAATGGTCGCTCAGTGTTCTAAATTCGACCATAATTTAAAGTATTCCATTTAGGAATACATTATTTTAAGCGACAATAGCCTAGTGGCTAAAGTGTCGGACTGTCGAGAGGTCGCGAGTTTGAACCCTATTCATCCAAATCTATTCCAGACACAAGCATATTTAGCTTAGTTAATAATAAATAATAATAACAATGTTTATTCAAATAACATGTTTACAGAAAAGTCAAGAGTGAATAGGTTACTTCTAGGCAAGCGTGCTCCATCTTCGACCACATCATCAGTTACCATCAGGTGAGATGGCGGTCAAACGCGAGACTATTATAAATAAAAAATATTAAAAAAGTACCTACATATAGTCCAGAACATAAATATATAATAATAGTTCTTAAAGGGTAAATCTAAGCGCTTGAAAACATTGGTATAATGGTGAATTATCTTAAGTTCAATAGCGGTCAAATATACTGCTTAGGTACTATAATGTAGCGACCTGCCTGATGTAGGTTTATAAATAAAAACCTGTGTTTCAGGCCATCACTAGTTGGAGGGGTCAAAAAGATTGCTAGTAATGTGAATTCTACCCACATTTGCTATTGCTTCGCCACCTATCTTATTGAAAAAAAAAAAAAAATTGTGATAAGTATATTAGCATTCTGTACTCCTTCTCAGTATAAACTTTCACTGTGCCAAATTGAATACCTTCGTCCGTGTAATTTTCGAAAAAAGGGTTATAAAATTTTGGCTTCAAGTATTAATTATATATGTATAGACATTATCTTTGTAAGAGCCCGAACGATAAACTATGAATCTCATTTTATTTTAAGAAACACGATCAAATTAAATGTCTATTTAGGATGATTTTAGATGTTTTGTGGGCCAATGACAGCTATTTAATGTACAGTGCGATCCAACTAAGAATAGGATTGAACTAGCGCCATATTGTGATTTCATAGCTGTGAAATCGAACCAGTTGGGTAGAGTGCAAACAAAACAAGAATTCAATTAAAATATTTATTTAAAAATATTAAACGAGGAAAGCAAGCCTTTATAAATCCTCTTTACTTTCAGGCGAATTGATGCCAACAATGAAAATAAGTGAGAAAAGTGTGGTTTAAAGAAAACTAATTATGACTTAAAATAATTCAATATTATATTTAAATTTGATGTTAGACTAGGTTAAAAAAAGTAAAATAAATTGTTATTAATTTTTGCAAACAAGTTTTCTTTGCAAATCGTACTTTTCAAGTGACATTTGATAAATAGAGGTCATTTTTTTATTGTTTACAAGTTACAAGGTATTTTTATAATTTACAACAATGTCCCACAAAACTGAACAGACAGTTTGACTGTGGGATCAATTTATAATCTATTTTTAACGTATGTATATAATTAATAAATATATTATATAACTAATTAACTTAAAAATACAATTACAACATTAAGGTAGGGTGCTAATTAAATAGTTTTTTTTAATTTAGATTTGAATTTTTTAATATTATTTCCTTCTCTAATGCCCTCGGGCAAACCGTTAAGTATATATGGGATCCGTTTTATTAATGTCCTGTCTCCATAAACGTTGGTTATTCTAGGCACAACATATTTACCCGAGGTCATTGCTCTAGTATTATATTTATTATTTACATTTATCAATATCGAATTATGCACTCGACTTCCATGGTTATTGGGTAAAAGAATGTACTTATGTTTTAAACTGACTGGTAATATTTTACAAAGCTCCCATTCATTGACGTTCCCATTCTTATTAGAATCGCATTGTAGTACATTTAAACGAAAATGAAAGTTTCACCTAGAGACTAAGCCTTTTTTCGGGTGGGCAATCATCAGCTACCTCCTACCGCTTTGTGTGCAAGAGAACGGACTGGCAACGGACAGTTGCCCTTATCTTCCGGGGATGCGGAATATTTCCGCAGCCCCGATGAATGCAAGAACACTGTAGAATCATAGAATCTTTTTTGATTTGTAATTACGTAGTAAGTTCTATTTTAATTGTTCTATACTGTCTCCTATCTTATACCTTTGAAAAATTGGCCAAGGGCGAGTCAGACTCGCCCATGAATGGTTTTGTAGTAACTACGCCTAATAACTTCATTTTTCATAGTATTTGTATGAATTACAAAGTTATATTTGCGGTTTTAGTAAATATGCTATATCTCAAAAACTGCAAAACCGATCTCGTTGAAAGTTTACATTAAGATCTACAGCATATACTTTTTTTACATTTTCCCTCCATTATTATAGAAGTTAGGGGGGGACAAATTTTATCACTTTGGAAGCGTATATCTTATAAACGATTAACTTTATGAAAAAGTGGTTTTAGAAACCTCAATGTAATTTTTAAAGACCTTTCTATAGATACCACACACGCATAGGTTTCATGAAAAAAACATATATTTTAATTTTCAGTTCCAAGTATGGGGAGCCCCCCTTAATTTTAAATATTTTTTCTTAATATCGGAAAGCGGTTCACAGAATACATCTACTTACCAAGTTTCATGTGTATAGTCCTAACAGTTTCGGAACAAAATGGCTGTAACATACGGATGGACGGACGGACAGACAGACAGACATGACGAAACTATAAGGGTTCCGTTTTTTGCCATTCGGCTACATAACCCTAAAAATGGAGGTATTATGGAAATATTGTGAAAAGCAATAAAGTTTTGATAAGAGTAACCGTGGATTTTCTATCGGTTCTTCGCCGTTGGAAACGACCGATTCGAATCGTGCTTTAGCTTCTAACGTTTTATAAGTAGTTACCCATTTAGATCTATGTGAAATATAACATATTTGATTTAATTTGAATACATGTCCTGCAAGCAAAATCTGTCTTCTTCTCCATCGTAACGTAAAAATCGTTCTTTAAAAATCTAATCTCTGCGCAATCCCGTACTCATTGGACCACTTAAAACAACGCCGTATAGTAACATTATAACACAGGGTGGAGTCAAGTCAGTTTAAAACTTAATAAAAGCGTAGTTTAGCGTCCCTATTAACTGTAACTCGACGGACATAGTACACAAAGAGGTTGAATGGAGGACTTGTTGGCATAGGATTAGCGGGTTTAATGGTAGTGAGTGACAAAATATAAAGAGACGGAAGGCCCTGTATCATTTAGACGGTAACATTGGTGGTAAATTATCGATTTATCCTTACTAATATTATAAATGCGAAAGTAACACTGTCTGTCTATGTGTTACGCAACCACGCCTAAACTACTGAACCGATTTTAATGAAATTTGGTACGTACATAGTCTAGAGCCTGAGAAAGGACATAGGCTGCTTTTTAATGCAACAAAAGGGCTGTAAAGGGATGAAATAGGGGATGAAAGTTTGTATAGAAATTACGTCATTTTTAAAGCTAGAAGCTTCAAACTTATTTTTTAGACTTTTGATTAGATATTAATAAATACGACATTCAAATTATGTATTAGTTTTATTTTCAAAATAATTAGCCTAAAAAATTAAAAATGCTGCCGAAAGTCACTATTCCGCGCGGACGAAGTCGCGGGCACAGCTAGATTATTATATACTTTATTAATTGTGCACCTTAAAGTATACGAAACTCGTTTCGAATGTGGTTTGCTTGCATGTGGTATGTTTTTTATTGCATCCTTTCTGCATGTAGCATATATTTGCGGGCGGGAGAGCGATGCTGCATATTGCATGCAAGATTGATCTAGTTCTTGGCTGAATTAATACTAGTTTTGTTTTTGAAATATTCGTTTTGGTACGGATTTTCACAAAGTCTTTAAGTCAAGAGTGAATAGGTTACTTCTATGTAAGCGTGCTCCATCTTCATGCAGATCATCACGTACCACCAGGTGAGATGGTGGTTAAGCGCGAGCCAATTATCAATAAAAAAGTAAGGCCTAATTTCATTCTGGATATTTATAAGGATACAAATAATAGAACTAGTGTAACTAGAGGCGGTCTTAACGCTAAAATCGATATTTCACAAATAAAATTACGATTGGAATGCATCAAAAATATTTTATTTCACATAGGCCAGAAGCACGGTTCAAATTGGTAGTTTATTATGAAGAACAACTGGATGAAAATCCACGGTTACTCTTTTCAAAACTTAATTGTTTTTATGCTATGATGTTAGAAAATAATTTAAAGTATTTAACATTGACAGCAGTCAATTGCATTTTGGTCAATCAAAACTATAGTAAATACAAGTTGATGGTATCTGAAGCGGTGGCGATGACACGCCGTTAATAACATTACGTATGCAACGTGAAACTGTCATTCACGATAATTAAGCGCTTTTAAATTAAGTTAAATTAATGGGGAACAGTGCGACATAAAGGCCCGAAGCAGTAATTACATCAAAGGCATAGTTTGCTAATTGATGTATTGCTGAAAACGTGTCATAAATTAACATAACGTTCGTTTTTAGAGCTAGGGTAATGATATTCTGGAAAACTGCCTTATATGTACATTTCTATGTATAATTATGTTCCTGTAAAACTAATGAAATGATTAGACCATTAAAAATCTAATATTATAAAGCAGAAAAGTCAGCTTGTTTGTTTGTTTGTCTTCGAAAGTATTGGGAGGATTTGGATGATATTTGGTATGGAAGTAGATTGAATCTTGAGGAAGGTTTTTACTGGACTCTAAAAGCAGAAGCGTTTTGTGTTTATCGTGATAAAGGTAAATAATATTTAATTAGCAGTTACCCGAGACTTCACTGGTGGGTATTATTATGTGGAAACTTTCATCTCCTATTTCAGCTCCTTTAGGGTTCATTTTTATGAGCAGTAAGCAGTGAGAGCTCAAAAGACAGAGACGGTCGCATTTATAACATTAGTATGGATTTTGGCTAACACAGATTTGTTTTTTGATATTCACAAGGACTGTTGGAATAAATATTTAATTTAAAACGCGTAATATATTATATTTTGATTTTGAAGTGTTTTTTTTTTATGTTTGTAAATACGATTACTGGGAATGCTGATCCGATAACAAATTAAATGTGTTCTGTACGATAGGCAAAGAACTATTTTTACATAAGCCAGCTTAAAACACTAAACTGCTACCGCTCTGCTCAACACAAACGCCTGTCCCCTTACTCCTCGCTACAATTGCATTTAGAAACCCATTTTGTGTAATACAGCTCTTTGTTATTTGCATAGGAATTTTCACCAAAGCAACAGATTATAATATTATTTTGCTCTTACCTTATTTAAAGTAGGTAACTGGCTTTTTAGAAAAGTGTTTTCAGTAAAAACTAGGAAAGATTTAAGCTTAAAATTATAGAAGATTGCAAATTGGGTTGCATGTTACTTGTATAGTTAATTGCTTTGTCTGATAAATATGTTTGAAAATGCGGTTGGTTCTAGTGAATAAGAGCAGCGCTTGTTTTAAATTTTACCTTTTAAAAATATTTCGGTTAATGCTTTTCCTTAATGTAAATTATGTTCAAGTCATTTTGCACCTTTTTACTCTTGTAACCTATTCCCGGTAGAAGCAGGAAGTTTGCACGTTACTAGGACAAAGGGTAAAGAAAAAGAGATACTAAAATTCGTTTATTGGCATTAAAACACCTTAAACTAAATAAAATTAATAAAAATAAAGCTATCATTTACTGCCACCTGAAGCTGATTTTCAGCTGCACCCTACAAGTGCCTTACCCTCGAAAATATAAACCCACATTCTATGTCACTAGATACTCTATGGCTCAGATTATGTTTTAGAGGTTCCTTTCAAATAAGGGAAATTTTAAAGAAATCATTATAGGATCATGTAAGAACTTTCTGTCATGATCCTTTTTCACCGGAACGAGCGGCGGTATGGTATCGAATTCACAAAATTCAACAGAATTGGATAGATGCCTGGTCCCACCCGAAGTCCAAGCCCGAAGTTTGCACCTTTTTGCAAATCGGTGCTTTTCAAGGTATTTTTACAAATTAAAGAACATTTTACCTCTTCATGATATAATGATTTTTTCTTTCCATCATCATCCTTTGAAACTAGCAACAAAAAATAAACCAACCGTCAATGCAAACAGTTGTCGAAATGAATGCTTTCAAAATAGTTTATATTTATGAAGAATGTAAAGCTTTCCCTTCCCTTTGAACTAAGTTCTTGCGACGATAGAATATTGCATTTTACATAACTTTTTACATATTGCTTGCGACTTCTCATGTGTAAAGGTTCAAGCATGTTTCAGAGGCTCTTTAAAATATCGATAGGAAAGTGCATAATATTATGTAAAAATATACATGTACTTTGAGATCGAATCGGAGTACTTGGTTCTAGAGCTCATTGTGAAAGAGATTATTTTTCTTATATTATGCACATATTTGCGTTAAGTATCTGTGTATACAGTTTCATTAGAACTTAAAACGGGATATATACCATGTGTATATTGTTTCGAGTTTCCGATATATCGGTACTGTTGCAAGCGCCATGATCACGGATGATGTTCAACCGTGATAATGATACTGTAGGTGACCATGTTAGCTTAAAAAAAATGTATATGCTGTGTATATTGTTTATGCGAGTACAGTCTATCTCTGAGCTTCTTTTCCTAAAAGAGCACCACAGACATTAACCTACATGCATCTCATATGATTTGAAGAGTACGAATTGTATGAACTTTAAAAGAGACGTTTACTTCTGAGTTTGTTACGGTATTTCTTCTCAGAGTAGTAAGTTAGGAAACACCGGCCTCATCTAGCTAAACTTAAAATGGTAAAAATATGACGTGTAAAAGTGTTATTTATAACCAATTCACAAAATAAATATTTCATTTAATTTCAGTGGCTTATGACTTATACTTAATAACAGCTGCACGGGTGTTCAAGGTTGTTGTTGTTGTTGTTGTTATTGTTGTTGTTGTTGTTGTTCACTCTTGCCGAATTTGGATCGTGGATATGTGATCATCTATCTTAACATATCGATTTCTCTCCGTGCCTCGGAAAGCACACTAAGCCATTGGTCTCGGCTGTCATTTGTACTAGAGGTGGGCAAAGTGTATCATTTTTGAGATTGGAACATTTGCATCTCGATCACTGAAATGATCCGGAAAATTGATATGTTTCATTTGGCTCATTTGGATCATCGGCTCAAATGAGTAAGGCTGGAAACAGTGCTTGACCGACGCCGACGGTCGGCGCTGACCGTCAGTCGGCGTAGCTATATCTATGCGAGCCTATGAATGCGCACTTAGCTACGCTGACGATTTTCACAACCGACGGTCAGCGCTGACCGTCGGTCGAGCACTGTTTCCAGCCTTAGTCACTAGTAAACGGCCGCAACGTGACGTCATGTATAGAAACGTAACATTCTTACGTTGCGTCGCGGGTGATTACTATTGAGACATAGAAATGTTTTAAGGCATCGATGCTGAATGTTTTATATATACATATTTATTGTAATAAGTGAGATTATATAAAGTCGATCTTCGTGCATACGATATGAGAGTCAATAGTTAAAGTATCTCGGTGTGTCTCAGTCTCCCTCTCTCGCTCACTCTGTGCTTAGTCGCCACACGAGTGACGCGTCGCGCGGAAAGAGCCAGAACAAAGTAATGTTTCAGATTCAAATGATGCATTTGAAATGTTGTTACTGAACCAATCCTTTGAATCACTGCAATGATCCGGATCAGTGAGTCGGTTCCGTAAAGAGTTACACACGCCTAATTTGTACATCTTTGACGGTCGTTAATGCAGAGCCGGATTAACGTTGTCAGAGGCCCTAAAGCAATGGCATTCTCAGGGCCCCTTTTCTTACTTTGACTGACCAAATCGTGTATGAACTGAGGAAACGCACATTAAGGGCTGTGGTTTTTAATATATTTGTTAACTTATTCTCAGATTTGTTCCAAAATAGTTTTAATTCTACTACTAAATCTAACGATTTGTATTTTGTGAGATAATAGTGAGGTCCCTAAGTTCACACGCACATCAAATTCTCGTTCGAAGAAACATGTTTTCTTGGTGCGTGCACTGGGCCTGGGCCCCTAGTTGATGCGGGGCCCCTAGGCAGTTGCCTACTCTGCCTAATGGTTAATACTCAGCTGCATCTGGTTAGACTGGAAGCCGACCCCAACATAGCTGGGAAAGGTTAAGAAGGTAATGATGTAGATTCAGTATGTTAACTAACAGAGAGCGTCCCCGTTAACCCGCAATAGTATAAGCACATCAATTCGATCGCCGCAAACGCGGCCCGTCACTCATAAATAAATAGCGACGTTGCCGCCCTTCAAGTACGCGTGTACAGAGTGTTTCTTTTACGTATCAATTTAACATTTTTAGTGAATATTTTAATATTAATAAATTAATAGTTTAAAAAACACTAGAAAAACATGCTTTTATAAATGCACGTAAAATAAAAAAAAATGTTAAGAAAACCTATAACGGATTTTCCTTAGGTTTGTTATAACCTTGAAACTTGATCGTGTTCAAAGTCCATTACGTGGCCGTTCTCACAAGTGCAAACACGACTATGATACGATATTCCATCATGGAATGCCAGTGCCTATCTTCCGGCTGCATCATCAGATCAGTTTGACAGTACCATATTATTGTATTGTCATCATAACTACACATAGCTG
Organism: Tholera decimalis; assembly: GCA_943138885.2. Taxonomy (NCBI): domain Eukaryota; kingdom Metazoa; phylum Arthropoda; class Insecta; order Lepidoptera; family Noctuidae; genus Tholera; species Tholera decimalis. Next base: position 31,414,655 of record OW964551.2, read on the forward strand.
CCAATTTTCATTACGCTACGACCCTTGGAAGATGGTTAAATTAGTTACCTTAGATTCCATCACATAGTTACATACAGGTCGACCTAATAAAAGCATGTTAAAAACAATAAAAACATTTTGTTTTCGAATGGTAATATGTTTTTAGCATGTATGGATGCTATACTATTGCGGGTTAACGGGAACGCCCTCTGTTAGTTAACATAGGTACTGTATATGCGTTAAATGATCAGTAGAATATGAATGTAGTAATAAATATTAACAGATTTACAAGCTCTGAAATTAAAAAGATAAAGAAGAATATTTTTGTTAACTTTTTCAGTTAGAAACTCTTTGCTTAGTTGCGAAGTATGTGCAAAGATTTCAGCGAAGTTTCTTAGGAAATTACTCTTGAAAGTTGAAAAAATATAACAGGAATGGAATGTAAATTAGGAAAGGTGCCTACTAGTGATGGTGACTAGGTGATGACTTTATCTTTTGAATTAATATAATTAAAAAAATCCGTGTTTATATAATTCTTGAAGAGTCAAAAAAAAGTTCTAGGAAATAAATAGGTACAGGACTATTTAATAATCTTATATAAATAAAAGTTTTATTTTGTTTTTATATTAAATTATATCAAATTTATCTGCCGTTTTTTACAGGAAACAGAAATATCACCAAGGCTGTTGTCTCTTTTAAAAATGTTGTTTAAACAAAAACACTTAGATTCCATTTATAAAACAACACTAAAAATAGATTTCGTGCTTAGATGCGGCATCATATTATGCTTATGCAGAAGGTGAGGAAATTCACAACAACATTCAACCACAAACCTGTCTCTAAATATTATCTTAAAAATATTTCATGTTATGAATTTCCGCCACTAAAAAACGCTTGATTTCATGTTATCTTACAAAACCAAATTATAAAAGAACACAAAGTATCAACAAACTATAATATCGATAAAAGTGTCCCCATCACTAGAAAAAAGTACAGGAAACTCTGCATTCTTTAATCATCTTCTATTTGTCTTTGCACCTGTTTGCACCCTCCGAAGGGAAGTCGATCCCTATAGAATGTTTTCATTAAACTTTGTTAATTTACGCCTTTCTCCCCTTTACATCCTTTAGGGACGGATGGCTATTCCAAATAATTTTGTCCTTAATAGAATGAAAGGGCTTCTTAAAGGACCTTTTCGAAATTGGCTCTTTTTATCGTCTTTTTTCGTACTTTGGTTTCAGATTAATATGATTGGAGTTAAATGGAAAATTGGATTCTTCTAGGTGTTCAAATATTAATGAAAAACTTGTAAAAAATTTAAAAGGCGATTCTTTGACGTTGAATTTTAGACGAATGCAGTTTTATTAAAGGTTCACTTAAAACATAATGTTGAGAAATATAAGCCGCTATAAAAACTACATTCTCAAGTAGGTAAAAGAAGCAAAATCATTATAAAAAATAATTGTACTGTTAATAGGCTCGCGTTTGACCACCATCATCAGTTACCATCAGGTGAGTCTGATCGTAAGTGATGATGTGATTGAAGATGAAGCACGCTTATCTAGAAGTTACCTTTTCACTCTTGACTTAAAGACCCCCAGGTTATAGCCATCAGGAAAAAGATTCCGGCAAGGAATTGCACTCCTTAGTCGTACGCACAGTATGAATACATACATTCGAAACAAATAGCCGGCAAGGTTTGCGAATGAATCTTTTTTTAAACCTTTTATATTAATAATGAGTTATCTTGTAATCCATGTATAACAAAGTAAATAACTATGTTTTCGAAGAACACACATTTCTAGCCTGTAAAGAACTTTTACAGGCTAGAAACAACGCCGCTTTCTACACCAATAAGCAGAATTTCAACATTTAATTTTCATTTGCTTCTTAAGTATATATTATTATCGGGCACGCCGCAATTGCGGCGGTAAGACCCCTCTTTGAGGAGTGGCTAGATCGGCGTCACGGCGTCCTGACCTACCGCATGACGCAGGTCCTCACCGGACACGGAAGTTTCGGGAGGTACCTGTGTCTGATGGGAAAGGAGGAAACGCCTGGGTGTCACCACTGCGAGGGTCGCCCTGAGGACACAGTCGAGCACACGGTGCAGGACTGCCCAGCTTGGGCAGAGCACCGACGTGTCCTCACGGCGACAATAGGCGGAGACCTCTCGCGCCCGGCCTTGGTCGAGGCCATGCTGCGGGGCGAGAGGGAGTGGGAAGCGGTCGCCTCCTTCTGCGAAGCAGTCATGCTTCCGAAGGAGGAGGCGGGCCGCGCGAGGGAGAGGATGGCGTCCTCCCTCCAGCCCAGCCGCAGTGGTAGACGCCCACGGCGTCGGACGTCGGCCGACGATCTCCGGCCACCGTAGGCGCGGGCATGCGGACAGCGAGTAAAGGGCAACTCGCTGTCCGACCATGGACCATGCCCGGGTCGACGGCGCGTCGTGTTCCACGCGCGCCTCAAAGAGCGTCAGCAACATGACGAGGCCCCCTCTGCAGAGGGCCGAAGCCTGCCGGGGTCGTGGGACTCATCCCGTTACCGTGGCCCCGGTACGTAAAGGGCTATTGAAGGAACACCGTGGATTTTAGTCAGTAAAAGTCTGACAGTCCCTCCCACCCTGCCCGGAGTGGGAGGACTTATTTGATAATTTTACCACGTTAAAAAAAAAAAAAAAAAAAAAGTATATATTATTATGTATAGATATGTATTTATATAAGTATTTATTCATATATATTATCTATGTAGATTTCTATTTTATGATACTGGTTCTTTGTGTTATCACTATCACTATTATTGTTATTATTTTTTTCAAATATAATTTTCACGTACATATTGCACCTTCCACACTATCTCTTCACCACTCATGGTTGACAGGTAGAGAATGCTTACGGCATTAAGTCCGCCTTTGTAACCTACCTATGTGCATAAAGTGTAAATAAATAAATAAATAAACTTAGATATTGAAAGAGAGATTTGTGCATACAGGTATTTTAGAAGGGTATTAATGATTTATAATGGTCTCTGTGTATCTAATAAATGAATAGATTTAATCACCTCGGTTGTGCCACAGAATGCGGCGTACTTTGCCTATCAAAGCTATTCATTGGCTTGGCACCGACTCCAGCCCTGTAACTAGGTACCTAACCCTTATTTTAAATGGAATTAGACATCTAATGAAACAATCTTTAAGGTTAGTTTTCGCTTTGTAGTGCAGTAATCTGTTTTTAACCGACTTCAAAAAAAGGAGGTTTACAATCCGTCTTGAATTTTTTTTTTTTTATGTATGTTACCTCATAACTCGGGGAAGGCTGGACCGATTTGGAAAATTCTTTTTTTGTTTGAAAGGGTATACTTTCTAGTTGGTCCCATTGTCATCACGTTTGGATCTGATGATGGGATCCTGGAGAAATCGAGGGAACTCTTCCAATATTATAGGCACACATATAGCGTTTTGGGTATTTCTTATAGTACCTTGTGCAGTTGCTCTCGAAAAGCACCATTTGAGGAAGTGGAACTGATGATGAAGACCCCAGATGGCCACCGAAACTACTCAATAGTAAGTATTTCGTTGATTGCGATTAGATTACTTGAATATGGATGTTCAGCACTTTATGCTCGTCACAATGCATATGGTGAAGTAGAGCTGATGGTGATGTACCAGGAGAACTCCTCAAAAATTAACGGCTCTGCACCGGGAAAAGCAATATTTTGTAAAAGTGATAAGTAGTTGACATTTTGGCATTTGTAACTAGATAAATTACAAACCGACCCACTAAAAAGCGTGAAAAAAAACTTTTTAGCAAAAAATAGAACCGACTTCCATATAAAAAACACTACAAAGGCAAAAATAACTTTAATTTCGGAAGGCGGTGTCTTTAGTTTTGTATATATTTTCGTTTTTGACACCGCCTTCCGAAATTAAAGTTATTTTTGCCTTTGTAGTGTTTTTTATATGGAAGTCGGTTCTATTTTTTGCTAAAAAGTTTTTGTAAGTTTGAAGTCGGTTAAATTTTTTGTAAAAAGTTTTTACTAACTTTATACACAATATTATGAGCTGTTTATGTACATACGCGCTCATAATCAACTCATAAAATTTAACCATTTTATTTATAGCACAATTGTTAATTAATGTATAAACGGCTTTCACAAGTTAAATCTAACTTTAATATCATATTATAAGCTTTTGCTTGTTACTTCATTCACGTAAATATTTGCACATATTAGAGGGATACAAAGTAGCTTATATGCTAATACAGATTATTATCTACATGTACACTAAATTTCACGCAGATCCCATCAGTTATTTTGGTGTGATTGAGTAGGTAACAAACATCCATACTTTCAGTATCGTTAGAACTTAAAACGGGTTATTTACCATATACCTAATTAAATTAATTATTTCAAAATACCAACTTGCTGCTCTGGACTCGATCGAGGGCAGGGCTAAAAGGCTTATAGGTGGCGAGGCGCTATCGAGCAAGCTTCTTAGCCTGGCTCACCGGCGAACCGTTTCTTGCCTGTCGGTTTTCTACAGATTGTACTTCGGGGAGTGTGCGCAGGAGCTCCATGACCTTATCCCTCCATCTCCCTTTCACTACCGGTCTACCAGACGCACGGCTGGATACCATTCACACTTGGTTGATATACCGTCTTGTCAGTACCAAGCGCTTCTCCTCCACATTTATTGTGCGCACTTCCAAGCTGTGGAATTCTATTGCCGGCTTCTGTGTTCACTGCCACTTATGACCTTTAAAGCAAGAGTAAACAGGCATCTTCTGGGCTCGCTCGTTCCATCGTAGACCTCATCTATTGCTTACCATCCGGCGAGATCGAGGTCAAGGGTGAGCACATTCTGAATAAAAACAAAAAAAATCCGTGTGGGGTGTATATATACTTATTTTAACTTTTGCATTTTTTTGTATTAATATAGGTAAATTACAATACAGTCAAAAGACGCCGCGTGCGATGGAATTTCACAATCTTATTCCACTAACCCCGTTCTATCTTCGAACTACAAAACAAACGGCGGTCATCCCATCCATACGCATAAACTGTTTTAGTAATACTTTCATTGTGCGACGGCTAAGGTGTGGGATTCCCTGCCGCAGATTGTGTTTCCTGATAGCTATAACCTGGGAGTCTTTAAGACAAGATTGAATACGTAACTTCTATGTAGGTAAGCGTGCTTAATTTTCGACCACCAGGTGATATGGTAGTCCTATTAAAACAGGCCTATTACCAATAAAAAAGAAGGTCTTTTGTCTGGGGTCATAAATACAAGCTGTTTTATTCACATAAAGTCCCGTTCTAAATTCACTTTCATTAATTTCCATTTACCAGTTTCCATCAGACGTGGTTACAAGCACTTAACACAACATAGGTTTACATAACCTGTCAGTTACCACACTTGCGGTTAGATCTCATATGAAATCAAGACTAGGACTAACTTCCTTACATAGCCACTCAGGAATTACATACACACTACAGAGTATTGAGATGGCTCGACAACCAATACTAAACATGATATTGTCATACTTGAGATATCAAGATTATATATTGTACGAACCATTATTTTGATAGCTGTTGAGGAAATTTTGCACATTTTTCAGCCTCATCGACTCTGCAACCAATGTGACAAGGACACTGTTATTTGGCAAGTCTTTTGGTCATGTCAGCAACCTTAGTCCCCGCGCATATCTTAGTTTCTGATTTGATTACATAAAGAAACTTTGCGCATTGACTTTCTTTTAGCCTTTGGGTCACTTTGAGCCTTCTCGCCGAGTCAACAGAGTATCGTGTTTCACGCGCGCTTTAAAGAGCAGTCAGCACCAACGTTGGTACTGGATAGGGCTGCCTGCTGGGGTTGCGAACCAGTTCTAACGAGATTCGTGGTCTCGGAACGCAAGACAACTGAGAAAGCAGAATAGGTTTTGAGTCAATCAAAGTCTGACACTCTTTTCATATCCACCCAGAGCAGAAGGAGTCCTTTAATGGTCTTCGCCCCGAAAAAGAAGGTATTGTGAATGTCCATAAATTTATAATGGCTACTCTGTTCATTGCCAGCATGTGGATTCCGACCTCTATGCTACACAAGTATGTTTGTTATACATAAGCATCCATGTACTGCGCTAAGCTCGGTAGCTTATGTATATAGACGTTATTAATGCCTTTAGGAAACACGCGTGCTTTAACGGCTGTCTAGTACCGTGTATCAATAGTAGAGATGTGACATGAGTTGAACACTATCGATATTCACATTCCTTCTCACTGCACCTGATTTATATCTAATTTTTACGCTATTTCTACTATTAAATTCAGGAATTTGCTACCCCTTGACATCAAGAAGTCTGACTGAGTCAAAATTCTCTTTTAAGCGTAAAATTAAAAACCACTACTTACGGGGCTGTTATTCTGAGTTTGGTCTTCGTCATAATTATTATGAGCTCACTTAATCAAAAAGATTATTATAAAGCACCGTATTTATTAGTTTATTATTTTAGCATATATGTGTACTTTGCTCCTGTAATTTTTTCTCCATACGGACGTGATTGGCGTAGACTGCATGTGGGATACATAGAAAGAAATCTTAAAGCGTAACTTCCGTAAGGCCTAAATCCATCAAGAAATCTAAAGCCGAGTCATGTAATTTGTTTTATACAATAGTAGAATTAAATTCTATTTGCTGTAGACATTAACAACGATACCTTAGAATGTAAAGATTTTTTATGTACATCGATAATAAATTACAACCGTAGTCAATTGGCATTTGGTTTGCAAAACATGCGTAAGTTCTTAGCCCGTTAGTTATGTTGGCATTTTCTCAGCTATTTTGTAATACTCAAGTAAATAGTTTAGAGAAATAGTTAAATCTTAGAAGTTGTTTGCGTTAAGTGTGGTAAATGTTATTAGGTCGATTAAAGAGTCGAACGTTTTAATCTTTATTGTACATTGAAATACAAATTGCAATAAAAACCACCACCTGTAGCCGAAAAATATTGAAAATAACGTGACTTTTTTGACGTTTCATTTTCATATCCATTAATTTTGTTATTGATTTTTCAACTACAATACAATACAACTCTTTTTTTTTTAAAGATAACTTGCAATGTGGGTACAACTCACATTACTAGCAATCTTGTTAACCCCTCCAACTAAGCTAAATATGCTTGTGTCTCGAGTGCGTTCACGGCAATAGTGGGGTTCGACTTATGATCGAGAGATCACAAGTCCGACATCTTATCCATTAGGCTATTGACGCTATTTTGTCGTTCAAAGTAGGTCCAGATTTATTCTTTATTATTGGTTCACTTTTTATTTTGTACTTAAATACCCTTTCTGTTCACTACTTTGGTTTATCGATGTCGATATCTATAAAACATTTTTCACATCACTAATGCGGCATGTCTTCCAAGATTGGCCCGGGGTTATACCGACTGTAGATGCACTGACTCCATACCAACATACATACATCAACGTATTCCATCGAAGCTTGCACTTTTTGCCCGAAAACTATGATTACATGACTAGGTTAGCAGAATTTAATATAGTGTGAAAATTATTAGTGTTTCATAGAATTTTGAAGTACCTCTTGATAGTGGGGTAAGTATCCGACCTCGCCGTGTTTGGTCCAAAATTTCACACTTATAGGGATTATGTAGAAGTCGGGTTGTTTGCATATGAGTTACGTATTTTGGCGTATATAAATAGACCATTATTCTATGTTGTATATAAATTTAGAAAAAGACCAATAGACCAGCGCTTCGTCTACCTTTGCCGAGGTATGTTAGCAGTCCAGTTACTGGGTAACAAGATACCTCTTGGAAAAACTGTTTGAAATACAGTTTGGCCTTCTGTCAGTGTCAGTAATATCAATATAAAAAATGTACACCGTTATTTATCTACTAAACAGGAAAAAATATAACAGCAAATATTCGACATACTTACTTCTTGTCATTCCATAATCTTTTGCGTTTCTTTTCACAACGAAAAGATTACATAAAGCTTTATAAAGGGCTCTAAATGCGTTTAGCGATTTACCCGCCCAACTTAAAACGAAGTACACAATGAATTTTCTTTTTATTACGCAATATTATACATAAGGCAGGCCCATAAATGGGCTGTGAAAAACGTATAAATAGTATGTTAATTATAATTTCACGTACGTGGGCGTTTTATTATTCCATTAATTTATTCAATAATATGCTGGTGTAGTAAATTAATGGACTAAAATTAATAATATTTTCAAATATTGAAATAAAAATTTGCAAATTAAATTAAAAATTACCCAAACTATTCATTGGGGTGGAGCGGGAGTGTCAGACTTCTACTGACGAAAAACTCTACCCTCTTCTTTCAGTTTTCTTTGCGTTCCGGGGGCGTGGTATGTCTTAGTACCGATAATCTTATTGTTTTAAGTACCAGTAGATAGAAGAAAAAAAAGTAAGTCTTCTGAAATGAAATTATCGGTATTAATGTGGGTTTTTCGTCAGTGGATAAAAAAATACATTAAAACACACACAAAATTCATATTAACTGCTATTGAACGCTGTTGTAATTTTAATGTGCTCCTTATCTCATTTTTTTATATTTATTTATTATATACTTTATTGTACACCTTACAATATTTCATTGGATACAAAAATGAACACTTGTGTACAATGGGCGGTCTTATCGCACCGGGCAATCTCTTACAGACAACCTTTGGATGGACAAAACTAAAGGAGACAGATTTAGGGCTTTCAGTGTACAAACATCATAAATAATATTCATTGAAACATAATTATATAAAATACATACCTATAATAAAATACAAAAATCATGTACTACTAAGTATTACATGCACAGTTGAGAAAGAAGGGAATAAGCTACAGGGAAAGATAATGCTCCTTCACCATTCTTTTCATATGCAAGCTTGTAGAATTTTAACGCAATCCAGTTTTTCCATTTCACTCCAATCACGAATTTTCCGATAAAACGCCCCATATACAACTGCCGATCATCCTTTCAAATTCCAAATACGAAACATTCCCATTAAGTCAGCATTGCCATTAATGGAAGGTATTTTGGTAAAAGTATCGTCAGCAAAATGGATAAGTAGGTACGTAGCTGATACGCAACATCCTCGAAATGAGTACGAAGTCAATTCTCCGACACTGAGCTAGAGAATTTAAATAGACACCGTTTGTTTATAAACAAACTGTGAGCTCGATGAGATTTCACATTGAAACTATGAATAACTTACTTACAAACTTTTGTAATATATTTCATCTTCAGTTCTTCAATCTTCATAAGCCAACGAAATAATTATTTGAACATGTTTACTACCTTTTCTTCTCCCACTCTGGGTGGAGCGGAAGGGAGTATCAGATTTCTACTGACAAAAAACCCACCATGTTCCTTCACTGCCCTTACGTTCCCGGGTTGCGATATCTCGTTAAAACATTCCCGCATCCATAGAAAACATTTTTACTACTTACATTATGACAGAAACCTCTTTTTATACCTATAAATGGTACCAACCAATTCGGAACCTGTACACTCATCTCATTAGCTACCTGTACTCAACAATAAAGTTTATTTAGATTCCGAAGCCACACCTGTTGATCCGACTGGACTTCGGACGTACAGATAATTTGATAATGTAATGTAAATTGCATCTTCCGTTTACAAGTTTGTACAGGACAGTAGCCTAATGAAGCGCTTTGTACGATGACGTTTTTAACACCTGTTTGCTGAAGGGGCATAAATATTAATAGGGGTTTGGACGTTTGAATGGTTTAATGGGGGTGTATCTCGTGAGTGTTTGGCAATTTGCTCGTTTGACGCATTAAAAGAATGAACGTTTTATGTAATTTGTATTTCGTGTAACAGATTTGGAATACGAGCACGTTTCCGGACGACAGCGATGTGGAGGAGTACATCGACGCCTAAGGTTATTTTCGTTTTTCTTAACTGACTTCTAAAAAGAGGAGGTTCTCAATTCGAGTGCTATATTTTTTATGTACACAGTCAGGTATTATACAACGTGTAACAGAAACCCCATATCTATCCAAAAGGGCTGAAAACAACATCTGGTATGGAGTCTCTATGCACAGTTTCAGCTCAAAAGAAATGACTGAAAGAATTGATACTAAATTATCGGTTTCATATGTTTCTTGAATACCAATCAAAACAAACGTGGCACTTCTTAATATGAAAAATTCGGTCTCTGGTATCATGATCATGTATTGAAATTTCTAATATCTTCCACACATGTAGACATAGGTTTACAAAACCCTTGTCATATCGTTTGTTATCATCCGAAGTCGTGCACTTGGTATGTATGTACCCTTTAAATTACACATTGTATATGTGTAATATGTATAAATTAAATATTGTAAATTTAAATAAAATATTAGTAATAGGAGTTACCAAAGACTTTGACATTGTAAAATGCTTGCACTGTCTGGTCAACACTGAAATCTGTGTGGTGCTTTCTTCAAAAGTTCACATCAGTCATTAACCTATACAGTTCTCATTATAATTTGACCAATCCAAATTGTATGGACGAATATAAAGAAAATAAAGAAAGAAAAAACATGTTCATTTAGGATACAGAAGCCTAATTTAGGAGCTAAAATAAGGAGGCTTAATTTAAAGCAATGAAATTGTGTGATTCGCGACTGCGGCAAACCAGTTTAGTGAAAAGTCAAAAGACAATCAAAGGACAATCATGTGACATCCAGTGGTGGATTAAGGACGGCCCATTCCCTTTAATAGAGAGGAGCCCTATGCCCCAACAGTGGGAACGTTATAGGCTGAATTATCTATTCTAATATTAGACAGAGTACTAGATTAGAATCAAAGTACTGTTACGAGCTGGGGTTTGGGATAGAAATAATTACGCCAATTAGACCAAAATTAACGCTTTAATTTAATAAACACAAAATAAAAATTAACACAATTATTCGCACCACAATACTTGTCACTTAACACTTAAATCGCACTCAAATTCACTTGTAGAGTTTCGATTATATTGCCTCGTATCTTGTAATAAGACTGGCGTCTGCATTCCTCTGCGATCTATTTATAACCCGGTTTATGAGTCCTAGAACATTCTTGTAAAATCGACTCACTGCCTATACTGCCAAGAATGTTCCAGAAGCTACTTGAGATACTCAGTACTGCTACTCGCCGCCAGATGGCGTTAGTGTCTCGAACATTCTAGATGTCGGTTGAAGTTTCTCGACGTACTTAGCTAAGCGACTGGCGTAACAGTACTAGTACTACTGGAATTGTATATGATTTGGTATGAAACTAGCTTGAAGTTTCAGGAAGGTTATAGGTTTTATTCGTCTGCAAAAGAAGGTGGAATGAATGTTTTTATTGTGATACACTCCGCAGGAGCGAAACCCCGCGTCGCTGCCAGTTATTTTATATAGAAAGAAAATTAATATAACTTGTAACATTAGTCATTAAGGTTCTCATAAAACTGAAGTATTTTATCAGGGCAACAGGGCACTAACATTCACTTACGTAACTACCTACTGATAAAGATTGCGGTCATCGGTCCACGCGCTAACCATGTCGATTATGGCACTTAACACAATCCTTTATTGTGACTATTTGCAGGAAACGCTTTTCAGTGCGACTAGTGTATCATCAGGGAATACTTTAATTGCGCGTACGGCTAAGGAGTGGAATTCCCTGCCGGAGTTTGTGTCTCCCGATAGCTATAACCTAGTGGTCTTTAAGTCAAGAGTGAATAGGTTACTTTTAGGTAAGCGTGCTCCATCTTCGACCACATCATCACTTACCATCAGGTGAGGTGGTCAAACGCGAACCCATTATCAATAAAAAAAAATATTTTTTGAACCATTGTTTTTTCCACGAAACAGAAACCTAAATGGGTAATTAGAAAGCGACATGTGATAATATGGTAATAGAGGAGCTGGTGGCTAAATAATAAAATTCGCGGGTCAATTTTCAAAGTTAAGCAACGCTTGGCGAGGTCAGTATGTGGATGGGTGACCGCCACAAATACGTGTCTCGGAAAGCACGTTAAGCCACTGGTCCCGGCTGTCATTTGCACATCTTTGACAGTCGTTACGGGTAGTCAGAAACCATAAACTACTGTTACCCAGCTCCTGGGCTATGGAGGTCTGATAAGTAGTCGCTCTATGTAAAACACTAGTACTCAGCTGTATCTGGTAAGACTGGAACGTGACCCCAATATAGTTAGGAAAAGACTAAGCAGATACGGATGTTAAAATATGTATATACAACGTGTAACGGAAACCCCATATCTATCCAAAAGGACTGAAGACAACATCTGGTATGGTCTCTATGCACAGTTTCAGCTCAAAATAACTGACTCACAGAATTAACCCTAAATTATCGGTTTCATATGTTTCTTGAATACCAATAATAATAAATGTGTCACAGCACTATGAGGGTCATCACTTTCCACGTCACTTGCCCATAACACGATAATTCTCTTCGTTCTTCTTAATTTAAAAAATTCGGTCTCTGGTATCAATGTATTGAAATTTCTAATAAGCTCCACACATGTAGACATAGGATTACAAAACCCTTGCTATATCGTTTGTTATCATCCAAAGAAGCCGTGCACTCAGTATGTATATACCCTTTAAATTACACGTTGTATAATAAAACAGTAAAAAAGTGTGTCTGTATAATTATTTAAATTTTATACAAAAATAATAATTGAGGTGGGTTAAGAAAGGGTAACACGGAAAATAGTAACAAAAACAGTCTGTCTGTTTGTACACGCTGACCTACTGAATGGATTTAATTAAATTTGGTACGTAGATAGTTGACATCCTGGAATAACACATAGGCTACTTTTAATTTCCACGGGATCGGGATTTACGCGGGAAATCCTCCCACGCGAACGAAGTTGCAGGCAGCGCCTAGCGTAAAAATAAAACCGTATTTCACCACAGAGATATTTAATAAAACCAGTGGTCAAAATTCAACTATAATTTATTTTGAATGCATTATTGTATAAAAATATTTTCTGTACTCTTTCTGCGTTTTAACTTTAACTGTGCTAAATTTCATAGTCGCATTTGTAAGCCAACAAATAGTAAAAATAGAGAACACAACAACAGTATTTTTGTATCTCTATTTATTTTTTGAACTTAACATTATATTTTTGATGACACACGTATAATTAAAACGTGACGAGAAATATAATAAGCATAGGTTTTAAACAATTTGCATGTTTGTTTATTTAATTAAGGAATGCTGAGTCAAAAGTAATCTAAGGACAAAGGAAATATATTTTTGTTTAAATACATTATTTTGTCTTTCTCTCTCGAAAGTGCTGTAAGTTATGGAAATTTTATGTTATTACTTAATATGACCTAGGCCTTAGCCTATTGCCATTAGCCGGGCCCAAGTCTAAGCTTTAACTGTTTACTGAAAAATTAGTTGTTCAATTTGCCCAGCTTTTTTCCCAACTTTGTAGTTTTCACATTGAACAGCTACCTAACTGACTTTCACAACCTAGTAACTAGTCAACACGATACCGCATTTTAAGAGTGGTATTATACTTCCTACCTACTATTGACCCATTACTAACAGCTGTCAAAGATGACGGGTTTCCTAGTTAAGTAGAAGTCGTTGATTAAACTAGTAAATCTACCCGTTCCATGTACACTTTTATTTATATGTAATTATGTATATAATTACATATAAATAAAATTGAAGGATCTGTCTTTGGTTTCAAAATAACTGTCTTTTTAGTTATTTAGGTACATGATACTAAAATATACACAAATATATTTTAATTTTTGTTTGTCTGTCGATTTGTCTTTCTGTTTTTCTCTTCATCTCTGTAACCGATAGGATCAGCTAACTAGATGTTAAAGGAGGTTATTAGACAATATGTAAGATAATTTTTATCCCGGAATTCCCATGGGATCCGAATTTAGGCGAGAAAATCACCCACGCGAATGAAGTCGCGAGCTTTGGTAATCTATACTAATATTATAAACGCGAAAGTTTGGAGGGATGGATGTTTTTTACTCAATCACGCCAAAACTACTGAACGGATCTGAATGAAATTTGGCAAGTAGATAGCTGACATCCTGCAATAACACATAGGCTACTTTTTATCCCGGTATTCCCACGGAATCCGGATTTACGCGAGAAAACCACCCACGCGAACGAAGTCGGGGCCCAGATATTTAGAAATAATATTCATAACATTATAATATAATTATGGAAATAAAAAACGTAATATTCAGTTCAGTCATCAAAGCTCTAATACGTATCATCACCATAATTTAAGTTAAATCGTTGGTAAAAGCCACAGCAAACGTGCAATTTCTTTATGAATACCATCATTTGAAGAAACAAATTTTCCACAATTTCTATTACAAGCCATGACAAATGAAATCACAACAATTACACTTCCTTGCGATGCTGCGGATCAAAAGAAATTGCTTTACCCCGCGACAACCATTCATTGTGAGGTTTTTAAAATTGTGTATTTTGACGGAAATAAGGCAAATAGGTCGCCCGCGGCAATTTGGCCGAGTTCCTTTATAATTTTGAGTTAAAATTGAGGTTTGTCGGCCGAATTTATTTTGCGTAGATACCTTCCACTGATGAAGAGTGAAAACACTTTGATGTATTGCATTTGTTTAGATAGGTATTTTCAACTTTTACTTTGTTCAAAAGCTGAAGTTTTGAATAAGCTCAAATTGGACAGAGCTGAAAATAACTTTCGTTTTAATGATCTGACTAGACTTCATAGAATTTGTTTTTGAACAATTTAAACTAGTCACATAAAACGTAATCATCTAAAAAGAAATTATTTACAAAGATAATTTTTAATTTCAGATGTAAATGTAAAGTATACTTATAAGTAGGTACAATACATAAGATTTTATTTCTAAAGACAGATAATAAAAACATTCGAAGAAGAACTTTCTGTGGTAGATATTAAAGATTACTATGCAATGATAATTTATTTTTATCAAGTCTAGCTTTTGGAATATTTGACAACAGAATTATTTGTCTTGGATCTTGCCTTTTATCTCAATGAGAAAAATGTCGATGACTCCAAGTCTAGACGAGACAAAACATTGAAAAAATTATCTTTTAAGTTCATCTCTATTTGACATTCGGTCACGAATCGCAAGAAGTAATATAAGGTTGTTATAGTAGTATTTTAGAATGAAAATTTAAAGTTTCCATATAATATTTTTTCCTTCAAATGATATCAGGTCGTAGGTACTAGGACTAGAAAGAAGCGCCCCTCTAGTGTCCAGGGAATGCGTGTGTAGGGACGTCCACCGCCCCCTATAAACAGGAGACCCAATGTGCCAGCTCGTATAGTTCCCTGTACGCTTTTCTTAGAAGTCACGGAGGAAGAGACACCAGTTGCTCTCCACGCTGGACCGAAGGGGGAGCCGTTGCTAGGTGGATTTGGTTGGATCCACTTACTTTGGTTTAGAGACCACTTCTTCCGCCCCAGAGCTTTTATTTTTGTTTTTGTGTGTGGCATCTCGCAGGTCAACCTCTGAGGTTGTCGGCTGCTTAACCGGGCTTACCTGTGGTTGCCTTAATGGAGGACTTCTATAATATATTTATCTCGAGAAAACTTAAAAAAAATACTATCACTTATACTATGGGACCAACGCTGAAATCACGAACATTTTGTGAGTTATGCATACATAAATGTATGGGACGGTTAACATTTGACTGTATCAATATTTTTTCGAGCTGATCAAGGTTTTCACTTCAATCTTGCGCGAAGGGGAGCGATGCGATGGGAAATTAATGTCTGCTATGGAACGAGCGGGCCCAGAAAAAGCTTTTACTCTCGTAAATAAATGCTGAAGGGTTATAAAAGGTACTTTAGATATTCGTGGTCACATTTATGGCAAACATGAAAAAATACTTTGATCAAATAACTCGACCACACAAATCACTTTTGAAACAGCGTGACTGTATGTTGCATTTATTTTAGCGCAGCCATAGAATACATCTATTTATTAGGATGTAAGTGTACCTATATTTATAATAGCATCCGCACAGATCGACCATTTAAGTAAACCAATCGCTTGCCGAGGTTAGTGCGCAGATGGGTGACGATCTATTTATTTTATTTTATTTTATTTTATTTCATTTTATTTTATTACGGATGAGCCCGCTCTTGACCTCGATCTCGCCTCATGGTAAGCGATAGATGAAGTCTACGATGTGACGAGTCAGCCCAAAAGATGCTTATTTACTCTTGCTTTAAAGGCTGAAAGGTCATAAGTGGCAGGGAACACATAAGCGGGCAGAGAATTCCACAACTTGGCCATGCGCATAATAAATGTGGAGGAGAAGCGCTTGGTACGACAAGACGGTATATCAACATATACCATACCGTATAAGTGGTATATCTTAATACTCCGAGCTTCCTCGGTTCATTCTGGTCCCATTTGTACATCTTTGACAGTCGTTACGGGTAGCAGAAGCCATAAAATCTGACACAGGTATAGCTCAGGCCATCGTGTTACCCATCTACTAGGTAACGCTAAAATTTTAATGATGAGTTATAGATTATAATTATCATTCATCACCTATGCTATGTCAGATTGATTGAAAATCGATTTCTAATAGACACTATTGGTACTGATAAGGAGTTTAACCATTTGGCTGTTTTCATAATATAAGTCTGTGTAGCATTGAAATAAAAGTAAATCTAAATAAAGTCTTTTTATAACTTGGATTTATAAAATCCGATTGCCTTAGGTCGGCAACCGGGTTTTATAGCTCACACAGCAATCTCTAATGCATTTTTAATTGTTATAAAAGCGTGACATTTATAAAGAACAAATTAGCGTCAGTCAAATGAACAAGGGCTTGTTGAGGTAAATTATTATGCAGGCCATTAAAGAAAAAAAAAGGGTAACACGATTGTTCCATGTTTTTTTTTCTACAATAAAAGCGTTTAGTAGCCTGTTGGTGGATTGAGTAGTAAAGTGATATATTTTTTTCTAAAAAAATCCCGAACGTTAGGCTTCTTCTTCGAATTGATGGTAATCCAAGCGGCTATAGCCTCATGGCTAAGTAGTTAGCCTTGTGATCGTGGTCACGGGTTCTAACCCCACCCATAACACCATTACTAACACAAGCATATTTAGCTTAGTAGTCAGATCTTCAAAGGTGCACGTATTTTGGGACTTTGGTGCTAGTCCTCACTAATGTGACTATACTTCATTGCGGTGCAGTAGTTAGGAGCCAGATTTTAAGTTAAAGTATTGAAAAACGTCGGTGATACACTTGGACATTTGTTATTGAATTCTCACGGTTTGCAATTTGCAATGTCCTGTTTCATGTCACCTACTAATGATTAATTGGTCAGTATTATTTGATGAACAAATTGACACTCCTGCATCATTAAATTTATTTAAGAAAGGAAATCGATCAAATAAATCAATTTTTTCTGGGTCGCTCGTAGGTCAACCTGTGGGGTTGTCGGCTACTTAACCGGGCTTAATATGTTGCTTTGATTATTTGTAGTAATCATAATATGCGGAGTTTTCTATAAGCACTAACATGAATCTGTTAATGTCTTTTTTATTGTTATTATATAGTGCTCACGTTTGACCACCGTCTCACGCTTACCTAGAAGTAACCTATTCACTCTTGACTTAAAGATCCCCAGGTTATAGCTATCAGAAAACACAGACTCCGGCAGGGAATTCCACTCTTAAGCCGTACGCACAATGAAAATATTCCCAATACGTTTGTCTTGTAGTCCGATGATGGAACGGGCTTGGCGGAATTAGATTGTGTAATTTCATCGCACACTCCCCGAAATGTAACCGATTGAAAATTTATAGACTCGTCGTATTTTTTTTTTTGGAAGGTTATGTAATAAATAATGCTCTCAATAAAGCAAAACTAGAACTCAAAATATAAAACCTCAAACCTCTCAACTCACACACCAAATATAACATGAAATTGCAGAACGATTCTCCGATAATCACGTGAACCAATAACTGGCCAGTCACCCGACAAAATGTCATTTCAATTCATCGTTCAAATATCGAATGCAATGACATTAACGGAATGATTCCGAGCGGTCACGAGTCGAATGAAAAGGACGATTCTTTCCTTGATATGATTTTTAAGATTATTTTTACAGATATCGAAATTCTTTGAGTTGAGATTTGGAATCTTTTTTTTTTTTGTTTTAATTCGCGGAAGATTTTTGTTCCATTTCCATTTGTTGCATCTTATTGCCATAAAATGGACATAAGTCTGGTCTCCAAGCTGCCACTGAGATTATACAGGGGTTGAGGGTATGTTCTAATGAGATACTATGGCCACAGTACGTAAGGGCAACTGAAGTAACAGGTTCGATGTTTTGTCTGACTCTCCCTTCTTTCTCACCATGAGAGATATTCCAAATGAAAAGCTCCAAAAAAACCATTTCCAGAACTGAAAACTGAAACCTGTGTATATTATTTGTATTGCTTACAACTTAGCATCTAAAGATTCTTTTACATTGTGATGGCGGCTCCACATTAGTGCCCTGAAGCCCCGTAAACAGGCGCGAACGTGAATGTGGACGGTTTTCGCGGGGTTCACGCGCACTCATGCCTATTCCCCGATCAGTGTTGGTATTTTGTCCCGCGACAAAGGGTTCGCGCCCCCTCCCCCATTCTGCTTCCGACGCTCGCCCGCGACAGTCGTGCCGCTCCGCGCTCTCGATCGTTCCGTGCCTGAGTCATCGCTCCGTTCGTCACGCCCGCCGTGACGTCACTCGTAGTCGCCGACTACGACGCCTGGTCCGGATCCGCCTTTTTCGAGGCGGTGAAGGATATCGTGCTTCTCTAACAGAGATTGTCAAAACAATTTGGTTTGGCCCCTTCAGGGTAAAACCACAGTTTCGTGGTCCTTGGTTGGAAACCTCACGGTGTCAACAATACCAAGGGGGTGCTGACCCGACGCACCCGCTGATCCCCTTCAGGGTGAAGCAGTCAATTGGAGTCGAGTGCTAGGTTTTGGCCTTGGGGGATCTCCTAGTCAAACCTAGTTACTGAGTTCTCTTCACAGCATACACACCTAGTGTCGGTTGGGTGTATCTACCCCTTCGCACTAGACCCAATAGGGCCCGGTACGCACATTAAGATTGGCGACCGGATTACAAGCTTAGGGCACACCAGTAGGTACACACCTCCCTGCTATCCCCGCAGGGAGCGAACTCACCTCCGGGTCATTCCCGCCCGGAGGGTTAGGCAAATAGGGCCCCTCAGGCCACATCAGACGGCAACACAGCTACCGAGTTTGTCTGGGTTTCTCTTCTCGGTAGCGAAGTGTTAGGAGAAACTCCGGGGCAGGGCTTTTTGGGGACCGTCTGCTCGGGGAGCTCACGTTTGACGTGTCTCCTCGAGGCGCATATGTTAGGGTTAGGAGAGTAGGATGCCCACCTCTGTCGCCTCCAATATGGAGGACAGGATTGAGGATCTCGTGTCCAAAGTCGAATCCCTATCGGCTCGGTTAAATCTAACAACCGATTTATTAGGAAAGATCCTATTTGAAAACCCCGCCCTACAAAGGGAGTATAAAGATGAAATTGTAAAATTACCCCCCGCGGTGTTTCCCGCCCCACAGCCAGATTTAGGTCCCACCCCCGCGCCCAACGCAGATAGGTCCCCCTCCCCCCCAGACGTCGAAATGGACTCTGAGGAGGAGGAACAAGAAAAAGAGGGCTCGGAAGGCGAGCGCTCGGAGCGCGCAGAGAGCATACACTCTGAGCGCTCGGAGCGAGCGGAGTCCGAGCACTCCTCCTCCGATCAAACCTCTTCCTCCGACGAGTTTATCCTCGTCGAGGGAAAGAGGAAGAAGAGGTCGCAGGCCTCGTCCTCCACCCAGGCCCCTAAGGCCAAGAAACCCTCCCCTCCCGAGCCAGCACGCTTAGTGCAGAGCCAGCCCTCCACTTCCTCGGCCACTAGGCCCAGCCCTACTCAAACCCCAGTCGTCAGCGCCTCAGTGCGCAAGACCATCCCTCCCCCACCCATCTTCATACATGATAAGGGGGCTTGGACAAACGTGTCCAAAGCGTGTGGCGAGCAACGCATCGCCTACACGAATGCCCGCGCCGTTCAGAACGGCATAAAAGTAGGGTTAGCGACAGCTAACGACCACCGCGCGCTTTCGAAGCTACTCAAGGCTCGAAATATCCCCCACCACACTTATACGCTCCACGAGAGCAAGCCCGTTCGGGTGGTCCTCTGCCGGATCCCCAGTGAGATCCCCACCACCGAGATCGTCTGCGACTTAGAGTCACAGAACATCCCGGTGATTGAGGTGCACCGTATGCACGGCAGAGGTGGCAGGGCGTCTAACAACGTCCTCGTCATCTGCCACCCCGTCTCCGAAGGTCCCCACCCCATCTTTGCGCTGAAGACTGTATGCAGTCTTTCAGGAATCCTAATTGAGAAGCCACACAAGAGTGGCACGGTAGGCCAATGCCACCGTTGCCAGTTGTATGGGCACGCGCAACGGAATTGCTTCGGCAAACCCCGGTGCGTAAAGTGCCTGGGCGATCACGGCACCGCGGAGTGCAGTCGCCCAAAAGATAGGTCCCAGTGCCCAGACCCGCCCAGCTGCGTGCTGTGCGGGCAATCCGGCCACCCCGCCAACTACCGAGGCTGTCCGAAAGCCCCGAAAACCTCCGCCCCTAAACTGGCAACGCGCGCTAGCGCACGCCAGGGACGAGAGTGTCCTACACTCTCGTCTGAGCTCCCCCAGACCCTCAGTCCCCAGCGTCCAACTCCTTGGACGGCGGCGAATCACGCCCAAAACTTCCCGGCACTAAGGCCGAAAGTCCCTGGGCTGATGGATCAACCCATCATGCCCTCCGCTCCGGTTGTTGTGGCTTCTCAGCCCCCACCTCCTCCCCAGTCACTCCCTCGCTCGGTAGAGCCGGAACTCGATGCGTTCCTCATCCTTGGAAATACCTTCAGTTTCTTCCAGTCCGCCCGCGCCATCCAAATGGCAAAGGAGGTCGTGGCCTGCACTAGCATCAACTCCCTGATTCGGGTATACCATCAGTATCCCGATGTCAAAAGTCATTTTGATAACCTTTTTAAACAGCCATAATGTATAACACGGCTAGTAAGAGACTAAAGCCCCGATCCCTTAAGCTAGGTTACTTCAATGCCAATGGCATCATCAATCAACGGGACGAGATCGCGACTTTCCTTCGCGATCATAGTCTCGACATCCTTCTGGTCCAAGAGACCTTCCTCAAACCCCACCTTAGGGATCCCAAGGTAGCCAACTACCGGCTAGTTAGGAACGATAGGACTAGATGCCACAGAGGTGGCACTCTAATATATTATAGGAACTCCCTGCACTGCATCCCTATGGATCCGCCGCCCCTTGCCCACTTAGAGGTATCCGTTTGCCGGCTAGGCATGACGGGCCATCCCTCTATCACAATAGTATCCGCGTATCTCCCACCGTACAACGACGCAGATTCAAATTCTTCGATAAACGCCTCACTTCGAAGCGACCTTACAGCCCTTCTAGACATGAGTGACTCCGTCCTTATGGCGGGGGACCTCAATGCCAAACATCCCGCATGGTGTAGTCGTATTACCAACCCCCGTGGGAAGGTACTATACGACCTTTGCACACCTCTTCACATAGATATCATAGGTCCTATGCGGCCTACTCATTACCCGTTCGAGCCATCCCATTTGCCCGACGTACTCGACATTGCCCTCCTGAAGAATGTGAACTTACGTTTGCACTCTTTAGAGACGGTAGACGAACTTGACTCTGACCATAGACCGGTGATCATGGAGTTAACTCCTAGATCGGGTCCCTATGACCCTAACCGCCCCCCTCCCACACAGGTGATCACTGACTGGAGGAAAGTAGGCGAATTGCTGAAATCCAACACGTCTCCTCACCTGGACAAGATCCCCGACCACATCCAGTCCGCCGCCGACACGACGACTGCGATCGACTCACTCACAGAGCACGTACAATCTGTCCTGAACGACTGTTCAAGGGAGATTCCGGTGTCAGAGCACTGGCGCCGGAAGCTCCCGGACGATGTACGGGCCCTGCTGACTGAGAAGAACGCAGCAGTCCGTGCCTACAGAGCCTTCCCCTGCCAGAATAACAAAACTTTCATGCGGTACTTACAGCGCAAAGTAAGTAACAGCATCAGAGAGTGGCGTGAAGCCGGCTGGGATAAGACCCTGAGCGAACTGGAACCCACCCACCTTGCCTTCTGGCAACTTCAGAGGAGAATGCGCGCCACTGAGGTTACCACAATGCCTCCCCTTATCCGCCCGGATCAAAGCATTGCCTTCGACGACGAAGACAAAGCTGAATGCCTAGCCGACAGCCTAGAGGCCCAGTGCTCTCCCAGCTCCCAACCAGTCGACCCAGCCCACCTTGCCCACGTGGATGCTGAGGTAGAACGTAGATCTGCCCTACCCCCTGTCGAGGACCCTGATGCTCCCCTCCCCCCCGTCACGGAAGACGAGGTGGAGGAGATCATCAGGAAACTCAAACCTAGGAAAGCTCCCGGGACTGACAGACTGACCACTAGGGCACTTAAACTCCTCCCACGTACGATCATAGTCCTACTGGTTGCCATCTTCAATGGCGCCATGTCCAACAACTTGTTTCCGCAAGCTTGGAAAGAGGCTATAGTGATAGGTATCCCAAAACCCGGAAAGCCCAAGTCCCTCCCGACTAGTTATAGACCCATAAGTCTGCTCAGCGCCCTCAGCAAGATCTACGAGCGGATTATTCTTAATCGGCTCAAGGACTTTGTCGAGGCAAAGAGCCTAATCCCTAACGAGCAGTTTGGCTTTAGAGCCCATCATTCCAGTGTCCACCAAGCCCACCGCATCGTAGAGCACATTAGCGGCCGCTTTCAACGCGGTCTGATGACGGGGGCCCTATTCTTCGACATAGCGAAGGCCTTCGACAAAGTCTGGCACAATGGCTTAATTTATAAGCTATACCAACTAGGTGTGCCGGATCGTCTCGTGCTCATCATTCGAGACTTTCTGTCGAACCGCTCCTTCAGATATCGTATCGAAGGAGCGCTTTCCACTCCCCGCCCTATCAGAGCCGGCGTCCCTCAGGGCGCCGTGCTCTCCCCCCCACTCTTCACGCTATTCTCTAGCGACATCCCAAAAAGCCCTCCAGTAGAGTTAGCCCTATTTGCCGATGACACGGCCATCTACTACTCGGGAAAAAGTCCCGATAGCATCGCTCATACCCTCCAGACCTCAGCCAACGCACTAGGCGATTGGTTTAGGAAATGGAGGATTGAGGTAAACCCTGACAAAAGTCAAGCAGTCCTGTTTCGCAGGGCTCGCTATAGACAACCCACCCTCCCCAGCCCGATCACTATGTTTGGCAAGCCGATCCCCTGGGAGAAGCGAGCCAAATACCTAGGTGTAATCTTAGACCAGTTCCTCAAATTCACTGAGCACATAAAGAAGGTTCGCTCGCGAGCCGCTTTCGCTCTCGGTAGGCTTCACTCCTTGCTGAATAAGCACAGTAAGCTCTCCCTTAGGTGTAAAATCCGAATTTACACGACATGCATACGTCCTATCATGACGTACGCCTGTCCGGTGTTTGCCCATGCCAGTCCGGCTCAGATCCATAGGATGCAGGTCCTTCAGAACCGTTTTCTCCGAAAGGCCACGGGCGCGCCCTGGTACTTGAGGAATGAGGATCTCCACGTAGACCTCAAACTCCCTACCATAAAGCAAGTGTTGAAACGCATGTCAGTGCGTTACTTCACCTCTGCTGATACCCACACCAACCCCCTGATCGTATCGGCCGCCCGATACAGACCCTCCCAAATTTCTCGGGTTCGTCGCCCGCGCCATGTCCTAGACGAGCCCGACGACCCCATCACCATCCGACAAGAGAGCAGTAGGGAAACTAGCACTCTTAGAAAACACAAACACAAAACGCGTTCTGTATTCCGGCCTCGCCGACGAGGCCCATCGCGACGTCCGCGTACTTGTAATAGAAATCCTCCCCGACCTTTGCCAAACGAGCCAGCCCGCGATGCTGAGCCAGTAGCAATAAATACTCCCCTAAACACGACCCAGCCTGTCCCTTTGCTGCCCTCCCAAAATGACCCCGCTATGCCGAGGCCCGTACTCCGCAGGGAGTGCCCTTAGCGTGCGGTCATTAGTAGTAAGAAAAATTTTAGTTTGTAAGCCCTGGCTGGGGGCCTTTAATTTAATTATTAGAGGTCACCACAGGAAAGTCCGGTTAAGTAGACTCACAGCCTTAGTGTGCTGATCTACAAGTGGCCCTACCTAAAAAAAAAAAATAAAAAAAAAAAAAAAAAAAAAAAAAAAAAAAAGTTCGCGCCCCCTTCGCGCGGCGTTCACGCGTACACATCCACATTCACGGCCCCATGCCAGTTTATTCCGGACTACAAAGACGAACCGTCGGACGTATGCAGTCGTAAGATTTCGGGCATCAGTAAGTTTAATAACATCATCATGGACATCAGATGTTCATAGGGCTCAAGCCACTATGCTAGATGATAATGGTACAATGTTTTACAGCAATGGTCAATCTAAGCAGATATTTTTTCAAGTCATTTGCAATTTAAAGGGTATTGTTTTTATATTATGTAGAAGCAGCTTCTACGTCCATTTCGCGGCAGGTTTCACGAACGATTGAAGTATCCCGTGAATTCGCACGACTTGTGCCGTGAATTCACGGCGAGAATTCGTGCGTGAATTCACGGTGAGAATTCGAGCGTGAATTCACGGCACTAATGTGGAGCCGCCATTATAATTAGTTTCACTATTGAATTCAACGGTATAGTTTCAGTTTTAAATGTTTAGATATTTCATCTTTACTAGAAAATAAAAAAAAACACTAATCTGTATTTATTTATGTCTTCGTCCATATTTTTAACCTGGTTAAAACCTTACCTAATTCCAAATCCAATCGTGCCACCAAAACCTAAATAATTCCACTCTCATAAAATATTTACCAGTAAAAACCTAGGTCTGTATCCAGCTCCCCGTCACAATAAAAGAGAAATCAGTGACGTAATCGCCAAATTGGCTCTAAAAGTCGCTTAATCCTAATATTGATCAGGCATTGTGCTCGAGATGGCGAATCGGGGACCGTTCAGAATAGGGACCTCACAGAATAGGGAACGAGATGAAAGGGACTTGGAGAAATGGCAATATTCGATTGACATGTGATAGTGAGGGCGACCGAGCAGGAACGAATTGCTTTATATCTTAACGCCTTTGTAAGTTGCGGGATTTTCTTTTCTTCAGTTTAGGAAGTATAAATGAAATAGGTTTTGTTTTTTTTTAAAGATCACTGGCGACGTGGTTTTTTTTTATTGAAAATAGGTTCGTGTTTGACCACTATCTCACCTGTTGGTAAGTGATGATGTGATCGAAGATGGAGCACGCTTACCTAAAAGTAACCTATTCACTCTGGACTTAAAGACTCCTAGGTTGTAGCTGTCGGGAAATACAGATTCCAGCAGGGAATTCCACTCCTTAGCCGTACGCAGAATGAAGGTATTCCCAAAACGTTTTGTGCGTATGGGTGGGATGTCCACCATGTAACGATGGCGCTTCGCCGTTTGTCTCGTAGTCCGATGATGGAACGGGCTCGGCGAAATTAGATTGTGTAATTCCATCGCACACTCGCCGAAATGTAAACGATAGAAAACCGATAGACTTGCAACTCGTCGTCGGTGTTCAAGGCTCTGGAGCTTTGACTCGACCAGTGCATTTTTGCCAATGAGTCTCTTGGCCCGCTTCTCGATACACGCTTCTTGTTAACCCCTCCAACTAAGCTAATTATGGTTGTGTCTGGAGTGGGTTCACGGCAATAATGAAATGTGTGGGTTCCGAACCCACGACCTATCGATCACAAGTCCGACACCTTAGCCATTAGGCTATTGACACTTGTTGATGTTGTGTATAATACTCTCGGCCCTATAATGACTCAAACTTCATACACATACGTAAGTAAAGTATAAATTTACCAATAAATAAATAATTATTAGTTCTTACCGACCCTACAGTCAAACAACTACTACCGTTTTGTAGGTAACATCTGGTATAGAGTCTCTATGCAAAGTTTCAGCTCAAAATTATTGACTCACAGAATTGAACCCAAATTGTTGGTTTCGTATGTTTCTTGAATACCAATAATAATAAACGTGTCACAGCACTATGAGGGTCATCACTTTATACGTCACTTGCCAATAAAACGATAATTCTCTTCGTTCTTCTTAATTTGAAAAATTCGGTCTCTGGTATCAATGTATTGAAATTTCTAATAAGTTCCACACATGTAGACATAGGATTACAAAACCCTTGCTATATCGTTTGTTATCATCCAAAGAAGCCGTGCACTTTGTATGTATATACCCTTTAAATTACATGTTGTGTACATATATTCTTTCGATAATGACATTTATTTTACTTGTACACCTACCACATTGTGGTCTTTTTAACCTAAAGGTTGACTGGTAGAGAATGCCTTATTGCATTAAGTCCGCCCATGTACCATTATTGTACATAAAGTTTAAATAAATATCCATACTAACATTACAAACATTACAAACCCGAAAGTCTCACTGCTTAACCACAAAACTTAAGATTCTTATTGAAATATGTTATGGAGATAAATGAAGACCCGGTATCAAATATAGGCTATTTTTTTACTTCAAAACTTAAACCTAAAAGACTAAACTAGGGGAGAAAACCAAACTATGAAATTTCCACAAAAAAAAATGTACGTCAACGAAATTGCAACGTTCAGGTTTTTCTTACCGTTTCAAGGAAGGGACTTGGATTTCCAAAATTTATTGGAAATATATTGGTATAGATTCTAGTAAAAAAAAAGAATGATTCTAATGTACTCCCACTAGTTTGGTAGTGCTTACCAAAGATTACTACGACACCAACCTTCTCTTACACTTCAGTAATAAACTACATACACTAACCATGTCTATTTATTGTTTCGAGTTTCCGATATTTCGGCACTGTTGCAAGCGACCATGTTAATGACTATGTTAGCTGCAAAACTTATATCTATATAAATATGTCATAAAATTTATTGGGATTTAAACCATTAATTTTAAAAACACTGCTAAACTAAAAAACAGAAATAGACTTAGGCGTCAAAACTCCTCACATCGCTGTCGTCCGGAAACGTACCCAGAAGACTGGCAGCATTTCCACGTTGTATGGTAATACTGCATACATTTATGTAAAAACATACCTTTATAGCAGGAAACGTGGACCTGGAACAGAAATACAAAAACCATTAAAATATAAGTATGAGGGAGTGCCTCCGCCAAAATGCTGTACTTAATAACGTCAACCATTTAATACTTCTTTTGTTCCGAGTGAGCGAAATATGACACAGAGTACAGAAATATAAAAAAGACAACTCCGTGCAACGGGAGTGAAATATTTAGTTTTTTTTTTATTGATAATAGGTTCGCGTTTGACCACCATCTCACCTGATGGTAAGTGATGATGTGGTCGAAGATGGAGCACGCTTGCCTAGAAGTAACCTCTGACTTAAAGTTTCCCAGATTATAGCGATCAGGAAAAAAGAGCTTAATTTGATATATTTTAAAACCCAGGTTTTCAAGCTGTTTCAATTTTACTGGATTTGAATTTCAGATTAAGTGAAATCGTCTTTATCAAACTTCAAATTGAAGTTTTAATTCGTAATTATATCATTGATATAGGTACGTGGAAGGTTTCAATACGTCTTTTAAAATTCAAGAACGTCATTTAGTCACTGACAGCACAGTTGCATTTTTATTGATTTGTATGAGTTTTTATGTACTCATT
Source organism: Tholera decimalis (assembly GCA_943138885.2). Classification (NCBI taxonomy): domain Eukaryota; kingdom Metazoa; phylum Arthropoda; class Insecta; order Lepidoptera; family Noctuidae; genus Tholera; species Tholera decimalis. The sequence continues at coordinate 31,442,503 of OW964551.2, forward strand.
GCCTAGTTTTAATTTATTTATTTTTGTCCTGTGATTTAGGTTACTGTAGTTTGTTATTCAGTTGCATTGATGAATTATTTATCAATTTTACTTATAACATAGAAATGCCTGTCATGACTATATTGAGAAGCCCTAAAAATTAAACAAAGACTAATTCGTAGAATCAAAACCGTTGAACTCCTTAAAATTCTAAGTTGAGCTATACGTTTCCTGACAAATGCTTGCTCTGTCTGGATAGGCCCAATCAAATCTGTGTGTATCTTTCTTCAAGAGATCGCCTCAGACATTAACCTACAAGAGTCTTATATAATTTAGTCACAGAATGTATGGACTTCAAAAAGAGATATTGACCTCTTAGTTTGTTTCGGTGTTTCTTTCAGGATAGGTAACGCCGGCGTCATATAGTCAAAATTTACGGAATAATACCTGTAAAAGTGTTATTTAATAACCAACTTGCAAAACAGAGATTATTTATCATTAATGCTTTGAAAATAAATATTGCGTTGGTACCAAGTTCTCGAAACGATCAAGACATAGGCTGAACCTTCTGTCCATATCTGTTAGTGGTACAATACATCAGGGGGTCATTTATCACAGTGACAGATCATCCCGAGTTCTTAAAGATCCAGAATGACAAATGTTACGGTCAGGTAAAAAGGTGCCATGTTTTTTAAATTTCACTTAACTGCTTCTTGATGACGGGAAAGTACCTTAAAGCCCTTATTACTTAAGGGGAGAAAACGCTTAGTGCGGGGTTCTTCTGAGTTATGCTTTTATTAAGATAACCTTTTCTAATGTCGCTGTAATGTGTTTGAATTTGAATCAAAATATGATTGGATAAAGATAATTTGATCCTATTTTGTCTACCACTAAGATTATTACGAATATCAAACCAGTATTTTATGCAGTATGAAATCAATACAAATTGATAAAGATGAATTGAAATAGAAATTCAGGGATGAGGGCTTGTTATTTCAGTTATTGATAATAGTGATGTCGATGGCCCCACCGAATAAACGTGCAAGAGCTCTTACACGAATTTAGGTTTTTTCTATTTTTCGTTTCTTTTGCCTATCCTGCACCTACTTATTTTTTTTTTAAATATATTTTAGACTCAAAACACGCCTATTATTATAGTGAATTTATTTATTCTAGGGAAATAATTAATTTAAAAATTATATGAATAATAGTTTATGATATTATTACATGCTTTTTGAGTCGCCAAGTACACAAGAATAAACATGCTAAAACTTGAGGAGATTTGTGATTGTTTTTGAATTTCGGTAATGTCTTCTTACATGTTTATTCGTGTAGAAATGTATGCAAATTTTATTACTAATGTTTTATTCCACAAAATAGAAGTTTGACTATAAATAGGCTAAAATGCATACGATCCTTCCAATCATATAATCGCAGAACAATGTACTGTAAACAAGCGTGTAAATAGTTATAGTTGGGTCAAAATTAAACTTGATTTACGGAGAATAGTAGTGTAACATTATAGTATGTTTTATTCATTGTGCATTATTACACGAATAAACGTGTAATGATATATTACTGTGAACTAGTCATGCAAATTTCACAAGAGTAAAAACATTAAATAGGTTTTCATGAATTTCCTGAAACTCGCTGAAGTTTTTAAAAAAGTAAATATACAAATCTATAGTCTATTTTTTACCTATATTTCGATTAAACATTATTTATACATTTTTACATTGAAAAGAGCGTTATTGAAGTTTGAACGTTTTTATTTTTTGCTGAAAAGTTGTCACTTTTCTCTTACACGTTTATTCGGTGGGGCCATCGATGTCACGCGAAATTAACAACACACTGTATAGTTTGTAGTTTCAAAGTGAGAATGGTTTTAAGGAATCTTCACTATCAAATGTAATCAGAATAACTTCATTTTACAAAACTGTTCATAATTTATACATTTTTGTTAATTATGTCGAAATGTCTCGTCTCTCCAAAAGTTTACAACAGTAAGCAGGTTAGTGCATTTCGCCTCCAAGTAGGTCTACTATCACTTAGGTACTGTTGAACAAATAAAACTCAGACAAAACGAAATTCGGGCTTACTCATCACACACGCACAATCTTACCTATGTTTAGTAGGTAAGGTTAATTTTAATTCAGAAGCTGCCTATTAACATATGTATTAACAAAGCACAGGCATGAAAACTTTCTTTCTTTCTTTATTTAATTCTTACTTTGTTAATATTTTGAAGCAGGTTAGTACTTACCTACTTTAAATAAATAAAACTGATTTAAAAAAAAGTTCTATGAAACATGACGCCATTTAAATAACAAACAGCTGTTTCCGGCTTAGCCAGTATATCTCGTGCGTGTATCCGCAACTTGACGCAACGTTTTTTCTCGGATATGCATCACAGTTTTGTCGCATTGCGTCGTAGAGCGAAGAAATATAGTAATACGATTAGTTTTCCATTATTTTAGTGAATACAATTATTTAATCCTATGGAGCTTATAATGAAACCCCCATTCTAAAAGATACTTTATACACCACATTTTTTTTGGTGTAAAATCATCAAATGTTTTCTTTCATTCTGGATGGAGTCTAACACGCTCTATCTAATCTAACATGTCGCGGGAATTCGTTATAACGTTGCGGTGGACGGCGGCCCTATCGAATCCATAAAATAGTAGTGTTGGAACACTACTATTAATTTTAAATAAGAAAGTAAGATTACACAATCTAATTCCGCCAAGCCCGTTCCATCATCGGACTACAACTTAAACGGCAAAGCGCCATCGTTACATGGTGGACATCCCACCCATACGCACAAAACGTTTTGGGAATACCTTACCGGATAAATAATACCAGCCGGAGTCTGTGTTTCCCGACAGCTACAACCTAGGAGTCTTTAAGTCCAGAGTGAATAGGTTACTTTTAGGTAAGCGTGCTCCATCTTCGATCACATCATCACTTACCATCAGGTGAGATAGTGGTCAAACGCGACCAATTTTCAATAATAAATAAATAAATAAAGAAAACATTTGAATAACCACCAGTTTATGCATTGAACATTTGATGTTGAGAAGTTGTTTAATTCTGCTAGCAGTACAAAATGTATTCCAGCTTTAGCATTGAAAAAAAAAAAAAACATTAATCTACAAATTCTCAAATGAGAACAAACTCAAATTTTTATGTAATATTATTACTGTGATTTTTTCTCTTAATATTTTACAAATGAAGGTTGTTACAACAAACATAACAGATATGAAACTCTACTAGCTTCTACCCGTAACTTCGTTCACGTGGGAAGGTTTTCCCGCATAAATCCCGATCCCTTGAGAATTTCGTCATAAAAAGTAGCCTGTGTATTATTCCAGGATGTCAACTATCTACAAGTATCAAATTTTATTCAGATCCGTTCTGTAGTTTTGGCATTATTGAGTAACAAACATCCATGCATACATTCAGACTTTCCCATTTATAAAATGAGTGTAGATAAAAAAACTTTTTACCAAAAAATAGAACCGACTTCCATATAAAAACACTACAAGTACAAAGCCAAAAATAACTTTAATTTCTGTAGTCGGTGTCATTTGTTTTATAATTTCTTTTTTTTTGAGACCGCCTTCCGAAGTTAAAGTTATTTTTGGCTTTGTAGTGTTTTTATATGGAAGTCGGTTCTATTTTTTGGTAAAAAGTTTTTTTTTTCACGCTTTTTAGTGGGTCTGTTTGTAATTGATCTAGTTACCAAAGTCAAAATGTCAACTACTTATCACCTTTTACAAAATAGTGCTTTTCCCGGTGCAGAGCCGTTAATTTTTGAGGAGTTCTCCTGGTACATCACCATCAATCCTACTTCACCATATGCATTGTGACGAGCATAAAGTGTTTAACATCTATATTCAAGTAATCTAATAGCAATGCACGAAATACTTATTATTGAGTAGTTTCGGTGGCCATCTGGGGTCTTCATCATCAGTTCTACTTCCTCAAATGGTGCTTTTCGAGAGCAACTGCACAAGGTACTATAAGAAATACCCGAAACGCTATAGGTGTGCCTATAATATTTGAAGAGTTCCCTCGATTTCTCCATGATCCCCTCATCAGATCCTGATTTCGTAACAATGGGACCAACTAAAAAGTATACCCTATCAAACGCAAAAAGAATTTTCCAAATCGGTCCAGCCGTCTCCGAGTAATGAGGTAACATACATAAAAAAAAAGTTCAAGACGAATTGAGAACATCCTTTTTTTGAAGTCGGTTTAAAAGATTCTCTACTACCCAAATATTATAATATTCCACAACTTTTACACAACACCATCTAGTCCCAAACTAAGCAGAGCTTGTGCTATGAGTACTAGGCAACTGCTGTGTTATTCTGTAAGACCTCATTCTAAACTTCGAATCTGAATCCGCTGTGAGTTTATTGATTGGCATTCTGAAAACTCGGTTGTTAATTCGAATTTACACTAGCGCTACCCTTGCGAGCTTGTCAGCGAGTTGAACTAAAGATTTTGACAGATAAAGTATGAGATGACGTGAGAAGTGGCATTCGGTGAGGTAATTCCTCCGTCACTTCGACGCTGTTTACAGAATGCAAAATCAAGGTCACTTTGAAAGTGACAGTGGATAGCTATGTGAGATGCGAGTTGTTGTTCGAATTTTACAGAATCGACGTACTGATAAACATACATATATATATTTTTTTTTTTTTATTTTTTAGGTAGGGCCACTTGTAGATCAGCACACTAAGGCTGTGAGTCTACTTAACCGGACTTTCCTGTGGTGACCTCTAATAAATTAAAGGCCCCCAGCCAGGGCTTACAAACTAAAATATACTTAAAAAACTAATGACCGCACGCTAAGGGCACTCCCTGTGGAGTACGGGCCTCGGCAAAGCGGGGTCATTTCGGGAGGGCAGCAAAGGGACAGGCTGGGTCATATTATTTACGGGGGTATTTATTGCTACTGGCTCAGCATCGCGGGCTGGCTCGTTTGGCAAAGGTCGGGGAGGATTTTCATTACCAGTACGCGGACGTCGCGATGGGCCTCGTCGGCGAGGCCGGAATAAGGAACGCGTTCTGTATCTGTGTCTTCTAAGAGTGCTGGTTTCCCTACTGCTCTCTTGTCGGATGGTGGTGGGGTCGTCAGGCTCGTCTAGGATGTTACGCGGGCGACGAACCCGAGAAATCTTGGAGGGTCTGTATCGGGCGGCCGATACGATCAGGGGGTTAGTGTGGGTCTCAGCAGAGGTGAAGTAACGCACTGACATGCGTTTCAACACTTGCTTTATGGTCGGGAGTTTGAGGTCTACGTGGAGATCCTCGTTCCTACAGAACCAGGGCGCGCCCGTGGCCTTTCGGAGAAAACGGTTCTGAACGACTTGCATCCTATGGATCTGATTGGGACTGGCATGAGCAAATACTGGACAGGCATACGTCATGATAGGACGTATGCATGTCGTGTATATTCGGATTTTACATTTAAGGGAGAGCTTGCTGTGTTTATTCAGCAGGGCGTGGAGCCTACCGAGAGCGAAAGCGGCTCGCGAGCGAACCGACTTTATGTGCTCACTGAAGTTGAGAAACTGGTCGAGGATCACACCTAAGTATTTGGCTCGCTTCTCCCAAGGGATTGGCTTGCCGAACATAGTGATCGGGCGTGGGGGGGTGAACTTTTTATGCTGGCGAGCCCTGCGAAACAGGACTGCTTGACTTTTGTCGGGATTTACCTCAATCCTCCATTTCCTAAACCAATCGCCTAGTGCGTTGGCTGAGGTCTGGAGGGTATGAGCGATGCTAACGGGATTATGTCCCGAGTAGTAGATGGCCGTGTCGTCGGCAAACAGGGATAACTCTACTGGGGGCTTTTTGGGGATATCGCTAGTGAATAGCGTGAAGAGTGGGGGGGAGAGCACGGCGCCCTGAGGGACGCCGGCTCTGATAGGGCGGGGAGTGGAAAGCGCTCCTTCGATACGATATCTGAAGGAGCGGTTTGACAGGAAGTCTCGAATGATGAGCACGAGACGGTCCGGCACACCTAGTTGGTAAAGCTTATAAATTAAGCCATTGTGCCAGACTTTGTCGAAAGCCTTTGCTATATCAAAGAATAGGGCCCCCGTCACCAGACCGCGTTGAAAACGGCCGCTAATGTGCTCTACGATGCGGTGGGCTTGGTGGACACTGGAATGATGGGCTCTAAAGCCAAACTGTTCGTTAGGGATTAGGCTCTTGGCCTCGACAAAGTCCTTGAGCCGATTAAGAATAATCCGCTCGTAGACCTTGCCGAGGGCGCTGAGCAGACTAATGGGTCTATAGCTAGTCGGGAGGTTCTTGGGCTTTTTGGGTTTTGGGATACCTATCACTATAGCCTCTTTCCAAGCTTGTGGAAACAAGTTGTTGGACAAGGCGCCATTGAAGATGGCAGTCAGTAGGACTAAGATCGTACGTGGGAGGAGTTTAAGTGCCCTAGTGGTCAGTCTGTCAGTCCCGGGAGCTTTCCTAGGTTTGAGTTTCTTGATGATCTCCTCCACCTCGTCCTCCGTGACGGGGGGGAGGGGAGCATCAGGGTCCTCGACAGGGGGTAGGGCAGATCTACGTTCGACCTCAGCATCCACGTGGGCAAGGTGGGCTGGGTCGACTGGTTGGGAGCTGGGAGAGCACTGTGCCTCCAGGCTGTCGGCTAGGCATTCGGCTTTGTCTTCGTCGTCGAAGGCAATGCTTTTGTCCGGGCGGATAAGGGGAGGCATTGAGGCAACCTCAGTGGCGCGCATATTCCGCTGAAGTTGCCAGAAGGCATGGTGGGTGGGTTCCAGTTCGCTCAGGGTCTTGTCCCAGCCGGCTTCACGCCACTCTCTGATGCTGTTACTTACTTTGCGCTGTAAGTACCGCATGAAAGTTTTGTTATTCTGGCAGGGGAAAGATCTGTAGGCACGGACTGCTGCGTTCTTCTCAGTCAGCAGGGCCCGTACATCGTCCGGGAGTTTCCGGCGCCAGTGCTCTGACACCGGAATCTCCTTTGAACAGTCGTTCAAGACAGATTGTACGTGCTCCGTGAGTGAGTCGATCGCAGCCGTCGTGTCGGCGGCGGACTGGATGTGGTCGGGGATCTTGTCCAGGTGAGGAGACGTGTTGGATTTCAGCAATTCGCCTACTTTCCTCCAGTCAGTGATCACCTGTGTGGGAGGGGGGCGGTTAGGGTCATAGGGACCCGATCTCGGAGTTAACTCCAAGATCACCGGTCTATGGTCAGAGTCAAGTTCGTCTACCGTCTCTAAAGAGTGCAAACGTAAGTTCACATTCTTCAGGAGGGCAATGTCGAGTACGTCGGGCAAGTGGGATGGCTCGAACGGATAATGAGTAGGCCGCATAGGACCTATGATATCTATGTGGAGAGGTGTGCAAAGGTCGTATAGTACCTTCCCACGGGGGTTGGTAATACGACTACACCATGCGGGATGTTTGGCATTGAGATCCCCCGCTATAAGGACGGAGTCACTCATGTCAAGAAGGGCTGTAAGGTCGCTTCGTAGTGAGGCGTTTATCGAAGAATTTGAATCTACGTCGCTGTGCGGTGGGAGATACGCGGATACTATTGTGATAGAGGGATGGCCCGTCATGCCTAGCCGGCAAACGGATACCTCTAAGTGGGCAAGGGGCGGCGGATCCATAGGGATGCAGTGCAGGGAGTTCCTATAATATATTAGAGTGCCACCTCTGTGGCATCTAGTCCTATCGTTCCTAACTAGCCGGTAGTTGGCTACCTTGGGATCCCTAAGGTGGGGTTTGAGGAAGGTCTCTTGGACCAGAAGGATGTCGAGACTATGATCGCGAAGGAAAGTCGCGATCTCGTCCCGTTGATTAGTGATGCCATTGGCATTGAAGTAACCTAGCTTTAGGGATCGGGGCTTTAATCTTTTACTAGCCGTGTTATACATTATGGCTGTTTAAAGAGGTTGTCAAAATGGCTTTTTACATCAGAATACTTATAGTATACCTGAATCAGGGATTCAATGCTTTTGCAGGCCACGACCTCCTTTGCCATTTGGATGGCGCGGGGGGACTGGAAGAAACTGAATGTTTTCCCAAGGATGAGGAACGCATCGAGTTCCGGCTCATCCGAGCGAGGGAGTGACTGGGGAGGAGGTGGGGGCTGAGAAGCCACAACAACCGGAGCGGAGGGCATGATGGGTTGATCCATCAGCCCAGGGACTTTCGGCCTTAGTGCCGGGAAGTTTTGGGCGTGATTCGCCGCCGTCCAAGGAGTTGGACGCTGGGGACTGAGGGTCTGGGGGAGCTCAGACGAGAGTGTAGGACACTCTCGTCCCTGGCGTGCGCTAGCGCGCGTTGCCAGTTTAGGGGCGGAGGTTTTCGGGGCTTTCGGACAGCCTCGGTAGTTGGCGGGGTGGCCGGATTGCCCGCACAGCACGCAGCTGGGCGGGTCTGGGCACTGGGACCTATCTTTTGGGCGACTGCACTCCGCGGTGCCGTGATCGCCCAGGCACTTTACGCACCGGGGTTTGCCGAAGCAATTCCGTTGCGCGTGGCCGTATAACTGGCAACGGTGGCATTGGCCTACCGTGCCACTTTTGTGTGGCTTCTCAATTAAAATTCCTGAAAGACTGCATACAGTCTTCAGCGCAAAGATGGGGTGGGGACCTTCGGAGACGGGGTGGCAAATGACGAGGACGTTGTTAGACGCCCTGCCACCTCTGCCGTGCATACGGTGCACCTCAATCACCGGGATGTTCTGTGACTCTAGGTCGCAGACGATCTCGGTGGTGGGGATCTCACTGGGGATCCGGCAGAGGACCACCCGAACGGGCTTGCTCTCATGGAGCGTATAAGTGTGGTGGGGGATATTTCGAGCCTTGAGTAGCTTCGAAAGCGCGCGGTGGTCGTTAGCTGTCGCTAACCCTACTTTTATGCCGTTCTGAACGGCGCGGGCATTCGTGTAGGCGATGCGTTGCTCGCCACACGCTTTGGACACGTTTGTCCAAGCCCCCTTATCATGTATGAAGATGGGTGGGGGAGGGATGGTCTTGCGCACTGAGGCGCTGACGACTGGGGTTTGAGTAGGGCTGGGCCTAGTGGCCGAGGAAGTGGAGGGCTGGCTCTGCACTAAGCGTGCTGGCTCGGGAGGGGAGGGTTTCTTGGCCTTAGGGGCCTGGGTGGAGGACGAGGCCTGCGACCTCTTCTTCCTCTTTCCCTCGACGAGGATAAACTCGTCGGAGGAAGAGGTTTGATCGGAGGAGGAGTGCTCGGACTCCGCTCGCTCCGAGCGCTCAGAGTGTATGCTCTCTGCGCGCTCCGAGCGCTCGCCCTCCGAGCCCTCTTTTTCTTGTTCCTCCTCCTCAGAGTCCATTTCGACGTCTGGGGGGGAGGGGGACCTATCTGCGTTGGGCGCGGGGGTGGGACCTAAATCTGGCTGTGGGGCGGGAAACACCGCGGGGGGTAAGGAGTCAATCTCCTCCCCATATTTCCTTTGTAGGGCGGGGTTTTCAAATAGGATCTTTCCTAATATATCGGTTGTTCTATTTAACCGAGCCGATAGGGAATCTACCTTGGACACGAGATCCTCAATCCTGTCCTCCATATTGGAGGCGACAGAGGTGGGCATCCTAATCTCCTAACCCTAACATAAGCGCCTCGAGGAGACACGTCAAACGTGAGCTCCCCGAGCAGACGGTCCCCAAAGAGCCCTGCCCCGGAGTTTCTCCTAACACTTTGCTACCGAGAAGAGAAACCCAGACAAACTCGGTAGCTGTGTTGCCGTCTGATGTGGCCTGAGGGGCCCTATTTGCCTAACCCTCCGGGCGGGAATGACCCGGAGGTGAGTTCGCTCCCTGCGGGGATAGCAGGGAGGTGTGTGCCTAATGGTGTGCCCTAAGCTTGTAATCCGGTCGCCAATCTCAATGTGCGTACCGGGCCCTATTGGGTCTAGTGCGAAGGGGTAGATACACCCAACCGACACTAGGTGTGTATGCTGTGAAGAGAACTCAGTAACTAGGTTTGACTAGGAGATCCCCCAAGGCCAAAACCTAGCACTCGACTCCAATTGACTGCTTCACCCTGAAGGGGATCAGCGGGTGCGTCGGGTCAGCACCCCCTTGGTATTGTTGACACCGTGAGGTTTCCAACCAAGGACCACGAAACTGTGGTTTTACCCTGAAGGGGCCAAACCAAATTGTTTTGACAATCTCTGTTAGAGAAGCACGATATCCTTCACCGCCTCGAAAAAGGCGGATCCGGACCAGGCGTCGTAGTCGGCGACTACGAGTGACGTCACGGCGGGCGTGACGAACGGAGCGATGACTCAGGCACGGAACGATCGAGAGCGCGGTGCGGCACGACTGTCGCGGGCGAGCGTCGGAGCAGAATCACATATATATTTCTAAATACATACATATTATAGATAAATTACACCCAGACAAAGAACAAGTGATCGTGCTCATCACACAAACATTTGTCTTGTGTGGGAATCGAAAAAACCCGAACAGAAAAACACATTACAGTCCAAACATTTTGATTCTGAAATTAAAAACCACTGCACCACCGAGTCTCTTCAACATTTTTCAACGTCAGAAAGTCATTGACCTCAAAAAGGAAAAATCGTCCCTCACTATATCAAAGCTCATGTCACATTAGATCCCAGACTTCGGCGTCAGACCCACACATTTTGATTGACACATCGAGATAACCTGGGGTCCATTCTGCATATATATTACTTCGTCAGCCCTTACTTTGTATCATTCAAATGATACTCACATTTGGATCGCGTTGATACTATATTAATTATAGATAGGATGAGGTTTCATGTTTGTGAATGAAGTAGATGTCTAGATACTGGTTTTATCTGTATGCAGTTATTTTTAGAACTCTTATTTTTCTTTGCGGTGGCAAAATCATCATATATTTTCTCCCACTCGTGGTGAAGCGGAGTGTCAGACTTCTACTGATTAAAAACCCAACCTATTCCTTAGTAGCCTTTGTGGTCCGGGGCCGCGGTACCTCGTTAGAACATTTCCGCAACCCCAGCAGGCAATAGCCCTTTCGAGCCCCGTCAAGTGAAGTAGATGCCTGGATTCTGGTTTTATCTCTATGTAGTTTCTTTTCTTATGCGACCCAGAATGTTATTTATTTTCTAGCTTTTTCCTCAGCTGTGATCCTATGACGCGGCATATCTCACGAAAGCCATTTTTCCAGTTCAGTACAAATAGTAGTCAATAGTCTTTTGAGAATACTTTCATTTTGCTTATAGCTAAGGAGTGGAAGTCTGTGTTTCCTGATAGCTATAACCTGGTGGTCTTGAAGTCAAGAGTCAATAGGTTACTGCTAGGTAAGAGTACATCGTTTTCCACCACATCGTCACTTACCATCAGATGATCAAACGCGAGCCTATTCTTGCCAAATTCCATGATTATAGGCCAACGAAAGTAACTAAATAAAGTAACTAAGTAAATATAATAAAGTAACTAAGTAAATTCTTTTGTGAAATCACAAAATATGTGAGATAAGTGGTCATATCTTTTGATCGGATTGACTTACATGTTTGTTTCTGCACGTTTTTGAGCAAGAGTCTTGATAGACAGACGGACAACGAAGTGATCGTATATAGTTTGCTTTTTTACTTTGGAGGGGCATAACCCTAACCATAACCCATTTTTATTTTTATTTTCGCAGTGTCAGATGAAATTTTACTAATTTCTCCAAAAGATTACTAATGTACCTACTACGTCATATTACTCATGCACAAATAATGTATAACAATAATAACAAAAAACAAATAAATATTCCGTTTCCCCAATTCATAACACGGTACAAAAACAAAAATAAATGCGAAACGGAATTAATACACGCGTTACTTCCTTCAACCACTAAACCATAATAATTCGCAATTCCGTGTACAAAGAGCACATTATCTAAGGGCCATTTAAAAAAAGGAGGCGCCCCACTAAATTCACTTTCTTTCGCGCAATAAGGGAAAGTCTCTTTTGTTGTGGCGTGAAAATGTGTATCTGACATTGGACAGGATTTTGTTGCATAGTTTATTCGTCCGGTGTTGGTTTTTAGTTGCTAAATTGTTTAAATTACTTTTATTTAGCTTCTACTTTTACTTCACAATATTTAAAATCAGTAAACATTTAAATTAATTATTAAAACCACTCCAGAAACAAGCATATTTAGCTTAATGAGATAGGTTAACAAGAATGCTGGTAATGTGAATTTTACCCCTAGCAATGGGGGTGGAATTCACATTTTCTCTTTAAAATAATATTGATTATAACCACAAGATTAAACAATAACGATTCGCTACCTGTTTATCTACTGACGAATAACACCTCAAAGAATGTATTTGGTGACATTCACAAATAAATAAATTAAGAACTAACATGTTTTCGCAGGACCACAGCAACAAATACATAGTTTACCTAAACAACACGGCGTTCACAAACTTTTTGACTTCACAAAGAGACAAAAAGTCGATGAGGGGAAAATTTACCGAAACTTTTGTCAGATACCGCGTCGCACTACACAAGAGCCGTTCATTCAATTTATGCCCCTCAAAAGCTTTCAGTGCTTCGATCGTTGTAACAAAAGAAAGTAAATAGTGGACTTGAATGGACCTGAACACTTCATATCTAATCCTCAACGCCATTCGATTTACATTTTCCATCTTTTTTCTTTCTATTTGGAGTTTTCCGGTGCTTGGACATTTACTAACGTCTCGATCGACTTTTATTTGTTTTCACGATATCTAAGAGCCTTTCTCGTTATCTAGTCATCATGGTCAAGCAATTTATTAAAACCTTAACCTTAGTCATGACATGAGCGTTGGTGGTCCAACGGCGCGTCGTGAGCAGTAAGCACCATTGATGGGGCTCGATAGGGCCTGCTGGGCTTGTGGGAATGTTGTAACGAGATACCGCAGCCCCGGACCACAAGCGCAACTGTAGGAACAAGGTGGGTTTTAGGCCAGTAGAAATCTAAGAGAGTGTTAGGGTGTTACCACACCAATCGATCGATCGTCGATCGATGCCGTGATCGACATCGGTCGACGTTGATCGATTGGTGTGGTAGCTTTAATTGATCGACGGATACCGTTCGACTAACCAATCGATCGATTGCCGGTCGATGGCATCGGTCGACGTTGATCGATTAACCCCTGCTATATTCCATCAGTTTCTTTCGAAATGTATTTTACCATCGATCGACAATCGATTGACGTCGACTAATCCATTCTACCATCGATCGATGGCATCGATCGACGATCGATCGATTGGTGTGGTAACACCCTAACACTCTCTTCCGGTTCACCTAGAGTGTGGAAGGAGTAATTTGATATTTTACCCACAGAAAAAAAAAAACAGTGGTTGTCCAGTGGTTACATGCTCGACCTACGTGTTGTAGGTCGTGGGTTCGAAGTCAGGCAGGCACATTACGAAATATCCATCATCACTGCTGCTCTTCTTTGTCACGCAAAATACTACATAATTCACAGTTTATATCACCACCGAATGGAATTTGAAAACGAACATTTTTATAAAATTGTCTATCGATAGCATAAATGACACAATTACAACTCTTGAAAAGACAAAATTAAAAATGTAGATTGACTGAATTTGTCTGTTACGGAATTACATCCCAGTCCAAAAAGTACGGTACAGGTTTTCCTATATGTGATACTAGCTTCTGTCCGCGACTTCGTTCGCATGGGATGGTTTTCCCGCGTAAAACCCGATCCCGTGGGAATTCCGAGATAAAAAGTACGCTATGGGTTATTCCAGGATGTCAAATATCTACTTACCAAATTTCATTTATATCAGTTCAGTAGTTTTTGCGTGAAAGAGTAACAAACATCCATATATCTGAACATCCATTCTCCCAAATTATCGCCATTATAATATAAGTAAACTGTTTACTTAGAAGTAAGATGTAACTAGAGATGAGATATAAGGCTAATCTCCAAACCCGACCTTCAAAGTATGGGTATCGCTAAATATCTGGTACGCATCCCGGTTTCAAATACTTCTAAGTATTTGGGTATGTTACGATTCGATACCGTAAATGAACGTGCCTATGGATCACAGAATCCAAAAAAAATGATTTATTAATACCTATTATACACTCATATATAGATAGTTTTTTTTTCTATTTATATAAGGATTTTTTAGATAGATAGATATACTCTTTAATTATTTATGTTCACACATAACACTAACAACAGACAAAAGAGCACAAAGGTGCTGCTTATTTCATATAAAATTTATTTCAGCAGACCGACAGGAGAGACTTTATTGTACACTATAACAGATTGCACAATAAAGAGTACTATACATAGGTACTCCTTCTTTTTTAACGTGGTAAAATTATCAAATAAGTCCTCCCACCCTGGGCAGGGTGGGAGGGACTGTCAGACTTTTACTGACTAAAATCCACGGTGTTCCTTCAATAACCCTTTACGTACCGGGGTCACGGTAATGGGATAAGTCCCACGACCCCGGCAGGCTTCGGCCCTCTGCAGGGGGGGCCTCGTCATGTTGCTGACGCTCTTTGAGGCGCGCGTGGAACACAACGCGCCGTCGACCCGGGCATGGTCCATGGTCGGACAGCGAGTTGCCCTTTACTCGCTGTCCGCATGCCCGCGCCTACGGTGGCCGGAGATCGTCGGCCGACGTCCAACGTCGTGGGCGTCTACCACTGCGGCTGGGCTGGAAGGAGGACGCCATCCTCTCCCTCACGTGGCCCGCCTCCTCCTTCGGAAGCATGACTGCTTCGCAGAAGGAGGCGACCGCTTCCCACTCCCTCTCGCCCCGCAGCGTGGCCTCGACCAATGCCGGGCGCGAGAGCTCTCCGCCTATCGCCGCCGTGAGGACACGTCGGTGCTCTGCCCAGGCGGGGCAGTCTTGCACCGTATGCTCTACTGTGTCCTCAGGGCGACCCTCGCAGTGGTGACACCCAGGCGTTTCTTCCTTTCCCATCAGACACAGGTACCTCCCGAAACTTCCGTGTCCGGTGAGGACCTGCGTCATGCGGTAGGTCAAGTCGCCGTGACGCCGATCTAGCCACTCCTCAAAGAGGGCTCTTACCGCCGCAATTGCGGCGTGCCCGACATAGGTACTCCTAACTAACTTTACGAGGACAACATGCGTTAAAATCTTACTCGTCAGGTAATTAATTCCTCTTGGGAATAACTTCGTAAGAGTTATGCTTCATCACCTACGTCTTATGAGCAGATACCGGCAACTATAACCAGTTCTTCCCCATAGGGAACGTGCTTTGAAATGGAATATTTATGAACTGGAAGCTGAAGTAACTAACATCAACTTTCTGACTCTTCTTCATCGTCAAAACAGCATTAATTGACTTGATTGCATAATTTTTCACTTAATCAGTTAATTTTGTCTTTTAAAACGCCAAACTGAACGTCATCAACTACTATTATTATTACACTAGCTTCTGCCCGCAATTATTAAAATTCATTTCTATCTGTTTAGCAGTTTTTGCGTGAAAGAGTAACAAACATACATTCATCCATCCTCACAAACTTTCGGATGGAAACGTTTGTTTAAAAATACACAGTAAATCTTCGAAAGTACTTAGTGGATTTGGATGAAATTTGGCATAGAAGTAGCTTGAAGCTTGAGGAAGGTTATGTGTTGCCTTTTATTCGACTGCAAAAAGGAAGTTTTTTTTTTTATTTTGTTTTTATCTTAATAAAATCCACGGGAGCGAAGCCCCACGCGTCTGGTAGTATATGTATATTCAACGTGTAACGGAAACCCCATATCTATACAAAAGGGCTGAAGACAACATCTGGTATGGAGTCTCTATGCACAGTTTCAGCACAAAATTACTGACTCAAAGAATTGATACCAAATTATTGGTTTCATATATTTCTTGAATACCAATCATAACAAACGTGTCACAGCACTACGAGGGTTAATAACTTTCCACGTCACTTGCCAATAACACGATAATTCTTTTCGTTCTTCTTAATTTGAAAAATTCGGTCTCTGTTATCAGTGTATTGGAATTTGTAATAAGTTCTACACACGTAGACTTAGGATTACAAAACCCTTGCCATATCGTTTGTTATCATCCAAAGAAGCCATGCATTTTGTATGTATATACACTTTAAATTACACGATGTGTATTATCTAACGGGTACAACATATTGATTAGTCCATAGTGTCGCCAGTGCTGGGATACAGGCCTCCCTTCTATGAGAAGGAATAGACCGTAATCTAACACACGGGTTCAGTGCGGGATTGTGATATCACATGTAGTCGGATTTTTCGGTCCTAGGACGTGCCGGATTCCACAAACTTGTTTCCTTTACCGTTTTCAGACCAGTTTGATGAAAACTAGACAAAGTAATGTGCCTGTCTGGTTTCAAACCCACGACCTAAAAGTAAGTCTTTCCTGTCACCGCTTGACCATCTCATGTCCACGGGTCCCTAATTTTTATTTTCGAAAAATTAGGTTTTGTTAATCGATTTACACTGAAATGTATTCCCTCTGGGACAGTTGCGTAGATATAAACGTATTTGTATTTTTACAACGCAATCCGTGCAATTCAAACTTAAGCACTACATCTCCATTATCAGTAATCGAACGGAACGCACCAATCAAATGCCACCTCCACTAATTACCGGGGTTGATACTATCATGATTACAACACCACGTACTAAGCAATTGTGGCTGCATCCTTGAGGCCCGTTCACTCGATCTCAGCTGCTCAGATTGCCGCCGTTTCGAAATACAACCGAACGGGGCCAAGTACGCTTCCTTTCGAGCAATCTATTCATAGATACGACTCATGTAAATGTGCAGTACCAATACTAGTAATTGTATCCGAATTGCTTATTCCGAAAGTGGGGACAATGGCGGATTTTTTGAAAGTTCGAAACAAAAGAACAATGTTAATTGGTTTCCTTTGACATTCGGTGCGAAGGACGTCACTAGTTTGCCTAGTTTGCTGGAAATCATTTTGTTACTGTGATGAAAACTATCCCAGATTCAAAAAACAAAGCAGACTGAGAATCAGGTCTCTATGTACACCAAACTTTTTAAAACAACAGTACCCAATTACGCGCCCTCGTTCGTGTTCCATGTGTTTTATGTGGACAGGAGAAGTGGTACAACTTGCGTTTTATTTTTCGGGAGTAAATCATCAAATTTGTCATCCTGCTTCTGGGCCAAGCAGGAGTATCAGAGTTCGACAGACTAAAACCCACCCTGTTCCTTAAGTTGCCATCATTTCCCATTGCTGTAGCCCCAGACGATATACGCTCTGGTTAGAACCGGTATTACTTCAAAATAATTTAGACTTCATATTACTCCACAGATCCTAACATTGCTATCGGCAAACTCGAAACAGATGCAACCAAACCCTGAAGAGGCCACCAGCTTTCCATTTCAGTATTAATTGAAATCATTCCCTATTCGTACCCATTAGAGCGATCATCCAACACATTAGAGCTCCAATAGTTGGACATGACACTGTCTTGTGTTTGGGTCACTTGATTCCGGCATTCCGACAAAGCGTTTGACGTTAGAGTGAACACATACAAACGTTCAAGCGGTCATCAAGGAAATGTGTTGGTTAGGTGAACCTTGAAGTTGGGTGTGTTGGTGATTGGAAAATGTGATAACGCTGTTTGTAATTCAGTATGTAATCCTTACTAATATTATAAATGCGAAAGTAACTCTGTCTGTCTGTGTGTTACTCAATCACGCCTAAACTATTGAACTGATTTAAATGAAATTTGGTACGGACATAGTCTAGAGCCTGAGTAAGGACATAGGCTGCTTTTTAATGCGAAAAAAGGGCTGCAAGGTGTTGAAATAGGGAATGAAAATTTGTGTGGAAATTACGTAATTTTTAAAGCTAGAAGCATGATACTTGTTTTTTTACTTTTGATTAGAAAAATGTACTTAAATAAGCTATTATATTGTAAATAGCTTATTTATGTATGAGTTTTATTTTCAAAATAATTAGTCTAAAAAATTAAAAATACTGCAGAAACTCTTAATTCCGCGCGGACGAAGTCGCGGGCACAGCTAGTTTGATATAAAGCGGAGATTTTGTACTACATGTCCTTAGACAAGATTGATAGAATATTATAGAAGATAACTAAAGGAGGTGACTACTGTGTTGCCAGGCGACATACCGCAGTCTGGCGTGGAACGCCAGGGCAGCTGAAGGAACAGGGTGGGTTTTTAGTCAGTAGAGTCTGACACTCCCTTCCGCTCCACCCAGAGAGGTAGAAGTCATTCGACGATTTTCTTAACCAAAAAAGGCTTGGAAGCAGAAGATATGAGCTGATCTTAAAATGTTGCGAAAAAGGTAATCATGTTAAGGTAAAGACCTCTGTTCGTCTAAACATCGTCTGCTCCTTTAAACTTGAAATATGTTGATTTTATTCAATTGATTTTGTTGATCAACATATCGACGCTTCCAAGCAATAACTCGGTAATCGAAAAATGAAAAATTTACAGGAGAAAAGACTTACTGATTTTATCAAATATGTTTTCAACGAGTGGGACTATTGAAGTCATTGATGTATTAAATGAAAGCTATTTTTTTTTTGCAAAATGTAACTGTGTCATTGATATGAAATTCCTTTTATTCAAAACCTAATTATTTAAGAAAAAAAAATACCTAAACTTATGTACATAAAATATCATGAGCGTCATGATATATTTGTAAATATCATTAGGAAAAATCTGAAAAAAGAAGCACATTTACTAAAACCGTAAATATTACTTTGTATTTCATACAAACACTATGAAAAACAAAGTTATTTTGCATAGTTGATACGGAACCCTTCATGGGCGAGTCTGACTTGCACTTGGCCATGCAGTTTTTTTTGTTATTACGGATGAGCCCGCTCTTGACCTCGATCTCGCCCTGATGGTAAGCGATAGATGAGGTCTACGATGTGACGAGCGAGCCCAGAAGATGCCTATTTACTCTTGCTTTAAAGGCTGAAAGGTCATAAGTGGCAGGGAACACAGAAGCCGGCAGAGAATTCCACAACTTGGCTGTGCGCACAATAAATGTGGAGGAGAAGCGCTTGGCACGACAAGACGGTATATCAACCAAGTGAGAATGGTACCCAGCCGTGCGTCTGATAGACCGGTAGTGAAATGGAGATGGAGGAATCAAGTCATGGAGCTCCTGCGCACACTCCCCGAAGTACAATCTATAGAAAACTGACAGGCAAGCAACGGTTTGCCGATGAGCCAGACTATGAAGCTTGCCCGATAGCACCTCATCGCCTATAAGCCTTTTAGCCCTGCGCTAGATCGAGTCCAGTGCAGCAAGTTGGTTGCAGCTTGTGCATAAGCCGAATTCCGGAAGCAGCAGGCTTACCAGGTCCGGGCCTCGGTTCGCAGTTGCGGTAGTGCAAGTATCGGTGTTCAGTCATTGAAGACAGCGCTTAACTCTACCGCAAAATTTTTACAAACATCCAGATCTTAAACAACTTTTTAACCCCCGACGCAAAAAATACTTAGAATTAGTTTAAGATATATCCCTTAAAACGTAAAAAAATAATGGTCACGGTGGGGTATCGCTAATTAGAATCGATATTTAAAGTTAATATCGATTATATACCGATATATATACATATCGATACCCCGCCGCAACTATTATTTTTTACTTTTTAAGGGATATTTCTTAAACTACTTCTAAATGCACAGCCATTGCACACCAAACGTCTCGTCAGCATTATATTATAGTATCTTAATTTAATTCTTTACAATTATTTTGAGGGAGGTGGATATTAGATTGCTCAACCCATTGCAAAGTTAAAAACGGTAATGCTATTCAATTTAGTTTCTTAAAACTGCTACTAATAACTCATAATAAATCGCTTAAGGTCACATCGGACGGATTATTCTTAGCATACATGTACGTACTATGATTGATGCTAAGTCAACATAATGTCTTGAGAGTGGCGGTACAACGGCTCAAGGCCAAAAATACCGCCCCAGGACCCGACGGCTTGCCAGGGAAAGCGTGGGTCCTGGCCTCGGAGACTCTCGGGCCTCGACTAGGGGGGCTCATTAGCGCATGCCTGGAGAGGGGCCAGTTTCCGCTTCGCTGGAAGACGGGAAAGCTGGTCCTGATCCAGAAAGCCGGGCGCCCTGCGGACTCTCCGTCCGCATTCCGGCCCATCGTGCTGCTCGACGAGGCGGGCAAGCTCTTGGAAAGAGTAATTGCAGACCGCCTCTTCGGGCACCTGAATCGGGTGGGCCCGGATCTTGCAGAGTGCCAGTTTGGCTTCCGCAGGGGGCGCTCGACGGTGGATGCCATCATGCGCGTGAGAGCCCTCACGACGGGGGACGCGGTATCCCGGGGCAGGGTCGTCTTGGCGGTGTCTTTGGACGTCACCAACGCCTTTAACACCCTGCCCTGGAGTTGCATCAGGGAGGCACTCCGGTATCACCGGGTGCCGACCTACCTCCGTCGCATAGTCGAGGACTACCTGACGGACAGAGCCGTTATCTACCCCGGTCACCGGGGAGAGTGGAACCGGCGAGAGATGTCGTGCGGTGTCCCACAGGGATCGGTCTTGGGGCCGCCCCTGTGGAACATCGGATACGACTGGGTGCTGCGCGGCGACCTCCCTGACGGCGTCAGCGTAGTATGTTACGCTGACGACACGCTCGTCCTGGCGCAGGGAGAGTCGCACCAGGCGGCGGCCGACCTGGCGACGCAAGCGGTTGCGACAGTCGTTCATAGGATCCGGCAGCTGGGACTCGACGTGGCGCTGCACAAGACCGAGGCCATGTGCTTTCATGGCGGTCGGAACGCGCCACGGTCCGAGTCCCACATAACGGTGGAGGGGGTTCGCATCGGCGTTGGGAGGACGAAGAAGTACCTGGGACTCGTCCTCGACAGCCGGTGGAACTTCAGGGAGCACTTCCTGAGTTTGGCCCCAAAGCTGAACCGGGCAGCAGCCGCCTTCAGGCGACTCCTGCCTAATCTCAGCGGGCCAAACGCCTCCTGCCGAAGGCTGTACGCTGGCGTCGTGCGGTCCATGGCCCTCTACGGGTCCCCAGTGTGGGCCCTGTGCATCCGGACGCGACCACTAAAGTTGGTCGCATGCCAGAGGGTCATGGCTATCCGAATGATCCGGGGATACCGCACGATCGCCGGCGAATCGGCCAACCTCCTTGCCGGATTGCTGCCCTGGGATCTGGAGGCGACTGCCCTCCAGCGCGTCTATGAATGGCGCGTGGAGGCACAGCGCCGGGGCGTATCCCCGCTGCCTCGAGAAGTCGAGGCGCGGCGGGAAGAGCTCCGGCGCGATCTCAGGGCAGTATGGAGGGAGCGACTGTCGCAACCGACGGCCGGGCACGCGGCAATTGCGGCGGTAAGACCCCTCTTTGAGGAGTGGCTAGATCGGCGTCACGGCGTCCTGACCTACCGCATGACGCAGGTCCTCACCGGACACGGAAGTTTCGGGAGGTACCTGTGTCTGATGGGTAAGGAAGAGACGCCTGGGTGTCACCACTGCGAGGGTCGCCCTGAGGACACAGTCGAGCACACGGTGCAGGACTGCCCAGCTTGGGCAGAGCACCGACGTGTCCTCACGGCGACAATAGGCGGAGACCTCTCGCGCCCGGCCTTGGTCGAGGCCATGCTGCGGGGCGAGAGGGAGTGGGAAGCGGTCGCCTCCTTCTGCGAAGCAGTCATGCTTTCGAAGGAGGAGGCGGGCCGCGTGAGGGAGAGGATGGCGTCCTCCCTCCAGCCCAGCCGCAGTGGTAGACGCCCACGGCGTCGGACGTCGGCCGACGATCTCCGGCCACCGTAGGCGCGGGCATGCGGACAGCGAGTAAAGGGCAACTCGCTGTCCGACCATGGACCATGCCCGGGTCGACGGCGCGTCGTGTTCCACGCGCGCCTCAAAGAGCGTCAGCAACATGACGAGGCCCCCTCTGCAGAGGGCCGAAGCCCGCCGGGGTCGTGGGACTCATCCCGTTACCGTGGCCCCGGTATGTAAAGGGTTATTGAAGGAACACCGTGGATTTTAGTCAGTAAAAGTCTGACAGTCCCTCCCACCCTGCCCGGAGTGGGAGGACTTATTTGATAATTTTACCACGTTAAAAAAAAAAAAAAAAGTCAACGTAATGTCAAATTTGCCAATCACAATGCAGTTTTATCGTTATTGGGTTAAGGTGACTATTAGAATGCCAGCCAGACAGTTAATGTAACTTATATTGGAATGCTATTTTTGATAATAATTACAAGTTGGTACATTACTGTTTTGTGAAATACGCTTTAATTGAATAGAATAGAATATAAATAGATTTATTCACTATAAGTTCTTAAGCTAACATGGTCACTAACAGTATCATTAGAACGTAAAACAGAGTATTTACCACGTGTATTAATTGTTTCGAGTTTCCGATCACTGTTGCAAGCGCCATGATCACGAATGAACTGAAGTCAATGCGCGTGAATGTTTATGAGCAGACGAATCGGTCTACCACTGTGTTATTAAAGGTATTTATTCAAGTACAGACACAACAACTACAATAAAACTTTCAACATCAAGATAATTTAAATTTTTGATTGAAAATTAAGCGTCTATAGCCTAATGGACAGGTGTCGGACTCGTGATCGAGAGTTCGCGGGTTCGAATCCCAACCATTACATTGTTGCCGTGAACCCACTCCAGACACAAGTATATTTAGCTTAGTTGGAGGGGTTAACAAGATTGCTAGTGATGTGAATACTACCCACATTTCTAGTTTGCTTTAGTAAACAAAAAAAAAACTACAAAATTTCACTGAGCATGTGTGACGGAAAGGGTTACCAGCTCAGCATTTGCTGGGCGAAAGATAGGTACCCAGCGCTGGTTTCCAGTTGCTCGATTTTTTATTTTAATAGGGAATCTAAACAATTGCAACATTCTGAAGAAGAGACCAATAAATACAATACAAAAATGGTCGAATGTGTAATCAAATGAAATAAACATAACAGATTTTCAGTGCGATTAAACTTCAGTGGTTTCATTAGTACAAATAATACAATGCAATAGTGTTGGGTAGGACACGACTTGAAAAAGAGTTTGTAAGAGTAGCCTCTTTTTTGTACTGAGCCGGTACAATGTCCCACTTCAAATGAGGCGAGGCGTACTGAAGCTCGGCGATACATTTGAAGTAACCAGTAGTGTTGGGTAGGACACGACTTGAAAAAGAGTTTGTAAGAGTAGTCTCTTTTTTGTACTGAGCTGGTACAATGTCATAATACGTCATTGGTCCCACTTGACACTTCAAATGAGGCGAGGCGTACTGAAGCTCGGCGATACATTTGAAGTAACCAGTACGAATATGATATTTGATGTTATTGTGTTAGTATTGTCATAATATTACACTCTGTTTTTCTCTCAAACCAATATAAAATAATAAACCACTCCAAAATAATAACACAAACTAGCTAAACAAGCATAATAAATAGTTATTGAAATTCATTCATTAAACAGAATAATTACTAAAACTTACATGAATACTTATACATACTTAGATAGAATACTTATTAACTTATTTCGCAATGACAAACAATTAAAAACAATAATTTATCAAAAACTTTGCATTAAAATTTTGAATGCTGATTCAAAATTTTAAATTTAGATCGTACCTACACGTTTCAATTCACGCCTCATCGTAGTACATTTATTTAGCATTAGAGTGAATAAAATATATCATTACTTCTCGAGTCGCGTCTTGTTTCGTCCCTCGGTTCATTGAAAAATGTCGTACTATTGTCGTACCGCGCTTTCTGTCTCTCTCACCCTTACGATGAGTGACGAGCGTGCACCGCGACCGCGACATAAAATTTGAAGTAGTACATTTTATAGAGCCGAGCCGCTCTTACATTTTGACGTCATGTACGGGACAAATGTACTGCCTCTTGTAAGTCCTACTCAACACTACAATGCAAAAGCATATTAAAAATAAAAAGAACATAAATCCCTTCTCTGTCCATGCTGTAAGATTGTGGAACTCACTTCCGCCTAGCATTCGTGATTTAAAAACTATATCTCTATTCAAATGTCGATTAAAAGAGCATTACCTTTCCTCTTAACTGTGTTAATTATTTATATATATATTTATATTATATGTGTATATATTCTAACATTATGTATTTATTTAAGTATATGTTATTTTTATTGCATTGTGAGTGTTGTATTTTAGTTTTAGACTTCACATTTATTTCTCTTCTTGTTCTCACACACTATTATCTACATTTCTTTTTCACTTCTCCTTTCGCAGGTGTGCTGGAAGAAATTTCTTAAGAAATAAGCAGTACCTTTGTACTCAGATATTATAATAATTATGCTTATCTTAATGTATTTTACTGTGTGTACATAAATAATAAAATAAATAAATTTATTAATGCCCCATTATATTCCATTGACTTTAGGTGATTTACAACGAAGAATGAAATTTAAATGAAGATTTTTAACGAGAGAATACCTGGAACAACTGCCAATCAGACCTCCACAACCCAGAAAAAAAATAAAGAAAGCATCTGGGTAACATGAGGTCCATTGGCAAGACTAGTCTCAGATTTTAGAGAGACTCGTACCGACTGTCAAAGATTTACAAAATACAAATAAATAAAGATCTCTCTCTCTCTCTCTCTGTCTATCTATCTCAGCCTGGACCAACGGCTTAACATGCTTTCCAGAGAACGTATATGTTAAGGTTGTCACCCATCCATAGTTATAAGTTATAGAACTCGTTAACCTTGAAGATCAACTCGTGCGACTTATTTAGCCACGAGCAGTCATATAATTGATGCTTAAATGAAGAATGTTACTAGGTATGCCAAATCGGTTGAAAGTTTGTTACAGTAAAGCTTGTACAACGTATAATTTAAAGGGTATATACATACCAAGTGCATGGCTTCTTTGGATGATAACAAACGATATGGCAAGGGTTTTGTAATCTTAAGTCTACGTGTGTAGAACTTATTACAAATTCCAATACACTGATCCCAGAGACAGAATTTTTCAAATTAAGAAGAACGAAATGAATTATCGTGTTATTGGCAAGTGACGTGGAAAGTTATTGACCCTCGTAGTGCTGTGACACGTTTGTTATGATTGGTATTCAAGAAATATGAGAAACAAATAATTTGGTATCAATTCTTTAAGTCAGTTATTTTGTGCTGAAACTGTGCATAGAGACTCCATACCAGATGTTGTCTTCAGCCCTTTTGGATAGATATGGGGTTTCCATTACACGTTGTAGAAATACACTAGTTTTTGTTGTATTCTAAAATACCTATTAGTTTTGATTTTACAGGCATTTAAACTTATGATAAATATCGAGTCCCGCTAACAGTCACGTGGCCGCATGTGACGTCAATTTACAACGCTCCGCTTAGTAGCAAGTCGAAATTGGTGGTTGTATTTGTACATTTCGGCACAACACATGATTTCCTAGTATTTGGATTGGACATTGAAAGTATTTATAATTTCTAATGTCGATCGCGCTCTCAGCACGGTGTCGTTTGAGCGAGTGTTATGAGATGACGTCACACCGTCACGAGTCCGCGTCGCACGTTTACTTCTATAAATCGGAAACTAATTGACGTATCGAAGTAATTATTTCATTTGTATTTTTTATTTTTGATAGAGAATATGGAGAACTAATATTCAAAATTAGTTAACATTCTTCATTATTGTTTGATTAAGTATTGTTACGGAAATAAAATGATGTTCCTTCATCGGACTACAAGACGAACGATGCGCTATCGTTACACGGCGGACATCCCACCCATACGCACAAAACGTTTTGGGAATACTTTCATCGTGCGTACCAGCTATTGAAATGCCTGCCGGAGTGGGTATCTCCCGATAGCCATATCCTAGGGGTATTTGAGTCAAGAGTGAATAGTTTACTTCTAAGTAAGCGTGCTTCATCTTAGGCTTACCATCAGGTGAAATAATGGTCTAACGCGAGCCAATCATTAAAATAAAATAAAAAAAACGGTATTGTTGGTTTAGTGCTACAAACAGCGACTGCTGAGCGCGTGTGCGTTTGTGTGTATTGGTATTGTTAAAAAAAAATATTCCCCACACTAAAAAAATCTTCCCCGCTATCGGTCCGATCGAGTCCGACTCTTACTTGTCCGGATTTTCTTAGCATGGCCTACTTTAAAAAATCCTCAATAGAGCCTACCATTCACTGTTATTTACATTTTCCATTCACGCGGCATGCAAGCGAAATTCGATAATTCATCGTTTTCAATTTTCATACCCAAAGAGATTTCGTTCACTGATACTGATGATTGATTTAGCTCCCGTCTCCATTCCTATTAGTAGTTTTATCGTTCAATTCGAAATTTGAATGTTTCAAATAGGATTGCCATTCGGAATGATTCGTGGACGTTCGCGATTACATGCAGCCTTTTGAAGATAACTGGATTTACTTTTGCTTCTTATTTATATGTACATACTTCATATTTATAAAATTACAAATAATATTTTATATTCAGCCGTACATATACTATTAATATTAAAGTCTGAATCAGTAAAACCGCGACAACATTTTGTGAGTTTAAGGGTTCTGTTCGCGGTTTTTTTTTTAATACATAGGAGTTCTGAAGTGAGTTCTATTGGGGTTTGTCTCATACCGCTCGTTTCCAATGGTGTCCAGCCGTGATTCTCGGGTCGTGAGTTTCCCATCTCATCTGGTTGCATCTTAAGCTACGTTTGCCATATCTGGTGTACATTGTACAAGTCTGAGACAGTCATAGTCCATTTCTCCTGCGAATATCAGAATATCATATCTCCAAACATTATCCTCTTACTTTGAGTTGGCACAGTACTAAGAGTACTGGGAGTTGACTACACGGATGGTGCAGTGGTTGAGCGATCGAAGGCTCCACTGCGTGTCGCGAGTTCGATTCCCGCAGCAGAACAAGTCTTTGTATGGCCTATAAAATCATATTTGTGCCTGATCTGGGTATTTGTAAACTGCACCCAAGACTCAGGAGAATATGGGGCTATGTTTAAAAAAAAGACAATTAGTTGTCATCTTAAAGAAATCTCCTTTAAGAATATTATTCATAGCCAAAACCATTATAAAAAGCCATATACATAATTATGTATAACAACCAGCATCACTCCATAATCAGATTCAAAACATACCATGAAAAAAAAAACCAGTTTGATACAAGAAAGAATCAAACGAGTCCAAAGAATGTCGTGTATCTGTTCCCTTTCGTTTTCTACGGAATCCCCGCCCTTTCCCTTTTGTTAGCAACCGGTCCACTCCTGCGCATGTTCGAAGTTCGAACTGCTTGCGATTTTAAGAATTACTTTTATAAAATTATAGTAATAGATCGTTTAAATATCTAGCTGATTGTATTTGAAAAAATGCTAATGCTGGCTGATGATTTTTCAATAATGTGAGAGATTAGATTGTTCTTGATGGAAGTTGCATTTTTGATATCGGAAATTTAATGAGATAAATTAGATTTACCTATCTGTGAATATTACAGCTTCAATCAATAGAAAGGATAGTATGTATCATACTTAGCTATCTACGATAGTCATCCCTTTTTTCTTTCCAAACCTCTCTGTCTCAATATTCAAACATGTTTGGCCCGCAAACATGATCAGATTCTCACCCGTGAATTAAGTTTTTTTGAATGAAAAGATTATGTAAACACTAGCAATTTGCTCGCGACTTTGCCTACGTGGATTTTGAAATAATTCATTCATTCACTCATTCATATATTTAAAATTCTCCTTGTGTTGAATATACAATTAATAATAAGATACATACAATAAAAATACAAAATACAACTATGACTACTATACTATTGTAGCCTATCACCCTCCAATAATGCAGCTTACTACCAAAGAAAGAATTTTAGTAATGGATCATTTGTTCCCAAGATTACCTCCTATATACCAACTTACAAAAACAATGTACCTCTTTATACTATTAGTTTAGACTAACAGATAAAACGTGTATTTTTAAAGACATGTCTATCAGAACCTACGTTAGAAGATTACAAGACACACATTTATCTAGAATCTATTTATATTACCGATGCAAGGTAACTATCAATAGTAGCAACGCTTAAGTAAAATAACCATCAAAAAACCGATATGTAACTACCGACCATGCATAAAATGGTACAAAAAAAACAAAATATAATTGGATATTAAGAAGGATTTCCAGTAATTTACTTTTTATATTTCAATAAAACAGTCCACTTAGTGCCCTACAAATCACCTGTCACCAATTAAGACTACGAGTATCAACTCATGCGCACATATAGGTAGGTGGCGTGAGTGGACTGGAACGCTGTCGAAGAATGCGCCCCATCTCGTCAGACCTGTACGACGGGCTCCGGTGGACCTTGCTGAAAATGATGCAAATATTGCACTTTTGTCATCATTTAGTTTTAATGTTTATGGTGGAATTTACATCATTACCACCAGTACCTGTTCATAAATACTAGTGGACCTGCAGTGGTGGTAATGCAACCATAGTTCATTCAAGTAAAGTCTGAACGTTATCAGAAAAAAATAGGTTCCCGCACATCTTCTCCACATAAACATTAACTGTACCTAGTCCTTCTCAAGTGATTTTCGTAAAAAAAGGATACAACGTTTTTGCTTCTCGTATATAAATAAAATTGAAGTGATTGTCAGTACTAATAAAAATATTAAAAACTTTAAGAAAAAATAGTTCTAGAAACCTCAATGTCATTTTTCATTTCGTCAAGACCTGTCTAAAAACACCACACACGTAGGTAGGTATTTACTTATAAGTTTCATCAAAAAAATATTTTTAGTTTCGTATATATAAATCGGAAAGCAGTTCAGAGAATACATATCTACTAACCAAGTTTCATATGTGTAGTCCTTATAGTTTCGGAGTAAAATGGCTGTGACATACGGACGGATGGACAGACATTGGCATGACGAATCTATAAGGGTTCCGTCGTTTGCTATTCGGCTAACCCTAAAACACACAATTTCATTTTTCCCTCATTTCAAGCATGAGACGGAACAGTGTACGACGGACAACTAGAATAATAGGCTGGTTTAGGCTCAGTTGCACAAGCGCTACGGATTTATAATTAACACTGATTTTAATGGGTACTAATTATTTGTCAAAATGGCCATTAGACTCATTTACTCATCACAAACAATGAAACGCATTAATAATATTGCATATTTGGATTTTCAAGTCTCTGTTCTGAACTGAGCTTTAACGATGGTCCTGGATCAAGAGAAGTTTATAGTATAGTTGGATATTTAGGGTCATGGGTCCTCAAAGTGGGGACTCTAACAACCCATTAAATGACCCTCGACGATCTCCGGCCACCGTAGGCGCGGGCATGCGGACAGCGAGTAAAGGGCAACTCGCTGTCCGACCATGGACCATGCCCGGGTCGACGGCGCGTTGTGTTCCACGCGCGCCTCAAAGAGCGTCAGCAACATGACGAGGCCCCCTCTGCAGAGGGCCGAAGCCTGCCGGGGTCGTGGGACTAATCCCATTACCGTGACCCCGGTACGTAAAGGGTTATTGAAGGAACACCGTGGATTTTAGTCAGTAAAAGTCTGACAGTCCCTCCCACCCTGCCCGGGGTGGGAGGACTTATTTGATAATTTTACCACGCTAAAAAAAAAAAAAAAAAAAAAAAGGGAGGACGAGGCACAGTGATATGTGATCACTACCATGTAGAGCGAGGATTAGGAGACCCTTTTTGCTATTTCCTCAGGGAGATGCCCTGACATGCGTTGCATAGGAAGCTTTAGATTTATACAGGATGGCCCGTTTACAGTAGTCCAAAGATTTTTTCAGCTTGAGAGCATCATAAGTGATCATTTAAAATATACTTTAGTTAAGCGATAACTTATGGTTTAGAAACTATGTTTATACTAAACTGTATACTAAACTATATTTTTTTTTATTACCCGAAATTTAAATATTATTGACACAAAACCACTCTGTTATGAAAAGTACTGGACCGAATCGAATGAAATTTGGTATAAGCATAGTGCAATAATCTACCTATCGTGCTATAGGCTCATCAAATTGCACTATGCTTATACCAAATTTCATTCTATTCGGTCTAGTACTTTTCATAACAGAGTGGTTTTGTGTCAAAAATATTGAAATTTCGGATTATTAAAAAAAACAAAATTTCGAAACCATAAGTTTTCGCTTAACTAAAGTATGTTTTAAATGATCACTTAGATGCTCTCAAGCTGAAAAAAATCTTTCGACTACTGTAAACGGGCCACCTGTATAATATCTATTTTAATTTGATTTTGTGAATGTTATATATTTGAAATATACTGACTTTCCCCTCCTCTCTTTGTTTTATGTTCATAAAATCGATCCAAAGGTTGTCTGGAAGATATCGCTATCAGCAATAAGACCGCCATTGTAACCATAGGTTATAAAATATTGTGAAACAGGTGTGTTTACATGATTGGTGTACTATAAAGAATATTCTTATTATTTATTATTAAATGGACGATGAAATGATCATCAAGTGGTGTACAGAAACAAAGTATTGACGTCTCGTACCAAAAGAGACGTTGACCTCTGTTTGTTTCTGAGTTTCTTCACAGCATAATCTGGGATACACTGGCCTAATTTAGTTTAAATTTATACAAAAAAATAACGCGTTGATATGTTATACTTATAACTAATTTGCAAAATAAATATCATAAATAAGTCAATTCAAGTTACAGTCAATGCTCGTAAAAGCATACAGAACAAATAAATTCAATACCAGTTCACCAGCATCAATAAATTCTAGACAAAAGTCCAAAGGAAAAATACACTTCTATTTTATGAAAGTAAAATGCTTCAACAATACAATAACCGTCAAAATCTATGAAGAATTGTACGAGATTTTGCTTAGCCAACCATATTTACAGTAAAAATTGCTGTTAAACCGGGGGATTTTTATTGAAAGTTGGGTTTATAAAACTGATATTGAGATATGATATTCACTTAAATGTGCATGTAAAACTATTTTTTTGAATGGGACGTTCTTTCATGCTAAAATGGAGCAATGGATCGATGTGAGTTTTTGTGTGTAGGTAGTTGAAGGGCTGGAGAGGCACCATTATCCAGAAAAAAAATCTATATAGATAGCAATGCGGGCGCGATTTATTAATTTATTAAAATTTGAATGAAACATTAAAATGGTACAAAGGCGTACTTAGTGTCTTAGGTATTCTCTACCAGTCAAGCGTGTGTGGTGAAGATGGCAGTTGCATAAAAAAATTAACTAAGTACATGTGATTAAAGTAAAACTCTTAATCTCGATAATTCTTTGGTTCTTAATTTGATTTGATTATGCAGCGTTTCCAGGGCTCAAATTAATGTATTAATAACTCGCTAAGTGCTAGGAAAACATAATTATTTTTCACTTGAACGAACTACTTACTTTAACAAAAGTGTTTTGGCCGTCGCTACCTGAAACTATAGAATTTCATTCTAGAAACCTAACAAAATATAAAATGCCACATAATACACAAACTACCAAGATACACAAAGGTCTGTTTGACCTGATAAACTGTGTACTTTCCCTCAAAAAACTGGAAGATTAATGCTTAGATTTCCCGGGATTTTACTCCGTATAATTCTGAGTGATTTTTTCTACGTTTCGCGTCTCTAGGGACGTCGGCTTTTCTCTAGCCGATATAGCAACA
Source organism: Tholera decimalis (assembly GCA_943138885.2). NCBI lineage: Eukaryota > Metazoa > Arthropoda > Insecta > Lepidoptera > Noctuidae > Tholera > Tholera decimalis. The sequence continues at coordinate 31,474,206 of OW964551.2, forward strand.
GTACGAATGTACGTAGTTACCTACTCATACTATCTTGGATGTGGCACGTATATGTGTTCCCTTTTGTTACTAATTTTAAGGGATCTGTACGTCTTACGTGTATATGAATACGTGAAAAAACTTTGTTTGAAAATTACGTATTACATAATTATACATATTTTTATAACGTTCAATCTTTTTTTTTTTGATTGGGCCACTCGTAGTTTAGCTCGCTAAGGCTAATATACTACTTAACCGGGCGATCCTGTGGTGACCTCTAAAATTTAAAGGCCCCCAGCCAGGGCTTACAAACTAGTATTTACATTTAAACAACCGCACGCTAAGGGCACTCCCTGTGGAGTACGAGCCTCGGCTCAGCGGGGTCGTTGGTGGTGGACAGCAAAGGGTCAGGCTGGGTCATATTATTTAGGGGGTTATTTATTGCTACAGGCTCTACTTAATTGTCAATTTATATAAATTCTGGTCAAACCAACATAACACATTATGCGACTATCACAAATTATGAATATTTTAATTATTTTCCTACTTAGTGTTTAATATTGTTCTGTATGCTATGTTTATATATGACTTAATATTGATGTATTTCGCCTGGCAAAATAAACGGGTTGTCTTTTTGGTTTTTCTTTTTTTTAGAAAAACAGAACACTTACTTTTGTGTCTGCTTGACTTTTTGCCTGGTTGTCTATTTCCAGCGGACACTGTCAATTTGCCATGGATCTAGTATCTTAATTAGGTACGTGTTGTAGGTCTACGCGTGCATAGTACGCGTAGACCTACAACACGTAGAACACGTAGAATAACAACTTAAAATTATAAAATCGGGAAATATTGACTTTTAAGGAATGCTTTCATTATGTACAGCTTTTTTTGAGGGTGGGATATCATCCTACGACTGCCTTCCGATCTGAGCGAAGCGGGAGGGTGTGTCAGACTTCTACTGACTAAAACCCATCCGTGTTCCATCATATGCCCTTCGTGTTCGGCCGCGGTAACTCTTTCGAACAATTCCGCAACAATTGTGCACAGCTAAGGTGTGGCCTTCTCTGCTAGAGATTGTCTTTCCTAATAAGTTTAAACTGCGAGTTTGTGACTGAATAGTGCTTACACTACTAATTTCTGTATAGTGGGTGGACTCAGTTAAATCACATACCTACACTAATAGCCAGACTCGAAATTATCAATCTGGGACCCATACAAACTTGCCGGAATCGAACACACAACACGCATCACAGTAGCCAATCGCTCACCCATTGCACTAACCATGTCGTTACGTAATCTTGAATCATTATTACATATATACACATTTAATAATTGTACGGATCTGCTTTTAAGTATCAGAAACACAGTTAGGAAACCCCGGTCTGCATAACTAACTCACTGAGTAACTAAAATAAAATACAGAAACATCTACATAGCTGTTTTCCAATTTTGTTACCACCAATGCATATACTGAAATATCACTTAACTTACAACAAGCCAATCTCCCCTCAAAAACCTCCATTCATTACAATTTCTATGGCGGACTTATACCGTAATCGACATACTCATAGCGTTCGAACAGACCTATTGTTGGCGGCTCAATGCTCAGTTCAACGACACTGGCGCAGCTTTATTAAGGTAATTATTGTCGCATACGGATAGTTCGTTCACTCGTTCATTCGATCGTTGTTTAAATCGCAAATGTTTAAATGGTGAAGAGGAAAATTCCAGATAGCGGTTATGTGCAGAGTTCAAATAATGATCTACTTCTTTTTAACACGCTTTTAATAGGTCGACCTGTATGTAACTATGTAATGGAATCTATGGTAACTAATTTAACCATCTTTCAAGGGTCGTAGCGTAATGAAAATTGGCAGCTGTATGTAGTTCTGATGACAATACAATAATATGGTACTGTCAAACTGATCAGATGATGGAGCCGGAAGATATGAACTGGAATTTCATGATGGAAAATCGTATCATAGCTGTTTTGGATTTCTTAGAAAAGTCTTGTAATGAACTTCGACCACGATTAGGTTTCAAGGTCTGATGATGAAGCTGGAAGATAGGCACTAGCATTCCATGATAGAATATCGTATCATAGTCGTGTTTGCACTTGTGAAAAAGGCCACGATGGACTTTGAACACGCTCAGGTTTCAAGGTTATAACAAATCTAAAGAAAATTCGTTATCGGTTTTCTTAACCTTTTTGAATTACCGCGTAATCCATAGATTTATTTTTTTATACATGTCACTTTCAAATCCTCGGGGGGATCTACCGTTTAATTGTTCACTGCTCGTGGAAATGATATGGCAAAAACTACAAAAAAGAAACAGCAATACAAAGAAAACGGAGACTACAAAAAAAGGAAAAGCGCGAACAATATTTTTGTTTGACGTGCATCTATAAAAGTGTGTTTTTCTAGTGATTTTTAAACTATTAATTTATTATGCATTAAGACATTTTATTTTAAATATTAGTTTACGAGCAAAACATTTGTATGTAGGAATTGGACGTCTTGAAGATAGGCCAATATACAACGTGTAATTTAAAGGGTATATACATACCAAGTGCATGGCTTCTTTGGATGATAACAAACGATATGGCAAGGGTTTTGTAATCCTAAGTCTACGTATGTAGAACTTATTACAAATTCCAATACATTAATACCAGAGACCGAATTTTTCAAATTAAGAAGAACGAAAAGAATTATCGTGTTATTGGCGAGTGACGTGGAAAGTTATTGACCCTCGTAGTGCTGTGACACGTTTGTTATGATTGGTATTCAAGAAATATATGAAACCAATAATATGGTATCAATTCTTTGAGTCAGTTATTTTGTACTGAAACTGTGCATAGAGACTCCATACCAGATGTCTGCAGCCCTTTTGGATAGATTGGATACGTTACACGTTGTATAATCTGGCGAATAATATCAGTTGTTTATTTCCAGTTTAACGTATTGATTCATACTTGTTTTCATTGCAGGAGGAGGTCGTAGCTTAATAATAACAGTAGCACCAGTCTATCTACAAAGTTAAGCAACACTTGCCGAGGTCGGTAAATAGATGGGTGACAATCTAACATATCGAGATGTCTCCGTGCCTCGGAAAACACGTTAAGCAATTGGTTCAGAATGTCATTAGTACATCCTTGAAATTAATTACGAATAGTCACATCCCACCCATACGCACAAAACGTTTTGGGAATACTTTCATTGTGCGGCCAAGGAGTGGAATTCCCTGCCGGAGTCTGTGTTTTCCGAAAGCTATAACCTAGGGCTTTTTAAGTCAAGAGTGAGTAGGTTACTTTTAGGTAAGCGTGCTCTATCTTCGACCACATCATCACTTACCATCCGGTGAGATGCTGGTCAAACGCGAACCTATTATCAATTAAAAAGGTTGAAGGTTCAAGGTCCTTGAGATCCTCGGAAAAAGAGTTAAGTATTCGTATGCATTCCACTTCTTTTTTCGATAAATCTTTCACTATCCAAGCGGCCCGTTTATGGAATGCATTGCCCATAGATGTGAGGCGTGCTCAAACATTACCTACGTTTAAAAAAATGGTGAAAGAGCATTACCTCTCACTATAATGTTTTCCCCTCCTTTCTCTATTATGTTTTTGATATGTATTAGTATATATTAATATATTATATATATGTTATGTATTAGTATTATGTATGTTGTACACTGACAGCCCTAAATCTATCTCCTTTAATTTCTATCCATCTAAAGGTTGTCTGTAAGAGATTGCCCTGTGCGATAAGACCGCCCATTGGACACTAATTTTATTATTTGTATCCTTAAGTGTATTGTAAGGTGTACAATAAAGTATATAATAAATAAATAAATAATAAAAAAGTCATAAGACAGAAAATCTGACACAAGTTCAACCAAGAGGTATCATGATATGTATATGTGGAGGTCAGATTGGCGTCGGATGATATAAAAAAACAAGTACTCAGCTACACCCAGTTACACTGGAACCCCACATAGTTGGAAAAAAAGCTAAGCACATGATGACTTGTTTTCATTATAATGTCAATATAGTGAAATAAAACATTGAATTAAAAAAAAAACTGCTAAACCTAACCATGTACATAAAAAATTAAAAAAAAAAACAAGCTTAGGCGTCAAAGTACTCCTCCACATCGCTATCGTCCGGAAACGTACCCAGAAGACTGGCAGCTTTGCTACGCTGCTGTATGGCATTGGCAATACTTATTCTTTAGGCAAAGAACGAGCCAGCCCTCCGGTAACGCAACGAATTGATCAGCCGGCGAGATAATAATAATAATCTTTTTTTCATTGTATCATTCTGAAAAGGATGTTTCACTACGGTTAAGTGATCTGCACTTTTCTTTCAGAAAAGAAAACTTAAATCATTATATTATTATCGTAATATCTTAAAGAGTTTTGGTATCTTCAGTAAATTTTAATGATTGCCTATCTCTTTGAAGTTATAACCTCAATGTTTATATTTCCGACATTTCCCTAAACATACATCATAAAAAAAAAACAAAGTAACATGTTGAACATTACGCAATATTCTCATTTTCTCACGTTGTTACAATTCTTCGCTGTGTAGGCGTGAAAAAGATTTCCGACAAAGTCCCCAGTCATGAAGCATAATATTGCGATTAGGAAGCATACGTTGTTTTAGTGTATGTCGTTTGACATGTATGTGGGTGGTTATGAGAAAGGGAAATAAGAAAAATGTGGCACACAGTACTGTCTAGAATTAAGTTTTTTTTTTTTTTTGTATTTAATATCATTATTGTATGCCTTTGTTCTGTGTTCTAAATAAACGAAATAATTATCTTAATTTTAGTCTTCCTTTTTTATTTTGGATAAAAAATAAAATCTTTTTAACAAAAAATTAAACCGACCCCCAAAAAATAGTGCAAAGTGAAATATAACTTTGTTTTTTTTTTGTTAAAAAGTTTTAATTTATCTCTTTTTGGTTGGTCGGTTTGTAATTTACCTAGTTACAGAAGCCTATACGTCTACTCCTTATAACATTTTACAAAATATTGCTTTCCCCGGTGCTGGGACGTTAATTGTTTAGGTGTTCTCCTGGTACTTCACCATCAGCTTAACTTCACCGTATGCATTGTGACGAGCATATTGTGCTTAATAACCATATTCAAGTAATCGACGCGGAACCCATGAAATACTTATTATTGAGTAGTTCCGATGGCCATCTGTGGTCTTCATCATAAGTTCCACTTTACCAAATGGTGCTTTTTGAATGCAACTGCACAAGTTACTATATTAAATACTCAAATCACTATAGGTATGCCTGTAATATTTAAAGAGTTCCCTTGATTTATTCAGGATTCCATCATCGGATTCTGACTTGGTGACAATCTCTGAAGTATACTCATTCAAACTAATTAAAAAAAATTTTTCTTCCGACTTACTTCAGTAATACCCTTATTTTAGGAAAACCGAGAACAGTAGCGTAATGCTAGATAGCCTATAGCCTTTCTCATGAGAAAGAAAAGAAAGAATTTTTGAAATCCACCCAGTACTTTCGAAGATTAGCGCGTTCAAGCAAACAAACAACCAAACAAACTTTTCCGCTTTATAATATTAGTATAGATAATACAAACAGCATCCCGTTCATTCATAGCCCCTTTATTATCATTTAAACCGAGCCACTTATCATTGCAACTTAATTCATAAATTGACCGAATGATTCCTCTGTATACCTTAATGGAGTTAAATCCGATTATTTTTCAATTAATTTCAATATTGCAATTGTTCATTGGCTAAAAGCTTTGTTTTCCATTATGGGCCTTTAATTTATTGATATTCAAAATTTAATAAAACTCCTCTTTCATATTCTCAGGTTTGAAGTTATCATAAAATCGATATGAGATCTAAAAAAAATGCTTCGTAAAGTAATAATAAAAATAAAGTTGCAAGAATACAAATTAAACGGGTTTAAAATAGAGATTTGTATTTCGCTTCCGTAGACTTTATCACGATAAAAACATAATCTTCTTTCTTTTGCAGTTGGGTAAAAAGTAGCTACTAAGTACTTTAACCTTCCTCAAGCTTCAAGCTATTTTTATATCAAATTTCATCCAAATCCACCCAGTACTTTCAAAGATTAGCGCATTTAAACAAACATACTTTTCCGTTTTGTAATATCAGTATAGATTTTGAAGAAGATTTTTTTCATCATAGAGGTGTTTTATATTAAAGTGTTACACACGATTAAAATAAATAGAATTGGTTGTTAAGTTAAATTTAAAAACATAACCCTTCGTCTGCAGTCGGGTAAAATAGGGTAAATTGAAAAATTTGTTTCTGTATAGAGCGACCTAGGGAGCGAGCCTTTCTGTTAGTTCAATTTTCTACGATAGTTATCTTTTTATTTTGTTATAGGGGTGAAACCTTATTCAACTATATTTACTAAGACCAACCAGGTGAGTACTTTTATTGCATTCCATATGAAGGTAAATTAGATCATATAATATGGACCCTGTCGGCCATGGCAAAAATAAGTAATTTAGATGAGAGAAAGCATTTGTTAATTATATAATATTTCTTTCCCTTATTTACTTACTTAAATTAACATTACATCATGTGTCTATCACTTAAATATTCGGTCTGAGTAAATAGAAGTGCTATAGCATTTCTTTAACAAAAATTGCTTTGTTTTTTTTATAGGTTAATTTTCTTTTCATTTTATTAATACGGGAAGTTTGTTATATAATTTAGTGGACATTACATAGAAACTTGTAGTAGTGTGCATTTTAATTGAAAACTTAAAATGTTTAGCCTTTTTTTCCCGGGTGGGAAAATCATCGAATGACTTCTCGCGCTCTGGGTGGAGTGGAAAGGAGTGTCAGACTTCTACTGACTAAATACCCACCCTGTTCCTTCAGCTGCCCTTAAGTTCCGGGGCCACGGTATCTCGTTAAAACATTCCCTCGACCCCGGCAGGCATTGGCCCTATGGGGCCCCGTCACTATTGCTGAAAACTCTAGTTGGGTATCTGAGTAGATAGCGTGACTGAATGTCTTCTCTTCCTCTTAAAAGACCAATCCGGACGCCCTCTATGAATGTGCCCTAAAAGGCGTTGCAACGTTGTTGTAATAGGGTTTCCTCTGAGCCACGCTGTGCACGGTGGTACGTGATGACTGTGCCACTGTCTCCCCTGGATCACTCAGTGAGTGGACAGATTCCCCACTCCGAGCGCCCATGAACCTGAACAGGTTCATGGGCGCTCGGGGAATCTGTCCACTCACTGAGTGATCCCAGGGGACCTATCTGAACATACATAAATACAATCGGGAATTCGCCGTGTTAGGCATTGAATCGGTCCTAGGGTTATGGTAATGGGCTTATGAAAGGTTGGTGGCGCGTCATGTTCTACGCGCGCCTCAAAGAGTCGTCAGCATAGTGACAGGGCCCCATAGGGCCATTGCCTGCCGGGGTTGTGGGAATGTTCTAATGAGATAACGCTGCCCCGGAACGTAAAGGCAACTGAAGGAGCAGGATGGGGTTTGAGTCAGTAGAAGTCTGACACTCCCTTCCATACCACCCGCAGCAGGAGGGGTCATTTGAACATTTTCCCAGCCAGAAGAAAAAGCATTGTGTCGGTTTTCTCCACGCCGGCCGCCTTCTTCTCCAAACAAGATCGGTCCTCCCACGATCTCCTTTGGTTGTCTCCTTCTGTATCATCCCGGCCTTGAGAGTCGACCAATATTTCTATATCTGCAAGCATAGCTCAGAGAGATACCAACACAATTAAGGTTTTGTATGTTATCTATTCTTTGAAGAACTAGCCTCAAATCAAGTAGTATAATTATCAAGTAGTAGATTAGGGGTTGACATACCCATGTGGATAAAATTCCCGTTAAATTCATAGAATAAAAAAACAGTAGTAGATTGTATTTTAAAATATTATGTTATATCCCCATGTATAAATAACAGACATATTTGCCTATGTTACGTTTATAAATCAAATTGATAACTGCTTTAAATGTCAGCATCAATCAACCAATTCTAATGTATTTCACATGCTATTTCCAACCATTAATAACCAAATTGTTACCACAAAATAATTTTCGTTTCACTTCTTAATAACCTGACACAATTGAGTGATATCACGGAATTGGATGCACATAATCACTACCCATTTTATTCGCACTGAAACTATAAAACCTGAATTAACAAAATAAAGGAGAATGCCAAATGGCCATAAAGCTATTGACTGTGGGAGTTACCCGGCCGGCTATAATGATCACTTTGATCACTCGTACGGCAACTTGCCTCTAAACGAGTGTGTTCGTGGTCGGGAACTATTTTGTTAATGTTTATTTTGGTTTTGTTTATCGATGCTGGTGATATGGGTTTTGGTTAGGGTAATGTGATACAATTTAAACTTACAGGTGCTACATTTCACAGGGATTTATGGGTATTGTTGAATAGAATTATAAACCATAGTCTAAACATATGAGTTTTGCATGAATTTATAGTTATGAATGAAATGATTAACTTTGGCCCCTTAACTTCATTTTGGTTAGTGCAATCTAACCGAAAAGCTATCTTTTGTTTTTTTATTAGTGACTATCATAAAAAATATAGTAATGCCAGAAACATATTCATGTGACGGTAATCACAATTGGCTTCGCTTGATATTTATAATTACAAGGAATATAATAATGGAAGCCTTGATTACCATCCGAGTAATTGAGATAATAGACAACTCAACATCTGCAAATATTATAACCACTTAAAGACTTCAATTACAGTTATTAACTAAAATTAATCATACATCCATTTCGAAATACATCAATATTTCCTTTGCAATCTTGATATAATCAAAGTCAACTGCAATCAAAAAATAATTCTTCTTACACGTCGTAACATGAGAATTGATTGGTAAAGAATTTAATTTTATTTTATTTTTTGCCTATAGACACAATACGCAATATTCATAAACCAGCTGTGTCAGTTAAAACCTCACTGGATTCCATTTTCAAAAACAAAATTAAAAACCTATCGAGCTGCGTTCCACATATACCGAATACCGTTCATTCGTTCACCCGTCATTGGTCGGAAGCGTTTAAAAGGTTCGTTCGATCGTTCCGTTCAGTCGTTCAATAGAGATGTTGGTATGTTGGTACTTTCAATGGCCCACCATTGTAGTGACTTCTTGTTGAATAAAACGATTCAAAACCGCTCTCAACTTATATGAGATCATCGGTTCTCATCCGCACGACGGCGGCGTTCAGAATTGGGTCAAGTTTTATATAGAAATAATAAACGTTACTTTTACAAACATATTAGTCTAATAAGAGTGGTATCATCGCGATTCATTGATGGAAATGGTCCATTGCTTACCATACAAGCTGCAGAGAACTGATACCTTCTCTGGGCAGCTCGACAAAAGCTTCATTTGTTACATAGGTATAACAACGCTTTCGCCAAATAAGGTAAGACCTACTACTGTTGAATTATTCGGTCAGCGGTAACATGGGGAAAGCGTATGAGTCGTCAGAAATGTATGGAATTGACAAACGCTGTGGGAATGACAACGATCATATTCCTCATATTTTGGCATTTCGACAATTGCGGGCACTTGTCTAGAGCCTCTTTATTAACATCTATAAACATGACAGCAAGGTCTACGTTATACCATGGATGGATGGGAAAATATGGCACAACTTAAAGGGTTTTACGGACTTTCTATAAGGAATAATATACGGAATATAAGGAATAATTTACTAAGAATTATTTGTTCAAATAACATAACAAGTTATTCTATAACGTCGTTCCCTCTTCTGGAACCTCATAGAGCAGTCAGCAGCATTGACGGGACCCGATAGGGCTTCTGCCTTACGGGGTTGTGGGAAAGTACTAACGAGATAGCGCAGCCCCGCATCGCAAGGGCAACTGAAGGAGCGGGGTGGGTTTTTAGTCAGTAGAAGTCTGACACTCCCTTCCGCTCCACCCAGAGCGGGAGAAGTCATTCAATGATTTTCCCACACAGAAAAAAAGGCCTCCGCTCTGTGAGACGTAATGGGCTATACAACGTGTAACGGAAACCCCATATCCATCCAAAAGGGCTGAAGACAACATGTGGTATGGAGGTCCGTATTACAGAACGTTCCTCAAGTCCAGTTTGAGCTTAATTCGCCCGATCTCAGTTTAAATATAGAATCTGCACTTGAGCATTGGTCTTATTCCAGAATGGTAATAAAACTACACTCAGATTCAAATCGAGCCTCAAGCAGAGAATATCTAATTGTCTATGCACCAGTCTGTTTTCGTTTACGTTTTATTTTCTTCGTCTCCGCTGTTCCGATCTACGAATGATCGTAAATAATTCAATTTACTTTAATACCAAATTTTTAAGAATAAAAAATATGTATTGCAAGCTTTCACCATAGAAATTATTTTTTAAGAATTTGTAAAAGCAAATTCTTGAAGGTAAAAGGTGTTAAGGCAATATTTTCTAACATATAAAAATATAGCAAGAGTAACTTGTTCGTGGAACGGAGTGGATTCTAAATAATGTCTGTGACAGTGTTGTTTTGAATTGCTCATTAATCATATAATAAGTAATATTCAAATAAATAATGGTTTGGGAACAACGATCAATAAGAAAATTAAAAGGAAACAAAGTTATAGTTAAAACAAAACAGAAATGCATATGTTTTACCAAATCTTGGTCAATAGATGGCAGTATTACAAATTGTCAAAAATCTTCATCTTCTAAAATCTATTATTTTATTAGTAAAATTGTATAGGCCCTTCACATGGAACGCTGAAGTTCTGTTTATCTCATAGATGATACATAGGTATATTTGTTTTTCTGTTCAAATCATCGGTGAAAAAATCATTGTTATAATCTGTTTAAGTTAGAAAACACGGGATTCATCTAGTAACTTAAAATGGCAAAAAAAAATTACGTGTAAAAGTGTTATTTGTAACCAATTAGCAAAATAAAATGTGATTTCATCATCATTCGCCAAAAATTAGGTACCATTTTTATATCAAATAATAAACTGAAAAGCAAATAGTTAACTGACAAGGAAATCTCTGCTCGAGCGTGGTGTCGACCATACTTGGGTGATGAATCTACAGCTGAATAACGATCTAGAATAAAGCCGTACCCGGCTGAACTATGATCGATGAATCTATACTTGAGGAACATTCTAAAATTAAATCTCGAATCAAAACTAGTTTTAAATAGAGATCAGTGCTCGAGTTTCGTTCTGTAATACGGGCCGGAGTCTCTATGCACAGTTTCAGTACAAAATAACTGACTCAAAGAATTGATACCAAATTATTAGTTTCATATATTTCTTGAATACCAATCATAACAAACGTGTCACAGCACTATGAGGGTCAATAACTTTCCACGTCACTTGCCACTAACACGATAATTCTTTTCGTTCTTCTTAATTTGAAAAATTCGGTCTCTGGTATCAGTGTATTGGAATTTGTAATAAGTTCTACACACGTAGACTTAGGATTACAAAACCCTTGCCATATCGTTTGTTATCATTCAAAGAACCCATGCACTTGGTATGTATATACCCTTTAAATTACACGTTGTATAAAGTCCAGTGCGGAATGGTTAAAACATAGTAATTAGTCATGATTTACGTCAACTTCTTAGTAAAAAATCGAAAGTTGCTATGATTTATTTTTAGACTGATTTTGTGTACTATAACGTCACGGGCCACGGCCAAGCGGGCAAGTTTTAATATCTAAAACACTATCAGTCGTGCGAGGCTTCGCCCCCGTGGACTTAATCACAATAAAAACATAACCCTCTTTCTTTTGTTGTCGGGTAAAAGGTTCTCACCTTCCTCAAGCTACTTCCATACCAAATTTCATCCGAATCCACCCCGTACTTTTGAAGATTAGATAAACAAACATTTTTTTTTCGATTTGTAATATTAAGATAGATTCTAAATTTTAATAATTAATTACTGGAATATACCAGCGGTTTGTTGACCTAGGTACAAATAAATAAAATACAAATATAAAAACAACACTGACAAATACTTAAACGACAAAAAACATGTATACTCGTAGGTAGTTAAGTACTAAAAAGTACATTACTCGAGCGATGTTTCCAAAAGCCCTTGAAGAAAAGCTTTCAAAAACGCTGACTCACGCGCAGCCCGCACCTCAAAAAAGTCTTATCATCCAAACTGAAAAGAAAACTTATCAAGCAGGTGCACTTACCATTTAATCCAAGTTTTTATTAAAAAAGGGAGGTCCTAAGGTCATTATCCTGCCATGGCCAGATATCTATTGTGTACTCCTCTAAGGTCAACCAAGTTCAAGGGTAAAGGCCATTGTGATTGGCCTTGCAGTAGCGACATCTGTTGTTCATCGAGCAAACAATGACGCGAGTCAAACGACTGAATGATAATATAATAATAAAATAAAATGTTTATTCAAAATCTTAAGGTAAATATTAAATACAATTTCGCTTAAATCTACATTACATATACATTAATATACATACGTACAATGTTGTGCGACTATTATCGTGATGGTGACAGCGCCATCTATGAAGCAAAGATGTAACTAATGTGGTATCACATAGGGCACTATTATTTCATTGAAGATTGATTACTGAGTAACTTTACGATCAAGCAAGTAGTGATTGTATGAATGGCGTTTTCAAAGTTAATTATGCAATTAATTACCTTTTTTTTTTTTATCGTGGTAAAATTATCAAATAAGTCCTCCCACTCCGGGCAGGGTGGGAGGGACTGTCAGACTTTTACTGACTAAAATCCACGGTGTTCCTTCAATAACCCTTTACGTACCGGGGTCACGGTAACGGGATGAGTCCCACGACCCCGGCAGGCTTCGGCCCTCTATGGGGGGGCCTCGTCATATTGCTGACGCTCTTTGAGGCGCGCGTGGAACACGACGCGCCGTCGACCCGGGCATGGTCCATGGTCGGACAGCGAGTTGCCCTTTACTCGCTGTCCGCATGCCCGCGCCTACGGTGGCCGGAGATCGTCGGCCGACGTCCGACGCCGTGGGCGTCTACCACTGCGGCTGGGCTGGAGGGAGGACGCCATCCTCTCCCTCACGCGGCCCGCCTCCTCCTTCGGAAGCATGACTGCTTCGCAGAAGGAGGCGACCGCTTCCCACTCCCTCTCGCCCCGCAGCATGGCCTCGACCAATGCCGGGCGCGAGAGGTCTCCGCCTATCGCCGCCGTGAGGACACGTCGGTGCTCTGCCCAGGCGGGGCAGTCTTGCACCGTGTGCTCTACGGTGTCCTCAGGGCGACCCTCGCAGTGGTGACACCCAGGCGTTTCCTCCTTTCCCATCAGACACAGGTACCTCCCGAAACTTCCGTGTCCGGTGAGGACCTGCGTCATGCAATTAATTACCTACTTGTAATTTGTATATTTATTTTTATAAAAATAAACAAATAATTTAGCCGATTACTTTTCCACTATTGTGGCAATGGCCTCCTCTCTGTGAGGGGGAATAGGCCGAATTTCACCACGCGGGTCCACTGCTGTTTGGTGGATGTTATATGTCTTCGATTTTTTATCCAAAGACATGCCAGTTTCCCTAAGAAGTTTTCCTTATTAATCAATTTGAGAGCATTTGGTTATAAATTACATATATTAAAGCGCCAAACTGGGCTTGAACTCACGACCTGAAACTCGCAAGTCAAGCCTGTAACCACTTCTCTCTTGTGTTGATATGGTTTATAACTTCAGTAAGTAAGTTAAAAAAGAAAATATTAGCTTTAAAAGGTTGGTCTGAATATAAAAAGCGATCACCAAAAATTTTATAAAGAAGAAAAATTTTTTTTATTACGAATGAGCCCTCGATCAAACCTGATGGTAAGTGTAAGATGAGAGAAAATGCCTATTCACTCTTGCTTTAAAGGCTGACGGATCATATGTGGCAGGGAACACAGAAGCCGGCAGAGAGTTCCACACCTTAGCTGTGCGCACAATGAATGTTGAAGAAAAGCGCTTAGTACGACAAGACGGTATATCGACCAAGTGTGGATGGTATCCTGCGGTACGTCTGGTAGACCGGTAGTAAAAGGGGTTTCGCCGGTGAGCCAGGCTGTGAATCTTGCCTACCAGAACCTCGTCACCTATGAGCCTTTTAGCTCTGCGTTCGATCGAGTCAAGTGCAGCTAACTAGTATTTAGCTGAGTCATCCCACAAGAGACTGCAATACTCCATACAGGAACGGACCTGTGCTTTATATAAATTCAAAAGCTGTCCAGGTGTGGAGTATCGCCTCACTTTCTGTAGGATGCCCAGCTTTTTGGCTGCAGTCGTAATAGAAATAAGTTAAAGCTTCAATTTTTACTCTAACTATTATGGTAAGTCCATTTCAGATATATCCATGAATAAACTTATCTAATAGAGGTAAAAATCAATACCGTACTATGATATTTATAGCTTATCAAGTTGATAAGCTACATAAATAATATTATATTTACATAAGAATACTTTGATAGCGGACACATTGGAATCAATATGAAAAAAGTCCTTTCTGACATTTTGGTTCAATAAGGAAAACTATTTGTGGCTAAATAAGAACAGTGGCATGGGTCTTCGCTTTCTTCTTACTCTTGACCTCGATCTGATTGTAAGCGATAGATGAGGTCTAAGATGGGACGAGCGAGCCCAGAAAATGCCTATTTACTCGTGCTTTAAAGGCTGAAAGGTCATAAGTGGCAGGGAACACAGAAGCCGGCCGAGAATTCCACAGCTTGGCTGTGCGCACAATAAATGTGGAGGAGAAGCGCTTGGTACGAAGACGGTATATCGACCAAGTGTGGATGGTACCCAGCTGTGCGTCTGGTAGACTGGTAGTGAAATGGAGATGGAGGAATCAGGTCATGGAGCTCCTGCGCACACTGCCTGAAGTACAATCTATAGAAAACCGATAGGCAAGAAACGGTTCACCGATGAGTCAGACTATGTAGCTTGCCCGATAGCACCTCGTCGCCTCTGAGCCTTTTAGCTGCGCTCGATCGAGTCCAGTGCAGCAAGTTGGCTGGGTCTAGTAAGCCGTGCGTCTAGTAGACCGGTAGTGAAAGGGAGATGGAGGAATCCGGTCAAATCTTCTAGGTGAAGAAACGCTTACCGAGTTCGGTACGTAGATGGGTGATCGAGTATCCCCCATACCTCGGAAAGCACGTTAATGCTTTGGTCCCGGCTGTCATCTGCACATTTTGGAGAGTCGTTACGGGTAGTCGGAAGCTTGAAAATCTTTCACGGTCTGGCCACGGGGTGTGGTGTTACCTAGGTACTGGGTTGTGGAGGTTAGATAGGTAGTCGCTTCATGTTAAGGGTGCGTTTCCACCAAAGATGTGCGATGGAAATGTGTCGTGCGAGGATGTCTAGCTGTGCTGTGAAAATGTGTGGGGGTTTCCACCAAAGCTGTGCGATGAAAATGTGCCTACGAGGATGTGTAGCGGAGCTGTGAAAATGCGCATTAATGTGTGGTGCGAGGATGCGCAAACCTCGCAACACATCCTTCTCAACACACATTCCTCTCAACACATCCCTCGCAACACATCTCTCCCACACATCCCTCGCACACATCCTTCGCTTGTTTTGTATGCGCAAAAATCTAGCTCCGCTGAGCCGTTTCCACCAGAGCTGTGCTGACCGAGGCGAGGTAAATGAAGCGATTCTATTGGTTCTTTACAAACACATCCCTCGCTACGCATCCTCGCACATCTCTGGTGGAAACGCAGCCTAAACATTGGTATTAAGCTGCTTACGGCCAGACTGACCCTTATATAGTTAAGAAAAGGCTAAACAGATGATAATGTATAGTAAAACCTTCGCACCCTTTTCACAAACTTAATGGTGCAGTCGGAGGAGTATGACATTTTGCACAATTAAATTTTACTTGAAGAAGTAGTGTATTGAGAAGTTTTTTTTTTTTTTAATATAATTATGTTTTTTATTACAAACACCTAGACCCGGCACAGCTATTAATGGACATACCAACATTTGTTCCGAAGCGGGAATCGAACCCGTGACATGCAAGATAGCAGTCAACCGCTAAATCAGAGTGCTAACCACTGACCGTTTTATTTCCAACTATCTTAAAAAATGTTTTTCTTTTAAGATACAATTTTTAGTAGTACAATATTGTTTCTGTGGGGAGGTTTGAATATGCACGTGTGTGGTGGGGGAGGGGATATTGAACTTTAGCAAACACGTTTCTCATATATTTATGTTAAACTTGAAAAGTATAAGTTTAACTAATTAAACTTAACTTGAAAAGTATAAGTTCAACTTATTAAACTTAACTTGATTAATTATTTTGTTAACATTTGAAAAATTCTTGAAAATAAGTCTGTCTATACCTTTACCTTATAATGTTAATTAGACTTGTGTCAAGGTACTAAAATAGCGATAAAGCCAGTGAAGTCTAAATCACTGTGGAACACATAAAAATATTCATTTGATTGACCAATATACCGTTACCTTCCCGTAATACTTACAAGTATTCTGGCAATTTGACACAACATTTTATGGATGTTAATTTTCAGCCCAGGAAGGAAATAAAACTAATATCTATTACGCTTAAAAGATACCTTTAATCTCTATAAATAACACGCTGTAATCATAGACAGTGGTCATGAAGGCTGAATAATGTAAAACTTTGGTTTCCTGCTTTTATAACAATAACAAAATACTAATGGCTTGTGTTTAAAAGCCTATCAAAATTTCACCAATTTTACTACCTATAAATTCGGATAAAATCATCGTGTCGACGCAGGCTCCCATCGCAGGGTTTCATCGCATCCCATTTTCTGTATAAGGAGTCAAAAGTCTAACCGTAGGTCGTGGCTGGGGTTAGTTCGCCCCTGTAAGTTATTACTTATGTATTGTATATACGTTAATAGTAACACCATGGACTACCCGCGTATTTATTTTCTCCTGCTGTGTCAAATCCATCCAAAAGTTGTCTGTAAAAGATCGCTTTTAGTTATAAGACCACCCATTTGTAGTTTTTAAGTCCACATTTAATTCTGTTATGGTGTACAATAAAGAGTATATCTATCTATCTATCTACTGGATTGTGTCAGTCAGAGTCAGATGTCAGAAAATCTGACACTGGTCTTGCCAAAGGTTGGGTTTTACCCAGTTACTGGGTTTTGGATGTTAGATAGGCAGTCCACTTCGATAGGCACACACATAGTTGAGAAAATGCTAAGAAAGCGCATGTGTTTTATATTTGTTCAAATATTATGACTTGCATGTTAAACCGTATCAAAATGACTTGCTTATTTTACAAATCGTAACCGTACAGTGAGACATAAAGACTCGATTATATATAAAATGCAGAGAAGCATTCAAGACTTAGTAACGCGAACCAGCATAGCAAATAAAGCAATTAATCACTCACGACAGCATATTATGTTTCTGCAATGGAGTTGTCATTCAATTGTGTCGCAACGTCAACTCTTGCGCAGTTAGCGAACAATACAGGTGATGTATGCTCGAGCAAGCTATTTGGTACCTATACATGTAGTTAAATTGCATATTTTTATTTCCAATAAGCTCGCGATTGACCACCATCTCACCTGGTGGTAAGCAATAATTAGTTGGTTAAATTAATTCAAAAGATTTGATCGTAAGCTGGTGAGCCACTTTTTTCTTATGTTTTAGTAGAAAGACAACAGTTTTGATAAACAATATTATTATCAAATATTAATTTGTAGGTTAAGTAAAACACTAAATGTCATCTCAATGGTCACAATTCTGACAGACATCAATCATTCTTAATTTTTAACGTGTGCTTTAAAACATTCCTACCTAAGAATAACCTTTGAGCGTTGATGAATGGTACCTACACATTTACATTTAAAACATAGTGTATTACATACTCTTTGTTACATTACGTTACACACGGCTACATTTTTTCGTAGAAAAATATGGCTCATGTCATAAATATGACACATAGTTATAAGAAACAAACTGAGTTTTTTTTTTAAATCAACAATGAGGTTGTAATGTGAAACAGAAACATTACCCTTTATAGGGTTCCGTAGCCGAATGGCAAAAAACGGAACACTTATAGTTTCATCATGTCTGTCTGTCTGTCTGTGCCTCCGTCCGTACGTCACAGCTTTTTTTTTAATGCAGAGTTCTGCCATCATGATTCCGTTGCTAAAAAGGGATAGCGCTAGCATGAATATTCAAAGTGTAGTCGATAGAGTAATAATGTTATATACTAATTATACGGTCTTGTTTTGTGATGCAAAGTTCTGCCATCATGATTCCGTTGCTAAAAAGGGATAGCGCTATGTGTTTTATATAGCTACGTCTCCCTCCCACACCAAATCATCATGGTTTTATGATGACATTACGACGTCGAGGTGTCATAAATACAAAACATTTTGCTTGATTTATAATAACTAGCAAATGTTACCTAATAAAATGTGTACCTACACTACACACATTTTACATATTTAGACAAAACGGTTCGAATATTTGCCTTATATATTGGCCAGGACTTATTATATACAATACGATATACTAAATAATTATGAACAATACTGTACAAGTGCATATCCATGTCCAAATATTTTAGAATAACCACGGGCCAAGCCAATCTTAATGTTCAAAGTGTTCTGTCAACATATCATGGATGTAGTTTTATTTACAAATATAATCACCTCATCGTTCCAATGAATATTCTTACAATCTTCTTCCCCTATATCAGCCCCTTAAAGATTGATTTTAGAAAAATATAGCCTGTGCTTAGCACTTAAGTAAGCACTTGAAAACTCGAAGCTAAGCATACCATATTTCTTCAAAACCAGTACAGCGGATTAAACGTGAAAGCGTAACAGATAGATGCATTACAAATATTACTACTTATAGATTTTTTATAGCACTTAATTATAAACTTACTCTAAAAAGTACGTTGCACCAACAATAGTGGGTAATTCTCGTTATCAATCAGACCCTTTCAGCGTGTGAGCCAAGAAGGCATAATTTACTTTGCCAACATAGAATGGTTTGCTAATCTATGAATTAGAGCACAAATACCTCGACATTAATTTGTAACATCATTAAGCAATCTAAACATTATCAAAACACTAACACAGTAACGTTTTACCATCGCTCGACCATCGTTCTCACAATGGCCCCAATGATTAATGAAGTCGGCCATTTTCCGCGAAGCTTTCTAATTTATCCATAACGCCGACTTTTGATGCGAGCTCGTAAAACATGGACTAACAAGGTTTTGTAGCTAAGTGAGCAATTTCAGAAGATACATCAGTGATGCTGTAGTGAGTACAATTTTTAGGATTTTATCCGGGAGATAAATTGGTTTACTGGGATCAAAGCTATCTCGAGAGGAGTAGGTACACAGAGTGAGATACTAGGCAGACATTTTCAAGTTGAATTTTAACGTTTTTTCATTGATTCTATACATTCATATGTCTATTCGTGTCCGTTTAATATTGAAAACAGATTTAAGCTGAACACACATGGAGCATAGTCTTTAATCATGCGATGTTCTTCGACAGTCTACTTTTAGGCCAGTAACAGAGTGCTGGCTTGCACGGTAGCGACAGCGGGAAAAGAAACCATCGATAGTGTGTGTGCAGTAGTGACACAGGACGTTGTGAGCGCGTGGAAATTACAAACGAAAACACTTTTTATATCCGCTTGTTTCCGTCTCAGTGACGAGCCTAGCTTTGGGCCTAGTTGCTGAAACAACTATACAGGGTTAATTGTAAAACACCGAAAACCTAATAAAAATATTTAAATTGAACGCCCTAAATGTTACAAAGTCTATGCGAAGCAAAAGAAAACGTCTAATAAGAGTGGTATCATCGCGATTCATTGATGGAAATGGTCCATTGCTTACCATACAAGCTGCAGAGAACTGATACCTTCTCTGGGCAGCTCGACAAAAGCTTCATTTGTTACATAGGTATAACAACGCTTTCGCCAAATAAGGTAAGACCTACTACTGTTGAATTATTCGGTCAGCGGTAACATGGGGAAAGCGTATGAGTCGTCAGAAATGTATGGAATTGACAAACGCTGTGGGAATGACAACGTTCATATTCCTCATATTTTGGCATTTCGACAATTGCGGGCACTTCTCTAGAGCCTCTTTATTAACATCTATAAACATGACAGCAAGGTCTACGTTATACCATGGATGGATGGGAAAACATGGCACAACTTAGTGTTTTACGGATCTTCTATAAGGAATAAAGTACTAAGTTATTCGAATTTACTAAGAATTATTTGTTCAAATAACATAACAAGTTATTCTATAACGTCGTTCCCTCCTCTGGAACCTCATAGAGCAGTCGGCAGCATTGACGGGACCCGATAGGGCTTCTGCCTAACGGGGTTGTGGGAAAGTACTAACGAGATAGCGCAGCCCCGCATCGCAAGGGCAACTGAAGGAGCAGGGTGGGTTTTTAGTCAGTAGAAGTCTGACACTCCCTTCCGCTCCACCCAGAGCGGGAGAAGTCATTCAATGATTTTCCCACACAGAAAAAAAGGCCTCCGCTCTGTGAGACGTAATGGGCTATACAACGTGTAACGGAAACCCCATATCCATCCAAAAGGGCTGAAGACAACATCTGGTATGGAGTCTCTATGCACAGTTTCAGTACAAAATAACTGACTCAAAGAATTGATACCAAATTATTAGTTTCATATATTTCTTGAATACCAATCATAACAAACGTGTCACAGCACTATGAGGGTCAATAACTTTCCACGTCACTTGCCACTAACACGATAATTCTTTTCGTTCTTCTTAATTTGAAAAATTCGGTCTCTGGTAGGTATCAGTGTATTGGAATTTGTAATAAGTTCTACACACGTAGAGTTAGGATTACAAAACCCTTGCCATATCGTTTGTTATCATCCAAAGAATCCATGCACTTGGTATGTATATACCCTTTAAATTACACGTTGTATAAAGTCCAGTGCGAAATGGTGAAAACATAGTAATTAGTCATGATTTACGTCAACTTCTTAGTATAAAATCGAAAGCTGCTATGATTTATTCTTAATTATACTGATTTTGTGTTCTATAACGTCACGGGCCACGGCCAAGCGGGCAAGTTTTAATATCTAAAATACTATCAGTCGTGCGAGACTTCGCCCCCGTGGACTTGATCACAATAAAAATATAACTCTCTTTCTTTTGTTGTCGGGTAAAAGGTTCTCACCTTCCTCAAGCTCAATCTACTTCCATACCAAATTTCATCCTAATCCACCCCGTACTTTTGAAGATTAGACAAACAAATAATTTTTTCCGCTTTGTAATATTAAAATAGGTTCTAAATTTTGATAATTAATTACTGGAATAAACCAGCAGTTTGTTGACTTAGTTACAAATTGATTAAATACAAATATAAAAACAACACTGACAAATACTTAATGACAAAAATAAAATGTATAGGTAGTTAGGTACTAAAAAGTACATTACTCGAGCGATGTTTCCAAAAGCCTTTGAAGAAAAGCTTTCAAAAACGCTGACTCACGCGCAGCCCGCACCTCAAAAAAGTCTTATCATCTAAACTGAAAAGAAAACTTATCAAGCAGGTGCACTTACCATTTAATCCAAGTTTTTATTAAAAAAGGGAGGTCCTAAGGTCATTATCCTGCCATGGCCAGATATCTATTGTGTACTCCTCTAAGGTCAACCAAGTTCAAGGGTAAAGGCCATTGTGATTGGCCTTGCAGTAGCGACATCTGTTGTTCATCGAGCAAACAATGACGCGAGTCGAACGACTGAATGACAATATAATAATAAAATAAAATGTTTATTCAAAATCTTAAGGTAAATATTAAATACAATTTCGCTTAAATTTACATTACATATACATTAATATACATACGTACAATGTTGTGCGATTATCGTGATGGTGACAGCGCCATCTATGAAGCAAAGATGTAACTAATGTGGGATCACATAGGGCACTATTATTTCATTTAAGATTGATTACTGATATGAAATTAGTAACTTTACGATCAAGCAAGTAGTGATTGTATGAATGGCGCTTTCAAAGTTAATTATGCAATTTATTGCCTAGGTACTTATAATTTGTATATTTATTTTCATAAAAATAAATAAATAATTTAGCCGATTACTTTTCCACTATTGTGGCAATGGCCTCCTCTCTGTGAAGGGGAATAGGCTGTAATCCACCACGTGGGTCCACTCCTGTTTGGTGGATGTTATATGTCTTCGGAAATGCCGGTTTCCCTAAAGTTTTCCTTATTAATCAATTTCAGAGCATTCGGTTATAAATTACATATATTAAAGCGCCAAACTGGGCTTGAACTCACGACCTGAAACTCGCAAGTCGAGCCTGTAACCACTGCTCTCTTGTGTTGATATGGTTTTAAATAACTTCAGTAAGTTAAAAAAGAAAAGTTTAAAATATTAGCTTTAAAAGTATGGTCTGAATATAAAAAGCGATCACCAAAAATTATATAAAGAAGAATTTTTTTTTTATTACGAATGAGCCCTCGATCAAACCTGATGGTAAGTGTAAGATGAGAGAAAATGCCTATTCACTCTTGCTTTAAAGGCTGACGGTGGCAGGGAACACAGAAGCCGGCAGAGAGTTCCACACCTTGGCTGTGCGCAAAATGAATGTTGAAGAAAAGCGCTTAGTACAACAAGACGGTATATCGACCAAGTGTGGATGGTATCCTGCGGTACGTCTGGTAGACCGGTAGTAAAAGGGGTTTCGCCGGTGAGCCAGGCTGTGAATCTTGCCTACCAGAACCTCGTCACCTATGAGCCTTTTAGCTCTGCGTTCGATCGAGTCAAGTGCAGCTAGCTAGTATTTAGCTGAGTCATCCCACAAGAGACTGCAATACTTCATACAGGAACGGACCTATGCTTTATATAAATTCAAAAGCTGTCCAGGTGTGGAGTATCGCCTCACTTTCTGTAGGATGCCCAGCTTTTTGGCTGCAGTCGTAATAGAAATAAGTTAAAGCTTCAATTCTTACTCTAACTATTATGGTAAGTCCATTTCAGATATATCCATGAATAAACTTATCTAATAGAGGTAAAAATCAATACCGTACTATGATATTTATAGCTTATCAAGTTGATAAGCTACATAAATAATATTATATTTACATAAGAATACTTTGATAGCGGACACATTGGAATCAATATGAAAAAAGTCCTTTCTGACATTTTGGTTCAATAAGGAAAACTATTTGTGGCTAAATAAGAACAGTGGCATGGGTCTTCGCTTTCTTCTTACTCTTGACCTCGATCTGATTGTAAACGATAGATGAGGTCTAAGATGGGACGAGCGAGCCCAGAAAATGCCTATTTACTCGTGCTTTAAAGGCTGAAAGGTCATAAGTGGCAGGGAACACAGAAGCCGGCCGAGAATTCCACAGCTTGGCTGTGCGCACAATAAATGTGGAGGAGAAGCGCTTGGTACGAAGACGGTATATCGACCAAGTGTGGATGGTACCCAGCCGTGCGTATGGTAGACTGGTAGTGAAATGGAGATGGAGGAATCAGGTCATGGAGCTCCTGCGCACACTCCCTGAAGTACAATCTATAGAAAACCGATAGGCAAGAAACGGTTCACCGATGAGCCAGACTATGTAGCTTGCCCGATAGCACCTCGTCGCCTCTGAGCCTTTTAGCTGCGCTCGATCGAGTCCAGTGCAGCAAGTTGGCTGGGTCTAGTAAGCCGTGCGTCTAGTAGACCGGTAGTGAAAGCGAGATGGAGGGATCCGGTCAAATCTTCTAGGTTAAGAAACGCTTACCGAGTTCGGTACGTAGATGGGTGATCGAGTTTCCCCCATACCTCGGAAAGCACGTTAATGCTTTGGTCCCGGCTGTCATCTGCACATTTTGGAGAGTCGTTACGGGTAGTCGGAAGCTTGAAAATCTTTCACGGTCTGGCCACGGGGTGTGGTGTTACCTAGGTACTGGGTTGTGGAGGTTAGATAGGTAGTCGCTTCATGTTAAGGGTGCGTTTCCACCAGAGATGTGCGATGGAAATGTGTCGTGCGAGGATGTCTAGCTGTGCTGTGAAAATGTGTGGGGGTTTCCACCAAAGCTGTGCGATGAAAATGTGCCTACGAGGATGTGTAGCGGAGCTGTGAAAATGCGCATTAATGTGTGGTGCGAGGATGCGCAAACCTCGCAACACATCCTTCTCAACACACATTCCTCTCAACACATCCCTCGCAACACATCTCTCCCACACATCCCTCGCACACATCCTTCGCTTGTTTTGTATGCGCAAAAATCTAGCTCCGCTGAGCCGTTTCCACCAGAGCTGTGCTGACCGAGGCGAGGTAAATGAAGCGATTCTATTGGTTCTTTACAAACACATCCCTCGCTACGCATCCTCGCACATCTCTGGTGGAAACGCAGCCTAAACATTGGTATTAAGCTGCTTACGGCCAGACTGACCCTTATATAGTTAGGAAAAGGCTAAACAGATGATAATGTATAGTAAAACCTTCGCACCCTTTTCACAAACTTAATGGTGCAGTCGGAGGAGTATGAAATTTTGCACAATTAAATTTTGCGTGGAGAAGTAGTGTTTTGAGAAGTTTATTTTTTTTTAATATAATTATGTTTTTTTATTACAAACACCTAGACCCGGCACAGCTATTAATGGACATACCAACATTTGTTCCGAAGCGGGAATCGAACCCGTGACATGCAAGATAGCAGTCAACCGCTAAATCAGAGTGCTAACCACTGACCGTTTTATTTCCAACTACCTTAAAAAATGTTTTTCTTTTAAGATACAATTTTTAGTAGTACAATTGTTTCTGTGGGGAGGTTTGAATATGCACGTGTGTGGTGGGGGAGGGGTATATTATTGAACTTTAGCAAACACGTTTCTCATATATTTATGTTAAACTTGAAAAGTATAAGTTTAACTAATTAAACTTAACTTGAAAAGTATAAGTTTAACTTATTAAACTTAACTTGATTAATTATTCTGTTAACATTTGAAAAATTCTTGAAAATAAGTCTGTCTACACCTTCACCTTATAATGTTAATTAGACTTGTGTCAAGAGGTACTAAAATAGCGATAAAGCCAGTGAAGTCTAAATCACTGTGGAACACATAAAAATATTCATTTGATTGACCAATATACCGTTACCTTCCCGTAATACTTACAAGTATTCTGGCAATTTGACACAACATTTTATGGATGTTAATTTTCAGCCCAGGAAGGAAATAAAACTAATATCTATTACACTTAAAAGATACCTTTAATCTCTATAAATAACACGCTGTAATCATAGACAGTGGTAATGAAGGCTGAATAATGTAAAACTTTGGTTTCCTGCTTTTATAACAATAACAAAATACTAATGGCTTGTGTTTAAAAGCCTATCAAAATTTCACCAATTTTACTACCTATAAATTCGGATAAAATCATCGTGTCGACGCAGGTTCCCATCGCAGGGTTTCATCGCATCCCATTTTCTGTATAAGGAGTCAAAAGTCTAACCGTAGGACGTGGCTGGGGTTCGTTCGCCCCTGTAAGGCCGTGCGCGCACTGCCTTGCGGTGGCCGCAATTGCGGTAGTTCTACCGCACCGGTAGAATGACCGCAATCTCAGGTGCGCGCACTGCGGCGAGAAAAACGCACCTTTTGTCTGACAGTGTTGCCATACATACAGATTTCTTCGTATTTATACATATTTTCGATTTTTCGAAAATCTGTATCGAGTGCTAATCTGAATCACACGATTCCGATTAGTACTCGATACAGATTTTTATACAAATTTCACACTGTATTGATAAAATTAACTGGTACAACTAAAGACAGAACTTGGCAAAATAAATTACCTAGATACCGCATTTATTACGTTACACACACCATTGTATGATTCTATTCTTTATAGTTATTTTTTATTTTTTTTATAAACAACGTTAATTTAAACATTCTAATTAAGTATTTGTATTATAGAGAAAATTTATTATGACTTTTATTTATTTTTTGTGATGATGCTGCCAAAAAAACGATTTCAAGCTCTTACATTGCACGTACTACGTCAATAGACACCAGCCTATGTTAAAATAATGTACTACGGAAATTAATTAAAATAATAAATTAGAATATTATATTAACGTTGTTTATAAAAAAATAAAAAATAACCATAAAGAATAGATTCGTTCAACGGTGTGTGTAACGTAATAAATGCGGTATCTAGGTAATTTATTTTGCTAAGTTCTGTTTTAGTTGTAACAGTTATCTGCATATATATTTTAATAATTTTTTTTTTCCTATTTTTATGGGTAGTAAGTACACTAATTTTGCCCTCCCCACTTTATTTAAAGTTTTTAAAGTCCTTCCAAAGGTTGTCTATCTATCAATACAGTGTGAAATTTAGATAAAAATCTGTATCGAGTGCTAATCTGTATCACACATCAAAAATGTATAAATACAAAGAAATCTGTATGTATGGCAACATTATCAGACAAAACGTGCGTTTGTTTCACCGCAGTGCGCGGTACTACATACATTCCTATGCGATACAATATATTTGCGGTAGACTCACCGCAATTTTGCAGCGAGGGGCCACCGGTGACTCTACCGCACGCGTTTATTCCACCGCAGTGCGCGCACTTCTATGACACTCCATACTTCACAGATTTTGCGTTTCCAAAACGCAACGCAGTGCGCGCACGTCCTAAGTTATTACTTATGTATTGTATATAAGTTAATAGTAACACCATGGACTACCCGCGTATTTATTTTCTCCTGCTGTGTCAAATCCATCCAAAAGCTGTCTGTAAAAGATCGCTTTTAGTTATAAGACCGCCCATTGTAACACTCTTTGTAGTTTTTAAGTCCACATTTAATTCTGTTATGGTGTACAATAAAGAGTATATAGAATATCTATCTATCTATCCACTGGATTGTGTCAGTCAGAGTCAGATGTCAGAAAATCTGACACTGGTCTTGCCAAAGGTTGGGTTTTACCCAGTTACTGGGTTTTGGATGTTAGATAGGCAGTCCACTTCGATAGGCACACACATAGTTGAGAAAATGCTAAGAAAGCGCATGTGTTTTATATTTGTTAAAATATTATGACTTGCATGTTAAACCGTATCAAAATGACTTGCTTATTTTACAAATCGTAACCGTACAGTGAGACATAAAGACTCGATTATATATAAAATGCAGAGAAGCATTCAAGACTTAGTAACGCGAACCAGCATAGCAAATAAAGCAATTAATCACTCACGACAGCATATTATGTTGCTGCAATGGAGTTGTCATTCAATTGTGTCGCAACGTCAACTCTTGCGCAGTTAGCGAACAATACAGGTGATGTATGCTCGAGCAAGCTATTTGGTACCTATACATGTAGTTAAATTGCATATTTTTATTTCCAATAAGCTCGCGATTGACCACCATCTCACCTGGTGGTAAGCAATAATTAGTTGATTAAATTAATTCAAAAGATTTGATTGTAACCTGGTGAGCCACTTTTTTCTTATGTTTTAGTAGAAAGACAACAGTTTTGATAAACAATATTATTTAGGTTAAGTAAAACACTAAATTTCATCTCAATGGTCACAATTCTGACAGACATCAATCATTCTTAATTTTTAACGTGTGCTTTAAAACATTCCTACCTAAGAATAACCTTTGAGCGTTGATGAATGGGACCTACACATTTACATTTAAAACATAGTGTATTACATTCTCTTTGTTACATTACGTTACACACGGCTACATTTTTTCGTAGAAAAATATGGCTCATGTCATAAATATGACACATAGTGATAAGAAACAAACTGAGATTTTTTTTTAAATCAACAATGAGGTTGTAGTTTGAAACAGAAACTAATGTTTCTGTAAGGGTAATCCCTTTGTAGGGTTCCGTAGCCGAATGGCAAAAAACGGAACACTTATAGTTTCATCATGTCTGTCTGTCTGTCTGTGCCTCCGTCCGTACGTCACAGCTATTTTTTTTGATGCAGAGACCTGCCATCATGATTCCGTTGCTAAAAAGGGATAGCGCTATGTGTTTTGTATAGCTACGTCTCCCTCCCACACCAAATCGTCATGGTTTTATGATGACATTACGACGTCGAGGTGTCGTGAATACAAAACATTTTGCTTGATTTATAATAACTAGCAAATGTTACCTAATAAAATGTGTACCTACACTACACACATTTTACATATTTAGACAAAACGGTTCGAATATTTGCCTTATATATTGGCCAGGACTTATTATACACAATACGATATACAAAATAATTATGAACAATACTGTACAAGTGCATATCCATGTCCATATATTTTAGAATAACCACGGGCCAAGCCAATCTTAATGTTCAAAGTGTTCTGTCAACATATCATGGATGTAGTTTTATTTACAAATATAATCACCTCATCGTTCCAATGAATATTCTTACAAACTTCTTCCCCTATATCAGCCCCTTAAAGATTGATTTTAGAAAAATATAGCCTGTGCTTAGCTTCGAGTTTTCAAGTAAGCACTTGAAAACTCGAAGCTAAGCATACCATATTTCTTCAAAACCAGTACAGCGGATTAAACGTGAAAGCGTAACAGATAGATGAATTACAAATATTACTACTTATAGATTTTATATAGCACTTAATTATAAACTTACACTAAAAAGTACGTTGCACCAACAATAGTGGGTAATTCTCGCTATCAATCAGACCCTTTCAGCGTGTGAGCCAAGAAGGCATAATTTACTTTGCCAACATAGAATGGTTTGCTAATCTATGAATTAGAGCACAAATACCTTGACATTAATTTGTAACATCATTAAGCAATCTAAACATTATCAAAACACTAACACAGTAACGTTTTACCATCGCTCGACCATCGTTCTCACAATGGCCCCAATGATTAATGAAGTCGGCCATTTTCCGCGAAGCTTTCTAATTTATCCATAACGCCGACTTTTGATGCGAGCTCGTAAAACATGGACTAACAAGGTTTTGTAGCTAAGTGAGCAATTTCAGAAGATACATCAGTGATGCTGTAGTGAGTACAATTTTTAGGATTTTATCCGGGAGATAAATTGGTTTACTGGGATCAAAGCTATCTCGAGAGGAGTAGGTACACAGAGTGAGATACTAGGCAGACATTTTCATGTTGAATTTTAACGTTTTTTCATTGATTCTATACATTCATATGTCTATTCGTGTCCGTTTAATATTGAAAACAGATTTAAGCTGAACACACATGGAGCATAGTCTTTAATCATGCGATGTTCTTCGACAGTCGACTTTTAGGCCAGTAACAGAGTACTGGCTTGCACGGTAGCGACAGCGGGAAAAGAAACCATCGATAGTGTGTATATAGTAGTGACACTGGACGTTGTGAGGGCGCGGAAATTCCAAACAAAAAATGTTATATCCGCTTGTTTCAGTCTCAGTAACGAGCCTAGCTTTGGGCCTAGTTGCTGAAACAACTATATATGTATGGAAAAACATACAATAACCACGCGAGCCTAGTGTGAATAAATAACAATAAAACAGAAAATATTCATTGCAAAGACCGACCGACCGCACGGGTCATCTTCTAGATGAACCAATGCTTGCTTAACTTAGAAAATTGATCCTTGCGACTATTATTATTTAGGCACTTGTCCCACCGCCGGCTAGGAAACGATTAACTGTCGGCTTATTTCTCGCTCAAGAAACGTACAATAGATATACTTTCTGTGTAAACAAAAGAGATGAATATATTAATAGTCGATCGCTGACTGTTCACACTGCCGGCGAGTACTCGCTCCACGAGTTGCTGAGCGACAAGAGCTACCAAAGATGATACTCGCTCACCGATCACTTGGCGGTCAGAACTCATGCTAAGAGACCACTCAGATGATAGCTCAGCGACTAAACTATCGGAACAACACACTCGCTGCTCACTGCTCGCCAACTCGTTTTCAGATGCTAGCTCTACTCGCTACTCGTTCTTCGTCGGCGGAGAAAACTGCCTTAGATACGAGTTTCTTTATGGCGTCTCAATCGCTTCCGCTTCAGCCCCCGCGTCCGCTCCCGCTACTCACATTACTTGTACTAGGCTTATGGCTGCGTATGACTAGATAGATATTCGTAAAAGTGCCTGGTCACGTTAACTCGCGGGATAATTATTATCAGTCTATGTTATCTCGTAAAACAATAAGAAGAAATATGTTTCTTACCTGGCAATTGTTCAATGTTCTATGCAGTTGACTCGTAAGTTGAGTGATAAAAAAATATTTTGCAAATGTGTTTATGTACCTGTAACAAAAAAAAAAAGAAATTTATAAAAATTGTGGTTCTCTTTGCCATAAGAACAGCAATAAAATCAATCTACAATAAAACTCTATTGCATAAACATAAAGTTTTTATCCAAAAAGTTTCTATGCCTGCTAAGCAGATCCAAAAAATAAAACAAAAGTGTATCATACGCGACAGTTACATAAAATTCTTCCGGGTAACAATTTACTTGCAAATTTGAAACGAAAATAGACGACCGCGTATTTTCCTGGCTTTTCTTGCTGAAGAGACTTAGCTAAAAACGCATGTAAAACGTGTTTTTATACAAACAACTTTGCGCTAGCGGTCTCAACTTATTACGTCACATAAAAATAAATAGACATTTACATAAAGGGAACGTGTACACCTACTACGGAATGTGTTTGAGGATAAACTACCCTATCGTGTAAAGATAAAGTTCATTTTCATTTGGTTAACAGTGGGATGGAAAATTAATTTAAAAATGACGACCAAATTCTGCGTCAGGTGCATATTTTTGGTGAGAAAAAACTTTTTCTTTTTTGGGCTGGTAATGCAGGAATACGCGTATATTTTTTAAACTCTTTGGGTTTCTAAAAAGGCTAGAGATCTATTTATTTACTTTCAGAAAGCTTACAGACTAATAACATTATAATAACAATAAATAACTATAACTAAGTTGCTAATTACAAGCCCTCACAGATTATAAATCTTTACATATTGACAAGTTGATAACGAGATATCTAAGTTTAACAAGATTATTATATGTTTTTAGTCAATTTAAGTGTTGAATTAAGTAAGATTTCTCAATAGTCAAATAATTTGTCAACAACTTATGTATTAAGTTAACATACATACTTATGCATTCTTTTTCATATTTTGGTTTCCCAGATTATTGAAAAAACTACGTCTGATTTAAAACTTTAATGCATGAACTAACCCTGCAGGTTTAGAAATATGTATTCAACTTACACATGAGTTGTTTAAATAAAAATAAATATCTTTCTGGTGAATAATAAGAACAATGCCTTTTTGTTTCCAAATTACATATTTATAATTCTATCTTTATAACTGATTTTCCTACACAAAATTCGACTTAGTTTTCACATGTTTTTATTACGTTGCGCGTTGCTGAGTTTTTCTTTTTTAAGCTCTTCTTCGTTCGTTCTTGACGACCATCTCACTTGATAGTAAACGATGATGTGGTTGCAGATGAAGCACGCTTGCCTAGAAGAAACGTATTCACTTTTGACTTAAAGACACCCAGCTTATAGCTGTCAGGAAACAAACTCCGGAAGGGAATTATCTAAAAATAAAATATTTTTTTAATTTATTTACTCAGTTCTGTCACAACAAGAATGTATCGATCAGATCGTTCGGTATTATATAAGTAGCTGTTGTAGGAATTTCCTACGGTTAAAGATGTTTATTTCTCATAAGAATTATAATTAGGTATTCACTTACATGAGAAACTTAAATCTAAATACGCTATGATGATATATTATTAAACATCAGTATAAGATGTACTTTTATACAGATGTTTAATAATTGGCATAGTAAAATACGAGTGTCACTGCTTCTGAACCCTTAAATAACCATTTTTACTGCAAATTACGTTGTAAACTGTTAGGTAAGTTATATGCCGGGTGCCTTACTATCGCAGTGGTAGACGCCCACGGCGTCGGACGTCGGCCGACGATCTCCGGCCACCGTAGGCGCGGGCATGCGGACAGCGAGTAAAGGGCAACTCGCTGTCCGACCATGGACCATGCCCGGGTCGACGGCGCCACGGTAATATTACCGTGACGGCGCGTTGTGTTCCACGCGCGCCTCAAAGAGCGTCAGCAAGATGACGAGGCCCACCCTGTAGAGAGCCGAAGCCTGCCGGGGTCGTGGGACTTATCTCATTACCGTGACCCCGGAACGTAAAGGGCTATTGAAGGAATACCGTGGATTTTAGTCAGTACAAGTCTGACAGTCCCTCCGGCCCTGCCCGGGGTGGGAGGACTCATCTGATGATTTTGCCACGAAAAAAAAAGGTGCCTTACTATGACGTGTCAATGACACCATGACTCCGATGCGTGAAAGAGATAGAGTTATTCGGCGTGGCGTCTCTCTCGTACAATGGATTCATAGTGGCGTTGCTACGTCATAGTATCATGGAATAGAATCGAATAGAGTAGAAGAATATTTATTCGTGTACAGAGAAGCTCATGGCTAAATAATAACATCCACACGGGTCGATCTTTGAGGTTAAGCAACACTTGCTTCGTCGATTTATGGATCCATCGTGACATATCGCACACCTAGATCTAAAGAGAGCTAACTCAAAAATCTCAATTTTTGAGCTAACTCAAAAATCTCAATTTTTGAGTTAGCTATATGGAATTCGATTGTATGTATAACTCAAAAATTGAGATTTTTGAGTTAACTATAAGGAATTCGATGGTATGTATAACTCAAAAATTGAGATTTTTGAGTTAGCTATAAGGAATTCGATGGTATGTATAACTCAAAAATTTAGATTTTTGAGTTAGCTCTCTTTAGATCTAGGTGTGCGATATCGAGATTCCTCCAGGCCTCGGAAAATACGTAAAGACATTGGTCCCAGCTGTTATTTGTATATCGTTGACAGTCGTTACGTTAGTCGTAGTCAGAACCCAGAAATACTAACACTGGTCTTGCCAAGAAGTATCGTGTTACCCAGCTTACAGCTGCTGGATTATGTAGGTCAGATAAGCAGTCACGTCATGTAAAACACTAGTAGATTATTCTGGAAACCGCCTCCAACATTGTTGAGAAAAGCAGGTGATGACAGAAACAATAAATATGACGGTGCTTTATATTTTAATTAGTGTTGGTTAGGTTTCATAGATGTCGCTTTTAGTTCTCTGTTACGTCACATCCGGTGAAATGACACTGACAAAACACCGAGCGCTAGTGCGCATTGAGCCGACGATTGACTGGCAGTATGATTTGAGACTCGGTCGGGATCGCACGGTCTTGCTACGCGTTTGGTGGAGTGTCTGAATTGTGCTACCTATATTGTTATCTTATTGTAACGGTAATTTAATGGTGATTATTTTAAAAGGAAAAGATTATTGAATTGAACTGATTGTTCTATAATAACTAGTGCTTCTATGTATTTTCTTCGCCTAACAATCCACGCCTATAAAGTGCAACGTCAAATACAATTACAAAGTTTACAAACATTATAAAATGAATACATACATAAATTGCGCTAAGCACGTCCACACCGAAAGGGGTACCTACCAAGTCAGCATGACTTGGCGAATCATACCCCGCGCTGGTTTTTGCCGTTGGCACGCCACAGAGACACACGCATGAGGTTAGGAAAATTGATTTGAATTGAGTGAAAGAATGAAAAATAAAGTAAATAAAATAATATTAAATCGTGATCATATTAAAAATTGTCTGCGCTTAAAGAATATTTCTGATAGTAAACATAAAACACGCCAGCAAATGATGAGACGAGAAGAGATCTACGAATGACAGCCAGGACCAACGCCTTAACATGCTTTCCGCAGAACGAAAGAATCTCAATATAACAATAATTTACCAAATTAAAAAATAACTAATTGCTATACAGTTACTATCAAGGAACGACACGTAATTGTTCACCCACCTATAGCTTCTCTAGCTACTTGTGGGCAGTTAGGGAAAAATTTATTCTAACTGCGACAAGCAATTTATGTATGAGTACCTATTGTCTGTATAACAATATCAATGTTATTAATTAATTAACTTGTATTTCTCATAATAAGTGTATTCTTTTTGAGAAATAAATGTCTTAAATCGTATATGTTAAGATGGTCCCCATCCACAGACCAACCTTGGCAAGCTTTGCATAACCTTGAAGGTCAATCGTACGGCTATTATTATTTAGCCATTATAAGTCCGTAATCTATAAGTCAGTAACCTTGAATAAATATAATACAGCATACCTATAACTCTTACAGTGACGCAAGATCGAGATGCTAGATTACAGTTCCATGTAATACTTAATGGTCAAAAAATGTCTAAATGTCGTTCTCATGCCGATTGGTATCTTTCCGGGAAAGTCTTATCAATGTGTTGTTATCAACATTTCATTATGTAACGGAGAATCGTCAACGTCAATATGTTCGTATAGAGAATGACTTTATTTATGTATGCACACACAAACGCTCAAAATTCGTCACTTACAGGCATGCACAATACTACACAGTTATTAAAAAGTTAGATCAATTTTCCATTAAAGTTTAAATTACATAATAAAAATTCATTGAAATATATTTAAAAATAGCAGCCCCAAAGGGACCCGCTTTTCGGTAAAGAAAGAAGAAAGAAAGAAAATTGCGATTATTGGCATATAAAATTAAGAAACACACATTATATACAACATTAAAAACAAAAAAAAAACAATATTGTGCCAAAATGGCCTCAGCTCAGCATAGTGTCAGGTGGCAACCCTAAGTATTACCACCTAACGCTGGTTTTCAGCTGCAGCCCACGGGTGCCACACGCTCTAATGTGCAATACACACGCGTAAACGTTCTAGTCAAAAGTTAAAGAAAAATAACTGAATTGTGCCGTAATAATATACATAATAATTTGGAATATGTCTCATGAAAGAATTGAAAAGTAATTAAAATGGAATAATTAAATAAATGATCCGCATGTTCCACAACACAGAGACGGCAGTAGATATTCAAATCGCGGATGAATTGATTTGAATGGTCTCATACTGTTTTTGGTGTTCGAGTAAAAACTCTTTCAGCTTAAGCTTAAATGTACTACATATTTCTACATATTTTGGTGAAAAAGTATTTAAAACTAAAACGTCAGAAGTAAAAATTTTGATGTATTTTTTTCGACAATCTGTAAAGCTGTGTATTTATTGAGACTGGTTGCAGAGGCTAAATAATTATCGTAGTTTAAGCAAGATTGACAATTTGCCACATTATCTTTGCAAAACTAAATCCTCATTAAATACACATCTATCTTCACAAACTTTCGCATTTATAATATACTAGCTTTTGCCCGCGGCTTCGCCCGCGTTAATTTACACTACATTATTGAATCCCTTTACGAAATTCCAACACCCTTTTTACATCTTTTAGGGATGATTTCCGGGATAAAACTGCTATGTCTTTCCCAGGGTCCTAAACTATTCCTATACCAAATTTCATCTAAATCGGTTCAGCGGTTTAGGCGTGAAAAGGTAACAGACAGACAGAGTTACTTTCGCATTTATAGTATTAGTATGAAGTATGGATATTGAAGTATGGAAGTAAGAAATAATGTTAATATGCGTCTAATTCACTGTATTATCCACTTATTAACAGCTCCAATTGTTAACACTTTTGTTGTTGTGTGTAAATAAATAAATACAACATTTCCAACAAGAACTTATCTAGAAATAGGTCTATCTATTTCTTCAGCAAAAACCGTAACTTCATAACAAAAACCGTTGCATGAACAGTCCACTAGAGGGCGTCCCTTTTTCCATAGGTCTAGTAAATCACATTACATTACCAGACTTTCGACCAACGCGGAACACAGACAACTATGGAAGATCACGACTTGGTCACAGGTCAAGCTGAATCACGATGTCGTCTGCTTTATCTGACAAGCAATTTTCAACCCTATTCTCTTGATAAAAGGTTTGCTATCAAGTAGGAGTAGTGTCTATATGAAAGTTAAGAAAGTAGTGTGTTATAATTAGTTGTTATATGGATTAGAGTATAGGATTAGTTGACTCTTCAATGGAATAACCTAGGGGGTTATATGTTGAAGGAACTGACAAAAAAGCTTACACCAGCTGGGAGGTCTATTCTGAAAATATTTGGAAAAATATCTACGGAATTTTAATAGTGTCATAACGTTTTTTTTAAATGATAACTGTCAATGAGGGTACACTTCACATTACTAGAAATTATTTTTGATGATAGGGTCGCATTTGACCACCAAAATATGCAAAGGGGACTAGTTTTGTTTCGCTTAATAAATGTAAATAAACAATTTAATAAATCCTTGTTTTGTTCACTCTACCCAAATGGTTCGATTTGACAGCCAAGACGTCACAATATGGTGATAAGTGTTTCCTAAAAGCAGTTGAAATGCACTGTAGATACATGTCTGCCCCATTGGGGAATATTGGTATGATTGTAATTTTATATGTATGTGTGTTTTTTATGATTTTCTGTCTGTCCATTACTACATATAATCCATACACCGAAATAATACTTTTTAATCTAGAAAAAAAAAATCTTTTTAATATGTATGTACGCCTATGTCACTTAATGATAACATACCATTCTACTGGTACAAGTAATTTTTAATTTGGATCAGTAGCTTCGACGATAACCACATCAAACAAACTCACTCGCAAATTTGTATTCTTAATAACATTAGTATAGATTTTATTGTTATTATTTAAGGTTAAAAAGACTATTCGATTAAACACTCAAAATGTAAAAATTCAACTATCATCTATCTACTTTCGTGATGGGTATTGAGATACAGCTCGCTCACAAACAAACAGACGATGAAGGTTTAGTAATAAGGTTTGATACCTATAAGGCACGTAACCCAAAAAGCAGTTAGGTAATTACGGAAATGAGTAGCAGAAAACTTTCTCAGATTAATTTATGACAAAGTTCATGCTGCGCAGACGTTTCTACCTTACATAATCAAATTAACCGACAGACCGAAGTTAAACAAAGTCGAATGATGAACAAAGGTTCTTTGCAACAAGAATGTATTGTTTCACAGAGAAAAGCGTTGCTATCGCCAGCGTAATGATATGCAAACTGATGTCTCGCCAACCTTATTCTTTATAAAACTCTTTTCCGTATTACTATTCTGTACTTTTTTAATTGGACGAAACACGAAAGTCATTTGTTTCATTTTGTAAAATAAAAATATTACTTTGAAGAAATAATTTTAATTTGGTCGGTAGTTTTGCATATGAAAACAAAGTATTTTCGTATGCTGCAATTAAAAATATAAAATTGATGTAAAATCTAGCGTGAACTACGCTCAGTGCATTATAAGGTATGCTTAGGATTCATTAAACTATAGTACAACTATTTTGGGAACGACGACCGTCGCTTATTCGGCGGTGAAATACGTGTTGAATATACAATATATAATATGTATTTGCCAGCAAAACTGCAATCTGCGACAAAATCTTGAGTCAAAATCTTTTAGATATACCTCTAGAGCCCCAGCGGCACAAAAACGTGCCAGTAAATAAGTATTATTTGAGCCCCGCTGGCACAAAATTTGTGTGCCAGCGTGGCTCAACTAATAGTTGACGTAAATAATGGCGGTCCTTGAGAGGTAGATGTTAGATTTTGTTGCAACCAAAGAACGAACAAGTTTTTGACGGATTTTTCATCAAGAAATATGATCTACAAATAATAAATTGTCTTGGATTTCTGCCAAGTGATTCCGTTCCATGAAATCACTAATCTCAAAAAGTTACAAGTTAGCATTTTTAGCAGGAACTTGATACCTATTTTTTCCGTGAAATATTCACGTAACAAAAAAACTGCAGCTTCAATCATACCTTTCTGTTAACAAAAAAAAAATCCTCGCCAAATCTATTCGAGCAAGGGTAAAAACCGTAAAACCGCAGCGGTTCACGTTAAAAAAGAGTAAATATTGTATGGGTCAAACATTGCAGAATAGCTCGGGCTCCTATTAGCAGCGTTGCTAGAGGGCTCTCGAGCCACTCGCCTATAATGAGGCAGCTATGTTCCTACTTGTTATGTGTGCCTGGTACTCCAGTGTATCGGTACAATACCAGGTCCAATTCTAATAACATTTTCTCTGGAAAAAAAAAAAAACTATCTTTAGTGTAGACCAAAAATACGATCATTTTGTCACTTGTTAATCAATTAACAAGTAGTAATCAGGAGACCAAAATTTTTCTGGGATTCATGATGTTTCATTACAATTCATTCATTAACTGCATTTCATATAAGTAACTCGAAATAAATGTATTTATATTGATTTATTAATTCTTCAGTAGTTTTTGCGTGAAATAGGAACAAACATCTATTCTAACAAACATTTGCACTTACAGAATAGAATCAGGCCCTACTTTGTGGAAATCCAAACAATACCCTCTACTACTAATACTCTTGAACTCTCCTGTCGCAGGTCTGCTGGACAAAATTTCTTAGGAAATAAGCAGCACCTTTGTGCTCTTTTGTCTGTATTTAATTTTTTTTTGTAAGTGTCATGTGTGTATAATTAAATAAATAAATACCAATTTAAGAAAAATATCTACTTGGTGTTAATTCCGCCAAAAACTAGGTGATCAATCTTGCACGCAGTATGCAGCGCCGCCCTCCCGACCGCAAACACATAATAATATAATACACATGCTGAAGGAATACAAAAAAACATACCACATGCAAGCAACTCACACTCGACACGTGTTTCGCCCCTCCACGGAGCATCATCAGGAGATGTTGACTCGTCGACAGCTGAGCCGCGCGCTTTCGCATTAAAAATTGAATTAAAAAATGTAAAGCCCCCTTCGCAAAAATATTTTTTGCATAGGGGGTTTTTACATTTTTTAATTAAATTTTTATTTTAAGATTTTTTGTAATATAGTACACGTCGTTTCATTTGATACAAACTTGGGTATACTTGACAACATTCGATTATTCATCCTCATTTTCACCCCCATACCTAGTAAATGGCTGAACTGATTTTGACAAAACATATCTATGAACCATACCCGGAAAACATGCTTATTAACAAAAAAAACGCATCGAAATCGGTTCACCCGCTTAGAATAGAAGCTACGGTGCCACAGACAGGCACACATAGCGGTCAAACTTATAGCACCCCTCTTTTTGCGTCGGGGGCTAGAAATATGGAGAGAGCCACAGCTGTACTGCTTGAATGACATCAAATAAATTGGTGGAGTGGCTTAATAGTGGTTTAATTTTTCCGCTGATACTTGAATTATTCTTTAAGATTAGTCAGGGAACAAGATGTGTCTGTTTCTGCCAAGCCGTCTTGAAAGCCACTAAGTTTCATACTAAGTTTATCTGTTTGAGCTTCTAAAGATTTTTATGAAATTTTTTAGGGCTGATAATTAAAATATTATACCTAAAGATTAAAATGTATGTAATTTATAAAAACTATGCCAAAATGCCATATTTTTCATCATTTATAAGTTATTGTTACTGTGTGTATATGTATCTCCATCTTAAATCAGCCGTAATTATAAAAAGAAATACCAAACATTGATATAGGCTTCATAAAAGAAGAAATTAAATGACTCGTAAATTCATTTATAGCATTTTCATTATGATAATTAATTCATTAGTTAAGCAAATTAACTGCCCAATATACAAAATGCATTATTCACAAGTATTGGTATTTTCGTGAATAAAACCGTCGCATGTATAAAAACTATAACCTATAAACCTGGGAGTCTTTAAGTCAAGAGTGAATAAGTAACCTTACTTCTAGGCAAGCGTGCTTCATCTTCGACCACATACATCATCGCTGAACATCAGGTGAAATGGTGAACAAATGCGCAAGCCTATCAACAAAAAAAAAAAAAACTAAGCATCCGCGGCCGCTTGTCTAGAATCTAGACAAGCTACTGAGGATGCATAGTCTTCAGACCAGGATAGTTGGATGCATCTAGACTAGATACATCCAACGATCCTGATCTGCTGCTTCAAGCTCGTCAGCAGTTGCTGCCACGCTGCCAAAATCCGCTACACGTAACGAGACAATTTCATTTCATTACTTATTTTATTTATTTATTTCATAAATAATTGTGTAATAATAGATACCTAGTTTAATTATGCTATGATTTTTTAAACATGTATGTTACTTATATGTATTTGCATATTTCAAAGCCGTATTGTGAGCATTTCTGGAGGAACTTTGGTTCCTAAAACACTACTTTTGGATTCTGTTTTTTGGTCTAGTTTAGGAGGCAGTAGTTCAACTTTGGATCTGACATTAGTGTACCATAGTTTAATTAAAATTAGTACTTAGGTTATGCATATAATGTAATAAACACAAGCAAATCTTTGCTTAAAAGGTAATTCCAGAAATTGTAAAGTTTCTTACATAATTTAATGAAACAAAATAAAGTTTATAAGAGTAAACCGTGAGTGGTGAAGAGATATCCTGCCATGATATCTCTTCACGGTTGCCTAATAGAAGTCCGTCTTCATACTATTTGTGTTGCATAAATTTTAATAAATAAATCATTGAACAATAAAATATATTTAATATCTTGAACTACAACAACATGGAACTGATACCAACGTAGTATTTAAGTTTTCTATTGCTAACACTGCAGTTTTGTGGACCGAAATAAAATCTAAATAAATAAATTTTACTTTAAACACACGAGTATAAGTACTACTACTTACATTAAAAGTAAAACACCGGGCCTGCCTCAACACTGCACTGATAGGGCAAGGGCATCGGACGAGACCAACGTGAGTACAATCGTAACCATAGACTAACATTATTAAGTCAAAGAGGGGACTACGATCAGTCTTATGCCTACAGACCATAGGACGCATAGGTGAATTCAGTAGGCACTAAGTCTTAGTATTAAAATACATATTCACCTATTTTTTTTTTTCAGATTATTAAAAGACTCCTCTAAGATTAAAGAAATTTCTTCCAACTTGACTCAATCAAATGAAGAGTTACATCGCGTTAATTATGTCATTAATCCATTTTAAAAAGATATACAAAGATATGATTTTATATGGAAATTCTTCATTCATTCATTTTTATTTTGTCAGAATTCAATTGACTAAAGCCCACCTTTGCTCCTTCAGTTACCCTTGCGTTCCGGGGCTGAGGTAGAACTCTCGTTAGAAGATTCATTTAACCCATCAATATAGCTTAGTATTCTGAAATTCAAGTTGACGATTTTAAGGTCCTTTCATAGTAGACATGACCTCAGAAAAAACTCACAATAAATGTCAGTTAATAACTAAACAGTGCAGTTAAAATCGTATTCTTTTCCGCGCTCAGTATAAAGCGAATGTAGAAAACTCAGTGAAATATAGAGATTAACTATAACTACAATCTAAGTACAGGAATATGAAATTAATGTCATTAATCGGGATCAGATTAAATACAATGCAAGGGCGTGACAAGATTCCATGATTGACTGAAAATCAAATTAAAATACAAATCTTAAAGTAGAATGATTGTCGGTAAATCTTCTTTCTCTTTCTTTTCATTCTTCATGTTTTCGTGCCAGCCTCGTGCCATTTTATTTCTCGATAATGTACTTCTACGAATTATTTGTATATCTTTGGCAGTTATTATCGATGATTAAAAAATTTGGACTTACTGTAGCTATAATAATTACATAGTACTGAAACGTCTATGTCTAATCATACAAACATAACTATAATAATAGTAGTACTAGTCTTGTTAAGGGGTTGCGTATTACCCAGTTACTGGATTGTGGAGGACAGATAAGCAATCGTTCTATGTATTATAGGTACTCTGCTGCATTTAGCTAGACTGAAAGCCGAGCCGAACATAGTTGGAAAGATGAGATAGATGATTACATCTCTATTAGTGGCCATTTCACTAGTCATTTCCTTTCTACACATGTGTTTCTTACTTACTCTTCGCTTATAAACCATCTACATTTATAGTCAAAACTCACCACATGACACTTTTCTAATACCTCTGCATCAAATTGTCCTACTGCATACTAAAAGATAATCCAATCTACTAGCAATACCTTCATTCCTGAACAATGTTACCTTCCCTATTGAACGAACGAATGAACGAGGCAATATCGGTCCTACCTCAACTTTACACTGATAGGGCAAGGCCATTCACGAGCAAGCCGTGAATGCAACGGTATTCTGATATTACTGCGGTACCACGATAAAGGTGGATAATGTGGGTCTGTGAAACCCTGAATATAGCCAGTAAAGGAGAAGTTATGGTATTTTTATTATGTGTTTCATAATAATCTCAAATGACGTTAATCATATTTTTTGTTTGTTTTTGTAAGATATGCTCTAGAAGTTATAAAAGCACGATCCCTGCGGGGCCAGCTTATAATATAAAAACATCTAAAAAAAAGTTATTTAAAAGAATCTAAAAAACCCGACTGCTCAACTGAAATGCAAGAAACAAGCAGATTTTTATTTTAAAAAGTGATAAGCAGGCGGACCCATCTCATTAAAAAAACTTTTTTTTTTCAACTTTTTAGTTAAAATATTACTTAAAATTTTTTTAGTTTTCCCGGTCGTGTCACATTGGCACTCCACCGGATTCAGAAAGTGAAGTCCATATTTTTAAACTTTCTCATTGTATTATTTTGCTAGTACTACACTAAAGATAAACATGATATACATTTTTGAAATCCTTGTAATAAGCCCTTTAATTTGATACCCATATTGCAGTATTCGAAAAAAAAATTTTTTTTCACCTTGTGTAATGGCTTCGCACAGCCGCCATGTTTAATTTTTTGAAATGTCACCTATCTAAGAACACTCGGGCTGCTAAGACAAATCTAATGATACCTCAATTGTGTGAATCCGTTCAGCGGTTCTGGAGATATGAGGTAATAAAGAATATTACATACATACATACATACATACATACATACATACAAGATACGCGCGAAAAACATAACCCTTCCTTTGCAGTCGGGTAAAAAAGATTAACGCCGATCAACATAACCAACGTGTGAATGCTATTTATATTAGATCATAACTATTGAATTCATATACACATGTACACACCTATTCTTTTTTCTTCGATTCCAAGTTTCCTGAAACAAATGTATAATCAAAGAAATCATAATATTTTTGAATGGTTATTTTCATAAAAATTTTACGTAGCTTTTGGTCACCCACACCACACTACAGATATCCTTATTTTCATAGCCATGTAATATTTTCTATGATACATTCGACCTTATTTCTATTTACTTACTTACTGAACAGTTTAGCATTAAGAGAGTAATATCAGCAAAAAAGAAGAAACAAAAAGTAACTTGGTGTCAGACGAAATTATCTGTAAGGGAATAATCTTTCCCATCCAAACAAAAGACATTACAATCGTATCGGCACCACATAACCAACAACATTATCCTCTTTGAGTCATCGAATCGAATGCCACAATACAACTTACTAGGAACATCTGCTATTATGTTACTCTATGCGATTCTTGACCCCGCTCGTGACCAGAGAACATTGCACTGAGCTCAATTGGACGATGCGTACTTGTATACATGCATCACAGTTCCGTATCTACGTGGGAGTTGTTCTATGTGTAGGTATATTGTGGCGAAATAGTTAAGAAACTATAGGTAGGTACTTAGTCGTGAGTCTGATTATGTGCGCGTATCATTGATTGCTTATTATAACTGCATGATTTTGATATTCTTGAAGCTAAGCTTAAGGATAATAACGTAATAATAGTTAAATAGGATTTTCGCATCATTTCAAAATGCAGCTTGAAACGCATAAAAGATGACATAAAAAGAAGATAAACTTAGAAATAACGGTGAAGCAATGTTATGATATGACAGAAGTAATGGTTTGAAAATAACGTAAATGATTAAAACTGCTTGGTGATAGTAAAAAATAGCAAAGATCATTGCTGACATCATGAAAAGATAATTTTACTGGACATTTTAATACGTATTAAATCTAGAACTACCTATCTTCTGCCCGCGGCTTTACTCGCGTTGCTTCTCGTCACTCTTCAACAACATCTGGGATTGCGGGAATGTTTTGGGGTTGCGAGAATATCCTGAGTTTGCGAGAATGTTGTAACGGAATACATACCACAGCCAGGGATCGTAAGGGCAACTGAAGGGACAAAGTGGGATTTTAGTCAGGTGGTGTTTTAGAAGGCTGAGACTTCCTTTACACACACGAACACACACTCTTACGTCACTTTAAAGCTGATTTACATCTGTAGCACGTCCTCACTATATAAGGTCCAGTTGAAAACCAGCGTCAGGCAATTTGCATTTGTCTGGCATTTTGCTGAACTGGGCCTATTTGGCACAGCCGTGAGGCACACACAACGCTGTTTTATTTAATTAAGTTGTTGTTTTAGTTTTAATGAATTACTTTTTTTCTTAGATTTTTTTTGTATTTATTGCGTGCCTTTACATCTGGGTCAAATAAATTTTATTTTCTTTCTTTTCTTTTCTTTCTTTTCTTTCCTTCTGCTCCACTCAGAGCGCGGGGAGACATTTAATGATGATTAACAAACAAAAGTTGTCACCTATATGTAAAACATCTTT
This sequence comes from Tholera decimalis, assembly GCA_943138885.2. Taxonomy (NCBI): domain Eukaryota; kingdom Metazoa; phylum Arthropoda; class Insecta; order Lepidoptera; family Noctuidae; genus Tholera; species Tholera decimalis. Next base: position 31,518,767 of record OW964551.2, read on the forward strand.
GATCTAAGAAGTTCACATGGACGGATGCCATGTCCCCATAACACAGAATAGGGGTCATTAATCTTTTTATTAAATGTTTTTAAAGAGCTGTGTCAGTATCTTAAAATTGCCTGTAATGCTGTTAATAGCAAATAAACTTATTACCATTACTATTGTTACGAGCTGGGGTTCGGGATAGAAATAATGAACGCCAATTAGACCAAAATTAACACTTTAATTAAATAAACACAAAACAAAACTTAACACAGTTATTCACAGTATCGCAACGAAATTGTAAAAAAAATAAAAAAAATACTGCCGTCTGCGTTCCTCTGCGATCTATTTATACCCCGGTCTATGAGTTCTAGAACATTCTTGTAAAATCGACTGCTAAGAATATTCCAGAAGCTACTCGAGATACTCAGTACTGCTACTCGCCGCTTTCTGTCAAAATTTTTCAAAGTACTTCGCTAAGCAACTGGCGTAACATTATTTTGCCCCGAAAAAAAGCCCTTCAAATACTTGCAAACCAAATATCACATCGATACATTGCTCCGATTTACTTGAAATAAGCACAAACGAACAAACACACTTTCGAATTTATAATGTTAGTATGGATATCATGAATCGTGAATGCGGTTTATCGACTGAAATGTCTTTTCCGTGCTCACGTCAAGGCAAAGTTTGATGACTGAACGATCTCTTTTATAATCACGAACGTCTTCTACATGACTGCGTTCGATTTATCTTCGATTGCCTTAAGTATTATTGTCGAGAACTAACTCGGTGGTATGTTGGCGGCAAGCGCAATCTGGCAAACTGGTATTTGGGTTAAAGCATAAACCAATAGCAATTGGGTGCTGAAGTTAACCGTCAGATCACAATCAGTGGCCACAGGCTAATTTTTTACCAAAAAGTGCTCTTAAAAAGTGTGAACTTAGATATTTAGAATTAATAAATTTACTACTTTTTATGTAGTGTTTTATTTGAGATGCCAAAGAGTATAAAACGTCCATTCAAGGAAGCCGAATAATACAGATTACATATTATAATCGGTACGAAAGACGTACGTAATATTACGTAGTAGGCATCTGCCGTTCTTACCAGATACGTAATATTGCGTAGTTAACATTCAATGGGTTAGGAAATTTCCAGTACCCTCGTGCCTCGGAAAGCACGTTAAGCCGTTGGCCCCGGCTGTCATTTGAAACCTTTGACTGCCGTTACGGGTACCTAGTGAGAGACCTGAAAATCTGACGTCGGTCTTGACAAGGGGAAGGGGGAGGGGGGGGGAGCATGATAATGCTTTATATTTTAATTAGTGTTGGTAAGGTTTCATAGATGTCGCTGTTAGAGTGTCGTGTAAATGAATTATCTGTGTCTGTTACGTCACATTCGATGACATGACACTCTGACACAACACCGAGCACTAGTGCGCATTGAGACGACGATTGACTGGCAGTAAAACATAGTGTATTACATACTCTTTGACTGGCAGTATGATTTGAGACTCGGTCGGGATCGCACGGTCTTGCTACGCGTTTGGTGGAGTATCTGAATTGTGCTTGGGAAGAGGCTAAGTAGATGAGCAGGTGTGATCCTTTATAAATGGTTCATTTTTTTTTAATAAATGGATCTACCTACTCAATATTTTACAATTATATTAATTAATCTCTCTGCACTTTATAATTTTTATATTGAACGTTCAAGTTAATTGTCAATGGACAACGAAATGATATAAAGTGAAGGCCTATGAACACATTCGTAAGAAGTTGGAAAAAGGACAGTGTTATCTTTTAGATTTATGTTCTTAATTTGTGCATGGTGTTTCAATTTCAAACTATACTTGCTGTGTAAGGCAAGATGTATGCAAGGGTAGTCTGAAAGAGCACATAAGTTACTTTTTTTTCACGGAATTGTGTTCGAAATTTTCATGTGAGCGAAGTCCAGAGAAACAACTGGTATATAGCTGCTAAATAAATATAGAACTTGCATCTTTAAATCTCACTAATACAAACTAAAAATACTTGGTTTCATTAGAATCTCACTCAGCACTTTCCCCACTCGATTCTCGCTCTGATATAAATCTAGGTATCCTAGGTACCTGCACAGGTTTCAGAACAAAAACTTGCTAACATAAACTACAATTTCTAGTTTTGTTTACGTCCGGATTGCGCAACGGAGCGGCTTCCAATTGGACCGGTGAAACTTACGTACAGTCGAATACAGTTAGCAGTAAGCAGACAACAAAATATAGCAATATTATATTATTTATACTTAGTGATTTTTGTATCTGTGTTTCCTGATAGCTATAACCTGGGGTTCTTTAAATCAAGTGTAAATATGTTTTATTTTGCACATAGGAAATATGCTGTCGTAACTGGAACCCTTACTAAGTTAATTAATTTACTTAAATAATGGGCAAAGCTCCCAACCCTAGCACACTTATTGTACAAAATAAAAAAGCGTAGAGTTATGAAAAGCTTACTTCTAGGTAAACATGCTTCATATTTGACCAAGTTATCACTTACCATCAGGTGAGATGGTCTATCACGAGCCTACCAACTATAAAAGTTACCACTGCATTTTTTAAGGGATTTTGTATGAAAGACCTTCATACTCTAAATCTAGTTTTATAACTCTACAACGTGTAATTTAAAGGGTATATACATACCAAGTGCATAGGTTCTTTGGATGATAACAAACGATATGGCTAGGGTTTTGTAATCCTAAGGTACGATTCAGCCCAACCGGCTCGCATCGGGCCGGGCTGGGCGGCATTTTACAATGCGGTAAAGAACATTGAAATGTATCAAAAGTAATTACAGTTCATATTTGCATGCAACTTACGCATAGTTACCTCTGTCGGCATCCCACGACGCGTCGCGACGTGTCGCAGAATGCATTTGGCTGTCGCGACGGCCGACCGGCCCCGGACGGCTCCAAACGGCGCCATCGGCATCCAATCGGCTGCCGTCGGGTCCGTTCGAAGCCGGTCGGCCCTGCGTCGTGGAATACGAACGGAGATTACGGTGCAGCAACTAGCGAATCATTCAAGTTGTGTTCTTCAAGCGACAGTTAACATATTAAAGTCAAAAATGGATACGGAAGAAAAACTAATTTCTTTAGTTCAGACATATTTTTTTATTATTTTCTTCTTCCTCTAATGCAAGGGCTAGCAAAACAACGTCCCACTCCACCATATTTTAAATAAAATTTCACTTTACGTCTACGCGGTGTAATGTGAGCAGCACTTCTGGGCGCTTGTTGGAGTGCGTACGGATTCCAGCGGACGCTGTCGGCTGCCGCGGCACACGTACGGCTACCGCGGCAGCCGTACACATGCCGCGGTAGTGGTACGGCTCTGACGGACGCGTTCGGCTGACCCGGCACGCGTACGGCTCCGTTCCGATGCGGCGCGACGCGAGCCAGTTGGTCTGAATCGTACCTAAGTCTACGTGTGTAGAACTTATTACAAATTCCAATACACTGATACCAGAGACCGAATTTTTCAAATTAAGATGAACGAAAAGAATTATCGTGTTATTGGAAACTTAATATACAAGCGACGTGGAAAGTTATTGACCCTCGTAGTGCTGTGACACGTTTGTTATGATTGGTATTCAAGAAATATATGAAACCAATAATTTGGTATCAATTCTTTGAGTCAGTTATTTTGTGCTGAAACTGTGCATAGAGACTCCATACCAGATGTTGTCGTCAGCCCTTCTGGTTAGAAATGGGGTTTCCGTTACACGTTGTATATCTATCGTCTTACATTTGGCCAAGATCTTGCACGGACTTTACGTATCATCTTTGTTTGAAACAATAGTCTGTAGAATCTGACTAAAATTATTATCGAAGTCCATAAAATGATTCGACCCGCTCTGGGTCGAGTAGACGAGATGTCAGACTTCTATGTATAAAAACTCAACCTGTTCCTTCAGTTGCCCTTGTGTTCCGAGATTGCACTGATGTCTGCCCTTTATGGTGCGAACACGACGTCGTTTCGGGCCTGTTCCTTACCTGACGATGGTCTCAAGTAATTTAGATATAGTCTTAGTTTTCAGGTCAGGAAATAACACATTACATATTTATATATTTTATGTACTTATGTATTGTATTTATACATACAACGTGTAATTTAAAGGGTATATACATACCAAGTACACGGCTTTTTAGATGATAACAAACGATATGGCAAGGGTTTTCTAATCCTATGTCTACATGTGTGGAACTTATCAGAAATTTCAAAACATTGATACCAGAGACCGATTTTTTTAAATTAAGAAGAACGAAGAGAATTATCGTTTTATTGGCAAGTGACGTGGAAAGTGATGACCCTCATAGTGCTGTGACACGTTTGTTATTACTGGTATTCAAGAAACATATGAAACCAATAATTTGGGGTCAATTCTGTGAGTCACTTATTTTGAGCTGAAACTTTACATAGAGACTCCATACCAGACGTTGTCTTCAGTCCTTTTGAATAGATATGGGGTTTCCGTTACACGTTGTATATACATAATTATATTTATATTTTGTTAGTTTTTCTGTTTTAATGTGTATTTGTAAAGTAGTACACTAATATAGCCCTCCCTATTTTAATTAAAGCTCGTAAAGGTCTTCCAAAGGTTGTCTGGAAGATATCGCTCTTAGCGATAAGACCGCCATTGTAACCAATTTTTTTTACAATATTGTTATTTAAGTGTGATTCAATTATTAGTGTACAATTAAGTATAATTATACTATCTATCTAAAGCAGTAAGTATAACTTGCATCACTTGTGTAGCCAAGTGAATAGGTTACTTCTAGATAAGCGTACTTCATCTTCGACCACACCATCACATACCATCAGGTGAGCAACGAAATATAAATTATTGCATTTTATATTTAAAGAAATAATAAAAAGGTTACTTTAAAGAAGTAATAAAATGTCAACGCGAGTACCTACTTTCATAAATCGAAAGACGAAACTACATCTGAAGCTAAAAGAATTACAGAAACCAACCGACTGTACTTAAATTGTGTAACTTCAAACCAATATTGGACAACAAAATTTAAGCTTCCCGTCTGCCAACATAAAGGCTAGGATTTTATTTTTCATTCCGTACCCTCATGAGTTCCTTGCTGTACTTGCTTTGTGATTCACATTTTTATTCTTCCTGTTTGGTTGGCTTCTTCTTTGTTTGAACCCTTTGTGTAGCTTATTATTTGTAAGTCATTGAAATAGATTGTATACTTTGTTGTGTGATAGGTTTTGAAATAATTTCTTATGCAGTGTTTATTTTTATTTCAAGTGAGTTGTTTTTGGCTTTGATTATTCCACTGTGTACTCGTATGCTTCTTTATGCTCTTTAAGAGATCATGTATTGCACAGCATAAGGGAAACACTCACGTTTATTCAACAGATCTTGTTGTTTACCATATTTTAAAATATATAAATAAAATTGAAGTTTCCGTTTGTGATCTCAAAATAACTATGTTGTCTCGAGTGCTTTTAGTTATTTACAGGATACTAATTCAAAAGCAAGCTTTAATTCATTTTTGTCTGTCTGTCTTCCTGTCTGTTCGGGTCTACTGTTTAGAACAGTTGAGCCAATTTTAATGGGACTTTCAAGATATAGAAGGTTATTATCCCGCAGGATTGGGGTTTACGCGGTAGAAAGCTCCGATGCGAAATAAGTCGCAGGAAAAACATTAAAAAAAATGAATACTAAACTAGAAGCTAAAATAAAGCAACAAAGTCCTCAACGCTGTCGTCTGGTAACGTACCTAATAGTCTGAGGCATTGCCACGTTACATTATGGCAAACATCAGTAGTTATAATACCTCACACACTAACATGAGCTAAGTTCTTCTGAAAACTGTAGACTTTCTCTTCTGTTTATCAAGAATAGTATTTCTAATAATAATGTTACTGCTCTATCTTTGCGTCTAAAAAGTTCAACTAAACAGAGAGCGAAGAACAAAAACTGCAGCAAATTTCCTATCTGCACAGTGCAGGCAGTTCCCTATCCTGATCTGTAACATTAGAAATTATTGTAATGGTTCAGTTTACCTGCAATGACCTGACAACGACAACAGTTGCGTGCGACCCACGTGGCTTACTGCAGTTTCCTCACCGACCGGTTTAGCCACACGCTCTGTGGTCCCAGTGGCGGCGGCAATAGTGAGACATTATTTGCTCTAAATGAATGATTATGGATATCAGAAATTATAAGTAGGGAAATCAAGTTTGCAAATAGTCATATTAGGTTTGTGCTTACTTGTGTTATCTTCGCTTTATTCATAGTTCTAATGTTGTGAATATTTTTAATTTATATTTGCCGTGAAAAAAAGGCAACAACAATTACTAAAAATGTGCTGTAGTACATGCACGGTGTTATATGTGTCTAATCCGCGTCTTTCAGGGTAAGCTGCTGATTCCGGTTGTCATTTTTACATCTTTGACAGTCGATACACTAGTCAAAATAAAAATGCAGTTACCAGTGCTAAGACGTATATAGAGTTACTCATTCCTGAGTTTCCCGTGCCCCAGAAAGCAATCAATCAATCAATAAATCAATCATTTATTTTGTGAACGTAGGTAGGGTTACAGATAGGCAGTGTTGAAAAATATGCGCACTATGTTTTGCCAATATACAGGGTTAATTGTAAAACACCAAAAACCTCTCAGGACTATGTTACTAACATCATAATCAACAACAATTGTTCTATGACTTTTAAAAATTCGTCATATTTTAGTTCACCAGATTTTCATATAAAAATAAAAATATTTAAATTGAACGCCCTAAACGCATGTAGCGTCTATGCAAAGCAAAAGAAAGCGATAGTATAAATTGCTTTCTTTTGCTTCGCATAGAGTTCGTAACATTTAGGGCGTTCAATTTAAATATTTTTATATGAAAATCTGGTGAACTAAAATATGACGAATTCTTAAAAGTCATAGAACAAAAGTTGTTGATTATGATGTTCGTAACATAGTCCTGAGAGGTTTTCAGTGTTTTACATTTAACCCTGTATATGGCGCACAAAATCAAGCATGTTAAGCTTTGATCCTGCGCCTGATATCTCTCCTAGTCTAGTCGTGTCGAATTTCTGTCCCATCGGGCTATGAAAGTAAAGGATCAGAGAGTATACCTGTACCTGCGCACATAGGTACTTGTGCAGTATAATATCTCCTGCACTAATCAGTTATGAAATTGGCAGCCGTATCCGAAATCGGTTAGGAGGACTATTATTCTATTATTAACTTAATCGTGTTAAATACTTCCGTCCAAATATTACTCGAAAGCAGACGCGTTTTTGGTTGTATCCGTGAATTTTTAAATTACCTAGTTTTTCTTAAAATAAAATAAATATAATAAATCCATCAAACATCATTAAATTCTAAATAAATAAATAAAACCTTAAAAAAGTCTTGCGTTCCTGAACTTCAATCCGGGACTCACTGGAAGAATTCTCGCCATCAAGTGCTACCAGGCCACCATAAGCTGTGAGGCGTATCAGTCGGCGTAAACACATCGGTGAGTGAGTGGAAAAAGTCACATTTATAGCATTGACTCCGCTTAAAAAGTACTAGGATCGCATAGAAACAAAGGAAGTTGTGCACGGTACAACAAGTAAAGGTATTTCGCCAACTTCAGTACAAGTTCTGGTGGCGCAGTACTTAAACGTTGAGTGTCAGAAGTAGCGTGTACGAGTTCGAACCCCGCAGCGACGTGTTTCTTTTTGTATTTTCTTTGCTTTTTGTTTTTGCTTACATCGAAACATTATGCCTTTAAAACGTACACCACCGCATTCCACAATGAATTACGACTCGGAACCTGATATGCCAACGGAGAAGGTAAATGTGGAACCTAATATTACACAACGAAAGCGTAAATTTGATCAAGTTGATGACATAAATGTTTTTATGTCCGACATGAAGAACCTTTTTACTCAATTTGAAAAGCAGCAGAATGACAAATACTTTGCTCTGCAGGAATCTGTGATTGAGATTAAAGAGTTGAGCGAATCGATAAAAAAATCATGCGATTTTGTGACTCAAAAATATGATGACCTAATTAAAGAGTTCACTAAGCTAACAGTAGAGCGTAAACAGAATTTAGCATACATCCAGATTTTGGAAGATAAGGTCGAGAACTTAGAAAGGCAGCAAAGATCTTCTTGCCTTGAATTAAGAAACGTACCCGCAAAATCGCGAGAAACTAAGGACGACCTATCAAACATTGTTATCGCTGCTGGCAAAGCTCTAAATCTTCCTATTACCATTTCCGACGTTCGAGATATTTACCGCTTAAATTCGAAAAACGATACAAATAAACCCATCATAGTTAACTTTACTAGAACAATCTTGAAAGAGCAGATAGTTAACGCAATTAAATCCTACAATAGAGTCAACAAAAATAAGAAGTTCTCTACTACAAGGATGCAATTAAGCGGCCCTGACGTTCCAGTATACATATCGGAATATCTCACTTCCCGAGCTAAGCGCCTTTACTTTTTAGCTCGAGATTTCTGTAAAACGAATGGTTACACCTTTTGTTGGACGGCACATGGGAAGATTTTTGTGCGCAAGAAGGAAGGAGATACTGCTTATTGTATCAATAATGAATCGGACATGAAGAAATTAAGTGTTGAAGACTGATTATTCTTCGTTAATAATTACTGTCTTGTGTTTGCCTTATCAAATGTAAAAGAATTTCAATATGTTTGCCAAATAATCTATTATAATATTACCTTATGGAAATATACATCTAGCACAACTTTCACCTACACACACATAAATAACATTCTCATCATTCACTCTACCTGTCTAAATTGGATAAACACAACATCAAAAACTTCAACTCTATTGCGAATTATTCATAAATGTACCTGGTATCTGCGTCCAGACCTTGAACCTTTCTCAAGCACCTTAGTTATCATTCGTAGTTCCCGTGGATAATCTAAATAAGTTTATGGATTCTGTGGAATCCTTTAATGTGTCTCGTTCCTTCGTGTGCCCACCGCACCAATGCTTACAGCACTTGCAGCCATCCAAACAAACCTTAAACACTTTACACGTAAACATTCGTAGTGTGAACAGGAATTTTCACGGTCTTAATGTCCTCATACACTCTATGGATGTTGAGTGTGATGTTGTTATCCTATCAGAGTGCTGGCTGAGTAAGGCTGCGGATATCCCTACTTTGGACGGGTTTACCTCGGCAAAGTCAACGTTCAGTAATCAAAATGACGGTGTTCTAATCTATATTCGTTCCGATTTAAATAGTAAGATCACTGAACCGATATTTCAAGATGCGAATTGCCTGATATTAAAGTTAGATCCGGATATTGCGATTGTGGCTATATATCGATCTCCTTCAGTCAAAAATATTGAAAACTTCTTAAGCTCCTTAAATAATAATTTAACTTCTCTTTCTTCCACGAGAACAGTAGCCGTAATAGGTGACATAAATATTAATATTGGTCCAGGCAATAATGATCCCAACTCCGAAGACTATTTAAATCTTTTAGCATTTCATGGGTATCTACCAGCTCACATGTTCCCGACTCGTATCAATAATTGTCTGGACCACGTCTTTCTTAAATCTAACAAGTGTTCGACTGTGCTGGTTCTAGACTCGTTCTTTACCGACCATGCACCTGTTTTGTTTAGCCTGGAATCTGTCTCTTTTGTTGAGAAACCTAAAAGTATGTATCGTCAGATTAACTTTCCGAGCCTCATTAGTCACTTAGAAACCAAAGACTATTCTAGCATCTTTGAGAGCACAGATCCTAATCAATGTGCGGAGTTACTTATTTCTATCTTGTCTGATTCTATAAATACCTACAGCAAATTAAAGAAAGTTCCGCTCAGGAAAAGAATAATTAAACCATGGATCACACCCGGCCTTTTGAGATGCATACGCAACCGTGACAAACTACACTTGAAATCCAAGCAAGATCCGGATAACCACTTAGCCAAACTAACGCACTCCAGATATCGCAATTATTGCAATAACTTGCTTAAAAAGATCAAGTCCCAATATGAGCAGAATGAGTTGCAAAAGGCTAACGGAAATCCTAAAGTCACCTGGGATATCATTCAACAAGTCAATTGCTTATAAAAATTCTACACCAGTAAGCAAATCGATTGATCTCCTTAATAGCTGTAGCGACCCGGCCTCCTCTGTTAATGCTATAAACAAATACTTTGCTAATGTTGGAGGAAATCTTGCTCGAAGGATACAGCGGTCTCGACCTAATGAAAATTCAGTCTTCCGCTATAACTCCATCAACAATCCGCAGGGCAATTCATTGGGTTTGCTTGAAGCGGACTTATCTGAAGTAAACTTTATAATTATGGATTTAAAGTATAACTGTGCGACTGGGGTTGATGGTATACCTGCTTCCGTTATTAAAGCTGCGAGGCATGTTCTCGTTCCTCCAATCACTCATATGTGCAACCTGTGCTTATCAAAGGGTATCTTTCCTAACGCCTTCAAAAAGGCATTAGTTTCACCCATATTTAAGGGTGGGGATGGGGACCGTGTCGAGAACTTTAGGCCTATATCGGTTCTTACGACCTTGTCCAAGATCTTAGAAAAAATCTTAAATAAAAGACTACTACATTATTTAGAGTCTAATAATGTGATTGCTTCAAACCAATATGGTTTCAGGAAAGGAAAATCCACAGAGGATGCTGTACTTGATCTTTCAAATCACGTCATCAAAAACCTTGACACTAGAACTAAAACCTTGGGCATATTCCTGGACTTGGCCAAGGCTTTTGACACGGTCTCTACTCCCATTCTTTTACATAGTTTAGAGGCACTAGGAATAAGAGATACCGCTCTTAGCATATTTAGTGACTATCTGACTGGTCGTAGCCAGCGGGTTAAGCTGGAGAACTATATTAGTGATGACGAGAACCTATCTTTCGGAGTGCCGCAGGGCAGCGTTCTGGGGCCTACTCTCTTTCTGGTTTATGTAAACAGACTCTGCCAACTAGATATACCAAATTGCAAGATCCTGGTCTATGCTGACGATACGGTTCTCATCATAAGTGGTGATTCCTGGGCCTCTGCGCACCGCTCGGCTGAAAATGCACTCAATACAGTTGTGAATTGGCTCTCCTGTAATCTTTTAACTTTGAACGTATCCAAGACGAACTATATGGCTTTTTCAGCAAATAATGCTACGCAGCCTAGCATTTCGGATATAAAAGTACATAGCTGCTCTCATCCCTCTCTAGTTACCTGTAATTGCCCTTCTATTGACAGAACATCTTGCGTCAAATACCTAGGAGTTTACATAGACTGTACATTGAGTTGGGATAAACATATAGAGACAATAGTATCTCGTGTTCGAAAAATAATGTTTCCAATGAAAAGACTAAGACACGTGGTTGCTTTCACATTGCTGAAAACTGTTTATTTTGCTTTGGCCCAGTCGATCCTAACCTACTGCATTTCAGTTTGGGGCGGCACATCTAAAACACGAATGCTTCGACTTGAGCGGGCCCAAAGGGCAGTTCTAAAGGTGATGCTTCAAAAACCGTATCGTTACCCTACAGCCCAATTATACAGGGACACGTCTGTTCTCACTTGCCGGCAACTCTGTGCGCTTCAAATAATCCTCCGTAGACATTCCGCTCTTACTTATGACCCTAATTTTCAAATGAATAAACGACGGAAAGATTTGGTGTGCCCTTGTATTTCAACCAAGACTGCCCTGGCAAGTCGTGGCTATTCGAGTCTGAGTAGCCGCCTCTACAATGCTGTTAACAAGAAGTGTAATATATATCCCCTAACAAAGCACAAATGCAAGAAGGTTGTAAGTCAATATTTAATGAGTCTTTCTTACGACGACACTGAAAGACTATTTGCCCGAGAGTCATGAATAATAAGCGCTAATCATACAAAGACACACCATACACCCACTCTCTCTCTCTCTCACACACACACACATACACACATTTACACTATGACAAAAACACCCACGCGTATTTCCTTGCAGGGACTTTAATTTAATTTATATTTATTTTTTCAATTATTAATGTCATTGTTATTACTATATTTCAATTACTAATGTTATTAATACTTTTTATTTTAATTATATTACTTTTTTATTTTAATCTGTGTTCATTATAATATATAAAATGAAAATTTCATGTTTTAAAAAGCAAAACGTAATGTATGCCATTTTATATTATTAGTGGTTTAAATCTATATAATCATTTGTATTGTCTTACGGGATAACCTATTTTTTATGTGTAGGAGGAAGGCGCCGATGTCTGTCACACAGTGCAAACTAGCACGGACATCGACGTTTCACTCTATCTGTGGAAACTTTCATTGTTATCTTTGCACTTGTATTTTTAATTAGGATAGATGAGTTGTACCTAATATTTTTATAAATAAATTATTAATTATAATTAATTATACTACTCAGCCGCAGCTAGAGTTTGAGTAGGCTGAAAGCCGACCCCAACATATTTGGATACAGGCTAAGCAAATGATGAAGGTCACAAGCACAGATTTAATTTAAATTTGAATGGGCTTTGCAAATTTATACATTCTAATACTGAGGTACTCGCCTCGCCACTGTCACTCGCACCACACCTTACTATTGCATAACCTTACCGTTTGAACCCGCTACAATTATCCTATAGTCATACTCATTACGCAAGCATGGCCTAACTTTACCTCGTGTTTTGCAGTACCATGGTTCCCCATGAGGTGATAACATGGAGTTTTTGACCTACTACAGTATAACTAACAGATTTGCTTCTAAGAATTGTATGTAGGTATGTTGCTGTATTGGATATTTGCTTTCGCAGAATTTCGACGTTGTTTCAAGCCAAGCATGGCTTAAAATGCTAACTGTGATGTTGTGGGAAATAAGCTGCTTAGGTCATTGACCCTTAAACCTTGGGATTATGTTAATGTAGTCTGTAGTTTTGTATATGACATGGGGCTGTATTCGAGTTTACAGTCTCAAATTTTTATGGACAATTATTATCAAATGACTCCTCCGTTTCTAGGTGGAGTCGAAAGGACTTTTATTGTCTAAAACCTCACCCAGTTACGGCAGTTGTCGGACTGGGGCCGCGGTATTTCATTAAAACATTCCCGCAACCCCAGTAGATTAAAACATAAAAAAGCCGAGAGCACTCCAAACAGACGTTGCATATAACGACCTAAAGGTGGTTCTTACGTACCTAATTATACTCTTAGAATACCGCATTATTTGGTAACCCAATTATAAAAGGCGCCTTAGAGATACCCAATTGATTCTATCAGGATCTTTAAGTTCATTGTCTAGTCCAACTAGACATGAGATACACAAATCGATTGCCATGAGATTAGTGGGATTATCAGCCAACTAACAACGGCCTATAGGGTTCTGTAGAGGCATTTGTACATCGGAAGACGCAATGTTAAGAGGTTTCCTACAAGATGTATTGAAGATCTGGTGAGTGCCGCTAGAGTATGTTAGATTTATGTGGCGAAAGTAAAGGAAGGTATATGTGAAATAATCATGATATTATGAATTAAATGAATGAGAAAGTCTTTCTGTTTGCTGGTTAGGCTTTCACGGTTAAACCGCTGATCCAATTTTTTTGAAAATCGGGACGGAGACAGTTGAAGTGCCAGGGTCTAACATAAGCTAGCTCACCCTCCGGTAAGGACCCGGGAACTTAAGGGCGGCTGAAGGAACAGGGCAGGTTTTTAGTCAGTATAAGTCTGACACTCCCTTCCCTCCTCCACTCAGAGAGCGGGAGTAGACATTCGATGATTTTCCCACCCAGAAAATAGGGGTCTAACATAAACTAGTTTTTCTTTTAATATTTAGTGGTGAATCTATAATAAAATAAATTGATATTTAATTATATTATATTTTTTTAGATTAGATAATACTATTTATTATATTTGGTACGAAGATAGTTGAGATAAAAAAATTGTTCCCTTAGGGGCCAATAAATAAGTTGAAAGTATGCATGAAAAAAACGAACAAAGACACAGGCAACTACAGCTAGTAATCTACAACGTGTAACGGAAACCCCATATCTATCCAAAAGGACTGAAGACAATATCTGGTATGGAGCCTCTATGCAAAGTTTCAGCTCAAAATAAGTGACTTACAGAATTGACCCCAAATTATTGGTTTCATATATTTCTTGAATACCAGTAATAACAAACGTGTCACAGCGCTCTGAGGGTCATCACTTTCCACGTCACATGCCAATAACACAATAATTCTCTTCGTTCTTCTTAATTTGAAAAATTTGGCCTCTGGTATCAATGTATTGAAATTTCTAATATGCTCCACACATGTAGACATAGGATTAGAAAACCCTTGCCATATCGTTTGTTATCATCCAAAGAAGCCGTGCACTTGGTATGTATATACCCTTTAAATTACACGTTGTATAACTAACTTTGTGTATCAACATAGTGTTTTCTAAACAATCCTTGTTTTGATTGGAATCAACCGTTATTAGTATAAACTTCAGTATTGTTTTGTTAGCGAAATCACGGCAAATTTTAGTCAAACAATACTACACGTAGTTGCACACTATGACTTGTATAGTTTCCTAAGAATATAGAAACTGGAGAGATATAACATAACAGAATTCAGCCTATACAACGTGTAACGGAAACCCCATATCTATCCAAAGGGGCTGAAGACAACATCTGGTATTGAATCTCTATGCACAGTTTCAGCTCAAAATAAGTGACTCAAAGAATTGATACCAAATTATCGGTTTCATAGTTTTCTTGAATACCAATCGTAACAAACGTGTCACAGCATTACGAGGGACGATAACTTTCCACGTCACTTGCCAACAACACGGTGAATCTCTTCGTTCTTCTTAATTTGAAAATTTTTCCTCTGGTATCAATGTATTGAAATTTCTATTACACATCAAAAAAGCCGTGCACTTGGTATGTATATACCCTTTAAATTACACGTTGTATATAACTGTTCCTTTGCTGGGATTTATCACGCGGGCCCAGTAAAGGTTGGTCCCAGTTAGGTGTCGCATATCTTCGAATTATTTGTACTTAGGAAATTCTGGTTTCCTCATGACGTTTTCCTCCACCGTTTTGAGAGAAATGAAAATGAAATAATGAAAATGATACAAAATTATTTGACTAAGCCGTTCGTCTACTTGTTGTGGTATAATATAGTAACACTGCTATCAAGATAAGACCTACACGATGAAATAAAGTAAATAAGCTTGAACTTTTTTCTAGTTACGATTGACAGCCATAGGGTTCACCATATACTATTTTGTTGAATCCAGTTTTCCACATACAAATTAACTATAGCTTAAGGAATATTGTTAAACTAGTACTCACGCGGGGCTTCGCTCCCGTGGATTCTATCACGGTAAAAACATAACTCTCCTTTTTTGCAGTCGCGTAAAAAGTAGACTATAACCTTCCCCAAGCTTCAAGCTACTTCCATACCAAATTGCATCCAAATCCACCCAGTACTCTCGAAGATTAGCGCGTTCAAGCAAACAAACAAACAAACAAACTTTTCCGCTTTATAATATTAGTATAGATAGGCGTGTTAAAATTTTTGGGTACAATAAAGTATATCCATTTATCTCTCTGCCAAGTCCGATAGAAATACAGGCGTTATGATATGTTACAATCTTGCACAGACGTAAAATAAACAAAATGAAGTAGTTCAAAGTCAGTAATAAAAATGTAATACCGTCAAATCGTGACATAAAATTGTTTTTAAATAGCGTGCAAATGAAATGGAAACCCGGTTGTAATGTTATCGTTAGGGAAACCGTTAAAATTGCTATCTTATTTTATTTTTAACCGTAATCCCACCGAAGATATATACGTCATTGAATCCCACAGTGTTTCTTTATTCAGTGACTCAACCTAGCAAAATCGTTTTTTTTTTTCTAAATAACGTTGATTCGATTTAGGAATTTCGCTTGCATCGTGAGTGCATTTTTGCAACACCCAGACGCGGGAAAGCTAGATCTGACACGGACGCAAATATATATACAGGGTTAATTGTAACACACCAAAAACCTCTTAGGACTATGTTACTAACATCATAATCAACAACTTTTGTTCTATGACTTTTAAAAATTCGTCATATTTTAGTTCACCAGATTTTCATATAAAAATAAAAATATTTAAATTGAACGCCCTAAACGCATGTAGCGTCTATGCAAAGCAAAAGAAAGCGATAGTATAAATTGCTTTCTTTTGCTTCGCATAGAGTTCGTAACATTTAGGGCGTTCAATTTAAATATTTTTATTTTTGTATGAAAATCTGGTGATCTAAAATATGACGAATTCTTAAAAGTCATAGAACAAAAGTTGTTGATTATGATGTAAGTAACATAGTCCTGAGAGGTTTTCAGTGTTTTACATTTAACCCTGTATAAATTTAGCTGGGGGATTCGAACCTATGACACACAGCACAGTCAGCCAATCGCTCAACAACAGCGCCAACGGTGTCGTCAAAAAAAAAATTGGTTATTACTCAAAATAAAAGGAACCTATTCATTGGGAATAATTAATCAGGCAAATAAAATACAATTCAGTTACATATCTCCGAGACAAAAAAAAATATCGATTGGGAAGTCACATCTGGCTGATTTAAATAGTTGTTTTTATTGCAGATAGCGTATTATTTTAAAATATATTATACTTGAATTTCGGCCACTCTAGGATTTTGATATACGACTTCAAAGTATAATATTTGGGTGTATTTGAGCTTATTCTGTGTTATATTTGCATTCCACCATCTTAGGCCTTATAACAAGGAAACACAATACCATCTTAGCTTCAGTTGTTGGTCTGCAAAGTCCCAAAACAAGTAGATACTTATAAAAAACTGAACTTGCTTACCAAGCTTCTGCCCGTGCCAACACTCGTCTGAAGTTTTGCGAAATAAAAGTAGCCAATGTCTTTATCCAAGGTCTAGTCTATCAAAGGAAAAGAAAAAATGTATTAATTGACATTAAAACACCTAAAAACTATGCAAAATAACATAAATAAACAAAGCTCTTAATCCAAAAAGGGCCTCATCTCAGCATAATGCAAGATCGCAGCACAAAATATGTCACCTGAAGCGGCAACCCACGAGTACCAAACAGTGTATATCTGTACGAAATCTCATCAAAATCGCTTAATGGTTTAGACGTGTCACAGACAGACACAGTTATGTTCGCATATTATAAGTAGTGATTGCAGCCGAGACTATTTACCATCAACACAAAATTAATACTCCACCTACTTACTGCTTTTACTTTGCAGCATTTATCAACAAAATGTTTACGACAACAAATATTACCCGTGACGACGCTGCCCATAAATACGATCGTAAAATGTTTTATACATCTCAAGTGATATTGGATCGTCGACCGTGTTCCAGAATTTAATATTGAGTATTAAGAGCGTTTAATAATTTTATTGACTTTCATGCCGGCTTCCTTAGCTTTTAACTTAGAATTAAGAGGAAGACTAAGAAATAGCAACAGTTTAGTACTTCAAAATTGATTTGCTTCCAAATTTTCAGCAGCGTAGGTTTTGTTGGTATGCTGTTGTTCTATTTAACTTATACCTACGCTGCAGAATATCATAATTTATGGCTTGTCTTTACGCCTATTAAAACTTCACCTATTTTACTAATAAAAATTAGACATATCTGCCAGGTATGTCTGAAAGACAATTCGGTGAGCATTTATTCAAAATGCTCACCGAATTGTGTTTCAAGTGTAATTGATAGAAGTACACTATCGGTCTACAGGATATACATTTCTAGCGTCGCTGAATATAGTACGACTGTGGAATACTCTTCCCGTGTCAGTAAGACAAGCACAAACCCTTCCTTCTTTCAAAAACATGGTAAAAAATCTCTATCTCTGTCTAAGTATGTTACTATGTATGTTACTATATGTATGTTACTATTTTTAACCGACTTCAAAAAAAGGAGGTTTACAATTCGTCTTGAATTTTTTTTTTGTTTTTTATGTATGTTACCTCATAACTCGGAGATGGCTGGACCGATTTAGAAAATTATTATAATTTAGAAAGGGTATACTTTCTAGTTGGTCCCATTGTCGTCACGTTTGGATCTGATGATGAGATCATGGAGAAATCGAAGGAACTCTTCAAATATTATAGGCACACCTATAGCGTTTTGGGTATTTCTTATAGTACCTTGTGCAGTTGCTCTCGAAAAGCACCATTTGAGGAAGTGGAACTGATGATGAAGACCCCAGATGGCCACCGAAACTACTCAATAATAAGTATTTCGTTGATTGCGATTAGATTACTTCAATATGGATGTTAAGCACTTTATGCTCGTCACAATGCATATGGTGAAGTAGAGCTGATGGTGATGTACCAGGAAAACTCCTCAAAAATTAACGGCTCTGCACCGGGAAAAGCAATATTTTGTAAAAGGTGATAATTAGTTGACATTTTCGCTTTTGTAACTAGATAAATTACAAACTGACCCACTAAAAAGCGTGAAAAAAAAACTTTTTAGCAAAAAATAGAACCGACTTCCATATGAAAACACTACAAAGGCAAAAATAACTTTAATTTCGGAAGGCGGTGTCTTTAGTTTTGTATATATTTTCGTTTTTGACACCGCCTTCTGAAATTAAAGTTATTTTTGCCTTTGTAGTGTTTTCATATGGAAGTCGGTTCTATTTTTTGCTAAAAAGTTTTTTTTTATCTCAGCTTTGTTTTTTTATGTATACATATATATGTATATGTGTATTGAATATGTAGTTTATTACTTATTCATTGTATATAAGTGAATAGTACACCATGGACTACCCGCGTGTTTATATTCTCCTCCTGTGTCAAATCCATCCAAAGGTTGTCTGTAAAAGATCGCTTTAAGCTATAAGATCGCCCATTGTAACACCCTTTGTAGTTTTTAAGTCCTCATTTAATTCTGTTATGGTGTACAATAAAGAGTATATCTATCTATCTATAGTATTTACCTACAATTATCATAAATGTTTAGATGTATGGATGGATGTAATTTATAGATGTTTGTTAAATAATCAAGCAATTTTAGCACGTATGCTACTTTTTATCCCGGGATTATGTGCAGTTCCCATTGGGATTCATTTATCACAATTGTCACACGAACGAACGCGAATTTCGCGAACACAAATCTATATTTGAATACGACTGAAGTTTTTGTTTAATAAATGATCAACGTTGAGGACGAAGGTTTTTTCAAATGTTGTATGCATGTACAGTGACAATAAACAATTTCTATTCATCTTCTTCTAATAGTGATCAACTCAGTTACCAAAATAATTAGTACCCAACAAGTTTTTTTTTTTAGAAATATCATCATAATCTGCTTAGCCTTTTCTCAACTATTTGTGGATTGGCGCTAGTCTAATCGGATGCAGCTGAGAACTAGTGTTTTCCATGAAACGACTGCCTATCCATATATACAGTATGTGAACTAACAGAGGGCGTTCCCGTTAACCCACAATAGTATAGCATCCATACATGCTAAAAAAATGACCATTCGAAAACAAAATGTTTTCTTTTTTTTAATATTAAAATATTCACTAAAAATTTTAAATTGATACGTAAAAGAAACACTCTGTACACGCGTACTTGAAGGACGGCAACGTCGCAATTTATTTATGAATGACGGGTCGCGTGTGCGGCAATCTAATTGATGTGCTTGCTCGTATACTATTGCGGGTTAACGGGAACGCCCTCTGTTAGTTAACATACTGTATATGCAAATTTTATTATAAAATAATAAAATTGTTTAAAGTAACAAAAATAATACACAAGCAAACAATTCAACAATATCTGACCTTCACAACTCAGTAGCTGGGTAACACCGGTCTTGCCAAGAGTTGGGTCCTTGGCAAGATCAATGTCAGATATTTTGACAATCTGATCTGACTATCCGTAACGACTGTCAAAAATGTACAAAAGACAGCCGGGACCAAAGAATTAACGTGTTTTTTAACGTGTATATACGATAAAAGGTACGAGTACAATAAACAGGAAAACTATAAATCTAGCCAAAGTCAATGCAATACACAATAGCGATTTTATAAACAGCCAGCTTATTTTACAATAACCGGAAAAAACAACTAAGTAACGAATATAATATCTAGACGAACTCAGTGTTGTACTCAATGACTATTCTATAAATAGTGGTAATACGTAACAGCTAGACGGCTGCCGGTGACCGGTCGGAGGATGTTACGATGGCACGTCTAACCCGCGACCAGAGTGATAAGCTGAAGCGGATTGATGAGACAATATTATGACTAAAATCTTGTAAAATCCCTTTATACCGTCTTGTCGTACCAAGCGCTTCTCCTCCACATTTATTGTGCGTACCGCCAAGCCGTGGAACTCACTGCCGGCTTCTGTGTTCTCCTGCCAGTTTTGACCTTTCAGCCTTTAAAATAAGAGTGTACACACTCGTTGCAGCGTAGACGTCATATATCAATGCATATATCGCTTAACATTAGGCGAGATCAAGGTCAAGAGCGGGCTCATCTACTATCTACTTGATAATTGATCATTTCCTGGTATAAGTTGTGACCGAAGGAGAGGTTATGGAGTACTGAGGTGGAGGCGAGATCGAGGTTACGCTGAAGAGCCCCAGAAGCACGAACGCGAGGGAATAAGGCATGTTTTTTTGTTAAGAAAGAGGTAACTTCTCTAGCGGTTTCAGGGTTTCTCTGGCCATTTCACTTCAAATGTGATTTTATTGATTTGGATACAAATAATTAAATTATGTATGTATGTACTGACTTTGATTTTTTTTTTACGGTAAGTATATTGAAATTACCAAATCGATGTAGGTAAACATATAGTTCTAGTCCAGCATCAGTCTGAAAACATTACAATTACATGATAGAGCATTCATTAGAAATACAAGAATCTAGTGATGTCAAGTTTTGGATCAACAGGGCCTTTTCGATCTAGTGCTACTGATATGAGGATGAGATAAGATGCTTGAATAAAATACTATAAGATTCATCCGGTTGAGCATATAATTATGAATTACTAGCTTCTGCCCGCGACTTCGTCCGTGTAGAAGTCGAAAATATTCCACGGGATCCCGTCCTCGATTTGCTTGACAAAGGTTATAATAGCTTGGCTAATATGCATGATATAAAGATAATTTATAGCCTATAGCACTCAGGGATAATGCAGCTACATGTAAGCGAAAGAATTTTCAAAATCGGTTCGGTAGTTTCAGAGATTACCCCCTACATACAAACTTACAAATTTTACCTCTTTATAATATTATTATAGATATGATTAATCATGAATTAAAGAAGTGGACTTCTAACACGTATGTTAGAAGTCCACTTCTAAAACTACCGATGTTTGGATTGGGCAGCCTAACTACATCGAGATCTTTTGATATTTTATATTCCATGGAAGACATTAACGCTCTTCTGCCCCTTCCAATAATTCATAGCAACACCGTGACTTAATCGCGCCCGCTACGACTGTGTGTGTGGCATTAGTATTAAAATATTATTACTAGGCAGCTACAATTTGTATGCCTTCCTGTCTGAGACATCATGACTGCAATTAAGATGTTGGTGCTATGGTATATGGGAGACATTCGTGGATGAATAGGAGAGACAGTCGAGATTTTTAACGATGGCTTCGCAATATGTCACATTGTGACAAAAAATGTTAAGAAAACTACATAATTATTTGGGTTGTCCCAAAATTATTATATAACTTTGGTGTAAGCAGCACGATTTTGACCCCCTGATTGTATCGGCCGCCCGGTACACACTCTCAAAAATATCCCGGGTTCGTCGTCCACGCCTTGTCCTAGACGAACCCGACGATCCCACCACTATCCGTCAAGAGAGCAGTAGGGAAACTAGCACTCTAATAAAACACACAAACAAAACGCGTTCCGTATTCCGGCCTCGCCGACGAGGCCTCCCCGACCTTTGCCAAACGAGCCAGCCCGCGATGCTGAGCCAGTAGCAATAAATAACCCCATAAATAATATGACCCAGCCTGACCCTTTGCTGTCCACCACCAACGACCCCGCTGAGCCGAGGCTCGTACTCCACAGGGAGTGCCCTTAGCGTGCGGTTGTTTAAATGTAAATACTAGTTTGTAAGCCCTGGCTGGGGGCCTTTAAATTTTAGAGGTCACCACAGGATCGCCCGGTTAAGTAGTATATTAGCCATAGCGAGCTAAACTACGAGTGGCCTTTCAAAAAAAAAAAAAACACGATTTTGACCCATTTACAACAAGTGTGATTCCAGCCAGAAGACGCCTAACGCTTGATTTTTTTAAAAATTATTAATATCTGTAGTCACTTCTTTGTATATCTGCTATCTATTTAGTCATTTTGAATTGTTCAATTTTATTGTACGATATGGTTATATTAAGATTATATATTAAGTGTTCACTGTAAGTTTTTCCTGCCTCTAAACGTGAGGACTTTTAATTGGCTCACTGTCTATTACACTATATATTTCCTGTATTTAATAGCTTTAAGGCCTCCATACTTATTATATAAATATATTAACTGACAAAAGGATGGAATGGAAGAATAAGTCATCATCACAGCAGGTCACGCCTTGATTTTTGCTACTCTTGCACCATCACGTTATTGTTAGTTCGACGTTCACGACCCTTTTTTTCAGGAACATGTCTGAGATATCCAGTTGAAATTAATGTCAAATAAGTACATAGGTACCTACCTATTCCGTTCTTAGTTCTATACTATTAAACGTCCACATCAATATATTATATTATAAGGTAAAAAAAAAGTCAAGACGAACTGAGAACCTCCTCCTTTTTAACCGACTTCAAAAAAAGGAGGTTTACAATTCGTCTTGAACTTTTTTTTTTTTTTTTTTTTATGTATGTTACCCCATAACTCGGAGACGGCTGGACCGATTTGAAAAATTCTTTTTGCGTTTGAATGGGTATAGTTTCTAGTTGGTCCCATTGTTACGAAATCAGGATCTGATGATGGGATCCTGGAGAAATCGAGGGAACTCTTCAAATATTATAGGCACACCTATAGCGTTTTGGGTATTTCTTATAGTACCTTGAGCAGTTACTTCCGAAAAGTACCATTTGGGGAAGTTGAACTGATGATGCAGACCACAGATGGCCACTGAAACTCCTCAATAATAAGTATTTCGTGGATTGCGATTCGATTACTTGAGTACGGATGTTAAACACTTTATGCTCGTCACAATACATATGGTGATGTAGAACTGATGGTCAAGTACCAGGAGAACTCCTCAAAAATTAACGGCTATGCATCGGGAAAAGCAAAATTTTGTAAAAGGTGATAAGTTGTCGACATTATGGCTTTTGTAACTAGATAAATTACAAACCGACCCACTAAAAAGCGTGAAAAAAAAAATTTTACCAAAAAAATAGAACCGACTTCCATATCAAAACACTACAAAGGCAAAAATAACTTTAATTTCGGAAGGCGGTGTCTTTAGTTTTGTATATATTTTCGTTTTTGACACCGCCTTCCGAAATTAAAGTTATTTTTGCCTTTGTAGTGTTTTGATATGGAAGTCGGTTCTATTTTTTTGGTAAAATTTTTTTTTATACATTGACGTCGGTTCTATTTTTTACTAAAAAGATTTTTTTGAAGTCGGTTAAAAATGGGAATGGCAAATAAATGGGTTTGCGAACAGCATTAAAAAACATTTATTTAACTATTTTGATTCTTGCAAACATCGTAAACCTAATTCAGTATGCGCTTATAATCTCGTTGTCTTAAAGTCATGATATTTCGCATTAATCTGTAAGTATAGGTACAAAGAAATGGCCGAAAATCGGTCTCGGCTGGAAAAGTCTTATCACTCATCATTGTGAACCACAAAACTTACATTTTATTTCACAGGAGTTCACTTGGCCGGTATTCCTTGATACCTATGGAAAATAGCGGAAAATACCTCGATGTTAATCATGGTTTTTATAAGTGGATTTAAAAGAGTGTACTAAAACTTTGTCATTATGCCGTTCTAACACATACAATCAAGATTTGTGTTCTAATAACTCGGCTCTGTTAAAATACTTTCCAAGTCTTAAACCCGAAATATTTCAAATCAAATCAAAAATATTGTACTTCACATACACTACATAGGCACTTATAAAATGTCAACAAAGCCAGTGCATATTTTGACATAATACAATGTAATAATTAAACAGAAACGAATCTCAAAGTCTATATATAGTTTTCTCGTATTCACATTAAAAATTACAAAACTGCCTATAAACTAAAGCTAAGCATATAAAAATATATATTTACAGAAAAATAAAATAAAAATAACAACAACAAGCACACACACAAAAAGTGGAGTTGTTACACACCTTTATACAAGGTGTCTCAAATGAAAGTTCACATTTAAATCTTTTTTTAAAAGAAAAGTCTTAGCTTTATTGAAAAAAATTTTATTTTATATTGAAGTACAATGTTTGGGAATTTATTTTTTTAAAATAACATCGTCCAAATGTAAACCGTTGCGCTCTCGGCATTCATTTAGTCGGGCACTAAAATTGCCTATGACAGCTCGGCAGGTAGTCTCCGTGATGGCTGCCATTTCATGACGGATATTTTCTTTTAATTGTGCCAGGGAAGTTGGTTTATTAGCGTAAACTTTTGATTTGACGTAACCCCACAGGAAAAAATCCATAGGCGTTAAATCGGGACTCCGTGGAGGCCAATTTATGTCACCTCGCCAGGAGATTAATTTGTTCGGAAAAATTTCTCGAACTCGAGGCAGAGATCTGTTGGACGTGTGTGAAGTTGCTCCATCCTGCTGGAACCATGTTCTTTGGTTGTAACCAGGAAAGTTTTGCAGTTGGGGTACGAAAAACTCGTCTAACATCTCCACATAACGCTCTGAATTCACTGTGAGTGTGCGTCCCCTTCCATCTTCAAAAAAGTAAGGGCCGATAATTCCTCGCGCCGACATCGCTGCCCATACGGTGACTTTGGGTGAATGTAGCGGTTTCTGATGTTTTTGTTTTGACTCCAGTAACGACAATTTTGCTTGTTTACATGCCCATTCAGGTGAAAATGGGCTTCATCGGAAAACAAGATGTTGGTGAACGTTGGAAAGCGCTCAATCATCTGATTTACAAAGGCAAGCCTCTGACCAGCATCTTGAGGCTTCAGTTCTTGCACTAACTGAATTTTGTACGGGTGCAGCTTTAAATCTTTGTGTAAAATGCGGCATAATGAAGATCTGTGCACATTTAAAGCAACAGCACGCTTCCGAATCGAGAGGTTTGGATCATCTCGAATAGACTGAGTAACACTGTCCACGTTTTCGGCTCTTCTTGATGTTCTTGGTCGCCCAGATTTTGGTTTCTCCAGAGTTGACCCAGTCTTTTCAAACTTCTCAACCCATTTTGCAATGAGACGAGTGCTAGGCGCATCATTTAAGTGACGAATATGTCGAATACTGCAGAATTTTCTACGCGCTACAGTCGCCGAATTACCGTTTTTGTAAAACTCACGTACGCACAACGCACGGTCCGCACCAGAGAAACGCTCCATAGCGACTAAATTCCCAAGAGCCAGACTACCGACTGACATACCCCCCGCGCCCCTCAGAATATTTGCTTTCGCGTAATAAGATAAGCAAATGTGAACTTACTTTTGAGACACCTTGTACAATAACGAGGTTACAATACGCCAGGGAAGCCCCATGTGCGGAAGGAATCATTGCCAAGCAGTCTTATTAGTCTTAGTTTAAAAGTAATCACTCCACTTATCTCAAATTGAATCATTATCGCATCTGAAACCTAAATCTGCAACTGATTCTTGAAACAAAAAAACAATAGCAAAACCGCAGTACGTTTAACTCATCTGTTTCTCAAGAGGTCATCACACTGTATAATGGCCGCCATTTAAATTACTCGGCGAGTGATGTCATTGCCCATTAAGTGCATTGTATGGCTGTTACGTCATCATATCGGCACGGAAAGGAAATAGTTATTATACTCGTGCGCTATTTATACTTGTACGTGGTAATGTCAGGTGATTAGTTGGAGTCACGTTTGGAATAGACATTTTTTTATTATTTTTTCTATTTCTGGGTGGGAAAATCATCAAATTACTCCTTCTACTGTGGGTGGAGCAGAAGGGTTAACATGTTTTCAGAGGCATGTAGCATGCATCCATAGAAAAACTTCAAGCGTTTCTTTGTTGTTGCTATATTGTGAATGTGTGATGTGAGAGCAATGCGGAAAAACATTGAATTTTATCAGTAGATTACCGCATTATGTGGCAGTTTGAGTGCTTTATACGGCCCACCCAAATGTTCTTACTGTTGTATTGTTCGTTAAATCGTTCGAGTTGAGCTACGCGATAACTGACAAAGAAATGCTTGCACTTTTTGGATGGTCTTGCTTAAATCTATGTTATTCTGTCCTCTAAAAGGCGCCACAGACATTGGCGTATCTAGAGATATTTCCCAGGGAAGGCCTGGCCCCCAGTAGTAGAAGAGATGATCGCTTATCAAAGTTGCGTCAACTATTAACGTACGAAATGAAAATTTTCACATAAATTAATTTAACATGTATCGCATAACGGACCCTTGCATGAGTGAGTCCGACTCGCACTTGGCCAGATTTTTAAATTTTTCTGCCATAATTGTTTGTTAGTAAAAATTCTTGGGTGGGCACCAGACCATTCTGGGGTGGGCACGGCCCACCCGGCTCCGCCCCTTCCTACGCCTATGGCCACAGACCTATATACATAGTTCTCATAGATAGATAGATATAATATACTTTATTGTACACCAAAATTTAAACACACCTATTTAATAATATCGCTTATTCTATAGTCACCACGTCGGTCTTATCGCTGAAAGCGATATCTTCCAGATAACCTTTGGAAGGACTTTAAAATCTTTAATTAAAGTGGGGAGGGTTAAATTAGTGTACTTACTACATTAATCATAAAAACAGAGAAAAAAATTAATATACTCATATGATTTGATCACTACAGGTCGTATGGACTTTAAAAGACACGTTGACCTCTGAGTTTTTTTCAGTGTTTCTTCTCAGGGTAGTCAGTCAGGAAACACTGGCCTCATCTAGTTTACATTTACGAAAAAAAAAATTAGGTGTAAAAGTGTTATTTACAACCTATTTGCAAAATAAACAACATTATTTAATTATTTACCTTGATTTAGCCACGAGCTCCACGAGCAATTGTTTGACTGAATTTTTGTATTATGATTTGTTGGATAGAACAGAACATAAAAGTGTTACCCAGTTACTGGGTTATTGAGTTCGGATATGCAGTCGCTCCATGTAAAATACTAATATTTAGCTGTATCCAGTTCGACTGTAAGCTAACCCTAACATAATTGATTAGAGATAAACTGACAAAGGCTTGCACTGACAGGATGGGTCTACTCAAATCTGTGTGGTTTTTCTTCAAAAGGCCATTTCAGAATAATCGTCATAAACTTTTACAAAATTGTGAATATGTGAACTATGTATGTTTATTTTATTTATTTGAGTTAAACATGATTGTCTGGCAGTTTGAGTGCCTTTTGCAGCCTACACAAACGTCCTTAACAAGGTATTGTTCGTCAAATCGTTAAGCTCCTTGTTCAAGTTGAGCTATACGTCATCTGACAATGTGCTTGCACTGTATGGATAGGCCCACTCAGACGGTAACCTACAAGGTTCCCATATATTTTAACAAATATAGATTGTATGGACTTTAAAAGAGACAGACCCCTGAGTTTGTTTCGGTATTTCTTCTCAGGCCTCATCTAGTTTATACTTACGAAAAAATGACGTGTAAAAGTGTTATTAATAACCAATTTGCAAAATAAAGATCATTTATCATTTATCATTGGGAAGAGACTAAACAGATTATGAGTATTGATTAAATTGTTTATACCTAAAATGCATATTAGTTTAAAATTATTGAAGAAATCTATAATGATGTTAGAAATATAGCGTATATTTATTTATTTATTTATTTATAAAAGGTAGCTTCGCAGCTTGCAGGTACAGATATCAAAACAGTTACTTAAAAGTTACGCCAATTACGAAGTACACAGATATTAAAGGTAGATTAAATACAAAGTAGACATGTCTCTAATTACAATTTACAGTGTATGTGTAAGTGTATCTGAATAGTGTGGATGTTTGTGAGTGGGTGATGTGTGTATGAATGAGTGTATCTTACTGGCACTACTGGTATGACTGAGCAGCCTGTGTCTCCAAAAAGAAGATCATCCGGATCCTTGACCAAGCATACTGACTATCTCCTTCTTAAGACGGTTTCGTGTGGTACAGAAGTATAGTATAGTATATTAACGTTTAGGAGAATGCATCAGTATATTGGTGAGCGCGTTGTGCAAAATTGATTGCTGATGCTTAATTAACGATTGTAAAAATAGATTTGAGAGCTACATACCTATCTATCCTAATAAATATCCACTCATAATTTACCACAAACATTTTGATGAGAGCAACAATTTATGTGCCACGTGCTGTTCCGAAAATATAAATTTACATTCGTAATAAACTGGATCCATATAATGAAGTCAACTTTTATAATTTACGTGTGAAACTTGAAATGCCCTTGACACTGGTACTGGTGGAAAAATATATATAACTGATACTAAAAATAAATCAGAAGGTGTAACAGGTGTGTCAGGTGGTGTAAGGATATTGTACATACAATTATCGAGACATGCTTTTCACTTTGAATACAGTGATTGTAATAAGGGTATTATTAGATTATTATAGATATTATCAGATACATATGGCTGTGCCTTAGTGACGTACATTGAAAATAACACAGTATATCTATTTGGAAAGTTTTATTTACTGTTAGAGCTTTTTATAGTCTCTAAAAGCCAAGTCTCGACATTGTAACACAATTGTAATGAGCAAATGTAATATTAAAATACATAGATAGAATATACTTTACTAGTACTCACGCAGGGCTTCACTCCCGTGGATTCTATCACGGAAAAAACATAACTCTCCTTTTTTGCATTCGCGTAGAAAGTAGCCTATAACCTTCCTCAAGCTTCAAGCTACTTCCATACCAAATTTCATCCAAATCCACCCAGTACTTTCGAAGATTAGCGCGTTCAAGCAAACAAACAAAAACTTTTCCGCTTTATAATATTAGTATAGATTGTACACCAAAATTTAAACACACCTATTTAAGGACGTAAGTTCGAATCTGACGTAAATAAGCTGTTTTTGGGTGCCTTTTCCGACTAATGTAAAGAAATTCAAACAAAACTAACAGTTGCAATAGATAGATTACTTCTTTATCTCCAAAGCAGCCGTGTTTAAAATACAAAAAATATGGTTTTTAGTATTGTAAACACGATTTTTCAAAACCTCTGCATACAAAGTTGAGGAAAAAGGGTTAAGTTTAGGATTCTTTTTCTGCTAAACATTTACATATTTTGATTCTTAAAAAATACCACAGGCTAGCAGATATAATTACCTCAAAATGAGCCTATTAATAATAACGAAAATGTAACAAATAGCTTCACAAAAAAATAAAATCCCTTTTAAATTTTTCACATATTTTGCTACAGCGCATGAATCTTAACTAGTCGCATTAAGGGTTATTTTCGTTGGTCGCTGTTTAGATTTATTGGACAGAAAAGTGTAAAGAAATTTTAATACGCGGTCAGCCGCCTTCGTGAGTGGACGCTATGTCGCTTGTCAACAGAAATTTGTCTAAAAATAGATCGCTGTACGAACACAAAATAATTCATAATACTACACAATACTTATTTCGATACTTTACGCATTTTATATGAGCAACTTGAGAAAGTAATTTTTTTATCTATTGTTTGGGAATAATTGTTATCTTTTTTGAACAAATGTCTAAACCCAAGATGATACCGATTTTTTTAATGGGTGCAAACGATTCGGTTTTTTTTTAATGTATGTTCCCCGATTACTCGTAACTAGACCGATTTGAAAAATTATTTTTATTATTTGAAAGGCACCTGGTAGGTATATTTCCAGGTGGTCCCATCGTCATCAAGTCAGGATCTGATGATGGAATCCTGTCGAAATCGAGGGAACTCTTCAAATATTATTATTTTTTAAAGTAACTTGTGTAGTTGCTCTCGGAAAATACCATTCGGTGAAGTGGAACTGATGATGAAGACCACAGACGGCTACCGGAACTACTCAATTATAAGTATTTCATGGGTTGCGATTCGATTACTAGAATATGGTGGTTAATCACTTTATACTTGTTAAAATGTATATGGTGAAGTTGAGCTGATGGTGAAGTACCTGAAGAACTCCTCAAAAATGAACGGCTCTGCATCAGGAAAAGCAATATTTTGTAAATGGTGATAAGTAGTTTACATTTAGGCTTTTGTAACTAGGTAAAGCACTAGTCGACAAACCAAAACACTAAAAACATAAAAAATAAATTTTTGGAAATCTGTCTTATTTTAAGTTAAAATGATTTTTTTCATGATATTTTTTATTATATATTTATATAATAAACTACAATATATATATATATATAGTAGTAAGTAACTATAATGATATAATATAAGTAATATGTATATTTATTTGACAAAAAAATACTTACAAATTTCTTAAAACTAGCTTATTTACATTTTTTGCAACTACGCCAAATATCTTTGTTTTTCATAGTGTTTGTATGTATTACAAAGTTATATTTGCGGTTTTAGAAAATATGCTGTATCTCACAAATTGCTGACCCGATCTCGTTCAAACTAATGTTGGTTGAAAGGTTATACTAAGATCTACAGACATATATATGTATAGACACCGCAGCCCCGGATCACAAGGGCAACTGAAGGAACAGAGTGGGTTTTTATTCAGTATTCGTCTGACACTACTTTCCGCTACACCCAGAGCGAAAGGAGTCATTTTGATGATTTTCCCCCCCCCCAAAAATTGGCCAAGTGCAAGGCAGACTCGCCCATGAAGGGTTCCGAAGTAACTATAATAATATAACATAATATGTATATTTAATAGACAAAAGAAATAACTTGCAAATTTCTTAAAACTAGCTTATTTACATTTTTTACAACTACGCCAAATAACTTTGTTTTTCATAGTAGTTGTATGAATTACAAAGTTATATTTGCGGTTTTAGAAAATATGTTGTATATCAAAAATTTCTGACCCGATCTCGTTCAAACTAATTTTGGTTGAAAGTTTATACTAAGATCTACAGATATATGTATTTTTTAGATTTTTCACTCCATTATTATAGAAGTTAGAGGGGACACACACACACATTTTACCACTTTGGAAGCGTTCATCTTTTAAACAATTTACTTTATGAAAATGTCCTTTTAGAAACTTTAATGTCATTTTTAAATACCTGTCTATAGATACTCCACACGCATAGGTTTCATGAAAAAAAAAAATTTTTAGTTTTAGTTCTGTGTGGGGAGCCCCCCTTTATTTTAAATATTTTTTAAGTTTTTTCTTAAAATCGGAAAGCGGTTATGAGCAGTGGTGGTAACCACTGCTCAAACCAGCAAACTTGTTTGCCGCCCTCTTTGCGGAGTTTTCACGTCTGGATAGTAGTGGCGCTCACCCTCCTGATGCTCCTATTGGATGCGAGACGTGTATGTTGGACATTCGCATCCATCAGAAGGACGTCCGTAGAGTGCTGCGTAATCTTGACGTGAACAAAGCTAGTGGCCCCGACGGGATACCAGCAATTGTTCATAGAACTTGTGCGCCTGAATTGTCTCCAATCTTGACACGCCTGTTTCGCCTTTCGCTAGATGACTGGAAAGGTGCTGAAAGCATGGAAGCTGGCTAACGTTCAGCCTGTACCCAAAAAGGGCAGTCGTGCTGACCCGGCCAACTACAGGCCTATTTCAGTCACGTCCATACTCTGTAAGAGTATGGAGCGTGTACTTAATAGTAAGCTCCTGGCATACCTAGAAGCCAACGATATCCTCAGTGACCGACAATACGGTTTTCGCAAAAAACCGGTCAACTGGGGATCTTCTAGCGTATGCCATTAATATCTGGAGCGACGCCATTGAGAAGCAAGGGGAAGCACTTGCTGTTTCTTCTTCGGCTTTTTGAATTCAACAAGATTTATCTCGAAGCCAGAAGACAATGTCCTCAACAATACATCAAAGTGTTTGATGATTATAACATCCAATCCTGTGATCTGAGCACTCAGTTCGGGGTTCCCGAAAAAACGTCGAGCTTTGTTTCTATCATTTGTGGAACTAAATCCTGGCTTTGGCTTGTCCACAATTAATCCCGTTTCATGCTTGAATCGTTGTTTGATTTCGTCTGATCGTTGTTTTACACTTGCTTTTTCCTCTGAAGACCTAGCTTGCCATTTCTTAATATCTAACTTATAACTTATGTGTAAAAAGCACTCAAACGAACGAATCCAAGCATGTAATGTTGACAAACCCAAGCCAAAATTATCTTGATTCATCATTCTGGGAGTGGCCCCACAAATATAGCATTTCTGCGATGAATGTGTCTCTGTCAAAGCATTGCATACTTTTCCATTAGTCAGCAGAAGCTTGTGCTTAACAGAAATTTCAGAACCACCAAGATCATAAGATGTAGCCTCCAAGTAGTCGTTTATTTATCCCAAAACCTTATTTGTTTCGATTTTTGTCAATTCCGTTGTTTCTTTGGCAAAAATGAATTTAATTGGACGACAAAA
This sequence comes from Tholera decimalis, assembly GCA_943138885.2. NCBI lineage: Eukaryota > Metazoa > Arthropoda > Insecta > Lepidoptera > Noctuidae > Tholera > Tholera decimalis. The sequence goes on from OW964551.2 coordinate 31,551,461, forward strand.
CATCGTCGATGATGGACGAGGATTTTGCCAGATAATGTTGTTACTCTCGTCGATTAACCTTAGAGGAACCAACGAATAAACAAAAAGGAACTCATCAGTGCCTTCGCTGTTTTCAAATCTTTGTTTGTAAGCACTATGACCGGAACTTCCGTCACATCCCCATTTACTTATAAGAGATGTTGTGTGATAAACGATGAATTGGGTATTAGATTGGGGAGCACACTTGTGACAACTTCTCTCTGAGCTTCTACTAAACGTTCTGCTGTTTTATTCAAAATAGCTTGTAGCTCAATTTCTGCTCGAGATTGTGTCAAAACAATGTGCTCCTCGGAAGGATAATATGCTTTTTTTGATTTAACAATGCAATCATATGATGGAAACACGTGATGCCCGACTTTCATAATCCACTTTCTAGTCTGTTTATATGAGTGAGTTGTTGGTTTTGAATGAATATAATACGCTAATGCCTCGTCATTACTTAGCAGTCTATCACTTGCACAGCACTTGGTTGTTGAAGGCTAATGCATGTACTTGCAGAAGCTGGATTCTCGCGAATGTCCTTTATATCTCTGGCAACGTTTTTATGTCCAGTTGAAAGTGCAGTAACCTCTGCAGCTGTCATTAATACCCCAAAAGCCTGATAAGTTCGAAAACAAAGAAAAACATGCCTTTTTTGTGAATTCACAGATAGTCTATTTTATGACACATTAAAATATTCTAATAAGAAAATAATATAGTACATACCTTCGGAAGTAAAATCCATCGCTAAAACTTTTCACAAAATTAGAACTGCCACCATGAGATATTTAGTGCAAGTGTCGCAAAAATGCAACTGACCAATTTCTTTAATTGCATTTACCTCATTACTGTTTTTCACTTACTTTCCTCCAGTCGGTGATCAAGGTCAGCGGAGGTGCACGAGCGGGAACCGGTGTAGGATAACGGGACGGTATTTGGACATGTGGTCAAAAAATATTTGTTATTAGATCGTAACTACCATAATTAATTTTATCTAAACAGAGACCTCCCGCCACCTCGCGTCTGTCTGTCTGTTTGAACGCGATAAAAAGCACATAAGATTTTGATACGGTTTTCACCAAATACACGGCAATGATATATAGTAGTCATTTGAGTTTGTACAGTTACATCGGACGGCGCTATGTTCTCCACATAAATATACTGATGGGATATTTTCCGAGATACACGCGGTCGAAGTCGCGGGCAAAAGCTAGTTGTAAATATGTGTCATTTTATTGTGACCATCAAAACGATCTGGTCCTCTTTACACAGGATTTATGGAGGCAGTCGCGATACTCGCAGTACACACGAAGAGCGTCCGGAAAGATCTGACCAACAGATTTATAGTACTTTTTGTGGCAGCAATTTGGAAACCACTAATGTTTCAATATATTTTATTGTATTACTGTTTGGTTTGTGACAGAAACACTTTTTAATCAACTTCAAAAAATGGAGGAGGTCCTCACTTATTCGGAATCTGTTTTTTTTTATGTATGTTCTCCGATTACTCGAAGACTACTGGACCTATTTGGAAAATTCTTTTTTTATTTGAAAATGTATACTTTCTAGTTCGTTCCATTGTCATGAAGTCAGGATCTGACGATGGAATCCTGGAGAAATCGCGGGAACTCTTCAAATATTATAGGCACACCTGTAGCAATTTGGGTATTTTTATTAAAAAAACATAAATGGTATTATCAAATTCAAGGGCAGTTGCGTATTACTAGGCAAGACTGGTAAATTAAAGTTTAAAATCATTGAAAAGGACTTTTAATTCTGAAAGGAAAAAATGGAAACCCACTTAATTCGATTTTACAAAAATTGTCTTCTTCCAGAATTGATTGATCCCAAGACGGGTAAGAAATATGGAGTTACAAGCTCATTCCTCATATATTCCAAGAATATATTAAACATAAGAAATTGATTTTTAATATTAAAATATTGTTCCACCCAGCTTTTGTCAAGATCGCTAATGCTATCATACCAAGGAAATGAAACACACGGTGAACAGTTTAATTGGCGAAATCTTTGATTTTGAACCCCATACGTTATTAGCGACCCCGAAAACCACGAAATTACACACCTACCAAACAGAATGGACCCAAACTTGATAAGCTATTCTTATCGTCTAGGATCTTCAAGAGCGGTTGCTGTATTCCTGCAGGCCACTCCACTGAGTTCGTATAATTATAATATCTCATCGTATCTAACAATACAAGCTCGAACTTGGTTGATATACCGTCTTGTCAAGCGCTTCTCCTCCACCTTCATTATGCGCACAGCCAAGCTGTGGAATTCTCTGCCGGCTTCTGTTTTCCCTGCCATCTTTGAGTCTTTAAAGCAAAAGTAAATAGGTATCTTCTGAGCTCGCTCGTTCCATTGTAGACCTCATCTATCGGTTACCATCAGGCGAGATCGAGGTCAAGAGTGGGCTCATTCGTAAAAATTGGACAAATGCGAGTCAGACTCGTCCATGAAGGGTTCCGTAGTAACTACGCCAAATAACTTTGTTTTTCATAGTGTTTGTATGAAATACAAAGTTATATTTGCGGTTTTAGAAAATGTGCTAAATCTCAAAAACTACTGACCCGATGTCATTCAAACCATTTTAATGAAAGTTTTCATTAAAACCTACAGCATATTTTTTTTATTCTATTATAAAAGTTAGAGAGGGGGGACACATTTTACCACTTTGGAAGCGTATATCTTTTAAACGATTGACTTTAAGAAGAAGTAGTTTTAGGAACCGATATAATTTTTAAAGACCTGTCTATAGATACCGCACACGAAAAGGTTTGATGAAAAAAAAACCCGTGTGGCACTCGGGGACTGCCGCGGTAAAGCTATTGCATAGCATTTTTTATCAACTTATGCAATTATAATTATTTATATATTTTTTTATTTATGCAGTATTTTTTTTCTTTGATATTAATTCAAGTTACCGGGTCAATTATACCACATTTTTAGTTTTAAGCTATTTCTCGTGGCGTTGACATTTTAGACTTTCTTTCTCCTATAAAAAAATGTAAGTGTTTCTTGTTTTATTCAACAAAATATTTACAAAATATCTAAATCCATACTAATATTATAAATGTGAAAGTAACTCTGTCTGTCTGTGTGTTACCTTTTCACGCCTAAACCGCTGAACCGATTTAGATGAAATTTGGCGTGGGAATAGTTTAGGACTCTGGGAAGGACGTAGGATAGTTTTTATCCCGAAATTCCTACGGATTCGGGATTTACGCGGGAACCCCCTTCCACGCGAACGAAGTCGCGGGCAGAAGCTAGTAAGTATAATATAAAAGTACTTTCAATAAAAAAGAAATCATAAAAAGATATGATGAGACCCTGGGTTTGATCCAAAATACTGACGGTTACCAATCCGATTCTTTACTAAACACGCTAATAGAACGTTAGTAAGCCGAATTGAAATAACTGACCATATTCGACCGTATTAGGTTTTATTTTCGTTACGGAATTTCTTGATTCGGTCGCCGCGCTCAAAGCCCGCGATAAAAGCTATGCAATAGCTTAAAAATATTTTTAGATTCAGTTCCATGTATGAGGAGCCCCCCTTAAATTTATATATTTTGTCTATCAATCGGAAAGCGGTTCAACTCGGCGGAACAGAATACATCCACCTACCAAGTTTCACATGTAGGTAGTCATAACAGTTTCGGAATAAAATGGCTGTGACTTACGGACGGACGGGCAGATAGACAGACATGACGAAACTATAAGGGTTCTGTTTTTTGCCAATCGGCTACGAAACCATAATAAAAAAAAAAACTGCACATTTACATCTTGTTGTCAAAGAGATCCAGTACCAGTCATCGAAGTGTACCTACAAGTCACTCCAATAATTTCATGACATCAAACAGCACACAAAATAAAAGCAACCATGAAGCCATTAAAAAAAAATTAAATAATCTAAAGTATCAAAATGACTTTACGTACCCATAATTCGCGGAGCTATTCGTACGTTTGTGTGTGTTTGAGCTTTGTCTATGTAGTGATGCGATTTGATACCTATCAATTTTGAACATGCGTCCTTAACAATATTGCTTATTCTATAGTTACAATGGCGGTCTTATCGCTGAAAGCGATATCTTTAAGACAACCTAGAGTACCTAAAATATAGGTGTAACTTGATTGTGTTTGATAGCTAAACAATATAAATTGTATTTGACTTTTAAAAGTTTGTTCGCATTCTTTTTTTACGTTTTTTAATATTCTATTAAAACATTTGCCCTAATTATAGTTTAATCCTGAATTTTGGATAATTTTTTTTACAAATACTCACATTCAGGCCAACTATTTGTGGTCCATACAAACATTGGTCCGGTGCCGGAATCAAACCCACGACACGCAACGCAGCAGCCTATCACTCAACCTCTGCGCCAACCATGTCGTCAAAACTTTAGCGTCAAGTGAACCTTTTTAATCTCTTTTATGTTAACCACCATGATTATGTGGGTCGTTAACATTATTTCACACTTTACTGACAAATGTTACGTGTACTCACACGTTAGATCCTCTTTGTATCATTGTGAGGTCAACTACTTATGTATTTTTAAAAGGTATTAGGTCCGTTTTTTATATATTTTACTTGTGAACTTTTGTCATTACCACTTAGCATAATTTATTGAATTGGATGTATCAATGAATGGTTTTTCCGGCCATAATTAGTACATTGAGTGTCAAAAATTATTCTTCTTATTAAAATTAGGCTTTTTGTACTTCTACTGTGCTTATGCGTTCCCTACCACATATGAAATGCTGCTGCGCCCTGCTGTGCCTACGACGCAGCTGTACCTTTCGCGTCTGCATCACTCCACTACAACTGAGGATGTCGTGCAGTATATGAAAGTGAAAACAAACTGGACTCTGAGGGTCGAAAGGTTGGAATCGCGCCACATCAACTTTAAGTCGGTCGTGGTACGAGTTCCAACCCACCATCCATAGAACTGCCTGAAGGAGGACTTTTGGCCGAAAGGTGTCATTTATCGTCGTTTCCGAGGACAGTTACGCGTAGGGCGTCCAATCCCGGAATACCGAGATCTCGGTATTGCGTCATTTTCCAATCCCGCGTGATGCGGGATTACGGGTGCGGGATCCGCGGGATTTGCGGGACTGAAAAAAAGCATGCATACGACCTCTCGCGAGCGCGATCGCTCGGTGACTGGCGGCCGGCAGTGTTGCAAACAACGCGGGGGCCGATGTTCCCGTTTTTCACAGCTTATGTACCCTAATATAGCCGAATTTCGGTCAGTGGTAGCCTAAGTATGTAGCCTAAAATATCAGTCAAGATTTTTATTCAGTATTTGTTACTGTTTTTTGTGAAGAAAAAACATTTTACTGAGTAATACTGGAATAAATGTGGAGTTAGTAGATTAATTCATTGTTTTTTTAGTGATAAATAAACGGTGTAATTTGATTGATCTCATACTAATAGTAATACGTAAATAAACCTGGAGTTAGTTGATTAATTCATTGTTTTATTTGCCTTATATAAATGTGAATATTATCAATATACGAGATCCCGCAAATACCGAGATCTCGAGGGATTGAAAATTCGTAGTCCCGCAAATACCGAGATTGAATTCAGGCTGCGGGATTGGACGCCCTAGTTACGCGGCACCTCGCTGCGAAACATGACGCCGTCAACATTGTGAGTAACAAACACCTTCTGGGCTTGCTCGTCCCATCATAGACTCCATCTATCGTTTACTATCAGGCGTGATCGAGGAACAGACTCATTTATAATAAAAAGAATCCCAGTATGTGTCCTAGTGCTACTGTAAAATTTATGATATTGGTAGCCATTATGTTAGGCACGTTGAGCTGTCGTGCATTGTTTTTTATTGATATATATAAGTAATCTATTAAATTACCGCGCGCGTGGAACTCTAATATCTACACTCAAAATGTTATGCGTTTAGTTGTTTGTATGTTTAAACGCGTAAATCTTCGGAAGTACTGGGTGGATTTAGATGAAATTTGGTATGTCCGTAAGGATTGAGGAGCCACATCAGATTTTTTAAATATGATCTCACCATTATTTAGCAGCAATGTAGCTTATTTTGCAGGCCGAATTCTAGATTTAGCAGCAAAATATATCACTAGTTATTTTAATGCAAAAGTGGCTCCTCAATCTAAACGTCTGAATTGAGGAGCCACCTGGAACTCGTTAAGTAATAGATGAATATTTATGAAAATTTTGTATCATTTAGTAGTAATTTTGCATATTACCGTCTAAAAATTTAGCTTCTGTAGCGCTAAAATGAAAGAAATTACAATACTTTTAATATGGCTCCTCAATCTAAACTCAAGAGGTGAATTTCTATTGGATGTGAGCGATCAGTTAATATATTCGACATAATGATCATTTAGCAGGTGTTGTGTTTGTTTTTGCAGTATAGGAATAAAATAGTAAAACAGAGTAAATTTTGTATATTAACGCATTTTCTTTGGCTCCTCAATCCTGACGTTCTAATTATATATGTTTGACTGTAGCCACCTGAGATCTCAACGGAATCTAAAGCCAGAGATACTAACATTTAGCAGAAATGTCTGCTAAATATATCTGCACAGTTCAGTAATGTATATATTTTGGATTCTAAGAAAACAATACTTAACTATTTTCTTGTAAATTCAGTGTGTAGGGTGACCACATTTTGGGGGTACCAACAAATTAATATTTCACTTATGTACCCACAATAATACTTATTTAGTAACTAAACATTCATCAGCGGTGAAGTATTCTCGTTTGTACATGAATAATGTTCATGTACAAAATAAATAATTAACTGAAAAATAAAATTAACAACAACAAAACAACCAAACTGTGTGTTAATATAGTCTATCAAACATAGTTTCATATGAACTGAATGGTTGTGCTATGCGAACTATTATGTTTTACGTCAAGGTTTTTGTTGCACAAACTGAGTCTGAATTATAATCGTTAAATAGAGTAAGAATATTAATCATTTTTTAAGCCAAAGTTGGAGAGTTTTGGAACACTCCGTCTGCACCATAGGAGGATTGAGTGTTCTAAATAAACCTACATAAAATCCAAAAAAATAGCTAAAATAAATTGAATATTTGTGAATAGTTTTCAAAAATTCAATACAATTATTCCACATAAAAATGTTAACCATATATCTAGTATATATGTTGAAACATGAGTTACAGTATTTTCTCAAACTAGCAGATTGAGTGTTCTAGATAATTGACCATAACTTTGTCACCATAGGTTTCACAAATTTTTTATCTTTACCATGAAGTTTTCACAATTATTTCTTAAATTCTTTCTTGATTTCGTAAAAATATATTTAACTTTTAAAAAGGAGCACTCAATCCACACGCACACATATATAATCGGTTATATACGAGTATAATATGGTCACCCTACACACTGAATTTACAAGAAAATAGTTAAGTATTGTTTTTTCAGAATCCAAAATATATACATTGCTGAACTGTGCAGATATATTTAGCAGACATTTCTGCTAAATGTTAGTATCTCTGGCTTTATATTCCGTTGAGATCTCAGGTGGCTACAGTCAAACATATATAATTAGAACGTCAGGATTGAGGAGCCAAAGAAAATGCGTTAATATACAAAATTTACTCTGTTTTACTATTTTATACCTATACTGCAAAAACAAACACAACACTTGCTAAATGATCATTATGTCGAATATATTAATTGATCGCACACATCCGATAGAAATTCACCTCTTGAGTTTAGATTGAGGAGCCATATTAAAAGTATTGTAATTTCTTTCATTTTAGCGCTACAGAAGCCAAATTTTTAGACGGTAATATGCAAAATTACTACTAAATGATACAAAATTTTCATAAATATTCATCTATTACTTAACGAGTTCCAGGTGGCTCCTCAATTCAGACGTTTAGATTGAGGAGCCACTTTTGCATTAAAATAACTAGTGATATATTTTGCTGCTAAATCTAGAATTCGGCCTGCAAAATAAGCTACATTGCTGCTAAATAATGGTGAGATCATATTTAAAAATTCTGATGTGGCTCCTCAATCCTTACGGACATAATTTGGTATGGAAGTAACTTGAAGGTTGAGGAAAGTTAAAGGATACTTTTTACCCGACTGGGAAAGAAGGAGGGTAATGTTTTATAGTGATAAAGTCCACGGGAGTGAAGCGCCGCGCGACAGCAAGTAATAATATAATGCCGTTTTCATATTTCTAGTACGCTTGAAATTTGCATAATCCTGAACAATTACGTTCTAGGGTAGCCATTAAAAAGTGAAAATACGTGATGGAAAAGGTATATTTTCTTCAAACTTTATTTGTTCATCCAACATAATATTTATTTACTATTTCATTTTGTTTGTAATGTCACCTTGTAATCATATAATGCTGGCAGTATACCTAACTTTTCTTTCCAACAATTTTCCAAGTTTCTTGTGTCATTGATTCTACTGGTTCAAGACTGTGACTTTTATATCTTTAACCTACAAAGTTCTTGACATCATTTACACTTTTATAATTCTTATTTTTCCCTCTTTTATTCCCGACGCAATTAGTCTCACCCTTCATATCTACACAAAAAAGAATCACTTCATAAGCTGAATGCCAAAAAGAATAATTCCGAGCGATCAATAAAAAAGCAATTCAATAGAGTAATCTAGATTTCTAGACGCTGATAAATCCCAATCTTTACACTCCTTTCTTGTAAATCCATTCAAATTGGAATTTCTATTTTCGTGGCTCCGAATAATCCCGCTTAGAAAAATAATACTTGAAAACGTTTGAAATAAAGGTTGTTAAAGTATTTGTAATAACGTGAAACATTGTTTTTTGTTGAACCTAAGTCCAAGTTTGCTGTGTGAGCAGATGGGATAAGTGCCTTTGGGTTAAAGAAAATGGTTTGACCTAAGCACTAGTGATAGAAGTATTTACTTTGGTTTTCGCAGTATTCTGGGCAAATCGCTGAAAATTGAAAATCCAAAAGAATTGAAAACATATGCTATGACATTGTCAAGTTAAGATTATGTACCTAATTACTTTGACGTTGTTTAACAAGTCCAAAACAGTTATATTACAAAATAATTTGTCATATCAATTTAAATGCTCTTGCGTTCGCCTGTTCGCAGAATCGTCGATTCCTACAATAGGATTTTTGAACATTAGACATTTTTGCATGATCGGTTAAAGCCTTATACTTTAGGAGCTTTCTTGAATGTTATTCTATATATTGTTTTTTTTTTTTTGTTTGAGTATTATATACACATAAACTATATACATTATACCATACGCATTATATATACGTATATATCACAGTAAGTTAATTTAATAAGTTAGTATTATCATATGTAAGGTTGTCTGGAAGATATCGCCATCAGCGATAAGACCGCCATTGTAAACATATTTTACAGTATTGTAAATCAAGTGTGTGTTTAAATTATTGGTGTACAATAAATAGTATTCTATCTACCTATCTATCTATACATATATGTGATGCATTTGTAACCCTAGCGATTATTGTTTTCACTGTATCGTATCCAATTATTAATCTGTGAACAGCGTGGTGGGCTGCAATATTGTTTATATGATTTGTGTATTTATTGTCTCTATGTTTTATATTGTGGCTGTTTGTTGTTCCTCTTGAATGAAATAAAAATAAAATAAATATTTTTTTTTTCCAGTGGAAAAATCATTAAATGACTGAGAATCATCAATAAGTAGAAGGGAATGCCAGACTTCTACTGAATAAACATTAACAATGTTCCTTCAGCCCTACCTTTGCGTTCCGTGGTCGCGGTATCTCGTTACAACTATTCCTGCAACCCCAGCAGCCAATACTGCTGACTGCTCTTTCAGTTATGCGTACCTGTCTAAATCTGTTCTTTTCAATATATTTGTTCTGTTCAAATTTAAGACTACTTAATATGCGATTAAGTAGTCTAAAATTTTATAATTATATAAACATAATAATTAAAGATAATTATATGAACACAAACAAGTTGGTTTTAAACATTGGCAAAAAATTATTCTACCACCAACTGAACCTTTACTTATTATACTCATATACAACTAGATATATTCCAAATTAACTATATTACAAACGTACAATTCGGTACAATAGACAAGCTCAACACGTACCAACGCAAATACGCAAACAAGTCCCAACTAAAATACTTCCAAATTAAATACCAGTTCCGATAATACCATTAGTATGAGTATTTGAATACATACCCAATGATACAACCAATCTTTTTCATCAAGACCACATTAGAAGTTTAGAAACAGAATTTGAATTCAAAAACTGTTCATTACTATTTATATATGGTTAAAAGTTGTTTTTTATGAATAGCTGTTCATAAAAAAGTCAATAATTTCTGTTTAGTTGTAGTTTTAATTTTTTTTTATAATGTGTTCTTTTATGTTATAGCTACATTTCGATTTTTTTTTTCCTTTTTATTTAATATTTTTTACTCCTTTGTCCTTACAGGGCACCAAATTAAAAGCTTATTCTAGCCGTGAAGGGGCCTGGTGACCTGAAACACAGGTTTTTTTCCAAAAACCTATTTCAGGCACTAGTCTCTCACAAAGAATACAGCTTATATAAAAATACAAGCAATTGAAAATAACTGACATGATGGGAACATAATTTGAGTAGTCTGTTCGTAAATAAGCGTATTATTTAATGGCACTGAGCCCTAATTATGACAGTGATATGTTGTTTCAGTTACGAATTGTCACACATTATGTAGACATAAAAAAAAAACAAAATCATAATTATCTGCTTAGCCTTTTCGAACAATTCCGCAACCCCGGCAGGCAACGACCCCTTATGGGCCCCGACAAATTGCTGACACTCTTAGAGGCACGAGTGGAACACGTCGCGCCGTCTACAGGGGCCTGGTTTCAGTTGGGCGGCGTGTTATCCATTGCTCACAGCCCGCAGGCCCGCGCCTACGGTGGCTGGGAGTCACCCTACGACTCGCGACGCCTGGAGCGCCTCCTGCGGCGGCTGGAGCGCGAGGGCTGTGAGGGCCTTGAGATCCGCCTCCCCCACGCACGTCTCGCCACCTCCTGGTTCGCAGAAAGAGGTGACTGCTTCCCATGCCTCCTCACTCCGGACCATGGATTGAACCAGGGCCGGGAGCAAGAGGTCGCCGCCTATCACCCTACGAGGACACGGCGGAGCTCTGCCCAAGCGCGGCAAATCTCCACTGTGTGTTCCACCGTATCCTCTGGGCGATCCACGCAGTGGTGACACCCGGGTAACAACTGTCTAAGATGTACAAATGACAGCAACACTCAGGTGAATCTCGATATGGTAATATGGTCATCCACGGACCAACCTCCACTAGTGTTGCTTAACTTTGAAGATCGACTCCTGCGGTTATTATTACCCACAAGCTAAGGAGACATTAGTTTACATCGTGTGCTACGCAGTAGCGCCAATGCTCGCTGCGCGGGTCAATTCTATACTCTGTGGTATTAAACCAGTACGTATATTCCGGATTGCGTCGCTTCCCATGAGAGTCACTCAACTCGCTCTAGGAGGCACATACTGGTTAACTCAGGATTCAACCGGATCCGATGAGGGAAGTGATTTGTTAAAAGGCGGGATTTATTTGTAAAAGTTTTATTTGTTTTATCCGGATATTGGAATTCGCTCTTATTTTCAGTAAATGGTATGTAAGTTAGCAATGTTATTGTGCTTGAGGAATATAAAAAAGTAAGTCTTCTAGCTAATCAATACAAGCATGCAATGAAATGTGTGAAAATGCCACGTGTTCTTAGTAAAAAGAAAATCATTAGCAGTATAACTATTGAGTATGTTTCATGTCTACTCTGCGCATTACCAAGACGTTTTTTAAGACGAGCTTCAAAATAGTCGGTTTTCAGTTCCTTTTTTACCATGGATGGATGGAAAGTCTTATATTTTTTTAATTTATTTTTATTGCGAATGAGCCCGCCCTTGACCCCGACCACACTTGAAGTATATGCAGGTATAATTATCTCAATTATCGATAGTAAAATATTTTTTGAAGTATGTAGCAACAAACACGTCTTGCCTTTTTCAATTTAAAACTTAAAATAGTGAGTTCGTGTCAAATGACATGGGAATATAACCAAAAATACCAACTTACGAAATTTTGGTTCTGAAGGTTGATGTTTATTTTTTTTATTATTTCTGTCTTACAATTCTTATTTCAATAACAATCTATGTCTCCACGTGGAACATTTAATGCCCATTTCGAATTTAAAACACTAAACTGTATTCCTCTAATTGCCGACGTTTTTATCTTAATTAGCGTGAGGGAGTACTGTCGACCTATAAAGGAAGCTATTTATATAAACCTTGAGATACCTAAAGGTTTCTTCAGTAATATAAAAACAATAAAGATAGCTCGAAGTATTTATTGAAAACTTCCGCAGTATAATCATAATGAATTAATTCGAGCTCTGTCCTCAAGATAATCATTCTCAATAATCATTCTTGACAAAAATAAAGATTTTTTAATGTCCACCCCAGAAAAAAATAACACTTTTTCATCAAAATCAATATAAATAATTTATTTAATCTATCAATTAGTGAGATATATGTATATGATGGCATTAAATATGTAATGATAGCTCTTAAATGTATTTTTTTTCTGCGATTAGTTCATGTAGTAATTTTAAAAGTATTTACTTTTAAAATCACTCTTTTACAGATCACTTTTTTGTCAGTCTAAACTAAGGCCCAACCTTAGTTTAGACTGACAAAAAAGTGATCTGTAAAAGAGTCCTAAATACAGGTTGGGAACCTTAAGAACAAACACCAACACATACTTAAAAGTCAAAATCTCTTTTAAATTCATACGAGAACCATTTAAAATAAATAAATAAATGTTTATGGTTCTAAGAGAGATTTACGTGAACGTCTGAGGTTTATTCTTAGGAAAAAACGAGGTCGGTTTGAGAGGATCTGTCTAGACAGTGTAAACATTTCTCAGCTGTTGTACAGCTTTTGTACAGGTTGTACAGGTTTTGGGAATGTTCGAACGAGGTACCGCGGCCCCGAAATGCAAGGGTAGCTGAAGGAACAGGGTGGGCTTTTAGTCAGTAGAAGTCTGACACTCCCTTTCACTCCACTCAGAGCGGGAGAAGTCCTTCGATGATTTTCCCACCTAATAAAAAAATAAAAAAGCTGTTGTATAGCTGCTCTACTTAGTACTTTAAGAAGCTCTAAGAATTTGGCGAACAAATCTTACTGAATATCAAATATACAGTTTTTAATAGTAGATCATCAACGCTATTAAGTGTGATATCCAAGTCGGAAATATCCTGTAGATGTAGCTAAATATAAATATACTAGTCTGCTGTTACGCGGTTTCAACCACATTAATTTGAGAAAAATACCTAAATTCATTGAAATCGGTTAAGTGGTTTAGATTTCTCATATAAACTCTCATCCCCTATTTCAACCTTTTAGAGGTTGATAAAAAAAGTAGTAATTGTTATTTTTTTATTGATAGTAGGCTAGCGTTTGACCACCATCTCACCTGATGGTAAGTGATGATGTGGTCGAAGATGGAGCACGCTTGCCTAGAAGTAACCTATTCACTCTTGACTTAAAGACTCCCAGGTTATCGCGATCAGGAAACACAGACTTCGGCAGGGAATTCCACTCCTTAGCAGTACGCACAATGAAAGTATTCCCAAAACGTTTGGGTGGGATGTCCACCATATAACGATGGCGCATCGCCGTTTGTATTGTAGTCCGATGATGGAACGGGCTTGGCGGAATTAGATTGTGTAATTCCATCGCATACTCCTCGAAATGTAACCGATAGAAAACCGATAGACTTGCAACTCTTCGTCGATGTTCAAGGCTCTGCAGCTTTGATTCGACCAGTGAATCGTTGCCAATGAGTCTCTTGGCCCGTTTCTCGTTTGACCCGGGGTCTTCAACTATTTTCATTCCAAATCAAGACAGACAGACAGACTTTCCCATTTATAATATCAGTGTGAATACAAAATAAATTTGATAAAGCAGCATCTTGACTTTTCAATATGTGACTACAATAACTTGCACAATCATAGGACTCAAGAATAAGATGAATTCCCTCAACAATTTTTAGCCATCTCTCCGGATTCAACTCTTATAACTAAAGGTACACAAAGCCGGTCAATATTCCGAACAATTGTTGTATTTGAGCTCTATCAACCGATAATCGATTCTACGGGAAGTTAAATGGATATCTGAAGTGTATACTGAAACCATCTGTTGGTAGAATTTGCATTAAGTTATTGAGAATAGATCGTCTAAGTTAGTTGTTTTAGATTTTAGAAGCTGATCGTTTACCACTGCTGTTATCATACAATCTTTGTACGAGTATGTGTACTTAACTAAACAAACAACTGTAGGTAGTTTACGCCATATTTTTAAACAATTTTCCTAAAAACACAAACACACAAACGTTGATTGCTATCTCAAATATCTAAAGATCACGAAGAATCTTTCAGTGATACAAATTAATTTTGTTCAATACCATAATTTACTAATTTTGTTTTCGGTATCGGTAACTTACACGCTTATTATTCAACATGAGAACAGGAGCATTAATATCAAATATTGGGTAAATAACTATTTATAAGCACTTAAGAAAACATTGATTTTTTTTATTTATGATGGGCGCGCGTTTTATCACTATCTTAACTGATGGGAAGCGTACTTCATCTTAGACCACCTAAGATGAAGAACACTTATCTAGAAGTATCCTGTTTTTGAATTAGAGACGCCTAGGTTACAGCTATCAGAAAATTCAGACTCCGGCAGAAAATACCACTCCTTAACCGTACGTACAATTATGTAAAATTCACAGACAAACTCTTCAATTTAATTTATTCGTAGTAAGTAGTATATAACAGATTCCTATATATGTATACTAGCTTTTGCCCGCGACTTCGTTCCGCGTGGGACGTTTTTCCCACGTAAATCCCGATCCCGGGAATTCCGCGAATTCCGGGATAAAAAGTAGCCTATGTGTTATTCCAGGTTGCCAACTGTCTACTTACCAAATTTCATTCAAATCCGTTCAGTAGTTTTTGCCTGAAAGAGTAACAAACATCCATCCATCCTCACAAACTTTCGCATTTATAATACTAGCTTCTGCCCGCGACTTCGTACGCGTAGGAAGGTTTTCCCGCGCAAATTCCGATCCCGTGGGAATTTCGGGATAAAAAGTAGCCTATGTGTTATTCCAGAATGTCAACTATCTACTTACCAAATTTCATTCAGATCCGATCAGTAGTTTTTGCATGAAAGAGTAACAAACATCCATCCATCCTCACAAACTTTCGCATTTATAATATTAGTACGAAGTACGATTAGTAGGATACCTATATAGGAATCTGTTATGTTTATCCTATGCTCAACCAAATCCAATCTTCTCAATAAATTCCTCCATCAGACCTATAAACTGCGAGTACGAACGTCATCTAGAACCTGACAATCCAATTTCATCTCAACCTGCCGTCTCAAGGGTATAGCTCGATCGGAGGAGAATCCGAAGTATTCAATGGCTGTACTTATCCTGTACCTAACGTATTGCGAGTATCCACGAGGATACCCGACGTCGCACGAAGATTTGCCGATCGTATTTGGCTACGATTGTTTGCCGTTTAGGGTGTAATATGTTTGGTATTTTATTACTGTTGTATTTGTCCCAGAAAGAATAGGAGAAGAAAATAGTACCTATTGTTTACTATATTTTTTCTGACCAGCTGCAACATTTATAAATTATACATTGTTATACGTATTTAAAATGTGTCTGAACTACAGAACTCGCTAAACAGTTATTCAATTTAATAACAACTTACTTTTTATAACATGCATGTATAGATTTTTCTTATATTCTTTAATACATCATTGTTACTGAATAAATGATATTACGGCGGTTTGATACCCCTTTTGTTTTCTGGGTGGGGGTATCAAACCCGGACGGCGAGCAGGGGTCGCTCACCGTCCGGTAAGGACCAGGCCCGGGTCGGCGGCGCATCGTGTTCCACGCGCGCCTCAAAGAGCTGTCAATACTAGTGACGGGGCCTCATAGGGCCATTGCCTGCCGGGGTTTGCGGTAAAGTTCTATCGAGATGCCGCGGCCCCGGAACTTTAGGGCAGCCGAAGGAACAGGGTGGGTTTTTAGTCAGTAGAAGTCTGACACACCCTTCCGCTTAACCCAGAGTGGAAGAAGTCATTCGATGATTTTCCCACAAAGAAAAAAAAGTTTACTCGTTTTCTGATGACACGCAGAAGGGTTTCTATACCAAAAAACCAGTGAAAAAGAGCACCCAACCACACTTGGTTGATATATCGTCTGGTCAGCTCTTGTGTCCCCTACCACATACTCGTATGACCCGACAGCCTTTAAAGTAAGAATGAACAAGCATCTGATTCTGGGCTCGCCCGTTTCATCGTAGACCTCATCTGTTGTTTACCAGGTTTTTTCCTTTTAAGTACGGTATCCTAAACACAACACTACTTTCATTGTGCGTACGTCTAAGGAGTGGAATTCCCTGCCGGAGTCTGTGTTCCCCGACAGCTTTAAACTAGGGGTCTTTAAGTCAAGAGTGAATAGGTTACTTTTAGGTAAGCGTGCTCCATCTTCGACCACATCATCACTTACCATCAGGTGAGATGGTGGTCAAACGCGAACCTATTATCAATAAAAAGAAAATACCATCTCAACTCTTTCTAATGCATAACTACTACAACAATCCCTCTGAACGCAAAATAAATAAAACCACTCGATTTTTCTCTATACCTGAAACATAATTACATCGCCCGCAGCTAAAAAAATCCTATTACTTACCAAAGCATTTAATCCCATCGAGAGTCCTGTAAAACCGCTGAACCTCTTTCGAATGAAAACTTTCTTATCATTGATTAAAAATAAAACTTCTCTCCAAGGTGTCTGTGCACATGTCCTGTATAACTTCATTTTTTCCCCTGGGTTTTCTCGAAGTGGATCGAATCCACTACACAGACGTAGATAGATACCTCTGTTTATTTGTTCGCACAATGTGTATTATTTCCCTGACGTATAGTTGGGAGGTTCGTTCCGTTGCACGGGTGTGTCTTGGATTTATCGAAGTGTAATCGGAGACAAAAGGGTTCTGGTTGACAGTGACATTTAAGTGGTTAAGTATACCTTCTTTAAAATCGCAAAAGGGTCGAATAGAAAATGTTTTGAATATTTTCCTATGTTAAACTTACAGCTATGCTTATATACAGATAATTTCAATATATCGCAATCATATCAAGTATCGACTTTATGTGTATGTGTTTAGAGATTTTTTTAAGTTACGTTCTCTTTGTAGTAAACTGGTCTCTAAAAAGTATGAAATCCAATGAAATCAGGCTTTTTTCTGTCTCAAAATTTTTATTTTGCATTCAAGTAAAATTACTTAATCTTCTTAGAAATCTTTTAATGATCGAAAGTAAAAAGCGTTTTAGTGTTAAGTTTATTAATCAATTGCATTGCTTAATTATATTTAAATTACATAATGTTTATATTAAGACAAGATAGTCATGTTTTCTAAGTAACAAGTGATTCACTATAACCTAGTTTGGGGATCACCGAAAATTAAAAACTAATAATGGTCTCAATAAATTCTATTCCATACTACTTTATTCCTTCAAAAACATTGTAAATTACTTTTTCTTTTGTAATAAATTCAATGAAAAACCTTCTTTTAGCATGTTTAGTTTTCAGGTGCTAATAGACTCACATTGTCTTTGATTCCAAATATTAGACGACATGGTTAGTAAAATCGTTGAGGGATCGGCTGGCGCGCAGCGTATCACGGATTCGATTCCGCATGGAACAAATGTTACGGCCTATAGATACTTGTAACTGGTCTGAGTGTGTGGTAGGGAATTAAAATGTCTGTAAATGCACCCAAAATGGAGGGAAATTCATACTCAACATTTGTTTTTAAACAAGATCAAGAAAAAATGTTTACAAGTATTGAAATTAACAGGAGCAAGATTATTCTGTGGCGTCATTATACGCTACTGCTTTCAGTATCTAAACCTTACAAAATATTTCAGGAACTAAAAGCGACTTTAATAAAGGATTTAGAACGAAGTGTAGCAACTAAACCCCTTCCCAAGAGACAGGAGACCTTTTATTTAAAATTTATTAGTCATTAAATTAACAAAGGATATTCGTCGGGAGCTGTTGGGAGAAGCATTCTTTAGCAGCAATTTTAACGTTTAATTGTTCACTACCGCTTTTGAAGTATTTATAGTGTCGTTAGTTAATGTAGATTTTCAGTCTTCTTTTGTTTTGTTTCTCAATGCGGCCTTGCAATCGCTAAACCTCAAGAATCTTGAGAGTAAGTGCATTTGAATAGCACATAATGCTCTTGAAAATACAGTCTCCACACAATGCTAAACTAGATATATACAGCGCCAGAATTATGCTGAGCGGCCTTTCGTTTTGCGCAGTTAGACACATTTTTTCCAATATGTTATCCTTTTTTTCTGGTTTGCCTCACGCTTGTAGACGGTAATCTTTTCTTTTCATCATAGAGCGATAAGACCACCCATTGTAACACCTTTTGTAGTTATTAAGTCCTTATTTAATTCTGTTATAGTGTACAATAAAGGGTATATCTATATATATTTTGGTTAGGCGTGTAAATAGCCTCTACCTTATTTTGCGTCGTTTTTAAGAACAACAAGTAAGGCGGTACAAAAAAATGAAAATAGAATCTCTATCGATGGAATCCCTGATACACCAATATTAATTCAACTATCTGCAGTAAAAAGCCCTCGTACATTGTCTGTTCCTGAGACCGTAATTTAGTCCCAGGAGGATGAGTCCGTGCGGCAGCTGGTAACGTTGGTGCACCAGCCGGTGAGAAGAATATTGAATAATCCACCGGTGGAACAGTTATAACTCTAAAAATCGACACTGCACTATAAGTTCACAATGTCTCACAGATCCAGAATCCTCAGGTTTACAACAGAAAAAGAATTTTCAAAAGCGGGAATGTGAACACTCAATGTGTCGTTTGCGGTAGCGAATACAGTACCTGAACTATTGTAATGCGAACGCCCTCTGGTGGTTCCAGACATTCAGTACCACTGGGCACTGCGGAATTATATTGGTGGAAAGGATCTATCAATAGTTACTCAATTATGCAACCTTTTTTACAAAGGATAGGCTAAGTATATAGTAAATTCTACAGAGAAATCCTATTTTATTTTAATTTTAATTAATGTTGAAAGAAGCAATTGACGCTTCACCATATTTCTTTGCTTTAACTTAAAAAATATGTATACACGTAACAAACAGAACAAAGACACAAAGGTGATGCTTATCCCAATTGATAATCTTACTTCTTACTTCCTACTAATATTATAAATGCGAAAGTTTGTGAGGATGGATGGATGTTTGTTACTCTTTCACGCAAAAACTACGGAACGAATCTGAATGAAATTTGGTAAGTAGATAGTTGACATTCTGGAATAACACATAGGCTGCTTTTTATCCCGAAATTCCCACGGGATCGAGATTTTCGCGGGAAAACCTGCCCACGCGTACGAAGTCGCGGGCAGAAGCTAGTTATGTCTATAAAGTTCCAGTATACCTGAAAAGGGAGAGTCGAACTGAATAACTCCTAAACAGATTTTCACGCAGTTTGCAACAATGAACAGAGTGGTTCATGAGAAAGGTTTTCGGGTTTGATTTATTAAAGTTTTGTGTGAATTAGCGGAACAGGACCGTACAAAGTCGGGCCGGGTCACTAGTGTGTTATTAGTACCTATGTATGTAATAATAAATAAATGAAATAAAAAAATCTGTAATTGATTAAGGTTTACATACAGCCTTTTTGCACAGCATTATATCAGTAAAAGTTAGGTGAAAACCATGCTGCGCTCCATAGGCTCAAGTAGCATTGAGCGGGTCACTTCAGCCGCAAACACACTGACCTCTGGGAAAGCGTCTTATATCTATCTGTTTTAAGCCTGTGTAAGGCGCCCCACTGTGGAGCATAGCGACCAGTTATGCCAGTTCATACGGATGCTATGAAGAACCACCTAAGTATTTATGTTATTATAAACTGGACCAATTTAAGCAAAAATGATCCAACCCACAACCTCGACAGTTTCGAGTTTGTGACCTATGTACTCCAAAATAAGGTATATTTTAACATAATAGATTTGTGTGGGTTGGATCATTTTTGCTTAAATCGGTCCAACTAGCAGTCACGTAGGGCTTCACTCCCGTGGAGATCACGATAAAAACTTTACCCCCTTCTTTACCCGAAAAAAGTAAGTTATAACCATCCTCAAGCTTCTAACTACTTTCGTAAAACTTACATCCATTTCGAACCATTATTTTCGAAGATTATCGCGTTTAAAGAAACAAACAAACTTTTCCGCTTTAATAGATGGATATATAATATACTTTTCAACACACTTGCTCGTAAAGTGAGCCTTATTATATCGTTCTTAGGGCCATAAACCGAACTATAACATACACGTGCATAATAATATTACACACTAGTGCATAATAGAATGATCCCTACAAAGTTAAGTTAGTACCTAACTGCAAATTATATGCGAGTAAACAGAGCATTTTCAATTTAACCGGGTAATACAGTTTTTTTTTTTTTTTTGTAACAACAAAGAGGTTTTATGCCACCGAAAATCTATTTACATTTTTGAAATAAATAAATGTGTCCCTAATTAAGACGAAAAAACATTTATTATTATCAAATTATTTATAATTCACAATAATTTCTTATAAAATATTTGCATTTTATCACAAAAATTATCATTTTGAAGTAGGCTGTATGGCTGTAATCAATCAACTTACATTTGGCGCGTGCAAAAAAAAAAAAATTGCGCGCCATTTCCCAATTTTCCCCTAATTTTCATATTTTGTTTGTATCGCATTTGTTGCTGTGTGGTAAATAATTATAAAAATGTCAGGTTTTAGTACAGAAGATGAACAATTGATTGATTTAACCCCGCCAGAAATACTAAATGCAGCACAAAATGCAAACGAAAGCCTAATACCTGCAAAATCTAGAGAAAAGTATTTAGCTGCTTACGATAGTTTCCTGCAATGGAAGAGCAACAAAAAAACCCAGTCATTTTCTGAAAATGTGTTTTTGGCGTATTTCTCTGAACTCGCCAATACATACAAACCTAGCTCCCTGTGGTGCATCTATTCCATGTTAAGAAGCATGGTTAAGCTCAAACATGGTGTTGATATCAAAACGTACTGTAACCTGATGGCATTTTTGAAGAGACGCTCGGATGGATATATTGGTCGGAAATCTAAAGTTTTGTCACCAGCCGACGTTGAAAAGTTTTTGAATGAGGCTCCGGATAGTCAGTATCTAGCAACAAAGGTACGTTTCATATTTTTAATCGAAACGAATCTACAATATACAAGTGTGTAACTTTAGCATAATTTCTTAGAACTAATTAATTGATTTCTTTGCAGGTTGCCTTAATATTCGGTGTTACTGGTGCTTGTAGACGACAAGAGCTGTACAATATTACAACAAAAGATGTAGAAATCCACGGAGATATGCTTCTTGTCAAAATTACCCAGACTAAAACCAAGATTCCACGATCTTTTACAATCCAAGGAACGTTTCGTGAAATAGTGAAAAAATACCAAGATCTCCGTTCAACAAAAACAAAGAATGACCGCTTTTTCCAAAACTTTCAAAAAGGAAAATGTACTGCACAAACAATCGGTATTAACAAATTTGGTAATATGCCAAGAGAAATAGCGAAGTATTTAGGTTTGCCTGAGGCCGATTTTTACACTGGACACAGTTTTAGAAGAACGTCGGCTACAATGTTGGCTGATTCGGGGGCTGATATACTAACTTTGAAGCGACATGGTGGATGGCGTTCTGACGCAATCGCTGAATCGTACATAGAAGACTCAATTCATAACAAAGCAAAAATCAATGACAAAATAACGCAAGCCATTAATTTGGAGCCAAAGGCAAAAAAGTTTTGCCCCGAACCACAACCATGTACATCTACTAGCGTGAGTTATTTGGTGCCCTCTCCTTCCAGTAATTTGTATGATTTACCTTTGTCGCCGACATTTACACAAGAAGTAAATGAAGGTACTAAAGAAGTGGCAAGTACCAATGTAACACAAACTGTGAAATTGCCATCAAAAACAATCCAATATCGTTTTGAAAATTGTACATTCACCAATTGTTTTAATAATTAAACGATTTATGCAATACATATTTGTTTTTTCCTCGCAAGTGTGTTGAAAAACGTCTTATGATACACGTGTGTATTGATGATTACCGTCTGACGGCTCGGGTCTCAATGGCGCCTCAGCGGTAATCACCAACATTACACACTTGTACCATAATGTACTATTATGGCTCACCAAAATATACAAACATAATATGAGACTGGCGTGTATAAACAGACAAAGAGACAGACTTCTTTTTAAATTCGTTGCCGTGTTACCGTTTCTTAACCCACCTCAATTATTACTTTTGTATAAAATTTAAATGTACAGACACACTTTTTTTAATGTTTTATTATATTATGTATAGATATAAATAGATAGATAGAGTGTACTTTGTTGTACACCAATAATTGGAACACACTTAGATCTATCACTACATGTTCGTTTTTTTGTGTACTTTTTGTTTACATTGAAATATAGATTAATTAGTATTTAAGTATAGTAATAAATAGTATTAAGTACTTTATAAATACCTGTATAACTATAATGCAAGGAATCCACGAGAACACTGCCGACAAACGGTACTGCAGTTCGGCAGAAGATATAAATGTATGTATTCAAATGTAAACTGTCTTAATATATATAAATAATAAAATAAAAATATTCTAATATACTGAGTTAATTGTTGGGTATAGCGGCAGTTTTATCGCAGACAACGTTATACCCACAAAACAGAAAACATTTCAAATATCTCATTAAATATTAAAAGCGACAAGTTAATTTTGTGAATTAACACAAAATCAAACACTATCAAATTAATAATAATCTGTCACACAGACACACACACATACACGCTAATCCGAGGCGCCACGTCTAAACCGGTTAAGCTATACCAACAACCGAACTATGGTCTACATAGCAACCGGTCGCAATTTCGCGACTCACACGCAACGAGTTGCGTAACAGTCGTCTGATTGGTTGACGTGTCGTTCATGTGACACACGGTTCATTAGGGCAGCAGGCAGAGTTACTGTCATGGCATGGTTTTGTTTTTCGTCTTATTTCAATCAAGCTGAGCCTGCTAATTTGTTCGCCTGGGAGGATTTTTCCACGTAAATCCCGATGTGATAATCCCGATCCGAGATTACCGAGATAAATGGTTGCCTATATTTTGCCTTATAACCTCTTCTATCTTCCAGTGAAATCGGTTAAGTCGTTCTAGAGATCAGCCGGGACACACAGAAATACAGACAAACATTTAGAAAAAGTTTGTTAATGTTTTAGTATCATGTACATAACGCTAAATACTTGGAAAACATACAGACACTGAATTTTCATTTATATGTATTTGTATAAATTTATATTTGCAGGATTCAATTAATTAAAAGTAAGATTACATTTTTGGTATTTTGGTTGTTTAAACAATGTATGGTTCCAAAATTATTGAGTTGATATGCCTCAGTTGACAATTATATGCCTCAGTTGTCTAATAAACAAATTCGGTATTAGTATGTATTGGTTTCCTTGCGGATCTAGATAAAGCAACATATAATTGGCCATGCGAAAAAAAAAATGGCCAAGTACGAGTCAGACTCGCCCATGAAGGGTTCCGTAGTAACTACGCCAAATAACTTTGTTTTTCAAAATGTTGGTATGAATTACAAAGTTATATTTGCGGTTTTAGAAAATATGCTTTATCTCAAAAACTGCTTACTCCATCTCCTCCAAACTAATTTTCGTTAAAAGTTTACATTAAGATCTACAGCATATATTTATTTTTAATTTTTTACTTCATTATTATGGCAGTTAGGGGGGGGGGGACATTTTACCATTTTGGATGCGTATATCTTGTAAACGATTGACTTTATGAAAAAGTAGTTTCAGAAACTTCAGTGTCATTTTTAAAGACCTATCTATAGATACCACACGAGCATAGGTTTCATGAAACAAAATATATTTTCAGTTTCAGTTCCATCTATGGGGAGCCCCCCTTAATTTTTAATATTTTTTTTTATTTTATTCTTAAAATCGGAAAGCGGTTTACAGAATACATGTACCTACCAAGTTTCACATGTATAGTCCTAATAGTTACGGAATAAAATGGCTGTGACATACGGATGGACGGACGGACAGACAGAAAGACATGACGAAACTATAAGGGTTCCGTTTTTTGCCATTCGGCTACGGAACCCTAAAAATGACAAAAATAATAATTAGTCCTTTTGATTCTCTTGCAAACCTAATCTAAATTTATTTAAACACAATCGATTACCCAAGTGAGTGTTGAAACCGGTCTTACAAATGCTACATGTGGCCGATCACTCTCAGGCGCATGTTATTGCATAACGACCGGGTAATTGGCATGCCATGCTTGCCCGATGCACATTGTTAGTTAGACCCGAGAGCTTTGATTGGAGTACTCTTGAAGACTTAGGTATGTGTAGTTGAGAGTATAGGTGATAGTGAAGTGAGATTACATTTGGATTCAGAAATTTGAACAAGGTTGTTGTTTTATTTATATGAAGTTAACAGTGCTATTTTATCGTATAAAAATCCATAGCAAAACAGCTACCAACAAAACTGCTTAGCAATCAATTAAACACATGTAGTTTTTATTCTAAAGAAAATCTCCTGTTTTAAGACAAAGTGAAATTTGTAGCGATAACAATACACTTAAGTGCCTTACCTAGTTTAAAAAAATAGACCATGTGACATTTCGGTAGCGTATTTAAAATCCATATACTACATGTGGATTTTTAAAATAAGTAGTTACTAGCAATCGCGGGGGGTTTTGCTCCCATGGACTTTATTACGATAAAAACATAATGCCCTTATTTTGCATTCGGTAGCCTTCCTCAAGATTCAAGCCATTTTAATATCGAAACTCATCCAAATCCACCAAGTACTTTTGAAGATTAGCACGCTTTAACAAACAAACTTTTCCGTTTTATAACATTAGTATAGATTGCTAGCTGTCTGAATTTGTCTTGGCTCTCTAGCCGAGATATAAAACTATTTAGTTATTTTTATACATTGCAAAATGTAACTGATTTTTACCTCCAACAAATTCGCGAACAAGTCCGTCCCACCGCTTGCTCACTGTCCCGCTCGTGTGTCACCGTCTCAGTCGCGTGCTCCCGCGCACGTGCGCTGTCGTGACGCCGATAACACTTTCTTTGTTTTAGCAAGCGCGCACAGAATACAAGCTCGTTTATACAAAACATCGATAAGATTTGTCGATAGAAATCTGGTTTTGGGTGTTGAAAGTTTGATTTAGGAGATTTAGTGATTGGTGACTAACTGGTTACCAGTTGTTCTGTTATCGTAACCCTAACCTAATATTAGTCATGCGAAAGTTGGTTTGTATATTAAAATTTTAGGCCATTATTGCGTTTGTTGCCCGTGGTACTACCGGTGGTACTACCAGTAGTACCACGGGCAATTTTTTTTTCCCGTGGTACTACCAAGCAGTCCAGTAGTACTACGGGCAAAAATAATTTACCCGTGGTACTACTAAGATTTTTATTTATTTTTGTAAAACCTTTTGTAAGAAAATAATATTGGTGACATTACAAGTTCAAATTATTTACACATGTCATTTACTGTGCTAGATCATTCCTATTTATCATCTATGATCATTCCACTTCAAGATTCATAATGCATTAATAACACTAGTTTACAAATTAAAATAAATTTCATGTCCTTCCAGTGAATTTCACATCGTTTTATTTAGTGACAGAAACTAAATGCAAACATATATTTGTTTTATTTCTATTACGTCAAAGAATGAAGTTATCAACACATTTTATTTTAAGACGACCCACAAGTTGGTTCTGAAATCATTCTAAAGTTTTGCTGCATTGTAGTGTTCAGTTAAATAAATATTTGTATTTAAAATATCAAAAAGGTCGTGTAAAGCACATCCTGACCGTTTTTGTTACGTTTGTGGTGAACTTATTATATCTAACAAAGGATATCCTATAACGGAATCTCTTAAAGAAGCATATTTTTGTTATTTCAAAATTTCGGTCTCTCACCAGGACAAAAAATAGGTTCCTCACGTTTTTTGTGAAAGATGTAGGAAAACACTAAGCTCCTGGGCTGCAGGTGCAAAAAGATTTTTTAATTTTAATATGCCAATGATATGGAGGGAACCATCCAACCACGAAAATGACTGTTACTTCTGTCTCACTAAGACATTTGGTTTTAATCGGAAGAACAAAGATAAAATTATATATGCAGATGTTCCTTCGGTTACTAATAGGTGTCAGCATGTCTCTGAAAATTCATTTCCTTCATTCGCACCTCGATTTTATCCCTGAAAATCTCGGAGAAGTCAGCGACGAACACGGAGAGCGTTTTCATCAGGATTTGAAATTTTTCGAACAAAATTATCAAGGATACTGGGACCAAGCCATGTTAGGTGATTATTGCTGGTCTGTTATAAGATAAACAGACACAAATAAATACAAGAGAAAAGCTAAGGCAATTCATTTTTAATTTTTTTTAAATATTTTTTTAGGCCTTTTTTTGTAAGTCAAAAATAATAAATATTTAGGAAATGTGACGTGTTGGATTTTTTCATTTTTTTTTTAAACTCAGTATATCTCAAGTGAAAAAAAAACACTTTTAATTTCAAGGACAAAAACCGTGTAAACTAGTGTAATTATTTTGAAATGAATTAGCTAAACAATTTTCTAGCAAAGGTCAAATGTAGATGGTGCTGTATCAACTCCGTGAAAATGTGTGAAACAGCCATGAAACAGCTGAATCTAAAATAACAATGATTAAAAGAAAGGGCGGCAATGTTCTTATTGGCGATGATGGTCATCAGTACTATAAATTAAATGATTACAAGAACGTTTCTTCGATATGGAGGTGTTGTATGTTTAAGAAGTCAAAGTGCTCTAAAAGTTTGACTATGAAAGTAGGTACGTACGTAACTAATTCTTTAATAAGTAATTATAAAAAACTAGTTACTGATTATTTCATTATAGGACCAGCTAATACTGCAAAGGGCATCACACGGGTGTGAACCCAACGTAGCATAAAATACGATAGATATCGCTTTATCAAAATTAAAAGAAAAAGTTGAAGTAGTGATAAGCCAATACCACGATTGTACGATAATACAGTATATAATTTGGGCGCAACGTTTAGGAGAAAATGCAAAATTTTAATTATTCAACAACGTTATTTACCGAACGAGCGCACGGATTGTTGATACTTTTGCAGATTTGCTGAACAGTGTTTCATTTCAATAATTTGTTAGATAATGTAGGTTAGTTTATTCGTATTTGTTTTATTTTGGTACCATTTATGTATATAGTTATTTAAATACGTGTGTAGTCTATATTTTTACGGTTCTTAACGTTGTGTAGGCACAATTCAATTTCTTTGTATGATATGTCAATAAATAGGTTTTTTAAATAGTTTAAGTAATTTAACGAGTAGGTGTATATATCAGTTTTCGTGTTTACTACCTATTAAAGTTTCTTTTTTATGTTCTATTGATTGATTTGTTATTTATTATTTTTCACATGACCAATTACCTATAAGTTGCTCTACCTATCTATATTCGGATGCAGGGAAAACTAATACATACGAAAACAAAAATAGGACTAAAAGTATTCTATGCCGAAGTACTCTAAATCTATTATAATATTATATTATAATATATAAAGTAACTAGTTTTTTATAATTACATATTAAAGAATTAGTTACGTACGTACCTACTTTCACAGTCAAACTTCCAGAGCACTTTGACTTCTTAAACATACAACACCTCCATATCGAAGAAACGTTCTTGTAATCTTTTAATTTATAGTACTGATGACCATCATCGCCAATAAGAACATTGCCGCCCATTCTTTTAATCATTGTTATTTTAGATTCAGCTGTTTCATGGCTGTTTCACACATTTTCGTGGAGTTGATACAGCACCATCTACATTTGACCTTTGCTAGAAAATTGTTTAGCTAATTCATTTCAAAATAATTATTAATGCATTGTGAATCTTGAAGTGGAATGATCATAGATGATACATAGGAATGATCTAGCACAGCAAATGACATGTGTAAATAATTTGAACTTGTAATGTCACCAATATTATTTTCTTACAAAAGGTTTTACAAAAATAAATAAAAATCTTAGTAGTACCACGGGTAAATTATTTTTGCCCGTAGTACTACTGGACTGCTTGGTAGTACCACGGGAAAAAAAAATTGCCCGTGGTACTACTGGTAGTACCACCGGTAGTACCACGGGCAACAAACGCATTATTGCTTAACAGTTTTTCATTAATTTATTGAAATACAAATATAGATTTTAGAATTATCGCTTTGTTTCGAAATTCATTGTATAGAAACTGTTTAATCTTTATTAAACTACAAACTAAGATTCTGTTTTGACGCTGTCGGCCTGTAATTTAGCCAAGAGACTGGCAGATTTGCCACGTCGTCGTATAACAATACTTAAATTTGGCTAAAGTAAGTAAGCCAACGTCACATAGGGCCTTTCGAAATTTGTTTAGAAAAGGCTGTAAGCTCATGGGTCCCACTATCCGAATGTTTCAACCAAAAACGGCCTATTGACAAATTGTGAATGAAAGCGAACGAAGCCGCTGGTAATAATAAGTAATAGATATAATTGGCACTGCGATAACAATTGAAATATACTGTCTACCTAGATGATAGTATAATTAAATTGTTTTCACATTTATCTTAGATTTTGTATAAATAAATATTCTAGGTTTAAATTTAAAAGTTTTTGAAATTAACAAAGGACGATATAAAATACTACTTTTCATTTTTTTTCAAACCCACGACCTACCCTACAACGGCACAACTCGAAAGATGTGCCTGTAACCATCGGGCAACTAATGTTGCTGATACTATTAGGTAGACATCTCAACTTATTTTCAAACTAAATTCTTTCAGAAATGTGGGTACTTAAACCCACATTTAACGCACGAACGTTCTTCAACCGGGTGAATGCACCAATTATCGTCAGAGCACAGACCATTACTTAATTAATTAACTATCAAACGACTCAGTTAACACTTATGTTATGCATTCATAACTCGGTTAAGAGCGCGTATTCGATTTAGAATAGGTACAAAATTGCAAGAACGACGTAATATTTATGCACACTGCAATACTTATTCAGTGTGCGTAAGCTCGAACTTCGAAACCAAACGTCTTGATACTTTTATCTTAAATAATGATTTTGAGTTTATATTCTAAATTGTTTTACGTGATTATTATTATATTAGTACGCATAAACTTCAAGGGTGTGGTCAAATCTTAAAAAAACAAATTTCACGACTGTAAGTATGAGGTTTTTTGGAAAACATACCTGGGACAATGTATACCGTAACCGTAAATAAAACTTTTAAACGACTTCAAAAAGGGAGGTTCTGTATTCGAATGTATGTATTTTGTTTGAAAGCATATTTTACAACAAAGGTTTTTAGTGCATAACATATCAGGTTCTGATAAAGATCATCGGAGACAAGTGATGGAACTATTTAATTAATAAAACTTCAAAACTTCCAAAAAAGACTACTAAACTACAAAGCACAAAATAACCTTAGATTGTTTCATTTGGTGTCTAATTCCGTTTAAAATAAGAGACCTTCTCACCTTCTCATATGGCTGAAGTCAGTGCCAAGCCAATGAATACTTTTGATAGACATAGTACCTACAGCTACGCCGCATTCTGGGGGACACCCGAGGTGATCAAACCTATTAATTTATCTTGGCACCGACTTCAGCCATGTGAGACCATGTGTTACCTAGCTCTTATTTTGAACGGAATTAGACACCAAATGAAACAATCTAAGGTTATTTTGCGCTTCAGTAGTCTTTTTTTGAAGTTTTGAAGTCGGTTAAATTTTTTGTAAAAAAGTCTTTTTTTTATGCTTTTTAGTGTATCATTGTTTGTGTTACTTGAGGTACTAACCGTTCGCACAGTTATTTTTAATCGGTTAAAACAGAGAGTTTGCTGTATACGTCTTTTTTACGCACTAAAACGATATTTCAGACGTGATTCAGAAGCTGCGGTGATATTAATAGGCTGATTATGCTAAATAATACATAGAGGTACGAGGGCAGCAATCGCGGGAGATTTGCTGTTTTTAATTGAAGACATCCTTCACTTATCTCTGAAGATCTTTATCTGAACCTGATTTGTTATATACTAAAACCTTTCTTGTAAAATATGCTTTCAAACAAAGAAAACGCTATCAAAATCGGATCAGTAGGTTCTGAGAAAATCGCGGATATACAAACATACATACTAAAATAGCCCCACTAAAAAAGCTAGTTGAGTTACAAAATAAAACAAATTCGAAGATTTCATATTTTATTTCAATATCACACATTTTGATGTCCATTGACAGAATTTTCCTGGGATCAATCATCTCGGGCAAAAGACATTTATATTAGAAATCGAACAGCTAACGTTCCATTTTGGTCACCCAAAACGCATCATCTCTCAAATCCCTTATGGTCTTCAATTGAAATTCATTTCCTGCGCACATTGCAAAAAAAACAAACGTTTTTTGGCTGAAAATTAATTACAATTTATAAGAAAAGCAATTTTACCTAACAACTACGTCACTAAGTAGTGACGTAGTTGTTAGGTAAAATTGCTTACACTTGATCTACCATACTGCTACAACATAGTGGCGCTGTCAGTGGATGTGGGTATAGCGAAATATAGATGACAGGCCTGTTAATCTAGTGGTCAGTGGGCCTGACTGCTATGCACAAGGTCGTGGGTTCGATTCCCACCCAGGACAAATGTTTGTGTGATGAGCACGATCATTATTCTGGGTGTAATTTATTTATTTATCTATAATATGTATGTATTTAGAAACATATGTGTATGTTTATCAGTTGTCTAGTACTCATAGCACAAGCTCTGCTTAGTTTGGGACTAGATGGCGTTGTGTGAAAGTTGTGGAATATTATTATTATAGACGATTTATAGGGTGGACTAGAGCGATAATATAGTTATAGTGAATCTCATCTGACATGAAACTGCTCTTGGATAGGAAAGTATCAGTCGTGGTTGGTATTAGTAGTTCCATCGAATTAAAAAACAAATGTATGCTGGCCTGTTCAGCATCTATGTTCATGCTGAATATAGACATTTTATTTCGACTAACAGACAATTTCCTTCATCAAACAGACAGAAAAATAAACAAAAGAACAAAGGTCAATAAAAAATGAAGGGTCCCGTAGTAACTTTAATAAATATAATCATAATATATTTAATTGACAAAAAAAAACCTTACAAATTTCTTAAAACTAGCTTATTTACAATTTTTAGAACTACTCCAAATAACTTTGTTTTGCGTAGTGTTTGTATCAATTACAAAGTTATATTTGCGGTTTTATAAAACATACTGTATATCTCAAAAACTGCTGACCCGATTTCTTCAAACCGATTTAGGTTGAAAGTTTAGATTAAGATCTACAGCATATATATTTTTTTTAGTTTTTTTCACTCTATTATTATGGAAGTTATTGGGGGGTGGGGGGAGGGGGGGTGGACGCACTTTTTACCACTTTGGAAGCGTATATCTTTTAAACGATTAACTTTATGAAAAAGTGGTTTTAAAAAACTCAATGTTATTTTAAAGACCTGTCTATAGATACCACACACACATAGGTTTCATGCAAAAATATATTTTCAGTTTCAGTTCCATGTATGGGGAGCCCCCCTTTATTATAAATATTTTTTTTATTTTTTTTCTTTAAATCAGAAACCGGGTCACATAATACGTCTACTTACCAAGTTTCAGATGTATAGTCCTAATAGTTTCGGAATAAAATGGCTGTGACATACGGATGGACGGACGGACAGACAGACAGACATGACGAAACTATAAGGGTTCTGTTTTTTGCCATTTGGCTACGGAACCCTAAAAAGCACCGTTTTGCACAACGACGATTTCATGACGATCCAGCTGCTCTCTGGATCCGGTGGGAAAATCATCAAATGACTCCCACTCTAGGTAAAGTGGAAGGGAGTATCAGACTTCTACTGAATAAAAACCCACCATATTCCTTCAGTAGCCCATGTGTTCCGGGGCCGCGGTATCTTATTAGAACATTCCCGCATCCCTAGTATCTCTCCATTTGCTCTATTGCTGTGTTTTCGATAGTTTTACCGTACTCAATGCCACACGAAATTTATTTTGTCTGAAAAAAAAAACTGGTAAAAATAAGTAGGTACATTATACAAGTATATAGATTTTTGTATATACAGAATATGTATGATTATGTTACACACATAAAAAATACACACAGCCGAACATAGAATCGCCTCCCTATTGAAAATCGGTTCAAAAGTACATAAAGACATGACTCACCTTTTTGCTTGTCTAGCGATAGCCAAAGTATTTTTTTTATTTCCAAATAAATTTCGTTTATAACCCATTTCTGAAAAAAGAAATATTAAATTTAACATATAAATTATTTTTGACTGAAATAATAATTATTGACATCATTCGTTGTACACAAACATGTTAAAACTGATTATTAAATAAATTCAGTATATACAAATAATTACCTGCATATAACGTTTTTCAAAATTACTTACCGAATAAGAAATATTAGTTGCTCATGTATCAATACTATTGTGTCGCACTATGTCTCACCGACACTATGCATGTTTATGCGAGCAAGCGGCGGGCGGCGGGAAAAAAGTGATACGTCCTGTCGTTGGGAGGACCCGGCACGAACTGATTGGCAACGGTTTTTTTTTTTTTTTTTTTTTTTTTTTAGGTAGGGCCACTTGTAGATCAGCACACTAAGGCTGTGAGTCTACTTAACCGGACTTTCCTGTGGTGACCTCTAATAAATTAAAGGCCCCCAGCCAGGGCTTACAAACTAAAATATACTTAAAAACTAATGACCGCACGCTAAGGGCACTCCCTGTGGAGTACGGGCCTCGGCATAGCGGGGTCATTTCGGGAGGGCAGCAAAGGGACAGGCTGGGTCATATTATTTACGGGAGTATTTATTGCTACTGGCTCAGCATCGCGGGCTGGCTCGTTTGGCAAAGGTCGGGGAGGATTTTCATTACAGGTACGCGGACGTCGCGATGGGCCTCGTCGGCGAGGCCGGAATAAGGAACGCGTTCTGTATATGTGTTTTCTAAGAGTGCTGGTTTCCCTACTGCTCTCTTGTCGGATGGTGGTGGGGTCGTCAGGCTCGTCTAGGATGATACGCGGGCGACGAACCCGAGAAATCTTGGAGGGTCTGTATCGGGCGGCCGATACGATCAGGGGGTTAGTGTGGGTCTCAGCAGAGGTGAAGTAACGCACTGACATGCGTTTCAACACTTGCTTTATGGTCGGGAGTTTGAGGTCTACGTGGAGATCCTCGTTCCTACAGAACCAGGGCGCGCCCGTGGCCTTTCGGAGAAAACGGTTCTGAACGACTTGCATCCTATGGATCTGATTGGGACTGGCATGAGCAAACACCGGACAGGCATACGTCATGATAGGACGTATGCATGTCGTGTATATTCGGATTTTACATTTAAGGGAGAGCTTGCTGTGTTTATTCAGCAGGGCGTGGAGCCTACCGAGAGCGAAAGCGGCTCGCGAGCGAACCGACTTTATGTGCTCACTGAAGTTGAGAAACTGGTCGAGGATCACACCTAAGTATTTGGCTCGCTTCTCCCAAGGGATTGGCTTGCCGAACATAGTGATCGGGCGTGGGGGGGTGAATTGTTTATGCTGGCGAGCCCTGCGAAACAGGACTGCTTGACTTTTGTCGGGATTTACCTCAATCCTCCATTTCCTAAACCAATCGCCTAGTGCGTTGGCTGAGGTCTGGAGGGTATGAGCGATGCTAACGGGATTATGTCCCGAGTAGTAGATGGCCGTGTCGTCGGCAAACAGGGATAACTCTACTGGGGGCTTTTTGGGGATGTCGCTAGTGAATAGCGTGAAGAGTGGGGGGGAGAGCACGGCGCCCTGAGGGACGCCGGCTCTGATAGGGCGGGGAGTGGAAAGCGCTCCTTCGATACGATATCTGAAGGAGCGGTTCGACAGGAAGTCTCGAATGATGAGCACGAGACGGTCCGGCACACCTAGTTGGTAAAGCTTATAAATTAAGCCATTGTGCCAGACTTTGTCGAAAGCCTTTGCTATATCAAAGAATAGGGCCCCCGTCACCAGACCGCGTTGAAAACGGCCGCTAATGTGCTCTACGATGCGGTGGGCTTGGTGGACACTGGAATGATGGGCTCTAAAGCCAAACTGTTCGTTAGGGATTAGGCTCTTAGCCTCGACAAAGTCCTTGAGCCGATTAAGAATAATCCGCTCGTAGACCTTGCCGAGGGCGCTGAGCAGACTAATGGGTCTATAGCTAGTCGGGAGGTTTTTGGGCTTTTTAGGTTTTGGGATACCTATCACTATAGCCTCTTTCCAAGCTTGTGGAAACAAGTTGTTGGACAAGGCGCCATTGAAGATGGCAGTCAGTAGGACTAAGATCGTACGTGGGAGGAGTTTAAGTGCCCTAGTGGTCAGTCTGTCAGTCCCGGGAGCTTTCCTAGGTTTGAGTTTCTTGATGATCTCCTCCACCTCGTCTTCCGTGACGGGGGGGAGGGGAGCATCAGGGTCCTCGACAGGGGGTAGGGCAGATCTACGTTCGACCTCAGCATCCACGTGGGCAAGGTGGGCTGGGTCGACTGGTTGGGAGCTGGGAGAGCACTGTGCCTCCAGGCTGTCGGCTAGGCATTCGGCTTTGTCTTCGTCGTCGAAGGCAATGCTTTTGTCCGGGCGGATAAGGGGAGGCATTGAGGCAACCTCAGTGGCGCGCATATTCCGCTGAAGTTGCCAGAAGGCATGGTGGGTGGGTTCCAGTTCGCTCAGGGTCTTGTCCCAGCCGGCTTCACGCCACTCTCTGATGCTGTTACTTACTTTGCGCTGTAAGTACCGCATGAAAGTTTTGTTATTCTGGCAGGGGAAAGCTCTGTAGGCACGGACTGCTGCGTTCTTCTCAGTCAGCAGGGCCCGTACATCGTCCGGGAGTTTCCGGCGCCAGTGCTCTGACACCGGAATCTCCTTTGAACAGTCGTTCAAGACAGATTGCACGTGCTCCGTGAGTGAGTCGATCGCAGCCGTCGTGTCGGCGGCGGACTGGATGTGGTCGGGGATCTTGTCCAGGTGAGGAGACGTGTTGGATTTCAGCAATTCGCCTACTTTCCTCCAGTCAGTGATCACCTGTGTGGGAGGGGGGCGGTTAGGGTCATAGGGACCCGATCTCGGAGTTAACTCCAAGATCACCGGTCTATGGTCAGAGTCAAGTTCGTCTACCGTCTCTAAAGAGTGCAAACGTAAGTTCACATTCTTCAGGAGGGCAATGTCGAGTACGTCGGGCAAGTGGGATGGCTCGAACGGATAATGAGTAGGCCGCATAGGACCTATGATATCTATGTGGAGAGGTGTGCAAAGGTCGTATAGTACCTTCCCACGGGGGTTGGTAATACGACTACACCATGCGGGATGTTTGGCATTGAGATCCCCCGCTATAAGGACGGAGTCACTCATGTCAAGAAGGGCTGTAAGGTCGCTTCGTAGTGAGGCGTTTATCGAAGAATTTGAATCTACGTCGCTGTGCGGTGGGAGATACGCGGATACTATTGTGATAGAGGGATGGCCCGTCATGCCTAGCCGGCAAACGGATACCTCTAAGTGGGCAAGGGGCGGCGGATCCATAGGGATGCAGTGCAGGGAGTTCCTATAATATATTAGAGTGCCACCTCTGTGGCATCTAGTCCTATCGTTCCTAACTAGCCGGTAGTTGGCTACCTTGGGATCCCTAAGGTGGGGTTTGAGGAAGGTCTCTTGGACCAGAAGGATGTCGAGACTATGATCGCGAAGGAAAGTCGCGATCTCGTCCCGTTGATTGGTGATGCCATTGGCATTAAAGTAACCTAGCTTTAGGGATCGGGGCTTTAATCTCTTACTAGCCGTGTTATACATTATGGCTGTTTAAAAAGGTTGTCAAAATGGCTTTTTACATCAGGATACTGATAGTATACCTGAATCAGGGATTCAATGCTTTTGCAGGCCACGACCTCCTTTGCCATTTGGATGGCGCGGGGGGACTTGAAGAATTTAAATGTATTCGCTAGGATGAGGAACGGATCGAGTTCCGGCTCATCTGAGCGAGGGGGTGACTGGGGAGGAGGAGGCTGAGAAGCCACAACGACCGGAGCGGGGGGCATGATGGGTTGATCCATCAGCCCTGGGACTTTCGGCCTTAGTGCCGGGAAGTTTTGGGCGTGATTCGCCGCCGTCCAAGGAGTTGGACGCTGGGGACTGAGGGTCTGGGGGAGCTCAGACGAGAGTGTAGGACACTCTCGTCCCTGGCGTGCGCTAGCGCGCGTTGCCAGTTTAGGGGCGGAGGTTTTCGGGGCTTTCGGACAGCCTCGGTAGTTGGCGGGGTGGCCGGATTGCCCGCACAGCACGCAGCTGGGCGGGTCTGGGCACTGGGACCTATCTTTTGGGCGACTGCACTCCGCGGTGCCGTGATCGCCCAGGCACTTTACGCACCGGGGTTTGCCGAAGCAATTCCGTTGCGCGTGGCCGTATAACTGGCAACGGTGGCATTGGCCTACCGTGCCACTTTTGTGTGGCTTCTCAATGAGAATTCCTGAAAGACTGCATACAGTCTTCAGCGCAAAGATGGGGTGGGGACCTTCGGAGACGGGGTGGCAGATGACGAGGACGTTGTTAGACGCCCTGCCACCTCTGCCGTGCATACGGTGCACCTCAATCACCGGGATGTTCTGTGACTCTAAGTCGCAGACGATCTCGGTGGTGGGGATCTCACTGGGGATCCGGCAGAGGACCACCCGAACGGGCTTGCTCTCATGGAGCGTATAAGTGTGGTGGGGGATATTTCGAGCCTTGAGTAGCTTCGAAAGCGCGCGGTGGTCGTTAGCTGTCGCTAACCCTACTTTTATGCCGTTCTGAACGGCGCGGGCATTCGTGTAGGCGATGCGTTGCTCGCCACACGCTTTGGACACGTTTGTCCAAGCCCCCTTGTCATGGATGAAGATGGGTGGGGGAGGGATGGTCTTGCGCACTGAGGCGCTGACGACTGGGGTTTGGGTAGGGCTGGGCCTAGTGGCCGAGGAAGAGGAGGGCTGGCTCTGCACTAAGCGTGCTGGCTCGGGAGGGGAGAGTTTCTTGGCCTTAGGGGCCTGAGTGGAGGACGAGGCCTGCGACCTCTTCTTCCTCTTTCCCTCGACGAGGATAAACTCGTCGGAGGAAGAGGTTTGGTCGGAGGAGTGCTCGGACTCCGCTCGCTCCGAGCGCTCAGAGTGTATGCTCTCTGCGCGCTCCGAGCGCTCGCCTTCCGAGCCCTCTTTTTCTTGTTCCTCCTCCTCAGAGTCCATTTCGACGTCTGGGGGGGAGGGGGACCTATCTGCGTTGGGCGCGGGGGTGGGACCTAAATCTGGCTGTGGGGAGGGAAACACCGCGGGGGGTAAGG
This sequence comes from Tholera decimalis, assembly GCA_943138885.2. NCBI lineage: Eukaryota > Metazoa > Arthropoda > Insecta > Lepidoptera > Noctuidae > Tholera > Tholera decimalis. Next base: position 31,589,240 of record OW964551.2, read on the forward strand.
AGTCAATCTCCTCCTCATATTTCCTTTGTAGGGCGGGGTTTTCAAATAGGATCTTTCCTAATATATCGGTTGTTCTATTTAACCGAACCGTTAGGGAATCTACTTTGGACACGAGATCCTCAATCCTGTCCTCCATATTGGAGGCGACAGAGGTGGGCATCCTAATCTCCTAACCCTAACATAAGCGCCTCGAGGAGACACGTCAAACGTGAGCTCCCCGAGCAGACGGTCCCCAAAGAGCCCTGCCCCGGAGTTTCTCCTAACACTTCGCTACCGAGAAGAGAAACCCAGACAAACTCGGTAGCTGTGTTGCCGTCTGATGTGGCCTGAGGGGCCCTATTTGCCTAACCCTCCGGGCGGGAATGACCCGGAGGTGAGTTCGCTCCCTGCGGGGATAGCAGGGAGGTGTGTGCCTAATGGTGTGCCCTAAGCTTGTAATCCGGTCGCCAATCTCAATGTGCGTACCGGGCCCTATTGGGTCTAGTGCGAAGGGGTAGATACACCCAACCGACACTAGGTGTGTATGCTGTGAAGAGAACTCAGTAACTAGGTTTGACTAGGAGATCCCCCAAGGCCAAAACCTAGCACTCGACTCCAATTGACTGCTTCACCCTGAAGGGGATCAGCGGGTGCGTCGGGTCAGCACCCCCTTGGTATTGTTGACACCGTGAGGTTTCCAACCAAGGACCACGAAACTGTGGTTTTACCCTGAAGGGGCCAAACCAAATTGTTTTGACAATCTCTGTTAGAGAAACACGATATCCTTCACCGCCTCGAAAAAGGCGGATCCGGACCAGGCGTCGTAGTCGGCGACTACGAGTGACGTCACGGCGGGCGTGACGAACGGAGCGATGACTCAGGCACGGAACGATCGAGAGCGCGGAGCGGCACGACTGTCGCGGGCGAGCGTCGGAGCAGAATGAAAGTGATTGGCAACGGATTGCGCGCGTTGATTTATAGTGTTTTTAAAATAATTTTCTAAAATAAACGATTACATGAAATTGACTGAAAAAAAATAACAGTGTATTTGGCAATACGTTTATTTTTATAAAATAAATAAATAATAGTTATGTTTCTATTCAAAACTCGGTTAAAAAAATGTTAAAGAGAACCGATTTTGCATTATTTAAAAATTGTTTCTTTAATATTAAATTGCCATATTTTCGTAATTGGGCTACGTAGTGCACTTTAAGACTATATATTGTATTGGACAAGCACATAAAATAAAATGTGTTGGTACGTTATCATGGTTATTTTCGTCCTGAAAGACGACTCTGACGTCTATTTTCGTAAAACGCGCCGAACAGATTGCCTTGTCTTTAAAAAACTGTCAATAAAAATTATAATGTTACATCGTTATGTACTAAACCAAGACTTAATCTTTCTATAACCGTAATAATCTTTGAATAATCTGTTAACATCATTACGATATAGCTCTTGAAAAAACACCAAAACGCGTTGTTTTCGTCGCGAATGGAATACACGCTCTTAAGTGAAATTAAGTTAGCAGTTGTTACACAAAGCATGGTTTACGTAGTTTCAAGGTTATGAGGGTCCATTGTCTACACGCGCTTTGAGGCACTTCAGCTGATAGTAATTGCTAAGTTAGGTCTAAGACGAAATACTCTTCGTGTACTAATACAATATAATAATATTCGTGTACAGGTTATACTTATCTGAAATAACTAGCCAATGACGTCTCTTCTGCTGGGAATGATATACTGCCTACCTGACCTCCACAATCCAGTAGTTGAATAATACGATGATAATGATGATGAACCCTTGACCGCCAGACCAGTATCAGATTTTCTGGCTTCTGACTTCTGACCCGCGAGGCCGTGACAACTGTCGAATATATCCAAATGACAGCTGGGACCGGGAATCTCGGTACCTATGTTAACACGTTCGCTAACAGTACGTCGTTAGGCGGGAAATTAAAATAGTGCGTTATGCGTCGAGGGACGGGCCACTTATTATTAAGAGTACGTCGTGGAAAATTCTACTGTCGTAATGTGGTGTCAGTGTAAGTGCTCACTGTCAGCGAAAGTGTTAAGTTGGTCACTTATCAAAAGGCGGGAAGCGGTCGGCAAGCGTTAAAACTTACATGGTAAGATTATTTAAATTCTATAGATATCATCAAAATTTGATGTGAATTAAAAATAAAGTTAAATTATTATCTAAGTGATAAAAATAATGAAAGCAACGTGTAAAATCTATAAAGTATAATGTCAATGCAGAGCTCATTCCTATTAGAATCTAATTTATATACCAAACCGTAACATACTTTTAGAACCCAGTTATCGTAAACTAGTTTACAGTTTCCGATCACCAAATGTGCAGATTTAACGAGTTTAATAATATTTTGTTTTAAACTAATTCCGATAGACTTGGATGGGAGAAATAAAAAAGAAATGGCCAAGTGCGAGTCAGACTCGCCCATGAAGGGTTCCGTAGTAACTACACCAAATAACTTTGTTGTTACCGTAAAATGCTGTAACTTTGCCCGGATTTTGACGTTTTTTGTTCGTATCTCTGAACCTGTTTATTATTGCGGCTTTTACAGACTTTCAGATGGAAAACAGACCTTATGCCTTGCCAGGTAGAACCCAAATCTATTTAAATCACACCGTTTTTCAGAATTACAAACACTCAAAGTCGTAGGCAAAGTTGTAGGTAAAAGACACAACTTTGCCTAGAAGGATATCTCAATAAATATATTGTTGATCTTTTTAGTATTTTTTTTTTCCGTGTACAAGAGACACGTGCTTGTCTCCGGCAGTTATATTATTGCCATGACGGTATTGAATATTTTTTTACTGCTGATAGGCAATGTTGTAGCAGGTACTTCAAACTTTTCATACAAAAATGTCGTTGAAACAAGGGTTGTCCAAAAAAATACGGATTATTTTCTTAAACTTTTATTCACTTTTTTCAAAAATAAAACCAAATTCCACTTATGAGTAAAAATCACAAATATAATGCTTTTTTAGCAATACTGACTCGTAATTACTAATAAAAAAATTAAAAAAAGTGGCTTTTCCAGAGAATATTTGAGTTTATACCCGTCTTCACCCGACTTCGGAACATTAACAATTTATGCAATAAAATATCGTAAAACGAAGGGAATTTAGTGCATGCAAGCGCTTACGTGTCGATTTGACCGGGTTTGAAGCTGTGTAAATTTCATGCTAATACAACATTTACATAGTAAAAATATATCATTATTAAAATCCGACTAGTGACATCCCTAGACCCAGGCAAAGTTGTGTCACTGAAGTTTTCAAAACAGTGCACAACATTGCCTGCTAAGTTATTTTAATGAAATCGTGTCCTTTTAACAAAAATATCGAGTAATACGGAAAGTAGATAGTATTTTCTTACCCTGGAATGTTATAGCTGCACGAAAACACCTTTTCTTTAGCTAAAACTTCAAAAGTTACAAGACACTAAAAATTTTCACTCAGTCGCACCGGTGTTTGTTGTACAACTAACGGAATAACAATGAAGGTACCATTACAAAAAATGAAAAATATGTTGCCCTAATAATGTAAAATCACTACCAAATGGTAGAAAATAAGAAAAACCGAAGCAAACGCGAAATATCGTTAATTAAACGAAATAGGCAAATTTGGGCTTAGTTGGCAAAGTTGCAGCGTTTTACGGTATAAGTTCTATTTGCGGTTTAAGAAAATGTGCTATATCTCGTTCAAACCAATTTTCGTCGAAAGTTTTCATTAAGATCTACTGCATATATTTTTGTTAGGTTTTTGTTCTAAATTATTATAAAAGTTAGAGAAGACTTTCTTTTCATTTCATTGATCCATTCATTCATATAAGGGTTCCGTTTTTTGCAATTCGGCTACGAAACCCTAAAAAGGGAAATTAGTTATGTTTGGTAGAAAGTAACACAAGCGCAGATTAAACAAAAGTACCAACAGTAAGAAAATTGAGAAAGAGAGAAAATAGAAATTCAGAGTGGTGGGCAAAGTTAATTTTTTATTACAGTAATCGCTTTCGCCCTATTTGTTTTCCCAAATCATTCATCATTAGACTTTTTCAAAACTAGGGCGAAATTGGCTTGTAAATTGTGAGAATAGATACTTCACGGCATTTCTTGGCTTAAAAATACTTGGTACGTTTGTACCAAGTATTTTTATATTAACCAACTTTTATTCAATACAGGTTTTTTTACAATGGCTTTGTCCAAGTATAAGTTGAATTTTATCACAAGGGAACATAAGAACGGGGTATAAAGTCAGAAAATCTATGATTTTGCCAAATTTAAACCAAATTCGTACGGCTTTTAAGTCGCAAAAAGCTGAGGGACAGAGTTACTTTCGCATTTATGATATTAGTATGTATTTTAAGCAATATACATGTCGAAAAACACAGAGTAGTAAAGCAGTTATCCTTATGTAAACAGAGAAATGGTCAAAGATATTCATTTCTTCATTCATCTCACGTACGTTGGACAAGCCTACCGAAAATTCCTCGCTTTTACTCTTGAATGAGTAATGGAGATGTTAAAGAAGGCTCTTCTGTACTTAAAGACGGACTTTTTCTTTTAAAAGAAATTAATGGGCTTCTAGATCTGAAGAGGTAAAGTAGTTAAAGTTTTGATGCCTATTTAAACATACTTCCAATTTGGGGTAGCAAAGATTGATATACGAGATACTTACACAAGAGTGACAGTCAAAATATAGTAAAATAAAACATCATCTCATGTCTGTCATGAGATATGTGTGTATAATTGTATTTGTGCTCAATTATCTGATTTTGTGACAGTAACATGACAAGCACTTTGTAATCTTTACTCCATAATATCTCAGGGGACCGGACTGCTTTTCCTTATCACAGGTCTTTCATGACCTAGCTAGGAGAGCAGTGCTCACCCACACGTTGTAGATATAGTACTTATTATGTGAAACTGTATTGTTACGTGTACTTTAATGCATTGTTTTGAGTAAATAAATAAATAAATAATAAATAAATAAAATAATAGACAACCATATGCATCAAAAAGGTTCATTATTATTTACACCTATAGTATTTTACTGAAAACTGGGTACAGCCTTCCAGACAGTCAATTTAGAAACCGAATGTCTGTTTTAAACGACTCACCGTTTATCTTAATAGATTTTGAAAGGTAGAACGAGAGTTCTAAAAATTGCATAATTTCGGGAAACACTGAACGAAAACTCAAATAACACAAAATTGTAAAAAAACTCAGAAATTATCGAATTTGTGGCTTAATAAATAAGGTCAAGATGATACGACAATAAATGAAAACCCGAGGAAACCATAGTGAGGATAAAATAACATGTGACACCAAATAATAAAAAAAAAATATTTTCGAATAATCTAAATAATATAGGTAAAAGTATGAAATTGCCGTTTTGTAGTGAAAGATGCTTTGAATTTGACTTAAAACATACATGGTGTGAGAGTTTTTTCGTGCTATTTGACCCTGCGTTTAAGCACAGTAGCTAAATAGAGCCTGTCAAAAAATATGAAAATAGAAAAAAATATCCTGAATAGTTTTTTTGGACAGACTAAGGTGATCATCATTAAGACTATGGTAAATTTATGATCGTATTGTCTTCTCCACTTTGTATATGCTACATAGATTGAATCGATCTTCAAGGTTAAGCAACACTTGTCACGGTCAGTTCATGGATGGGTAACAATCAAAACATACCGAGACTCCTTCGTGGCTCGAAAAGCTCTTTTAGCTGTCATTGAAGATCTTTAAGGCAGTGCAAAATAATTTTCACACAAGCTCCGCCCCCATCCACCCCAGTTAGGCCGTTGCATACTAAACGCTAACGCAGCAGTAATTAAGTTGAATATCGCGTGCGCTCTTTCACCATGTTCGGTTTCGAAACTGCCGTTGTGTGGCTAAACGCTAACTCAGCAGTAATAAAGTTGAATATCGCGTGCGCTCTTTCACCATGTTCGGTTTCGAAACTGCCGTTGTGTGGCTAAACGCTAACAATTAGTTTCGAACCAGAATATGGTAAAAGAACCATATTCTGGTTCGAAACTAAACGTCGTAAGTCTCAATTCTTATTTCGTTTAAAACTAAAGTGATAATTGATCTAGAGAAGAATGTCCTATATTTGGATAATAAACTATATTTTCTTACTGTCAATACTAATTTTAGACATAAAAGCCGAGTAATCTTGATAAAATTTTGAATAATCTTTAAAAAAGACATGATTTTCGATTAAAAAAATGAACCGAGCGAAAATGTTCCAATTACGAAACTGGTCTAGACATGGAAAGAAAAAGATCCAATAAATCATATACTAAAGTTCCATTTTGTTTGTATGCGTGATTGTTTCAGAATATTAATACAAAATTACATACAATTTAGGGAGCCTCTTAAGAGTCTGAAACTCTGAAGCTAACATTACTGATACCAGTCCCGTACCTTATTATCCAGTTACTGGGTTGTGAAAGGCAGTTATTCCATGTAAGACTATAGTTCTTAATTGCATCTTATTGGACGGGAAGCCGATCGCAACAGAGCTGGAAAAAGACTAGGCAGATTGTGCTTGTTAAAATATTTTACATTTGAGTTTTATTATTTAAGATTTCTTTTAATGTTAAACACGCATATTTGTTACACCACCTAATTTTATATGCCTTATTGATATATCGCACTCTCCGACGAGCAGAATAAAGCAGCATTAAATAAATTATATTCATATATCTCAAGTGGCAAATATATATGCTTTCTCTTTATAACTCGTAATTCAGATTCCTGTTTCCACAGCAAAGCAGAGTAATGTTTCAGGCCAGTTTACATCAAAATCTGAAATTACACGAATTTAGAGTTAGGTCACTTTCATTCGAAGAGTGCGATATGTTATAGTGTGCAGTACAGAGTATATCTACCACGTGTAACAGAATTAACGCAATTCCTGAAAGTAGTTGGTTCAGAATCGGCTTCTGTATCGATTTCCGTCATAAAAAATAGGTGTTAAATTTTGACGGAAAAATCTTTCATTTAACTGAAAATTGAAATACAGTATTATGACATATTAATACAATCCTTAATTCAAGGAAATGCGTGTCGGCCGCTAACATTGCATGAGTGTATGCGTCTGCGTAAGGATATTGTATGACGCACATACGTTTTGCGTTTAGTAAGGAAAATAGTTAATTTAAAAAAAAATGTCTAGGTTTGGTTTCAATTTATTTAGTTACAGATGTTGTTTTAGACTTATAATTTAATATTCTAATTGGGGTGTCTGAGGTATTGCGCTTAATCTGTTACGCCTTGTATATATCCCTATGTGAGAACTTATATATAACCTACTCTTATTTTGTAAATAAACTCTTTCAGTTCTCAAGGTAGAACTATCGTGTAAAAGAAAAGAAGTACAAATTGCACACAGTAACAAAACTGTAAGACCAAAAAACAATGCAAGCTTGTAGCGGAATTCACAACATTCTTTTTTCTGTTTTCGTTACATATTGTATTTTGGCAACGCTTCGCAATGCTGCGAGTAACTGAATGCATGTTTAACACTTTTAGATAAAATACAGTTTTCTAGTTTTTCCTTGAAGAATTCGTCTTAGTTTTTAAGGTTTCACTGTTCATTTTTGGAAAATGAAAACAAATAATAGGTATAATATAGAATTATATTTACAATTCCTGTTTTCTTTTTTTGTATAATCAAATAATTAATTAATGACGACTCGCCAGCACACAAATAAGCACTAAGGAGAATTCGTGTATGCCATAATTTTTTTTAATATATTGTGTAATGTGTATTGGATAAAATAATAAATAAATATATATGCAATGAGTAAGATTTGTTTTCATTTCGTCAACCATATTCATTACGTTACCGAGCATATTTTTCAAGTATTATATAAAGCAATTTCTCTGGATTATCGGGATTTGAGAAAGAATATGTGGTGTAAAGTGGTGCACATAATTGGGGTGCGAGTAATTAGACACATTTACAATTACTAAGAATCGACATCCTCAAGTAAATTGGACATTACTTTTAGTTTCTTAATATTGCTGTTGATAAAACATGAACAAATAGTACATTGTGTATTAAGGGCGGTAAGTAAGGAATTACGATCGAGGCTCTAGTAGAAGCCCGAAGTCGGAGACTGAGGGCTTTCTGAGTCGAGGTTCGTAATTCCCGTACCGCCCGTGAAACATACAATGTTTTTCATCACATTTGCGAGTAAATAAATAAAATTATAGGGCAGAAAAAACTTACTTATTTATTAAAATTTATAGTCACTTTACATCATTAATTGTTTTTGCTGCATGGATAATATCTGGCGGTGTTGCATTTAAATCACACTCATCGGACGACGACGACGACATTTTTTATAACTTTTTTACTAGTCTTCAAATACAAAAGGTAAATAATTATGAATTATAGCTTTAATACACAAGTCAGCACAACTATTATTACGTAAGTTACGAAATAAGTGAATTTTTTTTAAGCGGATGGCGGGATTTATGCCCACACCACAGATTATACAAATGTTTCGTTCAGAAACGTTAAGGGCAAATACGTAGGTATACTGCCATGACGGAGTGAAAAAAATAAAAATAATTTCGACGATTTCATACAAAAAAGTATTAAAATCGATTATTAAGAACATTAGTTGAATATTTAAGTAACATGTAGCGAGATTGCACTGACATTCCTGTTTAGATAACATTTTAAGAAAATTTTTCAATTGCGTGTAAACTCCTTGCTTGAACTTGCATGACCTGTGTGCTGTGCTCTAAATAAAAAAATAAAAATACTTACCGACCTTGGGTTTCATGACAAAAAGAAAGCCCGAGGGTTTTATATGGGGCATTACGACCAAGTTAACCTGTAAGTATATTTAGATACTGTTTACGAGCAAGTGTGATGAAAAACAATTAGCAATATGTTGTTATATTAATCAAGTTGCTTACTGTCGTTTGGAATAGTATACTTCGCTGAGACGCCAACAGTAAGGTTTTGTGAGTACTGACCTGAAACAAAAGAAATATTAATTAGTTAAAAAATAGTTTAATAGTTTTATCGCGAGCATCAAGAGCGATTTGCAAGTTATCTTTGTAAATAAAGTTTCACAAGTGATTTTGGACACCGTGTGGCTTAGACAATCATCAAATACTTGTCAGGAATTTTGGATCTTGACCATTAGAGGAAGATGAGTCATACTCAGTATTTTTGTGTCATGTCACAAAATCTTTTGTACAAAAAATAAATACAAAATAAATTCTTAGTTTGGTCTTCGTCATAATTATTATGAGCTCTCTTATTCAGAAATAATATTATAAAGCACCGTATCTATTAGTTTGTCATTTTAGCATATATGTGTATTTTATTAGTATTATTATATATTAGTATTATATTTATTAGTATTAAATATATTATTTCATTCCATTTTCTTGTACACCTACCACAGTGTGTTTTTTTTAACCCAAAGGTTGACTGGTAGAGAATGCCTTGCTGCATTAAGTCCGCCCATGTAATACAATTGTATAAATAAATAAAATATTTAACTTGAAAAAATAAATATGAATTACTAGCACTTAACCTGCGATTTTATCCACGTGCAAATCGAAATAATTTATGGCCTAAAGCACTCATCAATAATCTTCAATCTCATCAATAAACCTTACTACCAAAGAAAACATTTTTAGAATTCGATCATTAGTTAGAGAGATTATCCCCTCCAAACAAAATTATGAACTTAAAAACAAATTTTATTATTATATTATTATTAGTATAGAAGTTCTCAACAAAACTTGCAAACAATGTCATATCGATATCACAGACAATCCTATCAAAACGTCATCTAGGGTGAAAGGACCTGTTGACGGTCGCGTGCCACAAAATCATTACTGTAATTCCGCCATTTTGAATGAAGTGTGTATGTGTTATGGTTTCATTTGTCACATGGCGATATACGTCACGTGATTGGCTAGCCAATTTGTCCTTGTTTTACACGCGTTGTACACGCGAACCAGGGATTGATATCCGATTAGTAATTGAAGTGCATTATTCTGTTATTTAATTGGGTTAAAGGGGTTGATGTACTTTTAATTGTGCAATTAGGTATTTAATCATGATGGACATCCTAGCCATGCACACAAAATGTTTTGGGAATGCTTTCAAGGTCCGTACAGTCAGGGAGTGGAATTCCCTGCCGGAGTTAGTGTTTCCTGATAGCTATAATACGGGTCTTTAAGTTAAGAGTGAATAGGTTACTTCTAGGTAAGCGTGCTACTTCTTCTAGGTGAGATGGCGGTCAAACGCGAGCATATAATAAATAAGATAAAAAAATGAAATATTAATTTCATATTAATTGCTTGTTTTGATTGAATTTTTGGGTTTTGTAGTAAAACAACAGGGAGCCATTTTAGTTTCGATATGTTTTATAGCTAAACGAACCAACTGAAGCATCTTGAAAGAGCTACATATAAATACCTAACTATCTTCAATGTGTTACCAAATAATCCAAAGTTACTTTGGTCATATCGCATGGCGGTAACTAGACAACCTAGCCAAGCTGGTTGAATTGACAAAGGTGGAAGGAAAAAGACTGCGTGGTCGATCGCCCACCCGATGGTGTGTCTAAATAACCATCCTCACCGGACTTCCAATCGCAACTGCCTTGAACGAAGTAAAAAACCAGATGGAATGGAAGGCGCTATAAGACACCTACGGAGGGCTTTCTAAGACACGACCATGACATTAATAAAGAATATGATTATGTTAAATAAGTTAAAATAATAATTAATAATAAGAATGCGTCAATAGCTTAATGGCTAAGGTTCAGGTTCGAACCCCACCCATTACACTAGTGTCGTGAACCCACTTCAGATACAAGCATATCTGGGGGCACGACAGTGCCCCCGCCAAGTCAAGCGCAAAGCAAACACTGCCGTATCATCCTTTTCTGGAACTATTTCGGCGTATTTTCAGGCCCCTATTTGGGGACCTCTGGATAGATTTAGAACGCTGACATTATCGTTATCTAGTAAGCTATCAGCACACACTTAAACCAGAAAATTTCATGTTTGTAGCTTGTTTATTTCCTAAGCTATGCAAAAGCAAAGTTGTACTATTTCGACATGTATAGACTCACTGATCATCAAAATAGAACTAGTACTTCCCATAAACCTAGAGAGCTGAAATTTGGCATAGAGGTAGGGTTTAGTGCCTATATGAAGGGAAAAATATCAAAACTAGGATCATGGAAGATCTGGAGTACCTTACGACACTGAGTAGAAACCGTAACAGACCAGCCAAACTATTGAAATTATCGACAAGCTATGTTCACAAAGTTTATTAAGCGTGGTTAGCCTTTTCTTTTGAAATTAAAAAAATTGAAGGTCTGAAGTATCTGATATATATAATCCCTAAGAGCTCAGCTGAACTCTGAGAGAAATGGAAATGCGCCTTGACAAAAGTTATTCAGAGTGACGAGTCCCTTCTACTTATGTGTATAAAAAATTAAAGGTCTGAAGTATCTGATGAAGAACCCTTAGAGCTCAGATGAACTATGGGAGATATGGAAATGCGCCTTGACAAAAGTTATTCAATGTGACGAGCCCCTTCTTATAAATGAATATGAAACTGGAGTCTGAATAATTAAGAAACTAATCAAGTAAAAAATAGCTTTCTGCAAAAAGAAGTGAAGTCCCACCAAAACATCCTGTACAAAATTTGCCAAGCCTCGCCTAAGCTGCTTGTTTCTCTATAAAAAGTAATTAAATCTCTAAGTAAAGCGAAGCCAAGTCTAAGGATCTTTACTGCGATTTCCTTATTAATATACACACATCAAAAGTGTCTAGGGATCAAGCATTTTTATGCGGATTTCTTGAGATTGAGATGTGGCTTTGTAATAAATTTATGATTTTATAAATTTATATGGATCCTTTTTGGTGCATTTCATAATTTGAAACAGGAACTGTTAATCAAATTCGAGTAAAAGATGAAAATCAGCTGTCAATATTTTCCCTATAAAAACATACAACGCATTGAAGACATTATTAGTGCTACTGTTTCCCTACTACTGATTAAAACCAACGTTATTATGGAGCGGCGACGTCATTTAAGTAGGGAAGAAGTCTCAGAGCCGTGGGAATGATAGAAGCTGGTTCCCGGCAACGTACTGTGGCTTTAGCTCTGAATACAAGTCAGAGTGTTATCAGTCAACTTTGGACACGTTACCGAAGCACTGGTACCGTGGCTGAGTGCCATGGAGGACGGTATCGCTGCACCACATGGAGACAAGACCGATACATTCAAATCTTAACTCGAAGAGGTCCAACAATAACCGCCATGATGTTAGCCGTGAGGCTTCATCACTCTTCAGGAAACTTAATTAGCGACCAAACAGTCAGAAACCGCTTGCATGAAGTGAACCTTCATTCCCGAAGACCGCTACGGGTACCACCTATAGCAATGCACAATCGTAGGATTCGATATCAATGGGCTCTTGAACACAGAAATTGGGCAGAAGAACAATGGCGTTTCGTGTGCTTTTCTGATGAGTCTCGTTTTGGTATGAGACCGGATACAAGACGTATACGACCCTGGAGAACCCCTGGACGCCAACAGCGATTAAAATCCTGCTAGGAAGTCCATCCTTATAGTGGTGGAACCATCATGGTATGGGCGGGTATTTGGATCGGCGGAAGAACTGAGTTGATTTGGATCAGAGGCAACCTCAACGCTCAAATTTATGCTGAGACGATTGTATCTGACGTCATCGTTCCTCTACAAGTGCAAATCGGTCCCTTATTTCAGTTAATGCATGATAATGCACGACCGCACACCGCAAGAGTTGTAAGACAGACTCTCGCCGCAGCTAACATCAATGTCCTGCTCTGGCCTGCTCAGTCGCCAGACTTGAACCCGATTGAGCATGCATGGGACATGCTACAGAGAAGAGCTCTGCCGAATATGGAGGGTATCCAGTCGCAAGAAGACCTTTTTTTGTTGTTGCAACGAACATGGGCGGCCATTCCACAGCGTGATTTGGATGAACTCATTTTGAGTATGCCAAACCGATGTTCTTGTGTTATTAGTGTTCGCGGTAGAAACACGGATTATTAATTGTTTAAGTTACCCAATAAAATTTTAAAGAAAACTGTTATTTCAGTCTTTTTTTCGAACTTTAATGTTAGTGGTTCAAATGTCAAAAATCCCTTTATTAGAAAAATGGCAAATTTCTTTATTAATGCAAAGGTGACTTGGTTTATCGTTACTGTGACAAACGAAAACACTTTATTTGATGAATCCTTAAAGAAAATTTTAATTAATATCAATCAGGAGAAAAGTTATTGCAAAAATATATGTTGATCCCTAGACACTTTTGATGTGTGTAGTTAGATTTTATGTGACTTGGCCGTTGACTTCGATGTATTAACTAGTATAAGTGCATAGAGTATGTTCAACGGCCGGTTACATAAAATCTAGAACCACATTGCTAGAAATCTGTTTTTTTTTTAAAGAAAACTCTCTGTCTGTCCGTATGTCTTCACGTCTAAACTCAGAAACTTTGATGCTATGAAGGTATCATAAATAATTAAAACGAGAATCTATTGAAACACAATTCCTTTTGTTTACTCTGTTTTTCAGGTAAACAGCTATGAACATCAAGTAATAGAGCATAATTTAAGTAAATAAACGTCAGTTAATTAGTCCATTCACAAGGAATTATGACGAGCGTTTGTTTAACAAAATTGATGCCGTTAACGAAATGTTTAATGACTTCACTGGATTATTAATGAGTATATTTTATCGAAACAAAATTTAAGCGAGGCAGGTATTGAAATGAAAGTTACGAAATGAAAATGTAACGAAAGTTACGAAATGGCTAAGGTCGGTACGATGTTCAGTTTAACTGAAATTGGTCTCGAAATTTCTCTCTCTTGTTATTTATTATCAAATTCATTCTACCTTAGACATAAGAAAAACTTATTTTAAGGATTCCGTAGATAAAGATAAATAATCCAATCACCAAAGATATAGTCGTATGTCAGTAAATATATCGGAATCTTTTGATTTTCTTCGATTCTTTCGTCTTTTTGCCGATTCAATCAACATTTGGTAAACAATCTTTGTGGATACCTTACACTAATAATTTAACGACACGGTTTGCGCAGTGGTTAAGCGATTACCTGTTGCGATGCGTGTCGCGGGTTCTATATATTTCATTCTTTATCTCCGAAGCCCGTGAGCTAAAAGTTGTGGAAGAAAGAAGTTCTTTGCTAGTTTCACGAATTCTTAGACACTACACATGTGCTGTGTGTGTGTGCTAGCTTATGCGTCACACTTGCCATAGTTTATCTAAAAATACATTTCAGTAGTGTCCAGTATAAAGACGTCAATTGTAGCTATAAAATTAGTATATGGTATGGTAGTGTTCAATTTCTCAGAACGTCTGGTCTAAATTAAGAGCCAATTAGCCAGTAAGCCCGCTCTTGACCAAGCTGCTTACAATGTGAATATAATAATAACCGTAATTAGCTTACAATACATTGAGTTTATTTTTTGTTGCCATTCTGTATTAATATTAGAAAAAAAATCTGCGATTGTAGTAATATTTAGAGATGGGCCGAATGTGGTTTGAACCGAATCCGAACTTCGGCCGAACATTCGGTTAAAATGAAAAGTTCGGCCGAATTTCGGTTCAATTTCGCGCGCTTTCTCGAGAGCGACACGTCTTGACTTGTTTACGCATTTACTTCAATCTCGAATATATTTATCGTCTCCTGGAAGCTCTGTATGTTCTGAGCAACATTTATCGGAGGCAGGAAACGTATACGAAAAAAAAAAGGAACAAACTTCTGCCAGATAAGGCAGAGTTTTTGGTGTTTTTGCACCATAGCCTGCCTCTAGTAAATTTTAAATATGAGTGAGTAGATAGATGAGAAAAGTTTGTTAATTTTAATAATAATAACGTGATTTTTTAATTCAATTTACGAATTGTAATCCAGATGTTTGTTAGAAGAATAATAAGTTTATTTAATTTTTGTAATAGTATGTCTAATTATTATGTCAAATTAATTAGACAGAGATTATCAAGACTAATAAGAAGAACGGATTTAATTTAAGATTTACATTTACAATGTTCGTAACTAAAATAAATGACCATGAGTGAGTGAAAGACATAATTTTATAACAGTAATGCTGTTCTAATTCTATAAAATTTTAGTCAAAATAGTGCAAGTAAGTATTATTTTTCTTGTGCCGAATGTTCGGCATCTGAACCGAATTTCGGCCGAATGCCGAAGTTCGGTTCAAGCTGCCGAAATTCGGTTGAACCGAATTTGAACCGAATTTCGGCCCATCCCTGGTAATATTCTACAGAGTTGATACGACAGAGGGGCCTTAAATTACACTACGTAGACTATACGTGTTTAGTGTTAATTTGATACAGTTAAAAAATAAAAAAAGAGCCGAAAAAAAATATTTTTTTCAATCTAATTAAATAGCTTACAGATCGGAGTAAAACGCAAGCACCCTTTGTAAATAAATGTGACTGACCTTAAATACCTAGGTAACAAAGTGGCAACGTAGCGCGGCGTGAGTTATCTCTTGTCTTGGTCAGATTTATCGCTTTAAGGTGCATCTCATCAAAATCATTTGCGACTAAACTACTTCTTCTATTTAATTGATTTTGGGTACAAAGCTTGAAAATGGTACCTAGTATACGCAGTTTAAAGGAAAGCCCTCGGTCGTATCAACTCTGTATAATACCTAATAACTATCATTATTATCAGATGAAAACGATTAAAAAGGTTTAGCCTTTTTCCAACTATGTTTTAGTCGGTTCTTAGTCTAACTGTATACTAAGCACAAGTGTTTTACACGGAGCTTGTGCTGCGGCTGACACGGTACCTCTTGGTAAGAGTTGTCAGATTTTCTGGCCTATGACTGCCCGAATGTACAAATGACAGCCAGAACGAACGGATTAACTTGCATTCCGAGGCACGGAGGAGTCTCGAATGTTCAGTTGGTCACCCATCCAAGAGACGACCTAGCAGGGTTGATAAAAATCATGATTATTAAAAAAAAATCAAATAAATCGGATTTATTTGATTTAAATCGGATTAATTTGATTTAAATCGGATTTTTGTGTTTTTTTTTTTACATTCTGTTTTTTTTTTAATTTGGAAGTCAGTTATTCATTAAATAAAAACAACATAATTTATACATTTTTTTTAAATTACATCACATAAAATCAAATCACTTTTTAAAAAACAGAATAAGAAAAATAAAGTAGTTAATTGTCATTTTTAAAGACCTGTCTCTACTAAACACGCATAGGTTTCATGAAAAAATAAATTTTCAGTTTTAGTTCTATGTATGGGGAGCCTGCCTTTATTATAAATATTTTTTTCTTAAAATTAGAAAGCGGTTTACAGAATACATATACCTACCAACTTTCACATGTATAGTCCTAATAGTTTCGGAATAAAATGGCTGTGACATACGGACGGACGGACGGACAGACGGACAGACGGACAGACCGACAGACAGACAGACGGACAGACATGACGAAACTAAGGGTTCCGTTTTTGCCATTCGGCTACGCTACGCTAAAAAGTATTGATTTAAATAATTGATTTTTATAAAATAATCACTTGATTTTAATCGCAATTTAAATCACTGATTTAAATCAAGTGATTTAAATCATATCAACCCTGCGACCTAGGCATGCGTTGCTTAACTTTCAAAATAGACCAGTGCTGAAATTATTATTTAGCCACGAGCTACTCCAATAACTCTAATACTAATGGAATCAAAACAGTTTGTTTTGTTAAAACTGTCGTATTAATCAAGATTACTAAAGTACCTACTGCTTTGCTTTTAGAATCTGCCGCGGTAGGGAAAATAATATCGAACATCAATTATATTTTTCCTTTAATTATAAACATATGGGTTATTCATGTATTACAAATAAAATATGTGTATCTTTCTTTGTAGTAAAGTAGCTCTTAAACTGACACGCAGGATTTGATTTCGTTTTGTCATTCCCAAAGTCAGAAAACTTCATCAAAAATCAACATTAAAGGCCATAAAATACCTAAGATTAAGCCATTACCAACACTAACGAGGTCACTTAAGGTCGACACGAGTATATCAGCCGACAACCAGCCTTTCCACCCTATCAGCGGAAGGTTATAAATCCAGTTCTGCGTACATTAACTGTTAGTAAAATGGCCGCCAGCTAACATATATTGCGGGGAAAAAGTAATGTAATAGAATCCATTTTGTTTGTTTCTTGCATGCAAATAAATATTGTTAGGATGTGTGGAGGTAGTTCTCAAATAAGGTTACGTGTATTAACTTTAGTGTAGGTACTACAATAGAGCAAGTACCTTGTAAGAGAAAATTGTATTTGTAGATACCTAGTTACATCTATACTTAGG
The DNA here is from genome assembly GCA_943138885.2 of Tholera decimalis. NCBI lineage: Eukaryota > Metazoa > Arthropoda > Insecta > Lepidoptera > Noctuidae > Tholera > Tholera decimalis. Next base: position 31,606,668 of record OW964551.2, read on the forward strand.
GTTGCCATCACCAAATTTGCCGGCCCCAGACAAAAACTTATAAAGCCCGAACATTTGGGTAAAATCACAGTTTTTCCCCGGACACCGTAGAAAAATACATTTTTCAACTTGAAACTAAAAATAACGATGTTTTATTATGGTTTTTATTTATTGATAAATTGATAACATTGTAGAGCTTTAGAACTTTTTTAATAACAGTCACTTCCTTTTCATGTAACCAACGTAACGTAAACAATGAGATGAAATACCATAGAAAAGAATAATAGAGATCGTGCTTTTTGGTACCCGTAAGACCAATGTGTGTCCGGGTTTTACCCGGACGCCCCAGAGAAAATCCCCCCGGACGCCCCCGGACGCTCTTCAAACTAGGACAAATCCGGGAAAACCCGGACGGATGGCAACCCTATCGATACTAATATTACAAAGCGGAAAAGTTCGTTTGTTTGTTTGAATGCGGTAATCTTCGAAAGTTCTGAGTTATTTGGATGAAATTTGGTATTTAAATAGCTTGAAGCTTTACCTGACTATAAACAAAGGGGGTTATGTTTTTGTCACTATAAAGTCCACGGGAGAATAAAAAGGATGAGAGCCACGAACAATATCATACCATAATATACTTACCATACCTTATAATTCTTACTAATATTATAAATGCGAACATAACTCTGTCTGTCTGTGTGTTACGCAATCACGCCTAAACTACTGAACCGATTTTAATGAAATTTGGTACGGACATAGTCTAGAGCCTGAGAAAGGACATAGGCTACTTTTTAATGCGAAAAAAGGCTGTAAGGGGTTGAAATAGGGGATGAAAGTTTGTATGGAAATTACGTAATTTTTAAAGCTAGAAGCTTCAAACTTATTTTTTAGACTTTTGATTAGATATTAATAAATACGACATTCAAATTATGTATGAGTTTTGTTATCAAAATCATTGGCCTAAAAAAATAAAAATACTGCCGAAAGTCACTAATCCGCGTGGACGAAGTCACGGAACAGAAAATACAGGAAGTCGCGGGCACAGCTAGTAATACAATATATGGGCGATAAGACCGCCCATTGTAACACCCTTTGTAGTTTTTAAGTCCTCATTTAATTCCGTTATGGTGTACAATAAAGAGTATATTCATCGAAAATCTAATGGCTAAATATTAACAGCTGCACGGGTTGACATTATAGGCTACGGACGGATGCCAAGGTCAGTTTGCGAATACCTATCCCCGTTCATCCATCGCAAACCGAGTCTCTTCTGTGCCTCTCATTAAGCCTTGCCCAAAAGACAAGAAAATGTACACTAGTCATGTCTTGACTTGAGGTATCGTGTTGCCTCGTTGCTGGGTTATGGGTTAATGTCAGACAGGCACGCCTACATGTAAAAGTACACAGCTACAACTGGTTAAACTGGACGCCGACCCAGGTGACGCAAATTCAGCCCTCATAACAACACTTTTAAGAAGCACTCGATCAACTAATGTAATACTTACATGATATTATGCTTACTATAAGAAGTTAATAGGTATAGTATTATTTTTTTAATAAATAGTGGCAGCAGAGTTTTTATAACCCCCTTTTTATACAACGTGTAACGGAAAGGGTATATACATACCAAGGGCACGGCTACTTTGGGTGATATCAAACGATATTTGAGGGTTTTTAACACGCTTTTATTAGGTCGACCTGTATGTAACTAACTATGTAATGAAATCTAAGGTAACTAATTTAACCATCTTCCAAGGGTCGTAGCGTAATGAAAATTGGCAACAGTATGTAGTTCTGATGACAATACAATAATATGGTACTGTCAAACTGATCTGATGATGAAGCCGGAAGATATGAACTGGAACTTCATGATGGAAAATCGTATCATAGATGTTTTGGATTTCTTAGAAAAGTGTTGTAATGAACTTTGACCACAATTAGGTTTCAATGTCTGATGATGAAGCCCGAAGATAGGTACTGGCATTCCGTGATAGAATATCGTATCATAGTCGTATTGGACTTGTGAGAAAGGCCACGTAATGGACTTTGAACATGATCAGGTTTCAAGGTTATAACAAACCTTAAGAAAATCCGTTATCGGTTTTGTCAACTTTTTTTTACGTGCATTTATAAAAGCGTGTTTTTCTAGTGTATTTTAAACTATTAATTTATCATATACATATATTGGTATGTATTATGAGAAATATGTATGTAGGTTTATTTAAGTCGTATATGTATATATACTTGTAATAAATCTTGAATTGAAAATTTATGAACTACTTAGTTTTTTTTTTAATGCACCTACCATATTATCTCTTCACCACCCAGTCCGCCTTTGTACATTTTGTGTTGCATAAACTTTTAATAAATAAATAGTAGTTCATTAACCTAATTAATATATTCCCATATGTATCAGTGTAACCCACTGTTGGTGAAACAAATAAATAAAATAAAATCTTGAGATATCTATTAAAATATATTCAAATACTTCAAATACTTAGACTTTAATGACACTGAAAAAAAAAAAAACAAAAGCAATAGTCTGTTGACTGAGAGGTTCACGCTGGTACAATTCTCGCTACTCGCTTTTACCCTTCGTCTTCCAAGCTATAGTCCCAATGCATTATAAATATAAAAACCCAAAAGTAATAAATGCCCCTAAAGAACTGAAACAACGAACTGACATTTTAATAGCAGTTCCGTTGCAGCACGTCTGCGTCATAATTTCAGGAAGAATGGAAACCCAGTCCGCTGTCTGGACTGGGTTTCCATTTAAATTAAACACACTTCCATAACTATGAAAAGATTTCATGTGGAACACATAATATTATGTTGCAACAAAAACGGTAGTCTAATAAAAGTAGCTGAAGAATTAGATTTAAAATAAGAAAATAAAATTCAAGTCACGCGCGTCGCTTTATTAATTTTTTTTCAGGGGGTAAATTATCGAATGTCTCCTCTCGCTCTGAGTGAGGTGGAAAGGAGTGCCAGAATCCTACTGACTAAACCAACCCCGTTCCATCCTATCCTGTTGTTCTGGGGCTGCGATATCTCCTCAGAACCGCAACCCCGGCAGGAATTAGGGATATGAAAAAAGTATCGATACTTTGTGGTATCGAGTACGTTTCGTTTCGATACCGATACTTTTGTACTCGATACTGTGTATTTGATACTTTTACTCGGTGAGTACTTTTTGACAGGTATCGTATCGAATAAATGTTGGATGGCAACGCCATCTGGTTCAATTGGACTGAACCTTCTAAATTTTTACTATTTATCTATTACATTGAGCTCGAAATCCTTCCTTCAGTCCTTCTGTTCACAGTTTTTTCACTAATCAATCACTGAATAGTAAGTTCACCGTTAAAATATTGTTTTGTTATTAATATTTATTTATTGTGTATAAGGTACAATATAGTTCTTATAGTGTACAATGATATCCCACAAAATCGTATTATTCTTCGTGTTCGTTTCGCGTTTTTTTTTTCTCCAATTTTGTGCCATGTAAAAGTATTGTTCTGTGCTGTGTATCTGTCTATTAGCGATTGTAGATAGGAGGAAGAATGGGTACTTTAATTTGTGTCTAAAGGAATGAATAATATACTAGTTTAAATAATTTGTAGTCACAGTTGTCTTTTTATTAGTGTACCACTACCATTAGTGTTGATATTCTTTCTTCTGTCCTACTATACTGAAGCTAAATTGACGTTACTGACCGACAGTATTAGGTCCTAAGAGAAGTACTCGATACTTTGAAGTATCGATACTTTTGTTTCGATACATTTATGAGTACGATACCTAACTTTTTTTCAATATTACTCGTGAGTACAATATCGATACTTTCTAATCGATACTGTGTCCCTAGCAGGAATTAGACCTTCTCTCCCGTTAATATTGCTAACTGTGGACGTGCAATCATTTTCTTGCCTATTGAACACCGTCATTATTCATTATTACTTTCTCACTGCTGCGACACTGGCCTCCTCTCAAAGAGAGGCGATGGACCGTAATACACCACTCGGGGGCCATACCATGACGTGTTAAAACGTGAATCGTTCGAGCGAGAAAGAGAGATGAAGCTATGCACGCTATATAGCTCCATCCCTCTTTCTCCTTCGAACGACTCATGGTATGGCCCTAGGCCCAGTGCAACACGGTGGATCGCATTTATCATATTATGATCGCATTTATCAAATCATTTATCGAGCTATACAACGTGTAATTTAAAGGGTATATACATACCAAGTGCACGGCTTCTTTGGAAGATAACAAAAGATATGGCAAGGGTTTTGTAATCCTATGTCTACATGTGTGGAACTTATTAGAAATTTCAATACATTGATAACAGAGACCGAATTTTTAAAATTAAGAAGAACGAAGAGAATTATCGTTTTATTGGCAAGTGATGACCATCATAGTGCACACGTGTGTTATTACTGGTATTCAAGAAACATATGAAACCAATAATTTGGGGTCAATTCTGTGAGTCACTTATTTTGAGCTGAAACTTTGCATAGAGACTCCATACCAGATATTGGACTTTTCAGTCCTTTTGGATAGATATGGGGTTTCCGTTACACGTTGTATAGCGTGCGTAGCTTCATCCCTCTTTCTCGCTCGATTATGTATAGATTATTCTAGCGGCATACATTATTTTGGTTTTATTTACTTAGATCTTTTACACTCTCTTTATTTTGCTCCTGAAGGCATTTTTTTTAAATATTACTTGCAATTTGGGTAGAATTCACATTACTAGCAATCTAGTTAACCCCTCCAACTTAGCTGCATATACTTATGTCTGGAGTGGGTTCACAGAAATAGTGCTATGGGTGTGGTAGGTTCGATTGCGCGACCTTTCGATCACATGTGCGACACCTAACCAATAGGCTATTGGCGCATCTAACAGTCAACGTCGGCTGTCACTGAAAATAGCGCTATAGCTCTTAGCCTTAGTTTATTTGATTTCTGACCATGTTTGATAACATGATCATTATTTGTTTTTTGTCGTTCAGTTACGGTCCCATTGTCTTATATTGCTACCTTTAAACTTGGGTTTGTTGTTATGATATTACAATATGTACATTGTTTTATTTCCGCTTATAACAATAAACGTATATATATGTTAACGTTTAACATGGATATAAATACAATGTTAAAGGGAAATTTATTTTGCGGTATAGGTACCTAGTTTGTTTTCACAAAACATCTCATCTTCTCCGTGAGGTTGGTAACACACAGACAAACTTTACCGTACCTACCTTCGCCTACCTAACCACTTCGTAAACGAATATATTATTATACTATTAACAAAAACAATAGAAATGGAATCCAAAATTAATCCATTTAAAAATAATATTATCCCGAAATATTAATTTAAAATTCAACGTTATAAGTTATAATTATGAAATACATTACATGGAGATGGCTTTTATGTCTCTAGTCTTCTTCTAAGCGTGTTGATGGCAATTATAATAATTAGTTGGCCCAGAACGTTGCCTGTTAGAAATTTCAACCAATTCCTGCAGTGAGCAGTGGACAGGACACGCAAGACAGGATATTAAGTACGCCATGGTACCAGATTTACATTCCTTACAGACGGTAAGCAGGGGTAGCTCACCGTCCAGTAAGGGGCCGGTTTGGCGGCACGTCCCCAAAGAGTATTCAGCAACATTGATGGGACCTGACAGCGCCATTGCTTGCCAGGGGTGCGGGAATATTGTAACGAGATACCACAGTCTGACACTCCCTTCCCCTCCACCCACAGTGGGGGGAGACATTTGATGATTTCTTCCACCCAGAAAAAAAGGAAAAATGGCAGAGTTATCAATAAATATCTCCTTATGGTAGTTTTATCTGTAGGTAAAATATAGGTAGATTAACAATACGTTTCTGAATATCACCGAAGTAATTTCGTGTCATTTACTTCCTTCTATTAATGACCTTCCCACATTACAGTACACTATTCCCAGAAAACGATGACTAAATTAATTCATCCAATCAACAAGATCTAGCTACTCTGAAACGGAACAGTTTAGAGCAAAAGAAAACAAATGACATTAGTCAGAGAGCATTACACAGAATAGCACAGAAGGTTGACTCCATGCGACAAGCAAAAGCGCACGCACACATAGATACTCGGATTAAAGACTTTATAATTGGGAATAGCGTTCAGTCTGCTATGGGTTATTTAGGAAAGAAGTCATACAGGCTGGACCATCCCTTCACCGTCAGTCTATCTTTTACACACTTTTACAAATTAATTGATATCTGATCATAATTGACTGTTTCTGTTCTAGTCTCCTACTTTACATTACTTTTCATCACAACATATTTTAGGAATTCAATTGATAAGGCTGTTCTATGTGGCAATGCGTGAGTGAGATCATGTCAGTCAAGCAGTACACTTCTTTTTACTTTAGGAAATAATAAGTTTGACATCGGTTGACCTACGCTCGTAGGCGTCTATATCAGTGTATAATATGCTTGAATATGATTAAAATACTACAGAAGATCTACTATAAGTTTTAAGACAAAATAATTCACAGTCACACTACACAAAAGCATACCTAATACAAATTACACAAAACACTTCTACATTACAAGTTACTATAATATACTAAACCATTCTTTTTGTATACTTGTAAGTCACACTACACTAACTTTATAATTATGTATACATTATAAATTGTAACTGATTGTAAATATTGTGAACTGCGTCCTGAAATACAGGCTCGGCTGCAGTTGCTAATTTGATTTTATTATTATTGAAATACTATTTTAACTAATGTTAATATGTTATTACTTTTATGCTTCAAAAATTGTTATAAGCAAAATATGGTGAAATAAATAAACATTTCTTTATTAATACATATGATACCATTTATTTATTTAAATGATTTTACCTTCTGTAATATTCTGTGACATGACTCATCAGAACATCGAATCATGCGCAGCTGTCGGGTGATTGTTTAAACTTGTTAAGGGGTAGAGGTTAATCGTCTTCCTGCACGGAATTGTATTGTTGCATTAGTCGTCTTGTTAAAAATACATTTAGTATTATTAAGAAGTCTAGTGTTATCGTTTTAGGCTGTTCTAGTTAAGATGTTTATTTTTTCCTGTTTATTCGGAAGACAGTGTTTGCTTCAAGGTTAAGACATACAATGTAAAGATGTTTACGTTGTGTATTATGTTGGGTTACCAGAAATAAAGTGAGATAAGGGCAGGACACTGATGCTTGCGTTAATGACGACTTCTCCTTAAATGGTTCCATAGTATAAAATATTTCTAGAAGCTATTGGTTTCATCTGGTCATTGAATTTACTGATGCCGATGAATCGACGATGATCTAACTCTTTAAAATTGTTAACTATCACGTTCGTATTGTAATCTTCTTATTCATTGGCCTATCGTTATTTTCATGAGAAAACATTCTTATCTTTACCAGCCGCACTGGTTAATTTTCGAGGTTAAGCAGCACTTGCCAAGGTCGGTCTGTAGACGGGTGGCTATCTAAACATATCGAGATTCCCAACTGCCATTTGTACAAATGAAACCCGTGAAACCGTTCCAATTAGAGATTTAGTTATTCGAGATCCCATGGGTATGGCGCGGCGTTAGGTTTTTGTGGTAGCGTGCATTCGTTGTTAAGTGTTTCGTATTCGTAAACTTACGGGGACGTGTTCTACGGTGCTTCATTTTCGAAATCACGTATCGCACCCGTTGTGGTGGTGATCTACTTAGTCTTTTCCCAACTATGTTGGGTTCAGCGTCATGTCTAATCAGATGCCGCTGAGTGCTAGTGGTTTACATGTAGCGACTTTCTATCTGATCTCCACAACCCTCTATGCAAAGTTTCAGCTCAAAATAACTGACTCACAGAATTGACCCCAAATTATCGGTTTCATATGTTTCTTGAATACCAATAATAACAAACGTGTCACATCACTATGAGGGTCATCACTTTCCACGTCACTAGCCAATAACACGATAATTCGCTTCTTTCTTCTTAAATTGAAAAATTCGGTCTCTGGTATCAATGTATTGAAATTTCTAATAAGCTCCACACATGTAGACATAGGATTACAAAACCCTTGCTATATCGTTTGTTATCATCCAAAGAAGCCGTGCACTCGGTATGTATATACCCTTTAAATTACACGTTGTAGATTTTCTGGCTTCTAACTACGACTGTCAAAAATCCTTTATTTCAGGTCCATAACCAATTCAAAATCTTACACTATCGTCCGGCTAACAAAGTTTTAGATGTCAAATAACAAAAAAAAAAAAAGTCAAAAGTAGTAATTTTACGTTTATTGAAATAAAACCACCATAAGCTTTACATATGGGACCGTATACACATTGTCCCTAGGCGTGAAAACGCAACATTCCAAAACATACATCAGAAAACTCATCAACATTAAATCTCCCAATTTCTGACATGATGTGACATTAGTCATAATTTGTGTCACATTCTGTCACAACTCATTTTATCACATTCGCTCGACTTAACAAACTTTCTCTCCAGTTGTTTGTATGTTAATTTTGAATTTGCTATATATTTTGTAAGTAGCTGATAGCTGGTCTTTAAATCAAGAGTGAATAGGTTACTTCTGGGTAAGCGTGCTTCATCTTCGACCACATCATTGCTTACCATCAGATGAGATGGTGGTCAAACGCATGCCTTTAACTAATAAAAAACCGTAATTCAAGTAATTATGTTTAAGTAATATTTAATAATATTTATTTTAAACAAGTTATGCACAGAACTAAAGTAAAAAAAAATATATCTAAGCTGTTTCTGGAACTCTCGAGTCTTGTATAAGTTGCATTATATTTTCGAATTAAACAATAATGCTAAGTATATTATTTTGATTACTTCTATCAATTGAAGGCCGCTGAGTAACCGAAATTCTTCTATATTTAATTTACTTATAATAAAACTAGCTTTCTTCTCTCCTTGTCCATATAAACATTTCCATATAACTGTGCAAAATTTTTTGATCCGTAATTTTCTCGTAGATTAAGATTTTACTTCACATATTAATAAATATAGATAGATAGATAGATAGATAGATAGAATATACTTTATTGTACACCAATAATTGAATCACACTTAAATAACAATATTGTAAAAAAAATTGGTTACAATGGCGGTCTTATCGCTGAGAGCGATATCTTCCAGACAACCTTTGGAAGGACTTTATGAGCTTTATTTAAAATGGGGAGGGCTATATTAGTGTACTACCGTACAAATACTCATTAATAACGGAAAAACTAATAAAAATACAACAAAAAAAAAATATATATACAAATACATAAGTACATAAAATAAATAAATATATAATGTGTTCTTTAACATCGTGTGGAGAAAGCAAAGGAATAATCATAAGTTTGAAATAAAATGATTGGCAACCGAGCTTTTAAAAACAGCAAGTGACTGAGCTTGTCTTACTGACACCGGCAATCCATTCCACAACCGAATCGCCTGCACCGTAAACGACTGGTCGTAAAATTTTGTGGAATGGGTAGGCATCAAAAGTCTCAAATTCTCTGATGATCTCAAATCTCTAACATGTGTGTCATGAAGGAACTTAAAACGTTCTTTGAGGTAAAAGGGAGTCGTTGGATTGAAAAGAATACTGTAGAGTAATGATAAAATATGTGCATTCCGGCGAAGGCGGATAGGCAGCCACTTGAGTTTAGTGCGAAACTCAGAAACATGATCATATTTGCGCAAACCAAATATGAATCTGATACAAAAATTTTGGAGTCGCTCAAGCTTATCTAGCTGCACTTCAGTTAGATCTGGATAACTTGCATCAGCATAGTCAAGGATAGGGAGTAGAAGAGATTGGGCAAGCGCAGTTTTAGTAGCAGTCGGTAGGAAATTGCGCAATCTGCGTAAAGACCCCGCAGAGGCAAACAGTTTGCGGCTCACTTCCTGCAACTGGGGACCCCAAGACAAATCCTTATCAATATAAATGCCAAGGTCTTTTACTGAGTCACAGTAGGGTATAACAGTTCCATCAAAAATTATTTGGGGAAGGGTCGTCCAGTCAATTTTGGAACGTAGCCTAGGGCTGCCAACAATAATGACTTTAGTCTTCGCAGGATTAACCTTCAAACCATGATACAAACTCCAATCGGAAATACGCGCTAAATCTTTATTCACCGCCTTCACCGCCTCAGATAAATCTTCAACGGGAGCTTGCGAATAAATTTGCAGATCGTCAGCATAAAGGTGGTAGGATGAGAGAAGTTCATTTGAAATAGAATTTATAAATATGGCGAAAAGAAGAGGAGAGAGAACGCCCCCCTGTGGTACGCCAGCAGTAGTATTGCACCAGGAAGACAACGAACCTTCAATGCAAATACGTTGTCGGCGGCCACACAGGTAACTACGAAACCAATCAATAGCTGTTGGAGATATGTTAAGAGAGCATAGTATCCCGAGCAAGACATCAAAATCAACAGTGTTAAAAGCATTACTGAAATCAAGTAAAGAAAGGACCGTCAATTTTCTATTGTCCATACCCAATCTTATATCATCCGTAATGTTAACAAGAGCTGTGGTAGTGCTATGCCCCGGACGAAAGCCGGATTGGTAAAAATTAAGGAGTTTGTTTCTACAGAGGAAAGCACTAAGCTGACTATGAATAAGGCGTTCAAGGACTTTGGACAGAAACGGTAAAATGGAAATGGGACGGAATTCAGAGAAAGAAACAGGATTACATTTTTTTGGAAGTGGGGTTACATGAGCTTCTTTCCATGCAGATGGAAAAACACCAGAGGATACAGAATGATTAAGGATATGGCAGATGACAGGAAGGATTTCATCCAAAATAGGGAGTATCATCTTGCGACTTACACAGTCACTACCAACAGCATTTGACGTGATTGATAAAATACTCTTCTTAACATCACAACAAGCAAATTGATTAAAAACAAAAGGAGAATAATCGGGAGTGGGAAGAGACGAAAGATTATCTAAAGTTTTGGTTTTAACAGGCCCATTGAAACTACAAGAGGTGGAAAAATATTGATTGAGTAATTCAAGATCTATATCTTTAGGAACAGACTCTTGACGTGACTTCCCAATTCCCATTGATCTAAGAAATTTCCAGACTTTAGCTGGATCACCGTTTTCAACGGACTTATGAATGTGGCGGCGTTGGGCATCCCTACAAACCAAGTTGCTGCGATTTCTGATAGCGACGTATTTTTCACGATTTAAGGAGCTAGGTCTGCACTTATACCTAGATTTTGCTGCTGCCTTTTTTTGTAAAATTGCTTTCACGTCATCTGTTAGCCACGGAGCAGGCAGATGCTTCATCTTGACCAACCGAACAGGTGCATGCACATCATACAGCCCGATGAGATTGGAATTAAGGAGGTTAATTTTTTCATCAATCGAGTCTGCATGAACAAGCTCAGACCAGTCAATACTGCTAGCATCTTCCCGAAGACCTTCCAAGTCCATTCCACCAAAACTGCGCTGAAGAATACTTTTAGGTTTAGTCTTAGGAGGGCGAATTTTGTAGGAAAGGAAAATCAAGTCGTGGTAGGAGAAAGCGTCAGCTGAACATTGCCCATGCTTAGCGACGTGTTGTGTGGAGGAAACAAAGATGAGGTCAAGAAGTGAAGGAGTACAGTTTGGAAAATGGTGAGTTGCGCTTAATGGAAGGAGAGATAAATTGCAGGATTGAGAAATAGATTGAAGTGAGGAAGAGCGGGAATCATTTTTAAGGAGACAGGTGTTAAAGTCACCCATAACAATTGTATGCCTGTAAGAGGGCGCAAGGTTGACTATTAGGCTTTCAAATGAGGAGAAGTAATCGATACGCAGAGAGGGACAATAATAGACACCCAGCAAAACTTTCACATGGTTAAGGTCAATTTCTAAAAAGAGATGCTCGCCAGCATTCGACGGTGGTGGCTGCACTGAAATGTTAATAATGGAAAAGGGAATATGTGCACGCAGGTAGATGGCAACACCACCACCGCCGCCGCTTGTGCGGTCATTCCTTATTAGCTTGAACCCAGGGAGGGAATAGGATGTAGACGGAAGACAAGGTTTCAGCCAGGATTCGGAAACAAGAATTGCATGGATGTCCTTACAGTCCAAACTCACAAGCATATCATGATAGTGAGCCGGAATACTTTGAGCATTAATGTGGACTACATTTAGATTTTTGGGAACATCAGAAAACTGAAACTGAAGCGTGTCAGCAAGATTCGGAATACTAGTGAAGCTGTCATTGTCACTGCTTGCAGTTACAAAACTTTCATCATCACTGTTACTATCAATCATTAAAAAAAAAAACACAATAAATAATTAAAAAGGGAATATAAATAAAATATAAATGTATATTATAAAGACGAACGGTACTTAAAAACGTAAAGTCCACCCGCCAGTTATGCGTTAACAGAAAAGAATAACAAAACAAAACCTAAATCAAAAATATCTTATCAAATAATAGTGCATCGTTTGGGCACAAGCTCACCTTACACTTAGAGCAACATATAAAATAAAATATAAACACAAAAAAAAAGAAATACAAAAAGAATTCCTATGTTGCATATTATTGCGGTATCAAAATATAATGTTTCCATAGATAATCTATGCTCAAAAATTTAACAAATTACGAAACAAAAGTAAACGAAACGCGACATTGACATAACTCTTGGCATATGTCAAATGTCAGAAAACCGAAGATACATATAAATGAAAAAGAAAAATTTTATAAACCAAAAAACGTGAGGTAGACGTTAAATATTATAAAATAGCTGTGAAGGTAAACCAGTGATTAAATACTGATGAAAAACTGTTACCCGAACGACGCATTGCGAGAGATAAATCACTTCTTCACCACAGGCTTCCTATATCTTTTTAATGGGGCTGCTGAGGCTAGCTTCCCAGCCTGTGCCTTATGGACATCTAGTTGGCCCTCCGGCTTATCGGAATCGACATCATGCTCAGCCACATTGATAGCAGCGAGCTCTCTGCAGTTGATGACCCGACGCTTACTCCCATCAGCTCCCAGCACAAAGATATTTCCCTGCTTGGTCCAGCAATTCATGACGCCGAACTTCTCACGAGCCTTCAAGAATATCTGATGTCGTGACTTTGTTAAGAATTCTGACAAGGTTATACCTTTTAATGCGGTTTTAGCAAACCAAACCTTGTCACGAACATCTACATCCTGTAATTTGACCAGTATAGGTCTAGGCTTTCCAGCACTTCTGTGACTGCCCATTCTGTGGCACCGACGAATAGCAGCGATGGAAAAGTTGTCCAACTTAAGTTTGTCATGGAACAATGAAGCAACCACCAGTGATGTATCCTCGTCACTCACCTCAGCAACACCATGGACAAGCAGCATCTTCCGACGACTTCTCATCTCCAATGCATCAACATCCCTGGCAAGGGCCTCCATCTGATGCTGAAGACAGCCAAGCGACTCCAGAACAAATTTCTTGAAACCTGCATACTCCGCTGCAAGACTGTCTGAACTGTTGCTGGACGAAGTGCTGGGTGTTGACTTGGTCAATTCTGCCTCAAATTTTGACATTCTGTCATGGAATTGTGCCATTAATTCAGACATAGACCCCTTGAGTGAATCCATTTTTCAGTTTTGTTTTTGTGAAAATAAGAGAGTGCAATATAGGAAATCCACACAACTGGCAGGTAGTATTACTAGTAGAAACTGTTATTCATAAAAAATTGTGAAGAAATACTATTAATTTGAATTAAATTACAATTTATTTAACAAAGCAAAATTATATGTGTGTTACTTGTTCAACTACCTCCCACCAAAAAGACCGAAAATTCGAATCCGAAATCGATATACCGAAATATTCCACTGTAGACGGGCATTTCGGCAAAAGCTCTAAGTGCCTACGTGATAAAAAGTAGATTATGATAGTAGTAATTTGTTCTTTGCACTTATAATAATATTTTATATCGTAATATCCTTACGTCATGCACTTTGAGACCCGACAAAGGACTAATAGGTCAGTCCGAGGACGTAGGTTCATATGCGTAGACTGGTTATCTGCAATTATTATGAACTCCGTTATAACTGCAGACTGACACTATCTGAATACTGTGAAATAATTCTATGTAAGTATTTGAGTCTCTTGTGAAATGGTTCCAAGTCAGTAGCAGGCTGATCTTGAGATTATATTCATACATACTATATGTTGCCCGCGACTTCGTTCGCGTTAGATTTATAGGTGTAACTTTATTAAATATTTCTGCGCTAAATAATTAAAACATATTTGTGTTTCACTTGAAACATTATTATAACAAACAAAATTTCATCCAAATCGGTGCTTTAGTGTAGCCGTGAAAGCGTAACAGACAAGACAGACAGACTGACAGACAGACAGACTTTCACATTTATAATATAAGTATGGATTAATTTCTCTATGAGTCTGATTAGTTTTTTTTTCTTAGTCACTGTAAGCAGATACAGTACATCACAGTAAGCCTATAACTTTCCCAATACTGGGAGATAGGCTTCCTCTATAAGGGAGGGTTAGGGCCGTTATCCACGGCGTGCATGTGAGGGGATGTCGCACGTCTCCGCATTTTTAATCCTAGAACATCGGTTTCCTCACGATGTTTTACTTCACCGTTTTGAGGGCAGATGATGACGATGGTGATGGTGAAAATTAGCCCAAAGTGAAGATAGTTGAAAGGCTGGATTGTGGCTTCACTAATTACGCTGAAAAAAATGCAAGCGAAACCGCGGGCGAAAGCTTGTGCTATATGATTATGTACTACGCGTACACATTTACTTCGAAGTCGCAAATACCTATTATTTCCTTCGACACTGATTGTTATACCTTGAATTCTAACGATTTTTATGTACCAGAATTTGTCTTCTGCTATTTGGAAGGTACCTACTTTTATATATGTAGAGACGGTTGGTGTCTCGATCTTCTTAATTCAAAACTTCAAGTCAACATTCCTCAATCCGATGGACCAGCATCTTGTCACGTTTGACATAATTAAAACAGATTCGAGTTCTACAAAGGACTTCAAGGTCGGACCGAGGACGTGAGGTCACAAGAACATATTGTTTTGTTAGGGTTCCGCAATAAATTATAACAGCTGATTTAAAATGTACTTGGTATCTTTATAAAGCGGGAAAGTTTGTTAGCTTAAACGCGTTAATCTTCGAAAGTAC
The DNA here is from genome assembly GCA_943138885.2 of Tholera decimalis. Lineage (NCBI taxonomy): Eukaryota > Metazoa > Arthropoda > Insecta > Lepidoptera > Noctuidae > Tholera > Tholera decimalis. The sequence goes on from OW964551.2 coordinate 31,621,841, forward strand.
TGGGTGGACTTGGATGTAATTTGGTATGGAAGTAATTTGAAGCTTGAGAAAGGTTATAGGTAAGGCTGATTGCAAAGGAAGGAGGTTATGTTTTTAGTCCACGGGTGTGAAATCCGGCGCCCGCGCGACTGCTAGTAAATATATAGATTCAATCAGGCACAGAGCTAAAACTAAATAAACATGCTTATAACGCAATAACTAAATTATACAACGTGTAATTTAAAGGGTAAATACATACCAAGTGCATGGCTTCTTTGGATGATAACAAACGATATGGCAAGGGTTTTGTAATCTTAAGTCTACGTATGTAGAACTTATTACAAATACCAATACACTGATACCAGAGACAGAATTATTCAAATTAAGAAGAACGAAGAGAATTTTATTGGCGTTTTATTGGCAAGTGACGTAGAAAGTTATTGACCCTCGTAGTGCTGTGACACGTTTGTTATGATTGGTATTCAAGAAATATATGAAACCGATAATTTAGTATCAATTCTTTGAGTCAGTTATTTTGAGCTGAAACTGCTCAGAGACTCCATACCAGATGTTGTCTTCAGCCCTTTTGGATAGATATGGGGTTTCCGTTACACATTGTATAAATATGATTGATTGAACCTATTTAGGTTTTCATTTTTGTTTCAGTACCATATATGGCGAGTTAATTTTTTTAACTTATTACCAAACCCTTCATTTTTAATTTTTTTTATAAACATCGTAAAGCAGATCACAGAAAATTCCGCTACAGAACCCTAAAGACGTCCCCAATGCTGGCAACTGGTAATAATTATAACTGGTGGCACTGCCACGTTGTATGGTTGGTTGTACTGTACTTAGCGTTTGGCATTATTTTTTGGCAAAGTTACATTCAGCCCTTTGGTCACGGGAAGTGTCAAATCCGTCTTTTTGAAATTTATTTCAAAAGACTGTGCTGCCTTACGGTCTGAGAATTGTTGAATTGCTTTATCTACAATCATTGTGAAGTTATTTTTAGTTACTTGACAATGCCTAAAGATAAAGAAACAAATAAAATAAGGTTACTGTTTTCACTAACGTAACACTGTAGTTTGTTTATGTAATTTGAGACAAAAGAGAGTCGAAGGACGTCCAAGGTCAATGTAAGGACACAAGATTAGGATCGACGGTTTTGTTTGGGTTCCGCATTATGATGAGGTTACTGAAATGGTGACACGTCATTCGGTTGGTTATGTTTTGCATAATTTTGTTTATGATTACTTAGATAAGGCTGTTTTTTGTATGTTCTGAGTAGATTGAAGCGTCAATAACCTAATGGATAAGGTGTCAGCCTTGTGATCGAGAGGTAGCAGGTTCCAACCCCACTCATGAAACTAATGCCGGGAACCCATTCCAGACACAAGTATATTTAGCTTAGTTGGAGGGGTAAACAAGATTGCTGTTAATGTGAATTCTATCCACATGGCTAGTTCTCTTTATATAATAAATCAATAGTTTAAAAAACACTAGAAAAACACGCTTTTATAAATTCACGTAAAAACAAAAACAAATCTTTAGGTTTATTATAACCTTCAAACCTGGTTGCGTTCAAAGTCCATTACGTGGCCTTTCTCACAAGTGCAAACACGACTGTGATACGATCTTCTTCTTCTTCTTCTCGGTTTGGTTTCCGCACTTAGTCTCTGCACGAGACCATTGTGCGTGAGCCGTGTCGGCCGTCACTCCATCCAGCCAACCTCCTTCCAGAAGCAGATCAGGTCTCTCGGTCTGTTCAGGATGTCTGTAAGGGAATTCAAAGACCCGAGGGTTTGCTTTCGTATGTCAGTGATTTCCGTGCACTCTAGGAGCACGTGTGCCACCGTTTCCTCCGTCCCCATGCAGGCCCTGCATAAGGGACTGTCCGTTACACCTATTGTGTGGTAGTGTTTGTTCAGTGAGCAATGCCCGGTGATGGTCCCCGCCACCATTCGCAGGCTTTTCCTGTCCATGTGTAGGAGGCGCCTGCTTAGTTTTTTGTTTAGGTTTGGCATCGCCTCCTTGGACTGCCTGCAGCCTGGTGCCGAGGACCAACATTTCTGGGCTTGAACGTGTGTGTGTTCTTTTAACCATGTGCGCAGCTGGGTGGGGGGGAGCGGCACGATGGGCTCTGGTCCGAAAACCGTCGTGTTGGACCCCCTCCTGGCCAGTTCATCCGCCGCATCATTGCCGAGTGATCCGCTGTGCCCCTTTATCCATTGTAGTGTCACAGTGTTGCGGTTCTCGACCGCCGAGCGTTGCAGCGCGTTGTGACATTCTAGTATGAGTTTAGATGTGATATAGTTTTTCCCTAGGGATTGTAGTACTGAGGCACTGTCGGAAAGTATACGGATGTGGCTATCCGTAACTCTCCTGGCTTCCAAGGCATGGATCGCTTGGATAATACCCACACATTCCGCCTGGTATACGGTGTTGAGCTTGCCTAGCGGTCTGGATATCTTTATGTTGAGATCGTTGGAGAAGACTCCAACTCCAGTTCCAGTGTCTGTCTTTGAGCCGTCAGTGTAGATTCTAAGCTCCTTGGGTCCTGAGTTGTCCTCTGGCTCCGGCATGAGCTGTATTTGGTAATTTTTTTGGAAGTGGTGTGTCTTTGTAATCTTATCATAGGGTGCAGTCATCAGAGGTTGTCGTTTGACAGAGTCCTCCATGATGCGTGTGTGCTTGATCCTGGAGTCCCTCAAGAGTGCTCCGGATATGGCGAGTCTGAAGGCTGCCAGGGCAGCCTCTTCTCGTACTATGAGATGCAATGGTGGTAGTCCCAGCATGGCCTGTAGAGCGGCAGTGGGTGCAGTTCTCATGCTGCTGGTGATCGCCACGCATGCGAGTCGTTGCAGCTTCTCGAGGTCTTTTTGTGCTGTACCTAAGTCTGTTCTGGGCCACCAGACAAGGGAGCCGTACGTGATGATTGGTCTTATAACTGTTGTGTATAGCCAGTGGGTTGTTCTGGGGCTGATGCCCCAGTTCCTGTTCAGCATACGTTTGCACTGCCACATGCAGATGCTAGCTTTCTTGGTGGTGTGTTCAATGTGTTTTGCCCAATTCAGTTGCTTATCCAAGAAGATGCCCAAATATTTGGTGTCAGCTGAGAGGCTTAAGGTGGTGCCAAAGAAACTTGGCAGCTCCAGCTCCGCTAGCTTCCTCTTTTTGGTAAAGAGTATTAGTTCGGTTTTTGTGGGGTTCACTGAGAGTTGATGCTCTCGGCACCAGTCCTCTACTATCCTTAGGGCCTGGCGCATGAGGTTGCATATGGTGTTCTCATGGCTTCCATTTATTATTATGGTTATGTCATCAGCATAGCCAACGGTAAAGTATCCTTTATTATTTAGTCTCCTGATGAGGCTGTCTGCGACCAGGTTCCATAGCAGTGGCGAGAGGACACCCCCTTGGGGGCAGCCTTTCGCCACAATGGCCCTCGTTGTGCTATTTATTGTGACTTGTACTGCTCTTTGCTTGAGCATGTTGGTGATCCAGCCACTCAGGGTTTGGTCTACACCGTGCCTGCTGAGTGCTGTATTCATACTCTGGAACGTAGTCTTGTCAAAAGCACCTTCGATATCTATGAAGACAGCTATCGAAGAGCATTTGTGGTGTATTGCGCATTCAATTTTTGATATTACGCTGTGTAGGGCAGATTCTGTTGACTTCCCCGTTGAGTAGGCGTGCTGTTGTCCGTGGAGTGGATTCTTCCAGAGAGGTCCGTCCCGAATGTGTCTGTCGCAAAGCCTCTCTAGGGTTTTCAGTAAGAAGGATGTGAGACTTATCGGCCTGTATGCTTTGGGCTGTGTGTAGTCAGTTTTGCCTGGTTTAGGTATGAAGATGACCTTCACCTCACGCCATGCTAGTGGAACGTATCTGAGTGCTATGCAGGCTTGGTATATTTCCGCCAGCCAGGGTGTCAGAATATACTCACCCCATTGCAGAAGGGCTGGAAAAATGCCATCTAGTCCTGCAGATTTGTATGGCTGGAACGTTTTAATGGCCCATGCTATGCGGTCCTCAGTGATTATATCGCGGGCTCTAGACCAGTCTGTTATACTTGGGGTCTGTCTGGGTTCGCTTTCCCACGTGATGTCCTCGGAGATGCGGCAGTCCGGGAAGTGCGTCTCCAGAAGGACCTTACTGGTTTCTTGGTCTGTCTGTGTGTAGGAGTTGTCAGATTTCTTGAGTGCGCCGAGAGTACGGTCCTGATCAGTTGATAGGATTTTCTTTACTCGTGCGGCTTCACTGTTTGATTCTATGGATGCGCAGAAGTTCTGCCAAGCAGTTCTCTTGGCTATTCTGACTTGTTTTTTGAATTGGTATTGGGTTTCTTTGTATTGCTCCCAGTCTTCCAGGAGTCTAGTGTTCTTTGCTCTGTTGAATTGTTTCCGTAGTGTGTTCCTGAGCCTACCAAGTTCAGCATTCCACCAAGAGTTTCCCTTACTCCTGGTGTTAGGTGTTCTTGGTTTGCAGCTCACGTGGTATGCCTCCGTTATGCTGTTTGTTACTTTTGTCACAATTTCCTCAAGTTGTGTGGGATCAGTCAAAGGTGTCGGGTGTGATTGTCGTCTAGCCAACAAGGAGGCTAGGTGGTGTTTGTATTCTGTAACATTTGTGCGGCGCGGGTTGCGCCTTGGTATGGGTTTTACTATGTTGGTTGATAAGGTAAAGCAGATTCTCCTATGATCAGAACAGGAGGGTTCGTCAGATACGTGCCAATTAGAAATAAGGTTAGTCGCGTTTTCGGTAGCTAAAGTTAGGTCTATGATTGTTTGACCTCTGGCTGTGACCCAAGTGGGCTCTGAGCCTCGGTTAACAATGTTTAGGTTAGTGGAGAATAGATATGTGGATAGAGTCTCACCTCTGGCGTTGGATACTTCACTTCCCCAAAGCGGGTGATGAGCATTTGAGTCGGTGCAGATGATCAGGTCCAGATTCGCGTCCTCGCAGTGACGCACCAGATCAATCATCTCTATTGGTGGGCAGTTTTCGTTGTCGCCTGGCATGTATACCGAGGCTAGTACTAGATCTGGAACATTGATGTCGATCCGGAGCCTGATCGCAGTCAGGTCTCTGGAACAGAATTGATTTAGTGGGGTGATAGGTATGTCTTTTGGTGTGTATATGCAGGTGCGTGGCTTCTCTGAGTTAAATGTGTTTAGAGTGACTTTACCTCCGGTGTTTCCAAGGCCACATATTTTGTTATTTCTAATCCACGGCTCTTGTATGAGTGCGATTGTCCGTGGATTCATCTCCAGCGCTCTGCGAAGGCTAGCCGTGGCGGTCTGGCTATGCTGGAGGTTGGCCTGGATGATCTGGGTGTTTGGTGTGGGTGGTGCTGACGTTGAAGCGGAGTTAGGAGGCGTCGGATCCATCGGATACTATATCTCCCTCCTCCGTTTCTCGCCAGGTGTCGCTAGGTGAGGATGCGAGCAGCTGCGTTGTCCATCCCGGTGACGGGGGTGGCGCTGAGTCTGACTCAGCGTCGGCCATCGCAGCTTTCGCCATTTCCTCCTCCAGTATGGTCACTTCAATGTCTGTCTGTGTCGGTTCAGTGGTCACAGTCTTGTCGGAGGGTAGTTTCTTGGGGTAGAAGCGAACGTATATGGACCCAAGTAGGTACGATACACGTCGTTCCCGCCCCAAGACCTTTTCGGCTTCATCGGTCGGGATCCCCAGGGTCAGGTACGTCCCATGGTTATCCCCACCGACAGAAGTCGCCCTGTACAGTGACCACCTACCAATGTCGTACCAAGTGTTCTGACGGATCAGAACGCTCTGGAGCCGCGCTATGTCCCCATTATATCGGGGTACAAATAGCGCCGCTCGGACACGGGTAGGTATGTCAGTCTGTCGCATAACTGTTAGTGTCTGGTCAGTATTTGAAAGTCTTATCAGTGGAACATTCTGAGTCAGCCATGTCAGGGAGTGGTCGTCTTCACACCACATCTGCACAGTGCCGTCCGCTACCCGAGGGTATCCGCGGAAGGCCGGGAGTGGTTTGGACGGATCGCTGTCCATGACGAGCTCTTCGAGTTTCTTCTTTATGTCATATGCCTCCTCCGGAGTCAGGTCCCTGGAGGGGGGAGGGAAGCAGATTGCTACGGCGAGTCGCGCAGGAATATCCTTTGTGGCCCGCGCGTAGGTCCTCTGCTCCCCTTGAGCAGGCTGGACTCTCACGCGCTTCGGGTTACCCTGAAGTGCGCTCGGCGAAGCCGTGTCGTCCGGGCGGTCCCTCTTTGCCGCTCCCGAGCCGCTTGGCCCAGGTTGTGGTTCAGAGGCCCGGACGACCGACCTCACGTTGATGAGGGTTCCAGACCGTTTCCCCCTGCCTTTCGCCTTCTTCCTTCGGGGTAAGTCAGTGTCAATGTCAGGGTCTCGGGTTCGGCTTTCGGTCCCGGCGGATTCTGACGCTTCCGGACACCTTACGCGCTGAGTTTCCCCTTCGCGGATTCGGTTTTGGTCACGTGTTTCCGCGTCCGGCCGCTTTACGCGCTGGGAGGGCCCTTCGCGGATTCGCAGCTGGTCGCGTACTTGCTCTTCAGCGGCCGTCGGCGCAATGCGCTGGCTAGTGCCTTCGCAGATTGAGCGCCTCCGGTCACTGAACCCACCGGAGCTGGCCGCCTTACCTTTGACAGTGTCGTCGTCTGGGTTGTTTTTGTAACTGTTCCTAACGATGCTCTGTTGCCAGGCGCTCGCGGACAGCACAGTCTGTGTCGGTTTACCTGGCGCTTGGATAGCAGCCGTGGTGTGGAAAAAAGGCGCGTGGGTCGCAGCCGGTGTTGTGTTTATAGGCGCTGTAGTAGCAGCCGTGGTTGTGGGTATGGCTACGATAGCAGCAGGGTTGTCGTGGGGCGCTGTAGTAGCAGCCAAAATAGTTGATGTTGCTGCAGGAGCAGCACCAGTAGGCAGTGAATTGCCCCCTCCCAGAATACGATGGGGGCTGACCGACATGTCGGTGTGGGAGTCCCCGGCTTGGCCGGGACCCACCTGGGTAGTTTTCTTTGTTCTCTGCTTCATGGTTGATGGATTGGGCTTTTTTTGGGAAAGCGAGGTTGCCCCTCCTCTGGATGGATGGAGGAAAGAAGGGAAAGGAAGGAAAGGGATGGGAGGGGGAAGGAAAGGTGTGAGGGGATGTTTTCGACTGCACAGGGTCACATGCTTCCGCCACCGTCCTGCAGGCGCGAGCTCACCGCATTACCGGCTAGTCCACTTGAACCAGCCAATATATGCAGCAAACCCGCACCAGCGAGAGACAGTAGCAGAACCATGCAGACCCGCGCAGCCGAGGAACAGGGAACATAGGAACAGGGTATTAGGTTATCCCTAGGCCTGGGATCTGGCGTAAGGGAAACTTCTCTTGTCCGGAGTCTCGTCTACAGAGACACTCCGGCAGGGGGACTACCCCCCAGGTAACCAGGTGGCGGTCCCCCAGCCGAAGCTGGGCTATCCGCAACCCGCCCACCCGCTCGGTTGCATGAGAAGAACTGCACAGCAGTCCATGCCGTCCCACCGCAAGGGTACGCATACCTTCGCGTTGGGACAGCTCAGACGCCCCGAGCCTCGACTGTGATACGATATTCCATCATGGAATGCCAGTGCCTATCTTCCGGCTTCATCATCAGACCTTGAAACCTAATCGTGGTCAAAGTTCATTACAAGACTTTTCTAAAAATTCCAAAACAGCTATGATACGATATTCCATCATGAAGTTCCTAGTTCATATCTTCCGGCTCCATCATCAGATCAGTTTGACAGTACCATATTATTGTATTGTCATCAGAACTACATACAACTGCCAATTTTCATTACGCTACGACCCTTGAAAGATGGTTAAATTAGTTACCTTAGATTCCATTACATTGTTACATACAGGTCGACCTAATATAAGTGTGTTAAAAAAGATATAATGCCAAAATCAAGTCTTTAACTATATCTTACTTTTTACTCTTGCTGACATTATAAATGTGAAAGTTTGTGAGGATTAATTTTGATATGGATGTTTGTTACACTTTCACGCAAAAACTATTAAACGGATCTGAATGAAATTTGGTAATAAAATTGATATCCCGGAGTAACACAAAGACTACTTTTTATCCTGGAATTCCCATGGAATCAAGATTTACGCGGGAAATCCCTCCCACGCGAACGAAGTTACGGACAGAAGCTACTCCACAATAAAACCTCGAAAGAATATAAAGGAAGACTGTGATTATTGTTTCACAATATTTAGGGCACAGTTCTTTATCGCTTAAAATTGCGACAGAAAACGAAAAGTCAATCAAAATTCACAAATTATCGCGTTCTAGAAATCGAAAGTACGGAACCGTTGCGCAAAAGCCTCGTATCTCATGCGTATCGTGTTTTGAATGTCCGAAATACCACGAACTAGACGAAGTTCATTGTTTAGATACTGATTTATATTCAAATGATGCCACTTCGCCAGAAATTATGCGGGGTTTTGTTTTGGATTTTTGGAAATAGGTTAAGGATGGAAGGTACTTGGATTAGGTTGATTATTCCCAACTACACTAAATGGCTGGTTTTCTAGTTAGTAGAAATTTGTATTGTATTTATGTATTTTTATTTTTTTTTATATTCACATTAATCTAAATATTGTTCTTTTCAAAGTTTGCCAATCATCTTTAATATTATATACTGTTAATAATATGTTCATCCACTCTATGTCTCTACCGTGGATAACTATTATATTATTGGTACAGATATTGTAGAAGTGAAAGAGAAAAAAGAAGTAGAAGAGAACAGTATTTGCATTAATGTATATGCTGGTTATAGTTGGTAACCATCTTAGTTCAGTAACGAGATAAGAGTTGGAAACTGTTGTTATCCCCAAAAATGAATAAATAAATAGACATGTGACGTCATTGGTACTTAAAAACGTTTTCAACGTGATTGTTGTCATTGGCATCATCTGCGATAGGCAATTATCATAGGAAGACCCATAGATAAAATAAATAAGTAGATTTGGTCAACAGACGAAATTATATCGGAACCGTGTGTCTCCAGTTAGGCGCTGGGCGGGGCAACAACTACACATGCAGTTTAATAAAATCAATAGATACGCACTCGCGCACACACCCGCATTTCTTAAATCAGAACGTACTATACAATCAATAATAAACCTTATTCCGTCAAAGACAGCGTGTATTTACCATGCACCGTAGAATTTACCCACACAAAAACATCGGTCGCTATCGTTGTGCTGTGCAAAAGCAATTTATTTTACATATACGCTAGTGATTGACTAAATCGGAAAGTTATCGATTCTTCCATTTATTATTGTACAATTTTTTTTGGGCACCTGAAAATGAACCAAATAAAAAATGGCATGTCCAGAAAATATTACAATAACAATAAACATATTATTAAGAACATAACATTACATAATTATTATTAAGTACTACCTACTAAGTATTAAAGGCTACCCTGGCGCTTTCGACTTAAATCTTAATATTTAATTATCATAGTGATAGGTCAAATAGAAGTCGATGTTAACTTACATTACGCTCTTGATCGGAACATACCAGCCGTATAGGTTGTATAGAATCCTGAAAAGTTGAATGACTGATTTTATGAATACCCTAAATCATGAGAATAGCTTTCAGTAATAAAATAAAATTTAACACACTTCTGCAAATATCAGTTGTACTCTTAATTTTGGAATTGTCCATTCAAAAAGCCTGCGACTTTTCTTTAGAGACTAGAACATTTCTGCGTTGAAGTGAACCGAGCATATGGTGCTATTTTTTGTAGGGTACCAGTTAGGTGGCATGCCCGTGGCATCAATCCATTCCTTTTTTATGTTACCATCTTTTGGGAAGCTGAAAAGTACGAAAAGCACTTATTTATCATTTACATACATCCTAAGCTACTTCTAAACGTCACCATATAATAAGCATCGCAATAATTACGTAACACACTATAAATCAAGATCTGAATGATTTTGACGTATATTGCTAATCCATTGCTTCATATGTTCGAAATATTGGTCTGCTCAACAACGTAAATACCGCAGTGAGTGTTGTTGATTTAGCATAATGAAACCGATTCCTACTGTAAGTGTGTTACGCAACTATTACCTGCGGGGTAACCGCAGGTAATAGTTTAGTAGGTTATAATAGGTTTTTGTTATAAGAAAAATCCTAGTTAGTAGAGAAATTGTTAAATATATGAAAACAAACACACATCCATGCATAACAAATAAATAGCATGAATATATTGACTTATTTTAAGCTCAATTCACAAATATATTATCTGAACCATGCCGATTATTATAACGCATTCGAAGCTTCAATGGAAGCAAAATACAAAAACCATAAAAAATAAAGAAACAGCATGAGGATAAGGCATAACATACGATAATTCTAAACCGAAAAACACCACCTATTATTAACCTAAAATTAAAGTAACTTACTTTACGAATATTGGTTACGCTTTTCTCTACTACTCTGTAAAAAAATCAAAATAAGTAAAAAAACATTATTTACATCGATCTTCCAACCGGGCTAAAACGGTTGACAGATTGAAAAATAAACTATTGTAGCGACGGCGACGTCGGAACTCCTTACGCATGCTGCGGGCGTAAAATAAATTGTTTATTTTTTTTTACTTTTTTGTACACTTGACTTTTCAACGTATTTTTATTTCTGTCATCTCATGTAAAATAAAAGTTAAACATATTTTCTTAGAGGTTTCCGTATGTTATAAAAAACTTTTTACCAAAAAATTAAACAGACACCCAAAAAACACTGCAAAGTGAAAAATAACTTTAATTTCGGTAGTCGGTGTCTTTAGTTTTGTATTTTCGTTTTTGGCACCGACTTCCGAAATTAAAGTTATTTTTCACTTTGCAGTGTTTTTTGGGAGTCGGTTTAATTTTTTGGTAAAAAGTTTTTATTTCACTCTTTTTAGTTGGTCGATTTCTAATTTACCTAGTTACAAGAGCCTAAATGTCAACTACTTATATTCATTTACAAAATATTGCTTTTCCCAATGTTGGGCTGTTATTTGTTGAGGAGTTCTCCTGGTAGTTCACCATCAGCTTCACTTCACCATATGCATTGTGACGAGCATATTGTGCTTAATAACCACAATCAAGTAATCGAAGCGGAACACATGAACTACTTATTATTCCTACTTATATATTGAGTAGTTCCAGTGGCCATCGGTGGTCTTCATCATCAGGTCTACTTCAAAATGGTGCTTTTCGAATGCAACTACACAAGTTACTATAAAAAATACTCAAATCACTATAGGTGTGCCTATAATATTTGAAGAGTTCCCTCGATTTCTCCAGGATCCCATCATCAGATCCTGACTTGGTGACAATGGGACCAATTTCAAAGTATACCCTTTCAAACAAAAAAAGCATTTTTCAAATCGGTTCAGCTGTCTCCGAGTAATCGGCGATCATACATAAAAAAATAATAATAATATACGCGTCGAAATGATAACCTCCTCTTTTTTATGTCATCGGTTGAAAAACTCCTAAACTATAATAGCAATATTTCATTCGTCAATCGACATTGCTGTCGATAGCCTACGTTAGTGGATCTGCACAAGCACATCACTAATTCGTCGCAAGAAGTGGCGGCCTCACTACGCGATGAATCCGCGTAATACAGTTTCGTATGTTATGTTTACATTGCTTGTTCAGTTACTTAGTGACGAACTCAGGTAGTGGTTAAGGAGCAATGTATTTATAGCAAAAGGAGTACAGTCGCTCTGATATTTGAAAACAAAAATAACATAGTAAAACCAAGAAATATTTTACGATTTATTGTTTTTCATGATTTTAAAGACAAATATTGTAAAATAATTGTACTTACATATGGTAAGTGATTCCATGATTCACATAGATTTGATTTTGGCTTCGGTTTTTACAAGATACCACAGAACAACTCGGCATTCATATATGTTATCACGATCGCCGTCGAAAGCGCACTAGTTCGCGGAGACGGCCACTTGCCTGTGACATGAGCCCTGTGGCCATGTCGCGCGGACACCGATACGCCCCCTTACCACTTCTCTGTATTTTTGATTTCTGTGGGAAGACCTATTTTTATTATTTATTATTTTATTTGTTATTATTTATTTATTATATACTTTATTGTAGACCTTACAATATTTCTATGGATACAAAATTTTAACTAGTGTACAATGGGTGGTCTTATCGCACAGGGCCTTTGGATGGACAAACTTAAAGGACACAGATTAAGGGCTCTCAGTGTACAAACATCATAAATAATATTGATTGAACATAATAATATAAAAAACATACATACAATATAAAAATCATATACTAATAAATATTACATGTATAATTGAGAAAGAAGGGGAAAAGTTATAGGGAGAGGTAATGCTCTTTCACCATTCTTTTGAACGCTGGTAGCGTTTGAGCACGCCTCACTTCTATGGGTAATGCTTTCCACAAACGAGCTGCTTGAATAGTAAAAGATTTGTCAAAGACAGAAGTACTAGACCACTAGACCATCTTTTTTGCAAACAATTAAGGAAGACCTTTTTCCCACACTTCCGTTTCCTGAAAAAAAAACTTTTTCTTTCCTTGAGGATAAGAAAAAAGTTGGACACACCCCAGTGTGCAATTTTCACACTAACACAAGCAGCATATAGAGAGGGATGCACCGGGTTTTACAAGAGAATAATCTAAACGTTTCTTATTTATTACTTGGCTTGAGTGCCTTACGTATTAAAAATCTTGACTTTGTCCAATTTATTTTAACACAACACAGTCTGAATACAATTCCTTGTTTGAAAATATATTATTTAGTTTCTTATAAATAATATATTGTTTTCTTCTGTCTCAAACAACCGATCGCTCCGGTGCGAAGCGCACTTCTGTATATTTTAACTGCCTGTATTTTTTTGTTTTCAAATCGGCTTTTATAAAGTAACAGCATGCCAGTATTCTACTAAGTCTGTATGTATGACTAGTACTCACGCGGGGCTTCGTTCTCGTGGATTCTATCACGGTAAAAACATAACTCTCCTTTTTTGCAGTCGCGTAAAAAGTAGCCTATAACCTTCCTCAAGCTTCAAGCTACTTCCATACCAAATTTCATCCAAATCCACCCAGTGCTTTCGAAGATTAGCGCGTTCAAGCAAACAAACAAACAAACAAACTTTTCCGCTTTATAATATTAAGTATAGATAGCACTAAACTTAGTCACGATGACCCAAGAGCATTTGCAATGCCAGATAGTGCGTGAGATTTCATCAACCTGAACGTTATGTTGGAAGTATCAATAGTATACTTATGATCCAGAGGCCCGGGTTCGAACCCAACCCATTACATTAATACCGTGAACCCACTCCAGACACAAACATATTTAACTATGTTGGAGCTGTTAACAAGATTTCTTGATGATTAAATGTGAATTCTACCTACATTGCTAGCTAGCTTAGCTCTTTAAAAACAAGAACAAACTAAATCACTACACATACAATTTATTCGACGATTTTATCGTTACTTACAACATTATAATTAACTATTAACATAATTACAATGTGCTCAGCTATCCCTGAGTGACGCACGCGCACACATACTCACTGACAGATCGCGATAATGATTTAGGGCTTCCGTTTCTAACATGATAACTACATAATTATATCTTTTGTTTTAATAACTACATTCACTACATTTATTTATTTGTGTCCACATTAAAAGCGGATTAGAAGCTGAAATACAGGGTCAAATGAATTACACCAGTATCGCCAAGTTTTAATTCAATAAATAATTAAAAATATAAGTAAATCCACATATTGCTACGTGAAGCAAAAACTTTATATCCTTTTTACTGAAATAACGCAGACCGAGGACTTTTGAATTTGGCACATTTAAAGGTTGTCCCTATGTAGGTATAAGGTGTACATAAAGCATATTCGGTGACTATTCGGTATTTGACCGATTCGGCTGCTTATATTCGGCCGAATACCGAATATCCACATGCTGTTCAGCCGAATACTGAATATACATATTTTGTCGTAGTGAGGTTTATGGTGGGTATATGGGTAATTGGTAATATGAAATAAATTATTGATTAATTTTATTTTAATATTTGTGTTTCTCTTATACTCGTTAAGGCAGTCATTGTTAAATAAATCATCTTATATATTTCAAAATAAAATGTCTTCGCGATTGAATTACCGTAGTAATCAAAATTTAGAACCAGGAAGGACATAGAAAGACTACTTTATCTGCATTTCATGAAAGTAATTTACTTCTTTTTTATCTATCTTTTATATCTTTTCTATCTCAGCTTCAAGGAAAAGACGCATTAATGAAGGCATTAAGTGCAATAGAATAAACGAGCTTTAAAACAATCAGGTTGATACAAGTTTTGGTGCCACACACCTGCCGAATACTTTTGCCTGATATTTGATTATTCGGCCAGGAAGCTCGCCGAATATTCGGTATTCGACATATGGCCGAATATATAATATAATTAATAATGTAATATACAAGTCTAATAATGCTTTCCGATTCATTTAAATTAGTATGCATATCATTACCGTATCAAGCGCTTTTCCTCCTTTATTGTGCGCACAGCCAAGCTGTGGAATTCTCTGCCGGCTTTTGTGTTCCCTGCCACTTTCACCTTTCAGCCTTTAAAGCACGAGTAAATAGGCATCTTCAGGGCTCACTCGTTCCACCTTAGACCTCATCTATCGCTTACCATCAAGCGAGATGAGGTCAAGAGTTGGCCCATAAGAAATAAAAAAAAAAAAAAATTTTCATTATTCCACGGACAGTAAGGTAATCCTAGAAAAGTCCCTTTTTTATATGGAGGAACAGAAGCCAAAAAAAACTTTTTACCAAAAAATTAAACCGACTCCCAAAAAACACTGCAAAGTGAAAAATAACTTTAATTTCGGTAGTCGGTGTCTTTAGTTTTGTATTTTCGTTTTTGGCACCGACTTTCGAAATTAACGTTATTTTTCACTTGGAGTGTTTTTTGGGAGTCGGTTTAATTTTTTGGTAAAAAGTTTTTATTTCACTCTTTTTAGTTGGTCTATTTTTAATTTACCTAGTTACAAGAGCCTAAAAGTAAACTACTTATAACCTTTTACAAAATATTGCTTTTCCCAATGCTGGGCCGTTAAATGTTGAGGAGTTCTCCTGGTACTTCACCATCAGCTCTACATCACCATATGCATTGTGACGAGCATAAAGTGCTTCACATCCATATTCAAGTAATCGAATCGCAATCCACTCAATACTTATTATTGAGTAGTTTCGGCGGCCATCTGTGGTCTTCATCATCAGTTCCACTTCCTCAAATGGTACTTTTTGAGAGCAACTGCACAAGTTTCTATAATAAATACCCAAAACGTCATAGGTGTGCCTATAATATTTGAAGAGTTCCCTCGATTTCTCCAGGATCCCATCATCAGATCCTGACTTTTATAAAAATGGGACCAATATCGAAGTATACCCTTTCGATCAAAAAAAGAATTTTCTAAATCGGTTCAGCCGTCTTCGAGTACGCATCGAATTGATAACCTCCTCTTTTTGTCGTCGGTTGATAATCTATTAAAATTATAATAAGTATAGTTAATGTAAACACCATACTCAAAGTCATGTCAAAATGACTGACCGGTCATCAGTTCATCACACATTTAAACCGTTATCGCAAACCTCTGACCCCTCTTATCATATAAACAGTCATTATGGGCATTTAGAAGTTCGGAAGTCAGAAACTTGTGAATTTAGGGCTATTGATATCACTAGTTAGTCTGCTGAGGTAACTCTAAAATAGCTTAAGCTAAGCTGTAAGATGACTCCAAAATAGAACCATTTAAACAGCCTTTAAGGCTGCGTTTCCACCAGAGATGTGCGAGGATGCGTAGCGATTGATGTGTTTTTAAAGAACCAATAGAATCGCTTCATTTACCTCGCCTCGGTCAGCACAGCTCTGGTGGAAACGGCTCAGCGGAGCTAGATTTTTTCGCATACAAAACAAGCGAGGGATGTGTGCGAGGGATGTGTGCGAGAGATGTGTTGCGAGGGATGTATTGCGAGGAATGTGTGTTGAGAAGGATGTGTTGCGAGGTTTGCGCATCCTCGCACCACACATTAATGCGCATTTTCACAGCTCCGCTACACATCCTCGTAGGCACATTTTCATCGCACAGCTTTGGTGGAAACCCCCACACATTTTCACAGCATAGCTAGACATCCTCGCATGACACATTTCCATCGCACATCTCTGGTGGAAACGCACCCTAAAGCAAGAGTAAATAGGAATATTCTGGGCTCGCTTGTCATATCGTAGACCTCATCTATCGCTTACCATCAGGCGAGATCGAGGTCAAAAGTGGGCCCTTCCGTACCAAAAAAAAACCACGATATAATTAAACATACTATGGCTGTTTGTAGCTTGTACCCACAAAATGCTGTATACAGAAGCTTAATAAATAAATCTGTTCAGCCTTTTCCCAACTATGTAAGACAGAGAGCGTACTCATTTTGCGCCTTTTTGGGGTTCCGTAGCCGAATGGCAAAAAACTACAGATGGGCCGAATGTGGTTTGAACGGAATCCGAACTTCGGCCGAACATTCGGTTAAAATGAAAAGTTCGGCCGAAGTTCGGCCGAATTTCGGTTCAATTTCGCGCGCTTTCTCGAGAGCGACACGTCGTGACTTATTTACGCATTTACTTCCATCTCGAATATATTTATCGTCTCCTGGAAGCTCTGTATGTTCTGAGCAACTTTTATGGGAGGCAGGAAACGTATACGAAAAAAAAAACGTAACAAACTTCTGCCAGATAAGGCAGAGTTTTTGGTGTTTTTGCACCATAGCCTGCCTCTAGTAAATTTTACATATGAGTGAGTAGATAGATGAGCAAAGTTTGTTAATTTGAAAAATAAGTACACTTTAGTTAAAGAATGTTTAGTTTGTGAATCAAAAACGTGATTTTTTAATTCAATTTACGAATTGTAATCCAGATGTTTGTTAGAAGAATAATAAGTTTATTTAATTTTTGTAATAGTATCGCACCTTTCCTGGAAGAGTCGCGTAACTCAACTTGCGTCATATTTTTTTTATTATTGCAAAAAATCGAGCGTACTCCAATACACCTTCTCACAAATTTTCATGAAGCTAGCGCCAAAAATAAGGGTACTGTCACAAAAAATGTGTATTTTTGCGACAAAAAATAAAATAGTTTTCCATTCTTATATAGATGTAAACATACATACATTTATTTATTTTACAAATTTCCCTGGGTATAAAGCCATAAACACACATACACATAACTAACACGAAGAATTAACATAACTTTATAAAAGTAAATAAACATAGGCATTTGTTCTTGGATACTATTGCGAAGGTGTGTCTTGCAAGTCCACTTACTTACTTATTGCACGAAACTTGTTGCGGGATTGTTTTGCGTTACTATCGTTACGTAGTTTCTCCAAGCAGTTGTCATAAATACCTGACGCGTAGCTGCACTTACTTCTTTACTCTACGAAGAAAATAGTTTTATACAAATCGTAATAATGAACACTTGTTTCTCCATAGACATTAAGTGAAAGTTTTTGGTGTACCCGTACTTAAGTTATATTAGAACCACAATCTTAGATCGGTAACCCTCAAAACTTACTTATACACGCGTTAGATTTTAATACCAAAGTGTGGAACTGCGCTTGCGAGCGCACGGTCGTGCGGCTGCGGGGCCGCGGGTGTGTCGCGTCGACGCATTGCATGCATTCGTGCGCCAGCGCTATTGTGCTGTAGGTGTATGTTGACTTGGCGAATTAAAATTTTGGAAGCAATCGAGGATAAAAAACATCGTCCGCTGAGTGTGGTGGTAAGAAACCCACGGGTCAGGCGTATGCTTAATATGGACAGCATTAATTACGGTGAGGTGTTTCCCCTGCTATTTTCTACTAGAATACTTTTTACTAAGTGCCAATATAGGTACCTCCTAAAATACATACCAGAACTTTACTGGAGATAACATCAATAATTAATTTGTTTTATTTTGTAAGGTTTCCACACGAGCAGACCGGACGTAAGTTGGTTGTGGTTTCCTACTGTGTGATTTGTGATACTATTGACGTTGCATGACTTTTTTTGCTCTTTCCTACTGTTTTCATTGAGTACATAATTTACGCAGATTGCAGTTTGAATATTACTTATTATAGTTACAGATACCAAACCAGAGTCGGAAACCAATGCAGCGTTGTTGTTGCTGCCATATTTGGTGCCTTCAACCGTGTCAAAGAAAAAAGGAAAGCTCTCATGGAAGTCATCGTGTAGTGAAATTCGGGATGGATTTATATTGCAAATAGCTGGCGTTGATGATCTACAAACAGCAATATCAAGTAGGAGAACGAAATTGGTGAAAATCGGATGAACATTTTAGCCCTTGATAATCTACACGGGTACAATTTGTGATATTTTAAAAATTTACGGCGTTGTTGGTCAGACTATTTACAAAGTAAATTCATTACTCCAGGGAGTGGATGTAGCATTTAAGATTATACATGCGACAGGAGCAGAATACTCTGACGAATCTTATCTCATTTGGCTGTTTATACAAAGAGCATTGAACATAAACACTAAATTTGATAAATCACTTAGTGTTATTCATACCTTAATGGGTGATTTAAAGGATTAAAATGTTAACTTGTTTTGCGTGTAAGGCTCAATTTTCTAATACTAGATCTCTCTGTCACCATTTGCGTTCTCTGTGTTTTGCTGCCTTAGAAAAAACCGTGTTTCATTGCGGAGAAGTAGGATGTTTCCGGCATTTTCATTCTGTAAAATCACTATCAAAGCAAATTAATTTATGTCACAAAAGTGAATCTACTTTCAGTTAGTCGACCATAAATTTGCAAAACTGTATGTAGTTTTCACTTTTAGGACAGGGAAGCATTGTTCTATAACCTTTTAAACACCATTGACGCACATTGTCAAAAAATAAAAATTGTAATAAATAAGACCTTAAAATACTTGTATATACATAAATTAAGGCATAGTTGACCAAGATATTACCTTACCACTTTCAAGTCTAAACATATGTCTATAAGGTTTGAAGTGGAACACTTGGTCAACTATACCTTTGCATAACTGTATGTAGTTTTAACTTCTAGGACAGGGAACATTGTTCTATAACCTTTAAACGCCATTGTGGTAACACTGTAAATTAATAAATAATTAAGACCTTAAAATACTTGTTATTTATTTACAAATCCATTTAACGATTATTCCTTTGCGACACCAACGACGTAGGTAACTCAAAATAAGATGCGGTTAAAGGCTGTAATGCGTTTAGCTAAAAAAATTTTTTTGTTTGCTAGTGATTTATTTAAATGTAATTGCATATAGTGTTTTTGTTATTATCTGTGCGTTATTTATGTTTGGTTGTTTAAGTTTACATAAAAAACTAATTATGTAGCTTGTTATGTCACCTTGTTGAATCTGCATTATTGACTTGTTCTATTTACAGTTATAGTCCGACCGCTTCACTCAGTCCTCACCTGCGCCCTTTATCGTCATGAGTGAAGCGGTCGGACTATGACTGTAAATAGAACAAGCCAATAATGCAGATTCAACAAGGTAACATAATAAGCTACAAGTTGATAGAACAAGCACGTACTGTAACTACAACATGATAAAATGTATGTTGGAACAACAAGGCGACTTGTGCGCCTGAACTGTCTCCAATCTTGACACGCCTGTTTCGCCTTTTGCTAGAAACTGGAAAGGTGCCGAAAGCATGGAAGCTGGCTAACGTACAGCCTGTACCCAAAAAGGGCAGTCGTGCTGACCCGGCCAACTACAGGCCTATTTCAGTCACGTCCATACTTTGTAAGAGTATGGAGCGTGTACCATTAATATATAATAAGTAGCGTATGCCATTCATACCTGTAGTGAGGCCATTGAGAAGCACGGGGAAGCACTTGCTGTTTCCTTGACATTGCCAAGGCCTTTCACAGGGTCTGGAACGATAACCTTATTGCTAAGCTTCCTTCCTTTGGTTTACCCACTCAACTTTGCGTTTGGATTGAAGACTTCCTGAGAGATCGGTCCATTCGAGTGGTCATCCGCATCATCAGCCTTGAACATCGACGACGAGTTGCAAGTCTATCGGTTTTCTATCGGTTACATTTCGGGGAGTTTGCGATGGAATTACACAGTCTAAGGCTGCGTTTCCAGAGATGTGTGAGGATACGTAGCGAGGGATGTGTTTGTAAAGAACCAATAGAATCACTTCATTTACCTCGCCTCGGTCAGCACAGCTCTGGTGGAAACGGCTTAGCGGAGCTAGATTTTTGCGCATACAAAACAAGCGAGGGATGTGAGCGAGGGATGTGTGCGAGAGATGTGTTGCGAGGGATGTGTTGCGAGGAATGTGTGTTGAGAAGGATGTGTAGTGCGAGGATGCACAAACCTCGCAACATATCCTCGCACATCTCTGTTGGAAACGCAGCCTAATGCGCATTTCACAGCTCCGCTACACATCCTCGTAGGCACACTTTTATCGCAGAGCTTTGGTGGAAACCCCCACACATTTTCACAACACAGCTAGACATCCTCGTACAACACATTTCCATCGCACATCTAAGGAGTGGAATTCCCTGCCGGAGTCTGTGTTTCCCGATAGCTATAACCTAGGAGTCTTTAAGTCAAGAGTGAATAGCTAGGTTACTTTTAGATAAGCGTGCTCTATCTTCAACCACATCATCACTTACCATCAGTTGAGATGGTGGTCAAACGTGAACCTATTTTATAATAAAAAAAAAAAACAACGAGGTGAGCATGTTGGAACTATATGCCCAACACGTAGGAGTAACAAGATAGATTAACAAGCTGCTTGTAGATTCAAGAAGCTAGTCCTGTCACAACATGTCAAGCATGTTGAAACAACAAGGCGAGCATGTCGGAACTATATGCCCAGCACGTATGAGTAACAAGATAAACTAACAAGCTGCTTCTAGATTCAACAAAATAGTCATGTCACAAAAACATTTCAAGCATGTTGAAACAACAAGGCGAGCATGTTGGAACTATATGCCCAACACGTAGGAGTAACAAGATAAATTAACAAGCTAGCAACAAGCTAGTCATGTCACAACAACGTGCTGAGCATGTTAAATCTGCTTGCTAAACTTGTAAAAACAATCGGAAAATGTTAACGTAAATTCGACCTGACGTAACGTAGAAATAACATGATACGTAGCTTGTAGGATCAACAAGTTACACTTTACAAGATCAAACTTGTAGTTTCAACCAAACAGCGCGTAGGCGCTATTTTACAATTTAACTTCAGCAATTTAACTTTTCCTTTAATTATTATAAATCTATATAGTATTGACATACAATTTTTATACATGACAAGCTGTGAATAGTAAAATAGAAGTTTACGATGATACACTTCATTATTTGAATATTTTTTCCAATAAAAAAACAAGTTTATTCAGAAGCTCCAGCAAAACGTAGATACTTTCGCATGCATAAAGTATGTATTTTTGTTTACTTAAATGAATTTTTCGTGTAAAAACTACGTAATTGATACTTACACTTTCAGACTAGCCTAAAATTGAAACATGAATAATGGAATAACTACACTTAACGCAGCTAATGCGGTACACCAAAGATCATGACAAAGCAATATTCATTTTTACACCGGCATCTTTTGTTACAGTTTCGGGGATTAATTAGGTAACCGTATAATTCAACCTTATCTCACAGTATACATAAAACAATGAAAAATCGGAAACTCTATCATTTCGCCGCTGCTAAATGCCATCTTTTGTTCTTTATAAGATACTCCTGGGATTTTTTTTAACAAAGTTGGACACTATTTTTAAGCTCCTGAAAAGTTGTCCGAATTCACTTACCGCTTTCTTACAGGAAGGGTGCGGTATGTCTAATTATTATGTCAAATTAATTAGGCAGAGATTATCAAGACTAATAAGAAGAACCGATTTAATTTAAGATTTACATTTACCATGTTCGTAACTAAAATAAATGACCATGAGTGAGTAAAAGACATAATTTTATAACAGTAATGCTATTCTAATTCTATAAAATTTTAGTCAAAATAGTGCAACTAAGTATTATTTTTCTTGTGCCGAATGTTCGGCATCTGAACCGAATTTCGGCCGAATGCCGAAATTCGGTTCAAGCTGCCGAAATTCGGTTGAACCGAATGGGAACCGAATTTCGGCACATCCCTGCAAAAAACAGAACCCTTATAGTTTCGATATGTCTGTCCGTCTGTCCGTCCGTCCGTATGTCACAGCCATTTTATTCCGAAACTATTACGATTATACATATGAAACTTGGTAGGTAGATGTATTTCATGAACCGCTTAACAATTCTTAAACAAAAATTAAAAAAATATATAAAATTAAGGGGGGGCTCCTATACATGGAACTGAAACTAAACATTTTTTTTTTTCATTAAACCTATACGTGTTTGGTGTCTTTAGGTTTTTCTAAAATCATTTTTTCCTAAAATCTATCGTTTAAGGCAGGGCTTCCCAAACTTATTTAACTGTGACACCCTTGGGAAGTTGCCATATTTTTGTGACGCCCTGGCCTTTTTGCCATACATTTACCGACTAGTTGTAGTTCTAGCCTAATAACAATGTGTCAGAAAAACTCTAAATTTTTTATTAGAAAATATTGAACAAAACATAAAGACAAAACATTTAGATAGACCCTGAGATAATACCGCGGAGCCCCAGGGTGTCGCGACGCTCAGTTTGGGAAGCCCTGGTTGTAGAGATAGACACTTCCAAAGTGGTAAAACAGGCATCCCCCCTCTAACTTCTATAATAATAGAGTAAAAATCTAAATAAATACTGTAGATCTTATTGTGAACTTTTAACGAAAATTAGTTTGAACGAGATAGAGTCAGTGGTTTCTGAGATATAGCACATTTTCTAAAACCGCAAATATAATTTTGTATTTCATACAAACACTGAAAAACAAAGTTATTTCACGTAGTTAATACGGAACCCTTCATGGGCGATTTTGACTCGCACTTAGTCAATTTTTCATACTCCTTCACTGTTATTTTCTGATTAATTTCTTTGCGGAATCTAAGACTGTTGAATCGTTTCTCCAGCACTCGCCGAGCATCATTGACTTGGCGTTCTTCTGGTGGTCGCCATTGGTAATTAGCTCTCGGGAGTTGCAATGATTGGGAACTGTGTGGCGAGCTTGATTGAGAACGACACCTTCTCGATCAAGCCCACCACACATAAATAAAATAAAATAATATTCACGTTGATTTTGATTGTTCAATCATAGCCTGACTTGCAGTGATATTGATTGATGGTTTCGATAGACTTTTTTATTGTTGATATGTTCACGTTTGACCACTATTTCACCTGATGGTATGCAATGATATCGTCGAAGATGAAGCATGCTTAACTAGAAGTAACCTAATCACTCTTGACTTAAAGACCATCTAGGATAGGTCTTTAAGTCAAGAATAAATAGGTCGTCTCAGTTTCAGTCAGTCTTTAGGCTATCAGAAAACTCAGGCTCCGGAATCCTACTCCTTATCTGTAGATATCGACAACAAACTTAAAATGTTTCCTTAATTCCCAATCGGTCCCAATAACTAATTTAGCCCTTCCCACTTTAATTTAAGTTTTGAAAGTCCTTCCAAAGGTTGTCTGGAAGATATCGCTTTCAGTGATAAGACCGCCATTGTAACCATATAATAAGCAATTATAGTAAAATAGATGTGTTTAACTTTTGGTGTACAATAAAGCAGTGGCGTGCCTAGGGTTTCAAAATAACGCAAGCCCAATAAAATTTTAACCGATTTCAAAAAAAGAAAGTTCAGTTTTCGACTGAGTATGTAGGTACCTACGTATGTATCATCGCAATTTTCTCATAAACTACTGGTTAGGTACAATAAATTAAAAGTGAATTCATCCATCTTCTTCTTTCCTCTTCTTTCTTCAATTTCACTCTTGCTTGTCGTGCGGTGAATGAGGTAACCAAAGCACACTGAAGGCATGCTAGTGCTAGATTGAATATAATAAACATATCAGCAATTGCATACCTCCGGTGGCTTTGAAAAAAGCCGTTTGGTTTGCTTCATTGCTTGAGGGAACAAAGTTATGGTAAGTAGTTGCTTCCTTCGTAACAGAACCCAGGTTACAGAAAAAAAAAAAACAAAACAAAAAGTTACAAAACGAAAGTTAAAAAATAGCTAGATAGAATGTAATAAGGAATTTAAATAAATTATTTATATTCTAATTGGAATCGTCTATCTTTCTTAAGAAATGATTTAATTACATCAGAGTAAAATGTTGGTGATCGTTTTAATTCTACCAACAACTGTTTTTCAATAGCTATCATTGATAATTCGGAAAGACGCTCTTGACCTTGTGTATTTCTCAGATAGGTATGGATACGTTTAAGAGACGAAAAAGCACGTTCCGCGGAAGAACTTGTAGCCGGAATAGTTACAACAAGATACGCTAACTTTAACAGCTCGGGAAAGGCATCTTCGAGGTTATTCTCATGAATGAAATGATTGACTGATCTATTAAATTTTCGTTTATGCGATTTACTAGTCTGAGAAATACACAGATTAGGCGTCGGTTTTAATGAAGAAATTAACTGTTTTTTCTGAGCAAAGTTTAAAGATTTTACCTTATCTTCGCCAATCAAAACTTGAACGCATTTTAAATCCTCACAAGGTACAATTACCTCCATTGTTGTAGGTAAATCACCAAAACAATTGTATCACTGAGAAAATCTTAGAAAACAAACAAAACCTTTTCTCACTCACTCAAGCAAATGAAACTGAAGTTAGCTGCACTCTAGGATGTCGGGAACTACTCAAGTGTTGTCATTTAGGCAAAAAAAGTCGCCAGGTATATGAAAAATCTAGCTAATTTTTTTTTTATTTTTAAGATATTGCTTGAATACAGTCAAAATCTGTTATAACAACATCCAAGGGACCACTCATATTTGGTTGTAAAAACCGATAGTCGTAATAACCGGTGATGTTTTCAAGGTACAAAGTATTTTGTACCTATGATTTTGGTCTATATAACCGGTATGTTGTTCTAAATGATGTTGTTGTAAACGGTTTTGACTGTATTTAATTTCGTTATTTTAAAAGTCGCTAGTTTTTATTGTTGATAAATGTTAAAAAAGTTTCCAAACACGTTAAAAATCTCCAAGATCTTTCAACGTGTGGCTAAAACGGCAACACTGCAGAGTTGGCAAGCTGACAAGGTCACGCATACGCATGCAACTTCATACGAATGCCCTGCTTAAATCTGCCATAGTGATCGATTTTTTCTATGCACAAGGCCTAACTCGTTATACGGCACATCGCTATAAGTGCGAAAGTGACAGATATAGTATTTGAAAGCCCGGTAAAAGCCGGTGCGTGTAAGCGAGATCATTAGATGCTACAAATGCGAAACTCTGCGCGCGAACAATCGCGATGCGTAGTAGTGTACTCAGTAGATACATTGTGTTATTTTGATAAGAATTAAGCGCGCGAACTTTTAAATAGTTCGGGTTTGACATTGATTCTCTATCGAGCATTTTTTAGTAAGGCTTTTGGGCTTATATGAAGGTACCGCCACTGCAATAAAGTATATTCTATTCTATAACAATTTAATGCAGTACAAATATTCAGTACAACAAATAAATCATCCATCCTTTCAGCTCGAACAAAACTTGGCTGGACACATTTTAATGGTGTTTAATGAACACATGGTGTGAGGGAACAATGCTGAATATTACGTAGCGTGCAGTCGACAGCAACTGAACAATGGCGGAGATTCGTTAGTGATACGTAAGCGGTTACCACTACTAGGAAAACTCGACATTGCGATTGACAGACAGGGAACTAGTAACAATTACATTAAGGGATTTTTTTAAATTGTTTATATTCTTGCGTTTGACCACCATCTCACCTGATGGTAAGCGATGGTGTGAAGAGATGAAGAAGATGAAGCACACTTACCTAGAAGTAACCTATTCACTCTTCACTTAAAGACCCTCAGGTTATAGCTATCAGGATTCACAGACTTCGGCAGGGAATTCCACTCTTTAGCTGTACACACAATGAAAGTATGCCCAAAACGTTTTGTACGTATGGTTGGAATGTCCACTAATGCCAATATTTATATTATCTTTACACTTCATACACATAGGTGCAAAGGCTGACTAAAAAATGTAGGCATTCTTTATTTGGGTTGCGGGAATGTTCTAACTAGATACCGCGTCCCCTGACCACAACAACAACTGAAGGAGCAGGACGGGTTTTTAGTCAGTAGAAATCTGACACTCCCTTCCGCTCCACTTAGAACGGGAGGAGTCATTCTATAGCCTGCAATACATGTTGGCCGAGCGTTGTCGAGTGAAGGCCAATACCAACATGTAGACGGTATATTTGCCTTGTCTTGCTATCGCTCGGTGTCACTTGCCTAGTTGGCCGAGTGTATTGAGCTCATTTGGTGCAACTTGTCTTCGCTCGCCGTTGCTCGTGATCACTTGCCTCACTTCGGATCGGTGTCGGTTTTTGTTCACAAATCAAAGGCGCTCGCCTGCGCTCGGCCAACGTGTGGGCAGCTCTACAGAACCTCTTCTACATTGGTCGTCTGCATTGGCGTTCGACGAACTTGCCGAACGTGTGGACATTATTTCTTGCCTTGTACCTATTTGCCAACGCTCGGCCAACATGTATTGCAGGCTTAAGATTTTCCGACCGAAAAAAAAAACATTCCCTACCATTCAATCAAGGGCTGTGAAGAAATATCGGTGCAGTTACAATAATTACCTATGCTTAACGTGATACTTAAACTGAGAGGGAATAAGACCGTATTCCATTTTTCGGGCCTAGTTCGAGTAAGTATACGTCACATGTCTTCAGATTTTCGTTCCTTAGTCGTTTCCTCACGATGTTTTAAATCACCGTTTTGAGATCAGTATCCATGATGAAATTACACAAAATAAAGTGCCTGCCTGTGTTAGAATCCACAACATGCTATTCGTAAGTTGTGCCTATAAACACTGGTACAATACTGCTCTAAGAAAACCTATATCGAAGGTGTTACGCAATAAATTTATTTTGTACTAAGTTTGAGTTCTTTTCTATTTATATTTCAATTCATATTACATGTTATATTTACATTATTGTGCCAAAATGTAACACTACTCGAACTCACTTCTTCACGCTTTTCTCTCTTAGTAAAGGGTTATGTGCATACCATTGCTGTTGAACAATACTCTATGGCTCTTTGTTCCAAGCGCTCTATAGCCGAGTATGTATCATATATGTCGTAGCCCGAAATGGTGTAGCAAGTTAACACAAACACTTATAGGGATGGACAAATCTTCAAGTGTGCGCCTTTGAACAATTGATTCTAGCCAATTGTTAGGGAATCCGAAACGGTATAAAGTTAGCACAGTTGCCTATGTAAAATCACTGAACACTGACTATAATAGGAATTTAAATGAGTAGCACAAAAATAAATTAGTTTTTCTAGTGACTGCAGTTATTCCACATAAACCGGATAAAAAGTTGTCCAGCTTCTCAGAAGTAATATTATTTTCACCATCAGAACAGTATCAATACGAATTTAAAAATTAAAGAAAATAACTGTATTAAAATTATAGAAATCGATTCCGTAAACTAAACAAACTAATTACAGAATTAGAATTAATTATTTTACAATAAGTTGTACGAGTGTTTTATGAATGTGAATGTGAGTATAAATCTTGGTCAACATACCTACGGTATAGGACATTCTTGTGTGTTTTTTTTTAAAGAGAGTATTGTGGGTAGAGTTCACTTTACGAGCAATTATTAGCATAAATAAGCTTGTGTCTGGAGTGGCTTCACGGTAATAGTTTAATAGGTAGGGTTTGAACCCGCGACCTCTCGATCACAAGTCCAACACCTTGTCTATTCTTGACTATTGATAATTAAAAGTCCCTAGTAATGTAAGGTAAGAAAGCATGTTTCATTGGGCAAAAAATCTCGAAGCAGAAAACGTGAATATAGTAATAATTTAATAAATAATAATAATAAAATACTTTATTTTCAGACCAACGTCCATATAGAGACACATTTACACATAAACAAAAAATAAACACACAAATTCAAAATAAATACAAATTAAACGAAATATTATAAAATACACTTAAAAAGTAATTACTTAATGTATGTGAATGACGCTCTGTGAGTCGTCATCCAGTGCCACATTATTGGACTATTCATCCTGTCGGCGACGACAGCTATCAGGCTCTTGGAGCTATCGCTAAAGAGGGGTTTGACACCAAGCCCCTCATCGGGACTTCAAAATGAATTGGGACCTTATTTTGCGTCACATTTCGTTAGTCGACAGTATCAACATGACTGTTGGACAAAAATAAAGAACAATAATATTATGTAGTATATTTTTTTTGTCCTTATCAAACGTTTCAAGGACAGCTTGTAAGTACATTATTATCTTAATGACAGTTCAATGTAGTCTACATTGTAGTCCTTTATCTCAAACAGGTTTATAACTGGTTAGTGGGTCAGTGTTATTTTGTAATAAGAATTTATCACAGAAAATGCTTTCTTTTTGTGTTAATACTTGCGAGCATGCGGTTCCAATCACAGTCGAATAGTTACCTAAAAAAATACTAGTTATGAGAAGTTTAGTCATGTTTATAATATCTTAACGAGCAGTCAGCAGCATTGATGTTGCCCGATCGCCTGTCGTGGTTTGCTGGAATGTTCTACGAGATACCGCGGTCCTGAAACGTAAGAGCAGTTGAAAAAACAGGGTGTGTTTTTAGTAAGTAGAAGTCTGACACTCAATTTTGCTCTAGCCAGAGCGGGAGGAGTCATTATATGATTTTCCCACACAAAAAAAAATAGATAGATAGATCATAGATAAAACGTTTATTTGGTACAACACAAGACACAAAATACAATTCACATAATAAAATGAAAAACAATAATGACTCACAACAAAAAAAAAATAACAAAAGAAAAAATATAACATGCAGTTTGAGTAACATTATGAAAATACATAAAGTAACACTTACATACATACATTTAAAAAAAGTGGTAAAAAGTGCGGTGTGTGTCTCGCGATTGCATCAAATGTGTTCCCAGCTCAGCAAGTGCAAGGCTGTAAATACCTGGCGTTGATATTCTGCTGGGTCCCTGCAGTGACATACGGATGTCGAGTAGCTTAGACCCGAAATTGTGGGCATAAAATTAATAAACAGAATAAAATAAAAATAAAAAAAAAACGATAAAATTGTTTATTCGCATTTATATAATGTGTGAGTATTGTGTAGAGTTTTTATCTATTAAAAAATATCACACCACATCAAAGTCAATCACTCAATTATTTCTACTAACAACCTACTAATTATTATTCCTGACGTCCCCGTAATTATCCACCCCGACCCTTGCGATGCCGAGCCCGCGACGCTGAGCCAGTAGCTTTAAATTGATATGATCCAGCCTGTACCTAGCTGCCCTCCCCCTGCGACGCCCTAAGCGGAGGTCCGTACCCCACAGGGGGTGCCCTTAGCGTGTAGTCGCCTAGTTTGTAAGTTTTTGTAATAAGCCCTGGCCGGAGGCTTTAATTAATTAATTAATTAAGGCAACCACAGGCAAGCCCGGTTAAGCAGCCGACAACCTCAGAGGTTGATCTGCGAGATGCCACACACAAAAAACAAAAGAAAAATGCCTGACTGGTTCCAACTCACGACCCGCAACTCGCAAATAGGGGCCCGTTACCCCTTTGCCACTACTTGATTCTGTTTTACTTAGTCCCAAATAAAACTTGTTATGCATTCATTTTAACACAGACAGAAATCCATTGGTACTTAGCACAAAGGTAAAAAAAGTCACAACACAAAACCGACCCAAACTGGTTACGTTACGACCAGATTGCTTTCTAGACATTTTTTCACCCATTCAGCGGCGGTTGATATGGACTGCGTTTCAACGGACAAGGTTAACAGTCCGATGTTACAAGGACAAGTTGGTTGCTAACCGATCCGAATGTTATGTAATATAATTACGTTTAATGTAAGTACTGTTTAGCGAATACCACCCGCAGCCCGCTGTTCCGCCTGCGTACATTTTGTGTTTATTGCCCATTTGTGTTTATTTGTATTGTAATGTGTTATTCTAAGGTATATATTTTTATGATTCAAATCCTTTCCTTTCTACTATCTCCACACCAAAGTGACATCAAAGCATTGCTAATATAAATAAAATATAAATATATAAATAATAGTAGGCAAATAAACTCACTCGCTCGTCTTTTTCAGAGAAAAAGTTGTTCGGTTTTTTACGATATTTTCCGCCGTTTTGAGTAATGATAATTAAAATAACAAAAAGTAGTGTCTTTTGGGTTCCAACCCGTGACCTGTAATTCGTAAGTCAAACCCGTAACCACTGGGTCACCACTGTTCTTAATTTCGTCCCAGATAGAGTCCCAAAAATTTTTATACATGTATTAATTGCGTAATCAAAACATACTTACATTGGTACATTTTTACCAAAGACTATAAAACCACTCTCTGATTTTTACCAACAAATAAAATTCCTTGTAAATGTAGGAAGCATTACAACAACATTTTTAAATAGCTCGGTTAGTTTGTTATATTGTAAATACTTGAAAACAAACATATTTGTCAACAAATGACTAGCTCCCACTTCTGGAATTCAATGCGGTTCATTTTTGTTAAATATTAGTTAAATTTTCCTTTTTGTTTCTTTCCATAATACATCCCATGAAAATCCTATTCCAAAACTAACATTTAATCACCGTCTCACTTCAGACACACTGTGTTAGGTAGTAGGTATCCTTTAATAAAAACACGCAAGGTGATTTGAATAAGACCTCTGTATCTAAGGTCGTGTCTATTGCCAGCAACTGATGCCAACCATTCAGTCATCGCAAATTGGATGCTTCCTAAGGAAATGTGACCTTATTGATATGCGTAACGTGACTTCTAGTTAAACATGAAATGTTATACCGAAAGACTTCTCGCTGTCGTCTGCTATCCTAGTACTTTCATGAGTATCTTGTGAAGTATCAGTGTCAAGATAAAAAATTATGGGTTCATCATCGTCGAGTGTGTTGGTTCACTGCTGTTATGTTATGAGTTCCTGGTATTGCCGATTATTTCACTTTAATTTGTATAGGTAAGATTTGGTTGTAGTGCGATTATAGTTTACTTATGATGCTCTTATTACTCAAAGTTAAAAGATTATTTTTTATCAAATTAATCGACTACTTTATTATGTTTAATCATTGCCTTACAGTGTGATATTGTTGTTTGCCAGAATTGCTTCAAAATATAAAGAAGATGTATAAGTTCATTCCTAAAGGTAATCCATATGTATGGCTTGACGAAAAATTATCTCCAAATATTTTAAAATAATTAAAACCGGAGCACATGTTATTTTAACATATTTAGAGCTAAACTCAAGCAGTACCTATGTCACTAGTAATACTAAACTATTATTTAACGAAATGAGCTAGTTTTACAATCAATAATAATATATGTTGTTATTGTACCTATCTGTACTAAGTAAACAATACTATTTACATACTATATTAATTACCCATAGACACTTTCCTTATATATATTTTTTTTATTCACTAAGTGAACAATATACCAACGTTAGTCTTAAATTTGAAACTAGAAAAACATGCACTTATATATTTGTTAAAATAATGAACATAATTCATTATTTAAATAGAGCAAAGAATTTATCAATAAGTATTATAATTTCACTTTTATTTTAATAATATATAGTTACCCAAATAGTCCATAAAAGGAAGTCAAATTTTCTACATCAGTGGGGTTGAGGGCCAAATTCCTCCGTGTTACATGAGTACCGTCTTACTGGAAACTCTATCAACTAGTCACGAGGACTTTTCAAATAGGCTCACGCCTTCCCGCACGGCACTAGGCCGGATTCAATAGCCGCAAGGGCTTCACGTGCACCATATTACATGGGCTAAACCACTCGACTAAATCGAGACACGAGATGCAGACTCAGCTGCTCCACATTATTCCACAATAGCTCGACCAGCGTATTGCTTCAACACCAGGTATAGGATTAGAACAGTCCCACTCCTGACCACTGTCTTACTGTGTAGAAACGGACCTCCCATAAAAACGTTGCGAAGTAATGCACCGCTGTTTATTGGCATGAAAACTTTGATAGCGCGATGTAGAACTATTTTCATTTCCCACTAACCTATATATAAATATCAACGTATCTATTTTTATCAATAAATAAAAATCAAATTAGAATCTTTTCACAAAACAGAAACTTAAAAATATCAAAGTTCACAGAATAATTTTGTGACCGACAGAGATGGGCTTATACGTCTTGTCACGATTGCGAAAAGGACGGCAAACGTATAACACGTAAAGAGCTAACAAGTCGATACTGTGCTGCCATCTCTTATCAGACTTTATAACTATGCATCCCTGTCGTGACATAATTTATAGAAATATCGGTAAGAAATAATTTATGATGAGACATGATAAATAGTCATTATTCTTCTAATAACAAAGATATTTACGTGCAAATAACGGTAAATTCATTGATTTTATTCACACAATAATATGTAATTTATTATAATGTATTTAAATAATTTCGTCCTATTGCAAACATTAATACTTTGATACAATTTTCCTTATTAACTAACACAAAAGGATTACATTTTAGTATTGTTTTTAGAATACAATTGTCTGTGGCAAAGGGAGGTAGGCAGGACTCCGGGATAAAGTGGCTGTACTTGGAACTAAAATGTAAAATTGACAACAATACATGATTATAAATTATTAAACAATCACATTGATTGTCCGCGGTTACTCAGTCTGATAAACATAAATGTGCCTTATAAACTGCCTCGTATATCTAGATATCAGTTACTTCGCGCTAAGGGTTTTAAAACCAATCTGGGTCATTTTTCCACCGTAAACAGAATGCAGGTTCAATATAGTCGCTTGTCTTCCTTACCTAGTGTCGATATTGGTATGTCTTATTCCTTACACAAATTCAAGTCTGTCTTACATAGGGCATTTATACAAAAATGACAAATAATTTTATTTTGCTTCTAGCTTTCCACTTATATCAAGTTATATTTTTTAATTATTATTTAACTGTTCATTAATGTTATAATATGTGAAATGCTATGCTGGTACTAAAGCAATAGCTTTAGCAATTAGTAATTAATACCTAGCTAGCCATTGCAATGTTAGTAAGTTTTTTTTTTGTTTTGTTTAATATCTACTTTCACGCTTATTGTTTAATGCATGCCGTGGCAGCCTTTAATTAAGGCTACACTATTGTTTGTAACAATATTTTAATTTTTAACATGTTTATTGGTGTATGCTTTGTTGGTTGTCCTTACATAAATAAATAAATAAACATAGAAATTTTTTGAGGTTTAGGATTAAGACTTGCAAAATTGAGATATTCTAGTTTAAGTTTCTTTAGACACACTTGGTATTACACTTAAGATAGTAGAAATTAATATACTAAAAGTAGGTAACTAATTACTAACTGCTATTACAGTAGACTATTACGTTCTTTAAACAAAATATAATTATTTGGCATAATAATAATCGTTATCGATGCATTTGATGATAATGGTATCTAGGTTGCTTTTTAGGTCTGTGATGATTTTATTTATTTATACTTGTAATTGTGTTACATGGGCGGACTTAATACAGCAAGGCATTCTCTACCAGTCAACCTTTGGGTTAAATAAAAACTTTTTTGCAAAAAATAAAACCGACTTCCATATCAAAACACTACAAAGCCAAAAATAATTTTAATTTCGGTAGTCGGTGTTATTGGTTTTGTATTTTCTTTTTTTTTCACATCGCCTTCCGAAATTAAAATTATTTTTGGCTTTGTAGTGTTTTGATATGGAAGTCGGTTTTATTTTTTGCAAAAAAGTTTTTATTTTCGCGCTTTTTAGTGGGTCAGTGAATTTTCCAAATCGATTCGTAAATGACGGAGTTATGCGCGAACAAAAAACGCAATGCAGAGTAAACGAAAAGATCATCAAGGTAAATTATTTTTTTCGACTTTTTTTGATTTTTCAGAAACGGCTCGTCCGATTTCGATAAAATTTTCATGGGACCATTTGGGAAGTATACCCTTTCCAACAAAAAAAGAATTTTTCAAATCGGTTGGCAAGCGACGGAGTTATGCGTGGACAAACATAAAAAAAAAAAAATAAATAAAAAAAATACAAACATCCGAATTGAGAACCTCCTCCTTTTTTAGAAGTCGGTTAAAAAACACATTGTGGTAGGTGTACGAGAAAATGGAATGAAATAATATATTTAATACTAATAAATAATAATACTAATAAAATGCACAGATATCCTAAAATGACAAACTATATGGTGCTTTATAATATTAGATCATAATAATTATGAATTATGAAAAATTAAGAATAACAACCCCTTAAGTGGTGGTTTTTAATTTTACGCTTAAAAGAAAATTTTGACTCAGCCTTCTTGATGTCAAGGGGTAGCAAATTCCAGAGTTTAATAGTAGAAATAGCGTAAGAATTAGATA
Organism: Tholera decimalis; assembly: GCA_943138885.2. Lineage (NCBI taxonomy): Eukaryota > Metazoa > Arthropoda > Insecta > Lepidoptera > Noctuidae > Tholera > Tholera decimalis. Next base: position 31,656,453 of record OW964551.2, read on the forward strand.
GAAACCGGGTGCGGTGAGAAGGAATGTGAAGAAGTAAGTTTTTGGATGCGCGACGGTTAAGATCATGAGAACTGCCCAACAATTTAAAATTTTGTTTTAAGTAGTAGTTTTATAAAGTTTAAAAGAAAAAAAAAATGCAAAAGGGAAGTCAAATCGTCTACTGCAGTGGGTTGGAGGGCCAAATTCCTCCGGCACATTGCCCCGACGTACTGGGGACTTTTACACACACTGACTGGACCACTCAGTCATTTACACGTTTGCCAGAAAGGCTTCACACATTACATTGCCCACCAGGGAAGATTCATCTTGGGATACAGGCTCAGCTGCAATCAAACGTCACAATAGCTTTCTTCTATAGCGTATTGCTCCAAGTAGGGGTGGGCATAGCACAGCCCCACCCCAAACGACTGTCTCACTGAGTAGACACGGACTCCCGAAGGAATGACATTAAATATCCTACCACTGTTTTGTGCTCAGAAAACTTTGATAGCGCGATTTAGGCCACTATTGTCCTCGGGTGTAAGAAAGGGTCGATTTTTTCCTTTGAGGTCCTTTATGGAGCAATTGTTGCAATTTCGAAGGGTCTCAGGTACGTTGCCGGTATTGATTTTATCTCTTTGTTCTTCAAAAGATTTGGGCATGAATTCTGGTTAAATTTGGTTTTAATATAGCGAATATTAAGAATATGTACAAAAACTAACTAAAACAAAATGTAATTTTTAAATCAATATGATATTTTTCTTTGATATTAAGCGAAATATGATTGTATATAATAAAATTATAAGTAGGTATGTGCAAGTGTATACTGATGACTTAATAATCTATTGACATTTTTAGTATTCTTTTGATAAGTTTGGGAATATAATATGTATTGACATCTTTAATCATTATTGTAAATTGAATTAATTTTATGATTTGCTGTGCCCTTCGGGGTCCATGATTATATCCTAGCTTTAAGCAATTATTGTAACATCTAAAACAACATTGTGGAATGCAAATAAATATATGATATGATATGATATGATATGATGCATTTTATACTCTATCCTAAGAAATGTTCAACTAAGAAAGCTCCAGAGATTATTATTGAACTAGTTTTATTGCGCAGGGACTCGAAACTGCTCACACCTTTAAATATTTAGGGTGCTAATTGGTTAAACTTATTTTATGTTTTTATTATCTTTTAAAACGTAAACAACATTTTTATTCACTATAATTATGTAGTTTCAACCTCTTGGAGATTAAATTTATCGGAAAGTACATAAACAAAAATATTTGCATTTTGTCGGGATCGAACTTGAAACCTTTCTCCTCTAGTCCCTTTTGTTATTCCATAACAATGTTGTCCTAAATCGCGCTTTTAGAGTTTTCTTATCATGAAAGACAAGTAATATATTATTTTGTACCACTATGTCGGGATTTCGGGAGTCCGTGTCTATTCAGTGAGACAGCGTTCTGAGGTGGGGCTGTTACCTTATCCACCCCAACTTAGACCTATAGATGATCGTTATAGTGATATAAGTAATAAGTATGCAACTGAGTTTGTAAGAGATTATCTTACCCTGGTGGGCTACAAGTAGATTCTGGCCAATGTGTGACAGCGTGATGACCAGTCAAAATGTGAATAAGTCCTCAGACTGTCGAGGCATATGTACAGTAGAGGAATATTGTCTTTCACTCCACTACAGTAGACGATTTGCCTTCCGATTATATTATTTTATTTTGCTAAATTTTACTCGGTTACGGTTTGAGTTTGACTGTGGTTACAGATATTCAGATCTATACTAATATCGTAAAGCTGTCAACTTTGTTTAAACGCGCCATTTTCGAAAATACTGGGTGGATTTAGGTAACATTTTATATGGAAGGAAGGTTAAACCCAAAACTGCAAAAAAGGAGAGTTATAGTTTTTATCCCGATAAAGAGCGCGGGAGAGGAGCCCAGCGCGATTGCTTGTTGTAACATACAAGAATAAATATATTTGTATAAAAACATATAATAGGTACATACAAAAAAATTCAGTCGAATTGAAAACCTCCTCCTTTTTTGAAGTCGGTTAAAAATTAATAAACTGCAAATAGAATAGGTATATGTGTATTTTTGTTACATTAAATAAATTCATATATACAACATACTTTGTCATCTGTTTTTCGTGTATCTTAAAAACTATACAACGTGTAATTTAAAGGGTATATACATACCGAGTGCACGGCTTCTTTGGATGATAACAAACGATATAGCAAGGATTTTGTAATCCTATGTCTACATGTGTGGAGCTTATTAGAAATTTCAATACATTGATACCAGAGACCGAATTTTTCAATTAAGAACAACGAAAAGAATTATCGTATTATTGGCAAGTGACGTGGAAAGTGATGACCCTCATAGTGCTGTGACACGTTTGTTATTATTGGTATTCAAGAAATATATGAAACCGATAATTTGGTGCCAATTCTGTGAGTCACTTATTTTGAGCTGAAACTTTGCATAGAGACTCCATACCAGATGTTGTATTCAGTCCTTTTGGATAGATATGGGGTTTCCGTTACACGTTGTATAACTTCTTAGTATTGTCTTATTTTATTTTACTTATTTAGAAAACCAACAGAATAAATTATAGAATATGTTTATGACAGTTTTGTATGGCTAATAATAGGTTACTGCTCAACTTATATGAATTTAGAATATGCGAACGAACTTACAAACAAAAAACACCAAAAATCAAAAATATTACACAACAAACAACATAGGTAGGTACATTTTATACAAATTAACACAAGTAATAAGGCTAATTTGCTATTTATCTTTAATTTATTTTTTTATAAGCGCTTTGAATTTAGGTTTTGTACAATTGAATAAATCTATTTGTGCGAAATTACATAGTGTTATATGTTCGAGCAATGCAGGTCAGTATACAATTCTTAGCGTAATTAGACGAATTCGTAATTAGACATGTAACTTAGCTATTCTAATGTTATTTAATGCTAATGCTAATTTTATTCCAATTAATCTGCCGATAAAAGACCACTGAAACTTTATCGCCAATCTTCTTGTTATTTTTATGATCCCTCATTAAGTAGAGTTAATTAAACTAGTTTTTTTACGGTTTCACTTTCTACGTTATCTTAACATCAATGTGAAAGCGGATCTTTTGTTAAACAAAAGCGTAGTAGGTACAAGGTTATAGTAGGTACTCTACATCATTCAGTTATCAGCGAAGAAACTACTAAAATTCGCTATTTTTGCGAGTTTTAAATGGTCTAACCAATCTATAAGTAATTAAATTATAAAAATAATCGATATACGTACTTCGAACCATCAAAGTATGATGTCAACGGAATTAAAATTTGGTCATGTGTGGCATAGAGTGATTATTCTGTAATGTCATGTGTGGCATAGAGTGAGTTATTCAGTAATTTGAAAAAAATTCGAATTCTGATTTAAAGAAAAACCGACCAAGTGCGTGTCGGGCCACGTGCAGTGTAGGGTTCCGTAGTTTACTACAACGCCAAGTGTGAGTCGGATTACCTGACCGAGAGAGAGTTTGTTAAAAATTTTGTTTAAAAGTTTACATTAAGATCTAGAGCATACATTTCTTTTTAAATTTTCACTCCATTATTATAGACTAGCTTCCTGCCCGCGACTTCGTCTGCAAACCTTAATAAATTATACACCTAAACCTTCCTCTTGAATCATTCTATCTATTACAAAAAACTGCATCAAAAACTGTCACGTAGTTTTAAAGATCTAAGCATACATAGGGCAGACAGCGGGAAGCGACTTTGTTTTATACTATGTAGTGAAGTTGGAGGGGACATTTTACCACTTTGGAAGCGTATATTTTTTAAACAATTAACTTTATGAAATAGAGGTTTTAGAAACCTTAATATGATTTTTAAAAACCTGTTTATAGATACCACACACGCATGGGTTTCATGAAAAAAAATTTTTTCAGTTTCAGTTACATGTATTAAAAAAATTAAAAAATATTTTAAATAAAGGAGACTCCCCTTTATTTTATTTTTTTAATTTTTTTCTTAAAATCGGAAAGCTGTTTACAGAATACATTTACCTACCAAGTTTGTGTGGCCAATGTCATGTGTGGCATAGAGTGGGTTATTCAGTAATTTGAAAAAATTTCGATTTCTGGTTTAAGGAAAAACCGAACAAGTGCATGTCGGGCCACGTGCAGTGTAAGGTTCCGCAGTTTACTACAACGCCAAGTGTGAGTCGGATTACCTGACCGAGAGAGAGTTTGTTTTAAACAAATAAGAACTTCATCTAAATATAGATATATGTTTCAACCTGTGTGACCTGTTTTTTGGAGCGAAGGGCTGGATATTGAAAAAAGGGCTACTTTAATTTTGTTTTAAAAGGCCTTAAGGACGAGCGAAGCCGCAGGCAGAAGCTATTTCTTAATATTTGTATTCGAATAGGTTATAAGTACGTACTGTACTATCGATTCAGTACAAACATACATTGTATTTACATTTCGCAGACTGTTTCGTTATCAAACGTTTTATGTATCCAAAATCGTGTTTACCGTCAATATTTACTATACAGCCTATTTTAGCCCTTATTGTCTGAACAATAAGAGTCTCGAGCATCATTTAGCGACCTATTGTTGATTGTTCAGTAACGTAATAAATTGTGTTATTTTCCTGTTTTATTACGTTTTCGAATGGAAATATAGGTGTATATTTGAAATGTAAAAAATAACCACTGATATTGTTTCATTGGAATGAAAGAGCAGGACTACTGAAAAATATTTACCTTTTTTGTTGTTTATTAAGGTTTAAGTTTAAAAAATTGATTTATTGGAGTTATATTTTGGTTAACTACTGTTACATAAACTGACATGTAATACATAATAATTATCCTACAACTTCTTTTTCTCTTCTCTATTCTTGAGAGTACTATAGTGATAGTAATCTCTAGAATAGAGAAGAGAAAAAAAGGATAGGGACTGAACCGAAATCTACCACGCAGGCTCAGTGCGAGTTTGTGGTTGTCGCGTCTTGGGTTTTTTCGGTCCTTACTAGGTAATTTTAACAAAATTGGTCAAGTGCGAGTCAGACTCGCCCATGAAGGGTTCCGTAGTAACTACGCCACATAACTTTGTTTTTCATAGTGTCTGTATGAATTACAAAGTTACATTTGCGGTTTTAGAAAATATGCTGTATCTCAAAAACTGCTGACCCGATCTCGTTCAAACCAATTTTGGTTGAAAGTTTACATTAAGATCTACAGCATACATTTCTTTTTAAATATTTTCACTCCATTATTATAAAAGTTAGAGGGGGAGGACACACATTTTACCACTTTGGAAGCGTATATCTTTTAAACGATTAACTTTATGAAAAAAAAGTTTTGGAAACCTTAATATGATTTTCAAAGACCTGTTTATAGATACCACACACGCGTAGGTTTCATGAAAAAAAAAATATTTTCAGTTTCAGTTCCATGTATTAAAAAAAAATAAAAAATATTTAAAATAAAGGGGGGCTCCCCTTTATTTTAAATATTTTAAGTATAGATTTTTTTCTTAAAATCGGATAGCTGTTTACAGAATACATCTTAGGTAGATGTATTCTGTAAACAGCTTTCCGAGTTTCACATGTATAGTTCTAATAGTTTCGGAATAAAATGGTTGTGACAAACGGACGGACGGACAGACAGAGAGACAGACATGACGAAACTATAAGGGTTCCATTTTTTTTGCCATTCGGCTACGGAACCCTAACAAGGAACTTGTGACACAAACCTATTTATACCTACTTACTATTAACCTCTCCGTCTGGTCAGAAAAACTGCCTAATCCGTACATATAGCTCCTCTTTAGTGGGTCCGGTTTATTGGCAATAAATGCACAAGCCCACTTAAGGAACAGGTCAGTGTAGGGATTAGTGTGTGGTACAAGATACGAGAGACAATCTTTAGTTTAGGCATTTTCAATTTCATCACTGTATATTGGTTTATTTGGATTTAATGTATCTGCTAACTTCAGTGAACCATAAAAGCCGTGTCTCACTATATTTCTAACTAATCAGATCTAGTATTTTCCCAATTATGTTGGGGTTTGCTTCTATCTCTATGTAGATGGTAAGTACCAGCATTTTATGTGAAACGATTACCCATAACATCGATAAACCAGTAACTGAGTAACAAGATTTCCTTTATTTTTGAGTTTATTTTAGAGTTTCCTTTATTTTAGAGAGCATTACTTTTGAGTTTATAAATGTTCGTAAAAACTTTCAATGAGCTTCTTAAACATTTTAAACTTGATCAGACTCCTAGGAAGTTTATTTACTGGTATATTTTTATCAATGCATCTGAATTCAGTAGAAATAATTTATTTATTTATTTACACTTTATACACATAGATACAAAGGCGGACTTAATGCCGTAGGCATTCTCTACCAGTCAACCATGAGTGGTGAAGAGATAGTGTGGGAGGTGCAATATGAACGTGAAAAGTAAAATAAGAAAAAAAAAAAAATATATAATAATAGTAATAACACAAAAACCCTAGTATCATAAAAGAAATAGTAATCTACGTAAATAGTACATATGAATAAATACTTATATAAATACATAGATCCAAATATATATAAACTATATAGTGAAAAACAAATGAAAACCAAATGTGGAAATTCTGCTTATTGGTGTAGAAAATAGATCCGCAATTTCTTTTTAAAAGCATAGCGACTGACAGCCGTTCTGATCTCGAGAGGAAGTGCATGCCAGAGGAGAATCGACTGGATATGAAAAGAAGAATGATCAAAGTCAGAAGTATGAGAAAGACAGAGTAAGAGAAGATTATTGGATGAACGTAGATTGAAAGTTAAGTTCCTCAGACGATACAAGGAACACAAAGTACCATTGGCCCTTTGGCTGACACTACAATCTCTTTTCTCTTCAAATCTTGCTTGTTGTTCCCTCCCCAACTCTTATAAAAATATGTAGGTACAATAAGTTTTTTAAACATAGATCTTTTCATATCTGTGGATTTAGAACTTCAATTGTATAGCGAAATCTTTCCATTTGATGTTTCGCATGGGCATTATTGAAAACCTATGCAATATTTTCTAGTTATTGTTTCAAAATATCAATTTTACTAACTAGAATAATAATTTTCTCTCGTATCTATTTATTTACGTAACGTGTACGTATGGGTGACAGAAGTTCATATCTGTAACTGTGAATCAAAATGATCCGGTAGATTTGGAGCTAATTAGTTGTGACAGACGTACAGTCAGGAACACGAGAGATTGTGTGAGGGTTTGTTCTTACACTAGTTCATTGAAAAATCCTATGAAATGAAATGAAATGAAATGAAATGAAATATTTATTCTGTAAATTGGTTATAAATAACACTTTTAGACGTCATGTTTTTTTGCGTGTTTAGTTTAGCTAGATGAGGCCGGTATTTCCTAACTGACTACTCTGAGAAGAAACACCGAAACAAACTCAGAGGTCAAAGTCTCTTTTAAAGTCCAGACAATTTGTATTTGTATATGAGAAGCATGTAGGTTCATGTCTGTGGTATTCTTTTGAGGAAATAACCACGCAAATTTGAGCGGACCTGTCCAGACAGTGCAAGCATTTGTCAGTTATCGTGTAGCTCAACTATGAAGAGGTTTTTCGTCTCTTTTTCTTCCAGTCTTAGTAAGTTTATGTTAAACGCTTTCTCTTACTTCTGGGACCGCACTGTTCCCAATAAATTAGTGCAGCAACCCCCTGACCGGCACTTAAAGGCAGACTTATGGTTATAGTACACTTAGCAAATGCTTGGACCTAACGATATTTCCGAAAAAAAAAATGACCCTTACTAACACGCGCTTAAGGTTCAAAATATGTTGTTTTGAGCAATTTATTATTTTATTATCTAATAATTATAATATAGATTTGACTAATAATTCTTATGGGTATTTTTAATAAATGGACATGTTATTGCAAACTTATGCTTAGTTGTAAGTGCTTATACATGATACCTTAAAAAAAATTAAGCTATGTTAAGAGCGTTTAATACTAACACCAGACGAAATTTTGGATATTGTTCGGGGTTGTACCTACTGGCAATATTAGAGAGAACAGGATTGCATTAAAAGAAGTGTATATCCTAAGTAAAATAATATTTATTTTATTAAAAAAAAAATTGTATCCATTTGAAACTATATCCCAAGCCATTTTCATCAATGTTTCTACTTACACTAAAAAAGTAGCTATAGTAAACGCTGTGCGTACGAAAACGGCAATTGAAAGGAGACAATCGCGAGTCGCGACAGGAAATGAGCGGTTTCTGTAAGAAGGTAAAATAGGAATACCGGAGAGCGACAAGCTGGATGAGAAGTTCAGGGCTGTGCTGGTAACCGAGTTAGAAGAATTTCTTGTGGTGTTTTTAAAGCAAATACTGTTATTTTCTGGTTAGTTTGTTGTAGTTTTGAGCCGTTTGGGGTTGAAGCGCTTGGGTTATGGGATTTTTGTGTGCAGAACCCTTTCAAGGACATTGTCTCGCCGGCTGATAGATTCTTGCCTGATCAGAATGCTGGCTCGTTCTTTGCCCATAGAATACGCATTGCCATTCAACATGACAATGCTGTACGTCTATATTTGTTTTCTTTTTGTATTAATGTACATTTAAAGGTTTCCATTTTTTATAGGGCCACTCTTAGTTCAGCACACTAAGGCTGGTTACTACTTGACCGGACCAAATCGACCAAGATTGTGATTAGGCGGAATAGACATCTGAGTAAATATCGAATACGTTATGAAGCCCAAAGACTCTGCAATTAAAATAGCAAACGTGTATCAACTTAATGTCGTTCGTCAACAAATTTACTCTATAATATTTAAAATTTCTTCGACATAATATTTTGTAACAAACTTCATACTTCTGACTTTGTTCATTCTTCTTTTCATATCTCTCGAGATCAGGACGGCTCAATCGCTACGCATTTAAAAAGAAAATGCGGATCCACTTTATTCACCAATAAGCAGAATTTCCACATTTAATTTTCATTTGCTTCTTAAGTATATATGTATGTAGGTATATGTATTTATATAAGTATTTATTCGTATATATTATTTATGTAGATTTCTATTTAATGATACTTCGATTTTATGATATTGGTTTTTTTTGTGTTATCACTATTATTATCATTATTTTTTCCAATATAATTTTCACGTACATATTGCACCTTCCACTCTATCAAGAGAATGCCTACGGCATTAAGTCCACCTTTTTACCTATGTGCATAAAGTGTAAATAAATAAATAAATATTTACGGGGACTAATATAAGTCTTAAAGATTGTTTTTCGAACACGTTTTTATTTTTAAAGAAGATTCTTTAAAAATAAAAACGTGCTAAACTAAAAATAAAGTTACTAAACTGACATAAAAAACCGAAAAGTTTTTATTTAGAACACGAGTAGGTAAGTATTAAATTGTTGTAAATATTTTGTTGGAATATGATGTTCAATTTATTAGCCCGATTTAAAGCGTCATCTTAGCCCTTTCCCAACTATGCTGAGGTTGGCTATTAGTCTAACCCATTCCAGCTGCGTACTCGTACTTTACCTGGAGAGATTGCCTATCTGAGCACAAACCTGTAGCCGGGTAACATGATACTCCTTAGCAAGATTGGCGACAGATTTTTAACCGACTTCTAAAAAAGGAGGAGGTTCTCAATTCGGATGTTCGTATTTTTTTTTTAATGTTTGTCCGTGCATAACTCCGTCGCTTGCCAACCGATTTGAAAAATTCTTATCTTGTTAGAAAGGGTAAACTTCCCAAATGGTCCCATGAAAATTTTATCGAAATCGGACAAGCCGTTTCTGAAAAATCAACAAAAGTCTAAAAAAATATTTATGTTGATGATCTTTTCGTTTATTCTGCATTGCGTTTTTTGTTCGCGCATAACTCCGTCATTTACGAACCGATTTGGAAAATTCACTGACCCACTAAAAAGCACGAAAATAAAAACTTTTTTGCAAAAAATAAAACCGACTTCCATATCAAAACACTACAAAGCCAAAAATAATTTTAATTTCGTAAGGCGGTGTGAAAAAAAAAGAAAATACTAAACCAATAACACCGACTACCGAAATTAAAATTATTTTTGGCTTTGTAGTGTTTTGATATGGAAGTCGGTTTTATTTTTTGAAAAAAAGTTTTAATATAGCTTTTGACTACCCGTAACGAATATTAAAGATGTATAGTCGGAACCAACCAGCCGCATAACACACGTAAATATTTTCTAACATCTCATCATCTATTTAGGAGTCGGCTTCGAGTCTAGCCAGATGTAGCCGAGTACTAGTATTTTACATGTAGTGACTACTTATCTGTACACAACCCAGTAGCCGGGACATGATACTTCATAGGAAGACTGAGGTCATATTGTTTGGCTTTTGATTACTACCTCTCTCTTTAATTTCTTACTATTTTTTATATAACTCAGCTTTGTTCTTTTTGTGTATATATACAATGTGTAACGGAAACCCTATACCTATCCAAAAGGGCTGAAGACAACATCTGGTATGGGGTCTCTATGCACAGTTTCAGCTCAAAATAACTGACCCAAAGAATTGATACCAAATTATCGGTTTCATATATTTCTTGAATACCAATCATAACAAACGTGACGTGGAAAGTTATTGACCCTCGTAGTGCTGTGAAGCACTACGAGGGTCAATAACTTTCCACGTCACTTGCCAATAACACGATAACTCTCTTCGTTCTTCTTAATTTGAAAAATTCGGTCTCTGGTATCAGTGTATTGGTATTTATAATAAGTTCTACGTGACTTAGGACTTCGTTTGTTATCATCCAAAGAAGCCATGCACTTGGTATGTATATACCCTTTAAATTATGTATAATTATGTATATGTGTATTGAGTATGTAGGTTATTAGAATAGTACACCTTGGACTACCCGCGTATTTATTTTCTCCTGCTGTGTCAAATCCATCCAAAGGTTGTCTTAAAAGATCGCTTTTAGCGATAAGATCGCCTATTGTAACACCCTTTGTAGTTTTTAAGTCCTCATTTAATTCTGTTATGGTGTACAATAAAGAGTATATATCTATCTTATGTCGAAAGCAGGTAGAAGGAATGGCAAGTAAGTCGAAATATTGCAGGACGCATTCGCAATGGCATTGATTGGTTTTCGGGCTTTCGACGATCGATCGTGAGTTATGCTCGACGTACCGACGTTTGGTTCTCATGTGTACCGGAGTATTCCGAAAATTAGGAAATGTTTGAGATGGGAACAAAACTAAGTCCTAATATTTTTGTTTTATTACTATGTGTTGTTAATTATCTTTAAGGTACATTTTTGAGGAATCAATTATTCTCATGTAAAATATATCCCAAAATCACACTATTTTTAACCGACTTCAAAAAAAGGCGGTTTACAATTCGTCTTGAACTTTTTTTTTTATGTTTGTTACCTCATAACTCGGAGATGGCTGGACTGATTTGGAATTATTTTTTTTTTGTTTGAAAGGGTATACTTTCTAGTTGGTCCCATTGTCATCACGTTTGGATCTGATGATGGAATCATGGAGAAATCGAGGGAACTCTTCAAATAAATAATAGGCACACCTATAGCGTTTTGGGTATTTCTTATAGTACCTTGTGCAGTTGCTCTCGAAAAGCACCATTTGAGGAAGTGGAACTGATGATGAAGACCCCAGATGGCCACCGAAACTACTCAATAATAAGTATTTCGTTGATTGCGATTAGATTACTTGAATATGGATGTTAAGCACTTTATGCTCGTCACAATGCATATGGTGAAGTAGAGCTGATGGTGATGTACCAGGAGAACTTCTCAAAAATTAACGGCTCTGCACCGGGAAAAGCAATATTTTGTAAAAGGTGATAAGTAGTTGACATTTTGGCTTTTGTAACTAGATAAATTACAAACCGACCCACTAAAAAGCGTGAAAAAAACTTTTTAACAAAAAATAGAACCGACTTCCATGTAAAAACACTGCAAAGGCAAAAATAACTTTAATTTCGGAAGGCGGTGTCTTTAGTTTTGTATATATTTTCGTTTTTGACACCGCCTTCCGAAATTAAAGTTATTTTTGCCTTTGCAGTGTTTTTATATGGAAGTCGGTTCTATTTTTTGTTAAAAAGTTTTTTATGAATTAAATTGAATTACTTTAGGGCCTTTTTATGGAAACCGAGCGATTTTAGGTATCGAAACCTATGAAACTTAGTGATAAGTACTGTCTATATGTTTTATTAATTAGATACAATGATAGATTAAGCCTCGGAGAAGAACATAGCACACTTTGTTTTCGCCGATAAAAAAACTTTACACGCGAGCGAGGCCGCGGGAAAAGCTAGTATTTTATATGTAATAATAGTTTGATATTATATTCATTAATTAAACAAAATCTCGTCAGATTTACTTTTAAACTAACATAAAAAGATAAAGTGTTTCATAACCCTGACCTTAACAAAATATACTTCCAAAATATTTAATACAATAAATAAAGAAAAAAGGATAATGTAGACTACGATTTACATAAATAAACATAAACATAAAACTGTCTCAAGGTGCTCCATATTCTAAATTTGGCTATGAATTTAGTACAAAGATTTAGGCTAAACGTGCTAAAAGTTACTTTAGAAAAGATAGGGTCTTTGGCGCGAAGAATTATGAAAACCATTAATTTTACTGAGGACTTTGTACTCGAGATTCACGAGGAATTTATTGTCAATTCCTTAAATAGATTTATTTTTAAACAGTTGAAAATTTATTTTTGTTTATTTTTAGAGAAGGTAAAGACATGAGATTCATGTCCGTGCCAAGATCTCATGTCCTCTCCAATGTCATGTATTATTTAATAACCCTACCCGCAAGGCTCGATATTCAAAGTATTTTTTATAAATTGATAATAGGCACGCGTTTGACCAACATCTCACCTGATGGTAAGCGACGATGTGGTCGAAGATAGATAGATAGATATACTCTTTATTGTAACACCATAACAGAATTAAATGAGGACATAAAAACTACAAAGGTGTTACAATGGGCGGTCTTATCGCTAAAAGCGATCTTTTACAGACAACCTTTGGATGGATTTGACATAGCAGGAGAAAATAAATACGCGGGTAGTCCATGGTGTACTATACACTTATATACAGCGTGGAACTTATGTACAGAGTGGAATTCCCTGCTGGAGTCTGTGTTTCAGTCAAGAGTGAATATGTTACTTTTAGGTAAGCGTGCTCCATCTTCGACCACATCATCACTTACCATCAGGTGAGATGGTGGTCAAACGCGAGCCTATTATCAATAAAAAAAAATACAATAAATAAGTAATAACCTAGACGTGACCTATTCACTTTTGACTTAAAGACTCACAGGTTGTAGCTATTAGGAAATACAGACCCTGGCAGGGAATTCTACTCCTTAGTCACGCAAGCAACGCTTGCTGAGTCTTTAGTCAGTCTTTGAATGTGTGACTATCCAATTATATTGAGATCCTCTGTACCGCGGAATGCACGTTAAGCCTTTGGTCCTGGCTGCCATTTGTACATCTTTGATTGTCATTACTGGTAGTTAGACGCCAGAAAATCGGACACTGGTCTAGCCAAATCGTGTTACCCAGTTACTGGGTTGTGGAGGTCAGATAGGCAGTCGCTACATGTAGAATACTATGTACTCATCTGCATTTGGTTAGGCTGGAGGCTAATCCCAACACGTTTGAGAAAAGGCTAAGCAGATAATGTTGATCCATATTGTAAGGTGTACAATCTATACTAATATTATAAAGCGGAAAAGTTTGTTTGTTTGTTTGTTTGCTTGAACGCGCTAATCTTCGAAATTACTGGGTGGATTTGGATGCAATTTGGTATGGAAGTAGCTTGAAGCTTGAGGAAGGTTATAGGCTACTTTTTACGCGACTGCAAAATAGAAGAGTTATGTTTTTACCGTGATAGAATCCACGGGAGCGAAGCCCCGCGTGAGTACTAGTAAAGTATATACAACGTGTAACAGAATAAACGCAATTCCTGAAAGTAGTTGGTTCAGAATCGGCTTCTGAATCGATTTCCGTCATAAAAAATAGGTGTTAAATTTTGACGGAGAAATCTTTCATCTGTATCTATACTAATATTATAAAGCGGAAAAGTTTGTTTGTTTGTTTGCTTGAACGCGCTAATCTTCGAAATTACTGGATGGATTTGGATGCAATTTGGTATGGAAGTAGCTTGAAGCTTGAGGAAGGTTATAGGCTACTTTTTACGCGACTGCAAAAAAGGAGAGTTATGTTTTTACCGTGATAGAATCCACGGGAGCGAAGCCCCGCGTGAGTACTAGTAAAGTATATACAACGTGTAACAGAATAAACGCAATTCCTGAAAGTAGTTGGTTCATAATCGGCTTCTAAATCGATTTCCGTCACAAAAAATTGGTGTTAAATTTTGACGGGGAAATCTTTCATCTATATCTACACTAATATTATAAAGCGGAAAAGTTTGTTTGTTTGTTTGCTTGAACGCGCTAATCTTTGAAAGTACTGGGTGGATTTGGATGCAATTTGGTATGGAAGTAGCTTGAGGAAGGTTTCTTTTTACCCGACTGCAAAAAAGGAGAGTTATGTTTTTACCGTAATAGAATCCACGGGAGCGAAGCCCCTCGTGAGTACTAGTGACAAATAAAATTAATACAATCCTTAATTCAAGGAAATGCGCTTGTGAGCGTGTCGGCCGCTTACATTGCACGAGTGTATGCGTCTGCGTAACGATATTGTATGACGCACATACGTTTTGCGTTTAGTAAGGATAACTATTTTATAAAAAATGTCTTGGGTTGGTTTCAATTTATTTAGTTACGGATGTTGTTTTAGACTTATAATTTAATATTCTAATTGGGGTGTCTGAGGTTTTGCGCTTAATCTGTTACACCTTGTATAATAATGTTAAGTACTACTAGCAGGTAGAAGTAAGTAGTAAAATGTAGTAGAAGGTAGAAGTGAGTAGTAGTACGTGCTAGTGGTAGTAGCACCTTGTAAACAACCTCACTACTAGAAGCCGGTTAACAGTATGTTTACGGTTGACATCAACTAGAACAGATTAAAGTTTAAACCATGTCCTAATTCTAAAGCCTGCAATATATGTTGGCCGAGCATAGGCCAATGCGAGCGTTGGCAAATAGGTACAAGGCAAGAAATAATGTCCACACGTTCGACAAGTTCGTCGGACGCCAATGCAGACGACCAATGTAGAAGAGGGTCTGTAGAGCTGCCCACACGTTGGCCGAGCGCAGGCGAGCGCCATTGATTTGTGACCAAAACCGACACCGATCCGAAGTGAGGCAAGTGATCACGAGCAACGGCGAGCGAAGACAAGTTGCACCAAATGAGCTCTATACACGTTGGCGCTGGCCTCCACTCGGCCAACTAGGCAAGTGACACCGAGCGATAGCAAGACAAGGCAAATATACCGTCTACATGTTGGTATTGGCCTTCACTCGACAACGCTCGGCCAACATGTATTGCAGGCTTTAAGCAAACCAAACCTGTAAGCTTGCTGAAGTTCTGGGAAGGAATCGTTGAGTAGGTTACCTGCAAACAAAGGAAAACTATGTGTTAATGTCAAAGTTATTTTAAACAGTAAATTTGTACAACATTAGTTTTTGTTTATGCGAAACCTGAATATCGTTTGTTCAGAATAAGTAAGTGAATCAATCGAAAAAAAATTCACACCATGACACACTATTTTGACACAAATATCATTGATAAATTAAAGTACAGAAACTTAGCATTAAACTTAAACACAAAACAGTAACAAACTAACAAAACGGCAAAGCCACTAAAAGATTCTTGTAAACGGCAACACAACAGAAAACGGCAGAACGTATTACACAGTTCAACAAAAGAGACGCTAGTGAAAAATAAAAAAAAAACAAAATGACTAGCGAAAAGGAAGAAATTGAAAACGAATTTCCCGTGAAGACTGAAAGAGAATAAAAACATCAGATACGCCACTAAAGAGTTCCGACGACGGCCATGTCTGAAACAATTCGGAATCGGTAAAACGTTTTCAATACGAAATGGAAATAACGCTGGGAAGTTCTGGCTTCACGGTTTTCTAGACCAGAAAGAAGAATGGATATAAGTTTGAGCATAAAATAGCCTTTTGTTAGTTTAAAATAAGGACCCAGCTTCGTAGTGACCCAAAATTATAGCTTCACGTTTTAAATTATGAAAGATGAAATAAAATTATATTTTATGTTGCAAATTGGTTATAAAATAACACTTTCACACGTATTTTTTGGTACTTTTATGTTAAACTAGATGAGGCCTAATGAACAGTGATAACATGTTTTTTATTGGGAACTATATTAGTAATATAACGCCTATGCATCTCAGGTAATAGCTGTATTATATCTACGTAAAATGATAGATAATATTTTACACATAACCGTTCCCGAACAAATTATCTCAGTGATGCTAAAAACCGCAACGAACTCAACTGCGTAGTTGCTACATAGAAGAATAACGCGACTCGAAAAACCCGAAAAACGGATTTATTTAATACTAACTTGCCCTCGATTTGGTTTGAGAAAATTTTGCACATTTTTCAGGATAAAAAGAAGCCTATGTATAATTCCAGGTTGTAAAAAAAATGTGCCAGGCTTCGTCCAAATCCCTTAGCCATTTTAGCATGATTAAAACCTTAATAATACCAACATTGTTCTAATTATTTTTGAAAATAAAACGTTCATAAACAAGCCAGTGGCGCCGTGTACGCCAAATAACATTGTTTTTCATAGTGTTTGTATGAATTACAAAGTTATATTTACGGTTTTAGAAAATATGCCATATCTCAAAAACTTTGGAAGCGTATATCTTGCGCACACGCATAGGTTTCATGAAAAAAAAAATTCAGTTTTAGTTCCATGTATGTGGAGCCTTTATTTTCAATATTATTTTTTTCTTAAATACGGAAAGCGGTATCTACCTACCAAGTTTCACATGTATAGTCCTAAAAGTTTCGGAATAAAATGGCTGTGACATACGGACGGACAGACAGACAGACAGACGGACAGACACGACGAAACTATAAGGGTTCCGTGTTTTGCCATTCGGCTACGGAACCCTAAAAAGTGTTATATGTTTTGTATTAGTTCCGTTCTCCCACAAGCGAACCATGATGGTATTAAAACGCCATCGTATTGACATGATGATGACAAAGATGTCCAAATTTTTCGAGACACGGAGGAATTTCGATGTTAAAATGGACACCCATCCACAGACTGACCTCGGCGAGCATTGCTTAACATCGAAGATCGAACCGTTCAGCTTGTACAGACGCCAGCGTATCAACCTACCCCAATCTGTCAAATTTGTGTAACAGATTTTCAACTTTATCACAAAAGCGGAAGGTTCATGTTCGACTAGGAAAATTTGACAGATTGGAGTAGGTTGATGTGCTGGCGTCTGTACTATTTATCCACAATTTCCTCATTCACAAATCCTGTCGTCTTTCAAAAACTTGGTAAAGATCTTTATCTCTCTTCTAAAATTGTTATTATTATTGTTCAGAACTGCAATAGGCCAGCCAACGGTAACTGGATGTGTCCGGAACTTTTCCACGATACGTGGAGCTTAACGTTGCTTTCAATAAACAAGGTTACACAATGGCCTACCTCTACTAGGCTTCGGCCTACAACCATTTGATCCAAAAATTACAAATAACACTCACCTGAGCTGTAGACGGCAACCCGGATCTGTTTGATCACGTCCAAAGTGTGTATGTATGTGATATGAGGTGAGTAATTGTAACGTGTGATGTAAGTTACGGGTTCTAGGACGGTCACAAGGCGTCGATCTCCAGATGGCGCGGTCCTGACCAGCATCACACCTAACTCGTTTCCAGCAAGCGCGCGCTACGCGTGGTAGGCAATAAGGCGATGTGTTCCGAGAAATATCACTGGATTCTTGTTAATCCGAGATTACAAAGTTCAATCAATCACTGAACACAATTAATCTGTTCATATCTCGTGAGATCCAATTCGATTTCCAACAAATTCCGCGTGCCACGAGGTGACGCAATACGGCGTATGATTCAACAATATCCCGGGGTTTTCGGCAAATGGGGAATACACTTCAAACAACAAATAATTCGCGACCCAATTATCGGTCTCAACAGGCGAATCCAACAATATTTTACCAATTATATTTAGCTCAACAGGTCCGCCGCGGACATTTTTTCCAAGCGAGCAAAGTCTATCTGTCAAGTCAGAGTAATGTCAAAATCAAATTCTTTATGTCAAAAGGGTGCGTTCTGTTTCACGTCGGACCGAACAATTATGTATGTCTTTGTTTCTTTTTTATATTTAATTGTATATATGTTTTGAGAATGTAATTGATATATTTTGTATTTTATATAGATAAATGATACACCGTGGACTAACTGCGTATTTATTTTCTCCTTATGTGTCAAATCCATCCAAAGGTTGTCTGTAAAAGATCGCTTTTAGCGATAATACCACCCATTGTATCACCCATTTTAGTTGTTAAATCCTTATTTGTTTTACTGTTATGGTGTACAATAAAGAATATATCTACCTATCTATCCTCAAAAAAGAAAGCCAGTATCGTTACCAACAACAAATTGGATGAAAAACCAATCCAAAGCAGAGTCAAGGCAATTAAATTTGAAATGAATTCGTTCAAAAGTAGCAAGACTGCACATTTTCGTGCAAAATGGCGTCCATGCACAGTGAAACGTGTCTTTGTCAGATAGGGTTTTCAGAAAAAGTTTTCAAAGGCTAGCCTGTGAACACTGGTAGCTGCAATGGGTACTCGGTTTGGTCATTTTTGGCGCACTTTTTTAATCTTGCGAAGCGTAGTCTATTGTGAATTACGTTAAACTGTTCGCTATTTTGTTTCGTGTGCTGGTAAATGGAATTTGTTTTATCGTGTGAGGTATTTCTGGAGTTTAACTTGAAGATATATGTACTTTTTTGTCCTCACTACAAATAAAAAATATTAAGAAAATATAAAATAACTAGCTAGCCTACCAAAAATACACAATTTAATTATTTATTAAAATCGGTCAAACCGTTTTAGAGGTGTCCGATTACAAACACTGTGACACAAGACTTTCATATGTTTATATTATAATTTGTTTAACGGTTTTATCCTAAAAGCGATATTTTAAGCATTATGCGTTTTTTGTCACTTAGTTTTTGCGAATTTAATCAAGAAAATGTAACTTTTTTGATCGGTTCACGTTTAACCACTATCTCACCTGACGTTTACCTTCATGATTACGTTACGTTTACCTTGATGAGTTATGTATATTACATTACTTCTACCAGGTTCTTGAATTAATTGTTCTTCCAATTCTTGAATTAAAAACTAAGATAGCTTCATCCCGGCTATCTGGAAACATACTCTGACAGAGAATTCTATCCTACTCCTACAAAGACAAAAGAAATGAGTTAATTCCTTCAAAGACATTAGAAAAATAAAAATAATATACCTTTTATTTAAATCGATTACTCAGCAAAACATAATTGGGTCATCAAACTCATTCAAAAACGTAACAAACATAAAATTAAATAATCAACAAACTTCGATATTAAAATCCTTTGTGAAATTTAAAATTCAGTCCCAATTACGTCCGTAAATATTACAGAAAAAGCAACCTTACTGACTGTTATCAAAGCCCGTACAATTATCAGGGAAAAATTAACTTTCTAGAGAGTTTCGAAAAATAATGAAGGGTTTCGTGCCCAGTGAAGGGGTTGGGAACACAAATAATTGTTGTCGAACGACTCCAAGCCTTTTTAGAGATTAATCTGCCAGAGCCCTTGTTTTTTTTCTGTGTTTGCTATTGGCCTTCAAAGTTCTGTGGATCAAAGAAATTATTTGAGTGGATTTAACCGATTTTTTTTTGAACCAATTCATCCACAAGTGATTAATTATTAATCGTCTATAGTCTATAGATAACTAATATATATTCTGTTGGCAATACCGAGTGAAGCTATCGCGAGTGGTGCTGTGGCGGGAAACGAAAGTTACGTCGGTCGACATGGCGCGATCACCGTCCCTTTTTCAACCGACGACAAAAAGAGGAGGTTATCAATTCGACGCGTATATTTTTTTTTTTTTTAAATTTATGATCATCGATTACTCGAAGACGGCTGAACCGATATGGAAAATTCTTTTTTTGATTGAAAGGGTATACCTTGAAATTGGTCCCATTTTCATAAACGTCAGGATCTGATGATGGGATCCTAGAGTATTCGAGGGAACTCTTTAAATATTATAGGCACACCTATGACGTTTTGGGTATTTATTATAGTAACTTGTGCCTTTGCTCTCAAAAAGTACCATTTGAGGAAGTGGAACTGATGATGAAGACCACAGATGGCCGCCGAAACTACTCAATAATAAGTATTTCGTGGATTGCGATTCGATTACTTGAATGTGGATGTTAAGCACTTTATGCTCGTCACTATGCATATGGTGATGTAGAGCTGATGGTGAAGTACCAGCAGAACTCCTCAACAATTAACGGCCCAGCATTGGGAAAAGCAATATTTTGTAAAAGATTATAAGTAGTTGACATTTAGGCTGTTTTAACTAGGTGAATTAAAAATCGACCAACTAAAAAGAGTGAAATAAAAACTTTTTACCAAAAAATTGAACTGACTCCCAAAAACACTGCAAAGTGAAAAATAACTTTAATTTCGGAAGTCGGTGCCAAAAACGAAACTACAAAACTAAAGACACCGACTACCGAAATTAAAGTTATTTTTCACTTTGCAGTGTTTTTGGGAGTCGGTTCAATTTTTTGGTAAAAAGTTTTTATTGGCCTGCGCTTTCAGCGTGTACGGTTGTGTTGTGCTTAGTTTTGCGTGATTAGAGTCGATTGTCTTTATTATCTATATTTCTGATTATACAAGTTAAAGCTCACTTTTGTCTTGTTTATAAATCCCTAATCAGCAGTACCAGTAAAAATAGTTAACAATTCACACATATAAATAAACTGTAAGTGTCTGGTCTGTGATTTCAAAACAACATGGTTTTCTCAAGTGCTCATAAATTTTTTTTACGCGATACTGACACCCTTATAAAAATATTGTCTGTCTTTCAGTTTGTCCAGACTACTCGTAATTTCAGGACCAGCTGTACTGATTTGAGTGGGATTTTCAATGAAAGATGGAGGAGATTATATATAGGGCAACATAATTACAAACATTTTTTATCCCAGAATTCCTTCATGATTGAGATTAACGTGGGAAAAACCTTCCGAGCTTGTCGGCACAGCAAGTTACATAATTATAAGTATACAATATACTCTCAATTTAAAAAGGTTTTACATAGTTCAAACCCTAACACGACAGCTGACAAGCATTTTATTCTATCTTTCATAACACACAGTTTAATTTACGGAACTAAAACTTTTGATAAACCTTTCCATTCAGACACGGGCTGACTGAAAGTAGGTTTTCCAAAAGTTATCGAATATAAACAAAGAGCACGCTAGGTACCTACCAACTTCTAGTTTTTACTATTAAATGTAGTTGGAACGGTATTAATTTAAATCCGACGGTATTTTGACGTGCAGCGAAACTTTTTGCCCACTTGGCTTATGTCAAAGAGGAACTCGGGTGCTTAAGCTACTAAACAAAAATGTGTATTAAAGTTGCTTATGAGGGCAAAATGTTAGAGTGTATAAAGTTATGCATTTTATACGTGCTGCAGAGCTCTGACGAAATAAATATATAATTTTCATACGGGTTTACATCATAAAATCTGGAGTGTTAAATAAGTAAATGCCATATTGGTTTCGTTGTGTCAAGTGCGACTGATCAGCGTTAGATGCTGGGTCGATTCTCGGGTCAAACAGTAAGAATTATTGGGGTTTTCTATTAGGGATTCTTCTTTAATTAAAGATTAATTTACCCTCTTTAATGTCGGATTGCTATCAGTAAAAGGACAGAGATTTGTCTTGTGTTTGCACTAACACTTGTGCATAAGATTTTCCGTGTACTTGGTTAATATTCATGATTCATTAAAATAAGTCACTGTAATCGACATTCACATTTTTTTTTTTGGTTTAAATATATAAACTAAACTCTATCGAAAGTTTTTGTTTATTTTAAATATACTGTCAATCAACACTCTATGTAAACAATTTTATCACGAACATAGAGATTTAGCATAAGCTTTTTACTTAAAGATCACTAAGCAACCATTTTCTATCGAAATAGTCTTCTTAATAGATGTTTAAAGGGGAAATTATGACATATACTTTGATTAAGTAACTGAATGACCAAATGGGGGTAAGAAATTCGCATGAAAACTTACATGGTAGTTTAGAAAATAGCCAAAATGAATCCTCAACGCCACTCCTTCGAAGTTTAAAGTCTAGACAGGCCAAAGTGCCATCCCACACAGTAAATATTCTACCTAACCAAGGTAACGCCTGCCAAGAACTCAATATAAATGTAAAATACCTCCTAAGGGCGACAGAGAGACATTTTCAGAGACAAATTGACAATCAGCAGGTGGGTTTAAATGTCCATTACGTGGCTTGTCAATCTCAGACGGGTCTGACCTTTGAATTTTCGTAGAAAGTCCGTTTAAAGACGATGTGATGTGAATTCGTAGTTAAGGGCTAGTTTGGGGGTTAATTAAAGAATCGCGTGGGAGCTTGAGCTATTGTGTATTTGAGTTATAACGTAACTATCTGCTGCAAGCGACTTCGTTCGCACGAAAATTAGATGTGTCCGTATATGAGATAATCGATTACCCGATTGATCTTACGGCAATCGTATAATAATCACCCATTCTATCCCACTCTTGAGCAAGTCATCTTTACTTTATTACTGATGAACTCGCTCTTGAACTCGATCTCGCCTGATGGTAAGCGATAGATGAGGTCTACGATGGAACCAGCGATCCCAGAAGGCGCCTGTTCACTCTTGCTTTCAAAGCTGACGGGTCATATGTGGAAGGAGACACAGAAGCCGTCAAAGCTCCCAAGCTTGGCCGTATGCACAATAAATATAGAGGAGAAGCGCTTAGTGCTCCCCATTACTTCCTGCCTCTCCCCATTTATTCCAGTTCTTGCGATGGTGTGCCTCCTCTTGCCAATTTCTTGACGTGGGCTTCGTTCACTCGCTTCATTCGCTTCCTAAGTCCCCGTCATCTTCTTCGGTTAGATTACTTTTGACCCTTTATAATGAAATAAGAGTCTCCATCGATGCGATACAAAACATTTTGGTTTACCTGTAATTAAATTGGTGCATTTCTGATAAGCGCTTGATTACAAGCCAGTCGTCAAATTGAGTAAGAAAAATATCAATATATTGTGTTTGTATTTTCTATAAAGAATTTACCTATTTAAAACTCATCCGTGTCTCCGTAAACTATTTTTTTTATTTTGCAAGTTATATTTATAAGAAGGATTTTTAATACATTTCATTTCCACAAGTACATTTAACTACTCAACAGACTTTTTGTTAAACAAAATCTGTGGTTCTCAGCACAGATTGGTCCTTTGAGCCAGGTTAGTAATTCCTATCTGGCTAACTAAACTATTTTCTTTAAGACTTGAAAGAGTATTTTCTGTATTAGATGCTTATTTTCTTTGTATCGGGAAAATCTTTTGCAAAGTAAACATGGCAACAAGTTACCATCATATAATTAACTTTACATCCCCCGCAATCTAGAAAATGAGTAATTTATGTCAGTAATAGTTTGTTCTTGCATAGTGATCGTGAAGTTTCTCATTATAATTTTCATTCATTTGTTTTCTACAAGCTTCATATCAACCTTTCCCTTGTTTATTTTTCTGTTTGGGTTTTAGAAATCCACTTTCTCATATCCTTGTGAATAATTAAATATTTATATTTGAATGATTATTAATTAAATTGTGGAAAGTTATGGGGCTGGAATGGGGACATAGCAACTTCTGAGTCGAACAAGAACCAATTACACCAAAAACTGTTGTCTATGCACTTGTGTTTGGTGTAATTACTATCTACAGTATGTTAAATAATAGAGGGCGTTCCCGTTAACCCGCAATAGTATAGCATCCATACATGCTAAAAAAATAGTAGGTACCATTCGAAAACAAAATATATATATATTTTTTTCATATTAAAATATTCACTAAAACTGTTAAATTGATACTTAAAAGAAACATTCTGTACACGCGTACGCATTCATAAATAAATTGCGACGTTGCCGTTCTTCAAGTGCCAGTTAGGTATAGGCTACTTTTTACCGAATGAAAAAAAGGAGTGTTATGTTTTTATCGTCATAAAATCCAAGGGAGCGAAGCTCTGCACTATTACTAGTATAAAATTAAAGTGTAGACACAGTTTTAAATAAGCTTAAAATTAACTATTAAGTACTGTGGAAAACTTAGGTAGGTAGATACGTAAAGATACGACTATAACATTTTCTTAAAAGCTTCAGACCTTAGCGGCCATCTTTAAATGTCTGAAGGCTAAGCCTAAAATTATCTGAGATAAGTTAGCCTAAAATAAAGACTGAATTGATTTTGAAAACACATATACTTATTTATACTTAGTTGTTTATTGTATTATATATATATATATATATATATATATATTTATTAACTATTTTAGTTATTTTTTGTGTATGTTATATACTTGAAGTAAGTACACTGACTTTTCCCTCCCCTCTTTGTTTTATGTTCTTAAAGTCCATCCAAAGGTTGGCTGGAAGATACCGCTATCAGCGATAAGACCGTCATTGTAATCATATTTTGCAGTATTGTAAATCAAGTGTTTGTTTAAATTATTGGTGTACAATAAAGAGTATTCTATCTATCTATTCTATCATGGTCCATCATCGAGCACAATACACAAGTAACATATAAATTCAAAGTGACCGTTGTGTGTAAGTACATAAGTCATCATAATTATGTTAAGCTTTTTACCATGTTAACGCGCACGCGTTCAGACACACACACACAAACACCCAATTACGCGCATACACTCAAACTTACACACACATACACGTTTCGCTTCTCTTTCAGTCTTCTTTCAGTTATTCTCTATACCTTCTAATGTTACTTTTTGTTTGAAATTTATTACAAAAAAATTAAAATGTGTATTAATGTATAGCGTAGGATACTGATTCCTGTAACACAGGCTCGCCTAGCACAGGAGTCAGGGGCTTCACTTGAAAGATGTAATATTTTTATGTTCAATAAATTATTATTATTATTACCAACTATAGGTCAGCTTGCAATCTAACCAGATACCACTGAGTACACTAGTACTCACTCGGCAGTCACTGCATATAAAGCACTAGCTTTATATGCAGTGACTGCCAGTCTGATCTCCACAACCCCAGTGCTGGATAACACGATACACTTTGGTAAGACTGCTATCAGATTTTCAGGCTTCTGACTGCCCGTAATTACTGTCAACGATGTACAGACGCCAGCACATCAAGCTACAACAATCTGTCAAATTTCTTTAATAGATTTTAAACTTTATTGTTTAAGAAATTAGGTTCAAGATTGATTGGGAAAATTTGACAGTTTCGGGTAGCTTCATGTGCTGGCGTCTGTACAAAAGTCAGCCGGGATAAATAGCGTGCTTTCTGAGGCACGGAGAATTCTCGGAAATGGTCACGGACTGACCTTGGGAAGCGTTGCTGTGCTAAAATTATTGCTATAATATTACGAGTAATATTATGAATGCAAACGTTTTGGTGTATCACAACAAAATGCCTAAACGGATTTGGAAATCACGGCGTCTGGCACAGATATTTATTAGGTATCTACGTACGAGTGGTGAGTGGTACACTCTAGTCTTATGTGATTTTTTCCTATCACCATTCTTTTTTTAAAATTTAAACTTTTGTAATCTATACTAATATTATAAAGCTGAAGAGTTTGTTTGTTTGTTTGTTTGTTTGCTTGAACGCGCTAATCTTAGGAACTACGGTTCTGATTTGAAAAATTCTTTCAGTGTTAGATAGCCCATTTATCGAGGAAGGCTATAGGCTATATATCATCACGCTAAGACAAATAGGAGCGGAGCACTAATGAAGAATGTTTCAAAATCGGGGGATTTTTTTTTCCACGCGGACGAAGTCGCGGTCGGAAGCTAGTGCAGAAATAAATTGATGAATTTAATGTTTTTAATGCCTTTTGTTTTGTCTGTCGTTCGCCTATACCATGTATCTTGAGAGGACTGACTCTTGTGATACAGGTTTTCCTAGTACAAGAGCCAAAGTAACACTGATATTTGTAACTCAGTGTGTGAAATAAATAAATAATTCTTATTCTTATACAACGTGTCATTTAAAGGGTATATATGTTGCAGGTTTTTCATAAAATTAGGTTTTTGATGAAAAACCGGTAGATGAGACATTTTAAACACAATTTCATCATAAACCTGTAACAATCCAGACTTTTGATCAAAAACCTGAACGAATTTGGGTTTATGATAAAGTTCTTGACAAAATCACGGGTTTGCTTTGTGTTATGACAAATAAGTCAATTTAAAGAAAATAAATAAAACAATCCATCACCATTTGCAACTTAGTAGAACGAAAACAATTAATTATTTATCAAAATTTTACTTCCATGACCCAATCAATATTCTCCTCCTTCAATCCAATTATGAAATGAAATGTTTCAATTTCACGTACTTATATTAATCTCATTTTGATAAGCCGCGAAAATGAAATTTCGTAACTATTAAATACGACTAAACTGAGTCAAAATAAAAAAAAGAACAAAAATGTAATAAAGGAACGTTTACCACGTGGTCGGTTTTTTATAAATTTGCTAGTAGTATGCTTTATTTATTATAACAGTTTGTTGACTTGTGACATCTAGAGTTGCATAAAACATAATTTTTTCTTGCATGCAAATCGATTTGTCTTGCAGCGCACTTTAGATTTTTCACACGAGCATTTCTTAAAACCTTGGCCTCCAAATAAAGATATCATTGAAGCAATTTCACGCTAACTCAGTTCATTTGTCGATACAGGTTCGTTAAAGGCAGTAGTTGATATTTGAATAGATGTTTCGAGGCAGCCAGTCTTTTAGAACCCCAGCTGAAGAACCAATTTTGAATGAATCGTTCTTATAAATTACCTTTCCTATAAGGCTCGTGAGCGAACCGACTTTATATGCTCTTTTAAATTGACTTATTTGTCATAAAACAAAGCAAACCCGTGATTTTGACAAGAACTTTATCATAAACCCAAACTAGTTCAGGTTTTTGATCAAAAATCTGGATTGTTATAGGTTTATGATGAAATTGAGTTTAAAATGTGTCATCTTCCGGTTCTTCATCAAAAATCTAGGTTTTTGATCAAAAACCTAATTTTATGAAAAACCTGCGACATATACATACCAAGTGCATGGCTTCTTTGGATGATAACAAACGATATGGCAAGGGTTTTGTAATCCTAAGTCTACGTGTGTAAAACTTATTACAAATACCAATACACTGATACCAGAGACCGAATTTTTCAAATTAAGAAGAACGAAGAGAATTATCGTGTTATTGGCAAGTGACGTGGAAAGTTATTGACCCTCGTAGTGCTGTGACATGTTTGTTATGATTGGTATTCAAGAAATATATGAAACCGATAATTTGGTATCAATTCTTTGAGTCAGTTATTTTGAGCTGAAACTGTGCATAGAGACTCCATACCAGATGTTGTCTTCAGCCCTTTTGGATAGATATGGGGTTTCCGTTACACGTTGTATAGTCTCGAATAAAAGCTGCTTTTCATCCCAAGTCAAATGTGTGAAATTTCCACGCGTACATATCGAACAGCAGCTTGTATTGTAAGAAACATGATTTACTATGAAATGTTTCCTCAAAACACTACAGCGGTCAAATATAGGGCTTACAGTTTGTAACCGTTATAAAAGTCGATAGAAAGAAATACACTTACTTGGAAAGTACTGACGGATGGGTATTGAGTACCTATCTATTTCGCAGCGTTATTGAAAATGCGCCACGTTTAGCGGTGAACGAGTTGTACTAGCCAATAACGGGTAGTTTATTGATGGAACATGTTTAGAAATATTTTATGTAATGTAAAGGCCTTTTCGGTATAAGATAGATACAATAATACCTTAGCAATATTGCGTTTAAAATAGTGTTAGACATTTTGTCTCAAATCCACCATCGTCATCACTATTTTCAGCCATTCTGAGACCAGTCTTGGACGTAGGCCTCTTCCAGTTCCCTCAATGACATGCGATTTTGTGCACTCAGCATTCAGTCATCCATCCGACCTGCGTGTCGTCTGACATCGTCCACCCATCTCTTGGTAGGACGGCTGTGTGATCTTCTGATAACACGTGGTCTCCATTCCAGTAGCCATCTTATCAAATCCATACTAATTATTTAATATTATATTGTTTAACGTAACCATGCCATTACCTCTCGAGTACTAGAATATTTGATGCTTTATTTTGGTTTAGTTTAAAATGTTCATATAAAAATTAACATGTAATTAAATGAGATTATTATAAAGTTACTAGATGCCCCGGTAAAAGTTTTTTTTCTTTATTTTATTGGGAACTTTTACGCACTGCGTATGACAGCCAAAACCCGTTACACCCGTTAACCCGGTAAACGTCATTTTGTCATATATAAATTATTTATTAGGAAAAATAAATAAC
Source organism: Tholera decimalis (assembly GCA_943138885.2). Taxonomy (NCBI): domain Eukaryota; kingdom Metazoa; phylum Arthropoda; class Insecta; order Lepidoptera; family Noctuidae; genus Tholera; species Tholera decimalis. The sequence goes on from OW964551.2 coordinate 31,685,137, forward strand.
CTACGACCTATTCTGAGACCTACTAAAAATACACAAAACATAATAATTACTCAAGCCGTTACGAAGAGTCCGATAACAAACGCTTTGACACGAGCTTTTTATATATTAGAAGATAAATTATGCAAAGTGTACTTATTAGTTTGTTTGTCCTTTTTTCACATCGGAGCGCTTTTTTTTTTTTTTTTTAACGTGGTAAAATTATCAAATAAGTCCTCCCACTCCGGGCAGGGTGGGAGGGACTGTCAGACTTTTACTGACTAAAATCCACGGTGTTCCTACAATAACCCTTTACATACCGGGGCCACGGTAACGGAATGAGTCCCACGACCCCGGCAGGCTTCGGCCCTCTGCAGAGGGGGCCTCGTCATGTTGCTGACGCTCTTTGAGGCGTACGTGGAACACGACGCGCCGTCGACCCGGGCATGGTCCATGGTCGGACAGCGAGTTGCCCTTTACTCGCTGTCCGCATGCCCGCGCCTACGGTGGCCGGAGATCGTCGGCCGACGTCCGACACCGTGGGCGTCTACCACTGCGGCTGGGCTGGAGGGAGGACGCCATCCTCTCCCTCACGCGGCCCGCCTCCTCCTTAGGAAGCATTACTGCTTCGCAGAAGGAGGCGACCGCTTCCCACTCCTTCTCGCCCCGCAGCATGGCCTCGACCAATGCCGGGCGCGAGATATCTCCGTCTATCGCCGCCGTGAGGACACGGCGGTGCTCTGCCCAGGCGGAGCAGTCTTGCACCGTGTGCTCTATGGTGTCCTCAGGGCGACCCTCGCAGTGGTGACACCCAGGCGTTTCCTCCTTTCCCATCAGACACAGGTACCTCCCGAAACTTCCGTGTCCGGTGAGGACCTGCATCATGCGATAGGTCAGGACGCCGTGACGCCGATCTAGCCACTCCTCAAAGAGGGGTCTTACCGCCGCAATTGCGGCGTGCCCGGCCGTCGGTTGCGACAGTCGTTCCCTCCATACTGCCCTGAGATCGCGCCGGAGCTCTTCCCGCCGCGCCTCGACTTCTCGAGGCAGCGGGGATACGCCCCGGCGTTGCGCCTCCACGCGCCATTCATAGATGCGCTGGAGGGCAGTCGCCTCCAGATCCCTGGGCAGCAATCCGGCAAGGAGGTTGGCCGATTCGCCGGCGATCGTGCGGTATCCCCGGATCATTCGGATAGCCATGACCCTCTGGCATGCGACCAACTTTAGTGGTCGCGTCCGGATGCACAGGGCCCACACTGGGGACCCGTAGAGGGCCATTGACCGCACGACGCCGGCGTACAGCCTTCGGCAGGAGGCGTTTGGCCCGCTGAGATTAGGCAGGAGTCACCTGAAGGCGGCTGCTGCCCGGTTCAGCTTTGGGGCCAAACTCAGGAAATGCTCCCTGAAGTTCCACCGGCTGTCGAGGACGAGTCCCAGGTACTTCATCGTCCCCTCGACGCCGATGCGAACCCCCTCCACCGTTATGTGGGACTCGGACCGTGGCGCGTTCCGACCGCCATGGAAGCACATGGCCTTGGTCTTGTGCAGCGCCACGTCGAGTCCCAACTGCCGGATCCTATGAACGACTCTCGCAACCGCTTGCGTCGCCAGGTCGGCCGCCGCCTGGTGCGACTCTCCCTGCGCCAGGACGAGCGTGTCGTCAGCGTAACATACTACGCTGACGCCGTCAGGGAGGTCGCCGCGCAGCACCCAGTCTTATCCGATGTTCCGATGCACGACATCTCTCGCCGGTTCCACTCTCCCCGGTGACCGGGGTAGATGACGGCTCTGTCCGTCAGGTAGTCCTCGACTATGCGACGGAGGTAGGTCGGCACCCGGTGATACCGTAGTGCCTCCCTGATGCAACTCCAGGGCAGGGTGTTAAAGGCGTTGGTGATGTCCAAAGACACCGCCAAGACGACCCTGCGCCGGGATACCGCGTCCCCCGTCGTGAGGGCTCTCACGCGCATGATGGCATCCACGGAGCGCTACGGTATGACTTTAATATGTGTGTGACAGTTGAGGGGCTAGAAAATGAGCGAAATTTCCACGCAAACGAATTCGTGGTAAATTGCTAGTTTACATAAAATGCTCGCGCTTTACAAGATCTTCACATACTCCTAAAGCACGTTAAGCCGTTGGTTCCCGGCTGTCATGGGTAGATTTTTGTCAGGCGTTACGTTCTAGAGTACACTGTAACCGGATTATGGAAGTCAGGTCGTAAATTCATGTAGTTAGGTAAGTACAGATGCTAGCACATGAAGCTAACCGAAACTGTCAAATTTTCCCAATCAACTTTGAACCTAATTTCTTTAACAGTAAAGTTGTAAATCTATTATAGAAATTTGACAGATTGTTGTGCTGGCGTCCGTTCATGAATTTACCTACCTACCTAAAATACCCGTATTCAGCTTCGCTTGGTTCAGTTTGACTAGTAGCCGACTCTAAGTATTCGAATAAAATACTAGCGTTTGACCACCATCTCACCTGATCACAGAAATCAAAAGTTATTTATTTTATCTATGCACCTGATGGTAAGCGATGATATGGATGAAGATGAAACATGCTTACCTAGAAGTAACCTATTCACTGTTGACTTAAAGACTCTCTATTTTTAAATTTAAACTTTATATAGTAGTACACTCATCCCTCCACACTACATAAATTAAATTAAATTAAATATCGTTTATTTTAGGCATTTTTTAAACCCATAATATACAGACACACATTCTTAACTAACATAACATAAAATAAAAAAAAAAATTAAAAACTATATACGTGGTATACAAAATAACTAAATTATTCAAACGTCTTCTACCTCCCTTGAGAGATGGATAGTTCGGTACACAGCAGTAACTATTTCATTATTACTCAGGGCTACTCTTGTGCAGAATGACACCCTGAGCTTGTTTAGCAGTGCGGAAAAGTCGGCAACTCTGCTTTTGGCGAACATGTCAGTGACACTACACCGCCAGGGCAAGTTCATCATAGCCCGTAACGCGTTATTATACTGTACATGAAGAGTGTTATACACACTCCTCGTGTACCGGTACCAGAGTTGGCTGGTGTAGAACGACTGACAGTAGGCCTTGAACAGAGTCATCTTAACTTGTTTCGAACAGTGGTAAATACGTCTTGCTAGCATGTTACTTCTTCCATAAACTCGGAAGAACACATTCCGCCCGGACACTAACTGTAGTGGCCAATCTGGAAATCACTTTACCAATTATGGGCCCAGGTTGGCCGCTGTTAATAGAGTCTAGCCAAATGAGGTCTTTGACCCATTGCAGACACAATGTATAGCCCACCACTTGTTGTCTCCATTTTGCACAGTACTTGCACCATGCAGGATCTTAACGAGGCTAATGTAAGAGCTGTGCAGGTAACTACAAATTGGTCCAAAGATGTTTGAGCATCGACTCGAAAAGAAGAAGAACTTAAAATGAACCATAAGCAACAAAGCTTTAATGTTGTTGCTCACCCCTAATATCTTTGTTAGACACGACATTGTAATTTGTTTGTGAAACATCGATCCTTTCAAATTACGAATCTTTTGTTGGAATATTATCGCGAATCCCTACCAAATGTTTACTCGAGTAAAATGTACGAAGGTCGAAGGTCAACTAATCTGATTGAAGCTAAAAGTTACGATTGATAAACAAAATGCTTCGTTTTTCGTTCCCATATTTTTTGCGACCCATTGAATAATTGACTTATCTCAATGTTTTCCTAACTTGATCCTTTAACTTATAAAAGCTTTAGCTTGATAAACATTAAAAATTATCTGTTTTTTTTTTGTATTTCGCAAGCCAACCTCTGAGGTTGTCGGCTGCTTGGCTGCCTTAATTAATTAAAAATTTAGTGACTAAACGCTAAGGGCATCCCCTGTGGGATACGAACCTCGGCTAAGGGCGTTGCAGGGCCACGGCAGGTAGGAACAGGCTTAATGGGATCTTTGGCCCTTAATATTTTTTCACACGGTGGAAATTCTCATTGATGTCCTCCGCCTCGGGGCGGGTGAAGGTGTATATCACACTACCCCGTGACATTTAAGAGGTCCACGCGAGGATCAAGACGCGCCGCCAACACGGCTCTCGACACACTGGCAGTGCACGTCCCCAAGTCCGCTATCTCTAGACTCATTTAAGAGAAGTTATTATCTCTATCATGGACAGATAGAGGTGCTAATCCAAGCCTACCTAGACCTAAGAAGGAACTACAACTGATGTATTATTGATTCATGAAATACTTTATTAACATGACATAACTTAGTGCAACCAATATTCTCTCAATCTTCTTTTGACCAAAGAAATAGCCAGCCCTTGGATCACGAAAAGCGTCAACGAGCCTTTTCGATATGTTTTTAAAAAGGCTGTGAGCACACGGGCCAAGGTGCTCGAAAATATCAAATAAAATTGTTTGTTTATAATTTATTTTTATGAAGGATTACTGGCAATGGAGTGCGTGTCATAAACAGATAGATATTTCTTTATTGTACACCGTAACAAATGACAAATAAGGTCTTAACAACTTAATAGGGTGCCAATGGGTGGTCTTATCACTAAAAGCGATCTTTTACCACATGATAACCTACTCATGTGCTTTTACTATAACTAATTTGCATGATGCAACTATTATTAAATTTTATCTATAGAAATACCCAAAATACGAACTTTCTTATTTATTACACACATTGGAACGACCTCAAGTTATATAAGTTTGGCTAACTCAAGATAAGATTGGTGACAATGGCGGACCAAATAGAGAATATGTTTCCTTTTGGGTTACAATATACAATGATATACAGTTTAGCATACAATACAGTACAATATTGTTTGCAGTATCTTGGCAATCGGCCCGAATATAGCTTGTAACTGTTTCGATTAGTTGTTGCATTTGAAAATGATATTGAATATAATATATTTTTCAATCTGATTAATATTATAAAGGCGAAAGTTTATGAGGATGGTTAAACTTTTGTTACTCTTTCACACGGAACGGATCTGAATCAAATTTAATAAGTAGATAGTTGACATCTCGGAATAACAAACAGGTCACCCCAGAATTCCCACGGGATCGGGATTTATGCGAGAAAACTCTCCCACGCGAACGAAAACTCGGGTGGAAGCAAGTGTCTATATACATAAAAGCGAAATACCACTCACTGATTAATCGCGAAATCTCAAAAACTACAAGTAGTAGGGCTCTCAAATTTTACATGGGGGTTTAGTACGTAGATGCTCGCTAAGACGTGATTTTGCGAAATTACCACGGGATCGGGATTTACACGGGAAAAACTTCCCACGCGAACTAAGTTATACAACGTGTAACTTATAGGGTATATACATATCAAGTGCACAGCTTCTTTGGATGATAACACATGATATGGCAAGGGTTTTGTAATCCTATGTCTACATGTGTGGAACTCATTAGAAATTTCAATACATTGATACCAAAGACTGCATCTTTCAAATTAAGAAGAACGAAGAGAATTATCGTGTTATTGCATGGTTATTGCCAAGTCACGTAGAAAGTTATTAACCCTCATAATGCTGTGACAGGCTGTTATGATTGGCATTCAAGAAACATATGAAACCGATAATTTGGTATCAATTTTTTGAGTCACTTATTTTGACCTAAAACTGTGCATAGAGTCTCCATACCAGATGTTGTCTTCAGCCCTTGTGGATAGATATAGGGTTTCCGTTACACGTTATATATAATTATTATTTGGCAAGCAGTATCATATGTGAATGGGTTGCGGGAATTTTCTGCGAGATACCGCGAACCCGGAACACACGGGCAACTGAAGGAACAGGGTGGGTTTTTAGTCTGTGAAAGTCTGAATGATTTTCCCACCCGAAAAAAAAGGTTTCGAACTGCAGACACGAGTCTCGTAAGTCCTCAGCCTGGTTCAAAGGCTAAATGCTAAAGAAGAAGAGACACCAACAAGTATCATAATTTACATCGAGGCACTTAACATAACGACCCACAAATGCAGCGAATTAGGTTTGGCAATACTCTGCTTGGCACATCTCCATATTGTCGGCTAATACTAACGTCTGAATGAACCGCGAACCATTTATTACGAAATCTACTTAAGAGGTTTGTCTTTTTAGTGCTTGTATCACTGATTAATCATTTGATATGTAGAAAGATAATCAATCCAGGAAAACTTTATAAATCAGGAAAGGCGTTATCTTCAATGTTTTTTTTTCTCTTGTTTCTGGCATGGCGCGGTTTGCGCATTGGCCACGACAGTGTTACAAAGGTTGGAAAACGTTATTGGAAATTAAAAAGGATCGGAATTTAGGCAGGTAGAAAAATAATTTCGATAAATATTTTATATATTTCAATAAAATATACTATAATTTGATATTATGAAATTGTATAAAATTAGATATACATAGATAAACATCATACATTCCGTAAAATAAAAGACAGGATATAGAGGTAGGGAGAGGGATGCGAAGTGAATTAAAGGAGGAGTTATCACGTTGGGAGTGATAAAAGAGGAGTTATCACGAAGAGAACAAGCAAAAAATAAATAATTCAGATCACCCACATCATTGCCACACAGCTATCATTATCAACGATTCCTAATCGGGCAAGATGAGAAGGGATACAGACATGGCCTAATCGCACACGAATTAAACATCTTCAATGTTTTATACATACTTTCATAAATTGTCGAAATAAAGTTTTGTTCAGACTTTTGGGGTGACTAACAATCAATTTATCACCTGCTTAGATCATGTTGGATCCCAGCCTAAGATAAGATCAGTCTTGGTCCCCAGTCTAACTGGATACATCTGAATATCAGTGTTTTCCATGGAGCAACAGCCTCGCTGACCTCCACAACCAATGGGTTGGGACTGGCGAAGATGTCTTAATGATGACTGGGACCAACAGCTTAACACGTTCGCTGACAGTACGTCGTGAGGCGGGAAATTAAAATAGTGTGTTATGACAGTACGTCGAGGGACGGGCCACTTACTTTTAAGAGTACGTCGTCTCACGATAATTTTTCATATAAGTATTATGAAGAGCAGTATCCACTGTCATATTATCAGCAATTTCTTACTGCCGTAATACGAGTATTTTGTGGGTAGTTTCATATTGCTTGCTTGTGCACGAGTACTACGTTCATTTGTAATTTAGTATGGAAAATTCTACTATCGTAATGTGGTGTCAGGGTAAGTACTCAATGTCAGCGAACGTGTTAACGTGATTTCCAAGGCACAAAGGAATCTCAATGTGTTAGGATGGTCATCCACAGATCAATCAATCAATAAATCATTTATTCTCTCTCCACAAAGTTGCCTTATAACATAATTAATGTATGTACAATTTCATAAGCTGTACTCTTTGTGAGAGACTGGTGCCTGAAATAGGTTTTTGGAAAAAAACCTGTGTTACAGGTGACCAGGCCCCTTCACGGCTAGAATAAGCTTTTAATTTGGTGCCATGTAAGGACAAAGGAGCAAACAATATTAACAAAGAAAAAAAGAATAGAAATAGAAATGTAGCTATAAAACAAAAGAACAAATTATAAAAAAAAACTAAAACTACAACTAAATAGAAATTATTGACTCGGTTTGTGAGATCGGGTGTGTGACTGAGAAGTGTGTAGTGTCAGTGAGGTTGAGATCGAACTCGGCAAGCGTTGCTAAAAATTGTAGATCGACCCATGTGGCTATTAATATTACGCCACGAGCTCTTCTGACAATGTAGACTAATAACAAAGAAAGAATAAAAAAAAGTTATTTAAATAAAAAAAAAACCCGACTGCTCAACTGAAACGCAAGAAACAAGCACATTTTTATTTTAAAAAGTGACAAGCAGGCGGGTTCCATCCCATTTATTTAATTTAAATTGTATTATGTTCGATAGGGTTCTTGCGTTTCAGTTGAGCAGTCGGGTTTATTAGTCTTTTTTATTATTATTTTTATTTTCAAGCTTTTTAGTTTAAATATTAATTACCAATTTTTCAGTCTTTTTATACGATTTAATTCCGTTTTAAAACGTTATATTTCCTAAACGGTTCCGTAAAATGAAAAATGGTGGAAGAAACCTCAAAATCATTTTTAGAGATCTATTTAATGATACCCCTCTTGCATGCGCGATAGCATCGCATCGCCACCATGCTACGATGCGTGGCTGTGGCTATGCTAAAAATCTATAAAAGGCAAAGTTTTTGTGACCGATTACTCCGCCGCATACCCTGTCATAATCCTGTGCACGCCCCTGCCCTCTTGTCATAGTTTGTCAATTTTAGACATACATACATACGCCGTAAAAACATATCCCTCCTCCTTGATTTGCCTCAGTCGGGTAAAAATAGACAAAATTACAATGTCAAAAAAACTTATTGTGAGATTGAAATATTTGTGTTTAGCCATGAAATTAATGTTTTGGTAACACATTTTTGCTTTTTGGTCAAATCATTGACGAATTTATCGGTCATTGTTAGTAAATGATACTCTGTATAAAGTCTAGTCCCAAATGGCACTATAGGTTACCAGTAAAGGAAAAACTGGGAAGATCAAAATGTATTGGTAATCAATAATGATTAACAATTAATTTTATTCTTCCCCGTTTTTTTGTTTGATAAATAGGTATCTTATACTCAAATTCAGTTCAATTCAATTCAATTGAGGGCTTAGCAACCTATTTACTTGGCATTCTTTACCTTAAACCATAAGCATCCTATTACAAATGCTGAGCTATACAAGAAGTTCTCATTAAAAAAAATCATGTCATCCCTCTTCCGCTCAATACCCGAATATCTGAGTATCGTTCATTATCCATTGATTACTTTCCTGAAGATAAGCTAATGGTATAGGTTTCGATAATCCCTTAACTATGAACAAAACACCATAATCGAGTAATCGAGAACCCTGCTTCTTTCTACACCACGAATTAGCGACGAACGAGCTATAGTCTATACATAATATTTATTTATTTATTTAAACTACATGTACAATAATTGTGTTACATGGGCGGACTTAATTCAGCAAGGTTTTCTCTACCAGTCAACCTTTGGGTTAAAAAATCACATTGTGGTAGGTTTACGAGAAAATGGAATGAAATAATATATATAATACTAATAAAATATATATATGGATATACTCAAATAATAAACTAATAAAAAATACGATGCTTTATAATAAACTTTCTGATTAAGACAACTTATGATAATTATGTACCTACATATATATAATAAATAATAATAATAATAAATAAATAAAAAGTGTTTATTTCTCACCACAAGCCAAAAAAAAATACAAACAATATATTACATAAAAGAAGTAGTCAATTGATTTTTGGTTGTGGATCGCTGGTGCCTGTGGTAGGTTGTAAACACCTGTAATACAGGTCACCAGGTCCCCACCTATTCATTGTAACATATTATACATCAGTTATCACACGAAGTATAGTTTCCAAATAATAAAACAAAGAAAAGAAAAAAACACTATGAAACAGAATAAAACTAAAAACTAATTAAATAAGAATACTAAAATAAAATTTGTTGGGAGATTGTTATAAATGTAAACATGTGTGTGTGGCGGTGGTTGACTGTATGTGTGTATGGGTGTGGGTGTTTGAGTGTGTATATGTGTGTGTGTGGCGGTGGCTGACCGTATGTGTGCGTGTGTGCATGTGTGTAAGGGTGGTTGAGTGTGTGTGTGTGTAGGTGGAGAGAAAAATTGTGGTGGATTCCGATTAAACTAACACGTGAAAGAGAGCTTCCGTAGCAGTATAAGATTGACTTTGTAACCAGTCTTGTAGAGTGGTTTTAAGATTGTGTTTATTCAAAAAGTGTAGGGAAAGAATTTGGTTTAATTTATTATATAGAAAGGGACCGAGGAAAATAAAGAATCTGTGACTAAAGGAGGTTCTAAGGGGAGTACTTAAGGCAACTTTATGGTTACGGCGATTAGTTTCCTAAGAATAGGTGGAAATAGAGTGTTGTTTGCTAGCAGTGGCCAGTACAAACAATTGCCTAACTGTAAGGACTTGGCAATGTTCATACAGCTTAGCGGTGGGATACAGTCTTGGCTTAGAGCAGCACACCTTAAGAAGTGTTTGTCTGTGGTTTCAAAATAACAGTATTTTTCCAGTGCTTACAGTTATTTACATGGAACTAAAACACAAACAGTATATTTTAAATTTTAGTCTTTCTGTTAGCTCGAACTAGGAACTCTGGAACTGCTGAACCGATTTCAACAAGACTCATTGGAAGATAGAGAAGGTTATAAGCATCATAATTATACGCTACCTTTTATCCCACGGGATCGCGATTTACGCGTGAAAACCTTCCCACTCGAACAAAGTCCTCGGGCACAGCTAGTGTCCAATGAAAAAGGATCTGGAATATTCTTCCCCATCACACCTTTTTTGGGACCAATTTATCGGGGTAAAGTATTAGAACATACAGAGATATAGTTTGGATTGAAAATGTAACGGACATTAATTTTCGTAGTTTCGGGAAAGGTAGGGAACTTTTTTTATTAGTTTAGTTTTAAGGATATAGGCTTGGGGAAAATACGCAATTATCTGTTGGAAAGGTCATAGAAGTTACTCATTTTTTTTTCCTTCTTTGAGAAAATTGAAGTTTGTTTTGATTGTTTTGGTTTTTCTTTTTGTAAAGAACTGTTAACACGTCATTATTATGCATGAAAATAGTTGAGATTGTGTAAGAGATTAATCCTAATGACCACAATAATAATAACAGGTCTATTTTAATAAAAAAAAGATATATAAAAACACCTCGATTTGACCTTACATAACTTAGAAATTGAATAACTTTAATAACCTGTACACGGAAAAAAATATGGCTGAGCTGCTATAAAAAGCTATTACACTCAAGACGAAAAAATTAAACTTTAAATACTCCGGTCTAATTTATGTAAAACTCGGTTTTTAATTACATGCTAGTAAGTACTACGGTTCTCATCAAAACTTCAGGCGCCGACTTTTCTATTATGCAACTCTTGACTCTAGAAAATTTAGTTTTTAAATCCTAGAACAAAGACTTGCCAGTTTTTCAGGGGTTAAAACGTACTTATTGTGAGCGTCGAGGGCGTGTGCGGCATGGACTTAGTCAAATCCACGTCCAACTTTTGTTTCATGTTTTACATATGCACGAGTTAGTCGGCTAGTAACATTTGCCAGCATAATGTGGTTGGTACAAGTAAGTTTCAATTTAGGAGAATAATTTCGTCATTTGTTAATATGCACGTTCTTAAAGTTTCTAATTTTTGACTAAAAGCTCTAAACAACTGATATTCTGTCAGTGGTAGTGTTTTGAATAATTCACTGCCTAAACTTTATGAATCACTCCATCCAGTGGTGAAAAAAAATGTGCTACAGACAGACAGAGTCGGTAGGAAACTTTGTTTATAATTATGTAAGGATATCGCATTAGAATGTGTGCGGGCGATTAGTGCACTACTTATGGTATTTAGTGGCTTTTGAATTTCGAGTGGTTCTTGTAACGTCATTGTCGTCTATTCAATTTGTATTTTTGTTTGTTGATGTTGTGTGCTTTGTGTGGTTTAAAAGTTTGGATTATTTAATACAATGAGGACCAGTGTCTCACAGTTCCAATTGATGGTACCTAGAGTTCATGGAAAGGTATGTTTCAACTTTCTACTAATATCAAATTAAATAAATATCTAATATTTAATTTTAAGAGTCTTTTGAGAGTCTGTAAAGTTTAATAAACTCTCTTTCATTAATATTTTTCAATTAGTAGCCAACATGAATTCTCATGTTGGCTTGAAATTCACGTTATTCACGTCGTTGATCTTCAATACAGCGGCCACTAACATATTTCACGCTAAATATGCTCTTGCAGACATTATTATAACTTTATTATAATCAAAACGTATTAAATGTTAATGTAAACACATGTTTCACACGCCAAAATGCTAGTGAGCAACGTAACTACTACCGTAAGCGTATCGTTCGCTAGCGCCTGTCGAATTAGTGACTCATGGTACCGTTTTGTATGGTGACAGCTAAAAAACGTTAGTGACTATCGTATAGATTACGTTAGATTTTAAACCTATCGTAATCTATAGTGCTCATGGTACGAATTTTAATTCTTTCTGTGACCGCTAGGGGCGCTGTACAATATTTCATACAAATAATTTACGAAGACGCTAGCGAGTTTTGATTGCGTAAACTCATGGTAGAGGTACTGGCTATCATTTCTACAGCTTTCACTGTCTTTACAGGTAGTCAGAAGTCAAAAAGTCTGACACCAGCTACTGAGTTTTGAAGGTCATATAGACAGTCTCTCCAGTACACAAGTACTCAGCTGCGTCCGAGTAGACTGAAAGCCAAAAAACTGCTGAGAAAAAAGCTAAGTAGATGCAGAACAATACCATTGTGAACAAAAGTTCAAGTCTCTATAAATAATTCACCTACTAAACTCAATTCAGAATTAAACAACACAAACTTAACCCAATTTTACGCAACAAAAACAGGACGGTAAACTACTCTCCTTTTACAGCCAAAAGCGTTCTACACCTTGATACTACCAGTTTCGAGTGAAGCTTATCGCGAACGTTTCGGCTCACAGTATCTTGTACACGAGGTCATCGTGACAAGGTTAACCTACATACTTTGTGACAGACACCTATAGAGCCTGCGGAACTATGATAAGAAGAAGCGACAAGCGACGTACTTATTATGGTTTTGGTATAAGCGATAAGATTTAAGCGGAGGTGGAAGGGGGAAGCGAGTAATAGTGTAAGAAGCTTTGTGTTTTGCATGACTGCATAGTTTTTATTCGTTACTGTACAAAGAAGAAAGACATAATCGTGTGATTAAGTACCCAGAAAGAGTAATTCATGTAATTGAGTCTCTCATTGGAAGTGGAGCATTACTACTATACGTATATATCATACAGGAAATATCAGTGCGACAAATAAAATTCAAAAAGAAAATAATACAGTGTTATAATAGGTACACACTAAAACTTAAATCACATCAATAAATAAAAGCTCTAAAGCTGGCTCAAATAATAACTACCGTTTGGACCAATGTTCATGCCGCACTTGCAAGAGGTATTCCGTGGATGGATTTAAGTGGACCATATTTGTGTGTTATATTGAAATTCCTATATGCATTAGGAAGCATGCTAAATAGCAGGGTATCAGTTATCCTTTTTATACTATCTTTGACAGTAGTTATGGAGGCAGAAAAAACCTTGTAGCTAAATAAGAACAGCCGCGCGGGTTCATCTTGAAGGTTAAGATAGTTAGATAGATAGAATATACTTTATTGTACACCAATAATTGAAACGCTTAAATAACAATATAAAAATTTGATTACAATGTCTTATCGCTGAGAGCGATATCTCCGAGACAACCTTTGGAAGGACATTACGACCTTTAATTAAAATGGGGTGGGATATATTAGTGCACTACTAAAGTAATACTCATTAAAACGGAAAAACTAACATTTATAAATAAAAATTGGCCAAGTGCGAGTTGGACTCGCCCATGAGGGGTTCCGTAGTAACTACGCAAAATAACTTTGTTTTTCATAGTGTTTGTATGAATTACAAAGTTATATTTGCGGTTTTAGAAAATATGCTATATGTCAAAAACTACTGACCCGATCTCGTTCAAATCAGTTTTCATTGAAAGTTTACATTAAGATCTACAGCATATATGTATTTTAGATTTTTCACTCCATAATAATTGTAGAAGTTAGAGGAGGTGGGACACACATTTTACCACTTTGGAAGCGTATATCTTTTAAACGATTGACTTTATGAAAAAGTTGTTTTACCATCCACGCATAGGTTTCATGAAAAAAAAATATTCAGTTTCAGTTCCATGTAAGGAGTTTTTATTATTTTAAATGTTTTTTATTCTTAAAATCGCAAAGCGGTTTACAGAATACATGTACATACCAAGTTTCACATGTAAAGTCTTCTTAATAAAAAAGTCTTCTAAAAAAAAAAAGCTCACAAAGACCTTAACATCCGTGACCTCAACAAATACCATATCAAATCTAAAGTGACAGAATGGCTCCTTCAACTGGATTACATACAAACTGAGTCCCTACTTACATTCATTGCTTAACACTGTACACACCTGTTTCCTCATTGCTTAATGATATTTATTGTATTTTGCTGCACACTTAGAACTACCATCACCCACATTATATACTCCTGTGCAGTTACACACAACCACTCACATACTTCTACACATACACACACACTCTCACACAGTTAGGCAAACTCACACACACCGCTCTACATCCTCGAGTTACCCTTCCTTTTTTCCATATTTTGCTCAATATTTATCTATTTATCATAAATATTTACGATTTAGTCCTTTAGTTTAATATCTACTTCACATGGTAGACCGACACACTTCGCACAAGTAATGTACTATGTTATGAAACATTTAAGCCGATCACTGCCTCTTAAGTCACAGGTAACCCTAGTTTAAGAGGCAGGGTTCACCGACTTTGAGTACAAATGTTGTATTTATAGGTAATAGCCATGTATTGATGAACTGACCATGTAACAATATGTATGAATCAACCATGTACTGTTTTGATGATAAATAAACGTTTATTATTATTTATTATTATTAATAGTTTCGGAATAAAATGGCTGTGACGTACGGACGGACGGATGGACAGACAGACATGACGAAACTATAAGGGTTCCGTTTTTTTGCCATTTGGCTACGGAACCCTAAAAACAGTGAATTCTTATTAAATTCATTAACTGTTTAGCGAGTTCTGTAGTTCAGACACATTTTAAATCGGAAAACAATGTATAATTGGCTAGTTGAGAGCAGAAGTAATCCAAGTGACCTTTTTGTCAAAACAGAGTTAAGTCACTTTTTGCTCTCCGTTGGACTCAGTTAGTGCCATTTTTCCGAACAAATTCCTATGTTTTACATTTCTGCATAGCCATTAAACACATATTTTTTTAGTGGAGTTGTGATCCAAGTGACTTGTATGCTACTTGGATAACTTCGCCACTTTACTTCGGAACTTAGGTTAATATCTATCATAAAATTTGCAACTAATTTATTAAATATCTTAAAATCAATAAAAACGTGTTTTGATTAATATCTCAAAAGTCACTTGGATTACTTCTGCTCTCAACTAGCCAATTTATAAATCTTGCAGCTGGACAGAAAAAAAAATATAGTAAATAATAGGTTCTTTTTTCTTCTCCTATTCCCTAATAAGCAACGTTTGCCGAGGACTGCCCGCGGATGGGTGACCTTCTTAACATATTGATTCCGTTAGTCCCGACTATCATTTAAGTGTGCGTTATGATGTTAGTATACAACGTGTAACCCCATATCTATCCAAAAGAACTGAAGACAACATCTGGTATGGAGTCTTTATGCAAAGTTTCAGCTCAAAATAAGTGACTCACAGAATTGACCTCAAATTATTGGTTTCATATGTTTCTTGAATATCAGTAATAACAAACGTGTCACAGCACTACGAGGGTCAATAACTTTCCACGTCACTTGCCAATAACACGATAATTCTTTTCGTTCTTCTTAATTTGAAAAATTCGGTCTCTGGTATCAGTGTATTGGAATTTGTAATAAGTTCTACACACGTAGACTTACGATTACAAAACCCTTGCCATATCGTTTGTTATCATCCAAAGAAGCCATGCACTTGGTATGTATATACCCTTTAAATTACACGTTGTATATGTGGAGGAAGTTTGCTCGAGTTTCTTACAGGACGAAACGCGGTCAAACAGGGTAAGTATTCTGAATTACCTCTTAAAACAGTTCTTCAAACAAACCACTACATCATAAGCGACGGTTTCCTGGTGTATTATCTACGCTGGTCGCCAGTTGATTGAGCCGTCTATCATCAGAACGGACGCGTAATGAATACTTGGAAATGTTTGAGCTCCAGTTGGATAACGCGTCAGTGATGTCATTAGCACACCATGAATGTGTCCTAATACGGTTGGTTGTGGGCCAAAAGATTTTATACTTGTAATACGAGACAATTTTAATCAGTTCTAGTAAGTATCAATTAGCTCTGTTACAACTATTAGTTTTCAAAAGGCCCTAAAAGGTTTTAAATACTGCGAGTTATTTGAGTTATTTCTCACAGTCGAACCGCTAAGTTAGCTTTGTGGGGAACTGTATAAACGTTTCCCAAACAAACACATTTTCTTTCTTTAATTAAATTTATTTATTATTGATTATTAGCTAAATGTGTGGCAATGCCTAGTAAAGTAAGAAAGTATTTGGTTGTATGTATATAATCCTCTTTTTTCACAGATTTTTTGGGCCAGAAATACTCTCGCGCCTCTTCAGAATTCTGCCAAAGCGACATTATAATCTGATCAATGATTGGTGTTCTTTGAACACACAGAGAATAAACGTACGAACATTGATTTTTAGTATTGAACCGCTGTACCCAACCTGTCTAGGTTCACGAGTGAAGCCATGCAATTGGAAATTCCAAGCTATCTCTTCACCACTCATGGTTGACTGGTAGAGAATGCCTACGGCATTAAGTCCGCCTTTGTACCTGTCTCTTGCTTATGTGCATGAAGTGTAAATAAATGACTAGATTCTGTTTATGTTGTCGCTTCTCAAGTTTATTTTAATGTAATATACTTAAAGCTTTTTTGTGAATGGGAGAGAACACTGTAGACTCTTAGATTTGTTTAACAATTTTTTATTTGTAATTCCATTGTGCTATTATAGGTATATACTGTCCTCTTATTTGAAAAAAATATAATTTGATTTGAAAAGAGTAACTGTGGAGTTTCTTGCCGGTTCTTCTCCATAGAAAACGACCAATTTCGAACCGTGCCCTAACTGCTGACGTTTTGTAAGTGCCCATATAGGCCTATGTGAAATAAAACAATTTGAGTTTGAGTTTTTTGAGTTTGATACATAGAAAATTAAAGATTCGCTCTTATAATCGCTAATCGCTCATACTTTGAACCAAATTCATTACTACAGCGGATGCGTAATGAGTTATTCGCAGAAGTGGTCTATTGATATACTTATATGGACAACGCAAGCACTAGTACTTAGTGATTGCGATAAATGCACTAAGCGTGTAAGATTAAATTAAGTTAGTCCTGTTTTGTAGCAGTTACTTTTTGGTTTTAACATAACGCAGCCTATTAGGTCCCCACTGCTGGGACAATGGCTTTCTCTCTATGAGAGAGAATAGGCCGTAATAAAAACCACGCGGCCGCGCGGGCCCAGTTCTGGTTGGCGGATTTGTTTGGCAAATTTTGGCGAATTGCAAGTACCTACTAAGGGCATACCACGTTTTTTAAACGCGCTTTTATCCTACAGAGCAGTTTGTAGTAGTTTGTATCGATTCAAACGCGCGGCACCGGCGCGTCTGTATTGATACACACGCGCGTTAGTATATGCCATATTGCTACTGTTAACGAGGTTCTGCTTAAAAACGCTAAATGCCAGCGCGTTTGTATTGTTACACACGCGCGTTTGCATCGCGTCTGTATCGCTACACACGCGCGTCTATTTCGATTCAAACGCGTATTTGAATTTATACAGGTGTGCAAAGGTCTACAGGATGCGTATCGCGTCTGTATCGCTACAAACGCGCGTCAACGGCGCGTTTAAAAAACGTGGTGTGCATAGGCCTTAATACCGGCCCTTTAATAGATGGACAAAATTAAATACAACTACCTACAAAGTATCCGTACACTTTATCCATCATAAACAAGACCATCGACCCATCCAATTATCGACCTACCTGACCGCTGCTTTACTTGGGTACTTTCTTACCCTTTCTCCTCTAATCCCAAAATAACTAAGGGGTTTATTAAAATTAATTAAAATAGCCCTTTGATCGAGCGTCTGGCCCTAACTCAAAGGGTGGTTATCGGTTAAGATTTCATCGTTTCTTAACTGATATTATTATCAGTAGATTAGGGCTTAGGGTTTGAGGGTTAAGTAGCTGTAAACGATACTCTTGCTTAACACTTTAAGTTTTCAGTAGGGTAGGCCAGCACCCTAAAAGCATAACTATTAAATTCGTATTTGAATGTATTTCCAGATTCATTGCTTGATATGTTTATAAACTCGTCTACTCGACAACGCTATACATGGAATGTGGGTTTGATCACAAAGTTAAAATGAGCGCATATGTACGACCGTTATAATAGTTGTTAATACCGCTACCTAAGTGTACCTATAACCAATTAAATCGTCGTGTCATTCTGTGTAACAACACCCATTGCTTCATTGGTTGAAAAAATCGTCTGCAAGAGGTTGTTAGGGTCAAACTTACGACTTACAACTTGAAAGTTGTGCCTGTCACACTGTTCAAATTAATCTTAGCTTTTTAGAAATAAAAATTGCACTTTTTGTCGTTTTGTCAGAGGATTACGTCAAACATTGTTCTATTGTAAAAATCTTGGTTTTATCACGAATTCACAGTTCCGTACTTACAAATACATATTAAAAATACGAGACTAACTCTGTCTATTATCTCTGTCTGTCACACTGTTTATTTTCTACTTCTTCTTCACGTATTTACGCCTGAACGGATTTGTATGAAATGGGCTCAGGGATGAAAAAATCTCTCTTGGAATAAGTCCCGACTTTCTAATTACATATAAATCATTTTCAAAACAAAAAATCCAACCATAATTAGATAGTTTACAATAAATTTATAGGTGTGTTTTATCAAGAATAAATAGCACAAAATCCCTCGTGATGTATTTAAACTAAACGTGTTTGCAATAGTTCATTGAAGGACTTTTCAAAACTTTAATTAATTTATTTATTTAAACTTTATGTATAACAGGGGTAGGAACATGGGCGGATTTAATTCAGCAAGGCAACTTTTCAATATTACTAATATTATAAATGCGAAAGTTTGTGAGGGTGGGAGGACAAACTTCTATACATCTTAGATGTATAGAAGTGTATACTTGTGTTATGTATATATGTACAAGTATATATATACAGAAGTTTGTTACTCTTTCAAGCAGAAACTACTGAATGGATTTTAATAGTAGTAGCTATTATTCAGATCCGATATAATAGTAGCTAGTAGTAATATCAATCCTATAGAACATGTAATTTAAAGGGTATACACATACCAAGTGCACGGCTTTTTTGGATGATAATAAATGATATGGCAAGGGTTTTCTAATCCTATGTGTATATGTGTGGAGCATATTAGAAATTTCAATATATTAATACAAGAGACCGAATTTTACAAATTAAGAAGAACGAAGAGAATTATTGTTTTATTGCCAAGTGACGTGGAAAGTGATGACCCTCATAGTGCTGTGACACGTTTGTTATTACTGGTATTCAAGAAACATATGAAACCAATAATTTGGGGTCAATTCTGTCAGTCACTTATTTTGAGCTGAAACTTTGCATAGAGACTCCATACCAGTTGTTGTCTTCAGTCCTTTTGGATAGATATGGGGTTACACGTTGTATACTTACATCATAACGCACACTTAAATAATAGTCGGGACTAACGGAATCTCACCACGGACAGTCTTCGGCAAACGTTGCTTATTGTTATTAGGGAATAGGAGAAGAAAAAAGAACCTATTATTTACCAGTTCAACTAAATGTGTAGTACCCAAAACACAAACCAAACTTATTACCTCATAACAAGTTCATTACGTAATACCTCCACAACATAATTTGCATCCCCGCCACTACTTTTAATAATAAGCGGTCAGACCGAACAAATAGTTGGTGGGTGTCTGAAAAATGACACGAGGCTGTGTCTGCTTGTTAAATGTGCGGAACCCTGAGTTACAAATGAGGGGGTTAGGGTTCCGCGAAACAACTTTTGACCTTTTTGGTGCGTAGAAGAATTTGTGAATTTCCTGTGCTCTAGACCTGTTTTTGGATGTAAAAACCGAGAGAGAAACTAATAGTAATAGTCGAAATAATTTCTTTATTTCTACAGTCGAAGTTATAGCTAGCTAGAAACAATTCGCACCTTTAAAGTAAAACCGTTACTATACGAAATTATCAAATTTTACAGGAGAGCCAATATTTGAAACAGTTCAGTATCTTAATGTAGTCTAGGTAAGTCTAAGTACAAGTACTTTAAGATTACTTATGAGTTTATATGATAGATATCTGTTTACTTTATGACCTGTGCTTTAGAATAGTTTTTCTTTATTTACTTACAATAATATTTTTTAGATTTATATTTTGTTTGGTAACGATATGATTTAACGCTGGCGAAAAAGACGATATTTTGGAATAATTACAAGTTTAACCTGTAGTTTACTTATATTTTGGATTGATGGTATAAATAACTCAATTCGTGAAAATTTTCGTTTAGTAACGGTTTTACTTTAAAGGTGCGAATTGAATTCATTTATTAATAAAAGTAACAAAACTCAGTTGGTTAGTAACAATCTTTCTTAATCCTATGTTAGTACTTAACCTAACTTACAAGGTTGATTCGTGAATAGAAGCTGCAAGCTCAACACTGACGTGGAGAACTTGCAGCAGCAATGTAGGATTATGTTGGGACTGATCCGCACCAACAATGATTTTTTTTAGAAATCTTTTGTTTCGTACGTTAGGTTTAACACGTTCGCTGACAGTGAGCACTTACCCTGACACCACATTACGACAGTAGAATTTTCCATCGACGTACTGTCATATAACGCACTATTTTAATTTCCCGCCTAACGACGTACTGTCAGCGAACGTGTTAATATGTGATTTAAGATTACTATAAAAGTTCAGATTCTATCTTGCGTGGTGATAAGCGATGTCATATATAAATATGAAATAATAAGAACTAATTTCATGCTTTGTATAGTTAATGAAACTAGCAGTAGCACGGGTCTTCGCTCCCGTGGACTCACAATGTAAACATAACCCTCCTTTTTGCAGTCGGTTAAACCTTTCTCAAGCTTTAAGCTACTTCCATACCAAATTTTATCCAAATCCACACAGAAAGGACATCAACCACTTTGTATGGCGGTTGGGCTTGAACATGAACATAAAAATATTGCACTATTTTTGATTTTTTGGAGTGGCTTACAGTACAAAGAAAACATATAGATAAGAAGTTTTGTATCAAAATGATTAATATAGTACAAAAAAACTTAAATACTTTAAAATAAAACGTTTATTTGTAAAATTTTCATATGTTAATAAAACATGGTCTAAAAACTGAGCAGGTGGAATTACATTTTCATACCTTGCTCAACTTAAATACCATATCACAGACATGATATGAGCGCAGCAACCTACAGTCCTTTACAGACGTTTTTAATATTATTTATTTTGACACTCCCGAATAGGGACCAATGCTCACTAAATATTATTACTAAATTATTTATGAATTCTTTTCTTCCCAATACAACTGTTTGCGGTTACGGCCCATTTTGGTTGATGTCCTTTCGAAGATTAGCGTGTTCAAACAAATAAACTTTCCCACTTACTAATTTAAGTATAGATGGTGCCATTTGGAGGAAACATAATATGAATCTGAAAATCGTTAGTATGCAGCATGTATGTTTTTATTACATTCATTTAGCATGTTACGTTTTGGAAATACTTTCATTGTGCGTACAGCTAAGGAGTGGAATGGCTGCCGGAGTCTGTGTTTCCCGATAGCTATAACCCGGTCGTCTTTAAGTCAAGAGTGAATAGGTTACTTCTAGGTAAGCGTGCTCCATCTTCGACTACATCATCACTTACCATCAGGTGAGATGGTGGTCAAACGCGAGCCTATTCTCAATAAAAAAATGTATATTTTAGGCGGAATTAGCACTAGAATTTTTTCTGAAATATTAATTGGGTATCTGTGTGGTTTTATAGTCTTTGGTATGTGTATATTTCCACAAAGTAACGCCTGATCCTATTCTGTTTACCTTTTGATTTGTATTTGGTTATGTATTTTAATGATCTTATTGAAATCATTGATTTAATAATAATAAGAATTCGGATGGTGTATACAGCTCAAAATGTCAAAGGTTTTATCTTCGAGGATAAAACGACTGTCTTTAGAAATAATATCGAGGAGAAGAAAGATTATCTTAAAAAAGGGAAAATTTCAAACAGGCTAAAATAAACAAAGACAGCAGCGAAATCTCTCCTTAACACACACCCCATGACGAATGAGGGTGGGGGCAAGGATCAGAGGTTACATTTCATTTCTAACAATCTCATTTCGCTGAAATCCACGGGATCACGTAATTCAGTCGAAAGGATTTAGTTGGCTAATGGTAATCATGGGTACTGCGAGGCTAGATCACAAATATATGAATATTTGATTAAGCTAATTCATTTTTGGTGCTTGTTTTAATTTCAATATTTTATTTCTGAGTTAAGAAAAAATATTGCTATTTTTATTTCGTAGTAATGAGAAATAAAGATCAAATGGAAAGACCTGGTTTTGTAAAAGAAGTTTCAAGTCATTAAGTTTGAGGTTTTTGGGAAAGACGGACGGTCACGACGAAACCCTAATGGTTCCTTGTCGACTTGTTAAAAGATAGACACTTCCAAAGTGGTACAATGTGCACCCCCCACCCCCCCTAAATTCTATAATAATAGAGTAAAAAATCTAAAAAACTTTCAGTGAAAATGGGTTTAATCGAGTTCGCAGTTTGTAAGATATAGAACACTTTCTAAAACCGCAAATGTAACTTTGTATTTTATACAAACACTATGAAAACAAAGTTATTTTGCGTAGTTACTTTTGCGGAACTGTTCATGGGCGAGTCTGACTCGCACATTGCCAATTTTTTTTTTTTTGAAGTCTGTATAAATATATCTAAGTCTTATTTAATTCTGTTATGGTGAACAATATAAATTATATCTATTTAATTGCAAACCGTCAGTTTTGAAGCATCAATAATGGCCTTGTGATCGAGAGGTCACCGGTTTGAATCCCATCCATGACACTATTGCTATGAACCAACTCCAGATATAAGCATATTTAGCTTAGATGGAGAGGTTAACAAATTTGCTAGTAATGTGAATTCTACCCAGATTGCTAGTTCTCTTCGTTTTTAACCACTTTTACCCAAAAATAAAGTTGGTAAATTGATATAAGACTGAATGTAATGAAACAAAACTCCCTTAGTAAACAATATTACTTGATACAGCCAGCAAAACAAACAGTCATTACTCAGGCAGTCAAGCAAAAAGATATATTCGTACGTCTTATTGATGTGCTCCTCAGTAATGTGCCTTGCCGCAGTAGGGTTAGCCAAACAGGTAGGCGGTTTGATGGCTTAATGTCTACACAATGGCCCATGATTGACATTTCAGTTAATGTGACCGTGCAAATTGCGTGTCTATTGTTATGAATAGATCTAATAGCTATAACATTGCTATAAATTTGCAAGTTATACAACATACCAAATGTATATAGGTACAACATGTAACGTAATTAACGCACACCCTCAAACAACCCAATTAGAAAATTATGTTAATTTTTAATTTACGTAGATTTAATTACTTTGGGATAAAAATTTCGACAATTTATTTTTTGATTATAAACGATAAAAATCGATTCAGTAAACGATT
The DNA here is from genome assembly GCA_943138885.2 of Tholera decimalis. Lineage (NCBI taxonomy): Eukaryota > Metazoa > Arthropoda > Insecta > Lepidoptera > Noctuidae > Tholera > Tholera decimalis. The sequence goes on from OW964551.2 coordinate 31,708,665, forward strand.
CTGAACAAACTAATTTCAGGATGTGCATTAATTACCTATGTTACATGTTGTATATACAACGTGTATCGGAAACCCCATATCTATCAAAAAGGACTGAAGACAACATCTGGTATGGAGTCTCTATGCAAAGTTTCAGCTCAAAATAAGTGACTCACAGAATTGACCCCAAATTATCGGTTTCATATGTTTCTTGAATACCAATCATAACAAACGTGTCACAGCACTACAAGGGTCAATAACTTTCACGTCATTTGCCAATAACATGATAATTCTGTTCGTTCTTCTTAATTTGAAAATTTCGGTCTCTGGTATCAATGTATTGAAATTTCTAATAAGTTCCACACGTGTTGACATAGGATTACAAAACCCTTGCCATATCGTTTGTTATCATCCAAAGAAGCCGTGCACTTGGTATGTATATACCCTTTAAATAACACGTTGTATATATATACTTGTAAAACTTTTACTTTGAATATATAATTATGATCTACTTAGTTTATTGTTTATGCACCTTCACCACCGATGGTTGACTGGAAGAGAATGTCTAAGGCATTAAGTCCGCCTTTGTACAGACAAATTTTCCCAATCAATCTTGAACCTAATTTCTTTATAGATAAAGTTGAATATCTGTTAAAGAAATTTGACAGATTGTTGTAGCTTGATGTGCTGGCGTCTGTACATTTAGTGTTGCATAAAGTTTTAATAAATAAATTTCTTTATTGCAAGTGTAATTAAACATCATCGTTGTGGCTTTGGAAGTTGGCGGTTAATACCCCGTGCTTCGGAAAGCACTTTAAAATGTCCTGACTGTCATTTGTACATCTTTGACAGTCGTTACGGGTAGTCAGAAGTCAGTAAATCGGACACTGGTTTAGCCAAGGGGTGTCGTGTTACCCAGTTACTGGGTTGTGAAGAGGAGATCCGGTTGGTAAAAGGCTAAGCAAATGATGATGATAATTATGGTTTTAGTCGCAAATAGTATTCTCGATATCAATCAATCAATCAAAATAATTTATTTTCTCACCACGATATAAACAACAATTTTAGTTCACAAAATATTGTGGGAGACTGGTGCCTAAGCTAGACGGAAGGTCTGTGTTTCAGGACACCAGGTCTCCACCCCTTTTCTTTTTTTTAGCATGGTAAAATTATCAAATAATTCCTCGCACCCCGGGCAGGGTGGGAGGGACTGTCAGACTTTTACTGACTAAAATCCACGGTGTTCCTTCAATAACCCTTTACGTACCGGGGTCACGGCAATGGGATAAGTCCCACGACCCCGGCAGGCTTCGGCCTTCTACGGGGGGGCCTCGTCATATTGCTGACGCTCTTTGAGGCGCGCGTGGAACACAACGCGCCGTCGAGCCGGGCATGGTCCATGGTCGGACAGCGAGTTGCCCTTTACTCCCTTTACGTCCGACGCCGTGGGCGTCTACCACTGCGGCTGGGCTGGAGGGAGGACACCATCCTCTCCCTCACGCGGCCCGCCTCCTCCTTCAGAAGCATGACTGCTTCGCAGAAGGAGGCGACCCCTTCCCACTCCCTCTCGCCCCGCAGCATGGCCTCGACCAATGCCGGGCGCGAGAGGTCTCCGCCTATTGCCGCCGTGAGGACACGTCGGTCTCCACCCCTAAGGTAACAGTTACATTTATATAAATATGCTGGTGCTCCAAAAATCTGTAATATGGTCAGTATGTTAAAAGTAGTAAATAGACAATAAAAAAAAATACAATTTACAATATCATTTAACTGAATTTATATGATCTCCATAAAGCGTGGTGGACTGGTCATAACGTTCTTACATCCAGTGGAAACCTGCAACCTTCGCAACCAGGTAAAATTCAGGTAACTGACAGATCTAGGGAAAAATCTGACTTCCAGAATAATCTTTGTTTAAAAATAACTGAACTTTTTAATAAAAACCATAACAATTATCACCTCGTCATCTGTTTAGGCATTGAGGTCAGCTTGCAGTCTAATCAGGTGCTGCTGATTACTACATAATATTTTACGTCGAATGCCTATCCGACCTCCATAACTCAGTACATACGTCATGTGGCGTCTGACAACCTGTAACGACTGTCAGAGATGTACAAATGACAGTTAGTACCAAAGCAACGGCTTAACAAGTTTTTTGAGACACAGACGTACCTCTATAGATTAAGATGCTCACCCATCCATGGGCTGACCTCGGCAAGCGATGCTTAACCTTTAAGATCGACCTGTGCGGCTGTTAACACAGCCCTAAAAATACAATATTATATAAAAACTATTCAAGACAATACTGTCTTGAACCTAACTACCAACTAACTCGGATGATGTTACGTTCTAAGGACAATACTGTCCTTAGAACGTAACATCAACAAATACCAGTGTTACCCGACCTAAATATTAAATCACCACTTTCCTCCACATTTCTCCTCAGCATTTTTTCTAGCGGCAACCCTAAAGAAAGCAATACTCTGTATATTTCATAGCTAGTACTGTGCACATTCCTCTTAGATGCGTTTGAGTTATGACTGTAGTTTATTTATTTGTGGCGCGAAAATGTTTCTGAAGAAATATTTGTGTTCCCTTTATGTGATCCCACCTGAGTAAGTCAGATGTTTGGAGAGAATAGCTTTTATGATGTAGTGTAACTACACTGGCGTGCATAAAAGTTAGGCCACCCTTCGCGATGATACTAGGGATTTTTATACAATTACTTTCATTTTGAACTGAGTACGAGTACTAGTATTTTACAAGGAAGGGCTGCCATGCAGAAATGTATTGCTTTTGCCTACACTGTGATCGTTAATATTTTCACTCCACTTTTTTTTTAAATTACAATACATGGCCTTTTGGATGGAATGGAGACAGCTGATACTTTTATGAGAAAGTTCAGTATGGTCATCTGCTGAATTGTGCTAACAAATTGGATTTAACAGCATTAAGTGTGTGTTATTCAGGCTTAAATCGAAATTTTAATTTGGTTTTACGCATGATTTTCTCCCAAAAATAGTCGACGGAAAAAGTCACAAAGATTCTTTTTTTACTGAAAAAAGATGAAAAATAACATTCTATTTCTCGGGCTGATTTATAATTTTAGATAATATGTAAGCCTGCTCCTATTGCGTGAGACTGGCAACAATAAGTGTTAAACAATCAATATTTAATTTCCTTCAGCATTCTCCCAAACTCCGTTGGAACAACAGGGTTTCTCTACACAGCACTGCATTCCGAAAACATGAATCTATCAAGTTTTGCACTTAATCCGATTGAGAAATCCGGGCAATCACTAGAAATCTATCACACGTGATTCTGGTGCACATCGAGAGGAGTTTCAAAGATAGCGGATTCGGTATGTATCTTGTAAATTTAAATTGGTATATTCACATCAGGTGCATTCTCCTTTTGTGTCCTAACTATCTGTATCTAATAATAATAATATAATAATAATATTATTATAATAAATGAAAGCTTTCTGTACTCCATTTCTATATAGATTATAAATAGTGTAGTACCCTAAAATATTTGACTTAGTCCGTTACGTAGGTTAACAAAAAATATTAAACACGTATTTTTAACTTCTTCACGTAATAGAAAAATGATGACGATACAGTGAGTTGAAATTTCACGTGACGTCACGCTGTAGTATACTTTTTAGCACTCTGTGACATCAGTAGCCCCCACTCCTAAATTTTGAAGCTTTTGATCTTTGTAATTTTTTATTGATTTGATAAGGCAAAAAATACGCGAACAAGGTTTTTTGAAAATATTACGAACGGACCAAATAAAATAATCATTTTGTAACACAGGAAACTACCCCATTTACTTTAATATAATTATACATCATGTTTATTGAACCTAGATTTTCTATAAGTTGAAGGAATTTTGAAATCACCGTCTTTTCTCGTTGGAACCTGTGTGAAATTCAACATACACTACGCAGCGTATAAAAAGTAACATCATTACAGTTACTAAAAAGCCAATCCCCTTATCTTCCTCTAAAAATGATACGTGTACAGCAAAAAAAAGCAATAAATCATTCTCGTCGCTGGCAATCGCACCGCTACCCAAGATTAGAGCCAGCGGTTTTGGCGGAATAATTTACGTATCCCTTACAAGTAGACATCTTCTTAAGGTGAGCCTGAGATAAGAAAACGTTACATAATGAAGGCCTCTTCGCTGAATTGTAAGGAAAGATTAGGGATGTGCCGCTATATCGATAAAAAGGTAATCGGTTACATAAAAATATTACTAAGCTTAAGAAAATACTTGGTTGAAAGACATTTTCTTTGCTTTGCTTCGAAAGAGCAGAGTGTCTTAATACATGCATTATTTGCTTAAAAGGAGGCTCCAATCACCAATTATTGATTTTTGTATTTTTTGTACCAAACCTAAGATATTAAGCTCGTGGGATGTTTTAGCAAGATACCGCGGCACCACAACAACAGAAAAGGATCCTTCCTTTTTTAGTAATAGTAAAAATAGTAAGTTTATTTACCATTAACAGAATTACAGTAAATTAAAAGATACAATCAGAGCTCTTAAAAAACATTTGACAGGCCCGTTGGTATAGTGGTCAGTGGTCCTGACTGCTATGCGCAAGGTCGTGGGTTCGATTCCCACCTAGGACAAATGTTTGTGTGATGAGCACGGTCATTTGTTCTTTGTCTGGGTGTAATTTATCTATAATATGTATGTATTTAGAAATATATATGTATGTTTATCAGTTGTCTAGTATCCATATCACAAGCTCTGCTTAGTTTGGGACTAGATGGCGTTGTGTGAAAAAAAAAATGTTGTTGAATGTTGTTGTTGTTGAATATTTATCAAAAAGAGTAATGACTACCATGCTAGGAAAATCCTGTGTTATGGGGTCATTGAATCCGTCTATGTGAACTTTTTAGATTAAAGATGTTTTGCAAGTAGGTGACACATTTTCTTTGTTAATAACAATTTAATTTGCTTCTGATTTCCCAACCAACAGACAAAGATGAGTTTAAAAAGTTTGATATTGGTGAAATAATGTAAGTATGCATATGATGAGTTATGTATGCGGTTGGCGTGTGTGTGTGAAGGTAAGGTGAGGGCTAGGAGTTGTGTAAGATACTAGTTCATAACACAGTACCTACGAGAGGCAGACATTAACATGCAGTTTTTGTGAACACAGTCAAAGAGATTATTATTGTTGTTGAGTTTTAAAATCAAGTAGCGTCGACTTAGAACATACGCGTAATGACACTTAACCTATATAAATTCAAATTATGTTTCCAACATTGCCATCACACGATGTCAAAAAATAAAGTCTTCGTTTTTTATCTTTCTATCGACACCACCCCAACCCTAAGGTTTAGAAGCGCGGCTTACGCAACAGGGTATCCGGCGCACCGGGCCCAGTATATCAATCATCTCCTGAAATATTATGACGTAATATAAGAAGCCAATAAGTGGATCCCTGATCTGTTTGTCTCTTCGCAACCTTGAGTATACCCGAATCAGATCTAAACAGATTTTCGGGGCAGGGTTTTAAGATCAAGCTTTCCTCATGAATGCATGAAAACCTGTTTAGTAGTTTTTGAGTTAATCGTAACCAGACAGACAGATAGATGCAGCAGCAGAATTTGTTTTAAAATAAATGTAAGGAAGACACCTAAATACCATAAGTGGCAAGTTACAGACAACTTTATGACTAAATGATAAATTACATTTATTCTGTAACTTGTTTTTGGTCAGATTAAACTAGATAAGGCCAGTGTTTCCTAGCAGACTACCTTAAAATGAAACACTGCAACAAACTCAGAGATCAAAGGCTCTTTTAGTTAATATTCTTCTTCTTTCTGTTGTCATGAAAACCATGTAGGTTAATGTCGGAGGCTTTTGAGAAAGTACCGAATAGATTTGACTGAAACTGTTGTCAAAGAGAATGCATTCATCAGTTATAGTGTAGTTCAACTTAGAACTTTAACTACAATAATAATTTGCCAGTAAACATGAGTAGGCCTCATGCAGTGATGCCCTGACCTTGAACTTCGGGCAACGGGCTTCGGGCTCCGTCTGAATTAATGCAAATGGGATCCTTAAATTTGATTCCCTTACTTATAATTCCAACCCAACTGCACCCTCAACAGAAGAGCTAGTTTCCACTGTACCAACAAACAAGAGAAAGTGTAAATGAAATTCGAAAAAACTGGCCAAATGCGATTCGGACTCGCCCATGAAGGGTTCCGTAGTAGCAACGCAAAATTACTTGGTTTCGCATAGTGTTTGTATAAATGACAAAGTTATATTCGCGGTATTTCAAAATGTGCTATATTTAAAAATCTGTTGCCTATATCTCGTTCAAACCAATTTTCGTTTATACAAATGTTGCTGCTTTGTAAACCATTATTTCTCAAAGACAATCATTTGATTGACTCGAGAAATAATGGTATCAAGTCATGTTGAAGTCCGCTTCCAATCTAATTGGATTAGTATTTTATCAATCAATCTTACTATGTAAATATAAGATACAAGGATATTCAGTGCAGTCACAAGATTGTTTTGACAAAACTTACTTTAAAAGTTTTGTCAAAACAATCTTGTGATTGGAAAATGTAAAGTAAATAGTCATATACATAATATAATTCAATCACAATAATAGTCTGTTAAAATGTCGAAAGAAACACCCACAGTTTGTTGATGACGGGGGAATTAGGACCCGAAGAGATGGAGGCGAGCCTATTTACATTTGTAAATGGTAAACTTTAGTGCCAGTACATTATTAAAACACCCACATAGAGACAACGACCCAGAGTAATGACTATTCATAAAAAGTTCAAAGAACATCGGCTTATAAACTCATAATTGTGAATATAAGACTGGATTAATATAGCTTGCTAAGTGAAGCGATGGCAAAGCCATGAAATTTGAAATAGATGCTCAGTACTTTAATGTAACATCAAAAAAATTAATAGTTTAAAAAGCACTAGAAAAACACGCTTTTATAAATGCACGTAAAAACAAAAAAATATGTTAAGAAAACCGATAACGGATTTTCTTTAGGTTTGTTATAACCTGATCGTGTTCAAAGTCCATTACGTGGCCTTTCTCATAAGTACAAACACGACCACGATACGATATTCCATCATGAAATGCCAGTGCCTATCTTCCGGCTTCATCATCAGACCTTGAAACCTAATCGTGGTCAAAGTTCATTACAAGACTTTTGTAAGAAATCCAAAACAGCTATGATATGATTTTTCATCATGAAGTTCCAGTTCATATCTTTCGGCTCCATCATTAGATCAGTTCGACAGTACCATATTATTGTATTGTCATCAGAACTACATACAGTTGCCAATTTTCATTACGCTACGACCCTTGGAAGATGGTTAAATTAGTTACCTTAGATTCCATTACATAGTTAGTTACATACAGGTCGACCTAATAAAAGCGTGTTAATAATAAGAATTCTGTATAAACGTGAATAGCTAAATGGCTATGGTGTCGGACTTGTGATGGAAAGGTCGCGAGTTTGAACCCCACCCATTACGCATTAGACACAAGCATATTTAGTTTAGTTTGAGGGATTAACAAGATTGCTAGAAACGTGGATTCTACCCACATTCCCAGTTCTCTTTCTAAAAAAAGAAAAAGGAAGATAAAATAATTCTAGTTAAACATTTACTCATAAATTCATAATTTACGTTTCACTTAAAATTACAATTTAAAAAATCTATAATATCCTGGGGTTGCGGAAATGACTGTGGTTACGGGGATGTTCTAACGAGATACCGCGGCCCCGGAACGTAAGGGCAGTGAAGAAACAGGGTGGGTAAAAATAGAGCGGCAGGAGTCATTAGATGTTTTCCCTCTGTAAGAAAAACTAATAATATTGCTTCGATATCCGGACTTAGATTATTGGTAAAAATGTTTGTCTAGAACAATAAATACGATATTAGTCAAGACTACCTTGGTTTCCTTCGCTGAGCACATAAAGCAGGCACGTTCGCGCGCCGCTTTCGCTCTAGGTAGGCTCCACTTCATTCTTAGCTCCCGCAGCAAGTTATCACTCAGGTGCAAGCTGCGTATTTTCACCGCGGTCATCCGTCCCATCATGACCTACGCCTGCGTTGTTTTCGCACACACAAAGCCCTCCTTTTCCATAAGATGCAGACCCTTCAAAACCGATTCCTCCGTGGAGTCACGGGAGCCCCCTTTTAAGTTCGAAATGAGCTTCTTCACGTAGACCTCAAGATGCCCACCATCCAGCAGTTCATGAAACGTGTCTCCAAGCGTTTCTTTGATACTGCAATCCAATATAGGAATCCCCTTATCGTAGAGGCCGCCCAATACGAACCCTCGCGTATCTCTAAGATTCGCCGACCAAGGCATACCCTAGTCACTCCCGATGACGCACTCACCCTGCTCCAAGAGAGCCGTAAGGAAAACAGCACAGTTTACAAAAACAAAAATCGACCGTCTTTCCGTCCTCGCCACCGAGGCCCGCCGCGACGTCCCCGTAATAGTCCGCCCCGACCCTTGCCAGAGTCAGCCCGTGACGCTGAGCCAGTAGCTTTAAATTCCCTTATTAATAATAATAATAATGATATGATCCAGCCTGTCCCTAGCTGCCCCCCCCCTGCGACGCCCTAAGCCGAGGTCCGTACCCCACAGGGGGTGCCCTTAGCGTGTAGTCGCCTAGTTTGTAAGTTTTTTTAATAAGCCCTGGCTGGAGGCTTTAATTAATTTATTAATTAAGGCAACCACAGGCAAGCCCGGTTAAGCAGCCGACAACCTCAGAGGTTGACCTGCGAGAAGCAACTCACAAAAAAAAAAAAAAAACTACCTTCGTTGGAGAAAAAAAAATGAGTATGGCACTCGGGGACTGCGGCGGTAAAGCTATTGCATAGCATTTTTTATCAAATTATGCAATTATAATTATTTATTTATTTTATTTATGCAGTATTTTATTTTTCTTTGATATTAATTCAAGTTACACTTTTTGAGCGTGGTGACCGATAAGAAAACATTTTTTTTTTATTCAATAAATGTTATAAATTTAAAAGTTAATATTGTTTAAAATATTTATATTATCTTACAATACATTTAGGTTATTCAGGAATTTTTATCATTGAAACTATATGTTTATTAGCAGCTAGTCTACACGCATATGTCTAGTCACACGCACACAAACACCGTGCCGAAGTCTGCCGAACTGAAACGACGTTAGACGATGCACGGCTTTCAACGCCGCACCGCTGTGCCGGTCGGACTGGGGGGTGTTAGGTTTATTTTCGTTACGGAATTTCTTGATTTGGTTGCCGCGCTCAAAGCCCGCGATAAAAGCTATGCAATAGTTTAATAACGCGTTCACGATGTCTTTGTGGCAGAAAGTTGTCAGTTTCAACTTCTTATACTGGAAGCCTGGAAGCCGACCCTACAAGTTGGGAAAAAATTAAGCAGGCAGAAAAACTATAGATCAAAGCTATAGTTTAATAACATTTAAATCATTTATTTCAAATGAACTATTTACAGACATAGTGGAATTTTCAAAAGAGATGCTATTTGCACTTTTGAAAACGTTGATACTTACGGTGAAAAATATGCAAAAGGCTTCATGGATGCTTTTTTAAATTATTTGTTGCAGCAGCAATAACTTTTTCATTTATGTAAGAGTTATTATTGAATTTTAATAAGTACCAAAATTTTTACAACAAAAATTTCAGATACCTTTTTTTCGGTGGAAAAATCATGACTTCTGCCTCTCTGTGTGTAGCGGAAGGGAGTGTTAGAATTCTACTGACTGAAAACTCACCCTGTGCCTTCATTGCCCTTACGTCCGGGGCCGCGGAATCTCGTTACAACATTCCCGCAACCACAGCAAGAAATTTCAGATACCTACTCTTGAAGCTAAGACATCAAAATAAAGCATGTAGTGTACTTGCACCTTTATCTTCCAGTTAATATTTTGCGAAACACTCAAAGTTCAAACAGGTCATGAATGTTCGGTCAAATTGATTCATCGTTCACTAAACAATGACCTCCGGACATTGAATGAGTGAACGGATGATCGTAAATATTCACAAATGATTAACCTTTAAGGCAGGCGTATTAATAGTTCTTACCTGCGTAGGCTTGAAGAGATATGCGGACTATAAATAATCTAATTTATCCATTACAAATTGAAAGGTTTTTTGCCTTTGAACATTGATATACTAAAAACCCAAGATGCACACTCAACGTCTCAAAACCGTCCGCATAAAATGAGTGCTTAATTCTAAATGATGCGCTCATTTCAAATAGTATCGCGTCAAATTTCAATGACCGCGTTTTAAGTGTCAAAACAATGTATTATGGCATTTTTTTTATTTTAGACGCATAATAAAAATTACCCTGTTGAACAAATAATGGAGTCGATTTTTTTTATTGTATTTATTTATTTTTTATTAATAAGTTTATGCTTTATTGTTCATATTGTCCATACTAATATTATAAATGCGAAAGTAACTCTGTTTGTCTGTGTGTTACCTTTTCACGCCTAAACCGCTGAACCGATTTAGATTAAAGGTGAATGCCAAGTTTCGGCTCGAATCATGTAGTGTCCGACGGACTTTCTAAATTAATGATAATTCATTATATAAAACTGTAAGAATTATACAGTATAAATAAAATCTGTAGAAGTACACCGTTTAAAAGTCATTTTAAATAGTTATTTAATTTATCAATACGTTTTCTATCTACAATTTCAATTAGAAATGTTGCCAATACCAAAATAAAATAATATCGATACGAAATTGCACTTGCAACTCGATTACATTAATATCATTATGAACCTACGTAAGTGAATTTATTAGTTACTAAAGTCATAACTCGTAATTCTTATAATAATTAATAATGTTTAGTTATATTTTTTAATATCTTATAATAATTTAAAGTAATTCAATTCAATTATCGATACAGTTTTGAACAGTTATTTAGTGCTGGTAACACTTAATCTTGTAGTTGTCATTGTCACTGAAATTGTCAAAAGTTTTACTTCACCCGCGTTGTATGACGAGTCTATGTCTTTTTTGAGTTTTGTGTTGTTTATTGTTTTGTTACCGGACTCCGATTTCTGTATTACTAATGACCACCTTGGCTGTTGAAAACGAATTCAATAGTCATTATTCAATAATTTTATAGTTTATTTCATGTTATCGTTAAAATTAGACGTATTAAGTGGTCAACTTCAAAGAACTATAACTTTATTTGGTGTACTTCTTATAGAAAACTAACTATACAGTCAAATTATATAATTATATTCCTTTTTTATGAGATATAGTTCATCTTTGTCGGTTCTGGCCGAGTCTTGAAGGAAGCCTTGGCATTCTCCTTTGGCATGCGAATAGTTTAGGACCGTGGGAAGGACATAGGATAGTTTTTATCCCGAAATTCCCACGCGATCAGGATTTGGGTACGCAGGAAAAACCTCTATGCGAACGAAGTCGCGGGCAAAAGCTAGCATTTAGAATAGATTAAAATAAACTTTATTGTACACCAAAAGTTAAACACATCTATTTTACAATAATTAATACTAATTTAGTTTTTGGCAAATATGTATACGTTATATAATATACTGAAGGAGAAGAGGTCGTCAATTTTACGGTTTTTTTAATGTTCATAAGTAAAATAAATAAATAATTTATTGACAATAAAAATATTACATCTTTCAAGTGAAGCCCCTGACTCCTATGCTAAGCGAGCCTGTGTTACAGGAATCAGTGTCCTATGCTATACATTAAAACACATTTCAATTTTTATGTAATAAATTACAAACAAAAAGTAACATTAGAAGGTATGGAGAACAAAATAAATAGAAGTGAAACGTGTATGTGTGTGTAAGTTTGAGTGTTTGTGCGTAATTGCGTGTGTGTGTGTCTGGAACTCTGGACGCGTGTGCGTTAACATGAATGTGTGTTTTGAATAGCTTAATTTACTGTACTGACGAAATGATTTTTTTTTAATATCGTCATAGCTAAAAGACTGAAGCCATGGTTTTAAAATTTGTTTAACCTTATGTCACATAAGCTTCTAAATTGGGATAGTTTTATTTGATCTATTGTAGATCCTAGAACTTAATGCCTAAAAGTATCTAGACGTAAGTTTAGTGTGACATTTGGGAACTTTATAAAACGGGAAGCCCAGTGCGTTTGCTTATTAAATCTGGGCTTACTTGTAACAATCTGTGTCTACGTAGTATGGTACGGAGGATATATATTGGGAACTGTAAGTACTTGAGTTTCCGAGTATAGCAGTTCAGTGGGATAAATTCGTTTTTTGAACGACATCACTTTAAGTATTGACCATTGTGCGCCTTCCGCTCTTAGTATTACAATTTTAAACGTCCCTCCCCATACTGGAATAATTTAAATGATTTAATAATAGAATAAAAATATATTTTAAGTATATCGATTCATCATGGGATAACTTATGGGTTCACGACATGCGATATGTTAATGATAAAATTGTGTGTGAGTGTTGCTTTGGCGCAACACCAATCTCATTAAAAACTTCTTATTTTTAAACTTTAGTTTTTCTCGTGACCAAATACGATGCGGAGAACAGACATCAATAGTCAGCCATCCTTTAAAAAAGAAATTGCCATAAAAAAAAATCCTTCGCATTTGCGAGAGATTTTTTATGGCTAATTTTTTTGACGAAGATATTATGTATATCACGGCAAAAGATATAAGCTTTATTGAACTAAACAAATTATTAAACGATTTTAACAGTTAATATTTGTTTCATTGATATACACATGTTCTACCCAAAAACATTTACGCTATAATTACATCTTTAGAACACAATTTAATAAACTTATAATACTAACAAAAATGTCTTATAAAAAAATTTAGTATAAGGTGTAAGTCTCCACTCAAGGCCTTGTCCTATCGAGCAACGTCAGTCATAAAATTTGATTGTCTTTCGCACACTGCTTTGTAAAAACAACTTTAAACACTTTTCATAAGATGGAATTTGCAAAAACATATTTTATACTTATAGCATTACTATTACTACGTAGGTGGTGAGTGTTTGGCGACAGTTTCGAGCGTCACTTTTCTTCGAGACTGTGCATCTTGGGTTTTTAGTATATCAATGCCTTTGAATAAAAACTTTTCAAGAAATTTGATAGCGTGGTTTTTTAGTAGAAAGATTTTCTAGATCAAATTCAAATTCAAAATTATTTATTTGCTCAAATAAGATACAGAAAGGATTATCAGAGAATCTCTTATTTTGCCTGTAATATCGGTGTGCAAAAACGGTGTACAAATAATTTAACATGCTTGCTTTCATACAAATTAATTAATTAATAATATACTTTCATTAATAAAATGCTCACAAATAATTGCAAATGTTACAAAAATGTCATGAAATATTAATAAATAAAATGTTTAGAAATAATTACCAATGTCATAAAAATATGTATTGTTAAGTCCTTTTATGGTACTTGGAACTTTATTAAATAATTTAATGCACATAATATAACTATTATTGGATGTGAGTGTGAGATTGGTTTTGGTCAATGCAACTTATTAATATTATGTGACCGAGGAGCATAATAACTTGCCGCATCCTGAAATAGTCCCCTATGCTTGTAAACAAATATACACGATTCCAAAATATAGATAGATGGTAAAGTAAGAATCCTGTATTTTCTAAAGAAAGGGCGACAAGACTCTATTTGTTTTAACCCAAACATGGCTCTTTAAGACTTTTTTGCATTATAAATGCTTGATCAATTTCAATGCAGCGATCCCAAAGAATGACACGATACCGTAGAATCGACGCAATGTAGCCGTCGAAAAGATCGGCTTAAAGCAAAACATATTTCAATAAACCTTATGTTAACTTATGTTTTGTATGCTGCTGCATTGGAGTCAGCTTCCAGCCTAAGCGGAACCGGATACGGCTGAGTTTTAGTGTTTTTTTTTTTCAATTCAATTCAAATACTTTATTTCAGATAGTTTTTTTTTTTTTTATTGAAATTGGGTTCGCATTTGACCACTATCTCACCTGATGGTAAGTGATGATGTGATCGAAGATGGATCACGCTTACCTAAAAGTAACCTATTCACTCTGGACTTAAAGACTCCTAGGTTATAGCTATCGGGAAACACAGACTCCGGCAGGGAATTCCACTCCTTAGCCGTACGCACAATGAAGGTATTCCCAAAACGTTTTGTGCGTATGGGTGGGATGTTAGTGGATGTTATGATATTTATACAAACAATTGGATCGACTGCCTTTCTGACATCCACAATCACTGGATTGTGGATGTCAGAAAGGCTACTTACGCCACTACGGCTACTACTTACTGAAGTAGCTGGGTAATACGTTTACCCTTTTTGGTTTTTACCCTTTAGACAGATCAGTGCCAGATTTTCTGACTACGTGACTATCCGTGACGACAGTCAAATATGTCCAAATGATAGCTGCGACCAAAGCTTACCGTGCTTTCCGAAGCACACACCCCCGTGCTTCGAAAAACACGCTATACAACGTGTAACGGAAACCCCATATCTATCCAAAAGGACTGAAGACAACATCTGATATGGAGTCTCTATGCAAAGTTTCAGCTCAAAATAAGTGACCCACAGAATTGACCCCAAATTATTGGTTTCATATGTTTCTTGAATACCACCAGTAATAACAAACGTGTCACAGCACTATGAGGGTCATCACTTTCCACGTCACTTCCCAATAAAACGATAATTCTCTTCGTTCTTCTTAACTTGAAAAATTCGGTCTCTGGTATCAATGTATTGAAATTTCTAATAAGCTCCACACATGTAGACATAGGAATACAAAACCCTTGCCATATCGTTTGTTATCATCCGAAGAAGCCGTGCACTTGGTATGTATATACCCTTTAAATTACACGTTGTATACGTATATCATATGTTAAGTTCCAAACTTTGGGCTAATACTGAGAAATTTTTGCAGAAAAACTTAATAGCACTCTTTGTCTGACCTGGGAATTGAACCCGAGACCTCAAGGTCAGCAGTTTGCGCTTACGACGACTTTATTAACGAGGCAGAATGTTTAATGTCTCTGTTTTGAAAAATAAAATTCAGTACCTCCACATCTTGCATACTTAAAGTATTTGCAACTTTCAAAGACATACCATGACGTTGCACATTAATGCTAAATTAAAGCTTTTAAAGTACTCCCAAAGATTGTCTGAAAGATATCGCTCTCAGCAATAAAACCGCCATTGTTACCGAAGTTTTAGCTATATTGTTATTTAAGTGTGTTTCAATTTTTGGTGTACGATAAAGTATATTCCACCCATCTATCTAATGTAGTAGTCATAAGACAACAACAATATACATCCCAGACAAGACTTCACACCCCGAAACCGTTCCGGCTTTCAACAGAATCAAATTAAGGCCTAAAAACGCCCATTACACATATTCTTCCCTACTAAAACAGCGCATTTACATAAATTGTAGCAAAATTCCCAGCGTATTATTTAGGCACACTTTATAAAATTCTTCGCGTCTACGCGTAGATTAATATACCACAGTAATTATAGAAGTTTTGACGAAGCGACAGACTGGAATATTAATAATCTTAGCATGAATCACGCGTTTTTGATGAAAAATGTGAAGGCAGAAGGTCTATTTTGGCATAAAAGTAGCGCTACCCTCCGAATTGAGTTTCTTTGTTGTGTTTTTGGCTAATTTGTTTGCGTTATTTTAGCTAAAGCGATATTTGGGGATGGTTTGTGTTCACTGTTGGACATAGTTTTCGCTCAAAAGTTGACATGACTGGTCTGGTGACCATCACAACTTCACCTTTTCATCAAGATAGAACTCCATCTTGTAAGCCTAACACCACGGTCAATTCGTAGTATGTTGACAGTTCCAGGGTTGCGGGATTGTTCTAACGGGATATCACGACCCCGGAACGCTAGAGCAACTGAAGGAACATGGTGAGTTTTTGGTTTGTAATCATTTAATGATTTTCTCACCGGAAAAAAATTGTCATTAGAGTTATGACTCTATCCACAGTTATTTAAGTTTGATAATCCTTAGGACCACGTCGTTGGTAATCTTAGTAGTTACTCCTAATTAACATTTGCATATTAACTATCATCATAAAGCACACGTTTATTTGCTAATGATAAGTGAAGATGAGATCGAGGATAAAACACGCTTACCTAGAAGTAACTTTTTCACTCATGACCTAAAGACCCCCAGGTTATAGCTATCAGGAAACACAGACTCCGGCAAGAAAGTTGACTCCTTAGCCGTACGAACAATGAAAGTATAAAAAGTGTGGTAATAAAAATATGTTTGGTTTTCTGTCCCTACATTTATTGTTCATATCAAGGCTACTCCTAATTTTATGGCTCATTTACATCGTTTGTTTGAAGCGTTTGGTTTTGCGTTCCTAATTCGGATTCCAAGACAATGGAAGCATTATTTAAGGGCTCTTTCTTACAAAATTAACAGTACAACTGATTCGAGATTTATAAGTATACAATTAAGGAATAACAATGAATTTGTGGCATTCGAATATTCGCTTTGCTTTATAATTTTGGAAGAAAATATAAGCTCGACCCTCGCCAGTCAAACTTTGACTTGGCCTTTGTCATATAGAATAAAAAGTCAACTTCTGAGAAATAGCATTGCTGCTCTGTCGAAAATGTGTTCAGTGATTATTTTCTTGTTTTGTTTAAAGAAATGGTCCATAATTAGAAATTTCTCCTATATTGAGAGTACATTTTTACAAACACCCAGAAAGAACATATGAAGAATTCATACTCGTAGGTCATACAAATATTTTGCGAGAATCGAACCCGCAATATTCAAAGCAGTACCCAATTCTTTTTAAAATGTTATCTAGCAATGTGGAAAGAAATCACATTACTAGCTATTTTTGTGCTTAATAAATTATGGTTGTGTCTGGAGTGGGTTCACAGCATAGTGAAATGGGTGGGGTTCCAACCTGGGTTCTCTCAATCACAAGTCCAACACTTAAGCCATTAGGACGCTTTCAAATTGCTCGATTGTTTTCTAAAAACAATGCAGGATTTTATTTTTAACACGCTTTTATTAGGTCGAGCTGTATGTAACTAACTATGTAATGAAATCTAAGGTAACTAATTTAACCATCTTCCAAGGGTCGTAGCGTAATGAAAATTGGCAGCTGTATGTAGTTCTGATGACAATACAATAATATGGTACTGTCAAACTGATCTGATGATGAAGCCGGAAGATATGAACTGGAACTTCATGATGGAAAATCGTATCATAGCTGTTTTTGATTTCTTAGTAAAGTCTTGTAATGAACTTTGACCACGATTAGGTTTAAAGGTCTGATGATGAAGCCGGAAGATAGGCACTGGTATTCCATGATGGAATATCGTATCATAGTCATGTTTGCACTTGTGAGAAAGGCCACGTAATGGACTTTGAACACGATCAGGTTTCAAGGTTATAACAAACCTAAAGAAAATCCGTTATCGGTTTTCTTAAACTTTTTGAACTACCGCGTAATCCATTTATTATTAGGTCGATCTGTAACGAACTAAATATGCAATAAAATCTAAGAATCTGAATTAAACGTACTTCTAAATTATTTTGGTACCATCGAGCTGGTCTGACGATGGAATTGGAAAGTGGCTGATGGAACCTTGGACTGCCTACTAGTAAACATTTCTAATTTCTGCTCATTACATTAGTCTTAAAAGCGTGTTTTTGGTTTTTTAAACTATTCATTTATTTGCAAACGATAACTCTCAAAGCCTTCAGAAGAACCGCGACAACCAAATAAAAAACAAAAAAAAATTTAGCAAAAAATAGAACCGACTAGACTTCCATATCAAAACACTACAAAGGCAAAAATAACTTTAATTTCGGAAGGCGGTGTCAAAAACGAAAATATATACAAAACTAAAGACACCGCCTTCCGAAATTAAAGTTATTTTTGCCTTTGTAGTGTTTTGATATGGAAGTCAGTTCTATTTTTTGCTAAAATTTTTTTTTCTCGCTTTTTAGTGGGTCGGTTTGTAATTTATCTAGTTACAAAAGCCATAATGTCGACAACTTATTACTTTTTACGAAATTTTGCTTTTCCCGATGCATAGCCGTTAATTTTTGAGGAGTTCTCCTGGTACTTGACCATCAGCTCTACATCACCATATGTATTGTGACGAGCATACAGTGTTTAACATCCGTACTCAAGTAATCGAATCGCAATCCACGAAATACTTATTATTGAGGAGTTTCAGTGGCCATCTGTGGTCTTCATCATCAGTTCAACTTCCCCAAATGGTACTTTTCGGAAGCCACTGCTCAAGGTACTACAAGAAATACCCAAAACGCTATAGGTGTGCCTATAATATTTGAAGAGTTCCCTCGATTTCTCCAGGATCCCATCATCAGATCCTGATTTCGTAACAATGGGACCTACTAGAAACTATACCCATTCAAACGCAAAAAGAATTTTTCATATCGGTCCAGCCGTCTCCGAGTTACGAGGTAACAAAAAATAAAAAAAATAAAAAAAGTTCAAGACGAATTGTAAACCTCCTTTTTTTGAAATCGGTTAAAAAGAATCAAACGAAACAGAGCCACCCAGCGTACAATATGAAATGAACCAATCATCTCTCGCCATCAGCCTAGAGCAGATACAAACCCGCTTATCTCCACGTACCCAGATAAACTATAACACATGGAAATATTCCCTCTTTGCTCGGTTTCCTTGCTTTTGACAGGCGTTGGAGCTAACGTGATTATCATTGTGCTGTACCAATGGCGGCCGGACAGAGCCTCAGGCTTTTAACACGTTATTGGGTTATGTTGCCAACGTTTCAGAGCCATCCACTTTAATTTTGTTACGTGTGATTTTCGGATATACATGAGTGTGACGGAAATCGGTTGGTACATGGAAAAAGGATTTTTTTGGAGAGTTCTTACAAATTGATTTTCTAGCGTTGTATCGGTCCTAGTTTTAAATTCCACATGATTATTTGATAGCTCGAGATAGTGAGCAAGATAATAAGTTTGTTATCGTCGTGACCTGACGCTGAGCGCTAGTGGACCGGTGGGACCCCCCGATGCTGGCTCGCTGGATACGGTTGCACGCAGTCGTATAATTATTTGTCACCATCATCGGAGATTCCGCCCGGACATGTCAGCTGATTAATTAGTTTAGTTAAGCTTATTTACTAACATCTTTAAATGTAAAACTTACAAATTCACTTATTATCTAAAATAACCCGATTTATCCGAACCCACTAGGCATATATAAGTCAGTAAGGGCTTATGTGGTTTTTTGTATAAGAACGTTATGTATATATATACTGATATTATGATAATAATAAAAAATAAAAAAAAAGATTATTATCTTTTTATTTTATTTTTATTTTCTCGATAATGTATTTAATTTAATTAATGATGTTTTAACTTTTTTGCTGTTTACCAATTATAAATTAGATTAAAGGATTAATTAATAGATATAATTGAATCAAATTATTAATATTATTTTTTTAACTTTTATATGGGCCTGCGTGCCTGCAATAAATAACTTTTATTTTTTTTATAAAGAATTGAGTAAAGAAAAACATCACAAAAATAATTTAAACTATAAGGAAAGTAAACATCACATACCCGTAAATTATAATCATCATCACCTGTGTGGTCGACTTCCACTCTAACTGAATGTAGCTGAATATTAGTGTTTTACATGGACTGACTGCCTATCTGACTTCCACAACCCAGTATCTGGGTAACACGATAACCGATGGTCATACCAGTGTCAGATTTTCAGGCTTCTGACTACCCGTGACGACTGTCAAAGATGTACAAATAAATAAATAAAATAAAATAAAATAAAAATATTTTATATCAGACCACAATATACATAGTTTTGTTAGTATTACACATAACTTATAAACTATGCTAGTAACAATAAAATACACATCACTTCATATACCGACCGCGCTCACCTGTCACCTCGGGCACATGCACGTGTATATGCACCCATTGAGTCATGACTCATATCATATCATGTATCGCAACACGGCTTATCACTGATGACCCTCAGAATGCTGTTGGCGCTTCCACGCACTTAGCGCATCATGGACGCCATCAGTTTTCGTGGAATGGTGTAACCATCCACACGTGCTTCGGCAAACATCCCTGAGGCGCTGCAGTAACGTGGGAGCCCCAACAACATCCTGAAGGTGTTATTGTACTGAACTCTGAGGGTGTTGTATGCCCTTTGCGTATACCGAACCCACATAACATGCTAACATTAACATGCTTTCCAAAGCACGAAGGAATATCGATATGCTTAGATGGTAACCCATTAACAATCCGACCTCTTCTGCGCATATATACACGTAAATCATAATTTATATATCCCTACTTCCCTATTATAATATTACTAGTACTCACGCGGGGCTTCGCTCCCGTGGATTCTATCACGGTAAAAACATAACTCTCCTTTTTTGCAGTCGCGTAAAAAGTAGCCTATAACCTTTCTCAAGCTTCAAGCTACTTCCATACCAAATTGCATCCAAATCTACCCAGTACTTTCGAAGATTAGCGCGTTCAAGCAAACAAACAAACTTTTCCGCTTTATAATATTACTAGTACTCTCGCGGGGCTTCGCTCCCGTGGATTCTATCACGGTAAAAACATAACTCTCCTTTTTTGCAGTCGGGTAAAAAGGAGCCTATAACCTTCCTCAAGCTTCAAGCTACTTCCATACCAAATTTCATCCAAATCCACCCAGTACTTTCGAAGATTAGCGCGTTCAAGCAAACAAACAAACAAACAAACAAACAAACAAACTAACAAACTTTTCCGCTTTATAATATTAGTATAGATAGTATAGATAAATGCGAAAGTAACTCTATCTGTCTGTATGTCTGCTACGCTTTCACGCCAAAACTACTTAACTGATTTGAATGACATTTGTTACAGAGATAGAGTTGATTTTCGCGGGATAACGTCGTGTAGTACACGCAGGCGAAGTCGCTGGCTAGTATAGCATAATGCTGTACCACTATACTATGACTTAACGCTGGTTTTCAGATAATCTTCTCTTTAAACCTGGCCAGACCTTTCAACAAGCGGACATCTCCAGCCCTCATCAGGTCTATGGTTCAAGTCGTGGGTAGCCAACGCGGCAATTCAGTCTTATATATTTTCAACGTTTGCAAAAGCACGATTGCTCGTATAATACAAATATAAAAAATATAGCTAAACGATAACTGACAAATGCTTGCACTGTCTGGACAGGTCCGCTCAAATTTGCGTGGTTATTTCCTCAAAAGAATACCACAGACATGAACCTATATGCTTCTCATATAAAAATACAAATTGTCTGGACTTTAAAAGAGACTATGACCTCTGAGTTTGTTTCAGTGTTTCTTCTCAGAGTAGTCAGTTAGGAAATACCAGCCTCATCTAGCTAAACTTAACACGCAAAAAAAAACATGACGTGTAAAAGTGTTATTTATAACCAATCTACAAAATAAATATTTCATTTCATTTCATTTCATATCGACCTGATATTATGGAAGACGAAGCAAACAGGTGAAATTGAAACAATGAACATGACATTCAATGCAATATTACAATACATACAGCATTTGCTCGGTTCTAAATATACCTAAGATCAGTAATTCAATAAATCATTCAATATTGTATTTTTTTAGTAATATTATGAAACTATTAGTTCACTTAAGTACTTACAAAAAAAAATAGAGACCAAACAGCAAACTAGAATATAGTAGCAAAAACTGATAATATGCCATATATGCATGACTGGTGGCATTGCCATGTTTTATGGCAATGCTTAGCTTCTGGCCAAAGTATAAGTCAGCCTTTGGTTCACAGTAAGTGTCAACCAGTCTCGCTGGAAAATAAAGTTACTAATGAGGTTACTATAATTATATGATAGCAATACGCGTTGTTATCGTAATCATTTTGTGGCTGTAGTTGTTTAGCTCAAAGATTTATTTTATGATAAAAACCCGTATTCATTTGTTGACCGTACTTACTGAAGACCAATGTCCCTTTTGCGGTTACGTCAATTTTGTCACAATTCAACAATCAACTCAATAACTTTACGTAAAAGCACGCTGTATTAACAAATAATGTTATTATAAAAATGAACCAAACTCCAGCCAAATAATCCGATTTAGTTACAACTTTTTTATATAGGTATTCGATTCAATATACGCCAATATTGATTCTGGCAAATCCCAAGGGGATAACCATATAGTTGGTATTGGGTAAATATCCAGTGATTCCACCAATCACAGAGACTTTTGCTAACATATAAATTTTCTATTTCGCTGGGTGGTCGACAAATATACCGTATTGTTGGATTTCAGTGAAAAATATTTTAGTTCTATACCGCTGGGAGCTTTTGATTGTACTGTGTTATGTTCAAGGTGTTTGCGGGTTACGTAAGGGGATCGGCAGGATTTCTTAGAGATAGAAACTTGTGTATTGTAATGGTTACAAAACAGAGTCAGGCTTTACTTTGCGGAAATCCAGGACAAATTATACTTAAGGACGATGTTTATAACTTATTTATTTTCCGTTATTGTCACTAAGACGAACGATCGTTACATAGTGGCGAATACTTTCATTTTGCGTTCAGCTTAGGGTTGGAATTCTCTGCCCAAGTCTGTGTTTCCTCATACCTCTAAAGGCTCTAACCTGGAGGTACTTAAGTTAAGAGCGATTGGTAAGTAAACGTGCTTAATCTTCGACCACATCTTCGTTTACCATAAGGTGAGGCGGTGGTCAAACACGAGCTTATTAACAATAAAAAAAGATGGCACTTGAATAAGTGCCATCTGTTTTGCAAACGTAAATTTATATCGAAACTATTCAGTTAAAAAAGCTACTGATTACATACAAAACTCGTACTATGGACACGTGTGAAGATGTCAAGCGCGAGGTTATCAAATATATTTTAAAAGGAAATTAGGACTGTTCTCAGTATTTTAATCACGTTTATGTGATTGATTGATGTTAAGACCGTTCTGTGCCAGGGTATTTTATAAGAATAAAAACATGATGTAAGCAGAAAAAAGAAATCTTAGTAAAATGTACGCTAATGAATTTTCTCACCCCAGAAAATGAATAGGCGTAAAGTTGCGTCTTATATATACATATAATATATGTATACTTTTTAAACCACAACATTTTCTTACAGACGTTGTTATAAATTATAATTTAACAAGACATGTTCCCGAAGATCATCTATCATTAATTTAATTAATGTTAACCATTCAAGGTGGTCATTCCAACCAACTATTTTGGGGTCAGTTTCTAGTCTAACCTAATGCTGTTAGGGCCAGTACTTAACACGTTGAACGCCAAGAAAAAAATGCATCTTCCCGTTCAAGCCGCGTCGGTCAGTGATGGCCGACAACTAGACTTGCCGTTCGGGCCGCGTCGGTCAGTGCTGCCCGGCGTTTAATATCTCCATAATTAATTAATTAATGACTAAAGTTGACTTTTGTTAATGAAAACATACATTTGGACATTAGATATAAGTATCTAATTTTTTTTTTGAGGTTGGCTTCTCTTCAAACCAATAATTAAAAAAACATTTGGTCTAAATTTGGATAGAACTGTGATTTTGGCTTGGCCTACAGGGAAAGCTCACTGTCGGTCAGCACTGACCGCGTTGGCGTTCAACGTGTTAATAATGGAGCAACAGCCTGTTGGGCCTTCAAAATTAAACTACTATGTAATAAAAACATCTTGGTAAGACTGGTGTCAGACTTCCTGTCATTTGATTACCCGTATTCCCTTACTTCTACAATAACCAGGACAACTTTACTTGCTTTCCGAGCTACAAAGAATTTGACATGTATTGGTCACCCATCCACGTATCAACCTCAGCAAACGTTGCTTAAAATAAAATTATTATATATAATAAATATTATATATAATATATTAATATTATATATTAATATTATATATAATTATTATATATAATATATAATTAATGATTAAATATTTTTATCTAGCTACAAGCCTGTTAAAAAGGCTATCAGAAATGTAACCTCAAAACACTCAAGGCTGGCCAAAGGAAGGTTAACAACCATGTGACGTCACTAATTAGATCTCCATACTGGACACAAAGAAAGCACCTTTGTAAAAGCAAGTGGACAAATTGAGACTAAGGGTCAGTTTGTAGTGAGAAGCGGTGCGATCCAGCGAAGCACGTGGAGGTCAATGGTTTAGTGCCGTGTGCTGTTAATGAGGCGTGGAATAAAATGTCGCCTCGCTGTCACTCCTCAAGGTGCAGTGACGGCGGACTTGGGGACGTCCGTCACACCCTAGCCTATACACTGGACCCGAGGTGTTTACGCGTATTTTTCCACGCGTTCCCCTATCAGACGTCGCAGGAAGGATCTCAATTTCCCAACTTGATAAGACGGGGCCCGAAGAACCAGGCTGGCAACAGTCGGGGGATTTTTTTTTTATTGAAAATAGGTTCGCGTTTGACCACTATCTCACCTGATGGTAAGTGATGATGTGATCGAAGATGGAGCACGCTTACCTAAAAGTAACCTATTCACTCTGGACTTAAAGACTCCTAGGTTGTATCTGTCGGGAAACACAGACTCCGGCAGGGAATTCCACTCCTTAGCCGTCCGCACAATGAAGGTATTCCCAAAACGTTTTGTGCGTATGGGTGGGATGTCCACCATGTATCGATGGCGCTTCGCCGTTTGTCTCGTAGTCCGATGATGGAACGGGCTTGGCGGAGTTAGATTTTGTAATTCCATTGCACACTCCCCGAAATGTAACCGATAGAAAACCGATAGACTTGCAACTCGTCGTCGGTGTTCAAGGCTCTGGAGCTTTGACTCGACCAGTGCATCGTTGCCAATGAGTCTCTTGGCCCGCTTCTCGATAGACTCAAGCGCGTCCAGTTGGTATTTTTAAGAGTTTTAGTGCTCCTGCATTCCCCGACGTAAGTGCGTGAGAGAACGTGAGTTGGTTTTGGTCTGACAGATCTCTACACCCGCTCAAAGGCAAAGGACAACCATGAGGATTTTCACCTCGAGAAAAAAAAAAAAACAAACAAATAAAAATGAGATAAAAACAGTTAAACGGTATTATGTGTGGTGTGTGTGCGTGTGTGTAAGGGTGTGTGTAAGCAAGAGTGTGTGTGTGTGTGTATAATAAGTCAGTTATTTCGCACTGTGGTTGGCCCTGGATTCGTTTGATTTTATTTCAATTTCCTCATTCAGAGGAGGAATTAAATAAGGAGTACTTTTTGTGGTTAATAAAGTACCATTATTGTATCGCTAACCTAAAATATGCACGTAGCGTCGCGTCACCGCAAAGTGTCGGTGTGAGCTGACCCTAAATTCGTAACGAGGTCGAGTAAAGTCGCGTTACACAATATTACTCATGCGGACGAATGAAATTTCTTTCACTCATTCATTCATTCATTCAGTTGTGGCTTAGGGCTGACAGTTTGTTGCTTTTGTTTAAACTTGTTGTGGTTTTTATCGTGTTTATATAATGTTTTTTCTCACGATAACTACTTTTAGCTTTGAGATGCGGTTAATGTTTTTATTTCGTACTAGTACTCATGCGGGGCTTCGCTCCCGTGGATTCTATCACCGTTAAAACATAACTCTCCTTTTTTGCAGTCGCGTAAAAAGTAGCCTTAGTAACCTTTCTCAAGCTTCAAGCTACTTCCATACCAAATAGCATCCAAATCCACCTAGTACTTTCGAAGATTAGCGCGTTCAAGCAAACAAACAAACAAACAAACTTTTCCGCTTTATAATATTAGTATAGATTTTAGTTATTTCGTATTTTAGGACTCGGAGAGACAATATAATGAGACATACGACTATCTGACAAACCGTAGACGCCTTGACAATAAAAATTTATTACTGATTTACCTTTTTAGCAGAAATTACATGAGTTTCAGACTATGTATTTGAGTCCTATTGAATTTTATTCAAATAATTTTCCAACAACGCTTTTGAACCATCTGCGTCGTTTAAATATTGTTCACAGATTCTAAGTTCCAATATTCTATACAAAATTTGAATAAAGAATGGAATCCGTTTTTGAACTAAGCATATGCTTAAATTTTTTTAACACAGCAGGATTTTGTTGGGTAATTTGATGTCTAAATAATTATGAATGTAACATAGACTTAGTAGGTATTGATTTTTTTCCCTATATTCTTAGGTGGATAGCTTACAACTTGTCACTAATTCAAAAATTTGTTACATAAAATAATCAGGCTACAACGTTCTGACACAGGCCTGCTCACTTTGCGAAGGAAAAGGCCGACTTCAAAAAAAAGGAGGAAGTTCTCATTTCGTCTTATTTTTTGTTTTTATGTATGTTACCTCATATCTCGAAGACGGCTGAACCGATTTGGAAAATTATTTATTAGTTTGAAAGGGCATACTTTCTAGTTGGTCCCATAGTCATCACGTTAGGATCTGATGATGGAATCATGGAGAGATCAAGGGAACTCTTTAAATATTATAGACACACCTATAGCGTTTTGAGTATTTCTAATAGTAACTTGTGCAATTGCTCTCGAAAAGCAATATTTGGGGAAGTGGAACTGATGATGAAGACCACAAACGGCTACCGAAACAACTCAATAATAAGTATTTCGTGGATTGCGATTCGATTACTTGAATATGGATGTTAAGCACTTTATTCTCGTCACAATACATATGGTGAAGTACCAGGAGAGCTCTTCAAAAATTAACGGCTCTGCATCGGGAAAAGTAATAGTTTGTAAAAGGTGATAAGTAGTTGACATTTTGGCTTTTCTAACTAGATAAATTACAAACCGACCCACTAAAAAGAGTGAAAAAAACTTTTCTGCAAAAAATAAAACCGACTTCCATATCAAAACACTACAAAGCCAAAAACATAACATAATCAGGTTATAACGTTCTGACACAGGCCTGCTCACTTTACGAAGGAAAAGGCCATAATCCACAGGTCCAGTGTGGGTCGGTTGATGTTGAATATCTTTGGATTATTCAGTCCAAGTATATACCTCCCATCCTCAAGATGTTGTCTTCACCGCATTTGCTCTAAATGCGGACGAAAACATCTTGAGGATGGGCGTGCTTAAATATGATGGTTAGATGGGTGAGGTTAAAACTCACGGCCTACACAACTCGTAAGTACTCGTAGTGAGCGCTTCTCCTCCACTTTTATTGTGCGCAAAGCTGTATTACCGACCACATTAGACCCGTCAGCATTTAAAGCAAGAGTGAACAGGCATTTTGTGGGCTCGCTCTTTATATCGTAGGCCTCATCTAACGCTTAGGTACCATCAGGTAGGTCAAGAGCGGGTTCATCCTCAATAAAAAAAAATGTATTAAAATTACTTTGTACTTATATCAGCTGACAACCCTATTTAACGTCATTTGTTCAGCAAAAGCGAAAGTCGTTGCGCGGTCACGTCTCAATTTTGAGGGACATCATTTAAAATTCGAGTGTGGTTTTGTGTATCACCAACTCGAAGAGCCGGTAGGACATTTTTAAATAAACTGGTTTTATCTAGATTCCGCCAGAAGCGAAAGTAATGTACTTAGAATTTATAGAGTTCCCACATAGGTAATTCCAGCCCGTCAATTTAAAGAATTGTTAGTTTAACTAACTCATGTAATTTGCACTGTCTGGACAGGTCCGCTCAAATCTGTGTGCTCCTTTCCTCAAAAGACATAACAGATATGAACCTTCATGCTTCTCATATGGATTGATAAATACGAATTGTATGGACTTTAAAAGAGACTTTGACCTCTGAGTTTGTTTCGGTGTTTCTTCTCAGAGTAGTCAGTTAGGAAACACCGGCCTCATCTAGCTTAACTTAAAACACAAAAAAATGACGTGTAAAAGTGTTATTTATAACCAATTTACAAAATAAATATTTCATTTCATTACATCTTCTTAACCTTTTCTTAATTATGTTGGGGTCATCCACAACCCTGTGCATACATCGAGGCAATCCAGCTTCTCGATCACACAAATATATAGAAGACTAAAAATAACAAAACCATTCGAATTAGTGTTTAGTGATGGTGAATAGTGTAAAGTGCAAAAGTGCTACCAAATAAACACAATAACGAAGTGTATTCCCCTCTATTAAAGAGACAATAAGAAAAGTGCCACTGGACACATTCTTAGTAAAGACAATTTATTAGTTTAAGTTAAAATTAAATTACTTATTAGTCTATATATAAGGCTAGATTGTAATATAATTAGGGTTCATCCTGCTGATGAACACTAATTAAAAAAATTAAAAAAGAATATGTAGTGTGAAAGATGTATAAATGACAGTCGCTACCAACGGCTTAGCGTGCTTTCCGAAGCACAGCGGAATTATACTATATAAAGTAAATTACCACTCACTCACTCACTCACTCATTGACATAATTGTTCTCCCAGATGGTGGATAGGGAGGTGGGTATATTTTGACAGATTCGTAAACAAGTAACTGTCAAACCTACGGGAAAAGTGCCAAACCTCCCCTTTTCACCCCCCTTCTCCCCCCTCCCTATCGTATCTCGGAAACTACGAGACCCGTATTTTTTTTTTTTTACGAATTCATATAGAGAAGGCTCGGTAAAGTAAAAACCATTTCTCAAAGTCGCCCCTCTTGCCCCCCTTCTCACCCCCTTTAGGCGGATCTCGGAAACTAAGAGACTTGGAACATTTTTTTTTTCAGATTCATTTAGAGGGGCAATGCTTTAGTCGAAATACTTCTGAAACCCCCCCCCCCATCATCCCTCCCTTTTTTTTTTTTTTCACAAGCACGCGAGGTGCTTGCACCTCGCGCAACACGCAATTACTAGTTATTATACTATATAAAGCTAAATTACCACTGACTGACTGACTGACTCACTCACTCATTGACATAATTGTTCTCCCAGATGGTGGATGGGGAGGTGGGTATATTTTGACAGATTCGTAAACAAGTAACTCTCAAACCTACGGGAAAAGTGCTAAACCTCCCCTTTTCCCCCCCCTTCTCCGCCTCCCCCTATCGTATCTCGGAAACTACGAGACCCATATTTTTTCTCTATGCTTCCTGCACATTCTTTTCCCACCAGGCTTGCAAATTGTCTTGACCATGTTTTGCTGAAAACGATACATACTGCCACGACCTTGGTACTAGACTCCGATATAACAGACCATTCCCCAGTCATCCTGTTTTGTAATCCTGAGTTTAAAACAAATATGCCAAAACTAACAGTCACTAAAATTGACATTGCTAAGGTAAAATCTGACATTGAAAAAGCAGACTTTTCTGAAATCCTAAGCTCCATGGACCCAAACTTTGCTGCCGAATCGATCGTTTCTTTTCTGTCCTCTTCCATCACTCTCCATACAAATTCATCAGCCATTCCTAGTAGAAAACGCACCATTAAACCTTGGATTGGACTCCTGGCCTCCTCAGATGTATCCGGCAAAGAGATAAATTATACAAAAACTCCATGAAACACCCAGAAAATAGCACTCATAAAACTGTTTATCTTCGCTACCGAACATTTTGCAATAACTTACTAAAGAAGCTTAAACGCGAATATGAAAGGTCAGAATTTCAGAGGGCCAAAAATAATCCCAAGGCAACCTGGAAAGTCGTCAGGGATGTATGTTGTATGGACAGGGGTAAAACGTCTTCTTCTGAGTTGCTGAAATGTGATGGTGATCCTCTCGTATCTGTTAATACGGTTAATCGCTACTTCGCGAAAGTGGGCAGTACTCTCGCATCTAAACTTTCCAATTCTTTCCCACAAAATAACTGCTCAGATATTAATTCTTCACCCCACATCTCTTTATCGGCAACCCCGTTGAATTCAATGGTTATGCGTGATGTTGATGGTGACGAGATTGAAAGTATTATTCTAGCCCTTAAGGATAAATGTGCAGTCGGGTATGACGGAATTCGTTCCACAGTTATCAAGGCCACTAAAAATTCAATTATACCTGTTCTTGTCCACATTTTCAATCTCTCCCTATCCTCAGGTGTTTTCCCGGAAGTCTTCAAAACTGCCATAGTTCACCCTATTCATAAGGGGGGAGAAAAGGATCTTGTTTCCAATTACAGGCCTATATCCGTCCTTACAACCATCTCTAAAATATTCGAGAAAGTAATCAATGCAAGACTAGTTAATTTCCTCACCAAATCCAACATCCTTGCCAAAAATCAGTTTGGATTCAGAGCGGGAAAATCAACAGAAGACGCTACCCTTGAGCTATCTAGTACCATAGTAGAGCATCTTAACAAGAAACAGAAGACTCTGGGTGTCTTCCTAGATCTCTCTAAGGCGTTCGATACCGTTTCTGTCCCCAAACTGATTCATAAGCTCGAACAAATTGGCATCCGTGGCATTCCCCTCGAAATGTTTCGTAGCTACTTATCTGGGCGTAAACAAGTAGTTAAACTTGGGCCATATATGAGTAATGAGGAAAACCTTAGTTTTGGTGTGCCTCAAGGCAGCGTCCTCGGACCAACCCTCTTTCTCATCTATGTCAATGAGCTGTGTCTCTTATCACTTCCGAACACAAAAATCATCACGTACGCAGATGACACAGCTCTTATAACACATGGTAAGAATTGGTCTGAGACTCGAGAAAACGCAGAATTGGCTTTGAGGATGGTTATGGTGTGGTTGACCTCAAACCTGCTTACGCTAAATATTTCCAAAACTAAGTACATCACCTTCACACCAAGTATTCTTAGTCAACCAGCAGCGTCGTTCGAAATCAAGATCCATACGTGTTCTAACCCAGTGGCCTTCGCCTGTAATTGTGTCCAACTAGAACGGACTGATAGCATAAAATATCTTGGAGTTATATTAGACAATCTTTTGACTTGGAAAAAACAAGTTAGCTCTGTAGTGGTACGAGTCAGAAGATTAATTTATTTATTCAAAAAACTTCGCTCGGCTGCCGATTTTTCATGCCTTAAAATGGTATACTTTGCGCTTGCACAAGCAGTTCTTGGTTACTGCATAACTACGTGGGGAGGCACCCATAAGACAACCATGATGCGGCTAGAGAGGGCTCAGAGAGGGGTTTTGAAGGTACTCACAAAGAAACCGATTAGATTTCCGACCTCTGAAATATATTCACTCTGTGAAGTACTCACTGTGAGACAGTTATTCGTGCTACAAACGACTTGTAAGAAGCACCAACTTCTGCCTTACGATCCTCAGATCCCCATAAGGAAGCGTCGTGCCGACAGAGTCTGTAGTACTGAGCGCTGCAGGTTAGCGTTAGTCAGTCGCCACTTCAAATACATCAGCTCTAGAATGTATAATGATATACATTCCAGAATTAACATTTACCCTTTGACTTGGAAAATAATGAGGACAAAAGTAACCAACTGGCTTAAATCCTTGTCTTATGATGAAACTGAGCAACTTGTTTCATGCTAATCACGCGGTTGACACACATACACACACTTATTCATACACTCCTAACCCTTCCTCATACTCCATACACACACACATTACTTACTAACCCCCACACATAGTGTACATATTTAAATTTGTTTTAATTATTATTATTTTTTTGATTTACTTTTAGTTTTCTTTTATTATTATTATTTTTTTGTAATTAGAAATAATGTAGATCAAATGTTTTTGATTTGGGCGTTGATAGCTGCGCCACAGTGCTTACTTCTGTAGCTATCTTCGTTTTATTTGTAAATAGTATACACCTAAGTTGATCCCAATAAACTTTATTATTTTTTTTTTTTTTCACAAGCACGCGAGGTGCTTGCACCTCGCGCAACACGCAAATACTAGTTATACTATATAAAGCTAAATTACCACTCACTCACTCACTCACTCATTGACATAATTGTTCTCCCAGATGGTGGATAGGGAGGTGGGTATATTTTGACAGATTCGTAAACAAGTAACTGTCAAACCTACGGGAAAAGTGCCAAACCTCCCCTTTTCACCCCTCTTCTCCCCCCTCCCTATCGTATCTCGGAAACTACGAGACCCGTATTTTTTTTTTCTTACGGATTCGTATAGAGGAGGCTCGGTAATGTAAAAACCATTTTTCAAAGTCGCCCCCCTTGTCCCCTTCTCACCCCCTTTAGGCGGATCTCGGAAATTAAGAGACTTGGAACATTTTTTTTTTCAGATTCATTTAGAGGGGCAATGCTTTACTCGAAATAATTGTGCAACCCCCCCCATCACTCCTTCCCCCATTTTTTTTTCTTTTTTTTTTCACAAGCACGCGAGGTGCTTGCACCTCGCGCAACACGCAAATACTAGTCTCTATATAATGTTGGCTACCATCCACGGGCCGACCTCAGCAAGTGTAGCTCAACTTTGAAGATGGACCCGTATTCTTGATACTACTTAGTCTTAGACTTCTTTGTTGCTCACTTCATACAGAGTTGATACGACAGAGGGGCATTAAATCACACTACGTATACTATACGTGTTTAGTGTTAATTTGATACAATTAAAAAATAAAAAGAGCCAAAAAATTATTTTTTCAAACTAACTAATTAGCTTACAAATCAAAGTAAAACGCAAACACCCTTTGTAAATAAATGTGACTGACCTTAAATACCTAGGTAACAAAGTGGCAACGTAGCGCGGCGTGTGTTATCTCTTGTCTTGGTCAGATTTATCGCTTTAAGGTGCATCTCATCAAAATCATTTGCGACTAAACTACTTTTCCTATTAATTGATTTTGGTACTAAGCTTGAAAATGGTACCTAGTATACGCAGTTTAAAAGAAAGCCCCTCGGTCGTACCAACTCTGTATAAGTACAGGGACTTCATTATAATTGGCACAATGTAGATGTACTTATACTTACACTTCTGCTCAACCCTTTGGGGGAATATGGGATGGAATTGCACGATCTAAATCCACCAAGCCCGTTCCATAATCGGACTACAAGACAAACGGCAATGCGCCATCGTTAGTTACATGGTGGTTATCCCACACATACGCACAAAACGTTTTGAAAATACTTTCACTGTGCGTACAGCTAAAGAATGGAATTCTCTACCGGAGTCTGTATTTCCTGATAGCTATAACCTAGGGCCTTTAACTCTGGAGTGAATAACTCACTTCTAGACAAACGTATCATCGGTTAGGTGAGATGGTTGTCAAACGCAAGCGTATTCAATGGGACAGTTACCGACTTCTTTCGGCGAGAACCCAATGACTCCTTCCACTCTGGGTGAAGTGGAAGGGAGTATAAGTTTTCTACTGACTGGAAACCCCCCCTTTCCGTCAGTTTTGGTCCAGGGCGCGGTATCTCGTTAGGACATAACCACAACCTCAGACAATTACCGGCTGATATTATAAATAGGTTTTGTTTATTTTTACTTAACGTATACAGTATGTTAACTAACAGAGGGGGTTCCCGTTAACCCGCAATAGTATAAGCACATCAATTAGATCCACGCACACGCAGCCCGTCATTCATAAAAAAATTGCGACGTTGCGTCCTTCAAGTATGCGTGTACAGAGTGTTTCTTTTACGTATCAATTTGACATTTTTAGTGAATATTTGAATATTAAAAACAAAAAATATTTTGTTTTCGAATGGTAATATTGTTTTAGCATGTATGGATGCTATACTATTGCGGGTTAAAGGGAACTCCCTCTGTTAGTTAACATACTGTATAAATCAAAGATCAATCAACTTCCTTAGAACTAAATAACTTCATTAGATAATGGGACATATGTTTGTTTAAGACTCAATATTAATTACTATGTAAACGGTTAATTATGAATAATGTGGTCCTAACTGTAGTGCATAATTAGTGACGTCGTTATGCCGATGGATCGCAGAAGGTTTATTTCGAATGTGAACTCAAAATTGAGAAAAAAAATTCTAGCTTGATGTTGTTATTATTAAAATAAGTGATAAACATGTAAAAAACGGCTTTGGACAATTTCCTCATGTTAGCTTTAAAAAGTAATGAAATCTCTAATTAAAGACAAGCCAAGGTTCTTTACTGCGATTTCTTTCTTAATATAGTTAGATTTTATGTGATTGGCCATTGAACATTCTTTATGCACATTTATTTGTCGACACATCCAAGTCAACAGTCAAGTCACCGATTCACTGACAGCACAACTTTGCTTTTGTATAAATTAGAAAATAAATAAGCTACAGACATTAATTTGTGGTTCAATTGTGTGCTTATAGCTTACTAGATTAAGATAATTTCAGCGTTCTAAACCTATCCAGAGGTGCTCAAATTGGGGTATGAAAATACGCCGAGATGGTTCCAGAAAAGGTTGGTATGGCAGTGCTTGCTTCGCGCTCGAATCGGCGGATGCACTGCCGTGCCCCCTGAACGGTTTTGTAGTAAATCATTAGATTTTTTGTAACATACACACGTAGGTACAGGCGCTTGGCAACCCAGTAACTGGGTAACACAAACCTCTTAGCCAGACCAGTTTTTCTGGTTTTTGACAACCAATAATGAATGAACTTTTTACCCGGCCTGGGAATCGAATCCACGACTTCATACTCAGCAGTCGCGCTTGCAACCACCGAGGTAATTTATTCTGTAAGTTTATTCAAACGAATGGATATTATTATGCTGACCTGTAAAATAATACAAGATTACTAAATCCAATCAATACTTCTCCTAAGTGTAATTAATTATTTGTACAGAAAGTATTAAAAGCTACAGATACGAACTAAACCTACTGCCCATTATCCTTTGACGCCAAATAAATTGACGCAACAGCGATATGTCATCGACGCAACTTTGACGCAAGGCGACACGTAACGATCCGCTATAATTGAGCATCTTGATGTAATTGTTACGAGCAGGAAGCATGGTTGTGGGCTAGGTGGAAAAGATTCCAGTACTTGTGTGTGTGCTAGGTAGGACACTTACTTGACGGTGAGCAGGGGTAGCTCACCGTCCGGTAAGGAACAGGCCCGGGTCAGCGGCGCGTCATGTTCCGCGCGCTCATAAGGCTATTGCCCGCTGGGGTTGCGGAAATGTACTAACAAGATACCGCGGCGGAACTTACGGGTAGCTGAAGGAACAGGGTGGGTTTTTAGTCAGTAGAAGTCTGACACTCCCTTGCGCTCCACCCAGACCGCGGGAGAGTCATTCAATAATTTTTTCCCATACGGAAAAACAGGGTAGATTCCTCCATCGATACCTACTTACTAATGTTATAGAAAGAAAGTCTTTCGGTCAGTCTCTTATAATTCCACGGTTAATCTTGGGAATCGATTTTGATGTATTCTTCTAATATCCGGGCTTCTACTGAGAAAATTCCGATAGAAAAACGCAATAGCGCTTTTTACCCGATCTAGGAATCGATACCGAGATCTCATGCTCAGCTGTCGCGCTTGCAACCACTAGACCAATGAGGCAGCTCAAAAATAATGTTATTCAAATATTAAGGACTATATCAGTGCATTTCCTGGACCCAATAAGTTTTAAACGGATTTATTTG
Organism: Tholera decimalis; assembly: GCA_943138885.2. Lineage (NCBI taxonomy): Eukaryota > Metazoa > Arthropoda > Insecta > Lepidoptera > Noctuidae > Tholera > Tholera decimalis. The sequence goes on from OW964551.2 coordinate 31,744,137, forward strand.
TTTATGAGAATATACGAATCTAACTCAGAAGGTGCTTATGATTAAACACGAAGCCGTCAACTCTAAGTTTGGCAAAATATGGAAAGCGTTGTGTCATTGTATGTGCTTTTGTAAACATACGGGTAGTTGGCGTACACGTTGATTTAAACGAATTGAGTAAATATCACTTTATTTTCACTACACGGTTATCATCATTGACAGGCCTGTTGGTCTAGTGGTCAGTGGCCCTGACTGCAATGCACAAGGTCGTGGGTTCGATTCCCACCCAGGACAAATGTTTATGTGATGAGCATGATCATTTGTTCTTTGTCTGGGTGTAATTTATCTATAATATGTATATATTTAGGAATATATATGTATGTTTATCAGTTGTCTAGTACTCATAGCACAAGCTCTGCTTAGTTTGAGACTAGATGGCGTTGTGTGAAACTTGTGGAATACCTATCTATATATATATAACTCAAAGGTGACTGACTGACTGACTGACTGACATAGTGATCTATCAACGCACAGCCCAAACCACTGGACGGATGGGGCTGAAATTTGGCATGCAGGTAGATGTTATGATGTAGGCATCCGCTAAGAAAGGATTTTGCGAAATTCCCACGGGATCGGGATTTACACGGGAAAACTTCCCACGCAGGCGAAGCCCCTGGCACAAGCTAGTATATAATAAAAAGAAACTCATCATCATTTATTAAGCCTTTTCCCACCTATTTATTTATGTATTTATTATACAACGTGTAATTTAAAGGGTATATACATACCGAGTGCACGGCTTCTTTGGATGATAACAAACGATATGGCAAGGGTTTTCTAATCCTATGTCTACATGTGTGGAGTATATTAGAAATTTCAATACATTGATACCAGAGGCAAAATTTTTAAAATTAAGAAGAACGAAGAGAATTATCGTTTTATTGGCAAGTGACGTGGAAAGTGATGACCCTCATAGTGCTGTGACACGTTTGTTATTACTAGTATTCAAAAAACATATGAAACCAATAATTTGGGGTCAATTCTGTGAGTCACTTATTTTGAGCTGAAACTTTGCATAGAGACTCCATACCAGATGTTGTCTTCAGTCCTTTTGGATAGATATGGGGTTTCCGTTACACGTTGTATACTTGGATACAAAAAATTTAAACTAGTGTACTAATGGGCGGTCTTATTGCACAAGGCGATCTCTTACAGACAAACTATGTATCTACTATGTATATTGCGGCCGGTTACCAGTCTAACCGGGTGCAGCTGAGTATTAGTGCTTAACATGGAGCGACTGCCGATCTGACCTCCAAAACCCAGTAACTGGGTAACACGATACCCCTTGGCCAGACTAGTGTCAGAGTTTCTTGCTTCTGAATACCCATATCGACTGTCAAAAATTTACAAATGACAGCCGGCTTAACGAGTTATCCGAAGCACATGGGTATCACACCGCCAGATTCCAAACTCTGGGCTACTATTGAGAAATTTCTTATAGAAATACCCAATACTACTTTTTGCCCGAGTTGTCACGCTTGCGATCATGACTGTACCAACCAGCAGTCATAATGTTATACGATTTTTAAAGGTTTTGACGTCCTTTTTTGTGAATGGTCGAATTAAGATGCACTTACGATCGGATGAATTGTATTAATATTTCTGATTTTTTTTTAAATATACATATATGAACATGTATTATACTATTTAATTTATTTATTTATTTAAATGGAAAAATCTTAGAATAGTAACTTAAATTTAACTATCATATCTCACTTTCGTCTTTCAAAGAAGAAAATAAAAACTGGTTTATGAAATCATATTATCCCAACCAAACAGCGTTACACACATTCTATCCCATCATTATAAAGTTCCAAGCTGAGCTATACGCTAATTGTCAAATGCTTCCACTCTCTGAGTAGGCCCAGTCAAAATGTGCATCTTTCTTGAAAAGATCGCCTCAGACATTAACCTACAAGATTCTGATAATGTTTGAGAAATGTGGTTTGAAAGAGACTGACGTCTGAGTTTGTTTCGGTGTTAATTCTCAGGGTACTCAGGTTAGGAAACACCGGCCTCATCTAGTTCAAATATACGGAAAAAAAAAGACATGCAGAAGTATTATTTAATCACCAATTTTGTCTGCTATCTACCTGTACAATTCCACACCCGTATGTCCTCACACGAAGCTTAAGGGGAAGTTAGAAATTTTACAAAACTCAAACGCGAAGTTGTGTTCACTTGAATAAATAAAGGTAGATATGTGTTACCTCACTTCGCACTGAGTTTGTTGTAAGTTTATAAACACTCTTATCGTGAGTATGTGAGTAACCTTTGTTTTCTTGAGCTCACTTGCGAATGAATTAGATAAGCTCTTTACAGCGTGTTTTGATTTTCAAACTAGGATTCTAGTTGGCTTTGTCACTGTGAGTATAATACTGATTTCAAATAGAAACGTAGGTAAGTAGTACCCATTGTAAGTAAGTAGTAACCGTGTAAACGGCTTATTTTTAAGATCCTACTGTAACCTATAATATACAACGTGTAATTTGAAGGGTATATACATACCAAGTGCACTGCTTCTTTGGATGATAACAAACGATATGACAAGGGTTTTGTAATCCTAAGTAATATTGGGAGTTGGAAATCCCAGCAAAAGTGAGACGGTACTTCACAACGGAACAGCTGCTCAATCTGTATCAAGCCCAAGTTCGGTTGTGTATGGAGTCCTGCTCTTATCTTTAGGATGGATCTGCCAAGTACCAACTGGACGCACTTGAATCTATAGAGAAACGGGCCAAAAGACTCATTGGCAACGATTCACTGGTTGAGTCAAAGCTCCAAAGCGTTGAACATCAACTACGAGTTGCTAGTCTATCGGTTACATTTCGGAGAGTGTGAGATGGAATTACACAATCTAATTCCGCCAAGCCAGTTCCATCATCCAACTACAAGAAAACGGCGATGGGCCATCGTTACATGGTGGACATCCCACACATACGCACAATACCTTTTGGGAACACTGATTGTGTGTACGGCTAAGGAGTAGAATTCCCTGCTGGTGTCTGTGTTTCCTGATAGCTATGACCTAGGGGTCTTAAAGTCAAGAGTTAATAGGTTGTTTTTAGGTAAGCCTGCTCCATCTTCGACCACATCATCACTTACCATCAGGTGAGATGGTGGATAAACGCGAACTTATTATCAATAAAAAATATTGCTACATTGACACTAGAGCCAGAATCTGATTAGACAGAACGAAGTGGATTATCGTGGTATTGGCAAGTGGCGGGAAAAGTTATTGACCCTCGTAATGTTGTGACACATTTCCTATGATAAGTATTACAAAAAATTAGCCCAAGGTGAGTCAGACTCGCTCATGAAGGGTTCCGTAGTAACTACGCCAAATAACTTTGTTTTTCATAGTATTTGTATGAATTACAAAGTTATGTTTGCGGTTTTAGAAAATATGCTATATCTCAAAAACTGCTGACCCGATCTCGTTCAAACTAATTTTTTTTGAAAGTTTACATTCAGATCTAAAACATATATATTTTTTTAGATTTTTCCCTCTATTATTATAGAAGTTAGAGGGAGGTGACACATTTTACCACTTTGGAAGCGTATATCTTTTAAACAATTCACTTTATGAAAAAGTGGTTTTAGAAACCTCAATATCATTTTTAAAGACGTTTCTATAAATACCACACACAAATAGGTTTCATGAAAAAAAAATCAGTTTCAGTTCCATGTATGAGGATCCTTAATTTTAAATCCTCCCTTAATTTTAAATATAAATTTATTCTTTTCTTAAAATCGGAAAGCGGTTTATAGAACACATCTATCTACCAAGTTTCATGTGTATAGTCTTAATAGTTTCGGAATAAAATGGCATACGGACGGACGGACAGACAGATAGACATGACGAAACTATAAGGGTTCCGTTTTTTGCCATTCTACTACAGAACCCTAAAAACATATGAAACCAGTAATTTGGTATCAATTATTTGAGCCACTTATTGTGAGCTGAAACTTTTCTTCAGCCCTTTTGGATAGATATGGGGTTTCTGTTACACTTTGTTTATACTAATATTATAAAGCGGAAAAGTTTGTTTGTTTAAACGCGCTTATGTTCGAAATTGCAAAGTGGATTTGAATGAAATTTGATATGGAAGTAGCTGAAGCTTGAGGAAGGTTACAGCAACTGCAAATGAAGAAAGATGTTTTTTTTTATTGTTATGAAGTCAACGGGAACGAAGCCCCGCGCAAAATCAAGTTAAAAATGTCTAAAGGAATAACATCAAAAATAATTATTGATCTAATGGCTCGGAAATAACTTTAAACAAAACTTGCTACCGCCGTGATTGCGGGTAGTTAGAAGTCAGAAAATCTTAAATAAGACTGGTTTAGGATTTTTTATGAGCCAAGACATATGAGCCAAATGGTCACCATAGGTTAAGCAATCTTGTAAAGCAGATGTGTTAAAATGTTGGTGTATAATAAAGTATATTCTATCTAACTATGGGCATAACCTACATAGTTGCTGAGTTTTGAAAGTTGGAAATTAGTCACTTCGTGTGAAATATTGGTATGGGAAAATGTAAGCAGGTTTTGCTGCTGTCGCAGACTAAAATACATAGTACTTACGGACTAAAATAAAGTATTACGATCTGTCTTTATTCAGTAACCAAAACAATCCCACGCATACGTGCCAGCGCCTTAATTCTGATTGGCATATTCTAAATTAAATAATCCAATGATAATTTAAATAGAGAATCTAGTAACTAGTATCAAAACTATGTTGTGATTTAAAAGTTTTTATGAATAAACCTGAATGTATTTTAAACTCCTTTCGATGTAAACTCAGGATTATTGGATTATTAAGCAATTAGTAAGCAAAGAATGAAATATTAATTAACAATATTCCAATTCCCAGTACACGACAATCGACGATCAATACACGTAATCTCTAAGTAAACGTTTGCGAAGTACAAAGAGGCCGTTATCACTCGGTTTATTTTGAGCAAAGAGCTTGTCATAAAACAATATGGATGGATTTCCGATGAGTCAAGTTTGTTAACCGACTTCTAAAAAAGGAGGAGGTTCTCAATTCGGAAGTTTGTTTGTTTTTTTTATTTTTGTTCGGGCATAGCTCCGTCGCTTGCCAACCGAATTCAAAAATTCTTTTTTTGTTGAAAAGGGTATACTTCCCAAATGGTCCCATGAAAATTTTATCGAAATCGGACAAGCCGTTTCTGAAAAATCAACAAAAGTCTAAAAAAAATATTTACGTTGATGATCTTTTCGTTTACTCTGCATTGAGTTTTTTGTTCGCGAATAACTCTGTCATTTACGAACTGACCCACTAAAAAGTGCGAAAATAAAAACTTTTTTGCAAAAAATAAAACCGACTTCCATATCAAAACACTACAAAGCCAAAAATAATTTTAATTTCGGTAGGCGGTGTGAAAAACAAAAAGAAAATACAAAACCAATAACACCGACTACCGAAATTAAAATTATTTTTGGCTTTGTAGTGTTTTGATATAGAAGTCGGTTTTATTTTTTGCAAAAAGTTTTTTTTAGAATCAATTTGGAACTAACATATAACTAACCGTTCCGTTCTAAACGTTCGGATGGACGAACGGATGAACTAAACTTCCGTTATTAATGAACATTTGTACAGTAGTACACTAATATAGCCCCGCCCCATTTTAATTAAAGCTCATAAAGTCCTTCTAAAGGTTGTCTGGAAGATTTCGCTCTCAGCGATAAGACCGCCATTGTAACCAATTTTTCACAATATTGTTATTTAAGTGTGATTCAATTATTTGTGTACAATAAAGTATATTCTATCTATCTATCTATCTAACTTGTTAACCCCTCCAACTAAGCTATGCTTGTGTCTGGTGTATGTTCACAGCAGTAGTGTAACGAGTGGGGTTCGAACCCGCGGCCTCTCGACCACAAGTCCGTCACCGCTTAAGCAATGAACTACAACACGAAAGTAGCCTAATGAGGCTACTGTCATGTAGTAGTCCGACGATAGAAAGTACCTACTGTTAATCAGATGTTTAGTTGCTTATGTTCTAACATTGTGAAGGTGAAATATCAATGTTTCATGTAGCATTGGTGACCTTTGTCAGGGTTACGGGAATGTTCTAACGAGATACCACGGCCCCGAAATGCAAGGACAGCTGAAGGAACAGGGTGAGTTTTTAGTCAGTAGAAGTCTGACACTCCCATCCACCGCGAGAAGTCATTCGATGATTTTCCCAACAAAAAAAAGTGACACGGAGTTCAAACCAAGGAAAGCCCTTGCTCTCAAAACAGTGAAGTATAATATCGTGAGGAAACCGACATTTTGTTTTATTGAATATACGTTCGCGTTTGACCACCTTTCCTGATGGTAAGTGATGATGTGGTCGAAGATGGAACACGCTTACCTAAATGTAACCTATTCACTCTTGACTTAAAGAATCCTAGGTTATAGCTATCGGGAAACACATACTCCGGCAGGGAATTCCGCTCCTTAGCCATACGCACAATGAAGGTATTCCCAAAACGTTTTGTGCGTATGGGTGGGTTGTCCACCATGTAACGATGGCGCTTCGCCGTTTGTCTCGTAGTCCGATGATGGAACGTGCTTGGCGGAATTAGATTGTGTAATTCCATCGCCCACTCCCCGAAATGTAACCGATAGATAATTACTGTTTATACAAGTGCTGTGCACACCTATAAGTGACGAATTCAGCACAAACTATTTCATTTGTACCTTTTTTATTTGGTAAATAACTAGTGAATATGTCGTTGGTGTGTCAATAAATAAATAAATAATAATAAATCAATCAATCAATCATCCAATAAATAAATAAATTTTCTAGGACCAAAAATCTGAAAACATGCGACATCCACCAAACCCGCAGTGGGTCCGGTTGGTGAATTACGACTATTTCCTCTCAGAGAAAAGACGCCTGTGTCCCAAAAGTGGGAATGTTATAGCCTGATTAGGTATTTGTTTCATAGGTATGGCATTCAATAACGGATCGCAAGACTCATCCTTTGAAGAAACACTGGACTTGCACCAAAGGTGAGGAGTTATTTATGAAAATATAAGAACACTTGGTCGTCCCAGTGTTTAACAAATGGATTGTCTATTTTATTGATTAATGTTTTAAGATGCTGCTCCCTCGCACTCTGCCCTTTTTCTGGTGGGAAAATCATCGAATGACCCCTCCCGCTCTGGGTGGAGTGGAAGGGAGTGTCAGACTTCTACTGACTAAAAACTCACCCTGATCCTTCAGTTGCCCTTGTGATCCAGGACCGCGCAGGCAACGTGCCTTTTGTGCCCCGTCCAGTGCTGCTAACTGCTCTTTGAGACCGCTCACCCTTAGGCAGGGTTTTGACTAATAATACTATACAACGTGTAACGGAAACCCCATATCTATCCAAAAGGGCTGAAGACAACACCCACAAAATAACTGACTCAAAGAATTGAAACCAAATTATTGGTTTCATATACACACATCAAAAGTGTCTAGGGATCAAGCATTTTTATGCGGATTTCTTGAGATTGAGATGTGGCTTTGTAATAAATTTATGATTTTATAAATTTATATGGATCCTTTTTGGTGCATTTCATAATTTGAAACAGGAACTGTTAATCAAATTCGAGTAAAAGATGAAAATCAGCTGTCAATATTTTCCCTATAAAAACATACAACGCATTGAAGACATTATTAGTGCTACTGTTTCCCTACTACTGATTAAAACCAGCGTTATTATGGAGCGGCGACGTCATTTAAGCAGGGAAGAAATGCTCAGAGCCGTGGGAATGATAGAAGCTGGTTCCCGGCAACGTACTGTGGCTTTAGCTCTGAATACAAGTCAGAGTGTTATCAGTCGACTTTGGACACGTTACCGAAGCACTGGTACCGTGGCTGAGCGCCATGGAGGACGGTATCGCTGCACCACACGGAGACAAGACCGATACATTCAAATCTTAACTCGAAGAGCTCCAACAATAACCGCCATGATGTTAGCCGTGAGGCTTCATCACTCTTCAGGGAACTTAATTAGCGACCAAACAGTCAGAAACCGCTTGCATGAAGTGAACCTTCATTCCCGAAGACCGCTACGGGTACCACCTATAGCAATGCACAATCGTAGGATTCGATATCAATGGGCTCTTGAACACAGAAATTGGGCAGAAGAACAATGGCGTTTCGTGTGCTTTTCTGATGAGTCTCGTTTTGGTATGAGACCGGATACAAGACGTATACGACACTGGAGAACCCCTAGACGCCAACAGCGATTAAAATCCTGCCAGGAAGTCCATCCTTATAGTGGTGGAACCATCATGGTATGGGCGGGTATTTGGATCGGCGGAAGAACTGAGTTGATTTGGATCAGAGGCAACCTCAACGCTCAAATTTATGCTGAGACGATTGTATCTGACGTCATCGTTCCTCTACAAGTGCAAATCGGTCCCTTATTTCAGTTAATGCATGATAATGCACGACCGCACACCGCAAGAGTTGTAAGACAGACTCTCGCCGCAGCTAACATCAATGTCCTGCACTGGCCTGCTCAGTCGCCAGACTTGAACCCGATTGAGCATGCATGGGATATGCTACAGAGAAGAGCTCTGCCGAATATGGAGGGTATCCAGTCGCAAGAAGACCTTTTTTTGTTGTTGCAACGAACATGGGCGGCCATTCCACAGCGTGATTTGGATGAACTCATTTTGAGTATGCCAAACCGATGTTCTTGTGTTGTTAGTGTTCGCGGTAGAAACATGGATTATTAATTGTTTAAGTTACCCAATAAAATTTTAAAGAAAACTGTTATTTCAGTCTTTTTTTCGAACTTTAATGTTAGTGGTTCAAATGTCAAAAATCCCTTTATTAGGAAAATGGATGCAAAGGTGACTTGGTTTATCGTTACTGTGACAAACAAAAACACTTTATTTGATGAATCCTTAAAGAAAATTTTAATTAATATCAATCAGGAGAAAAGTTATTGCAAAAATATATGTTGATCCCTAGACACTTTTGATGTGTGTATTTCTTGAATACCAATCATAACAAACGTGTCACAGCACTACGAGGGTCAATAACTTTCTACGTCACTTGCCAATAACACAATAATTCTTTTCGTTCTTCTTAATTTGAAAAATTCGGTCTCTGGTATCAGTGTATTGTAATTTGTAATAAGTTCTACACACGTAGACTTAGGATTACAAAATCCTTGCCATATCGTGTTATCATCCAAAGAAGCCATGCACTTGGTATGTATATACCCTTTAAATTACACGTTGTATAAATACATTTTATGTCTTTCTTCTCACTAAAAGATACTAGAAAAACCGTTTTAATTTCAGTTTTAAACTTCCTATAAGATGATTTATGACCCCAGAGAAACGACCACTTTAGACTTTAAACTAATACAAGCATTAACACATTTTGAAGGAACGGGAAGTAATAAACAATTGGGTTTATTTCTCTTAGTTATTGCAGCCGAGTAATGGTCAGTTAACTACACTTAATAACACTATTAACTGTTTAGTTACTGGCCAACGAAAGACGTTAGGAGAATTCATAGACTCGTAAATGTAGTATCGAAAATTATGGACCACCCTGTAATTCAATGTCAACAGTTGTTTTTGTAGATCAAAGTAATATTCTACCTTGATTGGCTATCCGGTTCATATTCAATTTAAAAAAATATGACCACGTATCGAGGTACAGAACCGAGCTCAAATGGATGCCCATTCGCCAGAGAAGAAGTTTGCGTGCCTTGACTACGTTTTTCTCTTTGCTAAACTCTCCTACCCCTCCCTCTTACCTTATTTCTCATTTTCAATTTCTATGTTCTTCACACGCTAAAAGTCTGCGCTATTCCCATAATCTTCTCTTACTCTGTCCTTCTCATACTTCTGATTTTATTCATTCTTCCTTTTATATACAACCTATTCTTCTGTGGAATGCACTACCTCTTGATATCAGGACGGCCACCAGTCAATATGCGTTTAAGAGAGAGTTGCGGGATTACTTTCGAAACAAATAGTGGAAGCAGAGTTTTCATAACCCCCTTTCTATGACTTTTTAATATATATTATATATATTTGGTATGTATTATGATAAATATGTATATAAGTTAATAATAGTAATTTATGTATATATATATATATACTTGTAATAAGACTTTTACTTTGAATATATTATGTACTTAGGTTTTTTTATGCACCTGCCATGTAATCTCTTCACCACCCATGGTAGAGAATGCCTATGGCATTAAGTCCGCCTTTGTACATTATTGTGTTGCATAAAGTTTTAATAAATAAATAAATAAGCTGGGTAACAAGATAACACGCGACTTACCATCATGATTGGAAAATTTTAAATAATTTGTTTTCTTAAAACGTTTGGACTGGTACAGATGGGAACAGAATTAAATTTAAAAAAATAATTCGATAAATACAAAACACAACAACACAAAGTAAAAGAGAAGAATTGTACTGATTTATCGTACAATTGTGATAAGCACAATTGTACGGTAAATCAGTACAATTCTTTCGAAGAGTATCGTAGTATTTGCCGGGTGTCGGACACCCACGGTTTCCCACGACTCGAGTCGACGGCACGTCGGATTCAACGCCCGCCTCCAAGATCGTTCAGCACCAATAACGGTGCCCAGAAAAGACCTATGCCTGCCGAGTATGTTCTAAAGAGATTCTGCGGCCCCGGAAGAATAGGTAAGGAAGGAATGAGGTGGGTTTCTAGTCAGCTGGAGTCAGATACTCCGTTCTGCTCCACTCAGGCCGGGAGGGATCATTTGATGATTTTCCTCACGAAAAAATATGACGTCTGATAAGCTTTTCTATGGAGCTTGGGACGAGAGTAAACATATAATGAACTTAATTTAATGTTCACATTTATACAAAGTAATCTAAATTAAACTACAAATTAAAATAAATAATAAAAAATATGTTCTCAGCGCTGTGAGCCAGAAATATGCCCAAGACTGAAAGGATTGCCATATTGTATGGCACTGAACATGTTCTAGATTTGCGAATAAGCTATTTGTCAATAGTTCATAGTATATAGTTGTCAATCATCTAAATATTCAACGGCTTTTTTCAGGTGAGCCAAATATCCTGTATTTAGCCCACCTGATAAAACCGTTGCCTTTGGATACTTGTAGAAAGGAGGTTCCTAAATTCGTCTGTATATAATATATTTTTATTTATGTATAACCCTGTGGTATGTGAACTGATTTTAACGTAGGTACTACTTTAAACTAAACCCAATCTTAGCGGCGAATGGAATATGAATGGATATATCTCATACAACAATTACTTAGTTTATATTAAATTACGAGTTTCTGCCCGCGACTTCGTTTGCGACTTGTTTTACGACTTAAATCGCGATCCCGTGAGAATTTCGGGATAAGAAGTAGCCTTTATGCTATTCCATGATGTCAACTATATACTTATCAAATTTTACTCACATCCATTCAGTAATTTTTACGTGAAAGAACAACAAACATCCATACATTTATGCATCCCTCACAAAGTTTCGCGTTTCTAATATGTATTAGTAAGAAATTATTATACTGTCATAAGGCGAACCTTTTTTAAATAATATTATACCAACACACCAAAAAAGGCAACACCTATTTTCATACAAATTCACAAACTCTGTGACGTAATCACACTATACATAATGCATACAAACAACCACACAATGTACACACGTTAACAAAATACGATCAGATAACGAAATTAGTCCAACAGTGTGTCATATCAGCTGGAATACAATGCGAACACATAAATTATTCAAGCCAGTTCCTTCGTGAGCGCGACAAAGTTCATGCAACCTGTTTTGATTGTGCATACAGTGTTCTGTGTTTGGACACAGTGTTTGGGGAAGTTATTGAGTAAAATATGTATTATAGGTAGACACTTAAAGCGTAGTTTTGTGTGTTTGGTGGCAACTGTACCATGTTTTGGATGGTTATTATTAAATTGAGAGGAAATAAATAGTTTTTTTTTTTTAATAGAAATAAATACTTGCTGTGTAACTGAATACTGATTATGAAATAATTGCTCAGAAGCGACTGAGAAAACCAATTAAATAAAAATACGTTTTATCCTCAATTTCATTTAATTGGATTTCTCAAATTAATGTTAATTGTTGTTGATCAATCACGGCTGATAGCGTTATCGTGTAAGTTAAAAAATTTCATAAAATAATGTAGGTCAACTTAAAATTTATTTGAAAACTCAACAAATATCAAGTAATTTACAATGTGTTACATACTAAACTAATACTTTAAAAAAGTCCTTGGATTTGATTTTAAGTAATAGTTTATGTTTGATTCTGTCATTTCCCCGTAGTAACGCAGCATCTAAATCTGTATCCAGATGAAGGAAAAAGCTGGCCCCTTATAAAATTGAATTTTAACATAATGGGTACTATATTAAGGATATTATTTTCTCTTAATTTTTATATAGGGTTTGATAACAATGACCAAGCCACTCGTAGGGTCTTTCTAAACTTTTCCCTTTTTTTGTCAGGTGGTAAAATCATCGAATGACTTCTCTCGCTCTGGGTTAAGCGGAAGGGTGTGTCAGACTTCTACTGCCTAAAAACCCACCCTGTTTCTTCAACTGCCTTTAAGTTCCGGCAGGCAATGGCCCTATGGGGTCCCGTCACTGGTGCTGACAGCTTTTTGAGGCGCGCGTGGACACAACGCGTCGCCGACCCGGGCCTGGCCCTTACCGGACGGTGAGCGCCTCCGGTGGCCGGAAATCGGTTCTAAACATTTACCTACCTTAAAATTTTTATAAAGATCTTTGGTGCCCCCTGACAGTGGAAACGCAAAGCTATTTATGTAAATTCGCATATTATTGGATATTATGGATATACTCAGGTGTACTTCGATAATATCTGATCAAAGCATCAATAATAGGTTTAAATTATATTATTATATTCTTATTATCGACACTGAAAGCTGCTAAAGTTTAGATGAATAGATGGATGGAAGCATGAATGTTTGTTACTTAATTTTTTGTTACTAAATGAATTTCGGCACAGAGATATGTATATATAGTCTGTATTTTATCCCAAGTATTTCTTTAGAGATTTCTTTGCAACTAAGTTTCGAATAATGCTAGGTAGTATAATACGGATAAACTGATGCAATACCCGTTACGGACTCACGCTCATCCAATAAGCAACAAAGAATAATGGACAGAACATCCACCACTGATTACCATTCATTATTACATAACATAACATAACGCCTTTGTTCCCTCTGGGCAAAGACAGAATAGCAGGTGTGTATACTGACAGTAGCACCAATGGTTAGCCAGTGTCACGAGTATTTATGTCCTTTTCCCAAGTGTGGCCAGGGTTGTTCCAGTCTAACCAAATGTAGGTGAATATTAGTATTTTATATACAGCAACTGCCTATCTGACCGCCACAACCCCCCATATTAATAATAATAATGATATGATCCAGCCTGTCCCTAGCTGCCTTCCCCCTGCGATGCCTTAAGCCGAGGTCCGTACCCGTACCTTAGCGTATCGTCGCCTAGTTTGTAAGTTTTATAATAAGCCCTGGCTGGAGGCTTTATCAACCGACGACAAAAAGAGGAGGTTATCAATTCGACGCGTATATATTTTTTTTTTTATGTATGATCACCGATTACTCGAAGGCGGCTGAACCGATTTGGAAAATTCTTTTTTTGATTGAAAGGGTATACTTTGAAATTGGTCCCATTTTCATAAACGTCACGATCTGATGATGGGATCCTGGAGAAATCGAGGGAACTCTTCAAATATTATAGGTACACCTATGACGTTTCGGGTATTTATTATAGTAACTTGTGCAGTTGCTCTCAAAAAGTACCATTTGAGGAAGTGGAACTGATGATGAAGACCACAGATGGCCGCCGAAACTACTCAATAATAAGTATTGAGCGGATTGCGATTCGATTACGGATATTAAGCACTTTATGGATATTAAGCACTTTATGGATATTAAGCACTTTATGCTCGTCACAATGCATATGCTGATGGTGAAGTACCAGGAGAACTCCTCAACAATTAACGGCCCAGCATTGGGAAAAGCAATATTTTGTAAAAGGTTATAAGTAGTTGACATTTAGGCTCTTGTAACTAGGTAAATTAAAAATAGACCAACTAAAAAGAGTGAAATAAAATCTTTAGTTTTGTATTTTAGTTTTTGGCACCGACTTCCGAAATTAAAGTTATTTTTCACTTTGCAGTGTTTTTTGGGAGTCGGTTTCATTTTTTGGTAAAAAGTTTTTTAATTTAATAATTAAGGCAACCACAGGCAAGCCCGGTTAAGCAGCCGACAACCTCAGATGTTGACCTGCGAGATTCCACTCACAAAAAAAAACCGCCACAACCCAATACATGGATAACACGATAGGCACCCATCTTAAAATAGCAAGACTCCTCCGTGCCTTGGAAAGCACGTCAAGCCGTTGGTCCCAACTGTCATTTGTTATATCTATACTAATATTATAAAGCGGAAAAGTTTGTTTGTTTGCTTGAACGCGCTAATCTTCGAAAGTACAGGGTGGATTTGGATGAAATTTGGTATGGAAGTAGCTTGAAGCTTGAGGAAGGTTATAGGCTAAATTTTACGCGACTGCAAAAAAGGAGAGTTATGTTTTTACCGTGATAGAATCCACGGGAGCGAAGCCCCGCGTGAGTACTAGTCTTTGATAAAAATGATCTTTATTTTGCAAGTTGGTTACTTATTATATAAAATTTTCACGTCATTTTTTTCCATAAATTTAAACTATATAAAGGCGGTGTTTCCTAACTGACTACCCTGAGAAGAAACATCGAAACAAACTCAGGAGTCAGTCTCTTTTAACGTCCATATAATCTATACTTGTCAAATCATATGAGAACCTTGTAGGGTAATGTCTGAGGCGATCTTTTGAGGAAAGGTGCACACAGATTTGAGTGGGCTTGTCCAGACAGTGCAAGCATTTGTCAGAAAACGTATAGCTCAACTTAGAACTACAAGGAGCTCAACGATCTGACGAACAATATCAAGGTAAGGACAGTGTTTGACAGTCGTTACCGTGCTAAAGGGTATATCGTTTTACCCAGCTATGGGGTTGTGGATAGGCAGTCGCTCCATGTTAAACACTAGGTAATACTCAGCTGCATCCGTGCAACATTTTGATTTAAGGTTAGTTTAAAAAGTTTATAAAATATACCAGGTAAATTACTAAAATATACTTCATTGTATTTTATAAAAAACTTTTTTGCAAAAAAATAAAACCGACTTCCATATCGAAATTAAAATTATTTTTGGCTTTGTAGTGTCAAAGCCAAAAATAATTTTAATTTCGGTAGTCGGTGTTATTGGTTTTGTATTTTCTTTTTTTTCACACCGCCTTCCGAAATTGAAATTATTTTTGGCTTTGTAGTGTTTTGATATGGAAGTCGGTTTAATTTTTTGCAAAAAGGTTTTTATTTTCGCGCTTTTTAGTGGGTCAATTTGTAATTAATCTAGTTATAAAAGCCAAAATGTCAACTACAAAAAACTAAAAACGCGCGAACAAAAAACACAATATAGAGTAACCGAAAAGATCATCAATGTAAATATTTTTTTTAGACTTTTGTTGATTTTTCAGAAACGGCTTGTTCGATGTCGATAAAATTTTCATGGGACCATTTGGGAAGTATACCCTTTCCAACAAAAAAGAATTTTTCAAATCGGTTGGCGAGCGACGGAGCTATGCCCGAACAAACATAAAAAAAAAAAAACAAACAAACATCCGAATTGAGAACCTCCTCCTTTTTCAGAAGTCGGTTAAAAATCACTATCATGTTTCACTTCCCAGTTAATGCTATAATGTTGCCAACCTGGCAATCTGTCCAACACTTCCTCTTCATCTAATTAATGTCATGTGTTATCAATAAGTTAAGTACTAATTAGGTCACACTACACGACAGAGGGAAACGGATGTATCCGGTTCTATGAATTTCTTGGAAAACGATATTATTGACTTTGTACATGTTACAGTCAGAAGCTTTTATCGTTTAATTTGACCAGGAGATAGATGCAGTGTATGAGTAGTAACAAGCGGCTGTTCGACGGGTCGATCTTCAAGGTTAAGCAACACTTTCCAGGGTCGGTTTTTGGATGGGTGATTATCTTTATATCGGATTCCACCGTATTAAAAGCACGTTAAGTCATTATGTTCTGAGCACGCCACAATACTGACGCAGGTGCTCACCGGACATGGTTGATTCAGGAGTTACTTGTGCCGGATTCGGCGGGAGGAAACGCCCGGGTGTCACTACGAGGCCCCGCTTGGGAAGTGCTCCGCCGTGTCCTCGTAGAGGCGATAGGCGACAACCTCTCGCTCCCGGCCCTGGTTCAATCCATGGTCCGGAGCGAGGAGGCATGGGAAGCAGTCACCTCTTTCTGCGAAGCAGTTATGCAAGCGAAGGAGGTGGCGGTACGCGCAAGGGAGAGGTGTGTCTCAAGGCACTCACAGCCCTCGCGCCCCAGCCGACGCAGGAGAAGCTCCGGGTGTCGGGAGTCGCAGGGTGACTCCCAGCCACCGTAGGCGCGGGCCTGCGGGCTGCGAGCAATGGGTAGCTCGCTGCCCGACTGAAACCAGGCGCGTGTAGACGGCGCGTCGTGTTCCACGCGCGCCTCAAAGAGTATCAGCAAAATTGTCGAGGCTCATAAAGGGGCGGTTGCCTGCCAGGGTTGCGGAATTGTTCGAAAGAATTACCCCGGTCTAGGAACACGAAGGGCATATGATGGAACACGGATGGGTTTTAGTCAGTAAAAGTCTGACATACCATCCCGCTTGGTTGATTTCCCATCCGAAAAAAAAATTTAATTGTGTTCGGTGTCATTTTTACATCTTTGACGGTCGTTACGAGTAATTAGAATTCAGAAAATCTGACACGGGTCTGGTTAAGGGGTATCGTGTTATACAGCTATGGAGGTTAGATAGGTAGTTGCTTTATGTAAATCACTATTACTCAGCTCCATTCAGTTAGATGAGAAGTCGACCCGATTCTCTTTTTCAAGAGAATCGGGTCGACTTCTAATCTAACTGACTATATCAACCAAGTCAGTAAAAAATGAATCACGCTATAGAAATGAAACCTGCAAACGAATCCCGAAACATAATAATATTCAATTTTCATGAGAAAAATCTGAAAAATTTATTCCGTTTTAATGTTACATTTGAATTAAATCTGGTGTTATGTAATATTTCAGAATTAAGTCGCAAATGAAAGCATTGGTGGAGTAGAGACGTTACTTTGTGTAATTTATATCATCAACGATTCTCTCTATGAGGTGATGTAAAAATCATTAGGAAAATAACATGGCCTAGGACTGAAAAATCTGAAGAATTACGTTAACCTGCACTAGGCTCACTTGGTGGATTATGGCCTATTATTTCTTTTAGAGAGTATATCTGTGTCCCAGCTGTGGATTTAAGCTGGTTATAGCTATGAGCAAATTTCATTAGCTAATTTAATAATAATAACAGGAAACATCTAGACTGTTTAGTCTTATCCACCTTTAAGATATAGGTTTATTGAGGTGTAATTAATTACTCGTTTTGCAATGGCATTAGGTTAACCAAAACCGAAAAATAATTCTTGCTTTAAAAAAACAATAACTTGAAAAAAAATAAGTTTAAAAAACTTAAGAAATGCGTAGGATTAGAAGGGAGACAAGAGGCGTTCTTAGATAATCGAGTATCTCACTCATTATTTCCAGACCTTAATCAATATTTAAACACCCTGTCACACATATCATATTTTAAAATATTAAAGTCAGCTAATATGAGCAGCACAGTGTTCCAGCTGGAATACGCTTGATGCACCACGTCGCAGGTCGTTAACCCCGGTTCACGGCAGTTTGAGCCAGTTTGAACCGGTTCATGCGGTCAGGGTTGAAGTTTTAGATACTCGCGTTACGTTTTGAAATATTTCCGTGTGGATTATAGGAGTTTATAACGGAGGAAATTAGGGATTTCTTCTTTAAAGTACTTACTTATATTTTCAAAGGATAACCAAGTGTTTTATGAGCTGTGGTAATACAGTGGTTCCAGACACGACTTACGAGTTGTTAGTCGTCGGTTCCAACCCAGGAAGATACTTAACTTTGTGTAATTTTCAAGAAGTTGAAGGAAAATATCGCGAGGAAATTGGCATGTCTAAGGACCGAAGAACTTCAAGACATCTGAAATCCACCAATACGCACTGGGCCCGTGTGGTAGATTATGGCCCATCCTCTGACATAGAGATGAGAAATGTACCCCAACAGTGGGAACATTATAGACTAATTATGATGTTTGTTAACAAAAATAAAAAATCTGAGTCAAATAAATAGGTAATATTTTTTATCCTTTTTTATTTTTGACTCAAATATAAGAATTAACTATTTACAAGAAAAATCTGGAAAGCGAAAGTAAAGGTACCTATATAATGATTATTTCACTCACCCAATTACATTCCTATTTTGTGTGAAACATGAACAGGTTTGGTAATCAGCCTCACATAGCTTCGTGATATGTAACCTCGCCCAGATTGCATAACAGAACTCCTATAGGCTTGGGTAAATCTAGTACATAGCCAGTGCCATCCTAAATTAATTATTGAGTAACGTAATCAGTCTACAATGTTTCCATGTCTCAAACAAGGAGAGTGTCGTCTCGCATCTGTAAGAGAGATTGGATAATATAGTCTATTATCCACCATGCTGGGCCAACGCCACCCATTGGTAACTGTCACATGTCATTGAGTATTTGTTTCATTGACAAGTCGATGTTGAAAACAATTAATTACAAAAGAAAACAGTCCATACTTACTTATATTATACAACGTGTAACGGAAACCCCATATCTATCCAAAAGGACTGAAGACAACATCTGGTATGGAGTCTCTATGCAAAGTTTCAGCTCAAAATAAGTGTCTCACAGAATTGACCCTAAAATTTTGATTTCGTATGTTTCTTGAATACAAATAATAACAAACGTGTTACTATGAGGGTCATCACTTTCCACGTCACTTGCCAATAAAACGATAATTCTCTTCGTTCTTCTTAATTTGAAAAATTCGGTCTCTGGTATCAATGTATTGAAATTTCTAATAAGTTCCACACATGTAGACATAGGATTACAAAACCCTTGCCATACCGTTTGTTATCATCCAAAGAAGCCGTGCTCTTGGTATGTATATACCCTTTAAATTACACGTTGTATAGAGAAGCACGTGGCTATATGTATTATAACAACCGCACGACTCCATCTGTAAGGTTAAGCAACGCTTGCCAACGTCAATCTGTAGATGGGCGACTTTTTTTTGTGTGGCGTCTCCTAGGTCAACCTCTGAGGTTGTCGGCTGCTTAACCACGCTTGCCTGTGGTTGCCTTAATTAATAAATTAATTAAAGCCTCCATGTAGATGGGCGATCATTATAATAATACATCTTTGACAGTCATTACGGGTAGTCAGAAGCCAGAAAATCTGGCAACAGTCTTGCCAAGGGGTCGTTTTACCCAGTTACTGGTAGAGGCCATATAGAAGTCGCTTCGTGTAAAACAGGACTCAGCTGCACCCGGTTAGACTGGAAATCGACACCAACAAACTTGAAAAAATTGGCCAAGTGCGAGTCAGACTCGCCCCTGAAGGGTTCCGTAGTAACTATAGTAATATAATATAATATGTATATTTATTTGACGAATAAAAAAAACCCTTAAAAATTTCTTAAAACTAGCCTATTTACATTTTCACAATTACGCTAAATAACTTTGTTTTTCATAGTGTTTGTATGAATTACAAAGTTATATTTGCGGTTTTAGAAAATATGCTGTATCTCAACAACTGCTGACTCGATTTCGTTCAAACCAATTTTGATTGAAAGTTTACATTAAGGTCTACAGACATATATCTTTTTCTATTTTTCACTCCATTATTATAGAAGTTAGAGGGGGGGGGGGGGACGACGACACACGTTTTACCACTTTGGAAGCTTATATCTTTTAAACGATTCACTTTATGAAAAAGTGGTTTTAGAAACTCGTATATCATTTTTAAGGACCTGTCTATAGATACTACACACGCATAGGTTTCATGAAAAAATAATTTTCAGTTCTAGTTCCATGTATGGGGACCCCCCTTTATTTCTAATATTTTTTATTTATTTTTATTAAAATCGGAAAGCGGTTCATAGAATACATCTACCTACAAAGTTTCACATGTATAGTCTTAATAGTTTCGGAATAAAATGGCTGTGACATACGGACGGACGGACAGACATATCGAAACGGGGTAGGTAGGTAAGGGTTCCGTTTTTTGCCATTCGGCTACGGAACCCTAAAAAGGGTATGCAACGGATCGATGCAAATTTTAGTTTGGAGATAGTTGCCTGCCGGGATCGGGGGAATATCCTAACCGGATACCGCGGCCCCGGAACGCAAGGGTAGCTGAAGGAACAGGGTGGGTTTTTAGTCAGTAGAAGTTTGACACTTCCTTTCGCTCTACCCAGAGCAGAAGAAGTCATTCGACGACTTTCCCAACCGCAAAAAGTGTAGAGATAGTGGCTAGAGACTGCTAATAGGATACTTTTGCTATGAAAAAGTAACCATTTGCGCGAACAAGAGGGCAGAAGCTATTAATTTTTAATAATATGAGCTTAATTTGGTTCAATCTCAAATCTCCGACTTGTATGTTGGTGACATTACCATCTGCGTAAGGTAGCCACGCAGTGGTGCAATACAATTTATAAAAACTTTTTACCAAAAAATTAAACCGACTCCCAAAAAACACTGCAACGTGAAAAATAACTTTAATTTCGGTAGTCGGTGTCTTTAGTTTTGTTTTATCGTTTTTGGCACCGACTTCCGAAATTAAAGTTATTTTTCACTTTGCAGTGTTTTTGGGAGTCGGTTTAATTTTTTGGTAAAAAGTTTTTATTTCACTCTTTTTAGTTGGTCTATTTTTAATTTACCTAGTTACAAGAGCCTAAATGTCAACTACTTATAACCTTTTACAAAATATTGCTTTTCCCAATGCTGGGCCGTTAATTGTTGAGGAGTTCTCCTGGTACTTCACCATCAGCTCTACATCACCATATTGCATTGTGACGAGCATAAAGTGCTTAACATCCATATTCAAGTAATCGAATCGCAATCCACTCAATACTTATTATTGAGTAGTTTCGGCGGCCCTCTGTGGTCTTCATCATCAGTTCCACTTCCCCAAATCGTACTTTTTGAGAGCCACTGCACAAGTTACTATAAGAAATACCCAAAACGCCATAGGTGTGCCTATAATATTTGGAGAGTTCCCTTGATTTCTCCAGGATCCCATCATCAGATCCTGACTTTGGTGATAATGGTACCAATTTAAAAAAAACCAAGGTAAAAAAAGAATTTTCCAAATCGGTTCAGCCGTCTTCGAGTACTCGATGATCACACATAAAAAAAAAAAAAATATACGTTTCGAATTGATAACCTCCTCTTTTTGTCGTCGGTTGAAAAACTGCGTTCACTTTTTTGTAATTATCAGTAAAGGCCTCGTGTTTTCTCATTCAATGAACTATAATAATTAAACACAGCTTTTCAATTAATGAATGTCAAATGATTTAATTTATGCCGTTTAAAGATCCGCGAATTTAATTTTTTCCCATTGTTGATGAAAACTTAATTGAAATTATGGACTATGAAATCAAAGGAATACAATGAAATAATAAATATAGGTATGACGGTACTTAATGTGGAATGTACATACCTATTATATGTGCTTCGGATTATATAATATGAAAAATTCAGTGAATTCAAACTCGAAATATGTGATATCCTTTTTGAACTGTAAAAGTTCTTACACATAGGCGCGATACGACAATGCGACCGTACTATGATATTATATAGAAGTTGTTCTATCATTCTATTAATAGCAAATAATAGTGTAAAACACAAATTTACGCTATCGATCGCACACCTATTCTTTTTATAATTTTGGCAGTATGTAGTGTGTCATTTATATTATCCAGTAAGTAAATTTCTAAATATGTGTATAAAGCAATGGATTAGAACTTAGAACTAAATTTTTGAGTAAGAAAGAAGCATCATCGCTTGTCGTCTGGGACTGCCTTAATGATGTCATGCTTATAATATAATTAAGGAAACGCATTTACTGATCAAAACGAATTTTAAAATAATATACTTTTAAATGAAAAAATCTTCCCCCATGTCACAACCTAACTCCATTTCTACCTAAGGCACCAGTTTAATAAACTACCGTTCCAATTATTACTAGAAGTTTTAAACTTTCAGACTGCAAAATCATAAACAATACGTAAGATATTTGGGTCAAATCGAGCGATTATGTGCGGCCCAGGTGGGTGAAACCACAGAGCAAGAAAACGAATTTATTGCCCTTGCCAGAGACAACACCTGAAAGATAGATATGCCAGTGTCACTGTTACACTTACAGACATTTACGGCCGGTTAAACTTCAGACTGTAAGTCATTTTGATCAAATATATTTATTTTAAAATATGGTGCTTCTCTTCTCTATGGTGCTGCACTCAAATGTGAATGGACAAAGTATAACGTAAATTTGTAGCAAAAGAAATTAGCTACCACTGGTCCCTAGAAAACGTAGTCCTAAATGCTATCTTTCAATAGATTATGTTTAATGTCAATACACTGTCACACTGACAGCCACATATTATTTGATTGCCAGCATTTAGTAACAATAAAGAATTGTAATGTTAGACTTGGGAAGGCATTGTTTTCCTAATATACAGGCTATGCCTAGTCCAGAAAACAGCTTTATTATACGTAAAATTTTAATTGCTTATAAAAATATTTGATTGATTGATTGAGCATGTTTCAATGTTACATAATTTTAGTATCTATAATAAATATCTATGCAAAATGCTGCGTTGTGTAGATGTAGTGGCGTCTCCTTGTCTGGAAAACTGAACATAAAGCACAAGAATAAGTTCATTGGCGTGAAGAGAGTTTGAATTATGTATATGAGCAAGATAGCAAAAGACACACTAAAGTAGCAATAAAACCGACTGACTCCAAATAAAATAGTACATAAATGGGCAAATTAATGCTAATTATTATTGTGTCTTTATTCGCTGCCATTGCTTTGTACCATGCTCTGTGGATAAGACAGTCGCCTTGCGAAATATATGGCGGTGAGAGGTTCCGCCAGCTGGTAACGGAAGGTAGCAAGGACTGTCCAAGGAAAATCTGACTGGGGGACTGACATTAGAATGTCAACATTGATTTCTGGGTTAAAGGAAATTGGTGTCATTATGTTTTGTTTTATTTGTACGGTAAATAAATAAGAATGAAGAGTAAGGACATAATTATGTTGTTTCAGTAAATAATTTTGCTCACTTGCAAATGAGGTCGAGTTCACTAACTTGAAAGATATATATAAGATGAAAAAATATTTCCCTGCACCAAAGAAATGTCCTTCTCCAATCTAATTTATCGAATCTTGCGGATAGCCAATTTGGTTTCTGAACTGGCGATGTGAGGGGTTGCGACAGTCGTAGAACTTAAGGGCAGCTGAAGGAACAAGATGGGTTTTTAGTCAGTAGAAGTCTGACACCCCCTCCCGCTTAACCCAGAGCGGGAGAAGTTATTCGATGATTTTCCCCCCCCCCAAAAAAAATGGTCCAATTTATCTCGGTACGCATCAAAATTGGTTATGTGTTTTAGATGTGAAAGCGTATCAAACAGAGTTACTTTCGCATTTATTAAATTATGTAAGGATTTCTCGGTATGCGAATATTTAAAAATTTCCAAAAGTAATTAATTTCCTATCAATTTCGTCGTTTTGGCTGTATCATTTAGTAATTTACTGACGCTTTATGAAAACAAAGTAAGCAAGCGTTTTGAAACAACTATGAGTAATAGAGGTTAATTTACGAACGCTATTTTGAAAGAACCATTATCATAGTTTACTACAGTTAAAACAATATTCCCGCCTAACACATAAAACCACAAACAATTTCGAAATATTAAAGTTTCAGAGAGTATTGTTGATAACAATAGACAAACTGAACTAGCGAAGTTTCTACAAGTTTTGCTAATCACTGCGCTGGTGTGGGTCCTTAAACAAAGGGACGAAACTCATTCATCTTTTATGTTAGTTCGGGAGATTTTCATAAAGACAAAGATTAAAGAAAATGCTGTTTAATCAGAGTCTTACTCAGAAAACACTGATAATTTTTACGGGCAGTATATTTTATAGCATTTTAAATTATCTCTCAACTAACTGAGATTTATGAACCTATACTAAAAGTAAAGACGACTTTACACCAAGTCAAAGAATAAGATATTTTTGGGTGATAAGTCGTATTATAGTCACAAAAATTTACAATAGTCGAAAGTCATCATTTGCATTTTTCCTGCTTTTTTATTGAAAATAGGTTCGCGTTTGACCACTATCTCACCTGATGGTAAGTGATGATGAGGTCGAAGATGGAGCACGCTTACCTAAAAGTAACCTATGCACTCTTGACTTAAAGACTCCCAGGTTGTAGCTATCGGGAAACACAGAATCCGGCAGGGAATTCCACTCCTTAGCCGTACGCACAATGAAGGTATTCCCAAAACGTTTTGTGAATTGTGCGTATGGGTGGGATGTCCACCATGTAACGATGGCGCTTCGCCGTTTGTCACGTAGTCCGATGATGTAACGGGCTAAGCAGAATTAGATTGTGTAATTCCATCGCACACTCCCCGAAATGTAACCGATAGAAAACCGATAGACTTGCAACTCGTCGTCGGTGTTCAAGGCTCGGGAGCTTTGACTCGACCAGTGCATCGTTGCCAATGAGTCTGTTGGCCCGCTTCTCGATAGACTCAAGCGCGTCCAGTTGGTATTTAGCAGATCCATCCCAAAGATGAGATCTCATTTATGTTGGAGTCAGATTCTCGTCTAACCGTATGCAACTGAGTACTAGTGTTTTACATGGAGTGATTGCCTGTCAGACCTCCACAGCCCAGTAACACGATACCCTGTGGCAAAACCAGTGTCAGATTTTCTGGTTTCTAACTACCCGTAACGACTGCCAAATATGTACAAATGACAGCCAGGTCCAACGCGTGTTTTTCCGCAAACCAACCCAATATTTAGCCACCGAGCTCCTCCGTAGAAGAAGAGTAAAAATTGTGTGTATTTTTTTTTTATTTTTTTATTACGAATGAGCCCACCAGCTACCTGCCAGACGGCCAGCCAGTACCAAAAGTAAGCCAATTTAAATACCTTGGTTCAGTATTATCCAATAACGTAGACATAGACGCCGATGTTACACATAGAGTCAGCGCTGCATGGCTGAGATGGAGAACGCTGACAGGAGTACTCTGTGACAATCGAATTAGAATGCCGATACAACTCAAGGGCAAAGTCTACAAAACGGCCGTTAGACCAGCGATGCTATACGGTTCTGAGTGTTGGGCCGTCAAAAAAGCACACGAACAGAAAATGAGCACAAACGAACTGAAGATGTTGAGATGGGCAGCGAGAGTGACCAGACTCGATAAAGTACGCAATGAGTACATCTGAGGCTCCTTCAAAGTCGCTCCTATTGCAGAAAAGATGGTTGAGAGCCGGCTGAGATGGCTTGGCCATGTCATGAGGCGAGAAGAAGGACATCCAGTGAAAAAGGCACTGGCTATCCCAGAGACCAGAAAGGGCAGAGGAAGACCGCCAGCCACGTGGTGGACAACCGCTGCCAAGGACATGGAGCGAGCTCAGCTGAAAGCACAGACAACCCAGGATAGAGTGTCCTGGCGCCTTAAAACGAGGAGAGCCGACCCCAAGTAAAGGGAGCAGGCGTGGTAGAAGAAGAAGATTACGAATGAGACCGCTCTTAACTTCGATCACACCTGATGGCAAGTGTAAGATGAGGTCTACGATCGAACGAGCGAGCCCAGAAAATGCCTATTCACTCTCGCTTTAAAGGCTGACGGGTCATATGTGGCAAAGAACACAGAAGCCGGCAGAGAGTTCCACACTTTGGCTGTGCGCACAATAAATGTTGAAGAAAAGCGCTTAGTACGACAAGACGGTATATCGACCAAGTGTGGATGGTATCCTGCGGTACGTCTGGTAGACCGGTAGTAAAAGGGGGTTGCTGTATACATATCAAATGCTCACGTCTTTCATGCAGCCAAGTTGCATTTCCATATCGTCTTTTTCTCTTTAGTAAGGCTTCCGTGACCCACTGTCACTTTGTACCAACACCGAAACGAATACTTTAGATAATTTTGCTTATGAAATGGTACTATGAATATTATGCACTTATATTCTCTCTCAAAGAAAGGACCGATATCCCAGCATTGGGGACGTTAAAGGCTGTTAATGATATGTTATCTTAACCCGCCATTTAAGCTAACAACATTATCCATGTGTCTAGGTTTAAACTGCTTCAATAACTGTAAGACAAGTTTAAACTGATTCAATAACTTAGCCACGAAATAAAGCAGAGAATGAAAACTAGCAATGTACATTCTAGATTTAATTCCATACACAAACCGCGAAGGCTGTATCAAACCACAAACTAAGCCTTGTATACATATTACTGGCACTTTAAATCTTAAGGGACACACAAACTAAATATTTCGTTTGATTTTAAATAATATAATAAATTTTAGTATAAATTCTTCACCGGTTTAAGTGCAGTGGTAATGATAAAAATTTGTCAGAGTAATGTGCCTGACTTGGTTCTAAGCCCTACCTACAATTTGCAAGTCAGCCACGTAATCACTAAGCCACCACTGTTCTCCTTAGTATTCTGTATAATTCAGGTAATTCCAATTGATTACGAACCAATGCGAGTCACACTACACTGAGTTTGCAAGATTCACTCCCTCTTGGAATATATAAAAATACCTAAGGCAATGTTTGGACGGCTCTGCCTATATAATTTAAATTTATGGTCTAACATATACCCAAATATTATATTGTATCTGTTGTAAATTGTGATCCTTACAAAGCTACTTACAATTTAACGCATTATTTATTTAGGTAGATTATAATTTATACATATTATAATCTCGCGAGATATATTGTGATATAACGGTTTTGCAATGTTACGTTGACTGATCTACATCCTGAAAAGTACATTGTAATGTAAATGAACCTTAATAAACTAGTCATCTTGATGGCCAGCACACAAATTACGCGCAATGACAATATTTAAGTACAGCAGTCACGAAATATGATTCATTTAATAGTGGAGGAATGGCAAACCTTTTTGAATGCAGGTCGTTTTGGTGACAGGTGAAGTGAAATCACGACAAAAGAATTATTAACTTGACGAAATTTACTGAACAGTATATTTTTTGTGGTGAGTAATGCGTTTTAATTTTTGGTATTATGTCTATACATGTACTTTGTATGGTCAACTGGAATTCGACTGACAAATCATTTTACGCCCTCTAATGTCTTAAAATTTGATCATACAACATAATCTTGTCAAAAAGCTAGTCATTTATTTGGGGTCATACAATAAATTACAATATTAAATAAGTCAAAAACAGAGTTGGGCAAAGTTTATTCGAATAACGAATAAATAAATCGATGGTCCCTAAGTAAAGTATCGAATTTACAAAATGCCATTTTTTTTAAATTACTGTTTAGAACTATAAATAAAGGTAATTTTATTAATTGAATATCAAAAATTAAAAAAACTCATTATTTATGCGTTTATTAGAGACGTATTTTATCGAAATATGTCAGTCTATCCGACGTCTATCAACGAATGTTAAGTTTCGCGTGTTTACGCTGCGCCGGCGAGTGTGCGACAAGGACGGAACTACCACTATCGCGGATGTACGCCGCCGCAGTGCTCATGCACTCAGCAACGTCAACATCCGCGGCGTTGCATTTGCGTAATAATAGTGTTATATGTATTTTGTTACTGTTTTTTAAATGTTCTAACTAAAATACTGTATTATGAGCCAGTTACCTTTAAAAATGTATTCAAGATCGAGGAAAATAGTTGACTTAATGCAGAGAAACAGTGAGAATGAACAACAACCAGACTTGGATACAAAATCAGTTATTTTTAATGCGGGTAAGTTTTAATACTTGAAACACTTTTATTTGACTAATACGTAATTGCAACTTTAATAAATAAGAATATTTTAAGCATAGGTTATCTAAATCAGGTTTTATTGACCATCTTAATGATTTGCTAGAATTAAAAATGTGTCCCGCGTAATATAACGAATCGGGTAGATTCGATCATTTATAACGGATTGTCATGTTCCTGATAGTACTGAAAATGCCAGTTCCGATAATGTACGGGGTTTATTCATAAATTATTTCAATCGAAACTGACGATTTCGATACTGTATGTCGTATGAAAAATTTAAATTTCTAATGAAAGTGCCACTTTCGATTATTTCGATCGAATTTTGTTTATTTTTTGTAAAGATTCGATATAAGTGTTTATGATAAAAATGTAGTAACTTACTTTTATGTCACTTTCTGTGATTAACTAAATTGGATTTGTATAAATGAATTGTTAATCATATATTTATTAAATGTACCTTCTGACCTTCAATGTTCTTTTTTAGAGTCACCGCTCCCCACGAACTGCGCCTTCAATGAATCCGATGGAATAACTTAAAGGAGTCGGTGGATGACGAACCCTCCTCGGACAGAAATAAAATTTAGCACAAGAGGCTTTCCACAGTTTTTACATAACGACCAGTTTGTTTATACTTCTCATAGTAAATTAAATCAAGAAGGAATAACTTTATCGGATAGTAAAGGTAAACATTCCAATCATCCAAACGTAATAGATTCTGCAATGTTTAAAAGTGTTTATGATCATGTAGCTTCTTTCCAACCCGTAGAATCACATTATACACGTAAAAACACCTGCTAAAAAGCTGTACTTGGATAATAATTTAAATATGAACAGAATGTTTTCCTTATACAAAGAATGGAGCCAAGCTTCAAATTATATCAATCAAGCACAGACCCTTCGTCAATACAGAGACATCATCAATGTTAACATGAATGTTGGATTTTTTAATCCCAAGAAGGATATCTGTGATAAGTGTCATAGTTTTTCTAACAATTCATCTCCGACAGAAGAACAAGTACAGACTCATAATAAACACTTAAAAAATAAGACAATAGCTAGAGAGTTAAAGAATATTGACAAACAGCAATCTAGAGAATCACCTGAAATAATGTGTGCTACATTTGCATTCCAAAAAAAAAATTGTCCACATGGAGACGTTGATTTGTTTTATTATAAGCGTAAACTTTCTGTATTTAACTTTAACGTTTTCGATTTAGCGTTAAAAGAAGGTACATGCTACATGTGGACGGAAAGTACCGGTAAAAGAGGAGCTAATGAAGTAAGAAGCTGTTTAATGTAATTTGTAAACGCAAAGATAGATTGGGGTGCTAAGAAATTCTTATTTTGGTCAGATAATTGTGGGGGCCAGAATAGGAATAGAGTCGTTTATTCGTTATACATGTACCTATCAAAACGAGAAAACTAATTAATATTCTAATCCAATGGTACGCATTAGTTCGCTGGGCAAAGGCTGAAGTAAAACCCTACAAGGTTATAGAAGTAATGAAGAGTGATGTTTATGATTTTAAATTTTTAATAAATGACAAAAATTGGAAAAAGACAACAAAAGAGAAAACATGAGATGGAACAGCATTAAAGAAGTTAGTGTGAGCAAAGAAGAACCAACTAATCTATACTTAAGATACGATTTGAAGGCTGATTATTTTTGTGTGAATACTTCTGTAGAAACAAGAAGCCGAAAAAAGAGAAAGTTTCAATCTATGTAATTAAAAAATCTTTATTCGGATTCACTAGCTTTGCCAGTGGCAAAGTATAAAGATTTGATTTCATTATATAATTCAGGAGGGATATTCAAAGAATATCATAGGTTTTACGAAAGCTATGCTATATTATTCTACAGCCGCAGAAAATTCTGAAAATGAGTCCGATGAGTATACCGGTAGTCCGGTGATATATTTACGTACTAAGATTTTTTTATCTGACACGTCTTATTATTTTTGTTAAAACAGAAATATTTTCCTGATTTATTAGTACTTTTTATTTTACCAGAGTATTCGTACACTTTATTCTGTATATTAGATTTTACAAAGTACCTATCATAAATATTTAACTACAATTCGTAATTATATTTTGTGGTAAGTAGGTATTTAATTGATGTTATAGATTATAATTTTTGTCACTTTTATTTGAAGCTTCTTAGAAGTTTTATTATTTTTTGTCTTGTATAAGTAATGTGATTCTATTGTGATTTGATTTAAAAAGTTTCTTATTATTTTAGCATATTAAGTGCTCAGCGGTCGCATTTGTTATAACTTAAGTAACAGTAATAAGTGATCTCAGCTTTTTACCGTAAGTTAACGTATCAAGCGCTGGCTTTAAATAATTTTAGCTAAATATAGTATAACTATTTCAATTTGTAATACATTTACTTTAATAAAGTTATTCCATGTTAACTGTGTTTTTGTTATTCTATAGAGAAATAATTGTAAGTACAACCAATCTGCGAAGTAAATAATCGTATGTGACACTTTCAATAAAATATTCTAAACACAAACCAACGTAGAATATCGAAATCGGCGGATCCGATGCATTTTTGAATTTGCGGTTCCCTGTAAATGATTGAAAGTTCCAGTTTCGATTCATAAAGCAAGTTCAGTAACTTGGTATACTATCGTAACTCAATTTTCTCGAAAATTATTCATATATATTAATTTTTAATGCACAGTAATAGTATGTAAACCCAACACAACTGTGAATTCAAATTTTTATGGAAATATAATAATTAAAAAAAAAGTTATGCAAAAAATAAACTTTAAATCGCTCTCCTGTAAAGTAGCATTTTTCACTTTCGATACTTTACCTAGGGACCATCGAAATTATCCTTATAGTTATTCGCGAATAATAAATAATTTAATTTATTCAAAGGAAAATTATTCGAATGACGAATAATTTTTTTTATTCGTTATTCGATTAATAAATAAAAATAAAACGAAGAATAAATAGCAGGGGTAGCTCATCGACCGGTAAGGACCAGGCCCGGGTCGGCGGCGTTTCGTGTTCCCCGCGCGCCTCTAAGAATCGCTTGCCGGGGTTGCGGGAATATTCTAACGAGATACCGCGGCCCCGGAACTTAAAGGAACTAAAGGAACATGGTGGGTTTTTAGGCAGTAGAAGTCTGACACTCCCTTCCGCTCTACCCAGAGTGGAAGAAGTCATTCGATGATTTTCCCACACATAAAAAAGTACTGTAACACGTTTTTTATGATTTGTATTCAAGAAACATACGAAACCGATAATTTGGTATCAATTCTTTGAGTTGCTTTTTATGAGCTGAAACTGTGCATAGAAACTCCATACCAGATGTTGTCTTCACTCTTCAACCCTATTGGATAGATTAAGGTTTCCGTTACACGTTGCATACATTATATATTCTTTTTATAACTTATTAGTAATAATATTTTTCTTGTTTGCCGCTACCCGCTACATTTCATCAAATTCCAGGAATCAGGTAGATTATACCTACTAATTGTACCAAATCACCTTATTCCCTTTTCTTTCGTGTATTTGAGATCCGTAAAACAAGAGTCTCCAAATATTAGTAATGTGATATAAATAACCTGTAAAAGTTATTTAAAATAACGAATAAAATCACGAATAAATTATTCGTAACTAATTTAGTTACGAATAAATTATTCATGAATGAATTATTCGCGAATAATTTTAACGCGAATAAATTTTTATTTGAATAATTATTCAGATAAAAATTTATTCGAATAATGCCCAACTCTGGTCAAAAACATGACCATTACCGACTTTTATAAATTAAAGATCTTTGCCAGTCTTGACCCGAAATTTTGGGACTAGTTTTGTAGATCAATGAGTAACATATTACTCAGTTACTGAGTTGTGGACGTGAGATAGGACATCACTTTATATTAAATACTGGTAGATAGATAGATAGAATATACTTACTTAGATAGTAAGTAAGTTGCATTCGGTTTGATCGGACGCTGACCCTAATATTGTTGGAAAAAGGGTATGTAGATTGCGTTGAAGAGTATTTAAGAGCCCCAGGCGCTAGTTTGTGTGAGAAAGGTGGTTGGTTTTAGTTAGTTTGAGTCTCACAGATACCTGCGACCACCTGCGGGTAGGAGACACATCCATGAGGATATCCACTTAGAGAAAAAGGCTAGACAGAAGTAATTTGATCAGATTTTTTTTTACCTACCTATTTTATGCGATAATATTCCTGATACGGTGAGTACGCGATAGCTCTAACAATCTTGATAGCCATCGTCGCTGACAGGCTTGACAGTCCAATAATGTGACACTGGATGACAACTCACAGAGCGTCTTTTAATCACGTTTAAAAATTTTTTTTTAATTAATTTAATGTCAATTGTTATTTACTATTTTGTTTTAGTTATATGCTTGAGTTTTACCTTGTATTTAATTGTGCCTGAATGTAACTTTCATATATGGACATTGGTCTGATGATAAAATCTTTATTATTATTATTTTCTGTTTCTTGCATGCCAAATGTTTACAATCTCTGTTGCAGAAGAAAGACAGTAGTAGCTGCTAGGGCGATCTAGTTTGAGACATCACTTTTATATAATAGAATAGCAATGTTTTTGTTAGTATCTGTTCTATATGGAATAAGGAGCGTAAAAAACTCCTACATAGTAAATTTGAATGGATGTTAAATAAGTCAGAGATAACAATTGGTATAGTATACTTTATTTGGGGGAAAATCTTTAATCGACTCCTCCGGCTCTGAGTGGAGTGAAAGTGAGTGTCAGACTGACTAAAAACTCAGTAGCCGTTTTAGGGTCGCTGTATCTCGTTAAAATATTCCCGCGATCTGCAGACAACGGCACTGTCGGACCCTGTCATTAGCGTGTAGTGACAGCAGCTCTTTAATATTTATACATTTTGATACCACTCGATTTTGATTTGTAATAATATTTTTTTTTTTTTTTTATGAATAAATTAACGTTTCGGAAATACTTTTACTGTGCGTACAGTTATGGAATGAAATTTCCTGTTGGAGTCCGTGATAACAAAACCCCGGGTATCTAAGTCAAAAGTGAATAGGTGTTTCATCTTCGACAATTACTAATAGTTGATTAATTATTATTAATTTGACAATATTCGTGTAATATACATCTATGCCGATTTACGTGAATGAGAAAAAAATATCTAACTTCTCCACCCGATTCGGTGAGATATAACAAGCATTAGACAGTTGCTGCCTATATTGTTAGCTAGCGGAAGTTACGGGGCATGCCACCCTGTTCTGAATACCACCATTTACCTAAGCATAATGTCTCCAGTAATTTTATTCAACCAAAGAAGCGTTTCTCTGACCCATCTTCTACTTAATAAAAAGTGGAGTATCAATTCATATTGCCCAAAGTCGTTCGGTATAAAAGTATTAAGTTTTACACATGAGTATCTCGTATTAGGGTTTTTTTTTTTTTTTTTTTGTGTGTGGCATCTCGCAGGTCAACCTCTGAGGTTGTCGGCTGCTTAACCGGACTTGCCTGTGGTTGCCTTAATTAATAAATTAATTAAAGCCTCCAGCCAGGGCTTATTAAAAAAACTTACAAACTAGGCGACTACACGCTAAGGGCACCCCCTGTGGGGTACGGACCTCGGCTTAGGGCGTCGCAGGGGAGGGCAGCTAGGGACAGGCTGGATCATATCATTATTATTATTAATAAGGGAATTTAAAGCTACTGGCTCAGCGTCGCGGGCTGGCTCTGGCAAGGGTCGGGGTGGACTATTACGGGGACGTCGCGGCGGGCCTCGGCGGCGAGGACGGAAGGACGGTCGGTTTTTGTGTTTGTGTGCCACTGTACTTGTTTCCCTACGGCTCTCTTGGAGCAGGGTGATTGCGTCATCGGGAGTGACTAGGGTATGCCTTGGTCGGCGAATCTTAGAGATACGCGAGGGTTCGTATTGGGCGGCCGATACGATAAGGGGATTCCTATGTTGGATTGAAGTTTCAAAGAAACGCTTGGAGACACGTTTCATGAACTGCTGGATGGTGGGCATCTTGAGATCTACGTGAAGAAGCTCATTTCGAACATAAAAGGGGGCTCCCGTGACTCTACGGAGGAATCGGTTTTGGAGGGTCTGCATCTTGTGGAGGAGGTAGGGCTTTGCGTGTGCGAAAACAACGCAGGCGTAGGTCATGATGGGACGGATGACCGCGGTGAAAATACGCAGCTTGCACCTGAGTGATAACTTGCTGCGAGAGCTAAGAATGAAGTGGAGCCTACCTAGAGCGAAAGCGGCGCGCGAACGTGCCTGCTTTATGTGCTCAGCGAAGGAGAGGTGTCTATCGAGGACCACGCCTAAGTATTTGGCTTGCTTTTCCCAAGGGATCGGCTTGCCGTACATGGTAATCGGACGGGGGGTAATCGGACGGGGTCGTATTAGGGACGTGGCCAAAAATACTTAAACTGGCTTCAGTGAGAATTTATATTTTATGTCGATAGTAAGTCCCATTGGGTAGCCAGTTTCTTATTGAATACCACTCTGAAAATTGAAAACCAGAATGTTCCGATATTAAACAAATATTACCTTAATGAAATACTAGATTTTGCCCCTAGCTTGTTTCGCAATATTTTTCATACGAGCCCCTATTTCAGCCTTTAGAAATTGTTTTTTATTTTTTAGTCCATTCCCATGCCAAATTACATCAAAATTGATTCACAAGTTTGATCGTGAAATTATAAGAGATTGACAGACAGACTTTCTTTCTATAACATTAGTAAGTAGGTATGGATTCCTACCCTTTTTTCTGTATGGGAAAATTATTGAATAACTCTCCCGCGGTCTGGGTGGAGCGCAAGGGAGTGTCAGACTTCTACTGACTAAAAACCAACCCTGTTCCTACAGCTGCCCTTAAGTTCCGGGGCTGCGGTATCTCGTTAGAACATTCCCGCAACCATGGATGCCTGCCCTGCTGCAGAAAAATCAAAACGATATCATAAACAATTTTAGAACCGACAAAAGGGACTCTTCAGAGCATTATCTACGGACGACAGAGAGATAAATTACCCAGCTATTTACAAGCAATAGTATTATAGTGACAGATACAAATAGTATTGCGCTGCAAAGAAATGGATGATGCATCAAGTTGACGCGCTGCAAGATGCAATTATTGAAAACTATCATTAATTTTGTATTGTACGTGAGAGTTCGATGACATTTAAGTTGCAAGAGTTATATGAATAATATTTTTTTTAATCTTTTCTTTTAGTTTTATTGTGTTTAGTGCAAAAGTCATGGACTTTTTCTGCGAGGGCAAAAACCCTGAATTATGCTTTAGGCAGTTATGGTTGAATCATTACTGCCGTGAGGTTAGAGAGCATCCTCCTCGTCCTCAAGTCGGTCCCTTGGTGCTGAGGATCGTGGCTACGACGGAAACGTTGCAACAGGCTCCTAAATCTACTGCGGTCTTCAGCTTGTTGGAGAGCCTGGGATATCGGCATCTGCAGTACTTCGGACACTAGGTCAGCCCTCTTGGATGTTTACGATCTACGTTGCCGGTAACAATGAGCTGTTCCGAGTTATCTGTACCTGGGCGTAATGGAACGTAATAAGAGAGCATAATATTTCATCAATCAGCTGTTTTGTTCGTGCGGTCGAATTGCCTTCGATGGACCTTGGAACGTTGAAGAGGACAAAAAGTCAAAAAGTCAAAGAAAATTGAAGCCTATGTAAGGACATGAACTACTTCCTTTTCACTGGACAAAAAGACCTTTACGCGAGCATAGCTGCGGATAGAAACTAGTACGAAATATTTGTAACAAAATGTACCTAACGAGGACCTAGACGTAGAAACCTAGTCTCCTGCCAATTTTATTTCGTTAGTACATATTAATAAATAGTACATTTATTTAATATCTCCAAAATGCCAATAGATGTTTAAAAATATAATATAATATAAATATAAATTTAAATTAAATTCCAACCCTATTGGATTTTTCATGACCAGTCCGTCGAAGTGCATGTGCGCTGAACACGCATAAACAAAGCATTTTGTACTCAGAAGCGATAAGACTCTGCTATCTTTAACCAAGCAATGTATGTATGTGCAGATCGGTATGTTAAGAAATACGTACCTTGGTCATACCTCATTAGCATGTTTATTAAGTGCTGGAATCTAATTTCCTATAAGTACTTTTCCCAACTTTAGGAAGTTGCTCTGAATACAGACTAATTCTCTCTGTCCTCCGCCCCAGCCGTTGCAAAAGCGGCCAACATAAGCTTGCAGATGGCGAGCAGGAGTGACTCACCATCCAGTAAGGACCAGACAGTAGCAATTACGGGGCGTGATACGTTGCGGGGCGAGCAGGAGTGACTCACCATCCAGTAAGGACCAGACAGTAGCAATTACGGGGCGTGATACGTTGCGGGAATATTCTACAGAATTAATTTGGCCCTGGAATGCAAGGGCGAAGAATGGGTAGATTTTTAGTTAGCAAACTTTTAAATTTTTTTTAGTGTTTGTTCGCAAGTGATGATTTTCCCCTAGTAAAAAATCAAATAAAACCTAAATAATAGTAGTTATTAGTACAGAACGACTGGCTTTCTAACTAATTCAATTACTGGGTTAAACGTGTCTTTTGTGAGACTGACTGCACCGAAAGTGTTCAGTCAATATTTTTTCCGCTATAGACTGTAAAATCAAAATCTAATGCTAATTATTATAAATGTGAAAGTGTGTTTGTGTGCTATATCAAATTTCAAGTCAAAATGGAGCAACGGATCGATGCCAATTTTGATGCAAGGATACCTAGTTGAAGGTCTGAAGAGTGACATTGGCTACTTTTATGTCGCTGCAAAATCACTTAAGAATCACGAAATAAAATAAAATAAATAAATAATCTTTATTACTCAAAAAGGTTACAAAGCAACACATGGTTAAATAAAATGCAAGCATAAAATGAACAATAAAAAAAAAAAGAAACATGTGTCAGTAGAGACCCTGACTCCTAAACTAGGTATGTCCCTGTATCTTAGGAGTCAGTGTTCTTCAAACATCAAGCACAAGCAGACCATTTTACGAGTATACAGATTGATTGAAAAAAATTACAAAAATATTATATGTATAAAACAAAAAAAAAAACTATTTTTAAAGATAACAAACAAATTAGAATGAGTGCGTGTGTGAGTATGTGAGGGAGAGGGGAGTGTGAGTATGCGAGTGAATGTGTATATGTGAAGAGACTGTGTGTGCTAGGGAATGTGTGCTTTTATAAGGGGATTGCGATAGTGTATAATTATGTAAGATTGATTCTGTGTTGTTTGTGCATGGAGTATATGTGCAGAAACTACAAAGTTCCTGCCAGAAGATCCTCGGTATTACGGTATGATAATGATGCCAAGTAATCTGTAAGACTATTTTTACATCTATTTTGCTTTTTGTGAAGAGGTTGATTTTTTTTATTAAGATAGTTATACACTTTAGTGCTTGTTACATAGTACTGGCGTTTCGAAAGGAAAGTCGCAAGAAGAAACTAGTTAATTATAAAGTTATTAAGCTGTTATTAAAACCAATTCTTTCATTTAGACTCAAAATCAACTAAGAAACTTAAACATCAAAGCTTTCAATTTCATTCTACACATTTTTCCTTACTGTGAATTTCTCCTGAATCATGAGTTAACAAACATCCAGATCCGGTACAGGTATTGGACCCATGATAGGCAGTGCGGCAGCCGGCCACTCAACCACTGCGCCAACAGTGTCGCTACTTATACGAGTGTGAGTGCCCAGTATTCCAGCCATTCCGCTTCCGACGCTCGCCCGCGACAGTCGTGCCGCTCCGCGCTCTCGATCGTTCCGTGCCTGAGTCATCGCTCCGTTCGTCACGCCCGCCGTGACGTCACTCGTAGTCGCCGACTACGACGCCTGGTCCCGATCCGCCTTTTTCGAGGCGGTGAAGGATATCGTGTTTCTCTAACAGAGAATTGTCAAAACAATTTGGTTTGGCCCCTTCAGGGTAAAACCACAGTTTCGTGGTCCTTGGTTGGAAACCTCACGGTGTCAACAATACCAAGGGGGTGCTGACCCGACGCACCCGCTGATCCCCTTCAGGGTGAAGCAGTCAATTGGAGTCGAGTGCTAGGTTTTGGCCTTGGGGGATCTCCTAGTCAAACCTAGTTACTGAGTTTCCTTTTCAGCTACACACCTAGTGTCGGTTGGGTGTATCTACCCCTTCGCACTAGACCCAATAGGGCCCGGTTCGCACAATAAGACTGGCGACCGGTTACAAGCTTAGGGCTCACCATTAGGTACTCACCTCCCAGTCTCTACCCGACTGGGAGGGTTACACATCCCCGGACCCATCCATCCGGGGAGTTAGGCCAGTTAGGCTTTAAATAGGCCCCCCGCGGGAGAGAAATCTCCAAAATTTTCCCATTAAATTTTTAATCCATTCGCCAATCATGGCGAACTCCAATATTTTGGAGATATTATTAGAAATCCTTAGGGAAAACCCTGCTATTTCCGCCAAATATGGCGGAAAAATTCAGCGTGAAATCGCTAATTGTCCCCCGGCTACCGAAGCCAACGTCGCTGATTTTAGTGACGCGCTTGACAGCCCATTATCTCCCCCGCTTGCCAATCAAGGCATCCCGGTTAGTCAATTCACGGAAGTGTTTGTTAACTCCGATCCCATTGTTCATCAAACAACGAACGACTTCCAGGTAGATAGCCCTCTATTGCCCCCGCCCGCCGACAAAGTCGTGCCGATCGCCCGATTCCCAAAATCAACCATTGTTTCCGGCCCACCTACTAATCCCATTGTTCATAGAACAATGGACGCCGCGCAGGTGTACGCTACACCTGAATTCCGTGAAATGGACACCACCGAACCTGTGTCCAATAACAACTCCGACAATGATTTGTCATCATGCCCCTCGTCCTCGGAAGACGACTTTCAAGTCGTCACCGGCGGCAAGAGGAAGAAAGGGAAAACCTCCCAGGCCAGCAAGGCCAAAAAGACCACCGCGTTGTCCCCGTCCCCAACTCAAACGCCCGTACGACCCGCTAGCCCCGTCCCAACTACCTCTACTCGCGCGCAGGATAGTCGTCCCCCCAGCCCGATAGCCCAAACTTCCTCAGCCCAAAGGAAGCAACGCCCTCCGCCCCCCTTTTACATCCAAGACAAGGGGAAATGGACTGATGTGTCCAAGATGTGTGTTGATCGAAAGATCAACTACACAAACGCCCGTGCCTGCCAAAATGGCATTAAAGTCACCGTCCCTACGTCGAACGACTATAGGGAACTATATCGCACCCTCCGTGAAAGGAATATTTCCTTTCACACTTTCTCCTTCCCCGAGGACACGCCCACTCGTGTAGTTATTAAACGTGTCCCTAAAGAAATCCTAGTACAGGATATTAAAGACGACCTTGCCGATCAAGGTATACCAGTGATCGCCGTCCATCGCTTACATAAAGCGAGAGGTGGTGAATTGTACGACATGGTTCTTGTCATTTGTGAACCAACCGAAGGTCATCACCCGATTTTCAAAATTAAGTCCATTTGCTCCCTATCCGGTATCTCAATTGAAAAGCCCTATAAAACCGCAACAGTGGGACAATGCCACCGTTGCCAACTGTATGGCCATGCGCAGAGCAACTGCTATGCGACTCCCAGATGCGTCAA
Organism: Tholera decimalis; assembly: GCA_943138885.2. NCBI lineage: Eukaryota > Metazoa > Arthropoda > Insecta > Lepidoptera > Noctuidae > Tholera > Tholera decimalis. The sequence goes on from OW964551.2 coordinate 31,783,933, forward strand.
GTGTTTGGGCGAGCACAGCACTGCGGACTGCCCTCGGCCCAAAGACCGAACCCTCTGTTCGGAACCACCCAGCTGCGTTCTCTGCGGCCAGACCGGTCACCCGGCAAACTACCGCGGCTGTCCCAAAGCCCCCAAACTCGCTCCTAAATTAGCGAAGCGCGCCAACGCCCGCCAACAAAGAGAGGCACCTTCCTCTCAAATTCCCCAACGTCTCGCTCCTCAGAGACCATCCCCGTGGAACAGGCTAAACCACGAACAAGCCTTTCCCTCCTTGGCCCCTGCCAAACCTTTGCAGGCACTGATGGATATACCCATCGCAGCGCAGATCCTGCCTATAGCCGTGGCTCCAGAGGCCACAACCAGTCCCAAACTCGCGCCTCAAACCACTGCTGCTCCTGCAGCCAAACAATCGCCCAAACCCTCACCCGTCGGGAACGGCGAGTCTTGCGCCCAGACTCTATTGCGCCACTATAAAATATTTATGACCCGCCAAGCCAGGTCTCTCCGCGATGCCCTTCTGGCTGCCGAGCAGCAGAATAACGGCAAAATTACGACGGAAATGTACAGCCAAATATTCAGCACACACAGTGATGTCGTGCTAGGCCTCGACCAGATGGATGCGATGGACTGATCCAATGGATTCCCAACGCACAAACCACACTAGGCCTCGATCCCTCAAATTAGGTTTTTTCAACGCCAATGGCATTTTCAACCAACGCGCCGAAATAACTAAATTCCTCCGCGACCACCAATTAGACGTCCTCCTTATACAGGAGACCCTTTTGAAACCCCACCGCGCTGATCCCAAAATTGCGAATTACCGTCTAGTTCGCAATGACAGAACACGCTGCCACGGCGGCGGTACCCTTATTTATTACAGGAAGGAGTTATACTGCATCCCTCTGACCCCACCCGCGCCTCTCTCTCACCTAGAGTACTCTGCCTGTCGACTAGGCATGACTAGTCATCCTCCGATAACCATCATCTCTGCCTACCATCCCCCACCATCGGTCGCGTCTCTTGCTTCAGACGATCCTATCGCGCTCACCAGCGATCTCACGACTCTCTTTGGCCTGAGTGACTCCGTCTTACTAGCGGGCGATCTCAACGCCAAACACCCCGCTTGGAACAGCAACACGACAAATGCCAGAGGCAGAATCGTGTATAACCTAGGCGCGACCCTAAACTATGACGTCATCGCTCCGATGACTCCCACCCACTACCCACACGACACCAACCATAACCCCGATGTCCTCGATGTGGCGCTCCTAAAGAACGTAAACCTCCATTTACACTCCATAGAAGTGCTTCACGAGCTCAACTCGGATCACCGTCCCGTTATCCTACACCTAGGTTCCCGCTCAGGTAACCATGATCCTACCCAACCTCCTCCGACCCAATTGATCACCGACTGGAGGAAAGTAAGTGAAAAACTGAAATCCACCACGTCGCCTCAATTGGACACCATTCCTGACCACATAGTCTCAGTCGCTGACACGACGGCGGCGATCGACTCGCTTACAGATCACGTACAATCCGTCCTGAACGATTGTTCAAGGGAAGTTCCAGTAGCGGAAGACCACCGCTGGAAACTCCCGGACGATGTACGGAATCTGATAACCGAGAAGAACGCAGCCATCCGTGCGTACAGCGCTTTTCCCTGCACCGCAAACAAAGCTCACATGCGCAACTTACAGCGTGCTGTAAGGAAACGCATTGCCGAGCAGCGTAATGCGAGCTGGGACAAGATGCTGAGCGAACTTGAGCCCACCCATCTTGCCTTCTGGCAGCTTCAGAGGAAGTTACGATCCACTGAAGAGGCCACAATGCCTCCTCTCATTCGTCCCGATAAGAGTGTCGCCTTCGATAACTCTGAAAAAGCAGAATGCCTAGCCGACAGCCTAGAGTCCCAGTGTTCTCCCAGCTCTCAACCAGTAGACCAAGCCCACCTCGATATGGTGAACGCCGAAGTCGAACGTAGAACTTCCCTTCCGCCCGTCGAAGATCCCGATAATCCACTGGCCCCCATCACTCCTGATGAGGTCCAGGATATCATTAAAAGTCTCCAACCGCGAAAAGCCCCTGGCTCCGACGGCATCACCAATAGGGTTTTCAAACTTTTCCCCGCCCAGCTTATAGTGCTAATGACTGCCATCTTCAATGGCGCATTGAGCAATAATATGTTCCCCGCAACCTGGAAACAGGCCACCGTCATAGGTATTCCCAAACCAGGCAAGTCCAAGTCTGACCCGTCTAGCTACCGTCCCATTAGCTTACTCAACGTCCTCGGTAAAATCTATGAAAGGCTTATATATAAGCGGCTCAAAGATTTTGCCGAAGCAAAGAGTCTAATACCCAATGAGCAGTTTGGATTTAGAACCGAACACTCGTGTATCCAACAAGTCCACCGCATCATAGAACACGTCAGCGCCGGCTTCCAACGGGGCGCAATAACGGGAGCCTTATTCTTCGACATAGCGAAAGCGTTCGACAAAGTCTGGCACAATGGCTTAATCTATAAGCTATACCAACTCGGCGTGCCTGACCGTCTCGTGCTCATCTTACGGGACTTTTTATCGAATCGCACCTTTCGTTACCGAATTGAGGGGGAGCTTTCCTCCCCCCATCCCATTCGCGCAGGAGTTCCTCAAGGCTCCGTACTATCCCCCCTCGTTTTCACGCTATTCACTAGCGATATCCCCAAGCATAAAAGTACCCAGCTAGCCCTATTTGCCGACGACACGGCTATCTATTATACCGGTTTTAAACCCGATGCCATCGCTCGCACTCTCCAAACTTCCGCAAACACTCTGGCCAAGTGGTTCCGGAAATGGAGAATCGAAGTCAATCCAGACAAAAGCCAGGCAGTCCTCTTTTCTAAACCGCGGATAAACCCACCCTCCCCCCGTCCGATTACCATGTACGGCAAGCCGATCCCTTGGGAAAAGCAAGCCAAATACTTAGGCGTGGTCCTCGATAAACACCTTTCCTTCGCTGAGCACATAAAGCAGGCACGTTCGCGCGCCGCTTTCGCTCTAGGTAGGCTCCACTTCATTCTTAGCTCCCGCAGCAAGTTATCACTCAGGTGCAAGCTGCGTATTTTCACCGCGGTCATCCGTCCCATCATGACCTACGCCTGCGTTGTTTTCGCACACGCAAAGCCCTACCTCCTCCACAAGATGCAGACCCTTCAAAACCGATTCCTCCGTAGAGTCACGGGAGCCCCCTTTTATGTTCGAAATGAGCTTCTTCACGTAGACCTCAAGATGCCCACCATACAGCAGTTCATGAAACGTGTCTCCAAGCGTTTCTTTGATACTGCAATCCAACATAGGAATCCCCTTATCGTATCGGCCGCCCAATACGAACCCTCGCGTATCTCTAAGATTCGCCGACCAAGGCATACCCTAGTCACTCCCGATGACGCAATCACCCTGCTCCAAGAGAGCCGTAGGGAAACAAGTACAGTGGCACACAAACACAAAAACCGACCGTCCTTCCGTCCTCGCCGCCGAGGCCCGCCGCGACGTCCCCGTAATAGTCCGCCCCGACCCTTGCCAGAGCCAGCCCGCGACGCTGAGCCAGTAGCTTTAAATTCCCTTATTAATAATAATAATGATATGATCCAGCCTGTCCCTAGCTGCCCTCCCCTGCGACGCCCTAAGCCGAGGTCCGTACCCCACAGGGGGTGCCCTTAGCGTGTAGTCGCCTAGTTTGTAAGTTTTTTAATAAGCCCTGGCTGGAGGCTTTAATTAATTAATTAATTAAGGCAACCACAGGCAAGTCCGGTTAAGCAGCCGACAACCTCAGAGGTTGACCTGCGAGATGCCACTCACAAAAAAAAAAAAAAAAAAAAAAACCAGTATTCCAGGCCGACACTACACCCCGTGTATTAGTCGGGACGAAAAAGTGAAGCAATATATTCCCGAAGTACTAAACAGCTAATAAAATTACATTTAAGTCCAGTTAAACAATGATAATGCCAATCAAAGTAAACAAAAGAGTGCATTTAGCGCAAGGCTGTGAAACCAGGACGGAAGCACACGATTACGTCCGAAGTTGGTCGAATGGCGTGCACGGTTGTGTGCATACACGTAGAAGAATGGACTGAGTAGTAGTGAGGTAGTATCATCAGAAAAGTAACTGCTCTGTAGAAAGGGACGACGTGTATATAACCGTCTCTTTTTATAGGTTGTAGTAATCCTGTGCAATCCAGCCTGCCCCTAACTGCCCTCTCCATGCGATACCTTAAGCTAAGGTTCCTCCTACACCCACTCCTTTTCCTCCACAGGGGGTGCCCTTTGCATGTAGTTGCATAGTTTGTAAGTTTAATAAAAGCCCTATCTGGAAGCTTTTATTCCTATAATTAAGGAATCTGCCACAGGCAAGTCCACTTAAGCAGCCGACAAACTCATTCGTTTAATTCGGAGCCTAATTTTCCACCATAAAAAAATGTTGTAGTCAATACTATTCATTTATTTCAGGTAACAAGGCTACTCCTATTTAAGTACTTAACACGTTCGCTGACAGTACGTCGTTAGGCGGGAAATTAAAATAGTGCGTTATCACAGTACGTCGAGAAACGGGCCACTTATTTTTAAGAGTACGTCGTGGAAAATTCTACTGTCGTAATGTGGTGTCAGGGTAAGTGCTCACTGTCAGCGAACATGTTAATCTAAATTACAAGGTTGGTACGTTAATAGAAGCTATAAGCTTATCACTGACGTCAAGAGCTTGCAGCAGCGATTTCCCAACACGCAATCGAGCATGCTCGCCACACAACGTAGAAGTATGTTGGGGCTGGCCCGCACCCGGCGCATCAGGTAAGCACATCGTTTTCTTATCTTCTCATAGGTTGACTGGTAAAGAATGCCTTGTTGCATTAAGTCCGTAAATAAATAAAAACAATCAACGCGAGCTTCAGCAAACTTCAATGATGCGCTATAGAAGCGGAGCAGCCCCATCAACACCCGGAACGCATTATTGTACTATAGCTGTGATATAGCCTGTAACTGTGTGTTTTTAACTAGCCGATGGCGTTATCTATAACTCACAATATTTAAAAAAAATTAAAAAGAAACAACTGAACGTTCATTCTGTCTCCCTCACTAGACAGCGAGTTAAAGAACACTCAGTCTATTTAACTTTGTACGCATAGGGCCGCATGTGTCGATGTTTGCAAGGATTTACTTTGTTTGCAATTTTGTAACACACACATTTTATATGTTGAAAGCCTATTATGTACTGCCCAATAGGTAAGGCTGAAGTTTTCAACCGATCTAGTAACAATATCTGGAACAGATGATCTGGATGATAAGATTTTTTAGCACTGTGAGTAGGTGTATCTCATTTTTTTTTAAAGATTATTAGCAATGTGGATAGAATTCATATTACCAGAAATCTTGTGAACCCCTCCAGCTAAGCTAAATACGCTGGTGTCTGGATTGGGTTGGTTGGCCGACATCTTAGTCACTAGAGTATTGTCACTTAAATTCAGATTAAGTTTAGTTAGTCACTGTTGTAAGAAGCCTATGATTGGAAAAATTGAATAGTGAATGTCCAGCTACCAAAAACAAAACAAACGCGAAGCTCTTTTAGCGCTTCGCGTTTGTTTGCGGTGATTGAAAACATAATCAGTCTTTTTACACTGTGCGTATTTTTTTTATTGTTGATGGACCCGCGTTTGACTACCATCATTATCTCTTGATGGTAAGCAGTGATGTGGTCGAAGAACGCTTGCCTAGAAGTAACCTATTCACTCTTGACTTAAAGAGTGTAAATCTTTAAATCAAGGACAGCGACGTTCATATTATGCCGTGTACGCACGTACGAACACGAACATAGCGAACACAAACATCGTACTTGAACATTTAGTTCATACGTATGGACAGCATATTCGAACATGAACGAGAACATAGTTCGAATTGAGTTCGCGCACAATAAAGAACCTCAAGAAGAAGACGAAGGGGTACCTCTGCTACCCCGCCTGTACCCCGCCAAGTTCTATGTGAATAGTTTTGTTTCGTAACATTTCGTAAAGCTCTTTGAACACCGTCCATACAGAACATACTAATAGGATCGCCGCAAACATGTTCGACAAACAGAGTGTTTGATGTTCGTAAATCGTACGCACGCGGGAACCAAGTTGTTGCGTATCATGCAACGCAACAAATTGGTTCGTACGTGCGTACACGGCTTTATGTTTTTTTTAGTTGTGGTGTCCCAGTGGGTACGACTTATGAGATAGATAGATAGATATATTCTTTGTTGTACACCATGACAGAAAAACAAACAAGGACTGCAAACCCAGGCAGGAACATTACTTTGTATTATTTTCATCATCAACTTAAAATGCTGAAGGGAAACACCGTGGGGAAACCGGCATCCTAGGACCGTTAAATCAGAAGACATGTAATTTCGCCCGGCTTGCCGGCGTGGTAGATTACGGCCAATTCCCTCTCATAGAGAAGATACCTGAGTCCCAGCTTTGGGAAGGTTATAAGTTGATTATGTTATTTCACACAGTTATTTTATAATACGTTTATCGTTAAAAGATCTAAACGGCTGCAGTTACCAACAGAATTAATAAAAATGATAATGAACTAATCCTTACATGGACTAGGTATTATCTCTGCCCCGCGGTTTCACCCGCGTTAATTTGAGGAAAATCTTTTCTCATACAAACTTTTATTCCCTATTTATTTATTAGGTTTACCAACAATTGTTTCTACATAAGACATGTTCTTAAAGCACAAGAGATAAAAAGGTAACAGTATAACAATCACTTATTGGTAAACTTAGCATGTGCGATTACAAAGTACAAAAAATATATTTCAATGCATTAGGGGTCGATTTTTGAAAAAAGTATCCTTTGTTTGACCCTTTTTTTTTTTTTTGGGGTGGGAAAATCATCAAATGACTTCTTCCGCTCTGGGTCAAGCGGAAGGGTGTGTCAGATTTCTACTGACTAAAAACCCACCCTGTTCCTTCGGCTGCCCTAAATTTCCAGGGCTGCGGTAACTCGGTAGAACTTTCCCGCAAACCCCGGCAGGCAATGGCCCTATGAGGCCCCGTCACTGGTGTTGACAGCTCTTTGAGGCGCGCGTGGAACACGACGCGCCGCCGATCCGGGCCTGGTCCTTACCGGACGGTGAGCGACCCTTGCTCACCGTCCGCAGGCCCGCGCCTACGGTGGCCGGAAATCGGAAACTATTTTCATCACAAATTCCATCCAAATCGGTGCTGTAGTTTAGCCGTGAAAGTGTAACAGACAGACATACTGTTGCATTTATAAAATTGCTATGGATGGCAATATGGATACTATCGTAACAAGTGAATGGAATGTGATTAAAAACTGCAAGCCATTAGTTGTAACAATAGTTTCTCACGGCATAATTGTTATATCTTATCGGTTCTGTTGTTTAGAAAAAATGTGTAGTTTTGTAATACGAGTATGTAGTGTGTCACTGTATAGAAATAACGTTAATAGTAATAAAAATATTTAGTCCTTTTTACAAAAACAGTAGATTAGAAAAAAAATATCATTTATTTGTTCGGAATATAGGTATTTACAATATGGTGGTTACAATAATATAAAGGAATGTTGGTATATATGCCATTTTGGCATGCAAACCAAGGATCTTCTACCTACTATGCAAACATTGATACAGATTATCATCAAGCACAGATACAAACATTGATACTAAACTGTATGTTTCAGCTAAAAATCCGACATGAAATAGTAACATTTATATAAAAAGTATAGTTAGTTTATTTTTTAAAGAACTTCCCTACTGATTCCTCTACTGAATTTATGGAATTAGGAATAGAAATATGAATTTATCTAATACTAGTACTCACGCGGGGCTTCGCTCCCGTGGATTCTATCACGATAAAAACATAAGTCTCCTTTTTTGCAGTCGCGTAAAAAGCCTATAACCTTCCTCAAGCTTCAAGCTACTTTCATACCAAATTGAATCCAAATCCACCCAGTACTTTCGAAGATTAGCGTGTCCAAGCAAACAAACAAACTTTTCCACTTTATAATACTAGTATACATTGAGCGCAAAATAGGATACCTACGGAAAAAGATCAACTTAGAGTATAAACTTTATAAAGGAGGATATAAGGAGATAAAAAGGAGCACGTGCCTAAATAATAATGGTTGCACGGGTCTATCATCAAGGTTAATCAACGCTTGCTGAGGTCAGAATGTGAATGGGTGATCATCTTAACATATCGATAATCTTCCGTGCCTCAGAAAGCATGTTTAGTAATTGGTCCCAACTGTTATTCGTACAGACAATCTGTCAAATTTCTTTAATAGATTTTCAACTTTATTGTTAAAGAAATTAGGTTCAAGGTTGATTGGGTACATTTGACAGTTTCGGGTAGCTTCATGTGCTGGCATGAAGCTACCCGAAACTGTCAAATGTACCCAATCAACCTTGAACCTAATTTCTTTAAAGGTAAAGTTGAAAGTCTATTAAAGAAATTTGACAGATTGTTCTAGCTTGATGTGCTGGCGTCTGTACATCTTTCTTATTTTTTTCTTTTTTAAAAGATAAACTAGCAATGTGGGTTGAATTCACATTACTAGCAATCTTGTTAACCCCTCCAACTAAGCTAAATAAGCTTGTGTCTGGGGTGGGTTCACGCCAATAGTATAATGGGCGGGAATGAACACGACGGCTTTCGGACCATCGTGCCGCTCCCCTCCACCCAGCTGCCCACATGGTTAAAAGAACACACACACGATCAAGCCCAGAAATGTTGGTCCTCGGCAGCAGGCTGCAGGCAGTCCAAGGAGGCGATGCCAAACCTTGACAAAAACTAAGCAGGTGCCTCCTACACATGGACAGAAGAAGCCCGCGAATGGTGGCGGGGACCATCACCGGGCACAAACAAACTCTACCACACGATAGTATAACGGACAGTCCCCTATGCAGGGCATGCATGGGGACGGTGGAAACGGTGGGACACGTGCTCCTAGAGTGCACGGAAATCACCGACATACGAATGCAAACCCTCGGGTCATTGGTATGAAATGAAATTAAATATTTATTTTGTAAATTGGTTATAAATAACACTTTTACACGTCATGTTTTTTTGCGTGTAAAGTTTAGTTTAGCTAGATGAGGCCGGTATTTCCTAACTGACTACTCTGAGAAGAAACACCGAAACAAACTCAGAGGTCAAAGTCTCTTTTAAAATCCAGACAATTTGTATTTGTATATGAGAAGCATGTAGGTTCATGTCTGTGGTATTCTTTTGAGGAAATAACCACGCAAATTTGAGCGGACCTGTCCAGACAGTGCAAGCATTTGTCAGTTATCGTGTAGCTCAACTTAGAACTTAGGAGCTCCCTTACAGACATCCTGAATAGACCGAGAGACCTGATCTGCTTCTGGAGGGAGGTTGGCTGGATGGAGTGACGGCCGACACGGCTCACGCACAATGGTTTCGTGCAGAGACTAAGTGCGGAGACCTGGCCAAAGAAGAAGAAGAAGATGGGTGGGATTCGAACTCGGGACCTCTCGATCACAAGTCCGACACCTTATTTATTAGGCTATTGACGCTTCTTCTTGACGATTGATCTTTGACAGTCGTTACGGTTTAGTCAGAAGCAAGAAACATTGACACCAATCTTGCCAAGAGTTATTTATTTATTTATTAAAACTTTATGCAACACAAAACGTACAAAGGCGGACTTAATGCCATAGGCATTCTCTACCAGTCAACCATGGGTGGTGAAGAGATAACATGGCAGGTGCATAAAAAAAAAAAACTAAGTAGATAATATTTTCAACGTAAAAGTTTTATTACAAGTGTATATATACATATACTTCTAACTAGAATAAACTTACATACATATTTATCATAATACATACCAAAAATATATTATATATATATATAATAATAAAACGTTATAGAAAGTGGGTTCTGAAAACTCTGCTTCCACTATTTGTTAAAAAAATAATCCCGCAACTTTCTCTTAAATGCATATTGATTGGTGGCCGTCCTGATATCGAGAGGTAGTGCATTCCACAGAAGAATAGCTTGTATATAGAAGGAAGAATGAATAAAATCAGAAGTATGCGAAGGACAGAGTAAGAGAAGATTATTGGAAGAGCGCAGACTTTTAGCGTGTGAGGAACATAGAAATTGAAAATGAGAAATAAGGTAAGAGGGAGGGGTAGGAGAGTTCAGCAAAGAGAAAAGCGTAGTCAAAGCGCGCAAACTTCTTCTCTGGCGAATGGGCATCCATTTGAGCTCGGTCCTGTACCTCGATACGTGGTCATATTTTTTTAAATTAAATATGAACCGGATACAGTTGTTAAGGAGCCTATCGAGCTTATCCAACAAGACCGCATTCAAGTCAAAGTAGCACACGTCACCATAGTCGATAATAGGGAAAATTAAAGTTTGCACAAGCATTGTCTTGGTTTTTGCAGGTAAAAAGTTCTTCAGACGATACAGACATCGCAAAGTCCCGTTGACTCTTTGACTGACACCGCAGACCTGACTTTGCCAGCTAAGCATAGAGTCAAGATGCAAACCGAGATCTTTAACGCTAGAACTAATAGGGATGACGGCACCATTAAAAATGATTGGAGGGAGCGAACTTACTGTCAATCTACCGATCATACGCGAGCTTCCAATCACAATGGCCTGACACTTTGAGGGGTTTACAGACACCCCAAATCTATCAGACCAGCTTTTGATAGCATCTAAATCTCGGTTTACATCTCCTATAGCGTCTGATAAACTTTCCACCCGCGCAGATGCATACAACTGCAGATCATCAGCATAAAGATGATACGAACACCGAAGATAGAGAGTTATAAAGTTTATGAAGATTGAAAATAATAACGGAGAAAGAATACCGCCTTGTGGGACACCAGCATCCAAGTCACGCCAACTCGAAGAATTCTCATCGACACGAACCGACTGCTGACGTCCCCGAAGATAAGAAGAGAACCATTCCAGAGACTCAGAAGATACCATGAGATGTGACAGGATAGATAGGAGAATATCATGACTGACGGTATTAAAAGCATTGGAGAAATCAACAAGCACCAAAACAGTAACCTTTGTGTTCTCCATAGCCTCTCTAATGTCCCCAGTTACTTTAAGGAGAGCGGAAGCCGTACTGTGGCCTGGTCTAAATCCAGACTGGAATGGACTAACACGATTGTTCCGGTGAACAAATCCAGAAAACTGTCTATGGACGCAGGCCTCTAGTACTTTGGACAGGAAAGGAAGAATGGAAATTGGTCGAAAATGGATAGGCAAGGAGGGATTGGATATTTTAGGAAGTGGACGAACGTAAGCCATTCGCCACAGGGTTGGAAATTGCCCGGAATCGAGGGAGAAGTTGATAATATGGGCAATTGGCAGAAGGAGAGAGTCAAGGATCAAGGTGATCATATAACGACTGATGTCATCATAACCCACAGCCTTAGATTTAATGGAAAGAATAATCTTTTTGATATCATCCAAGGTTGCCGGAGCAAAACGGAATGGTTCGATGATTGGATATGGTAGACCAGCAATGTAATCAACCGTCTGAGATAAAATTTGGGAATCCAAATGGCAGGTAGTGGTAAAGTGACGATTGATATCATCGAGACCAATCGTTTTAGGAAAATCCACATGACGTGCTCTGCCGACACCAAGAGTTCCGAGGAATTTCCAGATGTCAGCAGGAGAAGAAGAAGATTAGAAGATATATTATCGAGAATGTGGCGGCGTTTAGCGTTGCGTATCATCTGATTACACCGATTTCTTGCGGCTTTAAAAAGGTCCCTTTTTTCAACACAGCGATCCTTCCTATATTTACGAAAAGCACGATCCTTGCGCCTCATTGCCAAACGAACCTCTGTCGTCATCCAAGGAGCAGGTAGGCGCCTAAGCTTTACCGTCCTGACAGGAGCGTGTCTGTCATAGAGTGCAAGAACCGTCTTATTAAAAACACCCAGTTTGTCGTCTACAGTTGTTGCCTCTGCAAGCTGGTCCCAATCAAGTTGGGACGTATCCTGGCGCAGCTTCTCGACATCCATGCGAGCAAAACAACGCGTGAGCATGACTTTAGCGGGTAGTTTGGGTGGTTTTAGGATATAAGAAAGGAAAATGAGGTCATGATGAGAAAATCCAGGGGCAGGATACTGGCCATGAGAGGACGCAAGAGAGGGATTGGAAGTTATGATTAAATTGAGCCACGTATCATCACCTGAGATATTGAAGTGAGTAGGTTGCAGCAGAAGAACATGAAGGCTAACGGACTCGATAATGTGGAGGAGTTTACGGGAACGAGGGGAAGGGTGAGTAAGGTCGGTGTTGAAATCGCCCATGATGACACAATGCGCATACTCTGACCCTACAGATTCCAACACTAATTCTAGGTTAGGATAGTAGTCAACGGCAGGCGGACAATATACCACTCCCAGTAAGGTCTTAATACCTTTAACGTGGACCTCCAAGAAGAGATACTCAGCATTGGCAGTGTAATTTGAAGGAGAAGAGGCAATTATTTTGAAAGGGAAGTCACTGCGAAGATATATAGCAACACCACCTCCTCCCTTCCCGATCCTATCATTCCGGATAAGAATGAACCCGGGCAGAGGGTAGGTAGTAGAAAGAAGATGTGGTTTGAGCCAACTCTCAGAGACCAGGACGGCATGAACATTGGCGTCGGAAAAGGCGTCATACAGATCACTGTGATGGCTTGGCACACTCTGTGCATTGATGTGACAGACGTTAAACAAATGGCCTCTAGATCGAACAAAGTTCCGACGCACAAAATCACCAACAGTGTCAGTTAAAGAGCTAAAACTTGCATTAGCAGATGAGCTGCGGGATTCGAAAGCAGAGTGAAAAGAATCGTCATCAGATGGCATACAATACAGTAAAAATAATAAATAACCATAAAATAAACTACGGCTAGCGCTTACACGTTACGCTAGTATAAAACAATCCATTCACCACCCACCAGCAATAACACAAAAATAATTATATTAGTACAAAAAAATAGTTAGTAATACTAAATCAAGAAATTGGAAACAAAACAAAACAACACTGCACAAGATATGAGCAAAATCAAAACGTAATTTACGTAGATTTAAAACTGACGTTACATTTGACAGTTGACGTGACAGTGACACATTGAGCTAATATGAAAAATTGGAGTGTCGAATATTATACAAGTAAAAAAACTTTTTAACAAAAAATTAAACCGACTCCCAAAAAACACTGCAAAGTGAAAAATAACTTTAATTTCGGTAGTCGGTGTCTTTAGTTTTGTTTTTTCGTTTTTGGCACCGACTTCCGAAATTAAAGTTATTTTTCACTTTGCAGTGTTTTTTGGGAGTCGGTTTAATTTTTTGTTAAAAAGTTTTTTTTTTTACTCTTTTTAGCTGGATGATTTTTAATTTACCTAGTTACAAGAGCCTAAATGTCAACTACTTATAACCTTTTACAAAATATTGCTTTTCCCAATGCTGGGCCGTTAATTGTTGAGGAGTTCTCCTGGTACTTCACCATCAGCTCTACATCACCATATGCATTGTGACGAGCATAAAGTGCTTAACATCCATATTCAAGTAATCGAATCGCAATCCACTTAATACTTATTATTGAGTAGTTTCGGCGGCCATCTGTGGTCTTCATCATCAGTTCCACTTCCCCAAATGGTACTTTTTGAGAGCAACTGCACAAGTTACTATAAGAAATACCCAAAACGCCATAGGTGTGCCTATAATATTTGAAGAGTTCCCTCGATTTCTCCAGGATCCCATCATCAGATCCTGACTTTGGTGATAATGGTACCAATTTCGAAGTATACCCATTCGAACAAAAAAAGAATTTTCCAAATCGGCTCAGCCGTCTTCGAGTACTCGATGATCATACATAAAAAAAAAAAAAAAAAAAAAATATACGCGTCGAATTGATAACCTCCTCTTTTGGTCGTCGGTTGAAAATACCTAACAACAAATGAGACATTAAAATAATACATTTTAAGAAGGTACACATAAAAAAAAAGATAACGATTCGAAAAACATTGCTCCAAGGAGATACTTGTGTTAAGTTAGTTAACTTTAGATCACAACACTTAATTGCTACGTAATCCGCCAGCAGAAGATGTCTCCCCAGCCTTCTTCGGATACTTCGTGAACAAGTGGTTAAGTTCTTCAACTGAAGTAACCTTATGGCGCCTTCCATCAGGGTTATCGTGTTACCCAGCAACTGAGTGCTGAGTTCAAGTAGGCAGTCACCTAATGAAAATCACTAGAACTCAACTACATCTAATTAGTCTGGATACCGACCCCAACACAGTTTTGAAAACGCTTAGTTGATAAAGATGATAAACATTATAAACCTACTACGTTACCCATGACATAATTGGGTAAAACCACCAACGTCAGGCTAAGTATAGGATGCTGTAACCTTCTCAGACTAACCAAGCAGACTTCCCGTGATTGTGAATGGTCACCATCTGGTCAGTGAACGGCGGAAGCATGGAGTTGAGTTTCGTAGCTCGACTTAGGTACCTATAAGGCCTAGCTAGTAGTTATTTGTTAGAAACAATCAATTATGTGTACGTATTTTCGAACACGCAATAAGCTAGACTATGTCGATTTCTATTTACAATTAAGTACTTAAATGTCACAGATATTTTTTTTTATAATATATTTTTATATATATAAGTACAAAAATGCCACAGATATTTTTTTTTATAATCCGGATGAGCCTACTCTTGACCTCGATCTCGCCTGATGGTAAGCGATAGATGAGGTCTACGATGGAACGAGCGAGCCCAGAATATTCACTCTTGCTTTAAAGGCTGAAAGAACATAAGTGGCAAATATTGGCGGTGTCAATCTAAAAAAAAATAGATTCTTAGACGTTTTCACTGAACACTCTGAGGCTTGGAAGGTTTTTTTTTTAAATTGGAAATTATCTTGGTACTACACTCACAGAGGTCAATGACACGACATAACCAGTTTATAATATTGCCACTGTTGGGAAACAAGCCTCATCTCGATCAAAGCATTGCCACCATGAGATAATCAATAAAAAAATACTTTTTTGAAGTTTCATAATATGGCGCCAAAAATCCGCCTTTTTGATTTTTTTTTTCATTTTGTTATACCCAGTGTCACTCTCACAGTCAATACGAATCTAACGATACCTCTCAAGCTAAAATCCGTCGAGCCGTTCAGGCCACAGAGCGTGCCAAACAATTATACAAACATACATACATACTCTCGAAAAACATAACCCTCCTTCTGGCGCAGTCGGGTAAAAATAAATGACGGTGCATTTGGGGCTAACAAGTAGCACATTGTTAGTGGCGCAGCGAAGGTGATTTTCGGAATGCCAAAATGCATGGGATTAACAAACGCTGTCAAAATATCGCGCCAGTTACCTCTTAAGCATTGCTTAAGCTTAAAGATTAACCCGTATGATTGTTATAATTTAGCCACGAACTCATCCTCTTCTATATTTTACCCTTTCACCGAAAAACGCTTTTCATCCCACACTAAAGCAATTTGTAACATTCTAATAAAACAACTATCACGGAAAACATTCTCACATACTGCATACAAAAAATAACTAAAACAAAAAAGTAATTCGTGCGACGTAAAAGCGAAAGGCAAGCAGTAACTTTGAGCACACATTTAGCGCTGTTTCATAACTCAAAACACCAAAATTTAAATTATAATCAGAACGCACGAGTAACTAGATTTGCAATTAATTATAAAACAAGAAGTGAACAAAACATGTATTGGAATGAACTGGGTATGTGCTCGACTGCTCGTGTAAATTTTGTTATTGGTATTTTTTGTTTATCAAAGTTATTCCATTATTGAGTTTCGTATTGTTCAATATCATAAATAAATTCTCGTCTATCTATTCTTACATAAGGTAAGTACGCTATCCTATTTATTTCTGAATAAAGATTTTTAAACTCTAGTTTCGCCTGAAGGTCCGACATTGAACATTCGACACATGAACTTGGCTCTTGTGATACAGGTTTTCCTAGTAAAAGAGGCAAATAGGTGCTAAACGGACAAATCGCGTCAGTAGCCCCACCCTACGTTCCATTACTCAGGTAACTGATGTTGGAGAAACTGTCAAGCTAGAGTGGGAGTGGGCAAGCGACGTAACACGAATACACCCAGAGAGGTGGGCAAAGATCGTCACCCGCAGGATGCCTGAAGGAGGACAACGCCGCGCCGTCGAGGTTGACCACGGTGCAGGTGGGTTGACGATCTAATCATGTTCGCGGGGCCAACGGTTGAAAATCAATCAATTTTCAACCGTTGGCCCTGTTGGTTTGAAACAAGACAGGTGAGGCCAATGCCCAGCAATGGAACCCAACATACGCTAAGAAAATGTTAATATGGCTTCGATCACCAAGCGCGGTTAAAATATAGAAAAAAGCTAGGTAGGTGTATGGTATGAACAAAAACTCTCTTTTTTATTAGCCTACACTGTCCCGCTGCTGGGCTGAGGCCTTTCCCAATTCCTTCCATACCCTCTTTTCCCTCGCCGCTTCAAACCAACCCTCGTGGAAAACATCTAGGAATAGGTGACGGGGCGACCTGGACGTGTCCTAAAACTTCTCTTGTATATTCTTATTTTTATAGATTTTATATAATAATTTCAAAACACTCATACGTTCACTATGTTCAATCTTGAATATAAAAATGCTCGGATATAACGCAGACATTCCCTCACGAAGTATTCATTGAGCAACCTCAAAATCGCACTAGCATATACACTTTTCAGTCTTAGCGTTAGGCAATACTCCCGTCTGTCATAAACTACTTACATTGTAATTTAAAGTACTACAAGCTAAAACAAATCATCAACAAATTTGTACTCAACGCTTACGGCAAGTAATGTACCCAAGAGACTGGTGGCATTGCAACGTTGTATAGCAATGTTTAACCTTTGGCCAAAGTATGTACTAAGCCAGTCCTTGGGTCCCGGCGAATGACATCGGACAGAACACTTTTCACTCTTCTTTATTAAAATTAGAGGCACTAGGTGACTCCATGCACTATGTGTTTTTCTTTAAAATGTTTAATTCATAGTAAGATAAGTATAAAAACAAATATAATACAGTCGAAAATAAAAGGGAAATTATAGGGCATCGAAAAATTCGTCAACATCGCTATCAATGGGAAAAGTGCCCAGAACACTGGCCGCATTGCCACGTTGAATGGCAATGCTGATTCTACGTCCAAAGAAAAGGCCAGCCCTCTGGTCACTTGTTGAGTCGACTAAACATTTGCTGATGTCGCGAAAGAGTCGATGCGCACTCGGACCCCATGGGCCCAACGTTTCAACCCCAAACGGCTCAAACATATAGCACCCAATTAGGTTGTTGTATTTGCGCCGTTTGAGATTTTCTGCACCTGCAGCTGCCGCCCCAGCACAGTCCGCCGTACTGAGAAGATGGGATGGGAAGAATGTCAACACAAGTAGCATCCAACACCAAAGGCCTACCCAACTTCCAAGGCATTATAGTCATCAAAATTACTTACAATATTATTTTTGTCGGTGATAATATC
This sequence comes from Tholera decimalis, assembly GCA_943138885.2. Taxonomy (NCBI): domain Eukaryota; kingdom Metazoa; phylum Arthropoda; class Insecta; order Lepidoptera; family Noctuidae; genus Tholera; species Tholera decimalis. Next base: position 31,801,515 of record OW964551.2, read on the forward strand.
ATCGAATAATTGCTCCCGCTCTAGGTCGGGCGTAAGGGGGTGTCAGACTTTTACTGACTAAAAACCCATCCTTTTCCTTCATTTGCCCTTGTGTTTCGGGGCCGCGGTAACTCGTTAGAACAGTCCCGCAACCCCGGCAGGCAACAGCTCTATCAGGCCCCGTCAATGCAGCAAATTTTCCAACAGAAAAAGGAACAAAAAGAATGCAATAATTGTATACTTGAGAATCAATTAAAATAGAAAAAATAACATGTAACATTAAATATTTACATAGTTATATACTTTCCAACTAACTGAAAAATTAATGAAAAAATTCTTTTTATTTGTGAATAAAATAGACTCGCAATTTCCTTTGAAATGCAGTGACAGTTATTCAAATTGAACTCTCGCTTTCAACAATATTTTTTACAGGTTTTCACTTGCATATCACTCTCGCGCACATACTAAGTGCACGTGCATGAAATTGGACCGCTGTGCAGTTGCGCGAATCTTACGTCAGAGAGACATTCACCTGTGGTAACGACCGCTGACATATAGATGTGCGCAGAATTCTAAGTGAATCAAATGGAATAATAATATGTACGATATGTGTGTAAGATTAAGAGTCGGTTAAGTCGGTTTACTGACGATAGTTGAACGTGACAACGTCATAAGAAAATACTGATGGAATGGTTGCATTTTTCAAAAGAAAATTTTAATTTTACATCACTATTACTCCACTTCTCATGACAATGGAAGAATCCCTACACAGTGACGTCATCTCTTAGCGTTTTATGATAGCCTAGTACTTGACTCGTTGAGTCATAAATAAATGTCAAAGAATCTCTACACAGTGACGTCATCTCTTACCGTTTTATGATAGCCTAGTACTTGACTCGTTGATTCATACATAAATGTCAACTTGTAGATCCAATTTGATTTGCTTTGGAACGCCTCAGAGCGATGGAACGCCTCAGAGTGAGGTAACGCCGCATGAGTCATGTATTTTCGTGCGTGCAGCCAGCTTCATCGAATTATAAGACATTGTCACGTCAATTATAACATTCAAATGGGTTGACCTTCATGTTGTTAGGTAGTACAACACTACCTCTTATTATTTATGTGTAGCAACACTGGCTCTTGTTTGCTGTTCCTACAATGGTCGATGCGCCATGCCTTGATATAATACTTTATAAGATTAATTAATAAAGACATAAGACTTACTGGTGAGTTCTATATTCCATCGTGTCTCTGAAGACGCCCTGCAGCCGCTCCACATATCACGTCATCCCATCCACGACAAACAAACCTTACACATGTCATTACTGCTGAGGTCGATCCGTGGTGACCATTGCAACATATCGACATGCAGTGCCTCTTAAAGCACATTAAACGGTTGCTATCGGCTGACATTTTGTAATAATCGTTGCAAGTGGTCAGAATCTGACTTCCACAGTCCACAGTAGCTGGGTAACACTAAACCAATTGAGAATTTTCTTATAGAAAAACCCAATACCACTTTTGCCCGACCTGGGAATCAAACCCGAGACTATGCTCAGCAGTCGCCCTTGCGACCACTGTACATGCTTGTGTTTGCTTTATGACGATTATTTAATTTTTATATTGACTTTTGTAACCACTGTTCGACACAAAATGTAAATATGTTGAGAAATAATAAATAATGAGGCAGTCAAATCTGACACCTACATATTATACAATCTGTAACGGAAACCCCATATCTATCCAAAAGGGCTGAAGACAACATCTGGTATGGAGTCTCTATGCACAGTTTCAGTTCAAAATAACTGACTCAAAGAATTGATACCAAATTATCGGTTTCATATGTTTCTTGAATACCAATAATAACAAACGTGTCACAGCACTAACGGGTCATCACTTTCCACGTGACTAGCCAATAACACGATAATTCTCTTCGTTCTTCTTAATTTGAAAAATTCGGTCTCTGGTATCAATGTATTGAAATTTCTAATATGCTCCACACATGTACACAGGATTAGAAAACCTTTACCATATCGTTAATTATCATCCAAAGAAGCCGTGCACTTGGTATGTATATACCCTTTAAATTACACGTTGTATAGAAATACCTACATACTAGATTGTGGTAGTCCGATAATCAGTCCCTCTAAATAAAATACTCGCTGTATCCGGTTAGTCTGGTACCCGAAACCAGACATAGTTGAAAAATACCTAGACAGGCAATGATATTTCAAGAATGGGTTGCTTAATAAAAGTATATTTGAAATTGATAATAAGTAGGTCTTTTATCACTTTTTATCGAGTTACGGAAATAGTAACAACGTTTTATCTGTACTTTTTCCTGTTTGAGATTTTTATATTGTATTAAAAATTAATTTCGTAAACTGGTTACTTTATTTGGCAAAATATTTTGTTAAGCTAGATAATATTGGTATCAAATAATAAGAGTTTATTCATTTTGGCGGAACCGTCGTTTTGCGAAACTTTTAACCGACTTCTAAAAAAGGAGGAGGTTATTAATTCGTCACGTAGGTATATACTTTTATTTTTTTATGTAGGTACGCCGATTACTCGAAGACGTCTCGACCGATTTAGATGATTCAGACGATATTAAATTATGTTGGTTCCCAAATTGGTCCAATTTAAATCAAAAGTTTGTTCTGACGATGGGGTCCTGGAGAAATCGAGGGAACTCCTCAAATATTATAGGCATATCTATATTGATTTAGGTATTTTATATCGTAACTTGTGCAGTTGCTTTAGAAAAGCAACATTTAGTGAAGTGAAACTGATGATGAAGCCAGATGGCCACCAGAACTGCTCAATAAAAGGTATTATTTTCATTAATGGGTTGCGATTCAATTACTTGAATATGGTTGTTGCACGTTATGCTCCTCACAATCCATATGGTAAGGTGCTGATAAAGTTAAAAATAAAAACTATTTAACAAAAAATAAAACTTCCGAGAAAAACACTGCAAAGTGAAAAATTACTTTGATTTCGGTAGTCGGTGTCTTTAGTAATACATGTATATACTTTTATTGACAACGAATTTCGAAATTAAAGTTAATGCTTTGTTTGGAAATCGATTTTAGTTTTTGTTAGGTACTTAATAAGTTTTATTTTGAACTTTTTAGCTTTATAATCTAGTTACAAAATCCTAATTGGCAATTTCTTATCACCTTTTACAAAACAGTACTATTCCCGATGCAAGACCAATTGTTGCGGAGATCTCTGAGTACTTTACCATCAACTCCACTTCACCATATACATTGTGATGAAAATATTATTTTTTTGTTAAAAGTTTTTATAATTATCAACCTATTTAGAATTGAGTCATTAGTTCCGGAGATTACCCTCTACCTGCAAACACATTTCACCTCTTTATGATATTGCTTTAAATAAAATTTTGCATATATTTCTTCCGTAGGTACATGTGTTTGCTACCTAACTCCTCCGAAACGACTGTACTTATATGGATGACATTATGTGTGAATGTTCCAATGTGTTCCTGGGTAGTTTGAAAACGCAATTAGACTAGGTGGTGCTGCTTTTCCGGATCAAGACGACTTCTACCGGGTTCACTACTAAGAATATAAATCATGACAAGAGTTTTGAGAACTTCGTGTAGACATTTAGGGTCGATATTGTGTAACAGAAACACAAAACAAAATAACAGCAGAAGCAAAAATAATTGTTTGAAAACTCTACCTACGACTATAAAGACGAAAATACCCTTTCCAAGCCGTCTGAGGCAATTGGCGTAACGTATTTGAATTAAACACAGATATTTAAAATTAAACAGATATTTAAATAAGTCGTTTTTTTAGATATTTGTATTTTATACAGAACATCGCCTTAATTATGACCATTCATTTCTGAACCTACTGTAGAGTGAGAAGTGAAGTGAACAAAAATTTTTGTAGACGTACTAAGTCCCTGACCTTTTCTATCTTTGTGATCAAACTGCATGCTTTGTAGGTATGTACTCATGTTTCAACAAATAAATGTTTTGAATCTTTAATCTGAGTTTGATATATCCATCAGTAGGTCAAAACCATATTTTAAACTTGTCCCTTAAAATGTACATATATTGCAATTTATTAAATACGTCCTTGCTCGATTAAATATTCAATGAGAACATTCACACTATAAATGTCAGCTCTGACACCGATATTGTATCGATACGATAGTTGACTGGTTTTTTTATAAGAAAATATCAAGTAATAAAATAAAAAATTTCATGTAAAAATATTGCCAAAACGAGACCATATGGCTTGCACTATCAAAAAGTTATCAGATCTCTTGTAGAGCCAAGCATCTAACTCTACGTGTTATACCTCTAAAAGTCCTAACTTCACAAACTCTACACTTTAGTCAAAATGTGTTGCTTGGCAGTAAGACATTATCTGGGGGCTAAACCGTACCCTCAGATGATTTCAAAAACGTTTTGGGAATATTTTCATTGTGCGTACAGGTTAGGAGTGGAATTCTCATCCGGAGTCTGTGTTTGCTGATAGCTATAACCTAGGGGTATTAAGGTCAAAAGAAGGTTACTTCTAGGTAAGCGTGATTTATCTTCGACCACATCATCGCTTACCATCAGATAGTGGTCAAACGCGAGTCTATCACCAATATTTTTTTAATTATTATTATTTATTATAAATCAGACATAAAATCCATAAAGTGTTAGTAAGACAACTTATACTATGTTAGTAACAATTTATCAATAAATAATCAATTACATTAAATTAAAATTTCAAAATAATAAAATTAAAATTACAATAATAAAATCAAATACAATTAAATATTAATAATAAATAAATAATAATAATAATATTCCACAACTTTCACACAACGCCATCTAGTCCCAAACTAAGCAGAGCTTGTGCTATGAGTACTAGACAACTGATAAGCATACATATATATTTCTAAATACATACATATTATTGATAAATTACACCCAGACAAAGAACAAATGATCGTGCTCATCACACAAACATTTGTCCTGGGTGGGGATCGAACCTACGACCTTGCGCATAGCAGTCAGGGCCACTGACCACCAGATCAACAGGCCTGTCTTGTCAAATATATTTTTATATGATTGTTGATACTAGTATGCGAATCAGAGGGCCGAAGCCTGTCGGGGTCGTGGGACTCATCCCGTTACCGTGGCTCCGGTACGTAAAGGGTTATTGAAGGAACACCGTGGATTTTAGTCAGTAAAAGTCTGACAGTCCCTCCCACCCTGCCCGGGGTGGGAGGACTTATTTGATAATTTTACCACGTTAAAAAAAAAAAGTATGCCAATCAAGTTTCATTACAACCAGTTCACTCATTTTCGACCGTTTATGGCAGTGAGGAGTACTGGCCTGTTAGTCTGTGTAATTTATCTATAATATGTATGTATTTAGAAATATATTTGTATGTTTATCAGTTGTCTAGTACTCATAGCACAAGCTCTGCTTAGTTTGGGACTAGATGGCGTTGTGTGAAAGTTGTGGATTATTGTTGTATTGTTGTTGTTGTGTGTATGTTGGGTTCGGCTTTCAGTCTAACCGGATACAGCTGAGTACTTAGTGAATCACATGAAATGACTGCTTATCTGACCGCCACAAACTAGTAGCTGAATAACAAGGTATCTCTTGGGCATACCAGTGTCAGATTTCCTGGCATCGGACTACCCGTAGCGACTATCAAAAATATCCTAATGACAGCCACCAGCGGCTCAACGTGCTTTAAGAGGCACGAGGATATCACACCAGTAATTTAAAGTAAATTTATTTTAGAAAAAATCAATATCACTTTTTACCCGACTGAATGAACCCGAGACTTGATCAGCAGTCGCGCTTGCAATCACTAATCCAACGAGTAAGTCCCAACCAACGAGAAGTCGCTGTTGATAAATACCGAAACCGACTGAAGTTTAGAAAAATAAAGTGGGTGATAGCTGAAATAGTCTTTAGTGCCGATGTATGAACAGGCCCTTTTTGCATACTCAAATCCACAAAAAATAAACGAATGACATTCTACAGAAAGTGAATTGACATTTATTATTCATTAGTCGAGCTCCATTGGTTCCATTCATCACAAACTGGCGTTGAACCAAGCTTAAAGCAACACAAAGGCATTATTATAGCGCAAACCATAGGAAAAATATCATATTGACGTAATCGCTTGTTGATAACAAAATCCATGTAAACGACGCATTATCCTTGAGTACATATTTGTTGTACTATGTTGAGATTGAAATTGACCTACTATTAGGTTATTGGTACTTAATATTTTAATTTATTGATTTTATTTTCAATCATAATAATGCCGAGATCAACCGAGCTGTCATTTGTAGATCTTCGATAGTCGTTACGAGTATCATGATGGGTTATCATGATACTCTTTCTAACAGAATGGGATATCGTGATTCGTAGCTACTGAGCTCTGGAGGTCAGATAAGCAGCTGTATTCGGTAAGACTATATAGTATAGTATATATAGTTCAGAAAAAGTAAAGCAGAAAATGTTTTTTTTTCAGCCGTGAGGAAGCTTAGCAATAGAGAAACAAATCATTTTAGGGAAAATGATCTAAAGGGAGGTATCCATTGCAAAGTTCGGAGCCACTGAACTCAATAATCTTCTACCGATTTGAAGAAATTTTGTGTATGGTCAGCAATCGCAGATAAAAGGAAAAGCCTAACAAACCAATGGATGAAGAATGGTGATCGTCTTGAAGGATCAACTGTGAAGAAAATTTTTAAAATATTTTTTTTATGCCGAATGAGCCTACTACTGATCTCGATCTAGCCTGACGATAAGCGATAGATGAGGTTTACGCTGGAAGGATAGAACCCAGAAGATGCCTGTTCACTCTTGCTTTTAAAGGCTGAAAGGTTATAAACACAGGGAACACAGAAGCCGGTAGAGAGTTCCACGCCTTGGTTGTGCGCACAATTAATGTGAAGGAAAAGCGCTTGGTACGCGAAGACAGTATTATAACCAAATGTAGATGATACCCAGCAGTGAAGAAAATGCAGGAATCAGGTCATGGAGCTCCTGCGCACACTTCCTGAGAGTACAATCTGCAGAAAACCGACAGGCAGGCAACGCTTCGCTGATGAGCCAGGCTATGAAGCTTTTCCACTAGATCCTCGTCACCTAAAAGCGTTTTATCTCTCCGCTAGATATAATAACTACCTAGAAATGATAACTATCATATCATGGCTATGAGTTAGGGAGCAGTGGTGGCCCAATCGGTCTTACAAGTTGTAGGTTATGGTTTCGAAGCCAGCGATTCCATTCGTTATGTATTTTAAGTTATATACAGTGACATGTAATACCTGTGTCACTGTAAGGCCTCTCTTCCTACCGACTATCTTTCCCGGCTTTAGTCAAGTTTGGATCAATCCTATTGATAGTCTTAAAGGTCCCGCCACCTTCGTCTAAGCCTGTCGCGATACCACTAGCCATCTTCTGGGACCTTATGATTAATTTAGCCGAAAAACCATTTGTCAGATCCTGAGCCATTTTATCATGACTGGTATTTTGGTGACATAGGCGATTTGTGTTTTGAAGTATAAATATTTCCCCCATTTTACTCCCAGAACGCTGTTATACATTTCTCAATAGCAAATCTCAAGCTTGAATCACTTCTGAGCTTATAGTGTTTTTGGTACTATTTTGTATATTTTCTGGTGCTGGTCCGCCCTACGCCCTACACCTTTTCAATACAAGCTTGTAAAACTGTTTGTTGTATCATAATTTCATGAAAGATCTTGTTATACAAATATAATTATGATGTCAGAATTTTTTCAATGTCGTGTTCAGTAGATACATTTGCACTTGAGGTTACCTACCACAAGTAGGCACAAAGTAACATCTGGACAAATTATGTTAATAGGCATATTATATTTATATGCATTTTGATGTTGCATATCATAATTACGTGTAATGAATTACTAAAGAAGTACACAATATTTTCAACACATTCATTATTTATTATCATCTGTAAAAATATGTAAATATGAATGCATATGTGGTTGTAAATACAAAACAAAAGTAAAGGTAGAGCTGCTCTACCTACTCAAATGAATCATGTAAAACGAATATGTAACTGAAGTAATACCTATATAAACGCATATAGAGTTGAGGATAAACCGTGTCATATTGCATATAGGGTAATGTATAGCCATTTTTAGTAGCAATGCGTAATACTTAACCTAAATGTTATATAAACCGAGTCCATCAAATACGTATTACCTATAAAAAATATGATTGAACGCTGTTCGAAACATTTAACTTACCTGATGACGACAGCTGGGGATCGATAACACACGTGCTGTACTGAGTCGCCGGTAGGCAAGTAAAACAGAAGATAACAACAAAACAACAACAAAATAAACAATAAAACACACGAAAACAACAATATCTCCTCTCAGTGTTCAACTGTCACTCAGGAATGAAATATACGTAACATACACACAGAAATTCGGACACCCGGCGTTTTCCCGGCCAAAATAAAAACCAGCGAAAACGTTAAAAATCAAAAAACAAAACCTCCAGACGTAAATTAAACGTGTTTTTTAATGTTTTCGTGAAGGAATCGATTGTTTTGAACATAAAACACAGCCAGAATGTTGATATTTTAGTATTGCAACGAGTTTTTTAGTATGATGAGCGCGCGTCGTACCACTGCATACATCGGCGGCGCGGCCAGTACTGAACGTGAACAGTGAACACGAACAGAACGTAGCCAGAGAAAAAACAAACTAGCTCGTACTGTGCCTCTTTGGGCGCAGTTGGAAAACTATGCCCGTCCCTTTCTGCCTCACTGTGTTAGAGAACCATTTTCCCGCTTAGCAACGTGTCGTTACGGACTTCAGTGGTTGCCTTAGTCATCAGTGTCTGCGACTGTAGTGTTCCCTATTATACTTACATCCCGATAAATGCCTGTTTTATAAACACGGCACTCCTTACACAGCCGGTACGTTCAATGTACTTACTATCACAAATGGTCCATTCGAGTATTCTTGGTATATAGAGTTCAGGATAGTCTGTTACAGCTGTTTGATACTTTTAATCTCAAAGATTACGGATCAAAGAGCCATTCACTACGATGACAGCCTGTAACGATGAATTGATTTCGTGGTGAATCGATGATTCATTAATTTTACAGATGTTGTCATGTTTTGATATTAATATTCAAGTTTCGGTCATGATTTCATGAACTAGACTGAAGTTGACGAAATTGCGATATTAATTGATTTGATATCTTATATGGTGTACATTAAAATTCTGATTAAGTTGAAGTTTTGGTGTTGCGTGCTCTATACTGGTGATTAGTATAGAGCACGCACTTGCATCGTACATAAATAACTAAGAATATAGGTACTTTATTAATTTTATATTGATTGATTGAATACTGATTTAAACTGAGAATATATTCAATAGGTTTAAGGACTAGTGTATACCATACAAGGAAGCATATCATGCAATACATATTAGTTGATAGTTCTCAATTAACGAACATAATTCAGTTTTTAAACCAAACTCAAAATTAAAATTGAAATAAATAATTATAATCATAATTTAACTTAGAATTTAATTACAACTCAATATAATCAAAAACAAAATCACAAATAAAATCGCAATCAAAATCATAATTAAAAACGAAATTTAAATTCATTACATGCAAAAAGATTTTACAATTTTTGTACATAAAATCTCTTTGTATTATGATTGATAATGCATATAAATATAATTATGTTACTTATCATCATACCTATCATGTCCAAAGGAGTTAGCAGACATATACATTACTTGTTTCACCCTATAATTAAAACTACGTTTAAACTCTTACTGCTCATGGCTTGTTTTTAACCGACTTCAAAAAAAGGAGGTTCTCAATTCGGCTTGAACTTTTTTTTTAGTGTATGTTACCTCATACCTCGGAGATGGCTGGACCGATTTGGAAAATTGTTTTTGCGTTTGAAAGGGTATACTTTCTAGTTGGTCCCATTGTTACAAAATCAGGATTTGATGATGGGATCCTGGAGAAATCGAGGGAACTCTTCAAATATTATAGGCACACCTATAGCGTTTTGGGTATTACTTATAGTAACTTGTGCAGTTGCTCTTGATAAGCATCATTTGAAGAAGTGGAACTGATGATGAAGACCCCAGATGGCCACCGAAACTACTCAATAATAGGTATTTCGTGGATTGCGATTAGATTACTTGAATATTGATGTTAAGCACTTTATGCTCATCACTATGCATATTGTAGTAGAACTGATGGTGATATACCAGGAGAACTCCTCAAAAATTAACGGCTCTGCACCGGGAAAAGCAATATTTTGTAAAAGGTGATAAGTAGTTGACATTTTGGCTATGGTAATTAGATAAATTACAAACCGAACCACTAAAAAGCGTGAAAAATTTTTTTTTTGCAAAAAATTGAACCGACTTCCATATCAAAACACTACAAAGCCAAAAATAACTTTAATTTCGGAAGGCGGTGTCAAAAAAAAAGAAAATACAAAATAAATGACACCGACTACCGAAATTAAAGTTATTTTTGGCTTTGTAGTGTTTTGATATGGAAGTCGGTTCCATTTTTTGCAAATAATTTTTTTTAATTCCTACGAACTCACAAGCCATTATTCACGGAAAATAATAGACCGATTTTCATAAAATTTAAAACACTTATACTTACGCCTATAGCCTTTTCCCAACTCTGTTGGAATCGGAGTCCAGTCTGACTGGATGCAGCTGATACCTCTTGGGAAGACCAATCTCAGATCTCGAAAGATCGAAAGATGTCCAAATAAAAATAGAAAAACCCAATACCACTTTTTTCCTGACCCGGGAATCAAACCCGAGACCCCGAGCTAGGCAGCCCCACTTGCGACCAATCGACCAACGAGGCATATACTTATTTAATAGTTCAAACTGCATATTCCTAGTATTTTTCTGTAATATTAACTTAAGCAACTACGTTTTGGCATTTGCTAACACTTTCTTCTTTAACACAGCCTTAGTTTCTGCCGGTCTACTAATATAATAATTTATAATAGCACTTAAATTTACAAATATACAACGTGTAACGGAAACCCCATATCTATCCAAAAGGACTGAAGACAACAACTGGTATGGAGTCTCTATGCTAAGTTTCAGCTCAAAATAAGTGACTCACAGAATTGACCCCAAATTATCGGTTTCATATGTTTCTTGAATACCAATAATAACAAACGTGTCACAGCACTATGTGGGTCATCACTTTCCACGTCACTTGCCAATAAAACGAAAATTCTCTTCGTTCTTCTTAATTTGAAAAATTCGGTCTCTGGTATTAATGTATTGAAATTTCTAATAAGCTCCACACATGTAGACATAGGATTACAAATCCTTGCTATATTGTTTGTTATCATCCAAAGAAGCCGTGCACTTGGTATGTATATACCCTTTAAATTACACGTTGTATAGGTATAGTTGATCAATATTCCAACTGTCATCATTGAGCTGACTATGAATAAAATTGAATAGGCATTCAGAAAGCCGGCGTTAATATACTCAATTTCTTCGATTCCTTTTGACACGTTCCCTCACTGAGGTTTGGAAATCTAATACCTACGATTCGTTACTTTGTTTGTATACTTGGGTCTTCTTTCACGTAATAAGATTACGTTTTGGTAATGTTACCTTGTTCAAAGAAAATTGTGGAAATCTTTTACCTTCTATTCAATTCAAATAAAGGGTAAGCTAGCTATAAATTGATGGCTTACGCTACTGTATCCAAAAATATATTAGACTATATATTTCCTGCGGCTTGGTTTACGTGCAAAGTATTTATCTAAAGGAAACCTACCATCTATACTAATATTATAGAGGTAAAATTTGTTTGTAAGTTACTATGTTGGGATAATCTGCGGAGCTAATGATCTAATTCTATATGTTATTTCTAAACCTCCGTGGACGTAGTCGCGGGCAAACTGCTAGTCTGAAATAAAAAGACAAAACTAAAGTTATGGTTTATCCGTATATCAAGACATCAACACCTGTAAAGACATTGAGGCCTAATTCTGATTGAATGAACATACAAATATCCACACACAGGTTTAAGTTAAGTAAAATACAACGGGGCAGATCTTAAAAAGTCAAGTATTTTATCTTTTTTGTCAGAGTTTTCATAACCCCCTATTTATGACTTTGTTATTAATATATAGATATGTATTATGATAAATATGTATGTACGTTTATAATAGTTATTTATGTATATAATAATTGTAATAAGACTTTTATTTAGAATATATTATGTACTTAGGTTTTTTTTATGCACCTACCATGTTATCTCCTCACCACCCATGGTTGACTGGTAGAGAATGCCTATGGCATTAAGTCCGCCTTTGTACATTTTGTGTTGCATAAAGTTTAAATAAATAAATAAATAAAAAGGCATCACCACCTTGATTTTAATAAGAAGAAAGGCAAATCTGAAGTAAAGTTGGACAGGAGACATCTACTGAATGTACAAAGACAGATGGGTCAGTAACATCACGTGGTGTGCCTCAAGAGAAGACGTCATGGCCGAGGTCGGCCTAAGTAGCACCGTCACGATGATCTTGTCGGATTGGCCGAAGACGGACATCTTCGGCCAATCCGACAAGATCATCATGCAAACAAGGTTGTCTGGAAAGTTTTAGGGTAGGCTTTTGCCCAGCAGTGGGACAACTTAGACTAGTTAAAAAAAAGACGGATTTTCAATCTACAGTGAGTGCTTCTTTACCTAATCTTTTTAACCGACTTCAAAAAAAGGAGGTTTACAATTCGTCCTGAACTTTTTTTTTTTTTATTAATGTTACCTCATAACTCCGAGACGGCTGAACCGATTTGGAAAATTCTTTTTGCGTTTGAAATGGTATACGTTCTAGTTGGTCCCATTGTTACGAAATCAGGATCTGATGATGGGATCCTGGAGAAATCGAAGGAACTCTTCAAATATTATAGGCACACCTATAGCGTTTTGGGTATTTCTTATAGTATTAATAGTCCTTGAGCAGTTGCTATCGAAAAGTACCATTTGGGGAAGTTAAACTGATGATGAAGACCACAGATGGCCACTGAAACTACTCAATAATAAGTATTTCGTGGATTGCGATTCGATTACTCGAGTACGGATGTTAAACACTTTATGCTCGTCGCAATACATACGAGCATGGTGATGTAGAGCCGATGGTCAAGTACCAGGAGAACTCCTCAAAAATTAACGGCTGTGCATCGGGAAAAGCAATATTTTGTAAAAGGTGATAAGTTGTTGACATTATGGCTAATTACAAACCGACCCACTAAAAAGCCTGAAAAAAAAAATTTTACAAAAAATAGAACCGACTTCCATATCAAAACACTACAAAGCCAAAAATAACTTTAATTTCGGAAGACGGTGTGAAAAAAAAAGAAAATCCAAAACCAATAACACCGACTACCGAAATTAAAGTTATTTTTGGCTTTGTAGTGTTTTGATATGGAAGTCGGTTCTATTTTTTGTAAAATTTTTTTTTTACTAGGAGCAGCATTGATCTTGTCTTTATTTATTTATAACAAAATCCACATCTCTTAAACAAAGTTTTTACAGTATGTAATATCTAATCTTATAGCTAATTGCCGATTTACAATTTAGTCACTAAATAGTAACAAACGTGTAGGTGAGTATTAGACCTTGTCCAGAAGAAGCGAATTCGTCGCGAAACGTTTCGCGCGAATTCATTCGCGCGCTAGTGAGATACTAGGCACCAATACATCGCGTCCACAAGCATCGCGCGAATCCAAAATACGCGCGTAAATCGCGTGCACAACGCCAGACCCTCGACTCGCGCGTGATCGCGCGTATTGCACGCGAATCGAGATACTAGGGACCCCTTGTTGCGTCCAGTTAAACGCGCGAACTCCGGCCGAGTGGACGTATCGGAAAAAATAGATCGCCAAAATTTTGATACGGAATTGTTTATAGACGAAATACATTCTATTTTCCCTCCGTTTTTGTCTCTTCCAGCGACGGTAAGCAAACCACAACGAGACCGCTTCGTTCAACTCCATGCTTGCATGCAAATGCTCGCGCGTTGGTACGCTCTTTCTGGACGCAACGATCGCGCGTGATTCGCACGAGAGAATCGCGACGAATTCGCCCTTTCTGGACAAGCCTTTAGCGAATAAAAACGACCATAGATATATTATAAATGAACCATTTAAACTGGAAAGACACGTGTATGATGATGATTATAATGTCGCAACGCTTCAATGCAAATAGCGTCATCAATGTACCAAATTGGACTAAAACACGTGATAGACATTCTAAAAAATTATGCTCAGTTCATTGACATATCGTTAACGTTCTTAAATTGAATAATACTATGATACTATACTGTAATGCTGATAGGTATACCTCTTCGGCATAAATAACTCTTTGAGTTTTTGAATGAATAGTTAGAACAGGAACAATCCTTTTAATACTTTCATATATGAATATATGGAACCGTCTGGCAGGCTTTGACTGTCTATCTTACACAAACATAACATAACATAGGTACCTATTTATCCAATAATGTTCCAACAGCTGGGACACTTGTCTCCTCTCAGTCCAATGAGAAGGAATGGTTGAAAAACCAACACGTGCTCCCAGTGCGGTTGGCTAATGTCATGTCTTCAAATATCTGGTCATAAGGTCACTTTTTTCACGATCGATCCCAGAACATACCTCTAGTAAGTCGGGCCTGATGATGAAATCTACTTAGATTGTCCCACTTTTGTGCGAAGGTCTATGCGTTTGTTTTTATTTTAACTTTAATGTATTGATAGTATGTTTTGCACCTCAGCTCAGCAATTGAATGCACACTACTACATTACGCTCCAAAACAGCTAAACAGTCGCGGGTCGTGGTTACACGAATAGAGTAGTTATGTGCTCCCACGGCTCAGCGTCTTGATAGACGCTCTAATGACTTCCCCCGCTCCAGGTGGAGCGAAAGGGAGTGTCAGACTTCTGCTGACTAAAAACCCACCTTGTTCATTCAATTGCCCTTACGTCCCGGGGCCTTGGTATGTCGTTAGAACATTCCCGTACACCCGTAATTTGGAGGACATCTATGAGAATCTAGCCACTTTGAGAGGCATATGTATAGCATTGGACGACTTTTGGCTGAAATTATAAAACGTGTAACGGAAACCCCATATCTATCCAAAAGGACTGAAAACAACATCTGGTATGGAGTCTCTATGCAAAGTTTCAGCTCAAAATAAGTGACTCACAGAATTGACCCCAAATTATTGGTTTCATATGTTTCTTGAATACTAGTATTAACAAACGTGTCACAGCACTATGAGGGTCATCACTTTCCACGTCACTTGCTAATAAAACGATAATTGTCTTCATTCTTCTTAATTTCAAAAATTCGGCCTCTGGTATCAATGTATTGAAATTTCTAATATGCTCCACACATGTAGACATAGGATTAGAAAACCCTTGCCAAATCGTTTGTTATCATCCAAAGAAACCGTGCACTCGGTATGTATATACCCTTTAAATTACACGTTATATACGATATAGAAAATTATGATTAAATATTTAATCGATTGTGTCTAGTTTTTAGTTCGCAATTGAAAGGTTGAAGTTTATAATGAAAACATCTGTATAATAGAGGTTGTTGACAGTATAGCTAAAGACTATGATGTTTGTGGTGATCGCATATTATTATTTTAACACGTGTTTATAAAATGTGAGTCATTCTCTATTGACACGGATGGCATACGAAATATTATGTTGAGACTAGCATGCCTTATCTGACCTATTATAAATTGTGGTGCATACAAATGTGAGTCAAGTATTTTTCTTGATGCTGCGTGATTCCACGTGGATATATGATATCTATATATATAAAATTCTCGTGTCACAGTATTAGTTACCACACTCCTCGGAAACGGCTTGACCGATTTATTAAGAAATTTTATTTGTATATTCGGTAGGTGTAATCTATTTTTCATACCCCTATATGGTAAGGGTTATCCACCCCAAATACTATAGAAATTATTTTTATAGCAAAACAACGTTTGCCGGGTCAACTAGTAATTAATATAAAAATCTTTTCTGTGTTTGCATTTGTGTCAATCAATTGACTTTTACTTCGTCCTTATCAGTGGAAGGTAATGCAATGGAAGTATTAGGTGTAAGCCTTAATTTTATTATAAGAAGTGAGCATTCTTTGACTTTAGCTATAAGTTGATAGATAGATATACACTATATTGTACAGTAACAGAAAACAAACAAGGACTTAATAATTGAAAAAAGGGTGATACAATGGCGGTCTTATTGATGAAAGCGATCTTTTACAGATAACGTTTGACAGTTACTAAACTTAATAAAATAATATATACGTAATTTAGTAAAATATCAACATTTAATATCTATTCATAATTTCTGGTTTACAAATTTAACAGATAGAGCAGTAAGTACTTATAATTCTTATTTCTAGCCATCTACGTTTTTAGAAAACCATATCCGAAGCTCTGTGTATCGCCATAATTTTCTGACGATTAGGCGACTGTCAAAGAGTTCTCTGTAGAGTAGCTCTGCAGTCTCACCTAAGTGTATTTCTCTTGCGTTAGCGTAATACCCCTTTGTTCTTTTTTTTAAGGATTGTAAATCATTCAATGACTTTCCCCCGATCTGGGTGAAGCGGGAGGGTGTGTCAGACTTTTACTGACTAAAACCCATCCGTGTTCCATCATATGCCCTTCGTGTTTCAAGGCCGCGGTAACTCTTTCAAACAACTCCGCAACCCAGGCAGGCAACGGCCCTCTTGTGGGCCCCGATAATTTTGCTGACACTCTTTGGGGCGCGCATGGAACACGCCGCGCCGTCTACACGGGCCTGGTTTCAGTCGGGCGGCGAGCTACCCATTGCTCGCAGCCCTCAGGCCCAAAAGGATACTCCTTGGCAAGACAAGTGTCAGATGTTCTGACTTCTGACTACCCGTAACTACTGTCAAAGATGTACTAATTACAGCCGAGAGCAACACTGCCCCCGATGTCATAATTACAGTAAGTCGTTTTACTGGTGTTATGACTTTTTTACATTACTGTGATCCTTAAATCAAGCCCTATAAGGAAAATTTCTCTTTATTTTTATATCTAAACTAGTATTTGCGTGTTGCGCGAGGTGCAAGCACCTCGCGTGCTTGAGAAAAAAAAAAAAGGGGTGGGGTGATGGGAGGGGGTTGCTGAAGTATTTCGACTAAAACATTGCCCCTCTAAATAAATCTGAAAAAAAAATGTTCCAAGTCTCTTAATTTCCGAGATCCGCCTTAAGGGGGGTGAGAAGGGTGGCAAGGGGGGCGACTTTGAAAAATGGTTTTTACTTTACCGAGCCTCCTCTATACGAATCCATAAAAAAAGAAAACTACGAGTCTCGTAGTTTCCGAGATACGACAGGGAGGGAAAAGAGGGGGGGGTGAAAAGGCACCTCGCGTGCTTGCGAAAAAAAAAAACAAAAAAAATGTGGGGGGGGGTGTGATGGGGGGGTTTAGTATTTGCGTGTTGCGCGAGGTGCAAGCACCTCGCGTGCTTGTTAACTTTAAAAAAAAAAAAATGGGGGGGGGGTGATGAGGGGGGGGGGGTTGCACAATTATTTCGACTAAAGCATTGCCCCTCTAAATGAATCTGAAAAGGAAAATGTTCCAAGTCTCTTAATTTCCGAGATCCGCCTAAAGGGGGTGAAAAGGGGGGCGGGGGGGGCGATTATATAATATAATTATTAACAAAGTTACGATAAGCACAATCACAGTAAATGTTGAGAAGACTCAATCGTTCATTATAATAATAACAGTAAGTAGACTTACTGTATAAAAATTATGTTTTATTTCGTATTTTCACTATCATATTTACTACAGTAACTAATGTTCCGGTAGATTGACATTATTAAGGCCGTGCGCGCAATGCGTTGCGTTTTGGAAACGCAAAATCTGTGAAGTATGGAGTGTCATAGAAGAACTTGTGTAATTCACAAAAACTAAAACCAATCCGTAAGCCACTTACTTGATGTAGGTATATCAAGTAAGTGAGTGAGCAGATATACTTACTGTAACAATCTAATTACAGTATCTTACTGACTTACTATAAATACGTTTAAGAAAGTGTTAGTTGTGCTGAGAGAAGTGGTAATTATAAATACAATTCATTAGATTAAAAAAAAAACCATCAATATTTAACAAATAAATTATATTGAGGACTAATCTACAAACATGTATCTTTTGTTATCCGTTTAAATATTTAAGCTATCTGTTATAATTACCAAGATACACCAATTTAAACATTTCAAAACATAAATGCGGTTACCCAACATTTCATTTTTTTGACTTACAGTAATTATGACAATGGGGGCAGAACAACTTAACGTGTTTTCCGAGGATCGGAGATAACACCCATCTAACGCTTTCATCTTAACCTTGAAAATCAAAACCATTTGTCTGTTATTATTCAGCCACGAACTCCTTCGGCTGCAAATGGTGACTAATAATAAAATTATGCATATTCAGAACATTAGGTGATTCAGCGAGCTCCTGCAAAGCAAAATATCGAATGCACTAAAATTGCCTTAATTGGCAAATAGCGAATAATAGCTGGTTGCGGTTAAGAAGTCCTTGGGAAACCGCTCACCGGCCTTACACAGATCACGAACTATTGTATTTAGGATGGAGCCATGAAACACGCGGCGATGCAACCTGTAGTAATGCGACAAGATTTTCACTTTAAAAATCGTATCATGGCTTTTGTAGCACATTCTTCAGTCATGATTAGAAACCCGTGAATAATTGTTTTGAAATATAGAGAATGCAGTAGTAGAGGCCCAGCGGTTACATGATTCAAACCAGGCACATTGCTTTGTTCAATTTACGTCATTACCACTGCTCTCAACGGTTAAGCAAAACATCGTAAAGAAATCGACATGACCTTTTTTTTCGGATGGTCATCGAATGACTTCTCCCGCTTTATGTGGAGCGAGGTGGTGGGTGTGTCAGACTTCTACTGTCTAAATACCCACCCTGTTCCTTCAGGTGCCCTTGCGTTTCAGGGTCACAGTATCTTATTAGAACATTTCTGCAACCCCGACAGGCAATGGCCCTATGGGGCCCCGTCACTAGTGCTAACAACTCTTCGAGGTGCGCGTGGAACATGACGCGTCGCTGACGCGAGCAAACTGGAATGTTCTAGGATTGGAACATCTGAAAACAGGCGACGTCCTGCAAACTTCACTGGGCCTGCGTGGTGGATTTCGGCTAATTCCCTATCATAGAGGGATGGCCTGTATTCTATGAATGGAAAATGGAGTTTGGGGTGTATAATCCCGCAATTCTGTAGTTCGAGCGAGTGTTATTTATGATGTGTTTTGGTCTGATCATTACCCATTAGTGTTAGAATGTTTATTTGATAATGTTTGTGTTAAGCAATGTAACTCATTTTGTGTACAAAATAATGTATTGTGGGGAGAGAGAAGTCCGGAACAAATACAGTCTGTTACCATGGCATGTCATGAGAGACTGCGACTTATAGACTTCCCTGATGAGCTAAGATTTTGTTGTGATAAAGCCTGTCAGCAGCACTGTCATCGCCACACGTTAGATCGTATGTATGACGATATTGTGCGAGCCTTATCTGAATCAGCTGCGGTGGGTCGAGCTAGCAACCGTCGTAGGAAAAAGAAGGTCGTGTTAGGATGGAACAGGCATGTTGGTGACGCTTACAGGGATGCCAGACTAAAGTTTAATATGTGGAGTGAGGGTGGTAAGCCATCAGCAGGTTCCCTTTTTGCTGATATGTGCGAAGCTAAGAAGATATTCAAGTCTCGATTAAGATGGTGTCAATCTCACCAAGAACAAATACGAATGGATATTTTGGCTTCGCATCATTCAAATAAGGATTTTCGTTCCTTTTGGAAGCACACAAACAAGTTAAGCAGTAAGCCTGGCCTCCCTGTGTGCGTCAACGGTGTGAGTGATTCCGTAGGCATTGCGAACCTCTTTAAGGAACATTTCACTGTAAAATCACCACTGGGCCCCTGCGAGTCTGTGCCTGATACTACTGATTGCTGTTATGATCTAGGAACTAGATTCACTGCCAAGGAGGTCAAATGTGCTATAAACGCCATGACGGGCGGTAAGTCTCCGGGTCATGATGGTCTTAGTGTTGAGCATCTTAGGTTTGCTGGTGCCCATTTACCAAGAGTGTTGTCAATGTTCCTAAATTTCTGTATTAGTCATGCGTATTTACCTAGTCAGCTAACTAGAACTATTGTGGTTCCTATAGTTAAAAGTAAAACTATTGACCACGCTGACATTACAAACTATAGACCAATTTCCCTAGCTACAGTAATAGCGAAAGTGCTTGACAGTCTGCTTAACAGACAACTAGCCAATCATATCCAGCTGCATGATAATCAGTTCGGTTTTCGTGCAGGCTTGTCTACGGAGAGTGCTATTTTGGGGCTGAAGTGGGCTGTCAAGTACTATACTGATAGGAAGACACCTACTTATGCTTGCTTTCTTGATCTATCCAAGGCGTTTGACCTGGTCTCTTACAGTATTCTTTGGAATAAGCTTAGGAAAGCTGGAGTCCCTTCAGGGTTGGTTAGTACTCTTAGGTACTGGTATGGAGACCAGGTCAATCAGGTTCGATGGGCTGGAGAATTGTCGGAGCCGTATAGGTTGGAGTGTGGGGTGAGGCAGGGTGGGTTGGCCTCACCTTTGCTCTTCAATCTATACGTCAATGAGCTAATCGAGGCGCTCAGCAGAGAGCGAGTGGGCTGATATATTGACGGGGTGTGCTTTAATAATATAAGTTACGCTGATGACATGGCGCTGCTGAGCGCCTCGGTCTGCGGTCTTCGGAAGTTGGTTGCCATCTGTGAAGCTTATGCTAAGCATCATGGATTGGTATACAACATAGGAAAAAGTGAGATCATGGTGTTTGAGGCCGGTGGTCGGAGCCCTGAAACTGTACCACCAGTTAGGTTGTATGGAGTAGCTCTCAGGAGAGTGTTAAAGTTTAAATACCTGGGACATCTCTTGACCGCTGACCTCAAAGACAATGACGACATTGAGAGGGAGCGAAGGGCATTGTCGGTTAGAGCTAATATGATAGCTCGCAGGTTTGTACGTTGCTCACTTGGTGTAAAAATAACCATATTCCGTGCATTCTGCTGTTCTTTCTACACGTGCAGCCTGTGGGCTGCATATACTCGTAAATCGTACAGTGCCCTTCGCGTTCAGTATAATAATGCGTTCCGGGTGTTGATGGGGCTGCCCCGCTTCTGTAGTGCATCAGGGGTGTTTGCTGAAGCTCGCGTTGACTGTTTCTATGCGACGATGCGAAAACGATGCGCTTCCCTGGTGCGCCAGGTGCGGGCCAGCCCCAACATAATCCTCCGTTGTGTGGCGAGCAGGCTCGACTGTGTGTTCGTGAATCGCTGCTGCAAGCTCTCCACTTCGGTGTTGAGCTTGTAGCTTCGATTCGCGAACCAACCTTGTAATTTAAGTTAAGTACTAACATAGGATTAAGGAATTTTGTTACTAACCAATTGAGTTTTGTTACTTGGAAATAAATGAAATGAAATGAAATGAATAAATACCGAAGTTTTCCTAAAACTTTTGGGCTAGTTTGTCATTACGAGGATTATATTCTTCCGCATTAGTGTCAAATATTATTGGTCAAAAAGTGGTGTGCGGTAGTCCGTGCTGTGTTATATATGCTGAGAAAGTAGTAACAGCACTAACAAAATCATCCACTCTTTGAGAATGAGATTGGAGCATAATTATTTGAGCACAGAAGCCTAGGGCGGGTAGGTGGGCGTTACACATTATCGAAGTTTTGGTTGTAAGATATGCCGACATCCATACAATGTTTTGTTACAATGTTTCTTTACAATGAACAAGATGTAAATTACTAAATTACCTACCTCGCCTACAATTTCTAAGGTACAGTATTTAGATAAATAATATTAGTGAATTAAACAAATATTATGTAATATCTAGTAATACAGGCCATGAGCCTAGCTTAGGCACCAGTCTCCCACAATGTGTTTTTATATTATTTGTAATATATTGTTAATGTACAAAACCATTGTATAGTGGCGAGAAATAAACCATTTACTTACTTACTTACTTTGTATTACGTTCAAAGAGGAGCCGGCGTTGCATCCTACTACCTACTATTGTAAACTATGTAGCAATCGCCTGCAACTTTATTCGCATAAAAAGTGGCCTGATATCTTATTCTAGGTTGTAGACTATGTGTGCCAAATTTCGTCCAAATCCCTTTGGCAATTTTTGCCTGATTTATACACAAACATACATCTCGACAAGGTTGTCGTGAACAATGTTTAAGTGCAGTGGATTATTTTTTCAAATCGAGGTCAGGAGAATTTCGGGTAATGTTTAAAAAATATACAATTAAGCACGTTTAAAATATTAGTACAAAGTAGAAAGTAAAAGTTTAGATTTTCGTAGTAGAGACACATAATTACAGTCTTCAACCTGTAATAACACATAGAGTACTTTTTACCTCGGGAAAATTAGTGACATTAATTTTCACACAAAAGAAGTAGCGGGCAATAGCTAGTTACAAATAAATCTGAATCTATTAAAAGTAGTCGAATACGGCTAAGGTAACGTGAAAGATTGGTTTTGGCTAATATAGATAGCTATAATGTGGGAGTCTTTAAGTCAAGAGTGAATAGGTTACTTCTAGGCAAGCGTGCTTCATCTTCGACCACATCATCGCTTAACATCAGGTGAGATTGTGGTCAAACTCAATTCTATCAAAAATAAATTACAATTATATCTGTGAGCTCGAAAAACGATACAAAATCGCTAATTTCAAATAAGCAATAATCAAGGCCTTTTCTGTTTTTTATCAGGGTGATTATGATTACCATCATCATATGCTAACTGTTGTTGGTCGAGTGGGTCGAGGTATCGGATTTGATTCAGGCTGCGCTAAAAGACCTATTGAGTTTTTGTGTAAAGAATTTCTCAGTAGAAGACCGAAGTTTGAAAGTTGGCGGTTGGCGGACCACCAACCAATAATGATTATTTGTTGTGTGTTTGTTATGTGATAATTAAGGGACTGTTATTCTTAGTTTGGTCTTCGTTATAATTATTATGAGCTCTCTTAATCAGAAAGAATATTATAAAGTACCGTATTTATTAGTTTGACATTTTAGCATATATGTGTATTTTATTAGTATTATTATATATTATTATACTATATAAAGCTAGATTACCACTCACTGACTCACTCACTCACTCATTGACATAATTGTTCTCCCAGATGGTGGATGGGGAGGTGGGTATATTTTGACAGATTCGTAAACAAGTAACTCTCAAACCTACGGGAAAAGTGCCAAACCTCCCCTTTTCCCCCCCCCCCTTCTCCCCCCCCCTATCGTATCTCGGAAACTACGAGACCCGTATTTTTTTCTTTTTACGGATTCGTATAGAGGAGGCTCGGTAAAGTAAAAACCATTTTTCAAAGTCCCCCCCGCCCCCCTTCTCCCCCCTTTAGGCGGATCTCGGAATCTAAGAGACTTGGAACATTTTTTTTTTCAGGTTCATTTAGAGGGGCAATGCTTTAGTCAAAATACTTCTGCAACCCCCCCCCCATCCCCCCCCCCCTTTTTTTTTTTTTTCACAAGCACGCGAGGTGCTTGCACCTCGCGCAACACGCAAATACTTGATTTGGAGGGGCAATGCTTTAGTTTTTTTCACAAGCACGCGAGGTGCTTGCACCTCGCGCAACACGCAAATACTTGATTTAGAGGGGCAATGCTTTAGTTTTATTCACAAGCACGCGAGGTGCTTGCACCTCGCGCAACACGCAAATACTAAACCCCCCCATCTCCCCCCACTTTTTTTTTCACAAGCACGCGAGGTGCTTGCACCTCGCGCAACACGCAAATACTAGTTATATTATATAAAGCTAGATTACCACTCACTGACTCACTCACTCACTCATTGACATAATTGTTCTCCCAGATGGTGGATGGGGAGGTGGGTATATTTTGACAGATTCGTAAACAAGTAACTCTCAAACCTACGGGAAAAGTGCCAAACCTCCCCTTTTCCCCCCCTTCTCCCCCCCCCCCCCTATCGTATCTTGGAAACTACGAGACCCGTATTTTTTTTTTTACGGATTCTTATAGAGGAGGCTCGGTAAAGTAAAAACCATTTTTCAGTCGCCCCCCCCCCTTTTCACCCCCTTTAGGCGGATCTCGGAAATTAAGAGACTTGGAACATTTTTTTTTTCAGATTCATTTAGAGGGGCAATGCTTTAGTCGAAATACTTGTGCAACCGCCCCCCCCATCTCCCCCCCATCACCCCCCTCCCGCCTTTTTTTTTCACAAGCACGCGAACACGCAAACTACGAGAACCGTATTTTTTTTTTTTACGGATTCTTATAGAGGAGGCTCGGTAAAGTAAAAACCATTTTTCAGTCGCCACCCCCCCCCCCCCCCCTTTTCACCCCCTTTAGGCGGATCTCAGAAATTAAGAGACTTGGAACATTTTTTTTTTCAGATTCATTTAGAGGGGCAATGCTTTAGTCAAAATACTTCTGCAACCCCCCCCCCCATCACACCTCCCCCCCTTTTTTTTTTTTTCACAAGCACGCGATGTGCTTGCACCTCGCGCAACACGCAAATACTAAACCCCCCCATCTCCCCCCGTCAGCCCCCCCCTTTTTTTTTTTTCACATGCATGCGAGGTGCTTGCACCTCGCGCAACACGCATATACTAAACCCCCCCCCCACCTGCCCCCATCACACCCCCCCTTTTTTTTTTCACAAGCACGCGAGGTGCTTGCACCTCGCGCAACACGCAAACTACGAGAACCGTATTTTTTTTTTTACGGATTCTTATAGAGGAGGCTCGGTAAAGTAAAAACCATTTTTCAGTCGCCCCCCCCCCCTTTTCACCCCCTTTAGGCGGATCTCGGAAATTAAGAGACTTGGAACATTTTTTTTTTCAGATTCATTGAGAGGGGCAATGCTTTAGTCGAAATACTTGTGCAACCGCCCCCCCCCATCTCCCCCCCATCACCCCCCTCCCCCCTTTTTTTTTGTTTTTTCACAAGCACGCGAGGTGCTTGCACCTCGCGCAACACGCAAATACTAAACCCCCCCATCACCGCCCCCCCTTTTTTTTTTTCAACAAGCATGCGAGGTGCTTGCACCTCGCGCAACACGCAAATACTAAACCCCCCCATCACCCCCCCCCCTTTTGTTTTTTTTTCACAAGCACGCGAGGTGCTTGCACCTCGCGCAACGCGCAAATACTAAACCCCCCCCTTTTTTTTTTTCACAAGCACGCGAGGTGCTTGCACCTCGCGCAACACGCAAATACTAGTTAGTATTATATTTATTAGTATTAAATACATATATTATTTTATTAATTTTCTCGTACACCTACCACAATGTGTTTTTTTTAACCCAATTAGGTTGACTGGTAGAGAATGCCTTGCTACACATGTACCACTATTGTACAGACGCCAGCACATCAAGCTACAATAACCTGTCAAATTTCTTGAATAAATGTTCAACTTTATTGTTAAAGAAATTAGGTTCAAGGTTGATTGGGAAAATTTGACAGTTTCGGGTAGCTTCGTGTGCTGGCGTCTGCACATAAAGTTTAAATAACCACCGCGCCTCAGAAAGTACGTCCCGGCTGTCATTTCGACATATTATTTGACAGTCGTTATTGGCTTGTGGAGGTCAGATAGGCAGCTCCTAGTAAAACACTAATACTCAGCTGCATCCGGTCAGACTGGAAGCTGATCCCAACATATTTGGAAAAACGCTAAGCAAATGATGACTTTCATCGTGTCATCCTACTCTGGGTGGAGCAAACGTGAGTGTCATACATCTGCAGACTAAAAACCCACTACGTACAGAATAGATTTTCAACTTTATTGTTAAAGAAATTAGGTTCAAGGTTAATTGGGAAAATTTGACAGTTTCGGGTAGCTTCATGTGCTGGCGTCTGTACCTTCAGTTGCGTTCCGAGGCTGTGGTATCTCGTTATAATTTATTTTATTTTTATTTTTCCCTACGCTGACCCATGCGATTTGACAGATTTTCTTTTCGTTTCTTATTAGGGTTCCGTAGTCAACAAGGAACCCTTATAGTTTCGCCATGTCCGTCTGTCTGTCCGTCTGTCCGCGGTTTAGCTCAAAAACTATTGGTACTAGAAAGTTGTACATCACGTTGCATGAGTATACACGTTAATGACGCCAAAAAAGTGGTAAAATAAAATTTTGAAAAAAAACAATTATTTAGGGTACCTCCCATACATGTAAAGTGGGATGATAATTTTTTTTTTCGTTCATTTCATAGTGTGGGATATCGTTGGATAGGTCTTTCAAAAATATTAGGGGTTTGATAAGACCTTTTTTTGATTAAGTAAACCGTTCGGGACTTATCAAGCTTTAAAGTACCAATTTTCGTTAGAGTCAAGTGTCCGCCCCCTCTATCAACTAAACGGTTGTAGTTAGAAATTCAAATGTCACGGCAGTAGTACCTATATATAACGAAATTTAAAGGAAAACTATCACACATAAGTGGGCTTTACAAGTTTACGAGTAATAGTCGACCAATTGTATTTGACTCGAAAATTTCGTACAACTCCATAGAAATGTCGATAGATGGCGCTAAGCGCCAGTTGTATCGTGCTAGTTTCTTGTGACGATTGAGTGTGTAGCTTTGTGTCCGTATTTAAATTCAAAACACCGGCTATGACAAGTTTTATACAAATCTCTAAAAAAAATTAAAACTTTCCGTGCAAAATTGTCGGATCAGGTGAGGATTTGTATAAGAAGTCAAATTAGTTAGGTAGTCATGTTTGGCTTTTAGTTAGAGCATGGTACAAAACGATCAGTCAGCGAATACGACACGCACTTGGCTGTTATAAAAACTACGGAACCCTACACTGCGCGTGGCCCGACACGCACTTGACCGGTTTTTTATTATTAATTTGGCCTTCATTATTGAAGTCTAATTTTGTCGCTTCTCAAGTTTATTTTAATATAATGTTAAGCTTTTTTGCGAATGGGAGAACACTGTAGACTCTTAGATTTTTTTTAATTTTTTTTGTAAGTGTTCATGTCGGTCTATGTGAAATAAAACAGTTTGAGTTTTAGAAAATTCACGCCACCCCGGTAGACAGCCTTATCGGGACTCGTCATTAATGCTGGCGAGACACCGCGACTCAGGAGTCATCAAGGCCTTGATATAAATCTACTACGCTTATCTCATGGCCCCAATATCCCTGCATACCTAGTTCAGTTCTAGATATAGTGAAAAACCTAAACTATTCAGTTAGTCTAGGAAGTTAAAATTCCTTTGTTTACCGCCCGTGTGCGCTGCAAATGCTTGTTCCGTTTATCGTGGTAAACATTAGTATTTTCTTCTTCATCGACTGGACTTTGCTGTGCTCGAACGATTTTATTTGTGGGCAAATATTCGTTTATGCCTTTTAGAGATTGACTGGGTATTAGTCGTATTGATAGTTGCGGTGTGAATTCATTCAAAAGCAGTCTTCCACGGGTAAAATTGTGTTGAATTCGTAAACATATATTTGTTGGTGGCATCAAAATTATTTATTAAGATTCATAAAAAAATATTAACAACTCAAGTTGTTAATATTTTTTTAATAGTTTTAACCAAGTATTGTTGTAATAATCAATTATTACAACAATACTTGGTTAAAACTATCTTTTCTAGACTCACTTTTTTTACAGGTTAGCACCACATGTGCAACTGTGTACAGTTATTGTTGCAAAGTAGAACTAATAACTTAAAGCTAATTAATACAATAAATATTTTAATCATCATAGGTAATATAAAATTTTAAAAACTTAAAAATAATACGAAAAAGACCAGTTACAAAATATGCATTAATTTGCTGAGTTTTGTACGAGAGTCCGCGTGTAGGTACATATAATAACATCCACAAGGTCGCTGTAACTATTTCAAAATCCGTGATTGAGCTAAAATAAATACCATTAACTGCATCAGATTGCTTGATTGTTTGAGGAATAGTTTGTTTGTATATTTTAATTGGTTTTTTCGGGTTTATTGATGAAAAGTTTTTAGGTATATTCAGAATATTACCCTAAGATATAAATTGGCATTTTTTTAATATCCTCCAGACTTTTTTTAATAGTCAAATTCGTCGCTAGCGAAAGACGATCGCTGTATATAAGTCTCCTTCCATTACCGTTTATGTGCGTGTTGCATCCGCTGGCTTCTATTATCAGGTCAAAGGTCCAGGTGGTTGCAACTATGAAGATAAGACCAAAATAAAAGCATACATACCTAGATATAATATACTTTATTGTACACCAGTAATTGAAACCAGCAAGTATATAACAAATAGGGAATGCAATCTCGAGCCGAGATTAGCAAATCGAGATCTCGCCTGTTGAACCTGGTGTCGAGATTGGCAGTTTCGAGATATCGTGCAAAACAAGTCGAGATCTGGCGAGATTTCGAGATTATCGAGATTTTGGTTTTTAAACTCAAACACCCTTAAATCGATACAAAACTCGAGGAATGCTATTAGATTAGAATACTACATTAATTAGAATACTCGTAATACTAGTTAGGATATCGCTGTAATATCTTATGAATAATACAAAACAATGAAAATGAAATCTATTTATTTCAAAAAAGTAAACAAAGCAAAAAAATACGGCATTGTGGCGCGCATCTTTGAATTATTTAAAAAAAGTAATTATGTAGGTACACAGTACACAAACACACATTAATTGTGATTTTGAAAATAGTTTCTTAGAAAGCACAGAGTGCTCAAAGTGTCGTCTGCGAAGCGACATCTAATGTCTGTAGCTAAATAGCCTGCGGCCAAGAATGCCCGTTCAGCTTCCACGCTGGTAGGGACTACAGTAAGTAGGCTGTTATACACAAACTTAAGATATTACCCTCTTTGGCCAACATACTCGTAGGGATGCATCTCCTTTTTAAGCAGGCTGTCAATCCTGTCTGTTACTAATGCTTGGGGTTGAGTGTTTTTACACGACTTTAAAGCCTCTTCCAACTCTTTCTGCAGAGATAATGTTGTACTTTCAGGAACTGAACTGAGATCTCGTTGAATATGTGAGACGGGTAGTAGCTCTTCTTCATCATCATCAACTACTTCACTCGAGTGAGGGTATAATCGTTTGACTAAGTTATGGATATATTTCCTAATGCCGCTCTTGTCAGTCAATTGGAATGTTGTATCATTTGCATTTTTCTTTGAATTCTCTTCATACCGTGCTGGATTTTGAAGGTATAACAATGTTGCAGTTGCTTCGATTCGGCGTTCGGAAATACGCTATCTCATGGCAATAGCCAGCTTCTCTGACAGTGGCGTCTTTAACTCTTCCAACTTAGACAGGACTTCGACAGTCAGTTTTATTGGTTCAAAAGTTTGTTGCATGTTGATAAGAATTGCATGTTCTTAATCACTAAAAAAGTAATCTGAAGTGGAGCCATACCCCAAGTCGATTAATGTTTTACTAACACACAGCTTGATTCTGTTGTATGTAGTTATCATGTTAGCAAGACTTGACCAACGAGTTTTGCAATCGAGTTCTAGTTGAATATCACAGTCACAAAATCTCGATCGATATTGTCGAGATCTCGAACGAGATTAAGAAAACGAGATTGCTTATTTTCGAGATTGAATAACGAAAAAATGGCCGAGATCTCGTGTTTTCGAGATCTCGCGAGATCGAGATTGCATTCCCTAATAACAAATGACAGGACGGATTTCGTCCAGAATAGGAAGTATCATCTTATGAATAGCAGTCACTACGAACAGCATTTGACGTGATCGATAGTATCCTCTTCTTACCATCAAAACTAGTAAACTGATTAAAAATAAAAGGCGAATAATTAAGAGTAGGAAGTGATGAAAAATTATGTATAGGTTTACCGTATAAACTTTGTCAAAAATAATTTTGTTAGGAAAAACAGTATATTTTTTGTTTCTTTGTTGCTTCCGCTTCATTTATGGCCAAATCCCCAAAAGGCATTGTCACAAGTTTTCCGTGATACCTATCTGTTTAACTAATATTGCACGTTAAACAACAAATAATAAGCAACTATGTTTTGACTTCTTTTGCGAGCGGTTACTTTGAACCCAGTAGCAATAATTAATTAAGAGTATGAGGCAAATAGTACTCACATTAATTATTATTACGATAGTAAACATATTTAATAGTTATTTAAAACGTAAATATTACCTGGTATACCTACTGTGCTAAATTTCCCTTAAAACCTCGAACAATATAGCAGCTCTTTCCCAAGCTTTTTTGTCTGACTACAGGTATTAAAAAAAAACTAGCTAAGGTTTATAAACAACTAGCTTGTGCCAGCGGCTTCGCCCGCGTGGGAAGTTTTTCCCGTGTAAATCCCGATCCCGTGGGAATTTCGCCAAATCCTTTCTTAGCGGATGCCTACGTCATAACATCTACCTGCATGCCAAATTTCAGCCCGATCCGTCCAGTGGTTTGGGCTGTGCGTTGATAGATCACTATGTCAGTCAGTCAGTCAGTCAGTCAGTCAGTCAGTCACCTTTGAGTTATATAAATATTTAGATTGCAACATGGGTAAGAGTTCCTAGAATAAATATCACAGCAACGTTTTTCCGAGAAGAGTTTATATTGCAGCAGATTCCCGGCAGTATTTAATTAATTAATCCTTGTCTGTCTCTTATTCATATATAGCTTAATACTCGTTTTTTGCGATTCACTGATTATACACTATAAAATATAATTATTTATTTTACTATCCACAAATGTATGTACTCCTGGTGAGCTCACAGATTTGTTCGCTTATTCTAGTTAGGTAATAAAAAGATATATAAACGGAATGTATTCCGTTCCAACACGTCATTTCTAAAACACAACGATAAAATCTAGTTTCTTTTATTTTTTCTAAATCACTGAACATAGAAAACTGTCGGAAACTTGACACAATTCAACTTGTATTGTCGCAAATTCACCCCACTTCGAAGCGCCTGTCCAATTTGTAATAGCAATGATCATTCACTCGTCGACAAGCTGTTTGCTGTAAAACTTGGATATTGTTAGGAAAATGTTTGATAGGTTTTTCTATTGTTCGTGTTTTGTTTCAAAGACGGATCATCACGCTATTTTTATATATGGCGTGAATATTGTAGTGACTAAATAATATATTTAGTTATGTGCGTGTTGAAATTGTTATCATATGTAGTTAACATGTTTTGCAACATTATCACATCAATTTACTTACCTATTTTTATTCGTTTTGGATTTTTCATAAATAACATTGATTAAAGTAAATAAAGAGCGTCAAGTTGCAATAAAGCAATGCAATAATAGAGAAAAAATTTAGATCTCACAGAGGGCTTTAATCTAATTGAATAAGAGTAGTTTTGCTTAAACTTCATGATAAAATGTAGGTACCAAATGTTTCATGACACGACACGGTGATTGTAGATCGTTCTAAACATAGATACAGGGAATTTGAAGCTTCTACGGAATGTACTAGTTCTATAAGGCAAGTTTAATAAAAGGT
Source organism: Tholera decimalis (assembly GCA_943138885.2). NCBI lineage: Eukaryota > Metazoa > Arthropoda > Insecta > Lepidoptera > Noctuidae > Tholera > Tholera decimalis. The sequence continues at coordinate 31,833,141 of OW964551.2, forward strand.
TCGCAGATGGTGGGTACATAATCAGCCTATAGCTGTAACTGCTGAGACACAGGCTTCAGGTAATGGGCTGTAACACATGTCACATGTTTTTCTGTCCTGGGACATGCCAGTTTCTTCGGCATGTTTTCTGTCCTCGTTTCACAGCAGTGCCGATTATGAAAATGAATGTGCCTGCCCAGGCTCCAATCCACGACTTACAGCTCATACAAAAGACATCACGGTAAATATATATTTTATCTATTTTTAAGAAAAAAAATATCTTTACACTATCTGAATTTTAACATTCTCATCAAATTACCCTCATTTAGAAATATATATTATTTATTTATTTATTATACAACCTGTAACGGAAAGGGTATATACATACCAAGGGCACGGCTTCTTTGACTGATATCAAACGATATTGGAAGGGTTTTTTAATCCTAACTCTACATGTTCGGAAGTAATGAAGTCACCGCCTGGACGGTAGGCTACTACAGTACTAGGCGCATAGAATTACGGAAGAGATTTATCGTGATATTTGCAAGTAACGTGGAAAGTTATTGACCTACGTAGTGCGGTGACACGATTGTTATGATTTCAATTTAAGAAACCTACGAAACCGAAAATTTGGTATCAATTTTATTTTGAATTGAAACCCTTCCAATATCGTTTGATATCATCCAAAGAAGCCGCGCCCTTGGTTTGTATATACCCTTTCCGTTACACGTTGTATACTTTTTGTGCACCTTACAATATATTTATTGATACAAATAATAAAACTAGTGTACAACGGGCGGTCTTATCGCACAGGGCGATCTCTTACAGACAACCTTTCGATGGACAGAACTATGTATTATGTGTGATCTGAGAGGGACATTTAAACAAAATCAACAGTTCTATCAATTACTTCTACCTAGTACGCACGTTCCATACATAGTGTAAGCATAATTCAGCTGTTATAAAACAAGTGACTCGCGGATATTTTTTTTTGTGTGTCTCGCAGGTCTGTGGTTGCATTAATTAAATATAAATTAATTTAAGGCTGAATGGAGAATCAGGGTAGACTCGCGGACCATAATCTTACCTGATGTTAAGCGATGATGTGGTCGAAGATGAAGCACGCTTGCCTGGAAGTTAGGTTACTTCTAGACAAGCGTGCTTCATTCACTCTTGACTTAAAGACTCCCAGGTCATAACTATCAGGAAACATAGACTGCGGCAGGGAATTCCACTCCTTAGCCGTACGCACAATGAAAGTATTCCCAAAACATTTCGTGCGTATGGGTGGGATGTCCACCATGTAACGATGGTGCATCGCCGTTTGTCTTGTAGTCCGATGATGGAACGGGCTTGGCGGAATTAGATTGTGTATTTCCATCGCACACTCTCAGAAATGTAACCGATAGAAAACCGATAGACTAGCAACTGCACAGTCTTATTCCACCAAGCCCGTTACATGGCTTGGTGGAATAAGACTGTGCATTTCCATCGCACACTCCCCGAAATGTAACCGATAGAAAACTGACAGGCTTGCAATACGTTGCCGATGTTCTAGGCTCTGGAGCCTTGTCTCTCTTATATGGAGAGACTCGCATGGAATAAAAGTTTGAGACGGAAATAGTTGCGAACAGCCTCCATGACATAAGTTTGAAATTCTCATCAAATACAAGTGATAGATTACAGGCTACTATGATTTCGTTTCTACATATTTATCATCTAGTCTTCTCATCCGAATTGCTGAGAGTCGTGAACTCTCTAGGTCAATTTTGTTTTATTATCTTCCGCCACCTGTGCCTGTCCTAGACAATGTGAAAATCGTCATGAAGTTTGCCTTTTGCCACATGTATTAAGTTATAATTATAAGTGGTACAACTAACCTAACTTAGTTGCTATAATATAAATTCTTTGTTATCTAAATTGGTTATTTATTTATTCAGGAACAACAAACAGTTACACATTCGGACTTATATTAATAATATGTTTTTAATAATATAGTCTTTTAGTTGCTAAATGTTTAGTGAAACTTAAAAACTAACGATGATAACGATGTGATTTATAAAGAGGATGGTTTCGTGACGGTGCACAGGATCTGTGGAGCTCAACATTACCGTGCGTGCCACTAAGTTGAAAACCCTGGTCTACGACTCCCGCCTTCATTACACTACTGGAGGATACCGTGGAGTATGTGCGCCAAAAGACCAAGTACACGGGGTGAGTGGTGAATTGTCTAATCAAGATCAATCAATATTAAAATCTATTAATTATTTAATCAGTCTTAATAAGGTACCTACTAAGTTACCTACGACATTTCTGTTAATCATTAAATAAGTTAACGTATTTTTTTTTTCTATTAACAAAGTCACCATGCAATTGATGCGTCTTTGCCAACGCAGTGGTAGCTTATTGATGGCCTTCTTGAAGATATCAGCTGGAAGGGCGGCAACAAATTCTCCAAAGGCATTTTGCACTGCCTCTCGGGTTTTAAATTTTTTCCCCGTCAAGAAGTTATCCACATTCTGGAAAAAGTCACATTTGGCTCGAACACTGCGCACAGGGGATGCGCAAATTCATTTGCGAAACATTGCATAAAAGCAATCCATCCACGCGTCAGCGAACATTCCTGATCCCTCCCTTCCTTCCTTGATAACTGCTGATTCCGGATGATTATATAGCGCCTAACTAAAAAAATACATAGGTACCTACACGATATAAATATCATACACCGTTATCCAAAGCTACATACTAATTAGTTAGTTTAAAGTAAAGCAACAAGTAATCATTTCTAATCAATAAAACTATTATTTTAAATAAAAGATTTTTAATTGTGGAACTAATTAATATTATAAATGCGAAAGTAACTCTGCTTGTCTGCTCAGTTCAAGCCTAAGCTACTTCACCGATTTTGATGAAATTTGGTCTAATATGGAGTTGATCTTAGGTAAGGACATAGACTATCTTTTATCGCGAAAAAAGGGTCTAAACTTTCATCCCCTGATGACTGTTTGTATGGTTGTCCATCATTGTCAAACTACCGGGTGTGATGTATTTATGTTGCCGCTATAACAACAAATACTAAAAAACAGAATAAAATAAATATTTAAGGGGGCTCCCATACAACAAACATGATATTTTGCTTGTTTTTGCTCGATACTGATAACGGCAATAGGTTGAAATATTCACAGAATATTTAGTTATAAGTATATTCACTTTAAAATAAATAATTAAATCAAAATAAAACAAATATTTAAGGGGGGCCCCTATACAACAGACATGATGTTTTTGCCGTTCTTATAGAGCCCTTTGTGCGCGAGTCCGACTCGCACTTGGCCGGTCCTTTTGTTATGTAGCTATTGGTCCACAGCAACGTGAGACTATAATTGATTTTGAAGATTGGCATACCTGGCATGAACCATAATAGTTGTACAAATGTAACGCTTAGAAAAAGTTGTTTAGCGTAATAAGCATTTTCTTTAGATGGAATATTCCTTTGGGATAACATCATATAATCCATGGGGGCGAAACAGCGGGCGGTAGGCTAGTCTATGATAACGTAGTGAATGGCACGCACTCTCTGATTTAAAAGCTATCAAATTGGATTACACCGCCATTTCATAATAACCACCCGAAAACCATTCCAGCTTTTAATTTATTAGCGTCAGTGTCTAAAATCAAAAGCGATATACATAATGTATTTAATACTAAACGATACAAACATGGTACGTTAGTGTAACATTAACCAAAGAGCTAAGAGAGCCAATGGAAACGGCTTACAATTACACAGCCTGATAAATGATTAATAGATAAATGTGCTGAACTGTTGTTATGTTAGGTGACTAACTTTATGCTTTTCATCAGGCGCGTATTCAGGACTTCACGTTTTAAAATAGCAATGATATTAGACACTTTTAGATTTGTAATTGAAAAAAAAAATGACGTCATCTTTGTACGTTTTTCTGTTTGGGGAAATCATCTAATGACCCAGTTTGGAAGGAAGTGTCAGACTTCTACTAAAATCCCACCCTGCCCCTTCAGTTGCCTTTGCGTTCCAGGGCCGCGGTATCTCTTTAGAACAACTCCCGCAACCCCGGCAGGCAATGGCTCTATTGGGCCCCGTCATTACTGCTAACTGCTCTTTGGGGTGTGGAAAACGAGACGCTATCGATTGGGGACGTGCTCAATCTCTTTAGTATCCTTCATATCTTAATAATTTACAAGGTAGATCACAAAAAAAATGTATGCAATGCAATGACTTCAGTTCATCCATGATCATGGCGCTTGCAACAATGCTGAAATATCGGAAACTCGAAACAATAAATTAATATACGTCGTAATGATGATACTGACTATGTCAATTTAATAATAAAAAACGGGCAAGTGCCTGGAACCCTTAATGCGGACTCGCACATTAATATTAAAATCGAGGAAATCACATTTGTTCTATAGGAGCCCCCTTAATTATTTATTTTTTTAGTATTTGTTGTTATAGCGGCAACAGAAATACATTATCTGTGAAAATTTCAACTGTCTAGCTATCACGCTTCATGAGATACAGCTTGGTGACAGACAGACAGACAGACAGCGGAGCCTTAGTAATAGGTTCCCGTTTTTACCTTTCGGGTTTTTCCCACCTGTTTTTCGCAAATTTTTCCATATTAAGCCCCCGTACCCTTCACATGTAGTCTTACATTTTCAGCATGTCTCTATACGTGTTAAACCATAGACTTAAGTGTTTATATCCCGACCATGTACCTTGTATACCAGATTTCTTCATAAACATAGAATCCTAAGTCCATCCCTGCCTAAAAGCTCGTGAAATTACGTAGAAGCTAACACAAACGCTGCGGCTGGCTGATCGAAAACTGTGGTCCGCTATACACGGGCGAAATTACCCGCAAATGAACGCACCCAGCTATATTAGCATACCCTACTTTGTAACGTTTCGTCTGTCAACAATGCTTTACCCACCTCTGCGAGTACGGAACTGTAACGGTAAGGCACGTAGAACCAATGTGTTCATGACGAAACTGTTAAGCTTGAATCTGGCTTATCCGGTTCTAATGAATAATCATTAGAACCGGATAAGCCAGATTCAAAGTCTGCCAGATCTGCCGTTTTCACTTGTTTTTTAAGCATCTTTGATTTTCCACTTCAAATGTGAGAAAATATAAACAACTAGCTGTTGCCCGCGACTTCGTTCGCGTCGGAGGTTTTTCCCGTGTGAATTCCGATCCCGTGGGAAATTCCAAAAATCCTTTCGTAGTGCTCCCCTACACACCCCAAGGAACATACATGCCAAATTTCAGCTTCTTGCGCCCAGTAGTTTCGACTGTGCGTAGTCTGTCAGTCAGTCAGTAACGGAAGCGTTTTTAACCGACTTCAAAAAAAAGGAGGTTCTCAATTCGCCTTGAACTTTTTTTTTTCTTTTTACCTCATAACTCGGAGATGACTGGACCGATTTGAAAAATTCTTTTTGCGTTTGAAAGGGTTTACTTTCTAATTGGTCCCATTGTTACGAAATCAGGATCTGATGATGGGATCCTGGAGAAATCGAGGGGACTCTTCAAATATTATAAGCACACCTATAGCGTTTTGGGTATTTCTTATAGTACCTTGAGCAGTTGCTTTCGAAAAGTACCATTTGAGGAAGTTGAACTGATGATGAAGACCACAGATGGCCATTGAAACTACTCAATAATAAGTATTTCGTGGATTGCGATTCGATTACTTGAGGACGAATGTTAAGCACTTTATGCTCGTCACAATGCATATGGTGATGTAGAGCTGCTGGTCAAGTACCAGGAGAACTCCTCAAAAATTAACGGCTATGCATTGGGAAAAGCAATATTTTGTAAAAGTAATATAATATAAATAGTTTGTAACTAGATAAATTACAAACCGACCCACTAAAAAGCGAGAAAAAATTTCATTTGAAAAAAATAGAAACGACTTCCATATCAAAACAATACAAAGCTAAAAATAACTTTAATTTCGGAAGGCGGTGTGAAAAATAAAGAAAATACAAAACCAATAACACCGACTACGGAAATTAAAGTTATTTTTAGCTTTGTAGTGTTTTGATATGGAAGTCGGTTCTATTTTTTGCAAAAACAATTTTATATATATTGATTGATGATTGATATGTAGACAATTCAAGAATAGACAGAAGTCATATTAGGGGCCCAGTATTTCAGGACTCTAGACCACTCGCCTAAGGAACATAGGGATGGACGGGGATTGTCTTTGTATGTGTGTATGTATATGATATATAATATTACTATAGTGTTATCTTGATCTTCCTGAGGTACATTTTCATAAAAATGGAGTTAACATATACTATGTGTTTGTATATTTAAAGTAACAATGTTCTTCAATATGATATCACACTCATAGATGGCGCTGTGAATTAGGTTTAAAGAAGAGTGTTTCCGTAACTGTTTTTATTTATCTGACTGAGTTTTTAATTATTTAGATAGCTTATTGGAGTTGACTATCTGAAAACTTACATATTCTGAAGACGTAACATCAATTTGAAATTTAGTTATCTCAGACACTCCTGTGAGATATAATATGCTTGTTGATTTAGAACTTCTAAGTGACTAAGGATGCCTGGTAGGGTTTCTTTATTTATTTCCAAGGCAATCAAACAGCTTATTTATAAATGAATATGTAGATAAACACACATTAATAGATCTGTGTAAAAAAGTTACTTAAAGGCATGCACAACACTCACAGAGGACCGATTAGTTGGTAGTAAACACGTGATACATATTTTTTTATTAATAGTTTTAAAGTATATCAATAAGTAACATGACCACAAAAACCAATTAAAAAAAAAAGGTAATAACAAATAAAAAAAATACAATATTAATTCAATAAAAAATCACATAAATTCAAATTAAATTAAATTAAATAACAACACTCACAGAGGACCGGTTAGTTGGTAGTAAAAATGTGATACATATTTTTTTAATAATAGTTTTAAAGCATCTCAATAATTAACATGACTACAAAAACTAATTTAAAAAAGGTAATAACAAATAAAAAAATTACAATATTAATTCAATAAAAAATCACATAAGTTCAAATAAAATTCAATTAATTTAAATAAAATTCAACTTGAAATTGCGTATAGGGTTGCGAGTTGTGCTACGAGATTTGCTCGCATTGCCGCTGTGACCTACTGTGACTTGACTCGCGTTAAGCAAATATCGGCAGTTGATTTTAGTAACTTAAGCCGGGTCCGCTGCGACGTGTTTTCGTGTTTGCAAACAGTATAACTTTGTTTGCTAACAGAATATAGGCGTGGCTTAACAGTTTTGTTAGCAAAAACACAATAACATGTTTGCCGAGACGAATGGATAACATCCCCCGCGTTCGCCTGCGGGGAGGGGGAAAGTGACGCATTTTGTGTTCGCGCTCACTATCCCTATTTTTTAATCTCAGAGACGGAATTGCCACACCTAATCTCATGTCAGGAGGAATCACATCGTTCCTTCACGTTGTTTTCTTCTCTATATCTGGTAAAATTAATGATAACAGCTCTGGATAATCACTTTCTGAACATCTAAAACTAAAGAAAAACATTACAACAATAGGCGCAACGGACGTGCGGTTTTACTAACATGTTTTGATAACAGTATAGATATTTTTTTTTGACAGTTTATTACAATTTAAAAATAAAATCCTTCTTAAAAAAAAAAAAAAATAATTTCTCCTTTCTTTTGCTCCTTTTGATGATGCTTAGTATTATTATTATTTTTTAATTTTAATTTAATTTTATATAGATTAATGTCAGTTAATTTAATTTATTTTTACTTTAATTTAATTCCAATTGTGTAACTTAGAATCATATTCTCATTATATAATAATTCTCTCTTTTCGACATTTTATTCAATTTAATTTTATATTGTTTTTTTTTTTAAAATATTTATTTTTGTTTTGGACATGATTAATTTTGACATTATTATTTAGTTTTGCTTAGATTGATTAATTCATTTTACTTTCCACAAGAATGTTGTGCATACCTGTAAGTGATATATTTGCACTGTATCTCAAACCTTTGTATATCTTTATCCATTTGATTGTAAATATATCGTTGGTGTGCCTTGCATAAATAAATAAATAAATAACATGTTTCGAGGCAACGCAGGCATGTTAACGAGGCAGTTTTAATGTAGAATAATGGAAAAAATATATAATTTTAAAAAAACTATAGCAATCGGTTCTGTTACTAATTCTGAACAATCTATTTTCAGGTATTTTGTGCACTCTATCAAATATTCTGAATGAAAATTGAAACATTTTTACGTTTTAATTACATGCTTAACGAGCTTTGAGTTTGTGTTTAAGTTTTTGTCACAATCTTATAGTTATAATTTGTAGAAAATAAAAACGATATCATTATATTTCCCAGCTTCGTAAGAATATTACGTCTTAAGAACATTTATAAAACAGCACACGTTGACAGCACATAATTCGCAAATAAGTGAGTTATCTATTATTAATATTTCATTTATTGAAATCTATGTACATATCAATTATATTTTAAATATTAATATAAAAAATATAAACATTTAAAAATATAAAAAATAGAAGCCCACTGGTATCGGGAATAAGGTCTAAGCTACCGGTGGAGAGGAAGAAGAAAGAGAGGAACCTCCTCACAATACGCGCCGTTTCCATAAGTCCTGCTTTCTGGATCAAGCCTTTGATCCAGCTGCCCAATGAGAGCTTCCTTAGATGTTGGTCGAGGCTCTTGGCTATTATACAATTGGCTGCGACGACTATCGGCACAATGATTGCTGTATCAACATCCCACATGTCGACAACCTGGCGTGCCAGGTCAAGATAGTTATTTTTTTATCTATCTCAGCTTTCACGAGGTTCTCGTCATGGGGGACTGATGCTATATCAACAATCATTGTGCGACGCTCTAATCGGTCTACCACCACTATGTCAGGCTTATTGGCAACAAAAGTCCTGTCAGTGATGGATGATAGACTGATCCCAGTACACTGTTATATTGCCATTTTCGAGAATTGGGTCCGGTACATACCTATAGTACTTCAGATTTCACAAGATTGTATTTAAAAGCAAGTTGCATAATCCTGGCTACGAGGTTGTGTCTATGCAAGTATTCTCCGTTAGCCAGACGAGAACAACCGGAGATAATGTGACGAATGGATTGTCCCGGTTTGTGACATTCCCGGCATATTTTGTCTACCGTACCATCCTTCACAATTTATTTCCGATAGTTATTCGTCATCATAACTTCGTCCATATTTTTTTTATTATTATTTATTATTCCATTTATTTAATATATGTACATATAAATTACATTTTTAAATATTAATATAAAAAATAAAAATATTTAAAAATATAAAATATAGTAGCCCACCGGTATTGGGAACAGGGTCCAAGCTACCGGTGGTCAGGGCTCCATAGAGAGAAACCTCCTCATAATACGCGCCGTTTCCAGGAGCACTGCTTTCTGGATCAAGCCCTTGATCCAGCTGCCCAACGAGAGCCTCCTTAGATGTTGGTCGAGGCTCTTGGCTATTATACCATTGGCTGTGACGACTATCGGCACAATGATTGCTGTCTCCACATCCCACATGTCGACAACCTCGCGCGCCAGGTCAAGATACTTATTTTTTTATCTATCTCAGCTTTCACGAGGTTCTCGTCATGGGGGACTGCTATATCAACAATCATTGTGCGACGCTCTAATCGGTCTATCACCACTATGTCAGGCTTATTGGCAACAATAGTCCTGTCAGTGATGATAGACCGATCCCAATACAGTGTAATATTGCCATTTTCGAGAACTGGGTTGGGCACATACCTATAGTATGGTACTTCTGATTCCACAAGATTGTATTTAAGAGCAAGTTGCTGGTGAATAATCCTGGCTACGAGGTTGTGTCTATGCAAATAGTCTCCGTTAGCCAGACGAGAACAGCCGGAGATAATGTGACGAATGGATTCTCCCGGTTTGTGACATGCCCGACATATGTCTACCGTACCATCCTTCACAATATACTTCCGATAGTTATTCGTCATCATAACTTCGTCCATAATCGCACAGACAAAATCTTCGGTTTCCCCGAAGAGGTCACCAAAACGTAGCCAGGCTACGGACGCTAACGTATCTACGTTAGACCCATGAAGGGCCCGGTAATAGCGTCCGTGAAGCTCCTTGCTCTGCCATACTTCTCTGCGGTCATTAGTATCTAATACTACAGGTTTGCGCCAATTCTCGGTACCTAAGGAGAGCGGAGTGAGGCCTTTGTCCATCGCTACCACATCTCGATGCATACCCACGTCGGTTTCTAGGAAATATTCCCTAAGGCTGCATATCTCGCGGTTGTGCAAGGTCTTTGCATTTAAAAAGCCACGACCCCCGCACTTCCGCAGGATATACAGCCTCATCACCGATGAACGTGGGTGATGCATTCGATTTGCAGTCAGCAATGTGCGGACCCGCCTGTCCAAGGCGTCAAGTTCAGTCTGAGTCCATTTGAGTATGCCAAAAGAGTACGTCAATACTGGCATGACCCAACCATTGAAGGCACGCACCTTGTTTCCGCCTGATAGAAGACTATTCAGTACTTTATTCAGGCGGCCAAAGAAGCGTTCCTTCAATGATTGTTTAACATAAGCAACATTGATGCCTAGTGCCTCTGACATACCCAAATACTTGTAGGTTTCAGTTGAGCCGAGGGATCTTAGGTGTATGGAATCCGAGAGTTGAGCTCCCACGGATTCCATAATCTCCCCTCGCTTTACATGCATAACCGCACATTTGTCCACCCCAAATTCCATCCTGATGGCGCTACTGAAGGTTTCCGTTACCTTTAGTAGCTCCATGAGTTGCAAGTTGCTGGGAGCAAAAAGTTTCAAATCATCCATGTAAAGCAAGTGTAATATGACCTGACCACCTCTTCTCAACTGGTAGCCTTGCCCCGAACCCTCCAGCAGTGTACTGAGAGGGTTGAGAGCCAGACAAAACCACAGTGGGCTCAGACTGTCGCCCTGAAAAATACCACGCTCAATCCTAATCGGTTCGCTGTTTTCCTGGATCTGTCGACATCCTGGATAGCAGAGGACCGTCTTCCATTGCCCCATACATGACTCAAGGAATGTGCGGAGTATTGGATTTATTTTGTACAACTCCAACACCTTCATGAGCCATGTATGTGGAACCGAGTCATAGGCCTTCTTATAATCTATCCAACATGTCGACAGATTCCTTCGGGAACGACGAACCTGTTGGTTTATGGCAATATCGATGAGGAGAAGCTCCTTAGTACCGCGGGACCCGTTCCTACATCCATTCTGAGAAGCAGACATGATTGAATTTGTATCAATGTGATTATTAATTTTGGCTCTCAAAATGGATGTAAGAACTTTATAGACCGTCGGTAAGCACGCAATCGGTCTATAATTTTTAGGTTCCGAAGTACTGCCTGATTTATGGAGCAGGTGGGTTATTCCTGTAGTTAGGAATTGGGGTAGCGATCCTAGCTCTAAGGCAGACTGGAACTGAGTGGCCAAGCGAGCGTGCGAGCTTTGAAACCATTTTATCCAGAAATTGATTGGATTGTCCCGGTTTGTGACATTCCCGGCATATTTTGTCTACCGTACCATCCTTCACAATTTATTTCCGATAGTTATTCGTCATCATAACTTCGTCCATATTTTTTTATTATTATTATTATTATTTATTACGACTCTTGACCTCGATCACGCCTGATGGTAAGCAATAGATGAGGTCTACGATGGGACGAGCGAGCCCAAAAGATGCCTATTTACTCTTGTTTTAAAGGCTGAAGTTTTTTTGTTTGTAATTCCCTTCAACATATATTCAGTTAATCCCCTTGCACATCCAATTTTAAATAACTAGTTAACCCTCAGGTTTCGCCTGTAGACGGCCAAAACAAACGAGCAACAGACTAGTTTATCTGCGACGGAACTCAGTCACATTAATTTGCAAAGTTAAGGTGTATCACGGTAGCACACCTGACTTAGGGGTGTGAGATCACATTGGTTTATTTTATACTACCACTTCGGTTGTGACTTCGTCTGCGTAGATATAGATAAATTCGAAGTGACGAAGAAATGTGAAGGCTAATTATATTACTCGGTATAAATGAAATTCAATTGAATTGTAGCCTGCGCCATTCACCAATAATGCACCTTACTACCAAAGATATTTATTTTTGTATTGGATCATTAGTTCCGAAGATTATCTCCTACATACAAACTTATAAACTTTTAGCTCTTTATTATCTACATAAATATAAAAGCGACTGATCCACTTATCACGAAATCTCAGAAACTACGTGCTAGGGGTCTCAAGTTTTGCATGGGGTTTCCTTTTAGGATATAGGTGCTCGCTAAGATGGGATTTTGCGAAATTCCCACTGGGTCTGAATTTTCCGGGAAAAACTTCCCACGTTAACGAAGTTCGGGGACAACAACTAGTATTCGTATGGAATTTATAAGCTACATGTTATGAGCGTTATATTTGCACGTTCTTTTGTTATACAACTGACTAAAAACCTACCCTGTATCTTCATTTGTCCTTGTGTTTCGCGGCCGCAGTATCTCGTTAAAACATTCCCGCCAGTCAAGCAAATTTTTGTGTTTTGGTCAAAATCAAAACAAACATGGTCCAAATGTAAGGAATTATTGACAGTTACCGTCTGAAAGTAGCATTACTTGCAGATGGTAACTGTCAATAACGCATGCATTCTTATGCTATCACAAAGTCGTAAAAAATTCAGTCAAAATTTGAAAATTTTTAGAGTCAAGAAATGAGAAAAATGCTATTGTATTTCATGAAATAGTATTTGGTTCAATCAAGCTTCAAAAATCTCTAGCAACACTTTTTTGCAAAATTATGCCCCATAATTTTGAATTGATTGAACCAAATAATATTTAATTAGCACCGGAACATGCAATGGAGTCAAACAAATATCTATTCATACCACTGTTTACCGGCCCGACTAGCAAGTTGTAGGTCGTGGATTCGAAAACTGCCAAGCAAATTAATTTGTGTAATTAATATTATCTCCACTTCTCTCAAATCGGTAAAGAAAAATACCGTATGCCAACCTGCTCTCTTAGTAGATTACGACTCATTCCCTTTCATCGAGAAAAGGCTGTGTCCAACATTCCCCAGATTTAATACAATTATTTAAAAAATGTACTAACAATTCGTGATTACGGCCAGCCCTACCTCCCGCTACATAGTTTGACATACACCATTTTGTTAATATTTACACGCAGAATGCCCTAACGTGTTTCATTAAAGCTACCGGCTACACATTTAATGACACATCTACGTTGACTTTGTTGCTCGATAGTTAAGTGTTGAGCTATGAAAACCCTGCAGCTCAGGGGTCGTGTGTGTTTTTGATTTAGATCTAGTGAAGAGCCTACTACGTTTTTTTTCTGAGTGGAAAATTCATCGAATGAGCCCTCCCGCTGTGAGTGGAGAGGAAGAGTGTCAAACTTCTACTGTTTAAAAACCTACCCTGCTCCTTCACCTCCCCTTGCGTTCCAGGACCGCGGTATCTCGTAAGCACATTCCCGCAACCCCGACAGGCAATAACCCTATCGGGACCCGTTAATCCTGCTGACTGTTCTTTGAGGCGCGTGAGGAACAAGGTGCGCCGTTCATTAGGCTGGAAACAGTACTCGACCGACGGTCAGCGCTGACCGTCAGTCGGCGTAGCTATATCGGCGTAGCTATACTGGCGTAGCTATACCGAATCACGCGCGTACCGTCAGCGTAGCTGAGTGCGCATTCATAGGCTTGCATAGATATAGCTACGCCGACTGACGGTCAGCGCTGACCGTCGGTCGTGCACTGTTTCCAGCCTTACGGCCTGGTAATAACCGAATGGTAAGCTACCCCTGCTCGCCGTCCGCAGGCCCGCGTCCACGGTGACTGGAGATCAGCTCACGATCTCCGACGCCCAGGGCGTCTCCCACGGCTGATGAGCCTACTAATTAGACTTGATCAATCTAGTTTTTACCGGTACAAACTAGAGGTTATACGGATGATACGCTCGCTCTTGACCACAATCTCACCTGACGGTAAGCGACGATGTGGTTGAAGATGGAGCACGTTTGCCTAGAAGTAACCTATTCGCTCTTGAATTAAAGACTCCCAGGTTATACATATCAGGAAATATAGACTCCGGCAGAGAATTCCACTACTTAGCACTGTACACACAATGAACCTTAACGTGAGACGTAATTGAAGTCCCCATCGTGATACCTCAGAGTAAGTTCCAAAGATACTTCAACTATATTCCGCTAGAAATTGGCACCTAGCTAACAAAATCATTCTTAGCAAAGCATCATACGACGGAAATTACCTACATATAATGCATATATAGGTACATGTTGGAGAACATCACATCACATCACACTCAAAGCTGTCATTTGCAAGGTGCACGCTACGTACCCATTTACCTAGCAAAGCAATTTCCAGTGACTTTCAAATTGGCACTTCTATTGTGAAAATAGATTGGAAAGTAGCTTGATACCGGTGGCTGGATTTTTTTGTACTCGTTATTAGGAATATATTCAGCAGTGATAGTTAACACGATGAAAAGCAATCGAATACAATGCGTTTTGTGCACGTTTCTGGACGACGGTAATGTGTAGGAGTAGTTCGACGCGTATTTCTTTTATTTTATGTATAGATATACCTAGTTATGGTAGATATATCATAGGTTGTCAATGGCTTCACTTCAACCATTAGACTATGAGAACACGGAAGACCTAATGCATATATTTCGTAAAAATATCATACAATGCTCCTTACAAACTCAAAGGTCGGTCCGTGGTTGGTGACCATTTTAACATGTTGAGATACCTTGGTGCTTAGGAAAAAACCGTTAAACCGTTCTTCTCTGCTGTCATTAAACATCGATGAGAGTCGTTACAGGTATAAGCCGCACACACCCACAATCACACACAACATACACTTACAGATCACACACATCTAAATTAAATTAAAAATTATTTACTAAGAATATAGTCAACAGAAATAAAAATTACAAAATTTATCTTAAAAATTCTGGACACTGATTCCCAAAATACAAGCTCAAACTTAGTTTGAGAAACAATAGCAGTACCTTTCGTGCAATACATGAAAATGAGGCATATTTTAGATTTATTTATTTATTTATACTTTACGTACTATATTGGTACATGGTCCGATTTAATGCAACAAGGCATTCTCTACCAATCAACCTTTGAGTCCCAAGTCTCTTACCTGTCAAACTAAGTCATGTAAAATAAATGATATTGTGTATACAACAAAAATAAGGATCACTCAAATACGTAATCGTCATTTTCATCGTGTTGCCGTCTATAGAGGTTGCTCTACAGTTTCCCCGAACGAAGGGGCTGAGAAACCGTGTGGTCAATTTTTGTAAAAAATTTACCAGTTTATCGCTAAATATTTCTGAACCAAAAAAATAGTTTTAGGAATTCTCTAATATTTCTAATAAAAACTTTTTTTGCAAAAAACAAAACCGACTTCCATATCAAAACACTCCAAAGCCAAAAATAATTTTAATTTCGGTAGTCGGTGTTATTGGTTTTGTATTTTCTTTTTTTTTCACACCGCCTTCCGAAATTAAAATTATTTTTGGCTTTGGAGTGTTTTGATATGGAAGTCGGTTTTGTTTTTTGCAAAAAAAGTTTTTATTTTCGCGCTTTTTAGTGGGTCAGTGAATTTTCCAAATCGATTCGTAAATGACGGAGTTATGCGCGAACAAAAAACGCAATGCAGAGTAAACGAAAAGATCATCAAGGTAAATTATTTTTTTCGACTTTTTTTGATTTTTCAGAAACGGCTCGTCCGATTTCGATAAAGTTTTAATGGGACCATTTGGGAAGTATACCCTTTCCAACAAAAAAAGAATTTTTCAAATCGGTTGGCAAGCGACGGAGTTATGCGGGACAAACATAAAAAAAAAAAAAAAAAAAAAAAAAAAAATACAAACATCCGAATTGAGAACCTCCTCCTTTTTTAGAAGTCGGTTAAAAACCTATTCAACGATACGTGCACACTATGCGATAGACTTTATAATTACATTATCTTTCTATCTCTTAATATGATGTTATTATTATAATGCTTTATTTGTTCACTGTAATATTTACATAAGATATATGATAAGCTCGCGATATATCGCCATCTCACCTGATGGTAAGCGATGATGTGGTCGAAGATAAAGCACGCTTACCTAGATGTAACCTATTCACTCTTGACGTAAAGACCCCCAGGTTATGGCTGTCAGGAGAAAAGGCTCGGCATGGAATTACACTCCTGATCCGAACGCATGATGAAAGTATTCCCAAAATGTTTTGTGCGTATAGGTGGGATGTCCACCGTATGTACCTAGTACATTTAAAGATCAAGGATTTTTTGGATAATTACAGACGCTTTGCCCCAATGCACTAAATTCCTTAAATATATTTTGCCCGGGTGTTAAATTAGGACCGATTTAGTCAGAAACAAAGGTTAGAAATGAAATTCTTCCAAAAACACCGTTAATTCTGCCAGTACATCAGATTCTCAGGACATTAATTTTGTACGGAACCAACCACGGTACAAGGGAATGCTGGCAACACTCCAACCTAATATATGCTGTTGTGGTTGGCAACATCGTGTTAGCGTTAACCAGTTGGATTAATGGTCTTAGACGATTTACCTCTGAACATTGGGGTCGAAAGTGCAAGCTAAGCCAAAACAGAGGAATGAGAAACAGCACATTATTTAGAATCTTATAGATCCTGATACTATTGCCTAATACAACTGCCGCGTTGGTAGTGTCGTCGCAAGCGCGGGTGCTGATCACGAGTTCACGGATTCGAATCCTGGGTCAGACAAAAATTACCTTTAGTTTTTTCTGTAAGGATATTTTTTTTTCTGATAATAGGCTCGCGTTTGCCCACCATCTCACCTGATGGTAAGTCATGATGTGGTCGAAGATGGAGCACGCTTACCTAAAAGTAACCTATTCACTCTTAACTTAAAGACCCCTAGGTTATAGCTATTGGGAAACACAGACTCCGGCAGGGAATTCCACTCCTTAGCCGTACGCACAATGAAGGTATTCACAAAGCGTTTAGTGCGTATAGGTGGGATGTCCACCATGTAACGATGGCGCATCGCCGTTTGTCTTGTAGTCCGATGATGGACGGGCTTGACGGAATTAGATTGTGTAATTCCATCGCACGCTCTCAGAAATGTAACCGTGAGAAAACCGATAGACTAGCAACTCGTCGCCGATGTTTAATTTCTCAGTAGCAGCCCGGAGTTTGGAAGTTGGCGGTGTGATACCCCTGTGCTTTGGAAAGCACGATAAGTCGTAAGTCCCGGCTGTCATTTGGACATCCTTGACAGTCGCTACGGGCAGTCAGCAACCAGTAAATTAAAAAATTGACCTAGTGCGAGTCAGACTCGCCCATGAAGGGTTCCGAAGTAATTATTTAAAATATGTATATTTATTTAAAAATAAATTAATAGTTTAGAAAACAATAGAAAAACACGCTTTTATAAATGCACGTAAAACGAAAAATTTCTTTAGGTTTGTTATAATCTTGAAACCTCATCGTGTTCAAAGTCCATTACGTGGCCTTTCTCACAAGTGCAAACACGACTATGATACGATATTCCATCATGAAGTTCCAGTTCGTATCTTCCGGCTCCATCATCAGATCAGTTCGACAGTACCATATTATTGTATTGTCATCAGAACTACATACAGCTGCCAATTTTCATTACGCTACGACCCTTGGAAGATGGTTAAATTAGTTACCTTAGATTCCATTACATAGTTAGTTACATACAGGTCGACCTAATAAAAGTGTGTTAAAAACCTTACAAATTTCTTAAAACTAGCTTATTACATTTTTTACAACTACGCCCAATAACTTTGTTTTTCATAGTGTTTGTATGAATTACAAAGTTATATTTGCGGTTTTAGAAAATATGCTGTATCTCAAAAATTGCTGACCCGATCTCGTTCAAACTAATTTTTGTTGAAACTTTACATTAAGAGCTATAGCATAAATGTTTTTGAAATTTTTCACTCTATTATTATAGAAGTTAGAGGGGGTGGACACATTTTACCACTTTGAATGCGTATATCTTTTAAACGTTTAACTTTATGAAAAAGTGGTTATAGAAATCTTAATGTCATTTTTAAATACCTGTCTATAGATACCACAACGCATAGGTTACATGAAAAAAAATATTTTTAGTTTCAGTTCCATATATGGGGAAAAAATTAAAAATAAAAGGGGGCTCCCTTTATTTTTAATATTTTTTAATTTTTTCATAAAATCGGAAAGCGGTTTATCAGAAACTACCAAGTTCCACATGTATAGTTTTAACAGTTTCAGAATAAAATGGCTGTGACATACGGACGGACGGACGGACAGACAGACAGACAGACAGACGGACAGACATGACGAAACTATAAGGATTCAGTTTTTTGCCATTCGGCTACGGAACCCTAAAAAGCCAAGGGTTAGGTATCGTGTTACCCAGTTACTGGGTTAAGGAGGTCAGGTAGGCAGTCGCTCCATGTAAAACACTAATACTCAGATTCATCCGGTTAGACTGAAAGCCGACTCCACCATAGTTGCAGTCCAAGCAGATGATGATAAATCATTTATTTATTTTATTTTCTTATTTTATTTATTCGGGAAAACAAACAATTACACACTGTAAATGAACTTAAAATTATCATGCGACAATATGTATAAGTGTAACCTACTACGTTATCCACATTTTCAACCGACGACAAAAAGAGGAGGTTATCAATTCGAGGCGTATATTTTTTTTTTATGTAGATCACCGAGTACTCGAAGACGGCTGAACCGATTTGGAAAATTCTTTTTTTGTTTGAAAGGGCATACTTCGAAATTGGTCCCATTGTCACCAAGTCATGATCTGATGATGGGATCCTGGAGAAATCAAGGGAACTCTTCAAATATTATAGGCACACCTATAGTGATTTGAGTATTTTTTATAGTAACTTGTGTAGTTGCATTCGAAAAGCACCATTTGTGAAGTGGACCTGATGATGGAGACCACAGATGGCCACTGGAACTACTCAATGTATAAGTATTTCATGTGTTCCGCTTCGATTACTTGAATGTGGTTATTAAGCATAATGTGCTCGTCACAATGCATATGGTGAAGTGAAGCTGATGGTGAACTACCAGGAGAACTCCTCAACAATTAACGGCCCAACATTGGGAAAAGCAATATTTTGAAAATGAATATAAGTAGTTGACATTTAGGCTCTTGTAACTGGGTAAATTAAAATCGACCAACTAAAAAGAGTGAAATAAAAACTTTTTACCAATAAATTAAACCGACTCCCAAAAAACACTGCAAAGTGAAAAATAACTTTAATTTCGGAAGTCGGTGCCAAAAACAAAAATACAAAACTAAAGACACCGACTACCGAAATTAAAGTTATTTTTCACTTTGCAGTGTTTTTTGGGAGTCGATTTAATTTTTTGGTAAAAAGTTTTTATTTTATAATGCCTTGAGAATCAGTTTTGTTGCAAACAGAAAAAGTATTAAGTTTACAGAAGCGCCTACAAGTTTTATGAACGATTTCACTTGAGTTTCCAATATAAGTTATTTAGAATTTTTACGCCTACTTTCGATTACTTATATATTTTTTTTACATAACACTTTATTTCATACATAACACAGTTCAAATTACTTTGCTACTTAATAGGGGTTTTTGGTATACTTACATGGTTATTAGACTAGAATAAAAACTCGAACTAGATCCAGTGATATAAAAATATAAATTGCAGTATAAGCTTAAACTTTAGTTACGAGAAACGCTCTTTGTTTTACGTAAGTCTTTAAAACATGACGTTACAAAGCGCAATAAAATATCTAATTGTAATTATTGTGAACATTCGTAAAGTAACTAAATAGTTCTTAGGCTAACCTTCTTTTAAGTACATTTTACACTGAACTCACAAAACATTTATTTAGAATTCCATTAGAACTCAACGTTATTTACGTTTCAAAGTCTTAGCACTTAACTTTAAACGTATGCTACTGCTTACCTATTACAGGCAATGCACTTAACTGATACTAAGCTACATTACAGCGGTTTTATAATTTAATTTGATACTTGTAGCAGTATAGTTCACTCGCAGTCTTAAATCATTTCAAAGAAATGTTAAATTTCATTAATTAGTTAATTTTTATACCAATTTATCTAACCTAATGTAAAGTCTATCTCTAATACTCAATATGTACCTTTACCCTCACATAAACTTTTCATACTTAACCTCTAGAGCCCCAGCGGCACAAAAACGTGCCAGTAAACAAGTATTAGTTGAGCCCCGCTGGCACAAATTTGTGCCACCAAACCCCGACCGATTTAAAACTGTATTTGTAGTAAAGATAAGTCTTAAAATCGTTTGTGACCGGGGTCAGATTACGCTTACGATAAGAGCCCGCCCGCGGTGCTTGACGGATGGTTGACGTAAATAATGGCGGTCCTTGAGAGGTTAACATAACCAGCCAATAGCCACTATAACGAGCCTATTTTGCATAAGCCTCCTCTATATGAATGGAAATGCGCCGTAATTCACCACATGGACCCACTTGGAATTCGTGGACGTCGCATGTGTTAAGATTTTAGGTCTTTGGACATGCCAGTTTTCTCACAATATTTTCTATCACCGTTCTGAGAGCAATTGTGATGATGAATATTACACAATGTGCTTACTTGGGTTCGACCCTACAACCTTACAACTTGTAAGTTATAACCAATAGGCCACCCTGCTCTTTATCATAATTAATTTGACGAAAAACGTTGCCTAACACTAGAAATATCTACTGCATCGTGGGTGCGTTAAAAAACATTTAAAATCACATTCATAAATACCCAGAACAGAAAAGGAACACAATCATTTGTTGCGTGCGAGAATTGAACTGTGCCAATAGTCCAGCACAATAGTGTGTTTTTATCGGAATACTCTGCCGGAGTTTGTCTTTCATAATAGATATGATCTAAGGGTTTTTAAGTCAAGAGTAAATAGATTACTTCTAGGTAAGCATGCTTTATCTGCAACCACATCATCGCTTACAACCAGATAAGATAGTGGTCAAACGCTATCCTATCAACGATAAAAAGGCATCTTCCTATATCATTTTAACTGTCTGTTATAAACCAAGATATGAGTGTATATGGTTTGTCGTATGTGAGTGTTTGTCTGGCTTGCTTGTGAAACGTTTGTCAAGCCGAGAAGCCGAGGACGAATACGTCAGCAGTGTTATGCGGTCGGCCGCCGTCAACGACAGCGACAGGGCGAGAAAGTTGGCCTTTGTTTCTTATACTGGCAGAGTGATTTTGTATTTTGCAAAGTTTTAGTAGCTTATTGTGGAAGCTTTTTTTTTTCGGGGAGAAAATCATCAAATGACTCGCTCTGGAGCGGGTGGGCGTGTCAGACTTTTACTGACCAAAAACTCACCCTGTACTTTCAGTTGCTCTTGCGTTCTAGGGGCGCAGTATCTCGTTTGAACATTAGGTACCGCAACCCCGGTAGGCCTATGCCTAAGTCCTATGACTTATCGGACACCGTTATTGGGCTGACTGCTCTTTGAGGCCATTTTAAATATCAAGGCGAATACAAAATTGAGATACTATATATATTGAGGTAGTTTTCGTTGTATCCATTTTAGTTACAGCAAATATACATAATTATGTACTAAAAAACTTAATATATAAACTAGAATAAAGCATTAAAAAATTGATCCTCAACCATTGATGTATTAAAAGGAGGAAGATATGTTACTCCCTAACATCGCAATCAGTAAACCTGGGCTTGGCGCACGAATACATGCACAGTAACTCACACATTTGTATTCAGTGTCGTCATCAGTCCCAAACCTACAGTTACCGTTAGACAAGGATAGAGATAGGAGACGGCACTGTAGTGCGAGCGAAATCGCCTCAGCTGCCGAATGTTTGCGCTTATGAATGAAATAAGATTGCATGTATTAGGTAAGTACGTAATAAGTGATCCCATGACCCATGTCTCTTATTTTTCTTCCTGGTGTAATTAAAACACTGTATAGCTACAGGAGAAGTCATTTTAATGAGTATTTATTCCAAAAAAACCCCTAAAAACACGAAGAGCTGTGTGATCAACAACGTTCCGTACGCGACTGAGAGTGAGCGCCCGCCAACTACGGGCAATCACTTAGTTTTGTAGGACCAAACGCTGTGTCTAGTACCGTATCTTCCTCCTTTTAATATATCAATGTCCTCAACGCTGTCGGCTGGCAACGTACGTCGTACCCAAGATACTGGCGGCATTGCCTCGTTGTATGGCAATGCTTAGCCGTTGACCAAAGAAATAGAATGTTACTATTGGGTAACAATCTCAATGATTTATTAAAATGAGAGTTTATTGTTTTCGTTAAAACAATGTTCTTTTTTTTAAAATTCTTATAGCTACAACCCACTAGCTGGGTAACACAATGTCCTTTGCAAAGACTAGTATAATTTTTTTTAGCTTCTGACTACCCAGTCTTTATGGGTATAAAGACTGTCAAAGATGTAAAAATGACAGCTGGGACCAACGACTTAACTTTCTTTCCGAAATACAGAGTGTTAAAGTATCAAAAGGAAACAAATAAATAGATACTAAATTGTCTATGCACAGTCAGATTTCCTCATTCTAATCTATGCCTCTTATCCCTAATTCATTCACTTCCTCACAATCCAAAACCTTCACCATAAAATCAGTCTGATACTAATCACTAGGGCACGTATAAATATGTATTAAAAAATTCAAAATATGTACATATAATATGGACCAAAAAATGTAAAATATGGAAAAAATATGGAGTTTAAAATAAGAATATCTTTCATATTAAACATTATTTATTGTGAAAAATTACGACAGAAACAGTTGCCTACATTAAAAAAAATATAAAAAGATAGCGAAATATTTTGGTAATTCAAATAAAAAAATTAAGTTTTATTTATCTTCCACTAAATCTGTCTTATTAAATTGATTGCAGTACACAATCACATGCTTTTTTAAATTATCTAAATTAAAGCTCTGTCTATTTGGTCTTAATATAGACTTATGCTGGCTAAAAGATCTTTCCACGTCACATGATGTAATGGGAGCGTACTTAAAGACGCCTAGTTCCGTAATTGTGTAAGGCACGTCTGCAGTACCCTCAAAACTTCCGCACAGAACTTCATTAATTGTTTTTAGGGTATCAAAACCTTTATTTTTTGTCTAAAATATACTTTAGTTTTTGTTTGGCTATTTCAGCAACAGGGCCTTCCGCATCAGAAACTTGTTTTTTTCTATTTCTTCAATAATCTTCAGGTTTTCATTTAGCGATGTTGAAGGATTTTCAAATTACAACGATTAATACGCGAGATATGAAATACGCGCGGTGTAGTGGCGAGAATGCAAACACCTTAGAACAATGACGCAGCAAGCACATAAAATTATATCAATCTTTGTGAATTAAGTCATGTTCTATGATATAAAATCGAAAATATGGATGATTGTGATAATTTTTTGTAAAATATGGACTTAACCATGAAATATGGAAAATAAAAATTAGTTTTTCACAGTCTATATATGATAATCGATGCAGAGAACACATTCGGGACCGAAAATCGTGTAAATTAAAAATATGTATTTACATATTAATCCGGACCCTACTAATCACTCAACAAAATGGCGCGGTCATTTTATCGACTCTAATAATCAACCCATTTTATCATACCTACTCCTACCTACAAAGACTATTACTTTATCAATCTAGTGATAAGTGGCAATTAAAGGGGCGCCCCAGAACAGTATAGTAGAGTGGCTACAGGATTCAAGTCGCCAACGAACACCTGTGAGTACCTTATTTCCTATCCTGTTCCCATGTGCACAGGGTGCGTTTCCACCAGAGATATGCGATTGAAATGTGTCGTGCGAGGATGTGTAGCGGAGCTGTGAAAATGCGCATTAATGTGTGGTGCGAGGATGCGCAAACTTCGCAACACATCCTTCTCAACACACATTCCTCGCAACACATCCCTCGCAACACATCTCTCGCACACATCCCTCGCACACATCCCTCGCTTGTTTTGTATGCGTAAAAATCTAGCTCCGCTGAGCCGTTTCCACCAGAGCTGTGCTGACCGAGGCGAGGTAAATGAAGCGGTTCTATTGGTTCTTTACAAACACATCCCTCGCTACGCATCCTCGCACATCTCTGGTGGAAACGCAGCCTAAAATTCGCCTAAAGGACGCAGTTCTATTTATCGAAGGTTTCATCAATCGACCACAACAACACAGAGGAGTCCCGATATGTTAATAATATGATCACTCATCCACCGACTGACCTCGGCAACCGTAGCTTAACCTTGAAGACGGTTCGACCATTCGGCTGTTATTATTAAGCAACAAGCTCTTCCATACCAGAGAACGCATTGTGTACGAGTAATTGAATAGTATAAACATCATATACAACGTGTAACGGGAACCCCATATCTATCCAAAAGGACTGAAGACAACATCTGGTATGAAGTCTCTATGCAAAGTTTCAGCTCAAAATAAGTGACTCACAGAATTGAACCCAAATCGTTGGTTTCATATGTTTCTTGAATACCAATAATAACAAACGTGTCACAGCACTATGAGGGTCAACACTTTCCACGTCACTAGCCAATAACACGATAATTATCTTCGTTCTTCTTAATTTGAAAAATTCGGTCTCTGGTATCAATGTATTGAAATTTCTAATAAGCTCCACACATGTAGACATAGGATTACAAAACCCTTGCTATATCGTTTATTATCATCCGAAGAAGCTCGGTATGTATAATGTATATACCCTTTAAATTACACGTTGTATTTTGTTTAAAAAGCCAGAAAGGGTAGGGAATAATAAAAATGCATTTCCATTGTGCCAAAACAAGTTAGCATTATTAATACTGTTTTGTACTGCCATAAATATGTTTTACAGCCTTTCAGCGATGCAGGGGAAACGGCCATTGTTGCCACAATTACGACGTTACCAGTTTTGGGGCGAGCCAAAAATGTTATAACGGCAATTCTGACCTGTTGATTTTTAATGGAGGGGTATGGCTTTGACAGGTTTTCGAAAATTGTAACTAACATTTTTTAGGGTTACAATTTTTTTAGGGAAATTTTAATGGCGTATTGTTTGTAGTTGTGTATTTGTGTGTGCCTTACCAATGCATAATACGATGAAAGTTTCTGATACAGTGTAATTTTCTTTTTTTCACTGCGCTTTTATTTGTCTTAATACCTAACTAAAAGTTTTTAGAATAAACAAAGGTTTTTTAAGGTAAATTGTAACGGAATCCCCTGCATATTATTGTAATTGTGTATATGTTTGATTCCTACCTATGCACAATATGATTAAAGTTATTGATACTGTATCATTTCTGTTCTTCTACTAAGCTTTTCTTAATCTCACATTGTTACAACTAAAAATATATGTCAGAGTGTAATGGCGTGAGATGCAACATGATATATTTGCGCCATCCCATCTTCTTAACGCGGCGAGAGTCAGGTGCCAAATCCTTAGGGTTGTAGGTGTGGTATGTTGAAACCTTAGGACCATTAGATCCGACTGCTTATCAAGTTTTCTATGAAATCAGCAAGCTTTCAGTCGACTTCTTTATTGCAATAATAATATCTTTAATTTAAATATTTTATATAATGTATCCCGTGGTGTCATAGGTAACGCAGGCAGTAACATGGATTGCTTTATTACTTTCTAGAGTAGAAACTTGGAATTAGACGTAAGTAGCAGGAAAGTTGCCTAGGGCCTGCCTAAACGGCTTCCCTAGGGAAATACCGTAACGCGGCTTGCGGACGGCGAGCAGGGGTAGCTAACCGTCCGGTAAGGACCAGGCCCGGGTCGGCAGCGCGTTGTGTTCCGCGCGCGCCTCAAAGAGCTGTCAGCAATAGTGTCAGGGTCCTATAGCGCCATTGCCTGCCGGGGTTGCGGGAATGTTCTAACGAGATACCGCGGCCCCGGAATTTAAGGACAGCTGAAGGAACAGGGTGGGGGTTTAGTCAGTAGAAGTCTGACACTCCCTTCCGCTCCACCCAGAGCGGGAGAATTCTTTCGATGATTTTCCCACCCAAAGAAAAAAAAGGGATGTACCGTAACAGGTGTTGCACAGGAAGGGTTCTGGAGTAGTCTTGAGGTCTATGTATTGTGCTGATGGTGATCACACTTCGCGGTCTTTTAAACTCCCCGCCCCTCCCAAAAGTTTGCCTTACATAATTATATAGAATAAATTAGTGAAATGTGTCCGACTTATAAGTAGATTCCTGTCGAGGAATACAAGCGTGTTGTTACGCTGGCATTGCGCGGAATGTTCTAATGAGAATACTTGGCCTCAGAACGTAAGGGCAACTGAAGAAATAAAACGGGTTTTTAGTCGGAATGGGAATTCTCCCATGCCGACTAAAAACCCATTTTCATTGACTCCATTTTCATGATTTTTCATTAGATGATTTCCCCCCAGAAAAAAAAGACGTGATGCCATAGTGTAATGGCGGACTGATAAATCAAACGATGTGTGCCCGGTTTGAAATTACAACAGTGAAATTTAATCCGCATATGACTCCCACATAAAACAGAATAGGTATGTTCATAGTTTTCAAGGAATATCGATTAAAACCTTCCCAGAAACTTGAGTTTCAAAGTTCAAACATTGAAAATAATGACTTTAATAAGGTAGGCTTACCTTCTGTATACAATGAGTTTTTGGTTATCGAGGTCATAATAGTATCTACCTATTAGTATTTTGTTAAACCGACCAGGTGCTTTATAGCTTTTCCTATAAATAAATGCCAAAAATGAATTAGTAATTGCTCTTTGCAATTACTAATTAATCATTGGCAACGGACAAAGTTAATTTCCAGTATGTTTCTTACTAATATTTTTTAAATTATTGAAGAGATTAAACAAGCTCTTTTTATTTTAAGTTAAAAGTCAGTGTAATTATGACGAATGTAAGTACCTTGACCTAATCTGTAAACCTGGTTTATAGTACAATCACAAACCAAACTGTAGGTAGTGTTTTAAAGATGAATAATAAAAAAATGGCCAAGTGCGAGTTAGACTCGCCCATGAAGGGTTCCGTAGTAACTACGCGAAATAACATTGTTTTTCGGTGTTTGTATGAATTACAAAGTTATATTTGCCGTTGTAAAAAATGTGCTGTATCTCAAAAACTGCTGACTGATCTCGTTCAAACTAATTTTCGTTGAAAGTTAACATTAAGATCTACAGTACATATTTTTTTTAGATTTTTCACTCCATTATTATAGCAGTTAGAGGGGGAGGGACACACATTTTACCACTTTGGAAGCGTATATCTTTTAAACGAATAACTTTATGAAAAAGTGGTTTTAGAAACCTGTAGGTTACTACAGGTTTCATGAAAAATCAGTTTCAGTTCCATGTATGGGGTAATTTAAAATCGGAAAGCGGTTCACAGAATACATCTACCTACCAAGTAAGTCACATGTATATAGTGCTAATAGTTTTGGAATAAAATGGCTGTGACATACGGACGGACGGACAGACAGACAGACAGACAGACAGCCAGACAGACAGCGAACAGACATACAGACAGACATGACGAAACTATATGGGTTTTGTTTTTGCAATTCGGCTACGGAACCCTAAAAAGAAAAGATATTGTGCATCGCGCGGCAGAGATACTATTTGTATCCTAGTTTTGCCTTTAAATAAGTATGTATATTAAAGTAAGAGATTACTTATATTTTAAAAATATTTATTTACGAAACGTGTCAGTTTTTCTGTCATAGACTTTTATACCTATGTGTGCTTAAGAGCGTATTCTATTATGTTACCATCACCTACTTAGTCGGCTTCCACTCTTCTCAGCTGAGTATTAGTGTTTACATGGAACGACTACCTATCTATCTGATCTTCAAAACCCATTAGCTGAGTAACACGATACACCTTGTTAAGGCCAATGTCATTTTCTGGCTGCTGACTACTCGTAGCCAATGTCAAAGATGTGCAAATGACAGCCAGGACTAGCGGCTTAAATGTCATCCGAGGTATGAAGGAATTTTGATATGTTAGGGTAGTCACCGATCCACAAACGTTGGTTAACCTGGAAGATCAATCCGTGTGTCCATTATGTTACCAAATCCCAATAAAAACGCTATCAAAATGTTTTTGGATAGTCAACAATAGTTATAATATAATAATAATATAATAATATTCCACAACTTTCCACACAACGCCATCTAGTCCCAAACTAAGCATAGCTTGTGGTATGGGTACTAGACAACTGATAAACATACATATATATTTCTAAATACATACATATTATAGATAAATTACACCCAGACAAAGAACAAATGACCGTGCTCATCACACAAACATTTGTCCTAGGTGGGAATCGAACCCACGACCTTGCGCATAGCAGTCAGGGCCACTGACCACTATACCAACGGGCCTGTCAAGTCAAGTTGGTACTTTACACAGTACATAGAATGACCACCTACCATGTTGACGGACTGTTAACAAGATCGTGCTGTGGCACTATATTTAAGTAAGTATAACATCTATGTGTCTGTGCGTAGGGCACACTTTTGTGAATTATTTTTCCTTATGATATGGCAGTAAAAGTAAAAAAAATCTTCTGCCGTGACAGTATAAAATGCGACGTACGTACGCTTGTATACTTACGAATTTTATTTACACAGTTCATATTACAACAAAACATTTTAATTCTACCTCTTAAACTAGGAGTTATCCTGTATCTTAAGAAATTATTATTAATTATTCCTGTATCTTAATTAAAAGTCGATATACATACTGTGGTAACATTTTATACAAAAACAAGAACGTCCAGTAGCGTTCTGTCCGTAACATGTTAAATATTTTTTATTAAAATACATTAGTCGGCAGTAGGTACGTCCCGGTAATTGACATGCATAAAATTCATTATAGCTCCACAGTTCCAACGTACTCATTACCTGTGAAAAAATTAATGAATACATACAGAAACTACCAAAATACCTATATACTTTACCTTATGATGATTATGTCACATGAATAATTAATGATTATGATTATTATAATTATAACTTTATGCCAATATACCCTACATTTTTAGGTTCCAATTACTCCATTTCTCGGTTAATTGAATGAACTTTGACGACACGATTGCCACAGTGACTGAGCGATTGACTGCAGCTCTGCGTGTTGTGGTTTGAATTCCTCTTTGACGTCAAATGTTTGAACTGTTCGGAGACTGCGTGTTTCTACAAGTTTAAATGTTTATCAATACATCCATAATTTAGTAGATTAAAGTGCGGTCAAAACCACATGGTCATAACATAATAACTTATCAGCATGTAACGTTCTAACTTCTGGGAAACAGACATAGGCATCCACAAAGCGGGCCCAGTTTGGGTGTCCTGGATGGCCCAGTCCTCTCTTCAGATTATTTTACTCACGAAGTTTTCCTTTACCTTTTTTTAGAGCAATGGTGATAAAGAAAACTACACAAGGTAAGTGCCTGCTTTGGCTTTGAACACTGGGCCACCACTGTTCTGTGGTAAAAGTGAGATAACAGTTTAAGAAAACATCAATTTACTCAGCAAACACCAAACTAATACCACCAAGCCCGTTTATCATCGGACTACAAGACGAACGGCGATGTGCCATCGTTACGTGGTGGACATCCTACTCATACGCACAAAACGTTTTGAGAATACTTTCACTGTGCGTAAGGCTATGGAGTGTTTATTTCATGAAAAAGCAAAAGGTACAGGCTTCCATACAAAATCCGGCATTCACCTTTGTAAGAGACTGGTGCCCATGGTAGGTATATCAATACCTGTATTACAGGTCACCAGGTCCCCACTCCGCTGACAAAACTTGGAAAGCATATTGTGAATGATAAGATAATCAATGTGAACAATTAAATACAATTACAATTAAATAAGAAAAATTCAAAGGATATAAAGTAAAATATAAATAAAACAAAATAGGCATGTTAATTTATGTGTGTGAGTGTGTGTGTGTGGGTGTGTGTGTGTGCGTGTGTTTTCTTGTTTTCTAGTGTGTGCCTGTGTGTTGTTGTGTTCAATAGTGTGCCTGTTTGTGATTGTGCCTGCATGTTGCTGTGTATGCGAAGGAAGAGTGCGAGTTTCATGTTATTTCATTGGGTGTAACAACTTTTCAGTTGCATTATAGTCTAATTTTTTTAACCACTTGGTAACTGATGCTTTACAGCCAAATTTTAATGGAGTGAAAGTGAAATGCCGGACCTGATAGCTATAACCGGGGCATCTTTAAGTGAAGAGTGAATAGGTTACTACTAAGTAAGCGTGCTTTATCTTCGACCACATCATCGCTTACCATAAGGTGAGATGGTGATCAAACACGAGCATATCGTGAATAAAAACAGCTAATGACCATCTGCAGTCTGACCTGCAACCGACTATGATTAACGCCAGTGATATCGCAAGCTCAAGTACAGCGGTTAGTGTTTGAATTTTAATCAGAATTACCTACACTGGTCCCGTTTATATTACGCCCGAGTGACGGATGTTGGTGTGGTTTCAGTTCAGGCGAGGATTATGTATAAAAGAGCTTGTCTGTAAAAAATCGCTTTTAGTGACAAGACCGACCATACTACTATTCTTTTTAGTTTTTAAGTCCTTATTGGTTTTCTGTTATGGTGTACAATAAAGGGTCTATCTTGTGGCTGAAAATAAAATATATGGAAATAGAGTGGATAATCCACAATGAAGTACCTGCGTATTTATAATTCTACCTCTGAGTCAAAAACATTGCCCTTTTTAGTTTTTCAGTCCTTATTTATTCCGCTATGCAGTAAAATAAAAAGTATATCTATTTATTTTCAGTATATGACGAGATTCCTCCGTAACTCAGGAAAAGCGTTTAGCCGTCGTTTTTCAATCTCGTTACGAATTTTCTGAAGACTGAAAGTTTGGGATCAGTATTTGCAAAGAGCATAGTCTTATTATCTGATAGATAGGTAATCATTTTATAAAAGTACTAGTAGTAAACTACGACTGTATAAAATGGAAGTCGATACGTCGAACATTGAATAAAAGGAACGCAATTTGACGTCTTTTTATTGTTGCTCCATACAAGGAATTTCACCGGTATCAAAGACCCAGCCCTGGAGCAAAACGTACTATAATAAACTACAATCTGCAATTATAAGACTTATGTAGGTCAAACATTGTTCCGGTGCGTGAAGATATAAATAATGGACTTCCTGTTGTGGGTGATTTCGATTCTAACGAGATACAGCGGCCCTGGAACATAAGGGCAATGGAAGGAACAGGGTTGGTTTTTAGTCAGAAGAAGTCTGACACTCCCATCTCTAAGAGCGGGAGGAGTCATTCGATGATTTTCCCACCGAAACAGAGCTTTGACTGGTAAATTATTGAAAACATTTTGAACTGTATTTTACTCAGTGTTTTCAACTGTCTTAATGAAGGAGGAAGAAGGTTCAGTCGTTTAGCCATGAAAGCGTAACAGACTGACAGAAATTAGTAGTTGCTCCATGTAAAGCGCTAGTATTGAGCTGCATAGGTTAGGTTAGCAAGCCGACCCTAAAGTTAGAAAAAGGCAAAAAGGATGATGAATCTCTCCAAACGCGCTTTTTCAGGCCAAAATTTTCTTGCACATCAGATTATCGTAATCCAGAGCTCGCTCTCACTAACTCCCTCACACCACACCGCAGGGCCACCTCCCAATGGCATTGTGGTCCGCTTTGCTAGGCGACCAATTTGTCCGTCCGACACGGCCGCGGTTTTGCGTCCGTTTGTGCATATTGAAAACTTAATCATTAACGTACGTTTCAGTAGAATTGTTCCCCAATTTAGTTTGGGACAGGCGGGCTGGGCCCCGTAATGGTTTCTGGTGCGATTATAAAGTTATTATGGGGAAAGAATTTTTTGCCTGAATTGAAATTGGAACGTTGGAAATTACGCAGACAAGGAGTATGATATTTGGCCTAGTTATAGTTTATATCGGAATTGCAGGAAACTTATTGCAGTGGTGTGAGTCGGTGCACATCTAAGGTTGTGGTCAACGGTTATTCGTCAGATGAGTTTCTGACGCCCTCAGGCGTACCCCAGGGCTCCCATCTAGGCCCGTTGTTTTTCAATATATTTATAAATGACGTGGCGTCTTGTTTCGTACACTCCAAGATATATTTTTTATACGCCGATGATTTAAAAAATATAAAACGAATAGAGTGCGATCATGATCCATATAAACTCCAAGAAGACTTAGACCGTTTTTCCCAGTGGTGTTTGAACAATAACATGCTGCTTAATGGCGATAAATGCAATTACGTACATTTTTCTAGGAACAAAGGACCTTATTTTCGTAATTACAAAGTTAATGACCAAATTATTAATGAAAAGGAAGTTATTCGTGATCTAGGTGTTTACATTGACAATAAGCTTCTGTTTAATATTCACGTAGATAAAATTGCTAGTAAAGGGTTTAAGATGTTGGGTTTCATTCTGCGTAACAGTAAAAATTTTAAACGCGCTTCAACTAAAATTGCTATATTCAACTCAATAGTCAGGTCCGGTTTAGAATACTGTAGCATTGTCTGGGACTCCATTCTACGAAATACATAAAAGTCGTTTAGAATCATTGCAGAAAAGATTTCTTTGGCACTTGTCATATCACTGCAATTTGGGTAGAAAATTAATGAGCTACAGCTCTCGCTTGAAACATTTTAATCTCATGAGTCTAGAAAATCGTCGTACGATCTTAGATAATCTCCTTCTATACAAATTAATAAACAATCACATTGATTGTCCGCGGTTACTCAGTCTGATAAACATAAATGTGCCTTATAAACTAGCTCGTATATCTAGATATCAGTTACTTCGCGCTAAGGATTTTAAAACCAATCTGGGTCATTTTTCCACCATAAACAGAATGCAGGTTCAATATAGTCGTTTGTCTTCCTTACCTAGTGTCGATATTGATATGTCTTATTCCTTACACAAATTCAAGTCTGTCTTACATAGGGCATTTATACAAAAATGACAAATAATTTTATTTTGCTTTTAGCTTTCCACTTATATCAAGTTATATTTTCTTAATTATTATTTAACTATTCATTAATCTTATAATATGTGAAATGCTATGCTGGTACTAAAGCAATAGCTTTAGCAATTAGTAATACCTAGCTAGCCATTGCAATGTTAGTAAGTTTTTTTTTTGTTTTGTTTAATCTCTACTTTCACGCTTATTGCTTAATGCATGCCGTGGCAGCCTTTATTAAGGCTACACTATTGTTTGTAACAATATTTTAATTTTTAACATGTTTATTGGTGTATGCTTTGTTGGTTGTCCTTAAATAAATAAATATATGGAGAAGAAATGCAAGATGCATTATTGGTATAAAAAAATGCTTTATTAGTAATTTAATTTAAGATCGAATTTTAACTACTGTATGATTCATTAATGGTATTGTTCATTATAGCGTATTCATTAGAATAGATTTATATAATGTACAGACGCCAGCACATTAAAGCTACCCAAAACTGTCAAATTTTCCCAATCAACCTTGAACCTAATTTCTTTAACGATAAAGTTGAAAATCTATTAAAGAAGTTGACAGATGACAGATTGTTGTAGCTTGATGTGCTGGCGTCTACGTACATTTAGGGTTCAGGAATATTATTTTTATTTAATAGGCATAGGATATTCCTTTCCGATTAGATTTTCTGGCTTCTAACTACCCGTAACCACTGTTAAAGATGTACTTGAAATGACAGCTGGGACCAACGACTAAACGTGTTTTATAATGCACAAAGGAAATTCGATAAATTAAAGAGGTCACCGATTAACAGCAAGCCCTGCAATCCCAACTCCTCGGCAAATGTACTTTAACACGTTCGCTGACAGTACGTCGTTAGGCGGGAAATTAAAATAGTGCGTTATGACAGTACGTCGAGGGACGGGCCACTTGTTTTAAAAAGTACGTCGTCTCACGATAATTTTTCATATAAGTATTATGAAGAGCAGTATCCACTACACGATAACTGACAAATGCTTGCACTGTCTGGACAGGTCCGCTCAAATTTGCGTGGTTATTTCCTCAAAAGAATGCCACAGACATGAACCTACATGCTTCTCATATACAAATACAAATTGTCTGGACTTTAAAAGAGACTTTGACCTCTGAGTTTGTTTCGGTGTTTCTTCTCAGAGTAGTAAGTTAGGAAATACCGGCCTCATCTAGCTAAACTAAACTTAACACGCAAATAAAACATGACGTGTAAAAGTGTTATTTATAACCAATTTACAAAATAAATATTTCATTTCAATTCATTTCATTTCACAGTTATATTATGAGCAATTTCATATTTCTTACTGCCGTAATACGAGTATTTTGTGGGTAGTTTCATATTGCTTGCTAGTGCACGAGTACTACGTTGATTTGTCATTTGAATCGGTCCATGTTAAAAGGGCGCCAGTCCAGATACCCTAATTTTCAGAAAAGAGGCAAAAACTTTGGCCTTAGAAATTAATCAAAGGAGCTTTTCTTTTTTTATATTTTGGTACATAAATATGCTTTAAACCTGTAGTTTCCAGTATTTTTTTTTACTTTTATATAATATAGTTTTCTAGTTATACCTGTTTTAAGTTGGTGGACTAAAGCCCTTTTAACATCTAATAGAGATTTTCATGGAATAAAAACAAACTTTTAGAAAATAATTCCATTTAATGAACCAAAATAATAGAAACAAAAAGAGAAAGAAAAAAAATCATATTTTAATTAAAAATCTGTCAAATCATTGTCAATATCATGACTGCACTCTACAGTAGGACGTCCCAAGATATCTTGATACAATTTTTGGTATTCCTGAGGCACATAGGTCAAAACCTTTGTCAGGTATATGCTTTTTAGGGGCACAAAACCCTGTTCTTAAGCTCTTCTAGAAGGAAAGTTATCAGGAATATGATTTTTGCGCCCTAAGTCGAAAGTTTGAAGCACAAAACCGTCAACAAATTCTCTGGCTTCAATATAACCTTTAAATCTTTTGTCATATGTGTATTGGTGGTGGTTACTTATCCCAACATGTATTTTCATATCTTTGGGGTTGTTCTTCCCCATACTTTCTTTTGATATACAGGTTTTTTTATAAAATTCTGGCCACCAGTTCTTAAAATCTATAATTTCTTCAGTTTTTACTTCTTTCACAAAGAATTTTCCAGGGCGTCCACTTCCTATTATCAGTTCTGTTATCTCATGGATGGTGTAATAACGACCATGTGCTTTTAATTTCCTCTTTATCATACTAAAATCCCTATCACATGGCAGAAAGGAATGCCCCCTAATAGGAAAATGGTGCACAATCTTATTAAACTTGCCCATGTCTGTTAATGCAAGCAGCACTCGTGATAGAGTGTGATTTTTATTTTATCCCCCACAGTTATCAGAGTAGATGTGTATTTCATCAATATGTGAGGGGACATCATTATTGATATAGTCAAGTAAAAAGTTAGCCAATAGACACAGTATACATACATTTTGCTTTAGTTTGTCTTTATACTATGGATATTGAGAGCGAACTGATAGTTGCCTTAGGTCAAATATTTCTTGTATAGGTATGTTTGGTAGCTGCAAATTTCAAAATTGGGGTGTTGCCAGTGAGAGGTTCCTTGTAAAAAAGGGCTCTGAAGCCTTTTTTACAAGGAACATCTCAAGGAACCTCAAGGAACCGCGTCAGTCCAGTGACTGATCACTGGACTGACGCCGTTTTTACATGGACACTTTTTGTTGAAAAACCAATTTGAATAGATGGATTGGGGAATTATCTAACGAATGGCATCACTAACTCAATTCATAGAAAATGGTGACTGATGCCCTTTTAACATGGACCGATTCATTTAGTATGGAAAATTCTACTGTCGTAATGTGGTGTCAGGGGAAGTGCTCACTGTCAGCGAACGTGTTAAACTTGAAGATCGACATATGCAGTCGTTAATATTTAGCCACGAGCTCTCCCATACATACATCCACATACATAACTGTACTCCTTCGCTTCTTAACCTCATTTTTGTTTCTTCTACACAACACGTCGCTAAGCATGGGCAATGTTCGGCCGACGCTTTCTCCTACCATGACTTAATTTACGTTTCCTACAAAATTCGCCCTCCTAAGTCAAAACCCAAAAGTATTCTTCAGCGCAGTTTTGGTGGAATGAACTTGGAAAGTCTTCGGGAAGATGCTAGCAATATTGACTGGTCTGATCTTATTCATGCAGAGTCGATTGATGACAAAGTGAACCTCCTCAATTCCAATCTTAACAAGCTTTATGACGTGCATGCACCTGTTCGTTTGGTAAAGATTAAGCATCTACCTGCTCCGTGGCTAACTGAAGACGTGAAAGTAATTTTACAAAGAAAGGCAACAGCAAAGTCTAAATTCAAGTGCAGACCTAGTCGAGAAAGTCGTGAAAAATACGTCGCTATCCGAAATCGCAGCAACTTGGTTTGTAGGGATGCCCAACGCCACCACATTCATAAGTCCGTTGAAAACGGTGATCCAGCTAGAGTCTGGAAATTTCTTAGATCTATGGGAATTGGGAAGTCACGTCAAGAGTCTATTCCTAAAGATATAGACTTTGAATCGCTCAATCAACATTTATCCACCTCTTGTAGCTTCAATGGTGCTGTTTAAACCAATACTCTAAATAATCTTTCTTCTCTTCCCACTCCCAATTATTCTCCTTTTATTTTTAAACAATTTACCAGTTGTGATGTTAAGAAGAGCATGCTATCTATAATGACAAATGCCGTTGGTAATGACTGTATTAGCCGTAAGATGATACTCCCTATCCTGGACGAAATTCTTCCTGTCATTTGCCATGTCCTCAATTATTCCGTATCCTCAAGTGTTTTCCCATCTTTGTGGAAAGAAGCTCAGATAACTCCTCTCCCTAAAAAGTCTAATCCTGTTTCTTTCTCTGATTTCCGCCCTATTTCCATATTACCGTTCCTATCCAAAGTCCTCGAACGCCTTATCCACAATCAACTTAGTGCCTTCCTTTGTAAAAACCAACTCCTAAATTTGTACCAATCCGGGTTTCGTTCAGGACATAGCACTACCACAGCTCTAGTTAAAATTACTGACGATATCAGATCAGGTATGGATAATAGGAAGTTGACTGTCCTTTCGTTACTGGACTTCAGCAACGCCTTTAACACTGTCGATTTTGATGTACTGCTCGGTATACTCTGCTCTCTTAACATATCTCCAACAGCAATTGATTGGTTTCGTAGTTACCTGTGTGGCCGCCGACAACGTATTTGCATTGAAGGTACATCATCTTCATGGTGCAATACTACTGCTGGCGTACCACAGGGGGGCGTTCTCTCTCCTCTTCTTTTCGCCATATTTATAAGTTCTATTTCAAATGATCTTCTCTCATCCTATCACCTTTATGCTGACGATCTGCAAATTTATTCGCAAGCTCTCGTTGAAGAACTGTCTGAGGCGGTGAAGATTGTGAATAAAGACTTAGCGCGTATTTCTGATTGGAGTTTGAATCATGGTTTGAGGGTTAATCCTGCGAAGACTCAAGTCATTATTGTTGGCAGCCCTAGGCTACGTTCCAAAATTAACTGGGTGACCCTTCCTCAAATCGTTTTTGATGGAGCTGTTATACCTTACTGTGACTCAGTAAAAGACCTAGGTATTTATATTGATAGGGATTTGTCTTGGGGTCCTCAGTTGCAAGAAGTAAGCCGCAAACTGTTTGCCTCTGCGGGATCTTTACGCAGATTGCGCAATTTCCTGCCGACTGCCACTAAAATTGCGCTTGCTCAATCCCTTCTTCTCCCTGTTCTCGACTATGCTGATGCAAGTTATCCAGATCTTACTGAAGTGCAGCTAGATAAGCTTGAACGACTCCAAAATTT
Source organism: Tholera decimalis (assembly GCA_943138885.2). NCBI lineage: Eukaryota > Metazoa > Arthropoda > Insecta > Lepidoptera > Noctuidae > Tholera > Tholera decimalis. Next base: position 31,871,194 of record OW964551.2, read on the forward strand.
TTGTATAAGATTCATATTTGGTTTGCGCAAATATGATCATGTTTCTGAGTTTCGCATTAAACTCAAGTGGCTGCCGATCCGCCTTCGCCGGAATGCACATATTTTATCATTACTTTACAGTATTCTCTTCAATCCCACAACCCCATTTTATCTCAATGAACGCTTTAAGTTCCTTCATGACACACATGTAAGAGATTTGAGATCATCAGCGAATTTGAGACTTTCAATGCCTGCACATTTCACTAAATTCTATGGCTCATCGTTTACGGTGCAAGCTATTCGTTTGTGGAATGCATTGCCGGTGGTTTAAAAGCTCGGTTGCTAATTATTTTCATTCCAATTTATGACTATTCTTTTGTTTTCTCTCCACTTGATGTTAAAGAACACATTATATGTATTGTATTATTTAATTACCTATGTATTACATTGTATTTATATGCATATATATGTATTTGCATATACATTTATTTATTTTAATATTTAAATATTTTTTGTTTCTCTGTTTTTATGAGTAATGTAGTTAGTACACTAATTTAGCCCTCCCCACTTTAATTAAAGTTTTAAAAGTCCTTCCAAAGGTTGTCTGGAAGATATCGCTTTCAGCGATAAGACCGCCATTGTTACCATAGAATAAGCAATATTGTTAAATAGGTGTGTTTAAATTTTGGTGTACAATAAAGTATATTCTATCTATCTATCTATCTATACTTAAATAGACAAGTTGGTGGTGTGAAAACCCTCGTGACTCGGAAAACACGTTAAGCCGTTGGTCCTGCGCTAGATGTCTCTCCGGTCGTAACGGATTGCCGTCCCATCGGACAATGGGAGTAAAGGAACAGAGCGACGCCTTAGAGTGAAAACCTCGTAAGTGAAAAAGGAGTAACTTTTCAGGAGGAAGAAAAATCTGCGTGCTATAAAATTTTTGTATGGTTTCTTTTATGTTTTTTTTTTTATAAATTTATATTTAAATTTAACCCGTTTTTAACCGACTTCTGAAAAAGGAGGAGGTTCTCAATTCGGATGTTTGTTTGTTTTTTTTTTTTTTTTTTTTTTTTTTTATGTTTGTTCGGGCATAGCTCCGTCGCTCGCCAACCGATTTGAAAAATTCTTTTTTTGTTGGAAAGGGTATACTTCCCAAATGGTCCCATGAAAATTTTATCGACATCGAACAAGCCGTTTCTGAAAAATCAACAAAAGTCTAAAAAAAATATTTACATTGATGACCTTTTCGGTTACTCTATATTGTGTTTTTTGTTCGCGCGTTTTTAGTTTTTTGTAGTTGACATTTTGGCTTTTATAACTAGATTAATTACAAATTGACCCACTAAAAAGCGCGAAAATAAAAACTTTTTTGCAAAAAAATAAAACCGACTTCCATATCAAAACACTACAAAGCCAAAAATAATTTTAATTTCGGAAGGCGGTGTGAAAAAAAAGAAAATACAAAACCAATAACACCGACTACCGAAATTAAAATTATTTTTGGCTTTGTAGTGTTTTGATATGGAAGTCGGTTTTATTTTTTTGCAAAAAAGTTTTTATTATATAACGTGTAACGGAAACCCCATATCTATCCAAAAGGACTGTAGACAATATTTGGTATGGAGTCTCTATGCAAAGTTTCAGCTCGAAATAAATGACTCACAGAATTGACCCCAAATTATTGGTTTCATATATTTCTTGAATACCAGTAAAAACAAACGTGTCACAGCACTATGAGGGTCATCACTTTCCACGTCACTTGCCAATAAAACGATAATTCTCTTCGTTCTTCTTAATTTGAAAAATTCGGTCTCTGGTATCAATGTATTGAAATTTCTAATATGCTCCACACATGTACACATAGGATTAGAAAACCCTTGCCATATCGTTTATTATCATCCAAAGAAGCCGTGCACTTGGTATGTATATACCCTTTAAATTACACGTTGTATAGGTACAGAACTGTTCGATATTATGTATAATATGAAAAATATTATACATAATAACACATCAGGAATGCATAATCCATGGCCCGATTACGCTAAACTGACGATGCGATGCGAGTGTTTACGAGGTTCTCACTTACTTTCATAGATAGCGTTTCGAGTATCGAATGAAGATATTAGTGAGATCAGGATGTGCGATGCTAGGATTGCTTTCTGGAAACGCAAAAAAAAAATTGGACTAAAATGTACTCCCGAGGTTTTCACTCTAAGGCGACGAGAGAGTGCACCTGTACCTACACACATACTTGTGCACTAAAATATCTCCTGCGCAGCTGGCTAATCGATATTAGATTGGCCGCCGTGAGAGGTCTCCGCCTATCGCCGCCGTGAGGACACGTCGGTGCTCTGCCCAAGCTGGGCAGTCCTGCACCGTGTGCTCGACTGTGTCCTCAGGGCGACCCTCGCAGTGGTGACACCCAGGCGTCTCTTCCTTTCCCATCAGACACAGGTACCTCCCGAAACTTCCGTGTCCGGTGAGGACCTGCGTCATGCGGTAGGTCAGGACGCCGTGACGCCGATCTAGCCACTCGTCAAAGAGGGGTCTTACCGCCGCTAGTCGAAATCAGCTAGGAGACCTATTACATTATTATTACATTACATTATTAAATAAACAAAAATAATAAAAAGTTTTTAAGCTAATATGGTCACTGACAGTAGGTATCATTAGAACTAAAAACGGGATATTTACCATGTGTATTTATTATTTCGATATTTCGGCAAATATTGTTTCCGATATTTCAGCACTGCTGCAAGCGCCATGATCACGGATGAAGTGTAGTCATTGTAGGTGGACGTTTTTAAACGACTTCAAAAAAAGGAGGAGGTTTGCAATTCGCCTTGAACTTTTTTTTATGTATTTTAACCTCATAACTCGCAGATGGCTGGACCGATTTGGAAAATTCTTTTTTTGTTTGAAAGGGTATACTTCCTAGTTGGTCCCATTGTCGTCACGTTTGGATCTGATGATGGAATCATGGAGAAATCGAGGGAACTCTTCAAATATTATAGGCACACCTATAGCGTTTTGGGTATTTCTTGTAGTACCTTGTGCAGTTGCTCTTGAAAAGTACCATTTGAGGAAGTGGAACTGATGATGAAGACCACAGATGGCCACCGAAACTACTCAATAATAAGTATTTCGTGGATTGCGATTAGATTACTTGAATATAGATGTTAAGCACTTTATGCTTGTCACAATGCATATGGTGAAGTACCAGGAGAACTCCTCAAAAATTAACGGGTCTGCACCGGGAAAAGCAATATTTTGTAAAGGGTGATAAGTAGTTGACATTTTGGCTTTTATAACTAGATAAATTACAAACCGACCCACTAAAAAGCGTGAAAAAAACTTTTTAGAAAATAATATAACCGACTTCCATATAAAAACCAAAGGCAAAAATAAATTGAATTTCAGTAGGCGGTTTTATTTTTTTTCTAAAAAGTTTTTTTGAGCAGACTGATCGCTCTGCCCTCTTTCTCGTTCGAAACAATAAATACACAAGGTAAATATTCCGTTTTATGTTCTAATGATAAAGCCTAATAAAAGCTTGCAAAGAATATGTTCTAAATCCTATTCGAACATTCAAAACATACATACTTCGCCACAAAAACCGTTTTATCACGGCGTAGTACGCAAGTACTAGGTATTTACGCAACAGTGACGCATCACGTCCATTTTCCACCCCACGCGTGGTCGCAGGACGCTCATCGGGAATTCTGTTGACTCATCGTGTTGCTATGTTCGGAAGTTTTAGTACAATTTGGAGGTTTTGTAGTTTTGTATGCGTCGGTATTTCTTGGAAATTGAATCACCTATTTATTAGTTTCGTCTTCGTAAATAGGAGAACTTTTGCATTAAGCACTATTTAATTATATAACCGGCCACCTAGCTGTTTTCTATTGGGACTAAGTACACTGAGTGGGATAAAAAAAATACCTTACTAAGAGCATCAGCCAATAACGTTCCAACAGCTAGGACTTTGGGTCCTTTCTGTGAAAGAGAGTGGGTTGCAATTCAAGGTTGATGAGGTTGATAGAAGGAAGGTTGTTGAATGAGATTGGTAGAAGTAACATGTCTTAAAATTTTCGATTCTACAAGAATGGTCGATCTTTTTCATGATATTTTTCTTCACCGTTTTGAGTGCGGTGGTGATGAACACAGAGTAAAGGGCAGAGTGGGTCGCCATTGCTAAAAAGCAATACGATCAATTCTTTACAAACACAATTTTTAAATACATAGTCAGAGACACTATTTGGTAAGAGACACTTATTTATTTAAGTTTAACAAGTTGCTAAATAGTTATAGAAATCTTCTGCCACACAGCAGTACAGTTAGTCGGCAGTGTGCTCATTGGCTCTTCTCACTCTTGAGGAAAACTTGAGATCGCGCGCGGCTTCGCTCCGGTGGACTTATCTCGATAAAACATAACCTACTTTTGCAGCCGAGTAAAAATATAATGTAACGTTCCTCAAGCTTCAAGCTACTTTCTTACCAAATTTCATCTAAATCCACCCAGTACTTTCGAGGATGAGCGCGTTTTATCAAACAATCAAACAAACTTTTCCCCTTTATAATATTAGTATAGATTAGATACTTTATTGTACACCATATTAGAAACAAATAAGGACAACAACTAAAAAGAATTTAGCGGTCTTTATTCTATGTTTTTCATGAAAACTGTGTAATTCTATGTTTTCCCGCCAAGGGGCTGGCCACACCACCCCTTCAGCAGATGACTCCGACCCACGGAAAAAACTATGTGTAAGCTTTGAGTGACGCAAATTGGATGAGCAAATTAGGTGACTAAACGAATTTCTTTTTACTTATTTTGCTATTTTTAACGTAAATATTCTTTTTTTTGTGAAGTAAAGTGAATAAAAGCTACAATAGTTTATAGACGCTTTTGTAAATAGTTTTGTTTACAAAATAAGTTTTTTTTTGAGAGAACTAACAAAGTGGGTAGAATTCACATAGCTAGCAATCTTGCTGTAGTGTATGTGAATGTAATAATATAGAAGATCTGTCGCAATACATGTTGGCCGAGCGTAGGCCAACGCGAGCGTTGGCAAATAGGTACAGGGCAAGAAATAATGTCCACACGTTCGACAAGTTCGTCGAACACCAATGCAGACGACCAATGTAGAAGAGGGTCTGTAGATCACGTTGGCCGAGCGCAGGCGAGCGCCTTTGATTTGTGACCAAAAATCGACACCGATCCGAAGTGAGGCAAGTGATCACGAGCAACGGCGAGCGAAGACAAGTTGCACCAAATGAGCTCTATACACGTTGGCGCTGGCCTCCACGCGGCCAACTAGGCAAGTGACACCGAGCGATAGCAAGTCAAGGCAAATATACCGTCTACATGTTGGTATTGGCCTTCACTCGACAACGCTCGGCCAACATGTATTGTAGGCTTAAAGCCGGGTCCGCTGCACCAATGCTTTAGAGAGTCGGGGGTAGTAGAGTGAAGCACACTATCCCTCCCTTAGGCAATTCGCTTTCAACTACGGAACGGTACGGACGCGTGTGTGGTGTGTAAAGCAGGGAGCCGATATCTCACTATCAGGTGACACACGTAAACAGTACACTTGCTAACCCCCCAACTAAGCTAAATAAGCTTGTGTAGTGGGTTCACGGCAATTGTGTAACAGATGGGGTTCGTACTCGCGACCTGTCGATCACAGTTAATGTAATAGGTATCTACTTGTTATGTTAAAAGTATTGTAAGGTTTGTGTATATTGTTTATAAGGTACAATGAGGTTGACGTATCCTTGTGGATAAAAACCCCCAAATAAATAAAGAATAAAAATATTGGCCAAGTACGAGTCAGACTCGCCCATGAACGGTTCCGTAGTAACTACCCAAAATAACTTTGTTTTTCAAAGTATTTGTATTAACTAAATAAATAAGTTTGTAATTAAATTTAATTTAATTACAAACTTATATTTGCGGCTAAAGAAAATATGCTGTATCTCAAAAACTGCTGACCCGATCTCGTTCAAACCAATTTTGGTTAAAAGTTTATCAGCATATTTTTTTTTTAATTTTTCACTCCTTTTGTTATAGAAGTTAGAGGGGGAGGGACAAACATTTTACCACTTTGGAAGCGTATATCTTTTAACGATTAACTTTATGAAAAAGTGGTTTTAGAAACCTCAAGACCGGTCTACAACGTGTAACGAAAACTCCATATCTATCCAAAAGGACTGAAGACAACATCTGGTATGGAGTCTCTATGCAAAGTTTCAGTACAAAATAACAGACTCAAAGAATTGACCCCAAATTTTGATTTCGTAAGTTTCTTAAATATCAATCATAACAAACGTGTCACAGTACTACGAGGGTCAATAACTTTCCACGTCACTTGCCAATAACACGATAATTATTTTCGTTCTTCTTAATTTGAAAAATTCGGGCTCTGGTATCAATGTATTGAAATTTCTAATATGCTCCACACATGTACACATAGGATTAGAAAACCCTTGCCATATCGTTTATTATCATCCAAAGTATCCGTGCACTTGGTATGTATATACCCTATAAATTACACGTTGTATAGATAAAACACACGAATAGGTTTCATGAAAAAAAAATCAGTTTCAGTTCCATGTATGGGGAGCCCCCCTTTATTTAAAATATTTTTTGACATTTTTCTTAAAATCGGAAAGCGGTTTACAGAATACATCTACCTACCAAATGTCAGATATACATCTGAAACTTGGTTGGTAGTCCAAATAGTTTCGGAATAAAATGGCTGTGACATACGGATGGATGGACAGACAGACAGATTTTACGAGACTATAAGGGTTCCGTTTTTTGCCATTCGGCTACGGAACCCTAAAAATAATAAAAAAAAACATTTATACGTGTATGTGTATACTTAGTGTCAATATTTTTATATAGAATCTCGTTCCATCATAGACCTCAGTCTATGATGGAACGAGTGAGCCCATGCTCATTTAACGCAACCATCAGGGTGTGATGAGGGTCAAGAGCGGGCTCATCCGTAAAAAATACTAGCATCTGCCAGCGACTCCCGAGAATTATCTGAAGGACATATAATCCCCGCCAAAAGCTAAAACGTGTAGATTTTGTGGGCTTGATACTCGTGATCACGCCACATACAGTTGCCCATGGGAAAAGCAAAGCACTGTTTTTCTAAATGTACACCTGCGACTTTCAATGTCTGTCCTTGAGCTTTGTTTATGGTCATTGCGAATGCTGCTTTTAAGAGAAATTGGAGTATTTTAAACTGGAATGGCAAATTGATCGGGGTTTTTGGAATGCGAGGAATAAATAAATGTTTTCACCGCTTGCTGTTCCTGTCATAATCATTGGTTGCACAACATTGCATCCAAGTTGCATGCCATTCCAGAGTCCAGATTACGTATTACGATAAGTTTCACTTGACATTAATAAGAATGTACATGTATTCGTATGGATATAAGTATTGACTACCTGATTCCAGTGGTTGTACCATCGCAAAGTTCAAATCAAATCAAATCCCTTAATTGCTTACTAAGTGCACAGCAATAGGTCTTAGTCTCCAAGTTGTAAGCTAATAATAAACATTTTTAAAATAACATGTAGCCGCATTTATATAATAATCTGTCTAGATAAGCAAAATCTGTTTTGTAACTGCTATTGTTACTCTGTTTAATGCATGCTGTGGCAAACTGTCATTAATGCTACACTATAAAATGTAAAAAATATGGCAACTTCAACATTGATGACATGTATATGCTTTGTTGGTTGTCATTAAATAAAAAATCCCAAGCTAATGTTTTCTCAGGATAAAAATCAATACTAATTTCCTTCTTACAAAGTTTAAATTTATCACCCCGCCCGCACATATAATACACATGCAAAAGTATACATGCTGAAAGTGTGGTGATGCAACATGCAATCCAACCCAGTATGGGTTGGATTGCATGTGATTTGATTACAGGTGTTTCTTACAGACCCTGTACAAATGGCTACTATATTTAATAACAATTATGTTAAATTAACGCATGTACAAGGTGACAAAAGCACAAATCAAAACCGCTTCAAAAATACGTGTGTCAACTCTATGTTTATTGGAGGTTAACAATGGAGGTTAACGAGGTAAGACAGCAAATAATATCTCTGTCCAACACTAGATCGGAGGGCAATGATGAGATCAACACAAAAATCGTCAAAGCATGCTGCAACGAACTGACTGGGATTCTGACGCATTTAATAAACATGTCATTTTCACAAGACACCTTTCCTGAAATATTAAAACTGTCTTTAATAAAGCCCTTATTCAAGAAGGGAGATAAATGTGACATCAGCAATTACCGACCTATAACTCTTATACCCATATTGTCTAAAATTTTTGAAAAATGTATGTTTAAAAGGTTAACTGACTTTTGCAATAAATTTCATATTATAAGTGACCAGCAGTTTGGGTTCCAAAAGAACAAGTCCACATCGTTAGCTATTTTTTCCCTAATGCAAGCTATACTTTCAAATATTAATAATAATTATATAACTACAGGCCTCTTTTTTGATCTATCGAAAGCCTTCGATCTGGTGTCACATGACATATTGCTACAAAAATTGGAAGCTGTTGGTATTAGAGGACCGGCACTTCAGTGGCTGTTGTCCTATTTAAGCAATAGAAAACAATGTGTCACCATCAATAAAAAAAAAATGTAATAATATCCTATTCATCGGAATATAAACATAATAAATATGGCGTTCCACAGGGAAGTGTGCTAGGCCCAATATTATTTCTCATTTATATAAATGACATCATAAAAATAACTAACCATAAATGCGTATTATTTGCTGACGATATATCTATTATAGTGACATCTAATAAAAAACTAAATACCGTTTCAGAACATGAACTTGACATTAATAATACAATTGACAAATTATTGCATTGGCTTGACATTAACCATTTGATGATAAATTTAGACAAATCCGTTTACATACAATTTAATCGATCAAATAATTCCAAAAATGACATTAAACTCAATATTAATAAAATCAATGAAGTAACGCGTACCAGATTTTTAGGTGTAATAATAGATAAAGACTTTAACTGGAAAGATCACATAGACAATGTTAGCACTAATATTAATAAATTTGTTTATGCATTAAAACAAGTAAAAAATGTAACTAATATAAAAACTGCTGTAATGTCATACCATGCGTACGTCGAATCGTTGTTACGTTATGGACTAATAATTTGGGGGAACAGCACTGACTTCCAAAGAGCATTCATTGCTCAAAAAAAGTGCATGAGAGCAATTTGTGGACTTAAGCCGGACGACTAATGTCGACCAATATTTAAAAAACTTGGTTTGTTACCGTTACCGTCGCTTTACATCTACGAAATATGTGTGTTTGTTATGAAAAATAAGCAACTATTTAAGACTGCAAATGATATCAATCCTCGGAACCGACGAGATCCATATAAATTGGTGTTAAATGATTTGCCTACACTGTCTAAATACAATAGTAACTGCTTGGCAATGTGTGTGTGCATTTATAATAAAATACTAAGGTATTTCAAAGCTTTAAATACAAAATTATTTAAAATTAAATTTCATAAGTGGTTACTCGAATGTAGTTTTTATAGTTTAAAAGAATTTATAGATAAAAAATGTTGATGACGATGTCGATTGTTGTTGCTTAACTTCACCCATCTCCCTCTAAATACATGCAGGACATGTTAGCTCAGAGTTTACCTTTGACGGCACCAATGATTGAAATTGACACCTTGTTCAATAAATTAAAATCTTTGGATCGTCGTAAAGGTGCTGGACCTGACGGAATCCCTCCTTATTTTGTCTCTATGTGTGCTTCGTCCCTGGTAACTCCTTTATTGCTAATATTTAATCGTTTGCTTGCCACCGGCATATTCCCAGATGCTTGGAAGGTAGCACAAGTTGTACCAATCCATAAATGTGGCGATCGTAATTATGTAGGTAATTATAGACCAATTTCTATCTTGTCTACCTTCGCCAAAGTGTTTGAGTCTTTGATTTGTCCCTTAATTCAGTCTCATTTGAATCTTTACCTCAGTAATTCCCAACATGGCTTTATGAGTTCCAGGTCCACATGCACAAACCTAGTGACATTCACGGAGACCCTGGTGGGTGCCATTGACGCAGGGAAACAAGTTGACGTGATCTACACCGATTTTAGTAGGGCCTTTGATCGCGTCCCGCACAATATACTTCTATATAAGTTAAATGCTTACGGCATCACGGGCTCCCTCCTTGATTGGTTTAAATCATATCTCGATGGTCGTTCTTTCTTTGTTGCACTCAATGGCTACCGATCAGGCTCCTACAAGGTTACGTCTGGTGTCCCTCAGGGATCACATGTTGGTCCAGTTGTATTTAATTTGTTTGTTAATGATCTCGCCAATGAACTGAAATTTTCTCAGTGTTTCATGTATGCTGACGATTTAAAATACTGCAGAGTAATTGAATTGGAACTTGATGTTGAGCTGCTGCAGAGTGATATTGACATACTGGTAAAGTGGTGTGATGATAATGGTATGAGCTTAAATACCAACAAGTGCTATCATGTGAAGTTCACCAGAAAAAATAAATTAACACAATCTACCTACCATATTTGTGGCAACTTAGTTCAGGAAGTGGAGCAGATGAGAGATCTGGGAGTTTTGTTCGATAGGCAGTTGACGTTTATACCCCACATTGAAAATGTGGTCAAAAAGGCCTCTAGAATGCTTGGGTTTGTTATGAGAAATGTTACCTGCTTTCGACACAACAAGACTAAAGTTTTACTTTATAATTGTTTGGTTCGTAGCTCGTTAGAATATTGCAGCACTGTATGGAGACCTCACTATGCCACACACACCCTAAGATTAGAAAGGGTACAGAAACAATTTCTGTGGCATTTAGCATACTCTTCCAGGATTGCTAAAAAGAAACCATCGTATAAAGACAGACTCTTACATTTCAAAATGATATCCCTAGAGAAAAGAAGAGATTTACTAGATTCAACATTTTTATTTAAAATTTTGCGATATAAAATTGACTGTCCCCAATTGCTGAGCAATTTCAAATTCCGTGTACCTACAAAAAGCCCACGAGCTCCTATTACCCCATTACGTCCTCCCCTTCGTAGAACCGTCTTGGGTGCTAATTCTGCTATTCCCCGTCTATGTAAATTATTAAACAGCTTCAGTGATCTTGTCGATGTACACTCCGACTCACTTAAAAAGTTTAAAAGTACTGTGTATAAAAATTTGTAAGTGTAAATGTGTTAAGTTGATATGGATTGCATGTAATTCATTTTATTTCTGTGTTTAATCTTAGTTTTTATTTTAATCTTCATTGTAATTTTCATTTTTAATCTCATTCATTTTATCTTATTTTGATTTTTCTATTATTTTTCATTGGATCTTTATTAGATTTCTAGTTGAATTATGATTTGTATTTTAGTTTTAATTTTAGTTTTGATTTTAATCCTATGCTTGTTAACTTTATTGTGTTCTGTAACTGATAACTCTTGTAATTGTAAGTCACCACTCTATCATGTAATATGTACCTATTGCACGATGTGCTTACCTGTAAGAAGTTGACACACTAATCCATAAACCTACTGAATGTATTCTCTATTTGTATCAGTGTGTGTAACTGTTGGTGAGCCAAATAAATAAAATAAAATAAACTTGTTTTAAAATTTTGCATGCTATGTTTTATCCTAGCTAAACATGCTTGTGCCTCAATTTGTGTTTAACACCCTTGTATACCATGTTTTACGCAAATAAATATTCTATTCTATTCTATTCCCTTCACGGAATTACTTCAGAGTATTTTGATATGACGAAAGCACATTTTACGAAAAAAAATATTTCACGACCGTTCAAAACATCGTCCTTTCGCACTCCCAACCTAAATGTTAAGTGCTCCATTTCAAAGAGACTCCATTAAAAAGAAAATCCTAAAACCGAAGTCTATTAAAATTCATTCGTAAATTCCACTAATTAGAATAATATTTCGTTAGACCCCGAGAGCTAATTAATTTGATAATTATCTTTTCAGAGAAACTGTAGGTGTTTTAATTTTTTGATTTGATATTGAATGTTTTTATTGTATTCAATGAAGGGTAAAACTTAAAAATTAATTCTGAAGGAATTACTTCTAAGTGTACTATTTCAACTACCATAATACTAATTGTATTTTTTATATTATATGGCAGTTTATTTAAAATTCATTGAATTGCGTGTTTCAAACGTTTTCATTCTGCGATATATCTAAATTCAATTGTGTATAGTATTATTTTATTCGGAGTGATGTTTGTAAGAAACTAAGGTTTCTTACAAACATCACTCCGAATAAAATAAACTGAACTAATTATTTATAATAACTGACACAGAGGTCTTTGGCAAAATAGTTCATAAGTGTATGCTAAGCCAAATCCAGCTCAGAGTGAACCTAATCAAAATCCAAAACTCTACATCCATAAATATTGATAAACAGTCATAAATATTTATAAGTGCGTATTAATTAAAACTGTATAAATTTTCGTTAAGATCCTTGGCCAAGTTTTACCTTCAATTAAATTTAAGGCGTGTCAAGCAAGCGCTAAACATTTTGGGTGGAATTTCTCCGTTTAACGCCTTATAGAAATGTTCCACGTAGCAAAAAGGTAGGCATATCCCCATTGTTTTCAAACGTCTGAGAACATGATACCGCGGCCCCGGAACGCAAGGTTTTTAGTCAGTAGAAGTCCGACACTCACTACCACTCAACCCAGAGTGGAAGGAATTATTAGTACATTTTCTCCGCAAAATAGTAAGTCCTTAATTCAAGAGAAAGCAAGAAAAAGTAGGTATTTATTGCCAACATAAACGAAAATCTTGTTGAAACCGAATGGTTAAATTAGGATGGTTTTTCAACCAATAAACGTAGTTTAAACTAAATTTAGAAAAATAGTACAGCACACAGTGGACTTTTCTCAATCTTAAGTAGGTAGGTACTAAATCGTATTCTCGACTGCAACGTTTATGAACTTTTAAGAGTGTATACCTCACTTACATTTATTTCAAGTCATAATTTATAGAATTAATAAACCGATTTTTACTAAGACTTACCCGTTTTTACCTACCTTTTACCTAACCTACGTTTACCTAACTTTACCTAACTTTTTCCTACCTACCTACGTTTTACCTAACTTTTTCTAAATAGTTAGGTAAGAACTATTTAAAAAAGTGAAGAGTGGTTAGTTTTCTATCGAAAAAAAATCACTTTATCTTCATTTAGACCTAATTATCTTGCGTAGCGTACCAAGTTTTATTAATATCAGAAGACTAGCAGTCACGCGGGATTCGCTTCCGTGGACTATATCAGGATAAAAACATAGCCTCATTCTTTTCCAGTCGGGTAAAATGTAGCCTATAATCTCCCTCAAGCTTCACGCCACTTCCATACAAAATTTCATCTAGATCTAGCCATTACTTTTGAAGATTACCGCATTCAAACAAACAAACAATTTTTTTTTCGCTATATAGCATTATATTAGTATAGATTTATTTCTATGAATAACACTTGAAAGATTTTAAGGAAACGCTCCAAGTGTAGCTCACGATACCAGCGCCTTATACATTACGACAAGCAAAGTGTGTCTCTTGGACAGAACTTTGAAGAATTAAGAACACAATATAAATTAGTGAAAGCGAATTATTGTTGAAAACAAGGAAACAATTTTAACTTTGAATTAATCAAGGAACGTTTTCTGGTATTTTTGGACGCCAGTTTATGGTTCCACTCGGGATTTTAGAGTATAAGAATAGAGTTTTGATTTTAATTAATTCAATGAATGGGTATTGTTATTCAATAAGTGTATTGTAATTCAACTTAGACGCCAATTTGATGACATCGTTGGCGCAGTAGTTGAGTGATCGGCTCCTGCACTGCGTGTCACGGATTCGAATCCCGGAAGAAATTTTCCTATGGCTCACAGATGTGGTTTCGGGTCTCTATGTTTGTGCAAGTGAGAACAAATGTTTGTAAACGCACCCACGAAACAGAAGAGATTTCTCGAGTAACCGATTTTAAATAAAAAAGTAGTTGATGGTGCATCAGATTGTCGGGTAGATATAGCAGCAGACAACGATGAAACAGGCATTGTACCCATAGAATTAAGTTTATCTATAGCAATATAAGTGATTTGTAGTTGAGTTGTTTGTGTATTTTTTTAATCATTTATTTCACTAAATTGCACTAAGATTGTGCGTTCCGGTGGCACTTATCCGCGAAACCGGCGGAGTGGTATCATGCGGCCAAAAGCTTCCTTCCGTCACCTGAGACCGGAAACATGTTGGTATGCGCACCACAAATGCCTCGAAGTTGACATTGCGATGCGACTCCAGCAGCTTCACTCTCGGCGCGTATTTCAGCCCTTGGCGCACGTACGTAAAGCCTGCAATACATGTTGGCCGAGCGTAGGCCAACGCGAGCGTTGGCAAATAGGTACAAGGCAAGAAATAATGGTGTATTCCCGTTGTCCCCGTAGTCCGTGTCCCCGTTAAAGGGGACAAAGGGAATTTAATAAAATAATTAAAATTACTTCCCGTTGTCCCCGTAGTCCACACGTTCGAAAAGTTCCTTGAACGCCAATGCAGACGACCAATGTAGAAGAGGGTCTGTAGAGCTGCCTACACGTTTGCCGAGCGTAGGCGAGCGCCTTTGATTTGTGACCAAAAACCGACACCGATCCGAAATGAGAGGCAAGTGATCACGAGCAACGGCGAGCGAAGACAAGTTGTACCAAATGAGCTCTATACACGTTGGCGCTGGCCTCCACTCGGCCAACTAGGCAAGTGACACCTTGCGAAAGCAAGACAAGCCAAATATACCGTCTACATGTTGGTATTGGCCTTCACTCGACAACGCTCGGCCAACATGTATTGTAGGCTTAACGATGTCTTCCGCGTCAGTGGTGTATACCCTGTTTTTTAATCTCAGAGACAGAATTGACACATGCAAATGTCAAGTTTAGAAATAATGTTGCCCGCTCTTTTGCGCAGTGTTGTACCTACGATACCGGTTTGTAGAATCGTAACTTTTTACCCGACTGCGCGACGCAAAGGAGGTTAATGTGTTTCACAGTCTGTGTATGTATGTAAGTATGTGTGTTTGTACCTATGTGGTGATGTACAGGCCAAACGCGTGGGCTGATTTGAATAATTCTCACGTTAATCAATTCGTCGTAACTATGCGAGTGTCACTAGAGAAATGATAGTTAATTATCAAAAATCGGCAAACTATATCAAGTGGCAGATATCCCACTTGATATAGTTTGCCGATTTTTATCTTTGCTTTAGTGTTACGATTTTTCAGTCTTTTTTATATGATATTTAATTTCTATTTAGTTTTATACAAGTAAATCACATATTTATAATGTATGTTTATATAGCTTAGTTAGAGGGGTCAACAAGATTGCTAGTAATGTGAATTATACCCACATTGCAAGTTTTCTTTATAAAAAAAAATATATAAAAATCGTAACACTGAAGAAAGGATAAAGTTGGAATAATTATTCCTTCTTCCTTGACTTTTAATATTGGTGTTTGATAATCGCTTGGATAATGGCCAGCTAAAGTTGGTGTACCTTCACTTGGTGAAGGTGGTGATGATTTTATTGGCTTGTCCCTGACCCTGTGATGATGCTGCCGCTTATATTGTGCTGGGCATTAACAATACATTGGGCGTTTCTTCATTGGCCAGCCCGACCCGGCACCGATACCGATAATGACATCGGTAGACGCTTAATTCTATAAAATTGTATGGAATAGTGTCTCATTGATCCGGCCCGACTCCAATATTAACTGCAAGGGACGACCTTAGCTGGGATGTATTTAACTTCTAATTTATTCACAATAGGTCTATATTGTATTGAGCAGAGTAAGGACACTAGAAGGCTCTATTTGTAAAGTTGATCCGAATAAACTTCTAAATACACTTCAAGACCACAATTCCTAGCAAGAATTAAATAATCCGTGAAATCTTTAACATAGTTAAACTAAAAGGTAATTTAAAAAAAATCCTGACTACTCAACTGAAAGGAAAGAAACAAGCATATTTTTATTTAAAAAGTGACAAGCAGGCGTGACCCATCCCATTTTTATAAGAATATATGTTCGATTGGGTCCCGCATGCTTGCAATAAATCGGTATTTATTGTGTAAATCGGTAGTTATTGTGTGTTTTTATGTGTCATCTGGGCCATATAGTTGACGACATTACTGATAGGTTTACCATAGAAATAGGTGGTGATTCTGAAGATTCAGAATATTCCTAAGAAATGGAGTCATTATTTGAATCTGATTAACGAATACCTGTAATTAATTATGATTTTAATAACATAATTTATTTAATAAAATAATTAATTACAGGTATATAGATATCTTACATTATTAATTTTTTATTTCTAGTTTTAAATTAGCATCTACACATTATTTCATGATAACGTATTATAAAAAACCGATACTTGATTTTATCAACGTTAAGTTTCGATAGTGGCACATCACTATTTAAGATTTGCAAAAAACTGGCAATCATCGTAATGTCAACTTTGTCTCTGAGATTAAAAAACAGGGTATAGTTATATATACAATAATAGTACGTTGTTCACCGAGAGGAGAAAGTGACCGATTACGGGAATCGCACTTTCTCTCGAGTGATAAATAGTGCTTTATACTACACCTACGAGGAAAATAAAAAACTAAATCTAAAACTGAATCCTCAAACAACACACAAATTGAAAATGGCACCAATGGCGTCTGCAATTTTCACATGTTCTTTTTTCAAATTGTTTATCCTGCCGCCGCAGGGTCGCACTGCCAGCCCGACACCATCCAACACACAGCTAGTGGCCAGTGTCATTTTGCGAACTTGGAGATAAAAACTCACTGTAAAAACTTTTTGACTTTTGATATTTAGGTTACCGGCGCATAGTCTTACCCAAAATTAAAAAAGAAAAACCACGTAAGAAATGGATTTTCATACACTTTTCTCTCCCGCTCAGATGCGTTTTCTCTCCGCATATTTGTTCGATATGCAATGACGTACTTCCTACCGTAAATTTGATAAAGTATCAAGGTACTTTCCAAGCAGGTGTAGTATAAAGAATATTCTATATGTGCTAGCGAATTCAAAAATTATATATAATTAATTAAATAAAAAAAATGCTTTGACAGGCACCGCAGACACACACGAGTAATCATAATAAGGATTCCCTTGTAATGTAGCCTTTTCCCAACTACAATGAGGTTGGCTTCCAGTCTAACCGGATACACTTGAGTACCTACTTTATATGGAGCGACTGTCTATCTGACCTCCACAACCCTATAGCTGGGTAACACGATACCCCCTGGAAATACAACTGCTGTAAGATTTTTAGCTTCTGACTACCCGTAACGAACATCAAAGATATACAAATAATAGCCGGGACCAGCGGCGTAACGTGCTTTCTGAGATACGAAGAACTCTCAATATGTTAGGATGAACACCCATCCAGCAACCAACCTCGGCAAGCGTTGCTTAACCTTGATCATCCCAAGTGTCTGTTATTAAGAACACTGAAAAAAAATCGGTAACCCCAACCGACTTTACGGTTATATTTACCGCTTTGGTCAGTAAAATTAGAGCCTATTGTCCAAAGAAGTAAAACTAACTGAAAAATAAACAGTTGACTTATAACTGTAGATTTTACTGTGCATCTGCAACTGTTTTCTCGTCGGCTATTCTTACTCAGTAAACTCTAATGTTCATTCGATTGAAATAACTCTTTAGCTCTTTACTGTTTGTGCCCATTTCAGTGCACTGTCAGTAATCATTTATTTTAAAATAAAAATAAATTTTCTGAAACGTTTTTTTTTACTGTACAACAACAGTAAAAAGTCCCGTTTTTATTTTTTTCAGTGTAGCCACGAGCTCCTTACGTTTGAAAACCGTGACGACGAACCCTGTTAAGGCAGTTTTCCCACTGCCAGCGAGGAAACGATTAACTGTCGGCTTATTTCTCGCTCAAGAAACGTACAATAGATATACTTTCTGTGTAAACAAGAGAGATGCATATATTGATAGTCGATCGCTGAATGTTCAGTTCACACTGCCGGCGAGTACTTGCTTCACGTGTTCCGTCGCTCAGCGGTCACTTGGTGGTCAGAACCCACGCTGAGCTGATAACTATCGGAACAACACACTCGCTGCTCGTTCAGCAGCGAGTAGTAGAGCAGCTCTACTCGCTACTCGTTCATCGTCGGCGGTGGGAAAACAGCCTACCAGTGATACACAATACTTTGACCATAGCCACAACCAAGTGAAAAGCCATTTGTTAACCTCTTTCTTTGCATAGAACTCGGCAAAGGAACCAACTTCTGAATGATATATAAAATATATCAGGAGCAAATTCCTGCTCATATTCAAGCGGAAATTGAAAAGCTTACAAGCATCATTAAACAGCCCCGTTTTGTAAATTGGCTTTTCCAACTTATGCGACTCAATAAGCAACTGATATATTCAGTAACGGTGATAAAGATATAGAAAAGTGGCGAAAAAGGGTTGAGATGGGAGTTAGAAACGATTAGATAGGTAGTTGTAGAGTATTAAGGGATCGACGGGAGTATTATCAGCACTACTTTGGCTGCTTCAAAGCGTGGTATCAGTTTGTGATTAACATAAATTATTATTAACGCACTAAGGTTCAAAATGCTTTTTTTGTTATAAGTCAGTGTTTAATATTGGTTTAAGGAGGAGTTTGTCCCATCAGTATATAATTATGCTCGTCACAATGCATATAGTGAAGTGGACCTGATGTTGAAGTACCAGGAGGACTCTTCAACAATTGTCGGTTCTGCATCGGGAAAAGCAATATTTTGTAAAAGGTGAAAAGTAATTAACATTTAGCCTTTTGTAACTAGATGTATTACAAACCGACTCATTAAAAAGCGCGAAATAAAATAACCTCTAAAAAAATAATAAAACTTACATCTAAAAATCTTTTTTTATATGAAACACTCTCGCTACACTGATACCCAACACTGAAACTCATTTTTTTGGCATATTTATTGTGTTTTATTTATAAATTATCTTTGTCTTCATACTTCATACAATCTAAAGTTCTACACAAAAATAAACATGGGACGAGATGCAGAATAAAAAAATGATTTATTTTGATTTTCTGCTAGTCGTCCTAAATAGGCCGTGGGAATGTTGGTGAGTTGCTTGCTTGCGGTATAATTTTTTATTGTATCTTTTTTGCGTGTGCATATATTTGCGGGCTGGAGAGTGGTGCTGTTTACTGCATGCAAGACGAAACATTTATTTTTTTGCGGAAATAACACTGGATACTTTTTTTCTAAAGTATTAGTTATGTAGGATGCGATGGATGGATTGTTTACGTTTACGTTTTCTTCCAGATATTTATGCAGCATTCGATACCATAGATGAATTGCAATCAAAAGATTTTGTACAGCTTAATCTGCTCATTGAGCAGTGGAAATGTCTTAGTGTAAGTCTTAGTTTAATTTTACTTTTCACGTACATACTGCACCTCCTACACTATCTCTTCACCACTCATGGTTGACTGGTAGAGAATGCTTACGGCATTAAGTCCGCCTTTGTATCTATGTGCATAAAGTGTAAATAAATAAATATTGTAAATTTTAAGGTTTTTAAATATGTGGCGAGAAGACTCGAAGTTGAAATGGTAATTAATTGAAAACGGTAGATAAAACAAACACAAACAGCTTACACAGAAGAAGTATAATCTCCAGAGAGTTATAGTGTAGATACATATAGTTCTACAAAAGGCGAAGTAGTCGAACAGAGAGTGAAAAGAAGCAAGTGTAATCCGAGAGCCCATTTCAAAGCAGCCGTTACTCACTCCAGATACAAACATATTTTACGTTAGTTGGCGGGGTTAAAAATAAAACTATAGTGTATCCTCGGGATAGTCCTAATCTCATTCAATTATGCCTGCTTAACAGAATTGTATTACCTCTAAACTGCTAAATAAAAACAATAGTCCACAAAATCTCCTACTCAGATCCGATTTGCGAGCCGTCATTCCGAATACTGGTTCACTGAAATGCAATTATATCTGCTATATAGCCGCTATAACTACCATAACATCGTTATAGGTAACTACTGACAATGCTATTATATCCGTAATTAGTATTTGCATTTTGATTGGGCAAATTTAACTAACGTGGTATACGAGTATTGATGCAATTGTTTAATGAAAAACACCTAATTATATTGCTGTATCCTGTTATGCTGTACAATAACGAGTGTATCTCTCTAATGTTTCTATGATCACAATACCTCTTTAAGGTTATAACTTTCTTAAAATGTGGACAAAAGAGAGATACAGCTGGGAATTGTTTTCAGATGAGTGATGTTTTAAGCACATGAAACGGAGGTCTCCGCCTAGTAGTGTTATTTAGGTTATATCAATACTGTAGTTAAACAGCAGTAATTAAGAGGAGTTTAGAAACAGTAATAGAGCAAGATTAGAGCAATTAATAAATGTCTGTCTGTTTATCTGTTTGTACACGCTAATCTCCAGAACCGATTGACGGATTTGTATGAAACTTTTTTGTTATATAGCTCTATGTCTGGACAATACAACGTGTAACGGAAATAGTATATACATACCAAGGGCACGGCTTCTTTGGGTGATATCAAACGATATTGGAAGAGTTTTTTAATCCTATCTCTACATGTTCGGAAGTAATGAGAATTTTTAATACATTGATACCAGATACAGTACTAGGCGCACAGAATTACGGAAGAGATTTATCGTGATATTTGCAAGTAACGTGGAAAGTTATTGACCTACGTAGTGCGGTGACACGATTGTTATGATTTCAATTTAAGAAACTTACGAAACCGCGGTATCAATTTTTAGAGTATTTTATTTTGAGTTGAAACCCTTCCAGTATCATTTGATATCATCCAAAGAAGCCGTGCCCTTGGTATGTATATACCCTTTCCGTTACACGTTGTATATGGGCATAACTGATTTTGGAAACTAGAACACCAGATAAAGAACTTTAAATGCTAGCTTAGCTGCAGACACAATCTAGTCATTTAAGCGATTCTTTGTGATTATGATGCCGTGGATTCGAACCCCACCCATTACACGATTGCCGTGAACCCACTCCAGACACAAACATATTTAGCTCAGTTGGGGGTTAACAAGATTGCTAGTAATCTGAATTCTACCCACAATGCTAGTTATCTTTAAAAAATATGTAATCGTCCGTTTTTATTGAGCTTAAAGAGAAGACTATAAGTAAGAAGAACGTGTTAGACTCTACTTTGAAGTCACAATTTGACATCAATTTAGGTTTAGTTGATTTTGCTAAATCTTTTTGAGTATATATGCAGTCAAGTTAACGCTCTAAAACTTACCAATACTTCAAGAAAATATCTATTGCTAATTCCACTAAAAACTAGATGATCAATCTTGCGTGCAGTATGCAGCACCGCCCTCCCGCTTGCAAATATATGCAGATGCAGAAGGGATGCCATAAAAAAATAACTGAAAAAAATGTCCACGTGGAGATTGTGAAACAAACCACACGTCGAGTGTGATTTTGATATTTTTCTGAAGTATTGGTTTGGTATGGATTTTCGCAAAGTAACGCCTGATTCCATTCTGTAAATATACATACTCTAAAACTTCTTCAAACCTATAAATTCCACACAATATGAACTGTTCATAATAGACTAAAGTCCATTATCGTGTAACTTAACAAAGGACCTTCGAGAGCCCATCTTATTTCTTTTTTTTACGATTGCATAAAGTTTTTATTAAAAAGAACTGAAAGCCTCTCGAAATCACAGTAGAATTGTCTTCTATTCAATTTTCCATGTCACATACATAAAATTACTTTTCTCATTTTACTCTCTTTCCCTCTGATGCAACCAAAACATAAAGAACGGACTGCTGTCTCTAATCTCAAAAACGGGGCTAACTTTAATAGAGTTTTCATCATGCAAACACTGACTTACATTCAAAATGTAACTTTAGAAAGTAGCAGATAGAGTAGCATTTCGGTGAGCCGGATGAAAACCACAACATTACTATTCCTTATTCAATATACTGAATGAAGTTTGTCGTTGAAACTGCAGGAAATAGATCCACGCCGCAATGGCGCCGTTTCCGGCTGAAAGTGATCCGCGGCTGGCCATATCCGGCGCTTGGCGGTCCGTTATGCCCCCCACGTCCGGTACAGAGCCGTGCCTGACTTTTGTATTCCGATTTTCATGACTTTATCCACCACATATTCAAACACCGAAATAAAAACTGAATCCTACCTGGATTTCAGTTTTCAGTTTTTATTTCGGTGTTTGAATAAGGACTGGACTGACTGGTTCTTTTTTTGCACAGAGCAGTTTTATTAAATCGGCCTACTATGCTCTCTGTTAGTCTCAGCTTGAATACTGTACCACCACATGGGGTGACACATGTAAAACTCAACTCTTAAAAATTGAGAGAGCACAAAGAGCACTTCTAAAGGTTAGTTTATTTTTACCTTTTTATCACCCAACTACTGATCTCTATTCGAAATGGGAGGTACTTACTGTGAGGCAGCTCTTCATTCTAAGAACGGTAATGAAACAACATGCCCTAACAACTTTTGATCCAGAAAGGATCAGAAACAAACATCGCAAACATATAGTCTGTTGTCCTTCAAAACTAAGTTTGCACATCGGTTTTTCTGCTGCCAGGGTTCAAATTTATACAATAAGGTAAATCGAGCCTTAACGGATATAGTCCCTTGCCAAAAACCAAATGTAAGTCTTTCGTTTCGGACTGGTTACAAAATTTGGATTATAATTTTACAGAAAGTTTACTTCATTCAAATTAAATTAGTATGATATAAGTTTATAACTTGCACCAAAACCTTCTCACGTACTCTTCGGCACACTGCACCTGACACTTAATACTACACAGTAACATTACACACTCGCATATACACACAAATACAGGCGCCTTGATTTTGTTTATAGTTTATTTTTAACTTCTACCCCCAAAATATAATAACTTAAGGGCCTATACTACCTCAAAAGGCTTAGCATGATCCTCCGTTATGTCGAAAATACTGCAGCAATAATTTTGAAATAAATATATGGTAAAGTTGAGGATTAATTTTAGGTACAATATTTGACGAAAACACTATTCCATAAAATGTTCTTGTTAGAAAATATTCTAAAGTTACCTCCAAACCGAACAATAAACCGCTGGTATTCAAACATAACTTCAAATTAGATAATGAAACTTTGCATATTAATTGAACTAACTATAAAGCAGGTCTTGTGTTATTTACTTTTTTTTAATTACCATTATTTTCATCGTAAAAAGAAATAAACTAAATTATCGGTGTCTTGGAGTCTTTTCCCTGCCACCCTGTCGCGCTTGCTCGCGTGACCGCGGCCAGTAGTGTGCGAGCGAGATAAAGAGTGAGAAGCGCTGAGGTAGTATAGGCCCTTAAGTTTTTGCAATATAATGTTTGTTACTTTTTATAAGTAAAGCTTTCTGTTCTTCCGTGGGGTGGGGACCTGGTGATTTATAATACAGGCATTTTACACCTAATTCAGACACCAGCTCCTCACATTGATAACAAAGAAAAAAAACCTATTTGTGAAACCTAGAATAAGTTTATCATTCTGAGGAGAAATAAATAAAGTTATTATAATATTATTATTAAATTTTTGGATGTGTTTAGGCTCATACATCGGTACTGCTATGAATAGGTGGTCAAATAATCTACATGTATACAACGTGTAACGGAAACCCCATATCTATCCGAAAGGACTGAAGACAACATCTGGTATGAAGTCTCTATGCAAAGTTTCAGCTCAAAATAAGTGACTCACAGAATTGACCCCAAATTATTGGTTTCATATGTTTCTTGAATACCAATAATAACAAAGGTGTCACAGCACTATGAGAGTCATCACTTTCCACATCACTTGCCAATAAAACGATAATTCTCTTCGTTCTTCTTAATTTGAAAAATTCAGCCTCTGGTATCAATAATTTGTAATAATATGCTCCACACATGTAGACATTTTTTTTTCTTTTTTTTTACGTGGTAAAATCATCAAATAAGTCCTCCCACCCCGGGCAGGGCCGGAGGGACTGTCAGACTTGTACTGACTAAAATCCACGGTGTTCCTTCAATAGCCCTTTACGTTCCGGGGTCACGATAATGAGATAAGTCCCGCGACCCCGGCAGGCTTCGGCCCTCTACAGGAGGGGCCCCGTCATCTTGCTGACGCTCTTTGAGGCGCGCGTGGAACACAACGCGCCGTCGACCCGGGCATGTTCCATGGTCGGACAGCGAGTTGCCCTTTTCTCACTATCCGCATGCCCGCGCCTACGGTGGCCGGAGATCGTCGGCCGACGTCCGACGCCGTGGGCGTCTACCACTGCGGCTGGGCTGGAGGGAGGACGCCATCCTCTCCCTCACGCGGCCCGCCTCCTCCTGCGATAGCATGACTGCTTCGCAGAAGGAGGCGACCGCTTCCCACTCTGTCTCGCCCCGCAGCATGGCCTCGACCAGTGCCGGGCGCGAGAGGTCTCCGCCGATCGCCGCCGTGAGGACACGTCGGTGCTCTGCCCAAGCGGGGCAGTCTTGCACCGTATGCTCTACTGTGTCCTCAGGGCGATCCTCGCAGTGGTAACACCCAGGCGTTTCTTCCTTCCTCATCAGACACAGGTACCTCCCGAAACTTCCGTGTCCGGTGAGGACCTGCGTCATGCGGTAGGACAGGACGCCGTGACGCCGATCTAGCCACTCCTCAAAGAGGGGTCTTACCGCACATGTAGACATAGGATTACAAAACCCTTGCCATATAGTTTGTTATCATCCAAAGAAGCCGTGCAATCGGTATGTATATACCCTTTAAATTACACGTTGTATATGAAGCAAAATTTTGCAGATAGCGGAATATTTAAATTGGCACGGTTAAAGTTTATATGGAGAAGGAGTGCAGATGCCATGCCATCATAATCATTTATTGATGGTTTCGTTATACGTCGAAGCGAAGCGAAGTTATACATCGAAGCCTCAATAGCCTAATAGGTGAGGTATCGGACTTGTGATCGCGAGGTCGCGGTTTCGAACCCCACCCTACACTATTGGTGTGAACTCACTCCAGACACAAGCATATTTAGCTTAGTTGGAGGAGTTAACAATCGACTCAGCCGATGGCATAATAGCAAAGAGCCTCGTCCAACATCTGAGGAGGCTATTGTTGGCTAGCTGGATCAAGGGCTTGATCCAGAAAGCAGTACTTCTGGACACGGCGCGAATCGTTAGGAGGTTTCTCTCTCAAGAGCCCTGACCACCGGTAGCTTGGACCCTGTTCCCGATACCGGTGGGCTACTGTTTTTAACCGACTTCAAAAAAAAGGAGGAGGTTCTCAATTCGTCTTGAACTTTTTTTATGTATGTTACCTCATAACTCGGAGATGGCTAAACCGATTTGCAAAATTCTTTTTTTGTTTGAAAGGGTATACTTTTGGTTGGTCCCATTGTCATCATGTTTGAATCTGATGATGGAATCATGGAGAAGTCGAGAGAACTCTTCAAATATTATAGGCACACCTATAGCGTTTTAGGTGTTTCTTATAGTAACTTGTGCAGTTGCTCTTGATAAGCATCATTTGAAGAAGTGGAACTGATGACGAAGACCCCAAATGGCCACCGAAACTACTCAATAATAGGTATTTCATGGATTGCGATTAGATTACTTGAATATGGATGTTAAGCACTTTATGCTCATCACAATGCATATGGTGATGTAGAGCTGATGGTCAAGTACCAGGAGAACTCCTCAAAAATTAACGGCTATGCATCGGGAAATGAAACATTTTGTAAAAGGTGATAAGTTGTTGACATTATGGCTTTTGTAACTAGATAAATTACAAACCGACCCACAAAAAAGCGTGAAAAAAAAATGTTTGCCAAAAATAGAACCGGCTTCCATATCAAAACACTTCAAAGGCAAAAATGACTTTAATTTCCGAAGGCGGTGTCAAAAAAAAAGAAAATACAAAACAAATGACACCGACTACCGAAATTAAAGTTATTTTTGCCTTTGTAGTGTTTTGATATGGAAGTAGGTTATATTTGTATCAATTTTTATTTTATTTTTAAATGTTTTTTAATAGGAATATTTAAAAATGTAATCAATATGTATATATAATGTAATAAATGTAATAATAAAACCTAATACTCATTATTTTTATATAATATGTATTCGAAATAACTTAAATTATGGCCGCATTTCAACTACCGGGCGACCAGTAGTATGAATAATTGAATAATGTATATTCATTTCTCGCTTTTTTGTTTGTTAGATTAATACCAATTGGATCTGAAGGAGCGTAATTAAAATATGACTTATTCGTAAACAATAAACCGCACCCTTAGTTTAAACATCATCTATCAGATTTTCTATTTTAAATTTAAAGGAAATCTACGCCATTTCTGGTTAGATTGGAAGCTGATCCAAACATAGTTGGAAAAAGGCTGAGATTATTAGAGAACTAGTGTCCCGGCCCGACTTCACACGGTCTCATTCTGCTAATTCACACAATAATTAATTAATTTAATTAATTATATACTAACACCTTCCTTATGAATCACTCTATCTATTAATATTTATGGAACGATTTATAATTAACTAGCTTTTGCCCAGAACATCGTCCGCGTGAATTTCGAAATAATTTATACTTAACACTCACAAATAGTGCACCTTAAAGCCGGGTCCGCTGCGACGTGTTTTCGTGTTTGAAAACAGTATAACATTGTTTGCTAACAGAATATAGGCGTGGCCTAACAGTTTTGTTAGCAGAAACACAATAACATGTTTGCCGAGACGAATGGATAACATCCCCCGCGTTCGCCTGCGGGGATGGGGAAAGTGACGTATTTTGTGTTCGCGCTCACTATCCCTATTTTTTAATCTCAGAGACAGAATTGCCACACCTAATCTCATGTCAGGAGGAATCACATCGTTCCTCCACGTTATTTTCTTCTCTATATCTGGTAAAATTAATGATAACAGCTCTTGATAATCACTTTCTGAACATCTAAAACTAAACAAAAACATTACAACAATAGGCGCCCGGCTTAAGCCGGGTCCGCTGCGCCAATTTTCTAACAAAACATGTTATCAAAGCATGTTAGCAAAACATGTTAGTAAAACCGCCCGTCCGCTGCGCCAATTGTTGTAATGTTTTTGTTTAGTTTCAGATGTTCAGAAAGTGATTATCAAGAGCTGTTATCATTAATTTTACCAGATATAGAGAAGAAAACAAAGTATTAAAAGACAAAGTATTTTCTTTATTCCATTCCATCACAAACCAAAGACAATTGTCATACACAATCAACACACTCTTCGAACGATTCCGTCTTCATCTAGTGAGTGCGAAGCCGCGAACACAAAATGCGTCACTTTCCCTCCCCGCAGGCGAACGCGGGGATATGTTATCCATTCGAGACGGCAAACATGTTATTGTGTTTTTGTTAACCAAACTGTTAAGCCACGCCTATCCTGCAAACACGAAAACACGTCGCAGCGGACCCGGCTTTAGACAGTTGTCCTGCCGGCGAGAAAACGACTAACTATCGGTGATTTACTCGCTCAAGAAACGCAGAATGAAATATACATTCCGTGTAAACAAAAGAGATGCATATATTAACAGTTGCTCTCTTACTGTTCACACTACCGGCGACGACTCGCTTCACTAGTTCTGTCGCTGCTGCACAAGAGCTGTCAAAGATAATACTCGCTCAGCGTTGCTCGCTTGGCGGTCAGAACTCACGGTCACCAACTAGCGGTCCAGCAGACCAACTAGCGAGTAACTGCCCTTCGCACTCGCCCACTCGTTTGTAGCCCAGCGCCAAAACTATCGAAACTACAAACTCGCTGCTCGCCAACTCGTTTTCAGATGCTAGCTCTACTCGCTACTCGTTCATTGTCAGCGGTGGGACAACTGCCTAACTACCAATGATTTTTTTTTTAATTTAGATTTATTAATTAAATTCGGAGATTACCCCCTACATATAAACAAACAAACAAATTTTATTATATTATATAAAGCTAAATTACCACTCACTCACTCACTCACTCACTGACTGACTCATTGACATAATTGTTCTCCCAGATGGTGGATGGGGAGGTGGGTATATTTTGACAGATTCGTAAACAAGTAACTCTCAAACCTACGGGAAAAGTGCCAAACCTCCCCTTTTCACCCCCCTTCTCCCCCCTCCCTATCGTATCTCGGAAACTACGAGACCCGTATTTTTTGTTTTTTACGGATTCGTATAGAGGAGGCTCGGTAAAGTAAAAACCATTTTTCAAAATCCCCCCCCCCCCCGCCCCCTTTCTCCCCCCCTTTAGGCGGATCTCGGAATCTAAGAGACTTGGAACATTTTTTTTTTCAGATTCATTTAGAGGGGTAATGCTTTAGTCGAAATACTTGTGCAACCCCCCCCCCCCCATCACCCCCCCCTCTTTTTTTTTTTTTTTTCACAAGCTCGCGAGGTGCTTGCACCTCGCGCAACACGCAAATACTAAACCCCCCCATCACCCCCACCTTTTTTTTTTTTTTTTCACAAGCACGCGAGGTGCTTGCACCTCGCGCAACACGCAAATACTTGATTTAGAGGGGCAATGCTTTAGTTTTTTCACAAGCACGCGAGGTGCTTGCACCTCGCGCAACACGCAAATACTAGTTATACTATATAAAGCTAAATTACCACTCACTCACTGACTGACTCATTGACATAATTGTTCTCCCAGATGGTGGATGGGGAGGTGGGTATATTTTGACAGATTCGTAAACAAGTAACTCTCAAACCTACGGGAAAAGTGCCAAACCTCCCCTTTTCACCCCCCTTCTCCCCCCTCCCTATCGTATCTCGGAAACTACGAGACCCGTATTTTTTGTTTTTTACGGATTCGTATAGAGGAGGCTCGGTAAAGTAAAAACCATTTTTCGAAGTCCCCCCCCCCCGCCCCCCTTCTCCCCCCCTTTAGGCGGATCTCGGAATCTAAGAGACTTGGAACATTTTATTTTTCAGATTCATTTAGAGGGACAATGCTTTAGTCGAAATACTTGTGCAACCCCCCCCCATCACCACCACCCTCTTTTTTTTTTTTTTTTCACAAGCACGCGAGGTGCTTGCACCTCGCGCAACACGCAAATACTTTTTTTTTTCACAAGCACGCGAGGTGCTTGCACCTCGCGCAACACGCAAATACTAGTTATTATACTATATAAAGCTAAATTACCACTCACTCACTCACTGACTCATTGACATAATTGTTCTCCCAGATGGTGGATGGGGAGGTGGGTATATTTTGACAGATTCGTAAACAAGTAACTCTCAAACCTACGGGAAAAGTGCCAAACCTCCCCTTTTCACCCCCCTTCTCCCCCCTCCCTATCGTATCTCGGAAACTACGAGACCCGTATTTTTTGTTTTTTACGGATTCGTATAGAGGAGGCTCGGTAAAGTAAAAACCATTTTTCAAAGTCCCCCCCCCGCCCCCCTTCTCCCCCCCTTTAGGCGGATCTCGGAATCTAAGAGACTTGGAACATTTTTTTTTTCAGATTCATTTAGAGGGGCAATGCTTTAGTCGAAATACTTGTAAACCCCCCCTTCCCATCACCCCCCCTCTTTTTTTTTTTTTTTCACAAGCTCGCAAGGTGCTTGCACCTCGCGCAACACCCAAATACTAAACCCCCCCCATCACCGCCCCCATTTTTTTTATTTTTATAAAAAGCACGCGAGGTGCTTGCAC
This sequence comes from Tholera decimalis, assembly GCA_943138885.2. Taxonomy (NCBI): domain Eukaryota; kingdom Metazoa; phylum Arthropoda; class Insecta; order Lepidoptera; family Noctuidae; genus Tholera; species Tholera decimalis. The sequence goes on from OW964551.2 coordinate 31,901,036, forward strand.
CTCGCGCAACACGCAAATACTAGTCTCTTTATAATATTAGAATAGATGAACCTGAAAATGAATAACCTGTTAAATTCACTGTAAAAATCTTAAAGTTACCCAGAATTTCTAAGTTCGTATCGCATTATTACTTTGCAAAATCATACGAAAATAGAAATTGTGACAACAAAGAGCATCGCTTGGGACGTCTGTCCGTGTGGCCATGAAAATAAATTAAATTGCATTATGATTTTTATATAACTATTAATTTTATTAACTTTATGAAGACCACCCGGAGGACATGGTGGAGCATATGGTTGAAGTTGGGTGGTGCAACGCCTTGTCCTAGTGAAGGCGATCAGCGGCGACGATCTCTAGCGCCCATCCCTGGCTCAGACCGTGGTGCGGGGCGTACGGGAATTGGATGCGGTCGCCTCCTTCTGCGAAGCCGTCATGCTAGCCAAGGAACAGGCTGAACGCTCGGGAGACGCTCCGGACGCCGGGGATCGCAAGTCGATCTCCGGCCACCGTAGGTGCAAGCTTGCGGGCGGCAAGCAGGGGTAGCTCACTGTCCGGTAAGAATCAGGGCCAAGTCGACGGGCGCATCGTGTTCCACGCGCGCCTCAAAGCATAGTCAGCACCATTGACGTGGCTCAATAGGGTCATTGATTGCTGGGGTTGCGGAAATGTTCTTACCTAAGATACTACAGCCCCAGACCACAAGGGCAACTGAAAGAACAGGGTAGGTTTTTAGTCAGTAGAAGTCTGACACTCCCTTCGGCTTCACCCAGAGTAGGAGGGGTCATAATGACCCCTCCCACTCTGAGTGAAGCTGAAGCTCACCGGAGATCATGCGGTATCTCCGGATCATTCGGATTTCCTTTCATACCTACGTGGCAAACGTATTAATATGCTATACGCCATTTGTGTTTTGGATGGCAATACGTGTCTGAATAACAATAACAGTCCAGCATGATTATTGCAATAATCATAGCAAAGACATTCATTTTGACATTTCATGCAATGAATGACGTTGTTAAGCAAACAACTGAACATCACTTACTAAATTACCTGAAGCCAATGAAAAACTTAATTAATAATAATTTGTTATTCCGTATTCCAATAAGTCAAATTCTACAAGGAAGAGTAGAGTTATTTATACCTACATAGATATCTGTCTAACGAATGTTTTCCATTGCAATTAAACTTGCCTCACGAAGTTCATTCAACAGCGCTGCTAAGTTTATTTCAACCGAATATACCCGCTGCTTTCATAGCCCACACTGAAAGGCATTCCACTATCCTGCGGCACTCTGTACAAGTTCCATTGTAATATTATACAGGACGACTCTAGGCAAACAGCTAGTTCAGATGAAATTCTAAAATTTCTCATCAACATGTTGAGACATGTATATTCATCTTAAAGTAAGCAACTGGTTGATTTTCTCAGTTAATATGTAATAGTTAGCCAATTGGTGTATTTAAAAAAAAAGAACTAGTAATGTGAGTAGAATTCACATTACTATTTAGCAATCTAACACCTCCAACTAAGCCAAATATGCTTGTGTCTGGAATGGGTTAACGGCAATAGCGGGGGTTTGGACCTGTGACTTATCATCCGTGTCTTTTAATGCGTGGAACCTAATTGTGATATAAAAAAAATGAATACTGTCGACATATTAATTTTGAAATTACAAAATAATGTCCATCTTTAAGCCTTGGGCGTGCTCTTAGGATAGGGTTGTCATCCGTCCGGGTTTTCCCGGATTTGTCCTAGTTTGGAGAGCGTCCGGGGGCGTCTAGGGGGATTTTCCCAATAAGCGTCCAGGTGAAACCCGGACACACATTCGTCTTACGGGTACCAAAAAGCACGATCTCTATTATTATTTTCCTATGGTATTTCATCTCATTGTTTATGTTACGTTGATTAAATGAAAAGGAAGAGACTGTTATTAAAAAAGTTCTAAAGCTCTACAATGTTATCACTTTATCAGTACATAAAAATCATAATTAAACATCGTTGTTTTTAGTTTCAAGTTCAAAAATGTATTTTTCTACGGTGTCCGGGGAAAAACTGTGATTTTACCCAAATGTCCGGAGTGTATAGGTCATTCTCTGGGGCCGGCAAATTTGGTGATGGCAACCCTATCTTAGGAGATCGCTGCGGATACCTTTCTGCAACGCCTGCTAAAGTAGGTCTGGCCTGGGAGCACTACAAAAAAGTCTATAGAAGAGGGAACCAGTATCTATCTTATTTAACAATAAAACAACATCATCAAACACCAAATATGTAATAAATAGTCCAAGTCATTGTTGTTTCAGGAACAACAAACACTTCATAAACTGGGAACTGTTGCTGAAACATTTACGTCGAGTCGCGTCCAGACTCCAGAGTGCAGGAGAGTAATCCAGAAGTCATGTGCTTGTGTGCCTGAATTATGGACTTGAGCACTGGATGCCGTGGGCTTGCGAGCTACGCACTAGGTTGAATAAACGCGGCGGATAAGCATACACTTTTTTACTTAACACACGTTACGTATTGGAAAAATTAAAGATATTTCTCAGTTTAAATTGAATAATAAAATATATATATTTTTATGCAATCTTTAGTCAATAAACGTAAGTAGTAAGTCAAACATAGGACAGGTATCACTCAAAAATTTTAATTATATTTCGAGACGAAAACGTTTTTTCGTGCCCTATCTATGTTCAGTCTCTCTACTTAGTACTGTTATACGGTGCATACTCTTATTGAATATAATTATGTCACTAAATAAGTGTATCTTAGTAACAAAAGGGTTGTTAATAAACATTTATTACTATTATGATAATCTATACTTATAATAAATCTGTAGAGAGGTCAATTCTGTACATGAAATATATTTCCAAAATAACTATCAGGGGGTGATTAGGGATCGATACTGATGCCAAAAATGCAATCTGTAAAATTTTTATCTGTCTGTCTGTCTGTCTGTCTGTCTGTCTGTCTATCTGTATAACCGTTATAGAAACAAAAACTACTCTACGGATTTTAACGAAACTTGGTACAATTATTTTTCATACTCCTGAGCTGGTTATAGTATACTTTTCATCACGCTACCATCAATAGGAGCAGAGCAGTGAAGGGAAATGTTGGGAAAACGGGAGAAGTTACTCCATTTTTTAAGCTTTCGTCGCGTGTGCAGCCTTACTGGTTAAAGCTACACAGAAATCATTTCATTAAGGAAATGTTCTCCTTAAAATTATATAAAAAGTATCCCACGACAGCATATGTCTATCTTTTATGGTTGACTCACAATAACACGTGGAACTCCCGATAGCTTAGCAGTTCGAAGCTTTGTGATTATAATATTTGTCTACTCTTACGTTTATAACACTCTCAGTCACCTCTAATTGAAAAAATTAACATTATTAACTATTCCATAAAAAGGAATCATATAAATAGGTATAGAAACACCAAAGTTATACATGAAATACGCTAATAATAAGCCATCGCGCGTGAATACTGAATCATGCTAAAAGGATTATTTTTGAGAATCGGTCGCCGCGCTCGACGTGTCTAGCGGGCGAAGGTATAAAATTTCGTTCTATAGGTACTTAAGCCTCATGTGAACGTGATCTAAACAATATTACCAATACATTAACTTAATAACACACAAGGAGTTACACGCTGACGGAGTCGCGGGCACAGCTATTAATAATAATATTGTGAGGTTCCGTATTGCGATATTTTTCAACAGTATTAGAGATTGACATATTATATTTCCCTACTAAATTAAGAAAGTTAATCTGTCTGTTACATCAAAATCACTGAACCGTGAGGCCTTCCTCACGGTTCAGTGTAAAGTAGCCTATGTCCTTACATAGGCTCCTTTTTTTACGAAAAACCAGGGAAACGCGGACTAAGTCGCGGGCAACAGCTATCTATACTAATAATATAAAGCTGAAGAGTTTGTTTGTTTGTTTGAACGCGATAATCTCAGGAACTATTGGTTCGAGTTGAAAAATTATTTTTTAATTAAATAGTCAATTTATAGATAAAGGCTATAGGCTATATATCATTACGCTAAGGCCAATAGGAGCGGAGCGCCAATTAAGACTTCTTCAAAATCGGGGTTAAATTTAACGTTAGCCCAAAGTAACTATTCCACGCGGACGAAGTCGCGGGCAAAAGCTAGTATTTTTATAAATGTAATGGTCGTACAAATAAATTACTGTACTAGTACTGACAGGCAAATCCAGATTGATCAGAATTAGGTGTCAATTCATTACCGTGTCAAGAAAATCTAATTGATAGCTCTATGGACCAAACGTTCTTCCTCTCTATATTTAACAAATCAAATTCCTAAATTTTCACAAAATTGCTGTGACATACGGATCGACGGACAGACAGACGGACAGATATGACGAAACTATAAGGGTTCCGTTTTTTGCCATTTAGCTACGGAACCTCAAAAAAGCACTTTAAAAATTAATTTTATTTAATTTTATACCCGCTCACCAACCGCAGCGTCTCCCCCACCTAGTGCGTGGCTAGCACGTTAATGTTTCACGCTGTAGCTTGCCCGGTGCGTTGCACGTTGGTAACAAATTCATGGCGTCGTTGGACCTTTTATAGTGCCGCTAACTGCCTGAATTTCATATTATAGTAGGTTTGAGCTTGTTCTGTTGGTTATTTACTTAATTTGTTGTTTATTGAAAGTTCCCTGCCACTTATGACCTTACAGCCTTTAAAGCAAGAGTGAACACGCATCTTCTGGGTTCATTCGTTCCATCGTAGACCTCATTTATCGCTCTTAACCTCACTCTTGACCTCAATCTCGCCTGATGGTAACATCAGGCGAGATTGAGGTCAAGAGTGGGTTCATACTGAATAAAAAAATATAATATAGACAAGCTCTTGGTTATGCAACGTGTAACGGAAACCCCATATCTATCCAAAAGGACTGAAGACAACATCTGGTATGGAGTCTCTATGCAAAGTTTCAGCTCAAAATAAGTGACTCACAGAATTGAACCCAAATTGTTGGTTTCGTATGTTTCTTGAATACCAATAATAACAAACGTGTCACAGCACTATGAGGGTCATCACTTTCCACGTCACTTGCCAATAAAACGATAATTCTCTCCATTCTTCTTAATTTGAAAAATTCGGTTTCTGGTATCAATGTATTGAAATCACTACATAGTATAAAACAAAGTCGCTTCCCGCTGTCTGTTTCTATGTATGCTTAGATCTTTAAAACTACGTGACAGATTTTGATGCGGTTTTTTGTAATAGATAGAATGAGTCAAGAGGAAGGTTTAGGTGTATAATTTATTAGGGTTTGCGGACGAAGTCGCGGGCAGGAAGCTAGTTTCTAATAAGTTCCACACATGTAGACATAGAATTACAAAACCCTTGCTATATCGTTTGTTATCATCCAAAGAAGCCTTGCACTTGGTATGTATATACCCTTTAAATTATACGTTGTATAACATAAGCCAGACGGTTGATCAAAGCTTCACGTGCCTTGGTTCGTGGATGGGTTCTATACATATTCTGAAGAGGGAAATGGCCGTTACAGTATTCAGATCCTGTATCTAACATTTGCTACATGTCTTGCCTAGGACTCTCTCTCTCCTTAATATAACCTCCAGTTACGCTGTTATGGAGGTTAATGCGGCGGCGTTCCATGTTAAATAATCAATGATATTATAAAGTATAAAATATCATTGTAAATAATAAAATGAATTAAGTAATTCTTTACCTAAAATCATATAATTTATAGCAGTTAGTTGGTAAAGTGTAATTTGAAATTAAAAACGCTGAGAGTGGAACGTACGTCGGATAATACATATTTTCAAAGTCGAATAAATCCGATCTTTTCCTCACTGTGTCTCACTGTGTTGATAACAGTGTGGAGGTCTCGAAGGTGATGATGAGAAATAAGTGGACTGTATGATTTGCTGGTACAAACTGAATATATTAACTAAAATCGACATATACACAATGCGGTGGCCCGTGGAGAAGTATAAGTAGCGGCACGTAAGTCTAGCGCTGAACGATACGTGGAGGGGATTGCTGCGCATGGGTACTGTCGCGCACGCAATACAATTGTTAGCTAAATAACGTTAATGACATTATTTTAATGTAATGTCAAATAGTAGGTCTAGCGCTGAACGAAATGTAGAGGATAGCTACGCATGAGTACTGTCGCGCATGCAAATAATATTACCTATACTTTAATAAATAGTTTATCTCCAAAGCCAATGTCCAAGGATTTATAGTAGGTACCTAAGATGTAATTTTTAACAAGTTTTGTGGGGAGTATAAAAATAAAAACATTATTTGTTAATTAAAATAAAAATATTTTAGATTTAAATCTAATCTGAATCAGAGAATCTACAGTGAATCTGAATCTACAGAGAACCATTCTCAAATTTCTTCAAATTTACAGTGATGCTGTCCGAATGACTGAGTAAAGTATTTGTAGCTTCGTCAATCTCACTTTTAATTTGTTTCACAGAATCAATTAATTCGTTAGATTCCCTTTTTAAAAAGCAATTCACGACATAAACCATTTTCCTTGCCTGTCTTTTCAAAACAGTATTTCTTCTAGGTGTATTCACTTTAAAGTCACAAACGAACTAAAAACTAAATTTAACAAACAAATTCAACCTTACAAAAAAAAAAAACAACAACAAAAATTAACAGCAATTACAATACAATTAATGACGCGACTGTACACGGGATGTGCGCGGAGCGTCGTATCGGCGCGGGGAACATAATGTGGCTGGAGAGCCAATCGGCGCTACGCACGCCCGCCCTTCATTCCGCTAGCCCCCCTCAGGTACCTTAATTTTTACTTCTGCGCAATAACGGTCACCGCTAAAGTTTCGTGCCGATGGTTATATCCTGTGTGTGCGCGCTGCGCGAGTCGGCGACGCGTCCGTTCCTCGCCGCCCGCGCCCGCGCAGCCCGGTGCCCGCGTCCCCCGTGCCGCACTCCGCACCGCCTGGCCGCGCCTGGCTCAGCGGCTCGGAGGCGCTGCCTGCAGCGCGCGAAGGTGTCGAGGTTCGATTCTCGACAAGTTCCCGCCCACGTTGAGATGAGTGTTGAGGAAGTTATATGTCTTGAGCTGGAAGAGGGCAAATGTTATTGTATGCTCTCCGAATGTTGCCTCTCCTCGTCTTCACTTCAGCAACACGATTGATCCCGTCGACACCAGGGTAAACGTTGATGATTCTTCCTAATGGCCATAATAATGGTGGAAGAGTCTTGTCCTTTATAAGGACTAAGTCGTTCAACTTGAGCTCATTGTTGGAGGATGTCAACCACTTGGATCTCTGCTGCAGAGTTGAGATATATTCGTCTCGAAATCGGGCCCAGAAATGTTGCCGGATATATTCGATTCTCTTATAGCGCTCCGTACAGCTAATATCCTTTTCTAAAATTTGTGGATGTGGAATTGACGTGAGTGGTCGTCCAATCAAGAAATGAGAAGGAGTGAGAGCGGTGAAGTCGAAGGGATCGGTAGACAGGACAGTAAGTGGGCGAGAGTTTAAAATAGCCTCAATTTGAGCCAAACATGTGGCCATCTCCTCATACGTAAAATTAACTGCTTGTACTAAACGTCTAAGGTGATGTTTAGTCGAACGGACAGCTGCCTCTGCCATTCCATTAAAGTGAGGACTATATGGAGGAGTAAATTTAAAATCAATACCTTCTTGTGCCATATCATATTGCATATTAGAACTGATGAGAAATCTATGTAGATCATTAGATGCACCAACAAAGTTCGTCCCATTGTCAGACGAGATGCTTTGTGGCTTCCCCCGGCGAGCAATGAACCTATTTAGCGCGGCTATGAAAGCTTCTTTCGTTAGTTCTATAACAAGCTCCAAATGAATCGCTTTTACTGACATACACACAAAAATACACAGGACTTCAAGAGCCTGCAGCCTCGCCCTTTACGATCTGCTACCAGCACTGGCCCGGCATAGTCTACACAACAGTGTAGAAAGGGAAATTCTAAATTAGTTCTATTAGAAGGAAGTTGGCTCATTATGGGTTGAATAGTCTGAGCCTTATATCTAAAATATTTTAAACATTTGTTAACAGTTGACTTCGATAAATTACGACCTTTTAGTGGCCAATAATTTTGACGTATCATAGACAACAATAACTGCGGTCCTGCATGTAATGACTTTAAATGATACATATAAAATAATAATTTTGTAACATGATGTTTGCTACAAATGAGTATGGGATGCTTTACATCATAACTATACGGCGAATTATCCAACCTGCCACCTACAAGAATAATTTGATTTTCATCTATGAAAGGTGACAGACTGAGCAATCGATTATTGTTTGGTAAAGCCTTACCAGCCTTTAATATAACGGACTCAGTGGGAAACATCTCAGACTGAGCTTGACGAATAATCATGTATAACGAGTCTTGTAATTCTAGAGGAGTGAAGGTATCGGTAAGTTTATTTGATGTATTTTTAGTATTATTTATAAATCTTAGTACATAAGCAATGATTCTTTGTATTTTATTGAAATTAGAATATTTTTGTGATAAATTTGATATTATATTTATGTTTTGATTGTTGTTAATTTTATTTGTAGTTAGGCATATTTTTTCTTCGGTTTTCAGATGTACATTTTTATTTGTGTTTGGCCTTTGTCCTAAGGATTCATATTCTCGCATAAAGTGTAAGTATTTTTCTTTAAATTTTGGATCACGTGTGAATTTTTTCTCTAATGAGATAAACCTAATTTTGGCTAACTTTAATGAATCGCCTAAAACGTTGACTTCTCGTTTTAGAGGCTTTGAGACAACGAAGTGACCGTCATCATTACGAAATGTATTTGCTGCAAAACTTTGTTCGCATGCAATTTCTTCCACTGACATATTAGAATGTGGTGAATCTAAGGTATCCAGTTCCCAAAAACGCGTAAGATCTGGATTAGGATCGCCTTGCGAAAACATACATACATTAGACAATTGTTGTGGCGCTGTAACATTGCCAGTAACCAGCCAACCTAGTTTAGATTCGCGTAATGTGGGTTTATTTTTACCTAACTCTATAGATTCTCTTCCCAAAATATTCCAGAAAATATCTGCATTTAACAGCAAATCAATGCATGAAGGTGTATTATATGTAGGATCTGCTAATGTAATACCCAATGGTAAACGTATATTACTTACGTCTATATAAGAACATGGAATGGGTGGTGTAATGTTGGGGAAAACAGTACAGTTTATGTTAATTTTGTAATCACTACAAAGAGACTTCACTGTTACGGTGCAAGACTGTGTGCTAGTAGTAACATGATTATTAAAACCTGATACGGCTGTTGACACGCAGCGCCTCGGCAGTTGCAATCGGTCACAGAAGCTTTGAGTTACCAAATTAATTGCACTCCCGTTATCCAGCAGTACTCTTGCGTTGTGTTCCGTACCATTTTCGTCTATTACTCGCACGATAGCTGTGGATAGAAATATACGAGACGCAGTAGAATCTGTGAGGGTACCACTACCCAACGAGCACATTAGTGGAAATAGCAGCCTATTTTGTTACTTTGGGCTGTAAAATAGCGCTTTAAGGGTTCAAAAAGCAGTTCAGAGTTGCATATCTGCATCCGTAAACGTCTATAGTTATAAAAGTTACTTAAGGTGCTATAAGCTGAATCAAATACTACCCTAGCTTTCACAGTAGTCCACGGTAGAACTCATTTACCACTTACACCTTTATATGAGAGTTACGAAGGTCATTCTGCCACTCACAGCTGCATAGTAGTTTCCATTGTAACTTATAACTATAGGTTATAGTTATAGTAACCACTATTAAACTACTATAAGTTTCATTATAGAAATAATAGTAACTCTTATGCATACTATAGTTACAAAAAATTCATCAGTATAACTAAGGCCTTTAGTAGCAATAGTCATTCCTTGCAGGCTCAATCCATTCGCCATTTTACAGCCACTTTTGTAACTATTATAAAACATTTAATAAAATGGATGCTAAACGAATAAGTACGTAACTAGATCTTATTTATTTATTTATTTATTATATACTTTATTGTACACCTTACAATACACTTAAGGATACAAATAATTAATCTTATAACCTCAAAAACAGGAAAATAGGAGCTTTTTGTGGCTGTGAATTGCACTAGGGGAACAAAAATCACTGGAAGCGTTAGAAGGGTGAAAATTAGCACTATGATTCTCAAAAGCTAGTTATTAGGGCTCAAACTGCAGGTTATGACTACAGTACAATGACGCCAAGGTTTTTTAAGAAAACTTATAATTCACTTGCAAAATTGAGTTGATATACATTGGTTTTTCAGTTAAATGTGCATTAAATGTACCGATAAACAATCGGCCACTTGTGAATAGTAAGTTATCGACACGTAAAAATACGGAAATAAAATTTATTCTGTATAACAAATAAAAAATATCACATATCTTTTGTTAATTTTTTAAATATCATAAAAGCGCGTTAAAATTACTCGAAAATTATCTTATATATCTACAGTAAACTGGACAGCGTTTTAAGTATCTTTATATATCTTGCTAATACAGAATACAAACATTTACTTCTTTATGTTTTATTTTCATGATGGCGACGAAAACACTTTACCAAAATATTACAAACAATGTCAACTGAAGATATACAATAAAGAACTATAATCAATTCATTCGTTCAAAGTAGTTCAAAATCATTCAAAAGTAGCGCTACAAGAGCTTTAGTATAGCGTTAATAAATCGTTATAGCTATTAAGGAACCTTTATGCAACTGTTGTGCAGGTTAAATGGAACTTTAGGTTGCATAAAATGGCGCCCAAATAGCGCTAAAGCGGCTGCTTTAAGTCTGCAGTAGACGCTCTAGCGCTTACGTCTATTACCATAAGTAATAATCGGATACGCTCCAAAGCTCTAATGCAGCCCATTTGTGCTAGTTGGGTAGTTAATACAATACCTTCACTAGTAGGTTTAGATGTGGAATTGGGTTTTTCGAGATGTAACAGCGTGTTATGCTTATATTTACAATGTTTACAACCCGTCAAGTTGCATCTGTTACTCGTATGGCCAGGACGTAGGCAATTTAAACAAACCTTTAATTGTTTGGCCTTTTCTATGCGAGATTCTGTTGAAAGAATTTTAAAAGATTCACAGTTAAATAAATAATGTGATTGATCACATAACAGATATGTTTTAGAAGTTGACTTGTCATTGTTTTCATTTAATTTTGTTTTATTTTTCAAGTGAGCAGAATTTGATTGGTTCTCATGATCCTCTAAACTTTCCAATAAATCTGCTCGATTTCTTAAAAACGTAATAAACATATCTAAAGTCGGATGATCATTTAACTTATGTTTCTGTTCTTCCCAATGACGTAAGGTTATTTTATCTAGTTTGGAAGACATTATAATAACTATTAAGGTATCCCAATATTGTGTAGGCTGCTTCAATGTTGTAAGCGCCCTTATATTCTTGGTTGTTGTATCAACCAGATAACGAATTGACTGACAAGATTCTTTCTGTAAACGTTCAAAGTTTAGTAAGGCCTGAACGTGGTTATTAACAAGCAGACGATTGTTGTCGTACCGCTTAAGTAATGAGTCCCATGCTATGTTATAAGTATCACTCGACACGGTAATATGTTTAATAATTAAAGCTGCACTTTCTTTAAGCGAAGCGCGAAGGTAGTGAAATTTGGTAATATTGTCAATCTGTTTATTATTATGAATGACTGAAGTAAAAATATCCCTAAACTCAAGCCAGTGCTGATAGCTACCGCTGAAATGAGGCAAATCAATTTTAGGTAATCTAACATTAGAACCGGCCTTGAAATCCTCACCTGATTGTGCGTCATTGAAGCTCGCTGCAGAATCACGACGCTTTGCTGCTAGTAGACAGCGCGCACTTGCTAACACAGCAAAATATTCGTTTTCGAACTGCTCACGCTCTGAAGGCGACGCCTCATCCTCGCCGGACGATTCCTCACAAAGCATCTCGATCTCATCCTGCAAAATATCAAAGTCACTATTTAACGCTTCAATTTTACTTAATCGGCACTCCAATTCAGCGATTTGCATATCGCTAAGCGCTTTGCAGCTTTTAAGGACATTTAAATATTTATTGAAAGTTGTAAGCTTAGCCTTTAATGATGATCGTTTCTTTATTAAAGTTTTGCAATTATCAGGCATTATGAAAATATGAAGGTGGAAGACTAAAAAAAATAACGGTAATTAGCTACACAATGGAACAAAGGAAGCAGCTGGCCGTTCGTACGTTGCTCACGCTCGACGCCGATATAACAAACCGGTTTTTTAAAAACGGCAAACGAGTATGCAACAGCGACAATGATTTTAAATAAAACGAACACGTCAATTTAGCAATCTTGACGATTCAATGCTATACTATAAGTGTGTAATAAATAAATTGATGATGACGAATGAACTAGCGTATATGACCACTAAATGGTGGCTCAATTGGGCTATTTTGAAACTAGGCAAGGAAGGAAACAGAAATATTTGGTAAAAGAGATAAGCGGGAAAAATAGGATAAATTGGAACGAACTCACAACAACGTCTTATCCAACCAGTAATATTTCTTCTTAATTTCTCTTCGCCTTTGTTCTTCAAACTGTACTCCGTCTAAAGCCTGCAATACATGTTGGCCGAGCGTTGTCGAGTGAAGGCCAATACCAACATGTAGACGGTATATTTGCCTTGTCTTGCTATCGCTCGGTGTCACTTGCATAGTTGGCCGAGTGTAGGCCAGCACCAACGTGTATAGAGCTCATTTGGAGTAACTTGTCTTCGCTCGCCGTTGCTCGTGATCACTTGCCTCACTTCGGATCGGTGTCGGTTTTTGGTCACAAATCAAAGGCGCTCGCCTGCGCTCAGCCAACGTGTGGGCAGCTCTACGGACCCTCTTCTACATTGGTCGCCTGCATTGGCGTTCGACGAACTTGTCGAACGTGTGGACATTATTTCTTGCCTTGTACCTATTTGCCAACGCTCGCGTTGGCCTACGCTCGGCCAACATGTATTGCAGGCTTTATATGAATGTCAGCTGACGCGACGACGCCGACGTGCCGCCGAGCCTTCTCGAACAAAGAGGGTCTAAAGTCCGCTCGTAGAAAACGACGATTCTTGCTGTTTCTTCAGTTTCGCGAAGGACCAAAAACTGTTGAGAACAGTGTGGAGGTCTCGAAGGTGGTGATGAGAAATAAGTGGACTGTATGATTTGCTGGTACAAACTGAATATATTAACTAAAATCGACATATACACAATGCGGTGGCCCGTGGAGAAGTGTCCTGTCTTGAGCGTCTGATGTGAAAATACTTGCATAGGAAATTGATTCGTTTTGCCTCAGTAAAAAGGAGCATAATCGTATCAGAAAAAAAATACTTGCAAGGTTCAAAGTATTTTTCATTTGCAAATGCGATTGTGTAGTAGTTCTCTAAATATTCCAAAGTTGTCTCAGTACATAAACCGAAATCTGTGTAGGTGTGTGCATCAGGGAACTTTTTCTTTTCTTTTGAGTATTTTGCGGCGCCATTCACCCTAATGACTATTAATAAAAGACACATTATTGCGTGAACGAAAGTATTTTAGAAAATATTTTGTTATGTTTACGTTTTTTATTTTTCTTTCGTCAGTTGTCGTTTGAGTGAGTGCATAGATGATACATATAAATACTGAGACGTGAGTGCGAGCTTGTTATGCAATTTACCAACTGACCGTGACTTTCTTGTTTCGCGAGTTTATTGAATTTAAACTATTAACAGTTAGTGTGTAAATAAACAAAACTGCTTTTTTATGTGTACGTGACTTTGTTTATTAGTTAGGAATGTAAATATTTAAATAGGTAAAAGACGATTTTTGAACGGTAGTTAAGTGTTTTCTTTTAAAATTGATAAGACTTACTAGTTGTAAATAAAAATACAGTTACAAACCATGGCTCCTAAGAAAAGTTAGGCTAAAATAAAGCTGAATGTAAAATGTGCAAAGCATTAATACAGGGTGGGCCATGAATTAGTTAACATTTAAATGTAACTTACCGCGCAAACTATTGCCGCGCGGGGCGCGGGCGCGGGCGGGGGCACTAGCTCGCTTCTTGGAAATTTAGTCGCAATGGATCGCTTCACGGGGCCGCAACGCGCTTACTGCGTGAAACAGTTTTATTTAAACAACTTTTCGCTCATTACTGTGAGACGCTTATTTCACGTTGAATATGGTTTACACGACTTAAGTCAGTGTCCAAGTGCTCCTTTAATAAAGAAATGGGTGAAAAAGTTCGAAGAGACGGGATCTACACTAAATGTGAAACAAACCGGCGGCCCGCGGACTTCTCGGAGCGAAGAGAACGTGCAGCAAGTTTCCGCTTCTGTTCGACGTGATCCAGATTTATCGACACGCAAACGTTCGGCTGAATTAGGATTATCCCACACATCATTACGCCGTATTTTGAAATTAGATTTGAAATTACATCTATATAAGATCCAGCTAGTGCAAGAACTAAACCCTAATGATTTAAATTTGCGTAAGTCATATGCCGAAACAATGTTAACTCGATTCAGTAATTTTCACAACATCTTATTCTCTGACGAAGCCCATTTCCACCTAAATGGACATGTAAACAAACAGAATTGCAGGTATTGGAGCAGCGAAAATCCTAAAGCTAAACATGAGAGGCCACTTCACTCTCCTAAGGTAACTGTATGGGCTGCAATTTCAGCAAAAGGAATCATCGGACCTTACTTTTTTGAAGATTTTCGAGGCCGTTCAGTTACTGTTAATTCTGCCGAGTATGTGAAAATGTTACGGGAGTTCTTAGCACCGATGCTACTGGAATTTGCTGGCTATAATCGTAACACATGGTTTCAACAAGATGGAGCCACGTGTCACACATCGAACGAGTCCTTGCCGGTGGTCAAAGACATGTTTCCGGAAAAGCTGATATCCAGACGGGGTGACATCCCATGGCCACCCAGAAGTCCAGATCTATCACCAGCAGACTTCTTTTTATGGGGTTATTTAAAGAGTCGTGTCTACATTGATAAACCGAATACACTGCGTCAACTTAAAGAAAAAATCATCGAAGAGATGTCGGCGATCTCGCGGTCTCTTTGCAGAAGAGTATTCGAAAACTTTAGGACTCGCTTAGATGAGTGCAAAAACCGAAACGGTGGTCATTTAGACGAAATAATTTAAAAAAAAATAAATTTCAACTAATTAGCTTTCTCGTAAATAAACGATTTCTAAAATATGTTAAATGGTTTTTTTTATACGATTTTTTCAAATGTTAACTAATTCATGGCCCACCCTGTATCATACAAATCGGGAGTGTCAAACCTTATGCCTTATGCTTGCATGTGCAAAGAAAACATATTTCCGTGAATTTAATTAAGTGTATTATTAATTTCTGTAAATTAAGTAGGAAGAAAAGATTTCATCTACAAAAGCCGTACTAGATTGTGGCATGGTACGACCTGGACTAGTAGACTGAAATCCGAAGTGGCTCAAAATACTTTCTAGTATTTTAATACCTGGTTTCCGACCCTGGTATTTTTACAGACTCGTACTTGCAAGCCCTGGTATTGATATTTGCAAGTATATCTCATCTCTAGTCCTGTGTGTGCGCGCTGCGCGAGTCCGCGACGCGTCCGTTCCTCGCCGCCCGCGCCCGCGCAGCCCGGTGCCCGTGTCCCCCGTGCCGCACTCCGCACCGCCTGGCCGCGCCTGGCTCAGCGGCTCGGAGGCGCTGCCTGCAGCGCGCGAAGGTGTCGAGGTTCGATTCTCGACACACTGTCTCCTTTCACTCCTGTTTCCATGTTCCGTGGCCGCGATTTCTCGTAAGAAGAATACGTACCTATTTAAGTTATTTTACAACGCACAGGAACCTCCTCTGACTACCTATAAGTAACAGGCACAAGTTACGTCTATGAGTTTTTGGTTAAAAAGTAATGTCAAATATACAAACCAACAATTGAAAAACTATAGAAAACTAATAGTGTTTAGGCGCGGGATAGCGCCCAGTTTGTCCAATGAAAGACTGGTCCAGTTTGTTTAGATTAGGATGTATTTGCAGGTTCCACAAAAGTATGTTATACGGACACACAATATAACTCGGTATTATTTACGGTAATGAAAATATAATGTCCTCAATACAACAATATTATTCGGTTATTTACAGGATAATAATATAATACATGTAATTAGTTGAATAGACCGTTACGACCAGGTTGTCGGTGAGGCGTGTGTCGGGCATAGACAAACATAACCATAGTGTTGTCACTATGGGTTATGTTGGCACTACCATAGATAATAAAGAAATTAGTTCGCCACAAGTGTTCACACGGACCAATGACATTAATAGCTAATAGTAATTACGTAGGCGCACTAACACTTTCAATGTTGTAATATGGTGACACTGAATGACGACGTTCAAAATCCTATGCATGCGACTTGTAGAGAAATGTAAAAGTAACGAATAAGGTACATGCATTCCCTGTCGGGGTTATTGGAATGTTCTAACGAGATACCGCGGCCCCGGAATAACAAGAAAGGACGGAACAGGGTGAGAATTTAGTCAGTAGGAGGCTGATAGTCCTTTCTGCTCGACGATGAGTGCAGTCATTTCATGATTAACCCCCGATTTTTTTTTTTACTTTGCATATAAATTGATATCGAATAATTAAAAAAATCCGACTGCTCAACTGAAATGCAAGTAACAAGCACATTTTCATTTTAAAAAGTCACAAGCGGGTGAGACCCATTCCATAATTATACGTTCTAATTGGGCCTCGTAATGACCACTATCTCTAAAACCTACGAGACTCGTGTTTCAGCAGTATTTTGTAAAATTTCGTAAACAAAGTTTTATTTAAAAAAGTCTTCCATTAGCATGAAAAATTGTTTCCATTTTTGTTTATATTATATGAAACGATACATTACCAGACAGCTGGCTCATCTAAAAATATCCTAAAGTGGTAGGCAATGCGTAACATTTATATGATGAACGTACCTACTATTAAGTATGTGTGTATAACACTACTTACTTACTTACATGAACTCACAGACACAGTGTTCTACCTCCTCTCTTTTTAGGGTTCCGTAGTCGGCAAGGAACCCTTATAGTTTTGCCATGTCTGTCTGTCCGTCCGTATATCCGCGGTTAGCTCCGTCTATTAGCTCAGAAACTTTTAGTGGGGATGATATTTTTTATTTAGTCTACCCCATAGTGTGGAGCATCGTTGGATAGTTCGTTCAAAAATAATAGGAGTGTGGTAAAACCACTTTTCGATTCAGTGATCCGTTTGCCAAATCTTAAGCTTTAAAGTGCTAATTTTCGTTAGACTCGTGTCCACACCCCCTGCCAACTAAGTGGTTGTAGGTAGGAATTTAAACGTAACGGTAGTAGTAGGTACCTACTTAAAACAAAGTTAAAAGAAAACTATCAGACCTTAGTTGGCTTCACAAATTTACGAGTAATAGACGACTAACAAACAGTATTCTACTCGCTTTCGAACAAATTCCATTGAAAAATTATTTAGCAAGTTCTTATTTGTGTACAACAGAGTGGATTGTTTTTGTTAGATAATGGTTTGGAACTTTTGGTGAGCTAATCGGACTCGCACTTGGCGTTGTAGTAAACTACGGAATCCTACACAGCGTTTGGCCCGACACGCACTTGGCCGGTTTTATATTAATTAATGTTGTGTTGTGCCCGACAGGGTCCATAATTGTGACTTATATACATAATTATTTCCCAACCAACTATGTAACATTATGGTACGCAATTTTTCTTTTTTTAACCGACTTCTGAAAAAGGAGGAAGTTCTCAATTCGGATGTATGTTTGTTATTTTTTTTTTTATGTTTGTTCGGGCATAGCTCCGTCGCTCGCCAACCGATTTCAAAAATTCTTTTTTTGTTGGAAAGGGTATACTTCCTAAATGGTCCCATGAAAATTTTATCGACATCGAACAAGCCGTTTCTGAAAAATCAACAAAATTCTAAAAAAAAATATTTACATTGATGATCTTTTCGGTTACTCTATATTGTGTTTTTTGTTCGCGCGTTTTTAATTTTTTGTAGTTGACATTTTGGCTTTTATAACTAGTTTAATTACAAATTGACCCACTAAAAAGCATGAAAATAAAAACTTTTTTTCAAAAAAATAAAACCGACTTCCATATCAAAACACTACAAAGCCAAAAATAATTTTAATTTCGGAAGGCGGTGTGAAAAAAAAGAAAATACAAAACCAATAACACCGACTACCGAAATTAAAATTATTTTTGGCTTTGTAGTGTTTTGATATGGAAGTCGGTTTTATTTTTTTGCAAAAAAGATTTTTTTCCCTTTTTTTTCCTTTTTCCATAAACACAACAGCTTTATCGTGTAACCAAAGCTTCGATATTTCAGTGTCGCAAAATCAAAAGCAAATCCTCTCAATAATAGAACTGCAACGCTAAGGAGATAATATAAAGGTATTATTGAAAGAAACGTTGAAAGTGCTCATTATGTTTAACAATCCAAGTGAGGATACACCTTACAATAGAAATTTGAGTGTCTCTACTCTATGCATACATGTTAAGTAACTATATCTACTCATTATTTGCGTAAGGATTTCTCATTTGACCCTTTCCCAGAACTTAACGTCAAGCTGAAACGGGGCGATAGGATTGATTGTAAACATCATGAGAAAAACCATAAAAAAAAATCTATCCCATGCAGTTTAAAAAATTATAGGCATTTAAGAAAAACCTAAAAATTTGGTCAAACTGTAACCATTTTTCGGTTAGTGGTTAATTTTTATTATTTTTGTTCATTTAAACTTTGGAACCGTAACCCGAAATAACATTTCTAAGAATCGCAGTCAAAAATAATGACACAATTGCCCCAAGTTTCCTAGAAAAGACTTTGTTAAACTACGAATTTAAAATTTTCAAAATTTGTCAACTTTGAAAGGTCCTCCTTTATAAATATGTACTAGAGTGCCTTTACAAATGCCATTAAAAGTTGGCGCATTTAATCAGAATTGTAAAATTATACAATACTTGTTAGTTTCATACAAAAAAAAACGAGTAAAAAAATAAAAACCTTAAGTAACCCGATTTTTGCTAACCCATGTTACTCAGTTAAAATGTTTTTTATTAGCACGTAAATTTTGAAAAAAAAAAATCAGTTAAGTTATAACAGTAGATTTTACTGTGCATCTGCAACTGTTTACTGGTCGGCTATTCTTACTGTTTGTACGATATCAGTAAAGCTCTGAAAACGGCAATACTTAAAAGGAACTGTTTGTTTGAGTTAACTTTAAGGTTCATCCAATTGAAATAACTCTTTAGCTCTTTACTGTTTCTCCCCATTTTAGTGCACTGTCAGTAATCAATTATTTTAACATAAAATTAAGTTTTCTGAACCGTTTTTTTTTACTGTACTACAACAGTAAAAGGTCTCGTTTTTTTTTTTTTTCAGTGCGTTACGGGTAGTCAAAAGCCAGTAAATCTGACACTGGTGTAGCCAAGGGGTATCGTGTTACCCAGATACTGGGTTGTGGAGGTCAGATAGGCAGTCGCTCCATGTAAAACACTAATACTCAGCTCCACCCGGTTAGACTGGAAGCCGACCCCAACATGTTGGAAAAAAGGCTAAAGCAGAATTTTTATTCATTTAACGACTTCCTCGTTGATCTAGAAGTCGCAAGTGCATTCCTGACAGACCCGGCAGTTTTTTTTAAATTATAATGGTGGCGGTGGAATAAAACCAACGTTGGATGACAGATAGGGTTTATTTACTTTAACTCAAACATTTGACAGACTCTATCAAACAAAGTTAGAGTGACGTAATATCTATTAGAGGTCCTAGGGATGGACTGCGGGGCTATCCTATCCTTTAACCTCCTAGCTCGCTATTCCTGAGGGCGACGGGGCCTCCGCTCAGTTCAAGCTTAAGACAACAGTAGTGACTGCGGGGCTATCGACCACTGTGCCTTCTAAGCTGCGAATGAATCGTTCCTTTTTTTTTTTGATAGGTCCATTCGTAGTTCAGCACACTAAGGCTGGTCACTACTCAACCGGTGAATCGTTTCACCTTGGTGAGGGTTTATATTATCGCCATAAAACGTGGCTTGACACGTTAGTGTGCGTCTTCATCATGTGATCCTTGTATGTGTTTGTAACTCGTTAACGTCACGAGACTTCACACGTCGTATGTTAGATGTCTCTAGTACTCTACAGGTACTGTATATACAATCTGATAGATGGCGTAAGGCGTCGTGTTATAAAATGCTTTTTTATTCTCAGAAGTAGGCAATGAATTAGGAATGATAAGTAGGCCGGAGTTTGAAAGATGGTGGTATGATACCAAAGCACGTTAAGCTGTTGGTCTGCCCTTACGTTCCAGGGCTGCGGTATCTCTCTAAAACATTCCCGAAAGCCCGGCAGGCAATGGTCCAATCGGGCCCCGTCAATGCTGCTGACTGCTCTTTGAGACAATAGGTAGTGATGCTTCGTTTTTAAATGTTTTTAGTGGCTAGGGTTGGCTACAAACAATACTGTTTATGTAATAATAATCATAATCATAATCAATCGTAATGTGTGTTTTAAATTAACAGTTGTTATAATCTAACGGAGTGTTTTTCATATCTTTTGTCATAAACTTATTCAAAAATTCGTGGTATTTTGTTAGAACTTGTCGCGCAGTCGCAACCCTGACAGCAAGGGTTATATTAAAATTTCACACGGGTGAAGCCATCGCCAAAGGCTAGTTTCTTTATAAAAAATCTACTCGTTCACGATGAAGGTTACCTTCGCACGGCCCATTCTTCAAAGATTTGATCATCTCAGCGCACATACATAAAAGTTGAAAGAACGATAACGCGTTCTGGGGATCGTATTCTGGAGTTACACGACTCTTTAGAAGTCGTATACGACTCTAAAAATGCAGCGGTTAGAAAAATAATGCATGTTTCTGTAAATTTTCAATCTTCAAGTCGCTACGGTGGATCTTGCTTGCATTCCAACTCTAGAATTCTCTTCCTTATACTGTGCAGAACAGCAGACCTATAAATATGTATATAAGTAGTACTATGTCAAATATGTTTGAATAGTATTAAAGTTTTCTCTGCACATAATATCCGCAATAATTTTTAGATAGCTGTTGCACTGAGGTAAGGCGTTAGTGAATTCAATTCTGTGAGCTTTGATTTCAAGGATATTCTTAGAAAGTAGATGGATTCTTATAGGATATTCTTAGAAATTAATGAAACGATTTTTGTTAGACTACGAGCGGCTATGCTCCGCAGAGCTACGCGGGTTCACTGATAGTCCCTCACAACTGCAGTTGGTTACAGCCGCTTTTACTAGTCATGGGTCCTTTAATAAAATCTCTATGTAAGAAAAAAAGAGACAGCCCACTCTGCAGAGCCTGCATGGAGGAGGATTAGAAAGCTGCAAACCTGCTATTAGGCTGTTCATCAATAAGAGTTTCACTGAGTTTGTTGTTCCTCTAACAATTTTAGTACGTTTGCAGTATTGCAAAAAGTTATGAAATAATGTTGTTCAGTGAGCCTTAACATATCGCACCTGTAAAGTTAAACCGTTACTATACGAAATTATCAAATTTTACAGGAGAGCCATAATTTGAAACAGTTCAGTATCGTAATGTAGTCTAGGTAAGCCTAAGTACAAGTACTTTAAGATTTCTTATGAGTTTATATGATAGATATCTGTTTACTTTATGACATGTGCTTTAGAATAGTTTTTCTTTATTTACTTACAAAAATATTAATTTATAGATTCATTTTTTTTGTTATTGATATTATTTAACGCTAGATGGCGAAAAAGACGATATTTTGGAATAATTACAAGTTTAACCTGCAGTTTACGTATATTTTAAATTGATGGTATAAATAACTCAATTCGTGAAAATTTTCGTTTAGTAACGGTTTTACTTTAAAGGTGCGATATTGATGTTGAAGTTACTCAGCAAGATTACCTTGATCGCGAGTAAGGTAGGTTAGAGAGTCAGTGATAGCAGCTAAGAAGACATTGACATCCAGCCACGGTGGTCTGTAAGCAGTACCAACGTTGACTGAATGAGAGCTGATGTAGAACCTGACCCACATCCGTTTGACCTGAGGCATGGATGAAAGCGTGATGGCGCGCGCAAAGAAGAGGGTTGTATTTAGTGTAATATTTGTCATACCGCTGGAATTTCCACAATTATCTACACTTGAGTCATCATAAAATGACTCATAAAAGTTTGGGAACTGTATAACCCCAGAAATAGAATGGTTAATTAATAATGAGTCACAACTCCGGGAAAATGTGTCTCGTAACCTTCTGTCTAACCCTGTGTCTAACACAAACACGAGCTCTGTGAGCATGAGTTACGAGTTGTAGGTCATGGGTTCGATCCAGGCTGACACATTACTTTGAGTAATTTTAATCATAACCACTGCTCTCAAACGGTGAAGGAAAAATCGTAAGGACACTGCAATTTCTGCCTTATGTGCTCAGCTCAGCGAACGAGAGTTGACTGTCGAAAACCACACCTAGGTATTTTTCTCGTTTCTCCTAAGGTATCGACTTGCTATACATGGTGATCGGATTGGCTTGAAAACCGACTCATCTTCTTCTTCTTCTTCTTCTTGGTCTAGTTTCCGCACTTAGTCTCTGCACGAGACCATTGTGCGTGAGCCGTGTCGGCCGTCACTCCATCCAGCCAACCTCCCTCCAGAAGCAGATCAGGTCTCTCGGTCTATTCAGGATGTCTGTAAGGGAATTCAATGACCCGAGGGTTTGTTTCCGTATGTCGGTGATTTCCGTGCACTCTAGGAGCACGTGTCCCACGGTTTCCTCCGTCCCCATGCATGCCCTGCACAGGGGACTATCCGTTATACCTATTGTGTGGTAGAGTTTTTTCAGTGAGTGCGTGTGTGAGTGCCCGGTGATGGTCCCCGCCACCATTCGCAGGCTTCTTCTGTCCATGTGTAGGAGGCGCCTGGTTAGTTTTTTTATCTAGGTTTGGCATCGCCTCCTTGGACTGCCTGCAGCCTGACCACCATTTCTGGGCTTGATTGTGTGTGTGTTCTTTTAGCCATGTGCGCAGCTGGGTGGAGGAGAGCGGCACGATGGGCTCGGGTCCGAAAACCGTCGTGTCGGATCCCCTCCTGGCCAGTACGTCCGCCGCCGCATCATTGCCGAGTGATCCGCTGTGCCCCTTTATCCATTGTAGTGTCACTGTGTTGCGGTTCTCGACCGCCGAGCATTGCAGAGCGTTGTGCTTGTGACATCTAGTACCGACTCATACATCAGTTATTATATAGCAACGAGTTGAATGTCAAATGATATTTTAGGTTTATTACACCATCACAGAATTTAATAAGGACTACAAAGGGTGTTACAATGGGCGGTCTTAATGTCACGTGATCAGTAACTGTATCTTATTATATTTCGTCTTTGATATTTTGGTAATCGCATTCGCAATGGTATTTTTCTAAAACTTCTTGATGTCCTACAGATAATTTTTAGTTTATGTAGGAGGCATGTATCAAAGAACCGAATAATTTCTTTTACTGTGTGTGACTTACGATTGCCCGCATTTTAATGAACCAATTCTTTCTTCAGCAAAAACCATCTTAGGTCAATCGTTCTTTCGAACAATGAGTCGTTTTTTTTTAAGTTAAACGCTCATTCGTTCGAACTATATTCAGGCAATCATGACACACACATACTGACATCTCATACGTTTCTTTAGTTCACTGTATTGCCAGCTAACCTCGCCATCTTTTTTTTACTGTTTACCTCAGGCTTGTGTTTGGTCACCATCTCACCTGATACTAAGCGATGACATTGTCGAAGATGAAGCAAGTTTACCTAAGAAGTTAATCTCCAGGTTATAGCTATCAGGAAACAGACTCCGGCAGGAAATTACACACCTTAGCCGTAGACACAATGAAAGTATTCCCAATGTTAAGTGCTTATGGGTCGGATGTGCTGGACATGCCACCCATACGCACTAAACGTTACCCATACCATCACCGCATCACCGTTTGTCTTGTAGTCCGATAATGGAACGGGCCGGAGCCCGTTCCCCACACACTCCCCGAAATGTATCCGATAAAAACCCGATGTGCTTGCAACACGTCGCCGATGTCCATGTCTCTGGAACTTTGTTTCGACCAGTCTCTCATTGCCAATTAGCCTCTTGGCTCGTTTCTTGATAGACTCAAGTGCATCACGCTGGTATTAGGCAGATCCGTCTCAGAGATGGGAGCAGTACCTACTCCATACTCAACCAAACTTGGGTTGGTTGAGCAGCTGTTCCAGTGTAAAGTATTGTTTCAACTTTGCTAGGATTCCCAACGAACGCCTCAATGAACGGAACAAAATTATGTCAACCTCAAAAAGCTCTTTGTGATTAGTTATCGGCACGGTTACACTACGAAAAGAGGGAGCCGTTTGAAAATGGCTCCTTTTTGTTTTATTTTAGAATTAAGCGTGTCTATTTCGAGTAGTTTTCACAATACTTCCCCTTAACAGCGACGTGTAGAATATGCAACGTAGTGAGTTTCCGTGTGAACGGGCCCGCTCAAAAGATGGCCGGAGATGACGTCACAGATATTTATGCTCCAGAGATTCGCGCCGATGTAATTCAACGAATAGATTTTGTGTGTTAATCCAGTGTTGAAACACAGATTTACACATATGGTTGGTAAATAAGATTGCATATGTTTTTAAATTAATTGTACCTAACTAAAATTCCGACCATCATGCCATTGAGCTTTTTTCCATTGGCTTATTCTATAATCACTTCCTTCGTTTTTATTTAAATTAAAAGCCAGAAAATCTTGCACTAGTGTTGCCAAGGAGTATGTTGAACCTTTTTTTTTCTATTTTGGGTGGGAAATCATCGAATGACTTGTATGAGTGGAAGGGAGTAATCAGACTTTCGCGCGACCCCGGCAGATCGTGTTAAACCTAGCTCCTGGATTCAGAAGGTCTAACTGACCTTCGCCAGTCGCTACAGGCTGGTAAATCACTAGTACTTAGTTGCATCCGAGATTAGACTGGAAGCCGACCCGAAAATAGTTGGGGAAACGCTAATCAGATGATGATGACTTAATATTTTATACCATCGATCTTAAGGACAACGTGGACATTGAGAGGGAGCGTAGGGTACTAGCGGCCAGAGGTAATATGTTGACGCGCAGATTCTCACACTGTACAGACCAGGTCAAAATAACCCTATTTAAGGCTTATTGACAGGGCTTGTTCACGGGTGGTCTGTGGGTCAGCTACACCAACATCTCTAGATGCCCTGCACGTCCAGTACAACAATATTTTTAGAATGCTGTTAGGACTGCCCCGCTACTTTAGTGCATCTGAGATGTTTGTGCAGTTCCAAACCGATGGGTTACAGGCCCTCTTACGAAAAATATCAGCATCTCTTGTGACCAGGTTGCGGTCAGTAATAACAGCATTCTGAAAAGTGTTGCGGAGAATTTTTACTCCCCTACTTTGAGACATTTTGTATGGGTGATGAACAAGTAAATACTTGCCTGTTCATCCCTCAAGCAAGATGTACAGGTACTCAACTTCTTAATTATTTTTTTTAGTTATTTTTGTCTTTAGTTTCAATATATACATATAAATTACATTTTTAATTATTCTCTAAAAAAAAACATTTAAAAATATAAAAAAGTTAGTTATTTCATTATTATTATTTCTTACTTGTAACTTATATTTGTTTTTCATAATAACATTAGTTTTAAGCGTGTATATTTACTAACATCATGGATTTATGTTGTCCGAATGGAATAAATAAATAAAATTACATTAATACTCAGTCTCTGAGAGCCGCTTAGTTTTATTAAACAGATTAAAACAAAGCAGTTCTCATTACAGTTGCATTAATGTAAACTCCCTGAATATACATAAATGCAACCTACCAGCACACACAAAGTAAACTGCACAAAAGTTACGTTTGTTTTCAAAATCAATTTCTGTGTAAACGAATTACTCAGAACAAAGTTGGAATTTTCCGTCATATTCCCGAGAACGAGAACTTGCGGGCGAACGGTAACTGTATTGAAACAGGCAACTACACACTAACTGATTAAAATTAACTATCCTGTTTGCTTTACGCTAACGGAAGGGAAATGGAGTTGTCAGTTACTTGAGAGTCTAGGGAATAGATTTATTTATTACTAGTACCCACGCGGGGCTTCGCTCCCGTGGATTCTATCACAGTAAAAACATAACTCTCCTTTTTTGCAGTCGCGTAAAAGGTAGCCTACAACCAACCTTCCTCAAGCTTCAAGCTACTTCCATACCAAATTGCATCCAAATCCACCCAGTACTTTCGAAGATTAGCGCGTTCAAGCAAACAAACAAACAAATTAACTTTTCCGCTTTATAATATTAGTATAGATTAGCTTCTGGCCATGACTTCATTTGCGTGGGAGGGTTTTCCTGGAGGGTAAATCCCGATACCATGGGAATTCCGGGATAAAAAGTAGCCTTTGGGTTATTCCAAGATGTCAACTATCTACTTACCATTTTTTTTTAATTTGTTTTTTATTACTGATGGGCCCACACTTGACCTCGATCTCGCCTGATGGTAAGCGATAGATGAGTCCTAAGATGGGACGAGCGAGCCCAGAAGATGCCTATTTACTCGTGCTTTAAAGGCTGAAAGGTCATAAGTGGCAGGGAACACAGAAGCCGGCAGAGAATTCCACAGCTTGGGTGTGCGCACAATAAATGTGGAGGAGAAGCGCTTGGTACGACAAGACGGTATATCAACCAAGTGTGGGTGGTACTCAGCCGTGCGTCTGGTAGACCGGTAGTGAAAGGGAGACGGAGTAATCAGGTCATGGAGCTCTTGCGCACACTCCCCGAAGTGCAATCTGTAGAAAACCGACAGGCAAGTAACGGTTCGCCGATAAGCCAGGCTATGAAGCTTGTCCACCAGCACCTCGTCACTTATAAGCCTTTTAGCTCTTTATTCTGCTTTTTCAACCGACGACAAAAAGAGGAGGTTATCAATTCGACGCGTATATATATATATATATTTTTTTTTTAATGTATGATCATCGATTACTCGAAGACGGCTGAACCGATTTGGAAAATTCTTTTTTTGATTGAAAGGGTATACTTCGATATTGGTCTCATTTTCATAAACGTCAGGATCTGATGATGGGATCCTGGAGAAATCGAGGGAACTCTTCAAATATTATAGGCACATCTATGTCGTTTTGGGTATTTATTATAGTAACTTGTGCAGTTGCTCTCAAAAAGTACCATTTGAGGAAGTGGAACTGATGATGAAGACCACAGATGGCAACCGAAACTACTCAATAATAAGTATTGAGTGGATTGCGATTAGATTACTTGAATATGGATGTTAAGCACTTTATGCTCGTCACAATGCATATGGTGAAGTAGAGCTGATGGTGATGTACCAGGAGAACTCCTCAAAAATTAACGGCTCTGCACCGAGAAAAGCAATATTTTGTAAAAGGTGATAAGTAGTTGACATTTTGGCTTTTGTAACTAGATAAATTACAAACCAACCCACTAAAAAGCGTGAAAAAAAACTTTTTAGCAAAAAATAGAACCGACTTCCATATAAAAACACTACAAAGGCAAAAATAACTTTAATTTCGGAATTTAATTTTTGACACCGCCTTCCGAAATTAAAGTTATTTTTGCCTTTGTAGTGTTTTTATATGGAAGTCGGTTCTATTTTTTGCTAAAAAGTTTTTTTATAATCCTTATTTGGTAAGTAGATAGTTAACATCCTGGACTAACACATAGGCTAATTTTTATCCCACGGGATCAGGATTTACGCGAAATAACCCTCCTATGTGAACGAAATCGCACGCATAAGTTAAGTAATTATAAGTCTAAAACAACATCTGTAACTAAATAAATTGAAACCAAACTTAGAAATTTTTTATAAAATAGTTATCCTTACTAAACGCAAAACGTATGTGCGTCATACAATATCCTTACGCAGACGCATACACTCATGCAATGTTAGCGGCCGACACGCACACGAACGCATTTCCTTGAATTAAAGATTGTATTAATTTGTCATGATACTGTGTTTCCATTTTAAGTTAAATGAAAGATTTTTCCGTCCAAATATAACACCTATTTTTTATTAGGGTTCCGTAGTCAACAAGGAACCCTTATAGTTTCGCCATGTCCGTCTGTCTGTCCGTCTGTCCGCGGTTTAGCTCAAAAACTATTGGTACTAGAAAGTTGTACTTTGGCATGAGTATGCACGTTAATGACGCCGAAAAAGTGGTAAAATAAAATTTTGAAAAAAAAATCAATTATTTAGGGTACCTCCCATACATGTAAAGTGGGATGATAATTTTTATTTTTCGTTCGTCCCATAGCGTGGGATATTGTTGGATAGGTCTTTTAAAAATATTAGGGGTTTGGCCAGACCGTTTTTTGATTAAGTAAACCGTTCGTGACTTATCAAGCTTTAAAGTACCAATTTTCGTTAGAGTCAAGTGTCCCCCCCTGTATCAACTAAACGGTTGTAGTTAGAAATTCAAATGTCACGGATATAGTACCTATATATAACGAAATTTAAAGGAAAACTATCACACATAAGTGGGCTTTACAAGTTTACGAGTAATAGTCGACCAATTGTATTTGACTCGAAAATTTCGAACAACTCTATAGAAATGTCGATAGATGGCGCTAAGCGCCAGTTGTATCGTGCTAGTTTCTTGTGACGATTGAGTAGTGTAGCTCTGTGTCCTGTATTTAAATTCAAAACACCGGCTATGACAAGTTTTATACAAATCTCTAAAAAAAAATTAAAACTTTCCGTGCAAAATTGTCGGATCAGGTGAGGATTTGTATAGGAAGTCAAATTAGTTAGGTAGTCATGTTTGGCTTTTAGTTAGAGCATGGTACGAAACGATCAGTCAGCGAATACGACACGCACTTGGCTGTTATAAAAACTACGGAACCCTACACTGCGCGTGGCCCGACACGCACTTGACCGGTTTTGACGGAAATCGATTCAGAAGCCGATAAACGTTTGAATCAACTACTTTCAGGAATTGCATTTAACTTGGAACTACACATATGCTACTTTTTCTATTAAATTTTCACGCGAGTTTAGTCACAGGCTAGCTAGTATACTTTTTCTTTTTGCGCCTTACTCCTGAACGCTGAGGGTCGTGATCTCATCCATGGATCACTCTGCTACGGCCAATCGCTGTTAGCTTCTAGAGTATCATGGACCCGGATGGTGCCAAAACATATCATATGTATAATTGTTTTCCCGCGTAAATCCTGATCCCATGTTATAAAAATTTGCCTATGTATATAGATAATTTATTCTTCGTATTTGCTTAGCCTCCATTGATATGATCGACCACCTTCAAAATAAATGTTATACAAAAATCTATACTAATCTATACTAATATTATAAAGCTGAAGAGTTTGTTTGTTAGTTTGTTTGTTTGTTTGCTTGAACGCGCCAATCTCAGGAACTACCGTTCTGATTTGAAAAATTCTTTCAGTGTTAGATAGCCCATTTATCGAGGAAGGCTATAGGCTATATATCATCACGCTAACACCAATAGGAGCGGAGCAGTAATGAAGAATGTTTCAAAATCGGGGGATTTTGTTTTCCACGGGGACGAAATCGCGGGCGGAAGCTAGTAATATTATAAAGCGGAAAAGTTTGTTTGTTTGCTTGAACGCGCTAATCTTCGAAAGTACTGGGTGGATTTGGATGCAATTTGGTATGGAAGTAGCTTGAAGCTTGAGGAAGGTTATAGGCTACTTTTTACACGACTGCAAAAAAGGAGAGTTATTTTTTTACCGTGATAGAATCCACGGGAGCGAAGCCCCGCGTGAGTACTAGTTACTTATAATTTTAGTTAGAAAGAGTTCGTTTCCCTAAGATTTACTAGGTATCTTAACACGTTCACTGACAGTGAGCACTTACCCTGACACCACATTACGACAGTAGAATTTTCCATATTAAATGACAAATGAACGTATTACTCGTGCACAAGCAAGCGATATGAAACTACCTACAAAATACTCGTGTTACGGCAGTAAGAAATATGAAATTGCTCATAATAGTCAGTGGATACTGCTCTTCATAATACGTATATGAAAAATTACCGTGAGACGACGTACCTACTCTCAAAAATAAGTGGTCCGTCCCTCGACGTACTGTAATAACGCACTATTTTAATTTCTCGCCTAACGACGTACTGTCAGCGAACGTGTTCAACTTAATAAAAGGAAAGTACGCCTGTTAAATTTACATGTGATGCATTTTTGTGCCTTTAAATTATGCTTTATGGCTGCTCACCAAAAATATTATGTAAATGATGAAGTTCTTGTCTATTTGCACTTCATCAATATACCCTGACATGATAAAATACGCTTTCATTTTTATAGTGACGTCGTGAAATATGTTCTTTATTTATGCCTAAACAAAAACCTATCTACACACGAATTTAATATTCATACATTTTTTATTTCATATTTTTCAATATTCTACACGATTGGACGTCAAAATTTTTAACTGCCTGTCAGCACGTTTTGTTAGTTGGCGTTTTTTTATTTGATACTGCATAGAAGATTTTACTCATAAATAATAAATATGTTGAATTTTTGATAATTAAAAAAACCCTTTATAAATACAATAAACTACTACAACAAATATACTAATAAATTACAACAAATAAATTGTTAACAAATAAATTGTTAACATTAGTTAACAATTTATTTGTTGTAGTTTATTCAGGATACAGGGTTGTTAGAGGAGGATGGCTTTGTCTAAGCCATGGCAGGTTAGAAAAACTTTTTGATGAGGTTGATCAAATTAAAGCTTAAGTTTTCTTTACAAGGAGATTTTTAAATAAAAGAAAAGAGTGCGTTTGACACACCAGATAATCAATGGGCGCTTTAGGAGGACTGACTCCCTATTACAATTTCCTATAAGGTGAACTGATGATTTGGTGCAAGATATTAGAGTACTTGTGTACGGTGGGTTCTGTCCAGCAGCAAACTGAAATGATGATGATAAAAAAAAACTAGTGAGTTAAATTAGTTCTCGGAATTAAATCAAGTCTGCTTTTGTACCAATGTGCATGAGGAGTAAATAAATAGGGTAACAATAATGTGTGTTCTTTGTAACTATTGTGTGCCGTAAGGGCCTCAGGGCACACAATAACACTCACCGGCCGGTAAGAACCCGACCCGAGTCGGCGGCGCGTCGTGTTCAGCGCGCGCCTCAAATACCAGTCAGCAGCATTGACGGGGCCATTGCCTTACGGGGTTGCGGGAATGTTCTAATGAGATATGGCGGCCCCGGAATGCAAGGGCAACTGAAGGAGCAGGGTGGGTTTTTAGTCAGTGGAAGTCTGACACTCCCTTCCACTCCGCCCACAGCGGGAGGAGTCATTTGATGATTTTCCCACCCAGAAAAATAAAAGCAATATCTTACTAGTTCACTAGAAAACTGAACTGTTTTTTTTTATATTTTATAACAGACTAGTACTCACGCGGGGCTTCGCTCCCGTGGATTCTATCACGGTAAAAACATAACTCTCCTTTTTTGCAGTCGGGTAAAAAGTAGCCTATAACCTTCCTCAAGCTTCAAGCTACTTCCATACCAAATTTCATCCAAATCCACCCAGTACTTTCGAAGATTAGCGCGTTCAAGCAAACAAACAAACAAACAAACTTTTCCGCTTTATAATATTAGTATAGATTAGCCCGATCTTGATATCGATCACGCCTAATGGTAAGCGATTGATGAAGTCTACGATGGGACGAGTGAGCTCAGAAGATACCTGTTTACTTTTGCTTTAAAGTCTGACGCGTCATAATTATGTGGAAGAATACACAGAAACTGATCAAAGATCTTTAAGAAATGTTCATGCTGAAATACTGTAGGACACGAATTCATGAATATTTATAATATCTCTGTTTAGGACAAAAAGCAATTTTATCTTTGTTGTTTAATAAATCCATTTTGAACTTAAAACAATTTTACATAGCATAATAGTGTTTCACTCATTCTTATGTAAATGTTTGTAACGGCCATTTTAAACTTATAATTTATTCAGGAAATTGCTTTAGAGCGAACTTCGTAAACTCGGGGCGGTGTCTTTGAAGTTGTCGTAAGCGGTTCAACTTCAGCACTTGAAGATTTATGAATATAATATCTTGCTAGTTGTTGCCTCCTGACAGTGGTTGAGCAAAACTTTGAACGATATTTGATCTGAAATTTGTTTTTTTTTTATGTAGACAAATTAGTATGTGTAGACCGGTACTATCTCCGTTGTTTCGGGAGGTACCTGTTACGGATTTCCCGGGAGGACACGCCCGGGTGTCGACATTACGTGGACCACCCGGAGGACACGGTGGAGGTGTACCCTGCTTGGGCAGAGCTTCGCCATGTCCTCGTTGAGGCGATCGGTGGCGGTGACCTCTCGCTCCCGGCCCTGATTCAGACCATGGTGCGGAGCGAGAAGGAATGGAATGCAGTCGCCTCTTTCTGCGAAGCAGTCATGCTAGCGAAGGAGGAGGCCGAATGTGCGAGGGAGAGACAACTTTCTTCCTCACGCCTCAGCTGCCGCGGAAGACGCCCCGGGCGACGCGGATCGCGAGCCAACCTCCGGCTACCGTAGGCGCGGGCTTGCGGACGGCGAGCAAGTGTAGCTCATCGTCCAGTAAGGACCAGGCTCGAGTCGGCGGCGCGTCATGTTCCACGCGCGCTTCAAAGAGCTGTCAGCATCAGTGACGGGGCCCCACAAGGCCACATACATACTCTTCTCGAGTATGTGAAAATTGGACCACCAGATTACGCCAAGTACGCGCGAGCCGCGGCGGCCATATGGCCGAAATGATATTCAAACATGATTATCATATACTCAGCTCTCAAATAAAGCCAATTTAATGCATATTTTAAACATCATTATGTTCTTTATTTCAATTTAAAGTTCTCCGCCTCTAAAAAAAACATTCTTTACTTTTCACTTCTACTTCTTAGAAGACAGTACAAGGAAATGCATTGTGTATGAGTTATTCGTCTATACAACAAGTAACGGAAACCCCATATCTCTCCAAAAGGGCTGAAGACAACATCTGGTATGGAGTCTCTATGCAGTTTCAGCTCAAAATTAGTGACTCATAGTATTGGCACCAAATTATCGGTTTCATACGTTTCTTGAATACCAATAACAACAAACGTGTCACAGCACTATGAGGGTCTTTACTTTCCACGTCACTAGCCAATAACACGATAATTATCTTCGTTCTTCTTAATTTGAAAAATTCGGTCTCTAGTATCAATGTATTGAAATTTCTAATAAGCTCTACACATGTAGACGTAGGATTACAAAACCCTTGTCATATCGTTTGTTATCATCCAAAGAAGCCGTGCACTTGGTATGTATATACCCTTTAAATTACACGTTGTAGATATAGGTATATAGAAACAGATCTTTAGTAGAATAATGAGCCAGGTAAGACTTACAGTACTTACAAAAAAGCAACGGAAAGGTCTATTCTCGGTGTCTCCTTGTATAATGTAATCAGAAGAAGAACAAAAGTTACATCCATAGCATGAAGAATTATCAAGCTTAAGTGGCAATGGCATAGTAAATTGCTTGTTGATCTAAACAACGTAAAGGCCAACGATCGAACCTCTTAAACGAATTCTTTTCCTTTTCAACCGACGACAAAAAGAGGAGGTTATCAATACGACGCGTACTTATATATATATATTTTTTTA
The DNA here is from genome assembly GCA_943138885.2 of Tholera decimalis. Taxonomy (NCBI): domain Eukaryota; kingdom Metazoa; phylum Arthropoda; class Insecta; order Lepidoptera; family Noctuidae; genus Tholera; species Tholera decimalis. Next base: position 31,934,838 of record OW964551.2, read on the forward strand.
TTTTAATCCTTCACATAATGCCACTTTACTCTCTGCCGTTGAACTAGCTCCAAATAGACTAACATATTACAAATTAAAAGCCCTATATTTAGTTCTCCATTCAGCTCTACTAATTGCTTTCACTCAACCAGAAATAGATAGCTCAGTTTATTTAAGCTGGCCTTGAGTAAAGGTCAGTGAAGTAGTTTCGAACTGAAGTGGGTATAGCTTTTATTTTAGTAATAAGTGCTAGTTAGTGATGTCTTGATTGATTGGTTACATTAAGACAATAATTTACGAGTATATGTTATTAATAGAACTTACAGATAAGAATGGGAAGACATTTTTCCGGTTGGAAAACCATCTAATGATGTGTTTTGTGTGAGCGACAGGTATAGTCAGACTTCTACTGATCAAACCCACACTGTTTCTTTAACTGTCCTTACGGTCCGGGGTCGCAATATCTCGTTAGGACATTCCTGTAACCCCAGCAGGCAATTATCCTGTTGGGCCAGATCAATGTTGCTGACGGCTCTTTGAGGCTCGTGAAAAATGACGCGCCATCCGCGTAGTCCCGGGTCTGTTCCTTACCAGACGATGAGTTACCCCAGCTTGCCGCCCGCAAGCTCGCGCCTGCGGTGGTCGACGATCGGCTTGCGTTCTTCGACGCCCGGGGCGTCTCCCGCGGCTGCTGGGGTGTGAAGAAGAAAGTTGTTTCTCCTTCACGCATTCAGCTTCCTCCTTCGCTGCTAAATATTATGTGTAAAATTGTAAAATTAATGTGTAAAATTAACACGTGTAAAGTTCATTCTTTCTTTCAAGGCTGAAAAATAGTCTATAACAATCTGTTGATTGCTATGAAGGCCGACGAAAACTTAAAGATCATGTATGATATTTTCACTTTTTTTTTGTCAAACTGCAACACAATAAAGGATAATTTTTACTAAACTTCATACTTAAGTAATTTTATCCCTAAAAGATTTAGCGAAACAAGTCAGCCAGTCAATACAGGAACATCAATGCAAATGCATTTCCATAGAAACCGGATGTTGGTGTCGCTAGTAAGCGCCACCGGAACATGTGTCCGGAAGTAATTCTTGACAACTGCCCACTGGGCCGGATCCGCACGGATTTACGGATTTCAGGCATATGCATGCAAATGGTACTGAGATGCGGATGCAGGGATTATATTTTTGCTGTTTTATTGGATAAATATTTTATGTAACTGTTAAGCTATAACTTGAACAAGCTTCCGCCAGCGGTTTTGCCTGCATGACGTGATAGTCAAAAATATCATATTACGGTAGAAGGTCTGCTCGTATGCCAGGATTCAAATTCCTTCACCCGTCAAGATATGAACTGTTAGCAATCACCTGTCGGGCAACTGATGGAGCAGGGTTTGTTTTTAGTCCGTAGAATTCTAACAATCCCTTACACTCCAGTCCGAGAGGAAGGAGTAATTTGATGATTTCTTCCTGAAAAGAAGTGTATAATAGCTATTGTAAAACTAATAAAAACAGAATTACTTTAGTGTCGGACCTTCTTTTTCAGGGAATCAAATAACGAATAAAAGCTAGTACCGCGATTAACATAAAAATAGAACGTTGAAAAAGGCAAATAAAACGCAAAATATAAAATAATAATGTTTGCTATCGTGGTGAAATAGCCAATCGACTGGTGTCGATTGCTCAGGGTGCGTCGGACGTAATAGAAGACATTATGGTACGTCACTCGAGGAGGCACCATTCTTGCATCCCAACCCCTTGCAACTCAAAACCCTGTCACCTGCACTCTTGCTGATCTTGTGTCTGCATCAGCGAGCGGCGTTTGCGTAGCTGAATTTTGGACCAAATTTATTTAAAATATTTTTGCCATCAACACGCTAAGAAAAGAAGTAATAATGAGAGGAAAAGTTGTCTATTATAATAAATAATAAAAAGCCTTTTTATTTCATGCAAACTTAGTGTACAATATACCGGTTTACAATACACTATTATTATTATTTGGTACCTACTATGACAAATTAATTACACTTTCATTTTTATATTAAGTGTGATATTTCATGCACAATTTTAATTTTAGATACCTAATACATTTTAATATCTTACTAATATTATAAATGTGAAAGTTTGTGAGGATGGATGGATGTTTGTTACTCTTTCACGCAAAAACTACTGAACGGATCTGAATGAAATTTGAAGATAGTTTACATCCTGGAATAACATATAGGCTACTTTTTATCCCGGAATTCCCACGGGATCGGGATTTTACGCGGGAAAACTCTCCTATGCGAACGAAGTCGCGGGCAAAAGCTAGTACATAATATATTCAATTTGCGATTTCAATTTATTTTAATTAAATTATTATTTTTGGTATAACAATCTGAAAAACTAATAAATAACAGATACAAACAAAAAAAAAAATACAAACTTTTGAATTACATAATGTATAAATATCTAATTTAATTAATAATATATATTTTTTTTAATAATTCAAACAAAATTATTCAATTAGTCAATCAATTAAAAGAGGATTAATAATGCATTTGGGCTCTTAATAAATAGTCACTGTACATTGGTATTTCATTAAATTTAAAAGAGTTTACGCTCTATCATGCAGCATGCAAGAACCCCTCTTATGTGAGGGTGAAGGCCTCCTCCAGACTTTTCCATTTGTATCTTTGGCTTTTGCCATCCAGTTTTTACCTATTTTTAGTATATCGTTTACCCAACGAGTTACTGGTCTTCCTCTCTTTCTAATACCCGCCGGACCTCGCCATTCTGTCAGTCTAGAAGTCCATCGGTCATCGTCCATTCTGGCTACATGTCCAGCCCAGCGCCACTTTAGCTTTTGGGAATACTCAAGTGCATCTGAAACTTTGGTGTTTTCCCGTATAGAAGCGTGTTTGATTTTTTGTAACCTTCTCACATTTGAAATACTTCTCTCCATACTACGTTGGCAGGATCTAATTTTGTTTCTCACTCGTAGCGTGAATTTCCATGTTTGGCATGCATAGGTCATGGAGGGGAGCAAGCAAGTGTCCATTACTTGTTTCTTTATCTTCATAGGGAAGGTTCCCTTTAGTATTTCATTTAAACTCCAGAACTTTTTCCATGCTCCTGAAATTCTTCTTTCGACTTCATATTCATTGTTTTGTTTTTCGAAGGAAATTTGTTTGCCTAAGTATATATAGCTATCCACGTATTCCAATGGCTTTTGATTTAGGTTTATGGGGTATTTAATACTGTTTGTCATAATTTTGGTTTTATTCAAATTTATTTCCATACCCACTTCGTGGCTCACTGATTGCAGCGAATTTATCATAGATTCTATCTCTTTAGCGTTTTCGGAAAGTAAAATTATATCGTCGGCGAATCTCAGATGGCTGATATATTTACCGTTGATGTTTAGTCCTGTTTTATCCCACTTCAGTCTGCTGATTACTGACTCTAGTACCGCTATAAAAATTCTTAGGGACAGTGGATCACCTTGCCTTACTCCTCTCTTTATGGGTATGGGCGGGCCTGTCGTCTCTAGTTTTACTCTACTTCTACAGTTCTTGTATAGATACTTTATAACTTTTATATATTTCTGTTCAACATGTTTTAAGCTTAAACCGGTCCATATTGAAGAGTGCAAAATTGTGTCGAAGGCTTTCTGGTAATCAATAAAGATTATATAGAGTGGTCTCTGATACTCACTGTATTTTTCGATTATTGGTTCGACTGCATGGATATGATCTATCGTAGAATAACCCCGTCTAAAACCAGCTTGCTCTATCGGTTGGTGTTTTTCTATAGAATAGAATAGAATAGAATCTATACTCTTACTAATTCTTTTTTCGATTATTGATGAAAAAAGCTTGTACAGTGTAGGCAGCAGACTTATAGGCCGATAATTGCCTATATCTGTTGGATCTCCTTTTTTGTAGAGCAGAATCATGTTTGACTCTGACCATTGAAAGGGTGAGGTACCGAACACCAATATAGAGTGAAAGAGATGCGCCAAAGGACGTGTAAGATACTTACAACCTATTTTTATTGCCTTGTTTGAAATTCCGTCTGGGCCTGGGTATTTTTCTACTTTTAAACGTCTGATTTCATTTTCAATTTCAATCTCGTCAATCATTTGCTCTTCTGTGTTATCATATGAGAGATATTGTATGCTATTATTTTCACTAATATTCGTGACGTTTTGAACTTGACAATCGTACAATTTTTTGTAGAAATTAGTAGCGATTCTCACAATATCAGACCTGTTACTCGATAAACTTTGTTTATCTTGCAGCTCTTTTATCCAAATTTTGTGTGAAGTAAGCTCTCTGTATGCTCTTTTAACGCTGCCAGTGGTACTTAAATGATTTTCAATGTTTCTCGAACGATGGAACTCGTAGTCTCTTTTTATGTTCTTGCTTATGAGTTTATATAGAGCTTTTAGCTCGTTTTTCATTGCTCGTGTCTTAGGTTTAATCTGATGCAATTGCTTTCTTCGATTTATGAGTTTTTTGGTATGAGCTGATATTACACTAGGATTAGTGGCGTATTTATTGGTGTTATGAGCGTTGTGCAGACTTTTTTCTATGCCTTGGATAATTTTCTCGTAGTTAGCTTGGATGGAGATATCGTTTTGATATTCAAGTTGGTCACTTAGCTCCTCTAGGGATTGTTTATATGAAGATATTTTCGAATAATTCCTTAATGAATATCTTAAAGGTTTTACGTATTTTGTACGGCTTTTCTTTATTTCTTGTAGAAGAAGAGATGCTCTTAAAAATCTATGATCGGTAGGGAATTTCACGTTCAGAACTTGTATATTTCGAACATTTTTATCAAGATTTGTTAATATGTAGTCGATTTCGTTTTTTGTGTTTCCGTCTGGCGATCTCCACGTCCATCTTTGGTTTTTGGGTTTTTTGAAGTAGGTGTTCATTATACACAGTTTATTTTCATTTGCTAACTCTATCAGACGCTCACCTCTACTGTTTCTTATGCAATAACCGTGACTTTTCATTATCATGTATTCTTCAGGTCTAGGTTGGCCAATTTTTGAGTTGAAGTCGCCCATGACTATTATGTTTTTACCACAGTTTCTTAAAGTTTCATTTAAACAATTATAGAAGCATTCCACTTCGACATCATTTGAAGCTTCTGTGGGTGCATAGACTTGTAGTATATCAAGTTTATATCCATTTATATTAAGTTTTAGAAGAGCTATTCGTTCTGATAGTCCATTAAAGCTCACGATACTTTTTTTAAGATACTTTTTAACGATGAAACTACTAAAGTTGTCTATTATCCAATAAAATATCCTATTAATCAATATCATCAATGAATATATATAAAAGGCTTCCGTTACTGACTGACTGACAGAAAACGCACAGCCGAAACTGATGGGCGCAAGAAGCTGAAATTTGGCATGTATGTTCCTTGAGGAGTGTAGAGGAGCACTATGAGAGGATTTTTTCAAATTCCTTCTCTAAGTGGGTTAAAAAGGGGGTCAAAGTTTATATGAAACTTTTTATTTCTTAGTTCCATAAGTGATATACATTTCATTTATTCCATAGATTCATTACTTTGTACATAGGTTCCTCAAATGATGCAAACGAGCATTAACAAAAGATTTTTGGGAATCCCCCTCCCTAAAAGGGTAAAAAGGGGGTACGAGTTTAAGTACATGAATTATTTATTTTTTCAACAGATTCATTTGAAACTTGGTACGTAGGTCCCCTCGTGATGTGAATGTGCACCAAAAATGGATTTTTGAAAATCCCCCCCCCCCAAGGGAATAAAAGAGGGGTACAAGATTATGTGAATCTTTTTATTTCTTCAATGGATTCACTTGAAACTTTGTACTTACGTTGCTCAAGTGATATTGCCTATCGGGGTTGCTTGAATGTTCTAACGAGATACCGTGGCCCCGGAAAGCAATTGAAGGAGCATTATGGGTTTTTATTCAAAAGAAGTCCAACACTCCTTTCCGCTCCACCCAGAGCAGGAGAAGGCATTAGATAATTTTCCCACCGAAAAAAAGGCTTGTAAGCGAGCACTTAGGATATATTGGAAACTTAACAAAAAGGGGGTCGGAATTTGAATGACGGTTCTCTCAACTGGACAACATCGATTTGTTCGCGAGTCAACTCCTCTCTAACCTGTTTATACTGGCAACTAATAATAACACAAACAAGTAATTCAATTAAAAAACAGCCTTCCGAATAACACTCAGGAACTAAAAAGCAAAACATAAGTAATCTCCGCTGCCTCCACCCAGAGGAGTCATTTGATGATTTTCGAGTTGAATGAATTTCTCAACTTTTTTATTTTTTTATAAAACAAGGAACCTATTTAACTGATTTCAATAAAAAAAAATAGGAACATATGAAAAGAAACCCAGAAACCTAGAAAAGTTTTTTCGTCAAAAAGTCGTGAAGTTGCAATCTTAGAAATAATTATATATGTATGTTTTGATATTTGTTACTCTTTTACGCAAAAATAGCTGCAGGGATCTGAATGAAATTTTGTATGTAGATAGCTGAAACCTTGGAATAATACATAAGCTTTTATACTGAAATTCGCACGGGATCGGAATTTACACGGGAAGATCCTCCCATACGAACGGTGTCGCGGGAAACAGTTAGTAGTAAATAAAATTGAAGTGCCTGTCAGTTATTAAAAATTATCTGTGTTTTCTTAAGTGCTCATAGTTATTTAAACTATACTAAAACACAAACAAACATTCTTCTTTGTCTGTCTATCGATCCGTCTGTATGTTTGTTCATGATAATCTCAGGATTTGCGGGACCAATTTGAATTAAACTTTTCCTGGAAGATAGTGAAAGTTATAGTGCTTAGGCTTTTAGGCCCCCACGGAATCGGAATTAACGTGAGAAAAGCCTCCCATGCGAACATGGTCGCAGAAACGGCTGGTATTATAAATAGGCATTTGAATAAAAACATTTTACCAAAAAATTAAACCGACTACCAAAAAACACTGCAAAGTGAAAAATAACTTTAATTTCGGTAGTCAGTGTCTTTAATTTTGTATTTTCGTTTTTGTGCACCGACTTCCGAAATAAATGTTATTTTTCACTTTGCAGTGTTTTTTGGGAGTCGGTTTAATTTTTTGGTAAAATGTTTTTATTTCACTCTTTTTAGTTGGTCGATTTATCTAGTTATAAGCCTAAATGTCAACTGCTTATAACCTTTTACAAAATATTGCTTGTCCCAATGCTGGGCCGTTAATTGTTGAGGAGTTCTCCTGGTAATTCACCATCAGCTCTACATCACTGTTTCGTCCAACGTGAAACCGAACGCACCTTTTGGTTGGCAACATTATTCTATTGTCTTTGATTTGACACTTGACAGATATCCGTTCTTTGTAAAAACTAACTGCCTTGCTTGTTGAGATCGATTTATTGTTTTTAGTTGAAAATCGAGTTGAATCTGCGCAGTTAAAGACAGATTAATCGTGATTAGTGATTAATTGAAATCTAGAATCCCGAATTGACTAAAACCCTGGGATATTTTGAACATAACGCCGTATTGAAGTCAGACTGACTGACCCGCGAGTTTGTTGAAAGTGGTTGTGAATTGGTGATAAATAGCTGCTCCAATCTGGTGCGAAGTTTGTGCTACCCCCCGGCCTGGACCATACATTGAAGCTTGCGTCCTTTGTGATTGCCGTGACACCACTTGCCCACACTACACGTTTCAATTACTCATTACCTATTTACACACATCTCACGGACGTGACAGAACAGATCCTCGCTTGGCGTCCCAGCTCAGAGGGTAAGTGATTATTATCATTGATTGTGTAAGCTTAATTGTTGTACTGAAGCCTAAGAGGCTATTGTGTAACTGTTCTTGAGAATCAACGTTCAAGCTCCGTGTAATCGCGGACAGTTCAGCATACCAGTTACCGTTGGCTGGCTTGGTACTGAACATAAAGTGCTTAACATCCATATTCAAGTAATCGAATCGCAATCCACGAAATACTTATTATAGAGTAATTTCGGTGGCCATATGTGGTCTTCATCATCAGTTCCACTTCCCCAAATGGTACTTTTTGAGAGCAACTGCACAAGTTACTATAAGAAATACCCAAAACGCCATAGGTGTGCCTATAATATTTGAAGAGTTCCCTCGATTTCTCCAGGATCCCATCATCAGATCCTGACTCGGTGACAATGGGTCCAATTTAGAAGTATACCCTTTCAAACAAAAAAGAATTTTCCAAATCGGTTCAGCCGTCTTCGAGTAATCGGTGATCATACATTAAAAAAAATATACGCGTCGAATTGATAACCTCCTCCATTTTTGTCGTCGGTTGAAAACCCGTTATGAGCAATAAGACGAACTGTTATGTGATGTGTGAGTATCAGTAAGGATGAGTGTACAAGTGTGGGAGGTGAGTTTTCATGCAGTGTGATTGGTTGAGTGAAATTTTAGTGGTGAAACTAACCACGAATACACCATAAATAATGCATAAACGGTTATGTAAATGCCGTATAAAAACTGCGAACCCTCAATTTGCAATAACTATATAGATACGCATCAAAGCATAGGGCTACTAGAAGTATTATCATGACTATAAAAACGTTATGCGTCATAAAACTTTTTCTGACGCCATATTACCCAATATTAGTCCAAAACAAAATTACGTTGCAGAATTCTAGCTCCGTGCCGCAAAGAATGGTGACGAATGGAGAAGCGTATTTTCAACCGACGACAAAAAAGGGAGGAGGAGGAAATATTATAGGCACACCTATGGCGTTTTGGGTATTTCTTATAGTAACTTGTGCAGTTGCTCTCAAAATGTACCATTTGGGGAAGTGGAACTGATGATGAAGACCACATATGGCCACCGAAACTACTCAATAATAAGTATTTCGTGGATTGCGATTCGATTACTTGAATATGGATGTTAAGCACTTTATGCTCGTCACATTGCATATGGTGATGTAGAGCTGATGGTGAATTACCAGAAGAACTCCTCAACAATTAACGGCCCAGCATTGGGAAAAGCAATATTTTGTAAAAGGTGATAAGCAGTTGACATTTAGGCTCTTATAACTAGGTAAATCGACCAACTCAAAAGAGTGAAATAAAAACATTTTACCAAAAAAATTAACCCACTTCCAAAAAACACTGCAAAGTGAAAAATAACTTTAATTTCGGTAGTCGGTGCCAAAAACGAAAATACAAAACTAAAGACACCGACTACTGAAATTAAAGTTATTTTTCACTTTGCAGTGTATTTTGGAAGTCGGTTTAATAAAAAGTTTTTAGTAAAGAAGCAATTAACTGACTAGGTTATAAGAGGAATCACATACGGATTATTTACATGTAGTCAATATGTTTTGGAAAGAGTTTCTTGCTGCCGGGGTTGCGGAAATACTGGAGCCTCGGAACTTAAGAGCAATTGAAGGAACAGGGTGGGATTTTAGTCAGTAGAAGACACTCAGTTTAACACCCCTTTTTTCCGGGCTCTAAAATCATTTAATGACTTCTTTCGCTCTGGGTGGAGCGGAAAGGAGTGTCAGACTTCTACTGACTAAAAAACCACAATGTTCCTTCAGCTGCCTTAAGTCCCAGGGCCGCGGTATCTCGTTAGAACATTCCCGCACCCCCGGCAGAACATGTTATATCCCTGAATACATTAATTGATAATGCTTAAGTAAATTTTCTTAAGTTGGCATTTCGCACCTTTAAAGTAAAACCGTTACTAAACGAAAATTTTCACGAATTGAGTTATTTATACCATCAATCTAAAATATACGTAAACTACAGGTTAAACTTGTAATTATTCCAAAATATCGTCTTTTTCGCCATCTAGCGTTAAATCATATCGTTACCAAACAAAATATAAATCTAAAAATTATTTATTGTAAGTAAATAAAGAAAAACTATTCTAAAGCACATGTATACGGTAAACAGATATCTATCATATAAACTCATAAAAAATCATAAAGTACTTGTACTTAGACTTACCTAGACTAAATTAAGATACTGAACTGTTTCAAATATTGGCTCTCCTGTAAAATTTGATAATTTCGTATAGTAACGGTTTTACTTCAAAGGTGCGATTTGTTTTAGCACACGATACCTACCAATTATTGGACTGCTTCATTCATTAGCATTGGCGTCATATAAGTACGTCACTTTAGGAACAGCAAGAGTATTTTTTGTCCGACGTGATGTTATCTATTTAACCCAAATATCCCTACATAATATTATAGTACCTAATTGCAAAAGTAACTCTGATTGCCTGTCTGTATGTTATAATTTAACATTTAAACCACTTAACTGACTTTAATGAAATTTGGTACCTACAGAGATAGATCAGACCAAAGAAAAGGGGAAATAGGATACATTTTTCACTGGAAAAATCTTTGCAAGCGAGCGAAGCCGCGGGCAAAAACTTATCTTTAAAAAATATAAAGAAATATTATGCTTTGAATGTTCGAAGGCGAAGACGGAAATACTTCAGCACACAGGTCATCAATTTGGTGTTCAATTATACAATGAAACTTCTGTTACTCCTTAGATGTGATGTTACTGTGACTTTCTTCAAATCTGTGAAGAGATTTACACGTTTATTGCAAGAAATAAAAGTAGATACGTTGTACGCGTTCTATTTCCACTGCTTTATAGCTTAAGTAGCCTTGTTGAGCTGTGAAAGTATGACTTTTGTTAAGATACTGAAAAGAAAGCTATTCACAAAGGAACTAACGACTGTATTCTTCTTTCTCTCTTTAAAAATATGTAATAGTAGCTTACGTTGCTTATAACAATAGAACATTTTAAAAATTGTACCAGTTCTTTTGAAGCCTGAAAACTGTCATATTGTAATATTAAATAAGGGTTTATCTTCATAGTTTTAAATAATCAATTTAGAAATCAATTCATACATAGATATACTCAAAAATCTTACAATGCCTTCCGTATCCAATACAGTAATGCCAGGGTGTTGTTGTATGTTTGTACTATGTAAGGTGCAGTTGAAAACCAGCGTCAGGCAATTTGCAGTTGTCTGCCATTTTGCTGAACTGGGCCTATTTGGTACAGCCGTGAGGCACACGCAATAAGTATTTGTTTTAGTTTTATTTAGTTATTTTTTTTAGTTTTAGTTTTATTTTATTTTTTGTATTTCATTCTGTGCCTTTACATCTGGGCCAAATAAATTTTATTTTCTTTCTTTCTTATGTATATAGACCTATTTTTTAAAAAAAAGATAACTAGCAATGTCGGCAGAATTCACATCACTACCAATCTTGTTAACCCCTCCAACTAAGCTAAATACACTTGTATCTGGAGTGGGTTCACGGCAATAGTACTTATAATGGGTGGGGTTCGAACTTGTGACCTCTCGATCACATCACATTGCTGACTTTGGTATATTTGTATGAATAAATATTGAATTAAATGGAATAACAAGAAGATATCAATATTTTGCTAAGACTGCAAAAAAAAAAAAGACTGGTAAGGTAACCTCGTGCATGCGGATGGTTATATTTTAGCTTCATGTTTCATATCTGATAGGTACATGCACAGTCCAAATTACTGGTATAAAAACCCAAAAAACCACTTACAAAACTTATATTTTGTGGCTCATCAGTAACTAAAGTACCAGCCCTGTGCTTTTGAAAGAAGAATTGTTCAATTACTCTACTTAATTGGTCAGCCAACTAAAAGCTAAATACAAAACAACTGAAAAATTTGGCGTTTTTTTTCGAGCGAAAGCGTAGAGCGAAAAGGAGTGTCAAACTTCAAATAACTAAACATACTTAGCTTAGTTGGATGGGTTAACAAGATTGCTAGGAATGTGAAATCCGCCTAAATTGCTGGTTCTCTCTTTTTTAAAATAAAATACATAACTTAAAAAGCCCACTCTGTTACTTGCCCAGCAAAAATTTGGCCTCAAATCGAAATTCGGACAAAACATAGTTGTACATTGACGACTCGGGCATTTTATTATAACAAACTTTACTAGACATTGGTAGCGTCAGCAGCTAATTCTTCATAACACAGGTTTGTATATGCTGTCACTACTAGTATAGTCAGAACGTCTGAAAGGCAATTACAACACGTAGTAGACTCACCAGAGAACTTCGATAATAGCTCCTGCTAATTGGGAATTGTATAGAGTTCGAGTTTACCAGTTTTCATTTAAATGTTTTTCAATACAGACATACTTTTTTATTTCATAGTGATTAAACTTAGTCATTGTTCTATAATTGATATTGTATATATTTTGTCCTTCTGAGTCAAATCCACCTAAAGGTTGTCTGTAAAAGATCGCTTTTGGCAATAAGACCGCCAATTGCATCAACCTTTTTAATTGGTAATATCCGTTATTTGATTCTGTTATGGTGTACAATAAATAGCATATCTGTCTATTTATAATACTCTTCAATTACTAATCTATAACTGTTACCACGTTCATACATCCGTACTAGTAACATTAAAATGCCAAAGTGTGTTTGTCTGTCTTTCCTTAACGTCAAAACGGTTCGAATTGATTTAAATTGGTGTGGAGATAGTTAAAAGACTTGTGACTACTTTTTGGTGAAAAAAAAAAAACAAAAACTATACAAGCAAAATAATAAAACAGAGTTATTGCCTTATTAGTAGTAGTTAACAGTGCATGAATAGATTTGTAGCAACACGTTTTACGAGCTAGATTATCTAGGTTGCTGATTCTTCAATATAACAATTTTGTTTTTCGCCTTAATTAGTATGATAACAATGATATGAAGACATATACTTATATATGATATTCACATGCAATGGGCCCGTGTCGAGAATTATGATCCATTCCCTCTTACAGATAGGAGGTAAGCGTCCAACCAGTAGGAATGGTATCGGTTAATAAAATTATGTTATAACAAAACACGTGCTGGTGGCGAGTCATCACCTTACCGTCCATTGTTGGTCCATTAGGTAGATTTTCAAAAAATATTGGTCACGTATTTTTTGCCTTTTCAAGTCAAGAAAAATTCACATAGATGGAAAGCTTCAAAGTACAGGAGTGCGGGCTGCTGACGTCACACAGTGCTAAGAATTATACCGGAGTGTGACGTCACGCGAAATTTCAACTCACTGTATCGTCTTAATTTTTCAATTACGTGAAAAAATAAAAAATACGTCTCCAATGTTTTTTGTTAAACTACGTGACGGACTAAATAAAATATTTTAGGAAACTACCCTATTAAATATGCAAAACAACGGTAGGCGCAAATTTATCATCATACTTTTGAAACAGGAAACGATGAATTTCAATATCTTCAGGCTATGTTAAAAAAAAAACACAAATATGAACTAAAGGGTGGCATAACATCTCTATGTAATATCGCCAACATGTTCGTCTCTCTCTATCGAGCTCCTATAGCATCGAGTTGTATATAATTTTTCAACAAGTTCTAACTAATTAGAAGTCTGCAGCCCGTGGCCCGGGCCAATTATTCTTAGTTTAAACGTCTGAAGGCGAGATGCCGATAACTTGGAAGATTTTCCACTATTTTTTTTATCTCATTCCACTGAGATACGTTCCTTCTTAAATTAGTTTCAGCTCTTCGAGAGATTTTATTTTATATATTATTTTGTAAGAAGCGGAATGAAATGGAAGACTGGCTAGATCGTAACTTATAAGAAAGTTTCCGTGGTATGGTTTTATGAAACAAAGAAGAGATTAAGCCTTAATCAATATCTCATATCACAATGACTTCATTGTGATATGAGATAGAGTGATATAAACCCTTTCATTATCAACAAATAACGTTCTCGCGGCTGGTACACAAGCCTTAACTCTGTGGGAGAGAGTGTCCCACAATTTAACCTATACTCTTACCTCCTACTCCTAGTTCCTGGATGTACAATACGTAATTTATGGCCTAAATACGTCACTGATATGAGATACACGAATAAGAGCATTTGAATAAAATATATTTATTTACAAAACTAGAAAGACTATACTAATATATGAGTGAAAACTATAAATTATTAAAATAAAATATGGCATTGCATTATAAATAAATCACTAACTCATTTATTCTTTTAAAGCTAAAAATTACAGACAATTTATAATTAATCACAACAAACCAAAGGCTACAAAACTTTCGACCAATCCAGTGAGCCTTTTCTTAGTAAGAGCCATAGTATCAGCATGCAAATCACCCATTGCTTCAATGCCATCTTCAATGTTTGAGCTTGCAAAGGCTTTTTGCATTTTAACAGCTTCCTCCGGCTTCAATGTAAGTATACCACTAGTGAGTACAGCACAACCGAATGCTAGTCTTCCGTACCTTTTCAAATCAGCATCTAATTGATCTCTTGGGTAAACATAGTTGGCTTTTAAGCCATAGTTGGACAAAGATTTGTCAAGTTCAGAGTGGTAGTAGTCTATCCAGTCGTAGAAGCTTTTAACTCTATCTTCATGGGCGGTGCAGTTGAAGACAAAGTAGAGGATGTCGCTGGCTGGACTGGAATTCTTAGATACTTGGTAGTCGATTAGGATTGACTGCTGCAAGGTCTCCCCCTGAAAAAAATATATACAACGTGTAATTTAAAGGGTATATACATACCGAGTGCACGGCTTCTTTGGATAATAACAAACGATATGGCAAGGGTTTTCTAATCTATTTACATGTGCTACAATACTACAATACAATACAATAATACAATAGTACAATATTTCTATATCTACATATGTGGAGCATATTAGAAATTTCAATACATTGATACCAGAGGCCGAATTTTTCAAATTAAGAAGAAAGAAGAAAATTATGGTTTTATTGGCAAGTGACGTGGAAAGTGATGACCCTTATAGTGCTGTGACACGTTTGTTATTACCTACTGGTATTCAAGAAACATATGAAACCAATAATTTAGGGTCAATTCTGTGTCACTTATTTTGAGCTGAAACTTTGCATAGAGACTCCATACCAGATGTTGTCTTCAGTCCTTTTGGGGTTTCCGTTACACGTTGTAGAGGTATTGGTAACAAGTTGCTTCGTAGTCTTTCTAATTTGCTTAAACTTTAACTACATCGTTGGTCAAATAGTCGTAATCTCAACTGCTGAGAAAGAGGTATTGGGTTCGATTCCCGGTTATTTCTAAATTGTAGTCTGGAGTTTGGTAGTTGGCGCTGCGCCCGTGCCTGAGAAAGAACGTGAAGCCGTTGGTCCTCCGCCTAATCTCTCTCCGGTCGTATCGGATTACCATCCCATAGGACTACGAGAGCAAAAGAACAGAAAGTGCACAGCGGAGATTAGCCATCTGCGCAGATACACTGCGCAGATGGCTAATCTCCGCTGAGATTGGCTGCTGTGACCGAAATCGGTCAAGAGGACTATTAGTGTACTTATCAGAGGTGATAGGAATATATTGTTTTGTGCAAAACCCTTGAATGTCTGCATGGCAAACTGAATACTGTTTCACAGATATACAAAGTGGAGAAGAAAATACGATCATACCATAACCTAAATGATGATCTTCTTAGTCCGTACAAAAAAAAATGTATTCATGATATTTTTTCTATGTTCATATTTTTCACAGGCTCTATTTAGCTACTGTGTTTCAACGCAGGGTCAAATATGCTGCGTTTAAGCACGAAAAACTCTCACACCATGAAGGTTTTAAGTCAATTCAAAGCATCTTTCACTATAAAATGGCAATTTCATAGTTTTATTTGTATTATTTCGATTATTTTAGATTTTTTTTTTTGATGACCCAACTTATTTTATCCTCACTATGGTTTCCTCAGTATTAGTATAGTCATTGTTTTCATTTTTTAACCGACTTCAAAAAAAGGAGGTTTACAATTCGTCTTGAACTTTTTTTTTTTTTTTTTTTTTTTTTTTTTTTTTTTTTTTATGTATGTTACCTCATAACTCGGAGACGGCTGGACCGATTTGAAAAATTCTTTTTGCGTTTGAATGGGTATACTTTCTAGTTGGTCCCATTGTTACGAAATCAGGATCTGATGATGGCATCTTGGAGAAATCGAGGGAACTCTTCAAATATTATAGGCACACCTATAGCGTTTTGGGTATTTCTTATAGTACCTTGAGCAGTTGCTTCCGAAAAGTACCATTTGGGGAAGTCGAACTGATGATGAAGACCACAGATGGCCACTGAAACTCCTAAAAAATAAGTATTTCGTGGATTGCGATTCGATTACTTGAGTACGGATGTTAAACACTTTATGCTCGTCACAATACATATGGTGATGTAGAGCTGATGGTCAAGTACCAGGAGAACTCCTCAAAAATTAACGACTATGCATCAGGAAAAGCAATATTTTGTAAAAGGTGATAAGTTGTTGACATTATGGCTTTTGTAACTAGATAAATTATAAACCGACCCACTAAAAAGTGTGAAAAAACATTTTTTGCAAAAAAATAGAACCGACTTCCATATCAAAACACTACAAAGGCAAAAATAACTTTAATTACGGAAGGCGGTGTCTTTAGTTTTGTATATATTTTCGTTTTTGACACCGCCTTCCGTAATTAAAGTTATTTTTGCCTTTGTAGTGTTTTGATATGGAAGTCGGTTCTATTTTTTTGCAAAAAATGTTTTTTTTGTCTTATCAGCTTCCCCACCTTGTATAAGGAACAAGCCACGTTTTGTCTGACAACCAACCTCAGAATGATTTTGTAAAATACAAATGTTTGATGATACTTATGCGAGATATTTATTACAATACACATAAATAAAATTGAACATACATTTAAATTTAATTTACAACGTGTAACGGAAACCCCATATCTATCCAAAAGGACTGAAGACAACATCTGGTATGGAGTCTCTATTCAAAGTTTCAGCTCAAAATAAGTGACTCACAGAATAGACCCCAAATTATTGGTTTCATATGTTTCTTGAATACCAGTAATAACAAACGTGTCAAAGCACTATGAGGGTCATCACATTCCACGTCACTTGCCAATAAAACGACAATTCTCTTCGTTCTTCTTAATTTGAAAAATTCGGTCTCTGTTCTCAATGTATTGAAATTTCTAATATATTCCACACATGTACACATAGGATTAGAAAACCCTTGCCATATCGTTTATTATCATCCAAAGAAGCCGTGCACTTGGTATGTATATATCCGTTAAATTACACGTTATAAATGTATTTAAAAATTAATGGGGTTTCTCAGGGTGCTTATCGTTATTAACTCGATACTTAAACACAATAATAAAATTTTCATTTTAATTGTCTGTCAGTCTTTCGGTCTGCCATACATCATCACATATCGGCTAAGTAGCCGATATGTGATGATATGATGATAAAAGTTTATCCCGGACTACACTAGGCATTCTTTTTCTAACTATATTGAATCTACACGATCAAATCAAAACACAGCACAGCTTTTGTTACCATGCTAACATTATCATTATAATATTTATCATTGGCATTGGGTTTATCCGTAATTATTGTGGGCATTGTTTAATAGCATTACAAAAACTTATCTTATCGACTTGTACGTGTGCCCGATAGTATTAAACTTCGGTCTGGTAGAATCAGATTGATAAAACTGTTGTATAATTGTTATAGTTACAATACACATATGATTCCTTACAGGAATCTGTGTTCCCTGATACAGCTATAACCTGAGGGTATTTATTCAAGAGTGAATAAGTTACTAGTTTTCCATTACGTGGGATCGCGGTCAAAAGCGAGCCTATCAATGAATAAAATACCGACTGTTAACTTTTATATCGCACGATGATACACAATTACTAAGATTATGTAATAGTTGTATGAAATTGTGGGTCATTTGCTAAGCTGGGCATTCGATTAAGTTATGTCTGATAAGATCTTTTAGATCTGTTTCAGCTTGGAGCATAATCTAGTAAATTCTATAAATAATTCAAAATATTTACCTCAAACTTGAACATGATATTGTTGGTCCAACAATCTCCATGTTGAATCACTGCATATCGGCTACCATTTTCAAATTTCGTCATTTTTGCAGCGAGGATAGCTGTGTCACTGACTTTATGTCTCATTACATTCTGGTGTTCTGGGTTATCAAGCATATTCAAAGAAGCAGTCTCGACTTGTTCGAAATAGGCAAGTTCTTCAGGACTTCTATCAGCCACGGCTCCCCACATATCCTGCAAGTTGTCCTTATAATAATTATATGTATCAGGTTCCTTGTTTTTCAATACGTAGGACAGCGAATGATATATTGCTAAGTTTCTCAATACACTTTTCACACACACGTCCGAAAGGGGTGATAGTCTATCCAGTATACCAAATCCAGATGTCTTCAAGTCTTCTACCAGTACTACTTCATTTGGTGCCTCAACACTCGCTCCGTAACATTTTGGAAACTTCAGTAAGTCTTCTCCTGATATTTCGGCTTGTTTTTGTAAAGTCAGAAACTTCGGTAAGATCTCTGTATACATTAGATGCTCATTACCAAACATAAGCGGAGTGTTTAAATTCTTTCGAATATTTTCGTTGTCTGGTGCTATCTTAGCAATCATTGTCATGTTTCCATTTACTCCATCTATAACAATTCTCTTAACGTTTGCTGCATAATTGTCACCTGCTGCTCCTACAGCCTCGAAGGTTACTTTGCTATCTTTGAAACCTTGTTGTTCGATAACATTTTTGATGAACTCCAACTGTCCTGGAGTTATATTATCAATTTCACCTTCAAATTTATGATGTTCCATTATGGTCTGGCGAGGTGAACTAGAAGCTATTGTTACTTATTCGTTATATTATATAGGTATGTGTTTATCTATAAGATAAGACGTGATGTACGACTATTTAATTTTTATATGATTAGCCGGTCTGGTGCGTATGTATGGTATCAATATTAACAGATTGGTCACCAAAACATGAAGATATTTAATTTTTCATACGATTTATTTTTTGTAATTAATTTGTTGTCAAAAATAGTATCTATCCAGTTTTAACTTACTAAGTATGTAGTCTAAGCTAGAAAACTAAAAGTCATTTCTTCACACTAGCTTGATAAATCAACATATGAAAAATTTACACGAAAATAGTTCCCTAAAGCGGCTACCCTTTACCATTTCCTAGTGTTTTAACTAGGAAGAAGAAGATACGTAACAAACTTCTCAGCAACACATTTGTGTGCAATGTATAAAGCACTTAAATTTATAGAGTAGTATAATTAAACATTTTTAAACTAGAAAAGTGCTTTAAACGAGGTGCCACATGTTAGCTAACACAATACATTATCAACAACTGAATATAAAACAACAATAGGCAGTGGTTTTAGATCTTTTATAATGCGTAGCCTGTTCTTTTTGAACTCATAGCCCGCGCCTCCTTAAACCACCCACGAAGTTACGCGTTTTGTTCCAATTAAAGAATTCGTTGAAATTATGATAACTTACCTACTTACTACACTTATTTTTATTCAGTGGGAAAATCACCTAACCATTTCTACCGTTCTGGGTGAAGCGCAAGGGAGTGTCAGACTTCTGCTGACTAAAAACTCACCCTGTTCCATCACTGTCCTTATGTTCCAGAGCCCCGGTATCTCATTAGAACATTGCAACTGCGGCAGGTAATGGCCTGTATTCTAAGGTAATGGCCCTGTCGGGCTCTGTAAATGCTGCTGACTGCTCATTGAGGCGCTCGTGGTACACAACGCGCCGTCGATCCGGACCTGGTCCTTACCAGACGGTGAGCTCTACCCCTGCTCGCTACCCAAAAACTGGCGCCTACGGCTATTGGAGATCAGCTCGTGATCGCAGCGACAGAGGCATGAGGCAGAGAGTTGCCTCTATCACACGAGTTCAGCTTCCTCCTTCGCTATTTACCACACTGGCAGTGACTTATTTATTATTTATTTATTTATTATATACTTTATTGTACATCTCACAATATTTCTATGGATACAAAAATTTAAACTAATCTACAATGGGCGGTCTCATCGCACAGGGCGATCTCTTACAGACAACCTTTACAGACAGACTTACCTTTTATCATTTAAAATATAATCATACTAGCGACTTGTCCCCACTTCGCACGATATCATTCTGCTAATTGACACAAAACTTTAATGAATTATACTCTTAACATCATTGTGAGTATCCATTGGTGAAAACCATAATATGAAAATATGTTCAGTGGTTTTTAAGTTTATCACGAATATAACACCCCTTAGACCAACTCCAGGAGGTGGAGGTGATCTGTGCTACAGACAGACAAACCTGGCTGCATAATACTGCATGTGTCTTAAGATAATCGTTGTTTGTGATACGATTGCTTTAATATGACGTAAAGCAAAATGTTTGTCTACATAATCTATAGCTTGGTAATAGTCTGTGCAGACTACTACACAGACTTTTTAATCTATCCAATGCAGTTTTAATCGACAAAGATAGAAAAGAATAACGGATTATAATTAATCAATATTACTTCTAGCCTAATCAGAGGCCGCTGAGTACCGAGAACATGTATTAACATGGCGCGACTGACTACCACAATCGAGTAACTGAGTAGCACAATATGCCCTCGCCAGACTGGTCTCTGATTATCCGACATCTGACTACCTTTAATGATTGTCAAAGATGTAATAATGAGACCAATGGTACCAACGGGGGAGGGCACTCGACATGATTTTGATGGTCAACTATCTACATTATGACCTTCAAAAGTGAGCACAAGGAAGAATATTTATTCACGATTAAGCCCACTTTGTATCTGGGGGGCACGGCAGTGCCCCCACCGAGTTGAGCGCGAAGCAAACACTGCCGTACCATCCTTTTCTGAAACTATTTCGGCGTATTTTCATGCCCCAATTTGTATTAATATAGTTAGATTTTATGTGACTTAACCATTGACTTGGATGTGTCAACAAATAAATGTGCATAAAGAATGTTCAACGGCTGGTCACATAAAATCTAACTATATTAATAAAGAAATCGCTGTAAAGAACCTTAAACCTAGAACCTTAGACTTGGTTTGGCTTTGCTAAGAGATTTCATTACTTTTTATAGAGAAACAGGTAGCTCCATCGAGACTTGGCTAGTTTTTTACAGGATGTTTTGGTGGGATCTAGTTTTATTATTTCGCCATTACAGTTTATTTTGTCTGAAAAATAAGTTTCATTTTGTCTCTTCACGTTCAAGTAACCTTGACAATATTATTCAGATACAGATACTGTTACTGTTAGCATGCATCATCCGAGTGCTAGGCTAAGGCACGGTAATATTATCATACAGTATTTTAACTCGGCCGTATCTTAGAAATAAATGCCTACAGCCGCGCGGTACGTAAACATGCGACAGGGCTGGCCGCCTCCAGCATTTTAATTACATTTGCCTACTTTGCGTTTCCATTTAGTTTTGTGATTGTAAATATACTATTTTATATAAACAAATAAAATAGTTTGTGAATTGAATAGGAAGTGTTCATTAAAAATGCGTGTTGTTTTTGGATTGGTAGATTTAATTATTAAGAAAACATGTTTATATTTTTTCTTGTATTATTCATACCACAGAAATCAAAAATACAGAGAAGTGGTAAGGGGGCGTATCGGTGTCCGCGCGACATGGCCACAGGGCTCATGTCACAGGCAAGTGGCCGTCTCCGCGAACTAGTGCGCTTTCGACGGCGATCGTGATAACATATATGAATGCCGAGTTGTTCTGTGGTATCTTGTAAAAACCGAAGCCAAAATCAAATCTATGTGAATCATGGAATCACTTACCATATGTAAGTACAAGTATTTTACAATATTTGTCTTTAAAATCATGAAAAACAATAAATCGTAAAATATTTCTTGGTTTTACTATGTTATTTTTGTTTTCAAATATCAGAGCGACTGTACTCCTTATGCTATAAATACATTGCTCCTTAACCACTACCTGAGTTCGTCACTAAATAACTGGACAAGCAATGTAAACATAACATACGAAACTGTATTACGCGGATTCATCGCGTAGTGAGGCCGCCACTTCTTGCGACGAATTAGTGATGTGCTTGTGCAGATCCACTAACGTAAGCTATCGACAGCAATGTCGATTGACGAATGAAATATTGCTATTATAGTTTAGGGGTTTTTCAACCGATGACATAAAAAAGAGGAGGTTATCAATTCGACGCGTATATTATTATTATTTTTTTATGTATGATCACCGATTACTCGGAGACGGCTGAACCGATTTGAAAAATGCTTTTTTTGTTTGAAAGGGTATACTTTGAAATTGGTCCCATTGTCACCAAGTCAGGATCTGATGATGTCCCATCATCAGATCCTGACTTGGTGTAATTTTTTGGTAAAAAGTTTTTTATAACATACGGAAACCTCTAAGAAAATATGTTTAACTTTTATTTTACATGAGATGACAGAAATAAAAATACGTTGAAAAGTCAAGTGTACAAAAAAGTAAAAAAAAAATAATTAATTTATTTTACGCCCGCAGCATGCGTAAGGAGTTCCGACGTCGCCGTCGCTACAATAGTTTATTTTTCAATCTGTCAACCGTTTTAGCCCGGTTGGAAGATCGATGTAAATAATGTTTATTTTACTTATTTTGATTTTTTTACAGAGTAGTAGAGAAATGCGTAACCAATATTCGTAAAGTAAGTTACTTTAATTTTAGGTTAATAATCGGTGGTGTTTTTCGGTTTAGAATTATCGTATGTTATGCCTTATCCTCATGCTGTTTCTTTATTTTTTATGGTTTTTGTATTTTGCTTCCATTGAAGCTTCGAATGCGTTATAATAATCGGCATGGTTCAGATAATATATTTGTGAATTGAGCTTAAAATAAGTCAATATATTCATGCTATTTATTTGTTGTGCATGGATGTGTGTTTGTTTTCATATATTTAACAATTTCTCTACTAACTAGGATTTTTCTTATAACAAAAACCTATTATAACCTACTAAACTATTACCTGCGGTTACCCCGCAGGTAATAGTTGCGTAACACACTTACAGTAGGAATCGGTTTCATTATGCTAAATCAACAACACTCACTGCGGTATTTACGTTGTTGAGCAGACCAATATTTCGAACATATGAAGCAATGGATTAGCAATATACGTCAAAATCATTCAGATCTTGATTTATAGTGTGTTACGTAGTTATTGCGATGCTTATTATATGGTGACGTTTAGAAGTAGCTTAGGATGTATGTAAATGATAAATAAGTGCTTTTCGTACTTTTCAGCTTCCCAAAAGATGGTAACATAAAAAAGGAATGGATTGATGTCACAGGCAGCCCACCTAACTGGTACCCTACAAAAAATAGCACCATATACTCGGTTCACTTCAACGCAGAAATGTTCTAGTCTCTAAAGAAAAGTCGCAGGCTTTTTGAATGGACAATTCCAAAATTAAGAGTACAACTGATATTTGCAGAAGTGTGTTAAATTTTATTTTATTACTGAAAGCTATTCTCATGATTTAGGGTATTCATAAAATCATTCATTCAACTTTTCAGGATTCTATACAACCTATACGGCTGGTATGTTCCGATCAAGAGCGTAATGTAAGTTAACATCGACTTCTATTTGACCTATCACTATGATAATTAAATATTAAGATTTAAGTCGAAAGCGCCAGGGTAGCCCTTAATACTTAGTAGGTAGTACTTAATAATAATTATGTAATGTTATGTTCTTAATAATATGTTTATTGTTATTGTAATATTTTCTGGACATGCCATTTTTTATTTGGTTCATTTTCAGGTGCCCAAAAAAAATTGTACAATAATAAATGGAAGAATCGATAACTTTCCGATTTAGTCAATCACTAGCGTATATGTAAAATAAATTGCTTTTGCACAGCACAACGATAGCGACCGATGTTTTTGTGTGGGTAAATTCTACGGTGTATGGTAAATACATGCTGTGCTTGACGGAATAAGGTTTATTATTGGTTGTATAGTACGTTCTGATTTAAGAAATGCGGGTGTGTGCGCGAGTGCGTATCTACTGATTTTATTAAACTGCATGTGTAGTTGTTGCCCCGCCCAGCGCCTAACTGGAGACACACGGTTCCGATATAATTTCGTCTGTTGACCAAATCTACTTATTTATTTTATCTATGATTCATACACACAGTACAAAAAACAACTATTATTAATAATAAAATACCACGTCTTTACTTTGAATTATACAAACTAACAAAACAAAACACACATGCTCCGAGGTTTTAACACAAGCGTACCTACCGTATCATGATTCATAAACCGCCTATAACTACCTATTTCACTCGTGTCAATCACTTTCCTTTACTCTATTCACTTTATTTATTAATCCAGACATCATTTTTATCGGGAGATAAAAGGAAATACTTATCCATTAAAAAGAAACACATTATGTACATACCTACTAGTAACTAAAATTATTTTAGTCTTAGGTACCTTTCAAAGTTTCCAGGTAATCTAAAAAAAGTTATCTCTTGATGCGTTATTGACGAATTCATGCAACCAAAAACACTACGCACAATATATCCTACTCGTCATATTCAATATGTACTTGAACTTATTTATAGCGAAAAATCGCGCGGTTATTGTTAAAAAAACAACACACCGTCCGTTCGTCACTGTGGCACAGTCGACCGACGCCGCGCCGGTCGCGACTGTCATCATCCCGAGCGCACCCCGAGATCGAGGCGCGTAGGTATAGCTCGCGCTTCGTCCGTTTGTATGAAGTCGGAATACTGTATACATAATATTACCGTGGCTAAGGCCTCTCTCTACCCGTGATTCCCAGGTGGTTCTATCCAGGGTCAAAGTAATCCACTGGTCGTTAATTTAATCCAGCTCGTCCCGCTATTTTCTACGAGGTCTACCGCGACGCGGATATGAGGTAATAAAGAATATTACAGGCCCTAGTTACTAGAATACGTAAACTTATTTACATATTTAAATCTCTTCGACATATTGCCGACTCTTCAATAATTAAAATGGTTTATCTAGCACTGTGCCAATCCGTACTGACTTATTGCATAACTTCTTGGGGTGGTGCTGCTAAAACGTACCTTCTGAAGTTAGAGAAAGCCCAAAGAGCTATTCTAAAAGTAAGTTCTTTCCTCCCCATACGATACCCAACCTTTGATCTATATCAACGCTGTAAGGTACTGACAGTTCGGCAACTTTTTATCTTAGGAACAGTAACCAGGAAGCACTCGGAACTTTCCTATGACCTCCACAAAAACCTTTATAATAAAAGAAGATCCGGTGCTGTTTGCACGACCACTAGATTTAAGAGCAGTCTAGCACATAAGTTCTACGGTTTTCTGGCCCCATACTTGTATAATAAGATTTATAAACATCTGTTGATATATCTTCTTACTCGGGCAGAGTGCAAGAGGTTCTTGGCTTCAAGGCACTGATTACGATACAACACAAGTTGCAGATAGAATTTAAAAGTATTTATAGTGTTAATATGCACATTGCGTCATCATGGGTGATTTCAACACAGACCTTTCTCGCTCAACCCCTCCTTCCCGAAATCTCCTTCTCATCATTGAGTCCGTTAGTCTCCATGTTCTTCCACTGCAGCCCACTCATTTTAATGTGTCTGGTGATGATACGTGGCTCGACTTGATCCTAATATCCACTCCTTCCTTGGTTTCATCTCATGGCCAATGTCCTGCACCTGGTTTTTCCCATCATGATCTCATTTTCCTCTCCTATATCTTAAAGCCACCTAAACCTCTTCCTAAAGTTCTGCACATGCGTTGTTATGTGCGCATGGATGTTGAAAAGCTGCATCAAGATGCGTCAGAAATTGATTGGGGCCAGCTTGCAGCGGCAACGACAATTGATGACAAACTGCGTATCTTCAATCAGGCTGTCCTTGCTCTCTTCGATGAACATGCTCCTGTTCGTAGGGTTAAACTTAGGCGAGCACCAGCCCCTTGGATGTCACCAGGGGTTCGTTTAGAGAGGAGGTGCAGGGATCGGGCCTTTCGGAAGTTTAAAAAGGATCGCAGTGAACAGAATAAAAACTCCTACAAAATTGCAAGGAATCGGTGTAATCAGGTGATACGCAACGCTAAACGCCGCCATATTCTTGAAAACATTTCATCTTCTTCGCCTGCTGATATCTGGAAATTCCTTGGAACTCTTGGTATTGGCAGGCCAAGTCATGTTGATTTTCCTAAAGCAATCATTTTGGATGATATCAACCGTCATTTTACTACCACTTGTAATTTGGACCCCCTTATTTTATCTCAGACGGTTGATTTTGTCACTAGTTTGCCTGGTCCAATCATTGAACCATTTAAGTTTTCACCAGCCACCTTGGAAGAAATTAAAAAGATTATCCTGTCCATTAAATCCAAAGCTGTAGGCCATGATAACATCAGTCGTGGTATGGTTACCTTGATCCTTGACTGTCTTCTCCCGCCAATTACCCATATCATTAACTTCTCCTTAGATTCCGGGCAATTTCCGTCCTTATGGCGTATGGCCTATGTCCGTCCACTTCCTAAAATATCGAATCCTTCCCTGTCTAATCATTTTCGACCCATATCCATTCTCCCTTTCCTGTCAAAAGTGCTCGAGGCCTGTGTTCACAAACAGTTTTCTGCGTTTGTTTACCGCAATAACCTTGTAAGCCCATTCTAGTCTGGATTCAGACCCGGGCACAGTATATCCTCTGCTCTTCTTAAAGTGACTGGTGACATTAGAGAAGCTATGGAGGATACTAAAGTTACTGTATTAGTATTAATTGATTTCTCCAATGCCTTTAACGCGGTCAGTCACGATATACTCCTTGCTATCCTCTCCCATCTTATGGTTTCTTCCGAGGCGCTGGAATGGTTCTCTTCTTATCTTCGGGGACGTCAGCAGTCGGTACGCGTTGATGAGAGATCTTCGAGTTGGCGTGGCCTGGATGCTGGTGTTCCACAAGGCGGTATTCTTTCTCCATTATTATTCTCTGTCTTCATTAACTTTATTACTCACTGTCTTCGGTGTTCGTATCATCTTTATGCCGATGATCTTCAATTATATACAGCTGTGCGGGTAGAAGGTTTGTCAGACGCTATAGGGGATGTAAACCGGGATTTGGAGGCTATCAATAACTGGTCTGATAGATTTGGAGTGTCAGTAAACCCCTCAAAATGTCAGGCCATCGTTATTTGTAGTTCACGTATGATGGGTAGAGTGGCGGCTATCTCTCTACCTCCTATTATTTTTAATGGTGTCATCATTCCCATTAGCCCCAGCGTAAAAGATCTCGGTTTGCATCTTGACTCGACACTTGGCTGGCAAAGTCAAGTATCTAGTGTCAGCCAAAGGGCCAATGGCACTTTGCGTTCTTTGTATCGTCTGAGGAACTTTTTGCCTGTTAAGACAAAGACTATGCTTGTGCAGACTTTAATTTTCCCTTTGATTGACTATGGTGACGTGTGCTACTACGACCTGAATGCGGTCTTGCTGGATAAGCTTGACCGTATTCTTAATAACTGCATTCGGTTCATATTTAACTTAAGGAAATATGACCATGTCTCAAGTTTCAGGTCTGAGCTTAAATGGATGACCATTCGTCAGAGGAGAAGTTTGCGCGCTTTGACAACGCTTTTCTCACTACTCAACTCTCCCAGCCCACCTTCTTATCTATTATCTCACTTTCAATTTCTATGTTCTTCACACAATAAGAATCTACGTTAATCCAATAATCTTCTCTTACTCTGTCCTTCTCATACTTCTGACTTTGTTCATTCTTCTTTTCATATCCAGTCGATTCTCCTCTGGAATGCGCTTCCTCTCGAGATCAGGACGGCTGACAATCGCTACGCATTTAAAAGGAAATTGCGGATCCACTTTCTTTACCAATAAGCAGAATTTCCATATTTAATTTTCATTTGCTTCTTAAGTATATATGTATGTATATGTATTTATATAAGTATTTATTCATATATAATATTTATGTTGATTTCTATTTTATGATATTAGGTTTTTTTGTTTGATCACTATTATCTATTATAATTATTTTTCCAATATAATGTTCACGTACATATTGCACCTTCCACTCTATCTCTTCACCACTCATGGTAGACTGGTAGAGAATGCCTACGGCATTAAGTCCGCCTTTGTACCTATGTGCATAAAGTGTAAATAAATAAATAAATAAATAAATATATTTAAAAACAAATTGAGGACCCATTTATTAAGGAAAGGTTATTATAGTATAAATGAACTTATAGATAATTAATAATATTTATAGACAAATTTTATTAACTTGACATTTATTATTTCTGTAGGTAGGTACTTGAATTTTTAATTACTGTTATTGTTTTTTATTAATTGACTTTTCTAAATGTATTTTAATTTAATTTAATTGCAATGTTCTTTTTTATTATTAATATTTTCAACACAATGTACATATATTGTTATGAAATAAATTACTTATGACATATGAATGTTTATTGAAACCCTTACAATAACATAAATTCACTAACAATACAATAAAAAACTATCACATGCACACCACCCCCAAAAACGCGCTCACGTGCACTCACACACTTACACACACCCCTTTCCACACACATTCATTACCAGTGATCGGAGTAGGTAGATTGATTTTTGGTACTTGTATCATAAATGCACACAGAAAGAATACCATGGATAAGCCATTTTCCCGGAAAGTAATTCCGGTATTTCCGGATTCAATTAAACATTGTTAATGTTGGTAGTGATATTATTCCTACTCAATTCAAAATTTAAAGGAAGGTATAAAAACTAAATTATTTCATTATTTATCTGTTGAATAATAAAAACAATCTAATTCCGATCGAAGCTTTAATTTTTATTTTTTTATTTTTAGCCTTTTATGGCTAGAACTTTTATAGATAGACATAAATTGTTGCACTTAAATTTAAATATTTTCATAGTGGTCATGGTCATTTGCATTAAGGGTAGAATAAATAACGGGGCCCCATAGAGGGCCAATGCCTGCTGGGGTCGTGAGACTGTTCTAAGGATGCACCACGACTCTGAAACGTAAAGGGCATACGAAGGAACAGGTTGATTTTAGTCAGATTTTAGGACCAAAAAAAAAGGGGTAGAATAAAGAAAAAAGATAAAAATCAACATTGTTTATCGTTAAATATGTACATTTTACATTTATTCACATTTTTAATCTTCATCGATTACAATGTCAGCATCCTGGTAATCCTGATCTTTATAATTAAAATATATAACTATGAGTTTCTCTATATTTTCAATTTTCAACCTATTTCTTTTAACATCTAAAATCCATTTATAAATGGAAAAAGACCGTTCTACATCTGACGATGTCAAAGGAGCTAAAAACGGTATTAAATTATGTGCTTCATTTTTTTCAATGGCCTCATTATATTCTCTTAGTGTGTCTAAATCTGGGTTTCGTTCCATAACACATTCTATTTTATTTTTTATATTTTCTGAATTGCACTGATTTATAGCATCTCTGACGTTGTCAAATGCTAAAAGTGAATCTGTCAACGATAAATTATGCTTTTGCAATTCTTTTAAAGACAAATGAATTATAAAATAATTGTCTTTAATGTAATTTAAATCTTCTTTTAAATTTTCTTTTTCTATAATATTTTTTGCCTCTCGAATAGATACCACATCAGAGCTGCTTAAACAAGATAATACTTCTTTTATTTTTTCAAAGTTTTGAGCGTAATAAAATGCTGCCTCTAACCAAGTGCCCCATCTTGTAACAACTGGTTGGGGAGGTAGCGGCAAATCTGGATATTTTTCTTTTAAAATTTTGACTCTACTTGGGGCTTTCAAAAATACCTTTTTAACATTTGCTATTAAAATGTTAACATCGTGATATTCTAACCTAATTTGCTCAGATACGCGATGAAGAGAGTGCGCCAAACATGTTACGTGCTTCGTTTCAGGTAAGTATTGTTTTAAATTTCGTCCTGCAGACAGCATATATGCAACGCTATCAGTGCAGAGGACAAGAATGTTACCTACCTTCGATTCAAAAGAATCTTCCCAAAAGTTTTCCAAACATTCTAACACAAATTGCGTGATTGTTTGTCCATTAACTACAGTTAGCATTTTACATGCTACCAAATAAGGTCTAGTCAAATTGCTAGGATGTAATGTTTTTATTAAAAAATGGACTATATAGCGACCTAAAAAGTCTGTCGTTTCATCTAATGATATCCATAGTTTCTCATTTTTATAATTTTGCCGAATCGAATTGATTTTATTCTTAAAAACCTTGTCCAAGTAAACTTTCCGTAACTGTGATTCATCTGGCAGAGTACGATTAGTACACGTACAACAACAGGTACTACACACATATTTTTTAAAGAAATCTTGAAAAGTAGTATTTTTCATCTGAGACCACGGAATATTGCATAAAATGAGAAATTTTATAAGATCGAAATAAAATTCCTCTTCGGGCCGCTCAAACTTTCCCTGGTGTACTGCTCCTTCGATATGTCTTTTAACGTTTCCTTTATTTATGGTTTTCAAATGGCTTTCACATTTTGAACAGTATATTGTACCACTAGCGTGATCGTAAAGTAGTTCGGGATGACCGGATATCCATTTTTCTACAGTTTCAGCCTTGACGTTTGCCATATCTGAACTCTGTTGTAGAGATAGAACCTCGTATATATCACCTAAAACAAAGACATGAAAAAAATACATTTTATTTAGTTTATTTAGCTTACTCCGTTTGTTTTATTTTTCGTGGATCAAATTTAGTCACTGAAATTTCACCCTCTTCCTGTCAACCGATTGATCTAAAATTTGGTATTCGCCTTTGATTCTGGTGACAATACAATTATGTATATTCAATATTATTGTCAATCCAAAATGGCTGCCGCTACATGATGGCGGACAACTTATTTTTTTTTCAATCCCATCAATATGGGTATCAAATGAAAGGGCTTGTTACGTAGAATATTTTGTAGAGAAGTAGATAAGGCCTATAGTAATTTATTTTACCAATACATTGCAAGAGGACACAGCACACAGGGCATTCAAATTATATACGGATTCCAGTAAAATGTCGGTTAATAGTGGAGTTAGCTGAATTGCGACTACATTACTAGAATATCATAATTTTGTTTCGCACTAAGCTCACTGGTTCATACTCTATTAAAGATTTAACAATATTAAGACTCATGGTATGTTCAGCAGGTTAAGCGAACAAACACAATACTAAAAATATTCTTATAGTACATCCAAACATGCTTTATACTCCTTGTAACTAGTAAAATATTACTTACCAAAGCTTGGTTTAAATATGTAGATCCAATTCAATAGTGAAAAATCTGAGTCCGTATATTCGAGCCAAATCGTGGTTTAGAGCAGATTCCAGAAGTCAGTATGTACACAAGCCAGGGTCAAGTAACGTTTTCACAACATAGTAACAAACAAAGATGCGCACTCTACGAACCGAAGTAAACGAGTGAGCTACCTGGCATGTCGTCGGCGGGCGTACGCATTGTTCTGATAACCGGTTATTGTACCACCCATGATCCTTTGTTCTGATTGGTCGTTGGGTTTTTTCAAATCGTGACTGTGTGCCGTTAAAAAAAATATGAAGAATAATATTGCTCATTTTATTACAATTCCTACCTTTTTTTTGAGGATGGCAAATCATCAAATGACTCCTTCCACTCTGGCAGAATAAAATTCCTACATAAGTTCCGGTTTTTTTTTAATAATCCACCAATTCCGGAGGAATGTCCATATTAATATATACGTTTCGGATCAATGACCCCATTTCAATCTACCTACTCCGATCACTGTTCATTACACGTCATATTCTCTACTGAACGTTAACCTACTAACCGCTTAGCTTTAGTTATAATAATTGATTTTCCTATTTATTTATATTTCTTATTGTTGTTACTAATCGTTTAATTAATGTTTTATTTTATATTGTGTTAATATCATGTTCACTTAATACAGATTTTACCTTCAACAGACACCAGTCTCTATGTAATGTGCCAAGTGACATTGTACTGTGTTTGTTCTTGAGAAAATAGTTAAATTAACTTTTATTACATACATACAAGATACGCGCGAAAACATAACCCTTCCTTTGCAGTCGGGTAAAAAAAAAAACAAAGTGTTAAAAAAACTTATATTTAATTAAACTCATATTTCTTACGTTCTTTTTACACGACTTGATCTTCGTACTCGTCTATTGGTTGATTAAGGTTGTCTCCTACTGACGTTTTCTTTTCGGTTATACCTGAAATCAGTCGGAAATTGAACATCAAATTATCTATTCATATAAGTACAAAAGTAACTTTAATAACCAATTATACTAAACCCACGCTATTTACTTTATACTTTTCTGTACACCTTACAATATTTAAAAGAATAAAAATAATTAAAAATAATGTAGGTACAATGGTCGTTCTTATCACACAGATTAATCTTTATCAAATAACCTTTCGATAGCCAAGAAATAAAGTGTAAATAACCTTATTTTCAGTATCTCAAACTTGAAAATAGTTTGTTAAGAATCAGTAACTGAATGCACTGCGATATGTTTAACGTTAATGGCAGCTTAGCTATCGCTATTATTGTTTTTTTTATGTATTCAAAAAATAAAGTTTTATGTACAGAATACCCATAAACAATGTAAATGAACTTGTGAAATAAACTATCCCTTTTTCTGAGTGGAAAAATCATCGAATGACTTCTTCTCGTAGAAAGGAGTATCAGACTTCTGTTGACTAAGAACCCGCCCTATTCCTTCAGCTGCCCTGAAGTTCCGGGGTCACAGTATCTCGTTAGAACATTCCCGCAACCCCGGACCAAATAAACTATCCCTAAAGTACGTGATCGCCGCAGTTCTTTAGTTCGGTAAAACTGAAGGACGCTGGAACTTCAGTCGGTACCTCAATGCGGTTGGTTTTGTTGTACTACATAATATGAATACGGCGATCATGATGAAAGTACAGCTTTTCTGGTTAAAGATATTTTAGGTATAATTATTACAAAAAAAGACATGATATACTGCTTTGACAAACGAACTTGATGTAAGGGTAACATAGATATAATATTATGGAATAAAATAGATATATTACTATGTTTAAATTAACAAATAAAGTATGAGGGTACTCCCAGAGAAATGGTTACGGCATTTGTCAAAACTACATACTTTGCCGCAAAAAAAAGAGCGCGGTCTCGATGTCTTAATACAGTTAATTACCCAGTAGTACCACTTATATTTGCCTTTAAATTCTCAAACATTCCTTATTCCAAGGGATGGATTCGTCTGGAATATAGTTATGTCTATATATGAGGAGTCCGTGTGTTGAGCATTAAAACCTAGTTTGTAGGCACGCATTGAATGATCAAAAATCCGGTCAAGATCGAGTCGGAGTCGCGCACGAAGGGTTCCGTACCATTATCTATAATAACGGCAAAAAAATCACGTTTTTTGTTAGGTATCTCCTTAAATATATAATATACTAGCGACCCGCCCCGGCTTCGCACGGGTGCAATGTTTATATTAAATATAGGCAGCGTTCGCGAGAATCGTTAACGTACGGCAGTTTTTTCGACGCCTTACTCCACAATTTTCACTACCACCAAAAATTCTATCTATTTTCCGGGACAAAATATAGCCTATACGGATTCGGAAGAATCCCTCTAAGTAATGGTAAAAGAAATTTTGAAATCGGTCCAGTAGTTTTTGAGCCTATTCAATACAAACATACAAAAATACAAAGGTTTCCTCTTTATAATATTAGTATAGATATGTATATTTAAAAATATTTTTTTTTTATATTTGTTGTTATAGCAGCAACAGAACAAAACAAACAGCATCATCCGTGAAAATTTCAACTGTCTATCTATCACGGTTCATGAGATACAGCTTTGTGACAGACCCACAGACAGCGGAGCCTTAGTAATAGGGTCCCGATTTTACCCTTTGGCTACGGAACCCTAAAATGAATAGTGCGAACTCAAATTCCCAACTTACCTGCTAGAAACGTTTTAGATTTGAAACAAGCCATTCTCGTGCAGAATTCTGTTCCGTCCGCGCTGCATACGCATTTGTTGCAGCTTATGAAGAACGTTGTGAAAGGCTCGCATTTTGATGCTTCACCTGAAATGATAAATTATTTTTATTTTGCAAATTGGTTATAAATAAATAATCAATAACCACTCTTTACAGGTAGTCAGAAGCCTAGAGATCTGATAGTGATCTTTCAAAGGCGTATCTTGCTAAGTAGCTGATTACTGAGTTATGGAGGTTAGACAGGTAGTCACCTTATGTAAAACACTCATAAGAAATTAAGAAGAAGCTGACCCTAACATAGTTGGGATAAAGTTTAGCAGATGATGGTTGAATCGAACCAGAGCCTTAAACATCGACGAGTTGCAAGTCTATCGGTTTTCTATCGGTTACATTTCGGGGAGTGTGCGATGGAATTACAAAATCTAATTCCGCCAAGCCCGTTCCATAATTGAACTACAAGACAAACGGCGATGCGCCATCGTTACAAGGTGGACATCCCACCCATACGCACAAAACGTTTTGGGAATACTTTCATTGTGCGTACGGCTAAGGAGTGGAATTCCCTGCCGGAGTCTGTGTTTCCTGATCGCTATAACCTGGGAGTAGTTTAGTCAAGAGTGAATAGGTTACTTATAGGCAAGCGTGCTCCATCTTCGACCACATCGTCACTTACCATCAGGTGAAATGGTGGTCAAACGCGAGCCTATTATATTATATATTTTAACAATATGAGGCTGGTGTTTCCTAGCTGACTACCTGTGAAGAAACACTGATATAAAATCAGATGTCTGTGGTGTTCTTTTGAGGAAATAACAGACATATTTAAACAGAAGGCCCGTTTAAATCTGTGTGCTTTTTTATATATTTAAAGGTAATAGAAAAAGCGACAACTATTATATAATTTTGGCTACATTTCGTGAAGTGATATCCACGGAAACGCGTTGATAAACCATGGTATAAATGCATACAACTGTGGAGTTTATCTCCACTACATGTATGCATACAGAACTTGCAGCTAAATTTACTGCATGCACAGATTATGAAAACAATGGAGAAATAGTATTATTACATCAACTTGTTTATTTTGAGATTATATAAACTAGCACCGACGGTAAATGATCGCACAATCGATAACCAATACCTATGGTTAACGGATCAGTCACATTAAACACCACATTACAGAGTAGATTCCTATAGTTGCATGTTGGATATCCCACTGATATGAACAAATATTAGATTGTTACACGAGCGTCGAAAGGAATTAATTCCCATACGAGGCATTTAGACGCCCGAGCACAACGAGTGCAGCTATAGTCCGAGTAGGAATTGATGTCTTTCACCCGTGTTAAGCACTCTACTTTTCATTTCGAATATAAGCAAAGTAAAAAATAGTGGTTTTTCTAAAATATTTATCGATACTAATAACATGAGTAGTACCTATTTAAAATTAATTAAGAAGTTCGAATAATTTGTGAAATTTAAAGTTACATTTTTGTTTGGAATATTTACGGTGTTTTATATATTATGACAAATTTGGCTGTGCTGAATTTCTGTAGAAGTAGAAGACTCCAGTATTCGATTAGACGGTGGAATCCATGGCGCAGACTCCCTTGAAGTAGTTAGTTGAGGTGAAGTGCGGCGTAAATTTATAGTTTCAGTTAATTAGTTTGAAATTTTAGTTTTATTTTGGACAGAATCTTCAATGTAGCCTTCCGCGACTGTGCTGGATTTCCATCCTCCATGTCTTTTTAACATAGTCAAGTTCGCCCCAGAATCGGCTAAAAGTGTCGCTGACATTCTTCTAAAACAATGCCCGGTATACGGTTCACAGTTTGCTAAATTCAAATATGTTGCTATTTGCTTCGGCATACCAGAGATATTATTTTTACCGATATCTTGTTTGTAGAAAAAAGCGATCTGTTTTTATGTCATTAGGTCTGATTTTTTGATATTTTTTTACTATTTCTGTAAACTCTTCTCGTACAATAAACGTGCGCTCAATATTTGTTTTTGTTTTAATCAATTTTACGAGTAATAGCTGGCCTTAATTTTCAAAGTTGTTAGTTATTAAATTTGTGAGTTCACTGCTTCTACAGGCGCCGCTTATACCGAGTATCAATACCACCTGTGATAAACATGATTTGTTCAATTGCTATTAATCTTTTAGGTACTCTATGTAGATAAAATT
Organism: Tholera decimalis; assembly: GCA_943138885.2. Taxonomy (NCBI): domain Eukaryota; kingdom Metazoa; phylum Arthropoda; class Insecta; order Lepidoptera; family Noctuidae; genus Tholera; species Tholera decimalis. Next base: position 31,970,970 of record OW964551.2, read on the forward strand.
ACAAGCAGACATCTTTTAGTCCAGAAATGCACGCCTATCCAACGTTTTTACTCACAATTTACGCAATCTAGTCAGTGTGTTTGATTGTTATGATTGCCTTTTTTTTTTAGCGTGGTAAAATTATCAAATAAGTCCTCCCACCCCGGGCAGGGTGGGAGGGACTGTCAGACTTTTACTGACTAAAATCCACGGTGTTCCTTCAATAACCCTTTACGTACCGGGGTCACGGTAACGGAATGAGTCCCACGACCCCGGCAGGCTTCGGCCCTCTACGGGGGGGCCTCGTCATTTTGCTGACGCTCTTTGAGGCGCGCGTGGAACACGACGCGCCGTCGACCCGGGCATGGTCCATGGTCGGACAGCGAGTTGCCCTTTACTCGCTGTCAAATGTCGCATGCCCGCGCCTACGGTGGCCGGAGATCGTCGGCCGACGTCCGACGCCGTGGGCGTCTACCACTGCGGCTGGGCTGGAGGGAGGACGCCATCCTCTCCCTCACGCGGCCCACCTCCTCCTTCGGAAGCATGACTGCTTCGCAGAAGGAGGCGACCGCTTCCCACTCCCTCTCGCCCCGCAGCATGGCCGCGACCAATGCCGGGCGCGAGAGGTCTCCGCCTATTGCCGCCGTGAGGACACGTCGGTGCTCTGCCCAAGCGGGGCAGTCCTGCACCGTGTGCTCGACTGTGTCCTCAGGATGACCCTCGCAGTGGTGACACCCAGGCGTTTCCTCCTTTTCCATCAGACACAGGTACCTCCCGAAACTTCTGTGTCCGGTGAGGACCTGCGTCATGCGGTAGGTCAGGACGCCGTGACGCCGATCTAGCCACTCCTCAAAGAGGGGTCTTACCGCCGCAATTGCGGCGTGCCCGGTTATGATTGCCTAGAGTAAATTCGTTGGGATCGATGTTTATTTTTTAGAGTAAAAGACCTCTCCCTGCCTAGATAAATGTTTATAGCTTACCTTCACTTCGTAAGAGGTGAAAACCTAAGATTTTTTGCTCTTGAACCCCTGGGACTGACTTTTCAGAAACGATGTTAGATTATGGAATCTTTTCAAATCGACATTGTGTTTTACTCTTAGTGTACTCTTGAGCATTGAATACCTGCTCCATAGCGTAGAAGGCTTTATTTTGCCAGATGGTCCATTGAAGTACGTAAGAAATACACTTTCGGAAAATTATTTTATTTTCTTATCTGCTCACCACTTCATAAAGTTATTAGCGCCCTCCACACGTACAGTTCGGACCGCGCATCTTGGACTGCGTTCCAAACCGCAGTTAGATCTGTACAGTTTGGACTGCGGATCAAACTGTTGTGCTAATTACGATTAAAAATGCATTCACGGTTTGGATTGCCGACGAAACTTACATAATCTAGACGAACGTTCCGAACTGTGCGTGTAAATTGATTTTCAAGAGTTTGGACTGCAGTTTAAACTGGCGCGTGGAACGTTATAACTTTTAAAAGTTTTTTTACGCAGTAGTAAGAAAAATGGACGATCGTTTCGTCATCGCGTTAGCTGGATTTGTTGTTAGTTTAAACAGCCAAAAAAAAACGACGAGTGTGGGTAAAGGAATACAGACAAAGATATGGACATTTATGATATTTTTCATTCATTGCTGACGAAATCGCGATCAGCTGAAACAAAACCTACTGACTTGCAAAAATCAACGAGCTCGTCATGTGCTTTGTTTCTCATATTACTTTTTATCTTCCAGAGACACGGATGTTCACGGAACAAAGAATGAACTCTGTGATAGCTTGGACGCTCCAAACCGCCATTTATGTAATTTACGTTTATACGTGATGCGCGCGTAAAACTGTGAGATATGCGCTCGCGTCGATATGCCAGATCGAACTGTTAGACCCGCACATCTACACGTACAGTTCGGAGCGAGGGATGGAACGGCGCGTGCTGTTTCCCGCGGTCCGAACTTTACGTGTGGAGGGCGCTATTGTATGTATTTAAGAATCTTTCCTTTGAAAGGACATGGCCAATTTTACTATGGACGTCGGCATAGTTATCGAATTTAGTGTACACCAATGATTTTTGGTGTTTTATATTCGTGAATATTGACTCATTAAATTGCTATTTATAAATAAAAAACTCAGAAATCCTGGCATTACACCAGAATAGACAAAAAAACAGTTACAGTAAACCTTTTAATCAGATCGCTAGCAATAAGGTGTTTAGATTATAATTTCGCTATTAAACACTTAAAGGCGCTTTAAAATAGTGAACAGTTGTGAATTATTGCGTATAACTGATATAGTTTTAGTATTTAACCAATAAACAAAGTGAGGATTTTAAACTGAATATTGACTAACATTTTATTAAACTGGGTAATAGTCTCAAAAAATGTGACAATAATAACAAACATTAACATAACATCGGGCTTGTATTCCCCGAAGGGTTGGGCAGAGGTGTACCTATAGTACACCCAGATTTCACCTGTTATTTTGAGTACCATTTAATAGGGGGCGAGTCTGTTTCTATCAACCAGGCACAAATCTAGACTCCGGGCTGCTACTGAGAAATTCCTGATGAATAAACCCAATATCACTTTGCTCGACCTGGGAATCGAACTCAGGACCTCATGCTCAGCAGTAGCGCTTGCGACCATTCGACCAACGAGGGAAACACAGAATAAAACAAAGGAGTAAAAATTATTATTTATTTACTTATTAGAGAAAATAAACAAAAATATTTTGACATATTATAATTATTATATCTTAAATGCTTACGAAGATAATATACATTAGAGCAATGCAGCGATAGTGTTAATAAAGAGACCTAGAGAGGTCAATCAACCAGCTTGGATAGAACAGAGCATTTTTATTTCACCAATACACTAACCTGGATTAAGTGTAAATATAGGGCTTCAGTAATTACATAAATAACTGCTTTAAACATAACCAGACTTGTTAAAAAAATACAATCATAGATTTATTTATTATTATTTTATAATTGTGATTACTGTTCCGTGAGAGGATTTCTGAGACATTTTCAAAGTTCAAAATATTAGCTTTTGACTTCATAATATTAATTGTCTTCTATATGGATAGCACTAAATGTAGAATGTGTCTCATTCATTTGAGGTAATAAATGCCATTGATCGCTGTACAAATGTGTTTCACACACTACAGCTGCGAGGAACATAGAAACTATGTTCCTGCAAAAGCATTCTTTTGAGGGATTGCGGGACCAAATGTACCATTCTGTTTCTGCATTGTTGAAATATACTGTGAACAGATGTAATCGAAGCCCGCTTGTAATTAGGTAATGATATGGTATTACTTTCCCATGGCCCTCTTTGAACAGGCAGCAACGGTGGTGACTCTGGTGGGCTAACGACTTGACTAACATTAGGGGCTGCTGCATCATTATCCAAAGCCAATTCTTGCATGTCTCGTGATGAGTCATGCACTGCCTGTCTATTTGCTCGCATCCAATGCACATGGCAAACATAGTTGTTTCTTGAAGGCTGAAAATAAACCACAGTTAGAATAAACACAATAATAAATTAATTCAATCATTAGATAATTCTTATGTTTATATAATTTTTAGTAACAAGGGTATATTTTTAAATATCTCTTTATGTTTTCAAGTACTATGTTATAGTAAAATGAGCAGTACTATGTTACACATGCCTACTTTAGGCAAGTATATTATGTTAAAGATGAAAAATCATAAAACACAGATATAACAATCATACATACATAGTATGAAAGCTCAATTTTTATAGATTAATACAACTAGGTATTTATAATAATGAAAAACAAAATGCTTACCACATAATTAGTATTTTGTGATAATAGAACAGCCAGCAACGGAAAACCATGTTATGCCCCAGTAGTCTCTCTTGTTCACCAGTTTCGGTGTTTAATAATAATAAGCATGGATGACAAATAAATGTATCAAGGGGCAACTGAAAATAAGATGCACTGTAAGATTTCGCATACCAGAACTATATAAAAATAAATCAGGTTAAGTTTTTTCTAGTCCAACTTCTTACCTGGGTTGGGCATTGGTTATCCAACGCGAAAGTCTTGTTTGATTGTGTGCAGAAAGCGAGGATATGAGATGCCTCTGCAACCTTTGCATGGCTATTCCGCAGTTGATGCACCTCATACCTCATATTGATCCACAAAACAAATCCACAACGCAATGTAAATCAGAGTCCAGTATTAATAGCAATGTAATCGGGTGGTAGAAGGTTCAGTACGTTGAAATAAGCAGGGCTCAAAAATATTAGAAAATAATCGCAAAAACAAACACAGGACGCAATGTAGAATCTGCAATTAATATGTATCATCTATGATCTGTAAAGATGGGTGTTTAAACGAAAAGCATATAATATAACATGTTATTTAAAATAAGCGAATAGGCAGATTAGTTTATAAAAGCATTTAACGTTATCTGCTTATTCTGCTTTTTGTTAAAATTAAATGTAACCGCAAATATTGCATTCCGTTGTTCACTTTTAAAAACGACATTTTAATTAAAACGGGTTATCGTGAACTGCTTAAATTGCTTACTTTGCTTTTTACGTTTAATAGCGTTTTCTCCGCCCGATTAAAAGCGTCATGTTTTGTGTATTTCCGAAACAATTTGTTTTTGAAGTTATGACTTGGACTTGTTTACGGAAACATAAATAGTGTAAAACATTTTTTCATGTGGTGAATTGTTTCGTAGGTACCAAGGAAATAATTCTGAGACTTTTGGACTCGTATATAATATAGTTTTTAGGTGTAGTTAATTGTGTTAATAATAGTGTAAATAGTTTATAGTGTAAGTAATTGTGTTAATTTTGGCGTCTTTTGAAGTGAAAACTTCTTTAGCATCGTTGTGATCTGAAAGCTTATGAAACGAAAAAGCGACATTAAAAAGAGACAGAAACATAAATTGCCGAATTTTGGAATTCTGTTGGGGTCAAGGGGTAGAGCTTTTGATGCCCTTTAAAATGAGCCCAAACTCGGCTATCTTGCGACCACGGGAACGAAGTTAGGTCGCGGGGGGGGGTGAAGTAGCCCTGAGAGGGGGCGGGGAGGTGGGAGGGTCTCGTGGGGAGTTCGGGGGGGGGGGTGAGGGTAAAGGGGGAAGGGGGGAGGGACACAAAGTATTTGAAGATTTTTTTGAAGGTTTCACTTCTACCACGTGTGAATTGCACACAAGTTTTTTTTTCTATAAAAATAAATTAGTGAGCTAATAAAACTGATCGGCAAAGTACGAAGGAAAGTTCATTGATGTCGTTTAAAAACCAATAGGTACAACTTAAACGTAACCAACTAAAAAAGCAAAATACATAATTTCGTTATTTTTAATGTAAGCAAGTAAATAAGCAGATAAGCAATTAAGCACTTAACGTAAGTGACTTTTTATAAAAAATAAACGAATAAGTTCGTTAAAAGTTTTAAGTCGTTTATCACATCTCTGATGATCTGATTCTGCAATAACATAATATTGACATTTGACATAGACAATGACACATTGTCAAACAAGTAACGCGTTCCATTTTCTGATTTTTTTTTGTGTGAATTATTTAAAAACTATCTTACGCATCAACATTATGAAAAGATAATTGTATTAAATGCCAAAAATACCAACGAAGACAGTTTCGTATAAATAAAATGTTTTTAATAATAGCGTTTTGTCGTCCATATCACACGTCTATGTGATATATGCAAGTAGTATGCTTGATGTGGAACACCCATTATTATATTTATCTTACTCTTTGGTCCATTATGGCGAACATTGACAAATGGTACTTTGAATTCATCTTGATTACTAATTATTTTGAAATAAACACTGACGAGGTCAGAGAGGTTAAGAACTACGTATTAAATCATTTTTCTATTTTTAATATACAATATTATTTACCATGTATGTGTACATGGAATGTACTTTTTTGTCCATGTCATTTCTGGCAAAAGATTTTCAGTGACTGTATTTGCCTCGTATTAACAGAATCTGGGGTCAACATCTCAGAATCACTTGAATTCATTTTTAATAAGATATTAGTCTAAATTTAAACCGAGATTTCCATAAAGCTTACAGAGTTAGTATCCCGCCAAATTATGTAGTCTATTTAAAATTTTAATTATGGAACCCAGCCACCGCGTCATTGCCACGGGCGGACCTGCTTAGTTTTTTTTTTAATTCACACTGGCTGTTTATGCGCTAACAAGACCGCAGCATTTTTTTCTTAATTATGTTAAATTTTTTGCAGCCGACTTCCTAACCTAATTTATTTATTTTTTAAATTTAGTTCTATTTTTTAAATATATTCCCACCCTAGAGAGATAGGGAAGTGGCATCTTCCACTCACTACTCGGATCCAACAAACACTCCTTTCCGAATATGAAAAATGAAAACTATATTACACCTTTAAAGGTTTTGAAAATGCTACTTTGGAAGTGTCTACCTTTCAAACGATTGACTTTGAGAAAAAAAGTATTTATAAACCACCTATCCAACCAACATGTCATTTTTGAAGACCTACATATTTATAGACATCCCACAAGTATAGGTTTAATGAAAAAGTGTTTTTTTTTTAGTTTCAGCTCCATAGGTGAACACCCCTTCTTATTTTGTGTAATAATAATTATAAAAAGGTTCACAGAATACATGTCCCTACTAATAGTTTCCGAATAAAGTAACCGTGACATATTTTCTGCAGAATATCTAATAATCCTTTGTCGGCACAGTGCACACGATTACCCTACTTTAGACCCCATTTCCACTTTATACTGCGCTTACAACTGAGGTCACAGAGCATATCACTGGCTCAAGGAAACTACTCACTGTTATTTTACAGAATAGGTGGCGTGCTCCTATATTTTGCTAAAATGAGGTTACCTCTGTTCACTCCAAGGTAAGATTTTTATCCTGGATTTAAAACACAGGGTCGTATTATTCAGCTATTTATTTATTTACACTTCAGGAACAAAGGCGGACTTAATGCCGTACTCATTCTCTACCAGTCAACCATGAGTGGTGAAGAGATAGTGTAGGGATGACGTGAGGATGAGGACTTAACATAACATAATTCTGTATTGGCATAAAACATCTCTACAAGAATAAATGAAACCCTGACTCCTGCGCTAGATAGGAACACTATTAGAGAAGCCAATGTCTACTCCCAACATTTGGTCTAGGATTTGGTGCAATATAACACTTCGGTATAATATGATGAATTTAACAATTAAAACAATTATGCCCCAGCAATACTCGGCCAGACAATACTCGGTATCTACACGGTAATAACTATCAAACTAAAACAACAAAACACAACATATCTGTTATGTGGGTACCTATACATTTATTATGTGTAACGTATGTAGGTAGTCTAAGTAACTAGATTAAGATTAGCGACTGCTGCGCCAGTCTAATATACGAGCTTGAACGTACCGGTTGTATTATTATTATCTCGACACCCCCCCCCCCTGTACATAACAATATCTAATTATCGTCAGCTGTTTTTTGCTAGCCAGGCTTCCTGAAGATGTTTTTCTTCAACGTTTTAAAAGTTTTTTTAATTACATGAAGTAATTTGCCGTTCCAGCCCGTGGTATCTCGTAAGCCCGGCTGGCAATAGCCTTATCGGGCCTGTCTCTAGTGCTACTGCTTTAACCAGCAAACCGTCAATTGCCTTTGTTGATCTTCTACAGATTGAACAGCGAAGAGTGCATGCAGAAGCTCCACGACAATCTCCCTTTTACTACCGGACTACCAGACGTACTGCAGGATATCCTCCACACTTGGTCGCTAATCGCTACAGCATCTAATGTCGTACTAAACGCTTCTCCTCCACATTTACTGTGCGCACAGTCAAGGTGTGGAACTCTCTGTGGGCTTCTGTATTCCCAACACATATGACCCGTCAATCTTTAAAGCAAGAGTGAACAGGCATCTTCTGAGCTCGCTAGATCCATCGTAGACCTAATTTGATTCTTACCATCAGAGGTGATCGGGGTCAAGAGCGAACTTAAAACAATAATAATTTTACTAGGCACATATAAATCGGGCACGCCGCAATTGCGGCGGTAAGACCCCTCTTTGAGGAGTGGCTAGATCGGCGTCACGGCGTCCTGACCTACCGCATGACGCAGGTCCTCACCGGACACGGAAGTTTCGGGAGGTACCTGTGTCTGATGGGAAAGGAGGAAACGCCTGGGTGTCACCACTGCGAGGGTCGCCCTGAGGACACCGTAGAGCACACGGTGCAAGACTGCCCCGCCTGGGCAGAGCACCGACGTGTCCTCACGGCGGCGATAGGCGGAGACCTCTCGCGCCCGGCATTGGTCGAGGCCATGCTGCGGGGCGAGAGAGAGTGGGAAGCGGTCACCTCCTTCTGCGAAGCAGTCATGCTTCCTAAGGAGGAGGCGGGCCGCGTGAGGGAGAGGATGGCGTCCTCCCTCCAGCCCAGCCGCAGTGGTAGACGCCCACGGCGTTGGACGTCGGCCGACGATCTCCGGCCACCGTAGGTGCGGGCATGCGGACAGCGAGTAAAGGGCAACTCGCTGTCCGACCATGGACCATGCCCGGGTCGACGGCGCGTCGTGTTCCACGCGCGCCTCAAAGAGCGTCAGCAACATGACGAGGCCCCCTCTGCAGAGGGCCGAAGCCTGCCGGGGTCGTGGGACTCATCCCGTTACCGTGGCCCCGGTATGTAGAGGGTTATTGAAGGAACACCGTGGATTTTAGTCAGTAAAAGTCTGACAGTCCCTCCCACCCTGCCCGGAGTGGGAGGACTTATTTGATAATTTTACAACGTTAAAAAAAAAAAAAGGCACATATAAATAAAAGTGAAGTGTCTGTGTGTTTGTTTTCTTAAGTCCTTATAGCAATAAACACTTGAGAAGAACCAGTTATTTTGTACAAAACAGTTTATTTACACAATACTGTTATACTAATTATAAAAAGTATTCTATAAAACAAAACCGCCAATATAGGGTTGAAGATTTCACCTTTGTCAGGCAAAAAATTAGTTGATTGGCGTCATCCATTTATTACGTAAAACGTTTTTTGCCATGTTAATCTTATTAATGACGGGATACAGAAATTGATATTTTTGAGCGCGCAATATATTTAAATCATCGCGACATGAACGCTTCACAATTAATGTAGGCGCTCGCATTCGTGTTTCGTAATTGCTCACGAACACTGACAAAACTACGCTTGTTGAATGTACGGTTTACGAATAGTCTTTTACCGCTTACCACACGAAGTCATTTAGACGGGCAATTTAACTTATAAAATACTATGCATCAAAACCTTTTCGCAGTATGTATCATCATGTGCTTAACCTATTCCCAACTATCTTAGGATCGGCTCACAGTTCACAGTTCTAGAATATTATTGTAAAATCGAATCACTGTTTATACTGCCAAGAATATTCCAGAAGCTATTCGAGATACACAGTACTGCTACTCGCCGCTAGATGGCGTTAGTGTCTCGAACATTCTAGATTTCTGTCGAAGTTTCTCGACGTACTTCGCTAAGCGACTGGCGTAACAATATGTTAAGATGTTCACCCATCCCATGAAGATCGAAGGCAGTTTTTATTATTTAATCACGAGCTATTAAAGCTTTCACAACAATTATATCTCTTAAAATTCTAAGGTTATTGACTCGTTTATTTATTATTATTATTATTTATTACATACTTTATTGTACACCTTACAATCAGGCGCGTGCATAGGATTATGACAGGGCATGCGGCGGATAAAAACACACAAAAACTTCTTCTTTTATAGATTTTTAGCATAGCCACAGCCACGCATCGTAGCATGGTGGCGATGCGTGGCTGTGGCTATGCTAAAAATCTATAAAAGAAGAAGTTTTTGTGTGTTTTTCTCCGCCGCATGCCCTGTCATAATCCTATGCACGCCCCTGCTTACAATACACTTAAGGATACAAATAATTAATTAGTGTACAATGGGCGGTCTTATCGCACAGGGCAATCTCTTACAGACAACCTTTGGATGGACAGAAATGAAAGGAGGGGAAAAATTAAATTATAGTGAGAGGTAATGCTCCTTCACCATTTTTTTGAAAGTAGGTAATGTTTGAGCACGCCTCACATCTATGGGCAATGCATTCCATAAACGGGCTGCTTGGATAGTGAAAGATTTATCGAAGAAAGAAGTGGAATGCATACGGATATTTAACTCTAAACTTTCCGATGATCTCAAGGACCTTGAATGTGTGTCACAGAGAAACCGAAAGCGGTCGTTAAGATAAAAAGGAGTGAAAGGATTAAATAGCTCATTATAAAGCAGAGAAAGCAAATGAACATTCCGGCGAAACCTAATAGGAAGCCATTTGAGCTTAGTACGAAGTTCAGAAACATGGTCATATTTGCGCAAGCCAAATATAAATCTAATACAGAGATTTTGAAGTCGCTCTAGCTTGTTTAGCTGATGTTCACGTAAGGAAATGAATTGATTGCAAATTTCTTCATACTTTTACGGGCTATTAAGTCCATAATCGGGTTATCGAAGCTCTGTTGGCGTTGAATCACTGCTGCAAACGTCTTTTCCGTGTTTGCAGCAATCAGCTGACGAGCGACCGGGGTCATTCACCTGCGAACGCATGACGAGCGGTACGGGATCCGGCGCCGGCGCGGCGCGATCTTTTGTTGTTTTTATTTTTTTATATAAATCGTTTGCTAATTTGACTGTCAATTATCCACTTTATTGGTTCGGTAGCGGGCTGGTCTTAATGGTTATGTTGTATTTTAGAGAGATCGGAAGATTTAACATAGGTTATTACTCTGAATACGGTGGACTTCCTGTTTTAGCGTTATGGATTTTTTAAGAAGGCTCGTGACATTCATGTAGTTAAATTTTACTGGCAGTAGGCGGTGCATCTTAGGCACGCATGAAGATGGTGAGCGATAAATGTTCAGTTTCTTTTAGAATCTTTGATACACAATTTAATTCTAATCAAACTAATTACTTCGGTTCCCAATTTTGATGAACTACTTAATATTATTTAATCGTGAAGTTTTTTAAGTGTTAAATAAATCAGAAGTGATTTAGATATGTAACAGAACTTTTTATTAAATCGATTAGGTACCTAATTAGAACTTTTTCTTTTCAATTAATTATGAGTAATTTAGATTCCACATTTCTAAATACGCTAGTAACTATCTAGGTACCTACTAGGTATGACACGAATAAAGTGTTCCATCATCGTCATTAACTATTTACGAAAATGATTATTATTTACATTTGTTTCCAAAGTTAATTAGAGATTCATTAGTATTAAAAAAGACCTATTCCTATTCACAAAGATAATTTATTTCTTTAAGAAAGGGCTTGCAAACGGTTGATTCATTCACGGTGACTTTACTGTGGTTTTTAAAAGATTTTGGAGGAGTTGGTAAAAGTTTTTATTTATTTTTCGGAATTAGTGGAATAATAACAGCCGTACGGCTCAATCTTTAAGTAGGTATAAGCACAGAATTTTTCTAAATTCAAATACTTAGTTGCCCGCGGTATACAACGTAATTAAATTACGCAAGTGATTATGATTTTAGTTTAAGCAACTCTTGCAGCGTTCGGTTCCGGGATTATCGACCATCTTTACTTATTATGAGATTCTTCCGTGCCTCGGGAAGCACTTTGAACCGTCGCGTCGGTCCCGGCTGTCATTAAGGCTCAATTTACACCGCCGCGGAATGGAATGGAAGCGACTTTTTGCAACGAAATTGTACAGATGCCAGCACATCAAGCTACAACAATCTGTCAAATTTCTTTAATAGATTTTCAACTTTATTGTTAAAAAATTAGGTTCAAGGTTGATTGGGAAAATTTGACAGTTTCAGGTAGTTCCATGTGCTGGCGTCTGTACATAGCATAATGAACTTTATGTCAATTGTATACCTAACATACAAACGACAATAGCTAGGGGAATTCTCGAGAATGCGCGAGGATTCCGCGGAAGACGCGCGTCCTTTTTTGGCTCCTATTTAGTTTGTTACCCGACTGCAAAAGAAGGGTTATGTTTTTCGCGCGTATCTTGTATGTACATACATACAAGATACGATACTGGATATAAGATACTGGAGATATGAGGTAATAAAAAATATTACAAACATACATACATCTAGTACCCATACCACAAGCTCTGCTTAGTTTGGGACTAGATGGCGTTGTGTGAAAAGTTGTGGAATATTATTATTATTATTATTTCCTTTATTCAACAAATATCTCAAAAATTACATTTTTAAATCTTTTTCTATAAAAACTTACAATAAAAAAACATTTAAAAATATAAAAAATGGCAGTCCATCGGTGTCGGGAGCAGGGTCCAAGCTACCGGTGGTTAGGTCTCCAGAGAAAGGAACCTCCTCACAATGCGAGCTGTATCGAGGAGAACTGCCTTCTGTATCAGGCCCTTTATCCAGCTGTGCAACGCCAGCTTCGACAGATGGTCGTCGAAGCTTTTAGCTATCAGCCCATTGACTGACATGACAATCGGCACAATGACAGCCGAGTCCACATTCCACATGTCAACAACCTCATGAGCTAAGTCGAGATACTTTATGTGTTTCTCTTTCTCAGCTTTCACGAGATTCTCGTCATGTGGGATGGTAACATCGATTATCATTGCGCGGCGCACTAATCGGTCTATCACCACTATATCAGGCTTATTGGCAACAATAGTCCTGTCAGTGATGATAGACCGATCCCAGTACAACGTGACATGGTCATTTTCGAGAACTCGGTCGGGCACATACTTTTAATTCGGTACCTCAGAATCGACAAGTTTGTATTTCAAAGCAAGTTGCTGATAGATAATTCTGGCTACTTGGTTGTGTCTATGCAAGTACTCGCCGTTAGCAAGACGAGAACAACCGGAGACAATATGTCTGATGGACTCACCAGGATGATGGCATGCCCGACACACGTCAATCGTCCCGTCCTTCATAATATGTCTCCGGTAATTATTCGTCAAGATAACTTCGTCCATAATTGCACAGACAAAACCTTCAGTTTCTCCGAAGAGATCCCCGAAGCGCAGCCAGGCAACGGAAGCTGTCAAATCTACATCGGGCCCATAGAGAGCCCGATAGTAGCGACCATGAAGCTCCTTGCTTTTCCATACATCCTTGCGGTCATCTGCGGTGAGTATAACAGGTTTGTGCCAGTTCTCTTTAGCCATGGTCAGCGGGGTGAGTCCCTTGTCCACTGCAACCACATCTCGGTGCATACCCACATCGGCTTGAAGGAAATATTCCCTGAGACTGCAAACCTCGCGGTTGTGGAGAGTTTTGGCGTTTAAAAAGCCTCGACCTCCACACTTCCGCGGGATGTACAGTCTCATCACCGATGATCGTGGGTGATGCATTCGATTTGCGGTCAGCAGTGTGCGGACCCTCCTATCCAGGGCGTCCAGTTCGGTTTGAGTCCATTTGAGTATGCCGAAAGAATACATCAACACCGGCATGACCCAACCGTTGAAGGCGCGCACCTTATTTCCTCCCGACAAAAGGCTGTTTAATACCTTTGTCAGGCGGCCAAAGAAGCGCTCCCTCAACGATTGCTTCATGTCAGCAACATTAATGCCCAAAGCTTCCGACATACCCAAATACTTATAAGTTTCGGTCAAGCAGAGAGATCTAAGGTGTATGGAGTCTGAAAGTTGAATTCCCTCAGATTCCATAATCTCTCCTCGTTTTACATGCATGATTGCGCATTTGTCCACACCAAATTCCATCTTGATGGCGCTACTGAAAGTTTCAGTTACCTTCAGTAGTTCCATCAGTTGCAAGTTGTTGGGGGCAAAGAGTTTCAAATCATCCATGTAAAGGAGGTGGGATATACTTTGACCTCCTCTTCTCAACCGATAGCCCAGGCCTGAGTCCTCTAACATTGTGCTTAGAGGATTCAGGGCCAAGCAAAACCAAAGTGGACTCAAACTGTCACCCTGAAATATTCCCCGTCTGATCCATATAGGCTCATCATTCCCTCGGATCGGTCGACATCCTGGATAGCGAAGTACCGTCTTCCATTGCCTCATACATGACTCAAGGAAGGTGCGTAGAGTTGGATCTATTTTGTAAAGCTCTAGCACCTTCATGAGCCAGGTATGAGGAACAGAGTCATAGGCTTTTTTGTAGTCTATCCAGCATGTTGATAGATCTTTGCGGGATCGACGAACCTGTTGGCTAATGGCCATGTCAATGAGGAGTAGCTCCTTAGTGCCACGTGACCCTTTCCTACATCCATTCTGAGAAGCGGACATAATTGAGTTGCACTCAATGTGCATATTTATTTTCACTCTCAGAATGGACGTAAGAACCTTATAGACCGTAGACAAACAAGTAATCGGTCTATAGTTTTTGGGTTCCATGGGACTACCACTCTTATGGAGCAGGTGGGTACAGCCAGTCGTAAGAAACTCTGGTAGAGAGCCAGCCTCTAAGGATGCCTGGAATTGAGAAGCCAAAAGCGCGTGCGAGCTGCTATACCACTTGAGCCAGAAGTTGTGCAGTCCATCCGGTCCTGGAGACTTCCAGTTTGGTAACGGATGAACTGCTTTGGCTACATCAGACTTATTGATAGTTATTTTATCCATTTGTGGTATAGCTTCACATACGCGTTCAACTTCACGCATCCAGTCACCCTCAACATGACAGACGGGTACCGACCAGATGTTGCGCCAGAATAAATTCGTGGCGGTATCATCCGGGCGGCACACGTCAGTCACATTTTGATTGGGTCGCTCCCAAGCTCTGTATACCCACCTCTCATCGCTCTGGAACATGCGATTCTGTGAGTACCGTTCAACCCGCCGCTTAAACCGTCGGATTTGGCTTGCCCATGCATAAATTTTCTGCTTCAGGAAGTCAATGCGCTCCGTAATGTGGGGTGTGTATTCTCGAGGGCTGATTCCAGTCCCCGAGAAAGCCCGCCGTACAAAACGCATCACACGTGGGCGTGCATTGCCTTCCTTGAAGCAGTATAGTTTGCCGATGAGTGTTCTGGCCTCATCGATACGCCTCTCGATCCTATACTGCCAGGCTGGTACAGCAGGTTTTGGTCGAATAGCTTCGTCGTTATTAGGGAATTTGACGTTAGCTAAGCGACATGCCGCAACAGCCCCGCAATACAGGATTGAGTGCGTATCAACGAGGTTTTCGCTGCTCTCAAAAATGTTCTCAAGCAGCGAGTCCAAAGCACACACCAGCGCCCTATTTTTTTTGTGCATGGGTAACCGTGGTAACCGGGGTCTAAGTTCAGGCGGAGCCGATCTATACTCGCGAAGCGCATCCTCCAGTGCGCTCCTCAGTCGATCGTTGCATTGGCTACTTACCGTGACAACCCTATCATCTAGCTCATTATTATGACTATAGAGCCGTGATGTCATTCCGCTACTAGCGGGCGCTTGTACCACGGCTTGTGTCGGGGACGAGATGATATGGTTGCTCAGTACCTCTGAGCGCAGCCTATCAAGTGTTGCGTCATCCAACCTGTGGCTACGCTGGATGACCCGCACCTGATCCGACAGTCGTTGGGCCGAGACGTTGACAGCTGGTTCTAGGTCCTGGAACAGAGACAGCATCCTGACACGATACGCAGTGAGGTTAGTTCCCCCCTCTGTAGACCCATAATATGCGCGCATGACGTTTTCGTTTATGGACTGAGTCCATCTCATGCGCTGCACACCACCGGCAGCGGGGACCCGACTCGGAGCCGGTTGGCTCCTAGGCCCCAAGCTGTTCGGTGGCCGGCCTCTCCCCTGCCGACGCACAGGTGTTGGCGACGTCGGCGGAGAGAAATACTCGTCGCTCGAGCTCGACGCGGCTGCAGCCGCCGGTGATATTGATGATCCTGAGTCCGGCGGCGGCGAGGCGGAGCTGAGCGACAGGTCCGGGGGTGGTGGGCGTGCACGTCGCGAAGCTGCTCTCGTAAGCATCGTCCAAGTTTATTTGTTCACATATTTACATATTATTTCTCGCATTTTTTCTTGATTGGTGAGATTGACACTTGACAGTTGTCAATGGCTGGTTTATTTTAAT
The DNA here is from genome assembly GCA_943138885.2 of Tholera decimalis. NCBI lineage: Eukaryota > Metazoa > Arthropoda > Insecta > Lepidoptera > Noctuidae > Tholera > Tholera decimalis. The sequence goes on from OW964551.2 coordinate 31,987,002, forward strand.
TTTGTGTAAATATTGGTGGCTTTTAGATATTGTTATTTTTCTTTGTTTAATATGTCCTCTTTTCATGGATATTGGAAAACTTGGATGGGAAAAACTTAATACTATTGTTTGCGGATTTAATTTGTATAGACGGAACATAAAACTTGGTTTGACGGCTAGTGTTGCCAGCTTATTTATTATTATTATATGTATGTATGTTTGTAATATTTTTTATTACCTCATATCTCCAGAACCGCTGAACGGATTCACATTGTTGAGGTATCGTTAGATTTGTCTTAGCAGCCCAAGTGTTCGTAGATAGGTGACATTTAAAAAAATCAAACATGGCGGCTGTGCGAAGCCATTATACATAGTGAAAAAAAAAATGTTTTGTTTCGAATAAGTACCACAATATGGGTATCAAATTAAAGGGCTTATCGCAAGGATTTCAAAAAAGTATATCATATTTATTATTAGTGTAATACTAGCAAAAATAATACAAAGAGAAAGTTTAAAAATATGGACTTAGAGCTCTTTCACTTTCTTAATCCGGTGGGGTGCCAATGTGACATGACTGAGAAAATTAAAAAAAAATAATATTTTAACTGAAAAGTTGAAAAAAAAGTTGTTTAAAAAAACAAAAAACCCGACTGCTCAACTGAAATGCAAGAAACAAGCACATTTTTATTTTAAAAAGTGATAAAAAGGCGGAACCGTCGAATTAAAAAAAATACGTTCAATTGGGTCCCGCCTGCTTGTCACTTTTTAAAATAAAAATGTGCTTGTTTCTTGCATTTCAGTTGAGCAGTCAGGTTTTTTGATTTTTTAAATAACTTTTTTTTATGTTATGCAATTGACATAAAGTTCACTATGCTATGTACAATTCCGTTCGCTTCCATTCCATTCCGCGGCGGTGTAAATTGAGCCTATGTACATCTTTGACAGTTGTTACGGGTAGCCAGAATATTTGTCACCAGTATTGACAAGGAGTGTCGTTTTATCCAGCAACTGGGTCAATGAGGTCAAATAGACAGTAGCTCCATGTACAACATTGGTACTTAGCTACATCTAGTTAGACTGAAAGCTAACACCAACATAGTTGGAAAATGCTAATCAGATGATGATGATGATTTTTAAGTATACTAATAAGTACTCAAAGTGCCAAACTTCATTAAATAAATTTTAATAATAATAAAAAATTGGCCAAGTGCGAGTCGGACTCGCCCATGAAGGGTTCCGTAGTAACTATAATAAATATAACATACTTAATATATTTATTTGAAAAAAAAAAAAAAAACATTAAACCTTGCAAATTTCTTAAAACTAGCTTATTTACAATTTTTACAACTACGACAAATAACTTTGTTTTTCATAGTATTTATATGAATTACAAAGTTATATTTGCGGTTTTTGAAAATATACTGTATCTCAAAAACTGCTGACTCGATCTCAATTTTGGTTGAAAGTTTACATTAAGATCTATAACATATGGTTTTCTCAGATTTTTCACTTCATTATTATAGAAGTTAGAGGGGGGACACACATTTTACCACTTTGGAAGCGTATATCTTTTAAACGATTAACTTTATGAAAAAGTCATTTTAGAAACCATAATGTCGTTTTTAAAGACCTGTTTATAGATACCACACACGTATAGGCTTCATGAAAAAAAATATTTTCTGTTTCAGTTCCATGTATGGCGAGCCCCCTTTATTTTAAATATTTTTTAAATTTTCTCTTAAAATCGGAAAGCGGTTCACAGAATACATCTACCTACCAAGTTTTACATGTATAGTCCTAATAGTTTCGGAATAAAATGGCTGTGACATACGGACGGACGGACAGACAGACAGACGGACAGACATGTCGAAACTATAAGGGTTCCGTTTTTTGCCATTCGGCTACGGAACCATAAAAAGAAGAAATAAAAAGAATCTAGCCAACGTAGTCCTCACATTGCCAATAATTAAATTAACTATTTACTTTTACATGTACTCTTTCAGCTGAAAAAGTACATGAATAAGTATATAGGTAATACATAAATAATAAAAATAGTTAATAGTTTAGTGTTAACAGTTACATGTGTTATTGTTCGCAACAATTATTAACTTTAAATAGTAACAGTCTTCAAATCTTCAATCTTTTAATAATAATAATAACATTTCTGCTTGTTACTATTTAGCTTACTCATTGCAATTTAATTTATTTATTTGTTGTATACTTTATTGTACACCTTACAATATTTCTATTTTAATAATAATAATAACATTTCTACTTTTTACTATTTAGCTTACTCATTGCAATTTAATTTATTTATTTGTTATATACTTTATTGTAAACCTTACAATATTTCTATGGATACAAAAGTAAAATAAGTGTACTATGGGCGGTCTTATCGTATAGGCCGATCTCTTACAGACAACCTTTGGATGGATAAAACTTAAAGGCGACAGATTTAGGGCTGTCGGTGTACAAACATCAGAAATAATATTAATTGAACATAATAATATAAAATACATACATTGGCATAATATAAAAATCATATACTAATAAATATTATCTACATGTATAATTGAGAAAGATTAAGGGGATAATTTAATATTAGTAGTTTTGTTTTTTTATTTAATAACCAAGTACCTATGTGGGTACCTTCTTAAGCTGATTAAATTATGTATTTAGTCGATGATTTTGATGCATGGTAAAACGCTAACGAGTTGTGTTGGCACAGACTTGCACTTGTGAACTATGGAACGAATAAATGAATAGGTAATATAACTTACTTTTACTTCTTCTCCAATAGAGTAGCATATCTTCATCCAATGTTTCTGAGCTCACTGCAGTAAATAACTGAAACAAATAAATAAAGGGAATTTCAACAAGAACTTTGTTTTTCAATTGGGGCAACACCAAGAACGTGATAGTTTTGACATTTGGTTTTTGGCGGTATTCGTAGTAGGTGCTTTGGCAATTGTTACAATGAATTAAATATCGCACGAAAATCGCATTAAAATCATTGAAATCCGCTATGAAAATGGTCGTTCTGTTAAAGTTACATTTAGTAAAATTCGTGATATTTTTGGACAACATAATCGTCCTTCTAAGACCGCTATTAAGACTTTGGTCGCAAAATTTGAGTCGACAGGCTCGGTAAAAAATGTGTCAACACCAACACGTATTCGACAGGGTCGTTCAACAGAAAACTTCGCCGCCGTGAGCCACAGTGAGGAAGATCAAAATTTGTCAATTTCACGAAGTTCTCAACAATTGGAGTTATCCAAAAGCACAACATGGCGAATTCTGTGAAAGGATTTGGCTTTGAAGCCTTACAAGATTCAACTGGTGCAGGAATTGAAGCTGACCGACCATTCAAATCGCCGTAGATCCGCTCAGTTCATTCAGGAACAACCTGCTGATTATTCTGAAAAAATCATTTTTTCAGACGAAGCACATTTTCATATGCCAGGTTACGTCAACAAGCAAAATTGCCGCATTTGGGCTTATCAAAATCCTAAAGCAATTATTGAGAAGCCTTTGCATGCTCAACGTGTCACTGTGTGGTGCGCTATGTGGTCTGGAGGCGTGATTGGGCCATTTTTTTTCGAAGATTAGGCTGGAAATGCGGTAACAGTCAATGGATCACGCTATCGCGAGATGTTATCCACTAAATTTTGGCCTATTATTGATGATATGGATATCACTGAAATGTGGTTTCAATAGGACGGTGTCACATGTCACACAGCCAATGAAACGATAACCGTGCTCCACCCAGGTGGAGATCCTAGGTGGAGCACGGGTCCTGCATCATCAATTTATTGCAAACCAAATTTCCCGATCGTATAATTTCGCGAAATTCAGCTGTTAAGTGGCCAGCCAGATCGTGTAATTTAACACCACTGGTTTATTTTTTGTGGGGCTATGTTAAAGAAAGAGTCTACACGGAGCCAATCGAATCGATTGCAGCCTTAAAACTCAAAATCCGTGATGTCATTAACGAAATAGACCCTCCATTTTGCCAAAAAGTTATTAAAAATTTTAATGAAAGAATCAACATCTGTCAGCGTGGTCGTGGTGGACATTTGCCAGATATCATTTTTCATTCATAATTGCCAAACTTTTCTTTTTGTAATACAATAAAAAATTTATTCATTTTCCTCTAAATTCTTTGTTTTAGAAAACAAAGTTCTTGTTGATAAATCCTGTATATATACAACGTGTAATTTAAAGGGTATATACATACCAAGTGCATGGCTTCTTTGGATGATAACAAACGATATGGCAAGGGTTTTGTAATCCTAAGTCTACGTGTGTAGAACTTATCCCATGAAAAACATAAATGTGAAATGAGAGCCAAGTTCAATATTATCATAAATGCCTTGGTTGTTGACTTCAACGACAAAAGAAGTGAAATCTAAATGGGTGCCAAGTTCAATGGTCAGTCCTAAAATTTATTTATAACAACATAAAATATCATTTATTCTTATAACTTAGGAGAATATATCGTAGCCTAAGGTTTGACCTGGCTAGTTCTTACATACGAATTATTATGTTCGAAGGTTAGTTTCTACCAGCAAGCCAAATTTTCGGAATAATAAAATAAGAACCGACGAGTAACAGGTTTAGAACTTGCAAATAATATAATTCGTATATGAAAACTAGCCAAGTCAGACCTTAGGCTACAATATATTCTCCTAAGTTATAAGAATAAATGATATTTTATGTTGTTATAAATAAATTTTAGGACTGACCATTGAACTTGGCTCTCATTTCACATTTATGTTTTTCATGGGATATCATTACTTTTTGTACATAAATTAGTGGTAGGTACTTACTTATAACAAAATTAATACTAAATGGTTTTTTGATAAACTACTGTATTTTCCTACGTTTACGGGGTATAATTGTCCTTTTTGTGTTATTTTCTATATTTTCTTGTACCTTTGAAATGTTCGAATGAATTGCCCATTCAGTATCCGGAATTCTTTTTACGCGTTTTGCCTCCATGGTGTAGTGACCCTCTAAGATAATAGGTGGCGCTAGTGGTTGTAGAATACGGTTAGTTACGCGTAATAAATACGAAAATGTACTATATTCTTATTTATAAGTACAAAAACGGAAATATTTGGATTAAAAAAAATTAAGGGTGGTATTTAACTCGTTATATATTCACGTAAAGATCTTAAAATCCACATATAGAGATTTACAGGCACTAATTATAAGTTAAGTGAAAATTATAATAAAATGATAAAAAATTACCAGTTTCTGATTTTTTCCTTTGTATTCACCTAATTGACTATCTTCATGCCAAATTTGAACTTTCTAGGTCATCTGAAACTGGGTTATGGTTTTGATCTATAGGTCAGTCATAAAAATGACGATTTTTGGACGCTAATATCTAAATAACCGTTTGAGATATGTTTATAAAATTTGGAACACATAATTATGTATCTCGCCAGTCTCAATATATGAGCCAAATTTGACAAGTTTAGGTGAAATAGTTTTTGAGTTATGAGGGGATCAAAAGTGGCTCCAAATGGTTCGTGTAATATTACACACGGTGAGCTGCGCGCCAGTTCTTGGCTTGACACGCTCCCGCGTGTCTAGATTACAAATTCCAATACACTGATACCAGAGACCGAATTTTTCAAATTAAGAAGAACGAAAAGAATTATCGTGTTATTGGCAAGTGACGTGGAAAGTTATTGACCCTCGTAGTGCTGTGACACGTTTGTTATGATTGATATTCGAGAAATATATGAAATCAATAATTTGGTATCAATTCTTTGAGTCAGTTATTTTGTGCTGAAACTGTGCATAGAGACTCCATACCAGATGTTGTCTTCAGCCCTTTTGGATAGATATGGGGTTTCCGTTACACGTTGTATAATAGTGACAATAGCCTTTTTTTTTGCGGTGGGAAAATCATTGAATGTCTTCTTCCGCTCTGGGTCAAGCGGAAGGGTGTGTCAGATTTCTACTGACTAAAAACCCACCCTGTTCCTTCGGCTGCCCTAAACTTCCGGGGCCGCGGTAACTCGGTAGAACTTTCCCGCAAACCCCGGCACTCAATGGCCCTATGAGGCCCCGTCACTGGTGTTGACAGCTCTTTGAGGCGCGCGTGGAACACGACGCGCCACCGTCCCGGGCCTGGTCCTTACCGGACGGTCAGCGAACCCTGCTCGCCGTCCGCAGGCCCGCGCCTACGGTGGCCGGAAATCGGCTCGTGATCCTCGACGCCCGGGGCGTCTCCCGCGGCGGCTGGGGCACGAGGAAGAGACTTGCCTCTCCCTCGCGCGTTCGGCTTCCTCCTTTGCTAGCATGACTGCTTCGCAGAAGGAGGCGACCGCATCCCATTCCCTCTCGCTCCGCACCATCCGGTCTGAACCAGAGCAGAGCGCGAGAGGTCGCCGCCGCCGACCGCCTCTACGAGGACACGATGGTGCTCCGCCCAAGCAGGGCACACCTCCACCGTATGCTCCACCGTGTCCTTCAGGTGGTCCTCAGAATGACGACACCCGGGCGTGTCCTCCTGCTGAATCCGAAACAGATACCTCCCGAAACAGCCATGTCCGGTCAGCACCTGCGTCAGGTGGAAGGTGAGGACGCCGTGGCCTCTCTCCAGCCACTCCTCAAAGAGGGGACTTATCGCCGCGATTGCGGCGTGCCCAGCCTTCGGTTGCGACAGCCGGTCTTTCCATGCTGCCGTGAGATCGCGCCGGAGTTCTATCCGCTGAGCCGCGACATGCCGCGGTAGCGGAGTTTCACCCCGGCTTAGCACCTCTGCGCGCCAATTATGCACGCGCGCGAGGGCTACGACCGCCAGATAGTGACAATAGCCTAATGGCTAAGTGGTCGGCCTTGTGATCGAGAGGTCGCAGGTTCTAACCCCACCCATAACACCATTGTCGTAAACCTATTCCACATTTAACAATATTGCTAGTAATGTGATTTCTACCCGCATTGTTAGCTCTCTTTCTATAAAAAAACCGGCCAAATGCGTGTCGGGCCACGCTCAGTGTACTTTAGTACATACGCCAAATGCGAGTCTGATTAGCTGACAGAGAGTTTCATAACATGCTCTCACAAAAATAAACATAAATCTCCCTGGTTATGATTTTTAAAACATATTGATTTTCACAACATATTGATAATACACGCTTAGAGTTATACAATAAGGACAGTATAGACCACAGGTATAGACCAACTAAAATAGTTCAATGTATACAAAATAGAAAAACTAATCTAAGAGTCTATTAATCTCACATCATACACACACACAGCTTATACAATTAATGATATTTTAATTTACCATTACGCTGAAGATGAAAATCCATATGCAACTGTCCCCTTTCATAGTCACAGCATTTGGTAAGGCCTTCGTTCAAACCACCGGTAAACGTTTACTGATCAATACGTTTAATCTCCAACCCACTCTTACTTTATCTAACTAACAAGCAAGCAGCCATAAAAATTATAAAATTACACTCACTGAAATTGCAAGATACGTTAAATCCGCGTTCATTTCGATTATCGACTAAATATTACGTAGGAAATAATGAAAGTTTTCATTACGTCGACTCAGTAACTATGTATAAAAATCGATTGTGCACGCAAGGAGTTTGCAATCATTTTGTTATTTTATGTAGAATATTATTATGTTATGCGCGGACTGTCTTGTTGGTCTAGTGGTTGCAAGTGTGACTGCTGACCATGAGGTCTTGGATTCGATTCCTGGCTCGGGCAAAATGTGCCATTTGATTTTTAAAGCAATTTCTCTGAAGAAGCCCGTAGTTTGGCGGTGTGATACGGGTAATCGGAAGCGAAAAAATTGGACACTGGTCCGGCCAAGGGCTGTCCTATTACCCAGCCAGCTATGTGGAGAACAAATAGGAAATGGCTCCATGTAAAACACTACATAATATTCAACTGTGTCCGGTTAGACTGAAAACCGACCTCGTTTACCTCGACATAGTTTTGTACAGAAAAATTTGAATTTAGAACCTGCTAATCAGTTTAACTCCAGGCTACATTTTTTTTTAAAAAGCTTGTGTTTAAAACCAGTAGAAACCGCTTTGAAATAGCATTGCAAATCTAGTTCAAACTTCTGTAACTATATTTCTAGCCCAGTTCAGCACCATTTTAAATCACACCGTTCCCCACTATAAATCTCATTGAAAATCAATATGTAATCTTGAACTGTAATCGTGGAACAAGTATGTGGGATGTTTGCTCTGCTGAAAGCTTCACAAACATTACTATATATACATGAAACTTTCATGTGTTTCTCTTCTAGAATGTGAGGGAGTGTTGTGAAATGGTTGTAAGGAAAGTCGAGTATGAGAGTGAATAAATATCTACTATTCTAAAGTCGAAAAAACCAGTAAAGGTACCTACTGTAAGCAATTATTAAATAAATTCAATATTTAAACGTGAATGAAAGTAAAAACATGACTTTAAAGTTTGCAACTTGACTCTTATTATGCAAAATTTGGTACTATTAAATCTTGATAATTTGGTAAAATATGATTTCAAAATAATACTCTAACATTTATTTAAAATGTTAACAAAATGTTTATGGATACATATTTGTGGTCACATTTTTATAATATGTGAACGTCCAGCTATAGACTTAAAATTCGCGCGCTCTCCACTACTTTTTGGGTAACGCGGGACAGAGATGTCAAATAAAAAATAGTGAGATTAGGATCAATCTATCTCTTCTGGCGGTCGAGTAGTATTAAACTAAATAAATCTGTACAAATGAGTCTAACTGAAGCTAAAATATACTATTTCACAGTGGTTATACTGTAGCTTTCTTTCACTACTGTCGAACACTTACATTTACTGTTACAGTAACATTATGATATAATAATGTAACTCTATTATCCGTCTCAGTTTTACTAACTGTCACGTTGGTCTTTAGGTCGCAATCGCGACTGTACAGCATGAGGTGTCGGGTTCGATTCCCACATCGAGCAAAAAGTACTATTGGGGTTTTCAATCACACAAGAGCCGCCATGCAGTTTCATATTTAGTTTCTCAAATCTCTAAATTAGAAATAATTCACGTGACTTCATTTTCGAGATACGATACTAAATAATGGAATTGAAATCAACATGATGACATTGAGAGATGACTGATTGTGATGGCACTGTGATGAATTGTACAAATCATTTCGTAGAAATATTCTTATCAAGTCGCTCTTCAGCAATTGTAAGATGTGAAGTAACGATCTGCTCAATTTCATCACGTTCTTCGATCTCAAAGTCCATATTTTCGCAATTAAAAATCTCAACCTCAATCTGGGCCTGTAGTTCATTGAATTTGCTAGACATAGCTCGTATTTTGCCAACATTAATTTTTACCTTGAATTCTTGTTAATTTTAAAAACATACATTATCTAAATATTTTTTAAATTTCATCTATCGTCCTTTAACCGAAATAGCAAATAGTTTCTTCAACTGTTTTTTTTTTTAAGGTAACTAGCAATGTGGGTAGAATTCACATTACTAGCAATCTTGTTAACCCCTCCAACGGCTCCAACTAAGCTAAATATGCTTGTGTATGGAGTAGGTTCACGGCAATAGTGTAATGGGTGGGATTCGAACTCGAGACCTCACGATCACAAGTCCGACACCTTATCCATTAGGCTATTGACACTTAAAAGTTACGCTTATAGTCGCAAATAATAACGAAAGTACGTATGTCCCTTAAGCTGATTTCAAAAAAATAATTAGAGCAATAGCTAAACTTGAGAGCATTAACTCGTGACCTCTCGACCACAAGTCCGACACCTTATCCATTAGGCTATTGACGCTGACTGTAATAATATATAGGTAATCGTAGCAACAATAAAGGATATACTAGCACTAAGAACTTTAGAAAACTAGTTATAATTGATTAAGTAATCTGAATAGTAAAACACTAATCCCATTAAAAACAATACCTGTCAAAAAACCAAGTCTCGCAACTCAGTTCTTCTACCGTAATGTGAGATCCATGTAATACCAAGTCGGTTATTCGATTATTCAGTCCCTACTTAAGGGACCTTCTGTCTTAAGTTGTTACGTAATTATCTAACTTAACAACATGTTGTAGTGACCATATCAATATTAAAAAACTTTAACGTTTTAAATAAATAGATTGACTCGACCATCGCATGAAAACACAATCCCATGAAAAACAATATTTGTCAAAAAACCAAGTCTCGCAACTCAGTTCTTCTACCGTAAAAAGTTGTGAGATCCATGTAATACCAAGTCGGTTATTCGTTTATTCAGTCCCTACTTAAGGGACCTTCTGTCTTAAGTTGTTACGTAATTATCCAACCTAACAACGTCTTACAGTGACCATATCAATATTAAAAGTCTTTAACGTTTTAAATAAATAGATTGACTCGGCTATCGCATGAAAACACAATATATCTCACAAGTAATACATACATATATAAATTAGATTGTTTTTGCGTCAAGTCAATATATTTATTTAAAACGTTAAAGATTTTTAATATTGATATGGTCACTATAAGATGTTGTTAAGGACGCATTTACATTTATCACTCGCTCAATTTTAGGTATCCTAGTAGCAACACAACAACATTGCGTTCACACACACTTACAAACCATTGTTCACCCGATTTTATACATTATTTAACTAGTACTGATACTTGAAGGTAATATTATATTTTCTTTAATATTGTTTGATCATAATAAGTTGTAACCTATTGTTTACAAAGGGTTACATGCTTATTGATTAGATGTTAGTTTCAATTTTGTATTAATGTGTTTGACGTCCGATTAGGAGTATGTACTAGGGGACTTTGGAAATAAAATACTCATATGTGATAAAAAAATTAATAAGAAATAAAGAAAAGCTTCGTCATGCATGTCTGTCTGTTTGTCCATCCGTCTGTATGTCACAGCCATTTTCAACTGACGAAAAAAACGGAGGAGGTTATCAATTCGACGCGTATATTTTTTTTAATGTTTGATCACCGATTACTCGAAGACGGCTGAACCAATTTGGAAAATTCTTTTTTTGTTTGAAAGGGTATACTTCGAAATTGGTCCCATTATTACCAAGTCAGGAGCTGATAATGGAATCTTGGAGTAATCGAGGAAACTCTTTAAATATTATAGGCACACCTACAGTGATTTGAGTATTTTTTATCGTAACTTGTGTAGTTGCATTTGAAAAGCACCATTTGTGAAGTGGATCTGATGATGAAGACCACAGATGGCCACTGGAACTACTCAATATATAAGTAGGAATAAAAAGTATTTCATGGGTTCTGCTTCGATTACTTGAATATGGTTATTAAGCACAATATGCTCGTCACAATGCATATGATGAAGTGAAGCTGATGGTGAAGTACCAGGAGAACTCCTCAACAATTAACGACCCAGCATTGGGAAAAACAATATTTTGTCTACTTTCTAACTAATTTCGGAAGTCGGACACCGCCTACCTACCGAAATTAAAGTTATTTTTCACTTTGCAGTGTTTTTTGGAAGCTGGTTTAATTTTTTTGGTAAAAGTTTTTATATTCCGAAACTTTTAGGACTACACATGTGAAACTTGGTAGGTAGATGTATTCTGTGAACCACTTTCCAATTTTAAGAAAAAATTAAAAAATATATTAAAAAAATATTAAAAAATATATTTTCAGTTTCAGTTCCATGTGGGGTACATGGAACTGAAACTGAAAAAATATATTTTTTCATGAATCTTATGCGTGTGTGGTATTAATAGAGAGCAGTGTTTTTTGGAAGTCGGTTTAATTTTATTGGTAAAAGTTTTTATATTCCGTAACTATTAGGACTATACATGTGAAACTTGGTAGGTAGATGTACCTATTCTGTGAACCGCTTTCCGATTTTAAGAAAAAAATTCAAAAAATATATTGAAAAATATTTTCAGTTTCAGTTCCATGTACCCCACATGGAACTGAAACTGAAAATATATATTTTTTCATGAATCTTATGCGTATGTGGTATTAATAGAGAGTTCGTTAAAAATGACATACGGGTTTCTAAAACCATTTTTTCATAAGTTAATCGTTTAAAAGATATACACTTCCAAAGTGGTAAAATGTCCCCCCCCGCTCTTACTTCTATAATAATGGAGTGAAAAATTATACAAAAATATATGCTATTATCCTTAATGTAACCTTTCAACCAAAATTGGTTTGAACGAGATCGGGTTGGGAGTTTTTGAGATACAGCATATTTTCTAAAACCGCAAATAAAACTTTGTAATTCATACAAACACTATGAAAAACAAATTTATTTGGCGTAGTTACTACGGAACGGTTCATGGGCGAGTCTGACTCGCACTTGGCCAATTTTTTAGTTTTTGTACGAACTGAACATTTTGGCATATTGAACCGTATGAAGTAAGCCCAACAAAAGGTAACTGTTGTGGCAGGAATTCCCTCGACTATCTATAGTCTCCATCATCAGACCTGTAATGGCACTTATAACCCATATGGTGCAAAGTTCTCATCAATATAAATGAATTAAGTCCAAACACAAGATAGCTACTGTAAACCGTTGAGGAGTTCCCTTAACTGTCCTTCGTCTTCATCATCAGACCTCTAATGACAGTCACAAACTATCTAGGTGTAAAGTTCTAGTCAATTTAAATTAATCAAGCCCAAACAAAAGGTTACTGCTGTAAATCGTTGAGGAGTTCCCTTGACTGTCAGGAGTCAATCTGATGAAAGGCTCCATCATCAGATCAACTCTAGACCTTCCTTAATTTGTAGTACTTTAAGATACTTAATGAAAAAATCAAAACACATTTATACGGTCGAATTGCGAAACCTCCTTATTTGAAGTCGGTTAAAAAAAATTGTTGTTTCATGCTAGATTCAGTAACCAATATCCATCCAATTCTAAAAATAAGTATGGTTCTCGTTCTTACTTTTGTTTCGGTACGAAAAAGTATCAACGTATTCTAGTCACAGTATATAAGACGCCACTGTCTTTATTATAGGTTTCGACGTATTTATTTTTTCGTGGAAAGCGATACACCCCTGCGTTCACGAGCGCGTCTTAGTGCGGAATGACGGTCGGAGCCGTGCGTTCGGTAGAAAAATGTATGAAGAAATTTGAGACCGATTTTATTTTTCTCATAAATCATAAAGTTTTTTATGTATGTTCAAAATAATTAGCTTAACGTATAGATAAATACATAGGCTATAATTTCTTATTTTGAAGTTAAGAATATGCTCCAGATTTGGCTTACAGGTACGTATTCAAACCCCATTTTTTGTAATTTTCTACGATTATTGCGGCGATAAAAACGTATTTGTGTGAAAACGATGTATAAGACTGTGTAATTATAATGCATTCAATGTGGAGATGAATAAATTATCTTGAAATTAATACCATAAAATTGTCAAAATTTTAACTCCTTATGTATCAAAATGGTACCAGAAAAACATTGACATTTGCGAGAAAACGTAAATGCGTCCTTAAGTTAGATAATTACGTAACAACTTGTAGCGCGTGTAGGGTGTTCAAGTAAAACTCCAGATGAATATAGAACTGTATCGAACGGTGTACTGAATAGCAGTGCCTTTATTGGTAAAATAGGTACATATTTATAGCCTAACGTTTGGCGCCTAATGTGTGGTAAATATTCCCAAAAAATATCTAGCCAATGAGAGAACAGTATTTCATTGTTAGGTTCCACATTCCGTCCGTAGGGGTCGCATCAATCGCAGCGCTGGGTGCAGCCCCGGGCTGCGGTGACCGGCGAGCGGCGGCGCTTAGTATGCGCGCGCGCTCGCCGCGTGCAGATGTGTTTATTGCAGGTGCGGCAGCTACAGTACTCCCCCCTGAGCGAAGCGTACTGGCATCTTGACGATTCTTCCTGATCGTGTTCTTCGTGCATCGGAAGTGGGAAGATGGTTGGAGTGATCTTGTGCTGTAGCTGGTGGATGTGTCGCACTGTGTTCGGTTGCTTCTTCGGTGTTCATAGTGTATGCAGGCTTCAGACGGTCGAGTGAAATGTTGGCGGTACTATTAGGTAGCTGTATTGTATAGTACTTATCGCTCCTGTTAGTCACGGTGTAGGGACCTTTGTAAGGACGTTGTAGTGGCTTACGTACTGCGTCATCCCGCACGAATACGTGGGTGCATGTTTTCAAGTCGTTGTGCACGAACGTACTTCGTCGGTTGGTGTGCGGCCTATATGTGGGCGTTAAGCTTGTGATGGTGCGATGCAGGTTGACCGCGTAATCGTTGTCCATCTTCGTGTTAGTGGATGATGGTGATATGAAATCTCCAGGTAGCCGTAAAGCTTGTCCGTAGGTGAGTTGCGCGGCGCTTGTGTGGGTATCTGTGCGCGTCGCGTTTCTCAATCCCATTAATGTTGTGGGTACTTCATCAAATCATTTATTGTTGTTTGTTAGTCGTGACATGAGTGCGGCTTTTAGTGTACGATGCCAGCGTTCTACGATACCGTTACTCTGCGGATGGTAGGCAGTAGTGCGGGTTTTTTCCACTCCTAGCAGCTTAGTGAGATTTTTAAATAAGTGGCTTTCGAACTGTCGTCCTTGGTCGGTTGTGATTCTAGTAGGACAACCGAAACGACAAATCCATGTTTCGTATAGCTTTCTTGCGACGACTTCAGCTGTTATTTCTCTGAGAGGTGTGGCTTCTGGCCAGCGTGTGCAGCGGTCGATCATGGTGAGTAAGTATCGGTGTCCACACGATGATGTGGGTAGTGGTCCAACGATGTCAACATGTACGTGTTGGAATCGCTCACTAGGTGGGAACGAGGTGACGTCAGTGTGAGTGTGACGTTGTACCTTCGATTGTTGACATGAAATGCATGTTTTTGTCCACTCGCCAAAGTCGGTATTCATGGATGGCCAGAAATACCGTTCTTGCATTAGTTTGCGCGTAGTCCGTATACCAGGATGGCTTATATTGTGCACGGAGTTGAATGCGATGCGACGATAGTCTATAAGTAGGTATGGACGTATGTGTGGCGTTGATACTTCGCAGTATATTGAACTGGTTGAGCCGGGAACGATGATTTTCTTAAGTTTGATGTTTGTTTGTTTTGCTAAGTTATGTAGATTGCTGTCCTTGTCTTGTGCTTGCGATAGTTGGTTGTAGTTTATTGTAGATGGCAAGTCAATGGTTTCTATGCGTGATAGTGCGTCGGCGAATACGTTATTTGCTCCGCTCACATGACGTATGTCCGTAGTGAATTCACTTATGAATAACAGCTGACGAGTGCGTCGTTGTGTATCATTGTCTGACGGTGGCTTGCGAATGGCGTATGTGAGCGGCTTGTGGTCGGTGTAGACAATGAGTTCTCTTTCTTCGAACATTTTTTGGAAGTGCTTGATAGCCATGTATTGTGGCGTTGCGGTTTAGGTGGTAGAATGAAAAAACTTAGACCACAGGTTTACAGCATTTATTTGGTAGAGGGGTGGGTTCAGTTCACTAAGGGTTCCTCCACTGGTTGTCGGTTTGAGGAAGGTACTGCCCTGGGCTTAGGCCGCGACGCACGCAGACCGGCGAGCCGACCCCGTAGCAGGCAGCGACCACGTGTCCGAAGCTGAGGTTGTGCAGGGCAGGCCACGGGAGAGGATGTCTCTCCTCCTCACCCAACTCGCACGTGGCAGGCGCAGAGGTTATTGCAGGTAGACCACGCGACAGCGCGTCTCTCCAGCAGTAGTACGCGGAGGCAGCGGTGACACCCGTCGCGTGGCAGACGTTGAGGTAGTTGATATTAGAGATGCGAGTGTAGAAGAAGAAAAGAAAACCCTGAAATCAACATGAAGGGTGCTTCCTTAAGCGTGGTGCCAGGATTCGTGAGCGCCAGCGATGCGTGCGTCTCCCAGCCGTAAGCCCAAGGAACAGTTCCAGGGAAACGAAGGGGAACTCACCATCGCGGCGGTTCACAAAGGTTATAGATAAGCGTGCGCATGCCGCGTACAACGATATAGAAGGTAACCACGTGACAAAGCGTTTAAGCTCGTAGCTGCTATGACACAGCAGGAAAGGAATGCTGCGACCTGCGTACGCTTCACAAATTTAGAATCACTAGTGGAAAACAGTTGACAATGAAATAGCACAGTCATGTTCTAGACGGAAGCCATCTTGACAACCGGGCAATTATATAAATTTACAAACGTTGCAGATTATGGCGAAATAAGAGGATTGCGATTTGGCAAGATGGAGAGAAAATGGCAGATACGATTGAGCACTTACCCTTGGGCACAAAGGGGTTTCAATATTAGTTACTTGTAACAGTAGGCGGTGAAAAAAGAACTCCGCGGACCGGGGATTAAAATTTAAAGCCGGGACCGCATTAGTGTTGTCACTCAGTGAAACCATAGATATTAGGGATGAGTGTGGTAATCGATTCTAGTTTAATCGACTACCACGCTACAGTATATTGAAAGTAATTCTCTATCGAAAGTGCTATATCGCTGTTGTGTTTCTGAGAATTTCTTCGAGAAATATCCAAGCGGTAGCCATTTTTTGTTGACTAGTTGCTGAAGTACAACTCCGGCACAGGTATTTGATGCGTCACACATGAGTGAAATTGCTTGCATTGGTGATGAAGATGGGTGAGCGAGTAAAGCTGCGTTTTGAATGCTGACTTTACATAACTCAAATGCTTGTAGTGCTTCTTGGTTCCAGTCGATCTTTGTCTTGTCACGCTTCTTGGAATTATGTAAGAATGCGTTGAGTGGTGCTTGTATGTGTGCTGCGTTAGGTATGCTGTCACGGTAAAAGTTTACCAAACCAATAAATCGGTGTAATTCGTGAATTGTTTCTGGCTTGGGGTATGCGGTGATTTTATCGACCTTGTCGTGTGGTGGCTTGATACCCTTGCTTGACACGCCGTAACCGAGGAACTTGACGGTTTCTTTGCCGAATACGCATTTTGAAGGGTTTATCGTTATACCGTACTCGTTTAATCTGCGTAGTACCTCTTGCAAATCTTCGATATGCTGTGCTTCGTTATCTGATGCAATAATGAGATCGTCGATAAATAGAAATGCGTAATCTAAGCCGTTGAGTACTTGATGTATGAATCGTTGGAATGTCTGTCCTGCGTTCTTCAGACCTGGGCACATTCGGGGAAATTCAAATAAGCCAAAAGGAG
Source organism: Tholera decimalis (assembly GCA_943138885.2). Taxonomy (NCBI): domain Eukaryota; kingdom Metazoa; phylum Arthropoda; class Insecta; order Lepidoptera; family Noctuidae; genus Tholera; species Tholera decimalis. The sequence goes on from OW964551.2 coordinate 32,004,117, forward strand.
TTGTGATGGCTGTCTTCTCAATATCGGGTTCAAACACTGATAGTTGTTGGTAAGCACGGTTTAAATCGAGAGTGGTGAAGATTTTCTTGCCGTGAAGCAGGTAGGTGAAATCTTTGAGACGAGGTACGGGATAGCGGTCTGGTTTTGTGACGTCATTTAACCTTCTGTAGTCTCCGCAAACTCGAATGTCACCATTTTTCTTTGGTACTACGTGCAGTGGGCTGGACCGGGGACTTTTGCTTGGACGGCATAATCCTTGTTGCATCATAGTTTCGAATTCCTTTTTCACGATCAGATATCGGTGTGGCGGTAGCGGTCTTGTTTTGCTATGTACTGGCGGTCCGGTGGTTTCAATGTGATGTTCCACGCGGTGCTTTGGAGTATCTTTCATGCATGATGGCCTCATGATGTCAGGGTACTTGCTTAGTAATTGGTGATACGGTTGTTCTACATCGATACTTCTTACGGTTGGCTCGGAGGAATATGAGACGGGTGCTTTGACGGTGAGGTTGGTCACTTTGTCGACTAGACATCGCCCGGCTAAGTCGACACGTAGCTTATGGTGTCTTAGGAAGTCGGCACCGATGATGGGTCTGCTGACTGCAGCGATGATAAATTTCCAGCTGTAGGGTCTCCTCAGGTTGAGGTCAAGCTGAAGTGTCTTCTCACCGTAAGTTGGGATGACGGTATTATTTGCAGCGTACAAACAAAAATCAGTCGGCGTTGCTTTCCCGCCTTTTTTTCGGGGAATCACAGAAACATTGGCACCAGTATCGATTAAAAATGACATACGTGAGTTTTTGTCAGTTACGAATAGGCGGTAGGAAGTGTTGGTTGCGCTGGTTCCCGCCTCGTCTAATGCAGGTTTTGGTTCGGATGGGCCTTGGAAACTACATGGGCGCGTGCATCGTTGTGCTTCCTTCTCGAACTTTCGGTGATAGAAACATATTCCTGTCTGTTCGTTCCGTAAATTCTTGCTACGCAGTGTATGGCGCTGGTTATACCTGTTTGGCCTTCTACGGTATTCGTTTTCTGGTCTGCTTCTGTGATGGTTCGACTGGTCTGCTCGTGGTTCAGCGATTTTTCTTGATGGATGTGGGTACATGGGCGGTACAAGTCGTGGAACCTGTAGCGATTGCACCATGGAGTTGTGTCTGCTCGAAGCTTCGGTCTGCCATCGTTGCCAGGATAGAATGATGTGCTTCGATTCTGGAGCTCCTTGTCAGGAATCACAACCGGCGATTCTTGTCGAATCACGTTGGTATTGATCACTTCGGCACGCAGGGTATGATCACGTCGGCACGCAGGGTATGATCACGTCGGGGTCACCAATGTAGCGCGTGTAGGGTGTTCAAGTAAAACTCCAGATGAATATAGAACTGTATCGAACGGTGTACTGAATAGCAGTGCCTTTATTGGTAAAATAGGTACATATTTATAGCCTAACGATTTGGCGCCTAATGTGTGGTAAATATTCCCAAAAAACATCTAGCCAATGAGAGAACAGTATTTCATTGTTAGGTTCCACATTCCGTCCGTAGGGGTCGCGTCGATCGCAGCGCTGGGCGCAGCCCCGGGCTGCGGTGACCGGCGAGCGGCGGCGCTTAGTATGCGCGCGCGCTCGCCGCGTGCAGATGTGTTTATTGCAGGTGCGGCAGCTACAAACTTAAGACAGAAAGTCCCTTAAGTAGGGACTGAATAATCGAATAACCAACTTGGTATTACATGGATCTCACAACATTTTACGGTAGAAGAACTGAGTTGCGAGACTTGGTTTTTTGACATGTATTGTTTTTTATGGGATCTCATTTCTTTTTGTAGATAGTCCTAATTTTTTCCCTTCCGGTACCTTCTACTTCTTGTATACGAATTTTCTTAAAGACCTCTCTCTGGCTTTTTTATTCCGTTGACCATTTTACAAGTTACCTTTGAACATAATTATATCTAGATACCTATCTACACCTATTATTCCATTATATTATACATAATTATATACAGGTACACTGATTCATTAACTGTAAATGTAACTTTGTAATCCCATATAAATATATGGGATTACAAAGTTATTTATGCAGTTGATGTATCTAGAAAACTGGACAGAAATTGAAAAATATTTTAGTTTTTCCTTGATTCATATACTAAACACTAATTGTATTCTAAATTTGAAGCTTCTATGTTTGCTGGAAGTGCCTTAGACTTTTGATGATCGGTCAGTCAGTGAGTGACAAAATTAAGAAACTATGACTCATTATAATTCTTAAACAACTGGTTCAAATTGAATGAAATTTGAAATATACCGTGTTGATACAATGCGTGCTTGGTTACTGAAAACTCAGGCTTCTAGTTTTATCCACAACGAAGTTATATGGGGTCGAAAATGGCCTGAATTGCTTCGAGAAAAGTATGGTACGGCCGTGCCGCTTTTTGCTCGACTTGGCGGCGGCACTGCCGGTCCCCCAGATGCCAAATGAAGGAATAAAGTTATATGTTTAACTAGCGACCCAGCCCGGCTTCGCACGGGATCCTTAGAAATAAAATGGTTACTGTGAGTCAACCTTAGGAGATAGATAATATGCTATTGCGGACTTTTTATAAGCCTTTTTAAGATATACATGTCAGTATTACATTATTTTGGCGTATCTCATTCGGGTTAGCCAGCGCTTGCAATGTAAGCACTCGAAAATTATTTTTTTGACGGCTTCATCACAACTTATGGTATTTTCCCTATTATACAAACACTTAATTATAATGTTTTGAATATATAAACCTTCGGGAATAAATTGTCTAAATAACAGTGAAAATTGAATCAAAATCTGTTGCATGGTTTAAAAGAAGAAAGCTTAGAAACAGACAGACAGAGGCGGAGGGTGAGTTTGTTTTAAACTATGTAGTGATAACTTACCTGATACTCCATCGGCGGCACCTCAGTGCAGCGGCGCGGCAGCGGCTCGGCGTTGCGACACCGACGTCACCCAAACGCGGCTAACGGCTACCTGAAAATAATAGTCGGCCGAAACCATTTGAAATAATGTGAACTAGATACGCAGACGTACTGTTATGAAGGCGTCTAAGTTCAAAGCTTCAGATTACCTACTAGTAGAAAAAAAAATATCGGGAATGTAATTACCTGCCTACAATTTTACAAATGATTAGGTACGTGGGTAGTTGACACTGAATAATGAATATTAATTTTACTATCTTAGGATATTTACTGACCTTTACTTGAAATAAGCTATAAAATAGCTGGATATTTCGCTAAACACACAATGGAATGTACCAAACAGCAACCTTTTGATAGGAAAATCAATTTAGGTATTAGGGTAAAATATAAGAAAAACACTTAACTAATAGGCGAGACTGCTGCTTCTGGCTGCATAGGTCCTTGCTCGTGGCGGGTTTGCTTGCTGTGACAACGCATTTCTCTCTACTCAACTCTCCCAGCCCTCCTTCTTATTCAATGTCTCACTTTCAATTGCACACGATCGGAATCTACGTTCATCCAATAATCTTCTCTTACTCTGTCCTTCTCATACTTCTGACTTTGTTAATTCCTCTTTTCATATTCAGTCGATTCTCCTCTAGAATGCGCTTCCTCTCGAGATCAGGACTGCTGACAGTCACTATGCATTTATAAATAAATTGTGGATATACTTTCTACATCAATATGCAGATTTTTATACACATATATTTATATAAGTATTTATTTATATACATTATTTATGTAGATTTCTATTTTATGGTACTAGGTTTTTTGTGTTATTTTATCTTTATTAATTTTACTTTTCACGTACGTACTGCACCTCCCACACTATCTGTTCACCACTCTTGGTTGACTGGTAGAGAATACCTTTTTTTCTGGGTGGGAAAATCATCGAATGACTTCTCCCGCTCTGGGCGGAGCGGAAGGGAGTGTCAGACTTTTACTGACTAAAAAGTAAAAACCCACCCAGTTCCTTCAGCTTTTGCTGCAACATTTAAATTTAAATTATTTAACTTTCTTTTGAGTAAATGCTATTAATCGACTGACGATTCCATGAATGAAAAATTTACCAAAATATTTCACTTTGTTGCCTATTGAATCTGACTTAGGTATATGTATAAGTTTATTATCAGTAACAATTATTGTACCATTAATTTTATGTAGTTATAAACTCAAGTCTAATTTAATTTAATTTAATTTTAACGTAATGATTTGAAGCATAATTTTACTTAGGTACCATATCTGTACGCCGGAAACGGTAGAATATTATTACTTAATGCACTTAACAACTTTGTACAATATTCTGACAAATTCTATTCTATTCTTGCGTCTGTAGTCCTCCACGATTAATCTTTGGTAGGTTTCCTTTTCATGAGAATTCTTTCTCTTCGTCGGTACTCGATCCCAATTTTTCAAATTTGGCCTGTCACGGTCGCCAAATATAACGTCTGATAATGGACATTATGGAAGTGTTTTAATGAAAACCTCCATTTTCACGAACAGCTTTAATCCTAGAACCTTTGTATTACGACTTATTTAAGATTCTATTCTATTTTTTGTTAATGGCAAGTGGAGCCGATGTCGACTATTCTGCCAATGTCTAAAGTAAATTGGAAAAGCAAGTGTGTATGATTAGAGACAAAATGAAATTAGAAAAGGAAAAAGACAAAAGGTCAATTCAGAACAGGAATGGTAGTCACTGTTTCTTCAATTGGTACGGTTGAACTTGTTGGGTTAGTACAGGACTGAAACAAACAAAGAATAAAATTAAGATTACTTGATCTTGACGCAGACGTGTATTTTAGTTGCCAAACGGACTGTCATTGCGGGTGTAAGTAAAAAATATTCACTAAACAAATTAGCACCACTTGAGCGTGCAATTTGGTGGTATGAAGAATCTATCAGGCGTTAGTGCGGCGCAGACAAAAATTCTTGTAACTTAAAATATAAAAATACTTAAATTAAGATACATACTTAACAAGTTACTGACACTGCTAATTTGTTAAGAAAATACATTTGCAAGTTTCTTTTAAATGCATAACGACTTTTATTCATTCTGATGTCGAGAGGAAGTGCATACCAGAGAAAAGTTGACTGAATGTGAAAGAAACTATTGACATTTTTTGAATTGATTGATAACTTAAATTTTATTACTGTAAATTGAATAACTTAATTTTAATTATGTTTTGCTGTGCCCTACAGGGTCCATAATTGTATCTTGGCTTTAAGCAATTACTAACATCTAACGACATTATGGTACGCAAATAAATATATGAATATGGAAGATCATACCATACAAGGTCATATCTATTCGCTAAGCACATAAAGCAACACTTCTAAACACTGAGAACGCCTGTGGAAAATATTACTGCAACAAGTAATTCTGAAAGTAAATAACAAAGATTAGGCGTTACTGGCTAAAACACTAATCCCAACCTTAATACATTTTTAAACACTTCTTATCGATATTGTATAAAGGTGACATACCTTTTATTTAAATACATAAAAGCAACTAAAAGTACAATTTAAATAATAGTTAAATAGTTTGCTAAAAAGAAATCAATATTAAAAAAAGTATATTTAAAATGGCAACACTGTGTTATAATATGCAGTACGTATTAGCGTCACTAAGTGCTAGCAAAGGCTACGCCTATCTGTATCTAAGATCTTAATATAGCGAGCTAGCGATAGCGTTTTATCAAACGTCAGAACAACAAGCATTTTAAGGTTGCTTACAGGTTCCATGTATAAAAAATTGGACAACTGATTAACTCAATACAGCTGTTGATGCAGTCAGTGATCGAAGTTTCGTGTTAAGTGGTGTCTAAAAGCAAGTTTTGACAAATACAACTAGTTTATAGGAGATCAACCACAGGTTAGGATAATCAAATTAATACTAAGCTTTTAATCTATTAACTAGTCAATATATTTTTTTACGTAAATTTACAATTCCATGTTATTATACGTAAATTTTGATGGCAATAGCCTTTTTTGTTTATTTATTTACTTAGATAATTTTATATTATTGGCATATCAAAAGATCCTTGTATGCGTCAAATATCTTAAAAATCAGATCAGATATATAATTACACCAATTTTTTTCCGGGTGGGAAAACCGTCAAATGACTTCTCCTGCTCTGGGTGGAGCGGAAGAGAGTGTCAGACTTCTACTGACTAAAAACCTACCCTGTTCCTTCAGCTGCCCTTAACTACCGGGGCCGCGGGATCGCATTAGAACATTCCCGCAACCCCGGAGTCGATGTGTATAAGTACTTTTATCATTTATGTAATGATAAAAAACAAAGTTTTGCAGGAAAATTATATTTTACTAGCTTCTGCCCGCGACTTCGTACGCGTGGGAAAGTTTTCCCGCGCAAATCCCGATCCCGTGGGAATTTCGGAATAAAAAGTAGTCTATGTGTTATTCCAGAATGACAACTATCTACTTACCAAATTTTATTCAGATCCGTTCAGTAGTTTTTGCGTGAAAGAGTAACAAACATCCATCCATCCTCACAAACTTTCGCATTTATAATACTAGCTTTTGCCCGCGACTTCGTACGCGTGGGAAGGTATTCCCGCGCAAATCCCGATCCCGTGGGAATTTCGGGATAAAAAGTAGCCTATGTGTTATTCCAGAATGTCAACTATCTACTTACCAAATTTCATTCAGATCTGTTCAGTAGTTTTTGCGTGAAAGAGTAACAAACATCCATCCATCCTCACAAACTTTCGCATTTATAATATTAGTAAGATAGTAAGAAGTAAGAAGTAAGATTAGTAAGAGTAAGAAGATCTGTAGAAAGCTATAGGAAGAAAGCTATAAAGTCATAACTAGTGATTTACAAAATCATAATTTGCGTGATTATTTCCTCAAAAGAATACCACACACATGAACCTACATGCTTCTCATATAAAAATACAAATTGTCTGAACTTTAAGAGAGACTTTGACCTCTGAGTTTGTTACGGTGTTTCTTCTCAGAGTAGTCAGTTAGGAAATACCGGCCTCATCTAGCTAAACTTAACACGCAAAAAAACATGACGTGTAAAAGTGTTATTTATAACCAATTTACAAAATCAATATTTCATTTCATTTCATAACACTGAAAATACCAACAATTAATCAGTCTCCTGGCTCATTCCCCATTCGGTGTCGGCCCTCTATATAGATACCTTCTCGCCATTTTTGCCGGTTTGTGTTATCTTTGCTATTATTATTTGATACATTCATGATCATTGGTATTTAATAAAATAACAAATGGAGAGGGGCCTTTGCCCAGCAGTGGGACACCGTGGGCCAACATAATATTATTATTAGAAATAGGAACGCAACTGTAAAAAAAAGTTTTTAAAAAGTGATAAGCAGGCGGGACCCAATTGAACATATTTTTTTTAATGGGATGGGTCCGCCTGCTTATCACTTTTTAAAATAAAAATCTGCTTGTTTCTTGCGTTTCAGTTGAGCAGTCGGGTTTTTTAGATTTTTTAAATAACTTTTTTTTTTCAACTTTTTAGTTAAAATATTAATTATTTTTTTTTTAGTTTTCCCGGTCGTGTCACATTGGCAGTATTGGCACTCCACCGGAATCAGAAAGTGAAGTCCATATTTTTAAACATTCTCATTGTATTATTTTGCTAGTATTACACTAATATTAAACATGATATACCTTTTTAAAATCCTTGTGTTAGGCCCTTTAATTTGATACCCATATTATAGTATTCGAAAAAAAAATTTTTTTTTTTCATCGTTTATAATGGCTTCGCACAGCCGCCCTGTTTAATTTTTTCAAACGTCACCTATCTAAGAACACTCGGGCTGCTAAGACAAATCTAAGGATACCTCATTTGTGTGAATCCGTTCAGAGCTTCTGGAGATATGAGGTAATAAAGAATATTGTAAAACATACATACATACAATATTACAAACATACATACATACCAGATACGTGCGAAAAACATAACCCTTCCTTTGCAATCGGGTAAAAACAACACGAACACGATTTCTATTTCTGGGTTTTGTGATTGTTTATCATGTTAACATCTACTGTGGGCTGGGTGTTTATCTAAATCGAAGTTTATGCTGATTACGCATTTATATTTTCGTCGCCCTACTATTAAAAAATCTGCTTTATATCAATATACGTAAAATTCAAGTTTGTCAATTCAGACTTATGTTCTAAAAATTCTATTTATAAAAGCTAAGTAAGGATTACTCACCGCGAGCATTCATTTCATGAATTAGTTTTGCAGTGGTAATACGAGATTTTATTAAAAACATCGATTTGGTCAGTGTGTGTCTGTTGATAATACGCGTAATAACTCATCGCTCAAATAATTTTCGTTCCATTCATGAACACAAATACAAAGTGAACATACAATACAAAGTGAATATTTGCAATGATTGCAGCCGAGTAGCCAACCAACGCTCATAGTTGATGTTGTTTTTTTATCTATATAACCTTGCCGCATCATCAGGTTAGAACTAAAAATAGAATAGTAAAAATGTTTGCGTCAATGTAAAGTACTTTAGTTGCATAAACTATTTATTGTCTCCGTGTAATAATATAAAAATAAACAACCGCACATCCTGGTGTGTGACTGTTTGTTTGAAGCCCTCGCTTATCTTGCAGATAAAACCGGACTTATATGTATGTATATTGCAACGGAGCAACGTCAACAATACTTTGTAAACAGTTTACCTATAAGAGCATCATGTCGGAACTCAAATTTCAAGGTCAATTGGAACATATAACCGAAATTCAGTTAGAATTCATCAAGAATATAATCGAAAAAGAAGGCTACAAGGATAGCAAAGTTACTTTAAAGGCTGTTGGTGAAGCAGGTGACAACTATGGAGCAAACGTTAAAAGAATTATCATAGAAGGAGAAAATGGCAACTTGACAATGATTGCCAAAATAGCCCCATCGTTAGAAATCATGCGGCAGGCCTTGGGCGTTAATCTCATGTTCAATAATGAGATTCTTTTGTATACAGAGATCCTCCCGAAGATGGTACAACTTCAAAAACAAGCTGATATACCAGAAGAAGACCTACTGAAATTCCCCAAATGTTACGGAGTGAATGTTGAAGCACCTAATGAAGTTATTCTGTTAGAAGACCTACAAGCATCAGGTTTTATTACGATAGACCGTTTCAAAACTCTTACGAATGAATTTGTGACGAGTGCGTTGAGAAATTTAGCCATATACCATTCACTTTCTTATGTGTTGAAGACCAAGGAACCCGAATCTTATGATTATTACAAAGACAAGCTACAGGATATGTTGGGAGCCATGGGTGAAGGAAGTCCGGAACTACTTGGATTTTTAAATCTAATTGAAGTCGTTGCTCTCCAAGTGCTCGACAACCCAGAACACCAGAACATTGTGAAGAACAAAGTCATTGAAGTTCCAAAGCTAGTCAGTGAAATGTCGAAATTTGAAAAGGATAGCCGATATGCAATTATTCAGCATGGTGATTGTTGGACAAACAATATTTTGTTCAAGTTAGAGGCAAGTATTTGATATTTAATTGCACTTAATAATATTTTTAGTAAACTTAGATATGTTTTTCCCATCCTCTGTAAATTTGCAATCATGTAAATGAATTCGTCTGTAACAAATAAAATACAGCTGTGTGAATACAGCATACCTTACCCATACATGACTATAAATTATCTAATCGCTTTAGATCCGGGCACGCGGTTGATAGTATGATGACCATGTTATCTTATGTACCCAACTTATTGTACAATAATGATGGCGGGCCTTTTACGTGTCCAGAACTACTTTAGTTTTACAGGACTGCCTTAATTGTTAAGGCTTTTTATTGAGAATAGGCTCGCGTTTGACCACCATCTCACCTGATGGTAAGTGGGTTCAAAATACTTAGGAAGACCGCCATAGGTACACAAAAGTGTATCTGTCGCAGTCATCTGGTTGGATCTACTATTTGATTGAATGACTAGCGCGGTCATTGAATGACGTCATTTAATTGAATGACTAGGTCGAAACTGTTTGATCAAGCGTCACTCAACGTCCAACTAGTTAGCGGATTGTAACATAGCCCTTTGAACAGAGCGGACATAAAATCAGTCAGGTGATTCAAATTTAGTTATTTTTTTTCCACTGCAGCGCTAGTAGTCACCAAAACAAATATGGCGTCATACAGCACTGTGTTAATCTAAATTTTATATTTCTATGGTGTTGATATTTACCTTGTTGTTGTTGGATTTACCTATTATTCCTAACCTTTTTTTTTTTGTTCCGAGGTAGAAATCCTCATGGATGTCCTCCGCCCTGGGGCGGGCGAAGGGGTCTGTCAGACTTCAACTGACTAAAACCACCCCGTGTTCCTTCGTACACATGCGCCGGGGACTGCGGGAACGCATAAGTATTCAAAATCGCGGCCCCCGACTAGTACCGACCCGCCTCTGCAGGCCCCATCTTTTTTTTTATAATTGGGGAGAGTGAGGTGTTAGGCTTCCCTGTAACTTCTGAGAAGGGCGCGCGTGGAACAAAACGCGCCGCCACCTCGGGTCTCGTGTTATAGGGGACAGTGGGTATCCCCAAGCCCACCATCCCTGGACCCATTTAGGGGGGCCGCCAGAGGGCATTGTCTGCCCTCTGTCGACGCCCAGTGCGCCTTCTGCGGGCCGGGAGAGCACTCGAGACCTAACCAAACCAAACATTACAAAGTCGGCTATATCCCATTCAACGACTTCACTAAATGGCGTTCAGTCAAGACGTTGAACGTTACATTCAACGACTTGACGAGTTGTCCTTTAGTCATTCAATTAAATGTCGTCATTCAATGAACGCGCTAGTCATTCAATCAAATAGCAGATTCTACCAGATGATTGCGACATAACCGTAGCTACGAAATAATGCTGAAGATTTTGGTTCTTATAGATTTTCTTATACTATATCAATGGATAAGCATTATAACACTTACCTTCTTCATTGGTAAGGACTATTTTTATTTGATATTGTTTCTTAGTAATTTAATTTACCAAGAAACAAAATCACAACATTATTAATTGATGATGTTCTCCTCACTAAATTTGAATACAAGTAGAATGAAACATTTTATTGCACTCGTAGTTAAGTAAAAATTATCAATAAATTAATAGACTGCCCTGATACCCAGATCATTACATGGTGCGTCATCATAATTATGAATGAAAGAAGAATGTAATACACTTCATTCTCTTTGTCAGCTACAAAGAACGAATCATATAAATCCCACAGTGGCGAAGTCCAGAAACGGTTTGATATCTCTCACAGACTGTCAAAGGATAGTAACATGTTTCTCTTTTATCTTTCCAGGAGGAGACTGTGAAACAGTCAATGCTAATCGACTATCAACAATCCAAGGTCTTAAGCCCAGTCTACGACCTTCTCTACTTGCTCTTCAACTGCACCGATCATGAAACGAGGATTAAGCACTACTATGACTGGTTAGACTACTACCATAGCGAACTTGACAAAGCCTTGTCCAATTTTGGACTGAAAGCCAACTACGTTTACCCGAGAGACCAATTGGATGCTGATTTGAAAAGATATGGGAAGATAGGCTTTGGTTGCGCAAGTGTCATGACTAGTACACTCACAATAAGTTCAGAAGAGGCTGGCAAATTAAAGGAAATATTGAACAGTGGGAATATAGAAGAAATGGTTGGTGCATTGGACACCTTCAACGCTAAGACTTTAGCTCTGTTTAAAAAAAGAACCATTGGGCTAATTGAAAGTTTTACCACCTTTGGCCTATTGTAATGTGTAAATATTGTTGCTTGTTTATGTTTTTGTGACCATTTCATTTAGACATTACCTATTGTATTCTTTAATTTTTAAAATTACGTTTTGACTTAATAAGGCCGAAATATGTATCTCTGAGATTCAATTAAACAATAAATTAATGTACAGGGTGGGTCATAAGGGTGTTGGCGGTTTCAATATTCAATTAAAAAAGAACCACGAAACATGACAAAAATATATTTGTATTTTTTTAAAGTAGAAACAGGAATTTTTAAGACCTAAAAATAATGTTATCCAAATGACTTCCCTCGGCTGCTTGGCACTCTTGGAACCGAAGTCGCAAATTTTGGAAAACTCGTTGAAAAGTTTAAAAAAGTTTAAGTAAAAAAAAAGTTGAAAACGGATTATTTTCGTAGACTACCGATTTGAGGTAGCCCCATAGAAAATAATCGCATGGAGAGAGATCGGGGCTACGTGGTGGCCATTCCATCCCCCCTTTTCGAAATGAGTTTACCGGGAAAAACATTTTTCAGCAGCTCTATGGATACCCTAGCCGTATGACATGTGGCCCCATCCTGTTGAAACCACATCCTCGAGGTATTGCCTTGAACTTCTTGTAAAGCTGGCACCAAAAAGTCTGTCTGTCATGTTGCAATAATTGTTAGCTCCAACCGTCATCGCTTGCCGTCTTTCATCCTCAAAAAGGTATGGCCCGATAATACCGGTTGACGTTATGCCAGCCCACACGACAAGCTTAGGGCTGTGAAGTGGACGTTGATGCAAGCGTCGGGGATTAGTCTTGGACTAGAACTGACAACTTTGCTTGTTCACATGGGCATTAAGGTGAAAATTGACCTCATCACAAAACATCACGTTGTTGAAATTGTTGAACCGCTCGAGCATTAAATTGACAAAGTTAAGTCGGTTATTGGCATCATCTGGTTTTAAATCTTGGACTATCTGAATTTTATAAGCCTTCAAATGCAAATCACGCTTCAAAATTCGTCGCAAAGTCATTCTTTTGATGTCCAAAGACAGACTTCTCTTACGTGCTGACTGTTGCGGATTTCGATGAACTGAAACACAAACACGCTCCACAATGTCGGCTGATCTTGCAGAAACTGGGCGTCAACGATTTTTCCGTATCACATTGGCGCTTGGAACTTCACTTAAATCGATTTATTGTTTTCGTAATACGCTCGGACACAAAATGCACGCTGCGCTCCCGTGTACGACTCTATGGCGACAAAATTAACTAAGCTAACAACATATCCCCCCGCCGCACTATGGAAAATATAGGTCAGTATCGGATCAAAAATCTGTAACTTCATGATTTTTTTGTCGTATTGTGATGAAATTTGGCACAAATATGCAGTATGGTTTGGAGATTCGAATGATGTGTAGTTTGTAGTGTTTTCTTGTATAACTATATATGTTTTTTTGCATATAATGAAAGAGAAGCGAAAAAAAACATGAAAAAAATAGTTAAAAATTTATTTCAAGTGGAATACTAGTTTATAATGACTAAAAAGATTAAACTACGGTTAATTACAACAAGCAAAGTAAACAAAATGTATACATATATATATATGAAAACAATTTACTAAATTAAAATCATGTTACTAATAGGTACATCCTACAATCAGGCTTCAGGGAATGATGTAGCTAGGTACAAATGTAAGTAATAACTAAATATAAATATTATTTTTAACTTATACCACTTCAGGATCAGGGTCAGTAAATGTGGGTTCACTTTCAGGTGCCACTTTTAAAAGACTTAGTGACTCTTATTCAGGATCTTTCACATTTCTTACGTACGGTTTTCTCAAACTTGATATATATGGATCTGACGTGTATAAAAGCGTTTTAAAGACATCTTCATTTGAAGCGTATCGGGAACATTTTCTGGCATGATGAAGTCGTATGTTTCTGTAGTCTATGTTCCTAGACTCTTGTGCGTCTTCCGATAGCTGCTGTCCAATATGAAGCACCGCAAAATGTTTAGGGGACTATATTTCTTGTCACCAAAATTTGTATTTGTCATCAAGTTGTATCACCTAATAAATAGATCTATCGCCACGAAATATTTTCGTTCTCAGATAAACAAAAAGTATTCCCAGATATGAATTATCAATATATGTGTAAATAAGAGATGGATTACCAATAAAATTGTAGTGCATTAGATGAATATAAACTTCGTTCTTATAATAATAGTTTTATTACTGAAATAATAGCTTTGTGCTCAGAATGGTAGATCTGTCACCAAATAAATTAATTAACTAACTAATTAGTTAACACACCGACTCAGAGTACCCCGACTTGGATAGGTTAGGTGAGAAGGCTAAGGCGGGAGCGAAGCCTTAGCCTTCGTAGTTATTTTTTTTAAACCACACAGAAATAGGAGCCCCGCTTCGCGGGGCTCCGTCGACCGTCAAATTCCTTTCGGTCAAACAAGGGAGACCCGACTTATTGGTGATCTCTTTAAATTAGTTTGCTTAAATACTTATTAGGACAAACCTATTATAATACATACAAAAACATTTATTTAGTACTAGACCCTATATCTCCATGATTTTAGGTGATTTATTGTGGAATTGATTTTATATTGTTTGGCGACTACATTTTGGTGACAAATCTACTATTTTGCGGGCAAACTCTATTATTTAAGAAACACTAAACATATAATACCAATCGTAATTACTTACATAGATTCTTGCATTTTCTATTGCATATTTCCCAAATTTTTGAACAAGCTCTTTCTTTTCTTTTTTTAATCTCTTATTTTCTTCAGTTGAAGCAGACCAAGTCTTAAACGGAACATTATAGGAAATATGCAATATCATTTCCATGCAGCGAATCCAGGCGTGTAAAGTGGACAATCCGTATTGGTAGGCGTTTTCGTTTTCAGGTCTGGCTTACTTTCGATAGGTCATTCATTAGCCGTGAAGTAGCCCCACATATCGTGCACGTGGAACCGGATGGAGTATCTGTAAGGACCAGAGCGACCTTTCTATCAATCATCGTTAGAAATAGTTCATGCTTCACATTTATTACAACACCATCTTTGTTTATCAGTGATGCTTGTGCATCCCTAATTTGTTTGTTAATATCATCGACAACTGCCTTGGTTTTTTCTGGAGTTTCCTTACAAAAAATAATAGAAATGAGTCTGCAAAAACGGACAAATGAAGGTACCGGATTTTGCTAAACAACGGATCCCGATTGCACATCAACTAATCTGATGGGGACTAATGAAGTGATGAACAAATTGGCATCTGAAATTGTTTCCGACTCTTCTGCAAGTATTTTCTTGTATTGGCTTTGACCAGATGAACCATCCCATCCCCATTTACAATAGAGGATCAATGTTCTGTATTGTTTTTGGAAAACAGAATTGATTTTTAAAATTCTAGCAATAAGCATAAGTATGTCGCATCATGGGTGGCCGAGATGCGAAACATCGGGTCTTCATCACGATCCGACATAGTTCTAGGTAAATGTGGGCACTGACTTGGGTACTCGAACGAAAGATAATTTAAATCCAAATAACTTTATTTTACTACCGGTTTTTCACAATATAGAAACAAACACGTGCGTTGGTACTGAGCTTCTGTCAAGACTGTGCGAGGTAGACTATATCACTCCGTCCTCCTCCCGCCAGTCCTCGCTACATCCCTTCTACCGACGATCGTGTCCAAGCGGAAGGGCTCCACTTGCGTTTCTGGTAACGATTTATTAGTTCACCAATCTCATTGTTAGATGGCGCTGTCCGTCGCAGCATAGCGCCATCAATCCACGACAAGTATAACATAAGTATACTTTAGCATAAGTATTCGTGATTTCGATTGTAGAAGATGGTGGATAACAGGATCTTTTTACGTCTTGTATTTTGTAGTAAGGCGGGAATATACAACACTTTCGTTCGTTGGTTAAGTTTTTCAGGTACATATATTGTGCTTTTGTTAGATCCAAATCTATAAAAGCACTCAATGCTTCCGTATTGGAAAGAATCTTCATCTGGTCTGAGTCGTTCCACTTACTTGAGATATCTAATTTCTTTTGAGTGTCAGCGTTTCCTAATTCTTCGACAAGATGAGCTTCTGTGTACTCACGTAAAGCCCGTAGTCCCTGTACGTAGGCGTTTTTTATATGCTCGAAGCCATATTCTTGGAGTAGAAGAGTGTTTTTCCTCTTCTTGGTAGATTCGGAGGAGTCTCCATAAGCCACGCATGCTCTTCCTCGTTGGCCAGATGTTGATGGCGTAGAATATTGTTCCGGAAAACTTAACGAATACCTTGAGTCCAACCAAGTACAATTCTTCTGTAAAAATGTTCCTTTTTTTCGAGATGCCAGGGCCCAGCGCTTGTTGAATATAAGAAGAATGTGCCTTTGTATGTCACCAATTATAAAACACGAGTTGTTTTCAGAAACATTGAGTTTTTCCACTAAAACTGGATAATGATTCCATGGTCTTGCCACCCTCGATATAGGGGATTATCAAGTCTCGTTTGGTACATCTCAAGGAAGACATTTTAACATTTCACAATCTGTAGAAATAACATGCTTAGATAAGCTTTGCTTCACTTGAAGTTACTCTGATGTAGATGGTTCGAATAGTTTTTGCTTCCCTTTATATGCCCATTAACAATATCGAATTGGTACCTACATCATTGTCTTGTAATTTCCCACGCAAACCGAGTGCAAATTTGATAAGGTCCCTTTGATATCACGAAATAATGAAGAAAATATCCAAAAAGTCCTATATTGTTCATGTGAATGGTGTCAGTGGTAAACCGCAAAAGATACCAATTTTCGGGTTCTGACTTTTTTCAGGTTTTTTCTCATATCTTCTAAAAGAGCAAATATTAGCAGCTGATTTTTTTGCGTTATGTTTATAAATAGTAAGACTACTAGTTAACACAAAAAGTAGCGCTTGGGCAGACGTGGGCAACATTGAAAACCTTCGACGAAAAACCAAACCAATCGCCTGGAGCTTTTGGGCATGGAGTTGACGTCAGACCTCAACTTCGGCTCAACCATCGAGTCCAGAGCTCAGACTGCAGCAAAAAAGCTGGGAATGCTACACAATGTGAGGCGGTACTTCACGCCTGGACAGGTTCTAAATCTGTATAAAGCACAGGTCCGTTCCTGCGTGGAGTATTGCAGCCACTTGTGGGATGGCTCTGCAAAGTACCAACTTGCTGCATTGGACTCGATCGAGCGCAGAGCTAAAAGGCTTATAGGTGACGAGGTGCTGGTGGACAAGCTTAATAGCCTGGCTCATCGGCGAACCGTTGCTTGCTTGTCGATTTTCTACAGATTGTAACTTCGGGGAGTGTGCGCAGGAGTTCATGACCTGATCCCTCCATCTCCCTTTCACTACCGGTCTGCAATACGGCTGGGTACCACCCACACTTGGTTGATATACCGTCTTGTCGTACCAAGGGCTTCTCCTCCACATTTATTGTGCGCACAGCCAAGCTGTGGAATTGTATGCCGGCTTCTGTATTCCCTCTAAAAATGTATAATACTGCATATCTGTACCAAGTGTTTTTGTCACAATATGGTATTGAAACATATATTCGTAAAGACTTGAGATTATTGGCATGAAAAAAATAATAATTTCGCGCATTAAGTGAAAAAATCCTAATGAATATTATAATTTGACTATTAGAAAACCAAATAAAATAGCCATATTAGCTAAATTATGATAATCGTAAAAAGCATTTTAATAAACGCATGCTATTCTATTCTTGCGTCTGTAGTCTGTCTCCACGATTAATCTTTAGTAGGTTTCCTTTTCATGAGAATTCTTTCTCTTCGTCGGTACTCGATCCCAATTTTTCAAATTTGGCCTGTCACGGTCGCCAAATTTAACGTCTGATGTGAAAGCTGTTCGTGAAAAAGGAGGTTTTCATTAAAACACTTCCATAATGTCCATTATTATGGAAGTGTTTTAATGAAAACCTCCTTTTTCACGAACAGCTTTAATCCTAGAACCTTTGTATTACGACTTATTTAAGATTACTTGATCTTGGCGTAGACGTGTATTTTAGTTACCAAACGGACTGTCAAAATATTGCGGGTGTAAGGGCCGGTTTTTTGATCCGTAGTTAACTCAACCAATGGTTATAAATAGTAACTAATGGTTAAATTTTGGTAAAATGTGTTTTTTGATCAATTGTTAGCTTAACCAATGGTCAAATAACTAACTATTAGTTAAAAAAATTAACCATCCAATATTGGAGGGTTAGCAATATGGCGGATGGTTAACTCTACCACAACAGATGTTTTGTACATGTTTTCTTGTTGTCAACGTCATACTTAATTCACAAATATTCTTTGTATTATTTATCATGGATTTGAGCATAGTTAGATATTATGATATTATGTCGAAAAGTTCATCAGACGATGATATTTTTGCGGAGTACATATTAATGAGAAGGCCGAAAATTTTTAGACCCCGTAACCCACCCTTGGACACCTGGGATAATATAGACTTGCCAACGGTATCGGTTATCAAAGGAAACAGTTATGTGGTTAGTAGGTGAAATTGGAACCTATCTAAAACCTCCCACCACTAGGCATGTAATGTAACTATTTAAAGATAGATAGATAGATTCTTTATTCTACACCATATCAGTAAAACAAAATTATGGACTTAATATTTAAAAAGGGTGATACAATGGTCTTATCGCTAAAAGTTTCAATTTCAATGATTGCCATCTTCACAAGAACATTACCTACCTAATCTCAAATTAATTATTGCGTTTTAGGAATCAAGCCATAACGCCTCTTGAGCAAATGTTGCTTACATTGCGATTCTACGCCACAGGCACCATGCAACGATGCTCCGGAGATTTCTTTGGGATATCGAAATCATCTGCATGTAAAGTTATTCATGCGATCTCCAGAACTATTTGCGATAAATTAAATTATTTTATTAAAATGCCGCACACCATCGAGAAAATAAGAGAAGTAGTGGCGAAGTTTTACTCAATTGCCAAATTTCCAAGTGTAGGTAATTGGAGCGATACACTGCACTCATATACATATTTTAAGCCCTGGTACGTACCTACATACGTACTCATTTTATCTTATATAAAATAAAAGCATCATGTATTGTTTTTAAAACTATAACGGGTGATAATGCGGAGCTTTATAGAAATAGAAAGGACATATTTTCTATAAATACCCAGGTAGTAGCAGATGCTGACCTAAAAATAAGGGATATTGTTGCAAGATGGCCAGGCTCTGTACACGACAGCACTATCTTTAACAACAGCAGAAAAGACGTTTCGTTTTCGTTTCGTTCACTCACTATCGCTTGTGTTGCCACATAAAAAATATTACCCCCAAAAAACCATAGCTATTTTTAGGAAATAATTTCTCATTACACTGGCAATATTATAGCCAATGGTTAAGTTTGACTTTAGTTATAATAGCTGTTGAAAAACGTAATAGCCTTATAACCATTAGTTAACCAAGTTGACTATGGTTAATTTAACAAAATATTATACTGTGTTTGACTACGGATCAAAAAACCGGCCCTAAGTAAAAAATATTCACCAAACAAATTAGCACCACTTGAGCGTGCAATTTGGCCGTATGAAGAATCTATCAGGCGTTAGTGCGGCGCAGACAAGAAAATCTTGTAACTTAAAATATAAAAATACTTAAATTAAGACACATATTTAACAAGTTACTGATACTGCTAATTTTTTAAGAAAATAAATTTGCAAGTTTCTTTAAAATCCATAACGACTGTTATCCATTCTGATGTCGAGAGAAAGTGCATACCAGAGAAAAGTTGACTGAATGTGAAAGAATCTATTGACATTTTTTTTTATTGATTGATATCTTAAATTTTATTATTGTAAATTGAATTAATTTTAATTATGTTTTGCTATGCCCTACAGGGTCCATAATTGTATCTTGGCTTTAAGCAATTACTGTAACATCTAAATGTAATGCTATGGTACGCAAATAAATATATTAGTTATGACCTTTTATTATATTATAATAAAAGGTCATAACTATTCGCTAAGCACATAAAGCAAAACTTCTAAACACTGAGAACGCCTGTGTAAATTATAACTGCAACAAGTAATTCTGAAAGTAAATAACAAAGATTAGGCGTTACTGGCTAAAACACTGATCCCAACCTTGATACATTTTGAAACACTTCTTATCGATATTGTATAAAGGTGACATACCTTTTATTTAAATATATAAAAGCAACTAAAAGTACAATTTAAATAATAGTTAAATAGTTTGCTAAAAAGAATTCAATATTAAAAAAAAGTATATTTAAAATGGCAACACTGTGTTATAATATGCAGTACGTATTGGCGTCACTAAGTGCTAGCAAAGGCTACGCCCATCCGTGTATAGATATTAATATAGCGAGTTAGCGATAGCGACTTATCAAACGTCAGAACAAGAAGTATTTTAAGGTTGCTTATAGGTTCCATGTATAAAACATTGGACAACTGATTAACTCAATACAGCTGTTGATGCAGTCAGTGATCGAAGTTTTGTATTAAGTGGTATCTAAAAGCAAGTGTTGACAAATACAACTAGTTTATAGGAGATCAACCACAGGTTGGGATAATCAAATACTAAGCCGGCATAGTTTTTAAGCTATTAACTAGTCAATATCTTTTTTACGTAACTTTACAATTCCATGTTATAAGTAATACGCAGATTTTGATGACAATAGCCTTTTTTGTTTATTTATTTACTTAGATATATATTATTGGTATATGAAAACATCCTTGTATGCGTCACATATCTTTAAGATCAGATCAGATATACACCATTTTTTTCCGGGCAGGAAAAAAATTGGTGTATATCAAATCAAATGACTTCTCCCGCTCTGGGTGGAGCGGAAAGGAGTGTCAGACTTCTACTGACAAAAAATCCACCCTGTTCCTTCAGCTGCCCTTAAGTTCCGGGGCCGCGGTATCGCATTAGAACATTCCCGCATCCCCGGAGTCCATGTGTATAGGTACTTTTATCATTTATATAATGATCAAAAACAGTTTTGCAGGAAAAT
Source organism: Tholera decimalis (assembly GCA_943138885.2). NCBI lineage: Eukaryota > Metazoa > Arthropoda > Insecta > Lepidoptera > Noctuidae > Tholera > Tholera decimalis. Next base: position 32,024,914 of record OW964551.2, read on the forward strand.
TACATTTTATCTGTAGAAAGCTATAGGAAGAAAGTTATAACTAGTGATTTACAAAATCATAACACTGAAAATACCAACAATTAATCAGTCTCCTGGCTCATTCCCTATTCGGTGTCGGCCCTCTCTATAGATACCTTCTCGCCATTTTTACCGATTTTGTGTTATCTCTGCTATTATTATTTGATACATTCATGATCATTGGTATTTAATAAAATAACAAATGGAGAGGGGCCTTTGCCCAGCAGTGGGACACCGTGGGCCAACATAATATTATTATTAGAAGTAGGAACGCAACTGTAAAAGCAACACGAACACGATTTCTATTTCTGGGTTTTGTGATTGTTTATCGTGTTAACATCTACTGTGGGCTTGGTGTTTATCTAAATCGAAGTTTATGCTGATTACGCATTTGTATTTTCGTCGTCCTACTATTCAAAAATCTGCGTTATATTAATAGATGTAAAATTCAAGTTTGTCAATTCAGACTTATGTTCTAAAAATTCTATTTATAAAAGCTAAGTAAGGGCTACTCACCGCGAGAATTCATTTCATGAATTGTTTTTGCAGTAGTAATACGAGATTTTATTAAAAACATCGATTTGGTCACTCTCGATAATACTCGTAATACCTCTTCGCGTGAATAATTTTCGTTCCATTCATAAACATGATACAAAGTGAATATTTGTAATGAGTGCCGAGTAGCCGACCAATAATGCCCACAGTTGATGCTGTTTTTTTATCAATATTACCTTGCCGCATCATCAGGTTAGAACTAAAATAGTAAAAAATATTTACGTCAATGCACTTTAGTTGCATAAACTATTTATTGTCCCTGTGTAATAATATAAAAATAAAAAACCGCACATCCTGGTGTGTTACAGTTTGTTTGAAGCCCTCGCTTATCTTGCAGATAAAACCGGACTTATAGATTGCAACGGACCAACATCAACAATACTTTGTAAACAGCTTACCTATAAGAGCATCATGTCGGAACTCAAATTTGAAGGTCAATTGGAACATATAACCGAAATTCAGTTAGAATTCATCAAGAATATAATCGAAAAAGAAGGCTACAAGGATAGCAAAGTTACTATTAAGGCTGTTGGTGAAGCAGGTGACAACTATGGAGCAAATGTTAAAAGAATTATCATAGAAGGAGAAAATGGCAACTTGACAATGATTGCCAAAATAGCCCCATCGTTAGAAATCATGCGGCAGGCCTTGGGCGTTAATCTCATGTTCAATAATGAGATTCTGTTGTATACAGAGATCCTCCCGAAGATGGTGCAACTTCAAAAACAAGCTGATATACCAGAAGAAGACCTACTGAAATTCCCCAAATGTTACGGTGTGAATGTTGAAGCACCTAATGAAGTTATTCTGTTAGAAGACCTACAAGCATCAGGTTTTATTATGATAGACCGTTTCAAATCCCTTACGAATGAATTTATGACGAGTGTGTTGAGAAATTTAGCCATATACCATTCACTTTCTTATGTGTTGAAGACCAAGGAACCCGAATCATATGATTATTACAAAGACAAGCTACAGGATATGTTGGGAGCCATGGGTGAAGGAAGTCCGGAACTACTTGGATTTTTAAATCAAACTGAAGTCGTTGCTCTCCAAGTGCTCGACAACCCAGAACACCAGAACATCGTGAAGAACAAAGTCATTGAAGTTCTAAAGCTAGTCAGTAAAATGTCGAAATTTGAAAAGGATAGCCGATATGCAATTATTCAGCATGGTGATTGTTGGACAAACAATATTATGTTCAAGTTAGAGGCAAGTATTTGATATTTAATTGCACTTAATAATATTTTTTATTAAACTTAAAAATGTTGTTTCCCATCCACTGTAAATATGCAATCATTTCAATTAATTCGTCAGGTAAGGTATGCTGTATTCACAGCTGTGTGAATACAGCATACCTTACCCATACATGACTATAAATTATCTAATCGCTTTAGATCCGGGCACTCGGTTGATAGTATGATGACTATGTTATCTTATATGCCCACCTTATTGTAGGTACAATAATGATGGCGAGGCTTTTACGTGTCCAGAACTACCTTAGTTTTACAGAACTGCCTTAATTTTTAGGATTTTTTATTGAGAATATGCTCGCGTTTGACCGCCATCTCGCTTGATTGTAAGTGGGTTCTAAATACTTACAAAGACGCCATACAAACGGTTATAGGTACACAAAAGTGTATCTGTCGCAGTCATCCGGTTGGATCTACTAATTGATTGAATGACTAGCGCGTTCATTGAATGACGACATTTAATTGAATGACTAGACCGAACGTTGATTGAAAAAGCTTTACTCAACGTCCAACTAGTTAGCGGATTGTAACATAGCCCTTTGAACAGAGCGGACATAAAATCATTCAGGTGAGTCAAATTTAGTTAATTTTTTTTCCACTGCGGCGCTAGTAGTCACTAACAAATATAGCGTCAAATTGCTCACACAGATAGCACTGTTTATTTATTTATTTATTAAAACTTTATGCAACACAAAATGTACAAAGGCGGAATTGTTGATCTATATTTTATATTTCTATGGTGTTGATATTTTTTTCTATTAAATTTACTTTAAAGTGCGTTATTTGTAATAAAATAGTGTGACAGCGTAGATTTACCTATTATTCCTAACCTAACCTTTTTTTTTTAAGGGGGAAATCCTCATGGACTACCTCCGCCTGGGGAATGGCGGAGGGGCGTGCCGGATTCCTACCGGCTAAAACCACCCCGGTGTCTCCTCACACGTGCGCGGGGGGCCGCGGGAAACCTAATTCTTCCGCAGCCCCACACTAGTGCTGGCCGGGTCTGTCCCGGCCTCGTCTCCTGCACGGGGTAGTGAGGTGTTGAACTACCCCGTGCATCGCCTCAGAAGCGCGCGCCGACACCCGCGCGCGCCTGCGACTCGGGTCCATCAAATAGGGGGCGAGGGACTTCCCCAAGTCCCTCGCCCCTGGACCCTTCCTAACCTAACCTAACCTAACCAAACATTACAAAGTCAGCTATATCCCATGCAACGACTACACTAAATAACGTTCAGTCAAGACGTTGAACGTACATTCAACGACTTGGCGAATTGTCCTTTAGTCATTCAATTAAATGTCGTCATTCAATGAACGCGTTAGTCATTCCGTCAAATAGCAGATTCAACCAGATGACTGCGACATATCCGTAGCTACGAAATAATGCTGCAGATTTTGGTTCTTATAGGTTTTCTTACACTACTTATATCAATGGATAAGCATTATAACATTTACCTTCTTCATTGGTTAGGACTATTTTTATTTGATATTGTTTCTTAGTAATTTAATTTACTAAGAAACAAAATCACATTATTATTAATTGATGATATTCTCCTCACTAAACCTGAATACAAGTAGAATGAAACATTTGATTGCACTCGTAGTTAAGTAAAAATTATAGACTGCACTGACAACCAGTTCATTACACGGTGCGTCATCATAATTATGAATGAAAGAAGAATGTAATACACTTCATTCTCTTTGTCAGCTACAAAGAACGAATCATATAAATCCCACAGTGGCGAAGTCCAAAAACGGTTTGATATCTTTGACAGTATAGCACAAAAGTTCTGTCAAAGGATAGTAACACGTTTCTCTTCTATCTTTCCAGGAGGACATTGTGAAACAGTCAATGCTAATCGACTATCAACAATCCAAGGTCTTCAGCCCAGTCTACGACCTTCTCTACTTGCTCTTTAACTGCACCGATCATGAAACGAGGATTAAGCACTACTATGACTGGTTAGACTACTACCATAGCGAACTTGACAAAGCCTTGTCCAATTTTGGACTGAAAATCAACTACGTTTACCCGAGAGACCAATTGGATGCTGATTTGAAAAGATATGGGAAGATAGGCTTTGGTTGCGCAATTCTCATGACTGGTACACTCACAATAAGTTCAGAAGAGGCTGGCAAATTAAAGGAAACATTGAACAGTGGGAATATAGAAGAAATGGTTGGTGCAATGGGCACCTTCAACGCTGAGACTTTAGCTCTGTTTAAAAAAAGAACCATTGGGCTGATTGAAAGTTTTACCACCTTTGGCCTATTGTAATGTGTGAATATTGTTGCTTGTCTATGTTTTTGTGACCTTTCATTTAGACATTACTAGCTTCTACCCGCGACTTCGTACGCGTGGGAAGGTTTTCCCGCGCAAATCCCGATCCCGTGGGAATTTCGGGATAAAAAGTAGCCTATGTGTTATTCCAGGCTGCCAACTATATACTTACCAAATTTCATTCAGATCCGTTCAGTAGTTTTTGCGTGAAAGAGTAACAACATCCATCCATCCTCACAAACTTTCGCATTTATAATATTATTAGGATATTAGGATTAGGAAGTAGGATATTAGTAGGAAGGAAGTAGGAAGGATTATATTATTACATTATTATATATTTTTTAATTTTAAAGATTACATTTTGATTTAATAAGCCTGAAATAAGTATATCTGAGATTTAATTAATTAATCAATCGATGTATTTCCCAGCCCATCATGCTACATTCAACACAAAAGGTCAACCCGTATAATACGCACAGTTGCAGTTATCTGTTATACTTTGTTGCCCGCGACTGGTCGGGTTTTTCCTGGGTAAAATCCCGGTGGGAATTCCGAAATAAAGAATAGCTTATAATATGTTGCCCTGTAACCTCGTCCATTTTTTAGTGAATGATCTTTTCTTCTTTTTTTAAAAAAGAGATCTAGCAATGTGGGTAGTTAGTATTCACATTACTAGCAATCTTGTTGACTCCTCCAACTAAGCAAAATATGATTGTCTCCGGAGTGGGTTCACAGCAATAGTGTAATGGGTGGGGATCGAACCCGCAATCTCTTAATCACAAGTCCGTCACCTTAGCCATTAGGCTAAGGCTTAAGTATGTAGCAGTTCCATCCTTTATGAATAGATAGAAGACGAATATTAGGCTGCAGAGTAAGATAAATTATCCTACCAGCAATTTCTCGCGGACATTATATTGTTACGCCAGTCGCTTAGTGAAGTACGTCGAGAAACTTCGACATAAATCTAGAATTTTCGAGACACTAACGCCATCTAGCGGCGAATAGCGGTACTGTGATAGACCGGGGTATAAATAGATCGCAAAGGAACGCGGACAGTCAGTCTTATTATGAGGCGAATACGCGAAGCTTTACTAGTGAATTTCAGTGCAATTTAAGTGTTAAGTGACAAGTGTTGTGGTGCGAATAATTGTGTTAAATTTTTATTTTGTGTTTAATTAATTAAAGTGTTAATTTTGGTTTAATTGGCGTTAATTATTTCTATCCCGAACCCCAGCTCGTAACAATATGAATAGATAAAACCATCGTTTTCTGTTGGGATGTCACTTGTCGCAGCTTTCCTGTATACCCTTCTTAACGAGTGGAACACTTCGTAACTTCCAGCGCGAGTTTATGGGGGAACACACGGTTGTTTTAGTCAGTGCGAATGTGACAGACCACCCCCTACAGGGCAAGGGAGTTATGAACATCTCCACCTCGAAGAAAAAGAGGTGCTTTGGTAATGATTTTTGGTCTATAAGAATAGTTATAAATGCTATTAGTCTCTCATCTCTTTCGAAAATTTTACAACGATCTTAACTAGGGATTTTATGTTATTCGGTTGAATAAATCAGATAGACAGACGTTCTATGTAAAATATTGGTATTCATCTGCAGTTAGCGTTCCTTGTAAAAATGTGTATGTATACATTTTTAAAAGGAATATTGTCCCTTATTCTCAACATTCTGAACAAGTCTATTCTTAATCACGAAAACGCCTTCAAAGTTTGTTTTAGCAAAATACCTAGGAAGTGTAATTTATGCTAGGCGTTATAGAAAAAATGCTGACAGACTGTCAGTGTTTTCTATAAATTAATAACTTAGGTATTATAATATTACAAACTAGCTGACCCGCCACGACATCATTCGCGTGGTATCCTACCCCTACCCAATCGATATCACTACCCCTATCCTACCAATACCCTACCCATACCTTACTCTACCTCTACCCTACCCAAATCCTACTTTACCCCTACCCTACCCTACCAATACCTTACCCCTACTCTACCGTACCGTACCCTACCCCTACCCCTAACCCTACCCTACCTCTAGCCTACCCTACCCTACCCTACCCCTACCCTTGAGACCTTTCCCACTTTTTTTTCATAAGATCCTTCTCCTGACAAAACCAAACACAACAAAAAAAGAAACAGCCAAATCGGTCCAGCCGTTTTCGTGTTTTGCGCTTAGCAACACATTTAGCGATTCATTTTTATCATATCTAAGATATACAAGTTTGTATAAAGGGCGTAATCTACGGAACTGATGATCCAATTCTAATATTTTTTTAAAAGTATCTCGAAATCCACGCAGACGAAATCACGGCTGAAGTGTGAAGATGTCAATCAAAAGTATAATATAATTATGATGAGATACGTATAGTGTATCAATAGTGGTATGGTTCTCTTCTTATCTTCGGGGACGTCAGCAGTCGGTTCGCGTTGATGAGAATTCTTCGAGTTGGCGTGACCTGGATGCTGGTGTCCCACAAGGTGGTATTATTTCTCCGTTGTTATTCTTCATAAACTTTATAACCCTCCGTCTTCGGTGTTCGTATCATCTTTACGCTGATGATCTGCAGTTGTATACATCTTCCTGGTCGGAGAGTTTATCAGACGCTATAGGAGATATAAACCGAGATTAAGATGCTATCAAAAGCTGGTCTGATAGATTTTGGGTGTCTGTAAACCTCTTAAAATTATCATAATAAATTCAGATGTAATCGATATAAATTGTATGTTTTGTTTAATTGTAACATATGTTACTAATGTCACTGTTACAAATTACTGTATGACCGCCGTAGGTATGCCCTGCCTGCTTTATTTGAGGCAGGAGGAACTCCGGGATCGCGAGCGTTCAGTGTGGGGACCCTGTCCGCCTATCAAGTGATCCCTGGAAAGCCGGTGGCACAAGGATCACGTGCCACCGTGCACAGAGAGACTCAGGGAGACCTCTTTACAGTCTCCCCAGAGATGTGCCGTTGCCGAACAGAAGTTGCACAGAAAGGGCTCCGGAATGGTCTTTTAAGAGGTAATGCAGCCCTTTATATGTGCTTATTGTGATCACCGGGGTGGTTTTAGTGAGGTAAGAATCCCACACTCCCTGGTTTAACCCTGAAAGTCCAGACGCCTTTTGAAGGTTTCCCCCGAAAACAAAAAAAGGTACGGCCTGACCTGTAGCTGTCAATGCGTTGGTAGTTCCGTTTTTATTAATAAATGCAGAATGAAAAATATACCCACTTTTTGATTTAGGTATGACTTTTATCTAAGTATAAAATAATCAATCGGATCGTTCTAGTACAAATATATTCTAATCGATCAATTTTATATCAATTAAACTATACCTAAATGTGACGTACGTAACACCTGTAAGATAGCTATCTTACACTACAAGTCTAAAAAGTATTAATATAACTTTATCGTATTTTCTTTTGTTAATATGCGGATAATGTAGTGGGCTGAAATATTGTTCATATCATGTATTATCTTTTCTCTGTTTCAACACATTATTGTAGCTGTTTATTGTCCCTAAATAAATAAAATAAAAATTGGCCAAGTGCGAGTCGGACTCGCCCATGAAGGTTCCGTAGTAACTATAATAAATATAACATACTTAATATATTTATTAGAAAAAAAAAACCTTACAAATTTCTTAAAACTAGCTTATTTACAATTTTTTACAACTACGCCAAATAACTTTGTTTTTCATAGTATTTGTATGAATTACAAAGTTATATTTGCGGTTTTCGAAAATATACTGTATCTCAAAAACTGCTGACTCGATCTCGTTTAAACCAATTTTGATTGAAAGTTTACATTAAGATCTACAACATATGGTTATTTTAGATTTTTCACTTCATTATTATAGAAGTTAGAGGGGGGACACACATTTTACCACTTTGGAAGCGTATATCTTTTAAACGATTAACTTTATGAAAAAGTCATTTTAGAAACCTTAATGTCATTTTTAAAGACCTGTCTATAAATACTACACACGTATAGGTTTCATGAAAAAAAATATTTTCAGATTCAGTTCCATGTATGGGAGCCCCCTTTATTTTAAATATTTTTTAAATTTTCTCTTAAAATCGGAAAGCGGTTCATAGAATACATCTACCTACCAAGTTTTACATGTATAGTCTTAATAGTTTCGGAATAAAATGGCTGTGACATACGGACGGATGGACAGACAGACAGACGGACAGACATGTCGAAACTATAAGGGTTCAGTTTTTTGCCATCGGCTACGGAACTCTAAAAATAAAAGTATTTTCAGCTTTGAATGTTGTCTATTATATTATCGCCCTGCTAGAATTAAACTGAACTAACTCAGAATAAGCGATTTTTTAGGTATGCTTATATTAGATTCAAATCCTGCAACTGGAATACATTAATAGTTAAAAATTTAAAAGCACGCTTTTATTTACTGCAATAAAAAGCCAAAAAAGGCGAATGTAATTAGCACAAACTCGTTATGTTTATTAGTAGGCAGTTCAAAGTTCCATAGCCACCTTCCAGTCCCGTCATCTAACCAGCTCATTGGTACCTACCATAATAATCATTAATCATATATGTCCTCGTCTTCAGGAGAAATGGACGGAATATGATACACGACATGTTTATTAGTAGGCAGTCCAAGGTTCCATTAGCCACCTTCCAATTTCATCATCAGACCAGCTCGATAGTACCATAATATTGTATTGACATCTAATCTACATATAATTGCCAAGTCTCATGATGATACAATATTAAGATGTGCGTGTAATTCAGATTCTTAGATTTTATTACATATTTTGTTACGGCTCGAACTAATAAAAACGTGTTAATTAAAAATAACTATTTTAAAATGTAGGTGAACCCTTCAATCTAGCAATGTTTTATTGAATCTGTTAAGTTGTCAAGATCTGTATACTCACAGAACATGTGTCGTTTAACATTCCTCCACCACTGACGAACGGTTAGAAGGTCACCCGTGATTATATGCTCGTTAGTACATGGGTGACCATTCATACCGTAGCGTAGTAGTAGATAACTGTTGCTTTTTAGCTTACACCCTCATTGTAATTTCATTTGTTAACCAACTACCTTCTTAAGCTGGTTAAATTATGTAGTCGATGATTTTGGTGCACGGTAAAACTCTAATGAGTTTATGTTGGCATCAATTTAAATGTGTATAATGTGTGTGAACTATGGAACGAATAAATAGGTAAATAATATAGAAATAAAAAAAATACAAAAAAAAACAAATTCTGAGTCGACTCTGGTTACATCAATCAGTGCGATATGTTGTCAACACACTTTAGGGTGTTGAAAATGTATGTCCTGCTTACTAATTCGACACAATAAAGTCAATTTACAAACCATTTAAGTAGGCATTATGGAACTGATTATATTATATTTATGAACTAGCTTTTGCCCGCGACTTCGTCCGCGTGGAATAGTTACTTTGGGCTAACGTTAAATTTAACCCCGATTTTGAAGCATTCTTCATTGGCGCTCCGCTCCTATTGGCCTTAGCGTAATGATATATAGCCTTTCTCTATAAATTAACTATTTAATTAAAAAATATTTTTTCAATTCGAAACAGTAGTTCCTGAGATTATCGCGTTCAAACAAACAAACAAACTCTTCAGCCTTATATTATTAGTATAGATAGCTGTTGCCCGCGACTTCGTCCACGTTTCCGTCGTATTTCGTAAAAAGCCAATAGCCTATGTCCTTCCTCACGGTTCAGTGATTTTGATGTAACAGACAGATTAACCTTCGTAATTTAGTAGGGAAATATAATATGTCAATCTATAATACTGTTGAAAAATATCGCAATATCGAACCGCACAATATTATTGTTAATAGCTGTGCCCGCGACTCCGTCAGCGTGTAACTCCTTGTGTGTTATTAAGTTAATGTATTGGTAATATTGTTTAGATCACGTTTAGAACGAAAATACTTCAGCGCAAAGCTTCCGGGTAAACTATGTTGAAAGTTGACCCGTCCGGCACGTGAACATAAAGATTTCTAGAAATGCTAACCCGGGAAAGAGCGACGTACAACTGACCATGCGAGAAACAACTGACACCGAGATCTACTCCAGCAACACGAAAAGTCTGCCCTTGAGCCTTATTAATTGTCATTGCATAACACACCGATACTGGGAATTGCGTTCTTTTAAATTGGAATGGAAAATTATTTGGTATTATGGGAATTCTGGGAATAAAGACGGTTTCTCCTGCACCGCAACCTGTTAAAATTTGAGCCTCAATTATATTTTGTTGCAACTGGGTTACTTTTAGCCGAGTTCCATTGCAAAGTTGTGGTGGTTTTAAATTTCGGAGCAGAATAATAATCAGAAAGTTTCGAACTGCTAAGCTATCGGGAGTTACACGTGTTATTGTGAGTGAACCATAAAAGATAGATATATGCTGTCGTGGGATATTTTTTATATAATTTTAAGGAGAACATTTCCGTCATAAATGATTTCTGTGTAGCTTTAACCATTAAGGTTGCACTAGCGACGGGAGCTTAAAAAATGGAGCAACTTCTCCCGTTTTCCCAATATTTCCCTTCACTGTTCTGCTCCTATTGATTGTAGCATGAAGAAAAGTATACTATAACCAGCTCAGGAGTATGAAAAATAATTGTACCAAGTTTCGTTAAAATCCGTCGAGTAGTTTTTGTTTCTATAACGGTTATACAGACAGACAGACAGACAGACAGACAGACCGACAGACAGACAATAATTTTACTGATTGCATTTTTGGCATCAGTATCGATCCCTAATCACCCCCTGATAGTTATTTTGTAAATATATTTCATGTACAGAATTAACCTCTCTACAGATTTATTATAAGTATAGATTATTGACCTACTTACGTTTTGCCTAGTTGCGTAGGATATTTATAAAGTCTTGCGTTGGAGCTCCGGAGCAATGCACTAAGAGGACCCGTAGCTTCCCACCGTGTGCTGATGGTTACCACCAGGGTGTTATAATGAGGGAAACATGTCACACTCCTAAGTCTTTTTCTCAAAGACCAAACACTTTTTGAAGCTTTCCCTACATGTCAAAAAGGCACCTAGTTATTATGACCAGAAAAAAAAGCCTAAACTAGCTGAAATACCACGGTTTTCATTCAAATCAGTGTTTTACAAAAGGTCATGAAAATGTATGGCATTTTTTTTTGTTATAGTCTTGCTTTTGACCATCATCTCAACTGATGGTAAGCGATGGATGGATAGAAGTTACCTTTTCACTCTTGACTAGAACACCCTCAGGTTATTGGTATCAGGATACATAGACTCCGGTAAGGAAATGGCATTCTTTAGTTGTACGTACAATGAAAGTATTTCCAAAACGTTTTGTGCGTATTTACTAATATATATTCCTGTTTACCTAATCTGTAGATACATATTTCCAAGGATCAAGAGCCACTAAAAACTGGCCAGCTTTCACTATTCGTAGGTATCTATCATATTTAACTGATAAACATCCAATAAAATTACAGTTACGCAAAAAAAATCGATTCATACTCTCAAAAAAATAATAATTCCGAAACGCTGGTAGTGGATAGAAAACCACAAAGTAACAGGAAAACAAACAACAACGGATGCTCATTCAACAATCATTTGATGATTTCTGAAATATTTGTTGTAAACCTTATAGCAAACCAAATTCGGTAAAACTATCTACAAGTCCTACGATTCTCTTCTTCAGACGGACCATGGTGTCATCTTGCAGCACTTGTTTTTTCATTGCTTCCATCGCTTCATCTATACCCACATCGTTGAAGTTGTCCATAATCTCACCAGTTTCTTTTGAGTCCCTCATCCACATGTTCGATAGCATAAGGCACATACCAAAAAGAAGTTTTGCGTATCTTTTCATATCTGCGTCTAACTGGTCTTTGGGATACACAAAGTTGGCTTTCAGGCCGAAGTTTGACAGGGCATTGTCTAATTCAGTGTGGTAGTAATCCAACCAATCATAGTAGTTCTTGGTCCTGGTCTCATGATCTGTGCAGGTAAAGATCATGTACAAAAGGTCCACCGCAGGACTGCTGCTCTTTGAAGCTTGGTAGTCAATCATGATAGATTGTATTAATTTACCTTCCTGAAAATAAAAATCACAGATATAAAACTGACATCGCTCTAGCAAGTAATTATTGTGCAGATCATGCGGTAACAAATGTTTAGTTACTCATGAGGAAGGTTTAAGTGTATGACTGATTAAAGTTGTATGTAAATTAGCGGAATAAGACCTTTTGAAGCCAAGTCGGTCGCTAGTCTAAAGTATTATAAAGAGGAAACATTTTTTTGTTTGTTTGTTTGTATTTAATATAAAAGTAGTTAGGTATGTACTGTCTGTGATATTTTTTATTCAGAAATTCATGGCATATTTAACATAATTATATCATAATAATAGGTATTGAATGCAGCAATGCAGAACATGCAAAAGGTGCGTTAATGCAATATGAAACCCAAACGTATACTTGATGTACGTATCACCAATCCGTCCGCTACGTGGAATGGCATGATATTCTAGAAATTATAATTTATCGACTGGTCAGTCATCATCTGGGTTCTAAGGATAATGTTTTCCTCAGGTTTTCAGGTTTAAGTTTCTAGAACAATTATCTCTTATTATCGCCTTAAAAATGTATATGCAACCATAAACGGTATTTACATTGTGTGTTCAAACTTTTATATTTGATTGCGACGATAGTGATCCGTGGTCATTTTATAAATTTCTTTATCATTAAGAAGCATCACTGTATTGAAGTAAACTCAAACAAAAAAGTAATAAGTAATCAAATTTAAACACTTGCCTCGAACTTGAACATGACATTGTTAGTCCAAGCATCGCCTTGTTGAATAATAGAATATCTATTATCGTCCTTCGATAACTTCATTACCAATCTTAAAATATCCTTGATTTTATTTTCTATTATTCCTTTACGATCCTCGTCGTTAAAGATAGATATTATTTCATTTTCAAGTACTTCCAAATGAATCTCAAATTGTGGCATCTTACCCATAAGCGTCCAAGCGTTTATTAATTTCCCTTTAAATAGATCATAAGTATCTGGCTCTTTTTTCTTGAGCGCGTAAGAAAGAGAATGAAGAATAGCAAAGTTCTTTAAAATGCTTTTTACACATTCATCGGATAGAGACTCGAATTTGTTCAACATAGTAAAACCTGATTCAGCCAGGTCTTCTAAAATTATAACCTCATTAGGCGCTTCAAACAAAGATCCGTAGAGTTTAGCGTATCGTAGTTGGTCTTGTTCTGGTACTCCTGCATCTTTCTGCAACTGCACCAGTTTGGGTAATACCTCAGTATACATTGTGTGCTCGTTACTGAACAAGGAATCAGTGTTAGTAGCTTGACGAACGATTTCGATTCCAGGTGCGACTTTCACGATCAGTTTTAAGTTTCCATTTTCACCTTCCACAAAAATCCTCTTAACGGATGCCACGAAATTATCACCAGCCTGTCCTACTCGACTAAAAACCACTTTAGTCACTTTTAAGTCTTGTTCCAGAATCACTTTATTAATGAACTCGAGTTGGCGTTCATTTATATTTTCAATATCTCCTTCAAAGTTATATTGCGCCATGATTGCTTGCGACACTATGTACGAATTATTGTTGTTTTATAATTTATAGAGAATATTTTTATGCATATCGTCAGAAACACCGTTGATTGGATGTGTTATGATAAGATAAATTATATTTTTAAACGAAGTAGTTATCGATTAGCTTGTGCGATCATTTATAATGTAGAAATAATCAAGACATCTTTATTCAATTCAATTTAAATTCAATATATTTATATCAGATGATTCCATATTTGTTTGTTAGTAACATGTGAACTTATAACCTAGTGTTAGTTTTAGCCGAATTACAACTTATAACTAAATTAAATTATAAATCTAAGCTGTGTGGAACACGCCGACCCTGGGGTATGTTTACTTGACTGCATGCAGTCGTATCCATCGCCCCAAGATCGGAGAGTCCCACCTATCAGCTAGCGTTCTCAGAATGGTGTTGGGGCTGGCGCGTACGCGGCGCTGTAAAGAGGTACATCTCTTGCGCATGATGGCCACAAAACTGTCCACATTCGCGTCAGCAAACATGCCGGACGCACTACAAAAGCGCGGCAGCCCCAACATCGCCCGGAACGTGTTGTTATATTGGACGCGCAGGTCACTATATGCCCTCTGCGTGAAGTTCACCCACAGGCTGCACGTGTAAAAGGATTGACAGTACGCTTTGAAAAGCGCCACCTTGACTTGTGCTGTACAACGTGCAAACCTGTGAGCCAACATCCCACATCGAACAGGCAGCGACCTGCGCTCCCGCTCCACATCAGTGGTATCCTTCATATCGTCTGACACCCAGTGACCTAAATATTTAAATTTAGCAACTTTTTTTAAAGGTCTGCCGCACAGCATAACTGGCGGCACCCTGGAATACCCTTTACTTCCTGCTTTGAATATCATAAGTTCGCTCTTCGGTGTATTATATTTGAGCCCATGGGCCTCAGCGTATGAATAACACACTCTGATCAGTTCTCTTAGTGCTTTAACCGATGGGCTCAGCAGAACCATATCGTCTGCATAACTTATATTATTAATGCAAACTCCCTCAACATGACAGCCGATGCCGGTCCTGCTAAGCTCATCGGTCAGATTGTTCATGTATAGATTAAACAGCGCTGGCGAGGACAGCCCCCCTTGCCTGACCCCACACTCTAGTCCATACTCCTTTGAAAAGGAGTTCGCCCATCTGATACGGTTCCGCTGATTGTCGTACCAAAATTTAAATAGCTCTACGACTTCCCGGGGAACACTCGTCTCACGTTGCAGTTTATCCCATAGCACATTATATGAAACTAGGTCAAAGGCTTTTGACAGATCTAGGTAACAGGCATATACAGGTGTCTTTCTTGCTGTATAATACTGCACAGTCTGCTTCAGGCAAAAGATAGCACTTTCTATGGATAATCCAGGTCGAAACCCGAATTGTACATCGTTAATTTTTAGATGTTTCTCAAGCTGACCTACAAGCAGACTGTCCAGCACCTTTGCAATTATCGTCGCCAACGAAATAGGTCTATAGTTGGATAGGATTGACGATTCGCCTGTTTTATTTTTGATTATAGGCACAACAGTAGTACGCATTAGCCGTTCAGGTAAATGTGAATTGGGCAAGACATAAATTCAAAAACATACACAATACTCGTGGCAAGTGGATCCCAGCATGCTGCAGGTGCTCGATGCTGAGGCCGTCGTGTCCGGTTTATAAAATAGAAGTATTTATATGTATTTAAGATCCGAGGCAATATTCAAACCTTAAACTTTTGGCCTATTTTCAATATTTATTATGAGGCGCAAGATAATAAGGCTGGTTATGGTAATAATAATTATTACCAAAATATGGTACCTACTACTGTCGAAACCTATGCTATAAAATGAATAACATACCTCTGTATCATAGTAATTATGAATAAAAGTAGAAGAAATGAAATAAATCTGTACAGAATAACCACCTGCTTTCACTTCATGCCATCAATCCACTGCAGCCTTCAGTTGCCCTTGGAGTCCGGGCCCGCTGTATCTCGTTAGAATATTCGCAGAATCCCAACAGGTAATGGCCCTATCAGGCAGGCCCCGTCACTGCTACTGAAGGCTCTTTAATGCGAGCGTGGGACACCAAGCGCCGTCGACCCGGGCACGGTAATTTTAACTATACAGTATTCCAACTTCATACAAACGGACGAAGAGCGAGCTATGCCTACGTGCCTCGATCTCGGTATGCGCTCGGTATGCAGACAGTCGCGACTGTGCCGCAGTGACGAACGGCCGGTGTCTTGTTTTTTTAACAATAACCGCGCGATTTCTACAATAAAAATAAGTCCAATTACATATTTAATAAGACGAGTAGGATATATTGTGCTGTTTTTGGTTGCATGAATTCGTCAATAACGCATCCAGAGATAACTTTTTTTCGATTTATTTTCATGTAATACAATTTTAAATCTTGTTAAAAGCTTGGCTTGTTAATTGAATAGTATGTATGGGTGAATCTTTCACATAATTTAAAGCAATAACCTAATAGTAATGCTAATATTTTGCATACACGTTTGTTTTTAACCGACTTCAAAAAAAGGAGGAGGTTCTCAGTTCATCTTGAACTTGATTTTTAGGGATCCGTAGCCGAATGAAAAAAAAACGTAACCCTTATAGTTTCGCCATATCTGTCCGTCTGTCTGTCTGATTGTTTATCCGTCCGTATGTCACAGCCATTTTATTCCGAAACTATTAAGACTATACATGTGAAACTTAGTATGTAGATGTATTCTTTGAACCGCTTTCCAATTTTAAGAAAAAAAAATATTTAAAATAAAGGGGGCTCCCCATACATGGAACTGAAACTGAAAATATATTTTTTCATGAAACGTATGCGTGTGTGGTATTTATAGATAGGTTTTTTTTATTACGAATGAGCCCGCTCTTGACCTCGATCACACCTGATGGTAAGTGTAAGATGAGGTCTACGATCGAACGAGCGAGCCCAGAAAATGCCTATTCACTCTTGCTTTAAAGGCTGACGGGTCATATGTGGCAGGAAACACAGAAGCCGGCAGAGAGTTCCTTACCTTGGCTTTGCGCACTTTGAATGTTGAAGAAAAGCGCTTAGTACGAAAAGACGGTATATCGACCAAGTGTGGATGGTATCCTGTGGTACGTTTGGTAGACCGGTAGTAAATCTGTAGAAGATAGACAGGCAAGCAACGTTTCGCCGGTGAGCCAGGCTGTGAAGCTTGCCTGCCAGAACCTCGTCACCTATGAGCCTTTTAGCTCTGCGTTCGATCGAGTCAAGTGTAGCTAGCTGGTATTTGGCTGAGCCATCCCACAAGTGACTGCAATACTCCATACAGGAACGGACCTGTGCTTTATATAAATTCAAAAGCTGTCCAGGTGTGAAGTACCGCCTCAATTTCTGTAGGATGCCCAGCTTTTTGGCTGCAGTCTGAGCTTTAGACTCAATGGTTGAGCCGAAGTTGAGGTCAGACGTCAACTCCATGCCCAAGAGCTCCAGGTGGTCGGTAATAGGTACAGATGCACCTCTGAAAGTAGGAGACCATTCAAATTGGCTCCTTTTAGCGGAGAAAAGACAAGCCTGTGTTTTTAAAGCGTTGAATTTGAGCAGATTGTCATCGCCCCACTGGGAAACGAGATTTAAGGTCAAATTCGTTTGCTCTACCATGGCCTTTCTAAAAGCGGCCATTTCGTCCCTACCAGCTCTAGCACTGGACAAGTATCTCTCTGAGACTGTGCTGTCATCCGCGTACCCAATAGCTCCCTACTGAAGCAGGTCGTTGATATGAAGCAAAAACAGAGTCGCAGAGAGAACAGACCCCTGAGGAACACCGGCATTAATAGCCATTAGATCCGATGCGCAGCCATCGATGACCACTCGGATCGACCGTTCACTCAAAAAGTCACAAATCCAGTTGCATAAGCCAGCAGGGACACCGTATCTAGGAAGCTTACTCAGCAGACTAGCGTGCCAGACCCTGTCAAAGGCCTTTGAGATGTCAAGGGACACGGTAAGGGCTTCGCCGTGTTTCTCAATGGCCTCGCCCCAGCAGTGCGTAACATACACAAGAAGTTCTCCGGTTGACCGACCACGGCGGAAGCCATACTGGTGGTCACTGAGGAGCTCATTGTCTTCAAGGTATGCCAGCAACTTACTGTTGAGTACCCTCTCCATAACTTTACATAGTATGGAGGTCAAGGCAATTGGTCTATAGTTTGCAGGGTCGGCACGGCTACCCTTTTTGGATACTGGTTGCACATTAGCCAGCTTCCACGACATTGAGGTATTTAAAAATGACATTAAGGTTTCTAAAATCATTTTTCATAAAGTTAATCGTTTAAACGATATACGCTTTCAAAGTGGCAAAATGTGTTCCCCTCTCCCCTCTAACTTCTATAATAATGGAGTTAAAAATTAAAAAAAAAATATGCTGTAGATCTTAATGTAAACTTTCAACCAAAATTAGTTTGAACGAGATAAGGTTAGCAATTTTTGAGATACAGCATATTTTCTAAAACCGCAAATATAACTTTGTAATTCATACAAACACTATAAAAAAAAGTTATAGTTGTAAGAAATGTAAAGAAGCTAGTTTTAAGAAATTTGTAAGGTTTTTTGTCATATAAATATAATTATTATATTATATTTGGAGGGAAAGGTACTGGAGTGTAGGTTATGAGTCCCTTCGATAGGAATACCCAGCGCACCGGTTCAGCCTATATATCTTCCAAGTTCACGTTTTATAATTTATATATTTTTTATTTAAGCTTTAATATTAAAATGCGAATTTTATACTTTAAAATTTAATAATAAAGCATTTCGTACATCTCAGTCGAGGCGCAAATATTTTTCGGTCTCAAAATAAGACCGATTTGCTATACAAACATAAACATGGTTTTGTAATCAAAACTGCCAATCAAAAAACAACACGCATTTTTATTGAACACTTCCTATTCAATTCACAAAGTATTTTATTAGTTTATATAAAAAAGTATATTTACAATCACAAAACTAAATGGAAACACAAAGTAGGCAAATGTAATTAAAATGCTGGAGGCGGGCAGCCCTATCGCATGTTTACGTATCGCGCGGCTGTAGGCATTTATTTCAAAGATACGGCCGAGTTACAATACTGTATAGATAATATTACTATGACCCGGGCCTGGAGCATACTGAACGGTGCGCTTGCCGTCCGCAAGCGCACCGTTTAAAATAGCAAAAGCAATGTTTGATTTTTAAATTAATATAAACATTTTACGAAGACTTTTCGAGATTTAGTTATTCGATATTGCATGGCTACGGTGTTCAGTTTTTTTTTGGTTGTGTGCATTCGTTGTTAAGTGATACGAATACTTAGGTGAGATTAGAGATTTAGTAATTCGAGATCCCATGGCTACGGCGTTAGGGTTTTCGTGGTAGCGTGCATTCGATGTTAAGTGTTTCGTATTCGTGAACTTAGGGGGACGTGTTCTTCGGTGCTTCATTTTCGAAATTACGTATCACACCCGTTCGAAACATGGGTACACAGAGAAGAAGTAACAAAGTCACTCACAAGAGTGACTTTGTCTATCAGTGATTTCAAAATTAATGTTTTCTCAAGTGCTTATAGTTATTTACATGAGACTCAAACAAAAATAGTTTTTTAAATGTGTGTTTGTCAATATGTCAGCCTGTCTGTATATCTGCCCGTCTTTCTGTTTGTCCGGGCCTAATCTCCATATCTATTCGCTAAGCAATCCCAATATTTGCGATTGATTTGGGAACGCCTTTAAATCTTATAGCTGCAATAAGTAGATATGAAAGTTGCTTATAAAATTTCTTTAGGCGTTACTGGTGCGTACGAATCCTATGATGATATGGTACTACGCCGCCACCCTGAAGACTTCCTGGTATTGACATAGCCTTAAACGTACATACGACGACGTGTCTAGAAAGCTCTGAAGGAGACCGAAGCTACAGCATAAATAACTTTTTAACAAAAAATAAAACCGAATTCCCAAAAAAACACTGCATAGGGAAAAATAACTTTAATTTCGGAATGCGGTGTCAAAACTAAAATATGTACAAAACTAAAGATACCGACTACCGAAATTAACGTTACTTTTTTTCTCGCTTTTTAGTGGATCGTTTTGTAATTTACCTAGTTTCAAAAGCGTAAATGTCACCTTCTTATCACGTTTTGCAAAATATTTCTTTTCTCTATTCTCTAGCTGTAAATTTTTGATTAGTACTCTTGCTACTTCACCATCAGCTCCTCATCACCATATGCATTTTGAGGTGCATAAAGTGTTTTACAACCATATCCAAGTAATCGAATCGCAACCATTGAAATACTTATTACTGAGTTGTTCTAGTAGCCATCTGTGGTCTTCATCATCAGTTTCATTTCACCAAATCGTGCTTTTCGAGAGCAACTGCACAAGTTACTATAAAAATTATCCATTATCCATTTCCATTATCAGATCCTGACTTCATGACAATGGGATCAACTAGAAAGTATACCCTCTCAAACAAAACAAGAATCTTCCAAATCGGTCCAGCCATCTTCGAGTTATGAGGTAACATACATAAAAAAAAGTTCAAGCTGAACTGAGATACTCCTTTTTTTTAAGTCGGATAAAATAGGAATAAACGGAACATAAAGACAAGGAGAGTTATACCCAAGATAATGTGATAATATAATAATACAATAATTGTATAAATATTGGTACATACAGTTAAAATATAATACACTATAATTAAAGCTTACCCGAGGAACAGAATGAGGAACATCTGTGTCTGAACTAGATAAAGAATTTCTGTATTTCAGACATCAACGCTCTTCCTTTAGCATGCACCACTTCAGTATAAATAAGTTTCACCACTGTACAATGAAATTTTGACAATAACAATACCCAAACACACAAAAATGGTTAGGAGAACAAGAAAAAGACCATGAATCTTTTGCGTTATAGAACAAATTACAAAAATCTATAATACGTGTTTACACTTACAAGTTGTAGTTAAATAAAATATATTTCATTTACAGTAAACCAAATTCTGTAAAACTATGAATTAATCCTACAACTCTCTTTTTAAGACGGACCTTGGTTTCATCTTTCAAATCTTCCGTCTTCATTGTTTCGATCACATCCAATATATCGGAGCTCTTCATAGCTTCCATAAACTTACTAGCCTCTGTAGAATCCCTTGATAATATATTAGCCAACATTAAGGAATGGGCAAAAAGTAGTTCCCCGTATATTTTCAAATCTGCGTCCAACTGCTCCCTAGGATAGACAAAGTTCGCTTTCAGGCCAAAGTTTGACAAGGAATTGTCCAATTCGGTATGGTAGTAATCTAACCAGTCGTAGTAATTATTGGTCCTGGTCTCATGGTCTGTGCAGTTGAAGATCATGTATAGGAGATCGGCCGCAGGACTATTGTTCTTCGATATTTGATAGTCAATCATGACGGATTGCACTAAATTATTCTCCTGAAAATGTAATAAAATTATAATGTAATAAGTATTAACTTATTTGTCTAGTAGGTATAATGACTAATAATAAGTTCTCAGTCAGGAAAATATTTGAGAGCCCGAAAATCGTTTAATACAAAATAACTTATAATATAAACTGGACACGAACCAAGCCAACACAATTTGTTTCAAAGTGTGGTATACGACCATTGGTCGCGGCGTGGCGTAAAACAAATACTTTGTTTCAAAACTCACAATAATATCTTTATATTAGTACTTACCACAAACTTAAACAGTATATTGTTTGTCCAAGCGTCACCTTGCTGAATTACTGAAAATATATTATCAGCAGCCTTTGACAAGTTCACTGCAAGTTTTAACATATTCGTAAGTTTGTTTCTAATTATACTCTTATGAGCCTCATCGTCACATACTGCTAGAATTTCTTCTTCAAAGGTTTGCATGTGGTTCATCATTTCTTGATCCTCAGCTATGATAAGCCATATATCAATCAATTTACTTTTGAAGTTTTCAAACGTTTCTGGTTCTTTATTCTTTAACACGTATGAAAGAGAGTGGAGTAAAGCAAAGTTCTTTAAGACACTTTTCACACATTCATTAGAAAGAGATTCAAACTTATTCAACATGGTAAAATCTAAATCACCCAGGTCTTCTAGTATTAAAACCTCATTAGGTGCTTCATTTAGAGATCCATAACATTTAGCGTATCTTAGTTGTTCCTCTTCTGGTATTCCTACATCTTTCTGGAGTTGCACTAGCTTTGGTAATATTTCAGTATACATTGTTTGCTCGTTGTTAAATAGGAGTTCTGTGTTTGTAGCTTTACGCATCATTTCATACGCAGATGCGATTTTGACGATCATTTTCAAGTTTCCATTTTCTCCTTCTATGATGACCCGCTTAACGTTTGCCACGAAATTATCACCAGCCTGTCCAACAGGATAGAATACAACTTTTTGCACATTCAAATCTTGTTCTTGAATTACTTTATTAATTAATTCCAATTGGCGTTCATTTATATTTTCGATATTTCCTTCAAAATTGTATTGCGCCATGTTTCCACGAAATGCGTACTAACTATAAACGTATGATTGTCTTTTTATTTATAGTGTATTTTTGTCCGTATCTAGTTTGCATTATGTATTTTCCGTAAGATTAGATAAAGTATAAATTTTTGTTATTGGCTAAAGTTGTTGACGATTATGCCGTCTTGTCTGTTAGATGCCATAGTTTTTGTTTGTTATAATACACTGCCCAGAAGTGATGGTAATATAATTCAATTAGGTACTTTAAGATACCTAAGCAATTTATACAAAACTAGCAGTCGCACACTCGCTCGGGTTTTCTTGTACGTGGACTTTATCACGATAAAGTAAGTACCTTATTCTTTTGCAGCGGGGTAAAAAGTATATAAAGGTATTTTCGGACTTTGACGTGTACTTTGCCAGCAATTGTATAACGTTGTCCTCAATTCTTCCATGATGCAATTACGTTTATCTGTTGAATTGATAAAAGTAGATAATTATTTGATAAATAGTGATGCTTATTATGTATAATTAAGTCTACTAACTGCCTCAGTGGTCTACTGGTCGCAAGTGTGACTGCAGAGGTCTCGGGTTCGATTCCCGGGTCGAGCAAAAGGTACCATCAGGTTTTTTTAATAGTACTTTCTTAGGGGTAAGTAATATATGATGTAAATACTAAAATCTCTAATAAACTGTATTTATAATTTTGTTTGAAATAATGATCAGTTAATACAATTGATACAATTTTAAAATGAGTTCTCTTTATTAGCATTAACATAAATTATACTATATAAAGCTAGATTACCACTGACTGACTGACTGACTGACTCACTCACTCATTGACATAATTGTTCTCCCAGATGGTGGACGGGGAGGTGGGTATATTTTGACAGATTCGTAAACAAGTAACTCTCAAACCTACGGGAAAGTGCCAAACCTCCCCTTTCCCCCCCCCCTTCTCCCCCCTCCCTATCGTATCTCGGAAACTACGAGACCCGTTTTTCTTTTTTTACGGATTCGTATAGAGGAGGCTCGGTAAAGTAAAAACCATTTATCAAAGTCGCCCCCCCCACCCCTCTTCTCACCCCCTTTAGGCGGATCTCGGAAATTAAGAGACTTGGAACATTTTTTTTTTCAGATTCATTTAGAGGGGCAACGCTTTAGTCAAAATACTTCTGCAACCCCCCCCCCCCATAACCCCCCCCTTTTTTTTTTTTCACAAGCACCCGAGGTGCAGGCAGGCGGAGGCACCTCGCGCAACACTCAAATACTAAACCCCCATCACCCCCCCCACTTTTGTTTTTGTTTTTTTCACAAGCACGCGAGGTGCTTGCATCTCGCGTAACACGCAAATACTAAACCCCCCCATCTCCCGCCATCACCCCCCCCACTTTTTATTTTTTTCACAAGCACGCGAGGTGCTTGCATCTCGCGAAACACGCAAATACTAAACCCCCCCATCAACCCCCCCTATTCTTTTTTATTTTTTTATTTCACGAGCACGCGAGGTGCTTGCACCTCGCGCAACACGCAAATACTAAACCCCCGCCATCTCCCCCCATCACCCCCCCCCTTCTTTTTTTTTTTTCGCAACACGCAAATACTAGTCATATTATATAAAGCTAAATTACCACTCACTCACTCACTCACTGATTCATTGACATAATTGTACTCCCAGATGGTGGATGGGGAGGTGGGTATATTTTGACAGATTCGTAAACAAGTAACTCTCAAACCTACGGGAAAAGTGCCAAACCTCCCCTTTTCAGCCCCCTTCTCCCCCTCCCTATCGTATCTCGGAAACTACGAGACCCGTAATTTTTTTTTTACGGTTTCGTATAGAGGAGGCTCGGTAAAGTAAAAACCATTTTTCAAAGTCGCCCCCCTTGCCCCCCTTCTCACCCCCTTTAGGCGGATCTCGGAAATTAAGAGACTTGGAACATGTTTTTTTCAGATTCATTTAGAGGGGCAATGCTTTAGTCGAAATAATTGTGCAACCCCCCCATCCCCCCCTCCCAATTTTTTTATTTTTTTTTATTTTTCACAAGCACGCGAGGTGCTTGCACCTCGCGCAACACGCAAATACTAGTTATACTATATAAAGCTAAATTACCACTCACTGACTGACTGACTCATTGACATAATTGTTCTCCCAGATGGTGGATGGGGAGGTGGGTATATTTTGACAGATTCGTAAACAAGTGACTCTCAAACTTACGGAAAAAGTGCCAAACCTCCCCTTTTCACCCCCCTTCTCCCTCCTCCCTATCGTATCTCGGAAACTACGAGACCCGTTTTTTTTTACGGATTCGTGTAGAGCAGGCTCGGTGAAGTAAAACCCATTTCTCAAAGTCACCCCCCTTGCCCCCCTTCTCACCCCCTTTAGGCGGATCTCGGAAATTAAGAGACTTGGAACATTTTTTTTTCAGATTCATTTAGTGGGGCAATGTTTTTGTCGAAATAATTCTGCAACCCCCCCCCATCACACCCCCCCCATTTTTTTTTATTTTCACAGGCACGAGAGGTGCTTGCACCTCGCGCAACACGCAAATACTAGTTATACTATATAAAGCTAAATTACCACTGACTGACTCACTCACTCACTCACTCATTGTCATAATTCTGTAGGTGAAAGCTAAATGACCTTAAGTCCATTTTTTGACATTTTTATATTTTAAAAGATACTTATTCAGAATACCCCAATTGATCAAATGGATAAAGCCATAAAGTCCTACAGGCGCTAATTTCGCAGATGTGAAATTATAAATAACATTAAGTCCCTAGACGTGAAAAAGTAAATGATCGTATGGTTACTTAATATTGTTCACAATTTAAACAATAAATATAGATAAATGTTAAATGATTGTATGTGGGACTTACTGTTCTTTACCATTACGCTCGCGGGTTAAATTTGCGCGGGTGCATCGTACCTACGATTCCCGCCGCGCCCCCGCGCATGCTCTCCCTCCGTTTAGTTTGATTTGTGTTTCGTGCAATACTAGACGTACTCGAAAACGTACTCGCGGCTGCAATCCCTCTCTCAAAGTGCACCTCAGCAATATCCGGGGTCTGCAAATCTCGTTGCAGTCCACCACCACCTCGAGACTGAAAAACCTGCACTTTTGTTTCTTTCGGAGACGCAGATCAGAAGTCCGTCAGACGTGTCGTATCTTTCATACCAAGGGTTCACCTTGGAGCACAATTTCAAACCACGTGCGGGTGTATGCATGTACGCCTGCGACGACATCTGCTATCGGCGTCTCCTTAACCTTGAGGACTCCAGGTTCTCGACGCTTTGGGCTCTGGTGGACACGAGCATGGACAAAATTATTTATGCCTGTGTCTACCGGTCGCACAGTGGAGATCAGGAGACAACCAGGCTCACACAGTACATCAGTGAGGCGGCAAATGCGGCCCAGCAGCGGTACCCTTCAGCTCAGTTCATGTTACTGGGGGACTTTAATGCCCATCACCAGGAGTGGCTCTTCCCTACCTACCAGTGCACGGATCATGCTGAGCGAGAGATGCACAATCTTGCACTTGCATTAAATCACTCAGCTGGTCCAGGGAGCAACGAGGGTGCTGGATGTTGAGTCGCACACAGCCAATTGCTTGGACCTACTGCTGACTACAGATCCAGACAGCACAGTTGCTGAGAGATATGTGTCCAACGTGCGTGCTGGTGGGTCACAGATCCAGTCTCTCCATGAGGACATGGTTGGGCGCTTGAACTTATCCTTGAAGGCTGTCTCCGAATGGGGCGATGCCAACTTGGTCAAGTTTAATGCAGCTAAGACCCAGGCGTGTCTCTTCTCCGTAAAAAGGAGTCAATTCAAACCGGCTCCTACTTTCCGAGGTGTAACCGTGCCGATAACCGATCGTATCGAGCTTCTGGGGGTAACACTAACTTTTACCCTCAATTTTAGCCCGTTTATCGAGGCTACGGCTCAACTAGCATCAAAAAAGTTGGGAATCCTAGCAAAGGTGAGACGGTACTTCACACCGAACAGCTGCTAAATCTCTATCAAGCACAGATTCGGTCGTGTATGGAGTAATGTTCTCATCTTAGGGATGGATCTGCCAAGTACCAACTAGATGGGCTTGAATCTATTGAGAAACGGGCCAAAAGACTAATTGGCAACGATACACTGGTCGAATCAAAGCTCCCTAGCCTTGAACATCGGCGATGAGTTGCTAGTCTATGGGTTTACTATCGGTTATATTTCGGGGAGCGTGCGATGGAATTCCACAATCTAATTCCGTCAAGCCCGTTCCATCATTGGACTACAAGACAAACGGCGATGCGCCATCGTTACATGGTGGACATCCCACCTTTACGCACTAAACGTTTTGGGAATAACTTCATTGTGCGTACGGCTAAGGAGTGGAATTCCCTGCCGGAGTCTGTGTTTCTCGATAGCTATAACCTAGGGGTCTTTAAGTCAAGAGTGAATAGGTTACTTTTATGTAAGCGTGCTCCATCTTCGACCACATCTTCACTTACCATCAGGTGAGATGGTGGTCAAACACGAGCCTATTATAAATAAAAAATAAAAACAATAAATTTTTGAAAAAGAAGAGTATGGCACAATGAGTTACAAAACATCTTTTAATCAACAAGAATTCGAAAAGGTGTACTTAATAAGAAATAGAAGGAGATCCCTAGAAGACTTTGCCATGCCTATATTGCAGCCTATTCGATTAGGCCACAAACCTATAAGCACTAAAAAATTTCAGGATTCACAGAAAGCTCTGCAATGGATTCCACCCATTTGTCATAATTTTTATAATAGGTACAGCCACAGAAATCAAAAATATAGGAGAAGTGATAAGGGGGCGTATCGGTGTCCGCCCGACATGGCCACAGGGCTCATGTCACAGGCAAGTGGCCGTCTCTGCGAACTAGTGCGCTTTCGACGGAGATCGTGATAACATATATGAATGCCGAGTTGTTCTGTGGTATCTTGTAAAAACCGAAGCCAAAATCAAAACTATGTGAATCATGGAATCACTTACCATATGTAAGTACAAGTATTTTACAATATTTGTCTTTAAAATCATGAAAAACAATAAATCGTAAAATATTTCTCGATTTTACTATGTTATTTTTGTTTTCAAATATCAGAACGACTGTACTACTTTTGCTATAAATACATTGCTCCTTAACCACTACCTGAGTTCGTCACTAAGTAACTGGACAAGCAATGTAAAAATAACATACGAAACTGTATTACGCGGATTCATCGCGTAGTGAGGCCGCCACTTCTTGCGACGAATTAGTGATGTGCTTGTGCAGATCCACTAACGTAGGCTATCGACAGCAATGTTGATTGACGAATGAAATATTGCTATTATAGTTTACGGGTTTTTCAACCGACGACAAAAAAGGAGGAGGTTATCAATTCGACGCGTATATTTTTTTTTTTTTATGTATGATCACCGATTACTCGGAGACGGCTGAACCGATTTGGAAAATTCTTTTTTTGTTTGAAACGGTATACTTTGAAATTGGTCCCATTGTCACCAAGTCAGAATCTGATGATGGGATCCTGGAGAAATCGAGGGAACTCTTCAAATATTATAGGCACACCTATAGTGATTTGAGTATTTTTATAGTAACTTGTGTAGTTGCATTCGAAAAGCACCATTTGTGAAGTAGACCTGATGATGAAGACCACCGATGGCCACTGGAACTACTCAATATATAAGTAGGAATAATAAGTAGTTCATGTGTTCCGCTTCGATTACTTGAATGTGGTTATTAAGCACAATATGCTCGTCATAATGCATATGGTGAAGTGAAGCTGATGGTGAACTACCAGGAGAACTCCTCAACAAATAACAGCCCAACATTGGGAAAAGCAATATTTTGTAAATGAATATAAGTAGTTGACATTTAGGCTCTTGTAACTAGGTAAATTAAAAATCGACCAACTAAAAAGAGTGAAATAAAATTTTTTACCAAAAAATTAAACCGACTCCCAAAAACACTGCAAAGTGAAAAATAACTTTAATTTCGGAAGTCGGTGCCAAAAAAGAAAATACAAAACTAAAGACACCGACTACCGAGTCTGTTTAATTTTTTGGTAAAAGTTTTTTATAACATACGGAAACCTCTAAGAAAATATGTTTAACTTTTATTTTACATGAGATGACAGAAATAAAAAAACTTTTTACCAAAAAAATGAACCGACTCCCAAAAACACTACAAAGTAAAAAATAACTTTAATTTCGGTAGTCGGTGTCTTTAGTTTTGTATTTTCGTTTTTGGCACCGACTTACGAAATTAAAGTTATTTTTCACTTTGCAGTGTTTTTGGGAGTCGGTTCAATTTTTTGGTAAAAAGTTTTTATTTCACTCTTTTTAGTTGGTCGATTTTTAATTTTCCTAGTTAAAACAGCCTAAATGTCAACTACTTATAACCTTTTACAAAATATTGCTTTTCCCAATGCTGGGCCGTTAATTGCTGAGGAGTTCTGCTGGTACTTCACCATCAGCTCTACATCACCATATGCATTGTGACGAGCATATTGTGCTTAATAACCACATTCAAGTAATCGAAGCGGAACACATGAACTACTTATTATTCCTACTTATATATTGAGTATTGAGCGTCGAATTGATAACCTCCTCTTTTTGTCGTCGGTTGAAAATCCGTTGAAATGTCAAGTGTACAAAAAAGTAAAAAAAAAATAAACAATTTATTTTACGCCCGCAGCATACGTAAGGAGTTCTGACGTCGCTGTCGCTACAATAGTTTATTTTTCAATCTGTCAACCGTTTTAGCCCGGTGTAAATAATGTGTTTTTACTTATTTTGATTTTTTTACAGAGTAGTAGAGAAATGCGTAACCAATATTCGTAAAGTAAGTTACTTTAATTTTAGGTTAATAATCGGTGCTGTTTTTCGGTTTAGAATTATCATATGTTGCTGTTTCTTTATTTTTTATGGTTTTTTTATTTAACTTCCGTTGAAGCTTCGAATGCGTTATAATAATCGGCATGGTTCAGATTATATATTTGTGAATTTAGTTTCAAATAAGTCAATATAATCATGCTATTTATTTGTTAGGCATGGATGTGTGTTTGTTTTCGCATATTTAACAATTTCTCTACTAACTAGGATTTTTCTTATAACAAAAACCTATTATAACCTACTAAACTATTACCTGCGGGGTAATTGCGTAACACACTTACAGTAGGAATCGGTTTCATTATGCTAAATCAACAACACTCACTGTGGTATTTACGTTGTTGAGCAGACCAATATTTCGAACATATGTAGCAATGGATTAGCAATATACGTCAAAATCATTCAGATCTTGATTTATAGTATGTTACGTAATTATTGCGATGCTTATTATATGGTGACGTTTAGAAGTAGTTTAGGATGTATGTAAATGATAAATAAGTGGTTTTCGTACTTTTTAGCTTCCCAAAGGATGGTAATATAAAAAAGGAATAGATTAATGCCACAGGCATGCCACCTAACTGGTACCCTACAAAAAATAGCACCATAAATGCTCGGTTCACTTCAGCGCAGAAATGTTCCAGCCTGAATGGACAATTTCAAAATTAAGAGTACAACTGATTTTTGCAGAAGTGGGTTAAATTTTATTTTATTACTGAAAGCTATTCTCATGTTTTAGGGCATTCATAAAATCAGTCATTCAACTTTTCAGGATTCTATACAACCTATACGGCTGGTATGTTCCGATCAAGAGCGTAATGTAAGTTAACATCAACTTCTATTTGACCTATCACTATGATAATTAAATATTAAGATTTAAGTCGAAAGCGCCAGGGTAGCCCTTAATACTTAGTAGGTAGTACTTAATAATAATTATGTAATGTTATGTTCTTAATAATATGTTTATTGTTATTATAATATTTTCTGGACATGCCATTTTTTATTTGGTTCATTTTCAGGTGCCCAAAAAAAATGTACAATAACAAATGGAAGAATCGATAACTTTCCGATTTAGTCAATCACTAGCGTATATGTAAAATAAATTGCTTTTGCACAGCACAACGATAGCGACCGATGTTTTTGGGTGGGTAAATTCTAAGGTGCATGGTAAATACACGCTGTGTTTGACGGAATAAGGTTTATTATTGATTGTATAGTACGTTCTGATTTAGAAAATGCGGGTGTGTGCGCGAGTGCGTATCTATTGATTTTATTAAACTGCATGTGTAGTTGTTGCCCCGCCCAGCACCTAACTGGAGACACACGGTTCCGATATAATTTCTTCTGTTGACCACATCTACTTATTTATTTTATCTATGGGTACAGCCCACGAGGGTACAGCATGTGACTTACCAGAATAACATTAAGTGTTTTGTTTAATTTCATTTAATTTATTAATGATTTTAAAATACAAAGATTTTAATTTTTATTAAATAATACTTATTATATATAATGTTATTTCATTTTTAATGTCATTAAAACTTTTTAATATATTTTTCTATGATGTTGTAACTTATAAAATAATAAAATTTACTATACATTATTGATACAGGAGAGACGTAAGTACCGTCATACTATAAGATATCTAGTAAAGCTTCAAAGTTAAAGAACCTTAAGTCCGATAATACAGCCTTAAGGAACTATATTTGTTAAAAAAAATATCTCAATATAATAGCTTAAGTACCCATCATAATTTTCACCTACAGAATTGTTCTCCCAGATGGTGGATAGGGAGGTGGGTATATTTTGACAGATTCGTAAACAAGTAACTCTCAAACCTACGGGAAAAGTGCCAAACCTCCCCTTTTCACCCCCCTTCTCCCCCCTCCCTATCGTATCTCGGAAACTACGAGACCCGTTTTTTTTACGGATTCGTATAGAGGAGGCTCGGTAAAGTAAAAACCATTTTTCAAAGTCGCCCCCCTTGCCCCCCTTCTCACCCCCTTTAGGCGTATCTCGGAAATTAAGAGACTTGGAACTTTTTTTTTTCAGATTCATTTAGAGGGGCAATGCTTTAGTCGAAATAATTGTGCAACCCCCCCCCCCATCAACCCCCCATTTTTTTTAAATTTCACAAGCACGCGAGGTGCTTGCACCTCGCGCAACACCCAAATACTAGTTACACTATATAAAGCTAAATTACCACTCACTCACTCATTGACATAATTGTTCTCACAGATGGTGGATGGGGAGGTGGGTATATTTTGACAGATTCGTAAACAAGTCACTCTCAAACCTACGGGAAAAGTGCCAAACCTCCCCTTTTCACCCCCCTTCTCCCCCCTCCCATCACACCCCCCCCCATTTTTTTTTTTTCAAAAGCACGCGAGGTGCAAGCACCTCGCGCAACACGCAAATACTGGTTATACTATATAAAGCTAAATTACCACTCACTCACTCATTGACATAATTGTTCTCACAGATGGTGGATGGGGAGGTGGGTATATTTTGACAGATTCGTAAACAAGTAACTCTCAAACCTACGGGAAAAGTGCCAAACCTCCCCTTTTCACCCCCTTCTCCCCCTCCCTATCGTATCTCGGAAACTACGAGACCCATTTTTTTTACGGATTCGTATAGAGGAGGCTCGGAAAAGTAAAAACCATTTTCCAAAGTCGCCCCCCTTGCCCCCTTCTCACCCCCTTTAGCCGGATCTCGGAAATTAAGAGACTTGGAACATTTTTTTTTTCAGATTAATTTAGAGGGGCAATGTTTTAGTCGAAATAATTGTGCAACTCCCCCCCCTCCCATCACCCCCCACCCTTTTTTTTTCACAAGCACGCGAGGTGCTTGCACCTCGCGCAACACGCAAATACTAGTTATACTATATAAAGCTAAATTACCACTCACTCACTCATTGACATAATTGTTCTCACAGATGGTGGATGGGGAGGTGGGTATATTTTGACAGATTCGTAAACAAGTAACTCTCAAACCTACGGGAAAAGTGCCAAACCTCCCCTTTTCACCCCCCTTCTCCCCCTCCCTACCGTATCTCGGAAACTACGAGACCCATATTTTTTTATATATATTCGTATAGAGGAGGCTTGGTAAAGTAAAAATAATTTTTCCTTGCCCCCCTTCTCACCCCCTTTAGGCGGATCTCGGAAATTAAGAGACTTGGAACATTTTTTTTTTTCAGATTCATTAAGAGGGGCAATGCTTTAGTCAAAATAATTATGCAAGCCCCCCCATCTCTCCCCCCCCTCACGCCTCCCCCCCCCATTTTTTTTTTTCAGATTCATTTAGAGGGGCAATGCTTTAGTCAAAATAATTGTGCAACCCCCCCCCCCCCCCCCCATCACCCACCCCCCATTTTTTTTTTTCACAAGCACCCGAGGTGCTTGCACCTTTCGCAACACACAAATACTAGTATATAAAGCTAAATTACCACTGACTCACTGACTGACTCACTCACTCACTCATTGACATAATTGTTCTCCCAGATGGTGGATGGGGAGGTCATAGTCATAGTCATTTATTCATAAACAAGTAATTTGTATCTGAATTTACACACATAAATAAATTACAAGATTACAGTTTTACAATAAAATAAAATAAGTAAATTTGGATTTTTCTATGTATATCAACAATTTAAAAATAATAAATTTAAATATTATCAAAAAATTAAACAGGGTCAAACCATAAAATTTAAAATAAATTACATTAAAAACATTAGTTACACATAAAATAGCAAATAATGTCACAATGAATTAAAAATAACAATTATATAATATACAGCTAAATTAATGAATAAAATCCAATAAAAAGTAACACAATTATACACCAATAACTTAGAGTTCTTCTACAGCATATAGACAGTTATTCAATAGGAATTGTTTTAATTTTGATTTGAAAGCGGTACTATAGACAGCACTTTTTATGTCTAAAGGCAACCTGTTAAATAATCTTACAGACTGGTATCGTGGACAGTGTTTGACAATTCGTAGATTATGATTAGTTAAATTTTTATTATTCATATCTAGTCTACGGGTGCCTTTCCTAATCTGCCGCTCTTCTTCTGACTCATAGTCTTGAATGTATTTGGCCATATTACTTAAAAGTTACAGTTAGTTAGGTACATAAAGACCTGGGACTGTAAGAATGCCTAAATTGATAAAATGTTGTCGGCAACTTTCCCTTTGTGAGATTCTGATCATGGTCCGAATTGCTCGTTTTTGCAATATGAAAGCTCTTCTGCAATTATATTCATAGCTGTTTCCCCATAAAAGTATGCTATATCTAATTTTGGACTCGACTAGCGCAAAATATACCATTTTTAGTTGTTCTATATTGATATCATTTCTAAGGGCTCTCAGTGCGTAACATGCAGACGATATAGATGCATCAATTGCCTTTAATTCTGGTTTCCAATTTAAGAGTTGGTCAATATGTATGTCTAAGAATTTAACTTCGGCAACGGTCGTAAGTTCAACTTTATTTAAGGCAACATTTAAATTATCTGTGTTCCGGGCTGTAGTTTTAAATAACATTATTTGAGTCTTTCTACTATTAATAAATAATTTATTTGCCGTGAACCACACATGAAATGCTTGTAACGTAGCATTTACTCTTTCAGTTAACTCTACCATGTCATTAGCTGCCACTATAGCATTCGTGTCATCCGCGAAAATTACTAAATTAATACCCGGTAAAATTGTATTTAAATAATTAATCAAGTCATTAATAAATATTAAAAATAAAATAGGTCCTAGAATCGATCCTTGTGGGACGCCCTTCGATATGCATACAGTTTTAGATTTGTATCTTTTCTTATAATTATTCTGAGTTTTGTCAATTTCAACGTACATCCGCCTGTTTTTTAAGTAGGAAGAGAATAGTTGCAAAGCATTTCCTCTGATTCCGTAATGTTTCATTTTAGTCAAAAGAAATTCATGGTCAATTGTGTCAAATGCGGAGCTTAAATCCAGGAAAATCCCTGCAATTCTCATTTTATTATTAATTTTTCTTATAACATCATCAAATAACGTATAAATCGCATCAAAAGTTCCAACACCCTGCTGATACCCAAATTGCCTTTTATTTAACACTTTGTTTACTCTCAAATGTACTGAAAGTCGAATTTTAAGAATCTTCTCAAATAATTTTGACAGCACTGGTAATAGAGAGATAGGCCTATAGTTTTTAGGATCAGATTTACTTCCCTTCTTATAAACAGGTATAACTTTCGCGATTTTTAGTTGTTCTGGGAAAATAGTCTCCTTTATACATTTATTGAAGAAGTCAGATAAAGGCTCGGCTAATATGGCTATGTGCTCCTTGAACAGACTAATTGGAACTTCATCATACCCACAGGAATGTTTGTTTTCCATTCTTTTAACAATAGAACAAATCTCATCAGGAGTGGTAAGAGAAATATGCATGTCACTAATAACCTTGTCCGTGTGTGAAAGGAGAAATTCCATAGTATGATTTACAAACTATCTTCCATTACGTGGTTAGTTTAATTATGATAGAGTATATTAGAGTACCTAGGTAAGCAGCAATTTGCAGACAACGTCGTCATTGCTGCACTGCACTGCTGAGTATCGCTGCACTGCACCGCTAAGTATTGCTGCACTACACCTCTAAGTGTCGCTGTACTGCACCGTGTATGATTTTTATACTGTGGTTGTACTGCACTGCTGAGTGTTGCTGCACTGCACCGTGAGTATTGCGCTACTGAACCGCTGCCGCTGGGTACTGCTGCACTGCACCACCAATGGCACCGAGACTTAATCTGCTTTGGCAACACTGTTTTTAGGATGTTTATCTGCCTAAAGGTGGCGTTGTAATCAACTGTTTTAAATAAAAAACGGAATGTTTTTGTATGAAGCTTTAGAAATCACTGTTTTAAAGTATTTTCTCGACAGTCGTTGCAGGTGATATTTAGAATATTCAGTCAGAATATCACAATCTAGCTCTACAAGCACTTACAACGTCTTGATTCGTAATATACAAGTCACTGTCTGGGTCACTTAAAGTCACTGTTAGTATAGTTTTAGAGATGCACAATAATCGTGGATAACACTTTCACGGATGGATAATGTGTTCAGATTCACTTTGTTGAAGAATTCACAGTTCATAGTCGAGTTTAAGTATTTTTAAATATAAATTTAGTACGAGCACAGTCAAAAGTAATGTTTACGTGTCAGCGCCATCTACCATGATGAGGTGATGATGGGCATGATGAGGTGATGGATGATGAGGTGGGTATATTTTGACAGATTCGTAAACAAGTAACTCTCAAACCTACGGGAAAAGTGCCAAACCTCCCCTTTTCACCCCCCTTCTCCCCCCTCCCTATCGTATCTCGGAAACTACGAGACCATATTTTTTTTTTACGGATTCGTATAGAGGAGGCTCGGTAAAGTAAAAATCCTTTTTCAGTCTTGGAACATTTTTTTTTCAGGTTCATTAAGAGGGGCAATGCTTTAGTCAAAATAATTATGCAAACCTCCCCCCCCCCAACTCCCCCATCACCCCTCCCCCCATTTATTTTTTTCAGATTTATTTAGAGGACCAATGCTTTAGTCAAAATAATTGTGCAAGCCCCCCCCATCACCCACCCCCCATTTTTTTTTTCACAAACACGCGAGTTGCTTGCACCTCGCGCAACACGCAAATACTAATTATACTATATTACGCTAAATTACCACTGACTCACTGACTGACTCACTCACTCACTCATTGACATAATTGTTCTCCCAGATGGTGGATGGGGAGGTGGGTATATTTTGACAGATTCGTAAACAACTAACTCTCAAACCTACGGCAAAAGTGCCAAACCTCCCCTTTTCACCCCCCTTCTCACCCCTCCCTATCATATCTCGGAAACTACGAGACCCGTATTTTTTTTACGGATTCGTATAGAACAGGCTGGGTAAAGTAAAAACCGTTTTTCAAAGCCGCCCTCCTTGCCCCCCTTCTCACCCCCTTTAGGCGTATCTCGGAAATTAAGAGACTTGGAACTTTTTTTTTCAGATTCATTTAGAGGGGCAATGCTTTAGTCGAAATAATGGTGCAACCCCCCCCCCCCCCCCCATCAACCCCCCATTTTTTTTTAATTTTCACAAGCACGCGAGGTGCTTGCACCTCGCGCAACACCCAAATACTAGTTATACTATATAAAGCTAAATTACCACTGACTCACTGACTCACTCACTCATTGACATAATTGTTCTCACAGATGGTGGATGGGGAGGTGGGTATATTTTGACAGATTCGTAAACAAGTAACTCTCAAACCTACGAGAAAAGTGCCAAACCTCCCCTTTTCACCCCCCTTCTCCCCCCTCCCTATCGTATCTCGGAAACTACGAGACCCGTATTTTTGTTTTACGGATTCGTATGGAACAGGCTCGGTAAAGTAAAAACCATTTTTCAAAGTCGCCCCCCTTGCCCCCCTTCTCACCCCCTTTAGCCGGATCTCGGAAATTAAGAGACTTGGAACTTTTTTTTTTCAGATTCATTTAGAGGGGCAATGCTTTAGTCGAAATAATTGTGCAACCCCCCCCCATCTCCACCCCCCCAATTTTTTTTTTTTCAGATTCACACCACAAGCACGCAAATACTAGTATTGAATATAAAATCGTTTATTATAAAAGACATAAAAACTATTTAGTCTAATATGATAAAATGGTCACTGTTCTAATCTAACCTAACCCAAATGACTCACCAAGAATAAAAGGGATCTGGCGCTCGGCGGCCGCTGCCGTGACACACGCTTCGCTCTCTCGCCTTCGCGCGTTAGTGGTCACTGTTCTAACCTAACCAAATGATTCACCAATAACGTTGTATGAAATAATTTTTAGAGAATATAAATGTTATATGTAAAGAATTTATATCAAGAGTTGGTACATCTAACATTTATTGCATCTTGTGAATGTTATTGAAATGAAAATATACTAAATAAGTTTATAAGATATGAGATGCACCCATTTCTTAGTGGTAGCCTGGAATTTTTACATTAAACCGTTGATCCTGTGCCTAATATGCTATGCTACGACCTTAGTGCCAAATGTGTCGGAGTTCCGTCCCATCGGACTAGGAGAGTAAAAGACCAGAGAGTACACTACAGGTGTACTCTTGTGCATACTTGTGCACTATAATATCTCCTTTCTATGGTATAAAACCAAACTTTCCGCTGGCCGCTCCTATCTGTATTATTAAGTTATTTCAAAATATAAGTAAGATATATTGTGCATTTTTTATGTAGATCAAAATTGCGCTTTACAGTATTTCATTAAGTTACTATCTTAGAAGATATGAGAAAAAAGAGCGGTGGCAGAGTTGCCGTCGCGTCGGTCGTCACAAGCCGTATGAAGCCGGGGCGGGTTGCTAGTTCAATGTACATTTTTGACTCACTGATATTATGTCCTATATAACACACTAGTACTCACGCGGGGCTTCGCTCCCGTGGATTATATTACGGTAAAAACATAACTCTCCTTTTTTGCAGTCGCGTAAAAAGTAGCCTATAACCTTCCTCAAGCTTCAAGCTACTTCCATACCAAATTTCATCCAAATCCACCCAGTACTTTCGAAGATTAGCGCGTTCAAGCAAACAAACAAACAAACAAACTTTTCCGCTTTATAATATTAAGTATAGATTCGTGGATTTTCTTTAGCAAATTTAATAATTGTGTCAGTTTCATGTTTCTTGTGCAGGGTTCCGTCCTTGCTCTGAATTTATGTATTATATCGATTTAATTAAAATTTGATAGGTACACATAAATTATAATTTTATAATTATTAATCTACTTTTTATCCCCGAATTCCCAAGGGGTCGGGATTTACGCGGGAAATCCTCCCACGCGAACGATATTGCGGGCAGCAGCTAGTATTTTATAATTGTGTCATTTTTTACACAAACATATCCAAAGTATTGAAATCCATAACAGTGACCATAGAGTACACACACACTTCAATATCCAACCATAGTAGTAGAACTGGAACTTGTTTTTAACACGCTTTTATTAGGTCGACCTGTATGTAACTAACTATGTAATGAAATCTAAGGTAACTTATTTAACCATCTTCCAAGGGTCGTAGCGTAATGAAAATTGGGAGCTGTATGTAGTTCTGATGACAATACAATAATATGGTACTGTCAAGGTTTCAAGGTTATAACAAACCTAAAGAAAATCCGTTATCGGTTTTCTTAACCTTTTTGAATTACCGCGTAATCCATAGATTTATTATTAGGTCGATCTGTAACGATTTAAATATGCAATAAAATCTAAGAATCTGAATTAAACGTACTTCTAATTGTTGTATCATCATGAAACTTGGCAGTTATGTGTAGATTAGACGACAATACAATATTATGGTACCATCGAGCTGGTCTGACAATGGAATTGGAAGGTGGCTGATGGAACCTTGCACTGCCTGCTAGTAAACATTTCTAATTTCTGCTCATTACATTAGGTCTTAAAAGCGTGTTTTTGGTTTTTTAAACTATTAATTTATTTGTAGCTCAGTTCTCAGTGCAAGACTTCAGCGAGAAGAACAGACAATATGATCTATATTGTCAATCTGCAAGAGAAAAAGTATACAAATCAAATCAAATAAAATTTAGTTATTTGTTAACATAGGTAAAGTATAATTATGTAATTTGAAAAAATTGGCCAAGTGCGAGTCGGACTCGCCCATGAAGGGTTCCGTAGTAACTATAATAAATATAATATACCCAATAAAAAGCAGCAATAAGCACCCCTCCCAATAAACAGGTAGCATCTACTAGCTCGGCCAATACGATCAAGCCAGGTAAGCTCAGCTTCTCTGCGGGGAAGCGGTCTCAGGATGAAGCCGGCAATAGCCGACCCAAGTCCACCCAACCGGTTCCAGAACCAGTGGGTCGACGTCAGGAGGTGGGTTCTTCTGCATGCCGAAAAACAAGCAGCACGCTGGTTCGTGGTGCTGGCCATTCCGGAGGAGCAGGTACCGATCCTGATGGTGCATGATCGCCGACTCTCAATTGGTCTAGGGTCGGTATACATCAAGTATCAGGGCGCAAACGGTAGGCATACCGACATCCCTCCAGGATGGGACCAAACCGCACCACCACTAGGTGCACAAGACAACCCGGTTGTAGCCGGGTTGTCTTGTGCACCTAGTGGTGGTGCGGGGTCCACGGCGGACCCAGCTACTAAAGCAGAACCAGCCAATGTGGACGCCGTCCTTGCATCGGGAGGGGAGTTGGATGACATCACACTGTCGCCAGCCTCTCTCCCGAGTGGGGGTGACTTCGACGACCTGCTAGCTGGGCTACGACTGGGGGTGGACGACGAGGGTTCCGTCAAAGATGGCTCCCAATTCGTCCAACTGTAAAGTCGTGCAGGCGAACCTCCACCACAGCCAGACCGCGACGGCTCAACTTCGCAAGTGGCTGGAGGTTCAACATACGGCCATTGCCCTGATCCAGGAGCCGTGGGTCAGAGGTGGCCACGTACAAGGACTCTCCAATCTCGGAGGTAAGCTTCTTGTTAACACGAACCATGACAAACCGAGGGCGTGCATCTACGTAACAGGTAATGTTAAAACACAGTTCTTATACGACTTTTGTTGCAGAGATGTCTCCGCAGCAAAGATGACCATACAGCAGGGGCAAGCGGAGAAAGCGATCGTCTTCGTCTCGGCTTACATGCCTGAGGTGGAGGCACCGCCCCCTCGGGAACTGGCCCGCCTCGTGACCCACTGTGAATGCAGGGGGGATGAGGTCGTCATCGGGACTGACGCTGATGCACACCACCCCTTATGGGGCATGGATACACAAAACGAACGGGGTAAGGCCTTAGTAGAATTTTTGTTCACAACTAACCTGTCCCTTCTGAATACAGGCTCCGAACCAACTTTCGTAACCAAACGCAGTCGAACAATCATTGACCTAACACTGGCAACGGAGGGTGCAGCGGAACTCATCAATGGGTGGCAGGTATCTGACGAGGCTTCTTGCTCTGACCATAGGTGGATCCGTTTCGACATCCAGGTCTGTGTTACTCCTAAACTTCCACGACGTAACCCACGAAATACGGATAGAGTGGCATACACACGCAGCCTTGATACAAGGCTTGTACACACAAGCGACCTGGTGACACTGGTGGACGCGAATCAAATAGACGCGTATGTAGGCCAGCTCACCGAATCACTGATCAGCAGCTACCACTCTACATGCCTAGAAACCATACCGCGTGACACACCGGGTAAACAGCCCTGGTGGGGCGCGGATCTGGAGCGCAAACGCAAGAAGGTAAGAAACGCATTTAATAGAGCCATGAATACATGTAGGGACGATGACTGGGAGGTTTACTATGCCGCCAAATCCGCCTACAAAAAAAGCATCAGATTCAGACGAACCACTGGGTGGCAAAAATTCTGTGGTGACATTGAATCATGCCAACAAGCAAACAGGGTAAGGAAGATACTGGCACAGCAGACCACTTCTGGGCCAGATTCACTTCGTAAACCGGACAACACACTGTCCACATCACAGGAAGAAACGAGGCGCATCCTAATCGAAACACACTTCCCAGGTAGCGTCCTCGCACAGGTAACCGAATGGACGGACGTAACCCAAACGCCATCGGACGAAGATTGGCAATACGCTCGCAAGATGATCACGCTGGAGAAACTCCAGTGGGCCATCCGTAGCTTCCAACCTTTTAAGGCGCCAGGTCCCGACGGAGTCTTCCCGGCCTTACTTCAATGGGGGGGCAACTCTGTTGTGACGAGACTGGTGCCCCTAATGAGAGCGTGCCTGGCATTTAGATACGTTCCAAAGGTATGGAGGGAAGTGAAAGTCATATTCATCCCAAAGCCAGGTAAGAGTGACTACACGAACGCAAGATCGTACCGCCCAATCAGCTTGACCTCCTTTTTGTTGAAAACAATGGAAAGAGTGTGTGAAAGGGAGCTACGAGACGGTGCTCTAAAAACAGTACCACTGCATGGCCACCAACACGCGTACAGCGCTGGTAAGTCGACCGAATCCGCTCTTCACCAGGTAGTCACCGTGATTGAAGAATCGATTAACCAAAAGGGTTCCTGCCTGGGTACGTTCATAGACATCGAAGGAGCCTTCGACAAAACAAACTTCTCCAGCATAAGCGCCGCACTCTCCAGACATGGGGTACAGCAGGTACTTATTGATTGGATTACAAATATGCTATGCAAACGTGTGGTTCGCCTTGAGAAAGACCAGCAGGTAGCCTTAATAGCCAGAGGCTGTCCACAGGGCGGGGTGCTATCACCTCTCCTCTGGAATTTAGTGATCAATGACCTCATCATACAACTCAACGCTCACCGTTATTACACAATAGGCTATGCAGACGACCTCGCAATCCTCGTGCCTGGGAAGGTAACAGGAACTATCTGTAACCTCACCCAGCAAGCGCTACGCATCGTGGAGCGATGGTGCAGGGAGTATGATTTGTCGGTAAACCCCACTAAAACCGAATTAATCTTATTCACCCATAAACGAACTCTAGGCCTTCATCGCCTACCTAAGCTGTTCAATACAGAACTCCAGTTGTCTAGTGAGGTTAAATACCTGGGGGTCATTCTGGACTGTAAACTAAACTGGAGCAATCATCTAGACTACAAATTAAACAGGGCATGCATCACCTTCTGGCAATGCAAGAAAATTATAGGTAAGAAGTGGGGCTTATCCCCAAAAAACACAATGTGGATGTACAATGCTGTAATTCGGCCGATGATTACCTACGGGGCCGTGGTGTGGTGGCCCCGCACCAAGCTTGTCACAGCCGTAAACAAACTGCAACGCATGCAAAGGCTGGCCTGCGTGGCGATAACGGGCTGCATGAGAACTACCCCAACAGCAGCTGTGGAGGCTATGCTGGGGCTCCCGCCGCTCCATCTGTTCATACAACAGGAAGCGACGATGGCAGCAGTGCGTCTTAAAACACTGGACCTCTGGGATAAGAGAGAATCACAGCACACTGCTTTGCTTGAGGAACTCAACAACGAGCTCCCCATAACGAAGGCAGTTAATGACCGGGTGCCCAAACAAATCGTCTTTGACGAAAAATACAGAATCCAACTGTAAGAGGATCACCGCTGCGAAGGGCTGTGTCCCTCTGAGGTGCGTGTCTTCACTGATGGTTCCAAAACAGGTACTGGTACGGGTGCAGGAGTCTTTTCGGAGGATCTCAACATTCGTATAGCCAGACCTTTGGGGGTCTACAACACAGTGTTCCAGGCCGAATGCCTGGGAATCTCACTGGCAGCTTCGGCCATCATAAACAGGGAAGTTGAGGACCACTCAATACGTATACTTTCGGACAGCATGGCGGTCCTGCAAGCACTGAACAGCCACATAGTTAACTCCGGGCTGATCTTGGAGTGTCACAATCTCCTTAACCAGGTTGGTAGACACAACAATATAACCATTCAATGGATCAAAGGACACAGCGACTCCCGATGCAACGATGCAGCGGACGAACTCGCTAGAAGGGCGTCGAGTATGGCGATTATGGGACCCGAACCCATTGCACCTCTCCCCTTCGGTTATCTGCGCCACCTGGTAAGGAAACGCACCAGAGACCTACACCGCAAACTATGGGAGGACCATGGTGAGTGCAGGCAGGCCAAAGAGGCTCTCCTGACCCTTGATGGCCGCTTGTCGAAACAGGTCCTTAGACTATCTAGACCGCAATTGCGGCTGGTGACAGCTGCCCTTACCGGTCATGGATCATTTAATAAACACCTCTATCTAATAGGAGTCACAGACAGCCCACTCTGCAGAGCCTGCATGGAGGAGGACGAAACAGCAGCACACCTGCTACTGAGCTGCCCTGTAGTCGCGGATTACAGGACTAAATACTTCGGCAACCAAGGTACCCTCCGAGAAATGGTAAGCAAAACAAGGGCGTTGCTCGCCTTCCTGGAGGAACTGGCATGGATTGAGTGAAGAGAAATCTTACCCCTTACGCAAAATACGCGCACGGTCGTGGAGTTGCGGATACCTGCCCGACATACATACATACATAAATATAATATACTTAATATATTTATTTGAAAAAAAAAAATCAAAAAACCGTACAAATTTCTTAAAACTAGCTTATTTACAATTTTTACAACTACGCCAAATAACTTTGTTTTTCATAGTATTTGTATGAATTACAAAGTTATATTTGCGGTTTTAGAAAATATACTGTATCTCAAACACTGCTGACTCGATCTCGTTCAAACCAATTTTGGTTGAAAGTTTACATTAAGATCTACAACATATGGTTTTTTAGATTTTTCACTTCATTATTATAGAAGTTAGAGGGGGGGGGACACACATTTTACCACTTTGGAAGCGTATATCTTTTAAACGATTAACTTTATGAAAAAGTCATTTTAGAAACTAAAATGGCTGTGACATACGGACGGACGGACAGACAGACAGACAGACAGACATGTCGAAACTATAAGGGTTCCGTTTTTTGCCATTCGGCTACGGAACCCTAAAAAGAGCGCTATTTTATGCTAGGAGGCGCATAAATAGGGTGCGCAAATCTAGTGGCAGAATACATTATACAAATAAAATTTACTAAAACATTTGTAAAATCATGCATAATTTTGGTATTCAATTAAAAAATAAATAGTTCGTAGTTTAGCCCAAAACTGGCGATCTCCTTTGGTAAAATCTACACTTCACACAGTACACTGCAGTACAGTAGTTACAGTAGTTTTTTATGCAGTAATTATCAAAAAGTTATCTTATTATTTATTTTCTGAATTATTGATAACAATGAACATTAATGATAACTCATTGTATAACGGCCACGTGAGAAAATCATGGTTGATTAACAAAAAGTAAATTTCAAAAGATAAAGTGACTTTATTTGTTTGAATTTCGATCCCCAACAAAGTATACACCTTACAAACGAAAACAATTAAATAGGTTAGGATTTTGGAGGGATGGCGAGACGAATTCTGGCCACCGTAGACACGGGCTGATGGACGGCGAGCGGCGGTAGTTCACCGTACGCCAAGGACCAGGCCCGGGTCAGCGCCAGTGTTTCCCGCGGGCCTCACGGAGCCGTTAGCACTAGTGATAAAGCCCCATAGGGCCATTGCCTGCTGGGGTTGCGAAAATGTTTTAACAAGATACCGCGACCCCGATATCGAATAGGATTGATTTTTAGTCAGTATAAGTGTGAGACACCTCTGCTTCACCCAGAGCGGGAGACATCCTTTAATGACTTTCCCACCCAAAAGAATTTAAAAAGGCTAAGATTTTGATATTGTGTTTCTTTAGT
Organism: Tholera decimalis; assembly: GCA_943138885.2. Classification (NCBI taxonomy): domain Eukaryota; kingdom Metazoa; phylum Arthropoda; class Insecta; order Lepidoptera; family Noctuidae; genus Tholera; species Tholera decimalis. Next base: position 32,069,352 of record OW964551.2, read on the forward strand.
TATACAGAGTGGCCGGTTTACAGTGGTCTAAAGATTTTTTTCAGCTTGAGAGCATCATAAGTGATCATTTAAAACGTACTTTAGTTAAGCGAAAACTTATTGTTTCGAAATTATGTTTTTTTTTTTTAATAATCCGAAATTTCAATATTTTTGACACAAAACCTGTTATGAAAAGTACTGGACCGAATGGAATGAAATTTGGTATAAGCATAGTGCAATAATTTACCTATCGCGTTATAGGCTCATCTAGTGTAAATAATTAGACTACATTATTTATTTGAACTTTATTGTAATTATTTTTAACTTTTCGGAAAAAGATAGATTTTAGAAAAAATCCTGTGAAACAAAAATGTACCGCCAAGGAAAACCTTGGCGGTACATGTTAAGGTACATTTTAGCAGTGTCAGCAAAAGCTGACACTGCTAAAATGTACCTTAACATGGGGTTATTCTTTACACAAAAAATCGTAGTTGTTCTTCGATTGCAATATCTTCAAAAACAATATCATGTACATTAACACATGAAAATCGAAAAATTACGAAATTTATTTATCTAATCATTTACACTTAGATGAGCCTATAACGCAATAGGTAGATTTTTGCACTATGCTTATACCAAATTTCATCCGATTCGGTCCAGTACTTTTCATAACAGAGTGATTTTGTATCAAAAATATTGAAATTTCGGGTAATTAAAAAAAATAAAGACATAATTTCTAAACCATAAGTTTTCGCTTAACTAAAGTATGTTTTAAATGATCACTTATGATACTCTCAAGCTGAAAAAAAACTTTGGACCACTGTAAATGGGTCACCCTGTATGAGCTAGACCACGTCATGCAATAAAAAATAAAAATAAGTTACTTAACATTTACAATAATTAACAAATAAATTATTTGGAAATTAGGCAATTTTACAAGTGTTGGTAGATTCAAACCTTTTTAAAGCATCGGTAAGATCTGTAGTAGGCTGAAACTTTCCGTTTCCATTGCTTTCTTTTGCGTATATGCTAGAAAGTCAACTTAGAAGGAATTCGTGGGAGTACTCCAACATCTTCACAAGTTATGAAGTAGTTTTCCGTAACGGACACGCGGGTATTATGCGGGTTATTGAAGTTCAAAATTATCATCTGTTACCATTTTCCCAATATGTTGGCGTCGGCTTCTAATCTAATTGGCTGAAGCTGACTACTATTGTTGTCCTATTGGCCAAAGATACGCATGCTCACTTAAGAAAATATTTCTGTGGAAGCGCAGCTAGTGACAAACTACATCCCTTCCTGGTTTCGCACAATTAGAGACAATATGCATTTTGTGAGTACAGGGCGTGTAACATTATATTAATACTTACTATTACTAACACTACTAAAATACGCTTGGTGCATTCTATTGGTCAAAATACATGCATTAGGCGATCGAGTTCTGAGCCGTGCTATGCGATTATAGCCTTAAAGGTGAGCATGCGGAAGATTGGTCGATAGTACATGCAGCGACTGCTTATCAGACCTCGACAACCAAGACTGGAGCCAGATTCCCAACCTTCTGACTACTCGTAACGATTGTCAAAGATATACAAACGATAGCCGAGACCAACTGATTTACTTCTTTTCCGAAGTAAGGAGAAATCGCGTATTTTAATAAGGTCATCCATCTACCCCCGATCTCGACAAGCGTTGCTAAACATTCTAGATTGACCTGTGTGGACGTTATGATTTAGCCTTGAACTATGTAGCTCATAATTAACATCCTAAATTCGACTCCAGCACCGAAGAACACCCAGCCACGGCAGCCCCGTGTAAAGGAATAAGAATAAGGGAATAAGACACTTATTCCTTCATCACATTTCTACCAAGCCTATAATAATTTCAGCACCATGAGAGACTTCGCTGTTTAGCACTTTGACTTTCTCAATTTAGGACAAACATTAGACTTGCAAGACAAAGTATTTTCAGTACAGATGGACAAGCTGGTTATATTTTTTTTTTATTGATAATAGGCTCGCGTTTGACCACCATCTCACCTGATGGTAAGTGATGATGTGGTCAAAGATGGATCACGCTTGCCTAGAAGTAGCCTATTCACTCTTGACTTAAAAACTCCCAGGTTATAGCGATCAGGAAACACAGACTCGGAACGGGCTTGGCGGAATTAGATTGTGTAATTCCATCGCACACTCTCCGAAATGTAACCGATAGAAAACCGATAGACTTGCAACTCGTCGTCGATATTCAAGGCTTTAGAGCTTTGACTCGACCAGTGCATCGTTGCCAATGAGTCTCTTGACATACTTCTCGATGGTATTTCGCAGATCCATCCCAAAGATGAGAGCAGTATTCCATACACAACCGAACCTGGGCTTGATACAAATTGAGCAGCTGTTCCGGTGTGAAGTACCGTCTCACCTTGGCTGGCTTTTCGAGGCACGGAGGGATCACACCACCAACTTCCAAACTCCGCGCTCCCACTGAGAAATTTCTCATAGAAAAATCCAATAGCGCTTTTTGGGAATCGAACCCGGGACCTCATGCTCAGTAGACACGCTTGCAATTACTAGACCAACGAGGCAGTATTCAGAGCAATAATGATGATGAAAATATGTGCCCATCTGGGTCTCGAATACACGATCTACAACTTATAAGTCATACCTACTAATAACCACTGGACTAGATTGCTGGAAACATGGTCGGCGGCGCGTCGTGTTCCACGCGCGCCTCTAAGAGCTGTCAGCACCAGTGACGGGGCCTCAATGGGCCATTGCCTGCCGGGGTTTGCGGGAAAGTTTTATCGAGATACCGCGGCCTCGGAACTTTAGGGCAGCCGAAGGAACAGGGTGGGTTTTTAGTCAGTAGAAGTCTGACACGCCCTTCCGCTTAACCCAGAGCGGAAGAAGTCATTCGATGATTTTCCCAACCAAAAAAAAAAGAAAAAAGAAACAAAAAGATTTCTGGAAACAAAAGCTTTAATAACTACCGTTAAATCCAACAATACACACGTCAGAACATGTCTGTAAACGCTATGTTCCCAGTATAATAATACCCTACTAAGCACAGACACACATTACAGTCAGTTTTCCCTTTACCTTTAAGCAACTTAATACTTACGGCGTCCTCTAAATACCCATACACGTTTTCCGTGACGATAAATATAGTTATTTTATTTTATACCTGCGTCGACCGTAATCCTAAAAAAGACCGGAGGCTGTCTCGAGAGAGGGGGGAGTTGGGGGGTGAAATCATATTTGTGGAAATTCTTCTGGGACTTGCTTGGTTATCCTGTATTGCTGAATCAGTTGTAGTGATGTTATAGGTAGTTCGAGCTAATACATTCTTCTAGAAGGTAAGTAAATAAAGAATAAGTTTATACTTTGAGTAAAAAAAACTAAAATAAGCAGCTTTGTTATGATTTGTTTTTGTAAAATTTCCAAAATATATTAAACAGGTGACGTTTATACCTATACAGACAATGGGGTCATTGGAGTTACTCATTATTATGACCAACTTTTAGTACGGGACCAACCTTGGAATCATAAAAACCAACAATCCCATACATTTGTGCTTTTAAAAATCAAAACAATTACATAAACTTCTTACATATTACGTTATAGACGTTACGTATTACGAATCCATTAATGTAAAATCATATTGAAATTCTTAATATGACTGCTAAGGGCCAAAAACCAAGGGTCATGCAGCCAAAATAATCCTTATACCCTCTGAAAAATCCAGAATATTATTTACCAATCTTCTATAAAATATAAAGGCTCTAATATAAAACAAAAACTATGAGATGGCTGGACTATAATCGGATACTACACCCTAGAGTCCAATGCGTTGTCCGATCGACCAACTTACTCTTTGTCTTCGAAAAACAATGAGCCAAGCTAATTTGTACCGTATCACGGCTTAGTAAGGTGCTATTCATGGTGTACAATAGAAGACGTGTCTTATGTTTTGTGTGATGAAGGTGCATCGCACATATAAAGGGTATTGTTAAAGTAGAGTGACCATATCTACGGCTTATTTCAGTTTTTGGTAGAAGAAAAATCGCCTGGAAGCGACTCAATTTTACATTCCATAGACTTCTGTCTCTGTCAAACTAAATTAAACTTCACATTTGTATATCTTTTAAACGATTGACTTTGAGAAAAAATGGTTTTAGAAACCTCAATGTCATCTAAAAACCTATCTATTAGACACCACACACGCATAGGTTTGAAATAAACAGGCGATGGATTGGAATCCTCAGGGTAAAAGGAAGCGTGGCCGTCCCCGTCAAACCTGGCATCGCACCGTGGTGGCAGAAGTGGCGAGCATCGGGATGACGTGGAGCGAAGTGAAGCAGGAAGCTCAAGACCGATCGCGATGGCGGACTACTGTGGACGCCCTCTGCCCCATCTAGGGGACTGTACGCACCGTCACCAACCTTTCAATACTGCCGAGTCCAAGTGCGTACAGTGGTGGCTATGTTCCAGACAGTTGAGCCTGGTACCTAGTAACTACCTAAGCCCTACTGACTATCAACCTAGCCCTACAACACTACCTATCACCCTAGTTACCCTAAAGCCCTATCCTACCATACAAAGCAGACCAAGCGCAGGTTGCATTGGTTTTATCTACGGGAAGTCTATTACAGGGAGACCTACGGTAACAGACGGAGTTTGGGTAGGAATAAGGGTTGTGTACGTCGTACAATATACACAGGGAATGGTTTTCTTACTGCCGATCCCACTGACTCATAGGACCGATGATGGCTAAAGGTGTCTTGGCCACAGTAAGAGGAAGTATAGGGTATGAATCACACGCAAATCCAGCTTGATGACTGATTTATTACAATAATTAACTATATTATATACAAATATTATGGTCAATACACATTGATGGCTATTTACATGTGTGCTGTATATGTATTGAGCCGATGAAGCGAAGATCTCATGAAGCGAATGTCAAGCAGATTTGGAGTTATGGTCAATGTCAGTAAATGCCAGGCTATCCTGATCGGCAGTTCACATGCGCTACGAAAATTGGACACTAGCCAATTACTCCCGCTTAGCTTCAACAATACCGTCATTCCACTCTCTGGAATATGCTACCCCTTGACATCAAGAAGGCCGAGACTAAATTATCTTTTAAGCGTAAAATGAGAAACCACTACTTAGAAGCCTGTCATTCTTAGTTTGGTTTTCGGAATAATTATAAATATTGTGTGTTCTCTTAGTTAGAAATATTATTATAAAGCACCGTATTTATTAGTCTATTATTTTAGCATATATATGTATTTTATTATTATAATATAAATATATATATTTATACATATATTCTTTCGATAATGACTTTTTTTACTTGTACACCTACCACATTGTGGTCTTTTTAACCCAAAGGTTGACTGGTACAGAATGCCTTGTTGCATTAATTCCGCCCATGTATCACTATTGTACATAAAGTTTAAATAAATAAATAAATAAGATCTCATTAGGTCACTTCTTAGTGCTGACGGTGTGCCGGTGACTCCAGCGCGTGTGTCGAATATGTGTTGCTGACGCTGTGATGCTGAGGCTCGTGTACTCAATTATGTTCTAGTTTGAACAGGGACATAAGATATTAAGTCAAGTAAGTCAAGTCACATAGCTATATGAAGGTATTTTAATATTTAGGATATGTCAGCATATTCATAAGCAGTGCGGTTTAAAAGTCCCTAATTAAATAAAGAAAAATAAACCGGCCACTTGCGTGTCGGGCCAAATCAAAAACAAAAGCGATTAAACGTGTATTAATTTCTTCCATGACATTCTTAAGTTATAATTATATTAAATGGGGGCAAGCAGTAGGCAGATTCTTATTATTTTACACAACAGGTGAAAAACCTCGCAAACGTTATAAATGGATGGACCCTTAGGAATATATTTACCAAGGAGATACCATGGACACTATACAAGACTATTTGAGTTACGTCTTTTCAGGCATTACGTTCACACGTATAGTTGTTCGGGGAGCGGTGTTGACCTATAAAACATGCCAGACTTACCTACACCATTTATGGATACCCAACCAACATTACTTGTAGGTTAATGGAATTGGTACAAAGCATAAAGGTGAATTTGAAGATGTTTCTGAAATTTTTATGTTTTCACCGTGTAAGTTGACATTATGTTATCTTACTTTTATCTTACTGATATTATAAATGCGAAAGTTTGTAAGGATGGGTGTAAAGGTATATGGATGGTGGATGTCTGTTCCTCTTTCATACAAAAAACTATTGAACGAATCTGAATGAAAGATAGTAAGAGATAATTGGTATCCTGGAATAACACACAGAATACTTTTATAATTCCCACGGGGTCGAGATTTACGCGAGAAAACCGTTCCACGCGAACGAAGTCGCGGGTAGAAGCTAGTAATAAATTAAATTAAATTCATTTATGTTATGTTGTATTGTTAACATTGTTAATTATGGTATGTTTGTATTAGGTACGTTGTTTAAGATGATAAAGCTTGGCAATAATAAATCAATATTTTTATCAATAATGTTTCGTTATTAAACTTATGCGAGTTATCTAACTACATAACAAGATATACCTACTACATACTTCTACGATAAAATAAAAAAGGTATAAAGAGACAGGTGAATAAATCAAAGCTTTCAGAAGCAAGATAAACGACACCAATTTATGGAAAGCAGTTACGTGTTGCTCTCAGCTGCTAGGTCATGGAGGTAAGATAGGCAGATGATCCATATAAAACTCCAGCGTAGGTAAGAAAAGGCAGATGCTGAAAAAGACAAATAAATCAATTATCAACACCCTCAAACATCAAAAATACTGTCAACAAAACAATATGTAAGACAAAGAAGAACAATTTAAAATTCATAACCGTTAAGAGTTTTAATTTTACAGCACATCCCTATTACATATATTAATACAGCAAACGCATACAGCGCAAAACAATTTTTTCCTCGAATAAAAAGGCGAGAATTTTACTGATAAATCAACGGTCTGTCCTCAGGGAAACAAGTGAAGGAAATCGCAAAATCGTCTCAAATGAAATTTCTTACTTCGAGGCATATAACATACTTGAAATTTTTTTAACACTATCTATACAAAATCAACTTTACCCACCAACAAATAGAGCAGAAATTTCTTCAAAGGCGTGGCGAGGGATTTTGTCTGAAACTTTCACGCGTAAAATGTATGCGAGAAACAAATTGTGGCCCAAATATGGTGTGAAAGAAGTCGCTTCGAGTACAAGTGACTAAACTAGGAACATTCTGTAATAGTGAAAATATCGCAAAAATGTTTTAGATATATCGACTTTACAGTGAGTCTCACTCTATAATAACATTTGGCCTTCAGGAAAAACAATTATTGCTATACCCATTTTTGCAAAGGAAGAAAAATTATGCATTTATGTTTGAATTTAGAACAAAAGCAAAACGACAAAAATAATTATTACAAAATTGGTTAAAGTAAATTATGGTGGTCGTAGATTGCCAGGCTTAAATGTGATTAGAAAGGTCACTTCAGCCACATCCAGGTCTCCACGTACTGGGTGCTAGGAAATAGAGTGGCTAGCTGAGGCCAGCCCCAAAAGCGCTAGTAGATTCATTTGAAAGCGAAATGTAGTTTTTTTTTTAAATAGAGATCTAGCAATGTGACGATTGCATTAATATGGTTTTTAAAGGTCATTTTGCAATCATGATGAACACCGAGATCTCAATTGGCACTATATCAAGTGTAATAAGTTAACCGAGCATTTTGCGGGATTGAGATCAAGCTTACTTCTTCGACAATACTTTTCCAGACGCCGAAGGCCTTTCTGAAGTGCTGTTACATCTGTTACATAATTATTGTTATATAAATTTTCATATCATCAGCGAAGCACAATAATTTGAATGAAGTCAGGCAAGAGTCAATGTCGTTTATGTAGATAAGAAAAATCAAGGGCTCTAACAACGAGCCTTGAAGAACTCCGCTAGGTATGGGAACCCAACTAGAAATGTAGTTATTCAGCACAACAGCTTGGGATCTTTTTTCTAGATAAGAAGCAAACCATCTTAATAAGTCACCGTATATTCCTATTTCATTTAACTGTGTTAGCAGTATATTTTGACTTATTAGTCAAAATATGCTGTAATACGGTCGAAAGCCTTGCTATAATCTGTGTACACGACATCAACCTGCTTGCCTTTGTCCATGGCGTCAGTGAAGTGTACAAGATCAGTATCAGTACACTTCCCCTTTAAAAAACCATGCTGAAAAGAACTAAATGAATTTTTAAGAGCGGAAAAGACTTGGTCATAAAATATAATCCTCTCGAAGACTGTAGCAACTACATAATTATATTTGCAATATTAAGTTTTTTTGTAAGATGAACCGAGATAAAGCGCAATTGCCATAGTTTTTTCTAGTCTGCTGACGTTAGAGCAAAATAAGTATTTTTATACTATACCTGCTCGGAAGTGCCTTATTACTTTTTAAAAAGTTTGACAGAACGGACGTTATTACTGTCGTACAAATGTACGGGTCGCAAAAGTGTATGAGAATTCATTACTAACGTGCTGGAGACACTGGAGAGGGAGGGAAAAGTGTATCAAAATCCATTACTAACGCGCTGTTTTTTTTTTAAATACTCCAATTCAGTAGCTGACTTAAAAGTACTTATAATGCCAAAAGACAAGGGATAGATTATTATTATTATTCTCTCTTATTTTCCTCGTAGATATAGTATAAAGCACTATGTATTACTCGGAAGCAAGTACACCCTTAAAACTCAAACTACACCCTCGTTGGTAATCGGTCACTTTCTCCCCTCGATGAACAATGTACTATTTTATATCAAGTACAGAACAGCAACCTTTAATCATCATTATCTCCTTAGCCTTTTTCCAACTATGTGGGGTTGGCGTCAAGTCTAACTGGATGCAGCTGAGTACTAGTGTTGTACGTTTAGCGACTGCCTATCTAACCTCCACAACCCAGTAACTGGGTAACCCTTTGGTAAAACTGATGCCAGACGTTCTGGCTTCTGACTAATAACTGACTGCCAAAGATGTGCAAATGACAGCCGTGACCAAAGGCTTAACCAGAAAAAAATTGGCCAAGGGAGAGTCAGACTCGCCCATGAAGGGTTCCGTAGTAACTACGCCACATAAATTTGTTTTTCATAGTATTTGTATGAATTACAAAGATATATTTGCGGTTTTAGAAAATATGCTATATCTCAAAAACTGCTGACCCGATCTCGTTAAAACCAATTTTTGTTGAAAGTTTACATTAAGACCTATAGCATATTTTTATTTTTAGATTTCTCCCATTATTATTATAGAAGTTAGAGGGGGACACACACATTTTACCACTTTGGAAGCGTATATCTTTTAAACGATTGACTTTATGAAAAAGTCGTTTTAGAAACCTTTTTGTCTTTTTAAAGATCTTTCTATATCACACCACACACGCATAGGTTTCATGTTTTTTTTTTTAAATATTTTCAGTTTCAGCTCCAAGTATGAGGATGAGGAGCCCCCCTTAATTTTAAATATTTTTTATTTATTTTCTTAAATTGGAAATAGCGGTTTGCAGAATACATCTACCTACCAAGTTTCATGTGTATAGTCCTTATAGTTTCGGAATAAAATGGCTGTTACATACGGGCGGACGGACAGACAGACAGATAGGGAATAAGGATGAACCTATAAGGGTTCCGTTTTTTGCCATTCGGCTACGGAACCCTAAAAAGGCTTAAGAAACCGAGGCACTATTGCACTAATCCACGCAGAATTAGTGCGGAAGGACGCTAATCCGTTGATTGCGGCTATTATTTTTACATCTTTGGTACTCGTTCGATCGCTTACTTATACTATTCAAGTAAGTAATTTAAGTTGCTTCATAGATAATATAATTGTGGGATTACCACAACCATTCTACACGGATATTGGTTTCATGTCTGATGAGCGTGCAGTCTAGGTATTACCTAACAAGCGGTGAAGTCAGCCGTCCTGACCTATGTTAACAATTACATAGCGCACTCAACCACCCGAAACCCTAATGTTGTATGCGCTTAACTGTCGGCCCGCTAAGTGAGCGGGGAATGGCTTAATTTTTCATCCAAACAAGTAATAAGTAATTGATTATATATTGTTTTTTTTTACATCTTATATACTTTGATGATGATAAAGTCATGAGATGATGATACATGGATATTTTTTTGGTTTAAAAAATGTCAGACTGCTACTACTAAAAACCCACCCCGTTCTAACCTAAAAACTGGCCAAGTGAGTCAGTGTGGGTCAGAATAGCATAAGAAGAGTTCTGTCAAAATAATACACATACCTATCTAAAAATATTCGACAAATGTTAACCACCTTTATATTGGGGTTCATAAAAAACAGTCTGGAAACAGACTGAAAGACAGCGGATCCTTGTTAGGTGGGATCTGTCGGGGTTTTTTGGAATCTTCTATTTTTATGCCTTGTTTGTGTGGATCAAGATAACTATTTTGAAAGTTTAGTGATGTGTTTCATATTGATGGTGACAAAGTAAGTATCTTTTACCAAAGCTATTAACAGTAACAAGGAGCTCTTGATAGGCGACAATAACCCACAAATATCTACTTGCGCCAGCGCTCGTTCTAAAATGATGTTGTATCGTCTCGTGTCGGTAGACAGTCACCTAAAATTAATTTAAGTACTAGTTACACTCACCCACATATGTAAGTACGTATTAATTACCCATATAAAAGACGTCATTTTACAATTTTATTTAAATTTAACTATCTAGTTTATTACCCGACTGCAAAGGAAGGGTTATGTTTTTCGCGCGTATCTTGTATATGTATGTATGTAGGTATATAATATTCTTTATTACCTCATATCTCTAGAACCGCTGAACGAATTTACATAATTAAGGTATCGTTAAATTCGTCTTAGTAGCCGAAGTTTTCTTAGGTAGATGACGTTAATAAAACTCAAACATGGCGGCTTTGGAACGTCAGAGTACTTACAGATTTTTTTCTAATACTACAATATGGGTATCAAAATAAAAGATTTCAAAAAGTATATCATGATTATCATTAGCTTAATACTAATAAAAATAATACAATGAGTATGTTTGAAAATATGAACTTTGCTCTTTCACTTTCTGAATCCGGTGGGGTATTAATTTAACACGACTGGGAAAACTAAAAAAAATAATTATTAGTTAAACAAAACACCGGAAAATAAAAAAAAAAACATTTAAAAAATCTAAAAAACCCGAATGCTCAACTGAAATGCAAGAAACAACACATTTTTATTCTAAAAAGTGAAAGCTTGAGCAGTCAGGATTTTTAGATTTTTTAAATAACTTTTTTTTAACTTATCTTTAACCGCTTATCTAAGAGCCACACACCATATCATTTCGGTCCCGCGTCACTTACCGGTCGTGTCCATGCACTAACTCCCACGGGAACATTAAGCCCGAAATAGTTTAACCTTTCTGTTTGTTGAAAAGGTCATAAGTTACATTTCATGTATAACAGAAATCTCCATTATTGAAGTACGTGTAGACCATATACGTAGTATTTTCAAACAAATCTCTATCATAAGAATCGTTACACATTATAAAATAGTGTCCCGCCGCGTATGTCTATTTGCGATTAACTCTAAAACTGCTGAACAGTTTTTTTATGCAGTTTTTATCAATAGGGTTTTTTTTTTAAAGAGAACTGGAAACGTCGTGAAGTCACATTACTAACTATCTTCTTTAAGCTAAATAAGTATGCTTGTGTGGAATGTATACACGGCAAAAAAGTGGGTGGAGTTCCCAGGTTGGAGGACCCAATACGGGTTGGTATTTGTAGCATTTCTTCTGATTTTTATTCCCAGGATATACTGTACGTCGATTCTGTAAAATTCGAACAACAACTCGCATCTCACATAGCTATTCACTGTCACTTCGCTTATGGTTCAAAGTGACCTTGATTTTGCATTCTGTAAACAGCGTCGAAGTGACGGAGGAATTACCTTACCGAATGCCACTTCTCACGTCATCTCATACTAATATCTGTCAAAATCTTTAGCTCAACTCGCTGACACGCTCGCAAGGGTAGCGCTAGTGTAAATTCGAATAAACAACCGAATTTTTAGAATGCCAATCAATAAACTCACAGCGGATTCAGATGCGTAGTTTAGAATGAGGTCTTACAGAATAACACAGCTGCTTTCATTATTAACGGGAAGATCACACAAAGTTATACTCGTATATCTGTCTGAGTTCTAACATATCTGGGGGCACGGCAGTGCCCCCGCCAAGTCGAGCAAAAAAGCGGCACGGCCGTACCATTCTTTTCTCGAAGCAATTCAGGCCATTTTCGACCCCCTATAACTTCGTTGTGGATAAAACTAGAAGCTTGAATTTTCAGTCGCCAAACAGGCATTGTATAAACACGGTATATTTCAAATTTCATTTAATTTGAACCAGTAGTTTAAGAATTATAACTAGTCAAAGTTCCTTAATTTACAAAATTTTGTCACTCACTGACTGACCGATCATCAAAAGTCTAAGGCACTTCTAGCAGACATAGAAGCTTCAAATTTAGAATACAATTAGTGTTTAGTATATGAATCAAGGAAAAACTATATTATTTCTCAATTTCGTTCCAGTCTTCTAGATACATCAACTGCATAAATAACTTTGTAATCCCATATAAATATATAGGATTACAAAGTTACATTTGTAGTTAATTAATCAGTGTACCTGTATAATATAATGAAATAATAGATGTAGATGGGTACTTTTTTTTTTGTTGAAAGATATCATCGAATGACTTCTTCCGCTCGGGTGTATCAGAATTCTACTGACTAAAAACCCACCCTGTTTCTTCGGAAGCCCTAAAGTTCCGGGGCCGCGGTATCTCGATGGAACTTTCCCGCAAACCCCGACAGGCAATGGCCCTATGAGGCCCCGTCACTGGTATTAACAGCTTTTTGAGGCGCACGTGGAACAAACACGCCGCCGACCCGGGCCTGGTCCTTACCGGACGGTGAGTGACCCCTGCTCGCCATCCGCAGGCCCGCGCCTACGGTGGCCCGAAATCGACTCGCGATCCACGACGCCCGGAGCATCTCCCCCGGTGGCTGGGGCGCGAGGAAGAGAGTTGCCTCTCCCTCGCACGTTAGGCCTCCTCCTTCGCTAGCATGACTGCTTCGCAGCAGGAGGTGACTGCATCCCATTCCCTCTCGCTTCGCACCATGGTCTAAACCAGAGCAGGGCGCGAGAAGTCGCCGCCGCCGATCGCCTCTATGAGGATACGACGGTGCTCCACCCATGCAGGGCACACCTTGACCATATGCTCCACCGTGTCTTCCAGTGTAGATAGGTACCTAGATATAATAATTATGCTCAATGGTAACTTGTTAAATGGTCAACGGAATAAAAAAGCAAGAAGTATTAAGAGTATTGGGGAGTATTAAGTAGAGTAAATTCAGCGCAAAAGAATTTTTTCCTCGAATAAAAAGGCGAGAATTTTACTGATAAATCAACGGTCTGTCCTACGGGAAACAAGTGAAGGAAATCGCAAAATCGTCTCAAATGAAATTTCTTACTTCGAGGCATATAACATACTTGAAATTTTTTAAACAGCATCCATACAAAACCAGCTTTTCCCACCAACAAATAGAGCAGAAATTCCTTCAAAGGCGTGGCGAGGGATTAAGTCTGAAACTTTCACGCGTAAAATGTATGCGAGAAACAAATTGTGGCCCAAATATGGTGCGAAAGAAGTCGCTTCGAGTACAAGTGACTAAACTAGGAACATTTTGTAATAGTGAAAATATCGCAAAAATGTTTTAGATATATCGACTTTACAGTTAGTCTCACTCTATAATAACATTTGGCCTTCAGGAAAAACAATTGCTATACCCATTAAATTTGCAAAGGAAGAAAAAGTATGCATTTATGTTTGAATTTAGAACAAACCGATACCTCCCACCTTCGTTGTTGTAACCCATAAATTACAATATTACAGAAGAGCGTTTCAAAGATACTAATTGCAATAAAAACTGCATTGTTTCAATTAATCTTTATACAATTCAGTATTACTAACTATATTCACATATTGAATTGTATATAGATTAATTGAAAAATGCAGTTTTTATTGCTAATTGTATCTTTGAAACACTATCCTGTAAAATTGCTATTTGTGGTTTATAACAACTTACGTGGGAGGCATCGAAACGCAAAACGACAAAAATAATGGTTACAAAATTGGTAAAGTAAAATATGGTGGTCGTAAGCTGCCAGGTATAAATGTGATTTAGAAAGATCACTTCAGCCACATTCAGGTCTCCACGTACTGGATGCTAGGAAATAGACTGGCTTGCCGAGGCCAGCCCCAAAATCGCTAGTAGATTCATTTTAACGCGAAATGTAGTTTTTTTTTTTAAATAGAGAACTAGCAATGTGACGATTGCATTAATATGGTTTTCAAAGGTCATTTTGCAATCATGATGAACACCGAGATCTCAATTGGCACTATATCAAGGGTGTACGTTCCAGGTATAGTCGTGCGTTTACGTGAATATGTAATAAGTAAGGTAATAAGGGATTGAGATCAAGCTTACTTCTTCGACAATACTTTTCCAGACGCCGAAGGTCTTTCTGAAGTGCTGTTACATCTGTTACATAATTATTGTGATATAAATTTTCATATCATCAGCGAAGCACAATAATTTGAATGAAGTCAGGCAACAGTCAATGTCGTTTATGTAGATAAGAAAAATCAAGGGCCCTAACAACGTGCCTTGAGGAACTCCGCTAGGTATGGGAACCCAAATAGAAATGTAGTTATTCAGCACAACAGCTTGGGATCTTTTTTCTAGATAAGAAGCAAACCATCTTAATAAGTCACCGTATATTCCTATTTCATTTAACTCTGTTAGCAGTATATTTTGACTTATTAGTCAAAATATGCTGTAATACGGTCGAAAGCCTTGCTATAATCTGTGTACACGACATCAACCTGCTTGCCTTTGTCCATGGCGTCAGTGAAGTGTACAAGATCAGTATCAGTACACTTCCCCTTTAAAAAACCATGCTGAAAAGAACTAAATGAATTTTTAAGAGCGGAAAAGACTTGGTCATAAAATATAATCCTCTCGAAGACTAAGCAAAATAAGTATTTGTATACTATACCTGCTCGGAAGTGCCTTATTACTTTTTAAAAAGTTTGACAGAAAGGACGTTATTACTGTAGTACAAATGTGCGGGTCGCAAAAGTGTATGAGAATTCATTACTAACGTGCTGGAGACACTGGAGAGGGAGGGAAAAGTGTATCAAAATCCATTACTAACGCGCTGTTTTTTTTTTTAAATACTCCAATTCAGTAGCTGACTTAAAAGTACTTATAATGCCAAAAGACAAGGGATAGATTATTATTATTATTCTCTCTTATTTTCCTCGTAGATATAGTATAAAGCACTATGTATTACTCGGAAGCAAGTACACCCTTAAAACTCAAACTACACCCTCGTTGGTAATCGGTCACTTTCTCCCCTCGATGAACAATGTACTATTTTATATCAAGTACAGAACAGCAACCTTTAATCATCATTATCTCCTTAGCCTTTTTCCAACTATGTGGGGTTGGCGTCAAGTCTAACTGGATGCAGCTGAGTACTAGTGTTGTACGTTTAGCGACTGCCTATCTAACCTCCACAACCCAGTAACTGGGTAACCCTTTGGTAAAACTGATGCCAGACGTTCTGGCTTCTGACTAATAACTGACTGCCAAAGATGTGCAAATGACAGCCGTGACCAAAGGCTTAACCAGAAAAAAATTGGCCAAGGGAGAGTCAGACTCGCCCATGAAGGGTTCCGTAGTAACTACGCCACATAAATTTGTTTTTCATAGTATTTGTATGAATTACAAAGATATATTTGCGGTTTTAGAAAATATGCTATATCTCAAAAACTGCTGACCCGATCTCGTTAAAACCAATTTTTGTTGAAAGTTTACATTAAGACCTATAGCATATTTTTATTTTTAGATTTCTCCCATTATTATTATAGAAGTTAGAGGGGGACACACACATTTTACCACTTTGGAAGCGTATATCTTTTAAACGATTGACTTTATGAAAAAGTCGTTTTAGAAACCTTTTTGTCTTTTTAAAGATCTTTCTATATCACACCACACACGCATAGGTTTCATGTTTTTTTTTTTTAATATTTTTAGTTTCAGCTCCATGTATGAGGATGAGGAGCCCCCCTTAATTTTAAATATTTTTTATTTATTTTCTTAAATTAGAAATAGCGGTTTGCAGAATACATCTACCTACCAAGTTTCATGTGTATAGTCCTTATAGTTTCGGAATAAAATGGCTGTTACTACGGGCGGACGGACAGACAGACAGATAGGGAATAAGGATGAACCTATAAGGGTTCCGTTTTTTGCCATTCGGCTACGGAACCCTAAAAAGGCTTAAGAAACCGAAGCACTATTGCACTAATCCACGCAGAATTAGTGCGGAAGGACGCTAATCCGTTGATTGCGGCTATTATTTTTACATCTTTGGTACTCGTTCGATCGCTTACTTATACTATTCAAGTAAGTAATTTAAGTTGCTTCATAGATAATATAATTGTGGGATTACCACAATCATTCTACACGGATATTGGTTTCATGTCTGATGAGCGTGCAGTCTAGGTATTACCTAACAAGCGGTGAAGTCAGCCGTCCTGACCTATGTTAACAATTACATAGCGCACTCAACCACCCGAAACCCTAATGTTGTATGCGCTTAACTGTCGGCCCGCTAAGTGAGCGGGGAATGGCTTAATTTTTCATCCAAACAAGTAATAAGTAATTGATTATATATTGTTTTTTTTTTACATCTTATATACTTTGATGATGATAAAGTCATGAGATGATGATACATGGATATTTTTTGGTTTAAAAAATGTCAGACTGCTACTACTAAAAACCCACCCCGTTCTAACCTAAAAACTGGCCAATTGAGTCAGTGTGGGTCAGAATAGCATAAGAAGAGTTCTGTCAAAATAATACACATACCTATCTAAAAATATTCGACAAATGTTAACCACCTTTATATTGGGGTTCATAAAAAACAGTCTGGAAACAGACTGAAAGACAGCGGATCCTTGTTAGGTGGGATCTGTCGGGGTTTTTTGGAATCTTCTATTTTTATGCCTTGTTTGTGTGGATCAAGATAACTATTTTGAAAGTTTAGTGTTGTGTTTCATATTGATGGTGACAAAGTAAGTATCTTTTACCAAAGCTATTAACAGTAACAAGGAGCTCTTGATTGGCGACAATAACCGACAAATATCTACTTGCGCCAGCGCTCGTTCTAAAATGATGTTGTATCGTCTCGTGTCGGTAGACAGTCACCTAAAATTAATTTAAGTACTAGTTACACTCACCCACATATGTAAGTACGTATTAATTACCCATATAAAAGACGTCATTTTATTTAAATTTAACTATCTAGTTTATTACCCGACTGCAAAGGAAGGGTTATGTTTTTCGCGCGTATCTTGTATATGTATGTATGTAGGTATATAATATTCTTTATTACCTCATATCTCTAGAACCGCTGAACGAATTTACATAATTAAGGTATCGTTAAATTCGTCTTACTAGCCGAAGTTTTCTTAGGTGACGTTAATAAAACTCAAACATGGCGGCTTTGGAACGTCAGAGTACTTACAGATTTTTTTCTAATACTACAATATGGGTATCAAAATAAAAGATTTCAAAAAGTATATCATGATTATCATTAGCTTAATACTAATAAAAATAATACAATGAGTATGTTTGAAAATATGAACTTTGCTCTTTCACTTTCTGAATCCGGTGGGGTATTAATTTAACACGACTGGGAAAACTAAAAAAAATAATTATTAGTTAAACAAAACACCGGAAAATAAAAAAAATTTTTTAATAAATCTAAAAAACCCGAATGCTCAACTGAAATGCAAGAAACAACACATTTTTATTCTAAAAAGTGAAAGCTTGAGCAGTCAGGATTTTTAGATTTTTTAAATAACTTTTTTTTAACTTATCTTTAACCGCTTATCTAAGAGCCACACACCATATCATTTCGGTCCCGCGTCACTTACCGGTCGTGTCCATGCACTAACTCCCACGGGAACATTAAGCCCGAAATAGTTTAACCTTTCTGTTTGTTGAAAAGGTCATAAGTTACATTTCATGTATAACAGAAATCTCCATTATTGAAGTACGTGTAGACTATATACGTAGTATTTCCAAACAAATCTCTATCATAAGAATCGTTACACATTATAAAATAGTGTCCCGCCGCGTATGTCTATTTGCGATTAACTCTAAAACTGCTGAACAGTTTTTTTATGCAGTTTTTATCAATAGGGTTTTTTTTTAAAAGAGAACTGGCAACGTCGTGAAGTCACATTACTAACTATCTTCTTTAAGCTAAATAAGTATGCTTGTGTGGAATGTATACACGGCAAAAAAGTGGGTGGAGTTCCCAGGTTGGAGGACCCAATACGGGTTGGTATTTGTAGCATTTCTTCTGATTTTTATTCCCAGGATATACTGTACGTCGATTCTGTAAAATTCGAACAACAACTCGCATCTCACATAGCTATTCACTGTCACTTCACTTATGGTTCAAAGTGACCTTGATTTTGCATTCTGTAAACAGCGTCGAAGTGACGGAGGAATTACCTTACCGAATGCCACTTCTCACGTCATCTCATACTAATATCTGTCAAAATCTTTAGCTCAACTCGCTGACACGCTCGCAAGGGTAGCGCTAGTGTAAATTCGAATAAACAACCGAATTTTTAGAATGCCAATCAATAAACTCACAGCGGATTCAGATGCGTAGTTTAGAATGAGGTCTTACAGAATAACACAGCTGCTTTTATTATTAACGGGAAGATCACACAAAGTTATACTCGTATATCTGTCTGAGTTCTAACATATCTGGGGGCACCGCAGTGCCCCCGCCAAGTCGAGCAAAAAAGCGGCACGGCCGTACCATTCTTTTCTCGAAGCAATTCAGGCCATTTTCGACCCCCTATAACTTCGTTGTGGATAAAACTAGAAGCTTGAATTTTCAGTAACCAAACAGGCATTGTATAAACACGGTATATTTCAAATTTCATTCAATTTGAACCAGTAGTTTAAGAATTATAACGAGTCAAAGTTCCTTAATTTACAAAATTTTGTCACTCACTGACTGACCGATCATCAAAAGTCTAAGGCACTTCTAGCAGACATAGAAGCTTCAAATTTAGAATACAATTAGTGTTTAGTATATGAATCAAGGAAAAACTATATTATTTCTCAATTTCGTTCCAGTCTTCTAGATACATCAACTGCATAAATAACTTTGTAATCCCATATAAATATATAGGATTACAAAGTTACATTTGTAGTTAATTAATCAGTGTACCTGTATAATATAATGAAATAATAGATGTAGATGGGAACTTTTTTTTTTGTTGAAAGATATCATCGAATGACTTCTTCCGCTCGGGTGTATCAGAATTCTACTGACTAAAAACCCACCCTGTTTCTTCGGAAGCCCTAAAGTTCCGGGGCCGCGGTATCTCGATGGAACTTTCCCGCAAACCCCGACAGGCAATGGCCCTATGAGGCCCCGTCACTGGTATTAACAGCTTTTTGAGGCGCACGTGGAACAAACACGCCGCCGACCCGGGCCTGGTCCTTACCGGACGGTGAGTGACCCCTGCTCGCCATCCGCAGGCCCGCGCCTACGGTGGCCCGAAATCGACTCGCGATCCACGACGCCCGGAGCATCTCCCCCGGTGGCTGGGGCGCGAGGAAGAGAGTTGCCTCTCCCTCGCACGTTAGGCCTCCTCCTTCGCTAGCATGACTGCTTCGCAGCAGGAGGTGACTGCATCCCATTCCCTCTCGCTTCGCACCATGGTCTAAACCAGAGCAGGGCGCGAGAAGTCGCCGCCGCCGATCGCCTCTATGAGGATACGACGGTGCTCCACCCATGCAGGGCACACCTTGACCATATGCTCCACCGTGTCTTCCAGTGTAGATAGGTACCTAGATATAATAATTATGCTCAAAGGTAACTTGTTAAATGGTCAACGGAATAAAAAAGCAAGAAGTATTAAGAGTATTGGGGAGTATTAAGTAGAGTAAATTGCCCGAAATTGCATAATTACTTACTTATGGATTAACTTTAACCGAGACGTTTGACGAGTGCGGCATTAATTATTACTAACTAATGCAAAAGACGTACGTGCGTATTCATATGTGCGTATCAAAGCCTCCGAAAAAAACCCATAGAGACAGGGAGTGCTTTGAAAAATACTTTAGCTGAAGTTCAAGAAGTAGTACCGGAAAATAAAAAAAGGAAGGCTACCTACAAAAATTTAAAACGGTAAAGATTTTTAATATTGATATGGTCACTATAAGATATCGTTAGGTTAGATAATTACGTAACAACTTAAGATAGAAGGTCCCTTAAGTAGGGACTGAATAAATTAATAAACGACTTGGTATTACATGGATCTCACAACTTTTTACGGTAGAACAACTAAGTTGCGAGACTTGGTTTTTTGACAAGTATTGTTTTTTATGGGATCTCCATTACAAAAATATTCTAGAGAAATATAAAGCAGCAACAATATACCTACAGAAATGGAATCTACAAAGACTGAACTTAATATAATAAGAATATCTTTGTGCCCTTCGTTATTCACACACAAGACAAGATTTCTCTTGAGAACTATTATTGACTGAAGCCATTCTTTATCGTAGACAATAAAGATCTATCTACATTGTTTTGTTTTTGCATCTCTGTTTTTGCTTTTGCAAGGGTATCTTTGCACTTTCTTATTTATCGGACTTTTTAGGGTTCCGTAACGGCAAAAAAGGGGTTCCGAACCTTGTAGTTTAGTCATGTCTATCTGTCTATCCGTCCATCCGTATGTAACAGCCATTTTATTCCGAAACTATTAGGACTAATACATGTGAAAATTGGTAGGCAGATGTATTCTGTAAACCGCTTTCCGATTTTAATTATTTTTTTGTTTTTAAAATAAGGGCTCCTCATACATGGAACTGAAACTGAAAATATTTGTTTTCATGAAACCTATGCGTGTGTGGTATCTATCGACAGGTCTTTAAAAATGACATTGAGGTTTCTAAAACCACTTTTTCATAAAGTGAATCGTTCCTCCCCACTTTAATAAAAGTTTTGAAAGTCCTTCCAAAGGTTGTTTGGAAGATATCGCTTTCAGCGATAAGACCGCCATTGTAACCATTTAAGAGCGCGTATAAAGCAAAATTACCAATTTTCTATTTGATTTTACATGAAAAATTCCAGACCAAATCTTAAAATAAAAATATATGAATAACTACATCATATTTTAAAGGGCTCTCTCTGATCAAAAACATAAAATAATAACATTTCCTTGGTAGAAAAAAATCACGAAATAACCTCTAATTCTCATGTTTTTCCGTTTTGTACTCGATATGGTAATGCCTATTGCGACAAAAATTTGATAAATAATTATATTTAAACAAGAGTAAAGGCTTTGCTTAGGCATTTTATGTAATTCCTTTTAGTTTTGGATTTATTACGATAAAACACTTTTGGCGCATACTACGTTTTTATTCCGCGCAAGAAGTCATCTTCCGTCGCTCGTTGCGGGAGCTTCAAGCATATTTCTATTTCACACATCAGTCGCTACCGCTCTGTTGAGACGAGAGGACTACGCTCAAGTGTTTTAGCTGCGCCGAGTTATAATCATTTCAATCGTAATTGTTGTTGTTGTTCGAACTAAATAGTGAAATGGGAAACCAAAAAAAACATTGAAAGAGAACTAAAAAAGTTACAAATTGACAGGATGGCTAATTGTCGAAGGTAAGTTTGTGAGTTACTTGTTTGTTATATACTGAAAAAATAAAAATACATTTTATACTTTCGAGAAAGTTTATGCAGGTGATTTTAGATTTTATTTTGAGAGACACAAGATCTAAATTCGTTTACCTACGCACTTTCGTGGGCCGAGTAGGTAACTAGACATAATAATATGTGGGGACATTTCACACACGGCTGTCTGACCCCAAACTAGGAAGACCCTGTACTATGGGTGTCAGACAGCTGATATACATAGACAAATATATTTTTAAATACATACATATATAGATAAACAACACCCAGACACGACGATATCAAAAATTCGTGGTAGGTACTTTATTAGATTATTAGGATAATAGGTAATAAATTACATTCATAATAGGTAGCTATTTACTTTTGCTATTTTGTTATGTTATTCTTCACGATACAATTTTATGATCATTTTCCCATAATGTAGGTAGTTATGAGATCTTCTAAAAATCTAGATACACGGATGGACAACAATAATGATCTTGCGAGTATCCTATATAAAAAAAAATTATCTACCTATACCACTTCTTATTTAATATTTCTATGGTCACTCGTAGTCGTAGGTAACGCGGGCAGAATAGTATATGCAAAATAAACACAAGCTTTTAGTTGGTATCCGTGTTTGTTCGATGAAATATATTTATATCGATTACGAACCTATTTAAGTATGCCCATTAGGTATTTAAACCCTATTTTTGTAGATCAATTTATTGTGGACGTGATTGTATAACAAGAAATTTGTTTTGAAATAATATTTTATTTTCAGAATGTGGCCACCTCGCTCGCCAGATTTAAACCCATTGGGCTTTTTTACTGGGGCTGTTTAAAGGAGGTAGTTTATAAAGAAGGAATCACTTCAGTTGAACAGCTGCGACAACGCATACGTTCGGCTGCTGACGAAATATCGTCGGCAGGATTTGCGCGCCGATTGAGACGGTCCTTCATAAGAAGGTGTAGAGCGTGTATAGCAGCTGAAGGAGCCCACTTCGAACATCTTGTATATTTTCTTTTTCAATAAATTTGTTTAATTAC
The DNA here is from genome assembly GCA_943138885.2 of Tholera decimalis. Classification (NCBI taxonomy): domain Eukaryota; kingdom Metazoa; phylum Arthropoda; class Insecta; order Lepidoptera; family Noctuidae; genus Tholera; species Tholera decimalis. The sequence goes on from OW964551.2 coordinate 32,092,292, forward strand.
TAATGTCTTTTATGGTGTCAACAAACCCATAGTGATCAAATTTTAAGGAAATTCTCATTCTCTTTGAGTCTAAAATTAGTTACAGCAGTGTTAAAGTAATTTAATTTTGAAATCAAATTTGTATAAAAATTCTCCTTTAAGATTCGAACAGCAATAACTTTGTACTTTATCAAGATACTGGTTATTATTATACCATTTTAGAATTTGCATTAAATAGGCAATTATCTATACTTATAATAAATCTGTAGAGAGGTCAATTCTGTACATGAAATATATTTTTCAACAGTATTATAGATTGACATATTATATTTCCCTACTAAATTACGAAAGTTAATCTGTGTGTTACATCTAAATCACTGAACCGTGAGGAAGGACATAGGCTACTTTTTTTTACGAAAAACGACGGAAACGTGGACGAAGTCGCGGGCAACAGCTATCTATGCTAATATATAAGGCTGAAGAGTTTGTTTGTTTGTTTGAACGCGATAATCTCAGGAACTACTGGTTCGAATTGAAAAAAATATTTTTAATTAAATACTCAATTTATAGAGAAAGGCTATAGGCTATATATATCATTACGCTAAGGCCAATAGGAGCGGAGCACCAATGAAGAATGCTTCAAAATCGGGCTTAAATTTAACGTTAGCCCAAAGTAACTATTCCACGCGGACGAAGTCGCGGGCAAAAGCTAGTCTAAAATAATGAGCCACCGCAGTGTAGTACATTTTTTTTCGATATAGTCTGGCGGGAATAATTCCGAATCATTCCCGTCGTATACTTCGGAAGTATTCCGAAATATTCCGAAACTTTGGGAATATTTCAACTGCCAAAAGAAACCAGGAAAATCGACCTTTGAAGTCGGTTAATATACCAAAACCTGCTCCTACCTAAGTATAACAAATACTTTTCTGAAAACCGCATCAAAACGTGTTTGCTTGCAAGGTTTGCCTTTAATTGTTTTTATTGGCTGGGCTATTAAACGCGTTAAGTGGGTAGGTAATGATTAATACCTACCTATGCGACTCGCGAATACTCGCGATGCATACAGAGCTACATACAAACTAACCAAAAACATAGGTAACCCTTTTTCAAAAACCAAATAAAATATGCTAGGCCTGGTTTTTTATTCAACTACTGACATTTATAAAAATAGCATTCAATTTCGAAATAAGTAGAGTACCTACCTAGAAACAAAAGAATAAAAATCCTGTTAATCGCAGGCTAACATATCTACCTATAAAAATATCAACATATACTTAATCAATCCCATTTATAATAAAACTAGTACTCACGCGGGGCTTCGCTCCCGTGGATTCTATCACGGTAAAAACATAACTCTCCTTTTTTGCAGTCGCGTAAAAAGTAGCCTATAACCTTCCTCAAGCTTCAAGCTATTTCCATACCAAATTTCATCCAAATCCACCCAGTACTTTCGAAGATTAGCGCGTTCAAGCAAACAAACAAACAAACTTTTCCGCTTTATAATATTAGTATAGATAAACATTTATATTTTACTCTTGTATCGTACGTAGTCTCGCACTGAACAATAATTAACCCACCCACCACACAACAAACAAACACGTTAATTTCGATTGAATTATTCGGGCGAAATATTCGGAAACATTCGATTGCGGGGTACGAATCTTTCTCGCGGGGGGAAAACTTCTCCGTGGAGCATCTCTCCTCTTACCGCACCCCGCACCGCCATCGCAGCGCGGCGGCAGCGGCCGGCGCACAGAGGGCTTTATTTAAATTCATTTTGAATAATTCTGATTTAAAGAAACTTTCCCAGAAGTATTCCGGAATTATTCCGAATTTTTCAGAAGTTTTGCAACTATAGATACAGGGGCCCAAAATTGCGTAATTCCGTAAAAAAAAATGTTAAAATTTAAGAATAATTATTTTTTGCAATATTGATTTAGAATGTAATAAAAAATCTTGATACTGATCTGATAATACAAATATTCAGGACTGATATAAAAAAAAAACAAAATGAAAAAAATATCACCAATTTTAGAAATGGTACCTAATTTTGTAAGAGTAAGTACGATTTTTATTTAAAATATTAAAAATATCAATAATTTGGTCATCCATGGGCATATGACGATATAAGTGGGGTAAATGATAGATATTATCTGGCCAATCGACAGTTTCAGAGTTATCCATTATTTACGCCACACCAAAATCACGCGCCAAAATAATATTATATTATACATAATATAATATTACCTTTTGGTATTGATTTTATATTGATTCGTGTTCAGTATCAGTGGTATAGTCACCTCCTACTAACTTACTATTTACGTATTATTCGCGTACACATAATAACATTTCGTAATATTGTATAACGCAGTCATACTTTGAATACAGTTGTTTCATCTGAATATTATACGTATACTTACTACAGAAGATACGCGTCGAGCGAGCGCGTAGGTACACGCGCGATCGTATTCGATGTGAGGAGCGGGTAGGACAGTGCGGGTGAATTCTAAAATTTTGCTGGCTTTAGGCGCGCTCTTAACAAAGTTATTTGGCGTAGTTACTACGGAACCCTTCATGGGCAAGTCTGACTCGCACTTGGCCAATTTTTATTTTTGTTTATTAAGTAAATTTTTGATGTCTCACCTTTAGCTTTTGCTTTTAAATTGATATAAATCATTTTAAGGTCTAAAAATGTGAACTTTATTAATTTTAAAATATTGATATTCCCATCTTTTTACTACAATATTAATAGAGAATATTTGAATATATGAACTAGCATTATAGACGTAAGGAAAACCCTGGAGAAACATTAAACTCTAAAGTGCAGACTTGCCAGTACAAACACTGCGTGCTACTAGATATCTGAAACTTTACGGCTATTACCCGTACATGTACCCAACACCTTTTGTGCTGGGTATGGTAAGTTATCAGAGTTTAGAAGTTAGGAGAAATATTGTAGTTATTGAGTATTTCCTCCGTCTGGTTCGTGGTTCTCATTGGAATTCATCACTTTTAAGCTTCATTTCATTTAACTTCCCGCTACCTATTCGACATACACCTCGTCCTCACCAACGTCCCCTTTTTGCAATACCACAAAACAGTACCATACGAAATTAAAACGAATATTTTCGTGAGTACCGAGCTGAGATTCCTGACCACTGCTGCACGACATCTGGAATCAATATCTACTCAAACTACTATCTCGTTGGAGTAGATTCAACTATTTATTTTACTTTATTGTTAAATCTTAATTCTGTATAATTATTATTCCGTCCTTATTTAGTTGTCTATAATGTATGTTAAACAAGTAGTAAATATTTAACAACGAAAGTTGTTAAATATTTACTACTTGTTATCATTTATTCTTTTTAATTTTCGTTATTATTATTTTGCTATTTTTGTGGAGGATGGGAGCTACTAGATCTAGAATTACTCAATAAAATACGGACTTTTCATAAATGCTTTAGTCTACTATCATTTTTACATAATTCCTTTTTGTTTCTGTTTAAATATTGACAAATAAGTATAAAAATATTATTAAAATAAAAAGATATACTGCCAGTTCTAAAATATTATAATAAGGTTGGTCGGTCCACAACAATTTTTATTTTACTATTAAGTACTTAACCTATAACTTGTATTTGTGGTATGTAATAACTGTAAGTGCAAGATGGTGATTAAATAAATAAACCAATTTACCTAGCCTTTGCTTCACTATATCCGAGCAATGTTTTGAATGATTAACAATGTTCCCTCTGAAAAAATGGACTTCGCGCGGAAACCAAGGCACCAGATAGATGCCGCCGGACTGACGGCGTCAGGGATCGCGAGCTGATTTCCGGTCACCGTAGGCGTGGGCTTGCGGGCGGCGAACCGGGGTAGCTCACGGTCCGGTAAGTATCACGCCCGGGTCGGCGGCGCGTCTTATTCCATGTGCGCCTCAAAGAGCGGTCAGCAGTATTGACAGGGCTTAATAGGTTAATTGTTTGTCGGGGTGCGGGAATGTTCTAACCAGATACCGCAGCCCCAGATCGTAAGGACAACAGAAGGTACAGATGGGTTTTTAGACGGTAAATGATAAATAAATGCATGATCTTTATTTCGCAAGTTGGTTATTAAATAACACTTATACACGTCATTTTTAGGGTTACGTAGTCAACAAGGAACCCTTATAGTTTCGCCATGTCTGTCTGTCTATCTGTCTGTCTGTCCGTGGTTTAGCTCAAAAACTACTGGTACTAGAAAGTTGTAATTTGGCATGAGTATACACGTTAATGACGCCGAAAAAGTGGTAAAATAAAATTTTGAAAAAGAAAACAATTATTTAGGGTACCTCCCCTACATGTAAAGTGGGATGATAATTTTTTTTTTCGTCCTTCCCATAATCTGGGATATCGTTGGATAGGTCTTTTAAAAATATTAGGGATTTGGGAAGACCGTTTTTTGATTAAGTAAACCGTTCGTGACTTATCAACAGTGATCGGAGTAGGTAGATTGAAATGGGGTCATTGATCCGAAACGTATATATTAATATGGACATTCCTCCGGAATTGGTGGATTATTAAAAAAAAAACCGGAACTTATGTAGGAATTTTATTCTGCCAGAGTGGAAGGAGTCATTTGATGATTTGCCATCCTCAAAAAAAAGGTAGGAATTGTAATAAAATGAGCAATATTATTACAGATAAAAATAAAATTACATATAAACAATAAAAATTACAGATAAATAATGAATTAATTTAGTTTTTATACCTTCCTTTAAATTTTGAATTGAGTAGGAATAATATCATTACCAACATTAACAATGTTTAATTGAATCCGGAAATACCGGAATTACTTTCCGGAAAAATGGCTTATCCATGTTATTCTTTCTGTGTGCATTTATGATACAAGTACCAAAAATCAATCTACCTACACCGATCACTGCTTATCAAGCTTTAAAGCACCAATTTTCGTTAGAGTCAAGTGTCCTCCCCCTCTACCAACTAGACGGTTGTAGTTAGAAATTCAAATGTCACGGCAGTAGTACCTATATATAACGAAGTTTAAAGGAAAACTATCACACATAAGTGGGCTTTACAAGTTTACGAATAATAGTCGACCAATTGTATTTGTCTTGAAAATTTCGAACAACTCCATAGAAATGTCAACAGATGGCGCTAAGCGTCAGTTGTATCGCGCTAGTTTCATATTTAAATAAGTTTTATAAAAAAAACTTTTTAACGAAAAACTTGGCTGTTATAAAAACTACGGAACCCTACACTGCGCGTGGCCCGACACGCACTTGACCGGTTTTTTCGTTAATTTAAGCTAGACGAGGTCGGTGTTTCCTGACCACAGTTACAGGCTGACACTCCCTTCCGCTTCATCCAGAGCAGGAGGCTTTATTTAAGCGTCGATAACCTAGTGGCTAAGATGTCGGACTTATGATCGAGAGGTCGCGAGTTCAACCCCACCCATTACACCAATGCCGTGAACCCACTCCAGACACAAGCATATTTAGCTTAGTTGGAAGGGTTAACTAGATTGCTAGTCATATAAATTCGACCCAAACTGCTAGTTCTCTTTTAAAATAAATAAAGAACGAAAAGATTTAATGATTTTAACACCAAAAAAAAGACCCCAGATAGATAAAAGATAATAAAATACAAACCGTTAAATATGGTTTTATTTTTACATTATTTCACGCCTGTTTAACCCTATTAATGCGCGGCATTGGCACGCGCCACCCCATCCCAAAAGTAATGTTCCCACATTCCCATACCATTCGGAATAAAAACCATCCCGTGAGAAAAGTTCGTTATAAATTCCGTGTGAATGGGAAACGAATTAATGGTACATTTTGGTAGACGGTTGAATATTTTTATCAGACTTCCCTTAAAGTATGGTAATGATTTCAGAATGTGTAGATATTTACATATGCCTAAAAGGCTCAATATACAAATATGAATTAAATAAAAAACATGCGCCAACAGGAAATTATATTCGTGTTTATTCATGATATATATAGTCACGTAGAATATCAAATAAGGCACAAGCGTGCAATTAATAAATTAACTCAGACAAATATAGAAAATAATAAAATTTAGTACAGTACGGACACACAACAACTACAAAAGAAGGTTACAAGATTGTCAAAATAACAAAAAAAAAATGTGGTAAGCATGTCCGACCGAAAATTTACCAACTTAGCATTACTGGGTGCAGGAAACCCAGCGCTGGTTCTAGACTGGCTAAAGTTGATTTGTTAAAGTATTTTGTACAAAAAATACAGAATACGTCTTTTAAATGCAACACTTATGAATAAATGATCAGTTTGAACAGTCTTTTAAAAAGAACCCTCCAAAATGCAACGTATCGCAAATAGCACGGGGCACGAGCCACCCCACTTTCCCACGCAGAGTTCTTCCCACCGGAAACCAACTCGTGTGAACCGCAAACGACTCAGATCATAAAATGTTCGTTACGAAATTCGTGAGAAAATCAGTGAAATTATTTATTTTAAGCGTCAGGTACATACAGGGATATTTTTGAGTGTTGAACTCCTTTAATAAAGGTAATATGTTTTTTTATATCAATGTCTAGAATGAAAATAATATTTACTTTTTTGGTAATGATTTTTATTAGTAAAATAATTAAACCTAGTTATCAGTAAGTAATCGAGCTTGAATCTCTACTAATGAACAATTCGATTTTTCTGGTTTCGATATTCATATCAATAGATAGACTACGTTATTGAGCTATTCATCTGAAATTTGAGAAGTAGCCAAGAATCTGAATTAAAGTCCAGTTGATGTCTCGCTGTCTTAAGTAACACATAATAGGCCAAATCTATTCTCTAATCTTTCAGGGAAATTAACATAATCAACCTATAACGTTTCCACAGGCTTTCTTTCTATGAGAGGGAATGATCTAGTCCACCATGCCACCAACTGCTTAGTAGTTTTTTCTTTTTTGATGACCTGATGGTACACTTACCATATCATGTAGTTGAAGATGGAGCACGCTTACCTAAAAGTAACCTATTCACTCTTGACTTAAAGACCCCTAGGTTACAGCTATCGGGAAACACAGATTCCGGCAGGCAATTCCACTCCTTAGCCGTACGCATAATGAAGGTATTCCAAAAACGTGTTGTGCGTATGGGTGGGATGTCCACCATGTAACGATGGCGTTTCGCCGTCTGTGTCGTAGTCCGATGATGTAACGGGCTTGGCGGAATTAGATTGTGTAATTCCATCGCACACTCCCCGAAATGTAACCGATAGTAAACCGATAGACTTGCAACTCGTCGTCTTCTGGCGAGATGGCGCATGTCTTCGAATTTTTTGGCCCTAGGACATGAAGGTTTCCCCGCCGGGGTTGCGGAAATGTACTAACAAGATACCGCGGCCCCGGAATTTACGGGCAGCTGAAGGGACAGGGTGGGTTTTTAGTCAGTAGAAGTCTGACACTCCCTTCCGCTTGACTCAGAGCGGGAGAAGTTATTCGAAGATTTTCCCAACCCAGGAAAAAAAAAGGACATGAAGGTTTCCTCGCGATGCTTTTCTTTGTCGTTTTGAAAGCAGTACTAATTTTCAAGGAGTTAATTTCACACCAAGTCTTACTAATCAATAACTAATACTAATTGTTACTCTTTCTCACAAAATCTTCTAAACGGGTCTGAATGAAGTTTGGTAAGTAGATACATAGTTGTCATCGTGGAATAACACATAGGCTGCTTTTTAATCCCAAAATTCCCAGGGATCGCGGGAAAATTCTCCCACGCGAACGAAGTCGCGGGTAGAAGCTAGTATCTTAATATGTACCTTCCAATATTCAATCAAAATCAAACAATTCTCACGCTTCCCCCAAATTCCCATCATGATTCCATTGTGATGAGAACCAAAGTGGTCTCGTGTGAAATGCTAACGGCTTTTACGTTAAAGTTTATTTACTTTCCTAACAATATAAGGAGATGGTTAACTAGATTTTTTTTTCAGTTCGTTTATTTGTGCGCCCCAATTAAACACTCTAACCAACCCTGTTTGTTTGGTCACAAGTAAGGCGATCACTTAATCCTATGAATGGGATATATTAGCACGTGCCACCCTAAAATTCCCATCGATATGATGAAGCCGTAATAGTTCTTGTGTGAACAAAAATCGTCCCGTGTGAAATGTCAACGGATTTTTACATGTAAAACGGAAGGTTATTGGTTTATAAAAGAAGAAAGAAGTTTGTTGTTCATAATATGGTTTTGATTGATGATGGGGGATGATCGAAGATGTTTATGATTTTGATGTTGGAAGATTAAGTAGATTTAATTTTTTATAAGGATTTTGTTAAACCCCGAGAGCAGTGGTGGCCCAGTGGTCAGAGGCACGACTTACAGGTTGTTAGGTCGTGAGCTTGAACCCAAGTAGGCACAGTACTTTTCCATACCAATACTACAAATACAATCAATATGCATTTAAGAGAAAGTTGCGGGATTATTTTCTTAACAAATAGTAGAAGCAGAGTTTTCATAACCCCCTTTCTATGACTTTTTATTAATATATATATAACAATTTTTTGATATGTATTATGATAAATATGCATGTAAGTTTATTCTAGTTATATATGTATACTAGCTTCTGCCCGCGACTTCGTCCGCGTAGAAGTCGAAAATATTTCACGAGATCCCGTCCCCGACTTGCTTGACAAAGATTATAATAGTTCGGCTAATATGCATGATATAAAGATAATTTATAGCCTATAGCACTCAGGGATAATGCAGCTACATGAAAGCGAAAGAATTTTCAAAATCGGTTTTACCTCTTTATAATATTAGTATATATATATAAGATATACACTTGTAATTAAACCTTTACTTTGCAAAATATTATCTACTTACTTTTTTTTTATGCACCTGCCATGTTTTCTCTTCACCAGTCATGGTTGACTTATGGCATTAAGTCCGCCTTTGTACATTTTGTGTTGCATAAAGTTTTAATAAATAAATTAATTAATTATTAGCAAAATGGATTCTGACGAGGAAACTCTATTGTTGGTTTTGCTTTTAAAAAGTAACGCAGTAACGCGGCGCACGCGTCGCGCACCTGCGGTGCTAGCACAGCGTATTCATTTACCCTTGCACTGACGCCGCGATAACGTGACGCTTGCGCTGCGCTGCGTAGTCGCGGCGTCTGCGCTGCGCGTACGTTCATCGAACGCCTACGCTGGACAAACGCTAGTGTGAAGGCGCTCTAAAAGAGAGCAGGCCCGTATCACAACAGTAGGAAAGTTATAGGCTGTTGTTTTGTTGTTGTTTGTATGTTGCTACCCGCTTACGTGACCATATTTGTTTTAGATTAGATAGTGAGTCATTTAAAGCTTCAAAATGCAAATCAATGACGATTTAACAAATGAGTTCATGGCAATACTTTCCACCCTTAATATCGGGACATGCTTAGGCACGTGTCCTCTTCTGGTTCCAGTGGGAACTAAACCAGTCCCGTGTTAAATGTTAACTGACTTTATCGACCTGTTGAACCTGCTGTTTACTCTGGGACTTTTAAATAGGGTGAGAATGGAGCAATTCATTTACAATTTTTAAGAGCGAGAGCATTATTTTGCAGGAAATCTTTGCTCGCCAGTCGAGGTATGGGTATGCTGGTTTATTTTATAGATTTTTTTTTCTGGGTGGGAAAATCATCTAGTGACTTTTTCCGCTGTGTGTCAGACTTCAACTGACTAAAAATCCACCGTGTTCCTTCGGCTGCCCTAATGTTCCGGGGTCGCGGTATCTCGATAGAACTTTCCCGCAAACCGCGGCAGGATCCTTTTTTTACCTAACGTGGAAATCTTCAAGAATGTTCTCCGTAATTTATTTAATCATTTATTGCCAGGTTACAAAGACCCATAGATAACCTATACCTTAACCTAAAGTATACATATTAATATTATAACAATTGTGTTAGTAAATAAAACTTAATACTATGTTAGTATCACTAAACTGCCAAAAGCTTTCTTCCATCACCTGAGGCAAGAAACATGTTGGTATGCGCACCACAAATGCCTCGAAGTTGACATTGCGATGCGACTCCAGCAGCTGCACTCTAGGCGCGTATTTCAGCCTTTGGCACACGTACGTAATGATGTCTTCCGCGTTAGTGGTGTAGTGAAGACGGGAAATTTATAACGGGGTATTCGGCTTAGCGGCACGTAGGAGCTTTCCCACAATGGTTCTTACAGCTAGTCTGACGGTATATAGTGGGCGAAGGGCTGTCATGCCCTAACTAAAACTAGCCCGTATTTTCTCGCACACTATGCTGGAGGCTGCGGGAGCATTAAATACATTACTTCTCCAAGAGACCCCCGACTGACCTTCCATGAACCCTAACCAAATGGTTCGACGGTTTTTTAGTAGAAAGCAAGGCTACGGCTGACCAATAAAACCCGAGTTGTGTCTAGTCACATAAGAAAGGCATCTCATATGTGGGTAAAATAATTACATCAGGTGAATTGGGGCATAAGAGTGTCGTATGATTACATTCCTGCCGTACCCTTCAATACGTACGATTAGTATTACGTTAATAACCGTATGCTCAATGAAGTGAGAAAATAGAGTATAGTATTATTTGTTTATCACTGACTCAGCGTCGCTGAGTCAGCGATTGTACTGATATAAATTCATGATCATAAAATGAATAATATTTATAATCTTAAATAAAAGTTTATCTGCATTGCCTTTTCCCAATTATATTGGGTTCGGCTACCAGTCTTACCGGATACAGCTGTAAAACTAGTGTTTTACACCGACCGACTGCCTATCTGACTTCCACATCCAGCTGGGTAACACGATACCCTTGGCAAGACCAGTGTCTTGAAGGACGGCAACGTCGCAATTTATTTATGAATGCGTACGCGTGTACAGAGTGTTTCTTTAACTTATGAATTTAACATTTTTAGTGAATATCTATACTAATATTATAAAGCGGAAAAGTTTGTTTGTCTGTTTGTTTGTTTGTTTGTTTGTTTGTTTGCTTGAACGCGCTAATCTTCGAAAGTACTGGGTGGATGTGGATGCAATTTTGTATGAAAGTAGCTTGAAGCTTGAGGAAGGTTATAGGCTACTTTTTACGCGACTGCAAAAAAGGAGAGTTATGTTTTTACCGTGATAGAATCCACGGGAGCGAAGCCCCGCCTGAGTACTAATCCATACTTCCATACTAATATTATAAATGCGAAAGTAACTCTGTCTGTCTGTCTGTCTGTCTGTTACCTTTTCACGCCTTAACCGCTGAACCGATTTACATGAAATTTGGCATGAAAATAGTTGAGGACCCTGGGAAGGACATAGGATAGTTTTTATCCCGATGTTATGTTCCCACAGGATAGTTTTCGAATTGTATCTTTGTTTCTCTTTCACGCAAAAACTACTGAACGGATCTCAATGAAATTTGGTAAGCAGACAGTTGACATCCTGTAAAAACACATAAGCTACTTTTTATCCCGGAATTCCATTCTCAATACTTCCATTTCCATTCTCAATACTTCCAAGCTAATATTATAATAATACGAAAGTAACTGTCTGTCTGTTACCTTTTCACGCCTAAACCGCTGAACCGATTTAGATGAAATTTGGCATGGGAATAGTTTAGGACCCTGGGAAAGACATAGCATAGGTTTCGTCCCGGAAATCATTCCTAAAAGATGTAAAAATGGTGTTGGAATTTTGTATAGGGAATCAATGATGTCCCCGCCATCCCCACCCACATAATACACTTGACCGCTAAACCGATTTGAATGAAATTTGCTATGGAGATAGTTTTAGACCTTGGAAAAGACATAGGATAGTTTTTATCCTGGAAATCATCCCTTAAGGATGTAAAGGGGTGTTGGAACTTTGTATTCCCCCCTCCCAATTAATTCAAATCGCGTATTCAAGAACCACTCATAACATTTTTTTTAAACTACACAACTGCATGTAGGCTATACAAATCTTTGTTTAGGGCTGGGGTCGAACCCACGTCATGCACCAGTCAACAGTTACGCCAACCGTGTCGCTTAAATTTTAACCAATCAAGTTAATATACTTACGAATCATTTCTATTACCCTTATAACCTTATTTAAAGCGTACTGTCAAGGCCTGTACACGGGAAGTCTGTGGTTCAACTGTTCACGGGGGGCGCTAAATGCCCTGCGCGTCCAATACAACAATGTTTTCAGGATGATGTTGAAACTCCCTCGTTTCTGTAGTGCCTCGGGGATGTTTGCCCGATTACGTACAGATGGTTTCCATGCTATCATCAGGAAAAAGGTGGCATCACTGGTGACGAGGATGCGGGGGAGTGGCAATAGCATCCTGAAAGCCTTGGCTGAGGACCCGAGAGCTCCTGTGCTGAGGCATCTCATGCGGAATCATTGTCCGCATGAAATGCCTCGTAAGTACATGACTCAATAATGTTTATTTTGTATTTGTATGTGTTACTAACCCTAGTGTATAAGTTGTAGTATTTAAGGTGTGTACTAACAAAAATGGTTCCTATGTTGTTCCAAATTAAAACAATAATAATAATAATTATGTGTTTGCCCTTTTGAAAATAGGAGAAGATCGTGTGGCAATAGATGTCAACGGGATGATTTATTTGAGCTAAACTGAATCTGAAACTGAAACTGAAGCTGAAACTGTAGCTGAATCTGAAACTGAAACCAAAACTGAAGCTGAAGCAGAAACTGAATCTGAAACTGAAACGAAAACTGAAGCTGAAGCTGAAACTGGAACTGTAGCTGAAACTGACGCTGAAACCAAACTGAAGCTGAAACCAAAACTCAAGCCGGAGCTGAAACTGAAACTGAAGCTAAAAATTAAGCTGAAACCAAAACTGAAGCTAAAACTGAAACTAAAGCTGAAGCTGAAACTGATGCTGAAACCAAAACTGAACCTGAAGCTGAAACTGAAACGAAGCTGAAAATTAAGATGAAACTGTAGCTGAATCTGAAACTGAAACCAAAACTGAAGCTGAAGCTGAATCTGAAACCAAAACTGAAGCTGAAACTGGAACTGTAGCTGAAACCAAACTGAAGCTGAAACAGAAACTGATGCTGAAACCAAAACTGAAGCTGAAACTGGAACTGTAGCTGAAACTGACGCTGAAACCAAACTGAAGCTGAAACAGAAACTGATGCTGAAACCAAAACTGAAGCTGAAGCTGAAACTGGAACTGTAGCTGAAACTGACGCTGGAACCAAACTGTAGCTGAAACTGAAACTAAAGCTGAAACTGATGCTAAAACCAAAACTGAAGCTGAAGCAGAAACTGAATCTGAAACTGAAACTGAAACTAAAATTGAAGCTGAAGCTGAAACTGGAACTGTAGCTGAAACTGACGCTGAAACCAAATTGAAACTAAAACTGAAACTAAAGCTGAAGCTGAAACTGATGCTGAAACCAAAACTGAAGCTGAAACTGAAACTGAAGCTGAAAATTAATTTGAAACTGTAGCTGAATCTGAAACTGAAACCAAAACTGAAGCTGAAGCAGAAACTGAATCTGAAACTGAAACCAAAACTGAAGCTGAAGCTGGAACTGTAGCTGAGACTGACGCTGAAACCAAACTGAAGCTAAAACTGAAACTAAAGCTGAAACTGAAGCTGAAGCTGAAGCTGAAACTGAAGCTGAAAATTAAGCTGAAACTGTAGCTGAATCTGAAACGAAAACTGAAGCTGAAACTGAAACTAAAGCTGAAGCTGAAACTGATGCTGAAACCAAAACTGAAGCTGAAGCTGAAACTGAAACGAAGCTGAAAATTAAGCTGAAACTGTAGCTGAATCTGAAACTGAAACCAAAACTGAAGCTGAACCTGAATCTGAAACCAAAACTGAAGCTGAAACTGAAACTGGAGCTGAAACTGACGCTGAAACCAAACTGAAACTGAAGTTGAAACTGAAACCAAACTGAAGCTGAAACTGATGCTGAAACCAAAACTGAAGCTGAAACTGAAACTGATGCTGAAATCAAAACTGAAGCTGAAGCTGGAACTGTAGCTGAAACTGACGCTGAAACCAAACTGAAACTAAAATTGAAACTAAAGCTGAAGCTGAAACTGAAGCTGAAGCTGAAGCTGAAACTGAAGCTGAAAATTAATCTGAAACTGTAGCTGAATCTGAAACGAAAACTGAAGCTGAAACTGAAACTAAAGCTGAAGCTGAAACCGATGCTGAAACCAAAACTGAAGCTGAAGCTGAAACTGAAACGAAGCTGAAAATTAAGCTGAAACTGTAGCTGAATCTGAAACTGAAACCAAAACTGAAGCTGAAGCTGAATCTGAAACCAAAACTGAAGCTGAAACTGAAACTGGAGCTGAAACTGACGCTGAAACCAAACTGAAACTGAAGCTGAAACTGAAACCAAACTGAAGCTGAAACTGAAACTGATGCTGAAACCAAAACTGAAGCTGAAACTGAAACTGAAACTGGAACTGAAGCTGAAACTGGAACTGTAGCTGAAACTGGCGCTGAAACCAAACTGAAGCTGAAACTGAAACTGATGCTGAAACCAAAACTGAAGCTGAAGCTGAAACTGAAACTGAAGCTGAAACTGTAGTAACATACATAGTGAACGTAGTCCAAGATACAGATAATTTAATAAACCACGTTTATTCTGATTTGAAAACAAATATGAGGGATAAAGAATAGCTGCGTGAAAGAGTAATTTTGGCACCAACTAACGAAATTGTAGGGCAGATCAACGAAAAGATTATGTCTCATGTGGATTGTGATGTTGTTGGGTATCTGTCCGTCGACATTGTCATGGATACAAAGCAAGTGACGTCGTACTCTGTAGAGTTTATCAACTCTCTGGAATTGTCAGGGTACCCCATCACATTATTTGAGCCTTTAACTTGATGTCCCAGTCCTGTTGATGCGTAATCAGGGCGCACCAAGGCTCTGTAATGGCATGCGACTACAAATTACATACCTTGGATGCAATGTTTTCAAGCAATAATTATGACAGGAACAGCAAGCGGTGAAAACGTATTTATTCCTTACTTTCAGTTCGAAAAACTCAAATTTCCCCTAAAAGCGGCATTCGCAATGACCATAAATAAAGCTCAAGGACGGACACTGAAAGTCGCAGGTGTATATTTAGAAAAAGACTGCTTTTCCCATGGGCAATTGTATGTGGCGTGCTCACGAGTATTAAGCGTACAAAATCAACACGCCAAGGACGGGAAAACCAGAAACGTAGTTTACAAAAATGTATTGTAAACTACGTTTTTGGTTTTAAAAAGATAAATTTTAAATACTAACTGTCCGTCTGTTTTTGGGGATGGATGAACCCTGGTGATGGTTTTTTAAATATTATATGCGTTTTTTAACCACCCAAAAAGATACGGTACACCTTTTTGGCAACAAGAATTATTGACAAGTGTAAAATAACGCGGGCGAAGCCGTGGGCAAAAGCTAGTTTTATATAAATAAAAAAAAAACTTTCAGTTTTCGAATAGTAATATTTTTTTAGCATGTATGGATGCTATACTATTGCGGGTTAGCGGGAACGCCCTCTGTTAGTTAACATACTGTATATTCAGATGGTCACCCATCCAAAAACTGACCTCGCCAAGCGTTGCTTAATCTTGAAGATAACCCTACGCTCAATGAAATCTATACTAATATTATAAAGCGGCAAAGTTTGTTTGTTTGCTTGAACGCGCTAATCTTCGAAAGTACTGGGTGGATTTGGATGCAATTTGGTATGGAAGTAGCTTGAAGCTTGCGGAAGGCTATAGGCTACTTTTTACGCGACTGCAAAAAAGGAGAGTTATGTTTTTACCGTGATAGAATCCACGGGAGCGAAGCCCCGCGTGAGTACTAGTAAAAAATAATATTATTTTATTTGTCTGACTCACCGATTGTATGTAGGTATACAGATTAAAAACAATAAACGCTTGTTACTGATAACAAACGTATTATTTAAGTATGATAAAGGTCGATATTTTCCGTAGTACATATTACCTCAATTATACTTTCCGCTATTTTGAACCAGTCATAATGAGTTGCATTTTAAAAGTAATTACCTATTGGCACGCGCCTCCTCAAACTGTACAGACTGATCCAGTTGAGCTAAAATCGTATCGTGTGAAAATATGTAAGTTTCATTGATTATGCAAAGGTTCATATATCTCTGCTTAACCCTTCTGGAGAACTGGCGTGAGATTTGAAGTAAGCCAGTCTCTTATTCATAAGCTATAGTGAATTTGACGCCGTTTTACTTCGATCCATTTTATGATTTTGTTTACAAAATACACTCGTTCAACGGTTTTAAATCGCAGCTGCCAAATTATATTTTTTTAAAACTATTCCTATCATAAATCCTCATAATACAGTTGCGGATGAAAGTGGTGAACGAGTGGCCCTGCTTTATAATAAATACACTATAACGTTAAATGATCTGGCCCGTTACGGTGACCTGTTTAGAAATTAAAATTTTATTTTATGTCCTCATGTAAGTGGCTTGTTATGTCTTTCTGAGAATAAATGATTTAAACCTTAAATACTGTAACGATACTAAAAATATGAAAGTATTGTTGTTTAAGTATCTTGAGTAGGTAGTCGGTATTTATGGCTTAAAGAGAACAACGCAAACTTTCGAATTATAAAACTGGCATTATATCTACGGATAAGACAATGTTATTGCTAATCTCTATAAATTTATATTATTGGGTTTAAATTAAAATTGTTAAATTGGTTATTTAAAACATTTGCACGCCATCGTATAGGCAAACATGTCTGAACTTTATTTTCATTTTTATGTTATCTCACATGCGTTTTTATTCTGTACTAGCTTTTGCCCGCGACTTCGTCCGCGTGGAATAGTTACTTTGGGCTAACGTTAAATTTAACCGCGATTTTGAAGCATTCTTCATTGGCGCCCCGCTCCTATTGGCCTTAGCGTAATGATATATAGCCTTTCTCTCTAAATTGACTATTTAATAAAAAATAATTTTTCAATTTGAACCAGTAGTTCCTGAGATTATCGCGTTCAAACAAACAAACAAACTCTTCAGCCTTATATTATTAGTATAGATAGCTGTTGCCCGCGACTTCGTCCACGTTTCCGTCGTTTTTCGTAAAAAAAAGTAGCCTATGTCCTTCCTCACGGTTCAGTGATTTTAATGTAACAGACAGATTAACTTTCGTAATTTAGTAGGGAAATATAATATGACAATCTATAATACTGTTGAAAAATATCGCAATACCAAACCGCACAATATTATTGTTAAAATCTGTGCCCGCGAATCCGTCAGCGTGTAACTCCTTGTGTGTTATTAAGTTAATGTATTGGTAATATTGTTTAGATCACGTTTACATGAGGCTTAAGTACCTATAGAACGAAAATACTTCAGCGCAAAGCTTCCGGGTAAACTATGTTGAAAGTTGACCCGTCCGGCACGTGAACATAAAGATTTCTAGAACGTCTAACCCGGGAAAGAGCGACGTACAACTGACCATGCGAGAAACAACTGACACCGAGATCTACTCCAGCAACACGAAAAGTCTGCCCTTGAGCCTTATTAATTGTCATTGCATAACACACCGATACTGGGAATTGCGTTCTTTTACATTGGAATGGAAAATTATTAGGTATTATGGGAATTCTGGGAATAAAGACGGTTTCTCCTGCACTTCAACCTGTTAAAATTTGAGCCTTGATTATATTTTGTTGCAACTGGGTTACTTTTAGCCGAGTTTCATTGCAAAGTTGTGGTGGTTTTAAATTTCGGAGCAGAATAATAATCAGAAAGCTTCGAACTGCTAAGCTATCGGGAGTTACACGTGTTATTGTGAGTCAACCATAAAAGATAGACATATGCTGTCGT
Organism: Tholera decimalis; assembly: GCA_943138885.2. Classification (NCBI taxonomy): domain Eukaryota; kingdom Metazoa; phylum Arthropoda; class Insecta; order Lepidoptera; family Noctuidae; genus Tholera; species Tholera decimalis. Next base: position 32,110,120 of record OW964551.2, read on the forward strand.
GGAATATTTTTTATATAATTTTAAGGGGAACATTTCCGTCACAAATGATTTCTGTGTAGCTTTAACCATTAAGTTTGTACACGCGACGGAAGCTTAAAAAATGGAGTAACTTCTCCCGTTTTCCCAACATTACCCTTCACTGCTCTGCTCCTATTGATTGTAGCGTGATGAAAATATACTATAACCAGCTCAGGAGTATGAAAAATAATTGTACCAAGTTTCGTTAAAATCCGTCAAGTAGTTTTTGTTTCTATAACGGTTATACAGACAGACAGACAGACAGACAGACAGACAGACAAAAATTTTACTATTTGCATTTTTGGCATCAGTATCGATCCCTAATCAACCCCTGACAGTTATTTTGTAAATATAATCTCTACAGATTTATTATAAGTATAGATGGGCTCGCGTTTGATCACCATCTCACCTGTTGGTAAATGATGATGTGATCAAAGATGGAGCACGCTTGACTTAAAGACTCCCAGGTTATAGACACACAGACTCCGGCAGGGAATTCCACTCCTTAGCCGTACGCACTATGAAAGTATTCCCAAAACGTTTTGTGCGTATGGGCGATGGCGCATCGCCGTTTGTCTTGTAGTCCGATGATGGAACGGGCTTGGCGGAATTAGATTGTGTAATCCCATCGCACACTCCCCGAAATGTAACCGATAGAAAACCGATAGACTTGCAACTCGTCGTCGATGTTCAAGGCTCTGGAGCTTTGACTCGACCAGTGCATCGTTGCCAATGAGTCTCTTGGCCCTTTTCTCGATAGATAGGGCGTCCAGTTGGTATTTGGCAGATCCATCCCAAAGATGAGAGCAGTACTCCATACACGACCGAACCTGGGCTTGATAGAGATTGAGCTCTGTTCCGGTGTGAAGTACCGTCTCACCTTTGCTAGTATTCCCAACTTTTTTGCTGCTAGCTGAGCCTTTTGCAGCGGTAAGACCCCTCTTTGAGGAGTGGCTAGATCGGCGTCACGGCGTCCTGACCTACCGCATGACGCAGGTCCTCACCGGACACGGAAGTTTCGGGAGGTACCTGTGTCTGATGGGAAAGGAGGAAACGCCTGGGTGTCACCACTGCGAGGGTCGCCCTGAGGACACCGTAGAGCACACGGTGCAAGACTGCCCCGCCTGGGCAGAGCACCGACGTGTCCTCACGGCGGCGATAGGCGGAGACCTCTCGCGCCCGGCCTTGGTCGAGGCCATGCTGCGGGGCGAGAGGGAGTGGGAAGCGGTCGCCTCCTTCTGCGAAGCAGTCATGCTTTCGAAGGAGGAGGCGGGCCGCGTGAGGGAGAGGATGGCGTCCTCCCTCCAGCCCAGCCGCAGTGGTAGACGCCCACGGCGTCGGACGTCGGCCGACGATCTCCGGCCACCGTAGGCGCGGGCATGCGGACAGCGAGTAAAGGGCAACTCGCTGTCCGAACATGGACCATGCCCGTGTCGACGGCGCGTCGTGTTCCACGCGCGCCTCAAAGAGCGTCAGCAATATGACGAGGCCCCCTCTGCAGAGGGCCGAAGCCCGCCGGGGTCGTGGGACTCATCCCGTTACCGTGGCCCCGGTATGTAAAGGGTTATTGAAGGAACACCGTGGATTTTAGTCAGTAAAAGTCTGACAGTCCCTCCCACCCTGCCCGGAGTGGGAGGACTTATTTGATAATTTTACCACGTTAAAAAAAAAAAAAAAGCTGAGCCTTAGCTTCGATAAATGGACCAAAATTAAGGTTGGAAGTTGAGGGTGGTACATGGAGCGACTGCCTACCTGACCTCCTGGGTAACACGATACCCCTTGTCTAGACCAGTGTCTGATTTACGGGCTTCTGACTACCCGTAACGACTGTCAAAGAAGTTCAAATGACAGTCGGGACCAACGGCTTAACGTGCTTCCGAAGCACGGGGGTATCATGCCGCCGACTTCCAAACTCCGGGCTACAACTTTTTTTTTTGACGTGTCAACGTCTTATAATTCGATGAAGCTGGCTGCACGCACGAAAATACATGACTCATGCGGCGTTACCTCGCTCTGAGGCGTTCCATCGCTCTGAGGCGTTCCAAAGCAAATCAAATTGGATCTACAAGTTGACATTTATGTATGACTCAACGAGTCAAGTACTAGGCTATCATAAAACGCTAAGAGATGACGTCACTGTGTAGGGATTCTTCCATTGTCATGAGAAGTGCAGTAATAGTGGTGTAAAATTAAAATTTTCTTTTGAATAATGCAACCATTCCATCAGTATTTTCTTATGACGTTGTCACGTTCAACTATCGTCAGTAAACCGACTTTACAGACAACCGATTTTTTTATCGTTTATTATTTAAAACATGCGAATACATTTTTTACAAATATAAACATACCACCGAAACCATCGAGGGTTTATCTGTGGTATGCTAGCCGCGGCAACTCGATGCCACACCACACATACATATATCATTAAAAGTAACACTTTAACTATGCATCGAAACACCTTCCAGATCGTAGTACTTTCTAGAAAGTGTTTTTTTAGCACTTTACAGCAGTTCTTTGGAGTTAATTTTTTAATAACATTTACAGGCATGCCATTTAAGAATGATGGTAGCATGCATTCCCACGTCCTTGCACCGTACACATTATTGTGATTTGGTATTTTATACATGGGTAAGTAGGACAAACAACGTAACGACTGCAACCTTTCGAATTTCTGGGTATTACTAATACTGTAGAAGTTATCGTTAATGACGCGTAAACGTATCTTGTCGAAGACATTTACAACTTGACAGTGCTTAAATAAACCCTTTTCGTTATTTTTAAATTGTTTTTTTATGTAACTGGGAACAATAGTTTTCATAATTCGCAACTGTAAATTATAAATGTCCTCGACGTAGGTTTTGTATGTACGTCCATAGCTACTGAGGCCATAATTAGTAATTACTGATAAATTCCTTACCTAATCACACTCAGCAGTCGCGCTTGATTTTAATACAGATCAGCCCCGAAGCCAGACCCGAAAAAACCTATCCGTAGGTCAAAGAAACAGTTGTTTCGGTGCAGGAAACAAACCCGCGATACGCAACTCAGCAGCCAATTACTCAACCATTGCGCCAACTGAGATGTCAGTGAACCGAGTCGCGTGGCACGTGTCACCCCAATTTATCGCTTAAAGTGAAAAACATATATTTCCCGTGTGATCTAATATCGTACCATGTGACTTTTTAATAATATATTAATAGGTACCACTTATCAATCTCGGTATCTATACTAATATTATAAAGCTGAAGAGTTTGTTTGTTTGTTTGCTTGAACGCGCTAATCTCAGGAACTACGGTTCTGATTTGAAAAATTCTTTCAGTGTTAGATAGCCCATTTATCGAGGAAGGCTATAGGCTATATATCATCACGCTAAGACTAATAGGAGCGGAGCACTAATGAAGAATGTTTCAAAATCGGGGGATTTTTTTTTCCACGCGGACGAAGTCGCGGTCAGAAGCTAGTTATACATACGAACAGCATACATTTTATTCAGTGGGAAAATTATTATGTTTCATCCCGGTCTGGGTGAAGTGGCTTGTCAGACTACTGACTGAAAACCCATCCTGCTTCTTCAGCTGCCCTTGCGTTCTGTGGCCGCGGTATTTCGTCACATAGAACATTCCCGCGAGCGGGTCGCTAGTTCTAAATTTAAAAATATGACACGATAATGAATAAGTCCTTCTGTACGCAAGTAAAGGTGATAATAACCGTTATAACCTGGGAGTCTAAGTCAAGAGTGAATATCAGGTGAGATGGTGGTCAAACGCGAGCCACCAATAAAAAGAAAAAAAAATAGTTGGATTGATAAGATAGGTCTAAAGATCTTTAAAAACATGGCTTGGCCAAATAACTTTGTTTTTCATATTGTTTGTGTGAATTACAAAGTTATATTTGCGGTTTTAGAAAATATGCTGTATCTCAAAAACTGCTGACCCGATCTCCTTCAAACTAATTTTAATTGAAAGTTTATATTAAGGCTAGTATTTGCGTGTTGCGCGAGGTGCAAGCACCTCGCGTGCTAGTGGTGGTGGATTGTTCACTTTTAAAACCCCTAAATGTAGTAAAATGTCAAACATAACTGTTGAGATTTCAGCTCTGCTGCGTGTGTGGAGACTGAAGGTTCTTTAAATAACGTAGTCGACACCAGGAATTACTTTAAAACAGTGTATTGCGAAGATTACAATTAGGTATAGATTAGAATAAAGATGCGTGCGATGTGGCGATGTGATCGGAATCAACAAGAAAAAAGATTTTGAAAATAGTAGTTGATGCGTAGCTGATAGCGTAGGTGATTGGTCGGCGGCATCCGTGGACAACCAATCGCTGTGTCGTAGGTGGTAGAACAGTCCTTAAGGCGATGACTATTTGTTAAGGCGATGTCTGAACATGCCCCCGGCCTTGGGTGTAGGTACCGACGTCCAATACCTTGTCTTCATCTTCATCATCGAGCAGGGGCCAGATTCGAGGAAATGCGCGTCTGATGACTCCTGACTTTGTCTGGATATCAGCCACTCGAGAAACCCCAGCTTTGTAGAGATGATCCGCCCCAAGCTCCATTTCAGTGGCGGTGCGTTGTCCTCTTTAATGACGACCAGAGTGTTTGGCCGCAGATCTCTCCCATGCTGTCTCCATTTAGTCCTCGTTTGCATTCCTGAGATGTATTCCTTGGACCGTCGAATCCAAAAATGTTGTTTGAGCTGTTCGAGCCTCTGGTAGCGTGTCAATCGGTGAGCAGGAACATCAGTCAGCTGAGGCGTCGCAGGCGCTGTAAGGAGACGACCAACCAGGAAGTGAGAGGGACACAAAGGAAGGAAGTCGTTAGGATCTGCGGACAAAGGACTCATGGGGCGGGAGTTGAGGACAGCTTCAATTTGTGACAATACAGTGCTATATTCTTCGTACGTTAGATTTGCGTTACCAACGATTCGTAACAAGTGGTGCTTTCAAGACTTTACTCCAGCCTCCCACAATTCACCAAAATGAGGCGCATAAGACGGGATAAAACTAAACTTAATGTCCTAGCTAATTGCGTATTCAATTAAATCGGCAGAATATGTAGATATGAATTTATAAAATTCATTTGCTAGACACGGCGGCGATAGGCGGAGACCTCTCGCGCCCGGCATTGGTCGAGGCCATGCTGCGGGGCGAGAGGGAGTGGGAAGCGGTCGCCTCCTTCTGCGAAGCAGTCATGCTTCCTAAGGAGGAGGCGGGCCGCGTGAGGGAGAGGATGGCGTCCTCCCTCCAGCCCAGCCGCAGTGGTAGACGCCCACGGCGTCGGACGTCGGCCGACGATCTCCGGCCACCGTAGGCGCGGGCATGCGGACAGCGAGTAAAGGGCAACTCGCTGTCCGACCATGGACCATGCCTGGGTCGACGGCGCGTCGTGTTCCACGCGCGCCTTAAAGAGCGTCAGCAACATGACGAGGCCCCCTCTGCAGAGGGCCAAAGCCTGCCGGGGTCGTGGGACTCATCCCGTTACCGTGACCCCGGTACGTAAAGGGCTATTGAAGGAACACCGTGGATTTTAGTCAGTAAAAGTCTGACAGTCCCTCAACCCTGCCCGGAGTGGGAGGACTTATTTGATAATTTTACCACGTTAAAAAAAAAAGACCTATTCGTTTGTTCTGAAATTATTTCTTCAGATTTGCCACGCCGGAAAATAAATCTCTTTAACGCAAGCAGATAAACATCAGAAGAAAGGTCACTGACAACCTCTAAATGTATTGTGCGTGTAACTAATAAATAAATAGGAAAATATAAACCTTAATTAATTTAGAGCCTTTCCGATTCAGTACGTGCACTGGTCCAGCGTAGTCTACACCAGTACGTAAAAACGGAAAGCTTGCAGTAATTCTCTCTTCCGGTAAGTTGCCCATAATAGGAGATAGAGATTTACCTCTCAACCGTGTACACGTAACGCAATCATGGACAGTGCGCTTAGCCAAATTCCTACCCTCCACCGGCCAGTGGGACTCGCGTAGGTTGTACAGCAATGCCTGTGACGCAGCGTGCTGCAGCTGCTTGTGCTCGTGCCCAAACAATAGCACTAAGAACCAGTGGTAGGAAGAAATAAGTGTATATATATATTTTTATCGACTTAAAATCTGATGCCAGTTTTATTCGAACACGGACTCGTAAAATGTCATCAGTATCTGCGAAAGTATTTGATTTACTTAAATAATGTTTATTTTAAAAAAAATGATTTATAGATAATAATTTGCATTCATTAGGAATAGATTCGCGTTGTGACAACTTTACTAAAGTTATGCGTGCATTCCTCAACTCATTAACAGTGAGAGGGCCGCGGCTACTGTTATTCCTATTGAGAGTATTAAAAATAAAACGTACCATGAACGCACATGCGCGTTGCATACATTTAAATTAAAAAAAAACCTCTTAAATGAAAACAGTGAAGTATCTGTAATCAGACATTGCCTATACATTTTCTCAATATCTACACAAACCGTGTATTTATGTTACCTCAATCGTAGCAAAATAGACAACAGGTCGCTTTGTATCGGTTGGCCTACCATTTGTATATCGTCGTTGACAGAGATGTCATTGCTAGCTTCGGCATTGACATCAAACACCACACGTAGCTTGGTGGTGCTGTGGTCACGAAATGGGAAATAGTTAGGCGTTCCGATGCGATCAACACGATTCAATGTGACACAAGTGAATGTACCCGTGAATGAAATCGGCATAAAGTTTTCTATGGTCAGGTTCGCGTAATAATTGTTTTTCGAGGGTAAGAAACCTTCGCTGTGCCTGTGAGTAAGTTTCGTCTAAAGTATCGGGTGATTTTTTAAAAGGAATGCGAACTTTGAATCTTCCGTCACTATTGCGCATTTTAGTATTAACGAAACGTTGTTCACAAGAACGCCTCTCATCTGTGCGCGTATCCCGATACGCAGACATGTCCTCCAATTCCCAGCATTATCGTAACTAGGATTTGATGGACTGAGAAAAGTTACACTGAATGTAGGTACCCATCATGACGCGTAAGAGAACAAATTGGGCCGGAAATAACCCATCCCAATTTTGTGTCTAATAAGAAAGGCCCACTAGGTAATCTTATTTTATTAGAATTAATTAAGTCCCAAAATTTATCTGCACCGGTTAGGATATCTATATTTTGAGATTCATTAAAATGTGGGTCTGCCAAAACAATATGTTCGGGTATTTTAAGCTGTCCTTTTTGTTGTGACAAAGCAGGCAACGCCGACGTAATGTTAGGCAAGACAAAACATTGTAAATGCGTGGTGTACACCCGTACACCACGCAAATCGCGCGATCGAATCACGAAAGCGCGATTTTAACTCGATGTCACATATTTGCGTAGATTTTGTGACCGAGCTACCTACACCTCGTATTTCTTGAGTGGACTGTATTACTGGCGCTTGAATTAAATTGCATAAACTTTGTGTAATGAAGCAGCGTTCACTACCGCTGTCAAGGAGTGCGCGTGCTACGTGATAATTCTTACGTTCGACAACTATCTCAACTAATGCAGTAGATAGTAGAACTGGTTTCGTTACAGCTGATTGAGTGGTCGTGTTTATGTGCGCTTTGTTCGCATGGATCGCGGTAAATTCTACTGCCGAGGACGATCCCGGTGCGGTGCGCACGGCAGGGGGCGGAGTAATCGCTCCTGCGCCGGCGCCGGCGCTCACGGTCACGGTAGCCGGTGTCTCATTAGCGCGCGACACATGAAGTGCTACAGATTGATTCGTATGATTATCGGAATGCAATAGCGAGTTGTGTTTTTTGTTGCAGAATCTACACGGTCCGAACTTACAATTGTCTAAAGTGTGATCCGAACGAAAACAATTAATACAAAGTTTCTTTTCGTGAACGAATTTGTGTTTAGAATCTAAATCAAAATCAAGAAATCTCTGACAAGCATTAAGTGGGTGATTTGAATTGCACAGTAGACAAAGCTTCTTTCTTTTAGTGGATATGTGTGACTGTTGACACTTTGACTCATTGGTGGAAACATTGCAGTGAATTTTAGAGTGATTAGTTTGAGTGTTTTGTTTTCTATTATCATAATTGCGTTTACTATGTGACACCTGCAATGTTTCCAGCACGTCAGCTCGATCTTTAAGAAAGTTTATCAAATCTTCCAGCTTGAGCTTTCGCTTAGACTGAGAATCGCCATTTCTAGATAATCCCTGTGCGCGTTTATATTGTTCCCACTCTTGCTCGGTAGCTGGATTCAATCTAAATAAAACTAAATAGATAACCAGTGTATCCCAAGTGTCAGTTGGCTCACCGAAAATTTTCAGTGCGCTTAAATTCTTTAACACGGTATCTATTAGTTGTCGAATTAGAAATGGCGATTCTTTGCTTACGTTCTGCATAGTGAACAACGACATGACGTGATTATGCACTAATAGTTCGCTATTATTGTACCGATTGAGAAGTAAATCCCATGTGACCGGGTAGTTGGCACTAGAAAATTCTACAGCATTGATAACTAGCTCCGCACTTCCCTTCAATGATGATTTTAGGTAGTGAAACTTTTCTATATTACTAATATCATTAGAATTGTGCACTAAAGATAGAAAAGTGTCCCTAAATTCCAACCAGTGCTCGTATGAACCGTCAAACGTAGGCATAGAAATTGTGGGTAATTTAACGGTCGGTTTGTGGCAGTGGCGGTACCTTCATATAAGCCCAAAAGCCCGGCCTTGAATGAAAGGAAAAAAATGCTCGATAGAGAATCAATGTCAAACCCGAACTATTTAAAAGTTCGCGCGCTTAATTCTTATCAAAATAACACAATGTATCTACTGAGTACACTACTACGCATCGCGATTGTTCGCGCGCAGAGTTTCGCATTTGTAGCATCTAATGATCTACATATTGCTATCTCGCTTACACGCACCGGCTTTTACCGGGCTTTCAAATACTATATCTGTCACTTTCGCACTTATAGCGATGTGCCGTATAACGAGTTAGGCCTTGTGCTTAAAAAATATCGATCACTATGGCAGATTTAAGCAGGGCATTCGTATGAAGTTGCATGCGTATGCGTGACCTTGTCAGCTTGCCAACTCTGCAGTGTTGCCGTTTTAGCCACACGTTGAAAGATCTTGGAGATTTTTAACGTGTTTGGAAACTTTTTTAACATTTATCAACAATAAAAACTAGCGACTTTTAAAATAACGAAATTAAATACAGTCAAAACCGTTTACAACAACATCATTTAGAACAACATACCGGTTATATAGACCAAAATCATAGGTACAAAATACTTTGTACCTTGAAAACATCACCAGTTATTACGACTATCGGTTTTTACAACCAAATATGAGTGGTCCCTTGGATGTTGTTATAACAGATTTTGACTGTATTCAAGCAATATCTTAAAAATAAAAAAAAATTTAGCTAGATTTTTCATATACCTGGCGACTTTTTTTGCCTAAATGACAACACTTGAGTAGTTCCCGACATTTATAGAGTCCAACTAACTTCAGTTTCATTTGCTTGAGTGAGTGAGAAAAGGTTTTGTTTGTTTTCTAAGATTTTCTCAGTGATACAATTGTTTTGGTGATTTACCTACAACAATGGAGGTTATTGTACCTTGTGAGGATTTAAAATGCGTTCAAGTTTTGATTGGCGAAGATAAGGTAAAATCTTTAAACTTTGCTCAGAAAAAACAGTTAATTTCTTCATTAAAACCGACGCCTAATCTGTGTATTTCTCAGACTAGTAAATCGCATAAACGAAAATTTAATAGATCAGTCAATCATTTCATTCATGAGAATAACCTCGAAGATGCCTTTCCCGAGCTGTTAAAGTTAGCGTATCTTGTTGTAACTATTCCGGCTACAAGTTCTTCCGCGGAACGTGCTTTTTCGTCTCTTAAACGTATCCATACCTATCTGAGAAATACACAAGGTCAAGAGCGTCTTTCCGAATTATCAATGATAGCTATTGAAAAACAGTTGTTGGTAGAATTAAAACGATCACCAACATTTTACTCTGATGTAATTAAATCATTTCTTAAGAAAGATAGACGATTCCAATTAGAATATAAATAATTTATTTAAATTCCTTATTACATTCTATCTAGCTATTTTTTAACTTTCGTTTTGTAACTTTTTGTTTTGTTTTTTTTTTGTCTGTAACCTGGGTTCTGTTACGAAGGAAGCAACTACTTACCATAACTTTGTTCCCTCAAGCAATGAAGCAAACCAAACGGCTTTTTTCAAAGCCACCGGAGGTATGCAATTGCTGATATGTTTATTATATTCAATCTAGCACTAGCATGCCTTCAGTGTGCTTTGGTTACCTCATTCACCGCACGACAAGCAAGAGTGAAATTGAAGAAAGAAGAGGAAAGAAGAAGATGGATGAATTCACTTTTAATTTATTGTACCTAACCAGTAGTTTATGAGAAAATTGCGATGATACATACGTAGGTACCTACATACTCAGTCGAAAACTGAACTTTCTTTTTTTGAAATCGGTTAAAATTTTATTGGGCTTGCGTTATTTTGAAACCCTAGGCACGCCACTGGTTTGTGGTGACTACTACATTTGCTAGAACTGTCAGTGACCTCACTCGGATTTAAAACACATTCAGCTTGAGATAATATAGTGTAGTAGGTATTTTCAAACAATTCCCTTTGCGTTAATTGCTCATCTACATCGGAGACTGATTCTTCGAGTTTACATTGAATGTCATTGAACTCATCGAACAATCTAGTGGCTCCCTGAATCCGTAATTTAAGATCTACAAGTGTTTGTCTAGACAAAGTTTCATCAACAATACTAGATACGTAATTTGAGAATTTGGTTAATCTACCTTTTACTATCCCTCGTCTTTTCCAGATCCAGATCCCTTACTAGTGTGCAGTCGTCACTTGGATTAAGCCTATAGGGGGATTTCTCACGTGACTTCTGACCTGCCGAGACCTCTGACTGACTCATTTTGGTGAAAAGTGGAAAGAAAGGAGTACTCACGTTTGAATATGACGGTTGAGACGAGATTCTTCGTTGGCAACGCACAATTTAACGACTAGAATTTCACTGAAATTAAGCAATATCACGGTATTACACAATTGAAATGGATATGAATAGGGCTGGACAGGATGGCTGCCCGTACCTGTTATGCGCGTTTTCAGGTCATCCAGCAAATCCAGAATCCGGCTCGAAGGACCAATTTTGAGATTTCAGCTCTGCTGCGTGTGTGGAGACTGAAGGTTCTTTAAATAACGTAGTCGACACCAGGAATTACTTTAAAACAGTGTATTGCGAAGATTACAATTAGGTATAGATTAGAATAAAGATGCGTGCGATGTGGCGATGTGATCGGAATCAACAAGAAAAAACAGAAAAGATTTTGAAAATTGTAGTTGATGCGTAGCTCGGCGGTGATTGGTCGGCGGCATCCGTAGACAACCAATCGCTGTGTCGTAGGTGGTAGAACAGTCCTTAAGGCGATGACTATTTGTTAAGGCGATGTCTGAACAATAACCGTTACGCTACGGAGATCGCCGGCTCGCTTCACTCGCCACCTCCCCCCTTCACTCCACTTGGTCTCGCAGGTTCGCTCCACTCAGGCTCTACATACCACCGGACAGGTTTCGACGCCTACTATAATATTTGTTCAAACACCTAATGGCTATCTCTAACCGTTATGAAGTTACAGCCTTTTCAATTTTAGGGGAGGTTGGGGAGGGGGGGGCATGGCATAAAAAATTTGAAGGCCCGTTTATAGTTAAAAGTAAGAATCAACAGTTTTTCAGTAGTAAAAATCAAAATGGAGGGGGTTTGCACAATTATTTTGACTAAAGCATTGCCCCTCTAAATGAATCTGAAAAAAAATGTTCCAAGTCTCTTAATTTCCGAGATCCGCCTAAAGGGGGTGAGAAGGGGGGCAAGGGGGGCAACTTTGAAACATGGTTTTTACTATACCGAGCCTCCTCTATACGCATCCGTAAAAAAAATACGGGTCTCGTAGTTTCCGAGATACGATAGGGAGGGGGAGAAGGGGGGTGAAAAGGGGAGGTTTGGCACTTTTCCCGTAGGTTTGAGAGTTAGTTGTTTACGAATCTGTCAAAATATACCCACCTCCCCATCCACCATCTGGGATAACAATTATGTCAATGAGTCAGTGAGTCAGTTAGTCAGTGGTAATTTAGCTTTATATAATAGAATCTACAGCATATATATTTTTTAAATTTTTCACTCCATTATTATAGAAGTTAGAGGGGGCGACACACATTTTACCACTTTGGAAGCATATACCTATCTTTTAAAATATTAACTTTATTAATAAGTGGTTTTAGAAACCTCAATGTCATTTTTAAAGACCTGTGTATAAATACCTCACACGAATAGGTTTCATGAAAAAAAAAAAATATTTTCAGTTTCAGTTCCATGTATGGGGAGCCCCCTTTATTTTAAATATTTTTTTAATTTTATTCTTAAAATCGGAAAGCGGTTCACAGAATACATCTACCTACCAAGTTTCACATGTATAGTCCTAATAGTTTCGGAATAAAATGGATACGGACGGACGGACAGACAGACAAACAGACAGATAGACATAACGAAACTTTAAGGGTTCCATTTTTTGGAGTTCGGCTACGGAACCCTAAAAATAAACCAGTCATTATGATTTGCAATTTTAAAATAATCAACGGACGTTGATAAACGTATAATTGGTTTTGATAAACAAGATTACTAACAGGAAAACTACTACATTCTTATCTTTTATTGTTAACCATTCAAAAATATGACCCATAGTTGCACGAAATTGCTAGGCATTAATAAATGACAAATAGTATTTATTTTGTAAATAAGTTTAAAATAACACTTACAATCCATAGCAAGAAGGGACGTCAACCCGTTGGTCTCGGCTATCATTTATACATCTTAGTCAGTTTCGTGACGAGATAGTCAGAAACCAGACAGTCTGACACCAGTCTCGCCAACGAACAGCATTGAGTAACCCAGTAGAAACTGGGTTGTGGAGGTCAAATAAGCAGTCGCTACATTTATAATACTAGTACTCTGCTGCAAACTGATTGGAACTCTTCATAGACTGGAAGTCTTCACCAACATTGTTGGCAAAAAGTTAACCAGTTGATGAAGAATATTTGAAAATGTAATTAGCATGTACCTATAGGTATATCTTACTTCTTTTTTTTTTAGGCATTTAAATAAACCCTCGTACAGTCCCTCTGTCCCTTGTAGCGATTTTGGCTTCTACACTTTTTGCTTTTAATGCCACCCTTATACCTGCGGAATAGAAGTTAAAGTCGATTGAACGGACTGTAAAAAACTTTATTTAAAAAATAAAGTACTACAAGTCAGTTTATTTAGTTATCCAAAATGTCACAGATGAAGTTAACGAATGCAGAAAGGCAAAAAAAAATTCGTGAGCGGGTGCAAGAACAAAATCCCGCAAAATACGAAGAACTTAAAAGGAAAAATGCAGAGAGGAATAAAAATCGGAAGAAAATTAAAGAATGTTTCGAAGAAATAAAAAAAAAAGACAACAGTGGCGAGCTAGTCAGAACCGTCACAGAACGAAGGCAAAAGATGATGGTGATAATGGTGCTGAAATTGCTGCTAATAGATTCGAGGAAAGAAAAAGATTCGCGGAAAGAAAAAGATAACAAAAAAGATTTAATATACAAAAAAAAATCCTATGATGAAACGATAAAAAGAATGGCGCTGGAAATTCAAAGTTTGAAGAAGAAATGTAAGCGTTATATGCAGAAGAATAAACAATTGATTGGGATTATAGATGAACTGAAATCAAAAACGTCTGAACCACATGTCGTCATTCCTGATGTAAACAAAATGACACCGTTATCTAAGTCTAACAGTTTCATACAACAAATCTGCCTAACATTTCTGAAGAAGAAAAAGAAATGGTGAAGAGACAACTTTTAACACACAATGTTTTAGTGAATGCCATTCAAGACACATACACGGATACCAAGAAAATCGATGAACGAAATATTCTCAAAAGAATAATTAAACATGATGTTATAAAAAAATATGGCAAGAAGAGTGAAATAACGAAATCTGTGTTTGGATTAAAAGGACAGGCTCGTCAAGGCAGAAACATAATAAGAAAGAATAATAAAGTTCTGTAATAGAGACGATGTAAGCCGAGCAACAGCTGGATAAAAAGAATTTAAAAGAAAAGCGAATATTTAAAATGTCAAAAATAATATCTATTTTTGAGCCATCCAATTCGATTGAGTAACTCCATCGAATTTGATGGCTCAACTATAGGTACTATTGTTGTCTTTTTAAAATTTTCGCTTCTATTTTAGCGTTGGGGGTTTCTTAGATTTTTAATTATTTTTTTTCTTAATTTGTGTTTCATTCTTATAGCTGTTGTGTTTCTATAACTATACCAACACAATTTTGATTAAAAACTGACTTTTATTTATATACTTTAATGATGTGAGCTAAGCTTTATAATGGTCATGTACGTAACATTCAGTCATGTACGTAACGTGCGTTATGATGTCATGAATGTAACTGTACAATTTTTCGCGGTCTTACCCATAGCTATCCAAATTGTCAAAATAAGACACCTGACACTTTTAAAAACACCGGTTTGTGTCGGTTAGATAAAATTTACCTGATTTGATAAACAGGTAAAATTATCTAAATCATCATTGTAGTGTGTGCAGTAACATGTAAAAATAGGTAAACTTACTTAGTTTAGAATTTTCTTTTTTTTTTTCATTTTTTATTGGGGACTTTTACGCACTGCGTATGACAGCCCCATCATACCCTAAATCTATTTATAACATTACCGTTAATTAAGTCTTACATTTTGCCATGAACTTGAACAGACTCTTCGCATCAGCACTGCTTGGTTGAGACATAAATCTATGGAATGAACCTAAATCGAGTCTGTTCAAGTTCAAGGCTCCAAGGAGATCATTTTTGTAGGACTCAAATCGAACACATTCCATCAATAGGTGATGTCGATCTTCCACCACTCCACATACCACACAATTAGGTGAGTTTAGTTTTTTTCTCATAAGGAATGCAAACTTATTTTTTTTTTTTAATAATAATAATAATGTTTTTTTATTTTGCCAAAAAGTACATATTACAAGTGACACATTATTACATATGAATTCAAGGAGACATTCTGAATAGATATGATTAATGACCCCCATGCTAGGAAAACCTGTGTTACAGGGGTCATCCATCCGTCCATCATAAGCGATACAAAAAAAAATTAAAAAGAAGAGTATACAGTGCACTTTAAAATCACAATAAAAAATAAATAAATAAAACTAAACTAACAATGTTATGATACAGAAGCAAAATGGTAATAATTCAATTGTAAAGGAGATCGGGAGATAGATTTTTTTGTTTGAGTGTGTTCTTTATAATAAATGTTTATGCGTGTTTGTGTAGTGTATTGCTGTATTGTTTATGTATTGCATGGAATGTGTCCAGATCTGAGTCTATGGGCGGTTACTACTAAATTCCTATTTAAATTACAATTTATAAACCAGGGCACACGGTTGATCTTGCATGGTTTTATACCATATTGACTTATTTCTAATGACCTTTGACTATTGCGAATATAAATGCGAAAGGTTGTGAGGATGGATGTATAGATGTATGGATGTTCTTTACACTTTTACGCAAAAACAGCTTAACGAATCTGAATGAAATTTGGTACATAGATAGTTGACATCCTGGAAAAACACATGGACTTTTTACCCCGGGATTCCCACGGGATCGAGATTTTACTCAAGTCTATCTTTGGGCCCTTAACTCTAATTGATTTTCATGTGACAAAACTTTTAGATTATTTAAATGTAATCTTCCCACACATAATCCGTTTCAATCCGTTTCCTTATTAAAGGTAATTACATCTCCTCGTTTACCCAATGCTAAATTCGTTCATCTTTATTCCCACAAAAAATCGATATTTTTTGTTCATTAAATTCTTGGCTCATTCAAACGAGACCCCTAAGGTTCTCATAGGAAATAAATCGGGGTGGGAACGAGGGTAGCACTATGGCGCGTGACTGTACCTGTCGCATCCGAACTTAATAAAGCGTGAAATTGTATTATCAGTGTCCGTTAAATAAATAATATTTATTGCGAATCTTGAACTTAATTAAAAAATACAAGGTACGTTTAGCACAGGTTTACCTTTTAACTTAATCTAGTTTGTGGTTTGGGTGCTGTTTCCCTTGATAGGTTGCAAATTAAATAGCCTGCGTTAATGAGATACAGTTTCAAATCCCAGTCGTTATATAAGTCATAAATCATAATATATCACGCGTTATAAACCCCGAGTAAGAAACAAAAATAAAAATATTCAGAAAATAAAATATAAGTAACTTATTCACTCTTGACTTAAAGACCCCCAGGTTATAGCTATAAGTTAACACACAGACTCTGGCAGGGAACTTTTTGGTTTTACAAGTAAAAAAATCAACTTTAATGAAGTTGTTTTCCCGACATAAAAAAGCCTTTGTGTTATTACAAACTAAATCGAAACAGAATTCGTTCAGCCTTGCTGGCGTAATTGAATTTCAATCATCCGTACATCCAATCATTAATTTAATGATTCACTATTGTGATATTAGTATATATTGAACCTTTGACCTGCATGACCAAGACGTCTTTAACTATAATTTATTGAAATGTCTTCCAATTTTCCTTACACAAACTTACGTACAAATAAACATTGGTAAAACTACAAAAGTACATAAATTACCAAAACCATATTGATAGCCACATTTCGTTTTAATTCCCACACAAATTACAGCGGGCGTTTTACCCACACAAATTCGTGGATGCTTCACACGGGATTTTGATGGCAACTGGAAAGTTCTGTGGTGGGAAAAATGTGGTGCGTGCCAAAATGGGTCGCGGTTGACGGATAAAGTAGCTGTAAAATTGTTCTACTGTATAATTTATACAATAGGCTTATTTTGTTATGAACTAAGTGGGGGATTAGTCGTAATACGGGATTTCTACATGTAAAATAGGCCGAGCATTGTTTTTTGTACTTTACCTAGTAGTCCTATTTAAAAAAATTGCTAGCTCTTTGATAAATTTGGCGAAGAACTTTATTTTACGAAATTTTTATATAACCCTATATCTATACTATTTATATCTTATTTTAATTAGTATCAGGTAAACTTAATATCCCAGCAAAAACATAAATGTGAAAATGGGAGCCAAGTTCAATTGTCGACTTCGCCGACAAAAGACTTGAGATCTAAATGTGTGCCAAGTTCTGCAGACTTTCCTGAAAGTTATTTATAAGAACGTATAATATTCTAAAATAAACTTAAATCACAATTTCTTGTTTTTTTTTTGCTAGCGCAATGCTTATTTAAAAATGTGTCTTTTTCAATTTTAATAGTCGAATTATTTACACAAAACAAATAACTTATGACCTATTGAACCTCATCATTTGACTTGGCTAGTTTTTACATACTACTTTATAGTTTATCTAGGAGGTCTCATTATACAACGTGTAATGTAAAGGGTATATACATACCAAGTGCACAGCTTCTTTGGATGATAACAAACGATATAGCAAGGGTTTTGTAATCCTATCCTGTCTAGTGTGGAACTTATTAGAAATTTCAATACATTGATACCAGAGACCTAATTTTTCAAATTAAGAAGAACGAAGAGAATTATCGTTTTATTGGCAAGTGACGTGGAAAGTGATGACCCTCATAGTGCTGTGACACGTTTGTTATTACTGGTATTCAAGAAACATATGAAACCAATAATTTGGGGTCAATTCTGTGAGTCACTTATTTTGAGCTGAAACTTTGCATAGAGACTCCATACCAGATGTTGTCTTCAGTCCTTTTGGATAGATATGGGGTTTCCGTTACACGTTGTATAAACCAAATTTGGTGTGTTAAAATTCGTTTTTGAGTTATGAAGGGGTCAAAAGTGGCTCCAAATGGTTCGTGTAATATTACCAGTGATCGGAGTAGGTAGATTGATTTTACGTACTTGCATCATGAATAGTCATAGAAATCATAACATGGATAAGCCTTTTTTCCGGGATTTCATTATGGTACTTACGGGATTGAATCAAATATTGTGAATGTAAAGATTTTTAAACTACTACATTGAAATTTATAGAATGCGATAGATAAACGTTTAAAATTGTTTTATTTTTATTTATCAAGTAATAAAGTGAATCTTAATTTTGTGCATCCATTCGAAACTTACATATGACTAATTTAGTAGTTATTTCTTGCAAGTTTATTATCTGCTGCTTGTAATTATTATATATTATATTCTTGAATAAATAAATAAAAATAACTTTTTATACTCCTTAATATTTTTTCGCATTCAGTGCAATAACTTTTTATGAATATGAAAACAGGTAAAAATGAAATAAAAGCAGTTTATATCAAAATCAACATATTTATTGATAAAAATATGTCTAATCATCATTTTCATTAAAAAGACAGCAATAGGGTTAAACATTTCTTATTCATATTGTTATATTCTTCATCCTACATTACAATATTTGAAATTCCTAAAAAATCTTAATTATTACAAAATCCCGGAATCCCGGAGTCATATCCATATTAATATATACGTGCCAGTTCATTGACCCCAAATCAATCTACCTACTCCGATCACTGAATATTACACACGGCCGCTGCTCGCCAATTCTCTTTGCTTGAACTTAGCTTGACACGCTGCCGCGTGTCTAGATAGACTGCATTTGATTTAGAGTATAATTCAATCACCTGTGTTTTTCTTTTTTTTTTCAAGATCTATATCTGAGAGTACTACCTACTAACTAAAAACCGACCCTGTTCCTTCAGGTGCCCTTGCGTGCCGGTTTCGTGGTATTTCGTTAGAACATTATCGCAATCCCGACATATTACAATAGCCCTATCTGCGTAGTTTGTGCTAACTGTTTATTAAAGCGCACGTGGATTACGATGTACCCGTCGATCCGGGTTTGGTTCTTAGGGCACGGTGAGGTACTGTTACGGGGTGGGTCTTAAGACGGTTTAAAAAAAAAATTGATTAAGCACTGAACCTGAATTTTAATAAGATTTCGGTAAATACAGTAAAAGTATGTATCCGCGACGACGCGTTCAAATCCACAATAGCTGCAGGGTTCTCGAAAAGTTGTCGTCTGTCTAAAAAGCTGACACAGCAAAGGAAAAGTACAATGATTCCACGTCTAAAGACTAGCGTAGTCATCACTATTATTTTATATGCATTCACGTGTATTATAAGATATAAAAGTACCCCTATTAAAAGTGTCATACATCGCTTTGGGTTTACATTTACCTGCTCTATAACTCGAACTTACAAGTCCGTTGTTAGTTCCCACGAAAATGTATCAGTTCTTAGTAGAACATATAGTGGTGAGAACTGAGCGCGGCACGTGCCGATGAATTGTCGTGTTGCGGTAGCAGGGTTAAATGATTACAAATAGCTACATTATTTTATACAGTACATCTACTGAGTCAGCCCCTTTTCAAAGTTGTTATTGTAGGTTATATCTATATATTATTTTAATTTTACCAATTAATGAGGCAGTCTCTATAGGTACTTTCTTTTATATCATTACTATTTTAAAATAAATCTAAGCACTTCGTAAAATGCACTAAATATAATTCATTATATTTCCCTATATTTTTTCGTGCTTTGTAAATAAAATATACCTAAGCAACAACAAATTAAAAAAAAAATCTTTCTTTTTAATATTTACCTAATACCTACTATAAAAACTTCAGGTAGCATTTATAATACCTGCCATAAATTGCCTTCAGCTTTTCATTTATTATCCTAGGTCGTGGTCCCACGGTAAATGTAACGAACTAAAAGTTCGTTGATTGTTCTCACGTGAATGTATCAGTTCTCAGTAGGACGCTACAAAACACATTGTTGGTGGGAACTAAGGGCGACACGTGCCCATTATTGACTTAAGTCGGTTGCAGGGGTATACTGCTTAATCCTGCAACTGACTTATATGTCACATTTTTTATATAAGAATTTACTTTGTGGCAGGAATCCGTACACCGGAAGAGAATAATTTATGTAGGATCACTTCGGTATCTGTCTGTCTGTCACGATATTTTTTCTCAGGAACTATCGTAATTATATACCTACTGTACTAAATGTATCGTTCAAACTTAAAGTTTAATAAATTATGGCAGGTTTTTAACCACTGGGTGAGGACAAGTTATTATTGTAAATTGTCTGTGAAATATTGCCTTGAGCGACAAAACCATTGTAGGTATATTAAAATAATTTTCTTAAACGTGTGTCCTGTGATTTTTTAATATAATATATAATACTAATTAAATAAGGGTTAAAGAGGGTACCAGCCCGGTTCAATTTTTTTTTTCAAGACCAGTTTAACCCCATGTATGTGTCAAGTGTCGACACGAGCCACAGTATCACCCCACATTCCCAGCTCCCAATAACGATTTCATGATTCCCTGTGAGAACTCGCCACTACGCGTGGGAAAAAACCCACGTTTACATAACCGTAGAAGCTCTACGGTCACTCTGT
The DNA here is from genome assembly GCA_943138885.2 of Tholera decimalis. Lineage (NCBI taxonomy): Eukaryota > Metazoa > Arthropoda > Insecta > Lepidoptera > Noctuidae > Tholera > Tholera decimalis. The sequence continues at coordinate 32,130,680 of OW964551.2, forward strand.
AAAAATGTATAATAAATAAAGAGAATAATTGAGTACGATTAAAATTAATTAAATGAATTATGCAAGCATAAGAAAGTCATTATAATTGTCATTTTGAGTTAAGATTTTCATGTAGGTGGTTGTTGATGTAATGGCATGCGTTTAGTTACTTTGGTAATATATTTAATTTGCTAATAACAAATTTACTGTTCAGTCAACAATGGACTGATATTATGACTAATATGATACATATCTATTTTTTCCGGCCGGAAAATCACCAAATGACTCATTCCGTCTCTGGTTGAAGCGGAAGGGAGTGTCAGACTTCTACTGACTTAAAACCCACATTGTTCCTCCAGTTGCTCTTGTGGTCCGGGGCCGTGTTATCTCATTAGAACATTCCCTCAACCCCAGAATATTATGATATACTGTAGTTTTCATGTATCGTGGGTGTACTTTTTATAAACACCCAGACCCGGAATAACCATTTGTAGGCTATATAAACATTTGTTCCGCTGCGGCAATCGAACCCGCGACACGCAGGGCTTAACCCCTGGTCCCATTATTATATTATATAAAGCTAAATTATATTATATAAAGCTAAATTACCACTCACTGACTGACTGACTGACTGACTCACTCATTGACATAATTGTTCTCCCAGATGGTGGATGGGGAGGTGGGTATATTTTGACAGATTCGTAAACAAGTAACTCTCAAACCTACGGGAAAAGTGCCAAACCTCCCCTTTTCACCCCCCTTCTCCCCCCTCCCTATCGTATCTCGGAAACTACGAGACCCGTATTTTTTGTTTTTTACGGATTCGTATAGAGGAGGCTCGGTAAAGTAAAAACCATTTTTCAAAGTCCCCCCCCGCCCCCCTTCTCCCCCCCTTTAGGATCCCGGATCTCGGAATCTAAGAGACTTGGAACATTTTTTTTTTCAGATTCGTTTAGAGGGGCAATGCTTTAGTCGAAATACTTGTGCAACCCCCCCCCCCATCACACCCCCCCCTCTTTTTTTTTTTTTTTTTTTTCACAAGCTCGCGAGGTGCTTGCACCTCGCGCAACACGCAAATACTAAACCCCCCCATCACCCCACCCCCCTTTTTTTTTTTTTTTTTTCACAAGCACGCGAGGTGCCAAGCAACACGCAAATACTTTTTTTTTTCACAAGCACGCAAGGTGCTTGCACCTCGCGCAACACGCAAATACTAAACCCCCCATCTCCCCCCATCACCCCCCCCCCCCCCCCACTTTTTATTTTTCACAAGCACGCGAGGTGCTTGCACCTCGCGCAACACGCAAATACTTGATTTAGAGGGGCAATGCTTTAGTTTTTTTCACAAGCACGCGAGGTGCTTGCACCTCGCGCAACACGCAAATACTAGTTATTATACTATATAAAGCTAAATTACCACTGACTGACTCACTCATTGACATAATTGTTCTCCCAGATGGTGGATGGGAAGGTGGGTATATTTTGACAGATTCGTAAACAAGTAACTCTCAAACCTACGGGAAAAGTGCCAAACCTCCCCTTTTCACCCCCCTTCTCCCCCCTCCCTATCGTATCTCGGAAACTACGAGACCCGTATTTTTTTCTTTTTACGGATTCATATAGAGGGGCTCGGTAAAGTAAAAACCATTTTCCAAAGTCGCCCCCCTTGCCCCCCTTCTCACCCACTTTAGGCGGGTGTCAGAAATTAAGAGACTTGGAACATTTTTCTTTCAGATTCATTTAGAGGGGCAATGCTTTAGTCAAAATACTTCTGCACCCCCCCCCCATAACACCCCCCATTTTTTTTTTTTTCTCAATCACCGCAACATGCAAATACTAAACCCCCCCATCTCCCCCCATCACCCCCTCCCCCTTTTTTTTTTTACAAGCACGCGAGGTGCTTGCACCTCGCGCAACACGCAAATACTAAACCCCACCCCATCTCCCCACCATTTTTTTTTTTTTTTCACAAGTTCGCGAGGTGCTTGCACCTCGCGCAACACGCAAATACTAAACCCCCCCATCTCCCCCCATCACCTCCTCCTCCTTTTTTTTTTTTTTTTTCAAGCACGCGAGGTTCTGGCACCTCGCGCAACACGCAAATACTAGTTATATTATACTATATAAAGCTAAATTACCACTGACTGACTGACTGACTGACTGACTGACTCACTCATTGACATAATTGTTCTCCCAGATGGTGGATGGGGAGGTGGGTATATTTTGACAGATTCGTAAACAAGTAACTCTCAAACCTACGGGAAAAGTGCCAAACCTCCCCTTTTCCCCCCCTTCTCCCCCCCCCCTTTCGTATCTCGGAAACTACGAGACCCGTATTTTTTTCTTTTTACGGATTCGTATAGAGGAGGCTCGGTAAAGTAAAAACCATTTTCCAAAGTCCCCCCCCGCCCCCCTTCTCCCCCCCTTTAGGCGGATCTCGGAATCTAAGAGACTTGGAACATTTTTTTTTTCAGATTCATTTAGAGGGGCAATGCGTTAGTCAAAATACTTCTGCAACCCCCCCCCATCACCCTCCCCCCCTTTTTTTTTTTATTCACAAGCACGCGAGGTGCTTGCACCTCGCGCAACACGCAAATACTAAACCCCTCCATCTCCCCCCATCACCCCCCCCACTTTTTTTTTTTCACAAGCGCGAGAGGTGCTTGCACCTCGCGCAACACGCAAATACTTGATTTAGAGGGGCAATGCTTTAGTTTTTTTCACAAGCACGCGAGGTGCTTGCACCTCGCGCAACACGCAAATACTAACCCCCCCCCTACTTGTTTTTCACAAGCACGCGAGGTGCTTGCACCTCGCGCAACACGCAAATACTAGTCTTTTATATAAAGCTAAATTACCACTCACTGACTGACTCACTCACTCATTGACATAATTGTTCTCCCAGATGGTGGATGGGGAGGTGGGTATATTTTGACAGATTCGTAAACAAGTAACTCTCAAACCTACGGGAAAAGTGCCAAACCTCCCCTTTCCGCCCCCCATCGTATCTCGGAAACTACGAGACCCGTATTTTTTTTTTACGGATTCGTATAGAGGAGGCTCGGTAAAGTAAAACCCATTTTTCAAAGTCGAGTTGAATCTAAGAGACTTGGAACATTTTTTTTTTCAGATTCGTTTAGAGGGGCAATGCTTTAGTCGAAATACTTGTGCAACCCCCCCCCATCACCCCCCCCCCTCTTTTTTTTTTTTTTTTTTCACAAGCTCGCGAGGTGCTTGCACCTCGCGCAACACGCAAATACTAAACCCCCCCATCACCCCACCCCCCTTTTTTTTTTTTTTTTTTTCTCAAGCACGCGAGGTGCCAAGCAACACGCAAATACTTTTTTTTTTTCACAAGCACGCAAGGTGCTTGCACCTCGCGCAACACGCAAATACTAAACCCCCCATCTCCCCCATCACCCCCCCCCCCACTTTTTATTTTTCACAAGCACGCGAGGTGCTTGCACCTCGCGCAACACGCAAATACTTGATTTAGAGGGACAATGCTTTAGTTTTTTTCACAAGCACGCGAGGTGCTTGCACCTCGCGCAACACGCAAATACTTGATTTAGAGGGGCAATGCTTTAGTTTTTTTCACAAGCACGCGAGGTGCTTGCACCTCGCGCAACACGCAAATACTAGTTATTATACTATATAAAGCTAAATTACCACTCACTGACTCAATGACATAATTGTTCTCCCAGATGGTGGATGGGGAGGTGGGTATATTTTGACAGATTCGTAAACAAGTAACTCTGAAACCTACGGGAAAAGTGCCAAACCTCCCCTTTTCCCCCCCCTTCTCCCCCCTCCCTATCGTATCTCGGAAACTACGAGACCCGTATTTTTTGTTTTTTACGGATTCGTATAGAGGAGGCTCGGTAAAAAAAAAACATTTTTCAAAGTCCCCCCCCCGCCCCCCTTCTCTCCCCCTTTAGGCGAATCTCGGAATCTAAGAGACTTGGAACATTTTTTTTTTCAGATTCATTTAGAGGGGCAATGCTTTAGTCGAAATACTTGTGCAACCCACCGCCCCCCCCCATCACCCCCCCCTCATTTTTTTTTTTTTTTTTTTTTTCACAAGCACGCGAGGTGCTTGCACCTCGCGCAACACGCAAATACTAAACCCCCCCATCTTCCCCCATCACCCCCCCCTTTTTTTTTCTTTTTCACAAGCACGCGAGGTGCTTGCACCTCGCGCAACACGCAAATACTGAACCCCACCATCACTGCACCCCATTTTTTTTTTTTCATAGGCACGCGAGGTGCTTGCACCTCGCGCAACACGCAAATACTAGTTATACTATATAAAGCTAAATTACCACTGACTGACTCACTCATTGACATAATTGTTCTTCCAGATGGTGGATGGGAAGGTGGGTATATTTTGACAGATTCGTAAACAAGTAACTCTCAAACCTACGGGAAAAGTGCCAAACCTCCCCTTTTCACCCCCCTTCTCCCCCCTCCCTATCGTATCTCGGAAACTACGAGACCCGAATTTTTTCTTTTTACGGATTCATATAGAGGGGCTCGGTAAAGTAAAAACCATTTTCCAAAGTCGCCCCCCTTGCCCCCCTTCTCACCCACTTTAGGCGGGTGTCAGAAATTAAGAGACTTGGAACATTTTTTTTTCAGATTCATTTAGAGGGGCAATGCTTTAGTCAAAATACTTCTGCACCCCCCCCCCATAATACCCCCCATTTTTTTTTTTTTTCTCAATCACCGCAACATGCAAATACTAAACCCCCCCATCTCCCCCCATCACCCCCTCCCCCTTTTTTTTTTTACAAGCACGCGAGGTGCAAGCACCTCGCGCAACACGCAAATACTAAACCCCCCCATCTCCCCCCATCACCTCCTCCTCCTTTTTTTTTTTTTTTACAAGCTCGCGAGGTTCTGGCACCTCGCGCAACACGCAAATACTAGTTATATTATACTATATAAAGCTAAATTACCACTGACTGACTGACTGACTGACTGACTGACTCACACATTGACATAATTGTTCTCCCAGATGGTGGATGGGGAGGTGGGTATATTTTGACAGATTCGTAAACAAGTAACTCTCAAACCTACGGGAAAAGTGCCAAACCTCCCCTTTCCCCCCCCCCTTCTCCCCCCCCCTTTCGTATCTCGGAAACTACGAGACCCGTATTTTTTTCTTTTTACGGATTCGTATAGAGGAGGCTCGGTAAAGTAAAAACCATTTTTCAAAGTCCCCCCCCGCCCCCCTCTCCCCCCCTTTAGGCGGATCTCGGAATCTAAGAGACTTGGAACATTTTTTTTTTCAGATTAATTTAGAGGGGCAATGCGTTAGTCAAAATACTTCTGCAACCCCCCCCCCCCATCACCCTCCCCCCCTTTTTTTTTTTATTCACAAGCACGCGAGGTGCTTGCACCTCGCGCAACACGCAAATACTAAACCCCTCTATCTCCCCCCATCACCCCCCCCACTTTTTTTTTTTCACAAGCATGCGAGGTGCTTGCACCTCGCGCAACACGCAAATACTTGATTTAGAGGGGCAATGCTTTAGTTTTTTTCACAAGCACGCGAGGTGCTTGCACCTCGCGCAACACGCAAATACTAACCCCCCCCCTACTTTTTTTTCACAAGCACGCGAGGTGCTTGCATCTCGCGCAACACGCAAATTATAGTCTTTTATATAAAGCTAAATTACCACTCACTGACTGACTCACTCACTCATTGACATAATTGTTCTCCCAGATGGTGGATGGGGAGGTGGGTATATTTTGACAGATTCGTAAACAAGTAACTCTCAAACCTACGGGAAAAGTGCCAAACCTCCCCTTTCCGCCCCCCATCGTATCTCGGAAACTACGAGACCCGTATTTTTTTTTTACGGATTCGTATAGAGGAGGCTCGGTAAAGTAAAACCCATTTTTCAAAGTCGAGTTGAATCTAAGAGACTTGGAACATTTTTTTTTTCAGATTCGTTTAGAGGGGCAATGCTTTAGTCGAAATACTTGTGCAACCCCCCCCCCATCACCCCCCCCCCTCTTTTTTTTTTTTTTTTTTCACAAGCTCGCGAGGTGCTTGCACCTCGCGCAACACGCAAATACTAAACCCCCCCATCACCCCACCCCCCTTTTTTTTTTTTTTTTTTTCTCAAGCACGCGAGGTGCCAAGCAACACGCAAATACTTTTTTTTTTTCACAAGCACGCAAGGTGCTTGCACCTCGCGCAACACGCAAATACTAAACCCCCCATCTCCCCCATCACCCCCCCCCCCCCACTTTTTATTTTTCACAAGCACGCGAGGTGCTTGCACCTCGCGCAACACGCAAATACTTGATTTAGAGGGACAATGCTTTAGTTTTTTTCACAAGCACGCGAGGTGCTTGCACCTCGCGCAACACGCAAATACTTGATTTAGAGGGGCAATGCTTTAGTTTTTTTCACAAGCACGCGAGGTGCTTGCACCTCGCGCAACACGCAAATACTAGTTATTATACTATATAAAGCTAAATTACCACTCACTGACTCAATGACATAATTGTTCTCCCAGATGGTGGATGGGGAGGTGGGTATATTTTGACAGATTCGTAAACAAGTAACTCTGAAACCTACGGGAAAAGTGCCAAACCTCCCCTTTTCCCCCCCCTTCTCCCCCCTCCCTATCGTATCTCGGAAACTACGAGACCCGTATTTTTTGTTTTTTACGGATTCGTATAGAGGAGGCTCGGTAAAAAAAAAACATTTTTCAAAGTCCCCCCCCCGCCCCCCTTCTCTCCCCCTTTAGGCGAATCTCGGAATCTAAGAGACTTGGAACATTTTTTTTTTCAGATTCATTTAGAGGGGCAATGCTTTAGTCGAAATACTTGTGCAACCCACCGCCCCCCCCCATCACCCCCCCCTCATTTTTTTTTTTTTTTTTTTTTTCACAAGCACGCGAGGTGCTTGCACCTCGCGCAACACGCAAATACTAAACCCCCCCATCTTCCCCCATCACCCCCCCCTTTTTTTTTCTTTTTCACAAGCACGCGAGGTGCTTGCACCTCGCGCAACACGCAAATACTGAACCCCACCATCACTGCACCCCATTTTTTTTTTTTCATAGGCACGCGAGGTGCTTGCACCTCGCGCAACACGCAAATACTAGTTATACTATATAAAGCTAAATTACCACTGACTGACTCACTCATTGACATAATTGTTCTCCCAGATGGTGGATGGGAAGGTGGGTATATTTTGACAGATTCGTAAACAAGTAACTCTCAAACCTACGGGAAAAGTGCCAAACCTCCCCTTTTCACCCCCCTTCTCCCCCCTCCCTATCGTATCTCGGAAACTACGAGACCCGAATTTTTTCTTTTTACGGATTCATATAGAGGGGCTCGGTAAAGTAAAAACCATTTTCCAAAGTCGCCCCCCTTGCCCCCCTTCTCACCCACTTTAGGCGGGTGTCAGAAATTAAGAGACTTGGAACATTTTTTTTTCAGATTCATTTAGAGGGGCAATGCTTTAGTCAAAATACTTCTGCACCCCCCCCCCATAATACCCCCCATTTTTTTTTTTTTTCTCAATCACCGCAACATGCAAATACTAAACCCCCCCATCTCCCCCCATCACCCCCTCCCCCTTTTTTTTTTTACAAGCACGCGAGGTGCAAGCACCTCGCGCAACACGCAAATACTAAACCCCCCCATCTCCCCCCATCACCTCCTCCTCCTTTTTTTTTTTTTTTACAAGCTCGCGAGGTTCTGGCACCTCGCGCAACACGCAAATACTAGTTATATTATACTATATAAAGCTAAATTACCACTGACTGACTGACTGACTGACTGACTGACTCACTCATTGACATAATTGTTCTCCCAGATGGTGGATGGGGAGGTGGGTATATTTTGACAGATTCGTAAACAAGTAACTCTCAAACCTACGGGAAAAGTGCCAAACCTCCCCTTTTCCCCCCCCCTTCTCCCCCCCCCCTTTCGTATCTCGGAAACTACGAGACCCGTATTTTTTTCTTTTTACGGATTCGTATAGAGGAGGCTCGGTAAAGTAAAAACCATTTTTCAAAGTCCCCCCCCGCCCCCCTCTCCCCCCCTTTAGGCGGATCTCGGAATCTAAGAGACTTGGAACATTTTTTTTTTCAGATTAATTTAGAGGGGCAATGCGTTAGTCAAAATACTTCTGCAACCCCCCCCCCCCATCACCCTCCCCCCCTTTTTTTTTTTATTCACAAGCACGCGAGGTGCTTGCACCTCGCGCAACACGCAAATACTAAACCCCTCTATCTCCCCCCATCACCCCCCCACTTTTTTTTTTTCACAAGCATGCGAGGTGCTTGCACCTCGCGCAACACGCAAATACTTGATTTAGAGGGGCAATGCTTTAGTTTTTTTCACAAGCACGCGAGGTGCTTGCACCTCGCGCAACACGCAAATACTAACCCCCCCCCTACTTTTTTTTCACAAGCACGCGAGGTGCTTGCATCTCGCGCAACACGCAAATTATAGTCTTTTATATAAAGCTAAATTACCACTCACTGACTGACTCACTCACTCATTGACATAATTGTTCTCCCAGATGGTGGATGGGGAGGTGGGTATATTTTGACAGATTCGTAAACAAGTAACTCTCAAACCTACGGGAAAAGTGCCAAACCTGCCCTTTCCCCCCCCCCATCGTATCTCGGAAACTACGAGACCCGTATTTTTTTTTTTCGTATAGAGGAGGCTCGGTAAAGTAAAACCCATTTTTCAAAGTCGCCCCCCTTGCCCCCCTTCTCACCCCCTTTAGTCGGATCTCGGAAATTAAGAGACTCGGAATTTTTTTTTTTTCAGATTCATTTAGAGGGGCAATGCTTTAGTCGAAATAATTGTGCAACCCCCCCACATCACCCCCCCCCCCTTTTTTATTTTAAAGAAAGTGCGCGAGATGCTTGCACCTCGCGCAACACGCAAATACTAGTTATACTATATAAAGCTAAATTACCACTCACTGACTGACTGACTGACTCATTGACAGAATTGTTCTCCCAGATGGTGGATGGGGAGGTGGGTATATTTTGACAGATTCGTAAACAAGTAACTCTCAAACCTACGGGAAAAGTGCCAAACCTCCCCTTTCCCCCCCCCTTCTCCCCCCCTTCTCCCCCCCCCTATCGTATCTCGGAAACTACGAGACCCGTATTTTTTTCTTTTTACGGATTCGTATAGAGGAGGCTTGGTAAAGTAAAAAGCATTTTTCAAAGTCACCCCCTCGCCCCCCTTCTCCCCCCCTTTTGGCGGACCTCGGAATCTAAGAGACTTGGAACATTGATTTTTTTCAGATTCATTTAGAGGGGCAATGCTTTAGTCAAAATACTTCTGCAACCCCCCCCCCCCATCATCCCCCCTACCTTTTTTTTTTTTTTCACAAGCACGTGAGGTGCTTGCACCTCGCGCAACACGCAAATACTAAACCCCCCCATCTCCCCCTATAACCCCCCCCCCCTTTTTTTTTTCACAAGCACGCGAGGTGCTTGCACCTCGCGCAACACGCAAATACTAGTTATACTATATAAAGCTAAATTACCACTGACTCACTCACTGACTCATTGACATAATTGTTCTCCCAGATGGTGGATGGGGAGGTGGGTATATTTTGACAGATTCGTAAACAAGTAACTCTCAAACCTACGGGAAAAATGCCAAACCTCCCCTTTTCACGCCCCTTCTCGCCCCTCCCTATCGTATCTCGGAAACTACGAGACCCGTATTTTTTGTTTTTACGGATTCGTATAGAGGAGGCTCGGTAAAGTAAAAACCATTTATCAAAGTCGCCCCCCCCCCCCCCCTTTTCACCCCCTTTAGGCGGATCTCGGAAATTAAGAGACTTGGAACATTTTTTTTTTTCAGATTCATTTAGAGGGGCAATGCTTTAGTCCAAAAAATTGTGCAGCCCCCCCCCCATGCTTTTTTTTTCATAAGCACGCGAGGTGCTTGCACCTCGCGCAACACGCAAATACTAAACCCCCCCCCCATCTCCCCCCATCACCCCCCCCCCCCTTTTTTTTTCACACGCACGCGAGGTGCTTGCACCTCGCGCAACACGCAAATACTAAACCCCCCCCATCTCCCCCCATCACCCCCCCCCCTTTTTTTTTTCACACGCACGCGAGGTGTTTGCACCTCGCGCAACACGCAAATACCATTTTCTTTCTTCACAAGCACGCGAGGTGCTTGCACCTCGCGCAACACGCAAATACTAAATCTCCCCCCATCACACCCCCCCTTTTTTTTTTTTCACAAGCACGCGAGGTGCTTGCACCTCGCGCAGCACGCAAATACTTCATTTAGAGGGGCAATACTTTAGTTTTTTTCACAAGCACGCGAGGTGCTTGCACCTCGCGCAACACGCAAATACTAGTTATACTATATAAAGCTCGATTACCACTCACTCACTCACTGACATAATTGTTCTCCCAGATGGTGGATGGGGAGGTGGGTATATTTTGACAGATTCGTAAACAAGTAACTCTCAAACCTACGGGAAAAGTGCCAAACCTCCCCTTTTCACCCCCCTTCTCCCCCCTCCCTATCGTATCTCGGAAACTACCAGACCCGTATTTTTTTTTTACGGATTCGTATAGAGGAGGCTCGGTAAAGTAAAAACCATTTTTCAAAGTCACCCCCCTTGCCCCCCTTCTCACCCCCTTTAGGCGGATCTCGGAAATTAAGAGACTTGGAACATTTTTTTTTTCAGATTCATTTAGAGGGGCAATGCTTTAGCCCCATTTTTTTTTTCACAAGCACGCGAGGTGCTTGCACCTCGCGCAACACGCAAATACTAGTCATTTTATATTCATAAATCAAATGACTTTTGCTTAATTCCAATTCATTATTTAATTTTATTAAGTTTTAACAATGCTATTATTTATAATATACTTGAAAAGAATGAAATAACATTGTGATATATACCTACTGTACTAGCTGTGCTCGCGACTTCGTCCGCGCCGAATAGTGACTTTCGGCAGCATTTTAAATATTTTAGACTTATTATTTTGAAAATAAAACTCATAAATAATTTGAATATCGTATTTATTAATATCTAATCAAAAGTAAAAAAAATAAGTTACAAGCTTCTAGCTTTAAAAATGACGTAATTTCCATACAAATTTTCATCCCCTATTTCAACCCCTTACAGCCCTTTTTTTGCATTAAAATGCAGCCTATGTCCTTTTTCAGGCTCAAGACTATGTCCGTACCAAATTTCATTAAAATCGGTTCAGTAATTTAGGCGTGATTGTGTAACACACAGACAGACAGAGTTACTTTCTCATTTATAATATTGTATAGTAAGGAAATAAGGATTATAAATTATATTGTAACTTTAGAACCTTCAAATTATTAAAGAATCGTTTGCTACGGCCAATTAACCATCCATCTTTATAATAAATATATTAAATTATGAATATAGGGGTATTAAAAATTCTCACACAATCTCAATAAGGCTATAAACATGGCTAAGTGCGTTGTTACCCCAAGATCGCACCCCAAGACATTCCATTCCTACATTCTATTATTCCTTACTTAGACTGTGTGAACTTAAGGACGTAAGTTCGAATCTGACGTAAATAAGCTGTTTTTGGGTGCCTTTTCCGACTAATATAAAGAAATTCAAACAAAACTAACAGTTGCAATAGATAGATTACTTCTTTATCTCCAAAGCAGCCGTGTTTAAAATACAAAAAATATGGTTTTTAGTATTGTAAACACGATTTTTCAAAACCTCTGCATACAAAGTTGAGGAAAAAGGGTTAAGTTTAGGATTCTTTTTCTGCTAAACATTAACATATTTTGATTCTTAAAAAATACCACAGGCTAGCAGATATAATTACCTCAAAATGAGCCCATTAATAATAACGAAAATGTAACAAATAGCTTCACAAAAAAATAAAATCCCTTTTAAATTTTTCACATATTTTGCTACAGCGCATGAATCTTAACTAGTCGCATTAAGGGTTATTTTCGTTGGTCACTGTTTAGATTTATTGGACAGAAAAGTGTAAAGAAATTTTAATACGCGGTCAGCCGCCTTCGTGAGTGGACGCTATGTCGCTTGTCAACAGAAATTTGTCTAAAAATAGATCGCTGTACGAACACAAAATAATTCATAATACTACACAATACTTATTTCGATACTTTACGCATTTTATATGAGCAACTTGAGAAAGTAAGTTTTTTATCTATTGTTTGGGAATAATTGTTATCTTTTTTGAACAAATGTCTAAACCCAAGATGATACCGATTTTTTTAAAGGGTGCAAACGACTCGGTTTTTTTAAATGTATGTTCCCCGATTACTCGTAACTAGACCGATTTGAAAAATTATTTTTATTATTTGAAAGGCACCTGGTAGGTATATTTCCAGGTGGTCCCATCGTCATCAAGTCAGTATCTGATGATGGAATCCTGTCGAAATCGAGGGAACTCTTCAAATATTATTATTTTTTAAAGTAACTTGTGTAGTTGCTCTCGGAAAATACCATTCGGTGAAGTGGAACTGATGATGAAGACCACAGACGGCTACCGGAACTACTCAATTATAAGTATTTCATGGGTTGCGATTCGATTACTAGAATATGGTTGTTAATCACTTTATACTTGTTAAAATGTATATGGTGAAGTTGAGCTGATGGTGAAGTACCTGAAGAACTCCTCAAAAATGAACGGCTCTGCATCAGGAAAAGCAATATTTTGTAAATGGTGATAAGTAGTTTACATTTAGGCTTTTGTAACTAGGTAAAGCACTAGTCGACAAACCAAAACACTAAAAACAAAAAAAAATACTTCCAACTTGTATTTTTGGAAATCTGTCTTATTTTTAGTTAAAATGATTTTTTTCATGATATTTTTTATTATATATTTATATAATAAACTACTATATATATATAGTAGTAAGTAACTATAATGATATAATATAAGTAATATGTATATTTATTTGACAAAAAAATACTTACAAATTTCTTAAAACTAGCTTATTTACATTTTTTGCAACTACGCCAAATAACTTTGTTTTTCATAGTGTTTGTATGAAATACAAAGTTATATTTGATAAACACTAAAAACAAAAAAAATACTTCCATCTTGTATTTTTGGAAATCTGTCTTATTTTTAGTTAAAATGATTTTTTTCATGATATTTTTTATTATATATTTATATAATAAACTACTATATATATATATATAGTAGTAAGTAACTATAATGATATAATATAAGTAATATGTGTATTTATTTGACAAAAAAATACTTACAAATTTCTTAAAACTAGCTTATTTACATTTTTTGCAACTACGCCAAATAACTTTGTTTTTCATAGTGTTTGTATGAATTACAAAGTTATATTTGCGGTTTTAGAAAATATGCTGTATCTCACAAATTGCTGACCCGATCTCGTTCAAACTAATTTTGGTTGAAAGTTTATACTAAGATTTACAGATATATGTATTTTTTTAGATTTTTCACTCCATTATTATAGAAGTTAGAGGGGACACACACACACATTTTACCACTTTGGAAGCGTTCATCTTTTAAACAATTTACTTTATGAAAACGTCCTTTTAGAAACTTTAATGTCATTTTTAAATACCTGTCTATAGATACCACATACGCATAGGTTTCATGAAAAAAAAAATATTTTCAGTTTTAGTTCTATGTGTGGGGAGCCCCCCTTTATTTTAAATATTTGTTAAGTTTTTTCTTCAAATCAGAAAGCGGTTCACAGAATACATCTACCTATCAAGTTTCACATGTATAGTCCTAATAGTTTCGGAATAAAATAGCTGTGACATACGGACGGACAGACAGACAGACAGACAGACAGCTTTGGGGGCTGAGTCACCCGTGTCCGTAAGAGGATACCCGTTTGCAAATCCCTACATGTGGCCCTCGGGTGGTGCTAATCAGGTGACATCAAACAGGTGGCAGGTTAAAACTGCAGGCTTGTGACCACCCACAGGGCAAAGACGTACCGCCAAACGGCCTAGCTGTGTTCCGGTACTAGTGTTGCCCAAACGAGAGTCTCGCAAGAGTCTTGCAATTAGCGATTATCCTATTGCTATTTATTAAACGGTAGTTGAGATCTCAGAACAATGTAACGGAGAGTCTGTTACATTGTTCTGAGATCTCAACTACCGTTACCGTACCAACACTATCCGGTTCGATGCCCTGTGTAGCCTATCAAGGAGTTGGGTCGAAGTAGTTGCTTCACTGCTGAAAGACCAATCTGGCTCGCACTAGTGCGGACGTATCGGGAGACTAGTCGCGGAGAGGAGCGGATCCGAGGCACGGTGCGCCGCTGGCCGACCGCAGGTAGTTGGGGGCCCAAGTAGTGTGCCAGTCACACATGACAGGCTGCCCCACCAACTGTCGAAACATCCCGGAATGCACCATCGTGCTGGTTGGCGACCAGATGAGAGGGCCCGATGGTCATTCCCGGGGGGGCTTGGGCGTCCCCGCAGTCTCCAGACTAGTTCCCCAATCAATACCATCCGTCTAGTGTGGGTCTGGAGGTTAACAGCGTGAAGCCTCACTTCACTTCCTTCTTCTCTCCTCTTCACTCTCTAAATCATGAAATGGAATAAAAAGTTAAACAGCGGCTGCACTCCCTCTTTCTCAAAGTGCACCTCAGTAATATCCGAGGTCTGCACTCAAATCTCGTCGCAGTCTACCACCACCTCGAGACTGAAACCTGCTCTGCTGTTTCTTTCGGAGACGCAGATCAGATGTCCATCAGACGTGTCGTATCTTTCATACCCAGGGTTTACCTTGAAGCACAACTTTAAACCACGTGCGGCGGTATGTATGTACGCCCGCGACGACATCTGCTATTGGCGTCTCCGGAACCTTGAGGACTCCAGGTTTTCTACACTTTGGGCTCTGGTGGACACGGACATAGACAAAATTATCTATGCTTGTGTCTACCGCTCGCACAGCGGAGATCATGAGAGAACCAGGCTCACACAATACATCAGTGAGGCGGCAGATGCGGCCCAACAGCTCAGTTCGTGTTACTGGAGGACTTTAATGCCCATCACCAGGAGTGGCTCTTCCCATACCAGTGCATGGACCATGCTGGGCGAGAGGCGCACAATCTTGCACTTGCATTAAATCTCACTCAACTGGTCCAGGGAGCAACGAGGGTGCCGGATGTTGAGTCACACAAAGCCAATTGCTTGGACCTTCTACTGACTACAGATCCAGACCGCTACTCGGTAACGATATCTTCACCGTTAGGTAGTTCCGACCACTGTCTGGTGAAGTCTGTACCCGTCTCCTCTCCGCCCGATCTTAGCCTTAAAGTCATTCGGCGGGTTTGGCGATATAAGTCAGCGGATTGGGATGGCATGCGATCTTTCTTTGCATGTTATCCTTGGCAGCCTACTTGCTTTTCTTCAAATGATTCATCGTCGTGCGCAAACGCCGTGGTAGATGTTTTGCGACAGGGGATGGAGTACTACATACCGTTCTCTGACCTAAATTGTTAGGTCAGAGAACGGTATGTAGTACTCCACATTGGTCCGGCAAAGCTCGACCTTGATTTGGCGCCGAATGTGATCGCGCTGAAGCGCTTAAACACGGGGCATACTTAGCATGGGTCGATGCTCGAAACTGCAAAGCAAATGACGTGGATCAGAAGAAGAGAGCCTTCAACAGGGCTGCCAAGTCCAGCAAGAAGGTTTTGCGGAGGGTTCGGTTTGACCACGTTAGCCGAATCGGGAACAAACTCGCTTCATATCCTGCTGGCAGCAAAGCGTTTTAGTCCCTGGCAAAGTCGGTCGAATTCAACTTCTGTCGTCCCTCACGGTAGTGTAGACCCGTCAGGTTTGAGCAGTGGTGGTAACCACTGCTCAAACCAGCAAACTTGTTTGCCGCCCTCTTTGCGGAGTTTTCACGTCTGGATAGTAGTGGCGCTCACCCTCCTGATTTTGGTGCGAGACGTGTATGTTGGACATTCGCATCCATCAGAAGGACGTCCGTAGAGTGCTGCGTAATCTTGACGTGAACAAAGCTAGTGGCCCCGACGGGATACCAGCAATTGTTCATAGAACTTGTGCGCCTGAATTGTCTCCAATCTTGACACGCCTGTTTCGCCTTTCGCTAGATGACTGGAAAGGTGCTGAAAGCATGGAAGCTGGCTAACGTTCAGCCTGTACCCAAAAAGGGCAGTCGTGCTGACCCGGTCAACTACAGGCCTATTTCAGTCACGTCCATACTCTGTAAGAGTATGGAGCGTGTACTTAATAGTAAGCTCCTGGCATACCTAGAAGCCAACGATATCCTCAGTGACCGACAATACGGTTTTCGCAAAAAACCGGTCAACTGGGGATCTTCTAGCGTATGCCATTAATATATGAGCGACGCCATTGAGAAGCAAGGGGAAGCACTTGCTGTTTCTTCTTCGGCTTTTTGAATTCAAAAAGATTTATCTCGAAGCCAGAAGACAATGTCCTCAACAATACATCAAAGTGTTTGATGATTATAACATCCAATCCTGTGATCTGAGCACTCAGTTCGGGGTTCCCGAAAAAACGTCGAGCTTTGTTTCTATCATTTGTGGAACTAAATCCTGGCTTTGGCTTGTCCACAATTAATCCCGTTTCATGCTTGAATCGTTGTTTGATTTCATCTGATCGTTGTTTTACACTTGCTTTTTCCTCTGACGACCTAGCTTGCCATTTCTTAATATCTAACTTATAACTAATGTGTAAAAAGCACTCAAACGAACGAATCCAAGCATGTAATGTTGACAAACCCAGGCCAAAATTATCTTGATTCATCATTCTGGGAGTGGCCCCACAAATATAGCATTTCTGCGATGAATGTGTCTCTGTCAAAGCATTGCACACTTTTCCATCAGTCATAGTCAGCAGAAGCTTGTGCTTAACAGAAATTTCAGAACCACCAAGATCATAAGATGTAGCCTCCAAGTAGTCGTTTATTTATCCCAAAACCTTATTTGTTTCGATTTTATGTCCAGTTGACCGTGCAGTAACCTCTGCAGCTGTCATTAATACCCCAAAAGCCTGATAAGTTCGAAAACAAAGAAAAACATGCCTTTTTTGTGAATTCACAGATAGTCTATTTTATGACACATTAAAATATTCTAATAAGAAAATAATATAGTACATACCTTCGGAAGTAAAATCCATCACTAAAACTTTTCACAAAATTAGAACTGCCACCATGAGATATTTAGTGCAAGTGTCGCAAAAATGCAACTGACCAATTTCTTTAATTGCATTTACCTCATTACTGTTTTTCACTTACTTTCCTCCAGTCGGTGATCAAGGTCAGCGGAGGTGCACGAGCGGGAACCGGTGTAGGATAACGGGACGGTATTTGGACATGTGGTCAAAAAATATTTGTTATTAGATCGTAACTACCATAATAAATTTTATCTAAACAGAGACCTCCCGCCACCTCGCGTCTGTCTGTCTGTTTAAACGCGATAAAAAGCACATAAGATTTTTATACGGTTTTCACCAAATACACGGCAATGATATATAGTAGTCATTTGAGTTTGTACAGTTACATCGGACGGCGCTATGTTCTCCACATAAATATACTGATGGGATATTTTCCGAGATACACGCGGTCGAAGTCGCGGGCAAAAGCTAGTTGTAAATGTGTCATTTTATTGTGACCATCAAAACGATCTGGTCCTCTTTACACAGGATTTATGGAGGCAGTCGCGATACTCGCAGTACACACGAAGAGCGTCCGGAAAGATCTGACCAACAGATTTGTAGTACTTTTTGTGGCAGCAATTTGGAAACCACAAATGTTTCAATATATTTTATTGTATTACTGTTTGGTTTGTGACAGAAACACTTTTTAATCAACTTCAAAAAATGGAGGAGGTCCTCACTTATTCGGAATCTGTTTTTTTTTTTATGTATGTTCTCCGATTACTCGAAGACTACTGGACCTATTTGGAAAATTCTTTTTTTATTTGAAAAGGTATACTTTCTAGTTCGTTCCATTGTCATGAAGTCAGGATCTGACGATGGAATCCTGGAGAAATCGCGGGAACTCTTCAAATATTATATAGGCACACCTGTAGCAATTTGGGTATTTTTATTAAAAAAACATAAATGGTATTATCAAATTCAAGGGCAGTTGCGTATTACTAGGCAAGACTGGTAAATTAATGTTTGAAATCATTGAAAAGGACTTTTAATTCTGAAAGGAATAAATGGAAACACACTTAATTCGATTTTACAAAAATTGTCTTCTTCCAGAATTGATTGATCCCAAGACGGGTAAGAAATATGGAGTTACGAGCTCATTCCTCATATATTCCAAGAATATATTAAACATAAGAAATTGATTTTTAATATTAAAATATTGTTCCACCCAGCTTTTGTCAAGATCGCTAATGCTATCATACCAAGGAAATGAAACACACGGTGAACAGTTTAATTGGCGAAATCTTTGATTTTGAACCCCATACTTTATTAGCGACCCCGAAAACCACGAAATTACACACCTACCAAACAGAATGGACCCAAACTTGATAAGCTATTCTTATCGTCTAGGATCTTCAAGAGCGGTTGCTGTATTCCTGCAGGCCACTCCACTGAGTTCGTATAATTATAATATCTCATCGTATCTAACAATACAAGCTCGAACTTGGTTGATATACCGTCTTGTCAAGCGCTTCTCCTCCACATTTATTGTGCGCACAGCCAAGCTGTGGAATTCTCTGCCGGCTTCTGTTTTCCCTGCCATCTTTGAGTCTTTAAAGCAAAAGTAAATAGGTATCTTCTGAGCTCGCTCGTTCCATTGTAGACCTCATCTATCGGTTACCATCAGGCGAGATCGAGGTCAAGAGTGGGCTCATTCGTAAAAATTAGACAAATGCGAGTCAGACTCGTCCATGAAGGGTTCCGTAGTAACTACGCCAAATAACTTTGTTTTTCATAGTGTTTGTATGAAATACAAAGTTATATTTGCGGTTTTAGAAAATGTGCTAAATCTCAAAAACTACTGACCCGATGTCATTCAAACCATTTTAATGAAAGTTTTCATTAAAACCTACAGCATATTTTTTTTATTCTATTATAAAAGTTACAGAGGGGGGACACATTTTACCACTTTGGAAGCGTATATCTTTTAAACGATTCACTTTAAGAAGAAGTAGTTTTAGGAACTGATATAATTTTTAAAGACCTGTCTATAGATACCGCACACGAAAAGGTTTGATGAAAAAAAAAACCCGTGTGGCACTCGGGGACTGCCGCGGTAAAGCTATTGCATAGCATTTTTTATCAACTTATGCAATTATAATTATTTATATATTTTTTTATTTATGCAGAATTTTTTTTTTGTTTGATATTAATTCAAGTTACCGGGTCAATTATACCACATTTTTAGTTTTAAGTTATTTCTCGCGGCGTTGACATTTTAGACTTTCTTTCTCCTATAAAAAAATGTAAATGTTTCTTATTTTATTCAACAAAATTTTTACAAAATATCTAAATCCATACTAATATTATAAACTAGTACTCACGCGGGGCTTTGCTCCCGTGGATTCTATCACGGTAAAAACATAACTCTCCTTTTTTGCAGTCGGGTAAAAAGTAGCCTATAACCTTCCTCAAGCTTCAAGCTACTTCCATACCAAATTTCATCCAAATCCACCCAGTACTTTCGAAGATTAGCGCGTTCAAGCAAACAAACAAACAAACAAACAAACAAACTTTTCCGCTTTATAATATTAATATAAGTATAGATGTGAAAGTAACTCTGTCTGTCTGTGTGTTACCTTTTCACGCCTAAACCGCTGAACCGATTTAGATGAAATTTGGCGTGGGAATAGTTTAGGACTCTGGGAAGGACGTAGGATAGTTTTTATCCCGAAATTCCTACGGGTTCGGGATTTACGCGGGAACCCCCTTCCACGCAAACGAAGTCGCGGGCAGAAGCTAGTAAGTATAATATAAAAGTACTTTCAATAAAAAAGAAATCATAAAAAGATATGATGAGACCCTGGGTTTGATCCAAAATACTGACGGTTACCAATCCGATTCTTTACTAAACACGCTAATAGAACGTTAGTAACCCGAATTGAAATAACTGACCATATTCGACCGTATTAGGTTTTATTTTCGTTACGGAATTTCTTGATTCGGTCGCCGCGCTCAAAGCCCGCGATAAAAGCTATGCAATAGCTTAAAAATATTTTTAGGTTCAGTTCCATGTATGAGAAGCCCCCCTTAAATTTATATATTTTTGTCTATCAATCGGAAAGCGGTTCAACTCGGCGGAACAGAATACATCTACCTACCAAGTTTCACATGTAGGTAGTCATAACAGTTTCGGAATAAAATGGCTGTGACTTACGGACGGACGGGCAGATAGACAGACATGACGAAACTATAAGGGTTCTGTTTTTTGCCAATCGGCTACGAAACCATAATAAAAAAAAACTGCACATTTACATCTTGTTGTCAAAGAGATCCAGTACCAGTCATCGAAGTGTACCTACAAGTCACTCCAATAATTTCATGACATCAAACAGCACACAAAATAAAAGCAACCATGAAGCCATTAAAAAAAAATTAAATAATCTAAAGTATCAAAATGACTTTACGTACCCATAATTCGCGGAGCTATTCGTACGTTTGTGTGTGTTTGAGCCTTGTCTATGTAGTGATGCGATTTGATACCTATCAATTTTGAACATGCGTCCTTAAAACGGATATTTCAAAAGAAAAAGTTCGTTAAAGATAAACGTGAGAATAGACCCGTAGCTTGTTGGCAAACATATTCCGTTCAGACCTCTATTTATGTATGTTGTGAGACCTACAAATAAGCATAAAACTCGCATTACTCTACTCTCTACTACTTAAGTAATCTTATTTACCCCTCCAACTAATCTAAATATACTTGTATCTGGAGTGGATTCACGACAATAATGGGTGGGGTTCGATCACGCGGCCTCTTGATCATTAGTAATATGGAAACATTGTAAAAACCAATTAATTTTTGAACAAACCTTGAACATTTTTGCTGGTTATTATTCATAGGATACGTCTAATTCGAACCGTGCACTAATCTTCTATCGTTTTAATTTCAATTCGGACTTCTTTAGCCATAGCAGATCGTAAAAACCATAAAACTTTAATAGCTATAAGACTCGAGTCTGTAACTCTGTACTAACCTCTTAATAATTATCTTTAAATAACTGCACACCCACTTAACCCATGACCGCCACGTGCCATTCAATTGATGAGGTTCCCACCAAAAAGTCTTTCCCCTGGGAACCAAATCTCGTGTGAACTGAAAACGGATTTAAGTTATTAAAAGCCAGTAGAAAAAAACCGTGAGAATAAGGAAGGGACGAAGGAATTGAAATGCTACCTGCGTTTATGACTTTTTTAACAGGGGTAATTAACATAGAATTCATTCACTGACCCTCTTTAATATTTTTTAAAGACTTTGTCCCTTAATTAATAGGTAGCTGGAGGCTTCTAATAAAAATTATGTTTTTTGGGGAAACCAAAATAATACAGGTACATATCAACGACTTCTTTTTGTGCTCCAGCTAACTGTCCCACCAATACACACAAAACGTTTTGGTAATACTTTCATTATGTGTACAGCTATGGAGTGGAATTCCCTGCCGGAGTTTATATGTTTTCTTTTTTGTAATAATGCATTTATTGTCATTTAAATTATGCTCTAAACTTGACTATTAGTATCAATAACCGCCATGCTGAACTGAACCCTTACCTACATACCTACAGCTTGTGAAAACAACTTTTTTGAACCGACTTCAAAAAAGAAGGTTCTTTATTCGACCAGTATGTATGTATGTATATATGTATGTATGTTTGTATATCCGCGATTATCTCAGAAACTATTGATCCGATTTCGATCGCGTTTTCCTTGTTTGAAAGCATATTTTACAAGGATGGTTTTAGTATACAATGTGTAATTTAACGGGTATATACATACCGAGTGCACGGCTTCTTTGATGATAACAAACGATATGGAAAGGGTTTTCTAATCCTATGTCAACACGTGTGGAACTTATTAGAAATTTCAATACATTGATACCAGAGGCTGAATTTTTCAAATTAAGAAGAACGAAGAGAATCATCGCTTTATTGGCAAGTGACGTGGAAAGTGATGACCCTCATAGTGCTGTGACACGTTTGTTATTACTGGTATTCAAGAACCATATGATACCAATAATTTGGGGTCAATTCTGTGAGTCACTTATTTTGAGCTGAAACTTTGCATAGAGACTCCATACCAGATGTTGTCTTCAGTCCTTGTGGATAGATATGGGGTTTCCGTTACACGTTGTATAACACATCAGGTTCTGATGAAGATCTTCGGAGGTTAAGTGACGGAACAGAAAACAGCAAATCTCCTGCGATTGCTGCACTCGTACATCTATGTACTGTTTAGCTTAATCAACCTATTTATACTACTACTATTGCTGAGGCACAGACCTTCCCTATGGATAAACACCGTAGGTACCTAAAGAGAATGGGCTAGATAGAACCTCCTAAACAAGCCCAATGCGAATTAGTGGGTGCTAATATCTGTGGATGCAGCCGGGACTACTAGGTTAACGTGCCTTCCTAAGCACAGAAAAACTCGTTTAAAACTCGAACTTAATAAGTTTTTGACCTCTCCCAAGACCGGCCACTGCTTAACTCATCAAATCATAGCCGAACGCGCTAAGCCATCTATGCCATCGAGCTCCTCGAGTATTGTTTAACCTTTGCATAACATAAAATCACGTCTGAAACTATGGTATCAATGTATGTTTATCAGTTGTCTAGTACTCATACCACAAGCTCTGCTTAGTTTGGGACTAGATGGCGTTGTGTGAAAGTTGTGGAATATTATTATGTTATTATTATATTAATAATGGTAAAATTAAGTGCGAACGGAATGTAGGTATCTCAAGTACCTAACACATACAATGATGCACTAAAAAGCATAAAATAAAAACTTTTTTTACAAAAAATTGAACCGACTTCAAAACATACAAAAAAGACCTGCACTACACAGAGATAAATAACCTTAAAGATTGTTTTATTGGATGCTAGGATATAGGATGAGGGCTAGGTATCTACATCTCACATGACTGAAGTCGGTGCCAAGATAAATTAATAGGTTTGATTACCTCACCTCGTGTGCTTCAGAATGCGGCGTAATTTGCCTATCAAAACTATTCATTGGAGTCGGTTGATTTTTTTGTGAAAAAAGTTTTATTGAGTCTTATTTTTTTACTTCTGCCTCTCACAGGTCAACCTCTGAGGATGTCGGCTGCTTAAACGAACTTGCCTGTGGTTGCCTTAATTAATAAATAAATTAAAGCTCCAGCCAGGTCAATGAAAATAAGTTCTGTGTAAACCAGTAAACAAAATACCACGGTATTCTGATGACAAAGGTGGGAACCCCGCGGTCTCCCCTACCCCTCGACCTACTGTGATAATTGTCACGAAGGCCCTGGCACGCGACTATGTTATCCTTGTAATGAGTGGCCATAGAATGAACGGGTATGAAAGTTGCAGGCAGTTTTTGAGGTTAGAATTTATGTTTTGGAATCGGTTATAGTACTGAACTAAATTAAGTTCAGTTGTATTTCATGTACAAATTGATGTTATTTACCTAAATATAATACCTATATATTCTTACAAACCAAGATTGCGAACATAGCCCAAAGATTCGCCAAATTTAAGTGCCAAAGGGAACAATGTGAATGGAGCACATTGTTCGTATGACAGATGGATGATGGAGCCGCATGGCTCTGGAGTGGCGACCGTGTCCTGAAAGATGCAGTGTTGGAAAGCCTCCCAATCAAGAAAATCACAGAAATTATTGGACGTGAGGCGTGACGCGCAATTTACTGTTTACGGTGACTTTTAGACGACTATGTCCAGTGATGAACATCTTTCGGTTGAAATCTGTCTTCTCTCTTAATATATGCCACGAAATAAAATAAATAAAAATATATCTACACATAGCGTCATCTAAAAGCGCTCATTTTATGGCCCAATAGTGATCCCCTAAATTTGTCCCACGCGATCCTTCCTAAAGTGCAGTTCGCAAGAGAACCACAAGCTGTGGGAACAGAAAGTTATGGTGTTTTAAATTTCTAACAAAAAAAACTAAATAGGGTCTTGGGAAAATATTTTAAGAACGTAGCAAAACTTGGGTTCTATGAATGTTTTTGAAAGAACTTTTTGTACATAATATGGTTATTATTTTAATGATGATGGTTGCTTTGCTTCTTTTATAACTTGTTTTTATGGTGACTAGTTAATTTCTCTGAATCGTGCATATTCACGACATAAAAACTAATCAACAAAAACTCAGCAATACTGTCCCAAATTATCAGAAAAATAAAAACTCATTGGATCCTCACCCACAGAGATTAATTCCTTCGAATGGACTACTATGTAACATTTTTTCAGAGAAGTATCAACTTAACTTATCGTATATACCTTTTCCTCCCTTTCCTTCTCTTCAAGTCAGACCCTCAGTGCTGAGGATCGTGGCTACGACGGAAACGGTGCAATAGGCTCCTCCATCTACTACAGTCTTCAGCGTGATGGAGAGCCTGGAACATCTGCAGTACTTCGGACATCTGATCAGCCCATCGACTCGCACGACGCCCTCTTGGTCGTTTACAATCTACATTGCCGGTAACAATGAGCTTTTTCAAATTGTCTGTACTTCAGCGTGCTATATGGCCAAAATACTGCAGTATTCTGTGGAGGCATATTGTGGAGACGCTGTTGTGTATCTTGCTTGAGGTCTTGTCATATCGATTAACTATTAATTTTTTATCTTTCATTCTACTATCCTACTTCTTATCTTATCTTACTAATATTATAAATGTAAAAATTTGTGAGGATGGATGGATGTATGTTTGTTACTCTTCCACGCCAAAACTACTGAACGGATCTCACTGAAATTTGGTAAGTAGTTAGTTGACATCCTGGAATAACACATAGGCTACTTTTTATCCTGAAATTCCTACGGGATCGGGATTTATGTGGGAAAAACCTCCCACGTGAACGCAGTCGCGGGCAAAAGCTAGTATAATATAATCTAAGATTATCAATATCTAGGTACGGCCACATGTTTTAACAAGCATCATAAATATGGAGCATGTTTTCAAAAGTGCGCGCGTAAAACAAACTGTCAGTGTTTCCAAAGGGCTTCTCAAATTATACGTTCCCACTACCAGCCCTACAATCAGCGACATAATTGACACACATACCAATCCAACAATTATGTTATCAAGATAATAACCCCTGTAGACTCCACATTACTATAATTATGACCCCATGACGTGTGTATTTACATACCAAAGTAACAGCATTGTTGAAACACGGCACGCGACTCCAACCTAATTTTAGAATCCATAGAATTAACTGATGAATTGAGTGACTGTAGCGAGGTGATTTTGTGTGAAGTTTGGTTTTTATTTTAAAAGAAATAAGAATAAAAAGTTTTTTTTTTACTAACAGTATACATTTATTATACTTTCTGTTTTGTATTTTTTTTTTTTGGGGAGAATGTCATCAAATAACTCCTCCTGCTCTGAATGGAGTGAAAAAGAGTGTCAGACTTCTACTGACTAAAACCGCATCATGTTCCTTCAGATGCAATAGCGTTCCGGGCGACCGTATCTCATTGGAATGTTCCCGCAACCCCGGACACACATGTTATACCTACTTGGCATTTACATAATATATTACACCTACATTACCTACATTTACATAATATATTATACCTACTTAATACTTAACTTGATACTTTAACTTAAATATCAAGTTCAGCTAAGTATTAAGAAAGCCCTTACCATCATCGAACTACAAGAAGAACGGCGAAGCGCCATCATTACATCCCACCCATAAGCAACAAACGTTTTGGGAATAGTTTCATTGTGCACACAGCTAAGGAGAGGAATTCCCTGCCGGAGTCTGTGTTTCCCGATAGCTAGAACCTGCTGGTGTTTAAAGTCAAGAGTGAATAGTTTACTTCTAGGCAAGGATGCTTCATTTTAGACCACTTCAGCGCTTACCATCAGGTGAGGTCAGCAGAGATCCTATGAAAAATAAAAAATAGTAGTAATGTACACATGAACTTACATGGGTTTAACACAGTTTCAGAAACTTATTAAAAAAATAAAATAAAATAAAATTCATTTATTGCAGGTCCATGACCCATATAAAATTAAATTAAAATAATCATTTTACTATTGCTTACAGTCATAAATTCCAAATGTCAAATAATATAACTATACGAGTAAACAGAGTTAAAAGAAAAATACAAAGGTGATTGAGTGAGAACAACTTATCCTGTTATACAATGTCAAATTATCAAATTAAATGTCAACATAAAAAATAAAAATTAATAATATCAGAATGTCAGAATGTCAAATTAATTGTAATATATATGTCATACATACGTCAAACAACAGCAACGTGCCGGCCACAACAGTGCCTTATGTAGAGACAGTCAACTCTACCCGCAATCATTACCAGGACAGCGTTGGAGCTGGCTCGCACCCTGCGCACCAAGGACGCGCACCGCTTGCGCATGGTGGCGTGGAAACAGTCGGTGCGCGCTTCCGCAAACATGCCCGAGGCGCTGCAGAAACGAGGCAGCCCCAACACTGCTCTGAACGCATTGTTATACTGGACGCGGAGGGCATTGTAGCTAGCTTGTGTGTAGCGAGCCCACAGGCTGCACGTGTATAAAGAGGTGCAGTACGCCTTAAAAAGGGTGATCTTAACTGAGGTAGAACAACGTGCAAACCTGCGGGCGAGCATGTTTGCTCTTCTCGACAAAGCCCTCCGCTCCTGTTCGATGTCAGCATGGTCCCTGAGATCAGACACAAGCAAATGCCCTAGGTACTTAAATTGTTCTACTCTATTCAGAGGTAAGCCATACAGATAGATTGGAGGCACTGTTTCCGGGCACTTAGCACCACCTGCCGCAAAGACCATGCATTTACTTTTCGATACATTATATTTAAGACCATGCTCACCCGCATAGTCTTCACAGATACTCAGCAATCTCCTCAGACCACAGACCGACGCACTCAGCAGCACCATGTCATCAGCATAGCTCAAATTGTTGACGCATACTCCGTCAATATGACAACCGACATGCTCACTGCAGAGCGCAACGATGAGTGCGTCCACGTATAGGTTGAAAAGGGTGGGTGAGGTCAAGCCGCCCTGCCTCACACCACACGCCAGACGATACGGTTCCGACACCGCCTCTGCCCACCTGACCTTGTTAACCTGATGCGTATACCAGTACCTGAAGATCGTCACAAGTTCACGAGGAAGGTTGATATTCTCAAGCTTATCCCACAGGATATCATAAGCAACCAGGTCGAATGCCTTCGATAAGTCGAGGAAACACGCATATATGGGGGTCTTACGTTCCGTATAGTATCTGACGGTGTGCTTAAGACACAGTATGGCGCTCTCTGTGGACAGCTGCGGTCTGAAACCAAATTGGTTATCGTGCAAGTCCACACATTCACGCAACCGCGTATTAAGCAAACCGTCAAATACTTTGGCTATGATGGTGGCCAGCGAGATTGGCCTATAGTTCGCCTTATCAGCAAGGTCACCGGTTTTGTTTTTTACAACAGGCACCACCACAGACCTCATAAGATCCGCGGGCAAGTAAGAGTGGCTCACGCACAGAGAGTAAAACATCGCGAGGACTCGAAAAATATGAGGGCCAGCATGTTGCAGGTGTTCAATGCTGAGACCGTCATGCCCAGGTGATTTGCCTCTCGTCATGTTCTTTATGATTGAAGCCACCTCTTTGGCTGAAATTCGAACCCCCACGACCTCATTAGCCGGCGCAGCATTGAACATCTCACTAGCCGAACCCAGAGGGGACTGTACGGAAAAATGATCCTTAAAAACATTCGCGATGGTTTTATGATCGCTTACTCCATCGACGCTCACAGGAAGACTCGTCCTACCATACGTTTTGCTCGTGTGTTTCCAAAAGCCACGGAAATCACCACCAGAATGCTTCTCCGCAAGGTTGTCCATCCTAATCTGATTTTCACGATCTTGACATGCCTTTAATCGTGATTTGAACACCCTTCTGCTCTCACACATTTCTGCATACATGATACCAGCCCTAGGCCTACCACACGCTACCCACTGCAAAAACTTTACCCCAGCCTTACCGTGAGCCTCTCTGACAAGCTCGTTCCATCCCGCTACACGTGGACCACTACCACCCGCCCTGGTGCCCCCTCGACCCACCACAGACGCACCACGCAAGGCAGACACAATGTCAGAGTACAATCTGTCAAGAGTACGCGTGTGACCATACACATTACAATATTTATCAGCACAACTTGTGCACTCGGCAGGAAAATCAATTACATTCAAACGTTTATGACACTCATTGGTATATTTAGCCACCTGTTTATTATTCCTAACACCCCATACAACGTGTTTATTTGTACCAGTAGCTTTGGCTAATTTGGGTGTCAATAGCTTTAAGTTGCATTCAAGAACTAGGGGAAAATGGTCAGACCAATTAGTGTCATACTCAATAAAAATATTCACAATAGTACGTTTAGCCGCTTGAGTCACAACACAGTGATCTAACCAGCTACATGATCCATGCGCCTCACTAATAAAGGTGTAAGCTCCCGACTCAGTACCCAGAAAATCAACATCTACACACGACCAACACTGCTCAGTACAAAAATGTTTAAGTTCCGTATAAAACAATTCATGCAAATCAGCATTGAAATCGCCTAATACAAACACAGACTCAATGCCATACTCGTCTACAATAGCGCTCACCGTACTTAAACAATCCGTAAAGTCAGGCAGGTTGTCCAACGAATTCGTAGGCATGTAGACACTCATAACGATCACTGGTCGATCACTTGTTGTTATCTTTATAGCACATATACGCGCACTATCACACCGCAACACTGACACTTGCTGGAAAACACTGCTCTTCCACAGCAGAGCGACGCCGCCATACGGCCTGCCGCGCAGTATGCCAGCGGACGTGTCGACCGCTGACGTTCCCGTGCACCCGAAGCCACTGTCGATCGTACTTAGATATGGTATATCATCCGGTAGCAGCCATGTCTCTTGTAAAGCAATCAGATCGCAGGTGTCACATAACTCCCTTATACTCTCAATGGAGCGTTTCACACTTTTGCAGTTGAAACTAGCGAAACGATAAACAGAATCATTCATTATTTACTTCACTTTTGCCGGCCGCAGATAACAATCTGCTCGAATAAGGGCGCTTGAAAAACATAAAACGTCTGAATATAATCCCTTTAGGCCATATCTTTTCGTCTAGGTAAATAGGTAATTTCGATTCAGATACATAAAATTTAAATGCCTTGTGTCCTTTCTCTTTCTCCATAGTTATTTTCTCGAGAGATACAGTTTCCTGTGTCTTACCGCGTATATATACAACTATGTCGTTCTCGGTGGTTTCACTATGTATATTCGTTATAAAGACAGGAACTTTCTTGTCAGCAGCTTTAAAGTTACAGTTCATGTCACTGGCTATGCCCGATTTACCTAGGTAACGATAGCTGGAACGTTTTTTACGGTATGTAACCTTGTTCCATCCCCCATTATCAGGATTTACAATTAAACCTGATTCGTTCTCACACAAATGCGGCTGCTTTATTAAGCAATTACTATTGTTGTCATTAGCGTTATCAGCGGGACACAGCTGACGCGTAGGTGCTACGGGGCTCGAGCGCGGTGACGTCATCGTCAGTGCTGATGTACGCGCTACCGCGACGTAACTTGTCGAACCGGTTTCGCTAGCACTTGTCATCGCCGCCGCCGGCGATCGTTGCTCCGTACGTGACTCACGGCATTCGATTTGTTTACCTTCTACCCGCCGGATTTCTCGATATTGGGGTGTATTTTCACTCGAGCCGTAATCCTTACTACTTTGTACATCATGTAAATACGATAATCCCACTGGACCACTATCTGACAACCATGCACCACGCTTGGCATTCACATTAGATACGGTAGAAGGCGGTAGCGAATCGTTCTTAAGGTGGAGTACCTCATCCTTTAAGTTATTCAAATGATTCAGCGTTGCATACGTCGACTTGATTTCCTCGATTGAGGTTTGCATTCGCATGAGATCTTTCAGTAGTTTCGTGCAGTCTAGGTGGTCAAAGGTAATAGGCGGTAACTTTTCCAGTTGCCGTGCCACAAACACTGGAAGTTCATCTGGATGTGTTTTGAACAGCTTCATGATGTCTGCCAGGTCTCTTTCCTCTTTGCCTTTGTTCTTACGAATTATTTTCCGCAAGTCACTTCGAATCGCGTCAAATAGAAGAGATTTCGACAGTTTAATCTCGGCACTGGTGAATGCCGATTTACAGATTTGCACCAACGTTACTTCATCAATCACCGACACTTTATTTTGAATGTATGACAACATTTCATCGATTACGATGTTACACGAATTGCACTTGAGAACGTCCGTCATTTTAACACGATATAGCTAATTAGCGCTGTCGAGGATACGCACCATAATAATATTTTTAACAAAAATAATTTACGGACGTACCATCTTTCATCACAAAGATTCCTCGTCATTATTACATGGTATTTTATTATTCCTTTATGTTTTGTCCACATTTTATCGCCATTCAAAGACCGTCCTATAACTTTTTTATCGTTAGACATTGAACCCTTCTTAGATTGGCAGTCACAAAACCCATGAAAAAAATGGAAATATTTTTTGTTACATTTCACACAGGAAGTGATCGAGGTGAACTGGGATATGGGAATAAATATTTTATGAGAACTTAGTATGTTATGATAATATGTATCAGATAAGAAACGATAAGACGTGATTGCAACGTCTTGCAATTTTGAAAATGGTTTTTATAACGAACTAGCTGACCCGGAGACCTTCGCACCACTATAAATTATTTTTTTTTCTATATTTTCTCACCTTTCAAACCTTTCCTTTATTAGAGGGAACGTAATACAAAAATAATTAATGAACAGCAATTGCGATTTTTAGATATAAGAAGATAACAAATGTTGTTTTCTATTAAAAACATAATAATAAAGATGTATTGCCATCTTTTATGGTAACTTATAAAATTTACTTTTATATGTTAGTAGGTAGCTGTTGCCCGCGACTTCGTTCGGATGAAACTTGTACAGACGGGCGCACATGAAGCTACTCGAAACTGTCAAATTTTCCCAATCAACCTTGAACCTAATTTCATTAACAATAAAGTTGAAAATCTATTAAAGTAATTTGACAGATTGCAGACAAACAGCTTGATGTGCTGGCGTCTGTACATATAAATTTATAAGAATAAAAGGAATGATTAGCTAATGAGCCCACTCTTGACCTCGAGCACGCCTTACGGTAAGTGATAGATGAGGTCTACGATGGGAAGAGCCAGCCCAGAAGGTGCCTGTTCACTCTTGCAGTCTTGCTTTGTAAGGCAGACGGGTCATATGTGGCAGGGAACACAGAAGCCGGCAGAGAGTTCCACACCTTGGCCGTGCGCACAATAAATGTAGAGGAGAGCGCTTAGTACGACAAGACGGTATATTATTATTATTAGACCAAGTGAGGATGGTACCCCGCAGTACGTCTGAAAGACCGGTATTGTAAGGGAGATGGAGTAATACTTGCAGTCGCATAACAACATGACCTTCTATTGCAGTCAGGAAAAGCCTTTTACCTTCCTGAAGCTACATCTATACCAAAGTTTGTCCAAATCAACCAAAGATTAGTGCGTTCAAGCAAACAAACAAACTCTTCCGCTTTATAATACTGGTATAGATAGTATACAACGTGTAACAGAATAAACGCAATTCCTGAAAATAGTTGGTTCAGAAATCAGAATCGGTTTCTGAATCGATTTCCGTCATAAAAAATAGGTGTTAAATATTGACGGAAAAATCTTTCATTTAACTTAAAATGGAAACACAGTATCATGACAAATTAATACAATCCTTAATTCAAGGAAATGCGCTCGTGTGCGTGTCCGCCGCTTACATTGCATGAGTGTACGCGTCAAGAAGGATATTGTATGACGCACATATGTTTTGTGTTTAGTAAGCATAACTATTTTATAAATAAATTAATAGTTTAAAACACACTAGAAAAACACGCTTTACGCACGTATAAACAAAAAAAAATGTTAAGAAAACCGATAACGGATTTTTTTCAGGTTTGTTATAACCTTGAAACCTGATCGTGTTCAAAGTCCATTACGTGGCCTTTTTCATAAGTGCAAACACGACTATGATACGATATTCCATCATGGAATGCCAGTGCCTATCTTCCGGCTTCATCATCAGACCTTGAAACCTAATCGTGGTTAAAGTCCATTACGTGGCCTTTCTCACAAGTGCACACACGACTATGATACGATATTCTATCATGGAATGCCAGTGCCTATCTTCTGGCTTCATCATCAGACCTTGAAACCTAATCGTGGTCAAAGTTAATTATAAGACTTTTCTAAGAAATCCAAAACAGCTATGATACGATTTTCCATCATGAAGTTCCAGTTCATATCTTCCGGCTCCATCATCAGATCAGTTCAAAAATACCATATTATTGTATTGTCATCAGAACTACATACAGCTGCCAATTTTCATTACGCTACGACCCTTGGAAGATGGTTAAATTAGTTACCTTAGATTTCATTACATAGTTAGTTACATACAGGTCGACCTAATAAAAGCGTGTTAAAAATGTATAGATTTAGTTTCAATTTATTTAGTTACGGATGTTGTTTTAGACTTATAATCCCCAACCTCCCCTAAAATTGAAAAGGCTGAACTTGAGCTGCTGCCCAACCTCCCCTAAAATTGAAAAGGCTGTAACTTGAGCTGCTGCTCTGTTAGGGTTTTGTTTGACATATTTAATATTCTTATTGGGATGTCTGTGGTATTGCCCTTAATCTGTTACACTTTCTATAGATAATAATATAAACAAAACAATTTTTTCCATTGACCTATACCTACCAGCCTTCACAACTTTACAACAATTGCTTTTTCCACTTTACTGCCGCGAAAAAAATACTTAAATATTTCACGAACACGTCAAAGTGTTAACCGGTCGCTGGTCAAGGGGTATCATTGTATGTATTCATTCCAGGGTCGTGTGCCGCGAGCCGGAAATCCATTACAAAGCGATAACTCCGGTGTACTGAACCTACGTGCGTGACTCGAAACTTTTACACTGTGTATAATTGGACTTTGTTAAAGAAGGGTTATTTTGTTGGAGCTGTGGGCTGTGATGGCCTAGTGGTTGCGGGCCGAACTTATCTGATGTTGTGGTTTCGAACCCAGTAAGGCAGTTTATTTTGTGTTATTTATATCATCAACACAGATCCTAAATGTGTGGAGGAAAACATCGTGAAAAAGGAGGAACCCTGACGATTCTGCCTATGACAGATATCTCGTTCTAATTGTCAACTTAGAAGGTATATAATTCATCGCCTAGAAATTTAAAATGGGTATTTTCTCACCGCCTACATATTATAGCACTGAGACTGGTAGCACATATCATAGGAAAAATCCTAAAAAGATTTCTACAAAAAATATTTTTAGATTATCAATTACATTATCAGAAAATACTAGCTACCTATCTTCTATTGCACCGCGTAAACAAACAAGAAGATACAATGTGAAGTTTGCGAGCAGTCACGTAAAGTTAAAAACTGTGGCACATTTTTACTATTTGGGTGGGTGGGAATAATCAACTGTCTTCTCCCGGTGGAACGGTGAGAGTGTCAGACTTCTACTGACTAAAAACTCAACCTGTTCCTTCAACTGTCCTTACGTTCCAAGGCCGCGGTATCTCGCTAGAACATTACTGCAACCCCGGCATTTAAACATTTGCCTACGACAACAAAAATGTTCGCTATTTGAATAATCATAATCATAATCTTTATTCTCTCGCCACAATATATGTACATTTTTATAATTATTAGGGACACATTTTATACAATTGACATTGTGGGAGACTGGCGCCTAAACTTTGCCTGGGGCCTGTGTTTCAGGACACCAGGTCTATATACTTTAGGTTAACATTTTAAATTCTCTATATTTAGTGGTCAGAAGTCACTTTATAAGGGGTTTGAACCATTTTGTATAGAAGCTGACATATCGACCCGCGACGCGCCGCCACCCTGATTCCTTTTCAAAATCGCGGCGCAGAATACCAGAAAACAGCTGACATGCTTTTATCTGGTATATTTTATTTATATCCCTACATCCAGACCAAGACACTTGTTAGTAGATGTTGTCATAAATATATGTATATCTTACGAAAATCAGAATATTAAATTCCGTGGAGAAAAACATCCTTTTATTTTTGTCTAAAACGTATATTCCTGAAATGTGTTGGTTGCGCGTGCTTTTGCGTGTGAGACTCGTCTGGCGCGAGGGAATTTTTATTAACAGTCCCCGTCGCGGGCTAAGGGTTAACATGTATATTACGTGCGCGGGAGGAGGTTAGAATTTGGGATTACTTTTGTTTATATTTTGTGTGTTTTATTTCATGGTTAGGCAAAATTTCTAAGCGTAGTGCACTGGCTTCCGTTCTAACTACCCGTGTGTACCTAATTTGATCTTCAAACTATGACTTGAGTACATTTAGGGTTTGTAATTCAGCAGCTGTTGGTGAATACCATTGAACGACTGCCTATCTGAAGTCGGCTTCCAGTCATCGCATACAGCTGAATACCATTGAACGACTGCCTATCTGAAGTCGGCTTCCAGTCATCGCATACAGCTGAATACCATTGAACGACTGCCTATCTAAAGTCGGCTTCCAGTCATCGCATGCAGCTGAATACCATTGAACGACTGCCTATTTGACCTTCACAAATAAGTAACTGGATAATACAATCCTCCTTTTCAAGTGGTGCTCTGCTAAATTTCCTGACTTCTGACTACCCGTAACAACTGCCAATAATGTCCAATTCACAGCTAGAACCAACGTGCTTCCGAGATGGCAATCTTAACATACCGAGAATCCTGTGTGGATTCTCGGTATGTTAAGATTGCCATCCAGGCCTATAATATAGTATTTAAAAAAATATTCATGTCTTAACATAACCAAAACAAGAGCGGCCTCATCTAGATTAAACTGGCCAAAAATAAGCGACGAGTAAATTGTTGCTTTTAATCAATTTACAAAACAAAGAACATTAATCAAAAACAATTTTTCCGCAATCACTAAACCACATTCGCCCTTGTTCGGGACGAACGAGGTCATAAAAAATTACATTCCCATGACGATACAGTTCACATAGGAAACAGCGGTCTCCCATGGGAATCACGAGACCTTGTCAGTTGACCTCACAATGACATGATAACACCATCGTTTAGGGCAAAAAAAATAATAATGGGGCTTTTGAGTTAACATTTACACGGGCAGGAATGTTCGTGTGAATATTTTTGTAGTTGGAACTTGGTGTGGGAAATAAAACTTTATCAGTTACTTTAGAGCCACAAACTGCCTTGTTGGTAGTGGACTTGAGCGCGACTGCTGTGCATGAGAACGGTGGTATTGGGTTTTTCTATAAGAGATTTCTCAGTAGTAGCTTGGTAGTAGTCCTGAGTTTGGTAGATAGCGGTGTGATACCCCGTACCTCAAAAAGTACGTTATGCCATTGGTCCCAGCTGTCATATCGACATATTTGACTGTCATTACGGGTAGTCAGAAGCCAGAAAATCTGACACTATCTGATCTGAGTCTGGCCAAGGGGTAAAGCGTCACTCAGTGAGAATAGAATAGAATAACATTTATTTGTCAGAATATTATACAAAGTTGTTAAGTGCATTATTAATTAAGATCAGAATATTCTACCGTTTCCGGTGTACAAATATGTAAAATTATAGTTTAAATTTTTAAATTACAATTCATTTAAATAAAATTAGAATGGAGTTTAAAAATAGATAAAATTAATGGTGCAACAGTTGTTAATGATGATACAATTATATAAGTCAGATTTAATAGGCATCAATGTCGAATATTTTGGTAAATTTTTCATTCATGTAGTCGTCAGTCGAGTAATAACATTTACTCAAATGAAAGTTAAATAATTTAAGTTCAAATGTGCTGAAGTTAAGAGTTTTGAAGTCATCAGGTATTTTGTTATAAACAGTAATGGACATGCAGAATACATTATTTGAATACAGTTTAATTCTACGCCTAGGAACATTAAGCATATGCACTTTTCGACTAGGTCTGGATACAACATCATTATGCAAGTCAAACTCTTGCCTATTTTGGTGTACAAAAACACAAATTTCAAAAATATACAGTGCTGGAAGAGGTAGCATTTTTAGTTTTTTTAATAGTGGAACACAACTGTCCAGTGGGTGCGCTACACAAATTGAGCTCACACATTTTTTCTGATCTCTAAACACTATTTCAAGTTCTACCGAATTACCCCATATTATAATGCCATAGCGCAAAATTGATGAGACGTAGCCATGGTATGCACATAATGCCGCATTAACACTAGCCACACGTGTTAGTCTATATAAGACGAATACAAATCTATCTATTTTCTTACATAGGTAATCAATATGAGATTTCCAGTTACAGTTTTTGTCAATTATTATCCCCAATAACTTTGCGTTATCGACCTCTTCTATCATCGTCATAAGGCACAGGATTGGTGTCTTTAGTTTTGTTTTTTCGTTTTTGGCACCGACTTCCGAAATTAAAGTTATTTTTCACTTTGCAGTGTCTTTTGGGAGTCGGTTTAATTTTTTGTTAAAAAGTTTTTTTTCACTCTTTTTAGTTGGATGATTTTTAATTTACCTAGTTACAAGAGCCTAAATGTCAACTACTTATAACCTTTTACAAAATATTGCTTTTCCCAATGCTGGGCCGTTAATTGTTGAGGAGTTCTCTTGGTACTTCACCATCAGCTCTACATCACCATATGCATTGTGACGAGCATAAAGTGCTTAACATCCATATTCAAGTAATCGAATCGCAATCCACTTAATACTTATTATTGAGTAGTTTCGGCGGCCATCTGTGGTCTTCATCATCAGTTCCACTTCCCCAAATGGTACTTTTTGAGAGCAACTGCACAAGTTACTATAAGAAATACCCAAAACGCTATAGGTGTGCCTATAATATTTGAAGAGTTCCCTCGATTTCTCCAGGATCCCATCATCAGATCCTGACTTTGGTGATAGTGATACCAATTTCGAAGTATACCCATTCGAACAAAAAAAGAATTTTCCAAATCGGTTCAGTCGTCTTCGAGTACTCGATGATCATACATAAAAAAAAAAATATATATATATATATACGCGTCGAATTGATAACCTCCTCTTTTTGTCGTCGGTTGAAAATAGAGGGAGGCCTTTGCTCAGCAGCTCATTATCGGCTAATATTTTAATAAAAAGTTACTAATATATTTTTAAGAGCCTTCCAGAATAAAACTATTGAACTAATATCTTTTGACTACACAGTTGTTGGGGTTATGGTTGCTAAGCTGTGTGTCGCGTGTTCGATTCTCGCATCGAAATAAATTATTGTACGGCGTATAGCTTTTTGCTGTGTAAGAAAATAATCGAGATTTTGTATCGCAATATGCTCAATTAGTCAGAATTGACTGTATTGATTGTAATCATATTATTTCTAAAAAAAACGATACATTAGCATTCATTACTACACTTCTGAAGATTTCTCCTGACTGTATACGAAAAAGAACAAAAATTGGAAGTAAATAATTCCAAAGTCATGTTGATTAAATGGGTCATTTTCACAAAAAGTGTACATTTGTGTTTCGGGTGTGTCCCACAACTTTAGTATTTTTTTTTAAGAATAATATCCATGTTTGAGAAAAA
Source organism: Tholera decimalis (assembly GCA_943138885.2). NCBI lineage: Eukaryota > Metazoa > Arthropoda > Insecta > Lepidoptera > Noctuidae > Tholera > Tholera decimalis. The sequence continues at coordinate 32,168,562 of OW964551.2, forward strand.
CAAAACTAAAAATAAGAATCTGTGGTTAGTTTTGACCAGTATTATATATTGTTGCTACTTAAAAACATAGTCATAATACCTTAATTTTTAAAAATACACGTTTAAGGTAGCCATTTTGACGCTGTCCCACTCCCATTTTCATTCAAACAACGTAAGTTTAATTTATGTTGCTGACCTAAATATAATAATGTAGTTGATATTTTGAAAAGTATAGTTATGCACGATTTGTTATAAAATTACAGCAATAGTCTAATGTGGCACAAAATATTTAAATAATTTAATCTTTGTGAGGACATAAACTGGTTAAAGTGGAAAAGTCCCTTCCGAAACGGCATTTTTTGTGAGATACTGCAATCACTGCAATCAAAACTATCATATGACATTTTTGTTATCGATTGGCAATATTTTTTACGCTGTCAACGGGTTTCTATAAGTAATTCGGTCATTTTGACGGCGGCCGGCAAACGAACAACTACATCTCAGCAGTGGTCCAATTTTGATGTTCCAGAGCCGAAACGAATTCCAACGTAAGTTTACAAGTTTAATCCTTGCAAATTATTTTGATATCTTTATTAGCTTTCTGTGAACATAAATTGATACCAGGCTTGTTGTTCTAATGTGTTAGTTTAAACTAATTATAACAAAAGTGTTTAAAGTCAGCGTTCCGTTACTTCCATTCCGTTATCAAAACGTCGGTAACGTAGAAATGGAATTGAAATGTTTCGGAAAGAAATTCTTAGGAAGATGATACATTATGTTTGTAGTACTGGCAATATATTTATTTATAATAATTTAATTTTTATTTTTAATTCAAAGTGACGACTTTCAAATATAATCCGTGACGTCCTAAATGGGTCACTTAGTTAAAAAAAAACACAACCACTTATATTGTTATATTTTGAGTTTTTGCTAAATACGTATGTAGTTGTGTATAATAAATAAGTGTATTTATATGTGTTTATTTTGATAATATTAAATATTGTTGAAATGAATGTGTTCAAAATTACACAAATGTATGCATTTTCACGATATTATTTGAATTGGTTGACTATGTGCAGCTGTGAACGTCGTTTGCCTAAAAGATAATAATGATGATGATTGTGTATGTAACATAAGCATTTTTTTTTCAGGTACTTTACCTACCTAGTAAAAATGGTTGTCCTAGCAAACGTTGATAAATTTCTAAACAAAAATGATTTTATGTTATTACAAGAATCAATATGGCCGTGGTTAATAACTCATTTCCGAATTATGGAAAAATGTTTCGGCTGTGGATTTCCCACCAGTTTAATCCATACACCATACCACTTTATTGTATCTGATAATACAAAAGTGAAGAATTTAATAAATGTTGACTTTTTTTGGTGTCAGCAATGTACATTTCATACCATATATGATCACTACTGCGAAGATGAATGTGATTATTGTAACTAATTTTTAATACATGGGTACTGCATTTTTCAATACCGGCAACGGTTATAATGTACCTGATATTTTGCTGTAGGATGTAGGTTCATTTTTCAACACAGGATATTTTGTTCACGTCGTATTTTATATTGAACAATTAAATTTTCAATGATATATTTTTTTTTGTTTTAAAGATGCCACTTACGCCAGCCGAGAGAATGAAAAGATATCGGGAAAAGTTAAAGAAAGACCCTGAAAGGTATGAAGAGTATAAGAAAAAGGATTTGAATAGAATAAAATTAAGGAATAAGAAAATAACGGAATTATCAGAAGAAGAAAAGTTAGATCAAAGGAAAAAATGGAGAGAACAGAAAAAAAAGCGGAAAGCGAGAAAGGCTGACATTGAAAATATCAAAAGTAAGAATAAAGAACCTACATCCTCCGAAGCACCTTCCAGTAAATGTATGAATAAAAACCATTTAATTACTATTAGAAAATTGCGGCGACTGTACAAAACTGCGATCAATAAGAATAAAGTGTTGAATAATAGAATACAAAAAGCAAGAAAGAAAATTTATCGTTTGAAGGTAGCAAATAGGAAACATATAGACAATTTGAATGATAAAATATTGAAAATGCAAGCAAGAGAAGAAGTTATGGAAAGTGCTCTACGCTCATCTTATAATAAATCGAGAAGCCAAGCAGATAAACGAGTATTAAAATGTGTTGCCAATACCGTTGCAGTGAAGAACAATAGGTGTAAATCATACGTTGCAAAACTCTTAGGATTACGTCTTAGTCTTTAAGGTGGAACCTCCACGGTAGCCCGCAAAATTCAAAGTTTTTTGCAATTTCAAGTCAGAATTAGGTTATTATGTTGATTAAAGTATGATTCGCTGGCGTAAGAATTATGTATTTTCAGAATTATACCTACTCGTAACCATTTAAGTCACTAATAGAACTTCATAGGGCCAGGTCACCGGACTTATGGAGTTATTTTACTTATTTGAATGGTTATAACTCTAAAAAAACATACTTCTTACGCCCACGAATCATACTTTAATCAACTGACAAAATATACTGATTTGTAAATTGGAAAAAAAACGTAAGAAAATTTGAATTTCGCGGGCTACCGTGAAGGTTCTAACTTAATATATTATTTCCAATTCTTAGAATTGGAGTGCGAATATATCATGTTGAATAAGGTGTAAAATGTTCAATTTTATTTTGTATTATTTTGATCTCATTTACTTGATAATGTGTAATAGTCTTAAGAATTCTATTCCGTGACAGGAACAATCAATTCCGTGACTGTCCTATTTTTTATTTTGTTTTAAATGTTATTTTTAGAGCGAAACGTTATTTAATTATTATTAGATGTTGATAATTGAGAGTGTTTTCATTTGATTAATCTAATTAAAAAAGAGTTCCTTAGATAAATGTTAATTGAGAAAGATACCAAAAAGTATTGAACTATTTTGGTCCAAAGAGTAACAGAATGGAAATTAAAATGTTGATAATATGTATGTGCTATTGTTGATTTTATGTTTCATCTGTTTTGTATTAAAGTACATAACAACGTTAACCAATTATATTATTTGATAAAATCCAAACGAGTTTTATTTAATTTCTATAGCCGACAACTATTTGTTTCGGAACGGAACAAATTTTGTTTCCCAGGGGCAAAAAAGTAGTTGTATTTGAGGATATAAGCCTGATTAAGTGATTTTATTATAATATTCAGATTGTGAAAAGATTAGTTTTTATAAAAATAATAATAAAAAAACCAACTACAATAATAAAAACTTTTTTGCAAAAAAATAAAACCGACTTCCATATCAAAACACTACAAAGCCAAAAATAATTTTAATTTCGGTAGTCGGTGTTATTGGTTTTGTATTTTCTTTTTTTTCACACCGCCTTCCGAAATTAAAATTATTTTTGGCTTTGTAGTGTTTTGATATGGAAGTCGGTTTTATTTTTTTGCAAAAAAGTTTTTATTTTCGCGCTTTTTAGTGGGTCAATTTGTAATTAATCTAGTTATAAAAGCCAAAATGTCAACTACAAAAAACTAAAAACGCGCGAACAAAAAACACAATATAGAGTAACCGAAAAGGTCATCAATGTAAACATTTTTTTTAGACTTTTGTTGATTTTTCAGAAACGGCTTGTTCGATGTCGATAAAATTTTCATGGGACCATTTGGGAAGTATACCCTTTCCAACAAAAAAAGAATTTTTCAAATCGGTTGGCGAGCGACGGAGCTATGCCCGAACAAACATAAAAAAAAAAAAAAAAAAAAAACAAACAAACATCCGAATTGAGAACCTCCTCCTTTTTCAGAAGTCGGTTAAAAAACAAAAACTGGCATTTTTGTAATAGTGTACACTTTTTTTGAAAATGACCCAAATACCTATCTTTCAAACATCTAAGTAGGTCCCGCAGTTAAAACGTGAACAAAATCGGGTGTCAAAAGCATTCACCCCTCTGTTATAAAAACAACATAATTCACACATGCCTAATTGATTCATATTAAACGGCTAACCCTCCAATATGTTCTAATAAGCCTTCGGCACGTGTCGGATCCCTCAAATACCACAAAATGTTCCCACAAAATTTCCATTCACACGTGAAAAATTCACTCTGTGGGAATCCTTGTTGCCACCGTTACAGTAATCGTATTGAAGGAATATAGTCCTTAATGGAAGTGAGTAGGGTATTTTATGCAATATGATAACGCGTTATTTGCATATTATTTGCAGGAAGTCTATGTTGACAGTAAGTCATGTATTATGACAGTTAGAAAAAAGTATTTTTGCAAAGGATGTTTAAAAAACTTAGCTTTTTTAACACGCTTTTAGGTCGAGCTGTAACTAAGTATGTAGTAAAATCTAAGAATCTGAATTACAGGCACTTCTAATTGTTGTATCGTCATGAAACTTGGCAATAATATGTAGATTAGATGACAATACAATATTATGGTACCATCAAGCTGGTCTGATGATAGAATTGGAAGGTGACTGATGGAACCTTGGTCTGCCTACTAGTAAGCATAATATCGAGTTTGGGCTCATTAGATCGCCTTAAAAGCGTGATTTTAGTTTTTTAAACTATTAATTTGTTAACATCGCACTTCTCTAAAAACGTACAGTGCCGAACGGTATATGATAAGGGCAGGAAGGAAGATGATGATGATAACAGTATTTTAGTTCTGAGCAAATTCCCAAGATATTTTACGGCATGACTGCATGAGTGACGACACGTTTCGCGCTGCAGTTGAGCGGCTACTACGCAATGTGTGTTCGATTCCTGTACCCGATCATAAATGAAGTAGATATTCCAGGTCTGTGTGTTTGTAAAACTGTACTCAGACAAACAGGAGAATTTCTAGTGTGGAACAATGTTAAAATAAAACAAAAACAGCTAAATATACCCTCTCTTCGACTACACGTCGATATGAGCTAGGCTGAAAAGTCGAAAAAACTTTGGTGATCCAGAATTGGCCATTAAAGACAGAAAAGAACCCGCGACATGCAGCCCAGCAGCCACTTACTCAACCATTGTACCATTTTTTAGTCCAATTTCTAAATCCAATAATTAAATTTTTTATTATTGTTAAAAAATTGTAAAATTATTCTTATTGTTCATTAGGAAAAGATGCATCAAATAAGTATCAAATACAAGATGCGAACGTGTGACGTGCTCATGCGCAGTAACAAACGATTTGATTTAATCTACATATACCGAAACGAATCGTGGTCGTTTTTGCTCAATTAGAAGGCAACATTCTCACCAAACATTTTTAAAATAAAAACGTGTTTTTTTATTACCTAATAAAGACTACAAGACCAGACTATTCGTTTCGAGATGCAGTCGAATGGTTATAAATAGCTATGCTGGTCAAACAATGTGAACAAGTCATCAGCCGGAGTGACTCAAATGTTTGATTACCTGTAGGTACCCTTGTTGATCTAGACTTGCTCTTCGACGCCATTATAATCGTGATTACTCGGTCCAAAACCTACCTAACTATTTAAATTTACGACTGAGAACGTAATATGCAGTATAAAAAATCTTTGAATAAAAACGATATTCACTAAGAAAACTTTCCCTTCGCATCTATAATGTATGAGCGTTTGGTTCTCACGCCTACTTGGCAAGCTCACACGCCCCAGTAACTAGCCGATCACGACCTTGAACTTACTCGCATTGGCAGAACAGATGGGAGCGCAGGTACCTGCGCTTTTTCTATCGTTTTTTGTTGGTTCATTGAATTATGTATAGGTAGTGAAGAAATTAATTTAGGTACGAGTTTTTTATTTTGTTAAAATTAATGGATGTTCAACAGATACAGATAGGTTACTTTTAGGTTCTTTTTATATAACATAAATTTTAGATGAATTTCGTATTGAAAAAAAAGCTTCGTGAAAAGCCGTAACTTTGCATATTTTTATTTTTCAGGATCAGGATAGAACAGGATAAATGCACGTTAAATAACGGCAAGCAGTTAAATCTCTACCATTCATTTGTATTTTTGACACTACAGTGAAGAATAATGGCACGTAATTAATGCCTAGCCTCATCCTACAACTTAAGCCTTATTATCTGGCTTTTCAACAAATAATTAAAAAAGGAGCTTAGTATCTTAATCGCCCCACTGTCCTCAATAGTTAATTGTGCGGCATTATCGGCCGTTCTCATGACAGGCAAGTTCACACGCCCCAGTAACTCGCCCTTCGCAACCTTGACTTGAATGGGTCGCGGCAGTACAATGACCCTTAACGTTTGTTTTTTTTTTGGCTGCTGAAGGTAATTTGTTGACCTCGATATATCAAAATAATAATCGTTATACGAACCCTACGTTATTTTGTCTGTTTTTTTTTATGTTATTAGTATTGGGGTAGTAAAATATTGATACTGAGTGGTAAAAATATGACCAGTAAATTGCTCAACATACAAAACATAAAATAGTAATTTTCTAATTCTCTTTATTTTCTCCAAGTTATCTCGTTTATTAGTTTATTGAAAAACACTACAACTGATGGGAATTTTTAAAGATAATAGAGGTAATAGGGCTAACGTAAATGAGTGGTAAATAGATAGATTGCTAAATGCAAAAATTAAATATGAGAAGTGATGATTAAAAACTATATTAAAAACAGGACATACTAGTGACGAGTAGTTATAAAAACTTATAAACAAAGAGATAATAAAATGAATACTTATATTAATATCTACACAAGCACTTCACCCGTGACTTCATCAGCGTGGATTCCGAAATAATGTATAGCCTAAGCACTCACAAATAATGCAGCTTACTACCAATAAAAAAAAATTGGATCATTCGTTCTGGAGATAACCCCCTACATACAAACAAACAAACTATAGATATATTAATATTTCAACTTAACCATCATAAAATTTTAATTGAATACCATCTCGCAACAACTCATCAACGAATATTATTTTCTCTACACACCTACATGTTCGGTTCCCACGGTCTGTTGGCGAGTTCCCACGGTTCCCACGCCCGAGCTATCGTATCGGAACCTTGGCATTGGACGCGATAGCATACTAAACAGAATCATCTTTACGTTATGATAAGCTGTGTGAGTCGATTTTTTTATATAAAAACTTTTTTGCTAAAAATAAAACCGAATTCTATATCAAAACACTACACAGCCAAAAATAATTTTAATTTCGGTAGTCGGTGTTATTGGTTTTGTATTTTCTTTTTTTTTCACACCGCCTTCCGAAATTAAAATTATTTTTGGCTTTGTAGTGTTTTGATATGGAAGTCGGATTTATTTTTTGCTAAAAAGTTTTTATTTTCGCGCTTTTTAGTGGGTCAGTGAATTTTCCAAATCGGTTCCTAAATGACGGAGTTAGGTATGCGCGAACAAAAACGCAATGCAGAGTAAACGAAAAGATCATCAATGTAAATATTTTTTTTTTACTTTTGTTGATTTTTCAGAAACGGCTTGTCCGATTTCGATAAAATTTTCATGGAACCATTTGAAAAGTTTACCCTTTTCAACAAAAAAAGAATTTTTCAATTCGGTTGGCAACCGACGGAGCTATGCTCGAACAAACATAAAAAAAAAACAAACAAACATTCGAATTGAGAACCTCCTCCTCTTTAGAAGTCGGTTAAAAAACGAGAAATAGCAATTCGAATACTGCAACTAAGCTAAATATGCTTGTGTCTGGAGTGGGTTCACGGAAATAGTGTATTATGTGGCATGGTGATAGATGGGGTTCAAATCTGCGACTTCTCGATCACAAGTCCGACACCTTATCCATTAGGCTACTGACGCTTCAAATAAGAAGTAATTAAGATAAGTTTCATTTGCGTATTTCAAATGATAAAGATAAAAATACACAGTTAAATCAGGTGTTCTTTTCCGGAAATCCATAACTTCTTTTTTCCTGGGTGGGAAAATCATCGAATGACGTCTCTCGCTCTGGGTACCCTGGTCCTTCAGCTGCCCTTAAGTTCCGGGGCGGCGGTATCTCGTTAGGACATTACCGTAACCCCGGCAGGCAAATGGCCTTATGGGGCCCCGTCACTGGTGCTAACAGCTCTTTAAGACGTGCGTGGAACACGATGTGCCGTAGACCCGGGCCTGGTCCTTATTGACCGGTGAGCAACCCCTGCTCGCCGTCCAGAAGCCCGCGCCTGCGGTGGTCGGAGATCGGCTCGCGATCCCTGACGCCCGGGGCGTCTTCCGCGGCAGCTAGGGCGTGAGGAAGAGAGTTGTCTGTCCCTCGCGCGTTCGGCTTCCTCCTCCGCTAGCATGACTACTTCGCAGAAGGAGGCGACTGCATCCCATTCCCTCTCGCTCCGCACCATGGTCAGAACCAGGGCTGGGCGCGAAAGGTCACCGCCGCCGATCGCGTCCTCAATGAGGTGATTTATTGCTATAATTGCGGCGTGCCCCCAAATCTATACCTAACTAATAATTCGGCCGACCGCAAATATATACACATGCGGAAGGAAAGCAATAAAAAATCGGTTGTCTGTAAAGTCGGTTTACTGACGATAGTTGAACGTCACAACGTCATTAGAAAATACTGATGGAATGGTTGCATTTTTCAAAAGAAAATTTTAATTTTACATCACTATTACTGCACTTCTCATGACAATGGAAGAATCCCTACACAGTGACGTCATCTCTTAGCGTTTTATGATAGCCTAGTACTTGACTCGTTGAGTCATACATAAATGTCAGAGAATCCCTACACAGTGACTTCATCTCTTACCGTTTTATGATAGCCTAGTACTTGACTCGTTGAGTCATACATAAATGTCAACTTGTAGATCCAATTTGATTTGCTTTGGAACGCCTCAGAGCGATGGAACGCCTCAGAGCGAGGTAACGCCGCATGAGTCATGTATTTTCGTGCGTGCAGCCAGCTTCATCGAATTATAAGACGTTGTCACGTCAAACACAGTGACGTCATCTCTTACCGTTTTATGATAGCCTAGTACTTGACTCGTTGAGTCATACATAAAAGTCAACTTGTACATCCAATTTGATTTGCTTTGGAACGCCTCAGAGCGATGGAACGCCTCAGAGCGAGGTAACGCCGCATGAGTCATGTATTTTCGTGCGTGCAGCCAGCTTCATCGAATTATAAGACGTTGTCACGTCAAAACATACCTACACATGCAAGCAAATAACAATAAGCAATATTTGAAGTTCTGTAAATTTGTCCTAAAAGTAGTATTTTCCCGATTAAGGACGCCTTACTTAGTGTTATATATATTATGGCATTGCCAACTTTACTTAGTAGAATCTAGACAGGAAAATTATTTTAGTGGTATCGTGGCTAAGGCGATTGTAAAAATCCAGTAGTTTGGTAAATAACAACAATTCATTTGGTTGCGTCACACATCACGTCTGAGAAGTTAAATGAAAATAACACTAATGTAGATCACATTAGTGTCATTTTCATTTAACCGCTTATCTTAACCTTTTCCCAACGATGTTGAGGTCAGCTTCTAGTCTAACTGGATGCAGCTAAGTAACAGTATTTCACATGGAGCGACTGCCTTTCTGACTCCCCAACCCAGTAGCTGGGTAACACGATACCCCTGAGCATTCTGGCTTCTGACTACCCGTAACCACTGTCAAAGATGTACAAATAACAGCCGGCACCAACGGCTTAACACGTTCGCTGACAGTACGTCGTTAGGCGGGAAATTAAAATAGTGCGTTATGACAGTACGTCGAGGGACGGGCCACTTATTTTTAAGAGTACGTCGTGGAAAATTCTACTGTCGTAATGTGGTGTCAGGGTAAGTGCTCACTGTCAGCGAACGTGTTAACGTGCTTTCCGAAGCACGGACGAATCACGTGTTAAGATGGATTCACAGACAGACCTCGGGAAGCGTCGACTCATGCGGCTGTTATACAACGTGTAACGGAAAGGGTATATACATACCAAGGGCACGGCTTCCTTGGGTGATATCAAACGATATTGGAAGGGTTTTTTAATCCTATCTCCTTTCTCGCGCCGACAAAAGAACACCGCCTTTACGCTAGGCTACTACAGTACTTGGCGCACAGAATTACGGAAGAGGTTTATCGTGATATTTGCAAGTAACGTGGAAAGTTATTGACCTACGTAGTGCGGTGACACGATTGTTATAATTTCAATTTAAGAAACTTACGAAACCGAAAATTTGGTATCAATTTTGAGAGTATTTTATTTTGAGTTGAAACCCTTCCAATATCGTTTGATATCATCTAAAGAAGCCGTGCCCTTGGTATGTATATACCCTTTCCGTTACACGTTGTATAATTATTTAGCTCTTCAAAAATAACTCTAAAGTAATCGTGTAAATTGAGTCTAGATTTGAATAAGGATTAAATTGAATAGACTTTCAGTAACCACGGGTCTGCTTATCTATCGTTACCAGACACGATTTATAGACCTTTTCTGAATTAGTCTAGAGAAAGTCAGCGAACGTACACAATAGATGGGCTCTCAAGCAAAAAGTCTCACTTATTTAGCAAAATACAGATAAATGATCACAAGGATAGCACTGGAGTGAGTTCGCACGCGCTAGTTACTCGTCTCCACGGTGACCTTGGCCTTTTGGTCGCAGTCCTTAGAGAGCGGGTCGGATTTTATATTTCGAATGTTCTTGATAAAAATTGATATTTTCGTTTTATTGAAGAAGTCTCAAATGTTTTGTTGTTATAATTAAAATTACAATGTCTTCATTATGATTTCATAGCTAGATACTTGTATAACTTTTTTAAGATAAAGCACCTTAAAAAAGTTATACAAGTATGACGAGAGAGAGAGATCTGATAAATAATTATAGTTTTGGGGACGTTGGCACCATTAAATAATTTGCCTACTTGAGATAAGATATAGTCCTATACAATTCAATTCAATTAATTTATTTGTTAGTAACAGTAATCCTATGTTAGTAAAAAAATCTTATTCCTACATAGGTACACAAATAAAACTGACTAGTGATTAGATACTGTGTAGAGGCTGAACTGTCTAATACTTTACGGGGTCATGACCCCCCCCCTGGGCTGGGTTCAGGACCTAGGTGGACCACTAATTAAAACTTTTAAACATTGTTACTAGATAATACTCTAGTTTCTGTCGTTGTAAACGAATATCGGCAGTGGATATACAAATTATAACTTCTTGTGACTTGACCATGATTATGTGACCCTCCACCCGGCACCAAAGCTGGATCCGCCCTTGTGTACCTACCATTATCTAACCAAACTCCAAAACAGAACCAAGTAAAGAGGACAGATCTCATAATAATTTAGATATTGCTCACTGCAGGACTTGATGGAAGCTACCGACAATGCCAAACTTGTTGCCCAGTTCTGGGCAGAGTCCATCTAGCTGTTTACACGCTAAGAAGAAGGCAATAATTTAGATACCAAAGATTTTACAAACCAATCTACTCCTTGCCATTGTTTATATTTGTGGATGTTTGTGACTCAATCACACCAAATTGGATGGACAGATCTGGATGAAATTTAGAACAGCGACTTTTACATGTAAACGAAATTGTAGCCAACATCTATGTAGTTAGGTATGTATAAATAAACAATGTATTCAATACAACGTAAAAACAAAGGCATAATTTAAAAAGAAGATTTTTCATTCAAATAAACAGAAAACTTTTTCTTTACAGCTACTTTTTTCACTACATATTTTACGTCATTTAAATTTACGCAAATAATTCACCCCGTGTAGTTATTTCCCACGCATTCGAGATCCCACGGTCACGTCTAATTCCCACCACACAAAATCGTTGCTAAACCTCTTGTCACGGTAATTTCAACCTTAGGCGACAAGAATTAAGGATAAACAATTACTGGTTCATCGTAAAATAAACTTTGTGAAGCTCTAACAGAAATTCACACGGCATTTTTAGTGGGAGCAGAAAGAGCGTTAAGACTAGTCTATATATAGGGTGTGTATATATTTTGATGCGCATTTGGTCGTCGTCAGTCGCAGGTATACGGTGGGTTGTTTTATTGAGAGGTTGCGTAGCGGACCGTTTGAAGGGTAGATCACGTGCTGTGATGTGTAAATGGACCTTTTTTGTTTCGCTTCAGATTATTCAGAATATTAGATTTTTGCGTTTATATTTCAAGAGTTATTTAGTCTAGGTTTTGTTTGTGAGGCACGCGTGGATTTTGTGTTAGTCGCTGTTATTGTTTACTAGTTTCTGCGCACGTCTTCGTTGGCGAGAAAAGTTTTATTTTGATGTATACAAATGTAGCCTGTGCGCTACTCCAAAGTCTAATTTATCTATGTACCAAAATAAGTTAAAGTTTGAGTGGTTAAGACGCGAAAGTGTAACAGACAGGCAGACCGAGTTGCTGTCGTAATTATATTATAACTAGCTGTGCCCTGCGTCTTATCTTTATAAAATGTAGTCTATGAACACATGTTACTCTCATGCATAAGTTTCATCTATATCCGTTCAGTAGTTTTAACGTAAAAGAGTAACAAACATCAATACATACATACAAATTTTCCCATTTATAATGTTAGTAAGAAAGGGATTGTTTATGATTATCTAATACGCATCGATTAGGTGCAGTGTATTTTTAATTTTTATTTATTTGCGGTATGTCCAAAAGGTTGATACAATACATTATTATCCTAAAAGATAAAACAGTTAATACTTTTTAATTCATATTTACTTTCTGACTATCGTTTTTGCGTGGTGTCCAATGTATGGAAGAGACTGTAATGTTAATGATTTACCTAGTGTAGAAGATTTTTCAAAATTACTCACTGACGTAAAAGAGCAGTTATCATGGCCCTGTAGTTTCGGGAAGAATTGCGAGTTAAAGGTCATGGGTACGAACCCAGTCAGTAGCGGAAGGGAGTGTTAGACTTCTACTGACTAAAAACCCACCCTGTTCCTTCAGTCGCCCGTACATTTTACGTTACCTTGTTAGTACATTTCCGCAACCCCAGCGGGCAATGGCCTTATGAGGCCCCGTCACTTATGCTGACAGCTCCTTGAGGCGCGCGTGGAACACGACGCGCCGCCGACCCGGATGTCATAGGACCTAGAAATTCGAAAACATGTGACAACCATCAAACCGGGCTCGCATGGTGGATTAAGGTCTATTCGCTCTCATAAAGAGGAGGCTATATAGTGTCCCACCAGTGGCAACGTTTTAGGCTGAATTATTATTATATAAGGTTCAAGGTACTGAGTTAAGGGCTCCAAGTAAGTGAAAACCTTTTTTTTTCACTCAATTGTAGCCCTTGTGTCAGACTTCTACTGACTCAAAATCCACCCTGTTACTTCAGCTGCCCTTGCGGTTCCGGGCCGTCATATCTCGTTAGAACATACTTGCTAACCCGGCAGGTAATGGTCCTATCCGGTCCGGTCATTAGGTAGTGCTGACTGCTATTTGAGGTCTCGAAGGTGGCGAACGAGATCTTTCACGATCCAAGCGGCCCCTTTGTGGAATGCATTACTCATAGATGTGAGGCGGGCTCAAACATTACCTATGTTCAAGAGAATGGTGAAGGAGCACTACCTACCTCTCACTATAATAACACTAGTTTACACGGTTTTTGTCCTTGAAATTAAAAGTGTTTTTTTTTATCACTTGAGATATACTGAGTTTTAAAAAAAATATGAAAAGAATCCAACACGTCACATTTCCTAAATATTTATTATTTTTGACTTACAAAAAAAGGCCTACAAAAATATTAAAAATGAATTGCCTTAGCTTTTCTCTTGTATTTATTTGGGTCTGTTTCTCTTATAACAGACCAGCAATAATCACCTAACATGGCTTGGTCCCAGTATCCTTGATAATTTTGTTCGAAAAATTTCAAATCCTGATGAAAACGCTCTCCGTGTTCGTCGCTGACTTCTCCGAGATTTTCAGGGAAAAAATCGAAGTGCGAATGAAGGAAATGAATTTTCAGAGACATGCTGACACCCATTAGTAACCGAAGGAACATCTGCATATATAATTTTATCTTTGTTCTTCCGATTAAAACCAAATGTCTTAGTGAGACAGAAGTAACAGTCATTTTCGTGGTTGGATGGTTCCCTCCATATCATTGGCATATTAAAATTCAAAAATCTTTTGCACCTGCAGCCCAGGAGCTTAGTGTTTTCCTACATCTTTCACAAAAAATGTGAGGAACCCATTTTTTGTCCTGGTGAGAGACCGAAATTTTGAAATAACAAAAATATGCTTCTTTACACGACCTTTTTGACATTTTAAATACAAATATTTATTTAACTGAACACTACAATGCAGCAAAACTTTAGAATGATTTCAGAACCAACTTGTGGGTAGTCTTAAAATAAAATGTGTTGATAACTTCATTCTTTGACGTAATAAAAATAAAACAAATATATGTTTGCATTTAGTTTCTGTCACTAAATAAAACGATGTGAAATTCACTGGAAGGACATGAAATTTATTTTAATTTGTAAACTAGTGTAATTTTTCCCCTCCTTTCTCTGGTATGAATTGGATATGTATTAGTATATATTTATATATTATATTGTGGTATGTATTTTATATTAAGTATATAAGTATATAACTTTATTATTATTAACACAACCAAATAACATTACAAAAGTCAAAGAGTACATACATTTTTTGGAAGGGAAAATATACAAAGTGTGAGTCTGCTGACTCCCAAGCTAGAGTAATCTGTGTTATGGGAGTCAGTGTTCCTCAGTACAGCAGTGGCTAGCCTAAATTTTAATACATAATTATAAACTATTGAGTAATACAAAATTAACTATTTGTGTTTAAGAGTATATACCTATGCTTGCGTGTTTGTGTTGTGTGTTTGTGAGTGTGTGTTGTACGTGTTGTGTATGTGAGTATGTTGTGAGTGTGGTATGTGACTGTCTGTTTGTGTACGTGTCTCATTGGGTGTAACTGGAGATAGGTGTAGTAGAGGTGTCACCTGAGTATCAGCTTTTCAGTTTTATCATAATCAAGACTTAGCAGCCATACCTGCAATTTCCTTTTGATAGAGAATTTTGGTAGAGATACTATATGCAATATTTTGTCAATTTTGTTGTATAAGAAAGAGCTCATATGTGGGTAGTGTCGGGTAGCAAAAGCCGTGCGTGTGGGATTTATACGGCAAGGATTAGTTCTTGTTCTTCTCAACAAGTTTGCTGCGGTGTTCGGCACAACAGTAGAATGT
The DNA here is from genome assembly GCA_943138885.2 of Tholera decimalis. Taxonomy (NCBI): domain Eukaryota; kingdom Metazoa; phylum Arthropoda; class Insecta; order Lepidoptera; family Noctuidae; genus Tholera; species Tholera decimalis. Next base: position 32,183,673 of record OW964551.2, read on the forward strand.
CGACGCAGGGTCGTAAGATAAATAAAAAGCTGCCTTACAGTAAGCACTTTGCACTCAGCATACAAGTCTACCGTAGGGTGCCTGAAGTTTTTGGAAAGCATCACTTTTAAGACAGCTCTCTGTGCCCTCTCTAGTTTAATTAGGGATGTCTTATCAGTTCCTCCCCATATAGGAAGACAGTATGAGATGATGGACTTGCAGAGGGAATCGTAAACCAAGGCCAAGGTGACGCGATCGGCGGAATTACGGAGTTTTTTCATAATAAACATTAGTTTACGAACTCTCCCACATACGTTATCAATATGTGCATGCCAATTTAGAGCGTCGTCAATTATTACACCCAGGTATTTGATTGTATCAGATCTACTTACTATTATGCACGAACAACATTCCGTATGTTGACATGTGTGTGCAGAGATCGTAAAAGTTTTAGGAGGTTTATTGCATTTCTTTAGAGAAAATGTTAGGTATTTGGTTTTTCCTATGTTAAGGGTTAAAAGATTACTGTTTAACCATGTCATGACAGTTTTTAAAGCAAGTTCTGCATTCAATTTTGTTTCAGCCCAAGTAGTACCATCTATTATTAAGGCAGTGTCATCCGCGTAGGAAACTATTTTACAATTAGAAATTTTAGTGTTGCATAACTCATTTATGTAGATTTTGAATAGGGTAGGCCCAAGAACGCTTCCCTGGGGAACTCCGAAGTGACAAAGGGTTTGCTTGTCGCTGAATTTATTACCAATGGTAACCATTTGAGACCGGTTTTCTAGATAGCTTTCAAGTAAAGACAGGCCGACACCACGAACACCCAGGTTTTCTAGTTTCGAAATAAGAATTTTATGGGAGACGGTGTCAAAGGCCTTTGAGAGGTCCAAAAAAATTCCTAGACATTTAAGTTTTGAGTCTAAATTGTGTACAATATTACTGGTAAAATATTCTACTGCGTCCTCAGTAGAAACGCCAGGACTAAATCCAAATTGATACTGAGAAATTAGTTTAAATTTGTTTAAGTAGTTATTCAATCGGTTATTTATTATCCTCTCTAAGACCTTTGACATCGTAGATAATACAGATATGGGTCTATAATTACTACTAACGTCTTTGGCTCCAGATTTGTATATGGGATGAACTAATGCTGTTTTAAAAGCCTTTGGGAAAGTTCCTGTTGTTAAGGAAAGGTTAAAAATATGTGTAAGCGGAGGAGCTAATACCTTAATGCAATTCTTAAGAATATTCGCAGAAATGCCATCCCATCCCACTGCACAGTTGGATCGTAAATTTAAGACGAGATTTTTTGTTTCGCTTTCGTCGACGGGTAGCATAACAAGAGTATTTACTGGAGATGTTTTGAGTGAATTTTTTAGACTAGATGTAGGCTTTATATTAGTATGAATTTGATCTGCTAAATTTTTGCCAACATTCGCGAAGTAATTATTGACAACGTTAAGAGAGTTTTTGCAGTTGGTGGTAACGTTAAGGAGATCCATAGACGGTAAATGTTTCTTCTGCATATCAGTAATTTTTTTAATGACATTCCATGTATTTTTTGTGTTTCCTTTTGCCGCTTGGAATTCAAGTTTTTCATATTCAGTTTTTACTTTCCGCAAGAGATCATTACAAAAGTTCCTATATCTTTTAAAACTTTTATTTAAGTCAAAATTATCAGGATTACATACCGCTTTTTTATGAAGACTATCCCTATGATGGATACACCTTAAAAGACCAGGTGTAATCCATGGTTTTAAAGTTATTTTTTTATTAGGGACCTTTACTTTTTTGGAGTGGAGACTAATAACGGATTTAAGAATTGACACAAGAGCATCTGTAGCAGAATTAACATTATCCATGTTTGCGATAGTAGAAAAATCAAAATTATTGATATCCCTTACAATTGACTTGTGATCGACAAGCGTGATGTCATGTGTCAGTAGCTTGTAAGAAGTAGTCAACTTTAAACATGCTATGACCGGAATATGGTCTGTAATGTATGTTTCTAGTTTAATAATGGTGGGTTTATTATCACATTTGAGTAACACATGGTCAAGACAACTATCAAGTCTCGTAGGACTATGATAGGCAGGGATAAGCCCATGGGAGGAGATTAAATTTAAGTAGTTTTCCTTGTCTTTGTTAGAGTTTACGGACGAGATGTTAATATTAATGTCACCCACTACCACGATATTTCTAGAAGATTTATGCATTATTAAAATGTCATTTAAACCATTTAAAAAATTGTCTAATTTCAAGAACGAAGGAGATCTGTACATTGCTATAACCGTAGTTTTACCGGGTAATGTAACAACCAAACAGTTAGCATCAATAAATGGTGGCTCAGTTATCTGATGATGTAAGTCTTGGTGAACATATATAACAACACCATCATTCTGATTAAAATTATGAGTGGTGCTATATAGTGTGTAGCCATCTAACTCTGGTAGTTGTACAGCCTTATTGAGCCAACATTCAGAAAGAACAATGAGATCATATTCTAATTCTGTGGTCTTCAACATCACAAGAAACTCATTAAGGTTCTTACTTATACTGCGAATATTCTGATGTATTATTTTAAACGTTTTGGTGTTAGAAGTAAGACAATTGGAACAGTTTGATGGTAGGCATGTAAATACTTCTGCAGGAGTAAAGGAGTCCAGTTCAGACAACATGGTATTAGCGTTATTCGCCATTAGTTATGTCGTTTTATAGCCAAAAGGTGGTTACATAATAAGATCATGACTATCAAAATATATAATATAAGAATATCAAAAATAAGGATGAGTGAATGATTGCTATGACTTATGTAGCAGGAGTATGATAACTGATCCAATGTGGGCTGAGTAACAGGTATTTTTTGTAAAGATATTATGAGCCACTGTAGAAGTGTGAGTATAGTAGAGTAAGTTATGTGTGAAATGTGTGTGTTCTGGCGAGTAAGAGAGTTATTTTGAGTGCTTGTGGAGATAAACGTAATTGAGAGTTTAGAAACACCAAAACATTTATACAATACAAGGGATTTTTTTATGAAATTAATGAATTTGTTTGTTTGAGTTTGAACATGCATTACAAGGAAAAGAGTGAGATAATTAGACATGAGTAGCTGGTACACTGTTGAGACTATCTTCACATAAAACCCGAAAAAGTTCGCTGCCAGGTTCCTTGCGCAAATAAATCCTTCCATTTATGGCCCAACAGTACTTGTAACCGTTGTTAGTAGCAAATTGTTTGGCAAGATAGAAGAGTCTTTTAATGGAGGGGGGTAAATACTCGGTGACGAATACAGGTTCAAGCTTGCCCGGTATTCCCAACAGGTTTGTATTAAGTTTGTCATTACGATCCTTATTTTTATTAAAAATTTTCACAGAAGACAAAAAAGTATCCTTTTTGTTTACGGAAGCAAATTCAACAACCATGTGCTTATGAGGGCCGGTCTTAGTGGGAAAGCGATAGGCGTCTCGAATATCGAGAGAGCTGACAGGAGTTCCGATGGCTTTACCAATGTTGCATACGGTGGATATTAAATCGTCGTAGTTTTCTTTACTGGGAGCCGGTAAATTTCTGAATTCTAGAGCGGAAGATCTAGAAGCAAGCTCGACGTCCTTCAGTCTGCTCTCCAATTTGTGTATATACTCTCTGTCTTTTTCTCTCTTTTTCTCTAGTGTTTCAATACGTAATTTCATTTCTTCATACATCTGATTTGAGAACTCCATACTTTTCTGAATCTCGAGATTAGCTTTCTGTATGGCGTTGTTTTGTACTTTTAGTTCCTTAATGTCCGTCATAACAGATATCAACATATCTTTCAGTTCATCATAGTCACTGTGTGGGGAGCTATAATGGTCAGGTTTCTGACGTTTAGTTCGAAGAGAGACATTGCGAAGTTGGTTACCTGGTGGTGGTGTTGTTAGGTCCGGATTGGATGCTGATTTTGACATTTTCGCTTTTTATTTTTATTAATATTTTACAATAAGATACTATTAGCAAGCGTAAGCGTAAGCGATACCTTGCGACAGGATTCTTAGCAGATAGGCGACGAGTCAGCGTAGCACGTAGCGCGCGTAGCAGATGTAGCGGGAGGCGTAGCAAAAGCGTTGACGTCACTTCACATGCGCCGCACTTAGGCCGAAATTTCGACGCAGTGTAGCCAATGATATTTTATAGTACAGATATGTTATAGGCGCGCGCGTCGTGAAGACTCGAACACGAGCTAATTGGAACGTCTTGCAACTAGTCTGCGTCGAACGCAACCACAAGCGTGCCGCACCGCAATACCCGTGTGCTTAGATTTTATTTATCAAAAATGCCATCGTGTGAGTTTCGGAAGTGTACGAAATATACTTCCAAAGTAAACAAAATACAATGGATCTCATACCACATGTGAGAATGCAAATATATTAAGATTACTTTTATATTTCATTTATTTTCCAAACTTGCCAATAAATTATGCTTAGGAGCCATATGTAGGTGAAGACAGAGAGAGCAAACTTGTTTTGTCGCGAGAGCGATAAGGATGCGTGCGTGCGGACATAGATTAGTTAAAAGTTTACAAGTGTAGAAGCGATATTGATTGACTTGTTTTAATTTGTTTTGTGTTCCAATTTTTTTGACTAAAGTTGATTTGACTGATTATTGAGAATTATAACTGTTTTTTTTATTGAATTAGGTTTCCGAGGGATCAGGTTCGACTTCAAGATTGGATCGCAATTGTTCGTGAACAAAAAAGCGAATCAGATTGGATAACATCAAAAAACAGCAGGATATGTAGTCTTCCACGGTACTAACAAATATTTTCCGAAATGTGGTCGGACAATGCTTAAAAAAATGCAGTTCCAATTATAGAGGTAGGTAACTAAAACATTTTATAAAACATAATGCTGCCTGCATAATGTTTTATAAAATGTCAGCTACCTGTTGCTTGCATTTTCGCTAACGTTGAATTTGTTTGGTCAGTATAGGTACCTACAAAGAAACCGCTACATGACATTTCATTATGAAACCTATAGTTGTGTCATGAAATTGATTATTTATTAATTACTAGCATTCCACCTGCTTCATCCAAGATGAAGTTCCGATTTGACGAAGTTTTCGAATCATACAATTATTGTTATGACTGATCATAAATTATTTCATTAACATAATGACTATTAAATTCTATTTTACTTTTGAATATAATGGGCTTAGCTGAATACAAACATTAGTGATAATCAGTGATCGGAGTAGGTAGATTGATTTTTGGTACTTGTATCATAAATGCACACAGAAAGAATAACATGGATAAGCCATTTTCCCGGAAAGTAATTCCGGTATTTCCGGATTCAATTAAACATTGTTAATGTTGGTAGTGATATTATTCCTACTCAATTCAAAATTTAAAGGAAGGTATAAAAACTAAATTAATTCATTATTTATCTGTTGAATAATAAAAACAATCTAATTCCGATCGAAGCTTTAATTTTTATTTTTTTTATTTTTAGCCTTTTATGACTAGAACTTTTATAGATAGACATAAATTGTTGCACTTAAATTTAAATATTTTCATAGTGGTCATGGTAATTTGCATTAAGGGTAGAATAAATGACGTCAAATCGTGATTGTGTGCCGTTAAAAAAAATATGATGAATAATAAAGAATAATATTGCTCATTTTATTACAATTCCTACCTTTTTTTGAGGATGGCAAATCATCAAATGACTCCTTCCACTCTGGCAGAATAAAATTCCTACATAAGTTCCGGTTTTTTTTTAATAATCCACCAATTCTGGAGGAATGTCCATATTAATATATACGTTTCGGATCAATGACCCCATTTCAATCTACCTACTCCGATCACTGGTGATAATACTTGATCCGTGATTAACCATTATGATGTTTAATTTGTTACCTACGTACTTACTCTTCAATCGAGTGTCCACTCTACGGCTATAAATGTTATCCTATGGCACAAGGACTCATTTGAAGCGCAATTGTTAGAATTATAGCTATCTCTTTCACTTGCGTGTTGTTTCGTATCTTTTGTTCTACTTATCAGTAAAACTTGTCAATGTGTGCCATAGATATTCGTGATGTGTGCAGTTTTTACTACGCGGAACAAATTTCAACGCAAATTACTATGAACGTAACATATCTGTACTTTATAATATCATTGAGTGTAGCAATTTACCGTGGCTAAGTTGGTCGAGCACTCAATCCGCACGACGCGTCGTCGCTCCGAGTTCAAATCCCACCAAATGTCTGTTTGCGAAGACACTCCCAAAAATTTGTATGGAACGAGTAGAACTAGTTGTATCTCACTTGCACTCCCCCCGAGGGGAAATAAACCAATTTAAGTTCTTAAGGTGCGACAAGAAATCGAGTTCAACACTGTCGACCAATCACAATTTACAATTTAAAATATGGACACAAAATTTATCAAGAGGACAGTTAACAACCACACTCCGCCACCGCGTACGGAGGAATGAATGAATTATTATGTTTAGTTAATATTATCTATGATGTTGTAAACTGACAGCCCTAAATATATCTTCTTTAAATTCTATCCATCCAAAGGTTGTCTGTAAGAGATGGCCCTGTGCGATAAGACTGCCCATTGTAAACTAGTTTTATTATTTGTATCCTTAAGTGTATGATAAGGTGTACACTAAAGTATCCAATAAACAATAAATAAAATGAATTGACATACGATCTAAAAATGTCACATGATCAATACCTTGTAGGTACTCGCTGAACAGCACTTTATCCAGATCTCCAGGTATTTATTTATTCTATTTCACGTTACTTAAGTGAGAATTCCAGTAGCGAAACTAAAAGAAAACACTAACTTAGATTAACGAGTTTGCTCGCAACTTCAAAAATGTAATGAAAGTCTATTTATTCAGTTAATTACAGGGGTATGGCCCAGTTTTATTTTTTCAGAACATTAAGCATTTAGATACACGAGAGTATGAGCTCGTAATAGGGAGTGTACTGTTAATATTTTTAAAATATATCATTAGGACTCCTTACATTTAATATCCGATCCTTCAGTTTTTTTATAACATATGAATTTGGGATTTCGCCATTTCATTGTTTAACGTCCATGAGACCTATTAAACTTATAATTTGCTAGTTATTTTTTAACTGTTCAGTAAAAATAAAAGTCCCGTCCATTTATATGTCACCATCGCAACTCCATTAACTTAAAATATTGAATTTGTCAGTTATCCTTTCATAAGACTTCACGTTTTGTTACGAAACTTAATTAATATTTTTGCAAAACACGTAATAAAGTGAAAGAACATTCGAACGTAAGAGAAGGTAACTAAGAATCCCTAATTTTGAGTTGAATCGGTTTAGATCTAGCAATGCAAAACATCAAAACAAAAAGTCACTCTCACAGTAATAACGAAATTTTTCAAACTATTTGACATATGACCCTGAAATTTGGCAGGGAGATGGAGTGAACCGGGCAAAGGGGTCTATCAGAGTCTAACTGACTTAAATCACCCCGTGTTCCCTCGCACATTTGCGCTGCGGGCTGCGGGAGCCCTTAAATACTCCTCAACGCAGGCCGCATCAGTATTATATGGCACTGAGCTTAATATGTATCCCCCAATTTTTTTTTATTACTCGTGTTTGTCCACTATCTCACCTGATGGTAAGCGACGATGTAGTCGAAGATGAAGCACGCTTACCTAGAAGTAACCTATTCTCTCTTGACTTAAATACTGCTAGGTTATAGCTATCAGGAAAGACAGATTCTGGTAGAGAATTCCACGCCTTAAGCCGGGTCCGCTCGCCAATTTTCTAACAAAACATGTTATCAAAACATGTTAGCAAAAAATGTTAGTAAAACCGCCCGTCTGCAGCGCCTATTGTTGTATTGTTTTTGTTTAATTTCAAAAATGAGTTCCGACGAAGAAGACGTGCAAGCTGTTATGGCAATAGTAGATTTAGTTGACATTTGAATGTGACAATTCTGTCTCTGAGATTAAAAAATAGGGATAGTGAGCGCGAACACAAAATGCGTCACTTTCCCCCTTCCCGCAGGCGAACGCGGGGGATGTTATCCATTCGTCTCGGCAAACATGTTAATGTGTTTTTGCTAACAAAACTGTTAGACCACGCCTATATTCTATTAGCAAACAATGTTATACTGTTTGCAATAACGAAAACACGTCGCAGCGGACCCGGCTTTAGCTGTACGCAAAATGAAAGTATTCAAACGTTTTGTGCGTAGGTGGGGATGTCCACCATGTAACGATGGCACATCGCCATTTGTCTTAAAGTCCGACTGTCAAAAATTTTCTAAGTTCGTTTTTAAGAAACATGCTAGAATAACAAATCGATAAAAAAAACTAATTAAATAAATTGACACGAGCATGAAATTGAATTGAAAACGCTTTCATCATTCTAAAAGGAAAAACACCGAAATAAAATTCCCAAGTAACTTAGTTATATTCTACCCTCTTACTTAATTTTAATATCTCATTTTCCCGTCCATGCTCCCCGTCACGATCTGAGTAGTTTGAATACCGGTAAAAATACTGGTGATTTTTACCTGTAAAATAAAAATAAGCAAACTGTCGCAACGAAGTTGTTTGGTGTGTACTTTCCTCCGCGTGCTGTATGATTGCTGAGGAAATATTGCCATAGCATAATGAAAGCCTGTAATGGATTTTTTATTTTAAGAAGTTTGCTGGTTTTTCTTTTACAGATGTACCTACAGTGAATTTGTGTCATAGAATACCAAAATTATGCATGATTTTTCAAATATATTACATGAGTAGATTCGCCTGCTGGCATATTATACGAAAATATTTGTAGACCATACAAACATTTTCTCAGTGCGTGAATCGAATCCGCGATACTCAGCGCAGCAGTCAATCGCTCAACCAGTGTACCTTTCTGTTCCATGGTGCCAACCACATCGTAATTCTGGCTGTTAGTCGAAATTGTTGCACCCACAATCTACTACAGGAATTTAGTAATAATTACTATTTTATTGTGATGCATTGTTGATTTTTTATTCTCCAAAAGGCCATTTTATCAATTGTTACAGTTAACCAATATACTAATCAAGGTACTCGTTTTGGGTGTCATGTTTTTCTTGCGGCTTTGTTTTAATGTCAAAAGTTAAACAGAAGCCGTTAAAAAATAAGACTTATGCTACAGTAAAGTTTTCTGAATGGAGTATTTTGATCTGAGAACATATCAAAGCCTATTTTAATATTACCTTGTCATAATGAGATTTTATGAAGTTGTTTTTATTTTATATAGTTGATAGGCTTGCGTTTGACCATGATCTCACCTGATGTTAAGCGTTGATGTGGTCGAAAATGAAGCACGCTTGTCTAGAAGTACCTACCCTACTCACTCTTGACTTAAAGACTCCCAGGTTATAGCTATCACGGAACACAGACTCCGGCAGGGAATTCCACTCCACAACCGTACGCACAATGAAAGTATTCCGTACAAAACGGAGATTATTAATACATTTCATATTTATTTTCTTTCAATCGGTTAAAAAAATTGGGTAATCAACTTGGCACCTGCAGCTGCAGATATTCAGGCTTATTACCTATACATATCTGAGCCGTGTCCAAAGAACATGTTGTAACAAGACCATGATATTACTCAACGTGTTCACACATATCCCAATAACCGACTGCATATGAACAGGTTCATGTAAAATGTAACGTTCATAGATTTATAAATAGGGCTTATCTTTGTAGCATAGCAACTAACAAATAAATAAATAAATTATTATTAGAAAAATATCCCGGTTGATTCCGCCAAAAACTTGATAATTAATCTTGCATATGCACTATGCCCTCTCGCCCTCAAATATATGCACATGCAGAAGGGATGCAAGAAAAATATACTACATGCAAGCAAACCACGCTCCACGCAGCATCACAACGAGTCAACATCTCCTGTTTTCGGTGGGAAAAATAAAAAATTTTACGTCTACATAATTTCACCAAATCAACCAACTAGATTGCTTACATTATCATTATCTTAGCCCGACTTTCTCTACTGCTCGACAAAGGACTCTCCTTCTGTGGTAACCCCTTCGCTCCTGACTCCCTGATCCAAGTTCTGCACGCTATAGTAGTGACTCCCAGATTGATGACATAGAAAAAAACTACTGAAGATGTAGAAACGAAACAAATACCCATCTAAAAAGACAGTGGAATATATTCAAGTAGGTACTCCTAATACACCCCAAAGCCCATTTTAATAAAAGTTCCAAATTGGACCTGAAACAATAGTTAAGTGGCAGAGTTGAAAAGTGTTGTATTATATTCATGATCTTGATAATATCACTCCAAAATTCCAATCAGTCGAGATTGCTGTGCCGTGTTAATTTAAAACCAGTTTCACCTTTCTTCAGGGTGACAATGTATTTTTATTATTGAGGACTTAGGCCTGTATTCTACCCATGTCGGCGGAGCGTCGTGTTCCACACGCGCCTCAAAGAGTCGTCAGCACTAGTGACGGAGACCCATAAGGCCTTTACCTGTCGGGGTTCTATCGATAGTCGGAAAGTTCTAACGATATACCGCGACCCCGGAACGAAAGGCAACAGGGTGTGTTTTAGTCAGTAGCAGTCTGAAACTCCCTTCCCCTCCACCCAGAGTGGGAAAAGTCATTCGATGATTTTACTACCCGAAAACTGGCTTAAATTCTATGTAATTTCAAATGAGATAGTAAATAACAAGTTGTAATAGTTTCGTCAGATCCGCAAGAACCGATCTAAACCTTCCTACAATTACACCTTCTGCAATGAGTACCAACTCTATTGTGCTACTTGTAACCAGGTGATCAAGACGAAATTTGGATTCGCCAGCCACATACGAGCACACGCCAGGAGATAGCCAGAGTCGCCATCGTCTAACACGACGCGGATGACGTCATCATCATAACTGTTTGATTGAATTTATATTTTTTACTAAACATGCTTTAGGGCTCTCAATTAACCCGAGTCGAAGGTGTCAATGACGGAACTCGGTTTGAAAGGCCTATGCTTACTGGGGGTCGGGGTTACCGGGTTCCGGTAACGTTCTTTCTAACGAGATACCTCCGGGATGCAAGGGCAACAGAAGAAACAGGGTGGGTTTTTAATCAGTAGAAGTTTGGTACTCCCGCTCCACCCAGCGGGTGGACGATTTGATGATTTTCTCAACGAAAAACTACGGAACCCTAAAAATACCTACATTCTCGTCTTATCGAAGGAGATAGATAGTGAATTACAAGATATCAATTTAAGGGATAAGTGTTTTAGGCTCTCATACTTCAGTCACCTGTCAAAGACCAGAAATGAAAACAGACTCATAATTAATACCCACCCCACTCCTAATACTATTTGACTTAAAATAAAAACACCATATACCAAACTATAAATAGTATATTTATAATTCGATTACTAACCAATCGTTTTGTAACTTCGACGTCCAAAATTCGTGATATTTTGTAATAAAAATTCCTAAATATTAAGACACCCTACTTTCAGAAGGGCTTCCAAAAGACAGAGAGCTTTTTCAATAACGCACAAAGGGTCCATAAATTAGGATAGGTATCCAAGAAAATCCACTCAAAAAAGAAAGTGAATTCCGTCACTCTTTGCAATGATTAAAGTCTGTTCAAGAGGGGCAACACTCATCGGACTGGATGAGAATTTAAATAATAAGACTTAATAATAAATGTGATAATCGACATGTTTTATCATGGGTTGCTGCTGAAAAAAAACTTTTTTGCAAAAAATAAAACCGACTTCCATATCAAAACACTACAAAGCCAAAAATAATTTTAATTTCGGTAGTCGGTGTTATTGGATTTGTATTTTCTTTTTTTTTCACACCGCCTTCCGAAATTAAAATTATTTTTGGCTTTGTAGTGTTTTGATATGGAAGCCGGTTTTATTTTTTGCAAAAAAGTTTTTATTTTCGTGCTTTTTAGTGGGTCAGTGAATTTTCCAAATCGGTTCGTAAATGACGGAGTTATGCGCGAACAAAAAACGCAATGCAGCGTAAACGAAAAGATAATCAACGTAAACATTTTTTTAGACTTTTGTTGATTTTTCAGAAACGGCTTATCCGATTTCGATAAAATTTTCATGGGACCATTTGGGAAGTATACCCTTTCTAACAAGATCAGAATTTTTCAAATCGGTTGGCAAACGAGGGAGTTATGCGTGGACAAACATAAAAAAAAAAAAAAAAAAATACAAACATCCGAATTGAGAACCTCCTCCTTTTTTAGAAGTCGGTTAATAAGCGTAACGTGTCATATCTTGTGTTGATATCTGGCATACCTATGCTTAGCTGAAGACCTTATTATACGTATCTATATAACTATACCAGTGTATAAAATACTAAGTGGTTTTTTTATTCCGGATGAGCCCACACTTGGCCTCAATCTCGTCTACGATGAAACGAGCGAGCCCAGAAGATGCTCTTGCTTTAAAAGCTGATAGGTCATAAATAAGTAACAGGGAACACAGAAGCCGGCAGAGAGTTCTACAACTCGGCTGTACGTACAATAAATGTGGAAGAAAAGCGCTTGGTTCGACAAGACGGTACGATATGGTATGGTAGAGTGTATTTTTATTTATTTATTGCTTGAAACCTGGTGTTCTGTCACCTACAAGGTACTATCGGCCAAAGATACGCATGCTCACTTAAGAAAATATTTCTGCGGAAGCGCAGCTAGTGACAAACCACATCCCTTCCTGGTTTCGCCAAATTAGAGATAATATGCATTTTGTGAGTACAAGGAGTGTAACATTATATTAATACTTACTATTACGAACACTACTAAAATACGATTCAATCGCGGTCAAAATACATGCATTAGGCGATCGAGTTGTGAGCCGTGCTATGCGATTATAGCCTTAAAGGTGAGCATGCGGAAGATTTGTCGATAGTAGGTACACATTAGAAGACCAGCGTCAGATGGTAATATCTGTCTGGCATTAATGCTGAAATGGACTTTTTTGGCACAACCATGAGGCACGTGCTGTCTTTTTAGCTTACTGATTCTCTCATTTATTTGTAGTTTTGTATGTGTGTGACCGATATACTGATGCAAAATGAATGTAAGAAACATTTATTTGGCAGCATTCATCTTTCTTTTGCCATTAATAGCTTTTCTTGTTTAGTTTTAAGGTGATTTAGAGAACTTCCCTCGGCATTAAGCAGCACTTACCAAGGAACGTCTGTACTATGTGTGGTGTGACCATTTTGGCCACAGGCCTGTTGGTCTTGTGGTCAGTAGCCCTGACTGCTATGCGCAAGGTCGTGGGTTCGATTCCCACGCAGAACAAATGTTTGTGTGATGAGCACGATCATTTGTTCTTTGTCTGGGTGTAATTTATCTATAATATGTATATATTTAGAAATATATATGTATGTATATCAGTTGTCTAGTACTCATAGCACAAACTCTGCTTAGTTTGTGGACTAGATGGCGTTGTGTGAAAGTTGTGGAATATTATATTATATTATAATTATATTTTAATATATCGAGATTCTTCCGCGCATCGTAAAGCACGAGCTGTCGTTTGAACGTCTTTGACAGTCGTTACGGGTAGTCAAAAGCCAGAAAGTCTGGTCTTGCCAACGGGTACTGTGTCATCTAGTTGCTGTGTTGTTACGGTCAGATAGGCAGTTGCTCAATGTAAAACACTAATTCAGCTGCATCTCCATTTCACCAATGTTTTTGAAGCACTTAAATTTACCCTTTAAGAACATATATACAACGTGTAACGGAAACCCCATATCATATCTATCCAAAAGGACTGAATACATCATCTGGTATGGAGTCTCTATGCAAAGTTTCAGCTCAAAATAAGTGACTCACAGAATTGACCCCAAATTATTGGTTTCATATGTTTCTTGAATACCAGTAATAACAAACGTGTCACAGTACTATGAGGGTCATCACTTTCCACGTCACTTGCCTATAAAATGATAATTCTCTTCGTTCTTCCTAATTTAAAAAATTCGGTCTCTGGTATCAATGTATTGAAATTTCTAATAAGCTCCACACATGTAGACATAGGATTACAAAACCTTGCCAAATCGTTTGTTATCATCCAAAGAAGCCGTGCACTCGGTATGTATATACCCTTTAAATTACACGTTGTATATTTATGTTCTGGACTATATCTACTTTTCTGTAAACATGTTATTTGAAGAAATTATAAAAAAGAAATATAAATTATAATTATAATCTAGTTAGACTGGTAACCGAACCCGACATACCTAGTTAGGAAAAGGCAGAGCAGATAATGAGTTTTAAGGTGTTTTAATGCCAATAAACACATTTTTCTTTCTTTATTTTTGACTAATAATGATGATCTTGAGTCGAAATGCGACCATATTAATTCAAAGAAATATTAAGTTTGAATTGAAAAAGTAAGTTTGAATGTTATTATAAAATATGAGGTTTCTGCACTTTTTCTCTATATCAAACATTAACTACCTACTTATGCCAAATTCTAGACGCAGAAGTTTGGAATTTGGTGTAATATTGTAATAGAAACTTTTTGCCGTATAATTTTATTTACAATTTTGTTATTTAAGTGTGATTCAATTATTGGTGTACAATAAAGTATATTTTATCTATCTAGCTATCCATACCTACAACGTGTAATGTAAACAACATGTCGTATGGAGTCTCTATGCACAATTTAGCTCAAATAAAGTGACTTGAAGAAATGATACCTAGTTATCGGTTTCGGGATATGTTTCTTGAATACCAATCATAACAAACGTGTCACAGCAGTTTGAGTGTCAATAACTTTCCATATTCTTATATGAAAAATTCGTTCTCTTTTATGAATGTATTGAAATTTATAGTAAGTTCCACACAGACATAGGATTACAAAACCCTTGCCATATCGTTTGCTATCATCCGAAGAACCCGTGCACTTAGTATGTGTATAACCTTTAAATTACACGTTGTATTTTATAGTTTATCAAAACACTGGAAAATATAAAATACCAACGGCTAAGGCAGAAGCAGCTATCCTGATAAAACATAAATCCTATTAAAAATATTCCGTTTCGAATTATTTTTATAAGGTAAGACTTTTACACAAAGTGTTAAATTCAATGCAGCTAGATTTCTTCTAAGAAGCTTCCAGGTAACAAACTGATTTTGAAAACAGAATATTCCAATCGAATTGGAACAAATATTTCTTATCGGCTAATATAGATGCCAAAGTTCCCAGGCTTTGTTTTTTTTAGTAACGTGGGTATAATTTGTTAATTAATCTAAATATGGTTGTGTCTAGATTTAGTTCACGGGAATAGTGTAGGTAATGGGTAGGGCTCGAACCCATGACCCGTCGATCACAATGCCAACACCTTAGCGTTTATGCTATAGTCGTTTTCGACAACAAAGTTTCCAGCCTGTCCGTTTTCTATCAGTTATTTTTCAATAATTATTTTAATTAATTCCGCTAAGCCTTTTTTTTCAAAGAGGAAGCCCATATGTATGTTTTCTGTCTTGAGACAAGCCAAGAAGTCTACCAGACTCGTACTGGCAAAACCACTCTGTGTACCCTCGCACACTTTAACCAGGGGCTGCGGGAGGACTTAAATCCTCTTTAAAAAAAGATACACATGGTAAATATCCCGTATAAGTTCTAATGATATCGGATATCGCAACTCTATACGGACTAAATGTTTTGGGAATAAATATACCCTACCGGAGACTATCTTTTTTTAATACGAACTAGCTTATGCCCGCGACTTCGTACGCGTGGGAAGGTTTTTCCACGCAAATCCCGATCCCGTGGGAATTTCTGGATAAAAAGTAACCTATGTATTATTCCAGAATGTCAAATATCTACTTACCAAATTTCATTCAGATCCGTTCAGTAGTTTTTGCGTGAAAGAGTAACAAACATCCATCCATCCTCACAAACTTTCGCATTTATAATATTAGTAAGAAAGATTAGTAAGAAGAAGTAAGATAGTAAGAAGTAAGAAGTAAGATGGGCCCGCTCTTGACCTCGAGTGCACCTGATGGTAAGTGTAAGATGAGGTCTACGATCGAACGAGCGAGCCCAGAAAATGCCTATTCACTCTTGCTTTAAAGGCTGACGGGTCATATGTGGCAGGGAACACAGAAGCCGGCAGAGAGTTCCACACCTTGGCTGTGCGCACAATAAATGTTGAAGAAAAGCGCTTAGTACGACAAGACGGTATATCGACCAAATGTGGATGGTATCCTGCGGTACGTCTGGTAGACCGGTAGTATAAGGTGATGAAGGGATTAGGTCGTGGAGCTCCTGCGCACACTCTCCGAAGTATAATCTGTAAAAGATAGACAGGCAAGCAACGTTTCGCCGGTGAGCCAGGCTGTGAAGCTTGCCTACCAGAACCTCGTCACCTATGAGCCTCTTAGCTCAGCTGTGTTATTCTGTAAGACCTCATTCTAAACTTCGAATCTGAATCCGCTGTGAGTTTATTGATTGGCATTCTAAAAACTCGGTTGTTAATTCGAATTTACACTAGCGCTACCCTTGCGAGCGTGTCAGCGAGCTGAACTAAAGATTTTGACAAATAAAGTATGAGATGACATGAGAAGTGGCATTCGGTAAGGTAATTCCTCCGTCACTTCGACGCTGTTTACAGAATGCAAAATCAAGGTCACTTTGAACCATAAGCGTAGTGACAGTGAATAGCTATGTGAGATACGAGTTGTTGTTCGAATTTTACAGAATCGACGTACTGCGTTCAATCGAGTCAAGTGCAGCTAACTGGTATTTGGCTGAACCATCCCTCAAATGACTGCAATACTCCATACAGGAACGGACCTGTGCTTTATATAAATTCAAAAGCTGTCCAGGTGTGAAGTATCGCCTCACTTTCTGTAGTATCTGCTTTTTAAAATCAAGGGTGAACAGCTACTTCTAGGCAAGCATGTTCCATTATCCATCACTTCACTGCTTTCCATCAGCAACGCAACAATGTGTCCAAACTAAACTAACTAAACCTACTTTGTGTTGTGTGCTTTGTGGCATGTGCCGAATAAACATTTTTTCTTTCTTTCTTTCGTTCAAACAAACAGCCCATAACATTCCCACTGCTGGGAAACAGGCCTCCTCTCTGTGTCAAGTAATAGGTCGTAGTCTTCTTAGGATATGCCGGTTCTCTACTGTTTTCGGAGCAGTGGTCATGATGTAAATAACACAAAGAAATATGCCTTTTTTTTCGAGTGGAAAAATCATCGAATGACTTCTCCCGGTCTGGGTGAAGTGAAGAGGAGTATCAGACTTCTACTTACACACATATTATACTTGACGGCACAACTGTCACATTTGACTTTCTCTTTCTTATCGTTAAAATACGGCGTAAGAAATATTCACCATCTCTTTTTTACTTTAAGGAAAATAACACGCAAATCCACTGTACATTTATATTTTAGTCCAAAATTATTATTTCAGTAAAGAAGCGTGAATTGTGTTCCTGTCTCTGCTAAAGAGTATTATTCAAATCCAACGTCGGAACAAAAGAAAATGTCCAATAAAAATGCAAAGGGAACGGCACCTATTCTTTCTTCTTTACTAACTAAATAGCTGTGATAGGGATGCGGTCATACTAATAGCGATTTTTAGGATAAAGACGCAAAATATTTTGATCTGGGCTCGCTCGTTTGAGCGAAGACTTGCTTACCATCAGACGAAATCGAGGTCAAGAGGGCTTATCTAAAACAAAAAAAAAACTATCTATTAATAACTATTTTTAGGGTACTGCTGATTAGGGATTTATAAACAAGACAAAAGTCAAGTATAACTTGTTATTATTACAAATATAGACAATACAGACTTCAATCACGCAAAACTAAACCCAACACAACCGTAAACAGCTACAGCACCACTCGCGATAACTCGGTGTTGCCAACACTTTTAAAAGAAATGGAAATTTTAAAAACTGTAGTTTGTACCACTGTTATAAAGAATCTTTATTTCTCAAAAGAACATTAAGCAGTATGAGATTTTAACAATAACTTCTTCTTCGTCTGATGACGTAGCATGTATTAAAAATACACAACATTTAAAATAAGATGGAGAAAAACAACAAAATATGAAAATAAACACGTTATAAGGGTAGGTCTATCTAAGATTTGAAATCATAGCTGACCAGTTACAACGCAAGTACCCTCATAATTATGTTCCAACTACACTCTTTTGCAAAAAAAACGGGCACCTAAGGAAATTTACGTTCTAATGTCGATTTGAGTTAATTAAATGAAATTTATTGCTTTGACGTAGTCTGTATACTTATAATCGTGTAAATTAATGCGCGTGAAGTGAATTCGGGCAATTAAAAGAAAAAAAAACGACGGATTCTTTAAAACCGATGTACACGCCCAAACAATAAGAAGTGGTCAGCAATAATGACAAGATTTTTTTTTACTTTTTTTAATTAAATAAAGTTACAAATGTAAAAACCTAATAACGGGTGTGACCTCCTCTTGCCAAAATCACAGCTTGAATCCTTCTGGGCATACTTTCCACGATGTTTTTAATAACGTTTTGAGGAATACGTTCCCACTCTACTGCAATGACTCTTTTTAGCTCCCTGATGTTTTGTGGAGCAGGTTGCACTGATCTTACCCATCTCTTTAGAATATCCCAGACATGCTCAATTGGATTGAGGTCAGGACTTCGAGCTGGCCAATGTTCATGGCCATGTACGCTTCCACGTCGCCAGAACGGAGCGGGCGAGCATTGTCGTCCATTAAAATGGAATTTTCCCAAGTGCAGTCAATGTGGGTTGTGCATATGGAATTAGGACTTCCATTATGTACCGGTGTGCATTTAATGTTCCATTTTCTATGAAAACTAACTCCGTGTGCTCCGTCGAATTAATTGCTACCCAAAACATAACGGAGCCTCCGCCATAAGAAGTGATTTCTTCGAAACACACTTCCGCATAGCGTTCCTGTGGTCTTCGCAGCACTCGCCGGCGTCGGTCCTCTCCACACAAAGAGATTCTAGCTTCATCAGAAAAAAATACTTTATTCCAGTCCTCCAGAGTCCATGAAGCACAGTTCCGAGCAAACTGAAGTCGAGCAACACGGTGCTCACGGAGTAATTTGGGGCCCCGAGCTGGGCGGTAACTCCTGATATTGGCAGCCAAAAGCCTCCTCCTGACCGTCCACAAGCTAACTTCTACTCCTCTTACTTCTTCAAGGCTCTTCTTCAGGTCCACACTTGACGCTTTATGATTCCGCAACGCCTGACTCACCAAAAAGCGGTCATCTCTTGGTTCTGTGCATCATTTTCTTCCCGAACCGGGTCTTCTTTTGACCGAACCGGTCTCTTGATACCGTTGCCAAGTCCTCTGGACAGTTGAACGACTCACATTTAGCCGCTGAGACACGTAAGTTTGAGAACAACCTTCTTCAAGTAGGGCTATAATTTTACCAGCCCTTATCGCTTTATCACTCATATTAAAAAGTGGTATTTAATGTAAAAAGAAAGATCTGGGGGCACGGCAGTGCCCCCGCCAAGTCGAGCAAAAAAGCGGCACGGCCGTACCATTCTTTTCTCGAAGCAACTTAGGCCATTTTCGACCTCCTATAACTTCGTTGTGGATAAAACTAGAAGCCTGAATTTTCAGTAACCAAACAGGCATTGTATAAACACGGTATATTTCAAATTTCATTCAATTTGAACTAGTAGTTTAAGAATTATAACGAGTCAAAGTTCCTTAATTTTGTAAATTTTGTCACTCACTGACTGACCGATCATCAAAAGTCTAAAGCACTTCTAGCAGACATAGAAGCTTCAAATTTAGAATACAATTAGTGTTTAGTATATAAATCAAGGAAAAACTATAATATTTTTCAATTTCGTTCCAGTTTTCTAGATACATCAACTGCATAAATAACTTTGTAATCCCATATAAATATATAGGATTACAAAGTTACATTTGCAGTTAATTAATCAGTGTACCTGTATAATATAATGAAATAATAGATGTAGATGGGTACTTTTTTGCCATCGCATGAAAACACAATATATCTCACAAGTAATACATATATAAATTAAATTGTTTATTGCGATTGCCAAGTCAATCTATTTATTTAAAACGGTAAAGATTTTTAATATTGATATGGTCACTATAAGATGTTGTTAGGTTAGATAATTACGTAACAACTAAAAACAGAAAGTCCCTTAAGTAGGGACTGAATAATCGAATAACCGATTTGGTATTGCATGGATCTCACAACTTTTTACTGTAGAACAACTAAGTTGCGAGACTTTGTTGAGTTTAGAGTTGAAGTTGCGAGGTTTTTGACAAGTATTGTTTTTTATGGGATTAAATTGTTTAATTTGCAGAGAATATCCAAAAAGTTTTAAAATATCGTAATCAGTTAAAAATCGTTTCAGCAATTCGCGCCATTAGTAAAGCAATTTTAGAATAATCCACAATAATCATTATTTTTCTTTTATTAGTTTTAAATTTGGAACGTAAAGAATCATGCCAGGATGCTTCAAATAACATGCCAATACATCGTCAAATTAATAAAACCTATTTCTTGTTCTTCTTCATTGAAGTAGAGAAAAAAATCTAAAGTGCCCGTTTTTTTTTGCAAAAGAGTTTATTTAAATCGTGAGGCCAAATGCTTTTAAGCGAAAACCTGTATAGTCTCAAAGACCAGCAACCATTTATGTTTCTCGTGTGTTTTATTAATTCTACTTATCCTACTAATCTATACTTCTATACTAATATTATAAATGCGAAAGTAACTCTGTCTGTGTCTGTCTGTTACCTTTTCACGCCTTAACCGCTGAACCGATTTACATGAAATTTGGCATGGGAATAGTTGAGGACCCTGGGAAGGACATAGGATAGTTTTTATCCCGATGTAAGGTTCCCGCAGGATAGTTTTCGAATTGTATCTTTGTTTGTCTTTCACGCAAAAACTACTGAACGGATCTCAATGTTTGGTAAGGAGACAGTTGACATCCTGTAAAAACACATAAGCTACTTTTCATCCCGGAATTCCCACGGGTTTGGGATTTACGCGGGGAAAACCTCCCACGCGAACGAAGTCGCGGACAAAAGCTATCCATACTTTAATACTAATAATATAACTCCATACTTCCATATCCATACTATCCATACTTCCATATCCATCAATACTTCCAAGCTAATATTATAATAATACGAAAGTAACTGTCTGTCTGTTACCTTTTCACGCCTAAACCGCTGAACCAATTTAGATGAAATTTGGCATGGGAATAGTTTAGGACCCTGGGAGAGACATAGCATAGGTTTCGTCCCGGAAATCATTCCTAAAGTATGATAAGATGTAAAAGGGGTGTTAGAATTTCGTATAGGGAATCAATAATGTCCCCGCCCTACCCACACACATAATACACTTAGACCACTAAACCGATTTGGATGATGTCTGGTATGGAGATACTTTTAGACCCTGGAAAAGACAGTATAGTTTTATTCCCGGAAATCATTCATAAAAGATGTAAAAATGGTGTTGGAATTATGTATAGGGAATCAATGATGTCCCCGCCATCCCCACCCACATAATACACTTGACCGCTAAACCGAATTGGATGAAATTTGCTACGGAGATAGTTTTAGACCCTAGAAAAGACATAGGATAGTTTTAATCCTGGAAATCATCCCTTAAGGATGTAAAGGGGTGTTGGGACTTTTTATTCCCCCTCTCAATTCATTCAAATCGCGTATTCAAGAACCACTCATAACAGTTTCTTTAAATTACACAACTGCATGTAGGCTATAAAAAATCTTTGTTTAGAGCTGGGGTCGAACCCACGCCATGCACCAGTTAACAGTTACGTCAACCGTGTCGCTTAAATTTTAACCAATCAAGTTAATATACGAATCATTTCTATTTCAAAATCGGGGCAATATGCGTTTGCCCTTTTGAAAATAGGAGAAGATCGTGTGGCAATAGATATCAACGGGATGATTTATTTGATCTGAACTGAATCTGAAACTGAAACTGAAACTGAAACTGAAGCTGAAACTGAAGCTGAAACTGTAGCTGAATCTGAAACCAAAACTGAAGCTGAAGCAGAAACTGAAACCAAACTGCAGCTGAAGCTGAAACTGGAACTGTAGCTGATTCTGACGCTGAAACCAAATTGAAGCTGAAACTGATGCTGAAACCAAAACTGAAGCTGAAACTGAAACTGAAGCTGAAAATTAAGCTGAAAGTGTAGCTGAATCTGAAACTGAAACCAAAACTGAAGCTGAAGCTGAAATTGACGCTGAAACCAAACTGTAACTGAAACTGAAGCTGAAACTGAAACCAAACTGAAGCTGAAACTGATGCTGAAACCAAAACTGAAGCTGAAGCTGAAACTGAAGCTGAAGATGAAACTGAAGCTGAAAATTAAGCTGAAACTGAAACTAAAGCTGAAACTGAAACTGAAGCTGAAACTGAAACTGATGCTGAAACTAAAGCTGAAGCTGAAACTGGAACTGTAGCTGAAACTGACGCTGTAGCTGAAACTGACGCTGAAACCAAACTGAAGCTGAAACTGAAACTAAAGCTGATACTGAAACCAAAACTGAATCTGAAACTGAAGCTGAAAATTAAGCTGAAACTGTAGCTGAATCTGAAACTGAAACCAAAACTGAAGCTGAGGCTGAAACTGAATCTGAAACTGAAAATGAAACTGAAACTGAAACCAAAACTGAAGCTGAAGCTGAAACTGGAACTGTAGCTGAAACTGACGCTAAAACCAAACTGAAACTGAAGCTGAAGCTGAAACTGGAACTGTAGCTGAAACTGACGCTGAAACCAAACTGAAACTGAAGCTGAAACTGAAACCAAACTGAAGCTGAAACTGAAACTGATGCTGAAACAAAAGCTGAAGCTGAAACTGGAACTGTAGCTGAAACTGACGCTGAAACCAAAACTGAAGCTGAAGCTGAAACTGGAACTGTAGTTGAAACTGACGCTGAAACCAAACTGAAACTGAAGCTGAAACTGAAACCAAACTGAAGCTGAAACATAAACTGATGCTGAAACTAAAGCTGAAGCTGAAACTGGAACTGTAGCTAAAGCTGATACTGAAACCAAAACTGAAGCTGAAACTGAAACTGAAGCTGAAAATTAAGCTGAAACTGTAGCTGAATCTGAAACTGAAACCAAAACTGAAGCTGAAGCTGAAACTGAATCTAAAACTGAAAGTAAATCTGAAACCAAAACTGTAGCTGAAGCTGAAACTGGAACTGTAGCTGAAACTGACGCTGAAACCAAACTGAAACTGAAGCTGAAACTGAAACCAAACTGAAGTTGAAACTGAAACTGATGCTGAAACCAAAACTGAAGCTGAAACTGAAACTGAAGCTGAAACTGGAACTGTAGCTGAAACTGACGCTGACACCAAACTGAAGCTGAAACTGAAACTGATGCTGAAACCAAAACTGAAGCTGAAGCTAAAACTGAAACTGAAGCTGAAACTGTAGTAACATACATAGTGAACGTAGTCCAAGATACAGATAATTTAATAAACCACGTTTATTCTGATTTGAAAACAAATATGAGGGATAAAGAATGGCTGCGTGAAAGAGTAATTTTGGCACCAACTAATGAAATTGTAGGGCAGATCAACGAAAAGATTATGTCTCATGTGGATTGTGATGTTGTTGAGTATCTGTCCGTCGACATTGTCATGGATACAAAGCAAGTGACGTCGTACTCGGTGGAGTTTATCAACTCTCTGGAATTGTCAGGGTACCCCATCACATTATTTGAGGCTTTAACTTGGTGTCCCAGTCCTGTTGATGCGTAATCAGGGCGCACCAAGGCTCTGTAATGGCATGCGACTACAAATTACATACCTTGGATGCAATGTTTTCAAGCAATAATTATGACAGGTACAGCAAGCGGTGAAAACGTATTTATTCCTCACATTCAGTTCGAAAAACTCAAATTTCCCCTAAAAGCGGCATTCGCAATGACCATAAACAAAGTTCAAGGACAGACACTGATAAATACAGACAAAAGATAAATTTTAAAGTCGCAGGTGTACATTTAGAAAAAGACTGCTTTTCCCATGGGCAATTGTATGTGGCGTGCTCACGAGTATCAAGCGTACAAAATCAACACGCCAAGGACTTGAAAACCAGAAACGTAGTTTACAAAAATGTATTGTAAACTACGTTTTTGGTAATAAAAAGATAAATTTTAAATACTGTCTGTCTGTTTTTGGGGATGGATGGACCCTGGTGATGGTTTTTTAAATATTATATGCGTTTTTTAACCACCCAAAAAGATATGGTACACCTTTTTGGCAACAAGAATTATTGACAAAGTGTAAATTAACGCGGGCGAAGCCGCGGGCAAAAGCTAGTAATATTATAAATGCGAAAGTTTGTGAGGATGGATGGATGTTTGTTACTCTTTCACGCAAAAACTACTGAACGGATCTCAATGAAATTTGTTAAGTAGATAGTTGACATTCTGGAATAACACATGGGCTACATTTCATCCCAGAATTCCCACGGGATCAGGATTTTACACGGGAAAACCCTCCCACGCGAACGAAGTCGCGGGTAGAAGCTAGTTTTATATAAAATAAGTATGCAGTAACTACAAAGTAAATAAATAAATATAAATTTATTGAACCATAGTTAAGAAACTTAGTGTATCCAGTAAATCTTGAAATATTTTGTTTTTTCTTTATACACAACTAACTATACCCGCAAGTCGTGTGGGAGGTATTTTACCGCATAAATCACCATGTTTTGTTGTTTTTTTGTCACTTAATTATGCCAAAATAACTTAACGGATCTGAAAGAAATTTGGTGTGTAGTTAGCTGAAATCCTTGAATAACTCATTAGCTGCTTAAAATCAAAGCACTGTATTTAAATTATAGCATATAATTGTGTGTATTTTATCAATAAGTATTATTATTATATTATTTGTATTGTTGCATTAAGTCCGCTATTACTGTGTACCACTATTGTACGTAAATTTTAAATAAATAAATAAATAAGTATTTAAGTAGCATTAGTACTTAAACTGTTGGCGAATACGTATTAAAGAAAGAACAAACAAAATTTAACAAAAAATTGCTATGTATTTTATGCACCCAAATCGCTGTCAGTAAGACCTCGTCGTTTTCGCATTAGTTTTCCCGCTCCTCCAATTCTATTGGCTATCCGAGTGCGCGGTAATTGCGTCGCAACACTACTTACAGGACTTCGTTATACTGAATATCTTTCACACCTTCGTTTATACTGTGCAATTTGATTATGCACATAAATAATTGTTATTCTTTACTTATAGATTTTTGTATAATTTTGAGATGGTTGCACCGTGCCGCACTAAATGTTATACCTACTCGAATCACGATTGTTCATTTTTTAATTCTAATAGCAGCTGTCAAATAATTCTTCTTTCTGTAGCCAGGTATTGACTACCGTTTACTTACCGAGAAAAATTCAACTCTCAAAGCTGCCATTTATGCTAACCTGCTGTTACATTTATTACTTATACGAAACGAGCCAATTACTTAAGGGTTTGTTTCCCCACGATTAGTTCCCATTTATTAATTCTTTCCGCACACCAACGATTACTTATTTTCGGACGTGGCAAAGAGACCCTTAGTAAATAACATACAACAATAATTATAATCCATTAAAAAACTTGCAATAAATTCAATAAGCTTAGTAAAAGTGAAGGTCCCACCGAGATTTGAACTCGGATCGTTGGATTCAGAGTCCAAAGTGCTAACCATTACACCATGGGACCGCTGAGCGAAGGGTCGAAATAGGCAATGGGTAAATATATGGAACGTAGTACGCATGACAATACGGCATTCTCTTTCTAACCCGTACATCTATCTCTGTTTCACAGCGTACTCTCACCTTGCCATGTTGAAAGTGTGCCATGAATAGAACGGTTGTTCTAGATTGGCTGTGCATAAATCTAGTATGTATGTAACAGTACTAAATAACATATGACGAATGAACATGTTTAGAGTACAAACAGCTCATGGCGATTGCATTATAAGTTGATACACATGCGACTATTTCACGAACAGCATAATTATGCATTTTTAATTATACGTGTAGGTATGTTTTTAGTCTATAGTAAAATAACAATGGGAACTTTAAATCTAACTAAATTATCTGATTCACGGTTGATCGACTCAAGAATGCTTGCCTATTTTCGGACAAAGAATCAAAATTGTCATTCAACGTGGCAACAGTGCCGTGGCAATGGTGAATCGTTTTTCTCGGTTGAAAGCAATGTGGACATAAGTATTATTTACTTGTACAAAATACCTACGTCATTTACACATCGAAATGAAATAATGAGTTTTAAGAAGGTTTCATAAACAATAATTAATAAATAATTACTTTAGCAGTTACCAAAATAATATACCTAGTTGGTACGTATTTATTCTAACGACTCTGGTAAAAATAATTGAGCACATCCCTAAAGCATGAAGCGACATCACTCGTATACGGTTTTGACTAGTTTTGAGGCTACCACTTTCCTGGTTGCGAAATGCGACCCTTCGAAAGAGCAGCTAATTAGCTGAGCCCTATGAAGAAGCTTCATAACTCTATATTGTCAGGAATTTAAAAAGAATGGGAATGTTCTTATAAAGCATCGTCTTTAAACCGTATTCTAGTAATTTCTTGATCTACAAAACGCCTTTAAAACGCTTTTAAAAGCCGTACTCTAAAGTATGCAGATTTCATTAAATCTGCAATGGTCTATACAATAATTTACATTACAAAAATTTTGTTTGTCCAAATATAAATACACACAGATTAAAATATAGTACACTATCATTGAAGCTTATACAAAAATCAAAATGATGAACATCTGTGTCTGAACTAGATAAATATATTTAATTTTCAGTATTTCAGATATCAGCGCTCTTCCATATTATTATGCACCACTTTGATATAAATAATTTTCTCTTCCGTATAATGAAAATGTAGACAATACAAAATTACAAACAGCATAAATGGTCTGCTATTAACTCAAAACTCTTGTGAAAGTGACTTGTTCAGAATCTTAAGTCGTCTTTAGCGTTCCGGTTATATCATAATTTTAAAGACTACCCATTCTTTTATACTAATATTATAAAAGCGAAGTGGGTTTGTTAGTTTATCTTTATGTGACATTTGGTGAGAAGATAGTCAAATAGTTTACTATCTTTTCGCAGAAATTAAAATGTTTTGCGCGAAAGATAACGCGAGCTGAAACAAGTATATTAATAACTTACATTGTTATGGTCTTCTCAAGACTTTATTTTGATACCTTACATGACAATATCACGAAAAAATACGGTGTTTCATACCAATCAACGGCCGCCTGTTGTTCTTTTTTATGGTTTGTCTGTTCACCAGGCTGTATCTCATGAACCATGACAGCTAGACAGTTGAAATTTTCACAGATGATGTATTTCTGTTGCCGCTATAACAACAAACACTAAAAACAGAATAAAAAAAAATATTTTAGGGGCTCTTATACAACAAACATATTTTTTTACGTTTTTATAGATAATGGTAAATAATAATAAAGCACGACTACATAGGCATCTTCTGGGCTCGCTCGTCCCATCTTAGACCTCATCTATCGCTTACCATCAGGCGAGATCAAGGTCAAAAGTAAACCATCAGTAATTAAAAAAACCCGTCGTGCGCGAGTTCGAGTCGTACTTGGGCGGTTTTTTTTTTACTCTTCTAACCATTGATTAAGTGCCATTTAGGCAATAAAAACGAGACTAGTGATGTCTCGTTTATCAAAATCTACCCCTCCGTCCACCCATCCATCTACATGGACTACCGATAGTACATATACCTTCCTACACATAATACATATACAATAGACATATACAACGTGTAATTTAAAGAGTATATACATACCAAGTGCATGGCTTCTTTGGATGATAACAAACGATATGGCAAGGGTTTTGTAATCCTAAGTCTACGTGTGTAGAACTTATTATAAATACCAATACACTGATATCAGAGACCACAGAAATAAAAAATATTTATCTATGTCAGAGACCGAATTTTTCAAATTAAGAAGAACGAAGAGATTATTGTTATCGTGTTATTGGCAAGTGACGTGGAAAGTTATTGGCCCTCGTAGTGCTGTGACACGTTTTTTATGATTGGTATTCAAGAAATATATGAAACCGATAATTTGGTATCAATTCTTTGAGTCAGTTATGTTGAGCTGAAACTGTGCATAGAGACTCCATACCAGATGTTGTCTTCAGCCCTTTTGGATAGATATGGGGTTTCCGTTACACATTGTATATACCTACCCGAAAAATATAACTCCTCCTTCTAGCGTAGTCTGATAAAAATAAAGAATATCCCTTTTTGATAATCACTTTTATACATAGCCATTATGTAGATGCAGTATGCACGCTGCAGCTGCTAAAATCACCAACATCCCGTATTCTAGTACCTTGTTGGGTCATCAGCACGTTCTTGAACATTTAGTAGCACACTACCGTCACACCAGAAAATTCTATCCAGTTAATGTATGGCGATTAACAGGATTCCGTAGAACGTTGCCTGAACTTTAATTCCATTACACGATTTTATTTTACCTTTCTAGTGCTCTTGCGAAGTAATGGTGCTAAGGATTGCTTTTAAAAAAACTTTTTAGCAAAAAATAGAACCGACTTCCATATAAAAACACTACAAAGGCAAAAATAACTTTAATTTTGGAAGGCGGTGTCAAAAACGAAAATATATACAAAACTAAAGACACCGCCTTCCGAAATTAAAGTTATTTTTGCCTTTGTAGTGTTTTTATATGGAAGTCGGTTCTATTTTTTGCTAAAAAGTTTTTTTTCACGCTTTTTAGTGGGTCGGTTTGTAATTTATCTAGTTACAAAAGCCAAAATGTCAACTACTTTTACAAAATATTGTTTTTCCCGGTGCAGAGCCGTTAATTTTTGAGGAGTTCTCCTGGTACATTACCATCAGCTCTACTTCACCATATGCATTGTGACGAGCATAAAGTGCTTAACATCCATATTCAAGTAATCTAATCGCAATCAACGAAATACTTATTATTGAGTAGTTTCGGTGGCCATCTAGGGTCTTCATCATCAGTTCCACTTCCTCAAATGGTGTTTTTCGAGAGCAACTGCACAATACAACTACAAATACCTAAAACGCTATAGGTGTGCCTATAATATTTGAAGAGTTCCCTCGATTTCTCCATGATCCCATCATCAGATCCTGATTTCGTAACAATGGGACCAACTAGAAAGTATACCCATTCAAACGCAAAAAGAATTTTTCAAATCGGTCCAGCCGTCTCCGAGTTATGAGGTAACATACATAAAAAAAAAAAGATAGTTCAAGACGAATTGTAAACCTCCTTTTTTTGAAGTCGGTTAAAAAGAACTTTGGAATATGATCCTTCGTTTTTTTGAAGATTTTTTGCACCAATTTTGTACGTTTTATTGTAATTACTTGAACTTAGGCGTGATTTTAACGAAGGATATAGCTACATATACCGATTATTGTACACTATAACAAATTATACAAAGGGCTTATTAACCATACTCGTAATATGCTTTTTTAGATCTTGCACTCTCTTATTTTAAAAATTAGAAGGAGAACACACATTTTACCAGTTTGGAAGTCATCTTTCAAACGATTGACTTTGTGAACGAATGGCTTAGGAAATCTAATTCCTTAGCTTTTAATGTTATTTATTTTTGTATAAAAATCGTAAACCTGTTCACACAATACATCTATCTAACAAGTTTTAACTTTGTAGTCCTAATAATAGGTAAGTATGTAATTGGAAATTTTATAATCAGTATTATCAGATTTTATTTTCTGTGGATTGGCGTGCAATTCGAAATTCAAATAAATTTTATTCTAAAGCCGTGTTAATTTAATTTCAAATTCAGTCATTTGCTTTTAGATATTTTTTTTGTTTTTGTGAAACTGTTAAATTTTGGCGCCATACATAAACTGAAAATTCGTAAATTTTTTGTACCTATATGACTTCCTACGTGGAAATACCGATGCGCCAACAACACGAAATATAAACGACGTGTACGGGCCTAACATTGCTTGCATAAACACGGTCCATTATTGGTTCAATCGTTTTAAATCGAAGAATGGAAATTTGAAGAACGAGCCTCGCTGTCGGCCGGTAACCATTGTCGACAATGATAGTGGAAGCGGATCCAACTCAATCTACAGCTGAGCTTGCTGCAGGCCTTGGAGTTAGTGTCAGAATAACATTGAAGCACTTGCGTCAAATCGGCACTTATAAAACGTCAGAAGTAAGTGCAAGGTTCGAAATTGGTCGTTTCTTATGGAGAATAACTGGCAAGAAACTCCATGATTATACACTCAATTCAACAACCAAGACTGGTCATCGCTCTCCCCCATTTCTTCTTCACGACAACGCGCAAGCTCACACTTCACGACAGGCCCTCGCAAAGCTAAAGAGTTAGCTTCCAGCTGTACTCACCGGACCTTCCCCTTGTTTGTCTGACTCCGCTGGACTCCCGACCGCCGAAGTGTCGTGAAGTAGCGATGCTGAGTTGGGCGTTGGGCCGTCGCGGCGAGCTTACAGTTTAACTTTCAAGTAACCACACTGGGTGCGCACCGAAAAAAAGGCAAACTTTCTCGTCTTTAGTTTAAACATATATTTTTGTGCAAAGGTTTTTAGGGTTTTGTAGCCGAATGGCAAAAAAACGGAACCCTTATAGATTCGTCATGTCTGTCTGCCTCTCTGTCTTTCTGCCCGCCCGAATGCCACACTCACTCACTTAAAGCTTGGTAGATAGATGAATTCAAACAAGGAGCTGAAACATTATTTTTTTCTAACCTATTCGTGCCGGGCGTCTATAGATAGGTCTTCTTTCTAAATGACATTCAGGCTCCCAAAACGATTGATGAATGCTCCCAGAATGATTTTTGAGATAAAGCATATTTTACTTTTACTGTACTTCTTATCACCGTAATCACCTCATACATACAAAAACAGAAATGTTTCCTCATTATAATATTAGTTTAGATTCCTAGCCATATTCAAGAACAAAGTATTAATAAATTCAAATAATTTATAAAACGTAAGCTATTTTCAAAAACAGCAAATTATAGGGGTCAGAGTATGAAGGCAGAAAGTCTGGAAGCCGATCCGAGTCAAAATGTAAATTCTACCCATATTACTTGCACATTGCAGTTATATTTAAAAACCAAAACAAAAAAAAAAAGCTATCAGGAATTGGCGGCATGATTTAACGTTACCTGTACAGATGTGATAAACGACTTAAAACTTTTAACGAACTTATTCGTTTATTTTTTATAAAAAGTCACTTACGTTAACTGCTTAATTGCTTATCTGCTTATTTACTTGCTTACATTAAAAATAACGAAATTATGTTGTTTGCTTTTTTAGTTGGTTAAGTTTAAGTTGTACCTATTGGTTTTTAAATGACATCAATGAACTTTCCTTCGTACTTTGCCGATCAGTTTTATTAGCTCACCAATTTGTTTTTATAGAAAAAAAAAACTTGTGTGCAATTCACACGTGGTAGAAGTAAAACATTAAAAAAAAATCTTCAAATAATTTATGCCCTCCCCCCCCTTTACCCTCACCCCCCTGAACTCCCCACGAGACCCCTCCCCCTCCCCTCCCCCTCTCAGGGCTACTTCACCCTCCCCGCGACCTAACTTCGTTCCCGTGGTCGCAAGATAGCCGAATTTGGGCTCATTTTAAAGGGCATCAAAAGCTCTACCACTTGGTTCCAACATAATTCCAAAATTCGGCAATTTATGTGTCTGTCTCTATTTACTGTCGCTTTTTCGTTACACTTTTAATTACTTACACTATAAACTATTTACACTATTATTAACACAATTAACTACACCTAAAAATTATATTCACCACATGAAAAAATGTTTTACACTATTTATGTTTACGTAAATAAGTCCAAGTCATAACTTCAAAAACAAATTGTTTCGGAAATACACAAAACATGACGCTTTTAACCGGGCGGAGAAAACGCTATTAAACGTAAAAAGCAAAGTAAGCAATTTAAGCAGTTCACGAAAACTCGTTTTAATTAAATTGTCGTTTTTAAAAGTGAACAACGGAATGCAATATTTGCGGTTACATTTTAATTTTAACAAAAAGCAGAATAAGCAGATAACGTTAAATGCTTTTATAAACTAATCTGCTTATTCGCTTATTTTAAATAACAAGTTATATTATATGCTGTTCGTTTAAACGCCCATCTTTACCTGTACCTATAATATTGACTCATTTGCATGAAATCAATAAGATAAAAAAATATGAAAAATGGGTGCCTCATGATTTGACCAATCTGCAGAAAGAAATGTTGTGTAGAAACTTGCGTTTCGTTGTTGAATCGATACCGAAATGAAAAAATATTAGATCGAATTTTGACACGTGATGAAAAGTGGATTCTTTACGAAAACCGAAAGCAAAAAAATGCAATGGCTGACCTCAAGTCAAACGCCGCAACAGTGTCTTAAGGCAAAGCTTACCAAAAGTAAGGTACTCGTAATGGTAACTGTTTGGTAGTTATTCGTGTCGTTAGTCTATTCGTGGTGTTATTCATTATAGCTTTCTCAGGTCTGATCTGGCAATAACGGCAAATGTTTAGTGTGTTGAACTTCAAACAATGATGGCGAAACTAGTATTGAAAAAGCCCTGACTCGTGAATCGATCTTCACCATTATTCCTCCATGATAACAGATGACATCACTGCACGAGAAACCATTGTAACTGCAAAAGCTGCGGTTAGAAACCTTAGGTCATCCTACCTAATAACCAGATTGATACTCTTTCACTTTAACCCCTAGTATAACTTAGTCATTTACACAAACGTTATAAATAGAAAGTTATTTTTCGTTACTCTATACTTTGCGAGTCCGACTCGCACTTGACCACTTTTTTGGAAATACTTACGATTGACTTTTCAGATTCTTCTTGTTGACACTACTGTTGCGATACATGTTAAATTAATTCATGTGAAAATTTTCATTGCGCACATCAGCGTTAACGCAACTTCGATAAGTGATCATTGCTTCTACCACTGGGGGCCAGGCCCTCCCTGGAAAATGTCTCTAGTTACGCCAATGCCTACCACCATTTTGGTCTTTTTGTCCCAAAGGTTGACTGGTAGAGAATGCCTTGCTGCATTAAGTAAGCCCATGTACCACTATCTATACTTATAATAAATCTGTAGAGAGGTCAATTCTGTACATGAAATATATTTCCAAAATAACTATCAGGGGGTGATTCAGGATCGATACTCATGCCAAAAATGCAATCAGTTAAATTTTTGTCTGTCTGTCTGTCTGTCTGTCTGTCTGTCTGTATAACCGTTATAGAAACAAAAACTACTCGACGGATTTTAACGAAACTTGGTACAATTATTTTTCATACTCCTGAGCGGGTTATAGTATACTTTTCATCACGCTACAATCAATAGGAGCAGAGCAGTGAAGGGAAATGTTGGGAAAACGGGAGAAGTTACTCCATTTTTTAAGCTTCCGTCACGTGTGCAACCTTAATGGTTAAAGCTACACAAATCATTTCATGACGGAAATGTTCTCCTTAAAATTATATAAAAAATATCCCACGACAGCATATGTCTAACTTTTATGGTTGACTCACAATAACACGTGTAACTCCCGATAGCTTAGCAGTTCGAAGCTTTCTGATTATAATATTTGTCTACTCTTACGTTTATAACACTCTCAGTCACCCCTAATTAAAAAAGTTAACATTATTAACTATTCCATAAAAAAATTGGCCAAGTGCGAGTCAGACTCGCCCATGAAGGGTTCCGTAGTAACTATAATATAATATGCATATTTATTTGACGAAAAAAAAACCTTACAAATTTCTTAAAACTAGCTTTTTTACATTTTTTACAACTGCGCCGAATAAATTTGTTTTTCATAGTGTTTGTATGAATTACAAAGTTATATTTGCGGTTTTATAAAATATGCTGTATCTCAAAAACTGCTGAACTGATTTCGTTCAAACTAATTTTGGTTGAAAGTTTACATTAAGATATACAGACATATTTTTTTTAGATTTTTCACTCCATTATTATAGAAGTTAGAGGTTGTGTCCGCCACACACACATTTTACCACTTTGGAAGCTTATATCTTTTAAACGATTGACTTTATGGAAAAGTGGTTTTAGAAACCCCGATGTCGTTTTTAAAGAACTGTCTATAGATACCACACATGCATCGATTTCATGAAAAAAAATATTTTCAGGTTTAGTTCCATGTATGGGGAGGCCCCCTTTATTTTAAATATTTTTTAATTTTTTTCTCAAAATCGGAAAGCGGTTCACAGAATACATCTACCTATCAAGTTTCACATGTATAGTCCTAATAGTTTCGGAATAAAATTGCTGTGACAGACGGACGGACGGACAGACAGACAGACAGACAGACGGACAGACATGTCGAAACTATAAAGATTCCGTTTTTTGCCATTCGGCTACGAAACCGTAAAAAGAATCATATAAATCGGTATAGAAACACCAAAGTTATACATGAAATAAGCTTATAATAATAAGCCATCGAGCGTGAATACTGAATCATGCTATAAGGATTATTTTTGAGAATCGGTCGCCGCGCTCGACGCGTCTCGCGGTTTAAGCGTTCTCTAGTTACTTAAGCCTCATGTGAACGTGATCTAAACAATATTAACAATACATTAACTTACGCTGACGGAGTCGCGGGCACAGCTATATTGTATCATTACGCTAAGGCCAATAGGAGCGGAGCGCCAATGAAGAATGCTTCAAAATCGGGGTTAAATTTAACGTTAGCCCAAAGTAACTATTCCACGCGAACGAAGTCGCGGGCAAAAGCTAGTTGTACATAAAGTTTAAATAAATAAATGTATGGCAAGGTTACAATTAACAATACACACTGCACACCTAATTAAAGGTAAACACCGCATGCTTTGTGTTTAACAGCCTGTAACAAAGAGAAATGAAAAATGTTGGTACCTACTTATTACTATGTAAGCTTGCTTCTACATGCTATATATTACAACACTGATCAGCATTACGAATAAGTT
The DNA here is from genome assembly GCA_943138885.2 of Tholera decimalis. NCBI lineage: Eukaryota > Metazoa > Arthropoda > Insecta > Lepidoptera > Noctuidae > Tholera > Tholera decimalis. Next base: position 32,218,765 of record OW964551.2, read on the forward strand.
CAGTTGAAAGCCGTTTATGTGAATTTCTATACGATCATTATGTTCGTTAAAATTTTTGAAAAATCACACACATAATATGAAGAAAACGTGATAAAACATTAAAATAATAAATCAGTCTTGTTGTCCGTTTTCCATTTTATTTGTAAGTGTCACACAATTAAAATGAAGACAACTTCATTCAGTACTATTGTATGCAGCCAGGAGGTATTACGGCCAGTAGTAAACCATTACTACAACAATTATATTGCCTAGCACTGCACGTCCTTATACGGGTTATTCTATTACTAGCAATCTTGTTACCCCTCCAACTAAGCTAAATATGATTGTGTCTGGAGTGGGTTCACGGCAATATTGTAATGGGTGGGGTTCGAACTTGCGACCTGTCGACCACAAGTCCGACACTTTAACCATTAGGCTATTGACGCTTTCACTTAATCCTATGTAGTCTAAGATACTGTAGGTATAGATATAAGTAAGCAAATAAATCTAAATATGTATATAACTCAAAGGTGACTGACTGACGTAGTGATCTATCAACGCAGAGCCCAAACCACTGGACGGATCGGGCTAAAATTTGGCATGCAGGTAGATGTTTTGACATAGGCATCCACTAAGAAAGGATTTTGCGAAATTCCTAAGGGATCGGGATTTACACGGGAAAAACTTCCCACGCGGGCGAAGCTAGTAAATAAATAAAACACATACATACATAGATCACCTAGTACCAAGGGCGGATCCAGCTTTGGTGCCAGGGGGGGGGTCATATAATCGTGGTCAAGTCACAAGAAGTTATAATTTGTATTTCCTGACTCCGCTGCCACTTGGCCATCCACTGCCGATATTCGTTTACAACGACAGAAACTGGAGTATTATCTAGTAACAATGTTAAACAATTTTATTTAGTGGTCCACCTAGGTCCTGGACCCAGCCTAGGGGGGGGTCATGACCCCATGCGTGCATTTAGTAGCCCTTCAGTTAATTTGTAAAATACTATGTAATGCCCGCGGTGTCCCTCGCGTGAATTGCTGTTATTTTTCAGGGAAACATGTAGCCTAAGTCACTTTCCCTTTAACTATATCACTTTTACTTCAAAAATCACAATTAGCTGTTACTCCATTTTAACATGAAAGAAGTATAAACATTTTCGTATTTATACTATTAGTAAGGTAACGATGAAAGGGGCAAGGTTAAAGATACTTTAAATTTATTAAGACAAAAATAAGTAGGTCCCTGCCTTACCCTTTAGGGAAAGCATACGTGATCTGATGTTACTCTTAGTATAATCACTGGTCAATTACTGGACTTTAGAGAAGTTGGACTCGTGGCACGAGTGCACAACACAAACTTCAAGTTACCTGTCTTTATTATATAAGCGAAAACCAATAATTGTTCATTTTGTCTTACTTATGGATAACTACCTAAGTTGTAGGTAAATAAAAATATACTCTCGTACAGTATGGTTGAAAAGAAAAATTAATATTACTCACAATATTTTTTTTTCAATAAGTCATGAGATATAGGCCTAACGCGAATATTTTAACATAATGTTAATTAGGTATGTATTTTGAGTAATCTGTAGATGGTGCGTGGTGTTCTACGCGGGCTTAAATTAGCTGTCAGGATCAATGACAGGCCCCAATAGGACGAATGCCTGCCGGGGTTGCGGGAACGTTCTAATGAGGTACTGCAGCCCCGTAACCGAAGAGAAAGGAATCAATTTCTAAAATTCAATCTTCCGCTGCACCCAAAGCCGGAAGGAGTCGTTTGATGATTATGCTCACAAATCCTTACTAATATTATAAATGCGAAATTATCTCTGTCAGTCTGTGTGTTACGCAATCACACCTAAACTACTGAACCGATTTTAATGAAATTTAGTACGGACATAGTCTAGTGCCTGAGAAAGGACATAGGCTACTTTTTAATGCGAAAAAGGGCTGTAAACGGTTGAAATAGGGGATGAAAGTTTATTTATTTATTTATTTATTCATTTATGTACACACATGACACTTACCAAAAAAATAATTAAATACAGACAAAAGAGCACAAAGGTTCTGCTTATTTCCTAAGAAATTTCTTCCAGCAGACCTGCGACAGGAGAGTTCAAGAGGAGATGATAGACACAGTGTGTAATGAAATGTATAAATACTAGTTACGATAAATAAAACACACTTAGCTATACAATTAAACTATAATGATATAATAAACAAATATATACCTACATAGAATTAAAATACATATTTATATTAATGCTATAAAAATATATACCTATAATAAATATATAAAATTACGGGATGTTAGATAGGTAATGATCTTTTACAAGCTTTTTGAAAATATTAATGGATTTAGCTTCCCGGATTTTAGCGGGAAGTGAGTTCCACAGTCGTACTGCATGAAAGGAGAAGGAGTGGGAATAGAAACGGGTTTTATGGGATGGGAAATTGAGATGGAGTTTAAGGTGGGATCTACAAAGTGCGTCAGTAGGACGAGTGAATGAAAAACGATCGCGCAGGTAGTTAGGATCGGGGTTGAATAGGATGTTGTACAAAAGGAATAATATTCGAGTGTTCCTGCGAAGACGGATAGGGAGCCACTTGAGATCCTTGCGAAACTGAGAGACATGATCGTATTTCCTCAGACCAAAAAGTTTGTATGGAAATTGCGTCATTTTAACTACTTATTTTTTAGACTTTAGATTAGATATTAATAAATACGACATTCAAATTATGTATGAGTTTTATTTTAAAAATAATTTAAAATGCTGGTGAAAGTATTCATAACTATTCCGCGCGGACGAAGTCGCGGGCACAGCTAGTAATAAATAAATAAGTCAGTTATAAGCCTCTTCAACAAAAAACAAATTAAATTTCGAATTCCCAATACAGAGTTTCCAGTGCAAGTCACAAACGATGTGGAATTAATCACTATACGAGTCGGCACTCGCTTTGTCGTTCAACTTAACCGCAAATTGATTGCAAGCGATTGCCATTAATTCGAACAATTACCGTTAAGTTTGTCACACCGACGTGTAATAACCATTTCTCGTTGATTCTCTTGGGAGGGTATTGTGTATCTGGACGTCTTTGGGGGGTAAATGATGGTTGGAATTGCTTCTGGGGTTGACGCTTATTGTGGTCTGAGTACTGGGTCACAGATGCGGCAATTGCTATTAATGCCTCAAATGAGAAAATCTGGATAGCTCTTTAAACATGCCTCAACTACTGAACGGCTTAAAACATAAGATCTGTACAGACGGAACGTTCTCCTGACATTAATTCCTGTTACTATAAAATTTGTTTTGTTTTTGTCATAATTGAAGAAGTTTATTTTGTACTTAATTATTATTTTTTGTCTTAAGTTAAATAGTTTTAAGTCGATCTCATTTTATTTAAAGTTATTGCTGTTCTCACATATATTTTTTGTTCAGACCATCTTTGTTATTGCACCCATAACATTGTCTACCACAAATTGGGTCCCCAAGATACAAGCATAGCCTAGTTTGAGATCACCGGTAATTTGTAAAGAATCTAACAATTGTCTCAATAAATTCTATTCTAATTCTATTCTATTCTAATTCTAGTATACATATGTATGTGTAGAAGATGTATAGATATTGATGTATCTAGATAATTTCATATTCTTCCGGATTTACGATTCATACGATACGATCAATTTTCTCTAATCTTTAAAATGAGATAAGAGAAATTTTTGCCAAGCGTTGATATACCTATTAGGTATCATGGTTGTATATTTATGCTATTGCCAATCAAATAGACAATATAAATAAAATACTGAAAAAGAGTTAAAGAAATATGGATAAAAAGCGGAATTTACCATGATCAATAAAATCAATTTGTAATCATGTTAGCTGTAGTTCTCAGCGCTTCTCACTCTTTATCTCGCTCGCACACTACTGGCCACGGTCACGCGAGTAAGCGGCGAGACAGGGTGGCAGGGAAAAGACTCCAAGCTTAGAGCATTTAACCATGGAGATGGTATAGCTGGGCGAACCCCTCTGCCAAAGTCGATTGATCATATGACCATGCACGTTATATAAAACTACTTCATTCGCCGACCGTTGCCATTATGTATCGTATTGTGTCGCTAGTAAGTGTTCACAAAAAATTATGAATTGTGCAGTTTCTTCTTACAAAAAACCATCTACCACTTCAAATTTGCGAAACTATGATATTTTCTACCACATGTAAGTATAAATTATACATCAAAATAGTTTTATTTAAGGACAATGTCAAAATAATCGTGAATGCCATTACGATAGAAAAATTCAGTGGTACGTTGGTAGCACAAACGTAGTACAGGGGCTGACAGGGTAGCGAAGTGCATAGTGATGGGATAATGTGAGTGAATGATTGACAAAATAAATGATTTTTGAATCAGTATGTTCAGTTACATTTTTTGTGTGAATCTGCTGCCTATGGTTTTAAGTTTTAGAGATCGTCTATTAAGTGTATGTACTGGACAACTCGGTTCACGGAACTGCTATGTAAATAAAATAAACTATAGTAAGCGTTGTTGGTTCTACACGATTATGAGGCTAATTTATTGCTTTTAGAGATTTTGAGAGGGGTTTTTAATATTTTGATTTAATATTTTTTATCAAGTAGTTTATCTCAAGGCTATAACGTACACAATAAAATGAATGGACTTCATTTTCGTTTGACTCTGTTGGAACTCATTTAAACTGATTACTTTTATTATTATTATTTTTTCAACAGATTTCCAAAAGATCCTGTGACAAGAGAAAAATGGAGGATATTTTGCAGTAATACAGAAAGAGAAACATTTGGACACACGCGTACTAGTACAAACTGTTTAGAACATTTTACGCAGTCTAGTTTTAAAGCACTTGCGAATAATAGAAGGAAATTAGTTAAGGGTGCGACACCCACTTTAAAAAATTAAAATTGCAAAGACCATGCTTGCCTTGGAAGCGGTAGTAGTTTCTTTTTCTTCATTTAGCCAATCCATTCCTCAATCATTACAGTCTCACAGCCTATCCATCTCTCAACCATCAATTACACACAGCCAATGCGGCCCAATAACGTCATCATCTATCAGTGACATGGGTCAGACTCCGACGAAAATAAAACTGCGCAAGTAGTTGCAGTTTAAAAATAAAAAAGTATTTAGGCTTCATTGTGCGTACGGCTAAGGAGTGGAATTCCCTGCCGGAGTCTGTGTTTCCCGATAGCTATAACCTAGGAGTCTTTAAGTCAAGAGTGAACAGGTTACTTTTAAGTAAGCGTGCTCCATCTTCGACCACATCATCACTTACCATCAGGTGAGATGGTGGTCAAACGCGAACCTATTTCTAATAAAGAAAAAACGAATCTTAAATAAAAAGGTTGATACAAGAACTTCATAACAATTTAGAAGAAATATCACTGATTGACAAAAAAATAAACTAGTCTTGAGCAAAATTGGTGTTACTCAGAAGGAACTTCTTAAAATACGGATGAAAAAAGTGATAAGCTCCCTAGAACGAAATGTTCATCAGAATTGAAATCTTTTGCGCTCACTCTGCATTACTACTTGGCAAAGGTGTATAAGTGCGTACGCAAGATATTTCACTTTTTTATAGAAACACCGAACTCAAATAGTCTTAAAAAACAAAAAAATACGTGTTATAGTGTTACATAAAACAAATAAAAGCCTATCCGATTGATCGTATTATTTTATTATTTACCTTTACCTACTATTTGACACATATATATTAGGCCCGTATTAAAAAACGGGGCTCGAGTATGAATCTCAAATTCCTGACCCTAAATATAATCAACCCCAAAAATAGTTTCAAATACTTAAATGCATTCTATACTACTCTGAACTGAAATCTGTAGGTAGGTTATATTGTTGCAAGACGTATACCATACCACCATTTTATGAATATCATTTATTTGTAACTAATTAAACAATTCTATTCTTATAGGAAAGGCGCAGGTACAGCAATTAAATAGGACATAGTATTATGTACTTAATTACTAAGAAATTCTTGACTAAAAATAAATACAATCGTTCTTTTTCCTACCTTCCTACGTAGTTTCGCAGACCACATATTGCGATTTTGTTGTTATTTGTGAAATTATGGACATATGTTTATTTGAAAGAGTTTTGAAATATATTTTGTTCATTCATTCATACATTATTCTACTCATTCTTCCTATCACATCACTAGCACTTTGTGTTTATTGTCATAGGATAATAGCATAGTTACGCGCAAATTTGTCAATGTGTGTGTGTTTTTCTATTGTGTGGTTATTATTTTTTCGTGTGCGTTTGTATCAACAGGAAGCATGTATCAGTATGCGATTGTCAAATTTTTGTAGTGTGCTGTATGTGTTTTCCTCGCCTCCCGCAGAAAGTGGCAGAAAAAGTTGTTCGGTGATTTGCTCCTTGCCATCTCCATGGTTAAATGCTCTAAGACTCCAAGACACCGATAATTTAGTTTATTTCTTTTTACGGTGAAAATAATGGTAATTAAAAAAAGTAAATAACATAAGACCTGCTTTATAGTTAGTTCAATTAATATGCAAAGTTTCATTATCTAATATGAAGTTATTTTTGAATACCAGCGGTTTCGGTTTGGAGGTAACTTTGGATTTTTTTTTCTATCAAGAAAATTTTATGGAATCGTGTTTTCGTCAAACATAGTACCTAACATTAATCCTCAACTTTACCATATATTTATTTCAAAATTATTGTTGCAGTATTTTCGACATAACGGAGGATCATGCTAAGCCATTTGAGGTAATATAGGCCCGTAACATTAAACTAAACGACGTTTTAAAAGCTCGAATTAATTCACTGAAAGCGACCTATTTCAACAATGCAGTGTTACAGTTCGGTGGAATCGAGAAACTTCTAGTTGGATCAGTCCGCTTTTAGACAGAAATTCTATTCTATCGTAGTTAAGGACTTGTCCCATTTAGGAGCTCGACAAGGAGCAGCTATTGGGGCTTATGCTTTATTTGACTTCGCCTTTCTGATTGGACGAAGGATAGATTGATGAATTCAAATTCCGTGAATTTACGAAGACAGTTATTAGGAGAATAACATAGATAACAAAAGTTAAGAGCGTTCGCACTTTACGGCGTTTTATATAAACTTTCATGATATTAAGAAAACACTTTCTTTTTGAAAGAGTGATTAATCACTTTCTAAGTGTTTTTCTTTCTCTTGACTCTTTTTCGAAAATGTTCTTAAATATTTAGTACTAGGTATCTTATAATGTATGTGAAACAGGTCTCAGCAAAAAGAGTTAATTAATTTACAAGAATAAGACCTTGAAAGGCTGTATGAATTGTGTAGTGTCGCTGTAAGTCGAAGAAAATGTTTGTATGGTTTACAGATAGTTGAACATTTGGTTGCTTGTACTTAAGAATTTATATGTTTCTCATTAAAGCACCTACAATACAGGGTAACTACTATGGGACAGAAATTTATAAAACAAAACTTAATATAAGTGATCCTAGGTTTTATACAAGTCCATGGTCATCTATGTGCTAAGTTTCAGTAAATTACGTTAAGTCATTACGGCATTTAATAAGTTTGAGTGAAAATGGGCATATAGGTATGTTTCCAAATTTTAAGTCAAGCTGTATAAAATATTGATTTACACGTATCACCAGCAGTTAGTCTCATTATTTTTATTGCCACACTATTCGTGGACTAAATTGTATGTACCTACAATACCATAAGGAAGTAATACCGTGCCATCCAAGCACACACAACCTCCAATTCAATATCTTAAACCTCAGCTAAAGGTATTAACTTTACCCTCAAACAAAGCTAGAAGATTTCCTGGAAACAATTTCAGAAAATGTTTGCGGACCCCGCCCAATTCTCAATTTCTCATTACAACTTTGCTTCGGTTTAATGACACGGGCCCCTCTGAGGGGAACTTATTTTTATCATTTGCTAGCTAAAAGTTAGAATGTTTCCCGTCCGAAACCATAAGTCCCATATTATGGGTCTCGCTCCAAGAACAAACAAGACACCTGACAGGTAAGATTAAGAAGTACTAGAAGAGATAAGAGATGTGAAGTCTATCCACATTGCTAGATATTTTTTTAAAGTACTAGAAGCTAAATTCAACTTTAACAGTTGATCGCTCCCGGCTTCTGTATTACTTGCCACATATGACCCGTCAGCCTTTAAAGCAAGAGTTAACAGGCATCTTCTGGGCTCGATCGTAGACATCATCTTACACTTACCATCAGGTGTGATCGGGGTCAACAACGGGCTCATTCGTAATTAAGAAAAACTCATAAGTGTCTTTCATGTAAAAGCCACTATGATTTTTACAATAACACTTTCGTACAATAATAGACAATCAAACGCACAGGAGGTTTTTCGGCACAAGCTGGATTTAATAATAAATAATGCAGCCTATTAAGATCATCGATCATCCACTGCAGGGCGTCCTCTATGAGAGGAAATGGTACTTAATTCACCACGCGGGCTCAGTGCGGGAAGGTGGATGTCGCATGTCTTCGAATTTTCGGTCCTAGGACATGTTGGTTTTCAATTGAAGAAGATTTCAAATTGGACCTTCTGTTTTCGAACTGTTGAGTGAATAAGTCTAAAGATAATCAATTTTTTTCGCGAGAAGTTTTAATAGTGTCACTAAGTTAATCTTTCTTTCTTTATTGTAATCACAAAGGAAGCCTAAATCTGTGGTACAGTGCTGACAGTTCGTCTGTCATAAGCAGATGATTCAGTGGCAATTTATTGCCATACTTATTATATCAACAATTTGACATTGGAAATATTAATAAAAATCTTGTTTGTGCCAAAAATACATCTTCTATCTCCTATATCTTTGTCCTCCTTTTGCGAAAATGACTTCAAAATAACTGGATTTGTAACATTTTAGCAAAAGATTGCCGGAGTCTGTGTTTCCCGATAGCTATAACCTAAGTAGGAGTCTTTAAGTCAAGAGTGAATAGTTTACTTTTAGGTAAGTGTGCTCCATCTTTGACCACATCATCACTTACCATCAGGTGATATAGTGGTCAAACGCGAACCTATTTTCAATTTTAAAAAAATCTCTTATCCTTTTTCCGACTATGTCGGCGTGGGCTTCCAGTCCATACGAATCAAGCTGAGTACTAGTGTTTTACATAGAGCGACTTCCAATCTGACTTCCACAACCCATTAACTGGATAACACGATACGGACTTCTAACGTTAGCGCTCGGCCGAGCACTCGGCGCCATGTTTATACCTACCGAGTACTCGGCCGAGAGCACTGTCTCACCCGTTTGCTCGGTACGTGTGATCAAGGCATAAGCGTGGTTTAACACGCACTTGGCGGGTTGAATCGTTCTTGTATTATAAAAGCAATAGCCAATCAGCAAGCTGGTAGTTTAACTGCCCTGGGAAATGTCATACTTGTGCCAAACTTGATTAGTCGAATTTGGTGACGCTGATAACTTTACCTCGAATGCTACAATTCTCTGATGAATAGCAATTAAAACGCCCTAGTTTAACTTAACATTATGGCGAAGTAAAGATGTAAGGAAAGGAGAAGTTTTACGCAGAACAAATAATCAGGGCATATCATAGTTAGCCTTTTTCTTAGCAGCTGAGTAATAGTGTTTTACTTGGAGCGACTGCCTCTATCTGACCTCCACAAATCAGTAGCTGGGTAACCTGATATCCCTTGAAGCCAGGAGTACAACGATCTGACACTGGTCTGGCGACGATGACACGAGTAGTCATTTGTAACGACTGTCAAAGATGTCCAAATAACAACCGCGACCAACGGCTTGTGCTTTAGGAAGCACAGGAGTATCACACCCCAACTTCCAAACTCCTGGCTACTACTGAGGATCTATTCTTTCTGCGACTCTTTTTCTGCTGCATATCAATGACGTACTTCAGCTGGGCAGTTGGGTACGCGGATGACAGCACAGTCTCAGAAAGATACTTACCCAGTTCTAGAGCTGACAGGGACGAAATTGCCACTCTCAGAAAGGCCATGGTCGAGCGCATGAATTCAACCTTAAATCAAGTTTCCAAATGGGGTGACGACAATCTGGTCAAATTAAACGCCCTGAAAACACAGGCTTGTCTTTTCAGCGCTAAAAGGAGCCTATTTCAACTACCCCCTACTTTCCGAAGTACATCTGTGCCAGTTACCGACCGCCTGGAGCTTTTGGGCATGGAGTTGACGTCAGACCTCAACTTCGGCTCAACCATCGAGTCCAGAGCTCAGACTGCAGCAAAAAAGCTGGGAATCCTACACAAGGTGAGGCGGTACTTCACGCTTGGACAGCTTCTAAATCTATATAAAGCACAGGTCCGTTCCTGCGTGGAGTATTGCAGCCACTTGTGGGATGCTCTGCAAAATACCAACTTGCTGCATTGGACTCGATCGAGCGCAGAGCTAAAAGGCTTATAGCATAGCCTGGCTCATCAGCGAACCGTTGCTTGCCTGTCGGTTTTCTACAGCTTGTACTTCGGGGAGTGTGCGCAGGAGCTCCATGACCTGATCCCTCCATCTCCCTTTCACTACCGGTCTACCAGTCGCACGGCTGGGTACCATCCACACTTGGTTGATATACCGTCCTGTCGTACCAAGCGCTTCTCCTCCACATTTATTGTGCGCACGGCCATGTTGTGGACCTTTCAGTCTTTAAAGCAAGTGTAAATAGGCGTCTTCTGGGCTCGCTCGTCACATCGTAGACTTTATCTATCGCTTACCATCAGGCGAGATCGAGGTTAAGAGCGAGCTCATACGTAATAAAAAAAAAAAAAAAATCTGAGGTATTCCTCGAAGCGCTACCATTTTGAAGCGCACCTAATGAGGCGCTCCTTTTTTATTCCTTGGAGCGCTCCTTTTAGTAGCGCTCCCGATAACACGCGCTACTAAAAGGAGCGCTCCGAGGAATAAAAAAGGAGCGCTTCATTAGGTGCGCTTCAAAATGGTAGCGCTTCGAGGAATACCTCAAAAATCTTAGAAATTTCTTACAGAAAAACCCAATAGCACTTTTTGCCCGACCCGGGAATCGAACCTGAGACCTCATGCTCAGCAGTCGCTGACCACTAGACCAACGAGGCAGTCATAGTTACTGAAGGCATTATCATATTTAATGATTTTCTGAAACTACAATATTTCTTTAAAAAACTACAAAACATGATTTTATCTCTACATTTTAATAACCAAGAACAAAGGAATTACTTAAGCACCTAAGCAGCTTAGATAAAAGAAAGAAAACTCACACTATTTGCGAATGCTAAAAACACTTCTTTTCAGACGCTTTCGAATTTAAATAAAAGGAAATTTACGCCCGTACATTAATCTGTATTTGCGTAAAAGTCGGGCGATTAGTCTCTTCGCCACACTGTTTGAAAGAATTTTGGTCTTTACTGCTTAGAGTTTTAGTCGATTTGGCAGCTCGACTATCTAACGAGAGGGGATATTTTGACGGATTTATCCGTTTCGTAGGTCGGATAGTGGCACTGGGTATTTACATCTCGATTTATAAATAGTAATAAGGCATCTTTGTGTCCCATTGATGTCATTAGGTAATGAAATGAAACTTAAAATAGACTAGGAAAAGTTGCTGTACTAAATAAATATTCGATGGATAATATTATTTAGGGCTTATTCTGCCAGAAACTAGTTGTTTAAGCCTTAATGCTGTATGCAGCTAAGCCTTATGCCCACAAATAGATATTTATAATAATAATTATATGCATATTATGCAGATTTAGAACGTCGAAAATGGTCATGGAACTCAAATCTATACATGGTTTGCTCTAGCACGAAGCATCCTTGAACTACGTATTTATCAAAAATTAACACAACAGGTATAAACCCAATGCGAAAGGGTCATTTGGAATTAAAATTAGGATAAATAAAGGCACGCATTATTTCTTTATACTCGTATAGAGTATAAAGAAATAATGCCTTGTTCTTATTTATTTATTTTATTATTTATGTACACACAGTAAAATATAATAGGACAACATAATTGTAATATTTGAGTACAAAGGTACTGCTTATTTCTTAAGAAATTTCTTCCAGCAGACCTGCGAAAGGAGAAGTGAAAAAGAAATGTAGACAATAGTGTGTGAGAACAAGAAGAGAAATAAAAATTAATATGTGAAGTCTAAAACTAAAACTAAAATATTAAGTATTCTTCGGATATTCCAAGTCTAATCACCTTGGATATCTCCTGAATATGTATAAAGTTAACTGAAATATCCAAAATAGACTTAGAGATGTTTGAAGCCGGTCTATCTCACTGATAAATAATCCGAATATTCAAATCACTGTTAGTCTCTGAATAGACAGACGGTATCTATTCACTCATAAGCCAAATTATAAATCTTTTCGCCACGGAGTAGAAAAAGTTCCAACTAAGTGCTTGCACTAAGTAGTTTTGGCAGAAGCCGAGACTATCCGTACTGAATCATTTTATACTGGACCGAAGCAGTTGAAACCGGTTATATCCAGTTATTAAGTGCCTGAATTACAGCGCTCAAACAGCTGGCAGATTTTCATTGATTTGTCGAAGTTTCTGGCGCTATTGACGTACGTATTAGTTAGTTTTCGTGAATATTGTGCAAGTATAAGTTTATTTACGAAAAATTTGCGCATTTTGCGTGGTGGTGAATTGTATTTCATTGAAAGAAACTTTAAGAACTGTTTTGGATTTCGTGTTCACCACTGCACCCCTCGTACCTAATAGCAAAAACAATATTAGGCTAGGAACTATACTGTAGCTCACATCTATGGATTCTGTTTTTCTTTCAAATATAAATTAGCTTTTATAACATTGCTCAGGATAAGAGGACTATTATTATTTAACAGTGGGACACCACGTGCTCAAGGAAAATTAGCCAAATATTTACTTTGTTTAAGAATATTTTAATTACTTACTGATATTATTTTTAATATTTAAGAAAAGTTTTGCTACTCCCATAGGTAATAACGATGTGGTTTATTTTTTTTTTTAGCAGACATCAAACCTACTTAAAGCATGTAAAACCATTTGTGTATTACTTATTATGTTTGTTCTAAATGTACTTAATGTTGATATAAGTCCCGGATACTTGATGTTTTTTTACCGGAAACAGTCCATAAGAACTGAAATAGACCGAAAATGTCAAATGGAAAAACGTGTAAATGGTATATATTATTATTTTTTCTTTTGATAAGTGCGTTAAGCCTTGTAATCTGTAATTCCTCATTTTCATATTTCCTCAAGGTCCATCTCAATATTAAACTTCATAATATTAAATGCAAACACCGTTTCACTACAAGTCCAGTGCAAGCGGATCATTTGCGTAATACCTCACGATTATGCACAATCGTCTTTGCACTTTAACTGACCGCGCGCCGTTATGACACAGTCTCTGACCGAAGGATCCAGAGATGTACAGTTTAGACCAAAGGGTATGGACAGACTGAAGCGACGAATATTAACAAGATATCGTAGTTCAAATTAAGAAGAATAATGGAATTACAATGAAGAAGGCCTAAGAAAGTGTTAGTGTGTAGAAACGCCGGTAGTGATTTGTTTTTATTTATTTATTGATAATAGGCTCGCGTTTGACCACCATCTCACCTGATGGTAAGTGATGATGTGGGCGAAGATGAAGCACGCTTATCGAGTTACGCTTAGGAGCAACCTATTCACTCATGACTTTTAACTTAAACCACTCCTTAGCCGTACGCACAATGAAAGTAGGTATTTCCAAAACGTTTTGTGCGTATGGGTGGATGTTCATCATGTTACAATGGCGCATCGTCATTTGTCTTATAGTCCAATGATGTAGTGTATGACCAATAATATACAAGGGCTAGAAGCGTAATATTCACAACAGGTGGGCGTTTATAGCCAAATTTATAAATAAAAAGTTAATCAAAGAGAAATATATGTACACCAATGATATCATATCATTGATGTACACACATATCTTGCACCATCTCTTCTTCTCAGTTCACAACATGATGTGCTGGCCCTGCTACGGAAAACTACAAACAGTGTGAATATCGTAACCTCGGTAAAAATAGTTTCGATCCGTTTCGGGTCGAAACTCTCGGATTATGAGCCGCGTGTGCTTAGAACCTATTCAAAGAAATTTCGAAAAGGCTAATTGACTTTCCGCGATCCAAGGGCTGGCTATGATTTTAGGCTAAAGGCTTCTGTGATGCTTTAGTTTAGTTTGCAGTTGAAAAATAAAAAACATTTGATGAAGAAACTAAATATTTAACGTTCAACTTCACCGTCAAATTAATTGATTAAAAAATCTATATACCTATTAATTATATATACCTTTTTTTTTTTTTTTTTTTTTTTTAACGTGGTAAGATTATCAAATAAGTCCTCCCACCCCGGGCAGGGTGGGAGGGACTGTCAGACTTTTACTGACTAAAATCCACGGTGTTCCTTCAATAACCCTTTACATACCGGGGCCACGGTAACGGGATGAGTCCCACGACCCCGGCAGGCTTCGGCCCTCTGCAGAGGGGGCCTCGTCATGTTGCTGACGCTCTTTGAGGCGCGCGTGGAACACGACGCGCCGTCGACCCGGGCATGGTCCATGGTCGGACAGCGAGTTGCCCTTTACTCGCTGTCCGCATGCCCGCGCCTACGGTGGCCGGAGATCGTCGGCCGACGTCCGACGCCGTGGGCGTCTACCACTGCGGCTGGGCTGGAGGGAGGACGCCATCCTCTCCCTCACGCGGCCCGCCTCCTCCTTCGAAAGCATGACTGCTTCGCAGAAGGAGGCGACCGCTTCCCACTCCCTCTCGCCCCGCAGCATGGCCTCGACCAAGGCCGGGCGCGAGAGGTCTCCGCCTATTGTCGCCGTGAGGACACGTCGGTGCTCTGCCCAAGCTGGGCAGTCCTGCACCGTGTGCTCGACTGTGTCCTCAGGGCGACCCTCGCAGTGGTGACACCCAGGCGTCTCTTCCTTACCCATCAGACACAGGTACCTCCCGAAACTTCCGTGTCCGGTGAGGACCTGCGTCATGCGGTAGGTCAGGACGCCGTGACGCCGATCTAGCCACTCCTCAAAGAGGGGTCTTACCGCCGCAATTGCGGCGTGCCCGGCCGTCGGTTGCGACAGTCGCTCCCTCCATACTGCCCTGAGATCGCGCCGGAGCTCTTCCCGCCGCGTCTCGACTTCTCGAGGCAGCGGGGATACGCCCCGGCGCTGCGCCTCCACGCGCCATTCATAGACGCGCTGGAGGGCAGTCGCCTCCAGATCCCAGGGCAGAATTATATATACCTAAGTATTAGTTTTAACATTTATGTAATCTTTTGATTTATTGACCATTGTATATTAATTGTAAATTTTGGATGAAATAAAATATTTATATTATTATATAAATAGGATCCAGAAAAACTTAAGAAACACAAAAAATATATTTTTTTTATGTTATAACCCCATCTGTTCGGTCCGACGTGAAATGGAACGCACCTTTTGGTTGGCAACATTAATTATCTGTGGGCTTGACATTAACTTTGACTTGACAGATAGACTTTGCTTCCGTTGTTGAAAAAATGTCCGCCTTGGGACCTGTTGAGTTAATTGTAATTGGGAAAATATCGTATGGAATCGCCGGTTGCAACCGATAATTGGGTCGCGATTAACTATTGTTTGAAGTTGTAATCCCGAATTGACGTAAACCCTGGGATATTTTTGGAATATATCGCCGTATTGTCGTCAGCCCGATCTGACACGCGGACTGTGCTGAAAATAGTGATAACTAGCTGCTTCAATCTGGTGCGAAGTTTGTGCTGCGATTGCTGATAGACCGCGTTGGGAGGACCTGCATTTGAGAACCTCCGTCCATCTACACTTGACTTTCACTATACTTTTCACTTACTCATTTCATACTTACATACATACCACACACGGACGCGATCAAAAGGATCCTCGCTTGTCGTCATCAGCTCAGAAGGTTAGTGGTAATATTAGGTATTGATAAAGCCTCAGAGGCTATTGTGTAAGTACTATTGTTGTAAGCAACGTTTTGGGCTCCACGAACCGTGGACAAGTTCGGACACACCAGTATCGTTGCACTGGCTTTATTGTAGTCTCGAACAATTTTGGTAAGCAGAGCGTGGCTTTTATAATATAAAATTCACATAGTAAATTGGAAGTTTTGAAAATAACTTTAGTTTAATTACTTAACATAACTTTGGTAAAAATAACTTAATAAGTTTGAATATATTACTATGTCATCCGGGCTATCTAATTGAAGTTGAATCAATTGAAGTTGTATTTGTAATTTGTACTGTAGCCCCTTTTGTTGTATTGACAAGTAAGATTTGTTTGTGAAATTAGGAATTATTGGGTTGTATTTGGTACATAATTTGGTATATTGTTGTAAAAGTTGTTTGGTATATTTGTGGTTGAATTTGTTTAAAAGGTTATCTAAATAATAATCACACATTTGTTAACATAACAAGACTTGAATGGTGTGGATTGACTTATTGCATTTATTTGTATTTATTGGATTGTTGTTAGAGATTGTCCGGAGCAATATTATACTTTAATTGTTGCATTTGGTTGGTGTTGATCCAGCATAGTATATACATTGAATTGTTATTTATTTTGTAACTAGCCATCTGTACCAAGCTAGATTCATACTTGGAATAAGTACTGAGTCGGATTTGGACTTGAAATAATTGAATTTAAGTTTTTATTTTGTTGAGATTGCTCGGTTGGCTAACAAGTCATTGTTTGTTTAGTTAGTGAATTTTAACCGATTTGTATTAATATTTGATTGTTGCAATGGCCTCATTAAAGGCAGTCAGGGAGTCTGCTGCCGGATTGACCTCACAGTTGAGATGGTTCACATCGGCAGCGGCAACGGTTGAGCGTTTGGAATTGGAAGAGCTCACTCTTGCTCGGTATGGGTGCTTGAATGAGAGGATCAAGGCAGCTGATGCTGCGCTCACACGCTTCAACGAGTACATCATGGACGTGGATTTGGGGGTGATGGACCAGGCAGCCCGCGATAAGATTTTGGGTGACTATGACCAGATTGTCCACCTGGGGGATGTCATAAGTCAACGAGCCCGGGAAAGTTTGAAGAGCCGGGTGCCTGATGCGGCCAAGCCGCAGACCCCCGTTGTTGCAGGCCCTGGACTATTGGGTAGGCTGCCCACCCTGGAGCTGCCACATTTTGACGGTCGCTTGGACCACTGGCTGAGCTTCCTAAATCTTTTTGAAAGTCTTGTGGATGCACGCTCGGACCTCGGACCTGCCCAGAAGCTGGCCTATTTATTGTCTGTCCTGGAGGGCGAAGCCATAGCCTTGGTGCAGCACTTGCCGGTGACGGATTCCTCTTACCCGACCGCTCTGGAGCTTCTCTCCCGACGGTATCAGAACAAGCGCTGCCTGGCTGATGTGCACATCGGCCAGATTTTGGGACTACCGGCCATTGCCAGCACGTCGACGTTGCGCACTGACTTGCTGAACCCGTTGGTCTCAGCGACCAACGCCTTGAGACGCCTGGAGTTACCGGTAGAACATTGGTCCTACTTGTTGGTGCACATAGTGCTGCAGTTGCTCCCCGCGGAGCTGAGGTCACGTTTTGAGCAGAAGTATGGTGGGGATAGTGCCACCCATCTTCCCCCCTTTGACGACCTCCTCAAATTCTTGGAAGACGAGTGTCGGTTTTCGGATAACACTCGTGGCGCCACGGGGTCACCCCCACTACCTTCTCGGCCTAGAGACCAGGGACGGACTAGGGCTCGGGGGCCTGTTGATGTTCGCCCCGCCCCCCGTTTTGCTGGCGCCCGGAGTCCTCGGGCTAGGGGGCCTGTTGATGATCGCCCCGCCCCCCGTTTTGCTGGCGCCCGGAGTCCTCGGGCTAGGGGGCCTGTTGATGTTAGCCCCGCCCCCCGTTTTGCTGGCGCCCGGAGTCCGCATCATTGTGACTTTTGTAAGGCAACGGGGCATGTCATGGCGCGTTGCCCGGCCTTTTTGAATTTGCACGTAAGTGCCCGCCGCCGCATTGTCAACGCACGCCGTTTGTGCTTCTCGTGCTTGGGGGCCCACTTCCATCGGGACTGCCCGACCCCCGCCCGTGTAGAATTTGTGAAAGGTCCCACTTGGAGATTTTGTGCGCCAACGCGAACCGCTCCAGCAGACCAGCCTCTGAGGGGGGTTCGCGCAGGGGGGGGTACCCCGGAGACGAGCACCGGGCTGAGGCCCGCAATTCTGTACGCCGCACTCCACCCCCCGCGCAAGTTGAACGGGAGCCCCGCGAGCGCCATTTGGTCTCCCCTCATCAGGGAGAACGCGCATTGGCTGCTAGGCAGCAGTGGTCGGGTCGGCGCCGCTGCCTTTCCCCTCCGTTGGCGGAACGTCCCCGGTTGGAGTCGCGCCCTCCGCCATTCGGGCATCCGGTGGGATATGCCCCTCCAGTGATGGCGAGCGGCTCGGGACACCGCGCGGACGAATATTTTGATTGTTGGCCTCGTCGTGAACGAAGGCAGCCTGGATGCGGCGATCGGTCGCCGCCCAGGCATCACTAAGAGATTGACACCTGCCCCGCTAAAGGACCCCCCCCCCGATCAAGACGGTTTTGTTGCCAACGGCCTCGGTCAAGGTCTGGGGACCCTCGGGTGGCTCGATTGTGATCCGTGCCATTTTGGACACGGGAGCCCAGGGTTGCCTTTTGTCGTCTTGGTTAGCGGGACAGGTTGGCCTGAAGGTGAACGACCTTTCAGGCAAGATTTGGGGAATTGGCGAAACGGCTGTCACCACTGTTGAGGGAAGGACCTGGTTTGAAATTGCCCTTGTGAGTTGTCCTTACCCTAAAATTGGTGCTCCTGCCCTTGTTATAACTGAACTTGGTTGGGACGAGCCACTTCGGGAAACCCTGTTGGAAGACTGGCTCCAATTTGTATCTGCACTTCCTGCGGTGCTTCTTGTGCGTCTCTTAAGCCACGTTGCGCGCACTTTGGGTGGAACTGTTGACATTCGGGCTTCTTACGCCTGGACGGACAGTCAAATTGTTTTGTGTTGGTTGAAGACGTCCGTCCACTCTTTGGAGGTCTTTGTTGCGAACCGAGTGTCGCAGATTCAAGTTTCTGAAACGCCTTTGATTTGGAGGCACGTGCCTGGTGACCTGAACCCGGGTGACGTAGCCTCACGCGGGTGCATGGCCCCCCACTTGATTGCTCACCCCCTCTGGTGGGGACCGGACTGGCTGACTCGCCCTGAGGACGATTGGCCTCGAACGCCAGTCTTGATGTCGGATCCTTTGCCCGGACTTGAGGTGTTCGCTGTTGGGACAAAGGACCCTCCGTTTGATCTTGATTTTTTGATGAATCGATACTGCTCCCTCGACAAATTGTTGAACGTCACCTCGTGGATCAGGCGTTTTGGCCATAATTCTAGGAATCCAGGGGACAAGCGCCTGTCACCAGTTCTCTCTCCTCAAGAGCGACAGGAGTCACTCCTCTTTTGGGTCTGCTCTGTGCAGGCTGCACACTTTGAAAAGAAGATCGAGGTCTTGAAGTCTGGTAGGGTCAGGTTGTCGGGAGCCGTTGGTAAGTTGAATCCCTTCTTGGATAGGACGGGTCTTTAGCGTATTGGAGGACGGTTGAGGCTCTCTAGCCTTCCTTATGGGGCCCGTCACCCCCTTTTGTTGCCCAAGGAGGGCCACTTGGTTCAATTGTTGGTGACTGATTGTCACGTTAAGAACTCGCATGCCGGTTGCAATGCGCTGTTGGCCATTCTGCAACGAGAATTTTGGATTTTGCCGGCTGATCGTGTCAATGAGGCGAGGCCCTTTGCTGGCGCCGTAACGGACTTTGCTGGTCCCCTTTTGTTGAAGACGTCCACCCTTCGTAATAGTAAGATTGTTAAGGCTTATTTGTGTGTTTTGTCTGCCTGTCAACCAAGGCAGTACACTTGGAGCTGGTAACCTCCCTCTCGACAGAGGCCTTTGTGGCGACTTTGGAAGGATTTGTGTCTCGCCGTGGGTTACCTTCTTTGATTAGGCCTGATTGCGGTACGAATTACAAGGGTACAAGTAACTATTTGAAGGAGGTATACGCCTTCCTTAATGAGAGCCAGGTTGACATTGGTAATAGTTTGGCCCGCCGAGGGGTCACTTAGTTGTTTGACCCGCCAGCCTGCCCCCCATTGGGGGGGTATTTTTGGGGCCGCGGTGAAAGCGGCAAAGGGACGCTGGCGGAGATTGTTGGGAGACACCGTTCTCACCTTTGAGGAACTAGCTATGGTATTTTGCCGCATTGAAGCTGTGTTAAATTCGCAACCTGGTGAAGACTTCCAATTGATTAGCGGACGGGTAAGCCCGTCCGGGGGGGGTAGATGTTCGGTCCGACGTGAAATGGAACGCCCCTTTTGGTTGGCAACATTAATTATCTGTGGGCTTGACATTAACTTTGACTTGACAGATAGACTTTGCTTCCGTTGTTGAAAAAATGTCCGCCTTGGGACCTGTTGAGTTAATTGTAATTGGGAAAATATCGTATGGAATCGCCGGTTGCAACCGATAATTGGGTCGCGATTAACTATTGTTTGAAGTTGTAATCCCGAATTGACGTAAACCCTGGGATATTTTTGGAATATATCGCCGTATTGTCGTCAGCCCGATCTGACACGCGGACTGTGCTGAAAATAGTGATAACTAGCTGCTTCAATCTGGTGCGAAGTTTGTGCTGCGATTGCTGATAGACCGCGTTGGGAGGACCTGCATTTGAGAACCTCCGTCCATCTACACTTGACTTTCACTATACTTTTCACTTACTCATTTCATACTTACATACATACCACACACGGACGCGATCGAAAGGATCCTCGCTTGTCGTCATCAGCTCAGAAGGTTAATGGTAATATTAGGTATTGATAAAGCCTCAGAGGCTATTGTGTAAGTACTATTGTTGTAAGCAACGTTTTGGGCTCCACGAACCGTGGACAAGTTCGGACACACCAGTATCGTTGCACTGGCTTTATTGTAGTCTCTAACACCATCGTTTATCAAAAAATATAATTAGAATCTAAATCTAAATAATCTCTTACATAAAACATGTAAGTAATCATAACTATGACACTCCACTATCCCAAGCTCGATCCCTGACCCTAAATAATAATAACATCATATTAATTTCAGATCAAGGATTCATACTTCTTGTAAGTACAACCTCAAAACCTATATTAGTAGAAATACATATTAAATAGCCTAAATCAAATTCAAAACCAACTAGAATATTCGAGAGCTAGCCCATGTATCATCAGCCTTAATTGTAGAGGCTTCATCTCACTGGCTTAGACCTCAGTGCCTCGCTTGCAAGGCATTAATAAAGCCTGGATTAATATTCCGTTCTGAACCATCTCAGAGGATTATGTTGCAATCTTCTTACAGAATAAAGGTTTAGTGCATCTGAACAGGAAAATAAAATGAAAGGACTTGTCTCAAGCAAAGGAATGTAACGAAGGGTTCAGTTTTCAATAATAAATCGGGTCTGTAACTGCGAATTGTCTTGGTAAAAAACTAAACAAAAATGTTACATTTTTAAGAGTGCTACTACATAGCACACTCACATATTACCAAGAATCGACACAACAAAATTTTATATATTGAACTTTACCTAAAAGCAAAAAAAAACACTTATTGATTGGATTGTTGTTAAAAAATAAATAGTTAACATACATCAACATCTGGATAACACCTTTCTCCAAAAAAGAGCAGACCTATTTTCCAAATGTAGTTTCCAGAGTTAAATACAGCAATTCATTCCGCAGTTTTGCTCAACATACATTACTTGGCATTATAACTCAAAAGTATCATTCTACCAAGCATGACATAAAACAAGTTGAACCAATTCATATCCCAGTACTAAATTGTAAATTATCCTAAAGTGTACAAACGAGGTCGAAAGAACCTCGCCAAAATTCACCTCGTGTATATTTTAAGCTGCAGTTAATAATTTTCAATGAAGAGAAAATATTATAACATTTTAAGCTCTTCATAAATTAAATAACACTAAAAGTGGCCATATAAATTGTATGGCCTGGCACGGCATGTCCGAGACTTTGCCAAATATTCAGTAAATTGCCGGGATAACACGTTAGCTAAAGATTTTGGGGCTACTTTGATAGATGGGGTTAAAGTTGAATGCAGAATGTAGATGAAAAGAAAGGCACAGTGAAGATAAGATAGATGGATTGTGAGATGAAAATAAAGTTAATGAAATTCGATTAAAAGAATTCGTAATAATTCTAGAAGTTGAGGTGGCCTAGAGATTACAAGCACGGTAATTCGTGCCTATAATCTCTAGGCCACCTCAACCCCGCCTCTGTTGCAGGTAGTAGGCCAAACACAGACAAATGTAAATGTAAATGTAAATGTTCAAGGAAAAAATTTTTTTTATATCGACAATAGGTTCGCGTTTGACCACCATTTCACCTGATGGTACCTAAGTGATGATGTGGTCGAAGATGGAGCACGCTTACCTAAAAGTAACCTATTCACTCTTGACTTAAAGACCCCTAGATTATAGTTATAGGGAAACACAGACTCCGGCAGGGCAGTCCATTCCTTAACCGTACGCACAAAGAAGGTATTCCCAATACGTTTTGTGCGTCTGGGTGGGATATCCACCATGTAACGATGGCGCATCGTCGTTTGTCTCGTAGTCCGATGATGGAACGGACTTGGCGGAATTAGATTGTGTAATTCCATCGTGAGGAAACCGGCGTGTCCTAATACTGAAAATCCGAAGACATGCGACAACCACCGCCCCGTAATGGGGCCACGTGGTGGATTACCTACAACGGATCTCTCTCATTGAGATAAGGTCTGTGTCCCAGCAAAAAGAACGTTTGAAACTGATTATGAACAGGATTTTATAAACGTAAGGGAGATTTGGCAGCGATACCTACTAGACAACTCTTATATATTGTTAAATCAACGTGATAGCATAGTCTCTAATATACTGCTATTAAATATACTTACTCCATACAATATACTACATAAAATATACACTGCGGACTGTGGTGATAAGCAATAAATGTGTGGGACATGCATCGTATTTTGGAGAGTGGAACTTTTAGTCATTTGTTACCTATTCTATAAATTACAATTCATTCCCTAAGCTAGGCTTGAATTCTGTATTTCAGGACACCAAGATCCTTTTACAAATAAGATTTACATTAAGTAAAGTAAAATAAAATTCAAAGTTATGTATACATATTTTCTCTTTTCGTTTCTACACACAGGCTATGACAGTTTATCTTTGGCTGGCGTCTCCTTTTCCTTAAAATTTTACGATATTTCCGCATTCAAACCGATAGTTCTCTTTTCAAAAAAGAATTGCACCCAATTCTTTTATTTAAACAAAGACACATAAATACAATTTAGCACAGAACAAATGGATACAAAGTGCTCGCACGTTGAATAAGCCACAGTAACTAAAGTACGGAATAAATAGTGTAGATGCTAGAATGTCGAGCTATGGTCGATATCAAATATTTGTTGGGCATGCAGCCGTGCAACGTGCCTGTACTACAATAGACATAATATGGATGGGGCATCATTAATATGAATGATGTAGATAAATATGACGTTTTGCTATTGCGTAAGACACCTTTACACCTGGTGGAGATCTTGGTTATACAGCGTGTAACGGAAACCCCATATCTATTCAAAAGGACTGAAGACAACATCTGGTATGAAGTCTCTATGCAAAGTTTCAGCTCAACATAAGTGACTCACAGAATTGACCCCAAATTATTGGTTTCATATGTTTCTTGAATACCAGTAATAACAAACGTGTCACAGCACTATGAGGGTCATCACTTTCCACGTCACTTGGCAATAAAGCGATAATTCTCTTCGTTCTTCTTAATTTGAAAAATTCTGTCTCTGGTATCAATGTATTGGAATTTCTAATATGCTCCACACATGTACACATAGGATTACAAAACCCTTGCTATATCGTTTATTATCATCCAAAGAAGCCGTGTACTTGGTATGTATATACCCTTTAAATTACACCCGCACAGTTCAAGGATAAAAATATTTGCCGAGGTCATTCTGTAGATGGGTGAACCAACTTATCATATCGTTAAGCCATTGGTCGCGGCTGTCATTTGTACATCTAAATATATATAACTCAAAGGTGACTGACTGACTGACTGACATAGTGATCTATCAACGCACAGCCCAAACCACTTAACGGATCGGGCTGAAATTTGGCAAGCAGGTAGATGTTATGACGTAGGCATCCGCTAAGAAAGGATTTTGAGAAATTCCCACGGGATCGGGATTTACACGGGAAAAACTTCCCACGCGGGCGAAGCCGCTGGCACAAGCTAGTCACACATAAAAGCAATTTGCAATTATTTGCAAATATCGCAATTTTTAAAAAGGATAGTAATACTATATGATAGTAAAATTTAGAAATATTTTAGACGACTACAAGGACTAGATACCCACCTTACAAATGAGGATAAAAAACGACAGAATATTTTTTGTACGAAATAAAATTGAATGGCTATAAAAGCCTTTATTCAACTACTTTTACAATATTTCTTTAGTAACAAAAACTAGGTTTTAAGTTTGAAATAATTCGTAAACTAAATACATATGTAACTACACTTTTGTTTATGTAGCATTTCATTATTATATTATGTTTAAATATTTATTTACGTGTGATGTACCGAAGTAAGCAATAAATGTATCTTCGACATAGGCTTCCCTTCCTTTTTACTGCTTTCTATTCCTTACTTTTGTCATCAATCACTCTACCTTTGACAGCATATTCAAACCCGACCAACAGTTAATGGTGCATAAGACAATTAATGACATCAAAATTCAAATTCAAACACATCAATATTTAACACAAAGGCCGGACATCCACACAAAGCCAACATTGACGCCGTTCAGTATTCTGAAAATGTAAAACAAGCTGTTTGGTGTAAATGTTTCAGTGTACCGCGAGGTGCGCCGCTGAATTTCACTTATTCACTCTTTTCATAAAGCCCTGTACATTTTGTGCTGAAAACTTTGTACCCCGGATACGCTAGGAGGCAATTAAAATGCTGCAGTTATTTCGGATAGCCGACACGGTTGAGTACAGCTTACGGACGATGTATGAGTTTCATTTGTACTCTGATTTTAAATCGAAGCATTAATTTTTCTGTCGGGGTTGCAGTAATGTTTTTACAAGATACTGCAGCTAAGGCCAACTGAAGAAACAGGGTAGGTTTTCAGTCTGTAGCGGTGGGAGTTGTTTGATGATTATCCTCCTGAAAAGAAAAGCATGAATTGTTAATCCCTTCCCACATACAACAGACATACATAGCTTATTTAAAATATAGATACCTATATAATATTTACAATATAGAATAAGTGAGCAACTTGTGCCGGAGTAGGCATCCTATGTGTGATCAGTGATCACACAGCATAACAAAATTATTAAATCCACTTTGATTTGTTTTGTTTTGTTCTGGTATCAGGTGCCTTTATTATGAACAAATTTGAATAGGTTACTTTTAGGCAAGCGTGCTTCATCATCTGTAGTCAAACGCGAACCTATAAAAAAAATTCAAGCAGTTTATATCGTTGCGATGTACTGGGACACAAGACCTTTTATGAGAGGAAATGGGCCAAAATCCATCACGCGAGCCTAATACAGGAGGGTGGATGTTGCATGTCTTTAGATTTTTCGGGTCTACGACATGCCATGTGATGATGAAAACTAGACAAAGTAATATCCCTACCTAATCTTAACCTGTTTTTAACTTTGTAATAGAATACTAAATCAAATCAAATATATTTATTAGCAGTATATTTTTTTTTACACATAATGAACTCTGTTTCCTGAACTAGGCATAGCCTGTATCTCAGGAACACAGTGACTTCCCAAGTCTTATATTCTATTATGTTACAAAAATTATTTAATGTTAAATCAAGTAACTACTTAAGTAATCATAAGGAAAGAATACATTTTTTTTTTAGGATTTATGGGAACAAACTATATACAAAAACCTAAAAGAAATATAAACCAAGCAGAAAACACTTAAATACTGCCCACATAGTAGTAGGTACTTTAGCTATATCAATATCGCAATCGCAAGGACCCCTTTCCTATGAGTGTGTTTGGGGGTGTGAAGTGTAAGTAAAATGTTTTTGGCTACAATAAATTTTTAAGTTAGTTTTGTTTTTTTATAGTCCAAATTAAGCAACCACTCCATAACAATGGAATCTAATTTAATCATATCACATTGGCATTCTGTGGTGATTCTCTTCTTATAAGCAAGGAGGCGGTGTAGTCAGATGACTTAATTATAGATAGTAACAGAAACAGAATAGTTTGATTGTAATTATTATATTACCATTAGGAATGTAAGTACATTTTTCCTTAATTGCAGGGATTGTAACCTACTGCACATTTTAATGATAGAAATTATATTATATTAATTAATTATATTCTTGTTGACTAGGTATGAGAAATGTATTGAGTAAATTCATGCTGAAGAATGGATAATTATGTATGGCTACAACAAGGACCGAACGTGAACTAAAATAATTGTTATTATTCATTACAATAGGGTGCAAAGAGTACACTACTTTAAAAAAAAAAACTATGTTGTGGTCTGCTTCCAGTCTACTATTCAAGTATTTGTTGCGATACTTAATGTACACATAGAGATGGTAATACAGAAAAAATAAACGATTATACAGTACCTATGTTAACTAACAGAGGGCGTTCCCGTTAACCCGTAATAGTATAAGCACATCAATTAGATCGCCGCACACGCGGCCCGTCATTCGTAATAAATTGCGACGTTGCCGTCCTTCAAGTACGCGTGTACTGAATGTTTGTTTTACGTATCAATTTTACATTTTTTGTGAATATCTTAATAATAAAATAAAAACATTTTGTTTTCGAATGGTACTATTTTTTATTTAGCATGTATGGATGCTATTATTTGCGGGTTAACCGGAACGCCCTCTGTTAGTTAACATACTGTAGACCTTGTTGGGAACAGCGAATTTAAAACGAGTAGGAGAGAGGAACCTCTAACCTAATGAAGCTTAGTATAATGTTTAACATGGAAAGACTGCCTATCTGACCTTTACAACCTAGTAGCTAGATACTATACCCCTTCATAAGACATTTTCTATGTAATAGCTGTAGTTTGGTAATTTAATGTGACTTTTAATTTGGAATTTAATTTGAATTTTAATTTGGAATTTAATTTTACTTTTAATTTGACATTTAATTTGTATTTAATTTGACATTATATTTTTTTATTAATTAAATTGACTTTTAATATATCTTTGAATCTTTTTGTATGTAAATTTCTCCATTTGTATTTTAAATTAGGAAGTCGAGCAATTGTTTGAATTTGTATATTTTTTATTTTATTTTAGTCTTGGACCATAAATGAATTTTAAAATTTTTTTAAGACTATTTTCAGATTTTCTGGCTTCTGACTACCCATAACGACTGTCAATGACAGCCGGGACCAACGGCTTGAGGTGTTTTCGAGGTACAGAGGAATCTCAATATTATGTTAAGATGGTTACCCATCCTTATACCAGGCGCGTGCATAGGATTATGACAGGGCATGCGGCGGAGTAAAAACACACAAAAACTTCTTCCTTTATAGATTTTTAGCTTAGCCACAGCCACGCATCGCCACCATGCTACGATGCGTGGCTGTGGCTATGCTAAAAATCTATAAAAGAAGAAGTTTTTGTGTGTTTTTACTCCGCCGCATGCCCTGTCATAATCCTATGCACGCCTCTGCCTTATACCGACCTCAGCAAGCGTTACTTAACCTTGAACCCGACTCGTGCGGCTATTATTATTTAGCCACGAGCACCTCACACCTCCGCAGTAGTGTAGGTACTCTTATGGTACATTTTTCTCGTCTCAGCTCCGGTTTGATGCGGTAAAAACGACTCTCTAAAGGTGATAACTCACTGATGGTAGTAGTTTAGTATAAAGTCGCATAATGCCGAGTCTTGTACACTGCATGGCCAACATACTTCAACTATTCACTTCGACTTAAGATACGACTTTAGAATACTGGTTTTATAAATATAAACCAGTTCTGCTATAGCTAAGAAAGATAGAAAGGAGACATGTTTATTTATATATTTAAAAACAAATATAACAAAACAAATTGTGCAGGATCAGGTTTGTTCCTCGTAAATGAAGTGACTTGCGTAAAGTTTTCAATTCGTATAATAAAATTCGTATTTACAGTGGTTTGTACTTGGTGGTTGGCAGTTGAAAAATAAGGGGTCAATGAATACATTACAAGTGGTTTTATAGGCTTGAGTGAAGGAGAATGTGAGACCGAAGGAACGACTGAGTTCGGTTTGATGGTAGGTAGTCTTCTTCTCTTGGTCGCTCTTGGTGCGTTGCTGCGTCGTCGTGATGAGAGATGGCGTGAACACAAATACAAATAGTTTTATAAGTACGCTTTTTTTGAATCGTCTAGTTAACTTGTTTCTTTTAGGATTACCTATTCCCTACATATTTTGGTAGGGACCAGACAAGCCTAAAACACTCGTCTGCCATTAAAGCTAGAATGAAAAGGTATCATCTGGAATCGCTCGTTCAAACGTAGCCCTCATCTATCGCTTACCTAATAGTGGGTACCATTAGGCGTAATTGAGATCAAGAGCGGACAAACCAGTAATAAAAAATATACATCATTGTGTGCCTAAGAAATGAAAAACAGGTCTAGTTCAGCAAAATGTTTGACGCTGGTTTTCATGATCTCGATCTTGTTCATGACTTGTGTTAGGTGTACGGATACCGTTTTATGGTGTCTAAAATATAAGTATACAGGACAATATTTTAATTATGTGAATTAAACGATAATAAGTCTGCATAAATGTTCTAACTTAAATGTAAATATATATAAAAACAACTAATATATCGTCGCCTTAGAGTGAAAACCTCGGGAGTACATTTTTGACCAAATTTATTTTTTGCGGTTCCAGAAAGTAATCCTAGCAACGCACATCCTGATCTCACTAATATGTTCATTCGATATTCGAAACGCTATCTATGAAAGTAAGTGAGAACCTCGTAAACACTCGCATCGCATCGTCAGTTTAGCGTAATCAGGCCATGGATTATGCATTTCTGAACTGTTCGATATTATGTATAATATTTGTCATATTATACATAATATCGAACAGTTCTGGATATAAAAACGGGTTAAATTTACATAAAAATTAATAAAAAAAAAACATAAAAGAAACCGTACAAAAATTTTATAGCACGCAGATTTTCCTCCTGAAAAGTTACTCCTTTTTCACTTCTTTTCACGAGGTTTTCACTGTAAGGCGTTGATATGTGCCTACGCACGCTATTGTGATTTAACATGCAACCCAAACGTTATGTTTTGATTGTTTTTTAATTGTGGAGTGTAGACTCCACATATTTTTCTCCCATCTATAAAACAGCCTCAGGAAATGCTGATCCTTTGACCACTCACTCGCAAGTGCATTCAAATAACATCCTATATTTTGGTGCACCGAACAGAAAAATAAAGATTTCATACAGTTAGTGTATCTATAACCTTATGTAAATGTAAGTCAAGTAAGCAGGCTCCACATTGCTGCCAAGATGAATGCCCCACAGTTATGAAATAATAATCCCGCTGGTTCTACTTTTATTTGTTTCACATTTTAGACATTTTTGCTCAGAAATGAGAACGGAGTATTCTTGCCGAGTGGATATTGCAAACAGTAAGCATTCTTTTATGTATCAGACGACGGCCACTTTTGTAGGTAGATGCAATCAAATAAATATATCTTGACCGCCTCAAGTTTAACGTTTGGATGAGGAAGAAAATATGAAGAATGAATCTACACTATATCTTACTAATATTATAAAAAAGGTTTGTGAGGATGGATCAATGGATGTATGGATGGATGGATGTATGGATATTTGTTAGTCTTTCACTTAAAAACTACTGAAACGATCTGAATTAAATTTGTCATCCTGGAATAATACATAGGCTACTTTTATCCCTAAAATTCCCACAGGTTCCGGATTAACGCGGGAGAACCCTCCCACGCGAACATAGTCGCGGGCAGCAGCTAGTATTTTTACAAAGAAGAGAGATTTTAATTTTGTAAAATGTACCTAAACTCATAAACTATTAACATATAAATGATTAACACTAAGTTAACCAGGCGGAGATAGTCCATGAGGATTTCACCCCGTAAAAAAAGTTTAGAACTGTGACCAACCGCGCGCGTGTATTTCCATTCTGTAGGTACATGGCCAAAACTCAACCATAGGAATCTGCTCGTGTGTATATTGAAATGCAATTTTTAAATTTGTGATAACAATGTAAACACGAATTTTTGCTTACTCTTACTCGTATATAGTTTGCAACGTAGACGCGCACGTGCATCTTTCCAATTTATACAAGGTGAAATCGCCACCATAGGATTTTCTTCGTGAATTGTAATGCTATTTTTAAATCTGTGATTACAATGTATACACGATTTTTTCCGTACTGATCGTATACATTATCATAATTTGTAACGGGGACGCCCGCTTCTGGTTTCCAAACTATACTTACTACATCATTTACGTCTGACAAGATTGTGTTATATAGGAATGATTATGAATGTGACATTAAATAAATAAGAATGTCTTTTGAGTCTTATTTTAATTGCACTTAAAAACTTTAATATAAAAAATCAACAGTGTAGTTTACTTTTACCTATAATTAACTAAAACACAAATATGAAAAAATAGAAAAATCAACGAGCATTATTAATTTTTTGAGATTATTAATGTTTTGACATAAGTTCTATTTTCAACCTTTTTGTTTTTCAGTTTTTGCAAACAACAGTTTTGAAAAAACTTTTTAGCAAAAAATAGAACCGACTTCCATATACAAATACGACTTCCATATGCGGTGTCAAAAACGAAAATATATACAAAACTAAAGACACCGCCTTCCGAAATTAAAGTTATTTTTGCCTTTGTAGTGTTTTTATATGGAAGTCGGTTCTATTTTTTGCTAAAAAGTATTTTTTCTCGCTTTTTAATGGGTCGGTTTGTAATTTATCTAGTTACAAAACCCAAAATGTCAGGTACTTATCACCTTTTACAAAATATTGCTTTTCCCGGTGCAGAGCCGTTAATTTTTGAGGAGTTCTCCTGGTACATCACCATCAGCTCTACTTCACCATATGCATTGTGACGAGCATAAAGTGCTTAACATCCATATTCAATTAATCGAATCGCAATCCACGAAATACTTATTATTGAGTAGTTTCGGTGGCCATCTGTGGTCTTCATCATCAGTTCCACTTCCCCAAATTGTGCTTTTCGAGAGCAACTGCACAAGGTACTATAAGAAATACCCAAAACGCTATAGGTGTGCCTATAATATTTGAAGAGTTCCCTCGGTTTCTCCATGATCCCATCATCAGATCCAAACGTGACGACAATGGGACCAACTAGAAAGAACCCTTTCAAACGCAAAAAGAATTTTCCAAATCGGTCCAGCCGTCTCCGAGTTATGAGGTAACATACATAAAAAAAAAAAAGTTCAAGACGAATTCTAAACCTCCTTTTTTTAAAGTCGGTTAAAAATGTTGTCATTATACTTTGCCGTTTTGATATGTCAATTCCGTTTGTCGCCAATGCCAAAATACTTGAAACAGTCGGCTATCGGGAAATATCGTTTTGGTTTTGGAGGTCAACACATCAAAATGGCGAGCATGCAACTGCTCGCGTTTAGATTGGAATCTAGAGATTGTCGCGCTTATTCCAACTTATAGGTACATGATTAGTTTGTATGTGAACTAGCACTGCATATTATGGAACAAGCTAGTTGCTTTGGCCACTACAAAGTATACACGAGTACTAGCGTATTACTCTTGTATACAACGTGTAACAGAATAAACGCAATTCCTGAAAGTAGTTGGTTCAGAACCGGCTTCTAAATCGATAACCATCATAAAAAGTAGGTGTTAAATTTTGACGGAAAAATCTTTCATTTAACGTAAAATGGAAACACCGTATCATGACAAATTAATACAATCATTAATTCAAGGAAATGCGCTCGTGTGCGTGTCGGCCGCTAACATTGCATGAATGTATGCGTCTGAGTATGGATATCGTATGACGCACATACGTTTTGCGTTTAGTAAGGATAACTATTTAAAAAAAATATCTAGGTTTGGTTTCAATTTATTTAGTTACGGATGTTGTTTTAGACTTATTATTTAATATTCTAATTGGGGTGTCTGAGCTATTGCGCTTAATCTGTTACACCTTGTAGATTGGAAGACCTTGATTAAAAAGTGATTTCCAATCTATACGCGCCTAGTTTCACACCCTTGTATTCTGGCCTTGTACAGAATGGAAATACGCACTACTTCCAAATTGCTCGCAGAAATGTTTTCGCGCAGTATTAATAAACTGTAGACAAGTTGTCCATTAGGTATTTCATATATATGTCGGAGTTGGTTGTCGATTACAATTAGTTATTGTGGGTATTCATCATATTTTGTTAAGAGTTGATTTTCTTGTTATGAATTTAAGTGATCTTTCAGTATCAATTACTGTCTGATAAATCGAAACATAATTTATTAAGTACTTAGTGTACGCACTAATTGGTTTTTGGCAACTTATTTCGATAAGTATGACTGATAGTTTTGATCAAAACAATGGATGACATGTTTCTTTAATTTAAACTTTGTGAAATCACCATTGTTTATTATCGATAATTACTTTTGTATTATTTGATTAATTTATAACGTAAGTCTTATTAGATATTATTGATATTGTAATCTTATTAGCACGTTTTGTATCAAATAAACACGTGACGCACTTCCGCGCGCCAATGGACAGAGTTGTGGAGGGAATGCAATGTGCAGGTATCGTCCTATAAAAGACCGTGCACTCGGTAAGCTCTTCAGTCTGTCTTCGGATTTGACTCAATGAAGAGCTCCCCTGCTCCTGACAAAACTGTCGGTTTATTTGGTACAGCGCTGCTGTATATTTGCAATAGTTGTATAACCCCGCTAATAGCGAGCGGATACACATTGTAATTGGGTGGCTTGGCCACTATACGAACTGTGACCTTAAAGGAGTCTGTTCGACTAACTGTTATTTCTTTTTAGTTTATCATTTTGCCTAAATTACTATTTTGTATTGTTTGTATTAGTACCCGCAGTAAATAAATATCTGTTTTTGCTTGTACCAGCTTGTTTATCCCAATAAAATGGGGACTACAAACCCTGATGCTGTACCTCTCGGCACTCCTGATCCTACATCAGAAGTGGGATTAGGTTTAGCCCAGGAATCGGAAGGTGTTGCTGATCCATGGCGAGTAATGTTAGAACTTCAGAATCGTAATATGACTCAGTTAATTGAAGCGATTAAGACGCAATCCGCGTCATCTACTGTGATGTCTTTACCCATTTTTGACCCAGACCTACCCGATTCCGATGCTCAATCTTGGAGTACAACCGTTGATATTTGCCTATCGGGAAAACCTCTTCAAGGTAGTACTCTTATTATTGCCCTCACTAAAGCCTTGAAAGGCAGTGCCAACGCATGGCTTTCCCAAATATCGTATGCGGGTATGACCTGGACAGACTTTAAGAGTCTCTTCCTCTCTCATTTTGCCATTACGGAAACTGTTGCCGCTATCCTGATTAACCTTCATAATAGTCAGCCAAAAGAAGGAGAATCTTTAGCCGCATATGCCGGTCGACAGGTAACTTCACTGACATCTAAGTGGAATAGCCTGGATGTCGAACACATTGTAGTTTCTACAGTACTAGCCCATGTCTCCAAATTTGATTCCCGTGCTCATCGACTAGCATTTACCACCGAAGTACAAACCAGGCATAAACTTCAACAAGAACTGAGTGTCTTGTCCCACCTTAAGAGAAAGTCCCAGATTTCCTCTGACCAGCAAGATTCTGCTCAACCTAAGAAGTTCAAACGAGGTGCAATAATATGTCACTTTTGTGGTATAGAGGGGCATAAAACTCTTAACTGTCGCAAGAGGTCCGAGAAAAACAAACAATATGGACCAGCCAGCTCGTCACATAAGGCGACACCAAAGAAGATCGTCTGTTACCGCTGTGGGGAGTCGGGACACGTCGCTCCTCGCTGCCCAAAGGCGACCAGAAGGCGGTCGGGAGGCTCAAGTGAAGATGGGCCATCGAGCAGCCAACCATCCGTGAAGCGAGTTGAAGCTTGTGAAGTACGGCCTATCACTGGTGTTTTACATCAGTCCGGTGAGTCGTTTGCATTTTGTTATGACTCTGGGGCTGAATGTTCTCTTATTACTGAATCATGTGTTGAAAAGTTGTCTGGTAAACGTATTTCTTGTGTGGTCAATATTGTGGGAATAGGAAATTCTAACATAATATGTACCGAACAAATTCTGAGTGAAGTAGAAATAGATGGTTACCATTTAGAGATACTGTTTCATGTGGTACCGGATGCCTATATAAGTCATAGTATCATGATAGGCCGAGAGATATTAAAATTAGGTTTTGCGGTTAACATGACCGAAACAAGTCTTACTATTTCAAAAGTTAAGTTTATTGATCAATGCTCTATTCCTGAGACTTATAATTTTCATGATATTGATACAGATATCCCATCTGAATATAAATCACAGTTGATTGAACTCCTTAAAAAATATTCTCATGCTTTTGTAAAGGGACTACCACGTACTCGAGTCACATCAGGTGAACTTAAAATACGCCTCATTGACCCACACAGGACGGTCCATCGCCGTCCGTACAGACTTACTCCTGACGAAAGGCAAGTAGTTCGTTCCAAAATTAACGATCTGATAGACGCTCAAATAGTTAGACCTAGTTGCTCTCCTTTTGCAAGTCCTATTTTATTGATAAAGAAGCGTGATGGAACTGATCGAATGTGTGTAGACTACCGTGAGCTCAATAGCAATACTATAGCAGATAGGTTTCCACTACCACTTATAGCTGACCAAATTGCAAGGTTATGTGGTGCTAACTTTTACACTTGCCTTGATTGTACTTCTGGGTTTCATCAAATACCTATCCACCCTGATAGTATCGAGGCCACTGCGTTTGTAACACCTGATGGCCAATTTGAATATTTGGCTATGCCATTCGGTTTAAGAAATGCTCCTAGTATTTTCCAACGTGCTGTGACTAATGCATTAGGTGAGTTAGTTCATTCTTACGTGATTATTTACATCGATGACATCATGGTGCCCAGTAGAGATCCCTGTGAAGGTTTACATCGACTAGAAGAAGTCCTTGAATCATTGACCAAAGCAGGATTTTCTTTAAATCTTGGCAAGTGCTCTTTTCTAAAGCGTAGAGTAGAATACCTTGGGTACGAAATCACTTCTGGGGAAATTCGCCCAAATCCCCGAAAAATAGAAGCATTGATTAATTTAAAGTCTCCTACAACAATTCACCAATTGAGACAGTTCATTGGTCTTACATCGTACTTTAGAAAATTTGTAGAGAACTTTTCACAGATAAAGTAAACAAACTTTCAAATGGACTGATGAACATGAGAAAATTAGGCAGAAAATAATTTCAATTCTTACTAATGAGCCAGTTTTAATGATTTATAACCCTGAATATCCCATGGAACTACATACTGACGCGAGTGCTGATGGTTATGGTGCCATTCTCTTTCAAAAAGTAGATAAAAAATGCATGTTGTAGAGTACTATAGTAAAAGAACGACTGCGACTGAAAGTAAATATCATTCCTATGAACTGGAAACTTTAGCCGTTGTTAACGCAGTTAAGCATTTTCACCATTATCTGCAAGGACATAACTTTACCGTTGTAACTGACTGTAATTCCCTTAAAGCCTCGCGCAGAAAGGCTGATTTAACTCCCCGAGTACATAGATGGTGGGCTTTTCTACAGGCCTATGATTTTAACATTATGTATAGGGAAGGTAGATATATGAACCACGTAGACTTTCTTTCTAGAAACCCCCTTCCACAATCATTCAACAAAATAGAACAGAAAAGTGTTGATATTACAACTCTGTCTAATAATTGGCTTTTAGCTGAACAACAACGTGATTCTGAGATTTTAGCAATCATTTCTAATCTTAAAAGTAACTCTTTATCCCCCGATATTGACCAAACTTATGAATTACGATCAGGCACCTTGTACCGTAAAATACAACGCAATGGACAAAGTCGTTGTTTACCTATTGTCCCAAGAGCTTTTAGATGGTCTGTTATAAACCACGTCCATGAAGCAATCATGCATTTAGGTTGCGATAAAACACTTGAAAAAGTCTATGAGCATTACTGGTTTGATAAAATGGCTAGATATGTTAGAAAATTCGTGGAAAACTGTATCACGTGTAAAATCTCAAAGTCTAATTCCGGTAAAATACAAGCAGAGTTACACCCTATACCTAAAGTCAGTATACCTTGGCACACAGTGCATGTAGATGTTACAGGAAAACTTAGTGGAAAGAGTGATCTCAAGGAATACATCATTGTTATAATTGATTCCTTTACAAAGTATGTTTTACTGTACCATACTACTCAGATTGACGCAACAAATTGCATTAAAGCCCTTAAGTCCAGTGTCTCTTTATTTGGAGCACCTTCTCGGGTTATAGCTGACCAAGGTCGTTGTTTTGCTAGCAAAAACTTCAAAGAATTTTGTGATTCCCATAATATTGCTTTACATTTAATAGCTACCGGTGCATGTAGGGCTAATGGGCAGGTTGAACGCGTAATGAAAACATTAAAAAGTATGCTTACCGCCGTTGAGACTAGTGAGCGCTCATGGCAAGATGCCATTGAAGACGTTCAAATTGCTCTAAATTGCATAATTAATCGGGTTACTAAATCTAGTCCCTTGGACTTATTGATTGGTCGAGTTGCTAGACCTTTGGGTTTGATGACTATTGACAGTGAAGAGATAGAAGTAAATCTGTCCCGTGTAAGAGAACAAGCAGCCCTGGGTATAACTAAAAATGCCGAATACGATAAAGCCCGTTATGATAAAACTAAAGCTATTTTGAAAAAGTTTCAAGTTGGAGACTTTGTACTTATTGCTAATGAGGAACGAAACCAAACTAAATTAGACCCTAAATATAAAGGTCCTTATAGAATTTTAGAAGTATTAGATGGTGATAGATATTTGTTAAAAGCTTTGAGTAACAATAGAATTTACAAATATCCCCATGATCGTATACGAAAAATGCCTGAATGTCCAGTTACTGTTAGTGATGATGTCAATACTGACACTGATGATGACTTATCTGCTACTGACATAGCATAGCTGAGTTGGCAAGTTGTCTATGATGACTCTTGTCTGGGCTTGGAGGTTGATCTTGACGCCTATGCGGGTTGTTCTATCTTGACGCCTATGCGGGTTGTTCTATTCGACTCCAAGTTATTTACTGAATCCCATGGTGTGATTTCAGTTGGAGGTTGATCTTGACGCCTATGCGGGTTGTTCTATCTTGACGCCTATGCGGGTTGTTCTATTTGACCTTATTCGTCGAATCCCATGGTGTGATTTCGGCTGGGAGACTATGTCTCTAGTAAAGCTATGTGTTGTCAGTAACAGTTTAGTAATTTTGAATGGTTGCGATGCAACAGCTATTGATAATGATAATTTTATTTGACAAACTCAGGACTTTTCGTTTCACTATACTTTTTGAAGGCTTTCTGAATGGTTGCGATGCAACTGCTATTGATAATAATAATTTTATTTGACAAACTCAGAATTTTTAGTTTCACCATACTTCTTGTTAAGGCTTTTGATTGTCAGAAAGGCCGATCGATATTCACATGAGATTTTCTTTTTCAGGATCACACGAGGTCGTGTAGAACGTCAGTTCTGGCCGTGTCGGAGTTGGTTGTCGATTACAATTAGTTATTGTGGGTAACAATTAGTTATTGTGGGTATTCATCATATTTTGTTAAGAGTTGATTTTCTTGTTATGAATTTAAGTGATCTTTCAGTATCAATTACTGTCTGATAAATCGAAACATAATTTATTAAGTACTTAGTGTACGCACTAATTGGTTTTTGGCAACTTATTTCGATAAGTGTGACTGATAGTTTTGATCAAAACAATGGATGACATGTTTCTTTAATTTAAACTTTGTGAAATCACCATTGTTTATTATCGATAATTACTTTTGTATTATTTGATTAATTTATAACGTAAGTCTTATTAGATATTATTGATATTGTAATCTTATTAGCACGTTTTGTATCAAATAAACACGTGACGCACTTCCGCGCGCCAATGGACAGAGTTGTGGAGGGAATGCAATGTGCAGGTATCGTCCTATAAAAGACCGTGCACTCGGTAAGCTCTTCAGTCACGCTCCGCCCGACGCCAGCCCGAGACGGTCGTGCCGCTCTGCGCTCCCGATCGTTCTGTGTTTGTGTCATCGCTTCGTCGCGCTCGTCGTGACGTCATTCGTAGTCGCCGACTACAACTCCCGATCCGGAACCGCCTTTTTCAAGGCAGTGAAGGATATTTTGTTTCTATAACAGAGTATCGTCAAAAACAATTTGGCCCCTTCAGGGTAAAACCACAGTTTCGTGGTCCTTGGTTGGAAACCTCACGGTGTCAACAATACCAAGGGGGTGCTGACCCGACGCACCCGCTGATCCCCTTCAGGGTGAAGCAGTCAATTGGAGTCGAGTGCTAGGTTTTGGCCTTGGGGGATCTCCTAGTCAAACCTAGTTACTGAGTTTCCTTTTCAGCTACACACCTAGTGTCGGTTGGGTGTGTCTACCCCTTCGCACTAGACCCAATAGGGCCCGGTTCGCACAATAAGACTGGCGACCGGTTACAAGCTTAGGGCTCACCATTAGGTACTCACCTCCCAGTCTCTACCCGACTGGGAGGGTTACACATCCCCGGACGCATCCATCCGGGGAGTTAGGTCAGTTAGGCTTTAAATAGGTCCCCCGCGGGAGAGAAATCTCCAAAATTTCCCCATTGAATTTTTGATCCATTCGCCAATCATGGCAAACTCCAATATTTTGGAGATATTGCTAAAAATCCTTAAGGAAAACCCTGCTATTTCCGCCAAATATGGCGGAATAATCCAGCGTGAAATCGCTAACTGTCCTCCGGCTACCGAAGCCAACGTCGCTGATTTTAGTGACGCACTTGACAGCCCATTATCTCCCCCGCTTGCTGATCAAGGCATTCCGGTTGGTCAATTCACGGAAGTGTTTATCAACTCCGATCCCATTGTTCACCGAACAACGAACGACTTCCAGGTAGATAGCCCTCTATCGCTCCCGCCCGCCGACAATGTCGTGCCGACCGCCCAATTCCCGAAATCATCCATTGTTTCCGGCCCATCTACTAATCCCATTGTTCATAAAACAATGGACGCCGCGCAGGTGTGCGCTGCAGTTGAATTCCGTGAAATGGACACCACCGAACCAGTGTCCAATAACAACTCCGACAATGATTTGTCATCATGCCCCTCGTCCTCGGAAGACGACTTTCAAGTCGTCACCGGTGGCAAGAGGAAGAAAGGGAAAACCTCCCAGGCCAGCAAGGCCAAAAAGACCACCGCGTCGCCCCCGTCCCCAACTCAAACGCCCGTTCGACCCGCTAGCCCCGTCCCAACTACCTCTGCTCGCGCGCAGAATAGTCGTCCCCCCAGCCCGATAGCCCAAACTTCCTCAGCCCAAAGGAAGCAACGCCCTCCGCCCCCCTTTTACATCCAGGACAAGGGTAAATGGACTGATGTGTCCAAGATGTGTGTTGATCGAAAGATCAACTACACAAACGCCCGTGCCTGCCAAAATGGCATTAAAGTCACCGTCCTTACGTCGAACGACTATAGGGAACTCTATCGCGCCCTCCGTGAAAGGAATATTTCCTTTCACACTTTCTCCTTCCCCGAGGACACGCCCACTCGTGTTATTATTAAACGTGTCCCTAAAGAAATCCTAGTACAGGATATTAAAGACGACCTTGCCGATCAAGGTATACCAGTGATCGCCGTCCATCGCTTACATAAAGCGAGAGGCGGTGAATTGTACGACATGGTTCTTGTCATTTGTGAACCAACCGAAGGTCATCACCCGATTTTTAAGATTAAGTCCATTTGCTCCCTATCCGGTATCTCAATTGAAAAGCCCTACAAAACCGCAACAGTGGGACAATGCCACCGTTGCCAACTGTATGGCCATGCGCAGAGCAACTGCTATGCGACTCCCAGATGCGTCAAGTGTCTGGGCGAGCACAGCACTGCGGACTGCCCTCGGCCCAAAGACCGAACCCTCTGTTCGGAACCACCCAGCTGCGTTCTCTGCGGCCAGACCGGTCACCCGGCAAACTACCGCGGCTGTCCCAAAGCCCCCAAACTCGCTCCTAAATTAGCGAAGCGCGCCAACGCCCGCCAACAAAGAGAGGCACCTTCCTCTCAAATTCCCCAACGTCTCGCTCCTCAGAGACCATCCCCGTGGAACAGGCTAAACCACGACAAAGCCTTTCCCTCCTTGGCCCCTGCCAAACCTTTGCAGGCACTGATGGATATACCCATCGCAGCGCAGATCCTGCCTAAAGCCGTGGCTCCAGAGGCCACAACCAGTCCCAAACCCGCGCCTCAAACCACTGCTGCTCCTGCAGCCAAACAACCGCCCAAACCCTCACCCGTCGGGAACGGCGAGTCTTGCGGCCAGACTCTACTGCGCCACTATAGAATATTTATGACCCGCCAAGCCAGGTCTCTCCGCGATGCCCTTCTGTCTGCCGAGCAGCAGAATAACGGCAAAATTACGACGGCAATGTACAGCCAAATATTCAGCACACACAGTGATGTCGTGCTAGGCCTCGACCAGATGGATGCGATGGACTGATCCAATGGATTCCCAACGCACAAACCACACTAGGCCTCGATCCCTCAAATTAGGTTTTTTCAACGCCAATGGCATTTTCAACCAACGCGCCGAAATTACTAAATTCCTCCGCGACCACCAATTAGACATCCTCCTTATACAGGAGACCCTTTTGAAACCCCACCGCGCTGACCCCAAAATTGCGAATTACCGTCTAGTTCGCAATGACAGAACACGCTGCCACGGCGGCGGTACCCTTATTTATTATAGGAAGGAGTTATACTGCATCCCTCTGACCCCACCCGCGCCTCTCTCTCACCTAGAGTACTCTGCCTGTCGACTAGGCATGACTGGTCATCCTCCGATAACCATCATCTCTGCCTACCATCCCCCACCATCGGTCGCGTCTCTTGCTTCAGACGATCCTATCGCGCTCACCAGCGATCTCACGACTCTCTTCGGCCTAAGTGACTCCGTCTTACTAGCGGGCGATCTCAACGCCAAACACCCCGCTTGGAACAGCAACACGACAAATGCCAGAGGCAGAATCGTGTATAACCTAGGCGCGACCCTAAACTATGACGTCATCGCTCCGTTGACTCCCACCCACTACCCACACGACCCCAACCATAACCCCGATGTCCTCGATGTGGCGCTCCTAAAGAATGTAAACCTCCATTTACACTCCATAGAAGCGCTTCACGAGCTCAACTCGGATCACCGTCCCGTTATCCTACACCTAGGTTCCCGCTCGGGTAACCATGATCCTACCCAACCTCCTCCGACCCAATTGATCACCGACTGGAGGAAAGTAAGTGAAAAACTGAAATCCACCACGTCGCCTCAATTGGACACCATTCCTGACCACATAGTCTCAGTCGCTGACACGACGGCGGCGATCGACTCGCTTACAGATCACGTACAATCCGTCCTGAACGATTGTTCAAGGGAAGTTCCTGTAGTGGAAGACCACCGCTGGAAACTCCCGGACGATGTACGGAATCTGATAACCGAGAAGAACGCAGCCATCCGTGCGTACAGCGCTTTTCCCTGCGCCGCAAACAAAGCTCACATGCGCAACTTACAGCGTGCTGTAAGGAAACGCATTGCCGAGCAGCGTAATGCGAGCTGGGACAAGATGCTGAGCGAACTTGAGCCCACCCATCTTGCCTTCTGGCAGCTTCAGAGGAAGTTACGATCCACTGAAGAGGCCACAATGCCTCCTCTCATTCGTCCCGATAAGAGTGTCGCCTTCGATAACTCTGAAAAAGCAGAATGCCTAGCCGACAGCCTAGAGTCCCAGTGTTCTCCCAGCTCTCAACCAGTAGACCAAGCCCACCTCGATATGGTGAACGCCGAAGTCGAACGTAGAACTTCCCTTCCGCCCGTCGAAGATCCCGATAATCCACTGGCCCCCATCACTCCTGATGAGGTCCAGGATATCATTAAAAGACTCCAACCGCGTAAAGCCCCTGGCTCCGACGGCATCACCAATAGGGTTTTCAAACTTTTCCCCGCCCAGCTTATAGTGCTAATGACTGCCATCTTCAATGGCGCATTGAGCAATAATATGTTCCCTACAACCTGGAAACAGGCCACCGTGATAGGTATTCCCAAACCAGGCAAGCCCAAGTCTGACCCGTCTAGCTACCGTCCCATTAGCTTACTCAACGTCCTCGGTAAAATCTATGAAAGGCTTATATATAAGCGGCTCAAAGATTTTGCCGAAGCAAAGAGTCTAATACCCAATGAGCAGTTCGGATTTAGAACCGAACACTCATGTATCCAACAAGTCCACCGCATCGTAGAACACGTCAGCGCCGGCTTCCAACGGGGCGCAATAACGGGAGCCTTATTCTTCGACATAGCGAAAGCGTTCGACAAAGTCTGGCACAATGGCTTAATCTATAAGCTATACCAACTCGGCGTGCCTGACCGTCTCGTGCTCATCCTACGGGACTTTTTATCGAATCGCACCTTTCGTTATCGAATTGAGGGGGAGCTTTCCTCCCCCCATCCCATTCGCGCAGGAGTTCCTCAAGGCTCCGTACTATCCCCCCTCGTTTTCACGCTATTCACTAGTGATATTCCCAAGCATAAAAATACCCAGCTAGCCCTATTCGCCGACGATACGGCTATCTATTATACCGGTCTTAAACCCGATGCCATCGCTCGCACTCTCCAAACTTCCGCAAACACTCTGGCCAAGTGGTTCCGGAAATGGAGAATCGAAGTCAATCCAGATAAAAGCCAGGCAGTCTTCTTTTCTAAACCGCGGATAAACCCACCCTCCCCCCGTCCGATTACCATGTACGGCAAGCCGATCCCTTGGGAAAAGCAAGCCAAATACTTAGGCGTGGTCCTCGATAGACACCTCTCCTTCGCTGAGCACATAAAGCAGGCACGTTCGCGCGCCGCTTTCGCTCTAGGTAGGCTCCACTTCATTCTTAGCTCTCGCAGCAAGTTGTCACTCAGGTGCAAGCTGCGTATTTTCACCGCGGTCATCCGTCCCATCATGACCTACGCCTGCGTTGTTTTCGCACACGCAAAGCCCTACCTCCTCCACAAGATGCAGACCCTCCAAAACCGATTCCTCCGTAGCGTCACGGGAGCCCCCATTTATGTTCGAAATGAGCTTCTTCACGTAGATCTCAAGATGCCCACCATCCAGCAGTTCATGAAACGTGTCTCCAAGCGTTTCTTTGAAACTTCAATCCAACATAGGAATCCCCTTATCGTATCGGCCGCCCAATACGAACCCTCGCGTATCTCTAAGATTCGCCGACCAAGGCATACCCTAGTCACTCCCAATGACGCAATCACCCTGCTCCAAGAGAGCCGTAGGGAAACAAGTACAGTGGCACACAAACACAAAAACCGACCGTCCTTCCGTCCTCGCCGCCGAGGCCCGCCGCGACGTCCCCGTAATAGTCCACCCCGACCCTTGCCAGAGCCAGCCCGCGACGCTGAGCCAGTAGCTTTAAATTCCCTTATTAATAATAATAATGATATGATCCAGCCTGTCCCTAGCTGCCCTCCCCTGCGACGCCCTAAGCCGAGGTCCGTACCCCACAGGGGGTGCCCTTAGCGTGTAGTCGCCTAGTTTGTAAGTTTTTTTTTTAATAAGCCCTGGCTGGAGGCTTTAATTAATTTATTAATTAAGGCAACCACAGGCAAGTCCGGTTAAGCAGCCGACAACCTCAGAGGTTGACCTGCGAGATGCCACACACAAAAAAAAAAAAAAAAAAAAATAAGCTCTTCAGTCTGTCTTCGGATTTGACTCAATGAAGAGCTCCCCTGCTCCTGACAAAACTGTCGGTTTATTTGGTACAGCGCTGCTGTATATTTGCAATAGTTGTATAACCCCGCTAATAGCGAGC
Source organism: Tholera decimalis (assembly GCA_943138885.2). Taxonomy (NCBI): domain Eukaryota; kingdom Metazoa; phylum Arthropoda; class Insecta; order Lepidoptera; family Noctuidae; genus Tholera; species Tholera decimalis. Next base: position 32,263,004 of record OW964551.2, read on the forward strand.
GGATACACATTGTAATTGGGTGGCTTGGCCACTATACGAACTGTGACCTTAAAGGAGTCTGTTCGACTAACTGTTATTTCTTTTTAGTTTATCATTTTGCCTAAATTACTATTTTGTATTGTTTGTATTAGTACCCGCAGTAAATAAATATCTGTTTTTGCTTGTACCAGCTTGTTTATCCCAATAAAATGGGGACTACAAACCCTGATGCTGTACCTCTCGGCACTCCTGATCCTACATATAGTTGAAATATCAAATATCTTAAAAAGCATTAGATTAATCGTTTGTTAGAGTGGTTAATTTTAGTTTTGATCAACATTAAGTAAGTTAAACAGTAGTTGAGTCGACCAATATGTGTTATGAACATATGTGAATCAACCGTAGTTATCTTGAAAATAGTTAGAAAAAACTTAGTTATTATAATACGTCACCCACAAATTTTTGCGATTCGCCCTCAGAAACCTTTAAGACTTTTTGAAGATTATTTTCACTGATGAAAAATCTTAGTACATAGATATGACACAACACAGATTAGGCAAGTGTTCTCGTAAGAAACGCACCATGGTGGATTCGAGAAAATTTGTTGGTTATTGAGGATAAACGAATCTGATCGATTTTATGGTCATCTCGTTAAACTGGTAGAAGAAGATGGCTAAAGTGACGTATAAAGCCATATCGAAAAAAGAATATACAACATGTATCTTAATTTATAACGCACACCCTCAAACACCCCAATTAGAAAATTAAGTTATTATCATAAAACATACTCTGAATTTTTAGTTTTACTTGTTTAAACAGTTTTTTTTTAAGATTTTGACTTCCTTTAAATGAGTTTCATTTTTCTGTAATGTGTACTGTAAATTGTGTTTTTCTGTAAATTGCACTTAAAAAGTTACTACTTTAATTTAAGGTCCATAGTTAGTCTGTTTTTACTATAAGTATAGCGAAAGTGTAATTTGTAATTTACGTAGATTTAATTGCTTTGGGAAAAAAAATTACGATATTAAAAACCATAAAAATCGATTCAGTAAACGATTCTGAATAAACTAATTTCAGGATGTGCATGAATTATGTTACAACATGTAACGTATAAGTTAATAATGCTCGCAGAATTATAACACATATTAGGTAGTTGTATACATTACGTAAATATTTTTATCTACATCGGCGCATATATCCTCTCTAACGATGCGCCATCGTTACATGGTGGACATCCCACGCATACGTTTTGGAAATTCTTTCACTGCGCGAACGGCTAAGAAGTGGAATTCCCTGCCGGAGTCTGTGTTTCCTTTTAGCTATAACCTGGGGGTATTTAATTCAAGAGTGAATAGGTTACTTCTAGGTAAGCGTGCTTCATCTTCGACCACATCATCACTTATATATATAGATAGTGGTTAAACGCGAGCCTAATACCAATAAAAAAATCTACAATCAATAGTTACGATGAGAAATAATCGTTGTCGTTTCGTTATCGTATCGTTACGGTGCGCCTGACTGTGCTATCTTTGTAAAGAACCTCAAAGGATTTAGCTGAAAAGATATAAGCATTGCTGTTAGTTTGCAATCGGTCTTTATTTATTTTTTTAATATTAGATTATGTTTGCTGAAAGTAACTTCGTTAGGTGTCAAAGGCAGAGTAGGCAAATATATTTAAACTTGTTTGTAAAAAATACAACTTGTAACAGAATAAACGCAATTCCTGAAAGTAGTTGGTTCAGAATCGGCTTCTGAATCGATTTCCGCCATAAAAAATAGGTGTTAAATATTGACGGTAAAATCTTTCATTTAACTTAAAATGGGAACACAGTATCATGACAAATGAATACAAACCTTAATTCAAGGAAATGCGCTCGTGTGCGTGTCGGCCGCTAATATTGCATGCGTCTGCGTAAGGATATTGTATGACATGGCATATACGTTTTGGGTTTAGTAAGGATAACAATTTTATAAAAAATGGCTAGGTTTGGTTTCAATTTATTTAGTTACGGATGTTATTTTAAACTTATAATTTACTAGTAATCACGCGGGGCTTCGCTCCCGTGGATTCTATCACGATAAAAACATAACTCTCCTTTTTTGCAGTCGCGTAAAAAGTAGCCTATAACCATCCTCAAGCTTCAAGCTACTTCCATACCAAATTGCATCCAAATCCACCCAGTACTTTCGAAGATTAGCGCGTTCAAGCAAACAAACAAACAAACAAACAAACTTTTCCGCTTTATAATATTAGTATAGATTATTCTAATTTGGGTGTCTGAGGTATTGCACTTAATCTGTTATACCTTGTATATACAGGGCTACTGGTAACTCGACGTATTCCTTGAAGGATGTCATAGTAGTAAAATGCAAAAAATTAAGCCGCCAAATATTCTACCGAAATTCCGTAGTTTTTGAGTTACTTAGATTTTTCGTTTTTTAATGAAAAATCCCAGATTAAATCATTTGAAGCCAATTTAAAAATGATTTACGGCGTAACTGTACTGCAATTTAAGTTGATGATGTAGCAGGTTTTTGGTAATAATTAAAAGTTCAAAAAAACCTTGGCAAATATCACTAAACAAACATTATTTGTTTTTTTTTAATTTTTGTTATTACTTCATATAAATTGTTGTCTAATGCAAAAAAAAAATGAATTTCAGTAGAACATTTGGTGGCTTAATTTTTAGCATTTTAACCCTACTATGACGTCCTGCAAGGAATAGTTAACGTCTAGTTACCAGTAGCCCTGTATACATAATCAGCCTCTAATGTTCTCACAGCTGGGAGACACCGGCCCAGTGCGAGTTGGTGGATGTCACATATCGCACACCTAGATCTAAAGAGAGCTAACTCATAAATCTCAATTTTTTAGTTATATATACCATGGAATTCCTTATTACGTAAGGAATTCGATGGTACGTATAACTCAAAAATTGAGATTTTTTAGTTAGCTCTCTTTAGATCTAGGTGTGCGATATTATCTTCCATTGTTTCACGTTATTTTCCTTTACCGATTCGAGAGCGGTGATGGTATAAATTATACAAAGTTTTGTTCCTGTCTGGGTTCGAACACCCGACCTGCTCACAAGTCAGGCCTAAAACCATTGGGCTACAATTGCTCGTTAAAAAAATATTATATTCATAAAAATAAAGAGCCTATTATTGAGCTTATTTTTATATTATAACTAGCTGACCCGACGTTGAGACGTTGTCGTGTCAGAACTATGAATATTAATCCAAATTCGTATAGTTAAAAAAATATATTTCCAAAACAAAGTGTTTAATTGTACGTCTAATTGCTGGCATTTTTAAAAACCAAAATAATAATAATAATAATATTCCACAACTGTTCACACAACGCCATCTAGTCCCAAACTAAGCAGAGCTTGTGATATGGATACTAGACAACTGATAAACATACATATATATTTCTAAATACATACATATTATAGATAAATTACAACAGTAAATTAAATAAAACTGTTGTATTCTTCTTTATAACCAAGTATATCACGTGTTATGTTAGTAACGTGTATGTTGAACTGAACTAACCGTGATGAAATAAGAAAGAAAGAAATTCAGTTTTTTGACATCCTCTTTGTAAGAAATAATAAATTAATTATTTTATATCTATTTTATATCAATAAAATAACTCCAACCGAAGCATCTGTTTAAAAAAAGTTATTTAAAAAATCTAAAAAACCCGACTACTCAACTGAAATGCAAGAAACAAATTAATATTTTAACTAAAAAGTTGAAAAAAAAAGTAATTAAAAAAATCTAAAAAACCCGACTGCTCAACTGAAATGCAAGAAACAAGCAGTTTTTTATTTTAAAAAGTGATAAGTAGGCGAGACCCAATGGAACTTTTTTTTTTTTTAATGGGATGGGTCCGCCTGCTTATCACTTTTTAAAATAAAAATCTGCTTGTTTCTTTTAGTTTTAGTTAAAATATTAATTAACAATTTTTTTGTTTTCCCGGTCGTGTCACATTGGCACTCCACTGTATTCAGAAAGTGAAGTCCATATTTTTAAACTTTCTTATTGTATTATTTTGCTAGTATTACACTAATGATAAACATGATATATAATACGTTTTTGAAATCCTTGTAATAAGCCCTTTAATTTGATACCCATATTGCAGTACCTATTCGAAAAAAAAAAAACAAATTTTTTTTCACCATGTATAATGGCTTCGCACAGCCGCCATGTTTAATTTTTTCAAATGTCAGCTATCTAAGAATACTCGGGCTGCTAAGACAAATCTAACGATACCTCAATTGTGTGAATCCGTTCAGCGGTTCTGGAGATATGAGGTAATAAAGAATATTACAAACATACATACATACAAGATACGCTCGAAAAACATAACCCTTCCTTTGCAGTCGGGTAAAAAGGTATTCAGTTTTTTTTTTCATATCTTTGACGATATTTGCAGCACGCATTCTGTCAATGTTATGTCAAATGCCATGAGGTTACATTAAAAAAGTATAGATTGACAAAAGCGCTAAGGTTACATTAAAAAAATAGTGGTTAAGTATTTCTAAATTTCTAATTTTCTTTTTTACAATAAAAAAAAACATTTGCGAAATTGATCCAGGCGTTCACGCGTGATGCCGTGACCAATGAAAATAGGGATTCATTTTTATATATATAGATTAAGTCAATTTATGAATAACGTAATATAAGTATTTTCAGTCCCACTCTAAGAATTTGTTAAATCCGTTGCACAAGAGACGCTTCATTCAAATTTAAAAAAAAAAACGAGGTGTCGGGAAAAATACACTCAACATTTTTCATAATGCAAGTCCATCCGGTCCCACCTCGCCGTTGCAAACAGTCTAAAAGCAAGCAAAGGAAGCATATTTTATTTAAAAACCTCTCGACATCTAAAACCAGCTTTCACCCGACAATTTCGCGAATCATACCTGCCTTTATCAAGACAGAATTCGCAATAACAGTACATTTCTGCTGAAAAGAAAAATGGAGCGTTTTTTGTAACTACCTTTGCAGTTTTTAAAATTCTGTCTGTGTTAAGGATTGCATTTTTTATTAGCCACTCAAACAGGTAAAAGTGTAGTGAGTATGTTACTAAAATCACTGTTTCAATACTTTTTAATGAAGTAAATACCAAACGTTCAGGTAAAACACAATTCAATTGCACCAAAAATAAATCCAGTAATATCTTACCAATTTATATTTTGAACTATTATTGTTCATATTTACAATATTACATTTTTGTAATCAATACTGGTGAATTAAAATAAATAATATAAATGGATTGGACATACATTTTACAGATATTCAAAATAGGTATCTAAAAACTTACTGAATTATTTTCAATCTTAAATTAGTGAAAACCCTTTATTCATAATTCGTTACAGTATTCATAAGTCAATATTAATCTTGTTTAAGTTAACAGTAATCACTCATTATGTTTATTTTATTAATATTAATATCTTTATCGTGTTTCTTGGAGCAAATCAGATCTCCGCATTTCTACTACTTTTCCGATTTTAACCATGAGAATCTGAATTGGCCCAGTCTTGCATATACTCGTACTAATGTTATCTAAGTAGTTTAGCAATTGGGTTTTCACATATAAGAAAAAAACACATCGATTATATATAACTTCCTCATTGAACAATTTCTTACTCGAGTCGTAAGCATGTGTACCTAAATATCAAGGTCATAAGATAAAAAAAAAACATTGATTGCAGGCATGCAGACCCATATAAAAGTTGATAATATTTACATCAATTCAGTAACAATAATACATCTTTAATTTAATTACATTACCATTAATTTAATTTATAATTGATTGCTTGCACACACAAAACATACAAGCATTATTAATTAAATAAAATAAAATATACATTATTAACAACTTAATTATAAATCTTATTCAACTAATCTGTAACTGAGATGATCGGGTGAAATCCCCGATAATGGTGACAAATGACTATAAATGACTGCATGCAGTCGTGTCCAGCAGTAAAAGAATAGAGCAGACATTGCCATGATTAAACATAGCATGCAAATATTTCTAACAATTTTACAACAAGAATATTTTAAATCAATTTTCTTATTATTATATTTTAAGAACGCTACTTTCGTTCCAGATATTGTTTTATAGTATAGAAGTTGCTATTAATTAACCAGTCATACAATTTACATTTAACATTTTTAGGTTACTCGGTAATCTGTTATAAATACGTACTGTCGGGATAGCCTCTGAATTATTGCAGAAATAAAATCAAGTATATCTCCACAGCCTTTTAATCACAAAATTCACCTTAACTTGTACAATGGTTGCACGACAACTGCCGATTGCAGCGACTTTCAGTTCTGACATTAACTACGACTATGAATACCTACACTATCTTAAATTAACAAAATGGCTATTAACGAATGATTATTCATCTACAACTATTCGATAATTAATAATACATTTAGTTATCATCATTTAAATTCAGAACGTTATATATTTCCCTATACATTAAAAAAATTTAATATGTGCGTTCCTGTTGCTACTTAATAAAGTCAATACATCTATTAAAGGTATAATAATTCCAAGATTTACAGAGTAATATTAATTAGACGTACATTATACTAATTAAGCTTACAGTACACACATACTTAAGCAGTTTATATTGTACTTTATTACAAGCCTTGGAACTGGGAACACTATTTAGTACGACTAACATCGTTTGCTATTTGAAATAATTCCAAGTATTTCCATACAAACATTGTATACAGACAAGGTAGCGGTAACTAGCCAAGTTTCTTAAATACTGGTTGACATGATTCCTCAGAATAAAGTCCGTATATAGCCCTACTGCGTTTTTTTTTGGGTTTTTTTTGGAGGAAAACGGAACCCTTGTAGTTTCGTCATGTCTGTCTGTCTATCCGTCCGTTCGTATGTCACAGCCATTTTATTCCAAAACTAAGAGGATTACAGATATGAAACTTGGTAGGTAGATGTATTTTGTCAACCGCTTCCCGATTTTGATACGAAAAACAAAATTAAAAATTAAAAATATAATATTAGGTTCCATGTATGGGGAGCCCCTCCATACATGGAACTGAAACTAATTTTTTTTTCGTCAAACTTATACGTGTGTGGTATCCACAGACAGATGTTTAAAAAATAACTGAGGTTTTTAAAACCACTTTCGTTTAAAAGATATACGCTTCTAAAGTGCTAAAAAGTCCCCCCCCCCCCTTAACTTCTATAATAATATAGTGAAAAATCTAAAAAATACATATGTTGTAGATCTTAATGAAAAATTTCAACGAAAATTGGTTTGAACGAGATTGGGTCAGCAGTTTTTGAGATACCTATAGCACGTTTTCTAAAACCGACAGACAGGCATGACGAAACTTTTCTTTATTTCTTATTTTTTTTTTTATCACATATGAGTATTTTATTTCCAAAGTCCCCTAGTACTCCTAATCGGGCGTCAAATACATTAATAAACAAAGATCTAATCAATAAGCTAGTAACCCTTTGTAAACAATAAGTTACAACTTATTATGATCAAACAATATTAAAGAAAATATAATATTACCTTCAAGTATCAATATTAGTTAAGTAATGTATAAAATCGGACGAACAATGGCTTGTAAGTGTGTGTGCGCGCAATGTTGTTGTGTTGCTACTAGAATACCTAAAATTGAGCGAGTGATAAACGTAAATGCGTCCCTAAATATAGGTATTTTTAAATGTAGTACAAAAATTGGCCAAGTGCGAGTCAGACTCACCTATTCAGACTCGCAGATTCCGTAGTAACTACGCCAAAGAAATTTGTTTTTCATAGAGATTGTATAAAAAACAAAGTTATATTTTTTTTCTCGCAAATATCAATGTTTTTCTGGTACCATTTGATACATAAGGAGTTAAAATGTTGACAATGTTATGGTATTAATTTCAAGATAATTTATTCATCTTCACATTGAATGCATTATAATTACACAGTCCTGTACATCTTTTTCACACAAATACGTTTTTATCGCCGCAATAATCGTAGAAAATTACAAAAAATGGGGTCTGAATACGTACCTGTAAGCCAAATCTAGAGCATATTCATAACTTCAAAATAACAAGAAATTATAGCCATGTATTTATCTATACGTTAAGCTAATTATTTTGAACATACATAAAAAACTTTATGATTTATGAGAAAAATAAAATCGGTCTCAAATTTCTTCATACATTTTTCTACCGAAAGCACGGCTCCAACCGTCATTCCGCGCTGAGACGCGCTCGTGAACGCAGGGGTGTATCGCTTTCCTCCAAAAATAAATACGTCGAAACCTATAATAAAAAGAGTGGCATCTTGTATACTGTGACTAAAATACGTTGATGCTTTTTCGTACCGAAACAAAAGTAAGAACGAGAACCATACTTATTTTTAGAATTGGATGGATATTGGTTACTGAGCCTAGCATGAAACAACATTTTTTTTTAACCGACTTCAAATAAGGAGGTTTCGCAATTCGACCGTATAAATGTTTTTTTTTTCATTAAGTATCTTAAAGTACTACAAATTAAGGAAGGTCTAGAGTTGATCTGATGATGGAACCTTTCATCAGATTGAATCCTGACAGTCGAGGGAACTCCTCAACGATTTACAGCAGTAACCTTTTGTTTGGGCTTGATTAATTTAAATTGACCAGAACTTTACACCTAGATAGTTTGTGACTGTCATTAGAGGTCTGATGATGAAGACAAAGGACAGTTAAGGGAATTCCTCAACGGTTTACAGTAGCTACCTTGTGTTTGGACTTAATTCATTTATATTGATGAGAACTTTGCACCCATATGGGTTATAAGTGCCATTACAGGTCTGATGATGGAGACCATAGACAGTCGAGGGAATTCCTCAACGATATACAACAGTTACCTTTTGTTGGGCTTACTTCATACGGTTCAATATGCCAAAATGTTCAGTTCGTACAAAAACTAAAAAATTGGCCAAGTGCGAGTCAGACTCACCCATGAAGCGTTCCGTAGTAACTACACCAAATAACTTTGTTTTTCATAGTGCTTGTATGAATTACAAAGTTTTATTTGCGGTTTTAGAAAATATGCTGTATCTCAAAAACTGCCAACCCGATCTCGTTCAAACAAATTTAATAAAAAAAAAAATATTTTCAGTTTCAGTTCCATGTACCCCACATGGAACTGAAACTGAAAATATTTTTTTTAATTTTTTTTAATAATTTTTAAATTTTTTTCTATAAATCGGAAAGCGGTTTACAGAATACATCTACCTACCAAGTTTCACATGTATAGTCCTAATAGTTTCGGAATATAAAAACTTTTTACCAAAAAAAATTCAGTAGGTAGGCGGTGTCCTACTTCTGAAATTAGTTAGAATGTAGACAAAATATTGCTTTTCCCAATACTGGGCCGTTAATTGTTGAGGAGTTCTCCTGGTACTTCACCATCAGCTTCACTTCATCATATGCATTGTGACGAGCATATTGTGCTTAATAACCATATTCAAGTAATCGAAGCGGAACCCATGAAATACTTCTTATTCCTACTTATATATTGAGTAGTTCCAGTGGCCATCTGTGGTCTTCATCATCAGATTGGTGACAAGGGGACCAATTTCGAAGTATACCCTTTCAAACAAAAAAAGAATTTTCCAAATCGGTTCAGCCGTCTTCGAGTAATCGGTGATCAAACATTAAAAAAATATACGCGTCGAATTGATAACCTCCTCCGTTTTTTTCGTCGGTTGAAAATGGATGTGACATATAGACGGATGGACAAACAGACAGACAGGCATGACGAAACTTCTTTATTTCTTATTAATTTTTTTATCACATATGAGTATTTTATTTCCAAAGTCCCCTAGTACTCCTAATCGGGCGTCCAACACATTAATACAAAATTGAAACTAACATCTAATCAATAAGCATGTAACCCTTTGTAAACAATAAGTTACAACTTATTATGATCAAACAATATTAAAGAAAATATAATATTACATTCAAGTATCAATATTAGTTAAGTAATGTATAAAATCGGGCGAACAATGGTTTGTAAGTGTGTGTGCGCGCAATGTTGTTGTGTTGCTACTAGGATACCTAAAATTGAGCGAGTGATAAACGTAAATGCGTCCTTAAAAGAGCGCCTACGTGCTGTTTGGTTGAAACTACAAGTTTGATTTTGTAAAGTGTAACTTGTTGATCCTACAAGCTACGTATCATGTTATTTCTACGTTACGTCAGGTCGAATTTACGTTAACATTTTCCGATTCTTTTTACAAGCTTAGCAAGTAGATTTAACATGCTTGACATGTTGTTGTGATGAAATTTATAATTATATCAAAACCTGTTTATAGCTTTTTTTTGTAGGGCCACTCGTAGTTCAGCACACTAAGGCTGGTTACTACTTAACCGGGCGATCCTCTGGCGACCTCTAAATTTAAAGCCTTAAAGGCCCTACAGCCAGGGCTACATTTAGACGACCGCACGCTAATGGAACTCCTTGTAGAGTACGGGCCTCGGCATAGCGGGGTCGTTGTTATTTTGACAAGAGGGGGCCGTTGCTATATCTGTTCGCGTGGCGATATCGGTCCTTTGGTTTATTTTTTTTTTTTAGGTAGGGCCACTCGTAGATCAGCTCACTAAGGCTGTGCGTCTACTTAACCGGTCTGTATGTTCTTTTGAGTTTTTTTTTTTTTTTAGGTAGTGGGCACGCCGCAATTGCGGCGGTAAGACCCCTCTTTGAGGAGTGGCTAGATCGGCGTCACGGCGTCCTGACCTACCGCATAACGCAGGTCCTCACCGCACACGGAAGTTTCGGGAGGTACCTGTGTCTGATGGGTAAGGAAGAGATGCCTGGGTGTCACCACTGCGAGGGTCACCCTGAGGACACAGTCGAGCACACGGTGCAGGACTGCCCAACTTGGGCAGAGCACCGACGTGTCCTCACGGCGACAATAGGTGGAGACCTCTCGCGCCCGGCCTTGGTCGAGGCCATGCTGCGGGGCGAGAGGGAGTGGGAAGCGGTCGCCTCCTTCTGCGAAGCAGTCATGCTTCCGAAGGAGGAGGCGGGCCGCGTGAGGGAGAGGATGGCGTCCTCCCTCCAGCCCAGCCGCAGTGGTAGACGCCCATGGCGTCGGACGTCGGCCGACGATCTCCGGTCACCGTAGGCGCGGGCATGCGGACAGCGAGTAAAGGGCAACTCGCTGTCCGACCATGGACCATGCCCGGGTCGACGGCGCGTTGTGTTCCACGCGCGCCTCAAAGAGCGTCAGCAACATGACGAGGCCCCCTCTGCAGATGGCCGAAGCCTGCCGGGGTCGTGGGACTCATCCCGTTACCGTGGCCCCGGTACGTAAAGGGCTATTGAAGGAACACAGTGGATTTTAGTCAGTAAAAGTCTGACAGTCCCTTCCACCCTGCCCGGAGTGGGAGGACTTATTTGATAACTATACCACGTTGAAAAAAAAAAAAAAGTTAGGGCCACTCGTAGTTTAGCTCGCTAAGGCTAATGTACTACTTAACCGATCTTTGTGTTCTTTTGATTTTTTTTTTTTTTTTGTGTGTGGCACCTCGCAGGTCAACCTCTGAGGTTGTCGGCTGCTTAACCGGACTTGCCTGTGGTTGCCTTAATTAATAAATTAATTAAAGCCTCCAGCCAGGGCTTATTAAAAAACTTACAAACTAGGCGACTACACGCTAAGGGCACCCCCTGTGGGGTACGGACCTCGGCTTAGGGCGCCGCAGGGGAGGGCAGCTAGGGACAGGCTGGATCATATCATTATTATTATTAATAAGGGAATTTAAAGCTACTGGCTCAGCGTCGCGGGCTGGCTCTGGCAAGGGTCGGGGTGGACTATTACGGGGACGTCGCGGCGGGCCTCGGCGGCGAGGACGGAAGGACGGTCGGTTTTTGTGTTTGTGTGCCACTGTACTTGTTTCCCTACGGCTCTCTTGGAGCAGGGCAGGGACCGATAGCGCTTTCCTTTTATAGGGTTTTACCCTGGGTTTTGAAGAGCTAGGATATTTTAATCCAATTAAAAACCCCTATAATTTTGCTGAATACTTTTTTAGCTTACCTTCTCAAGGGAAACCCATTCATTGACTTTCCCAATAAAAAAGCTAGGTTTTTACAGCCGAATACAAAAAGCTTTAACAATCAACTAACCCATTCTGAAAGGGAAACCCTTTCGTAAGCGCTAACCAACATATTAATTCAAGCGAGTTTGGACCGTATTTTTAACTACATAAGAGCTATCTGAAGCCGTGCGGATGAATTCGGCAACTTCAAAGATAACAAAGATAAGCCTTCCGATCACCGCGTCATGCTAAAATATAACTTATTGTCATTGCTTTAAAAGCTAACGTGTGCGTCGTGTCAGTGCAGCGTTGGCGCAGCGCGTGATTGTGTGCATGACGTGTTTTGTGTTTGTTTACTACTAAAACGTCACGGGCGCCGGCGTACAGCCATTTTTGCGAGAGTCGAGACTTCGAGACTCGAGAGGCGAGAGCATTCGCCATTACCTACTGTTTACCGCATACGATGCGCTTGCTCTAATTTGTGCCGATAAGGTTAATTTATAGTGTTAGCGTTCTTATTAGTGCAGCGACTAATTAATAAATAATGCCTCAGCCAAAAAAAGATGCAGTACATAGATATTTTCAATATGACGAGACAAATAATTGCAGCAAATGCCAAATTTGTGAAAAAAATATTTAAGCCATTTCAAAAAATTTGAAGCACGAGTTTAGGTAAAAATTGGTATGTGCGCGTGGCGATGCACACATAATACAACACAAATAGTGTAGAGTGAATGTCGAGTCGGAGTAAACAATCTTGAGCTGTTATAATTGTCTTTAAGAGAAAAAATGATATGATTAATTAAATGACCAGAGTCTGTGTTTCCCGATAGCTATAACCTAGAAGTCTTTAAGTCAAGAGTGAATAGGTTACTTTTAGGTAAGCGTGCTCCATCTTCGACCACATCATCACTTACCATCAGATGAGATGGTGATCAAACGCGAACCTATTTGTTAATTAAAAAAACGACTTAAGATAAAAAAAAATTAAACACATGACAAGAAAAATATACGTTATGTGACAGTCAACTTCAACAAAATTAAACTTATATTTCGGTGTTACTTAACTTAACTAAGAAAGATTGCACTTTTTGTGTCGATGATATTTATTTGTATAAATAGTTTACAAGTAAGAAGAAGTGTTTGTATATCTATACAAAAAAATACGTTACACTTTTACGCATAAGTTATGACCATATTTAGTTAAGATTAGTTGATCTCGGTATTTCCTAACTTTGAGAGAAACATTGAAATAAGATCAAATGTTACAGTATCTTTTTAAGCCCAGACACTTGTCAAATGATAAAATATGAAAACCAGGTAGTTTAAATATTATATGTACTAATTATACGAGTATATAATATCGCCGTGTGCTCTTACTGCTTTAATTTCTTGTTTATCAGCATTTGTCATTGTTCTTTCGGCACCAGCTTTCCACATAATTATCAGAAATAGCATCATGCGTTTTACTGTACAGTATGTATGGCATTGTCCGTAAATCCATCGATGCAGTGATCTCATTTTGGTTTGAAATGCCAATTCCTGTCATAATTGAACCAGATCCCAATCCTTGATTAAGATTGAGTTTAGATTTTTCAGTTGCTTTGGTGTCTGAAGTTTTCAGAATAAAGCTCACATCTTACATTTGAAGTAAAATTTGGATATGATACCCATCTGTTTCTCTTTTTAGATAGCTCATTTTGTAGCCGAATTTTACAATGTATTTGTTAAGCTTATATTTATTAATTGACTCCAAAAGTACTGAATATCTATTATTCGCCTTCCATGCACTTTATAATTATTCTAAAAAATAAAAATAAGCATTTGAGAAATTAGAACCTTGGTTAAAATCAAGTATAGATACAAAGTGTAATGGAATATACGTAAAACTGGAAAAGAGGTAATTGTAATCATCATTATGAACATCTTTTACTATGGGACCAACCTTAAAATTGCGAAAAAGAATAAACGACCACGTTCATTTATAAGTGTGCATAACTGGATAAAATTTACTAAACAGCTGATTATATTTCACGTTCATAATAATGAGTACAATTACTGCTTTTTTGGGTTTATGTATATTCCGTTATACCCTGTATAACATGTTCAAAAATATAATACCCTAAAGTTAGTTGGTTTATCTTCAGACATGTAGTTGTTACACTACATATCTGAAGATTTTTGTATGTTCAAAATTTCTACCTATGCAATCATATATACATAATTTTAGGCACTGGTGCCTAATGCTATTTCATATATATAGTTTCAGACTATCGCCGTTATTTACATATCTTAAATTTATTTGACTTCTGATAACTTCCTACCTACTTTATCTTTCTGTGATTATGGCGTTTTCAATATTACCGAAATACCGGGTCCCTAACTAAAGGCACACTGTAGAAGACCCTATTTATATAAGTAATGCTGTTTCGTATTAACTAAATTCAGAACTAAAGAAATATAGGAAGTCCAAAAAGTATTTACTATTGAATCCTAAACTTCCGCTGATTCGTCAAGTCTGATGTCTAATGCAACGGGTGGTTTTTTCTATAAAATTTAAGATAAGATATAATAATTTACCGCTGATTAGACTAGAAACTACACAGTCACTCTGAAGGGTAACTGAAAAGACAGTGCTTGATGACGGCAATTCGGTTCAACAGCTAAATTGAAGTAACTACATAAATAAACAATCCAAAAAATATTTACGTTTGCGTTCGAAAGTTCCATTGCATCATCCATGATCCAGCCTAAGGTCTAAAGCTACAGGATTAATGTGATTGCAACACAATTTATTTTATCTTTTATTTTGGGTTGGAAAAAGCAACAAATGTCTTCTCTCGCTCTGGGTGGAGCGGAAGGGAGTGCCAGACTTCTACTGACTAAAAATCCACCCTGTTCCATCAACAGCCCTTAAGTTTCGATGCTGCGGTATCTCATTATTTATTTATTTTATCTAAAATGAAATAAAAACTAAACTTTGTAATAAAAAATAAACCCGATTTACAAAAAAGTACTGCAAAGACAAAAATAACTATAATTACGGAATTCGTTGTCAAAAACGATACTACAAAGCCAAAGATACCGACTCACGAAATTAAAGTTATTTTTCACTTTGCAGTGTTTTTTTAAAGTTTGATTATATCTCGCTTTTTAGTGAATTGGTTTATAATTTACCTCGTTTAAAAGCCTAAACGTCAACTTTTTATCACCTTTTGCAATATATTTCTTTTTCGATGCAGGGACGATAATATTATATAATAATAATACGACGACGATATAATTGTTGAGGAGTTCTCTTGGTACTTCACAATCAGCCCCACTTCACCATATATGCAGTGTGACGGGTATAAAGTGTTTAAAAATTTTATTCAAGTAATCGAATCGCAACCTACGAAATACTTGTTATAGGTGTGCCTATAATATTTGAAGAGTTTCATCAACAGATCCAAACTTAATAACAATAATTGAACTCACCTAAAAGTAAAGCCTTTCAAATAAAAAGAATTTTCCAAATCGATCTAGCTCTCTATTAAAAATTCCTAAAAGAATACAGTCGAATTGAGAACCCCCTTCTTTTTTTGAAGTAGGTTTAATAACAAATCAATAAAATAATATGACATTCGTTAAATTTTGTTTATAGTTCTACAGTACTGAACAACGGTTAGTTTTTAATTTCTTTAAAAGTGCTTCTATCTTTTGTGATTTATATTTTAAAAATGCAAAAAACTTAAAAAATACTTAATTGACTTTAAGTTCGTTCGTCGGTGTTTTTGTATTTTCGTGTTTGGACACCGATTCCAAATAAATAGATAAATTTTTTTTTTCATTCTTTTTAGTGGGTCAGTTTGTAATTTATCACGTTACAAAAGCCAAAATGTTAACTACTTATCACCTTTTACAAAATATTGCCTTTCCCGACGCAGAGCCGTTAATTTTTGAGGAGTTCTTCTGGTACTTCACCATCAGCCCTACTTACAACATGCATTGTGACGAGCATAAAGTGCTTAACTATATTCAAGTAATTGAATCGCAACCCACGAAATACTTATTATTTAGTAGTTCCGGTGGCCATCTGTGGTCTTCATCATCAGTTCCACTTCACCAAATGGTGCTTTTCAAGAGCAACTGCACAAGTAACTATAAAAAAATAACCAAATCGTTATAAGTGTGCCTATAATTTTTGAAGAGTTCCCTCGATTTCTCCATGATTCCATCATCAGATCCTGACGTTATGACGTTGGGACTATCTAGAAAGTATACCCTTTCAAACAAAAGATCAATTTATAAATCGGTCCAGTCGTCTTCGAGTAATAGGGGAACATACATAAAAAAATCCGACGAACTGAGAACCTCCTCCTTTTTTTTGAAGTCGGTTAAAAAAGTTGTACCTCGCTTCATGTGCGTTCTTTAAGGCTGCGTTTCCACCAGAGATGTGCGAGGATGCGTAGCGAGGGATGTGTTTGTAAAGAACCAATAGAATCGCTTCATTTACCTCGCCTCGGTCAGCACAGCTCTGGTGGAAACGGCTCAGCGGAGCTAGATTTTTGCGCATACAAAACAAGCGAGGGATGTGTGCGGGGGATGTGTGCAAGAGATGTGTTGCGAGGGCTGTGTTGCGAGGAATGTGTGTTGAGAAGGATGTGTTGCGAGGTTTGCGCATCCTCGCACCACACATTAATGGGCATTTTCACAGCTCCGCTACACATCCTCGTAGGCACATTTTCATCGCACAGCTTTGGTGGAAACCCCCACACATTTTCACAGCACAGCTAGACATCCTTACACGACACATTTCCATCGCACATCTCTGGTGGAAACGCACCCTAAGGGTGCAGTATTATTGCGTTTACCTTTATTTGACACAATGGTATACACCGTGCGTGTTCTCCATAGCTAAAACAATACAAAGAACAAAAAATATTTCTTGCAAAAGAAATACTTGTATCAAAACCCGCGTAGTCGTAGTATAGTAATGCGTTCTCGATACGTGCGCTCGACTTCCGGGACGCGGAAAAAATTGTTATTACAAAATAACATGATCGCATTGTCATAAAAACTATTTATTTGAATTCTTCATATAACAAAGTTTTTTTAAATAATATATATTTAGATTATAAAAACCTTTTTACCAAAAAATTAAACCGACTTCCAAAAAACACTGCAAAGTGAAAAATAATTAATTTCGGAAGTCGGTGTGAAGTTTTGTACTTTCCTTTTGGGCACCGACTTCCGAAATTAAAGTTATTTTTCACTTTGCAGTGTTTTTTGGAAGTCGGTTTAATTTTTTGGTAAAACTGTTTTATTTCACTCTTTTTAGTTGGTCGTTTTTTAATTTACCTAGTTACAAAAGCCTAAATGTCAACTACTTATAACCTTTTACAAAATATTGCTTTTTCCAATGCTGGGCCGTTAATTGTTGAGTTCTCCTGGTACTTCACCATCAGCTTCACTTCACCATATGCATCGTGACGAGCATATTATGCTTAGTAACCATATTCAAGTAATCGAAGCGGAACCCGTGAAATACTTATTATTCCTACTTATATATTGAGTAGTTCTAGTGGCCATCTGTGTCTTCATCATCAGGTCCACTTCACAAATGATGCTTTTTGAATGTACCTACACACGTTACTATAAAAAATACTCAAAACACCTATAGAGGTGTGCCTATAATATTTGAAGAGTTCCCTCGATTTCTCCAGGATCCCATCATCAGATCCTGACTTGATGACAGTGGGACCAATTTCGAAGTATACGCTTTCTAACAAAAAAAGAATTTTCCAAATCGGTTCAGCCGTCTTCGAGTAATCGGTGAACATACATTAAAAAATGTATATATATATACATATACGCGTCGAATTGATAACCTACTCCTTTTTTTTGTCGTCGGTTGAAAATATTGAGCATTTTATTTATAGGGTATTTATCCAAGAACGTAAATCCCACCCATACGCACAAAACGTTTTGGGAATACATAGGTACTTTCATTGTGCGTACGGCTAAGGAGTGGAATTCCCTGCCGGAGTCTGTGTTTCCTGATCGCTATAACCTGGGGGTCTTTAAGTCAAGAGTGAATAGGTTACTTCTAGGCAAGCGTGCTGCATCTTCGATCACATCATCACTTACCATCAGGTGAGATGGTGGTCAAACGCGAGCCTATTATCAGGTAAATAAAAAAAAAATAGGTAGTTCTTCAAAAAGTACCTAGTCTGTAAATATCGAAAATAAGCAAACTTTTTCGTGTTTGTCTATATAATATATACCTATATATATCCACAGGTTAAGGACCTATAAGGACAAAGAAGAATTCTAGCCTGCCTACATAACGGGGATATTTGCTGGCGGAAGAAAATACCCTTTTATTAAGTGGAAAGCAATAAAGCATTTGGTTTACCCGTTAAAGGCTAGGTTAGCGCTTACCCTTACGATATTACTTGGGTTTCCTTTTCAATCGGCTTTCCATAGTATTTTGCTAAGAATTCGTAAAGGTTTCCCAAACAAAGGGTTAGTTGATCGTAAGGGAAACCCCTTCAAAGGGTTTTAAAAATTAATCCGCTCGTCCGGTCCCTGGAGCAGGGTGATTGCGTCATCGGGAGTGACTAGGGTATGCCTTGGTCGGCGAATCTTAGAGATTCGCGAGGGTTCGTATTGGGCGGCCGATACGATAAGGGGATTCCTATGTTGGATTGAAGTTTCAAAGAAACGCTTGGAGACACGTTTCATGAACTGCTGGATGGTGGGCATCTTGAGATCTACGTGAAGAAGCTCATTTCGAACATAAAAGGGGGCTCCCGTGACTCTACGGAGGAATCGGTTTTGGAGGGTCTGCATCTTGTGGAGGAGGTAGGGCTTTGCGTGTGCGAAAACAACGCAGGCGTAGGTCATGATGGGACGGATGACCGCGGTGAAAATACGCAGCTTGCACCTGAGTGATAACTTGCTGCGAGAACTAAGAATGAAGTGGAGCCTACCTAGAGCGAAAGCGGCGCGCGAACGTGCCTGCTTTATGTGCTCAGCGAAGGAGAGGTGTCTATCGAGGACCACGCCTAAGTATTTGGCTTGCTTTTCCCAAGGGATCGGCTTGCCGTACATGGTAATCGGACGGGGGGAGGGTGGGTTTATCCGCGGTTTAGAAAAGAGGACTGCCTGGCTTTTATCTGGATTGACTTCGATTCTCCATTTCCGGAACCACTTGGCCAGAGTGTTTGCGGAAGTTTGGAGAGTGCGAGCGATGGCATCGGGTTTAAGACCGGTATAATAGATAGCCGTATCGTCGGCGAATAGGGCTAGCTGGGTATTTTTATGCTTGGGAATATCACTAGTGAATAGCGTGAAAACGAGGGGGGATAGTACGGAGCCTTGAGGAACTCCTGCGCGAATGGGATGGAGGGAGGAAAGCTCCCCCTCAATTCGATAACGAAAGGTGCGATTCGATAAAAAGTCCCGTAGGATGAGCACGAGACGGTCAGGCACGCCGAGTTGGTATAGCTTATATATTAAGCCATTGTGCCAGACTTTGTCGAACGCTTTCGCTATGTCGAAGAATAAGGCTCCCGTTATTGCGCCCCGTTGCAAGCCGGCGCTGACGTGTTCTACGATGCGGTGGACTTGTTGGATACATGAGTGTTCGGTTCTAAATCCGAACTGCTCATTGGGTATTAGACTCTTTGCTTCGGCAAAATCTTTGAGCCGCTTATATATAAGCCTTTCATAGATTTTACCGAGGACGTTGAGTAAGCTAATGGGACGGTAGCTAGACGGGTCAGACTTGGGCTTGCCTGGCTTGGGAATACCTATGACGGTGGCCTGTTTCCAGGTTGTAGGGAACATATTATTGCTCAATGCGCCATTGAAGATAGCAGTCATTAGCACTATAAGCTGGGCGGGGAAAAGTTTGAAAACCCTATTGGTGATGCCGTCGGAGCCAGGGGCTTTTCGCGGTTGGAGACTTTTAATGATATCCTGGACCTCATCAGGAGTGATGGGGGCCAGTGGATTATCGGGATCTTCGACGAGCGGAAGGGAAGTTCTACGTTCGACTTCGGCGTTCACCATATCGAGGTGGGCTTGGTCTACTGGTTGAGAGCTGGGAGAACATTGGGACTCTAGGCTGTCGGCTAGGCATTCTGCTTTTTCAGAGTTATCGAAGGCGACACTCTTATCGGAACGAATGAGAGGAGGCATTGTGGCCTCTTCAGTGGATCGTAACTTCCTCTGAAGCTGCCAGAAGGCAAGATGGGTGGGCTCAAGTTCGCTCAGCATCTTGTCCCAGCTCGCATTACGCTGCTCGGCAATGCGTTTCCTTACAGCACGCTGTAAGTTGCGCATGTGAGCTTTGTTTGCGGCGCAGGGAAAAGCGCTGTACGCACGGATGGCTGCGTTCTTCTCGGTTATCAGATTCCGTACATCGTCCGGGAGTTTCCAGCGGTGGTCTTCCACTACAGGAACTTCCCTTGAACAATCGTTCAGGACGGATTGCACGTGATCTGTAAGCGAGTCGATCGCCGCCGTCGTGTCAGCGACTGAGACTATGTGGTCAGGAATGGTGTCCAATTGAGGCGACGTGGTGGATTTCAGTTTTTCACTTACTTTCCTCCAGTCGGTGATCAATTGGGTCGGAGGAGGTTGGGTAGGATCATGGTTACCCGAGCGTGAACCTAGGCGTAGGATAACGGGACGGTGATCCGAGTTGAGCTCGTGAAGCGCTTCTATAGAGTGTAAATGGAGGTTTACATTCTTTAGGAGCGCCACATCGAGGACATCGGGGTTATGGTTGGGGTCGTGTGGGTAGTGGGTGGGAGTCATCGGAGCGATGACGTCATAGTTTAGGGTCGCGCCTAGGTTATACACGATTCTGCCTCTGGCATTTGTCGTGTTGCTGTTCCAAGCGGGGTGTTTGGCGTTGAGATCGCCCGCTAGTAAGACGGAGTCACTCAGGCCAAAGAGAGTCGTGAGATCGCTGGTGAGCGCGATAGGATCGTCTGAAGCAAGAGACGCGACCGATGGTGAGGGATGGTAGGCAGAGATGATGGTTATCGGAGGATGACCAGTCATGCCTAGTCGACAGGCAGAGTACTCTAGGTGAGAGAGAGGCGCGGGTGGGGTCAGAGGGATGCAGTATAACTCCTTCCTATAATAAATAAGGGTACCGCCGCCGTGGCAGCGTGTTCAGTCATTGCGAACTAGACGGTAATTCGCAATTTTGGGGTCAGCGCGGTGGGGTTTCAAAAGGGTCTCCTGTATAAGGAGGACGTCTAATTGGTGGTCGCGGAGGAATTAAGTTATTTCGGCGCGTTGGTTGAAAATGCCATTGGCGTTGAAAAAACCTAATTTGAGGGATCGAGGCCTAGTGTGGTTTGTGCGTTGGGAATCCATTGGATCAGTCCATCGCATCCATCTGGTCGAGGCCTAGCACGACATCACTGTGTGTGCTGAATATTTGGCTGTACATTGCCGTCGTAATTTTGCCGTTATTCTGCTGCTCGGCAGTCAGAAGGGCATCGCAGAGAGACCTGGCTTGGCGGGTCATAAATATTCTATAGTGGCGCAGTAGAGTCTGGCCGCAAGACTCGCCGTGCGCGACGGGTGAGGGATTGTGCGGTTGTTTGGCTGCAGGAGCAGCAGTGGTTTGAGGCTCGGGTTGGGGACTGGCTGTGGCCTCTGGAGCCACGGCTATAGGCAGGATCTGCGCTGCGATGGGTATATCCATCAGTGCCTGCAAAGGTTTGGCAGTGGCCAAGGAGGGAAAGGCTTTTTCGTGGTTTAGCCTGTTCCACGGGGATGGTCTCTGAGGAGCGAGACGTTGGGGAATTTGAGAGGAAGGTGCCTCTCTTTGTTGGCGGGCGTTGGCGCGCTTCGCTAATTTAGGAGCGAGTTTGGGGGCTTTGGGACAGCCGCGGTAGTTTGCCGGGTGACCGGTCTGGCCGCAGAGAACGCAGCTGGGTGGTTCCGAACAGAGGGTTTGGTCTTTGGGCCGAGGGCAGTCCGCAGTGCTGTGCTCGCCCAGACACTTGACGCATCTGGGAGTCGCATAGCAGTTGCTCTGCGCATGGCCATACAGTTGGAAACGGTGGCATTGTCCCACTGTTGCGGTTTTGTAGGGCTTTTCGATTGAGATACCGGATAGGGAGCAAATGGACTTAATCTTGAAAATCGGATGATGACCTTCTGTTGGTTCACAAATGACAAGAACCATGTCGTACAATTCACCGCCTCTCGCTTTATGTAAGCGATGGACGGCGATCACTGGTATACCTTGATCGGCAAGGTCGTCTTTAATATCCTGTACTAGGATTTCTTTAGGGACACGTTTAATAATAACACGAGTGGGCGTGTCCTCGGGGAAGGAGAAAGTGTGAAAGGAAATATTCCTTTCACGAAGGGCGCGATATAGTTCCCTATAGTCGTTCGATGTAGGGACGGTGACTTTAATGCCATTTTGGCAGGCACGGGCGTTTGTGTAGTTGATCTTTCGATCAACACACATCTTGGACACATCAGTCCATTTACCCTTGTCCTGGATGTAAAAGGGGGGCGGAGGGCGTTGCTTCCTTTGGGCTGAGGAAGTTTGGGCTATCGGGCTGGGGGGACGACTATTCTGCGCGCGAGCAGAGGTAGTTGGGACGGGGCTAGCGGGTCAAACGGGTGTTTGAGTTGGGGACGGGGGCGACGCGGTGGTCTTGTTGGCCTTGCTGGCCTGGGAGGTTTTCCCTTTCTTCCTCTTGCCACCGGTGACGACTTGAAAGTCGTCTTCCGAGGACGAGGGGCATGATGACAAATCATTGTCGGAGTTGTTATTGGACACAGGTTCGGTGGTGTCCATTTCACGGAATTCAACTGCAGCGCACACCTGCGCGGCGTCCATTGTTTTATGAACAAAGGGATTAGTAGGTGGGCCGGAAACAATGGATGATTTCGGGAATTGGGCGGTCGGCACGACATTGTCGGCGGGCGGGAGCGATAGAGGGCTATCTACCTGGAAGTCGTTCGTTGTTCGATGAACAATGGGATCGGAGTTGATAAACACTTCGTGAATTGACCAACCGGAATGCCTTGATCAGCAAGCGGGGGAGATAATGGGCTGTCAAGCGCGTCACTAAAATCAGCGACGTTGGCTTCGGTAGCCGGAGGACAGTTAGCGATTTCACGCTGGATTTTTCCGCCATATTTGGCTGAAATAGCAGGGTTTTCCTTAAGTATTTCTAGCAATATCTCCAAAATATTGGAGTTTGCCATGATTGGCGAATGAATCAAAAATTTAATGGGGAAATTTTGGAGATTTCTCTCCCGCGGGGGACCTATTTAAAGCCTAACTGGCCTAACTCCCCGGATGGATGGGTCCGGGGATGTGTAACCCTCCCAGTCGGGTAGAGACTGGGAGGTGAGTACCTAATGGTGAGCCCTAAGCTTGTAACCGGTCGCCAGTCTTATTGTGCGAACCGGGCCCTATTGGGTCTAGTGCGAAGGGGTAGACACACCCAACCGACACTAGGTGTGTAGCTGAAAAGGAAACTCAGTAACTAGGTTTGACTAGGAGATCCCCCAAGGCCAAAACCTAGCACTCGACTCCAATTGACTGCTTCACCCTGAAGGGGATCAGCGGGTGCGTCGGGTCAGCACCCCCTTGGTATTGTTGACACCGTGAGGTTTCCAACCAAGGACCACGAAACTGTGGTTTTACCCTGAAGGGGCCAAACCAAATTGTTTTTGACGATACTCTGTTATAGAAACAGGATATCCTTCACCGCCTCGAAAAAGTCGGATCCGGACCAGGCGTCGTAGTCGGCGACTACGAGTGACGTCACGGCGGGCGAGACGAAGCGTAGCGATGACTCAGGCACGGAACGATCGAGAGCGCGGAGCGGTACGACCGTCGCGGGCGAGCGTCGGAAGCGGAATGAGTGTTCTTTTGAGTAGAACTCCGCACTATATGTACGAACCAAGTGAAGCAAACGATAGCGCGAATTTAAACAGGGCAACGCCATCTATCGAGCTTGACGGAACTATTTTGTGATTCGTTTATGTATGTATGTTCTCATAGTAAATGTTTGATGTAAACTCAAACTCTTATCTTCCATTTATTCTAATTAAAAAAACCGCTAAATTAGAAAAAAAATAGGTTAAATAAATTATAAAGTTGTCCCTTGAAAGTTGAAGGAAAAGTTACAGAGAATTATATACCTAATTTAAGAAATTAATTTTATTGAATCAATGCAATATAGATAGCAATAGTGCACTGATGCTACCATAAAATTTCTTTACTTGTGTTATAACATTTTTATTTATACTTTTTAACAGACTTAAAAAAAGCCACCTCGTTGCTACTACAATTTTACAATTAACGGCACGTCAATTTCAAATGACGCCATGTTATTTAAATCGCCTGTAACGTTGTTTTAACAAGATAGCATTTAACAAGTTACGTAATGTAGTTACAACAAGATATAATGTTGAAATAATCAAACAGTCTTGTTGGTTTAATGTGATACCAACTTGTTAATGCTACAAGTTTATGTTTTGGTTGATTAAACAAGTCGATTTTGTCAAAGCAATAAGAAGCATGTTGTTTCAAACAAATGTTTGGTTGTTTCAACTAAATAACTTTCAACAAGTTTAATCTTGTTCTTTGTACAAAATCGACTTGTATTATCAACATTGCGTTGTTTTCGTTGACCAAAATAATTTTATTTCAAACAGATAACCACTTAACAAGTCAAACTTGTTCAAATTGCTAAGCCGAATTCTCTCAGTGTACTGAATTGGTCTAAATTAAAAAAAAACAGCGCGTTAGTAATGGATTTTCATCCTCCTTCCCCAGTGTCTCCAGCACGTTAGTAATGAATTCTCATACACTTTTGCGACCCGCACATTTGTACTACAGTAATGACGTCTCCTTTCTGTCAAACTTTTTAAAAAGTAATAAGGCACTTCCGAGCAGGTATAGTAGAAAAATTGTTGTACGTTATGATTGTAGCCGATATCCTTTTTAATTATTATTTTTAGTAGTCAAATGTGTTCCGAAGTAACGAAACTCAACATAACAACCACAAAACTGCGAAAGCAAATAATGCCTTAGAAAAGGAACAACTACTTGAGTATTCAAAGTAAAAAGGAGGAGCTAGGCAAAGTTTGCGAGGTCCGTCGGTGGGAGACTTTCTTCCTTTGAACATATCGAGATACCGTGATTCTTCTCCGTGCCTTGGAGAATACGTCAAGCCTAGCTGTCATTTGTACATCTCGGATAATATTCTACCAAAGTATATCGTTTTTCCCACTTACTGTGTTGTAGAGGTCTCCCTGTAAAACACTAGTAGGTACTCAGCTGCCTGAAATTAGACTATCAAACCCAACATAGTTGGGATAACCTACTCGTTTTTAGAATTAAAAAAAAAATGAGTTCTCGAAGAAAGTCTGTCAGCAATCATGATTCGGCCTCATCTAGTTAACATTTACGAAAAAATTACGTGTAAAAGTGTTATTCAATAACCAATTTGCAAAATAAAGATCATTTATCAAATTGAATGAGAAATGTCAACAGGTCAATTTTAAACTTTTTGCAATAACAATATCTGTTAAAACCGTTTTAATATTTTTTTTAAATAACTAGCAATGTGGGTAGAATCCACATTACTAGCAATGTTGTTAACTAAGCTAATAATAAAATATACTTTTGTTTGAAATGGGTTCACGGCAATAGTGCAATGGGTAGGTTTCGAACCTGTGACCTCTCTATGACAAGGTCGACACCTTAATCATTAGGCTATTGTGGCTTAATGTAATTTTCTCGAGAGATGAAAGCCGCAAGATTCAGCTGGATGAGAAATGTACAGACGCCAGCACTTCAACCTACCCCAATCTGTAATTTTTTTCTAGTCAAACATGAACCTTCCGCTTTTGTGATAAAGTTGAAAATCTATTACAGAAATTTGACAGATTGGGGTAGGTTGATGCGCTGGCGTCTGTACAAGACCAGTCAAAGCGTCTTTTGGACAAGATAATGAGGGCTATACAAATATTTTTTAGAAAAAAAAAATATTTTATTTGTTGACAATAGATGAACCCGTTATGTTAATCTTTTACGAAACTGGCAAAGTGTAAAAACTAGTGTTTGTCCACTTCGATACCTGACTGTTATAAGTACCGTGTAAGATGATGTTTCAATTAATTTTTAATTTTTTTAATTAGTTCCATTCTCAAATCTTCATGGTATAATCAGAACCGCTGGTATTCGACGACCATGTTGGCGTTACTGTGGCTTACGGTTTGGGTAAGAAAAAAAATAAATTAGTAATCATAATTATTAAACTAAACTATCCTATGCTTTTTCGTACGATTTTTATACATGCGAAAGTGTGTGAGAATCGATGTATGTTTGTTAATCAGTCACGCTCAATGGCTCAACGGATCAGGATGAAATTTGGCTCAGAAATTGATTATAGTCTTGAAGAGCACCCAGGCTAAATTTTAGACCTGTGAAATCTGCGAACTCTCCACACGAGAGAAATCGCGGGCAGCTACTCGTTAATATTTGTATAGTATTAAGAGAAATGGAATTAGTAAGACCAGTGTATTTATAAGTCTCGGTATCAATATTTACATAAATAATGTGTAGTAGCAGTTTTTATATGCACCGATCCGCAGGGGGCGCGGTTCGGCCATATTTTGCCATTTTGCCATGGACCAATGGCAACGCGTGAAGCGATTGACCATATAAGGTAAAGCGACGCGGGGCTTTGTCGCTATCTACCGTCCTACCTCGTCGTTACCTTATATGGGTACGTAGTTGAATCTAACAATAGCAGGCGGCGCTATATTACGTTGCTGTCGTGCACAAAGCTTATTGGATTTTATAAAAATAAATATGAAATGTTCGTTATTGAAATATGCAAACACAGATGACTCAAAATCTGATAGACGTATAATTTCTTCAGGGATTGTATATATGTAGGTATACATTGTATATAATATACGTGATGCATAGTTCTTTACGAAATTCTCATTGTTTTACCTGCTGCAAAAATTGTATGGCCAGTGTTGTCATTCTTAATACCTTATTTAGTTTAATATACCTATTCGTTAATATAATTTATTTGTCCTCTAAATGTATTTTAGGCCACAGTTGCAGAGGCATTTAATGATGACTATAACTTGTATACGCCAGGCGATGGTAAGATTATATACTTCCTTTAATTTTTAACACACTTCACCAAAAGACTGGGTTTTACCTAAATATGATTTTTCATGAACATAATTATTTACTTTAATGTCAATGCATTATCAGCATCGGCAAAGTCCGATATAGCCATTATATTGCTGGGGGTATAGCTGGGGTTGCGGGAATGTTCTAACGAGATACCGCGGCCCCGGACCACAAAGCCAACTGAAGGAACAGTGTAGGTTTTTAGTCAATAGAAGTCTGACACTCCCTTCCGCTCTACCAAGAGCAGGAGAAGTCAGTTGATGATTTTCTCTCATACTTAATACAAAAACTACTGCATTTTTTCTTGACATTCTAACCTGAAAAGAATCTACTATCCATAACCATTTCTCACAAGTATGGTGATACAAATGTAGTGTAAAAAATTAGGTATTATTTTTTGTCAAAGTGTATTGCAAAACATTAGTAGGATTCATTTTCAAATTTTTTTAAAGTATTTTTATCATAATTATAAAAAATTTACTTCTGTATTACAAAAAGAATAATACTTTATTTAGTAACTTGAATTTAGTGTATTTACTATATATTATTAGTATATTTGGAATATCCTTTCAGGTAAAACAAATGCTTGTGTTTGGACGTTCCGGTTTTTCACCAGTTTTTATATTTTAAGCCAATGGACTGTTACTATCAATTTAAATTTGTAATTATTGATATTGATTTTAGCTACCAAGACTCACGTAATTCTATGGATATAGGTATTCTATATAGATTTTTTTTGTGATTCTTTTATCTACGCTTCATATTTATTTACCCAAATCTAACACAGATTAGCAAGAGCCAGCCTCCGATCATATGTGCACTCATGAAGAACTCCATTAAATTATTATTTAAGTCTTTTACGACGGAACAGATATATATTTTACTTTTTTATAATTACAGGTGTCACTAACGAAAAAGTCTTTAACTCACAGAGATTTGAAAATTTTAGCGATATTTTGAGAAGTTTCGCTAAATCAATGGTTCCAACACGAGGTAAGACGTATTTTTAGTTTATTTAAATTGATATCAACTTACTCTTATTTATGTTGTCTTTTCTTTCAGATGGTGACGAAGAATTGACAATGACAAAAGTGAAATCAAGTAAATATTTTTCATGTCTACCTACTTATTACCTAAAAGTAAAGTTTCACGTGTGTTTCAAGTGGTACATCGACCAACTGTCATGATATTTATATTAATGTGATAACTAATAACCTGGCATAGATATAGTTTATATCAAGTTCTTAGGATTTCGTACGGCCGTATGAAAACGGGATCTTTATTCGATCATTCGTGTGACTACGAATCTTCAGAACCGGTTAAGTTGAAATTAGGTACAATCAACTTTCAATCACCACACACTTATTTTCTTAAAGACATTCAAATACTTACAATAAGCTCGACATTTACTAACTAGTCGAACTATGATCCTTATCACCCATACTATTTTACCATACGTAATAATCAACTACATCTAACTAATCAAATCGATACTTGCAACAGTTACCTTTAATATAAAAATAATAACATTATTCATGCATGGCAGCCCACAGTATTAGCAAGCTCCATAATCGACTATTTAATATATATTGGGTTGCTAATAACATATTGGGTTGCAAAACGATTATTGCCAACGTTGAAAATTATAATTATTTGTGACAGCCTATAGAGCAATTTTTGGTCATAAAATATGGCACTCGCCTTAATTTGGTCATAATTAGATGTAATGAAACGAAGCGTACCCGTATGTTATGCTTATGAATTATGGTAGTACATCGTCCGTCATTTCGAACCAGACTTGTGTATAGGTTAATCTCAATAGCTTGATTTAATAGGTAAAGGAATAATAGGTAAATAGAACTTCAAGTAAACTATACAATGTGTAACGGAAACCCCATATCTATCCAAAACGGCTGAAGATAACGTCTGGTATGGAGTCTGGACTCAAAGAATTGATACCAAATTTCTTGAATACCAATCATAACAAACGTGTCACAGCACTACGAGGGTCAATAACTTTCCACGTCACTTGCCAATAACACGATTATTCTCTTCGTTCTTCTTAATTGGAAAAATTCGGTCTCTGGTATCAGTGTATTGGTATTTGTAATAAGTTATGTACACGTATACTTAGGATTACAAAACCCTTGCCATATCGTTTGTTATCATCCAAAGAAGCCATGCACTTGGTATGTATATGTTACCGGCCAAACCCGATTTCAGGACAAACTAGTTTTGCCTAGGCTAAACTAGTTCTTCCTATACGTGATAGGATTAACTAGTATAGCCTAGTTCAAACTAATTTGTCCTTATCCCGATAGGATAAACCAGTTTAGCCTAGGCCAAACTCGTTGAGCCTGATATAAATACGCACACTTTAGGATAAACTAGTACGGCCTGGTCTCATGTAGCTGTCGGCCACGGTGGTCGTGACAATGCCAATTTTACAAAAGAAATGATAAGCTTGTATTTATCTATGTGTAGTGTCTGTCATCGAAAGAAAACAAAGAAGAAAAGAGGATTATTCTCTAAGCCCATTCTTCATTCGGAAATGAATAGTAGGTGCCAAGTAGATCTGATCGATTTTCAGACACAACGAGATGGAAATTTTTAATTATTATGGTTTACCAAGACCATCTAACAAAATTGTTCTACTACGCGCTTTATAATCTAAGAGAGTGACAGAGGTGGCTTACCATTTGAATGATATATTCAGTTAAACATTCAGTTGGATCAGGCCAATGTTTTGTGAGATGCAGCTGCAATAAAAACTGATCCACAAACAGATGCCAGTGCAAGAAGGCAACGATACTCTGCAATTCTAAGTGCCACCAAAGCACACCATGTAAAAATAAATAAGGATTTTAATAATTGAGATATAATTATTGCTTCTATTAAAAAAACACTTATTATTTGTTATAGTATGATTGTTTGTATTACCAATTATCCATAACTTTTAACGACGAATCATTATCGTTTTAATAAAAATGATTACTTTTTCAAAAAAGTAAATATATAGATAAACTATATAAAATACTCCGTGTATTCTATTCAGTTTATCTATTTATATTTACTTTCTAGATATACTATAATGTTTAGACTAGGCCATAATAGTTTATCCTAGGGTGTGCGTATTTATATCAGGATCAACTAGTTTGGCCTAGGCTAAACTCGTTAATCCTATAGGGCTTAGGACAAATTAGTTTGGACTAGGCTATACTAGTTAATCCTATTGCGTTTAGGAAGAACTAGTTTAGCCTAGGCAAAACTAGTTTGTCCTGAAATCGGGTTTGGCCGGTAACATATATACCCTTTAAATTACACGTTGTAGATTTTTTTGAAATTAACGTGAGAAATGTTATATCACAATACTATCCCAATTAATGCAGTCAACTACTTTAGATCATAGGTACTTGTTCCAAATATTTAAACGTTTCAGCACAGTCAACTTTTACACCTACCCGTGAAAAAAATACAACTGACGACAATCCTATCGGTTACCGTGGACGGTGTTTTTATTTCTCTAGGTACACACATTCTTCGTTCTGTCAGTTATTGGTGCAAATTAGCACAAAACGGTACCTATTAAAGGAAGCGACCTTGAACGGACGATTCGACGAATCATTTCGCCGGAACGCATATTTAATTGCAATGTATGCTCAAAACTTAATAACAATTTAATACGAACTGACAAAACAACACTACTCTCAGGAGTAAGATCTAGCACGACGGTACTTTCGGCTATAACCCCACATAACCACGATCACGACTCGAACGGTAAGACATTGTTATTTGTTTAGAAAATAACAGAATGGACAGCAAGAAAGGATAACGTTGATCCTATCACACTCCTGATATTAGCGACCAGTAGTGATAAAAAAATTTAAAAAGAACACTTGGGAAATAACCTCAAAAATTACTATGTAAACTGAATTCCAACTGTAATTTAACCTAATAACAGGGCTCTACTTTAAACAAAAAATCGTCAATAATAATTATGATCTGACTAATGATCCAATACTTAATTTTTGTCTTTGGACGTAAGGTGCATTATTTGTGAGAGCTATAGGAAATCCACGAGGACGAAGTGGCGGGCGAAGGGCTAGACATTATTTATATAAATAAATTAATCGAAAGTACCATTACCCTCGTTAGGTACCTCCCATAACTACCTACTGAACTAAAGTTAGTAAAAATACAGAAATAGTCTTTGCTACTAGAAACACCTATATAACGTACCTAGGTACCTGGTTCACAAAAATAGATATAAAAAGGTGGGAACCCTTTACGTGCGAGTCCATCGTGATCTTCGCCTCTTTTTACCCAACTGCGCGACGCAAAGGAGGGTAATGTGTTTTATCGGATAGGAAATTCATTCTATATTCTACTGACTAAGAGACGTACGATGTGTCGTGGCTACATGGAGACCTATTTCCAGCTATGGACGTCCAAATAATAAATCTATGGTCGTCCAATACTTTTTAGCAAAGCCTATACCTTTTTTTGTTTTTTTTTAGCGTGGTAAAATTATCAAATAAGTCCTCCCACCCCGGGCAGGGTGGGAGGGACTGTCAGACTTTTACTGACTAAAATCCACGGTGTTCCTTCAATAACCCTTTACGTACCGGGGTCACGGTAATGGGATAAGTCCCACGACCCCGGCAGGCTTCGGCCCTCTACGGGGGGGCCTCGTCATATTGCTGACGCTCTTTGAGGCGCGCGTGGAACACAACGCGCCGTCGACCCGGGCATGGTCCATGGTCGGACAGCGAGTTGCCCTTTACTCGCTGTCCGCATGCCCGCGCCTACGGTGGCCAGAGATCGTCGGCTGACGTCCGACGCCGTGGGCGTCTACCAAAAGCCTATACCTAGATTCTTTTTCGGGGGAATATTATCAAATAACCCATCCCGCTCTGGGCGGAACAGAAGGGAGTGTAAGTTGTTTTCTAATGAAAACCCACCCTGCTTTTTCATTTGCCCTTACGTTCCGGAGTCGCAGTATCTCGTTGGGGAATTCCCGCAACTCTGTGGCAAGGCAATGGTCCTATAGGGCCCGTCATTAGCGTAAACTTCTCTTTAAGTCATTTGTTTTTAAACAAACCATCCCTGGAAACCATCCTTTGAAAAGAGGCACTATAATGTGTTTATCACTAACCAAGTCTTTTACAATGTTTTCAGGACTAAGATCGCTGAAAGTATTTAAACATACGGGCAGTGAGAGAGACTATGGTGAGATCCACTTTTTTATATTATATTTTACATTAAGTACATGAAAATGTTATAAGCTACACAAATGTCATAAGTCATTAAAACGCCTTAGTAATTACATTTGAATATGAAAAAGTATATATGTTTTAAAGCTTGTAGTTATTGCTCAACATTTTCGTGACCTATCCAACAGAAATTGCATTTCTTTTTTAATAATGTGGCCTATGGTAGGTTTTGACGGAAAGCTAAGTCACAGTTGCTGATTAATACCCAAGCGTTGCAAGGTGCATTAATACGTATAAAATATAATATTCCCCTCCTTGTATATTCAATAATATGTATAAGATTCTTGATCCATTTGAAGCACCTTGTTGTTGCACGAAGATTGAACGTAATGTTAATCATAGGCTCACAAAATTTAAGTGATGTTTAGTTTCAGTTCAAACAATAATTATTTCATAAAGAACCAAGCATAGTCTAAATAATCCTTTGAATAAAAATATTACTTATATTTTGTAAGCCTGTGAAATAGTTGGCATTTTGGTAGTCGCATTCGCTGAAAGACTAGCACTGTGTTTATAGACTGTGTAATTTTGTTTATGCGTTTAATTTTACGATTTGTCTTTTTTTTGTTATATTGATTACGTCTTATTCTTTTACTCATTATGTTATACGTCCCGCGTGTTGTAAACGTTATTTTAATCAATTTTCTGAAGTGATTTCTTACGCGAAACCTTGCTACACTTTGAAAATCAGTTTTATCAAATTGTAATACCCAGCGGGCTGAAGAAAAGGTAACATTTTACAATGATTATATTTCATTTTTAACGTTTGATTCTTTTTTATTTTGGTGTTTATTATTTATCTAGTGTTTTGCGGGTTTATATTTATGTCTGCTATTGGGCCATCCATAAATTACGACACACGAAGTTCATTATCTATTGACCCCTCACCGATTTACAGAATGAAATCAGGCGTTACTTTGCGGAAATTCATATCAAACTAATACTTCAGAAAAATATTTATTTATTTAAACTTTATTTACAAACTTACATGGACTTAATGCAAGACATTCTCTACCAGTCAACCTTCGGGTTAAAAAGACCACAAAAAAATTACAACAATAACAAAACAATAAAATATCTACCAAGTGTTAATTCCGCTAAGAACTAGACAATCAATCTTGCATGCAGTATGTAGCACCGCTCCCCTCTTAGAAGAGATGCAATAGAAATATACTGGCATGACTTGCACTGGATCGTCCCCCATATGTTCGCAGTTACAGCAGCTTATGTCAATACTAGACGCCTATCAATATAATATCATACCAAATAGTACCGGTAAAATCTTGGACTTATATATAAGTAATACTTTTAGCGCTGTTACTCCCCCGTCAGATCCATTATTACCTATAGATCCCTACCATCCTCCATTTGTTGCAATATCGCCTATATAATATACTAGCTTGTGCCAGCGGCTTCGCCCGCGTGGGAAGTTTTTCCCGTGTAAATCCCGATCCCGTGGGAATTTCGCAAAATCCTTTCTTAACGCATGCCTACGTCATAACATCTACCTGCATGCCAAATTTCAGCCCGATCCGTCCAGTGGTTTGGGCTGTGCGTTGATAGATCACTATGTCAGTCAGTCAGTCAGTCAGTCACCTTTGAGTTATAATATATATTTAGATTTCCACGCCAAACGTAAAAATTGGCCAAGTGCGAGTCAGACTCGCCCATGAAGGGTTCCGTAGTAACTATAATAATATAATATAATATGTATTTTTATTTGACGAATAAAAAAAACCTTAAAAATTTCTTAAAACTATCTTATTTATTTTTTTACAACTACGCTAAATAACTTTGTTTTTCATAGTGTTTGTATGAATTACAAAGTTATATTCGCGGTTTTAGATAATATGCTGTATCTCAAAAACTGCTGACCCGATTTCGTTCAAACCAATTTTGGTTGTTACATTACGATCTACAGATATATATTTTTTTAGGTTTTTCACTCCATTATTATAGAAGTTAGAGGGGGGGTCACATTTTACCACTTTGGAAGCTTATATCTTTTAAACGATTGACTTTATGAAAAAGTGGTTTTAAAAACCCTTATATCATTTTTAAAGACCTGTCTATAGATACCACACACGCATAGGTTTCATGAAAAAAAAATATTTTCAGTTCTAGTTCCATGTATAGGGACCCCCCTTTATTTTAAATATATTAATTTTTTTTCTTAAAATCGGAAAGCGGTTCACAGAATACATCTACCTACTAAGTTTCACATGTATAGTCTTAATAGTTTCGGAATAAAATGGCTGTGACATACGGACGGACGGACGGACAGACAGACAGACGGACAGACATATCGAAACTATAAGGGTTCCGTTTTTTGCCATTCGGCTACAGAACCCTAAAACACGAGTACTGCGGCGTAATGTGCGGTTACGCAGAGTATGGTACCACATGCAAGCGGATTTTTGCTGCTTCTCATTTCATCTTCAATTTTGAAAAGTGACATCAAGATTTATTTATCTGTCCCACCGCTTGTCACACATTGTCACACTTCCTTGACCCCTCCCACAGCCTTAACATAGAACGTAATTTGTGAAAGCCTATTTTTGTCTTTATCATCAGTCTTCCACAGCCTGACTTCAACTGCTGTTCAGCATATTCTTCTCTTTGCTTGTGTCAATCTCCGCGCTCTACGTTCCAGTATCGTGATCCGGGTTCTTCTATTTCCCATGTCAAAAGCGAAGCTAGCTCGTCTTGCTGTTGGACCAACTTTTCTAGTTTCCTATGTGTTTATTTTACTTTATTTACTTGACTCTGTAAATAAAGTTGTCTTGTTGAATATACTGTTCTTTGAGTGTGTCTTGTCTTGCTTTTAATTTTGCTCTAAAAATCGTATTTTGTTTTAAAAATATGTTATTATTCCGAAGAGATGATTGTATTTGGCAACAAAGTTACGTTACAAATTAAAAGAAATTGTTTTTTTCATGGCTCGCTTAATAATATGCTCGTATTTTAAACTCATACTAATTACGTCAGAAACAACACTAGTTTTATCTCTTGGACTTAATAATATAAAGGCATTCGAATATATGTTTCAGAACCAAATAAAGGATTATTGCTGCCGCTACATGAAGGAGGTAAATAAAACATAAATTTGATATATTTCATCACATATATTTCAAACTTCATACTAATATGATTTTTATTATCACAAATCACAACATTTTATTATTTGCCGACGTCACAGTATCGATGGCTAACACTCAATACATAATTCAATTTCATTTAATTCAATATAATTTATTTCATGTTTTTTTTTTCATTTATTTCATTGTTATTTTATTCTAACTTAATGTAAAATTTTATTGTATTGAGATAAATATTAAATGCTGTGCTAACCTTTTACTTAGATGCATGCAATACTAACGAACTAAATCTATGTTAAATGTCTTTGTATGCATTTAGTTGGTTTGTCTAAATATATAAATAAATCATTATCGAGAAACCTTGCTGCCATGTTCTTATATCGGGATAGGTCGCTGATTTCAGCTGTCATTTGTAGATCTGTAATACCGTTTGAAACTCTAACTAAAACTGGGCTGTGGAGATCAAACAGTAAAACGTACAAA
This sequence comes from Tholera decimalis, assembly GCA_943138885.2. Classification (NCBI taxonomy): domain Eukaryota; kingdom Metazoa; phylum Arthropoda; class Insecta; order Lepidoptera; family Noctuidae; genus Tholera; species Tholera decimalis. The sequence continues at coordinate 32,299,123 of OW964551.2, forward strand.
AATACTCACTGTTAGATGTCACTGGTTTGGCCCTTGGAACTCAGCAAGCTTGAACCTCACCAGTCGCAAGCGCGAGGATACAGGATACATTAGGCATCGCCTGAGGATGCATGAGGCGAGTTTAAGGTCTTGGGTCCGATACCCGCCGAATCCGGCAAAAAGTGTCATTAGGTTTTTCTTGCTGCTCTGTTGGTTACTGGCTGTCATTTGGATATATTTGACAATCTTTACAGAGAGTCAGAAGCCAGAAAATCTGACACTGGTCTGGCCAAGGGGTATCGTGTTACCCAGCTACTGGGTTGTGGAGTCGCTCCATCTAAAACACTAATACTGAACATCTGGTTATACTGGATGCCGACCCCAACTCAGTATGGAAAAGGCTGAACAGATGATAAAATGCCATTGGTTAGACAATGCACATGATAAATCTAATAGCCTACCTATTGTTTTCTTGTGATGGAAATCCTCATAGATGACTTCCTAGAGTCTGACAGACTAAAAAACTTTTTTGCAAAAAATAAAACCGACTTCCATATCAAAACACTACAAAGCCAAAAATAATTTTAATTTCGGTAGTCGGTGTTATTGGTTTTAAATTTTCTTTTTTTTCACACCGCTTTCCGAAATTAAAATTATTTTTGGCTTTGTAGTGTTTTGATATGGAAGTCGGTTTTATTTTTTGCAAAAAAGTTTTTATTTTCGCGCATTTTAGTGGATCAGTTTTAATTAATCTAGTTACAAAAGCAAAAATGTCGACTACTTATCACCTTCACCAGCAGAGTAAACGAAAAGATCGTCTATGTAAATATCTTTTTCAGACGTTTGTCTATTTTTCAGAAACGGCTTGTCCGATTTCGATAAAATTTTCATGGGACCATTTGGAAAGTATACCCTTTTCAACAAAAAAAATAATTTTTCAAATCGGTTGGCAAGCGACGGAGATATGCCCGAACAAACATAAAAAAAAACACAAACATCCGAATTGAGAACCTCCTCCTTTTTTAGAAGTCGGTTAAAATCCGCCCCAGGTTTCCTCACTCATTTGCGCCTGAGTTAGGCTGAGTTGCAAGAGCAGTTGCTTATAACCGCTTTTGCTGGCCCCGTCTGGTCAAACGGGAGTGAGGTGAATAGCGTATCTACCTTAAGCCAATCGCATTAGTAACAAAAGTCCTTACTACGCTGAGCCAGTTTAAGGTAAAACTATTCTTAAAAGCGCTGTCGTCTTTACTAAAGATATCTAAGGAATTTTTAAATTAGCGACGCAATATCTTTTCAAAAAAATGAGATGGAACTTAGTACCATTGTTTTACATTGAGCGCCTATCTGTCTGACGTCCACAATCCAGTAGCTTTTTTTTTTAACGTGGTAAAATTATCAAATAAATCCTCCCACCCCGGGCTTTTTATCCACGGTGTTCCTTCAATAACCCTTTACGTACCGGGGTCACGGTAATGGGATAAGTCCCACGACCCCGGCAGGCTTCGGCCCTCTGCAGGGGGGGCCTCGTCATGTTGCTGACGCTCTTTGAGGCGCGCGTGGAACACAACGCGCCGTCGACCCGGGCATGGTCCATGGTCGGACAGCGAGTTGCTCTTTACTCGCTGTCCGCATGCCCGCGCCTACGGTGGCCGGAGATCGTCGGCCGACGTCCGACGCCGTGGGCGTCTACCACTGCGGCTGGGCTGGAGGGAGGACGCCATCCTCTCCCTCACGCGGCCCGCCTCCTCCTTCGGAAGCATGACTGCTTCGCAGAAGGAGGCGACCGCTTCCCACTCCCTCTCGCCCCACAGCATGGCCTCGACCAGTGCCGGGCGCGAGAGGTCTCCGCCTATCGCCACCGTGAGGACACGTCGGTGCTCTGCCCAGGCGGGGCAGTCTTGCACCGTATGCTCTACTGTGTCCTCAGGGCGACCCTCGCAGTGGTGACACCCAGGCGTTTCCTCCTTTCCCATCAGACACAGGTACCTCCCGAAACTTCCGTGTCCGGTGAGGACCTGCGTCATGCGGTAGGTCAGGACGCCGTGACGCCGATCTAGCCACTCCTCAAAGAGGGGTCTTACCGCCGCAATTGCGGCGTGCCCGACAATCCAGTAGCTAGGAAACACGGTAACCCTTGACAAGACTGTAGTCAGATTTCAGGTTTCTGATTATCCGTAACGACTGTCAAGGATGTATAAATGACAGCCGGGACCAAAAACTTAACGTACATACCCGGACACGGAGACATCTAGATTTCTTAAAATGATTTCCATCAATGGGGCGACCTAAGCAAATGTTTGTTTATTTATTAAAATGGAGAACCAACAGCTAATCTAGATTGATTCCAGTGGTATACGTAACTTAAAGCCAATTACAGACTCTCACGCTCAAAATTATAAAAGTAATAGAAGTTTCGAGATCTGATATGCACTAACAAGACAAAATATAATACAAATAGAATTTTATTTTATCTCTAATTTCACGTTTATTGTTTAATGCATGCCGTGGCTACACAATAAGGCTACACAATTTTTTGTAATAATACTGTAAATTCAACATATTTATTGGTGTATGCTTTGTTGGTTGTCTTTTAATAAATAAATAAGAATATACATAAACATAGGGCCCACAAAAATCCACCATTCAGCCGATTGCACTGTTATTGTATTGCTTTACCTTGAAGATTGACTCCTGCTGCTGTTGTTATTATGTGTATTAAACCAAAAGTTTGCTTCTACAGCCAAGTTTTGTTCGATGGGAAGGCACACTAAAGTCGACTGCAACCATTGCACGTGCGTCGCCGGCCAACTTTACATGTGCACTGGAATGTTATGTGCTAAAGCGCAGAAAAGTAAGTCTGCTTCATTTAGTATACACCATCATTTATGAGAAACAAATTGTCACATAAAATGAGACGAAGCGATACCAATAATTTTGCTCTTTTTGACTAGTACTTTGTATGATCGCCACTTCCACAATTAATTGTATAAACAAATACGACACAAGGGCCAACATTGCTAGTAACCTCATAGAAAATAACTTTTACGTTCCCACTATTCAGTTGCTATATAGGCCTATGACAGCCTATGGCTCTATAAGAGGGAATAACCGTAATTCACCACGCGGGCCTAGTGCATATTGGTGGATGTGGTTTCGTTCAAAGATTTGAATGCAGTGATGATGATATGAATTACACAAAGTAATATAGGTACCTGACTGAATTTCAACTCACAATCAAGGCCCATTAGCACTCTTATGCTTTATTCAACTTGTTATCTGCAAAATACCGTACTGCAGATGTTTGTTTTACTTTTGGTAACAAATACTGAATGTTTTATAGTCGGAATGGAATTAAGGACACGCCCATTCACACGTACATATACAGCAAGGTTATTTTACTACTCGATAAAGGCCGCTCTATCCGCAATGTCACTTGTCATTTAAAAAAAAAAACTGTATATATTTTTTAATTCACAACAGCTATAGTGGTATTTTATATATTTTATAAGCTTATTTCGAACCTCATTCTTTTTTTATTGATGGCTCGTGTTTGACCACCATCTCACCCGATGGTAAGCGAGGGTGGTGATGTGGTCGAAGATAAAACACGGTTACCCGGAACTAACCTATTCACTTTTGACTTAAACATAGCTTAACCTGGGGGAAGCCATAGCTGTCAGGGAACATAGACTCCAGCTGAAAATTCCACTCCTAAGTTGTACGCACAATGAAAATATTCCCTAAATGTTCTGTGCGTGTTATACCTATGTCCACCACGTAACGACGGCACATCGCCGTTCGTATTGTAGTCGGGTTATGCAATAACAGTACCAAAGCCACTATACCACTGGTTTATAAATAAAATCGAAACTATGCGTCCTTTCGATTTTCGCTCAAACTGATAAAATAAAATCAAGAAAGAATATATAAGAATAATAAGAATATATAGGTACTATAAGAATTCATTTACCGACATCATAAAAGTCACTATAAAGTCAGATAATTCAATACGTCATATCGTCATATTAAACTCGGTTTACATCATACATTTTCATATTTTAACGTAAAATTAATAAGAAGTGTGGACCCACAATTGAGCCCTAAAAACCCCATTTCACATTTAACCCTGACGATCTGACACTCGCTTTAAACTTCATTAATTATATAATAATAAAGATAGACATATACTTTATGTAAGTATAATAATTATGTGGGTTGCGAGAATGTTCTAACGAGAGACCGCGGCCCCAGAACTTAAGGCATCTAAAGGAACAGGATGGGTTTTAGGCAGTAGAAGTCTGACACTCCCTTCCGCTTAACCCAGTGATTTTCAAAAAATATGATTTTAAAAAGTATAATTATTATGATATGTTCTTTCAGAGCCCGAATACGGTACCGAATCTTGTAAGGAAGGAAATAAACGGAAAATAGATTCCTGTAATTACTGTTACTGTCGAAATGGACACGAAATATGCTCGACGAAAGATTGCCGACTAAAACATAATGGTAAGTACATTTTTGTTTGATATTACATTTTTTGTTATTAATAGCAAATTTGTTTGTAGGGGGTAATCTCTAAGCGTATCTGTGAGAATAATGTGAGTGCTATAGGCTATAAATTACATCGAAATCTACGCGGATGAAGTCACGGGCAAAGTGAAACATAAATTGGAACAGCCGCCTGTTCTAATATACAGTGTGTATCTATATTATCTATATAGTGAATATATCTATAAACTAGAGTTGCCACAAATATTCGGTAACTATTCGGTATGCGGCTATTCGGCCACTTTTTTTCGCTATATGGTATTCGGCCGAATACTAATTACTATTAGGCTGAATACCGAATAGCAAATTATGAAAAAAATAATTCAAAATAATATTATTCACAAAGATGTTTATTTAACCAACAAATAAATATATTCATATTAAAAATCTACTAGTGGTAAGTTATGATGCATGAAAATATTTTTTTCAGCAGTTGTCGATAGCAGACGATTGCGTTTTCCCTCATAAATTATACCTGCTTCCGAAAACAGCTGTTCACCATATACACTGCTACCGGGAGATGATAAATACATTTTAGCAAATTGTGAAATGGTTGGATATTGTATTGCGTTTGATTTGCTGACCACCACGTAAAGATTTTTTTTTTGCTGTTTGTGTTTGAACTACTCCCTAGACGTAGTAAAACGGGTCAAAAAAGTGGCAAGCAAATATTTAAATAATTTTACTTTTCTTGAACAAATCGTGATTTGTTTATTGATAATAGGCTCGCGTTTGACCACCATCTCACCTGATGGTAAATGATGATGTGGTCGAAGATGGAGCACGCTTGCCTAAAAAAACCTATTCACTCTTGACTTAAAGACCCCTAGGTTATAGCTATCGGGAAACACAGACTCCGGCAGGGAATTCAACTCCTTAGCCGTACGCACAATGAAGGTATTCCCAAAACGTTTTTTGTGTATGGGTGGGTGATGTTTCTTAAGATAATCACATTTAAAGTAATTTTTAGTATACAGTACGTACAGTATGATGCACCAACAATAAACAAATAAAGCGGGTTGTGATACGACCGCGACCTAATCACAAATGAAACAACTGCCCGCGCCTACGTGCTACTTCAGCGATGCAAGTTTAAACTCATAAGTGACGAGGTGTGACTTGTCACCAGCTGAAAGTACTAAGTGTTACCGAATATTCGGTGCTTCGGCCAAGAGCCTTGCCGAATATTCGGTATTCGGCCAAATAACTATTTGTGGCATCTCTACTATAAACGGCATGCACGTCACTTGCATATATTATATATAAAAACATACAGATTGAATTATTTTATTTATTTGTTTATTGTTATATGAATCGTTATATACTTCTACATAATTAGATAAAAAATAAGTGGTTAAGTGCCTAAAATATTATTCTGGTGGCTAACGTGGTGAAACTGAGAATCTCCTCAAAAGTTTGTTTGATTTTAGTAGCGCACCCAGTACGGGGCCACTATATCTCATTAGAAAATTCCCGCAACCCCGGCAGGGAATAATCCCGTCATCGGTGCGGGCTGCTCTTTGAAGCGTTCGTGAAACACGAAGCGGTTTCCGGGAATTTTCTTAGGACATACTGCGGAACGCAAGGGCAACTGATGGAACAGGGTGGGTTTTTAATAAGTAGGAGTCTGTCACTCCCTTTCACTCTACTCATAGCAAGCAGGAGTCATTTGAAGACTATCCACCCCTCACTTACCAAAAAGAACGAAGTATGAAGGAGGGAAGGTAGTTATATTTTAATTTATTATTTTCAGTGCATTTACTGAGAAATAAATTTAGCTGCCGTGATGGGGCTCATGGAAGGAAACAATGTAATAAGTGCATCTGTCCTAATGGAGCACAATATTGTACAACGCAACTATGTTCCAAGACTAGTAAATTAAATGGGCCTAGTTCGATGATCAAGAAACAAAAGTCTACACAAGATGATGGTAAGTCTATTAATCTAATAAAAACATTTATCAAAGGCAATATTCGTAAATCCAATCCTAAGGCCTGAAACTACGTAAAGCGGACGCTTGCGCGGTTCTATACAAAAGTGCTCCGTTGCGGAGACCCGCACGGGCATCTGTTGAAGGGATCAATCCGTCCGTGGCATATACATATAATATATTAAGTTCATGTTAAGTTTGAGATAAATAGATAGATATATTCTTTATTGTACACCATAACTGTAAAATAAAATTATGGACTTAACAATTAAAAAGGGTGATACAAGGGGCGGTCTAATCACTAAAAGCGATCTTTTACAGACAACCTTTGGATGGATTTGACACAGGAGGAGAAAATAAATACGCGGGTAGTCCACGGTGTACTATTTATCTATATAAAATACAAAACAATAAATTACGTAGTCAAAACATATATATACATATAAATATTTAAAAAAAGAAAGAAACAAAGACATACATAATAACAACAATTAAGGATAGAGATAAAGATCTTTTACTAAGTTTTTGAAAGAAGATAGGGTTTGTGCTTGTCTTACTGACACGGGTAGAGCATTCCACAGCCGTACTGCTTGAGCTGCGAACGACTTACCATAGAAATTGGTGGCGTGACTCGGTACCGCAAGCCTTAAGTTTTCTGATGACCTCAGAAGTGTGTCATGAAGGAACTTAAATCGTTCTTTAAGATAAGTGGGGGTTTTAGGATTAAACAGCACACTGTAAAGCAGAGACAAAATGTATAAGTTACGGCGAAGACGTATTGAGTACTTGAGACTTTCAATGCCTCCACATTCCACAACATTTTATGGCTCATCGTTTACGGTGCAGGCTATTCGTATGTGGAATGCATTACCGGTGTCAGTAAGACAAGCTCAATCACTAGCTACTTTTAAAAGCTCGGTTGCTAATATATATTTTTTTTTTTTTCAAAATTATGATTATTCTTTTGTTTTCTTTTCACATGATGTTAAGGAACACATTTTATTTATTTTTTTACACTAATTTAGTCCTCCCCACTTTAATTAAAGTTAAGAAAGTCCTTTGAAAGGTTGTCTGGAAGATAATAGTTTTCAGCAATAAGACTATTGGCCTTTGTACCTTACCATAGAATTAAACAATATTGTTAAATAGGTGTATTTATTTTTTGTGTACTTACAATAAAGTATATTATAACTATCTAAGTTCTCCATCGATAGGACCGTACATGCACACCGTTAAAGTTCAACTAGCGACACTGAATAATAATCCGGTCCCCGAGACGGGGACCATTGCGGTCCCACGGAAACGCAACGCTGCACGCTGTCCCACGCGCGTACGCACGCGTCGCGACATATGGCCGTCGCGTGCGGCCGTTTAACGCAGTTTCACGCTAATCCAGCAATACGCTTGGCGCAGTAGTTGAGCGAATGGCTTCGTCGCTGCGTGTCACGTTTTCGATTTCCGCACCGGACAAATGTTTGTGCATATGAATTGAATATTTGTCCCCCGATACAAGTTAAACTCTCAGGATGGAGCAACGCTATAAAAATAATAATAATAATATGGGGCAATGGAAGACGGTCATCTGCTACGAACAACCCTTGCAAGGCAAGATTAATTCGAAGTAAGTTAATTCTAAGGATAGCGCGAAATGCGTCTCTAGTATAGGTGTGGGTTGCATGCGGCATTATTGCACGTTCTGCATGCGCATATTATTTGCTGGTCGCAGCTTGATATAGTAACGGTTTTTGATATTATGAACACTAAATAATGACTTGAAAATATATTTTTTTTAATTTTAAGTGCCGTAAAGTGGCTGTTGATATTATCATTTTGTTTCTAAAGAAAAGAGAATATCAAAACTGGAAAGATTTTCGTTTGAATAAATCTTCTCAGTAATACATGTATACACTTAGAGTAGAAGATTCACATGTAACTTCTAGTATCAAAGAACATATCCTAAAGATTTAGTTTAGCATCGTATCAATGGAAATAATTGTTGAATATTCTATTCTAGATTCCTTAAAAGAAGAGTGTGATCCCTGGGATATCAAGTATGAGAAATGTAATCGCTGTGAATGTCATGATAATCGATGGGTGTGCACTCAAAAGCAACGTGATGAAAACGGTGGTAAGGAAACGAAAACCGAAGCAACAAGAGAATTGAAAATTGATGAAAACTGTATGTATAATCTTTAGTATTAATTAGCAATAGATGATGAACTTCCATCGATTGGCTACGATTCTCGGTATGTCAATTTGATTGGACTGTAAGGACTAAATGACGACTAAATTAATTTCATGTATGGTGTTAAGGAAGGCTGAAATGGCGCCAGCGACTGAGATGATACATACACGTGGAGGACCGTTTTAGTTGATTTGAAATGTTGAAAATTCAAGGTTGTATTGTGATTGTGACGAATGTTTTGAGAAATTAGTAAATTAGAACCACAAAAACGATGAATAAATGACTGAGTGAAAGATAATTTATAAGAATAATGTGTTTAATGCGAATGAAAAAGTTACACTAAACTGTACACATACAAAAACGAAATAATACGATTATAACTATGACAATGAAAATGTTTAACGACTACGACTATAACTATAACAATACAAGTATTTTTAATGAGATTATACACAGGTACGTGTACATAATTATAATCTCACTACTTTTTGAAGTGAAAACTTCTTTAGTAGCGCTGTGCACTTTTTTGTAATGGGTAAAAAATGTTAAACTCGCGTCAGGGACACGTGACCCTGATCGAAAATTCGTAAGACGGGCACTTTTTACTACAGTGACATCTATGTGACTTTATTGAAACTAATACAGCCCCAAATGACTTTGTTTGCCACAGTCAAAGCTACAAGCGTGCATCAATTACTTCGTTACAATAGTTATAAGAAAACTGTCTAGATGGCATTGTGATTGAAGTTAACGTGTCGAATATTCTAAGGGTCAGCGCAGACAGAGAGGAATAATCCCCGCGCGGTCTCGGGCATTTTCTGTACGGATCGCGTATGCTCGAGCTTGCGCGCGACCTCGCGAGCAGGCGCGAGTAAACCCTTCTGGGTTACCACTCTACAGTAAACATTTATTCGCGAAAGTTCGTCAACAATGGTGGACTGGGATATGATTATAATTGTGCTTTTGGCGGAAGAAGAAGAAATGGAAGAACATGTTAATAAAATAAGGCGTCAGAAAGTCAAAGAATATGGGTCGAGGAATGTTGGCAAGAAAGGTGTATTTTTGTTGAAACACTGTGTACGACTTTACCGTCGAAAGGAGTTTTGTTTTACGATTACTATAAAATGGATTATGAAAAACTAACTTCGGATTAAAAATCTAAAAAAAATTACGTCCTCCTATTTAAACTCAGTGACAACACTGAAAGTACGCGTACGACGCGGGCACCGACTTGACGCCGCGCGGGGATTCCCGCGTATCTTCGAGGACGCGCGAGCATTTTTTGTCAGGTTCAAGCATTTATGCACTTTATTGTAATAATTTTAAAATTTATTTTCAAGTACTTTAGTAAAATCCTCTCCGCTGCGCTCCGTTCTGTCTGCGCTGAGCCTTAGAGATAAACTAATGTACTATAAATTGTCATGTTTGTGTACGATAGCGCAATAAATAAATATTGTATTCTACCACATAAATGGTAGTACTTTTATACTGATAATTAAAGCAATTCGTGCAAAATTATTCCCTAACCATTCCAAAATATCAAAAATGCACAACGTTAATATTCAAGTTTTCACTTCTGCCGGCACTCCCGGAGTGCAACCCGTTTTTTTTTTTTCAATATCTCATAATTTTTAGTTTAGTAGATAAATCTTACTCAAAAATAAAACTGGTTATTAATTCGATTATCTGTACGCTACTGCACGCTCCATTGAAGCCAAAGATATTGCCTTATTTAATTTCATGTTACTTTTAAGTAGATTTGACAATATATCAAGATTTAGCTCAAGAAAGTCCATTACGTTACTGTCAAACTGATAGCTGTAAAAATCAGAGTATTTTTTTAAATGACACCATGCAAACATAAGTTGATGTATTCACTTACTCACATCACCTAGGGTTTCGCGGTGAGGTGTCGACGTCGGTCAAAATTGACATCTGATCTTATCAAAGTTTCCAAGTGGAGTTGAAGAAAATAAATTGAGCAATTAACTAATTATATAAATCGTTCATTTCTTCAAAGGGTATTTGTACATGATGTTAGCAAAATTTTTGTTGTATGCATTAAGCCGGGTCTGCTGCAACGTGTTTTCGTGTTTGTAAACAGTAAAACATTGTTTGCTAGCAGAATACATGCGTGGCCTAACAGTTTTGTTATCAAAAACACAATAACATGTTTGCCGAGACGAATGGATAACATCCCCCGCGTTCGCCTGCGGGGAGGGAAAGTGACGCATTTTGTGTTCGCGCTCACTAGAGGAAGACGGAATCGTTCGAAGAGTGTGTTGATTGTCTATGACAATTCTTTTTGGTTTGTGATGGAGTGGAATAAAGAAAATACTTTGTTTTCTTCTCTATATCTGGTAAAATTAATGATAACAGCTCTTGATAATCACTTTCTGAACATCTAAAACTAAACAAAAACATTACAACAATTGGCGCAGCGGACCCGGCTTTACAAATCGACAAATTTTTGGGTGAGCTGCTGTTCTCCTCGCTAGGTTGCTGGGCAACCTATATTAAGGAGAGACGGTTTGCCTCCCCGGTTAGTGGTTTACATAATTAGATTAAATTAAATTATTAACTAACCAAGATTATGTTATATATTATTACTGTTTTTACAGATTTTTTCTTTCAGGTTTGCAGTCATTTACGCAAATTAGATATTTGCTTTACTTACCTCTATTATCAAAAGTTTTATAAGAAAAAGTATGACAAAGCTATTCTTTTTGAATTGCATAGTACGACTCTTACAGACCCGAAATTAATATTGGGGAAATAAGTAGGTACCACTGATATCTCTGAAGTGAAAACAGTACCTAAACGTTGAAGTAGTGTGTCGCGTTTGCAAACAAACCTATCTACCACGTCGAATCACAGTAAACTATAGATATTCAAATGAAAAGTGATACCGACTTTTTTTCATCCGCTAATATAACTTTTTTACCATGCGAAGATAACAGTTAAATGTATCCTTGTACTTTTAAAGAAAAGAGATTGGAAATTTGGCGCAATACATCTACGTGGTCTTACCAATTTAATAAGTGACTATTACTGATATTATGATAACCAATCAGAATAGTTACTGCAGAAATATAAATATGTCTCTTGTGTTTGATATCAGTTTTTTTATAAACCTTATTGTAGATAATTGTAATGTGAATGTGAGAACTCTGTAGACTAGAACTCCACGGATTTTCTATTGTGATTTAATATGCGTTAATATTAGTAATTTATAGACACATAATTGACAGACCTACACTGTTTTCATATACCTAACCTATTAACTCTGTTATAATATATGTGTAATGTAATATTTCATAATAGTATCTAAATATGGAGATTTTGGCGAATTGTCTATTAGTTGTTGATATTTCATAAATAGCCATGAGAAATTAAATAATAAGTGAAACTTATGTTTTCTTTTGTTTTGGCTACATAAATAAATTGCAGATTTAGATATGTGATGCAATATTGCTCGCTAAAACGAATTTCATTTAGAATACTTTCTTATGACTAATATTTTAATTGTAGCCCTCATTTAGTTACAGTAGAGCGAGAGAAGTCATTCGATGATTTTCCCACCAAGAGAGAAAAAAAAGGCATTGTTAAACTAAAGAGAACAGTGTTATTATAGACTTTACAGGTCGACCAAAGACATAGCTACGTAACAAATAAGTTGCATTTAATAAATTATTACATGATTTTTAAATGATTGATTTATTAAATCTAATTTTAAAAGCGTCAATAGGCTAATGGATAAGGTGTCGGATTTGTGATCGAGAGGTCATGGATTCGAACTCCATCCATTACACCATTGCCGTAAACTACCCGTCAACAAGATTGCTAGTAATGTGAATTCTACCCATATTGCTAGTTCTCTATCTTTTATTATAAAAATGTTGTTATTGATTATTTCAATAACAACATTAATTTTTGTCTTATATCCTAATAATTGTGTTCTCGAATTTCCTGACCATAACAATGCGGTAAATGCTACAGAGTCAAGACTTCCAAACTTACCTGAAAGCACTGAAAATATTGAGAAGTATGGAAACATGGAATCAAGAAATACAAGTACTGAATATACTCTTCAAAAGAAAATTCCACGGAGATTTCGACGTAAGCGATAAAACTATTTGAGAGAGAATTGAGATTAAATATATCTGTCTTTTGCTCCGACAGATTTTCAAAACATACAAGCTTTCAGATTTGCGAAAGCTTATCCCGTGTGTTAGTTACTGTGACTGTTCAAAGTGTGGTTTGTCTAACGACACACTGGTGTATTTTAACAAACACCAGGATAAAAAACCAACTGATAAAAAATGTTGGTTATAAATTATCTTCTTAAAGATTCGATCATTCACCGGTGAATCTTATTACGCACCACCATGATTGATCGGTAGGTACTCATATAATTAGAGTATATCTCAGGTAGACCAACAGGCAAGCAACGGTTCGCCGATGAGTCAGGCTGTGAATCTTGCCTACCAACACCTCGTCGCTTAGCCTTTTAGCTCTGCATTCAACCGATTCAAGTGCAGCAAGATGGTATAATGCTGAGCTATCCCACAAGTGACTACAATACTCCATACAAGAACGGTGCTTTATACAAATTCAAAAGCGGTCCAGGTGTGAATTACCGCCTCACCGTATGTAGAATTTCCAGATTTTTGGCTGCAGTCGGAGCTTCTGACTCAATGGTAGAGCCAAAGTTTAGGTCAGACGTGAACTCCATATCCAAGAGCTCCAGGTGGTCAGTAGCTGGTACAGATTCACCTCAGAAAGTAGTGCATGTCCAAATTCAGAAGTTTATTAAAACAATTTTGAACATTGGCCATCGAAATTCGTGATGGTTGACAACGGTGGTTCTTAACATTTACCAATTTTGAAAGTTTACAGTAACATTCTATTTTTTAACTGTATTATGTAAAGACTTTGTATTATCTTGTATTTTATTTGCCTTGCTTGCTTTTTCAGTCCCGCCCACAAAATGTAACAAAAAAAAAGAAAAATACAGAATAGACTGGTGTAACTGGTGCTACTGCAATGACTATCACCAACGAGTGTGTACCGATTGGAAGTGTCCTCGCCACGGTAATATTAATAATTATATTATTATACTATCAAAATGAATTATAATATTATACTATCAGACCTATAGAAAATCTACTCAACTCTACTCTTTCAAAATACGCCATATCTTACGCTCAAAGTGATCACGATGAGCTCCTTGCTAACTAGCGTTCCAGGCGCGTACCAGGCTGACTCGCGTGCCTAAATCGATCATACTTTATACTTAGAAACACGAATCGCCTGGTATGCGACAAGAAAGAGACAGAGTCTTTAATAATCGAACAAATGTTCAACATACAAACGCGAGTTAGCCTAGTCCTGAAAAACAAAGTCGACTGCAAGTTCATCAAATCCCCAAGTCGCCAGCCAGTATTGTCATACATAAGCAAAAAGAACCTATAGATAGTGATATAGCGCTTCCTGATTCAGAAGACATTTTTTCCTGCCAGATGTTCTCAGAAGATGAAATTCCTTATATTTGAATCCTTAAGTTGATTATGAAATGTTGGAATAGACAAAAAGTCGACCTACCGAAAACTTACCGAATAGATTATAAATAGAGAATAGAGTTAATACAGCCACTAACTAATAGAGACATAGAGCCACTATATCCTTCATCCTTAGAGTAAAATGATGATTCTGGAAGCGAATATCTTAATTGAATGTCCTGTTTATGTCTTCTTAGTTCTGAACCAACTACCTTTAGGAATTGCGTCTATTCTGACACACGTTGTATGACACGACTGTATACATATATATTTAAGTGTTCACGTCTTTATTCAATTATTTAATCAAGAATTGGAACACTCATAATTACTAAACTGTTTATCTCCCTTTGTTACCTGTAAAACATGAAGCATGCGGTGTTTATCTTTAATTAATTATTATTTTACCAAATAACAATCATGTTTAGCTGTAATATTTGTTGGTGAACCATAAATAAATAATCTCTATAAATCAATAAATCTTTATAAAAATTAATTAATTAATTTTTTATAAAAGGAAGTTTATTATATGTATACATATAAAATGAATTATGTGTTTCTTGTTACAGACGGCAAGCCACCTCCAAGTAATTATTATCTGTTGTTTAATTATTAAATAGATTAATGGCACTTAAATCTTGTCGTGCAGTTGAAGTCGTTTATATACCGAGTTGAAAAGTTTTAGTGTCGTCTGATAAAAATGTTGGCTTGGGCAGGTGTTTTCTGACTCTTGCGAAGTCGTGAAGAGACACATACATGTTCTGCTGACGATCGTTCTCTTTTATGAGCAGAAGATGGTGTTAGACTCCTACTGAATAAAAATCCACCCTGTTCCTTCAAATGCCTTTACGTTCCGGGGCTGCCGTATCTTTTTTGAACATTCCCGCAACCCCGGAAAGTCATCATAATCATCTACTTAGTCTTTTCTCCAACTATATTGTGGTCAGCTTTCGCAACCCTGGAAAGTATGTATTTAAAATCGCCCTCGATCAATTTTCAGGAGAACAAAATAGATGTATTGAAGGAGCCAGATACCAAAGGGGTAAATGCAAATACTGCTACTGCAACATTGGTAGCGAAATGATATGTAATACAAGAAAAGATTGCAATGAACCGTGGTGGTTCTTGGTGAATGGCGTCACCAAATATCAACGACAAACTCTTTACATACCATCAGAATACACTATACCAACGACTACTGAAATGACAAATGATGTGACTACTACTACAAGAACTCCAATAATAATTGACGTAACAACAACCAGGACCAAAAAAACATCAAGTAAGTTTTAATCAAGAGAGAATAGGTTACTTCTAGACAAGCGTGCTTCATCTTCGACCACATCATCGCTTTACATCAGTTAAAATGGTGATCACACGCAAGCCTATCAACAACGAAAACAAAAAAAACATTTAGTCACTGTATCGAGCTCGAGGCTAAATTATAACAGCCGCACAGGTCAATATTCAAGGTAAAGCAACACATACCGTACTTGGATGGGTGACCATCATAATATATCGCAATTCCTCAGTGCCTTGGAAGTACGCTAAGCCGCTGATCCCGACTGTCATTAGTACATCTTAGCCCGGCCGCAGACGTTCGGTTTCCGTATTAGGTTTCCTGATCAGGAATTCAGATTCGGAAACCAAAATGTTCGACAAGGCGAACAATTCCGAACGCAAAAAAAAGAATGATGTGCGCCTTGTTGAACATTTTGTATGTAAGCAGAGCATTCAGGTTTTTTCCTGATCAGGAAACCTAATGCGGAAACCGAACGTCTGCGGCCGGCCTTATACAGTCGTTACGGGTAGTCAGTAGCCATATGTATTTAAAAATATATATGTATGTTTATCAGTTGTCTAGTACTCATAGCACAAGCTCTGCTTAGTTTGGGACTAGATGGCGTTGTGTGAAAGTTGTGGAATATATTACATTATATATTATATAATCTGACACCAGTCTTGCTAAGCCTCCTCTACACGTCTGCAGATGCGTCCGCGGTCGTCATCTGCGGATGCGTCCGCAGACCTATAGAAGGGGTAATTTGTGCATGTTGTAGGTATTTAACGTCCGCAGACGCACGCAGACGCGTCCGCCTCGAATCCGATTGTTGTCGGTTTCTTGTGGCACAGATCAAAGGGTTTCGGCGCGGATGTCCCGGCGTCTGTCCACCAGGGATGTCAGACGTACAAACTTCTTGGTATATATACTAGTTTTCAGTGTCACGTACCATGTACCAAGACTACTCAGTTCTTGTATGCAAAAATACCAAGATTTTGATGGAAGAATCGAGTAGGTATTACTAACTAAAAATGATCAATTATTATTGTGTTTTTCTGAACATGAAATCAAATTGTTAAATATAAGACAGACAAAAAATCGCAGTCTGTTGTTAATATTTTTCTACTGTACGGTTGGTAAAACTGCTTGGCTATGGTTAGTTGACTACTGCGCCATCTTCGCATAGTATTTCTTGTTTACCTTTTTAAACACTTCGCTATCTAGCCCTAAACAATAAAAATAACATTGCTAAAATTGTTCACATAGTTCACAAGATAAATACCACATCAAATATCAAAAATATTATCGCCCATCCCCCAATCATTTTACTGATGATACCTAATAGTGAAAAAAATCATTAAAACTTGAATCTCAAACTCAAAATGAATAGTTTCGAGTCTGAAAATGTTTTTTCGGCATCTAAATTTGTTTACGCCAGCTTCGATAATTACTGCCCTTTATACACGAAATTGTTTTTTTTTTTTACTAGGATGCGATTTCCGATACAGTTTATACATATATCAGTGGTGGCAGTGCGGCAGCGGAGAACAGGGGTACCAGTTTTTCGCTTTCAATACCAGCTTTCAGACAGCTCAGTACAAGGATTTCATGGTGGCCGTCTGACATCCTTGCTGTCCACACGTCTGGCGACGCATCAGTTTAATCGGAGTTGCGGTTGAGAGTGCACGCGACCACGCGTGCTTCTTGCGGTTTAATTCTTGTTGAAATGGCTAATAATATCGTCGTCTTGGTGGTGAAAAGAGCTAATGCCGGCTCTTCATGTTGGCCAACATAGTGGCGAATGTAGTAGCCAATGCCTATTGGCCAACGTGTAGAGGGGGTGTTTATTCATCTTGGGTGCACAAACACCCCCTCTACACGTTGGCCAATAGGCATTAGCCACTAAGCCACACTTTTTACAAGTGTGGCTTAGCTCTTTTCACCACCAAGGCGACGATATGAACACCGATGAAACTTTTAGGTTTATTAAGCTATATCAAGCTGAAAACTGTTTGTGGAACCCCAAAAATAAATATCACAAAAATAAAAATGTTGTAATTGTACCTACTATTTTAATACTTATACCTAATTAAAATTAATTCAAAATTCCTAATTTTTTAATAACTCTACTGCGATGCACATTCACGTAGTAGTTAAAAGTACTAAATAAATAAATAGCTGCGGCAGCTACGGTCTCAATATCCATTTTTAAACGCGAGAATGAACCTAGACTGATCGACCTGCAGACGTGTGGACAACTCGTGGTGATCCATCTGCGGATGCATCTGCGGGCGTCCGCGGACGCATCTGCAGACGTGTAGAGGAGGCTTAAGGGATATCGTGTTACCCGGCTAATGGGTAGTGAAGGTTAGATAATATAAAATAAAAATTATATATATATTTAATTAATTAATTTTTAATTATTATTATATTATATTTTATATTATTATTTTTAATTACTGTGTACAGTATTTTACATGAATTATTTAAAATACTGTACACAGTATAGAAAATCTATTAATTTAGTCGTCAATTTTAATTTGATCACGTTGTTGCCGCAGTGGTTGAGTGATTGGCTGCTCTGCTGTGTGTCGCGCGTTTGATTCCCGTACCAGAACGAGTGTTTGTATGGTCTACATTTCCTCCAAATAGCTGTTCCGGATCTAGGTGTTTTTACGCATGGCAATGCAAAAAAATAAATTTCAAACAAGATACTTTTTTAAGCAGTGATGCATTTTCTGACATTTACTTTGATTCAATCACATATTCACTGTTTTTATTGTTTTCTCGCTAATACTATTGCATGTGTCCTATTTTTGACTATCAAATAGAGCACTCGTATGTTATGCTGTGGCACTAATAGGTAGGTACTTCATCGCTCAAACCCTTGTTATACTCAAATATCTTGTTTACAGAATATAAATTTAGCTACCTACGAAATTTTGGAACAAATGAATGCGTTGAGGGTTCTCACTACCGAATAGACTCTTGCAACTACTGCTCCTGTTTAAACGGTAGCAAACTGTGTACAAGCAATCCTTGCCCTGATGACGATTCAGGTAAGTACCAAGTTATTGCTAGACATCTTAAAGACCTCAACAAGCTAATCCAAACAAAACCTGTTGCCATTAATTCCATTCACCAATTGATGAAGAAATGTAAAAGCGTCTTTTTTTTTCGTCAGTGGCCTCATGTAGGTCAACCTCTGTGGTTGTCAACTGCTTAAGCGAATTTAAATATTAAATAATAAACTAAGCCTCAAGCCAGGTCTAACAAACTAGGCGACTACACGCTTAGGGCACGCCCCTGTGGGGTACGAACCTCGGTTAGGGCATCGCTGGGGGAGGGCAGCTAGGGACAAGCTGTATCGATCGACAAGCGTCCATGCTTCTTCAAATCTAAACTGTTACGCTGGTGCAAAGATTTGCTTAGCGGCAAATATAAATATTGTGGTTCCCTCAGCAGGTAGTTAAAGGCACGACTAACGAGTTGTATGTCGTAGGTTGGGGACCAGGCAGGCTCATAACTTTTCTTATTTCATATGCTGATCCTGATGGTAATGAAATGTTCAAACTTCCAGAAGATATAGAGAATACTGCAGAGTCTTCAGTAGATGATGTAGATAACGATAAAATCATGGAACAAAGTCGTACAGATTCTGATGGATTAAGTGGACTGCGTTTTAGACGTAAGCAACTCGATTTTTATAATGCTAATGAATGGAGAAAGAATGTCTCAACATTTTTAAGTTGGTTTTTTTGTGAATGAGTATTTTTAACCGACTTCTGAAAAAGGAGGAGATTCTCAATTCGGATGTTTGTTTGTTTTTTTTTTTTTTTTTTTTATGTTTGTTCGGGCATAGCTCCGTCGCTCGCCAACCGATTTGAAAAATTCTTTTTTTGTTGGAAAGGGTATACTTCCCAAATGGTCCCATGAAAATTTTATCGACATCGAACAAGCCGTTTCTGAAAAATCAACAAAAGTCTAAAAAAAATATTTACATTGATGATCTTTTCGGTTACTCTATATTGTGTTTTTTGTTCGCGCGTTTTTAGTTTTTTGTAGTTGACATTTTGGCTTTTATAACTAGATTAATTACAAATTGACCCACTAAAAAGCGCGAAAATAAAAACTTTTTTGCAAAAAAATAAAACCGACTTCCATATCAAAACACTACAAAGCCAAAAATAATTTTAATTTCGGAAGGCGGTGTGAAAAAAAAAGAAAATACAAAACCAATAACACCGACTACCGAAATTAAAATTATTTTTGGCTTTGTAGTGTTTTGATATGGAAGTCGGTTTTATTTTTTTGCAAAAAAGTTTTTTGTTTAGACATAGTGCAGAGTTTGATCGTCATATACATATCGAATCCAATAACGTCGGTCTAGTTCTGTTACTTATTAAATAAGGGTTAAGTCATAAAAATTCACACAACCACTTAGCGCAACTGAGGCAAAAAAAGATGCCTCGACCGGACACCTCTTTTTTGTTTTCTAAATGACTCCTCCCGCCCTGTGTGGAGTGGAAAGGAGTGTCAGACTTCTACTGACTAAAAAAACCACCCAATTCCTTCAGTTGCACTTATAGTCCGGGAGAACCTTCAACGAGATACCGCGGGGTATCTTGTTAGAACATTTCTGCAGCCTCAGGTAAACGTTTTTTCAGAAAGCCCTCATTCATGCGTACATGCGCTTTTATCGCATTTTTATTGCTGTAATTCGTGAATGCATAAATTATGTGCATCCTAGTTGCTCCAGCATTTCAGCTGGAATTCTAAAATAATGATTCCCTAAGAGTGAATGTTGTTACCATAGTTGTTACATTATTATATTATGGCCGCGGTCTATAATTACTTTCTTGCTGTCATTGAAGGCAGAAATCGTAGTAACGAACAAGTTTGAAGACTGACTGACTGAGAATGGACCTAATTAGCTTGAGGATATCATAGTGTGGAGAGTAGTATAGTAATTGTTGACCTAGGCTCGTAGGTACTGTAAATTGTGAGTTTTTTTCGAACACCAGCCCCGTTGGCCTTGAAATAAATATTGTTTACCTTTTCACCACAGTCGCGCCTACCAAATGCCTGAAAGAACACGAAAACTACAGAATAGATTGGTGTAACTGGTGCTACTGCAATGATTACTACCAACGTGTCTGCACAGACTGGCCGTGTCCCAATCACGGTAGGTAACATTACTTTCTACCATTTTAACAAAGAACAGAATAAAAAACATAATATAAATTAAAAAAAAATAGATGTGCCCTGTGATACATGGGTCTGTTCCAAATGTTTCCACTCTTCTTTATTTAAAGTTTAATTGACATTCAATATTGTTGATGACATAAATATAGGTATAAAATAATTCAATAGTCCGCTACAGGTATTATATACAAGCAAACCAAATACTTATATTATCTCAATATGCTTATGCTAGTAGCATAGTAGCATGTTCAAGTGGTATTTACCTATAAGTAATTGTTGCACTGTATTAAGTTCAAAAGGTATGTGTTTAGTAATAGAAATTAGTGTAAACAATTGTTGGTAGACCGAATAAAATAAAATAACAAAAGGCCTACGATTGGGTAAGTTTGAGGAAAAAATCACCAGCGTAAACCTAACAGTTAAGCTGTATTTTTAAAGAATCGAAACATACAAGTACATTTATATAATGTCCATCCCCCCACCCTGCTACACCTGTTTATATCATTAACAATATTGAATGTCAAATAAAGTATAGATATTAAACATTAAAAACATCAAAAATACAGCTTAAATGTTAGGTTTACGCTGGTGATATTTTCCTCAAACTTATCCAATAACTCTGCCCGACTCTATACCTAAGCCTGCGGCGATATATGTCTGTACACCTAACTATCTCAGGGCTGTATTTCTTAACCGTATCACAATTCACAAGATAGGTAAGAGGGGTCGGTACTTTTTGCGACACTAAGTAAGTAAGTATGTTATATTTAAAACTATTTACCTATGTTTATTTTTCTTTCAGGTGGCAAACCACCTCCACGTAAATATATTTTATACTATTGAAATAATAATAAATTAAGTAAGTAAGACGTAGGGTTGACCAGTATTTCCTTGTTATGGCATCCTTAACAATTTGGCATTGGTCATGGCCTTCAACTCTGTTTTTGCACCATTATTGCACTTTCAGATTCAAAATGCAGTGTTTGGCACAAATGATGTGCTTAGAGTTTAGTATGGTACGATAAAATTTTAACCCAAGTGTGTCTTTTTTCGCTACATGGAGTTCCTTATCGCTTTGAGCATACTATATCTACGTATACCTACTACACGACTATGTTTTGTGCAAAAGGTTCTACAGGGTTGCTAAAGTTTGATGCCCTAGTAATTATCACGCGACGTGGTACTTACCTACTCTTACCTCAAGACATACGAATAGTCAGTACTCCATAAGTCCATACACAATTGGTATGGATTACTGACTATTCGTATGTCTGGGACAGATCTGACAAGTGATCGCTCGAGTGCCCGCTTGATGCATTTTAGTCGGTGCTGTCAAAACTTTGCACATTGCAGTATTTATCTTTGACATTTGATACTGTGTATTTGGTGACGCACGACGTAATTTTTCCAAGTTCTCATTAAATAAAAAACATACCCTGTGGTCAAGCTCGCTTCGTCATCACATAATAAGATGTATGACTATTTGCCCATGGTGCCTACATTGTGAAAATGCCAGTTATATACTTATATGACTGCGATTTCCAAAATCCTTACTCTTACCAATATGTATTTCTAAAGTTACTTCCAAACTTAATATCTATTTCCTTTTTTTAAATTTCAGTTGAATCAAAGAAATGTATTGTAGGAGCCAGATACGAAAGAGGCAAATGTAAATATTGCTACTGCAATGTTGGTAGCGTAATGATATGTAATTCAAGGAGAAATTGCACTGAACCGTGGTGGTATTTAGTGAATGGTACCACCAAATATCAGGCTCAAACAAGGTACCAAGACCTGCCAACCACAAAGCAGCTAAAGTCGTACAAAAACAGAATAAAACCAAAAAGAACCACCATAAAACCGAATCGAACGAAAACCACGAAAACATTAAGTAAGTTTTCAACCGACGACAAAAAAAGGAGGAGGTTATCAAGTCGACGCGTATATTTTTTTTATGTATGATCACCGATTACTAGAAGACGGCTGAACCGATTTGGAAAACTCTTTTTTGTTTGAAAAAGGGTATACTTCGAAATTGGTCCCATTGTTACCAAGTCAGGATCTGATGATGGGATCCTGGAGAAATAACTTTAATTTCGGAAGTCGGTGCCAAAAACGAAACTACCGAAATTAAAGTTATTTTTCACTTTTCAGTGTTTTTTGGGAGTCGGTTTAAGTTTTTTGTAAAAAGGTTTTATTATCAACAGACTTGTTTACAAATAATTATTATGCAACACTAACTCGCAAGCAAGTACCAATCCGTCGAATGTAGGTAGTATTGCTAGCCAGAGTTATTGTTCGCCAACTTGTAATGCTTTTATTTCGGTAGGAAAATCAATTAATGACTCGTCCCGCTCTGAATGGAGCGGAAGGGAGTGACTTCTACTGACGAAAACCTCACCCTCTTCCTTCACTGCCCTTACGTTGTGAGGCCGCGGTATCTCTTTAGATTCTAAAGTTTAGAACATTCCCGCAACCCCGGCAGGCAATGGCCCTGGGCCGTCAATGCTGTCACTTCTCTTTAAGGCGCGCGTAGAATACAACGCGCCCCGTCAACTAGGGCCTAGTCCTTACCGAACGGTGAGCTACCCTTGCTCACCGCCCACAAGCCCACGCCTATGGTAACCAACGCCAACGCGCCAACTTGTAATGATGGAATACTTTTGTTCCCAACATTTCATAAATAGTTTATAATTTTCTTACTAAAGAATTTTTTTTATTCAAAGATTTGCAAACTAACAAAACAGTAGGATAGTGAGTAGTGACACTGGATTGATGTGTAGCTGAGACAAAGGTGAGGTCTCAGATTCGAATTTGCACGGATACGCGACTTGGCTTCGCTATATGCAATAGTAGAGTAGTAGAGCTAGGTAACCTATCTAGCTCTGCTAGACCTTTTTGAACAGAGCGGTGCGCTAAACAGTAATCTCAATTGGAGATGTTTCTAAACGCACAGTTTTTTTTCCTTCATCCCTGGTATAAAATCAATCTAAATGGCGTACCTATTTACAGGACCTTATTTTAACTTACGAAATGGTGAAAGACAATGCATTGAGGGAAGTGACTACAAAATAGATTCTTGCAACTACTGCTCATGTGTAAATGGGAAAGAAATGTGTACTAGTAAACCTTGTGCTGATGACAATGCAGGTACGTAAAATTATTTTTATAATAATCTTAAAAGATATCTTTGTGATATCAATCGCCGGCAAAGTGGTGGGAAGGTATAGGTAACAGCCTATTATCAATACATAAATTATAATGAATAACTTCCGAATGAATGCACCGAATTGGTATTATTTTGTGTTTGTTCTTGTCAGGTGTTTGTAAAAGATCGCTTTTAGCGATAAGACCACCCGTTGTAACACCCTTCGTAGTTTTTAAGTCCCTATTTAATTATGTTATGGACTGGTGTACAATAAAGAGTATACCTATCTATCTAACAAAAAAGAAATGGTCAAGTGCGAGTCAGACTTGCCCGTAGTAATACGTAAAATAACTATGTGTTTCATAGTGTTTGTATAAAATACACCGCAAGTTATATTTGCGGTTTCATAAAATATGTAAAGTGCTAATAACTCAAAAATCGCTACCTGTATCTCGTTCAAACCAACTAAATACAGAAGCTTAGATCATTAAAAATCGGGGGTGTGCGATTTTATTGCTCGCAATTGTAGAACTCAGAGGGGAGACGGGACACATTGTACCACTTTGGAAGTGTCTATGGTGTCTATCTTTTAAACGATTGAAGAAAACATGGTATTAGAAACTTAAATGTAATTTTGAAAGGCCTATCCTATAAAAACCACACACGTATCGTGTATAGGTCAAATCGGTAATCGGTACACAGAATACATTATCCTACCAAGTTTCACGTATCTATGTTTAATCAACATTTTCGGAATAAAAATAATAAATAATATAAAAGACATAACGAATCTATAAGGGTTACATTTTTTGCCATTCGGCTACGGAACCCTAAAAATATGGCGGTACGAAGTTCACTAGGACAGCTTTTTTTTTATCGTGGTAAAATTATCAAATAAGTCCTCCCACCCAAGGCAGGGTGGGAGGGACTGTCAGACTTTTACTGACTAAAATCCACGGTGCTCCTTCAGTAACCCTTTACGTACCGGGGTCACGGTAATGGGATAAGTCCCACGACCCCGACAGGCTTCGGCCCTCTGCAGGTGGGGGCCTCGTCATGTTGCTGAAGCTCTTTGAGGCGCGCGTGGAATAAAACGCGCCGTCGACCCGGGCATGGTCCATGGTCGGACAGCGAGTTGCCCTTTACTCGCTGTCCGCATGCCCGCGCCTACGGTGGCCGGACATCGTCGGCCGATGTCCGACGCCGTGGGCGTCTACCACTGCGGCTGGGCTGGAGGAAGGACGCCATCCTCTCCCTCACGCGGCCCGCCTCCTCCTTCGGAAGTATGACTGCTTCGCAGAAGGAGGCGACCGCTTCCCACTCCCACTCGCCCCGCAGCATGGCCTCGACTAATGCCGGGCGCGAGAGGTCTCCGCCTATTGCCGCCGTGAGGACACGTCGGTGCTCTGCCCAAGCGGGGCAGTCCTGCACCGTGTGCTCGACTGTGTCCTCAGGGCGACCCTCGCAGTGGTGACACCCAGGCGTTTCTTCCTTTCCCATCAGACACAGGTACCTCCCGAAACTTCCGTGTCCGGTGAGGACCTGCGTCATGCGGTAGGTCAGGACGCCGTGACGCCGATCTAGCCACTCCTCAAAGAGGGGTCTTACCGCCGCAATTGCGGCGTGCCCGCACTAGGACAGCTAGTATAAAATTATAATAATGATGCTCCAGATGTTCTTGTTTAGGGTATCCTACATTGGAATAAATTCATAAATACATTTACGTACTGGGTAAGTAGTTACATCATTTAAATCAAAGTTATAGACCATAGGTAACTACCATAGATAAAATTTTATTTCTATGGTAACTACCTACTGCCTAAATCTTTATAAGCCATCCAAAGGTTCCGTCTAAAATATGGTTGTAACGATAAAGATCATTCTATTGTATTCTAATCGTTAAGGGGTCTAGAACAAAACACGAGCGATTTCGTGTGTCCACTTTATTTTCTTTGTGTGCGTGAGCCGAATGTGTCTACGTTCCTCAAACGCACACAAATATAGCTTTCAGTGATACCATTACCAGACCATTACCCACAAAAATGGGAAAACGCACTATTATGTTGCTGGATCAAATCAAGTATTTTATGTTATGAAACTGGATAAGATGATATTTTTCCACGAAATATGACTTATATGACATATTTTTACGGAAGGTAAACGAAATGAGATATCGTTCATTGCGTTTAGAATGTCTGATGTGTAATGTGTTATAATAATATTATAGAAATGTATTAATTGCTTGAAAAATCTCGTTTGATATCAATTAAAAGTATGTGTATATTTCATAAATACATGAAATAGAAAAACATTATTGAGAACATTACTTAAATGAAAAAAATCTTAATCAATAAAATTGTCATCTTTTGGATGCCACTCTTCGAACTAACAGTAACTTTTAGTTATAAAACACTGTAGGTAGTAGCTGTAAATAAATATAGTTTAGTTTGACGCATACATAATTGCCGCCAAAACTATTTTTTTTTAACAAAAATAAGCACTAAAGAAATCAATATGGGTATTTCTTTCCTCACGGATAGCAACATTGAATTGTGATAAGTTAGGTTATTAGAATTTTTGTCTGATGATCGATTTACGTAAATATAATGTATACAATGTAAGTATTTACTTGTGAAATGTAATTTGATTACACTTTTTTGTTTTCCTGAAGGATTATGACATCTCTTTACGCTACAAACGATCGTTTTAAATTATTTACTCGCGAGCTCTGTTCGGCAGAATGTGACCTTGAGTACTGACGGCTCGTCGAGCAAAGTTAGCCAAAATGGCTAAATTTTAGTTGCCTCACTTTTTGCACTCGTACTATCCTTCTATGCGTTATTTTTCTAAGCGTTAACAGTAGTCGTGGTTAAAATTTACAATGTTTCTTGACCCTTGTTATTTTTATTCGTACACTAATCCTGATAATAATATATTCAAACTTCTTGATAATATTGTGAACGCTGCAGAGTTTTCAGTCGAAAATATTGAGAACGATAAAATCATGAAACCATGTGATATAAATGATAACATTTGTTTTGTCTGATCAAGAAGTCGACAGCCTTTTCATTTCCATGCTATGTATGTTTTTTCGCCCTGGCAACACTAACGAGAGATCGTGAATAGGGATAGCAATTCTTTACGAAAAATATAGATTTTTAAGTCGATTCGAACTTGATGAATTGATTCACAAAAATCTAGTCTTTTCAAGTCAGCATTTACAATGTAAATAATTATATTATCCACAGAAATAATATAAAGCAGAAAAGTTTGCTAGTTTGTTTATTTAGGGGCGCTAATTTTCGAAAGTTCTGAGTGCGTTTGGATGAAATTTGGTATGGAAATAAAATAAATAAGAAATAAAGTCTGCTGGAAACCAAGCGGTTCCACTCTGGGCACACCACAATAGCGGCGGTAAATCCCCTCTTTGAGGAGTGGCTAACGAAGCGTCATGGCATCCTCACCTTCCGCCTGACGCAGGTGCTCACCGGACACGGTTGTTTCGGGAGCTACTTGATCGGATTCGGCGGGAGGAAACGCCCGGCCCTGAGGACACGGTGGGACATAGAGTGGAGGTTTGCCCCGCTTGGGCAGAGCTCCGCCGTGTCCTTGTAGGGGTGATAAGCGGTGACCTCTCGCTCCTGGCCCTGGTTCAATCCATGGTCCGGAGCGAGGAGGCATGGGAAGCAGTCACCTCTTTCTGCGATGCAGTTATGCAAGTGAAGGAGGTGGTGGGACGCGCAAGGGAGAGGCTGGTCCCAAGGCCCTCACAGCCCTTACGCTCCAGCCGCCGCAGGAGACGCTCCGGGCGGCGGGAATCGCAGGGTGACTCCCAGCCACCGTAAGCGTGGGCCTGCGGGCTGCGAGCAATGGGTAGCTCACCGACCGACTGAAACCAGGCCCGTGTAGACAGCGCGTCGTGTTCCATGCGCGCCTCAAAGTGCAAGCAAAAGTGTCGGGGCCCACAAGGGGGCTGTTGCCTGCCGGGATTGCAGAATTGTTCGAAAGAGTTACCGCGGCCTCGGAACAGTAAGGGCATATTATGGAACACGGATGGGTTTTAGTCAGTAAAAGTCTGACACACCATCCCGCTTCGCCCAGCTCGGGAGGCAGTCATAGGATGATTTCACATTCGCGGTTCCGCTCACCATTTCGGATGTTGTCAGCAACTGAAAAAAAGGCGCTCAAAAGAACAGGTAATACCACAATACTGATACAGGTATCTCATTCGTATGAAAATTAATTTGAATGACTTACATACTTTGCTAATCACAGTATTACGCGTCACGTGATCGTCACGGGATTTGTGTTTTGCTACACTATTTATTTTAATTACGGTATTTATTTATTTTACTGTATTTATATAATATTATTGTATCAATTATTTAAGTAATCATTATTATTTGCCAGATTTGATTTCTGTACGTCATACTTTTAAGGCAACCACAAAAATCAGCGCTGTGCAATAGGTACGCCCATGGCATAGCATAATGCTGAGTGGGAGCCTTGTTGCCACGGCCATGACGTACATTTGTATTGTTTTAGTTGTTTCTTAAATTGTTAATATTATATGAATCTTTGTCCTTAACTACTAACTACTAATAATTATAAGGCCCAAGTTACTAACTTTATTCGTACGTAACTTAAATACAAAAAGTCAAAGATCGTTCTTTTACCAAAATTCATATTTATTTATTAACGATAGGCGATGGAAACTAAGCTCACAGCCATCTTGCGGGTATATTCAACGAATTATAAATTATTTTATTTTGTGGTTTTACCAAAACAGAAAAATTCGGATGTCCATTTTCTATGGCGAAATATCGATTCACTGAATCGGTTCAGTACGGCGATTCTGTAAAACTCGAACAACAACTCGCATCTCACATACCTTTTCACTGTCACTTCGCTTATGGTTCAAAGTGACCTTGATTTTGCATTCTGTAAACAGCGTCGAAGTGACGGAGGAATTACCATACCGAATGCCACTTCTCACGTCATCTCATACTTTATCTGTCAAAATCTTTAGTTCTACTCGCTAACACGCTCGCAAGGGTAGCGCTAGTATAAATTCGAATTAACAACCGAGTTTTTAGAATGCCAATCAATAAACTCACAGCGGATTCAGATTCGAAGTTTAGAACGAGGTCTTACAGAATAACACAGCTGTACTGCAAATATTGTTATAAAAATCGATTTCATGGGCTCGATAATTCGATTCCTCGATAAATCGATCTCAGATCGTCATCCCTAGTCGCATTGTTGCCATATATACACATTCATCCGTATTTATTAAACAGATTTTCGATATGTGACTGTGATACAGATTAACAGTTCTTTTTTCTGGGTGGGAAGATCATCGAATGACTTCTACTGCTCTGGGTTAAGCGGAAGAGAGTACAGAATTTCACACTCTACTGAATAAATTACCATATTCAACTTAAAACAGGACTTAGCTAAATAAATGTCTAAGATACCACATTTATTACGTTACACACCATTGTATAATTCTATTCTTTATGGTTATTTTTAATTTTTTCACAAAAAGCAGTAAATTTTTAGTATTTGTCAGTATTTTATGTTTCACTCACTCTGTTTGGGAAATACCCCTAAGATTTTTGCGTGCTCTCCAAAGTGCTTTGCTCTCGCATTCGTCGTGTCACACGTACGTAAAAAACGTGAATAATTTTGCCCGTTGGTATAGTGGTCAGTGGCCCTGACTACTGTGCGCAAGGTCGTGGGTTCGATTCCCCCCTAGGACAAATGTTTGTGTGATGAGCACGGTCATTTGTTCTTTGTCTGGGTGTAATTTATCTATAATATGTATGTATTTAGAAATATATATGTATGTTTATCAGTTGTCTAGTACCCATACCACAAGCTCTGCTTAGTTTGGGACTAGATGGCGTTGTGTGAGAAAAAAAAAAGTTGTGGAATTATTATTATTATTATTTCATTTATTCAATCTATATACATATTAATTACATTTTTAAATATTAATAAAAAAAATATAAACATTTAAAAATATAAAAAATAGTAGCCCACCGGTATCGGGAACAGGGTCCAAGCTACCGGTGGTCAGGGCTCCATAGAGAGGAACCTCCTCACAATACGCGCCGTTTCCAGAAGTACTGCTCTCTGGATCAAGCCCTTGATCCAGCTGCCCAACGAGAGCCTCCTTAGGTGTTGGTCGAGGCTCTTGGCTATTATGCCATTGGCTGTGACGACTATCGGCACAATGATTGCTGTCTCCACATCCCACATGTCGACAACCTCGCGTGCCAGGTCAAGATACTTATTTTTTTTATCTATCTCAGCTTTCACGAGGTTCTCGTCATGGGGGACTGCTATATCAAAAATCATTGTGCGACGCTCTAATCGGTCTATCACCACTATGTCAGGCTTATTGGCAACAATAGTCCTGTCGGTAATGATAGACCGATCCCAGTATAGTGTGATATTGCCATTATCGAGAACTGGGTCGGGCACATACCTATAGTATGGTACTTCTGATTCCACAAGATTGTATTTAAGCGCAAGTTGCTGGTGAATAATCCTGGCTACGAGGTTGTGTCTATGCAAATATTCTCCGTTAGCCAGACGAGAACAACCGGAGATAATGTGACGAATGGATTCTCCCGGTTTGTGACATGCCCGACATATGTCTACGGTACCATCCTTCACAATATATTTCCGATAGTTATTCGTCATCATAACTTCGTCCATAATCGCACAGACAAAACCTTCGGTTTCCCCGAAGAGGTCACCAAAACGTAGCCAGGCTACGGACGCTAATAAATCTACTTCAGACCCATGAAGGGCTCGGTAATAGCGTCCGTGAAGCTCCTTGCTCTGCCATACTTCTCTGCGGTCATTAGTCTCTAATATTACAGGTTTGCGCCAATTCTCGTTACCTAAGGAGAGCGGAGTGAGGCCTTTGTCCACCGCTACCACATCCCGATGCATACCCACGTCAGCTTTTAGGAAATATTCCCTAAGGCTGCATACCTCACGGTTATGCAGGGTCTTTGTATTTAAAAAACCACGACCACCGCATTTCCGGGGGATATACAGCCTCATCACCGATGAACGTGGGTGATGCATCCGATTTGCAGTCAGCGTTTTGCGGACCCGCCTGTCCAAGGCGTCAAGTTCAGTCTGAGTCCATTTGAGTATGCCAAAAGAATACATCAATACTGGCATAACCCAACCATTGAAGGCACGCACCTTGTTTCCGCCTGATAGAAGACTATTCAGTACTTTATTCAGACGGCCAAAGAAGCGTTCCTTCAATGACTGTTTAACATAAGCAGTATTGAAGCCTAGTGCTTCTGACATACCCAAATACTTGTAAGTTTCAGTTGATCCGAGGGATCTCAGGTGTATGGAATCCGAGAGTTGAATTCCCACGGATTCCATAATCTCTCCTCGCTTTACATGCATGACCGCACATTTGTCCACCCCAAATTCCATTCCGATGGCGCTACTGAAAGTTTCTGTTACCTTCAGTAGCTCCATCAGTTGCAATTTGCTGGTGGCAAAGATTTTCAAATCATCCATGTAAAGCAAGTGTGATATGACCTGACCACCTCTTCTCAACTGGTAGCCTAGCCCTGAACCCTCCAGCAATATACTGAGAGGGTTGAGAGCCAGGCAAAACCACAGAGGGCTCAGACTGTCGCCTTGAAATATGCCACGCTCAATCCTAATCGGTTCGCTGTTTTCCTGGATCTGTCGACATCCTGGGTAGCAGAGGACCGTCTTCCATTGCCCCATACATTATTATTATAATTATTATTATAACATAGGTACAAACTTTTATTTAATATTAATATTGATTGTGTTTTTGTGAACCATTATGGCATCTAAAAACCCAGAGTGATGCAAATGTTTAATTGAAACTGGATGTAAGATTCTTCTTATAAGGCGTGGTTGAGACCACAGAACAGATAAAAGAGGTTAGAAAGGAAATAGTTCCTCATTTCTATGAGAACGCGTGTCGCCGATTATCTCCCACTCCCACAGCTCAACTACAAGCAAGAGGCCCGTTACGTATGCGAATTACGCACACAAATAAATTACACACACGAGAGCTTGCCACTGTCGATAAACATGCGCCGTGCATCACGGCCAATCAGGGCAAAGGACGAAACATCAATGATTGAAGTGAGAGGATGCAATACATTGTAAACGGACTTGGTCATTGCGTTGATTAAGCGAGATACGTGTGTGGGGCGTGTCGGGAAACTTTTAGAATAAAGTCCGTTTCATATAATAAAATAGTTTAATAAATGTTCACAAAAGTTCTTGAAAGTTCTTAAAAATTATCAAAATTAAAAGTAAAATAAAAGTAGGTAAATTATACGCGATGAGCGCGAGTGTCTGTTCCCACCGATGTTAGGTTGGAAAAAGCCCAGGGACTCGTCGTTACCGTGGGAAGCGCTACTCGTGGAATTTGATGCTTCGCGCTTGTTTGCAAGTGTGCTGAGCTAGCATCTTGGCATCGTAACATCTCCCCTGCCAGATGAGCAACTATTTGGTGACCTTGACGCCAAAAGTTGCGGCTCTTCTTTCATCTTCCGTTAATTCGGTGTTAGTAGTCTTCAGGGTGAAGCTCCGTGTCTTTATTGGTGTTTCGTAGTGTGGAAGAGCCATGAGTTCTAATGGTTTTCCGACTAATTTATTGTCCCGGTTTATTATACTAAGTTCGGGTGTTTTAATCTTGCAGCCTTGAGGGATGCTGACCAAAAACTGCCTTGTAACATTACAAATCGCTCTTTACCGCAGGATAGTTGAGTCTTCGTACTATTGGGGAAAGTAATTATGTAATGATAGCTATCCAACTCAATCAGGGCCTCCTTAGTCAGAGAGATAGGCGTGGGTTTGCACGTTCCATCTATCTCCTGAGATTGTATAAGTTTTTGAATACAGTCTGACCTTGATGAGATCCGGTGGACAATCTTCTGCTCGCATATGTGCCAGGAACTGACCTTCGGGCATTCAGCCTCCATATACACATATTCCTGAGAATTTGATGCTATATAAGGTGCAGTTGGTACTATAATTAGGCTGTCCTTATTTGGAACGGGACATAATTCATATAACTGATAGTCTGTGCTAAACGTAATGGAAAACTTTAGGACTATTACAACTCTCGACTCTGTAAAGTATGAAGCTAGGCTAAGAATTTCGTAATAATCTCTGATGTCTATGTCAATTATTTGATCAGATCTATAAGTATATTTCTATAGTATATTTATTATTTTAGTATAGAATATTTCTTAAATCTTTAATAGAAAATACGGAATGGTGAACTGATTTATTTTTACTAAAAGCCAATATATTCTCTATTCTGTCAATTTCGCTCAAAAGTTCTTGAACATTTTCGCTTATTATTGCAAAAACTTGTACAAGGTGAGCGTAGTGAATAATTCGCTCATTATCATTAGTCATATTCATGACAAAAGTAAGAGCCCTTTCCAGTTTAACCTGATTTAATAAAATATTTCGGATAATTTGATTCTGCTGTATCTCTTTATATAAAGTAATATGCTTGTTCAATGATAGCAGCAAAATTTGATCATTTTATTTAAAGTGCGTAATGCATTTTCGAATTTCAGGGCGTCTTCATTTTCCAAATTACCGGAAATACTTTTAATAAATGTGCCTAAAGGATTGATCAGACCTCTTTTAGTTCTAGATGGCCTAAAGGTATCTAATTGCACTATAACTTTATCTAACTTCGCATATAGGTGCCTAGTTTGATACTTAAAGAGGGAGCTATCTGTATGGGATAGTTTATAAGTAGTAGGTATCTGTAAGTTGGGATTTTA
This sequence comes from Tholera decimalis, assembly GCA_943138885.2. Lineage (NCBI taxonomy): Eukaryota > Metazoa > Arthropoda > Insecta > Lepidoptera > Noctuidae > Tholera > Tholera decimalis. The sequence continues at coordinate 32,332,791 of OW964551.2, forward strand.
TAGCGTTCACATGTAACTCGATTTCTTGAAGGTTAATGTCTGGTAAAAATATATGAAAATGAGATATAATTTTGGTAGCACCTAGATTAAAGGGTAGTATTTCTTGAGTACCAACTACGAAAATTAGCAGCAGTACTAGGTACCTGAATCAATGATATGAAAACTATCATTTTTTCGGTGGTCTTTTCAACCGTGATTTTGCTACCGGGCCACGACTTTTTGCGGTGTAAATATGTATAGGTAAATTCTTAACGACTTTGTCCTGAGTAAAACGAGGGGTTAATTTTTGCCTACTTGCCATTGGGTTACGTACGTGAACTGTTTGATTTGGTTCACAGTCTAAAACTGGTTCCCTATCGATATTACGTCGAGTCATTATATCTTCGCGACTGGATAATGCAGTATCATGAATAATTTTATAAACTGTTTCCATTTGACCACGATGTTCTTGAATATAAGTTTGAAGATATCGGTCCGTCATATTTAAACTGATAGGATTTCGAGGGTCGAAGTGACCAGAAATAACATCAAATGGCCTACACTTTGTTAAACTATGGATGGAATTATTATAAGCAATTAATGCGTACGGTATAAGATTTCGACTGAGTTCATTTTTGTGCTGAATTTTTAGTAACCGTAGGTGTTCCAAAAGTGTATTGTGGAAACGTTCAATGATACCATTCTCATTAGATGCATATGCACTAGTCATATGATGTTTTATATTATGCAAACGGAGAAATTCTGATATGACTTGATTGCTAAATTCGGTGCCTTGATCCGTTGTTAAATTTAAAGGGAAACCGTGATGAGTACTAAAGTGTAAAAGTGCTTTTAATATATTGGGTGAGGTACAATCGGGTAAAAGGTAAGCTTGAGCGTACTTGGAAAATGAGTCTATAATAGTTAAATATTTGTCATGGTCAACAGTTAGAACATCCGCGTGTGCTAATTCAAACGGTTTAGTTGGTGGGGGTACAATTCTGAACTGTGGGCGTACTGGGTTGCGGTCATATTTTGCGCATCTGCACATGTTACATTCGTTAATAAATTTTGTAATTTCGGTTTTCATTTTGGGCCAAAAATAACGTTCAGATAATGAAAGATAGGTTTCCGTAATTCCGCGATGATTAGTCTGGCCTTCATGATATTTTTTTATTATATTTAATTGGTTCGAGAGGTCATTAATATTGGCTACCTCATGTTTAACTAGAACTAAGTTTACAGATGAACTTTCAAAAGTTTGTTGTAAGATTGGTATTATATCGTACATTTTTTCGATGGGGCTTACTAGAATAGCAGTACGGATTTTTGGATTAACGTGAGATTTTATAGTATTTATAATATTACTTTGCAAATTATGTTCGCTAATTTCTACTGAAGTTCTTTGCATAGACTGAAATGGTTCGGTTACTATTGGTCTAGTTTTAGAATTACCGCTTATTACTTTTATTACTAGTTGTCTCTTAAACTTATTTAAAGGTTCATCTGATATCGGAATATCTAGAACGGGATTTTCTGCGCTAGTGTGTATGGTTTGAGTACGTGGTGAGGCTGTGTGTACTTGTGCTTGATGTATGATATTTTGTGGAGCCGAATAAGCAGATAGGGTGGACGATGAATGGTGTGTTGAATGCTGTGTTTCTTCGAATGGAGGTAAGTTTGCTGTAAAAATAGGTGACGAATGTTGCGTTAGGAAATTTGGTTCTTTGTTCGCGGGTGAATATGCAGTAAGAGTAGATGATGAATATATTGGACTGTTGCCTGCAGCGGTGAGAGTAGAGTATGAAAGTGTTGGACTATTTTCCTCGACTGATAATGTGGAGGACGTATCGGAGTGATTAACGAACAAAGACTGAGTTTCATTATGATTGATCTGAATACGTGAGAGAACATCTGCATTAGTATTGATTTTCCCTTTTTTATGAACAATAGTGTAATCATATTCTGCTAACTTGAGCCTCCATCTTGTAAGACGTGAACCAGGCTCTTTTAGATTCATAAGCCAAATTAAAGGTTTGTGGTCGGTTACTACTTTGAATTCTCTGCCAAAAAGGTAAGGCCGGAAGTATTTTGTAGCCCAAACTATTGCCAATAATTCCTTTTCGATGGTAGAGTAATTACTTTCACTATTGTTAAGAGTTCTAGACGCATAGGCAATAGGTTTGTCCGAGCCGATAGGACCTTGAGAAAGGACTGCTCCTAAGGCCACGTTGGACGCGTCTGTAGTTAAGATAAACTCTTTACTGAAATCCGGGTATATTAAAATGGGGTCATTTGTAAGGAGAGTTTTGCAATGCTCAAAACTGCTTAAATATTCTGGGGTTAAATTTATTTTGGCACCTTTTTTAAGACACGATGTAAAAGGTTTAGTAATACGTGCAAAATCCGGTATAAAACGTCTGTAGTAACCAAGTAGACCCAAGAATGCCTTAATTTGCCTGGGAGTTTTCGTGACTGGATAATTTAGGATGGCTGAAATTTTATCCGGGTTTGGTTTGACACCATCGGTGGTGATAATATGACCGAGATAAGGCGTTTCATGTTTGAAAAATTCAGATTTATCCATCTGAATTTTTAAATTTGAATTTCTGAGACGGTCGAAAATGGCGCGCAAATTAACTATATGTTCTTGCAAGGACGTTGAGAATACCAAAATATCGTCAATATACGTAGTACAATTTGGGAGTCCGCGAAGGACATTGTTCATAACTCGTTGAAATGTTGCCGGAGAATTTTTCAAGCCCATTGGCATTCTAATGTACTCAAAATGGCCTTGCTCTACACTAAATGCTGTTTTCGGTATATCGGATGAATTTAGCTGAATTTGTAAAAATCCTGATTTTAAATCTAAAGTAGAGAAGTACAAACACCTGCCTAACTTGTCTAATATGTCGTTAATGTTGGGAATCGGATACTTATCGTTTATTGTTTTCGCATTTAGTTGCCGAAAGTCAATGACTAATCGCCACTTAACTTTGCCAGATGCGTCACTTTTCTTAGGCACAATCCATATCGGAGCATTCCAAGGCGATGAAGATGGACGAATAATACCTTGCTCTAACATAGATTCTATTTGATTTCGAACTTCTTCTCTATGTACGTAAGGGTATCTATAGGTTTTACTATAAACTGGCTTATCATCTACGGTTCTGATATGATGTTTGATTTCGTTAGTGAAGGTAAGTGGTTCCCCGTCTAGGTAGAAAACATCGGCATATTCTTTGCAAAGATTAATTAAATTGACTGTCTCTTCTGCATTTAAATGTTCTATGCGCAACTGCGATAAGACTTGACGTGTTCGCTCGGCGGTATAGGTACGTGAGGTGGTGTCAATTACGTGGCTTATGGGAAACGTTTCTTTATTAAAAATTTGTGCACATATTGGATTTTCTATAGGTATTACAATGTCGGTACCTATCCCACGGGTTTGAAATTTGTATCATGGTATGATTATTTTCCGCGAATGATATGCATTCGGTAATGTAACAACCAGAAATTGTTTGCTCCTCGATATAGATGTCTCCCTGTGCAATGTCAGTAGGTACCCTAAATAATTGAGTAGTCTGGGCCGGTATAGTAATTTCGTGAGAATTTAAGCATTGAGGATTGTAATATGAAATGAGAGGAATTTTTGTGAATTCTGTCTCTAAAGCATGAGTAGCAAGGTCGATTTTTGCATTCCACTTTTTTAACTGTTCGCAACCTATTAAACCATCAAAGAAATTATGGAATTTGTAGAGAAATAATTTTATGGGAACATTGTCATTTAATTCCTCAAAGCAAGGGACTGTTAGCGAGTAGTAGTTTTGGGTGGTCACATGCGTATTTGTAACTAGGAATGGTTGATAGTCAAGTGGAATGTGGGGGTAAAATTTTTCATAGGCTTCTGGGCTTATGAAAGACTCATTTGCCCCGGTGTCAATCAAAAGTTTAATTGGGGGATTTTTAATTTGGATATAGGGCAAATGACGTTTACTTTGCACGTTTAATTCTATACGGGGGCATTGTTCTCTATAGCTGGGCAAAAATTTTGCTCTGCAGTGCCTTCAACGGGGTTCTGATTTGGATCAGGTTCAAGGCCACTCATAAAATTATGAAGATAATCTGTATCGATAGCAGGATGAACATTTTGGACATTGGGATCGTATTCGTGAAAATTTAAGGTTGTATTATCGTGTAAGAGTTCATTGAAATGAGTTTCTCCAATTTGTGGGAGGTTTGGTGCAAGGTTACGTTTACCATTGTAGTTCATGGGCGGGAGAGTACGCGCGACTGGATGACTAATACCACACATAGGTGTAGGGGTATTATATTGGGGTGCTTGATTTATTTGAGGTACTTGGGGAGGTCGAGGTAGGATTTGGAATCCAGTAGACATATTGGTAGGGCGAGCCCTCAACGTTTGTTGGGTCTTTGTGGGGTTTTGAGGTCTGGGATAGGTTTGTCTGTACTGTTCTAGTGGTACGGGTGGTGGGCATAGCTGTGGAGGATATTGAGGACCAAAGGTTCGAATTTGAGGTCTGGGGTATGCTTGGAATGTAGGGTTATAATTTGGTGGCATGTATGAATGAACATTTTGCAGATGGTGAGATGAATTAGGAGCAGATGAACGGAAATTTTGCTGTGCGTTAGGAGTATTAGGTGCTTGTTCGTAAAAATTATATAGATTTTTCTTCGCGGGTAGAGATTTATTTCTCTTTTGTAAATAGAGAACGTTTAATTCCTCTTGGCCAAATTCAAGAGAACTTTCGAGAGATGATGGTCGCATGCACCGTACCCTAGAACCTAGCGGTTCATCTAAACCTCTCAAGAATGTCTGCAAAGCTAAGTTTTTATAAAGAGTTCTTTTTGCTTCCACAGTAGTTCCTACAGATTCATGCAACTCGACATACGTTATTATAGTGCACAGTAAATGCTGAACTTTTTCGTAGTATACTTGTATAGTATCACTGCCCTGAACTAAAAGAGGTAGATCGGTATATAACGAAGTTTCGTCCCTGTGATCTGAAAAGCTGTTAATTAACGTGGTTCTTATGCCCTGCCAATCATTAGGAATTCCATTAGTTGCCAAAGTACGTGCAGCAGTACCAGTTATCTTATTCAAAATCCCATTAATCAGAGCCAAATTGGAGAGTCTACTTCCTGGTTCCGTACTGACATAAGTGAGCACTAACTCATCGCATAAATTCAAAAATCTGGTCAAAACATTAGGGTTACCATTAAATTCTGGAACTAATCTAAGCGATTTATAAATCTTATCAGTTAAGTCTGACGAAGCCATCTGACTCGTCTGACTCAAAGGTACTGAAGTTTGTTCAGTCATAGTTTCTAAATCTAATTCGTTTAAGAGTTCAAGGTTACGATTGGCGTCACTTCGGGTTATCCGAAGTTGAACTCGCCTACTAGGACTAAGGTCCCTATTACTACGTGGGTGAAAAATCTTGAAAAATTATAGTACACTGCGTAAAAAAATATAGCATCCAATTAACAAGAATATATGTAATTCACTTACATTTGTACTATTGCTGGCGAGCGTCGATCCATCGATTTTTGGAAGTCTCGATGTCTGCAGCAGCAGCTTTCCCGACTGGCCTCCGAAGTATCTTCGTCAGGACGGTCGACGCGGCGATGCCCGATTTTTGGGTGATTCACACAACGACAACACTTTCAAAGTCCTTGACAACTTCCGACTGCGCCAGATACGTGTGTGGGGCGTGTCGGGAAACTTTTAGAATAAAGTCCGTTTCATATAATAAAATAGTTTTATAAATGTTCACAAAAGTTCTTGAAAGTTCTTAAAAATTATCAAAATTAAAAGTAAAATAAAAGTAGGTAAATTATACGCGATGAGCGCGAGTGTCTGTTCCCACCGATGTTAGGTTGGAAAAAGCCCAGGGACTCGTCGTTACCGTGGGAAGCGCTACTCGTGGAATTTGATGCTTCGCGCTTGTTTGCAAGTGTGCTGAGCTAGCATCTTGGCATCGTAACAAACGAGTACACATCGGGCAATGTATATTTTTTGTATCTTGTTGCAATAATGTTGTTAATGTTCGGAATTTCATAGTGATCAGAATATTTTTATGTTTTTTACAAATAAAATTGTAATTAAATGTTATTTTCGCCTTACAAATGGAATGATATACCTCCTCGCTCTATACTTGCGGTCTAACTTTTTGTTTTACAGGTTATAATTGCACAACACGGCAATTGTGTTCCAAAGTATTCCGAAGCGCACTAAACGCGGTGAATGAATTAATCGGTCGAGCTATGATTTTCGTATCATCAATGTGGCGCGCTCGCCACGCCCACATTACCATTCCAACCTTATTCATCTATTTCGTGGTTGAGACCTAGTAATAACGTTGATTATTTTGCTTTCTTTACATTTTGTAAAATAGATCTTTCAGTTGGAAGTTCTGGGAATAATGTTCTCTTAAGACACACGGAAACAAACCAACACTTAAATTGTTTGTTTGCCTAATGTTTGAGAACTAGATCCATCAGGACTTGCCTGATGGTTAGTACTTATCCCTTGATTTTCAAAAGAAGCAATGATAATGATGATTAATATTCTATTTTGGTTTATTTGATCAGATTTTAAGTTAAAATAGCAAGCAGTTTCTAATACAGATAAATGGTTCAAGGCATCTGGCAACACTGCCTTGTTGTGAAAAATCAAATAACCAGTGTGAAAAACAAAAAACGATCGCAAAAATAAATCATAATCTATTTAAAAATAATTATTATATGTGTTTAGTGTTCTAACTATTCATGACGTAGGATCAATGCATACAATTATTGTTCAATAAGTGGTTCTCAGTTTGTCTTGAACTTTTTTTTTATGTATGTTACCCCATAACTCGAAGACGGCTGGACCGATTTGGAAAATTCTTTTTTTCGTTTGAGAAGGTATGCTTTCCAGTTGGTCCTATCGTCATGAAGTCAGGATCTGATAATGGAAACCTTGAGAAATCGAGGGAACTCTTTAAATATTTTAGGCACTAGGTGTGCCTATATAAAAATATATATAGTACATTAAAAAAATACCAAAATGAGTATTTTTCATAGTAACTTGTGCAGTTGTGCAGTGAAGTGGAACTGATGATGAAGACCACAGATGGCTACTAGAACTACTTAATTATAAGTATTTCATTGGTTGCGATTCGATAACTTGTATATGGTTGTAAAACACATTATGCTCGTCACAATGCATATGGTGATGAGGAGCTGATGGTGAAGTTGGTACGAGGAGTACCTACTTCACCATCAGCTAAAAATTAACAGCTCGGAAATTAATAGGGAAATGAAATATTTTGTAAAAGATGATAAGAAGGTGACATTTCGCACCCTTCCTGGAAGAGTCGCGTAACTCAACTTGCGTCATATTTTTTTTATTATTGCAAAAAATCGAGCGTACTCTAATACACCTTCTCACAAATTTTCATGAAGCTAGCGCCAAAAATAAGGGTACTGTCACAAAAAATGTGTATTTTTGCGACAAAAAATAAAATAGTTTTACAGTCTTAAATAGATGTAAACATACATCCATATATTTATTTTACAAATTTCCCTGTGTATAAAGCCATAAATACATATACCCATAACTAACACGAAGAATTAACATAACTTTATAAAAGTAAATAAACATAGGCATTTGTTCTTGGATACTATTGCAAAGGCGTGCCTTGCAAGTCCACTTACTTACTTATTGCACAAAATTTGTTGCGGGATTGTTTTGCGTTACTATCGTTACGTAGTTTCTCCAAGCAGTTGTCATAAATACCTGACGCGTAGCTGCACCTACTTCTTTACGCGCACGACACGCCTGTTTCGCCTTTCGCTATGGACTGGAACGGTGCCGAAAGCATGGAAGCTGGCTAACGTACAGCCTGTACCCAAAAAGGGCAGTCGTGCTGACCCGGCCAACTACAGGCCTATTTCAGTCACGTCCATACTCTGTAAGAGTATGGAGCGTGTACTTAATAGTAAGCTCCTGGCATGCCTAGAAGCCAACGACATCCTCAGCGACCGACAATACGGCTTTCGCAAAAACCGGTCAACTGGGGACCTTCTAGCGTATGCCATTCATACCTGTAGTGAGGCCATTGAGAAGCTCGGGGAAGCACTTGCTGTTTCCCTTGACATCTCCAAAGCCTTTGACAGGGTCTGGCACGATAGCCTTATTGCTAAGCTTCCTTCCTTCGGTTTACCCACTCAACTTTGCGTTTGGATTGAAGACTTCCTAAGAGATCGGTCCATTCAAGTGATCATTGATGGCTGCTCGTTTGGCCAATTGGCAATTAATGCCGGTAGGTCCCTCAGGGGTCTGTTCTCTCAGCAACTTTATTTTTGCTGCACATTAACGATCTGCTGATTCCCGGTACCTTTGGGTATGCAGACGATAGCACAGTTTCTGGGAGATATATGTCCAGCGCGCGAGCTGGTGGGTCACAGATCCATTCTGAAGAGACTGGATCTGTGACCCACCAGCTCGCTCCACAAGTTCAAGCGCCCAACCATGTGGGTTAGAGAAAAATATAGTATGTTAGTATATCACATCAGGTTCTGATGAAGATCTTCGAAGATAAGCGATGGAACTCTTCAACTAAGAACAGCAAATCTCTCACGATTGCTGCCCTCGTACATTACATAGATGTTTTAGCATAATCAGCCTAGTTATTAATATCACCACAGCTGAGGCACAGACCTTTTGAATCACGTCTGAAATATGGTTTAAGTGGCTGAAAAAGAGGTGTACAGCAAACTCTCTTTTAAAAAAATAACTGCAAACGGTATATAGGTATCTCAAGTTAAGTAAACAATTATACACTAAAAAGCATAAATAAAACGGTTTTTGTCTCATCTAGCCTATTGGCAATGAATACCAGGGTCCCTCAGGGGTCTGTTCTCTCAGCAACTTTGTTTTTGCTGCACATTAACGATCTGCTGATTCCCGGTACCTTTGGGTATGCAGACGACAGCACACTTGCTGAGAGATATGTGTCCAGCGAGCGAGCTGGTGGGTCACAGATCCAGTCTCTCCGTGAGGACATGGTTGGGCGCTTGAACTTGTCCCTGAAGGCTGTCTCTGAATGGAGCGAGTCTCTTCTCCGCAAAAAAAAGTCAATTCGAACCGGCTCCTACTTTCCGGGGTGTAACCGTGCCGATAACCGACCGTATTGAGCTTCTGGGGTAACACTAACTTCTACCCTCAATTTTGGCCCATTTATCGAGGCTAAGGCTCAACTAGCATCAAAAAAGTTGGGAATCCTAGCAAAGGTGAGACGGTACTTCACACCCGAATCTCTATCAAGCCCAGGTTCGGTCGTGTATGGAGTACTGCTCTCATCTTTGGGATGGATCTGCTAAATACCAACTGGACGCGCTTGAGTCTATCGAGAAGTAGGCCAAGAGACTCTTTGGCAACGATGCACTGGTCGAGTCAAAGCTCCAGAGCCTTGAATATCGACGACGAGTTGCAAGTCTATCGGTTTTCTATCGGTTACATTTCGAGGAGTGCGCGATGAAATTACACAGTCAAATTCCGCCAAACCCGTTCCATCATCGGACTACGAGACAAACGGCGAAGCGCCATCGTTACATGGTGGACATCCCACCCATACGCACAAAACGTTTTGGGAATACCTTCATTGTGCGTACGGCTAAGGAGTGGAATTCCCTGCCGGAGTCTGTGTTTCCCGATAGCTATAACCTAGGAGTCTTTAAGTCAAGAGTGAATAGGTTACTTTTAGGTAAGCGTGCTCCATCTTCGACCACATTATCACTTACCATCAGGTGAGATGGTGGTCAAACTCGAACCTAATTTTTAATGAAAAAAAAAAAAACGAGGCGAGCATGTTGGAACTATATGCCCAACACGTACGAGTAACTAGATAAATTAACAAGCTGCTTGTCGATTCAAGAAGCTAGTCATGTCACAACAACATGTCAAGCATGTTGAAACAACAAGGCGAGCATGTTGGAACTATATGCCCAGCACGTAAGAGTAACAAGATAAATTAACAAGCTGCTTGTAGATTCAACAAGCTAGTCATGTCACAACAACGTGCTGAGCATGTTAAATCTACTTGCTAAACTTGTAAAAACAATCGGAAAATGTTAACGTAAATTCGAACTGATGTAACGTAGAAATAACATGATACGTAGCTTGTAGGATCAACAAGTTACACTTTACCGTGCATCCACACCGCAGTTAACTTTTGTGGAGCAACAAAATGCAACACGGTAACATTAGGTAACTATCTGTAACTTATGTGGCTCCTTGTTACTATTTGATGATTGTTACTTACACGTCCATACCGCCAACAACATAAATTAACAAAATATAACAAAGAATAACTTTCGACACTAATCGACAGTGATATTTTTTGTTGCATTTTTGAGGTAACATTATCTAACAATGTTATCGATTGTAGAACGACGTTGCTTGACTTATACTAAAACTGCAAGACATATTAACAACTAGCTTTTGCCCGCGACTTCGTCCGCGTGGAATAGTTACTTTGGGCTAACGTTAAATTTAACCCCGATTTTGAAGCATTCTTCATTGGCGCTCCGCTCCTATTGGCCTTAGCGTAATGATATATAGCATATATATAGCCTTTCTCTATAAATTGACTATTTAATTAAAAATTAATTTTTCAATTCGAACCAGTAGTTCCTGAGATTATCGCGTTCAAACAAACAAACACTTCAGCCTTATATTATAAGTATAGATAGCCGTTGCCCGTGACTTCGTCCACGTTTCCGTCGTTTTTCGTAAATAAAAGTAGCCTATGTCCTTCCTCACGGTTCAGTGATTTTGATGTAACAGACAGATTAACTTTCGTAATTTAGTAGGGAAATATAATATGTCAATCTATAATACTGTTGAAAAATATCGCAATACCGAATCGCACAATATTATTGTTAATAGCTGTGCCCGCGACTCCGTCAGCGTGTAACTCCTTAGGTGTTATTAAGTTAATGTATTGGTAATATTGTTTAGATCACGTTCACATGAGGCTTAAGTACCTATAGAACGAAAATACTTCAGCGCAAAGCTTCCGGGTAAACTATGTCGAAAATTAACCCGTCCGGCACGTGAACATAAAGATTTCTAGAACTGCTAACCCGGGAAAGAGCGACGTACAACTGACCATGCGAGAAACAACTGACACCGAGATCTACTCCAGCAACACGAAAAGTCTGCCCTTGAGCCTTATTAATTGTCATTGCATAACACACCGATACTGGGAATTGCGTTCTTTTAAATTGGAATGGAAAATTATTTGGTATTATGGGAATTCTGGGAATAAAGATGGTTTCTCCTGCACCGCAACCTGTTAAAATTTGAGTCTCGATTATATTTTGTTGCAACTGGGTTACTTTTAGCCGAGTTCCATTGCAAAGTTGTGGTGGTTTTAGATTTCGGAGCAGAATAATAATCAGAAAGCTTCGAACTGCTAACGCTATCGGGAGTTACACGTGTTATTGTGAGTCAACCATAAAAGATAGATATATGCTGTCGTGGGATATTTTTTATATAATTTTAAGGAGAACATTTCCGTCATAAATGATTTCTGTGTAGCTTTAACCATTAAGGTTGCACACGCGACAGAAGCTTAAAAAATGGAGTAACTTCTCCCGTTTTCCCAACATTTCCCTTCACTGCTCTGCTCCTATTGATTGTAGCGTGATGAAAAGTATACTTTAACCAGCTCAGGAGTATGAAAAATAATTGTACCAAGTTTCGTTAAAATCCGTCGAGAAGTTTTTGTTTCTATAACGGTTATACAGACAGTCAGACAGACAGACAGACAGAGAAAAATTTTACTGATTGCATTTTTGGCATCAGTATCGATCTCCAATCACCCCCTGATAGTTATTTTGTAAATATATTTCATGTACAGAATTGACCTCTCTACAGATTTATTATAAGTATAGATAAATAACTTTTTGCTGTTGGATGTTGCTGAGTAACACTTGGAAACGTTGATCTACAAAAAGTAACAGCGGTGTGGATGCACGGTTACAAGATCAAACTTGTAGTTTCAACCAAACAGCACGTAGGCGCTATTTTAACCCGAAAACTTGTTGAAGCAACGTGAAATCTGGTTGTTTTTTTTTTCTCAGTGTAGAGTCAAAATGTTTTAACATTAACAAAGGTAATTTTTTCTGTGTTTGAGTAATTGATAGAAGGTTTCCGATTTTTTAACTTTTGGGCAGTTCATTTTACATACTTCTACACTTCTACAGCACGTTTTTTCTTAGCACACATACAAACATAATCTAAATCGATTAATAAGATTGAAACACAGCAATTTAACTTTTTCTTTAATTACTATAAATCTATATAGTATTGACATACAATTTTTGTACATGACAAGCTATGAACAGTAAAATAGAAGTTTACGATGATACACTTCATTATTTGAATATTTTTCCAATGAATAAACAAGTTTATTCAGAAGCTCCAGCAAAACGTAGATACTTTCGCATGCATAAAGTATGTATTTCTGTTTACTTAAATGAATTTTTCGTGTAAAAACTACGTAATTCATACTTACACTTTCAGACTAGCCTAAAATTGTAACATGAATAATGGAATAACTACACTTAACGCAGCCGATGCGGTACACCAAAGATCATAACAAAGCAATATTCATTTTTACACCGGCATCTTTTGTAACAGTTTCGGGGATTATTTAGGTAACCGTATAATTCAACCTTATCTCACAGTATACATAAAACAATGAAAAATCGGAAACTCTATCATTTCGCCGCTGCTAAATGCCATCTTTTGTTCTTTATAAGGTACTCCTGGGATTTTTTTAAACAAAGTTGGACACTATTTTTAAGCTCCTGAAAAGTTGTCCGAATTCACTTACCGCTCTCTTACAGGAAGGGTGCGATTTAGGCTTTTGTAACCAGGTAAAAAAAGTTCAAGACGAACTGAGAACCTCCTACTTTTTTGAAGTCGGTTAAAAACAAAACCGACTTCCCAAAAAAACACTGCAAAGTGAAAAATAACTTTAAATTCGGAAGGCGGTGTCAAACACAAAAAATATGTACAAAACTAAAGACACCGACTACCTAAGTGAGTACTTTTATTCATATTATTGCTTATGATTCTGTATTTACACACTTTTATGTACTTTCAAATACTGCTCAGAATTCTGAGCTACATTCAGCATACATTGGCACCGTTTAAGTCTACTTTTGTGTGAAAATTTGACGACGAAAAATTCGCCCCAGACCATTGAGGTAGGTAATATGTACTACGTACGTACATATTACCTCAATGCCCCAGACAAAATAATTTATACCCATTTTATACCGCAGTATTTACTGCACACATATTAAATTACATATAATTATATAAAACCTATTAATTTTATAAAACTTGTAACTGTACAAAGGAACACATGATTCTTTAAACTTAATATAATTTTTTTAGTACTTACCTATCCAGGTTGGTAACTAGTCTGCTAGTCCAATAACTTTTTTGACTACTTAAGCAAATATTTTTCTCCTATTAAATAAACAAACAAATAAGAATCCAATTAGTTTTAAAACATAACTTTTATTTTGCTTTATTTTTAATTTGAATTGTGATTTCGCTTTTACCTTGTCAAATTCTGAACTTCCTGAGAATATTCTCAAATACTTAAGTAATTGATTTTTGTCACCTTTTTTGTGACATGAAGGAGCATGGACATTCTTGATCAGTAATCAGCACCTCTGCATACTAATGTCAGTTTCAATAGTGCAGTGACACTCATAATCAGGTATTGAAACAAATATCAGGCATTGAAGCGGAATCATACAAGGCTTATAAAATTCTCGAGAGCCGGTGAAAAATTTACCAACAAACTGACCAACTGGCTTGTTGGTAGTGTATCCGGACTGGAGTGTAAGAACCCTATGTGTACAATTTTTGTAGGAAATTAATGTTAGGTTTTTCTTTTTGTCAACGGGGTAATTTGTTATATTTGGACACTAACAGAATAAATTTAGATTTCTTTTTGCAATTAGTAGTCTAGCCAGCAAAAGTTAAGCGAGTGTATGCAGGATGCTTGGGAACTAGTGGACTTATAAAAATATGTATTAATATTTAGTTAGTAATGTATTTTATTTATATGGGCCATGTTGCTTATTTTTTTTTAAATTATGGATGATGGTAAGCAATAGATGTAGTTTATGATGAGACAAGCGACCCCATAAGCCTATTTACTCTTGCTTTAAAGGCTGAAAGGTCATAAGTGGTAGGGAACACAGAAGCCCGCAGTGAGTTCCACAGCTTGGCTGTGCGCACAATAAATGTGGAGGAGAAGCGCTTGGTACAACAAGACAGTATATTTATTTATTTATTTACTTTTTTGTGCACCTCACAATGTTTCTATAGATACAAAAGTTTAAACTAGTAGGTACACAATGGGCGGGGATTTACGCAGGAATATCCTCTATTATTAATTAAATATGTTTTTACCATGATGCATAATTATTTTGTCAAGTCGGTTACTAGGACAGCGTGACAAAATAAATATGCAATAATTATGTTTATTGGATTAAATATATTTTATAAATATGTTTACTTTAATTTCAAAATAGAATCGAAATCCTTTTCATGACTTTTGTACTCTTATATTGATAATAAACACGTTTATTTTTCTTGAAGGTATGGTGAGTGATGAAAAGTCTGCAGTCAAAAATATTGAGGATGATGAAATTGGACCCAGTGATAGTGAATCTATGTTAGATCAACAAGGTGAACAGTGGTTACAACGTAAGCAAAGAAATAATTTAAAATCTTTCATCATCTTATTGCCCTCTCACAGCTGTTGGTCAACCATTTGTCTCCATAATGTTCACACGGGGCTTCGCTCCCATGGACTTAATCACGATTAAATCATAACCTTCTTTTTTTTTTCAGTCGGCTAAACCTATAACCTTCCTCAAGCTTCAAGCTACTTCCACTCCAAATTTCTTCCCAATCCACCCAGTACTTTCGAAGATTAGCACACTTAAACAAACAAAACATTATAACTATTCCGCTTTATAAGTATAGTATAGATTAGAATAGTGGTGAAGTAAGGTCCTGATGGGTCCAAATTAGGTACCTAGTTATTATTCTAATATTTGATTCGACCTTTTGGTGCTCTGGCAAGAAGGAGGCCACAAAGCGAGATTGTAACAGGGCCGATCCGAAGGAGGCATCGCGGATTGTCTCCGTGATGCCTTCTAGCGTAGCTTAGGGCGCCTTCAAATTAGCCGCGCGGCAGCAGCGCGGCTGCAGCGCTGCCGCCGCGCTGCTTTGAAAATCCATATAAATACCTATAAACGCGCAGCGGCAGCACTGCAGTCGCGCTGCGGCCGCGCGTCATTTATTTGCATTTATTTGTATGGATTAATAAAGCAGCGCGGTGGCAGCGCTGCAGCCGCGTGGCAGCAGCGCGGCTAATTTGAAGGCGCCCTTAACTTTGAAGACCTAACCGTGTGACTGTTATTATTTAGCCACACGCCGAAAGAGTATGCTATTCTATTAATACTAAATGAGCCTGCTTACTAAGAATATTTACAAAATAGAATAGAAGTAATCAGCATACATAATTCTAGCGTTGTATAATATCTAAAACTATTGTTTTCATTTGTATACAGTTCCTGATTACAATACGGTCAAACAGCCTTACGGTATGGTGAATACTGCAGAGTCATCACTTGAAGATATCGAAGACGATGATGTCATTAGACCAATCAATAAAGATACTAAATTCCCGACTGAACAAGCAGTGCAAAACAGTGCACTGCGATTCCGAGGTAAGATATTTATGTTAAGTTACGATTGTTTTGTCAAATAGGCTTGTCTTCTTACTCTTACTAATACTTCGATCAACAATGATCGAACTTTCGCATTTATAATATTAGAAGGTACCTTCTAATATTATAAATACGAAAGTTTGTGAGAATGTATTTATAGATGTATGTTTGTTACTCTTTCACGCAAAAACTACTGAACTTAATGGATCTAAATGAAGGTAAGTAGATAGTTGATATCCTGGAATACTATTTTTTATCCCGGAATTCCCACGGGATCGCAATTTACGCCGGAAAACCCTTCCACGCGAACGAAGTCGCGGGCAGATGCTAGT
This sequence comes from Tholera decimalis, assembly GCA_943138885.2. Classification (NCBI taxonomy): domain Eukaryota; kingdom Metazoa; phylum Arthropoda; class Insecta; order Lepidoptera; family Noctuidae; genus Tholera; species Tholera decimalis. The sequence continues at coordinate 32,348,942 of OW964551.2, forward strand.
AACTTGTATGAGGTATTTTACAATGATTAAAGCCTTAGTGTGTACTTAAAAAAGTACACACCAATCTCTCTTTTTTTCACGATATCTGGCAGTTTGAGTACTTACTTTCGCGACCTACTCAAATGCCTCTTCTTTGGCATTGTTCGTCAGGTCGTTGAGCTCCTTAGTCCAAAATTGAGCTTACAGACTAACTGACAAAGGCTTGCACTGACAGGAGGGTCTACTCAAATCTGAGTCTTACTTTCCTCAAAAGGCCATTTCAGAGTGTTATTTAATAACCAATTTGCAAAATAAAGATAATTTATGATTTAGTTAGTTAATTAAATTATTTTTTTTCATTCAGGTGAATTGTACGCAACATCATCTGCTTAGCCTTTTCCCTTCTATGTCTGGGTTAGCCTCCAGTCTAACCAAATGCAGCTTCGTACTAGTGTTTTACATAGGCCGAATGCCTATTTGACCTTCACAACCAATAGCTGGTTAACACGATATCCCTAGACAAAACTGGTGATAGAATTTCCGAAGCAGAAGAATGTCGTTATGTAAGATGGACTTGTCACCAAGACCATTATTTATTTAGAAAACCTAGAAAATATATTAAATAAAATCGTCTTTCTGGTCGAGCTGGGATGCCTCAAATGATTTATCTGCCGTACGCAAAATACGCGCCTGGTCGAGATGTTGCTAACTCTTCCTCGACATACATACATACATAGTCAGTCGACATCCAGGACCAACGGCTTAGCTTGTTTGCAGGAACACGAAGGAATCTCAATATCTTAGGATACTCACCCATCTACGGAATGACCTCCGCATGCCTTACTTGATCTTGAATTTCAACCCGTGGCTTTTTATTAGGTACTGGTACTCACGCGGGGCTTCACTCCCGTGGATTCTATCACGGTAAACACATAACTCTCCTTTTTTGCAGTCGCGTAAAAAATAGCCTATAACCTTCCTCAAACTTCAAGCTACTTCCATACCAAATTGCATCCAAATCCACCCAGTACTTTCGAAGATTAGCGCGTTCAAGCAAACAAACAAACAAACAAACTTTTCCGCTTTATAATATTAGTATAGATATAGTCACGTGACTATATACCTAATAAAAAGCCACGGGTTGAAATTAAAATATAAGGTGCATGTGCTCCTTATATTTTATATTCGCATACTCTACAAAATATCTTTCACCCAAAACAACAAATTCATGAACAAAGTGCGAGTCAGACTCGCCCATGAATGGTTCCGTAATAACTACGCAAAATAACTTTGTTTATTATAGTGCTTGTATGAAATACAAAGTTATATTTTCAGTTTTAGAAAATGTGCTATTTCTCAAAAACTGACCGTGTCTCGTTCAAACCAATTTTCGTTGAAAGTTTTTATTAAGATTTACAGCATATTTGGACCGATTTAAGCAAAAATGATCCAACCCGCAACCTCGACTATTTTGAATTTTTTTGAACTATGAAGGTACTCCAAATAAGGTCTTATATTTTAACATATCAAAGACATAACTCTATGTAAATAATTGATGAAAATCCGTATGATCCAACGTGGTTCTATAGTCTTTGGATCCAACCCACAGCTGTCTGGAAAAAACTTTAAAGGCAATCATCTCGGAAAGATGTTTGTGTGGATTGGAACATTTTTGCTTAAATTGGTCCATTTATTTTTAGATTGTTCACTCTGTTATTATAAAAAGTAGAATTAATCTAACTTTTATAATATTAGAGTGTACATACATTTTACCACTTTGGAAGCGTATATCTTTTAAACGATTGACTTTAAGAAAAAGTGGGTTCAGAAATCTCTGTCACTTTAGAGATCTGTCTATAGACACCACATACGTATAGGTATTATGAAAAAGTAATAATATTAGTTTCAGTTCCATGTATGGAGAGCCCCCCTTAATATTATATTTTTGTCTAAAAATCGTAAAGCGGTTCACAGAATACACGTACCTACCGTAAATTTCACATGTGTAGTCCTTATAGTTTCGGAATAAAATGGCTGTCACATACGGACAGACAGACAAACAGACATGACGATGCTATAAGGGTTCCGTTTTTTGCCATTCGGCTACGAAACCCTAAAAATGGATGCTGACAAAAAAGTATTACCTACTTACTCTTTTTTTTTTCAGTCCCGCCTTCTACCTGCATCCAACGCTATGAACATTACAGAATAGACTGGTGTAACTATTGCTATTGCAACTCCTACTCCCAACGAGTTTGCACCGATTGGAAGTGTGATGAACATGGTAACATTAGAGCCGGGGCACACGATGCGTTGCGGCGGCGGTGCGGCGCCGGAGCGGTGTCGCTGCGTCGTCTTACATAGAAATATCTGTGGCATGCACACGATGCGCTCCGGCGCCGCGCCGGACTTGCAACCACCAAGACGAGGCGGGGAGGGGTGAATGCGTTGCGACGTCGGAGCGGCACCGCTCAGTTGTTTTGCGTCACAAGGAAGGACACACGCTCGCTCGTTTCGATTGGCTGTCAACAGACTGTCCAACGCTGCTACGGCGCCACTGCGACATAACAACGTTACGGCGCCGCACCGCTCGTGTGCCCACTGACACGGTGAAATCTTTGCGGTGCGGCGCCGCAACGCATCGTGTGCCCCCGCCCTTACTTATAATAATAATTCATTTATTTATTCAAGTAACATAACTCATAGTGGGAATAATATGACTTTTTTTATGTGAGGGATGCGCTTACGCATTCCTGTGTTAAACCAGCCACGCTGGCTTCGGCAAACATCCCTGAAGCACTACAAGAACAGGGCAAACCCATCAGCACCCTAAACGCGTTGTTATATTGGACTCTTATTCATGTCTGTCTTTTGTACATTACGTACAAATTAATATATAAATAATATTGAAGTGTCTGTGAAAAATTACTGAGATTTTTCAAGAACCGCGATTCTAAACACAAACAATTTTTTAAAAAGAATTGTTTGTTTGTCTGTCGATCTGTATTACTGTCTTTCTGTTTGTCAGGGCTAATCTCTGGAACGGTTGAACCGATTTGAATGAGACTTTCACTGAAAGGTAGAGGTTATTGGGCTTTTATCCTGGGAGAACCCGATCGTGAGCATAGCTAGTGATTACAAATGATTGTATACTTAATAAATAACGAGCTAATGGGACCCTATTCCTTAAAACCTATGCCTTCGGTGTCTGGTTAAAAGTTAAAAGTTCAGGCAGTCGGCAGTTGAGATATACCAAGCGGTTATGATAGAGAGAATATTATCCAGCCCGGATGTGCCCAAATGCGTGCAATGAGATGAACCAATCACACCAAAATACATGATAGTTTAAAAATATACCCATATTTTTTATAAAAATCTGAACTAATTTAATAGGATCGTCAACAACCACAATAGGTATTAAAAAAAAAAAACTATTTCGCATGTCTATACATTTTGGTAAACAATATTTTCGTAACAGTATTTTCGCAGTAAAAATACCGATGTTTTTTTTTTAAAAGCTTATAATGTATTTTTCTTACAGGTGGCAAACCATTTCCACGTAGGTAACACTTTTTATTTATTTTAATTTTTAAATACTACTGAGGTTTGAAAATTCTAGGTACTAAGTAGCAACATAACTTAAGATATTTTTATACTAATTACTAGTTAATTTCTGTACATAAATTGTGTCGAAATTAAAGTAATTTAATAAAAAAATTGAGAAACAGTGTGAGTAATTTCTAACCGAAGAGATGATTTTTAAATACTTTTATTATGGATTGCTAATATTATATAAAACTAATAGATTTTAACCGTTTAGTGTAGAAAGAGCAAATACATTAATCTCTCAAATACTGTATTCACTTATCAAACCGCCCTCGTTATTGGGAACTAGCTAACTTCACTCACTTGCTAAAATTCAATAATTCACCTTTCACTCACTAAAAACAGTAATTTCAGATGAGTGAATTTATTCACTCATCTGAAATTACTGTTTTTAAACTAATTTCTTTTTCTTATTACGGATAAGCCCACTCTTGACCTCGATCTCGCCTGATGGAAAGCGATAGATGAGGTCTACGATGGGACGAGCGAAATTATTTAAATTATTATTTATTATTTTCAGCCGAAAAGAAAAGATGCCTGTCAGGAGCCCGATACGAAAGGGGTAAATGTAAATTTTGCTACTGCAATCTTGGTGGCGTGATAATATGTAAAACACGGAAACAATGCAACGAACCGTGGTGGTTTTTGCTGCACGGTATTACTAAATATCGGCCCCAGACATCCTACGTACCTCCACAAAGCACTACAAGCGTCACTAAACCTGGAGAAATCACAAAGCTAAGCAATTCAGAGACAAATACGATGACAACACCAAGTGACAAGACAAGATCAAGAAAATTTGAAAAAAAGAAAGATACATTGCCAAGTAAAGAACATTATTAATATTAATTATAGGCTTGGGTAGTATTTATACAACATGTAACAGAATAAACGCAATTCCTGAAAGTAGTTGGTTTAAAATCAGCTTCTGAATCGATTTCCGTCATAAAAAATAGGTGTTGAATTTTGACGAAAAAATCTTTCATTTAACATAAAATAGAAACACAGTATCATGACAAATTAATACAATCCTTAATTCAAGGAAATGCGTTCTTGTGCGTGTCGGCCGCTAATATTGCATGAGTGTATGTGTCTGCGTAAGGATATTGTAGGACGCACATACGTTTTGCGTTTAGTAAGGATAACTATTTTATAAAAAATAAATTGAAACCAAACCTGGACTGGTTTCAATTTATTTAGTTACGGATGTTGTTTTAGACATATAATTTAACTAGTATTTGCGTGTTGCGCGAGGTGCCAGCACCTCGCGTGCTTGTGAAAAAAAAAAAGGGGGGGGGTGATTGAGGGAGATGGGGGGGGTTAGTATTTGCGTGTTGCGCGAGGTGCAAGCACCTCGCGTGCTTGTGAAAAAAAAAAGAAAAAAAAGAGGAGGGGGTGATGGGGGGGGGGGTTGCACAAGTATTTCGACTAAAGCATTGCCCCTCTAAATGAATCTGAAAAAAAAATGTTCCAAGTCTCTTAGATTCCGAGATCCGCCTAAAGGGGGGGAGAAGGGGGGCGGGGAGGGACTTTGAAAAATGGTTTTTACTTTACCGAGCCTCCTCTATACGAATCCGTAAAAAACAAAAAATACGGGTCTCGTAGTTTCCGAGATACGATAGGGAGGGGGGAGAAGGGGTGTAAAAAGGGGAGGTTTGGCACTTTTCCCGTAGGTTTGAGAGTTACTTGTTTACGAATCTGTCAAAATATACCCACCTCCCCATCCACCATCTGGGAGAACAATTATGTCAGTGAGTGAGTGGTAATCGAGCTTTATATAATATAACTAGTATTTGCGTGTTGCGCGAGGTGCAAGCACCTCGCGTGCTTGTGAAAAAAACTAAAGCATTGCCCCTCTAAATCAAGTATTTGCGTGTTGCGCGAGGTGCAAGCACCTCGCGTGCTTGTGAAAAAAAAAGTATTTGGGTGTTGCGCGAGGTGCAAGCACCTCGCGTGCTTGTGAAAAAAAAAAAAAAAAAAAAAAGGGGGGGGGGGGGGTGATGGGGGGGTTTAGTATTTGCGTGTTGCGCGAGGTGCAAGCACCTCGCGTGCTTGTGAAAAAAAAAAAAAAAAGGGGGGGGGGAAATGGGGGGGGGGTTGCACAATTATTTCGACTAAAGCATTGCTCCTCTAAATGAATCTGAAAAAAAAAATGTTCCAAGTCTCTTAGATTCCGAGATCCGCCTAAAGGGAGGGGAGAAGGGGGGCGGGGGGGGACTTTGAAAAATGGTTTTTACTTTACCGAGCCTCCTCTATACGAATCCGTAAAAAAAAAAAATACGGGTCTCGTAGTTTCCGAGATACGATAGGGAGGGGGGAGAAGGGGGGGGAAAAGGGGAGGTTTGGCACTTTTCCCGTAGGTTTCAGAGTTACTTGTTTACGAATCTGTCAAAATATACCCACCTCCCCATCCACCATCTGGGAGAACAATTATGTCAGTGAGTCAGTGAGTGGTAATTTAGCTTTATATAGTATAATATTCTAATTGGGATGTCAGGTATTGCGCTTAATCTGTTACACCTTGTATAATACATTTAGTATGTAGGAGCTCGTGGCTAAATAATAACAGAAGCACGGGTGGATCTTCAAGGTTAAGCAACGCTTGCCGAGGACGATCTGTAGATCGGTGGCCAACTTAACGTATCGAGTTTTTTTTATTTTTTAACACGCTTTTATTAAGTCGACCTGTATGTAACTATGTAATGGAATCTAAGGTAACTAATTTAACCATCTTCCAAGGGTCGTAGCGTAATGAAAATTGGCAGCTGTATGTAGTAGTCTTGTGTAGTACGTGAACGATGAACGAATAGGAGCCGAATCTTTGCACTGTACTAAAAGAACCGTTTCCGAACGCTGGCTTGTATTCGTTCTAACAGCTCTTTTCGTTCTCGTACATTGTCGTACATTCTTAACGGTGCGATCGTAATGTGCGAACGAGAAATGAAATACAGTCACTGATTGGTTGACAGAAACGTCATACGAATTCATTCTGTGTCTGTATGAATGAGAACCATAGATAATAAGAAAAATATAAGAACCGTTTCAGATTCACATTTCAATGGTAATAAATATCTCTGTTTAAATTATACATAATCCTAATATTATGTCAGCTGTTTACGCTGTGGTAATACAGAGATAAATAAATACGGTGTCTTTGATAGTACCTACATTTGATATGTGGTCCGCGCTATGCTCTGAGACTCAGAGCACAGCGCGGACTACTCTATTAGTTCTAACAGCTCTATTTGTTCTTCGCTCTTCGGCGGTCCGAGTCTGAGTTACGGATCGCCGAGAGCGAAGAACGAATAGAGCTGTTAGAACTAATAGAGTGAACTAGTTCACTGTCCGAAATGAACTAGTACGGAGCAATCTCCAAAGTGACCGAGCAGGCACAAGACTAGTATGTAGTTCTGATGACAATATAATAATATGGTACTGTCGAACTGATCTGATGATGGAGCCGGAAGATATGAACTAAAACTTCATGATGGAAAGTCGTATCATAGCTGTTTTGGATTTTTTAGAAAAGTCTTGTAATGAACTTTAACCACGATTAGGTTTCAAGATCTGATGATGAAGCCGGAAGATTGGCACCGGCATTCCATGATGGAATATCGTATCATAGTCGTGTTTGCACTTGTGAGAAAGGCCACATGCATTTATAAAAGCGTGTTTTTCTAGTGTGTTTTAAACGATTAATTTATTTTAGAAAGATATCTAGCAATGTGGGTGGAATTCACATTACTAGCAATCTTGTTAACCCCTCCAACTAAGCTAAATACGCTTGTGTCTGGAGTGGGTTCACGGCAATAGTGTAATGGGTGGGGTTCGAACTCGGGACCTCTCGATCACAAGTCCGACACCTTATCCATTAGGCTATTGACGCTTCAATTTCTCCATGCGTCGGAAAGCATGTTAGGCTGTTGGTCCAAGCCGTCATTAATTGTACATCTTTGACAGTCGCTATAGGTAGCCAGAAGCCTGAAAATCTGGGTATCGTTTTACCCAGCTACTGGGTATCGTGTTACCCAGCTACTGGGTTGTGGAGGTTAGATAGTCGCTCTATATAAATCACTAATATTCAGCTGTATTTTTTTTTAATACTGATGGTTCCACTCTTAACCTCGATGTCGCCTGATGGTAAGCGATAGATGAGGTCTACGATGGGACGAGCGAGCCCAGAAAATGCCTATTTACTCGTGCTTTAAAGGCTGAAAGGTCATAAGTGGCAGGGAACACAGAAGCCGGCAGAGAATTCCACAGCTTGGCTGTGCGGACAATAAATAGATAGATAGATAGAATATACTTTATTGTACACCAATAATTGAATCACACTTAAATAACAATATTGTAAAAAATTGGTTACAATGGCGGTCTTATCGCTGAGAGCGATATCTTCCAGACAACCTTTGGAAGGATTTTATGAGCTTTAATTAAAATGGGGAGGGCTATATTAGTGTACTACTGTACAAATATTCATTAACAACGGAAAAACAAAATAAAATAAATAAATATATTATGTGTTCTTTAACATCGTGTGGAGAAAGCAAAGGAATAATCATAAGTTTGAAATAAAATGATTGGCAACCGAGCTTTTAAAAACAGCAAGTGACTGAGCTTGTCTTACTGACACCGGCAATCCATTCCACAACCGAATGGCCTGCACCGTAAATGACTGGTCGTAAAATTTTGTGGAATGCGTAGGCATCAAAAGTCTCAAATTCTCTGATGATCTCAAATCTCTAACATGTGTGTCATGAAGGAACTTAAAACGTTCTTTGAGGTAAAAGGGAGTCGTTGGATTGAAAAGAATACTGTAGAGTAATGATAAAATATGTGCATTCCGGCGAAGGCGAATAGGCAGCCACTTGAGTTTAGTGCGAAACTCAGAAACATGATCATATTTGCGCAATCCAAATATGAATCTGATACAAAAATTTTGGAGTCGCTCAAGCTTATCTAGCTGCACTTCAGTTAGATCTGGATAACTTGCATCAGCATAGTCAAGGATAGGGAGAAGAAGAGATTGGGCAAGCGCAGTTTTAGTAGCAGTCGGTAGGAAATTGCGCAATCTGCGCAAAGACCCCGCAGAGGCGAACAGTTTGCGGCTCACTTCTTGCAACTGGGGACCCCAAGACAAATCTTTATCAATATAAATACCAAGGTCTTTTACTGAGTCACAGTAGGGTATAACAGCTCCATCGAAAATGATTTGGGGAAGGGTCGTCCAGTCAATTTTGGAACGTAGCCTAGGGCTGCCAACAATAATGACTTTAGTCTTCGCAGGATTAACCTTCAAACCATGATCCAAACTCCAATCGGAAATACGCGCTAAATCTTTATTCACTGTCTTCACCGCCTCAGACAAATCTTCAACGGGAGCTTGCGAATAAATTTGCAGATCGTCAGCATAAAGGTGGTAGGATGAGAGAAGTTCATTTGAAATAGAATTTATAAATATGGCGAAAAGAAGAGGAGAGAGAACGCCCCCCTGTGGTACGCCAGCAGTAGTATTGCACCATGAAGACAACGAACCTTCAATGCAAATACGTTGTCGGCGGCCACACAGGTAACTACGAAACCAATCAATAGCTGTTGGAGATATGTTAAGAGAGCATAGTATCCCGAGCAAGACATCAAAATCAACAGTGTTAAAAGCATTACTGAAATCAAGCAAAGAAAGGACCGTCAATTTCCTATTGTCCATACCCAGTCTTATATCATCCGTAATGTTAACAAGAGCTGTGGTAGTGCTATGCCCCGGACGAAATCCGGATTGGTAAAAATTAAGGAGTCTGTTTCTACCGTGGAAAGCACTAAGCTGACTATGAATAAGGCGTTCTAGGACTTTGGACAGAAACGGTAAAATGGAAATGGGACGAAATTCAGAGAAAGAAACAGGATTACATTTTTTTGGAAGTGGGGTTACATGAGCTTCTTTCCATGCAGATGGAAAAACACCAGAGGATACAGAATGATTAAGGATATGGCAGATGACAGGAAGGATTTCGTCCAAAATAGGGAGTATCATCTTGCGACTTACACAGTCACTACCAACAGCATTTGACGTGATTGATAAAATACTCTTCTTAACATCACAACAAGCAAATTGATTAAAAACAAAAGGAGAATAATCGGGAGTGGGAAGAGACGAAAGATTATCTAAAGTTTTGGTTTTAACAGCCCCATTGAAACTACAAGAGGTGGAAAAATGTTGATTGAGTAATTCAAGATCTATATCTTTAGGAACAGACTCTTGACGTGACTTCCCAATTCCCATTGATCTAAGAAATTTCCAGACTTTAGCTGGATCACCGTTTTCAACGGACTTATGAATGTGGCGGCGTTGGGCATCCCTACAAACCAAGTTGCTGCGATTTCTGATAGCGACGTATTTTTCACGATTTAAGGAGCTAGGTCTGCACTTATACCTAGATTTAGCTGCTGCCTTTTTTTGTAAAATTGCTTTCACGTCATCTGTTAGCCACGGAGCAGGCAGGTGCTTCATCTTGACCAACCGAACAGGTGCATGCACATCATACAGCCCGATGAGATTGGAATTAAGGAGGTTAATTTTTTCATCAATCGAGTCTGCATGAACAAGCTCAGACCAGTCAATACTGCTAGCATCTTCCCGAAGACCTTCCAAGTCCATTCCACCAAAACTGCGCTGAAGAATACTTTTAGGTTTAGTCTTAGGAGGGCGAATTTTGTAGGAAAGGAAAATCAAATCGTGGTAGGAGAAAGCGTCAGCTGAACATTGCCCATGCTTAGCGACGTGTTGTGTGGAGGAAACAAAGATGAGGTCAAGAAGTGAAGGAGTACAGTTTGGAAAATGGTGAGTTGCGCTTAATGGAAGGAGAGATAAATTGCAGGATTGAGAAATATATTGAAGTGAGGAAGAGCGCGAATCATTTTTAAGGAGACAGGTGTTAAAGTCACCCATAACAATTGTATGCCTGTAAGAGGGCGCAAGGTTGACTATTAGGCTTTCAAATGAGGAGAAGTAATCGATACTCAGAGAGGGACAATAATAGACACCCAGCAAAACTTTCACATGGTTTAAGTCAATTTCTAAAAAGAGATGCTCGCCAGCATTCGACGGTGGTGGCTGCACTGAAATGTTAATAATGGAAAAGGGAATATGTGCACGCAGGTAGATGGAATGTGGAGGAGAAGCGCTTGGTACGACAAGACGGTATATCAACCAAGTGTGGGTGGTACCCAGCCGTGCGTCTGTCTATTGGTTTGACGAAAGCCGACCCAACATTCTTGGGAAAAGGCTAAATAGATGCTAATGTAGAGTAGATGAGTAACAGTCATAGCCGAGTGGTTGCAGGCACAACTTAAAGAGTTGTAAGTCGTGGTTCCGAACTCAGGCAGACTCATTAGGTTTTTTTTCTATAATCGTCACTGCTCCTACGATCTTGCTTTTAATAAATTTAATTGATACAGTTTAAGTCCCTATCAAGTCTCCACGGGACATCGAGTATTGATCACAAAAATTCTGTTCAAACTGTTTTCTTTGAAGATGACACGAGGGTACATATGCCCATGATACCATTTCTGCAACGAGACCTTACTACGTCAAAGCTACAGAGCCTTGAATAAATTGCACAATCTAAATACAAGTCCGTTCCGATAACAAGACAAACAGAACTGCGTCATCTTTACATGATGGACATCCTACCTATACGCACAAAACGTATTTCACAAACGTTATTGCACGTACGCCCAAGGAATGAAATTCCCTGCCAGAGTCTGTGTTTCCTGATAGCTATTGCCAGGTCAAGAGTATTTAGGTTACTTCTAGGTAACCGGGCTTAAGCCATTAGGGAGAAGTCATTCGATCATTTTCCCACCCGGAAAAGCCTACTCACGAAGAATTCACACTCAACCACAGGTCGAAATAATTATAATCTCTAATTGGAATGTATATTGAACATACTCTATTGTACCATCCACGTTAATCTATACTTAATTTAATATTATAAAGCCAGAAAGGTTGTGTGTTTTTTAAAACGCGCTAAACTTCGAAAGTACTGGGTAGATTTGGATGAAATTTTGGTAGCTTCAAGCTTGTGGAAGGTAGACTTTACCCAACTTCATAACAAGAAAGGTTATGTTTTTATGGTGATAAAGTCTATGGGAGCGAAGCCCTGCACGACTTTAGTAAATATTATAAAAAATATTTCATAATTTGACATACCTACATTTAATTTGCAGTGCCCTAATAGGGTGTAGACTTAATAATGTGCGATGAATTTTAATGCATACATATTAATCTGTTTTTTGTACATATACATGTACCGTGGAGAACTGTAATTGGCTCTCAAATTTTCACATTATTTCTGGATTAATTTATTTAGCTGTTGGTCTCCCATGTAAATAAATAAATAAGCAAATTAATAAATAAACAATAAAAGCTTATAACAGTACTAGCTTCTGTCCACACCTTCGTTCGCGTTTGAGGGTTTTCCCGCGTAAATACCGATCCCATGAGAATTCCAGGATAGAAAGTAACCTGTGTCCTTTCCAGGGTCCTAAACTATTCCTATGCCAAATTTTATCTAAATCGGTTCAGTGGTGTAGGTGTGAAAAGGTAACTGACAGATAGATTGATAGATAGAATATACTTTATCGTACACCAAAAATTTAAACACATAGACAGACAGACAGAGATACTTTCGCATTCTTAATTTCTTTTGTTTTCATTTGTTTACAGATCCTGATTTTAATAAGGCCAAACTTCCCGAAGATGTGGATAAAGCTGAACAGTCTTCAGACAAAAATGTTGATAACGATAATATCATAGGGCGGAGTAACATCGATAGTATATTCATGCCTGATGAAAAATTTGGACTGCGATTTAAAAGTAAGACAAATTATTTCTTCCTTAATCCTTGCGCCTGGCTATACAGAGCACATAATGCTGGCTGGAGTAATATAATAGAATCATTTATTTCAGGAAAACATCCCATATAAAAATCGATAAATTACATTAAAAATCACATAAGAATCCAATCATTATAAAATTATAATTAATTATTATTCTTACAAAAAAATATATTTTACAATTCGTTAATTTAAACTAAACAACTAATACGGTGGCAGTCTTTTTCCAGTATTGGGACAGTATAGCCAAACAAAAAAAAATGCTTGCGTTTTAACACTTTAACAGCCGATCACGTAATGATTACGTGATGCCGCTCTTTCCTCAGGACGCCGATCACGTAATGAGTACGTGATCAACTTTCATACCACTTTTTTAAAAATCACGCAATGAGTATGTGATCGGAGTGCAACCCAATCGAGCGGGTTTCTTTAGCTACGCACACGTGCATCAATCATCAAAATGGGGTGCAGGTTGTAGGCGTGGTGAAGGTTTTTTTTGCCTGCGGCGCGTCAGTAAAAATATGGCAATAGTGTGCAAAATTTTTGCTGACGTAGGAATGAAGGAATCTGGCAAACATGGATGGAAGGAAACACTTTATTACAGTCCAGACTGTAATATACCTCTTTGTTATTACCCTTGTTTAAAAAAATACCACATAATGATCTAGATGAATGATTATGCTGGTTGAAATAAGTATTATGTTGTTGTAAGAGTTTTTCTTTTTTTCATTTTCGCACCCTATTCAACGTTTATTTTAAAATATAAGAATAATTAATAATAATATGTTTTTTTATTAAAATAGATAACACATAAAATAAATTAAAAAAAAATATGCATTTAGCACTTATAGTTGTTTTTTTTTAATCTTACAATATCTTAAAAAATGGCTGGCGTACCAGAGAATGCGAGCTAAATAATAGTCGGCTGTCAAAGTGTTAAGTCAGTTGTCATTAGATTATAGGTATCAAGGTATATTAAATCCTCATCGGCTTAGCCTTAGGTTGGCTTCCAGTCTAAACAGTTTTATTTATTTTATTTTTTTATTCGGGATGAGCCCACTCTTGACCTCAATCTCGCCTGATGGTAAGCGATAGATGAGGTCTAACGATGTAACACGCGAGCCCAGAAGATGCCAATTTACTCTTGTTTTGAAGGCTGAAAGGTCAGGGCAGGGAACACAGAAGCCGGCAGAGAGTTCCACAACTTGTCTTTACGTACAATAAATGTGGAAGAAAAGCGCTTGGTGCGACAAGACGGTATATCAAGCAAGTGTGGGGTACCCAGCAGTGCGTCTGGTAGTCCGGTAGTGAAAGGAAATGGTTGCAGCTGTGTATTAGTGTTTTACATGCCACAACTCAGAAGCACACTATTGGAAAGAACAGTGTTAGATTTTTTGGCTTTTGACTGTAACGACTTTTTAATTGTAATATGTACTACAAATGAAAGCCGGGACCAAGGGCTTAACGTGCTTTCCAAGGCACGGAGAAATCTCAGTATTTTATGATGGTCACCCATCCACAGGCTGACCTCGGGAAGTTTGCTTAACCTTGAAGATTGATCTATGTGGTTGTTATTATTTAGCCACGTGCTCCTCCTAATGATTTATTTATTTAAGGACAACCAACAAAGCATACACCAATAAACATGTTAAAAATTAAAATATTGCTACAAACAATAGTGTAGCCTTAATTAAAGGCTGCCACGGCATGCATTAAACAATAAGCGTGAAAGTAGAGATTGAACAAAATTGACCCACTAAAAAGCGCGAAAATAAAAACTTTTTTGCAAAAAAATAAAACCGACTTCCATATCAAAACACTACAAAGCCAAAAATAATTTTAATTTCGGTAGTCGGTGTTATTGGTTTTGTATTTTCTTTTTTTTCACACCGCCTTCCGAAATTAAAATTATTTTTGGCTTTGTAGTGTTTTGATATGGAAGTCGGTTTTATTTTTTTGCAAAAAAGTTTTTATTTTCGCGCTTTTTAGTGGGTCAATTTGTAATTAATCTAGTTATAAAAGCCAAAATGTCAACTACAAAAAACTAAAAACGCGCGAACAAAAAACACAATATAGAGTAACCGAAAAGATCATCAATGTAAATATTTTTTTTAGACTTTTGTTGATTTTTCAGAAACGGCTTGTTCGATGTCGATAAAATTTTCATGGGACCATTTGGGAAGTATACCCTTTCCAACAAAAAAAGAATTTTTCAAATCGGTTGGCGAGCGACGGAGCTATGCCCGAACAAACATAAAAAAAAAACATCCGAATTGAGAACCTCCTCCTTTTTCAGAAGTCGGTTAAAAACAAAAAAAAAACTTACTAACATTGCAATGGCTAGCTAGGTATTACTAATTGCTAAAGCTATTGATTTAGTACCAGCATAGCATTTCACATATTATAAGACTAATGAACAGTTAAATAATAATTAAAAAATATAACTTGATATAAGTGGAAAGCTAGAAGCAAAATTAAATTATTTGTCATTTTTGTATAAATGCCCTATGTAAGACAGACTTGAATTTGTGTAAGGAATAAGACATATCAATATCGACACTAGGTAAGGAAGACAAGCGACTTTATTGAACCTGCATTCTGTTTATGGTGGAAAAATGATCCAGATTGGTTTTAAAACCCTTAGCGTGAAGTAACTGATATCTAGATATACGAGCTAGTTTATAAGGCACATTTATGTTTATCAAACTGAGTAACCGCGGACAATCAATGTGATTGTTTATTAATTTGTATAGAAAGAGATTATCTAAGATCGTTCGACGATTTTCTAGACTCATGAGATTAAAATGTTTCAAGCGAGAGCTGTAGCTCATTAATTTTCTGCCCAAATTGCAGTGATATGACAAGTGACAAGTGATATATTAAATACTAGCAGTTGCTCGCGCGTGAGAAGTTTTTCCCGTATAAATCCCGATCCCGTGGGAATTTCGCAAAATCCCATCTTAGCGAGCATCTACATACTATAAGAAATGCCCATGCAAAATTTGAGAGCCCTACTACTTGTAGTTTCTAAGATTTCGTGATTAATCAGTGAGTGGTATTTTGATTTTATATAATTATGTATATAGATTGTATTTATTATATGAAATTTGGCTAGGCATGTAAAGCAGTTAGTTAATGCTGCCATCACACCTGATTATAAGCGAGGATGCGGTCGAAGATTAAGCACGCTTACCTAGAAGTAACGTATTCGCTCTTGATTTAAGACCAGGCAGTCTAAAATAATTTTCACGCAAGCTCCGCCCCCATGCACCCCGGTTAGGCCGTTGTATGCTAAACGCTAACGCAGCAGTAATAAAGTTAAATATCGCGTGCGCTCTTTCACCATGGTTGGGTTCGAAACTGCCGTTGTGTACTAAGCGCTAACGCAGCAGTAATAAAGTTGAATATCGCTTGTGCTCTTTTACCATATTCTGATTTGAAACTAAATGTCGGAGATCTCAATTCTTATTTAGTTTATAACTAAAATAATAATTGATCTAGAGAAAAAATATCCTAAATTTGGATAATAAACTATATTTTCTTACTGTCAATACTAATTTTAGACATAAAAGCCGAGTAATCTTGATTAAATTTTGAATAATCTTTAAAAAAGACATGATTTTCGATTAAAAAATTAATCGAGCGAAAATGTTCTAATTACGTAACTGGTCTAGACATGTAAAGAAAAAGATCCAATAAATCATACATTAAGGTTCCATTTTGATTATATGCGTAATTGTTTCAGAATATTAATGCAAAGTTACATCCAATTTAGGGAGCCTCATCTTAAAGACCTCTAGCTAGGTTATACGAGTAGCTATCAGGAAACACAGACTCCGGCAGGGAATTATATTCCTTAGCTGTACGCACTATTTAAATATTCCCAAAACGTTTTATGTGTATGGGTGGGATGTCAGCAGGTCCTGTTAATATGACGATATTCTTGAGGCGATGTGTCGAACAGTGTACTATGATAATGATTTATGTATATATTTTAAATTCTTATTTCAGTCGCTCCTAAAAAATGCCTGCGAGAACACGAAAAATACAGAATTGACTCGTGCAACTGGTGCTACTGCAATGAACAATACCAACGAGTGTGTACCGATTGGAAGTGTCCTAGCCACGGTAATATTATTTTGCTACATTTCACTACGATTAGGAGCATTGGCGTTGTCTACTCAAGGCGGGCCCTGTGTATGTTTATTAAAGGCCCTTTTATACTGCTGTGATGATGCCAAAACGGAGAGATTATCTGCTTAGCCTTTTACCAACTATGTTAACCTTATGCAGCTGAGTATTAATGTTTTACATGGAGCGACTGTCTATCTGACCTCCACAACCCAGTAACTGAGTAACATGATACCCCTTGGCTAGAGTAGTGTCAGATTTACTACAGATTTCAGATCTCAGCTTTGTTCTTTTCAACCGACGACAAAAAGAGGAGGTTATCAATTCGACGCGTATATATTTTTTTTAATGTATGATCATCGATTACTCGAAGACGGCTGAACCGATTTGGAAAATTCTTTTTTTGATTGAAAGGGTATACTTCGAAATTGGTCCCATTTTCATAAACGTCAGGATCTGATGATGGGATCCTGGAGAAATCGAGGGAACTCTTCAAATATTATAGGCACACCTATGACGTTTTGGGTATTTATTATAGTAACTTGTGCAGTTGCTCTCAAAAAATACCATTTGAGAAAGTGGAACTGATGATGAAGACCACAGATGGCCGCCGAAACTACTCAATAATAAGTATTGAGTGGATTGCGATTCGATTACTTGAATATGGATGTTAAGTACTTTATGCTTGTCACAATGCATATGGTGATGTAGAGCTGATGGTGAAGTACCAGGAGAACTCCTCAACAATTAACGGCCCAGCATTGGGAAAAGCAATATTTTGTAAAAGGCTATAAGTAGTTGACATTTAGGCTCTTGTAACTAGGTAAATTAAAAATAGACCAACTAAAAAGAGTGAAATAAAAACTTTTTACCAAAACATTTAACCGACTCCCAAAAAACACTGCAAAGTGAAAAACAACTTTAATTTCGGAAGTCGGTGCCAAAAACGAAAATACAAAACTAAAGACACCGACTACCGAAATTAAAGTTATTTTTCACTTTGCAGTGTTTTTTGGGAGTCGGTTTAATTTTTTGGTAAAAAGTTTTTATTATGTATATATATATATATATGTATGTATTGAGTATGTAGGTTATTACTTATTCTATTATATAAAGCTAAATTACCACTCACTGACTGACTCACTCACTCACTGACATAATTGTTCTCCCAGATGGTGGATGGGGAGGTAGGTATATTTTGACAGATTCGTAAACAAGTAACTCTCAAACCTACGGGAAAAGTGCCAAACCGCCCCTTTCCCCCCCCCCCCCCTTCTCCCCCTCCCTATCGTATCTCGGAAACTACGAGACCCGTATTTTTTTTTTACGGATTCGTATAGAGGAAGCCCGGTAAAGTAAAAACCATTTATCAAAGTTGCCCCCCCCCCCACCCCCCTTCTCACCCCCTTTAGGCGGATCTCGGAAATTAAGAGACTTGGAACATTTTTTTTTTCAGATTTATTTAGAGGAGCAATGCTTTAGTCAAAATACTTCTGCAACCCCCCTCATCACACCCCCCCCCATTTTTTTTTTAAAGTGAACCTCGCGCTACACGCAAATACTTTTGACAGATTCGTAAACAAGTAACTCTTAAACCTACGGGAAAAGTGCCAAACCTCCCCTTTTCACCCCCCTTCTCCCCCCTCCCTATCGTATCTCGGAAACTACGAGACCCGTATTTTTTCTTTTGTACGGATTCGTATAGAGGAGGCTCGGTAAAGTAAAAACCATTTTTCAAAGTCGCCCCCCTTGCCCCCCTTCTCACCCCCTTTAGGCGTATCTCGAAAATTAAGAGACTTGGAATATGTATTTTTTCAGATTCATTTAGAGGGGCAATGCTTTAGTCAAAATAATTGTGATACCCCCCATCACCTCCCACATATTTTTTTTACTAGTTATCTATACTAATATTATAAAGCTGAAGAGTTTGTTTGTTTGTTTGTTTGCTTGAACGCGCTAATCTCAGGAACTACGGTTCTGATTTGAAAAATTCTTTCAGTGTTAGATAGCCCATTTATTGAGGAAGGCTATAGGCTATATATCATTACGCTAAGACCAATAGGAGCGGAGCACTAGTGAAGAATGTTTCAAAATCGGGGGTTTTTTTTTCCAAACGGACGAAGTCGCGGGCGGAAGCTAGTACTATATAAAGCTAAATTACCACTCACTGACTGACTCATTGACCTAATTGTTCTCCCAGATGGTGCATGGGGAGGTGGGTATATTTTGACAGATTCGTAAACAAGTAATTCTCAAACCTACGGGAAAAGTGCCAAACCTCCCCTTTTCACCCCCCTTCTCGCCCTCCCTATCGTATCTCGGAAACTACGAGACCCGTATTTTTTGTTTTTTACGGATTCGTATAGAGGAGGCTCGGTAAAGTAAAAACCATTTTTTAAAGTCGCCCCCCTTGCCCCCCTTCTCACCCCCTTTAGGCGGATCTCGGAAATTAAGAGACTTGGAAAATTTTTTTTTGAGATTCATTTATAGGGGCAATGCTTTAGTCGAAATAATTGTGCAGCCCCCCCCATCACCCCCGCCCTCACTTTTTTTTTTCACAAGCACTCGATGTGCTTGCACCTCGCGCAACACGCAAATACTAGTTTATTGTATATAAGTGAATAGTACACCATGGACTACCCGCGTATTTATTTTCTCCTGCGGTGTCAAATCCATCCAAAGGTTGTCTGTAAAAGATCGCTTTTCGCGATAAGACCGCCCATTGTTTTTGTTTGGTGTTTTCTTATGGTTACAACAATTCTGTTATAGTGTACAATAAAGAGTATATCTATCTATCTATCTGCCTTTCTGACCTCCACAACCACTGGGTTGAGGTTGGGAATATAACCGCTTTGGGAATACCTTCATTGTGCGTACAGCTAAGGAGTGGAATTCCCTGCCAGAGTCTGTGTTTCCCAATAGCTATAACCTAGGGGTCTTTAAGTCAAGAGTCAATAGGTTACTTTTAGGTAAGCGTGCTCCATCTTCGACCACATCATCACTTACCATCAGGTGAGATGGTGGTCAAATGCGAGCCTATTATCAATAAAAAAAAAACAACGATATTTACAAACAGTATCGGTTTTTTTTGTATTGAAAAGATATGTGGTGTCTCAATATCAGAAGCAGCATCAGGCAACTGTTTGTTACAATATATCTTAGACGTTAATATAATGACATAACAAGCCTATAAGGAGCCCACTGCTGGGACACAGGAGGGTTTTAGTCAGTAGAAGTCTGACACTCCCTTCCGCTCCACCCAGATCGGGAGAAGTCATTCAAAGATTTTCGCACCCAGAAAAAATATGTGTGGCTGGGTTCAAACCCACGACGTATAATATACTAGTACTCACGCAGGGCTTCGCTCCCGTGGATTCTATCACGGTAAAAACATAACTCTCCTTTTTGCAGTAGCCTATAACCTTCCTCGAGCTTCAAGCTACTTCCATACCAAATTGCATCCAAATCCACCCAGGACTTTCGAAGATTAGCGCGTTCAAGCCAACAAACAAACAAACTTTTCCGCTTTATAATATTAGTATAGATTATCTCTACTATAATAAAGAGGAAAAGTTTGTTTGTTTGAACGTGCTAATTTTCGAAAGTACTGGGTGGATTTGGATGAAATTTGGTATGAAAGTAGCTTTTGAAGCTTAAGGAAGGTTGTAGGCTACTTTTTACCTGACTGCAAAAAGGAGGGCTATGTTTTTACTGTGTTAAATTCCAAGGGAGCCAAGACCCGTGTGACTGATATTTTATATTTTTATAGTATTTATACTTGTTATTAATTCTTTCTTACAGGTGGTTCATCACCTCCAGGTAAATATGTTTTTTTTTTTATTTAAGTTAAAATTAACACAATTATGATTCATAATTATGCCACTTAATGTACGCCTTTAGTTAACAGCCAAAATTCATTTTTATCAAGTTTATGTTAACAATTTTATTATGATAATAAGCGAATTATTAAAAAAAATATGGTTTTTGCAATAAATTGATTGCTTAATTGGGCTTCTACGTGTACATGTACAGATCATACTTGTATTTATTTTCATTATGTGAGATTACTGTGAGATACCTCAGACTAATAGAACTAAATAGACATAATTATGTAGAACAATAGAGTACAGATTAAACTATAAAGGCTCTGTTTAGTTATTGACTAGTAAAAACACACAGACATTAATTTATAAAGATCCAGCTGATGTCAAAATTTTTTCATATGATGCGAACATAAATAACACTGGTTGTATGTAGTAATTTAGTAATAATTACTGAATACTTGACATAAAACTAAAATGCGTTTGCCACCGGAATATTATGTAGAATTACTTTTAAAATAAATGAGGTATTGATTTGAATGAAAGCCGAGTAATCTTGATTAAATTTTGAATAATCTTTAAAAAAGACATGATTATCGATTAAAAAATGAATCGAGCGAAAATGTTCCAATTACGAAACTGAAATCATATACTAAAGTTCCATTCTGATTGTATGCGTAATTGTTTCAAAATATTAATATAAAGTTACATACAATTTAGGGAGCCTCCTCTTAAACCGCTTAACAGAACTTCGAAACATACGAAACCAATGGCGCTTATCGTCATTATCTGCCTACTCTTTTCCCAACTATATTGGGATGGTCTTCCAGTCTACTTGGACCAATAATAACTATTAACAATGGTCCTTTTATTGAGACATGAGAACTTTTCTCCCCATTCAAACTCAAACTCAAAATGTTTTATTTCACATAGGCCTACATGGACACTATGAGAGGACAGTATAGACCACAGAGTACATTGAATATAGACTGAGATAGAGTAGTCAGTCCGACTTTACTGTATGGAGCGCCATCTATTATTGATGTAACGAGTAACTAACTTCGGCGTTGACATTTTTGACTTTCTCCTATAAAAAATGAAAATGTTTCTTTTTTATTCAACAAAATATCTACAAAAATATCTAAGTATAATATAAAAGTACTTTCAATAAAAAAGAAGTCACAAAAAGACAAATTAAGTTTCTGGGGATTGATCTAGGATGCTGATGGATGTCATTCCGATTCTTCACTAAACACGCTAATTGTATGTTACTGAGTTGAATTGAAATAATTGACCGTATTCGAATAAAATAAAGTGTTCAATACTAAGACGGTTTCAATAATGTCTAATCAATAATGTACGGCGTTTGATTCATATGAACGTTTTTTAGTACTTTTAACTGGTTTCACTTTAATTCCCATATTTATAAAATAAAATTGAAATCAAAGTACCTTATTACGCTATTTTAACCTTAAGGAAATTAATCTAGCGTAGTGCCATCTATTGTCAATTTATCACATTTCGTGGTCACGTGGTACTCGGTGGTCTGTTTTAGTGTTTGGTTCTGACTGAAACTGGTGTGGTATTGAACACTTTATTTTATTCGAATACGGTCAATTATTTCAATTCAACTCAGTAACATATAATTAGCGTGTTTAGTGAAGAATCGGAATGACATCCATCAGCATCCTAGATCAATCCCCAGAAACTTAATTTGTCTTTTTGTGACTTCTTTTTTATTGAAAGTACTTTTATATTATACTTAGATATTTTTGTAGATATTTTGTTGAATAAAAAAGAAACATTTTCATTTTTTATAGGAGAAAGTCAAAAATGTCAACGCCGAAGTTAGTTACTCGTTACATCAATAATAGATGGCGCTCCATACAGTAAAGTCGGACTGACTACTCTATCTCAGTCTATATTCAATGTACTCTGTGTTCAATACTAAGACGGTTTCAATAATGTGTAATCAATAATGTACGGCGTTTGATTCATATGAACGTTTTTTAGTACTTTTAACTGGTTTCACTTTAATTCCCATATTTATAAAATAAAATTGAAATCAAAGTACCTTATTACGCTATTTTAACCTTAAGGAAATTAATCTAGCGTAGTGCCATCTATTGTCAATTTATCACATTTCGTGGTCACGTGGTACTCGGTGGTCTGTTTTAGTGTTTGGTTCTGACTGAAACTGGTGTGGTATAGACCAATTAATACAGCACAATGGAATTACAAATAAAAAATTGTTAAACAAATCTAAGAGTCTACAGTGTTCTCCCATTCGCAAAAAAGCTTTATATTATGTTAAAATAAACTTGAGAAGCGACAACATTAGATTTCAATAATGAAGTATAAATTAATAATAAAAATGAAACAAAAAGAAAATCTGTCAAATCGGGTGGATTATCGTAGGGAAAAAATAAAAAAAGACACACTCACGAAACTGGAATTGTTAATAACAATAAGCCAGGGAAGCCACATGTGCAGAAGAAAGGAATTTAGGAAATTAGGCATTAAACTAAATTAGGATTGCACTTTTTAAAAATGTAATTTTTACGCGTATTATTCACTGAGGCACTTCTTTTATTAAATAACAAAAGAACTTTTATACTTAAACAGCGGTTGATGAAATAATAAATTTCACAAATTTTCAGTGGAACGCAAAAAATGCCTTCGAGGAGCCAGATATGAGAGGGGGAAATGTAAATTCTGCTACTGCAATGTGGGCAGGATATTGTTATGTAGTACGAGAAAAAATTGCACAGAACCGTGGTGGTACATTGTACATAGTACCACCAATCCATTCGACGTTCCTCCAACAGAGCGGGTTCCTCCCAGCACAGCTCTAACTACTATCTACTATGTAATTAATTCAAGTAAGTTGTTATCAATAGTCGTTAACTAACATAACTATGTATGTGTCTCCGGATTATTACAAACTCTGTCACATTGTAAATATAATGATCCAGTTCATAATAGCCTGATTGTTTATAATCTCCCATGTCGTGCCAAGAAATTGTGAACGGATGTTTATTTCCAACTCATTTTCGTTTAAGTCATGTACTATGACGTAATCAATAATAAGTATTCAGTAGCTATGATTCAAAAACATCTTTCATCTTTCAAAATACTTTCATCTCTTTTTAACCAACTTCAAAAAAAGGAGGTTTACAATTCGTCTTGAACTTTTGTTTTTTTATGTATGTTACCTCATAACTCGGAGATGGCTGGACCGATTTGGAAAATTCTTTTTTTGTTTGAAAGGGTATACTTTCTAGTTGGTCTCATTGTCATGAATGGATCTGATGATGGGATCATGGAGAAATCGAGGGAACTCTTCAAATATTATAGGAACACCTATAGCGTTTTGGGTATTTCTTATAGTACCTTGAGCAGTTGCTTCCGAAAAGTACCATTTGGGGAAGTTGAACTTATGATGAAGACCACAGATGGCCACTGAAACTCCTCAATAATAAGTATTTCGTGGATTGCGATTCGATTACTTGAGTACGGATGTTAAAAACTTTATGCTCGTCACAATACATATGGTGATGTAGAGCTGATGGTCAAGTACCAGGAGAACTCCTCAAAAATTAACGGCTATGCATCGGGAAAAGCAAAATTTTGTAAAAGGTGATATGTTGTTGACATTATGGCTTTTGTAACTAGATAAATTACAAACCGACCCACAAAAAAGCGTGAAAAATTTTTTTTGCAAAAAATAGAACCGACTTCCATATCAAAACACTACAAAGGCAAAAATAACTTTAATTTAGGAAGGCGGTGTCTTTAGTTTTGTATATATTTTCGTTTTTGACACCGCCTTCCGAAATTAAAGTTATTTTTGCCTTTGTAGTGTTTTGATATGGAAGTCGGTTCTATTTTTTGCTAAAATTTTTTTTCAAGATTCTTATCCTTATGAAAAATAATCGGTAGGGGGTGAGTCGTGTGTCTATCTGTCTGTTCTTTACTGGATCAATTTGCTTAAAATTTCATACATATTTGAACTTCAATGTCCCAAATACGGTTGCGTAACGTAAATAAATATTTTTTCAATACACTTACTCAAAAACTGGGTCCTATATCAATTTCACTGAGTGTTGTTTTGTTTTCATTGCATTGCATGCATATTTACATTACAGTTCCATGTTTCCAGATCCCATAATTATAATGCTCAATTCTCGAGAGTCGGCATATTTTAATGTAGCAATATCTGTTGTGAGTTTTAAAAATGTGAAAAAACCTGTAAATCCCTTCCCCATATGACCTGTTAAGGTGCAAGTGGAACAGGCAGCTCTCGGGCTCACTCATTTCATCGTAGACCTCATCTGTTGCTCTTGCTTTCCACCAAGAGTGGGCTCAATCGTAATAAAAAAAAAAAACAAACCACGGTGACCCATTTGAGGCCTCATAAAACTTAGGATAATTATTTGACCATCATAAATAAAAATCATATACACATCTGTTCACAATTTGTTACATTATTATTAACACATACTATTTTTTCAAAACAATTTGTTCCTAAATTACTTATAACATTAGCTATCTACCAGCAAAAGTCCCGCTTATTTCGGACTAGCAATTCGGGAGATTAACCGGAGCAGAAATAAAAACATTGGAACCAACAAAGAACGCTTTTTTGAAACTGGATATAAAAATGGCGAAAACAAAAATTATTCAAAAAACGAAAGAGTTGTGAACAAAGTAAAATAAAAATAAAAACAGAAATGAAAGTGAAAATGAAAAGAATGAAAGAAAGGAGAGGAAGGAAAGAAAAAGAAAGAAAGGAGATTTAAGAAAATAAGGCAAGAAAAGAGAGAAAGGAAAGCAATTAAAGCATTAAAAGAATAGCAAGAAAGGAACGAAAGGAAAGAAGAAAAATAAAAGAACGAAAAGAAAGAAAGGAAATAAGAGAAAGAATGACAAGTAATTTATTTCATGACAGCCTATAAGGTACAGCAGAATACAAATTAAAGAGGATATACATGTAATACGTATATCACTTAAAAATAGACGAAAAATAATCTTATTAGCTGAATAAAATAATCATATCACAGCTGTTTTATTATTCATCCTACCTTGATTTCTATTCATTATAATTTAATTATGATTTGACAAAATTAATGGAATCAGAGAGAGCATTATTCTTCTGGCCTGTTAGGTTGTCTAGTGTCATACTTCCCCTTAACCTCAGTCTCTGAACCTGCCAACGACTTTTTTAGATAATCCTTTTATGCTAGTACATACTAAAATTATAAATCCCCAAGTCTGTTTGTTTGTTTGTCTTTCCTCAATATGGAGTTGTTGAAGAACTAGACAGCGACTTTTCTACTGAAAATGAAATTGTACACGCTAAGCCGCGGACGTAAACTTGTTTTTCTAAATCCACTTATCTTCTTTCAGACTATACCCCGTTAAAAATTGTTTGTTAATTATCTTCTTTTGCTAATTCGTGTTGTTTATATGAACACTAAAACTATAAACACGAAACTGTGTTTGTTTGTCTGTCTTTCACGCCAAAATGGAGCAACCGATCGATATGATTGTTTGTATGGAGATATTTGAAAGACGGAAGATTCGATAAGCCTCGGGCAGCAGCTAGTTTCTCTTTTCTTTTTTATTTAAATTTACTCTTTTCTTTTTTATTTATGACTTAAATACTATTTCAAGATTTTCTGATGTCACTAAGTATTATCGCATATGCAACGAATTAGGCATACCTTATTCGTTGCGCATATGTTATTCTTTGATTATATCTCCAAGAAACTTTCTCTTATTTGTTCACAGAACATGATCGGTACTTACGGTTAGAAGAAAGACAGTACATTGAAGGAACCTACTATAAAGTAGATTCTTGCAGCTACTGCTTATATTTTAATAGAAACAACAGGTGTACAAACAAATACTGCCCTGTCAACGATTTAGGTACGTATAATTCGGTCGCTGTCTAAACATAGAAAATCTTTGTGTTATCCAGGCCCTGAAAATACTGCGGAGGCGTTTCCTTCCATATCTGAAAACACTGAAACAATCGAGAGCGATGAAAACATGGGTCGAAGTTACATAGATACTGAATTCATAATTGATGCAAAGGGTAGACGACTAAGATTTCGACGTAAGTGCTAATATTCATTGTTACTAATGTTTTCGACTGCTAAAACGATATCGTATATCTAGTATGTTTCGGTGTTTCCTTTTAGTCAGTTAGGTAACACCAGCCTCATCTAGATTAAATTTACGAAAAAAAATTACGTGTAAAATATCCAATGTGCAAAATAAAGATCATTTATATTTACGATTTTATATCAATAGAATCCGAAGACATGCGTCATCCACCAAGCCGTACCGGGAACTTGTGTTGGATTACGACCCATTCCGTCCCTTAGAGAGCAATAAGAACCCTATAGGCTGATGACCTAAGCGTCTATAGCCTAGTGTCTAATAAGGTGTCCCACTTGTGATTAAGAGGTCATGGTTCGATCCCCACCCATTACACTTTTGCCCTGAATCCACAACAGACACAATATATTTAGCCTGATTGGAGGGGTTAACAAGAATGTACTTTATTCAAAAAGGATTACAATATTACTTAAAACTAGCACATACAAAAAAGTATCAGTAAAAATAATATAGGATCATCTTCAGCCGAACTAGGTAAACACCTGTATCTCGGCATACAGCGCCAAAGTCTATGACATTACAATTATATTAAATCAGCAAGTACAGTTTTTCTTTAAACTTAAAAAACACTTAAAATTAACTTTATACAATTAATGATAAAATTAGAATTAGGGTTTTTCTTAAAATCTAAGTGAGTTATAGGTTTATTGCGTGTGTGTATGAGTATGGATGTACGCATGAGTGTGCGTGTGTGAATCAGTGTACGTGAGAGGGTGAATGTGCATGTGTAGTGTGTATGAGAGTGTTTGTATTCCTACATTGTGCCAAAGAGTATCAATCATTCGAGTTAACTATAGGAAAAAATTTAAAAGAGTCCTGATTATTCAGTAACTTCTATAAGCTTTTCTGTCTCATCATAGGTTAGTGTTAGTAAGTAGTAAGTTTTGCATATTCTACCCAAATTGATAGTTCTCTTATATAAAAAAAAAAAAAATTATAATGTCTATCACACAATACACATAACATTATCAGATTGATAAGTATTGGTTTGGGTTATTTTTTTTTGTATTTGTGTGTATAGTATCTTAAGAAAGGAGTGCTTTGGCATTCGTACTATGATGACCCTGCATCACGAATGCCGTCACCTTCCTCCGGACCAAATAATATCACTCTATAAGAGTTATATAAAACAAAAACATAAACATAATTTACCAATGACAACATAAAAACAACATTAAATTTATACAAAACACAAAAAGGTGTGAAAAGTGTGTGACTGTGAGTGAAAGCTCGAAAATTAAATGACGAAATAGTCACTTAATATCATTAAAACAACATTAGATATAACACTTGCTTCCACTGTAAACTATTTTAATGTTATACAAGTTGTGTTATTTTTCAGCTGCACCCAAAAAATGCAATATAAAACAAGAAATATACAGAATAGATTGGTGTAACTGGTGCTACTGCAATGAACAACATCAACGAGTCTGTACCGATTGGAATTGTAGCTACCATGGTAACACTACTTTTTTTATTATGTGATACATAAGTAACCTTATCCTACGCTGTGTGCCGACCAGACTGGACTTTATATGCGAGGTGTCCACCCGGCAATAGAATAGAATATAATAGATTTTTTTTATTTCATTAGTTATAAAAAAAGTTACATGTCACTTACAAATCAGAATTATACATTGCAGTGCATTTGCTGTATTTTTTTGGCGCAGTTTGTCCGGGAGGGGATCTTTTGCAACCTACTTTGTAATTCTTTTCACACGCTGTTGAATTATATAAAGCAAGTGTGAGAAGTTTTGGATTTAGGATCCCATCAGGTCCTAAGACCTGAAGTTACTTATAATCTACGAGTGACTCTACGAGTTAAAGCCTATGCTGACGGGGGAGATCCGTTCTATTATGGAGTGGTTTGGCTCTCTCGGATTTATGTATGTAGGTTATGTCACCTATTCTATTTTAGAAAAGGAACGGGTTGAATTGTCCATATTTCGTATATGCAGGACCGGGATCTTCTAGGCCGCTGATCGTTAATGATGTTAATTTCTCAATCATATCACGGCAATAATTCACATAATATTCATAGATTTTTACGTTATGGGACTGCCTCGTTGGTCTAGTGTAAGCAAGCGCGACTGCTGAACACGAAGTCTTGGGTTCGATTCCCGGGCCGGTCAAAGTTTTAGCGGGTCTCTCTGTAAGGCATTTCTCAGTAGTAGCCCGCAGTTTGAAATTTAGCGGTGTGATACGCCCGTGCCTCGGAAAGCACGGGCCGTAAGGTCCCGACTGTCACATCACACAGATTTGGACATTTTGTAGTGTCGTTACCACAGAACAGATAAAAGAAGTTAGAAAGGAAATAGTTCCTGATTTGTATGAGAACGCGTGTCGCCGCTTGTCTCCCACTCTTTCAAGCAAGAAGCCCGTTACGTATGCGAATTACGCACACAAATAAATTACACACACTTAAATCGAGAGCTTGCTACTGATTGTAACTCACTGTCGATAAACATGCGCCATGCATCACGGCCAATCAGGGCAAAGGACAAATCGTCAATGGTTGAAGTGTGAGGACGCAACGCATGCAGTACATTGTAAGCGGACAATGACCACATTGCGTTGATTAAGCGAGTACACATCGGGCAATGTATATTTTGTCTAACTTGTTAATTTTTGGAATTTCCTAGTGATCAGAATATTTTTATGTTTTTTACAAATAAAATTGTAATTGAATGTTATTTCGATTTACCGATGGAAAGATATACCTCCTCGCTCTATACTCGCCGTCTGACTTTTTGTTTTACAGGTTATAATTGCACAACACTGCATTTTAAAGCAGAGCTCTGTTTTCCGAAGTAGTCCGAAGCGTACTAAACGCGGTGAATGAATTAATCGGTCGAGCTATGATTTTCGAATCGTAAATGTGGTGCGCTCACCACGCCCACATTGTCATTCCAACCTTATTCATCTATTCCGTGGTCGCTACGGTTAGTCAGAAACCAGTAAATCTGACACTGGTCTAGTGAAATATATCGTGTTATCCAGCTACTGGGCAATGAAGGTCAAACATTAATACTCAGCTGCATATGGTTAGACTGGAAGCTGACCTCAATTCTTTCTATCTTACTTCTTACTAATATTATAAAGGCGAAAGTTTGTGAGGATGGATGGATATTTGTTACTCTTTCACGCAAAAACTACTGAATGGATCTGAATGAAATTTGGTAAGTAGATAGTTGGCAGCCTGTAATAACACATAGGCTACTTTTTATCCCGAAATTCCCACGGAATCGGGATTTGCGCGGGAAAAACTTCCTACGCGTACGAAGTCGCGGGTAGAAGCTAGTATAGTATAGTTGGGAAAAGGCTGAGCAGAATACTTTCGTCATGCGTACAGCTAAGGAGTGGAATGCTGCGTCGTCGCTGCCGGAGTCCGTGTTTCGTGATAGCTATAACCCGGTGGTCTTTAAATATAAAATAGGTTACTTCTAGGCAGGTACGGTCGCAGTCTGGAATTTTGGAAGGGTCACCAACAATAAAATATGTCGAGTAAATTAGTATTTTCTTTTTTTTAAACTTATAGCAATGTGGGTAGAATTCAGCATTACTAGCAATCCTATTAACCCCTCCAACTAAGCTAAATATGCTTGTATCTGGAGTGGGTTCACGGCAATAGTGTAATGGATGGGGTTAGAACTCGCGACCCCTCGATCACAAGTCCGACACCTTACCCATTAGGCTTTATTGCACAATAAAAATTTTATTGCACACATTATAAAATGGAAGTCTTCTATTTTCATTGGCAAATTGCGTGATAATATTTGGAACGTCATATTTTGCAAAATTTTAGAAGTATTTCTATTTGGGGTGTATGATTTGGGGGGGTCATGTCCCCTCTGACCCCCCCCCCCCCCCTCGGACCGCGCCTGCTTCTAGGTAAGTAAGCGTACCTCATCTTTGACCACATCATCAATTACCATCGGGTGGGATGGTGGTACAACTAGCTTATCATCAATAATAAAAAATATCGGGTTAAGAAATATTGTTACTTACACAATGAGCCATGTTACTTAAACAGTAAAGATATATCATGATTATTAATGCCTATACATATTATTTATTGTACAGTCTGTTTTTCCTTGCCACATAGTTACGGTTTGCATAGCACAAAATTTTACATTTTCAAGCAGGATGAGCGTAAAACTGTTTATAATGTTGCAGGTGATGATCGAGCTCCACGTAAGTATGTTTTTGTTTATGCAATTTAAATTAATTCAAAACAAAAATAAAAAAAAAACAAAGTCCTCAAATAATTTTCAGGAGAAACAAAAAGATGTATTGTTGGTGCCAGATTTGAAAGGGGTAAATGTAAATATTGCTATTGCGGTGTCGGACATTCACTTATTTGTCGAACAAGAGTAAATTGTACCGACCCTCCCAGGAGATCAAGCAGTAAGTTTTAATAAATAAACTTTACATCCATACATATAAACATGCTTTATTTCATAATTTGATATTTTAATCCAACCCTTCCAATTAAAGCTTAGAGCAAAACTAAAGCTACAACTCATACATTTTTAATATGTTTTAAAAACATTAAAAAAAGTATGAGTTGTATTAAAATTTGAACTTTGATGTGAATGAAATATAGTTGTTTTTTCCGTAATCATGGGTCTGCAATAGGCGGCTATTTTTTTAATACAAACACTAAAACGAATAACTCTCAACGTTATTAGATTTGGGGGAACATGTTGAGCGGATTAAAAAAAATAGATATAAGTATGACTAGTAATCGATTACGTTACATGAAATTGTATAATTTAGAGCGTATTTATAAGAATGTTGATCCTAATAACATGTTTGAAGTGTGGGTGTTCGTAAGCTGTGTGTGTGTGCGCGTATCGTTAATATAATATCTATCGAAAAACGGGTTTTAACTGTAACATATATACCCAACATTAAACTCCTGACCATTCATTCTCACATTCTTCAGATGCATTATAGTCAAGGTTTTATAGCACATAATTTCCTTTTTTTTTGTCAATGGGTAAACATAAAAATTTTGCAAGTCATAATTTTATAGTGTTTAAAAAGGAAAAACCGCGTTTTAATTAATGAATAGCGTCCTTTATGTTTTACGAACAGGTGCTATCGATTCCCAAGCGAACGAAGAAAATTACGCGTCAAATAAATGGTCAATTAATACTAACAAAAACAATTGCTTTTAGATTCAATACGAAGCACCTTAAATTTAGAATGTGATGAAGGAATAATTCAGCAAATCGACGATTGTAATTACTGCTTGTGCACAAATCGACAAAAATGGAAGTGTACTGAAAACGTTTGCCCAGTAAACTACGCTCGGGGTATGTATGAAATGAATTGAAATATTTATTTTGTAAATTGGTTATAAATAACACTTACACGTCATGTTTTTTGCGTGTTATGTTTAGCTAGATGAGGTCGGCTATATTTATTTTATCATTAGAACTTAAAACGTTTACCATGTGTATTTTTTGTTTTGAGTTTTCGATATTTCGGCACTGTTGCAAGCGATGGCGCTTACGTGATCATGGGATCACGCTGCCCTGCTCTATCTAAAAGGCCGTTAAGCCACAAAAGATAATTTTTCACTTTTTAATGTATACTTAAACTACTTTCGATTCTCTATCTTTTGGTCTAAGAATCATTTTCCTACGATTAATACTTTTCGAGATATAGCAATTTTGCTGAGCAGTTAAACAAAATTTTTTTTTCACTTCCTTTGTTAAAAAGTGACTAAATCACAATACTTGTATATACAATACTAAAATATAATGCAATACTAAAAGATACTTTTATTTACTTTTAAAAAACCTCACATATATTGTGCATAGAGCTATGCCCACAAAAATAATTTACCATCGTCCTAGCTAGCGTAGTTTTGGAGAAAAATCATGTCCCACTTATTTTTACGTTTACTCGAAAAATACTTTTTGGGGTTAGCGGCTTTTTAGTTAGTGTAGGGCAGCACGGATAAACTGAAGTAATTACCGGTGGAAGTTTATGAGCAAACAAATCGGTCTACCCTCTTTCTCGTTCGTTTTCGTTTCTCGTTTTCGTTAGCGACACCACTACCACTGTCACACACATGTATCACTAAACACTCGATTCTGTTCCCGACACACAAAACTCACCGTGTCGACTCGCGAACTTTCTACGGAACTTTTTCGGTTTTTACACATTTGAACCACTGGATTCCAGGCATAAACTTCCACCCGCAATTACTTCAGTTCATCCGTGATCACGGCGCTTGCAACAGTGCCGAAATATCGGAAACTCAAAACAATAAATACACATGGTAAAAATCCCGTTTTAAGTTCTAATGATACTGTTAGTGACCATGTTAGCTTAAAAACTTATACAACGTGTAACGGAAACCCCATATCTATCCAAAGGGGCTAAAGACAACATCTGGTATGCAGTCTCTATGCACAGTTTCAGCACATAATAACTGACTCAAAGAATTGATACCAAATTATTGGTTTCATATATTTCTTGAATACCAATTATAACAAACGTGTCACAGCACTACGAGGGTCAATAACTTTCCACGTCACTTGCCAATAACACGATCATTCTTTTCGTTCTTCTTAATTTGAAAAATTCGGTCTATGGTATTGTGTATTGGAATTTGTAATAAGTTCTACACACGTAGACTTAGGATTACAAAGCCCTTGCCATATCGTTTGTTATTCATCCAAAGAAGCCATGCACTTGGTATGTATATACCCTTTAAATTACACGTTGTATATTTATTTTATAGCAATATTAGCAACAATAAAGTGTACCTTAGTAATGTAGCTATACGTCATCATCATTTACTTAGTCCTTTGCCTAATTATGTTCGGGTCACCTTCTAGTCTAACCGGATGCACCTGAGTACTAGTGTTTTACACGGAGTGACTGCCTATCTGACCGCCATAACCCAGTAACTGAGTAGCAAAACAGATACCCCTTGGCAAGACTGCTGTCAGACTTTATGGCTTCTGACTACCCGTAACCTAAGCTCGTACAGTCCCCGGCACGTAACTCGGCAAGGCTTTGGCGTAGTGGGGGTAAGTTCGCGCATCATGCACTTAGTGGAACAAAAAAGTAGTCACTTTTATTGCTTGTCATTATTCTATGGCTATTGCCATCATTTATTTTTAATCATGTCTGTTTAGA
The DNA here is from genome assembly GCA_943138885.2 of Tholera decimalis. NCBI lineage: Eukaryota > Metazoa > Arthropoda > Insecta > Lepidoptera > Noctuidae > Tholera > Tholera decimalis. The sequence continues at coordinate 32,382,721 of OW964551.2, forward strand.
AGAAAGTTAAAGAAAGGAGAGGAATTCGTGAATTTACTAGGTGCTATAAATGAAATATATGCATTTAAAAGAAAAAATATTATTAAAAATTATGTGTTCTCGTCGTCAAAATCAGTTTACGGTCTCTTTTTCAGTTTGAGCTTCTTTTTACATGAAACAGTACATATCGTATACCTAATTTTTTCTGGCATGTCTGCTTAAAACGGTATATATATTAAATAAATAACAACAACTCGTAACAGAACCTAAATTTAAAACAATAACAATAACTCATAGCAAAAACTGAACAAAAGCAAAGGGTATAACTTTCGTGCATGAAAGTGTAATCGGGAGCGAACGGGGTGCGGGAGGTAAGGGTCGACTAACGCACCAACCGTGCGCTCAGATCGGCGCCACCTCAAACCCCGCGTCCCGCTGGACAACCTACGACACCTAAAAAACTGCGCATTTAAGGACTCTTGCCAAGTTACGTGCCGGGCACTATAACAACTGTCAAACATGTAAAAATGACAGCCGGAACCAATCGCTTAACGTGCTAATAGAATATACTTTACTGTATTACAAAATTTAAACTCACCTATTTAACATTATTTCTTAATTCTATGGTTACAATGGCGGTCTTAGGCTGAGATTCAGAGACAAGAACATAAGACGGGCGAAGACCGCTCTAAGCCAAGTCGTGGCTAAGCGCATCTTAGAAATTCGTATTCAGAGACACAGTCCCTGTCAAACTTACGTCGGTCTTAGCAAGGTCTTAGCTAAGCTTACACTCTCTTCTCTATGGCCATTTTTAAAAGCAAAATGTTCATCGGTGAGTTTACAATCGTAATTTTACAATCTAAAAGAGAAAAGAATACCACGCGCTCGAATAAATGTCAACTTTTTCATTGTCGAAATTAGTTACACCTTAGCCCACTTGGTGGCGCTAGTTCCGTCTGTAGTCGATATTGACTACTTGGCTTATCTTAGTTCACGCTAAGTTTAAGACGTGTTCCGAACGTCTCTGAATACAAATTTAAGGGTAAGTCGTTGATTTTGACAGATGGAAGTGTAAGTTCAAGCTTAGACTCGTCTCTGAATCTCAGCCTTAGTCTCCCATCATGTTATCATCAATTAATGTTGAAAATTGACCCCTGCTACTGATATTATTTAGCCACTACTTTTACTATAGCGGACAAGTGCCACTGGAATGCACAAAGACCTAGTGCAATTTAGTGATACTAACATAGTATTAAGTTTTATTTACTAACACTATTGTTATTATATTATGTATATTTTAGGTTAAGGTATATATCTATGGGTCTTTGTAATCTGAAAATAAATAAATAAATAAATTACTTCTCCTGTAGCTACAAATACGTTTTTAAATTTTGCTGCGTCCAATTAGCCCAAAACTGACAAAGCCAATTGGAGCTTCTCATTATAATGTCCGTCTTAAACAGATGTCTTTCATCTCTCTCTTAATGAGCATGCTAGTCAAGAAAAAGTAGCCTTTGTTCTAAGCGACTTCAAAATAAAGATATTCTATTTTAACTACAAAAACATATTTTTTATACAACCTTATTTACCAATAATTATGTCAATTGTGGATGTATTTTCAAAGCAAAGAGCTTGTAGTAAATAATAACAGCAGCACTTCAAAGCATACCTATTAAGCCGTTGGTCCAAGCCCAGATTGTTTTGTTTTTTAATAAAATTAAATTCTTTATTTATTTATTTAAGACCTATGGAGGACTAAAAGCTATTAAATACAGAAAATATATAGTATAGAAGACAGTGAGCCAATTAAAAGTCCTCACGATTAGAAGCAAGAAAATCTTACAGTGAACACTTAAACGGTGTATAATTTGATTATAACCATATTATACATACAATATTCAAAATGACTAAATAGATAGCAGATATAAATAACACATACAACACAGTAACTACAGATATTAATTATTTTAGAAAAAATCAAGGCTTAGGCGTCTTCTGGCTGCAATCAAACTTGCCAAATAGGTTACGTTCCCATTATAATTGAAATTCCCTGACTGCTAAACTAGTTGAAGCTGTATGACAGGAGCCCGTGTATTTACCAAAATAAAGACCTAAAAAAATGGCAGTTATACAAAAAAAACGACGGATTGCACTCCGGGAGTGCCGGCAGAAGTGAAAACTTGAATATTAACGTTGTGCATTTTCGATATTTTGGAATGGTTAGGGAATAATTTTGCACGAATTGCTTTAATGATTAGTGTAAAAGTACTATCATTTATATGGTAGAATACAATATTTATTTATTGCGCTATCGTACACAAACATGACAATTTATATTACATTAAAAAGTTTGCGCAGGCATACATTTTCGCCGCGCCGTAGAAAGAGAGAGGGATACTTCCTCTCCTACGCCGCGCCGGCTGTCTACTCTCCGTCCGTCTTACGAATTTTCGATCAGGTCACGTGTCCTGACGCGAGTTTAACATTTTTTACCCATTACAAAAAAAGTGCACAACGCCGCTAAAGAAGTTTTCATTTCAAAAAAAAAAACTAAAATAGCTCAGCTACTGGGTTGTGGAGGTCAGAAAGGCAGTCACTCTATGAAAAACACTAGTACTCAGCTTCATCCGGTAAGACTGAAACCGACCCCAAAATAGTTGGCAAAAGACTAAGTAGATTCCTTAAGCAGTCCTATTATTACCAAGTCAGTACCAGATAACGGAATCCCAGTTAATTACTCCAAAATTTAAACAAAATTCGATGGTTGCCCTTAATCCCAGTTATTTAGGGCAACCATCTAATTTTATAGGCGCGTACAACGTGTTCCATTTTGTTGAGTTCAGTTCCGTACTTTTTTGGTGAGCACAGTTAGAAAGAGAACGACAAAACAACGTGCAACTGCAACTTGTATTGCAAAGGTATACAGTGGCAGCTCTCAAATATAATAATTCCTTTATTTCAGGCCTAGGTATTTTTATTTATGTTGTCCATCCTAAAAATATTCAAACATAGAACTAGCCTAAAATCTGGGAGCACGGCAGAGCCCCCGCCAGGTCGAGCGCAAACACTGGCGTACCATCCTTTTCGGGAACCATTTCGGCGTATTTTTATGCCCCTATTTAAGCGCCTCTGGATAGGTTTAGAACGCTGAAATTATCGTCATCTAGTAACCTATAAGTACACACTTAAACCACAAAATTTCATGTTTGTAGCTTACTGATTTCCTAAGTTATGCAAAAGCAAAGTTGTGCTAATTCGACACTCACTGACTCACTGATCATCAAAATAGAACTAGTAGGTACTTCCCATATACCTAGAGAGCTGAAATTTAGCACAGAGATAGGGTTTACTGCCCATATAAAGGGAAAACTATCAAAACTAGGATCATGGAAGATCTGGAGTACTTGATGACCCTGAGGAGAAACCATAACAGATCAGCCAAACTATTAAAGTTATCGACATACTGTGTTCACAAAATGTATTAAGCATGGTTAGCCCTTTCTTTTGAAATTAAAAAAACTGAAGGATTGGAGTATCTGATGAAGAAACCTTAAAACTCAACCGAACTATGAGAGATATGAAAATGCGCCTTGACCAAAGTTATTCAGTGTGATGATCCCCTTCTATTGATGTATATGAAACTGGAGTCTGAAGTATTAATGTCTTAGAAAAAAAAACAATGTCTAATAAGAAAATCTAATAATGAAGTGTGGAGTACTTACATAACTAACAAACTATTGAAGTAAAAAATATATTTCTGCAAAAAGAAGTGAAATCCCACCAAAACATCCTGTAAAAGACTAGCCAAGTCTCGGTGGAGCTGCTTCTTTCTCTATAAAAAGTACTGAAATCTCTAAGCAAAGCCAAGCCAAGTCTGTAGAGATACTTTTACTGTGTACTGTGTTGTACTTTTTATAGAGAAACAAGCAGCTCCATCGAGACTTGGCTACTTTTTTACAGGATGTTTTGGTGGGATATTATATTCTGCTTTAGCAACAGAAAATGTCTCCTAAATATGAAGAGGAATTTCCTAATTATCTTGAATATTATCTTTTTAGGGTTCCTTAGTCGAATGACAAAAAGGGTACATTAAAGATTCGTCATGTTTATCTGTCTGTCTGTTTGATAATAAATCTCATCAAAAATATTCAATCATTCGAAAGATGGACACTTCCAAAATGGTGAAATGAGTGCTCCCCATAACTAAAATAACAGAGCGAAAAACCATAAAAAAATATATGCCGTAGATCTTAATGAATACTTTTAACAGAATTAGTTTGAACGGTATGTAGCACATTAAAGAAACTCGAATATAACTTAAAGTTATTTATGCTGGCGAAAAACACTACCACGGAACCCTTCATGGGCCAGTCTGACTCGCACTTGACCACTTTTTTTATTACAGCTCGAGACGCTTTGCGGATGACGTATCATAACATCGATGGCGCGTCCACAAAATGCCGTATTGGTGACAAGTACAGATTAGACGCGTGTAACTTCTGCTATTGTAACGAGAAGCGCGAGAGGGTCTGTTCACATAACGACTGCAAACGAAATGAGCGTAAGTACCTATAGTTCTGAACGTAAAGAAAAAGAATCGTATTATCAATATTTACCACTTGGCTGAGGTTATCTTGAAGGTTAAGGTCATCCATTGATACTGAGACTACTCCCTAACTCTTCAAGTACATTAAGCTGTTGGTTCTGGTCTGGCTATCTTTTGTAGATCTGAGACTGTCTTTATGGATAGAAGCTTTACTCAGAAGTAGATCATGTTACACATATACAGAACTGCTAAGCTGTGAGTTGTGAACGTCAAATAGTCAGTTCCATGTAAATACTGGTACTTATTTGTATCCAGTTATACAGGAAAATAGACCTTAAAGTCGGGAAAAGGCTAGACAAATTGTTTTTTTTTTAATAACTATAGTTGTTTTGTTTTAGAATTCAATTTACTTTCATAAAAAAATTACAACAAACTATCCTTTGCTATGGATTTGCTTTATGTATTTAATTGAGACTTTGAGAGGTAATCGTTTTATATCGGTGGTTCAATGACCGTGATTGTTCCGCTACGTTATAATGTCCCATATACTGTAGCATATAATTTTTTAAGACTGTTTTTTGTTCTTTTTTACAGATTTAGATTCTATATACCCACGTAAATATTATTTTCATTATAATAACTAGCTTAAGTTATGATATACCATTCAAAGAAGGTGTGACACCCTGTTATCTTCCTTGATCCGTTAAAGACAGATAAAGGGGTGTCCCACCAAATATATGAAATGAAAAAAACATGGAAAATAACCACAATACCGTTTTGATAACATACGTACAACACAAATACACAACAAAGTCTGAACAGAAAATCCCTCATGAATTTGAGAATTTGTAACTTACTTGGCACGTGCAAGGCATGTGTAAGTTACAAATTCTCATAAACGAATTCTCATAAATACTTAGTTATCTTCATAAATATTAAGAAGCAGTAGCCAGGGCACATTGCTCGCTGAACATATTGTCGATGGGGCCAAGAGGTTCTAGGCCTCCCTGAAGGTAGACCACTGACCTGATGAAAGACCTACAGGAACGCCTCAACGAACTGAGAATTCCCCAGCTTGACTGTGCGCACAATAAATGTGGAACAGAAGCGCTTGGTACGACAAGACGGTATATGAACCAAGTGTGGGTGGTACCCAGCCGTGCGTCTGGTAGACCGATATTGAAAGGGAGATGGAGGAATCAGGTCATGGAGCTCCTGCGCACACTCCCCGAAGCACAATCTGTAGAAAACCGACAGGCAACCAATGGTTTGCCGATGAGCCAGGCTATGAAGCTTTTCCACCAGCACCTCTTCGCCTATAAGCCTTTTAGCTCTGCGCTCGATCGAGTCCAATGCAGCAAGTTGGTACTTTGCAGAGATATCCCAAGTGGCTGCAATACTAATATAACCATTTTAACTTTGCATAATTGTTGCCTATTTATACCCCTTAAAGTAACTTGCAACTACATATTGTTATGTATCTCCAGTCACAAAACTATAATTCTTATGAGGGATACGTCTTTCTGATGATGATACCAGTCTGATAGCGTGGTACTGAAATTGGCAACGTCATCCATTGCGTCTCTTACTTTATTGAGCGAACGAAGTTTTGTAAATGAGAAGCAATGGATTAATTTCTTTTCAGATTTTTCGGATTATTAAGATGTGTTACGTAAATGGGGTGCTGAGTAAAGTTTATAGTTATGTGAGCAGTAGTGATTTCAAGCCCGCTTTACTATGGGAGGTACCCATTGTAAGGAGACGTGTGACCCAGCAATGAGAACGTTATTAGCTGTATTATTTTTATATTATTAAGACAAACATAGTGGGAGAACACACTAATTGCCGAAAAAACTGAATTAATAAGAGATACCTTTTCCCAGCTCTGATGAAATATAATAGGCTAAATAACTCAGTTTACAAACCACCATGTTTTGTTATAAATTATATTGATATAAGTTTAAACTTGCACAATTTCCAGTGAAATCGGATGAAGGTGATTGTAAAATAGGAACCCGATTCAGGCAGGATGAATGTAATTATTGTTACTGTAATAACAATCACAAACTGGTGTGCTCAGTAAACAAATGCTTCAGAAAATCAATTAGTAAGTTACTTACAATTCATTGTTTCTTATCCTTACATAATATTATAAAACCAATTCTGTCTGTTGCCTGTGCATGTCTGTCTGTTCGAGATAATCGTAAAAACTACGTTTTAGTGTACAATTTATTTAGGCTTGAATCCGACCCTGCTATAGTTGAGAAACTTGAATGACTTATTAACAATTAAATAATTTCACATAGGCCTACATGGGCACTCAAAAAACGTCAGAAGAGACAGAAAAACCAACAAGAAACTCCATGATTACTCTTTTCAAAACATCATTAACTTTCACAATATATCCATAAAACAGGTTGGAGTTGAGAGGACAGTATAGAACAATTAACATAGGACTATGTTGTTACAAATAAAAAACTCCTTAAAAAGATTGACAAAGCCAAATTCACAAAATGAGATATACTATCGGCCTAAGCAAATATATATTTTTTATATATATATTTAATTGGTAAGGCACCGTATTTTAAACCACTAGCAACGCGACGTATTTGTCACAAAATTCTAACAAAATAATTACGCTAATCAGTGTTATTAATTAGGTTCCTACTGCTTTATATGTATCTGAATATTGCCCCATGAAATCTGTCATAGCACGTATTACGACAGTTTAAAGACTAACTGGTAACGCAACAATCTTTCACACTAACGTTCTACAGCATCACATTTCCGCACCCACCACAAATAATTTTTAAGTCACCATTTTACACTTCTGTTACAGATTCAAGACTTCCACATAACAAAATAACAATTATAAACTTATAAATAAATACAGTACCAGACTCTTTTGTTTATTTTGAATACAAACATTATAATACCTATATACTTAGTACCCAAAAGGTGTAACAGAAAAAACGCAAGCCTGATGTCCTAGACAGATGACGTCCAAAGTTGTACAAAGTTGTGACGCTGTCCCCCAGTAGTGGACAGCGAGAATAATGTTTTAAAGTTGTCTCGCTGTCCCCCAGTGGTGGCCAGACAAGTGGTGGACATCGGGAATAATCGGAGAATCACCCATCCACATACGGACCTCTGTAAGCATTGCATAACCTCAAAGATCGACCCGTGTGGCTCCACTGTGAAGAGTACCTATTATAATAGTAATGACATACATATTAAGTTATGTAGGTAACTGACAATTAACAATATTCAATCCAAAATTATACGACACACTGAGAGGAGACAACGTTAACATAACAACGAACCTACTGATCACGTAGACGTCTCAGCAGCTGGTTCTATACACATATATATATGGCTTACACTTATCTTGAAAATCGCGGGTTACAAATAAAATTTACAACACACAGGCTGTGACTATAGGAATAGTGAAAAAAAAAACTTCCACTAGCTACTGAGCTAAGCTCTTTATTCTTGTCGTGGTCGTGGGAATGTTCTTACGAGATACCTCCGCCCCCAAACTTAAGGGATGCTAAAAGAACAGAGTAGGTAAAAAAGGGTCTTTAGTATATTCAGTGGTCTGTCTCGGTTGGTTTGATAGCAACCTGACACCACCCGATGCTACACTATTACCGATAGCACCCTCTAGAGATATTATGTTAGGGTAAAATCTTGAAAAATAAATATTGAATATAATATACATACTTACTGGTATGTCGACGTATTCCTTGCAGAACGTCATACCTAGTAGGAATAAAGTGCAACAAATTTAGGCACCAAATGTTCTATTGAAGTTCCATAGTTTTTAAGTTATATTTTTAGTATTTCTATGAAAAACCTATGAACCTATTTTCAATAAAAAATAAAAAATCCCAAAATTACATTTGAAGCCAATTTGAAAATGATTTATGGTGCGACTGTATTGAAATTTTTAGTTTTTTCTTAGTTTATGGCGTAGCAGATTTTTATTGATAGCTAAAAGTTGAAAAATGCTTAAAACCATGTTGTAAACCAGAAGCTGGGTATCACGAGACCCCCTGGCAAGATATCCAACAACTCCAACAAATGACAGTCAAAGGTGTGGCAATGATAGCCGGGAACAATGCGCAATGGCTTAGCGCACGGAATAGATGAATAAGGTTGGAATGGTAATGTGGGCGTGACCAGCGCGCCACATTTATGATACGAAAATCATAGGTCGACCGATTACTTCATTCACCGCGTTTAGTGCGCTTCGGAATACTTTGGAACACAGAGCTCTGCTTTAAAATGCCGTGTTGTGCAATTATAACCTGTAAAACAAAAAGTTAGACCGCAAGTATAGAGCGAGGAGGTATATCTTTCCATCAGTAAGTCGAAAATAACATTTAATTACAATTTTATTTGTAAAAATCATAAAAATATTCTGATCACTATGCAATCTCGAACATTAACAACATTATTGCAACAAGTTACAAAAAATATACATTGCCCGATGTGTACTCGCTTAATCAACGCAATGAGCAAGTCCGTTTACAGTGTATTGCATCCTATCACTTTAACCATTGACGTTTCGTCCTATACCCTGATTGGCCGTGATGCACGGCGCATGTTTATTGACAGTGAGTTACAATCAGTAGCAAGCTCTCGATTTAAGTGTGTGTAATTTATTTGTGTGCGTAATTCGCATACGTAACGGGCCTCTTGCTTGTAGTTGAGCTGTGGGAGTGGGAGTGGTTCTAACCACTTTTATCTGTTCTGTGGCTTAGCGTGCCTTCAGAGGCACATAGGAACCTCGATATTAAGATGTTCACGACGTCGGCAAGCTTAACCTTGCATGCAAAGCAAATCGACCTGCGTGGCTATTACCTATTATTCTGTCACAAGTCTTCAATGCGCTCGGATGTCACGTTTAATTCCTAATATTTTTGTATTTAAAAATTCGCATTCGTTAAATAGTAACCATGCGTATTGCACTGTGTCTATGAGCCTACGTTCTGAGATAAAAAAGACATGGTTCGTTTGTCTTTCGAGAACGTGTTCGGCTTAACGAAGAAGTGGCTCGAACTCGAGTATCTACCTACCTTCCTATCATTTTCTTTCAAATTTATGATTATTTCTCTGTTTTTCTCCACACGATGTTAAAGAACACATTATAATTATATATTTTATATAATTATGTATTGTATTTATATATGTATACTTATATATTTTAATTGGTTTTTTTTCCGTTATGAGTATTTGTAGTACACTAATTTAGCCCTCCTCAATTCCAATAAAGCTTTTAAAGTCCTTCTTAGTTGTCTGGAAGATATCGCTCTCAGCGATAAGACCGCCATTGTAACCAAAGTTATAGAAATAAGGTTATGAAAGTACGTTTCAATTTTTGGTGTACAATAAAGTATATTCTATTTATCTATCTATCACTGACAGTCAGGACCAACGGCTTAAAATACTCTCCAAAGCCCGAAGGAATCACTATTTATTAAGATTCCATCGACGGACCGACCTCGGCAAGCGTTGCTTAACCTTAAGGATTGACCCATGCTACTATTATTATTTAGCAACGAGCTCCTCTACAACGTGTAACGGAAACCCCATATCTATACAAAAGGACTGAAGACAACATCTGGTATGGAGTCTCTATGCACAGTTTCAGCTCAAAATAAGTGACTCACAGAATTGACCCCAAATTATTGGTTTCATATGTTTCTTGAATACCAGTTATAACAAACGTGTCACAGCACTATGAGGATCATCAATTTCCACGTCACTTGCCAATAAAACGATAATTCTCTTCGTTCTTCTTAATTTGAAAAATTCGGCCTCTGGTATCAATGTATTGAAATTTCTAATATGCTCCACACATGTAGACATAGGATTAGAAAACCCTTGCCATATCGTTTATCATCCAAAGAAAGCCGTGCGCTCCGTATGTATATACCCTTTAAATTACACGTTGTATATTTTTATTGTTATAGGTTGTATTTAATCTCTAGTTACCTGTGTTTCAGATAATGGATGGTGTCGTCGAAGCCGGCTCAGAATGTGAGAGCGCGAAGAACTGAACGCTGATTCATTTTTTCGCACACAAACAGATTTGGAAAAGTATAAGGGAGGCTTTTTGCCAGAAGTGGGAAGTTATTGCTCAGTTGAAAATCCGTAACATAAGCTTCCATAGATTTTGACTGTAGTAGTGTTAGATAATAGGATAGAAATGTATTCCCGTTTCAACAACTATTTCACAGAAAAAATAACAAACGTTTGAGGTAGAAAATCTCGGGCCGTGGGCCCTTATGCTCACAGCCTTTTTAAAGATATTTCGAAAAGACTGGCTGGTTATTACTTCGGCCAGAAGCTAAGCAGGCTGACAGCGTTGAGGACGAATATTTTTAATGTTTTATTTTAGTTTTTAGTTTAAGTATAGTTAAGTTTGAATAGTAGGTAATTGCTAATGGCTAAGGTTTCGGACTTGTGATCAGGAGGTCGCGGGTTCAAAGCCTACCTATTTTTTTATTATTACTACTGATGGGCCCACTCTTGACTTCGATCTCGCCTGATGGTAAGCGATAGATGAGGTCTAAGATGGGACGAGCGAGCCCAGAAGTTGCCTATTTACTCGTGCTTTAAACGCTGAAAGGTCATAAGTGGCAGGGAACACAGAAGCCGGCAGAGAATTCCACAGCTTCCCTGCCGGCTTCTGTGCAAATAAATGCATACATACCATACGGCACCGTGCCGTCGCGCCGCACACTTGCGCGAGTTACTTTTTTTTTTATACGGTAACTGCGATCGAATTTGGATTAAGAGCGTGTATTCCATTCGCGACGAAAACAACGCGTTTTCGTGTTTTTTCAAGAGCTATATCGTAATGATGTTAGCAGGTTATTCATAGTTAATACGGTGATAGAAAGATTAAGTCTTGATTTAGTGCACTGCGATGTAAAATTAAATTTTTTATTGACAGTTTTTTAATACGAAGGCAATCTCGTCAAAGTGATTTCCTAAAATAGACGTCAGAGTTATATTTCAGAACGAAAAAAACCATGATAACGTGCCAACACATTTTATTTTATGTGCTTTTCTAATAGAATACATAGTCTTAAAGTACACTACGAAGCCCAATTAGGAAAATATGGCAATTTAATATTAAATAAACAATTTTTAAATAATGCAAAATCGGTTCACTTTAACATTTTTTAACCAAGTTTAGAATAGAAACATAACTAAGTAATATTTATTTATTTTATGAAAATAAAAGTATTGCCAAATACACTGTTTTTTTTTTTTCATTCAAATTCATGTACTCGTTTATTTTAGAAAATTATTTTAAAAACACTATAAATCATCGCGCGCAATCCGTTGACAATCAGTTCGTGCCGGGTCCTCCCAACGACAGGACTTTTTTCCCGCCGCCCGCCGCTTGCTCGCATAAACATACATAGTGTCGGTGAGTCATAGTGCGACACAATAGTATTGATACTTGAGCAACTAATGTTGTTTATTCGGTAAGTAATTTTGAAAAACGTTATCTACAGGTAATTATTTGTATATACTAAATTTATTTAATAATCACTTTTAACATGTTTGTGTACAACAAATGATGTCAATAATTATTATTTCAATCAAAAATAATTTACATGTTACATTTAATATTTCTTTTTTCAGAAATGGGTTATAAACGAAATTTATTTGGAAATTAAAAAAAAATACTTTGGCTATCGCTAAACAAGCAAAAAGGTGAGTCATGTCTTTATGTACTTTTGAACCGATTTTCAATAGGGAGGCGATTCTATGTTCGACTGTATATATTTTTATGTGTGTTACATAATCATACATATTCTGTATATACAAAAATCAAAATACTTGTACTATGTACGTACTTATTTTTATCAGTTTTTTTTTTCAGACAAAACAAATTTCATATGGGATTGAGTACGGTAAAACTATCGAAAACAGCAATAGAACAAATGGACCCTACTAGGATTGCGGGAATGTTCTAATAAGATACCGCGGCCCCGGACCACACGGGCAACTGAAGGAATACCATATTCCTTTTATTCAGTTAGGGTTTTTATTCAGTAGAAGTCTGATACTCCCTTCCACTTTACCTAGAGTGGGAGTCATTTGATGATTTTCCCACCGGTTCCAGAGCAGCTGGATCGTCATGAAATCGTCGTTGTGCAAAACGGTGCTTTTTATGGTTCCGTAGTCGAATGGCAAAAACGAAACTCTTATAGTTTCGTCATGTCTGTCTCTCTGTCTGTCTGTCCGTCCGTCCATCCGTATATCACAGCCATTTTATTCAGAAACTATTAAGACTATACATCTGAAACTTGGTAAGTAGATGTATTATGAGAAACGCTTTCTGATTTTAAGAAAAAAATTAAAAGTATATTTAAAATAAAGGGGGGCTCTCCTTACATGGAACTGAAACTGAAAATATATTTTTGCATGAAACCTATGCGTGTGTGATATCTATAGACATGTCTTTAAAAATAACACTGAAGTTTCTAAAACCACTTTTTCATAAAGTTAATCGTTTAAAAGATATACGCTTCCAAAGTGGTAAAATGTGTGTCCAACCCCCCCACTAACTTTTGTAATAATAGAGTGAATAATCTAAAAAAAATATACGCTGTAGATCTTAATGTAAATTTTCACCCGAAATTGGTTTGAACGAAATTTGTTGGTATCTTCTGACTTCATACGGTTTAATATGCCAAAATGTTCAGTTCGTACAACTAAAAAATTGGCCAAGTGCGAGTCAGACTCGCCCATGAAGGGTTCCGTAGTAACTACGCCAAATAATTTTGTTTTTCATAGTGTTTGTATGAATCTGTATCTCAAAAACTGCTGACCCGCAGTTTTTGAGATACAGTATATTTTATAAAAACCGCAAATATAATTTTGTAATTGATACAAACACTATGAAAAACAAAGTTATTTGGAGTAGTTGTAAAAAATATAAATAAGCTAATTTTAAAAAAATTGTAAGGTTTTTTGTCAAATAAATATATTATATTATATTTATTAAAGTTACTACGGAACCCTTCATGGGTGAGTCTGACTCGCACTTGGCCAATTTTTATTGACCTTTGTTCTTTTGTTTATTTTTCTGTCTGTTTGATGAAGGAAATTGTCTGTTAGTCGAAATAAAATGTCTATATTCAGCATGAACATAGATGCTGAACAGGCCATCATACATTTGTTTTTAATCCGATGGAACTACTAATACCAACCACGACTGATACTTTCCTATCCAAGAGCATATACATTTCATGTCAGATGAGAATCAATATCACAATATATATCGCTCTAGCCACCCTATAAATCGTCTATATTCCACTATACCCACATCCACTGACATCGCCACTATATTGTAGCAGTATGGTAGATCAAGTGTGTAGTTGTTGTGACGTAGTTGTTAGGTAAAATTGCTTTTCTTATAAATTGTAATTAATTTTCAGCCAAAAAACCGTTTGCAAAAAAAAAAACAATGTGCGCAGGAAATGAATTTCCATTGAAGACCATAAGGATAATACCAAGAGATGATGCATTTTGGGTGACCAAAATGGAACGTAAGCTGTTCGAATTCTAAGATAAATGTCTTTTGCCCGAGAAGATTGATCCCAGGAAAATTCTGTCAATGGACATCAAAATGTGTGATATTGAAAAAAAATCAAGCAACTAAAAAGAGTGAAATAAAAACTTTTTACCAAAAAATTAAACCGACTCCCAAAAAACACTGCAAAGTGAAAAATAACTTTAATTTCGGTAGTCGGTGTCTTTAGTTTTGTATTTTCGTTTTTGGCACCGACTTCCGAAATTAAAGTTATTTTTCACTTTGCAGTGTTTTTTGGGAGTCGGTTTAATTTTTTGGTAAAAAGTTTTTATTTCACTCTTTTTAATTGCTTGATTTTTAATTTACCTAGTTACAAGAGCCTAAATGTCAACTACTTATAAACTTTTACAAAATGTCGCTTTTCCCAATGCTGGGCCGTTAATTTTTGAGGAGTTCTCCTGGTACTTCACCATCAGCTGTACATCACCATATGCATTGTGACGAGCATAAAGTGCTTAATATCCATATTCAAGTAATCGAATCGCAATCCACGAAATACTTATTATTGAGTAGTTTCGGCAACCATCTGTGGTCTTCATCATCAGTTCCACTTCCCGAAATGGTACTTTTTGAGAGCAACTGCACAAGTTACTATAAGAAATACCCAAAACGCCATAGGTGTGCCTATAATATTTGAAGAGTTCCCTCGATTTCTCCAGGAACCCATCATCAGATCCTGACTTGGTGACAAATGGTACCAATTTCGAAGTGTACCCTATCAAACAAAAAAAGAATTTTCCAAATCGGTTCAGCCGTCTTCGAGTACTCGGTGATCATACATAAAAAAAAAAAAAAAAAAATATACGCGTCGAATTGATAACCTCCTCTTTTGGTCGTCGGTTGATAAAATATCAAATCTTCGATTTTGTTTTATTTTGTAACTCAACTAGCTTTTTGCAGCGGCTTTGCGCGCTGATCTTAATGAACTATATAGCCTATAATTATGGTACTCTGATGTCTGTGATGTAAGTAAGACCTATGTTAATTTTAAAGTTTTATTAAAATCTATTTAATATTTTTTGCGCGATAGAGTAAAAACATCCATCCATACATCCTTACAAACTTTACACTACTACACTTACCTTACCTACACACAGTTACCCATATTTTAATGTCGATTTAAAGAGTTTCAGACGTGATTTTATGTTCTGGAAAGGTGTAAATAATACTCAAGGAGCTTGGCGTAAATGGCTCTACACGTTCGGCTAAGATTTGAGCCATGAGCCAAGCAATGTTTTCGAAGTGGCTGGTCATCGGGCGGGTGATAAAAACTTATTATATCGATATTTTCTATGCTTTGGAAGACACGTTAAGCCGTGTTGGGCTTGCATATTGGTTTATGTCTAGCCCATCCTCGTTAAACACGGTGTTTATCCGAAGGGCAGGTCTCTACTTCAGCAGTGGATATATTAATAGGCTGATTATACTAAACATCACATAGATGTACAAGGCCAGCTATCGCAGGAGATTTGCTGTCTTTAACCAACTTCGGAACACGGAACTACACACCAATGAAACAATCTAAGGTTATTTTGCGCTTTGTAGTGTAGTAGTCTTTTTTGGAAGTTTTGAAGTTTGTTTTAATTAAATAGTTCCATCACTTGTCACTAAAGATCTTTATCAGAACCTGATGTGTTATGTACTAAAACCTTTCTTGTAAAATATGCTTTCAAACAAAATACGTACATTCGAATACAGAACCTCCCTTTTTGAAGTCGGTTAAAAGGTTTATTTACGGTTACGGTATACATTGTCCCAGGTATGATTTCCAGAAAACCTCATACTTACAGTCGTGAAATTTATTTTTTAAGATTTGACCACACCCTTGAAGTTTATGCCTACTAATATAATAATGATCAAGTAAAACAATTTAGAACATAAACTCAAAATCATTATTTAAGATAAAAGTATCAAAACGTTTGGTTTCGAGGTTCGAGCTTACGCATACTGACTAACTATTGTAGTGTGCGTAAATATTACGTCGTTCTTGCAATTTTGTACCTACTCTAAATCGAATACGCGCTCTTAATTATTTATAGAGAAATGTACCTACATACTTACGGAGACTTCTTGCTGCCGAGATATACACTTATGTTCATACTGTGGCTTTGCCGACCACGAGTATGATATTATGGACTTTATTACTTACAACTTCATAAAATAAAAAATTACACTCTCACAGCAATAATACAATGGGTAGGGATCGTACCCGCGATCCCTCGATCACAAGTCCAACACCTTGGTCAGTAGGCTATTGACGCTTCCTATTCTATGTTAGTAAACTGAATATTATAAACATTATGAAGTAAATCTCACACATCACAAACAACAACCACATAACAGCACATCGTTATACTGCTGCAAGTTAAACAGAAAGTTTGCAGCACCGGTTCACGATCACGCAATTCATTCGGCTGGTAATGATAATTGTGTAAAGGGAAGTATGCAAAAGAGCGCCTGTGAACGGGAATATGTATGGCAAAGTATGACGAGCTTGTAAATCGAAAGATTGTGAGGAACATGTAGACCGTTGAATGTTGAGAAAAACCTTAGAAACAATTGATGGTTTAGCTGAATGTTTAGAAAGGAAGAGATGACAGTTTATAGACCGTTTGAAAGATAAGACATGTCGTATCGACCCGATTTTTTTTATTGTTGATTTAATCGCGTATGATCACCATCTCACCTGGTGGTATGCGATGATGTGGTCAAAAATGAAACACCGAAAATGGTGGACATCCCGCCCATACGCACAAAACGTTTTGGGAATAGTTTTATTCAGCGTTCAGCTAAGGAGTGGAACTCCCTGCTGGCTAACTAGCTATAACCTGGGGGTCTTTAAGTCAAGAGTGAATAGGTTACTTCTAGGTAAGCGTGCTTCATCTTCGATCACATCATCGCTGACCATCAGGTGAGATAATAACAGTAATCCGATCTTCCGTTACAAATAATTATGCCCTAAATCAATAGTACTATTGACATTATCTTTTTCAGTTTCACTAAAAAGGTCTTTGGAGTTCGAGTGTAATGTAGGATCTATTCAGCAAATAGACGACTGCAATTATTGCCGATGCATTTATGGAGGAAAATGGAGGTGTACAGAAACTGATTGTCCACATAATAATGATCCACGTATGTATCTTTTGTCCTTTCCACAAATAAAACTGATTTTTAACAACCCATACTTCCATAATATCTCTACTAATGCGAAAGTTAATGTTAGTCTGTTACGTTTTCACGTCTAAACCACTAAAGCGATTTTGATTACATTTGGTACAGAGATTGGTATTAGATCTTGGGAAGGAGAAAGGCTCCTTTTTTTCGCTGAGCATATTTTTTATTATTTTTTAAGTAATCGTTTTTGTTTGTGATTAAACAAAAATTGTAAGTTGTTGAGTATAACACTTCAGGACGTTCTTAAGTTTTATTTTTCTGTCGGTTTGTACTGCAGTGTACCCGATTAAATTAACGCATTTTCCCTCACCTAAGCGACACTCCTAACATTAACATTTGTTTTATTCAGTTACATTTTTACGTACGAAGGAGGAACCATGTACTGTCGGTAGTGGACGTTCGGTCGATGCATGTAATTACTGCGTTTGTCACAGCGGAGTTGAGTTCTGCACACAAAAACCTTGCTGGACTATAAGAAGTATGTATTTTTTTTATATTTTTTAAACATTACCCCACACTTGAATTACTCCTGAGTGCATTTTTACCAACAGTCAGACCCAGCTATCTGGCAAGATAACTATTTGTAGATCATATAAACATTGGTTCCGGATTGAAAATAGAACCTAGTGAATTATTCTAAGGAAATAGACTTAGTCTTTTATTAAGTATCAACACAAGACATCTAGAACTTGAAAAACAAAGAATGTTATGAGATGTAGTGCTCTAAAGTATCACGTTGCCGAGATATTATTTAATTAAAATAAAACGTTGCAAAAAAAACCTACCCACGATACAAGAGAAATTCCACGTGAGGAGCAATGTTATAAAATGGCAAATATAATTTCTATCTTTATCTTTACTCTTCCCATTCGTATGGATGGTCTCGGCGTCCGCAAAATTACTAGTATTAGTCTACCGGCTTTTATATCCTCGGTACACGGCACTGAGAATATACTCGTAACTCCGTCACTGGTTGATTTCAATGTGCCGTTCTTCACCGAGGCTATAGATACCTGGGGACTCGCTTGCCCGAACCTAAATCCACCCGACAATCCATCATCTCAGAGGCGGTGGGATGAGCCGCTCTGTAGAGCAGTTCAGAGTGACCTTATTGCCACATCTGCTTCGGCTGCAGAGCGTGCGCGCCTGCTGGCTGTGGGTGAATGGCAGTCTGGTCTCTGGCTTCATGCACTACCGTCATCGAACATAGGCACCTTGTTCGATGATACTACTTTCCGCCTCGCTGCTTCCCTTCGATTAGGTGCTCCCTGCTGTTCTGCTCATCGCTGCCACTGTGGCGAAGTTGTCAACAGCCTCGGTCACCACGACCTTTCGTGCGGCCGCAGGGTGGGTCGCTTAGCGCTGCACGCGAATATTAACGACATTATCCGACGAGCTCTTATCACTGTCGGCGTTCCAGCTTTATTAGAACCCAATGGCCTGGCACGCGACGATGGCAAAAGACCGGACGGCATGTCTTTATTTCCTTGGAATATGAGTAGGTCTTTAGTGTGGGACGCAACTTGTGTCGATACTCTTGCGCCATCCCATCTTCCTAGCTCGTCTTGCTGTAGTGGCGCTGCCGCTGCGGCTGCTGAGAACCTCAAGCTGCGGAAATATAATAACCTCGTTGGTAGTTATATTTTCGAGCAGTTTGAGGTTGAAACCTTGGGGTCGTGGGGTCCGAGTGCTCACAAATTATTTAAAGATCTATCCAGACGCCTAGTTGTCACTTCGCGTGACCCAATAGCTGGCTCTTACCTAGGACAGAGGTTAAGCGTTGCCATACAACGTGGCAATGCCGCCAGTCCTTTGGGTACATTACCAGTGGACAGCGATGCACACGAATTTCTGGACGCATTATTTTAGTTTATTTCTAGATGTGTATATGTAGTTCAGGGTTTTTATTTAAGTGTTTAAAGTGTTAAAAATTTAATGTTAAAAACTAATAAAATTCGTTTTCTTTAATCTATACAACGTGTAATTTAAAGGGTATATACATATCAAGTGCATGGCTTCTTTGGATGATAACAAACGATATGGCAAGGGTTTTGTAATCCTAAGGCCGCTATCCCACTGGCGTTTTACAAGCGTTGGCGTCTCTTGAACGTCTGCGCAGCGTCAACGCTGCGCAGATGCGACGTTGACGTCGCGTTGCAAGCATCAACATCCGCTGAACGCGACGTTAACGTCGCGTTCAGCGGACGTTAATGCTTGCAACGCGACGACGCGACGTCGACGTTGCGCAGACGTTCGAGAGACGCCAATGCTCGTAAAACGCCAGTGGGATAGCGGCCTAAGTCTACATGTGTAGAACTTATTACAAATACCAATACACTGATACCAGAGACTGAATTTTTCAAATTAAGAAGAACGAAGAGAATTATCGTGTTATTGGCAAGTGACGTGAAAAGTTATTGACCCTCGTAGTGCTGTGACACGCTTTTTTATGATTGGTATTCAAGAAATACATGAGATCAATGATTTGGTGTCAATTCTTTGAGTCAGTTATTTTGAGCTGAAACTGTGCATAGAGACTCTATACCAGATGTAATTGTCTTCAGCCCTTTTGGATAGATATGGGGTTTCCGTTACACATTGTATAAATAAATAGATGTTTTTAATTGTATTGTCTGTACAACATTAATTGAGAAGCTCGTTAGCTAAATAATTACAGCCGCACGGGTCAATCTTCTAAGTTAAGCTACACTTGCGGAGGCTAGTCTGTGGATGGGTGACCTTAACATATATAGTTTCTTCGCGGTGCCTCGGAAAGCACGTTACGCTGTTGGTCCCGGCCGTAATTTGTACATCTTTGACAGTCGTTATAGGTGGTCAGAAGCCAGAAAAATCTGGCATTGGTCTTGCCAAGGAGTATCAAGTTCAACAGCAACAAGGTTATCATAATCATAATCTTTATTCTCTCGCCACAATATACAGTATGTTAACTAACAGAGGGCGTTCCCGTTAACCCGCAATAGTATAGCATCCATACATGCTAAAAAAGATATTACCATTCGAAAACATTTTTTTTTTTAATATTACTATATTCACTAAAAATGTTACATTGATACTTACGTAAAAGAAACACTCTGTACACGCGTACTTGAAGGACGGCAACGTCGCAATTTATTTATGAATGACGGGCCACGTGTGCGGCGATCTAATAGGGAAGATGCAATATTTTTATTTTTGTTTTCATTTTAAAGAATTCCATGTAGAATAGACCACAAATATATTAAAAAATTAAATCTTTGTAATTTATCGGAAAAAATGCGGTTTTAAATTGACAGTTTAAATTTTCGCGCGAAAACGGACCTATAGTTCCGATGACGTCATTCCTGTCTGTCACTGGTCGTAATTGTTCGTCGCTGGCTCATGCTTATGCATATTTTTTCGACTTTAGAGATTTTTTGCGAAAATTTAAAATGGACTATCCATCAACATCAGGTGATTATAACAATACCACTAATATTCCGAAAAAAGCCGTGGTTACTCATGTTTTGTACCAATGTGTCCAACTACTTCAACAAAGTTTCCAAATAAATTGGTTGTGACTGGACCTTCTGACCCAGAAATGACAATTATTCTCCAAAGACCATTATTCGATGCTGTGAAGATCACTTTGATGTAAGTCGGCGAATATAATTGTTATATTTTGTAGTGTACGCAAAAACACGTTAGTTACTTACCTAATACTTACAAAACTTGTCTATAACATCATTTTAATTTTACAGTTGGAGAACGACGAAATTGGATAAAGTTTAAAATGTGTGGAGGAAAACTTTTCCTGAAAAAAGGTGTGGTACCTCATATATTTGAATGCCAAAATAGAATGATGCCACTGAAACCTAGATCAGTAATAATGAAAATGAAAAAACGTGAAATTCTTGAAAGCATTGAAAGTAGGTACATCGGGTATAATTTTGATTTATTCTTTCAGATTTATTCTCATACTAGAGTCAAATAAACATTAAAACTTTCAAATTTATAATAATATAAGGATAATACTTTCTAATGAAGAACTATATTATTATATCTTTCATGTTTCAGATCCATCTTCAGAGTGTTCATTAATCACAGAAACACATGGTTCTCAAAATATTAAAATATCCAATGAAAAAGATGTACAAGTGTCCTCATAAATGAACGATCGAAATAACTGATATATGTAGAAGCCGCTGAATAAAATACAAAGTTAAACAACTATGATTTTATACATACCGTAGTAATTTAGTCCCTTTCATTTTTACACTT
This sequence comes from Tholera decimalis, assembly GCA_943138885.2. NCBI lineage: Eukaryota > Metazoa > Arthropoda > Insecta > Lepidoptera > Noctuidae > Tholera > Tholera decimalis. Next base: position 32,404,299 of record OW964551.2, read on the forward strand.
GAAAACTCTGCACTTTCGACAAAAAAGTTACAACCATGTCAACACTAACTCTTGGTAAATTCCTGGATTCCTGAAGTTAAACAACTATGATTTTATACATACCGTAGTAATTTAGTCCCTTTCATTTCTACTCTTGAAAACTCGGCACTTTCGACAAAAAAGTTACAACCATGTCAACACTAACTCTTGGTAAATTCTTGGATTCCTGGAGTCTGCTTTGATAAACCCAACTTCCATTTTTATTAAAAAAAACGCAATTAGTATTTCCGTAAAATAATATTCACTTTTACAACCATAACCTCAAATAAGTTGTTATAACAGGAGTGACGTCACTAAACGCTGATTGGTGTTTTGAAATATGCTTCGTTTCAAGTCATTTTTAATTCGTAATTATTGTTAAAAAATCAACATTATGTAAAAAAAATGTTGCAGTGGCCCTTCTTTTATATTTTTTTAACATTTTAATCATAAAATTTTCATAAATATTATATTTGCATCTTCCCGATTGATGTGCTTATACTATTATTAGGGACACATTTCATACAATAAATATTGTGGGAGACTGGCGCCTAAACTAGGCCTGGCCGTATTTCAGGACACCAGGTCTCCAACCTTTAGATTAATATTTCTTGTGCAGTGCATTTCATTTCTTGTGCTATATTTAGTGGTCAGGAGTCAGTTCACAAATGGGGCGTGCAACTGTCAAAGTGGCGCTAGTAGCACACTTACCAATATCAAAGCAGTTTCTCTATGGAACAGTAATGAATTCCTAAATTAGAGACAGTTATTGAGAATTTTTTGATTAAAGAACATGTGTTATGTTCTTTAATCGGAAAATTGTACAGAAATCAATTGAAATCACTGAAATGAAAATAAAAAATATTACCACAGATAACCATAGATGATATCTACAGCCCAAGCAGCAAAATTGTACTATAACCAAAGCTTATTTCGCAAAAAGTTTTGTAAACGTTATATAACGGTGTTTATGGTGGCAGCATGTTGAATAAAGGCGTTTGACTATACTTTTTTGCTCTATAAGCTTATACAGCGAAAACGTTCTATAAGCTAATGATGTAAACATTTACATCACCATTTTGTACAACTGTTATAGACATATACTATATAAGGCTTAAAGAAAACATGTATAAAACTACTTTGTTCTATATATTTGTTGATCGGTGCCCTTTTGTATCTAATTTGATCTGTAAAACTTATATATTTACCGTTATAGGCCTAGTGCATTAACGGTTATTGAAATTTGGCAATACGGCGATTTGGTAATAAAGTGGGTTTTTAAGTATCTGCTATAGTACAAAGTGTTTTAATAGTCACGACTGCTCAAAAATAGAGCAATTTGGTGATATAACTGAGTTTTGTGTTACTCCTTATGTGAGAAATTTACGCTACAAGAGTTTTTAAAACACTGTTTCAGATTCCTACACTGTCATTTTTATTAGAGTTTCTCTCTCTACTATAACATCATAATGATACATAAAGGAAGCAAACAAACACTATTAAATAACTAATGTGATTTAAACAAGAGTTAGCATTTCCAATTTAATACTTAACTGCGGGTTCTGCAAACAACAAAATTATATGATGATCTTTAGACTGTGCTTATACTATGAATTCAGTAGGTACTTAAACGTCACTTAATTTCTAAAGTGTAGTCCATTTCCGAGCAATGCAGACCGCAATATAGTCACAGAGGCTCTGTCGCTGAGAACATAAAATAAATTAAACCAACTCTAAATTTATTTTATTTATTAATTTAAAATAAATTTGGAGGATCTGCTTTTGTTTCACCGCGACACAGGTGCTGCTGCTGTGTCGCGGCCATTGACATATATATTACTGCGTAAGGACTGGGCGGACCGCATGTTACAATGACGCCTCGAACGTGGTCCCAAAATGGTCTTCCCTTTATCGAAGTGACTAGAACGCGATCGGCTATCTTCCGGAGCGGCCGTAACTTTTATAAGCACAAATGCCAAGTTGTGCCGTGAAGGGTTGCATGAACTACGACAAAAAGCACAAAAAAATAAATTATAACATTTCATATCACCGGTAAGTTAAAAATATGTCATGAAATCTACTTCTAACATTATTTAAAACAATTTTTCTTTGTTATTTGTCTCAACCTTTGGCCAAGACAACGCGAAGCCGCATAAAAGTGCGACATAACTTTGCAGCGGCAATTCAAAGGAACCCTAATTTATTTAACCACAATGGCGGTCACTACTTTGATCATAGTACTATAGAAGGCCTGTAATCGCCAATGTTACACTTTTTGCTCTATAGTAGAAAATTATAGAACTAATCTACGATTAATTTATTTTAATTTAGATAAAACTTATTAATTTGGGAGGGGCATTAAAAATTAGACACTAATCTATGCCTACTTTGTCAATAAAATTATAATCGTAACACTATTTCAATGCCTGGGTTGCTACTACTAGCGCATTTGGCTACTGGATAGACGCCATAATAAATATTTTGATATTGTAATTTTACTTACCACGATTTGTTGAAATTAGTAATATAAGCCTAACACACAATCACTTTAATAACACTGACAGTATGAGAATGAACGAAAGATTGAACGATTTGTTGTGATATGGTAATCTAAAAGAACCACAATCACTTCTTTAAAACATAAAAGAACAATAACAGCGTTGCAGTGGCTACTACATCACCGTTTGGTGACATCTCTCACTGTAATATCAATCTTAGAGGTCAAAAATGGTACTCCAAAGCTGCTATAGATCTGTTATATCAGCGATTAACGATATAACTGCGCCCAATCCGGGTTGTGTAAACGTTCTTTGGTCTTCTATAGAACCGCTCAGCAACATCAATTAGTTCTTTGAAAAACGTTCTATGGGCTGCTTTAGGACAAGGTTTTGCTGCTTGGGAGATAACTATATAATATCTCACAATCTAACTAACACTGACAGTGACAAAGGTTCTTACGGTGGTGGCGCCATCTGCGATTAGCTTTCACTTGCACGCCCCATTACATAATATTTTTTTTTAAGTTATGGAGATCAGGTAGGCAATCGCTCCATATAAAACACTAGTACTCAGCTGCATCCAGTTAGACTGGAAGCTGACCCCGATATAGTTGGGAAAAGGCTAAGGAAATGAGGAATTATTTTGTCTGTACAATCTATAGTCGTCCATAACAGTTTAGCTGGATAGAGCTGCGATATAGGTATACCACGATTAGCGACGGCATTAATTTTGATAATGCAACAAAATTGATTGCGTAACGAAGTAATTGATTTTGGAAGCAACATAAGGAACACTATAAGGAGGTTACAACTGATATGACTTACCGATGTACCTGCGCAGAACACGAATTTTCGCATCGCGCTTCGTTTCCTTTACCGCTATTTGTCGGCAGCTGCCGCCATGTTAGCGCGCGACGCGTAACACGTGAGTGAGACGGAACTAGGGCTTTCAATACCGGTATTCCGGGATCCGGTAATACCGTGATCACGGATTTTATTTAGGCCTTTTACAATACCGGTATTGACACCCCAATACCGTGATTACGGTATTACAAACATTAGATCTGAAAATGTATGTGATCTTATTATCATACTAGTTTTCACCAGTGCAAGCGTCTCGCTGTAGTCTTAAGCCGAAATCGAGCTGTACTTATGTCGTTTTTGTTATTGTCAGTCATTTTTGCAAAGGCGACGGGATAACGTACTATAGTACGGTACTTCTGATTCCACAAGATTGTATTTAAGAGCAAGTTGCTGGTGAACAATCCTAGATACAAGGTTGTGTCTATGCAAATAGTCTCCGTCTATAATTGCACAGACAAAACCTTCGGTTTCCCCAAAGAGGTCACCAAAACGTAGCCAGGCTACGGACGCTAATGTATCTACGTCAGACCCATGAAGGGCCCGGTAATAGCGTCCGTGAAGCTCCTTGCTCTGCCATACTTCTTTGCGGTCATTAGTATCTAATACTACAGGTTTGCGCCAATTCTCGCTACCTAAGGAGAGCGGAGTGAGGCCTTTATCCACCGCTACCACATCTCGATGCATACCCACGTCGGCTTCTAGGAAATATCCCCTAAGGCTGCATACCTCGTGGTTGTGCAGGGTCTTTGCATTTAAAAAGCCACGACCCCCGCACTTCCGCGGGATATACAGCCTCATCACCGATGAACGTGGGTGATGTTTCCAATTTGCAGTCAGCGTTGTGCACACCCGCCTGTCCAAGGTGTCTAGTTCAGTCTGAGCCTATTTGAGTATGCCAAAAGAGTACATCAATACTGGCACGACCCAACCATTGAAGGCACGCACTTTGTTTCCGCCTGATAGAAGACTATTCAGTACTTTATTCGGGCGGCCAAAGAAGCGTTCCTTCAATGATTGTTTAACATAAGACATACCCAAATACTTGTAGGTTTCAGTTGAGCTGAGGGATTTTAGGTGTATGGAATCCGAGAGTTGAGTTCCCACGGATTCCATAATCTCCCCTCGCTTTACATGCATGACCGCACCTTTGTCCACCCCAAATTCCATCCTGATGGCGCTACTGAAGGTTTCCTTTACTTTCAGTAGCTCCATCAATTGCAAGTTGCTGGGGGCAAAAAGTTTCAAGTCATCCATATAAAGCAAGTGTAATATGACCTGACCACCTCTTCTCAACTGGTAGCCTTGCCCCGAACCCTCCAGTAGTGTACTGAGAGGTTTGAGAGCCAGAAAAAACCACGGTGGGCTCAGACTGTCGTCTTGAAAAATACCACGCTCAATCCTAATCGGTTCGCTGTTTTCCTGGCTCTGTCGACATCCTGGGTAGCAGATTACCGTCTTCCATTGCCCCATACATGACTCAAGGAAAGTGCATAGTATTGGATTTATTTTATACAACTCCAACACCTTCATGAGCCATGTATTTGGAACCAAATCATAGGCCTTCTTATAATCTATCCAGCATGTCGACAGATTCCTTCGCGAACGACGAACCTGTTGGTTAATGGCAATATCGATGAGGAGAAGCTCCTTAGTACAGCGGGACCCGTTCCTACATCCATTCTGAGAAGCAGACATGATTGAATTTGTATCAATGTGGTTATTAATTTTGGTTTTTCATAATGGATGTAAGAACTTTAAAGACTTTCGGTAAGCACGTGATCGGTCTATAATTTTTAGGTTCCGCAGTACTGCCTGCTTTATGGAGCAGGTGGGTTATTCCTGTAGTTAGGAATTGAGGTAGCGATCCTAACTCTAAGGAAGACTAGAACTGAGCGGCCAAGTGAGCGTGTGAGCTTTGAAACCATTTTATCCAGAAATTGTGCAGCCCATCCGGCCCTGGAGATTTCCAGTTGGATAACGGATGGACTGCATGGGTTACATCTTGGGGGCTGATCGTAATTGCCCCCATTTCTGGTATAAGATCGCACGTGCGCTTGATCTCACTTATCCAGTCACCCTCGATGTGGCTGACAGGCACCGACCAGATGCTGCGCCAGAACGAATACATGGCGTCATCATCCGGTAGGCACGTATCAGTCACACCTTGGTCAGATCGCTCCCAGGTCCTATAAACTCACCTTTCATTGCTTTTGAATGTGCGATTCTGAGTGTATCGCTCCACCCGCCGCTTATATCGACGAATTCGATTTGTCCATGCATAAACTTTCTGCTTCAGGAAGTCGATACGCTATGTGATGCGGGTTAGATAATCCCGAGGGTTGATATCAGTCCCCGCAAACGCTCGCCTCACAAAGCGCATCACTCGAGGACGAGTGTTGCCCTGCCTGAAGCAGCTAAGTTTACCAATGAGTGCTCTAGCCCCAGCGATACGACGTTCGATCCTGCACTGCCAAGCAGGTACTGCCGGTCGAATAGCTCTGTCAGTCTTTGGAAACTTGACATGCTACTACAGCTCCACAGTACAGGACCAAATGGGTATCGGTGAGGGCTTCACTATTGTCAAAATAATTTGACAGCAGTGAATCTAGAGCACACATTAGCGCCCTATTTTTCTTATGCATGGGTTGCAAAGGCAGACAAGGTCTAAGCTCAGGGGGTGTGGAGCGATACTCCCGTAATGCATCCTCCAAAGCACTCCTCAATCTGTCACTGTACTGGGTACTCACGGTTATAGCCTCGTCATCATCATGTTCACTGACGTGGTCGTGTCGCGGTGAGATACTGGGTTGTAGTTGCACCGCGGCCAGTGATGAAGCAGATGAAACACGACTGCACCGTGATTCAAGGCGTAGTCTATCAAGTACGGCGTCATCCAACATACGGTTACGCTGGATGACCTGCACCTGATCCGATAGTCGTTGGGCCGAAACGTTGACAGCTGGTAATTATTATTAATAAATAAGAACAATAAAGATTGATTTGAAAATAAAAAACACGTATAGTATTGCTTTTATTAATGTCCTAATTGAACTTGCGTTTAATACCGGATTACCGGTATTGATACCGGTATCACGGTATTGACTTTTCCAATACCGGTATTGATACCGGTATTGAAAAAATCCGGTATTTGAAAGCCCTAGACGGAACTAACAGCTGCAGTGTATTATGAACTTTATAGTAGTGACCTAAGGTTGATTATAAGTTTTATGCGTTCTTTCGTTAATCTTCGGGGCCATACTTTCTTTTCTGTGCGAATAAAGATTCATGACGCGCCTTATCAGTTGGGTACTACTGCATGTTCTACTTACCATTTTTGTGAGTCAAAGTTACTTGAATAAAGAAACATTCTATTCTGTTCTATTAACGTTCTTATTTCATCCGGTACAGCGTCCACGACTTTCTCTGAGCCCGAATGCTTAGAAGGAGACCCTGTACCCGCTGCAGACCCGTGCAATCTGTGCATCTGCCACAACTCGGATATATTATGCACTAACAACCCCTGCATTCAACGGCAATTTGGTAATTATGATACTTTTATTTTCTCTCTCTCTTTCTTTGATCGGTTCTTCATTGTAACACCCTTTATAGTTGTTAACTCCTAATTTTATTATGTTAATAAAGAGTGTATCTATCTATCGTGGTAACAAACACGGTTCCAGTAAGGTAGGCCACGGGAGAGATGCCGCGCGAAAAAGCTAGTCTATACTAATATGTATTATAATAAATTAATACTTTAAAAAACACTAGAAAAACACGCTTTTATAAATGCACGTAAAAACAAATGTTGCTGTTTCTTTTTTCGTAGTTTTTGCCATCGGTCGATCCCTCCAGAGGATTTGGAAGTGACCTCTATAAAAAAATAAGTCAATGGATTACGCGGTAATTCAAAAAGGTTAAGAAAACCGATAACAGATTTTCTTTAGGTTTGTAATAACCTTGAAACCTGATCGTGTTCAAAGTCCATTACGTGGCCTTTCTCATAAGTGCAAACACGACTATGATACGATATCCCATCATTTCCATGATGTGTGATCATTGCCAGTGCCTATCTTCCGGCTTCATCATCAGACCTTGAAACCTAATCGTCGTCAAAGTTCATTACAAGACTTTTCTAAGAAATCAAAAACAGCTATGATACGATTTTCCATTATGAAGTTCCAGTTCATATCTTCTGGCTCCAGCATCAGATCAGTTCGACAGTACCATATTATTGTATTGTCATCAGAACTACATACAGCTGCCAATTTTCATTACGCTACGACCCTTGGAAGATGGTTAAATTAGTTACCTTAGATTCCATTACATAGTTACAGATCGACCTAATAAAAGCGTGTTAAAATGTAAAGTTTGTGAATTTGTAGGAAGTAATCTCTGGATCTACCAAACTGGTTTTGAAAATGCTTACACCAATAGTAAGCTACATTACTGCTGAGTGACATTTGCTACTATTTCTTTTTTGCTGAAAAAAAAAAACTGAAGCCGCGGTCGGAAGCTAGTGAATTATACAAAGCTACCCAAATATTAGTCAAATCAAGTTTTCTCTTCATTAACATTTAGTGGGCTCACATTAGTCATAATATGCGATTCTAGCTTTTATGTTTTCACGGGAATATTCTAACGAGATAACGGGAACACAAGGGTGGGTTTTTAGTCAGTAGAAGTCTGACACTCCCTTCCGCTCTACCCACAGCAGGAAGAGCGATTCGACGATTTTCCCACCGATAAAATATCTTTCTATTTTATAAAGGGTAATTTCTTTAGTTCCAGCTAAAAGGAAGGGACATTGTGTTGAAGGTACTAAATACAGATTACCAGATGGATGTAACTTCTGTGTTTGTCAGGGCGGCAAAGAGTTTTGTACCGGCAAAGCGTGTTTGATGGCTGGTATGTAATTTATTTTATGCTCCGCTCCCATGTACTTTATCACGATAAAACATGACCCCTCCTTTTACAGTCGGGTAAAACGAACGTAGCCTATGTACCTCCTCAAACTTCCTCCATACCAAAATTCATCAACAGCCACCCAATATTTTGGAAGAAAACGAATAGATTATACCCCTCATTATATTGAGAGAATCATCATTTGCTGAGCTCAAGCGTTAAGCCGATGGTCTCGGCTGACATTTGAACATCTTGGACAGTCGTCACGGGTAGTCCTCTTCCTTGAGTCGTTTTCTTTATTAAACTGAGGGTCGTGACCTCCCTTCTGCATCACCTTCTCCCGTATTATTTTCCTCCAGATTTTTCTGTCTCTGGCGGTGTGAAAGGCATTGTAAACCGTAGAGTCGAGAGCGGTGCGGATCTGGTTAGACCAGCGTATTGGGCTACGTCCACGAGGCCTTTTCCCGTCTACTTTGCCGGTCACGAAGAGCTTTTCGAGCTTGCCACCGTTTTTCCTAGCAATGTTACCGAAGTATTCGAGGACTCTGCTTAGACACACGGATGATAGCCGCGCGGAGACTTTAAGTTCTCGCAGTAGCAGTTCTCGGGTAGTCAGAAGCCAGAAAATCTGACACTGAATAGCCAGTTGCCAATTATAATCTGCTGCAACCGGCTAGACTAGAAGCGAACCCCTATCATAGTTAGAAAAAAGCTCGGCTGATAAGCTGAAAGTCTCGCTACAACTCGAAAACGGCCAGACCAATTTTGCTAAAAAAGTATGAAAAATTTTTTTTGTAGTTTCCTGGTTCAGCAATGTTCTCTCACTTACAGAAAATGCCGCAACACCCCAAACTTACTGCAAAGAGGGATCCATACACCAGGCAATTGATGGATGCAATATGTGTGTTTGTATGAAAGGAAAAACTATTTGCACCACTAAAGGATGTTTAAACAATGCACTAAGAAGTAAGTGTTTAACTGTTAAAGTAGACCGTACAAACAGAATAAACTTTCATTGATTCGTTTATAAACAAGTTTAATAACACTGAAAAAAATAAAACTAGACGTTTTACTGTTGTTTTACAGTAAAAAAAAAACGGTTCAGAAAACTTATCTTTATGTTAAAATAATTGATTACTGACAGTGCACTGAAATGGGCACAAGCAGTAAAGAGCTAAAAAGTTATTTCAATTGGATGAACATTAAAGTTTACTGAAACAAACAGTTCCTTTTAAGTATTGCCGTTTTCAGAGCTTTATTGATATCATAGCAGCTATTTTTTAACCGACTTCTGAAAAAGGAGGAGGTTCTCAATTCGGATGTTTGTTTGTTTTTTTTTTTTTTCTTTTATGTTTGTTCGGGAATAGCTCCGTCGCTCGCCAACCGATTTGAAAAATTCTTTTTTTGTTGGAAAGGGTATACTTCCCAAATGGTCCCATGAAAATTATATCGACATCGAACAAGCCGTTTCTGAAAAATTAACAAAAGTCTAAAATAATATTTACATTGATGATCTTTTCGGTTACTCTATATTGTGTTTTTTGTTCGCTCGTTTTTTGTTTTTTGTAGTTGACATTTTGGCTTTTATAACTAGATTAATTACAAATTGACCCACTAAAAAGCGCGAAAATAAAAACTTTTTTGCAAAAAAATAAAACCGACTTCCATATCAAAACACTACAAAGCCAAAAATAATTTTAATTTCGGGAGGCGGTGTGAAAAAAAAGAAAATACAAAACCAATAACACCGACTACCGAAATTAAAATTATTTTTGGCTTTGTAGTGTTTTGATATGGAAGTCGGTTTTATTTTTTTGCAAAAAAGTTTTTATTTTACTGCTTCTGAACAGTTATTGTAGCATACAGTAAAGAGCTAAACAGTTATTTCAATTGTTTGAACATTAACGTTAACTAAAACAAGCAGTTTTTTAAACTATTTCCGTGTTGATTTACTGTCTTACAAACAGTAAGAATAGCCGACCAGAAAACAGTTGCAGATTCACAGTAAAATCTACTGTTATAACTGTTTTTTTTTTTTCAGTTAGTTTTACTTCTTTGGCTCTTTTTTACTGACCAAAGCGGTGAATATAACCGAAAAATCGATTGGGTTTACCGACTTTTTTTTCAGTGTACCCACCTAATTGGTACTATTATTTTTAAGTATTGATAATAGTCTCGCGTTTGACCACTATCTCACCTAATGGTAAGTGATGATGTGATCGAAGATAGAGCACGCTTGTGGAATGGTAGAATTCACATTAGGTACTAGTAATCCTGTTAACCCCTCCAACTAAGCTAAACATGCTTGTGTCTGGAGTGCGTTCACGGCAATAGTGTAATGGGTTGGGTTTGAACCTGCGACCTCTCGATCACAAGTCCGACACCTTAGCCATTAGGCTATTGACACTTCAAAACTTAAAGACCCCTAGGTTATAGCTATCAGAAAACACAGACTCCGGCAGGGGATTCCACTCCTTAGCCGTACGCATAATGAAAGTATTCCCAACGCGTTTTGTACGTATTTGTGGGATGTCCACGATGATTTATCACGTATGATTTTATTATACTCGCCATTTAGAATCCGTTTATAAGGACATGGAAAAAATATGGTAAACAAGACACGGATAGTATCATTAGAACTTAAAACGGGATATTTACCATGTGTATTTTTTGTTTTGAGTTTCCGATATTTCGGCACTGTTGCAAGCGCCATGATCACGGATGAACTGAAGTGATTGCGGATGGAAGTTTATGAGCAGACAAATCGGTCTACCCTCTTTCTCGTTCGTTCGAACAGAATCGAGTGTTTAGTGATACATGTGACAGTGGTAGCGGTGTCGCTAACAGAAAACGGTCGGGGCTAAATAATAACAGTCGCATCAACCATGTTCAAGGTTAAGCAGCGCTTGCCGAGGTCGATCTGTGGATGGGTGACCAATGACCATCTTAACACATCGAGATTTCTCCACGCCTCCAAAAGGACCAACGTCCGGGCTATCATTTGTCAGCCAAACCGACGCTGTTCTGGCCAAGGATATCCTGTTATTCAGCTACTAGTCAGCTACTGAGTTCTGGTGATCAGATAGGCAATTGATCTATCTAAAATACTAGTACTCAGCTGCATCCGATTAAACTAGAAACCGGCTTCGATATAATTGGCTAAACAGATGATGATAAATCGTCTTTCGGTCGAACGATCTTCGACTGAACATTATTAGGTGAAGTGCACTGTGAACAACTCTTACGTACATATTATCGGATTAACTTAAATTCATATATTCTCGAGGATCCTAATTTTCTTTTTATGCACCTCTAATATTATTGGTACTTTTTCAATGCAGACCTACAAAAAGACTCCTTGCAGGTCTGCACAGTACTCAGAAACCTAGGTGGACTAATTTCGAAATGGCTGATGTCAGGCTAATATCTCAGCCTAACGTTAAGCTGAAATCGTCACAATCACGCCTCTCACCCGATGGCTGGTGCCATTTTCCTTACATAACTTTTATTTTTATGGTTTTCCAGACTCTCTACGGCACTTATCTTACATTCGATCGCAAAATATGAAAAGGCATAAGCAAATATGCAGTCCTGGAAAAATATATTTGCCCGATGATTATGATCCTAATTGTCCAAATGAGTGTTTTTGCGATGGTTATCAATTACTGTGCAGCAAAAAGAAGTGTTTAGATAACAGGGACGTACATAGTAAGTATATTTTTGTCACAGATTTACTTGATTTGTTACCATACCATTATACACACATACGCCATCATCTTATACAGCTCCTTGCACTCACCTCACCTTCACACACGCGCACACACACACACACACACACACACACACCCACACACACACGCACACACACACACGCATACACACACCAACCGCATACATAACTCATCTTTGTCTGTTGGTCGGGAAATGTTTCACCTACTTACAAAACATCTATAATCTTAAAAGTTCACATGGACGGATTCAATGTCCCCATAACACAGGATTTTCCTAGCATGGGGGTCATTACCCTTTTTGATAAATGTTTTTGAAGAGCTCTGATTGTATCTTTTAATTGACTGTTATTCTGTTAATGGCAAATAAACTTATTATTATTATTTTGGGAATAAGTAATAAATTACGCCTGCACAGAAAATCGTCTAATAACTTTACTTACTAATTAATTCTTCCTCATATTACCAAAACGATACATTTAAACCAAGCATTATGTAAATAAAAAAGTGCGTGGTAGGCCACACATAATGTTTCGTTTTGTAGAAGTTCATTCAACTTCTATAGAACGAAACATTATGTGTTAAGCATGCGATACATGTTGGCCGAGCGTTGTCGAGTGAAGGCCAATACCAACATGTAGACGGTATATTTGCCTTGTTTTGCTATCGCTCGGTGTCACTTGCCTAGTTGGCCGAGTGGAGGCCAGCGCCAACGTGTATAGAACTCATTTGGTGCAACTTGTCTTCGCTCGCCGTTGATCATGATCACTTGCCTCACTTCGGATCGGTGTCGGTTTTTGGTCACAAATCAAAGGCGCTCGCCTGCGCTCAGCCAACGTGTGGGCAGCGCTACAGACCCTCTTCTACATTGGTCGTCTGCATTGGCGTTCGACGAACTTGTCGAACGTGTGGACATTATTTCTTACCTTGTACCTATTTGCCAACGCTAGCGTTGGCCTACGCTCGACCAACATGTATTGCAGGCTTTACACACAAATGATGTGTGATATAAAATGTTGTGAAACATTAAAGCACTGAATCTTACTTTGAACTTAATGTATGTAGGTCAGATTGAAGAAAAAATTTAACTTTGCAGTTTGAGTTGTAAAATATGTGATAAAATAACATTTAACAATAATATAAAATAACATTTCCGCAACCCCGGCGGGAAATGGCCTTATGAGGGCCCCCTACTGGTGCTGACAGCTCTTTGAGGCGCGCGTGGAACACGACGCGCCGCCGATCCGGGCCTGGTCCTTACCGGACGGTGAGCTACTCCTGCTCGCCGTCAGCAAGCCCGCGCCTACGGTGGCCGGAGATCGGCTAGCGATCCCCGACGCCCGGAGCGTCTCGATGACCGGTAACTAGAAAGAAAATCACAGAACGCACATAGCAATTTCTTATAAAAATTGTATGACGAATCTCTCACCGTGCGGTAACAATACTATTGCTCACAAACCCTTCCTTATCAGTTAATGATCAATCCAGAAAGTTTTTATCCATTAATCGTCTTTCGGGCGGTCGGGGCTAAATAATAACAGCCGCATGGGTTGATGTTCAAGGTTAAGCAGCGCTTGCCGAGGTGGGCCTGTGGATGGGTGACCAATGACCATCTTAACACATCGAGATTTCTCCACGCTTCAAAAAGCACGTTAAGCCGTTGGTCCGGGCTGTCATTTATCAGCCATTTTGACACTGGTCTGGCCAAGGGTAACGTGTTATTCAGCTACTAGTCAGCTACTGAGTTCTGGTGATCAGATAGGCAATTGATCTATCTAAAATACTAGTACTTAGCTGCATCCGATTAGACTAGAAGCCGGCTTCAATATAATTGGCTTAACAGTGATGATGATAAATCGTCTTTCGGTCGAACTATCTTCGACTGAACGTTATTCGGTGAAATGCACTGTGACCAACTCTTACGTACATATTATCGGATTATCCGGATAAGCTTAAATTAATATCTTCTCGAGGATCCTAATTTGCTTGTTACGCACCTCTAATCTTATTGGTACTTTTTCAGACCTGCAAAGAGACTCCTTGCAGGTCTGCACAGTACTCAGAAACCTAGGTGGACTAATTTCGAAATGGCTGATGTCAGGCTAACATCTCAGCCTAACGTTAAGCTGAAATCGTCACAATCACACCTCTCACCCAATAGCTGGTGCTATTTTCCTTACATAACTTTTATTTTTATGGTTTTCCAGGCTCTCTACGGCACTTATCTTACATTCGATCGCAAAATATGAAAAGGCATAAACAAATATGCAGTCCTGGGAAAATATATTTGCCCGATGATTATGATCCTAATTGTCCAAATGAGTGTTTTTGCGATGGTTATCAATTACTGTGCAGCAAAAAGAAGTGTTTAGATAACAGGGACGTACATAGTGAGTATATTTTTGTCATATATTTAGAGTTGTTAGCAGAAACTTATGTTAAATTTTGGGAATAAGTAATAAAGTACGCCTGCGCAAAAAATCGTCTAATAACTTTACTTACTAATTAATTCTTCCTCATATTACCAAAAGGATACATTTAAACCAAGCATTATGTAAATAAAAAAGTGCGTGGTAGGCCACACATAATGTTTCGTTCTGTAGAAGTTCATTCAACTTCTATAGAACGAAACATTATGTGTGACATAAAATGTTGTGAAACATTAAAGCACTGAATCTTACTTTGAAGTTAATGTATGTTGGTAAGATTGAAGGTAGAGATGAGTCGTATTTACTAGAACAGATCCGAAGAATAGGTAAATTTCGATACTAGGCTGCACCTTTTCTCACTTTGACAATACCTACCTAGTATCATGAAGTATTGTGAAATCCAACTGCTCTTAGGCCTCATCATAGCACTAACGCGTAATTGCATTCCATTCTCTCAACACGTTATAAACCTGCTTTACCGCTCATTCATGTTTGTCAAAATCATTCGTTTGTCAGTCACTTGAATTTAAACCGTAATTCAAAGTACATAAAAATAACGCGACGCGCACGCGTGTTATGCAAGAATATATATTCTGTTCTTTTCTAACTACGCTATTCCGAAGTCTTCCCATCTTTATTTTTCAATACTCGAGACTAGTCAGTAATCATTCGATCCGAGAATACTCGATCCGAATGAGTATCAACTAGTCTCGACAAGACTAAGTATTACGAAGTATCTATATACTTAGTCTACTATCACCATGACCACATTCGATAAGTAATAATTGATACTAGGTGGACTAGGGACTAGGTGGAATAGGTATCTGGATCACGTATTTTTAAATACTAAGAATAGGTGCACCTAGTCCCAAATTTACCTAGTACAACCCATCTCTAATTGAAGGACAAATTTAACTTTGCAGTTTGAGTTGTAAAATATGTGATAAACAACTGGTTTATTAGTTTGACTTCTTTACGAAATAGCGTAATAATATGTCATATATACATATATCCGTATCTATGTCTGTATTGCATTGATGATCGATTTGTTTGCGTTCCAAGATTTACCATACACCTTTGTCTTTATTTACTACATAATTATAAACAAGTTTATTACCTCCACGCATACCTGAGAAAATGTTTGTTTTACAAACTAACAGACCAACGGACAATAGAGTGATATCATAACAGCTTCACATTTTCTATTTGAGTTTGTTTATTAGTATATTCGAAATAAAAATTAAATTAGGAAACAAATAGTAAAGTTAGATTTTTTGTTATAAATAAGGCTGCATGTTACCATAAACTAAATATTCTATAGCGCATACACACCTCTCCGATTGACCATAGTGTAAACTTATTGCCGCCAGAACTTCTACAAATAAAAGATTTTTTTTTTTAATTATTTATAATATTTAAACCCCCATCTTTTGGCCATTAGGAAGACTAGACTCATCGAACAGGAATCCACTAAGCAAAGACAAGCCATGCACGGAGTACGAGCCTTTAGCTTCGGATGACATTTGCAACACATGCATGTGTTTGCATGCACGGAAAGTGTGTACGGTGGTCACTTGCGATGATAGCGGTAATTCTGATGAACTGAGTAAGTATCTATCAACTTTACAGCCATCGGTGCAATTTCCTGATAGCTTTTCAGTAGCTTGCTAAGGATATCAATGCAATTAAGTTGGCTAACATTAAGTCTTATGCAGCTAAAACTGTATTAGTTTCGTGAAGAACTTTTTTAAAGAGAACTAGCAATGCAGTTCGCATTCACATTACTAGCAATCTTGCTAGTAGTATATAATAGGGCTTACGTCAATAGTGGGGGGAGGGGGGTTGAATCCGCGACTTCTCGATCACAAGGCCTTACCATTAAGCTATTACCGCTTTTCTACTGTGTATAATGTTAAAGCGTCAATAGCCTAATGGATAAGGTGTCGGACTTGTGATCGAGAGGTCGCAAGTTCGAACCCCACCCATTACCCTATTGGCGTGAACCCACTCCAGACACAAGCATATTTAGCTTAGTTGGAGGGGTTAACAAGATTGCTAGTAATGTGAATTCTACCCACATTGCTAGTAATCTTTTAAAAAAAAAAAAAAAATAATCCTCTAAGAAAAAATATTACTATTCGAAAACAAAATGTTTTTTTTTTTAATATTTAAATATTCACTAAAAATGTTAAATTGATACGTAAAAGAAACACTCTGTACACGCGTACTTGAAGGACGGCAACGTCGCAATTTATTTATGAATGCGTACGCGTGTACAGTGTCTCTTTTACGTATCAATTTAACATTTTTATTAGTGAATATTTTAATATTAAAAAAAATAAAAACATTTTGTTTTCGAATGGTAATATTTTTTTAGCATGTTGGATGGATGCTATGCTATTGCGGGTTAACCGGAACGCCCTTTGTTAGTTAACATACTGTATTTGTATCAGCTCTAGTTTTTGAGAACTCTGATCTCTAGTCCTAGAGTTTCATCGTTTAGCATATTGCATGAGTTTTTTTGAGAAAGAAATTAATCACCCTACAATGGAGTAGGTACATAAATTTTGTGAAAATTAAACACGATTAGTCGTTATAAATGGTCACTGAACGAATGAATGATATTTATTTCGAATAATTCAATAACTCCCATAGACTAATGCCTATCGTATTTACATAATAGCAGATAGTTCAATTGGCCTCCTTTGTAACCCCGCCCCGGACGCAAATTAGGGGTGTTATAAGTTTGACGTGTCTGTCTGTGGCAGCATAGTTCCTAAATGAATGGACCTATTATGATGCGGTATTTCTTGTTGAAAGAAAGCTGACGTGATTGAGATGGTTCTTAGCTACAATTAATCAAGATCTGTTTTGGTGTTTCGATGTTTTCGGTGATTACTTATTTTGTTAATATTAATTCTACCAATTTATTTATTCATTACAATAATAATTATATATTTGTTGATAACTCGTTTACAACAATTTATTTTAGCGAAAATGATTAAAGGAAGCAATAGAGTAAAAGCAAAGAAGAAGAAGAGTACTTTTTGCGAACCCTTCACATTCTTCAGCCCCGAAAACAATCGGTTTTGTAGGAACTGCTTCTGCCTGTACAATGGACTCGCCTTGTGTTTATTGAACTTATGCAAATATTCAAAAGGTAACTACATAAATATTATATTATTATGTAAAAAAGTGTAACTATGAAGCATCTATTAAAAATGTATGTTTGTTCTTCGGATTGGCATAAATTTAGTGTGAAGATAATTGAAAGCCTGGAGAGTGGCATTAACTACTTAAAAAAAAACCCTAAAACGCGAGCGAAGCCGCGGGCAGAAGCTAGTATTATTATAATAAAAAAGTTTAATTATTCAGCATTCATACTAATATTATAAGTGTACTTTCCACAAAGGCTGGAAAGTCGAAGAAGTTTCCTGAAGTGTGTCATTCCACTTACTGGCGAGCAGCCTAAGGAGCGCCTAAAGCTGTGGCTGGAAAGTACATCCCTTCCAAGCCCATTAGTGCCACCAGCTGAGCATCTCCCACCTGGACACGAACTGCCATGGCTGACCTAGAAGTCTTTAAACAGACTCCGCACCCAGGTTGGTCGCAGCAAAGAAAATCTGTTCAGGTGGAGATTTATCGATACCTCTGCCTTGGGGTGTATATGTGGTTCTGTTCCACAAACCATGGCACACTTAATTTCCTGTCCTGCGTGCCCTGTCAACTGCTCACTGCAGGACTTGATGGAAGCTACCGAAAATGCCAAACTTGCTGACTCCATCTAGCTATTTGCCATCGACACGCTAAGAAGAAGTGTATGTTTGCAAGGAATGGTGATCGTGAGTGATAAGGATCGATCCGTTGTTGATTTATGGCGTGAAGATAGTTGAAGGGGTGGTGAGTGACATAAGCTGTCTTTTTGCTTTACAATTGTCATTAATTTTATTTTATCTTATTGATCCTATTGTGAATACTTATTGTTATTAATTCATTTCAATAATTCAATTTAATTATTTATTATTCTAAATTTTAATATCCTGACATGTTAAATTACCTGTTTTTGATGTTTTTTTTTTATTTCGTATTATGATGGTGGCGGTGGAATGAAACCAACGTTGGATGACAGATAGGGTTTTATTTACTTTACTCAAACACTTGACAGGCTTTATCAAACAAAGTTAGACTGACGTAATAACTATTAGTGGTCCTAGGGATGGACTGCGGGGCTATCCTATCCCTTAACCTCCTAGCTCGCTATTCCTGAGGGCGACGGGGCCTCCGCTCAGTTCAAGCTTAGACAATAGTAGTGACTGCGGGGCTATCGACCACTATGCCTTCTAAGCTGCGAATGAATCGTTTCTCCTTGGTGAGGGCTTATATAGGCGGCTTGACACGTTAGTGTGCGTCTTCATCATGTGATCCTTGTATGTGTTTATAACTCGTTAACGTCACGACACTTCACACGTCGTATGTTAGATGTCACTAGTACTCTACAGGTACTGTATATACAATCTGATAGATGGCGTAAGGCGTCGTGTTATATTCTCCCCCTCTGGTACTCTATGGTCGTCCCGACAGAGTACCAGCACCAGGCTGTTTCCGCGGTCTTCCTCTTTGGCGAATCGGTTAAGTTGGTTTGTTCTCTTTTCAAACTTGGTTATTGCTGACGTATGATCAGAATCTACTTTTTGATAGTTAATACTTTACTACTACTTTACAAATCGTAGTAAGTTTCAGGTAGACTGATATTAGCCTATAAGTTGTTCTAGGGATGGACTGCGGGGCTATCCTATCCCTTAAACTCATAGCTGGCTATTTCTGAGGGCGACGGGGCCTCCGCTCAGTTCAATCTTATGACAACAGTGGTGACTGCGGGGCTATCGACCACTGCGCCTTCTATTCCCATATGACCAGCAGTAGGTGAATCATGGTAAGCATTGGTACATTTTGTTAAGAGTCTACTTGCGTATTTAACAGGGTGCTCATTGGTCTCTCCCCCTGCACTAAAGCTGCGCCAGTGGCATTCTGGCTGGTATCAGTCTTGATAGCAAGGGTAAGTCGTCACTTGCCTGTTTTAACACTAGTCAGCGGTCACGTATTCAAGACAATTTTTAATAAATGCTTCTTGTTGCTCTCGTTCCCACCTCCGGCTTATTTTGTTCTTCGTTTGGATAGGTTATGAATAAATCTCCGATAACGTGATGTAGTTTGTAAATATGAAACAAATTCTTCTAGTTTATTAAAATTTAGTTCGCTGTCGTAACGTTTTATGCACGCAGCAAAACTTTTAAAATTTCTATTTCCACTTTCGTTCGCTTCTGTCGCTTTTGTTATGAGTGCTGTGAATAATTCTTCCTGAGTCATCACCACCATCTCTGATATTTTCTCAGTCATTTCAAAATAATATTAATTCTCTTGAGGGTAGTCTTCTTGATTATCCGTCAATATTTTGGTACATCGTCGAAATGTGGGTACTCTGATAAAATTGTTGCGGGTCGAAGCAGAATTACGTTAGGAGCCAATATAATGGTTTTTAGGCGGCTTGATTAATTCTCTTGATTAAGCTTCTGTTTATCCGCCAATATTCGGGTACACCGTCGAAATGTACTCTGATAAAATTGTTGCGGGTAGAAGAATATTTACGTTGGGCGCCAATATGATGGTGGCGGTGGAATGAAACCAACGTTGGATGACAGATAGGGTTTTATTTACTTTACTCAAACACTTGACAGGCTTTATCAAACAAAGTTAGACTGACGTAATAACTATTAGTGGTCCTAGGGATGGACTGCGGGGCTATCCTATCCCTTAACCTCCTAGCTCGCTATTCCTGAGGGCGACGGGGCCTCCGCTCAGTTCAAGCTTAGACAATAGTAGTGACTGCGGGGCTATCGACCACTATGCCTTCTAAGCTGCGAATGAATCGTTTCTCCTTGGTGAGGGCTTATATAGGCGGCTTGACACGTTAGTGTGCGTCTTCATCATGTGATCCTTGTATGTGTTTGTAACTCGTTAACGTCACGACACTTCACACGTCGTATGTTAGATGTCACTAGTACTCTACAGGTACTGTATATACAATCTGATAGATGGCGTAAGGCGTCGTGTTATAGTATTTTATTTTAGTTTTCGCTTTATTTTTTTTTTTCATTTTGTATAACTGCCAGTTTGTATTTTTTTTTTCTGTACGATACTTTATTGAGCGGAATGCACTGGCTCCTGTCATACAGTTTACAACTAGTTCAGGAGTCAGGGAATTTCAATTGTAATGAGTATATAATCTTTCTGGTAATAAAGAATGTTTTATGTTATGTTATGTTATGTTTTTCGGTGAAGAAAACTCGTCATAAGCGCGAATCCGTGGGCAGAAATTAGTTTTTAAATAAATACGATATGACGATATGACACAAAGACCGCGTACTGGAAAACGCATCCCTTGGAAGACTTTCTAACAAAGTGATATGAGACGCATAGCACCAGTTTATATGTCGACACTTGGGGAGTTACACATACCGGGGCGTGTGTACTTGCACTGTGTACTTATTTTCCGACATCAATATTTTTTTTTATTTTTTATTGATAATAGGCTCGCGTTTGACCACCATCTCACCTGATGGTAAGTGATGATGTGGTCGAAGATGGAGTACGCTTGATTGATGTTTTCTACTTTTTTTACAGATATTCCTCACCAAAATTCGCCCGGTAAGTTTTTGTGATAACTGACAGCTTCTGCCACGAAATCAAACCATCCTTTATTGCCAAATGTTCTTATTGAGTGTTACATATTTATCCGCAGCTCTTTCCGAATCATACAAGTATATCTACCTATAAACGGAATCAAAGCCTTATAAAAACTTATACTTTTCAGAGGAACTGGATGAAGTTTGCACACCTGGAGAGATCGGGTACCCGACCAAGTGCGTTACCTGCACTTGTTCAGAGACTGCAAAATGGATCTGCACGCGAGAAGAGTTGGCGCTTTGTCAAGGTAGCTCTTTAACTTTCTTCATCTATATTATATGTATATTTTCACAGTCACGTCCACAGGCCCGCCTCACATTTATACTACACATTTTTTTGTTCAGTTTAAGTTTATACTCACCAGAAAAGTGTTTTCTTTTTTAATCTCATAGTCTCTCTCTCTCTCTCATTTATACTCTTTGTGCTAGACATTTCAGAACGTTCACATTACATGAAGAACTTTTCCACGAAAGACTGATGAAATAGAGTGGGATTCCTTAGGAAATTAACTTTTAGATCTAGTTATATTGCGTTTGATATGCGTATTAAGTTTAATTATAATCGGGTCGTTAGTTTCCGAAATTAAGAACTAACGATTTAGTAAGAGACACCGTGAGGAGTAATCGCTCTTTAAACATATTTCCCCAAACGAGTAGCAACAAATAACAGGGATTTTGAATTAAGAAAATTAATGGAATCTATCAGTTTGCTAAATTGCCGCCATGAATAGAGACGTCGCGCCGCCGTCACTCATGCACAATTTGTGATAAACATAAGCTTTGGCTAAATTTTAACTTACGTAATTAGAAGTAGCTTAGCTCGCGAATTCGCTCGCGTGGGAGGCTTTTCGCGTATGTACCGAGCTCGAGGGAATTCCGTGATAAAAAGCTTTTATGTTGCCTTATAACCTCCTCCTCCTCCTCTGTCTTCCAGTGGGCGTCACATTAAAATCTATTCGGACGTTCTAGAGATTAGCCCGGATAAACAGAAAAAAATACAGACGAAATTTAAAAATAGGTTGTTTGTGTTTAAAAATAGTGTAAATAAATCAAAGTTCCTGAGAAAACACGGCTATTTTGAAATCATGGATCGTTGGGATAAACAATTAAATTTTACTTATAATGTTACAAAGATCACATAATCACGTCAATTTATATGAGAAAAAGGACATGCTCACAGACTCGTATGGTTCGTATGAGAACATTGAAAATACAATGTCTAGTTGGCAGTGGTTTGGGTGTTTGTAAAAATGTACGCACAATACAGAAAAAATTCTTAGCGTGGAGCAAGATTATCTGCTTCGCCTTTTTCCAACTTTGTTGGTTTCGGCTTCCAGTGTAACGGGATGCCTCTAAAACCCAATAGCTGTGTAACATGATACCCCGTAGTCTGACCAGTATCAGATATACAACGTGTAACGGTAAGGGTATATACATACCAAGGGCACGGTTTCTTTGGATGATATCAAACGATATTGGAAGGGTTTCAACTCAAAATAAAATACTCTAAAAATTAATACCAAATTTTCGGTTTCATAAGTTTCTTAAATTGAAATCATAACAATCGTGTTACCGCACTACGTAGGTCAATAACTTCCACGTTGCTTGCAAATATCACGATAAATCTCTTCCGTAATTATGTGCGCCTAGTACTGTAGTAGCCTACCGTCCAGGCGGTGACTTCATTACTTCCAAACATGTAGAGATAGCATTAAAAACCCTTCCAATATCGTTTGATATCACTCAAAAAAGCCGTGCCCTTGGTATGTATATACCCTTTCCGTTACACGTTGTATAACAAAAAAAATACAGATAGATAGATTACCACAAGGACTTGCTGAAACCGACCCGGTAGATAGAGCTAACAGTTTAGAGGTGTCAACATGTATGTACGGTTTATGTTTCAGAGAGAGACTGTGATGTAAAAGACGAGTTCCACATGGGTTTCTTCCCTTATTGTGCTGGTTGTAAGTGTGCGGTGAAAGAGTGGTTCTGTTCCATACAAGCCGAGTCCTGTGAAGGTGAGTTTTTTATTCCTTTTAACTTGCATTAAGATTCAACATTACCCGTTTCTTATGTGACGTCTGTTACTAGGTATTTAGTCTAAAAATTCAAATTGTAGAGTCTAGTAAGAAATTTCAGATCTTACCGAAAAATATTAAATATCTCTCTGCACTTCTCCACACCACACACAAACCATGTTAAATTTTATAATACCCTTTGGTCCACGTAACTTTCGTAAAAATGTGTACATAATTTCAGCTTTACTTGTTAATATATTGATAGAAAAGCAAAAAACCAAAATAGACGAATGAGCACAAGACGTGTGCTGTGGATTGTGTTTACGTCTCTTAACGTAACCAACTCGCAAGTTAAAGGAAGAAAATTCTCTTGCAATAAACGGCACCTTTGTGCTCATGTTTTCAATTCAATTCAATTATTTATTTGCATCAAAAAGGATTACAATATTACTTAAAAACTAGCACATAGAAAAAAGTATCAGTAAAAATAATATAGGATCATCTGCAGCCGAACTAGGTAAACACCTGTATCTCGGCATACAGCGCCAATCCTCTCAGTCTATGACATTGAAATTTTATTAAATCAGCAAGTACAGTCTTTCTTTAAACTTAAAAAGAACAATTAAGAGTAATACTTTATACAAATAATTATAAAATTAGAATTAGGAATAATTTACTTAAAATCTAAGTGAGTTATAGGTTTATTTCGTGTGTGTATGAGTATGGATGTAAGGGTGAGTGTATGTGTGTGAGTCAGTGTACGTGTGAGGGTGTATGTGCATGTGTAGTGTGTATGAGAGTGTTTGTATTCTTACATTGTGCCAAAGAGTATCAATCTTTCGAGTTAACTATAGAAAAAAAGAAATAATAAAAAAATTAGGACTCCTGATTATTCAGTAACTTCCATAAGCTTTTCTGTCTCATCATAGGTTAGTGTTAGTAAGTAATTTTTTACCCTAGTTTTGCATTGGGTCTTATTCAGAGAGTAGATATCAATTGAAGTATTGATTTTGTTATATATATAAGGGCCTAAAAAGGCAAAACATTTACGAATAAAGGACGTATGAGGGTGGTGATTGCGAGTACACACTGTCCTGTTCCTTCGCCTATATTTTAGATTAGGGTCATATTCTAAAACTGTATGTTGCTTTAAAACAATACCTTGTAAAAACAGCTGTCGTACACTAAGTACTTCGCAATATTGGTACAACAGGGTGGTAGGAAAAAGACGCGGTTTAAAAGTGCAGATCTTAAGAATAGCACGTTGTGCAATCTCAATCGGTTTGATTATTGTTTTTGGAGCTCCTCCCCATGATGTGATGCAGTATGATATTACAGATTGGCACAAGGCAAAGTAGATTTGTTTCAATAATACAGCATCCACAACGTGTCTCAGCTTTTTGAAAACGAACATGAGTTTTCTGACCCGGGTACTGAGTAATTTTATATGTTCTCTAAAGCTAAGGTTACTGTCTATAATGACCCCCAAATATTTTATGTTGTCTACATGTTCAATTGGTTTACAGCTACAGTTTATATCTAAGCAACATACATGCGGGACTATTTTGTAGTTGCTCCTAATTAATTTTGACTGGCGAATACTAAAAGTTAGATATTTGGTTTTATCAGTGTTGAGTGTTAAAAGGTGGAGTCGAAGCCAGTTGTTTACGATGTTAAATCCCGTTTGCGCTGCCTTAAAGACCTCATCCCATGTGTCAGCAGAGAATAGGAGAGCTGTGTCGTCAGCATACGATATTATATCTCCTTTTGGGATGTTTATGGATGTGAGATCATTAATATAAATGAGAAAGAGGCTAGGGCCTAAAATACTGCCCTGAGGAATGCCGTAGGAGACTACGCCGTCAGTGCTCGCATGACAACCAATTCGGACACATTGATTCCGTCCGCTAAGATAGCTTTCAAAGAGACGGAGTTGCGTTCCTTTAATACCAAGTTTGAAAAGCTTCGTAATCAAGATGGGAATTGAAATAGTATCAAATGCTTTTTTTAAATCTATGAATATAGACAAACATTTCTGCCCCATGTCAAGATTAGTACTAATGTAGTTGGTTAGTGTATTAACTGCATCATCTGTAGATTTACCTACTCTAAAACCAAACTGATTTTTTGCCAGGTATTTCTTTTTTTCCATATAGCTTATAAGTCTGTTATTAATGAGCTTTTCTAATAATTTAGATATGGCGGGTAAAATTGAAATTGGACGATAATTTGATACTTCATTTTTATCACCACCTTTAAAAATTGGACGGACTTCCGAGCTTTTTAGTTGCGATGGAAAAATGCCTGTGTCGAGACATAAATTAAAAATGTGCGCAAGTGCCGGTGCTAGATGATTGACATGCTGTTTCAATAATTTGTTGGATATGTTATCCCTACCCACTGAGCATTCGGATTTTTGGCAGCATTGGCTGTGTTTATTCTTTTCTTTTATTTGGTGTTCTAAGTAAATAAAAACTTTTTTGCAAAAAATAAAACCGACTTCCATATCAAAACACTACAAAGCCAAAAATAATTTTAATTTCGGTAGTCGGTGTTATTGGTTTTGTATTTTCTTTTTTTTCACACCGCCTTCCGAAATTAAAATTATTTTTGGCTTTGTAGTGTTTTGATATGGAAGTCGGTTTTATTTTTTGCAAAAAAGGTTTTATTTTCGCGCTTTTTAGTAGGTCAGTGAATTTTCCAAATCGGTTCCTAAATGACGGAGTTATGCGGGAACAAAAAACGCAATGCAGAGTAAACGAAAAGATCATCAACGTAAATATTTTTTTTAGACTTTTGTTGATTTTTCAGAAACGGCTTGTCCGATTTTGATAAAATTTTCAATTCGGTTGGCAAGCGACGGAGCTATGCCCGAACAAACATAGAAATAAAAAATAAAAACAAATAAACATCCGAATTGAGAACCTCCTCCTTTTTTAGAAGTCGGTTAATAAATTATTGAAGCCACAGAAAAAGCCACGTAGGTTTAGTAGGTTTCAAATAATTAAGTAATTTTAATATTTAGGTGCCAGTGTAATAGTTAATTTGAATGCCACGGCATTCAAATTAACTATCATTTTCTCCTGTCAAATTTTATTATTTTGTAATCGTAACTTTTTTTTCTATTCCAGATTACAGTAAGTATGATACTGCTGTGTCATTTTAATCATTATAATCAGCCTATAGCAATCCCGGTACTCAGGACTCTTCTCTGTGAGGGGATGGACCGTAAACAACCACGCAGACCCAGTGCGGATTGGTGAATGTCACACGTCTTCGAGATTTTGGTCCTCCTAGGACCAAAATCATGCCGGTTTCCTCACGTTGTTTTCTTTCTTTTTTATTTATTTATTGATAATTGGCTCGCGTTTGACAACCATCTCACCTGATGGTAAGTGCGGTCGAAGATGAAGCACGCTTACCTAGAAGTAACCTATTCATTCTTGACTTAAAGATCACACACACACAGCACATCGCCGTTTTGTCTTGTAGTCCGATGATAGAACAGGCTTGGTGGAATTAGATTATGCTATTCCATCTCACACTCGCCAAAATGTAACCGATATAAAACCGATAGACATGCAACTCAACTCAACTCAACTGTTCAAGGTTCTGGATCTTTGACTCGACCAAAGCATCTTTGCCAATGAGTTTCCACCGGTTTAAAGCAGTAGTAATTATATAAATTCCCCAAAGTCATGTGCTTGAATGGGTTCGAACTCACGATCGTAACCGTAAGTTGGGCCTGAAACTACTGGGCTACCACTGCTCCTTACTTCTGTTTATTGTTTACTGTTTCTTTGAATAATAATCTGCTATTTGTAAGATGTAAGATATGCTACTTATGATTAAAATCCACTTATAAGTCCACATATTCATAAATGGTTTACTATTTCGTATCTAGTTTTATGCCATCTAGTTTGTTTGATTATATATTTTCTTAATTTCGATGTTGGGATTTTTTTGATACTGTAGAATTATTCCTATAAACTAGTATTATATGTGTTTTAATGTATGATCGTATTGTCGTCTCCACTCTGTATATAAGAATATCTGTTCGAATCTGTGTTTAATGTAAGTTAGCGAATATCTCGTTTATGAGATAATTTAAAAACTATGTATGTGATCTAAACAGATAGATGAGAGAAGAAACTAAGTCATACTGTTTTATATTTTCTAGGTAACGTCGCATGCCCTCTAGGCACTTTCATCTACAACCCGAGACAACACTGCAGTATATGCCTATGTGGTGGCAACGAAGAGGGTTCTTTTGCTTCACCGAAGCGAAATGCGTTCGACAAGTTAGCAGCCAAAAGAGGTTATAATCACGTCAATAGCTTAATGGCTAAGGTGTCGGACTTGTGATCGAGAAGACGCGATTTCGATCTCCATCCATTACACTATTACCGTGAACCACCAGATACAAGCATATTTAGCTTAGTTGGAGGGGTTAACAAGATTGCTAGTAATGTGAATTCTACACACATTACTAGTTCTCTTTTTAAAAAAATATCTTTAATTCAGATCCAAAGGTCCATAAAATCATTACATAGTGTGCTAGTAGGTTGTTAGTAGTTGTAAAACATTATAGATAAGTTAGTCATTTGTTAGTAAACAAGACAAAATATATTTTCTATTTGCATGCAGGTAACCTGCCAAATATACTATGTGTAATTAACGGACTGTTTGTACTTGTACTTTCAATGTAAATAAAACAATGGTTTGTTGTAAAAGATGTGACGTCTTTCATTTCTCTCAGTAGGGTACAAGTACTTAATTGGGTCATTGTCTTTGCGCAGGAAAATTAGTTCCACAGTGAATATAATTTAAGGAAATTTTTAACCAATACAAAAAAAAAACATGTTTGAACTGATGATACCTTACACGTTATTTCTTCTTTCTCTTAGTAACAGCGTAGTCTTACTGGTAATAAAACAGAGATATTTGGGACTGTAACAGAGAATTTTACATTCCAGTTAAGAATGGAAATAGAATGAAAATCAAGAGTAAAATCCAATTATAGTGTATTCACGTAACTAGTACAGACTTCCAACATTATAAGTATATTAACAATTTAAATTATATGTGAAGCCAAAAAAACTTGCGCAGTCAACGTTCCATTTGTTGTAACAAATGGGGGGTCACAGGACCCCCCCCCCCACACAAAATATTATGCTAATAAATACGTTATTTAAAAAGTATATTTTTAAACAGATTCAGTAATTAACGTTTCATTTAATGGCTGATCAAACCCTCTGTCCCTACTAGTCCCTACTAATATTATTTATGCCAAAGTAACTGTCTGTCTGTTACATTTTCACGTCTAAACTTCTTAACCAATTTCGATGAATTATAGATCAGACCTTAAGAAAGGATATAGGATATCTAATTCACTGAAAAATACTTTTCAGGCGAGCGAAGACACGGCAAGAAGCTGGTAAATAAAAAAAAATTGCCAAAGAACTAGAGCTACGTAGGTACTCTATGACTACGCGATTAGAATAATGTTTTTTAGTTTGCACTTCGTTATATCTTGTTCATAAAGACCAGCTCAGAATCTACCACCTAGACATGAACGGTCGGCTCACTTAGAAGTCTTCAAAAAGACTCCGGACCCCGGTTGATCGCAGCAAAGAAATTTTTTTCAGGTAGACATTTAATGATGACTCTGCCTTGGAGTGCATATGTTTAGATATTTGCCATCGACTGACATCTACACGCTAAGAAGAATAAAGACTTTCGTCAAATCATATCCTGCACTCCCATATCTATACTAATATTATAAAGCTGAAGAGTTTGTTTTTTTGTTTGCTTGAACGCGCTTATCTCAGGAACTACGGTTCTGATTTGAAAAATTCTTTCAGTGTTAGATAGCCCATTTATAGAGGTGGGCTATAGGCTATATATCATCACGCTAAGACCAATAGGAGCGGAGCACTAATGAAGAATGTTTCAAAATCGGGGGATTTTTTTTTTCCACGCGGACGAAGTCGCCGGCGCGCGGCGGAAGCTTGTTATTTAATATTACAAAAAGCTATTTTACTTCGACAAGTACAGTTGCAATAAAAATCTATTAGTTCCGGCTGCCAGTAGGTAGGTACAGTCAGCATCAATCATGCCACACGGCGCCGTTTTATTAAACTGCTGAAATTACACCACCTCACTCTGGAAACACCTGGCTGGATTATACCTTGTTAATTTGGCCCGTAAATTTTTATTTTGAGTGCTCAGATTTGCATTTTTTAAATAGTATTGTCTTTACTATTCTATAATAATATTATAAGGAGGTAAAATTTGTTTCTATGTTTGTATGTAGGGGGTAATGAAAAACTAATGATCCAATTCTAAACAAATTCATTGACAGTAAGAGTGCTATAAATTATTTTAATTTTATAAAGTAGCTTCTGTTCGCGACTTCGTCTGCGTTAGTACTTAGTTTCCGTACATTTCTCTAACATTTTCTTTTATATAAACTTTGTGCCTACTTATAATAACGTAAACAAAAAATATTGATACAATTTGGTACAGTCGTTTCGAAGTTATACTGGTACCTACCTACATTTTGACTACCTATTCATTTTTATTTATAACTAGCTGTGCCTCGCAGTTTCACCCATGCTAACAATTCAAACTTTTCCCTATTCCAAACATACGAGGGTTTTTGAAAAAAAAGTAGCCTATGACTCTGGGTTTTCAACTATTCTCATTCTAAATTTCATCTAAATCGGTGCAGTGGTTTAGCCGTGAAAGCGTAACAGACAGACAGAGAAATAAACCATATTTATTGCTTGAAGGACGAATCAATGTGTACTATATATCTTTATGTATGTTTCCAATATATCGTCTTCTTTATTAATATATTAGGCTAAGAATTTAGCCTTCATTATAACAAATTGCCTTCGCTTTAGTATCCTTATGTAAAGCCTAAGGCAAAAGTTAGCATTTAAAAAAGACATACTTATAAGTTCATTAAAGTATGGACCCAAACTATGCGAAACCATAACACAAATGCATAAAATAATACCTACTCATACCAACTGCAAATAAATTGTCATAATCTATATTCCTAATAAGTGAGACCGCATAGCTACATTTCCCCAAATTCAAAAGCCAAGGGGCGCAGTGGCCAATTTGTCTGCATTTTACCATTATGCACTAAAAATATATTTTTTGGTAGTGAGCGCTGCAATGCGTTTTCCACTGCTGTCGTGTCGTCGTCGGCTGGACAAAAATTTATATTTATTTGTTACATCTGCTACCGTTTGTCTAGCTAGCTAATATCGTACGAGTTCACTCGCAATTTTTACTTTACATTTCTTTATAACTTATGGTCAGGACTGCAATAGGCCAGCCAACGGTAACTGGACGTGTCCGGAACTCCTCCACGATACGCGGAGACTACCGTTGTTTTCAATACTATAAACAAGGTTACAATGGCCTGCCTCTACTAGGCTTCGGCCTACAACAATAAAAACAAAAATGTACCACTAACCTGAGTGCTGGGGACGCCAAGTTCGACCTTCAAAGGTCACGCCCTAAGTGTGGTTTGTATGTGATATGAGGTGAGTAATTGTAACGTGTGATGTAAGTTACGGGTTCTAGGACGGTCCCAAGGCGTCGATCTTCAGATGGCGCAGTCCCGACCAGCATCACACCCAACTCGTTTCCAGCAAGCGCGCGCTACGCGTGGTAGACAATAAGGCGATGTGTTCCGAGAAATATCACTGGATTCTTGTTAATCCGAGATTACAAAGTTCAATCAATCACTGAACACAATTAATCTGTTCATATCTCGCGAGATCCAATTCGATTTACAACAAATTCCGCGTGCCGGCCCAACCGACGACAAGGCGGCGTACGATTCAACAATATCCCGGGGTTTTTCGGCAAATGGGGAATACACTTCAACAATTAGATAATTCGCGACCCAATTATCGGTCTCGACAGGCGAATTCAACAATATTTTACCAATTAATTAACTCAACAGCGGTTCCCATGACCGGCATTTTTTCCAAGCCAACAAAGTCAATCTGTCAAGTCAAGGTTATGTCAAGTGTCAACATCAAAGACAATAGAATGTTGCCACACCAAAAAGAGCGTTCAAAATTACATTTGGGACGCAACAACTTATTTCGTAGAAATAGCAGTTCATTAATTGAAGATGGTTGGAAAGTAAGTAATCGTTAGGTAGTAGGTATTGTTATTCAATCAGTAATGTCCACTGAATAGAGTTTCTATTTATTTCGAATTTATGTACAAAGGCGGATTTAATAACATAAGTAGGTATTCTCTACCAGACAGCCAAGGGTAGTGAAAAGATGACGTGTCAAGTGCATTAATTAATCAGTCGAAAGGGAGAAATAAAAAGAATGTGGTCTCTATTGCCAGTAAAAGATATTTCTTACATCACCTTGAAACCTTGCTGGCCGATTAGAGAAGAAAACCTATTTGCAGAATAAAATCATGCGGTACTCTCTGTTGATCTATCCATGAAGTGTAATACTTTTTAGCGGTACACATAATATTATGTGTATAATATATACAAGCCCCAGTAAGTTAAAAATTAAATATAGGAGAAAGCATACTTTTTTTTTCAGGTTCCGCTTTGATCCCAAAAGTGGTCAAGCTTCTGAATATAAATTATACAAGATGTCATCGCTTTTGAGCCTTATCCATACCATGTACCATTTTTTACAAAAAAGTAGCCACTCAGCGAATGAGTGAATAAATTTACGTAATCTAAATATTAGGTACTTCTAAAGGTTATCTCGTAGATATAAATAATCTCACCTTTAAACAAAATGGATAACCAACCCGAGGGCAATGTATCTAAAAAAAATATTAAAAAATATGTAGGTTCCAAGCAGTGCGAAAATTGTTCCCAAGATCTACGCAATAGAAACATGCTTTGACACAACATAGAACCTTTCAACCCTTAAAGCAAGAGTGAATAGGCATCTTCTGGGCTCGCTCGTCACATCGTAGACCTCATCTATCGCTTACCATCAGGCGTGATCGAAGAGTGGGCTCGTCCTGAATAAAAAAAATACCTACTCATCATCTTCCTGCACTTATCCCAGTTAGTTGGGGTCAGTGCTACATGTTTTATTCTTCCATTTACTCCTTTTTTTTCATTCATCTTTCTTTGATCTTCTCTACATCGCCATCCATCAACATTCAAACCCATCGTACTTTTAGTTACATGCATTTCATCCCTCCCCATCACATATTCATACCAAGATAGCCGTCTCAACATAACCTATTGATATTAAAAAACTTTTTAGCAAAAAATAGAACCGACTTCCATATAAAACCTTCAGTCTTTAGTTTTGTATATATTTTCGTTTCTGACACCGCCTTCTGAAATTAAAGTTATTTTTGCCTTTGTAATGTTTTTATATGGAAGTCGGTTCTATTTTTTGCTAAAAAGTTTTTTTTTCATGCTTTTTTGTGGGTCGGTTTGTAATTTATCTAGTTACAAAAGCCAAAATGTCAACTACTTATCACCTTTTACAAAATATTGTTTTTCCCGGTGCAGAGCCGTTAATTTTTGAGGAGTTCTCCTGGTACATCACCATCAGCTCTACTTCACCATATGCATTGTGACGAGCATAAAGTGCTTAACATCCATATTCAAGTAATCTAATCGCAATCAACGAAATACTTATTATTGAGTAGTTTCGGTGGCCATCTGGGGTCTTCATCATCAGTTCCACTTCCTCAAATGGTGCTTTGCGAGAGCAACTGCACAAGGTACTATAAGAAATACCCAAAACGCTATAGGTGTGCCTATAATATTTGAAGAGTTCCCTCGATTTCTCCATGATCCCAACATCAGATCCAAACGTCACGACAATGGGACCAACTAGAAAGTATACCCTTTCAAACAAAAAAGAATTTTCCAAATCGGTCCAGCCATCTCCGAGTTATGAGGTAACATAAATAAAAAATAAAAAAAAGTTCAAGGCGAATTGTAAACCTCCTTTTTTTGAAGTCGGTTAAAAAACAATACATATAAAAATAATACATAGATTTGAAAAAAGGTTTTGTTAGTCATCTGTTACAAATCTGAGGTATTGCATTTAAAAGGGCTTCGCAAGGGCTCTTTTAGTGTGCGCCTATGAGCGACGGCCCACTTCGCACACGTCACTAGGGTAGGGTAGAGTAGGACTGTGTTACAAAATCATTATTTTATTTAGTTCCATTAGGTAGATTTTCAAAAAATATTGGTTACGTATTTTTTTGCTTTTTCAAGTCAAGAAAAATTCACAAAGATGGAAAGCTTCAAAGTACAGGAGTGGGGGCTGCTGACGTCACACCTTGCTAAGAATTATACCGAGGTGTGACGTCACGCGAAATTTCAATTCACTGTATCGTGTTAATTTTTCAATTCCGTGAAAAAATAAAAAATACGTGTCTAATGTTTTTTGTTAAACTACGTGACGGACTAAATAAAATATTTTAGGAAACTACCCTTTACTTTTCATTTATCACTACAATATTACAAAAATTATTAAGCTTGAATTTTACACAGATATGAAAATAGATTTCAATATTCGTACCTACAATGTATTCGTAGGGCAATGATTTCGTTATATATGTATGTACGTCAATGACGTAGGGATACCTACAACTTTATGATAGAGCCTATTCTATGCATTTGCATTATTTAGTATAATGTGATCTCATCCATTTAATTTAAATAAAAAACTCCATCATCACTTACCATCAGGTGAGATGGTGGTCAAACGCCCATTATCAATAATAATTGGTAACTAAATAGTCGCCGTCATTAAATCGTCATAATGTGCGCTTGTCAAAATGTCAATAATCTTCTTCTATACTTATAATAAATCTGTAGAGAGGTCAATTCTGTACATTAAATATATTTACAAAATAACTATCAGGGGGTGATTAGGGATCGATACTGATACCAAAAATGCAATCAGTGAAATTTTTGTCTGTCTGTCTGTCTGTCTGTCTGTCTGTCTGTCTGTCTGTATAACCGTTATAGAAACAAAAACTACTCGACGGATTTTAACGAAACTTTCTACAATTAATATTCATACTCCTGAGCAGGTTATAGTATACTTTTCATCACGCTACAATCAATAGGAGCAGAGCAGTGAAGGGAAATGTTGGAAAAACGGGAGAAGTTACTCCATTTTTTAAGCTTCCGTCGCGTGTGCAACCTTAATGGTTAAAGCTACACAGAAATCATTTATGACGGAAATGTTCTCCTTAAAATTATATAAAAAATATCCCACGACAGCATATGCCTATCTTTTATGGTTGACTCACAATAACACGTGTAACTCCCGATAGCTTAGCAGTTCGAAGCTTTCTGATTATAATATTTGTCTACTCTTACGTTTATAACAGTCTCAGTCACCCCTAATTGAAAAAGTTAACATTATTAACTATTCCATAAAACAGAATCATATAAATCGGTATAGAAACACCAAAGTTATGCATGAAATACGCTAATAATAAGCCATCGCGCGTGAATACTGAATTATGCTAAAGGATTATTTTTGAGAATCGGTCGCCGCGCTCGACGCGTCTCGATTGGCCAAGTGCGAGCCAGACTCGCCCATGAAGGGTTCCTAAAAACCTTTAAAATTTCTAGAAACCAGCTTATTTGCATTTTTACAACTACGCTAGATAACTTTGTTGTTCATAGTGTTTGTATGAATTACAAAGTTATATTTGCGGTTTTAGAAAATATGCTGTATCTCAAAACTGCTTACCCGATTTCGTTCAAACCAATTTTGGTTGAAAGTTTACATTAGGATCTACAGACATATATATTTTTTTAGATTTTTCACTCCATTATTATAGAAGTTAGAGGGAGGGGGGGACATTTTACCACTTTGGAAGCTTATATCTTTTAAACGATTGACTTTATGAAAAAGTGGCTTTAGAAACCCTTATATCATTTTTAAAGACCTGTCTATAAGTACCACACACGCATAGGTTTCATGAAAAAAAATATTTTCAGTTTTAGTTCCATGTATGGGGATCCCCCTTTATTTTAAATATTTTTTAATTTTTGTCTTAAAATCGGAAAGCTGTTCATAGAATACATCTACCTACTAAGTTTCACATGTATAGTCTTAGTAGTTTCGGAATAAAATGGCT
Organism: Tholera decimalis; assembly: GCA_943138885.2. Lineage (NCBI taxonomy): Eukaryota > Metazoa > Arthropoda > Insecta > Lepidoptera > Noctuidae > Tholera > Tholera decimalis. Next base: position 32,439,643 of record OW964551.2, read on the forward strand.
GTGACATACGGACGGACGGACAGACAGACAGACAGACAGACAGACGGACAGACATATCGAAACTATAAGGGTTCCGTGTTTTGCCATTCGGCTACGGAACCCTAAAAAGGCGGGGTGTCCGAGAGCGAGGTTCGCGGTTGAGTAGTGACCAGCCTTAGTGTGCTGAACTACGAGAGGCCCTATCTAAAAAAAAAAGTGGGGGCTTCATACAATTTTTTAAAATAAGATTTGACCTAAAGGTCCAGTTACCAGGTCATAAAATCCCAAAAAATAAAAAACATACAATTTTTGCCTGTTGATCCCATTGAGATAGGAAAAGTATGGTTGATCCGAATAGACATTCAGAGCGTTCGACCTTATTGACAGACAATACCACAGAGTACTTTCATATATTGGACAATACTTATAAGACAGATATTAACAAACCGTGCTTATCAGCGCGACTTTTAGTCGTTGATAATTTATTTTTAGATTCCTTTTGTTGTTATTTTATAAAATAGGTATTAGTTATTTTAGTATAACGATAGGTAAGTTTTGGCTAATTTACGTTCACTTTTTTTATATTAGTTTTATTTTCACCCAGTTGCAACAAAATATAATCGAGGCCCAAATTTTAACAGGTTGCGGTGTAGGAGAAACCGTCTTTATTCCCAGAATTCCCATAATACCAAATAATTTTCCATTCGAATTTAAAAGAACGCAATTTCCAGTATCGGTGTGTTATGCAATGACAATTAATAAGGTTCAAGGGCAGACTTTTCGTGTTGCTGGAGTAGATCTCGGTGTCAGTTGTTTCTCGCATGGTCAGTTGTACGTCGCTCTTTCCCGGGTTAGCAGTTCTAGAAATCTTTATGTTCACGTGCCGGACGGGTCAACTTTCAACATAGTTTACCCGGAAGCTTTGCGCTGAAGTATTTTCGTTTTATAGGTACTTAAGCCTCATGTGAACGTGATTTAAACAATATTACCAATACATTAACTTAATAACACATAAGGAGTTACACGCTAACGGAGTCGCGGGCACAGCTATTAACAATAATATTGTGCGGTTCCGCATTGCGATATTTTTCAACAGTATTATAGACTGACATATTATATTTCCCTACTAAATTACGAAACTTAATCTGTCTGTTACGTCAAAATCACTGAACCGTGAGAAAGGACATAGGCTACTTTTTTTTACGAAAAACGACGGAAACGCGGACGAAGTCGCGGGCAACAGCTATCTATACTAATAATAAAAGGCTGAACAGTTTGTTTGTTTGGTTGAACGCGATAATCTCAGGAACTACTGGTTCGAATTGAAAAAATATTTAATTTTTAATTAAATAGTCAATTTATAGAGAAAGGCTATAGGCTATATATCATTACGCTAAGGCCAATAGGAGCGGAGCGCCAATGAAGAATGCTTCAAAATCGGGGTTAAATTTAACGTTAGCCCAAAGTAACTATTCCACGCGGACGAAGTCGCGGGCAAAAGCTAGTCAAAAATAAAATATATCAATTTTGAAAATCTATTACGTATTGACTTGAGCTTTCGACTTTTTGCTAAGCTATCGCTGACAGCATAATTATCGGCTCTTGACGTTGGCCAATAGGGCTTTCATCCCGGGAATCTCGGTCTCGAAAATTTCGAGAGTCTCGACGATTTTTTATTATTTTCGAGACTCGAGACTAACATCTTCGGTCCCGGGAATAACGAGACTTTTGAGACTTCAGTAACATAAAAACTATTAAATAATTTATTAAACCAACAGTCAATATTTATTAATGTATTTATTATTGTTATTATGGATATAGCAATGGCAGCACGGTCGAGCATAGAGTAAAGCTTAGTATTATCTGTGGAGGCTGAATAACCTTATTGACAAATAACACGGATTTTGTCTACATATTATAAATGTAAATTGCTGTGCCCGAAAGGGTCCATGTGAGCTACTACTTATATTAAGATCTTGTTAACACATAATTATGATTGCAATAAAGATTGAATTATGGAACTATTCTGATTAAATTGAAAGGGGTTTGAACTTTTTTGTATGAAGACTGGCATGTCGACCCTACGCCATTTTGTTTTTTTTTTAGAAATTGTGGCGCATAAAATATCAGTAACATGCTACTTCAAAATGTCACATTACCGAGATATTTGAAGGTAAACGTCGACATATGACTACAACGACAATCATTAAAAGTAGACTTATTACGTATCAATAAGCATCAGATTGTATCTAAATAATCGTTCCCAGATTGATTATGATGACTCATGTTTATTGAAAGAGAGTAGGTACATTACACACTACTAGAAGCACGAGAATACTACTACAAATAATTATTTATCCACCAAATTGCATCGCAATGAAACGCAGTCAACATGTCACTATCGCGTGGCGGATCATGTGACATGTTACTCAACTTGAAAACGTTTTTAAGCAGTAGTTAAACAAAAGCAAAAGGTTTGTCATTTACGTTAACATTTATTTATAACTGTAAGTATGATATCAAACATAAGTGAATATTAATACTAAGATGTGATATTTTAAAAGATTTATAATATATTTAACACGTATCATAAATACTACTATACTACATAATCCATAAATTCAGCAAGAGGTTGGATAGGGTTCTTGATGCCGAGCCTAATACATGTACTAAAGAAAGACATATACCAAAACACTTATTGTTCATTTTATGATACGGTGGGATGAAAGACAGCCAACACGCACGTGTAGAATTCTTTGACATGCGTTTTATTGCGATGCAATGCGATTTAGTAGGCAAGTGATTAATTATAGTCACGGTTTTGTTCTACTGCTAGACTAATAAGCTAAATACTAATAAGCGTATGGACGCGTAATGAGTCTATTTTTAATGATTTTCGTTGAAGTTATATGTCGATGTTTACCTTCAAACGTTTACGTGACACTTTGGAGTACCGTGTTACTAGACATTTTTTGTTCCTCTAGCCATGCATACCACACTTTCATCATGAACCGCGATTAAAAATACAAAATGGTGACGTCGATACGCCAGAAAGGTTCTATCCCCTTTCATTGTGAAAGCGCGAAGTGGTACTACGTAGTATCCATCTAGCGTACAAGCAGAAAGAGCTTTTTCTAATGCGGTTTCCTTTTGTAACAAAATTAGGGTTAGGTCAATGCCCTTTGTTTTTTACGTGCCCACTACAAAAATGAAAAAAAAAAACTATAACAAATGGTTTTTTTTTATTTGCATTTGTTTATGAAAGTAACTACTTGATTAAAATATCTTGATTTGACTCTCTAATTGCATAGCTTATAAATAAGAAACCTAGTTTTGAAATAGTCTCGAAAGTCTCGTTTTTCCCGGGAATTTCGAGACCACACCTAGTCTCGTTTTTTTTCCCGGGACTCAGTAATGTATCGAGACTGAAAGCCCTATTGGCCAACATAGTGGCGAATATAGTGGCCAATGCCTATTGGCCAACGTATAGAGGAGGTTTTTGTGCATCTTGGGTTGTATTGCACCCCTCCCACCACCCCCCCTATGTTGGGTTCGGCTTCCAGTCTAACTGGATGCAGCTCAGTACAAGTGTTTCACACAGAGCGCCTGCCTATCTGACCTCCACAACCCAGACAGTAGTTGCCAGATTTTCTGGCTTATGATTAACCGTAACGACTGTCAAAGATGTAGGGTCCCTACAACTAACAGCCGTGAACAACGCACCACGGCTTTGCGTTCTTTCTGAGGCATAGAAGAATATCGATATATTGAGATGGTTATCCATCCACAAACCGACTTGGACAATCGTTATTTAACCGATTAAAGATTTATACCCGTCTGGCTGTCATTATTTAGCCACGAGCTCCTCTATGCTACCGCTGACGGATTATCACTTTTTTTTTTATCTTGGTAAAATTATCAAATAAGTCCTCCCACCCCGGGCAAGGCGGGAGGGACTGTCAGACTTTTACTGACTAAAATCCACGGTGTTCCTTCAATAACCCTTTACGTTCCGGGATCACGGTAATGGGATAAGTCCCACGACCCCGGCAGGCTTCGGCCCTCTACAGGGGGGCCTCGTCATATTGCTGACGCTCTTTGAGGCGCGCGTGGAACACAACGCGCCGTCGACCCGGGCATGGTCCATGGTCGGACAGCGAGTTGCCCTTTACTCGCTGTCCGCATGCCCGCGCCTACGGTGGCCGGAGATCGTCGGCCGACGTCCGACGCCGTGGGCGTCTACCACTGCGGCTGGGCTGGAGGGAGGACGCCATCCTCTCTCTCACACGGCCCGCCTCCTCCTTCGGAAGCATGACTGCTTCGCAGAAGGAGGCGACCGCTTCCCACTCCCTCTCGCCCCGCAGCATGGCCTCGACCAATGCCGGGCGCGAGAGGTCTCCGCCTATCGCCGCCGTGAGGACACGTCGGTGCTCTGCCCAGGCGGGGTAGTCTTGCACCGTATGCTCTACTGTTCCTCAGGATGATCTTCGCAGTGGTGACACCCAGGCGTTTCTTCCTTCCCCATCAGACACAGGTACCTCCCGAAACTTCCGTGTCCGGTGAGGACCTGTGTCATGCGGTAGGTCAGGACGCCGTGACGCCGATCTAACCACTCCTCAAAGAGGGGTCTTACCGCCGCAATAGCGGCGTGCCCGACGGATTATCGCTTAGCAAAAGTCTTATATTTAACAGTTAGCGAAGGTTTACTTTTTCCATACATCCATCATTATTGGCTCCCCTCGGATATACGGTATTATAGTTGCACAACTTAAAGACCAGACTATCGACAATTTGTCTGCGCATAATACTGTGGTTTTTTTGATCACATAGCCAGGAACCACAGTCTTGAACAACTTATAAATACTGGCAAGGTTGATGACAAACGAACTAGAGACCGTAGCCCAACAAGGTGGGTTGATCAGGTCCGTTCCATCCTAAACGTCCAACTACACGTCGCTCTACAAGATGCCAAGATCAGGCATAGATGGTGGAACAACATCAGGGAAAAGCTCGGCTTTCGACGGGGCTTCACGACCCTTAGCGTTGAGAAAATCGACGCGAAAAGGAGGAGGAGTCGTACATAACATTTATTTTACCTTAACAAATCATGCAATTATGAACCTAATTACAAATAGTATTTTTCTTTCTGTACAACCGGACAAATATATTCCGTGTGTATATGAGTAGTTTTGCACTGCATCCGAGCAAGAATTAAACATTCATTTTTATTACGTTTCAAGGGAACGCCGCCAAAGCAACGGCTTTTATTTTGCAGGCTTGGGATATTTTATTTATAAAAGTTGCTGGCCATTGCACATTGGCCACCTCGTTAGTAAATTAAAGTTTCTTTTTACAAAGCTTTTGTTTAAATTTTCTTTGTGGCAGGTATTATTACAGGTGTATATTTTCGGTTCGACTTTTAAGCGTTTTTAACTTCATTATTTTAACGTTATAAGCATTTTTATCAACTGCTTTCATAAGATATAGTTTTAAAAGACCTAAAATGGATTGATCTCAAATAATACTTGTACTATTGTGAGCAATGTGAGACATAGAGGACAATCCAATGCTCGGCGGGCCGCTGGGGCACATGGAAGGAGACTGCACAGTGCATGCACATATTATTGTTGAATTTTATTTATTGCAACACTGGACTTAATATGCCAAGCTATCTGCAGCTCACACTCGTCATTTTTTTACATTTAAATTTTTCGTTGTCATCTGTATTGCTCGTTTTTGCGTATTAATTAATTAAATCGTTCTGGAATTACTTACATAAAGACTTTCACTGTTCATCAATTATAATATATAAAAGCAAAATATAAGTCAGAAGTCTGAACTCCTGACCAAAATTTTGCATACCTGTGTTTGGTAAGTAAAAAGTAGATGTGTGCCGTTGTCTTAGGTATACAAAATCCTTAAAATAAAGTTGGTTTATACACAAATGTATAAAATTAGTAACCAAATTGTTATACCTAAAAAAAACTTTTTACCAAAAAATTAAACCGACTCCCAAAAACACTGCAAAGTGAAAAATAACTTTAATTTCGGTAGTCGGTGTCTTTAGTTTTGTATTTGCGTTTTTGGCACCGACTTCCGAAATTAAAGTTATTTTTCACTTTGCAGTGTTTTTGGGAGTCGGTTTAATTTTTTGGTAAAAAGTTTTTATTTCACTCTTTTTAGTTGGTCGATTTTTAATTTACCTAGTTAAAAGAGCCTAAACGTCAACTACTTATAACCTTTTTCGAAATATTGCTTTTCCCAATGCTGGGCCGTTAATTTTTGAGGAGTTCTCCTGGTACTTCACCATCAGCTCTACATCACCATATGCATTGTGACGAACATAAAGTGCTTAACATCCATATTCAAGTATTCGAATCGCAATCCACGAAATACTTATTATTGAGTAGGTTCGGCGGCCATCTGTGGTCTTCATCATCAGTTCCACTTCCCCAAATGGTATTTAAATAGGAAAATATATATTTATATATAAATAAATATTTGTAAATAGGATCAACAAAAATATTAATATTTACTCTATTACCAGGAATGAGTGCAAGAAAAAACTCAACACTTGGCTAAAAACACTCACTTATGACTCCACAGAAAACCTCGTGGAGGTATAATGTTTACACTCTGGCTAAAAACTCTCTCTCTCACTATACTACACTCTCACGATTTCCAAGCAACTCACACACACACACACACACAAACACACACACACACACACACTCACACACAAACACAAACACGCTCACATAATCATGGCACGTAATATTATCGTTATAATAATGTATAATATAATATTATTATTGTATAATTTTGAATAGGTATAATTTTCTTTGAATTTAATTTTACTTATTTTAATGTTATTGTATTTTGATTTATTTTGATTTGGACGTATTTTATCTTTTAATTTATTAGATTTTGATTTATTTTATTTTAATTTAATTTAATGAATTTTGTATTTTGCTATTGCTGGAACAACGCTACTCATTAGGAGTTGGGCGTTGGTAGCTGCGCCACAGTTTTAACTTTTGCAGCTACCATCGTTGAATTGTTTGCTTGTCTATTGTTTTTGTTCCAAATAAACAATTTTTATTTATTTTTTGAGAACAACTGCACAAGTTACTATAAGAAATACCCAAAACGCCATAGGTGTGCCTATAATATTTGAAGAGTTCCCTCGATTTCTCCAGGATCCCATCATCAGATCCTGACTTGGTGATAAATGGTACCAATTTCGAAGTATACCCTTTCAAACAAAAAAAGAATTTTTCAAATCGAGTAATCGGTGATCATACATAAAAAAAAAAAAATAGAGAAAAAAAAATATACGCGTCGAATTGTTAACCTCCTCCTTTGGTCGTCGGTTGATAATTATTGTCTTATGCTATAACTTTGTATACCTACATAATTTTAAATGATATTGCGATAAATTCACAAGTAAATATTTCGATTATCACAACGTTAATTTTAAGTGACATAACTGATTTATTATTAACGGCCTGTCGGAAGCCTTATTAGGGCGTCTTGAAAAGTTAAATATAACTTAAAGCTAATAAATAGCAAAAACATATTTATATGGAATTAAAAATTTATATGGAAAGAAAGTATTTTTTACGTTACATAATAAAACAAAGTGTTAATAATTTGTTTGTTTCAATTGGACGTAGTTATGCAAAAAGGATCCAATCCAAACTTTTACCGCCCATAAGACCGCCCATTGTAACACCCTTTGTAGTTTTTTTAAGTCCTTATTTAATTATGGTATGGTGTACAATACAGAGCATATCTATCTATCTATCTTTTCCAAAATTGAGTTATATATACCAAAAGCATCTTCAGGGTGATATATTAAAAATATCAATATAACTCAATTTCGGAAAAAGTGTGGAATGGATCCTTTTTGCATAACTACGGCCAATTATCTAGTGCTCACCACTGCTCTATTGTTAAGTATGACATCTATACTTTTTTTTATGGATTGTAAATCATCCAATGACTGCCTCCCGATCTGGGCGAAGCGGGAGGGTGTGTCAGACTATTACTGACTAAAACCCATCCGTGTTCCATCATATACCCTTCGTGTTCCGAGGCCGCGGTAACTCTTTCGAACAATTCCGCAACCCCGGCAGGCAACGGCCCCCTTATGGGCCCCGACAATTTTGCTGACACTCTTTGAGGCGCGCGTGGAACACGACGCGCCGTCTACACGCGCCTGGTTATAGTCGGGTGGCCAACTACCCATTGCTCACAGTCCGCAGGCCCGCGCCTACGGTGGCTGGGAGTCACCCTCTGACTCCCGACGCCCGGAGCTTCTCCTGCGGCGGCTGGGGCGCGCGTTGAGACCCGCCTCTCTCTCGCGCGTCCCGCCACCTCCTTCGCTATGTCATCTATACTAATATTATTAAAATGGTATTTGTTTCTAAGTTTGTATGTAGGGAGTAAAGTCCGATAGTAATGAACTAATTCTAAAATCTTTTTCATTGGTAGTAAGGTGCACTATATGTGAGTGTCGCGGGCGAAAAGCTAGTGTTCAATAAAAAAGTTTATCGTTAAGTTATTAGTACAGTGAAACCCTTAATTAAACCAGAAGTATTCTCAATCATGGTCTAGAAATGCAATTCTGATTTCAACATTCCATGTCATGCCGTACAACTGGAGTACACATCGAATCATCAGCTTGTTGACATTAATCGAGAACTGAACTGTGTCGAGCGGTCATGTACTCAAACTGAATTAGAATTCAATTTGAGGACATGGCTCAAAATTTATACGAGACTAGCACTTCGCCCGCGATTTTGTCTAACTCTTTTTTACATTTGCATGTTGATGTTGCAGTTTCGGAGATTTCCCTTTACATACAAACTCACAAACTAATAAACAAATTTTACCTCTTAATAAAATTAATATTGATGAAAACTTTTAAATAATCTGAATAGGTTTAATGAGATAATAATAATCCGTTCACAATAAGACCTCAGCCAGAAGGTGCCTAAACTTTAGTTTTTTCTTAATTAAGTTTTAGTGTGACTGCATATTTTGTTTGAGTGTAAGTACTAAATTCTGTTGTTGTATTATGAATTGTGTGTTTACAATTAAACTATAAATGTACTATAAATAAATAGGTTTAAAAAGAAATAAAATCATTTTTAAATAATATTATATTATTTATTCTTTTAGCAACATACCTATTATAGTACCCATTCCTACTCCGTACAATCGTTAATAGATAATACAGCACGGAACAATAGGTTCTTTTAGATAGCAGACATTCACATTTAATAAGTTAAATAATAGTCAAGCGCAAAAATGATCAACCGGAGAAAAAAAAATCGCGAGACGCACACGAAGAATAATACATATAATACGGTTTTGTGGTATATCGTTGTATACTATAAGAACTACATTGTACCTTATAAATAATAATAACAAAACAATTTTGTAACGGCGAACGATTGAGTGATTGATTAGTGAAGGACAGGATCTGACCTGTGAACAGAAAGACTGAAGGAACGATTTCGAGCAATGTAATGATTTAGAAGGTTCAGTTTAATTGAACCAGATGGCGTTGCCGTCCAAGATTTATTCGATAGGATACCTGTCTCGAAAAGTACTCATTGAGTAAAAGTATCAAATACAAAGTATCGAGTACAAAAGTATCGGTATCGAAACGAAACGTACTCGATACCACAAAGTATCGATACCTTTTTCGTGTCCCTACCCTTGATCCAGCTGCCTATTGAGACTCTGAAACATGTTGGTTGAGGCTCGTGACTATGAAGCCTTTGGCGTTCAAGCGTATCGGTATAATGTTCGTTAAGTATATATTTTCCATGATAACAACTTTGTGAATTAAGCCGAAGTATTTAATTTGCCATCTCTCTTGCTTTTACGAAGTATCAGGTCTCTCAATTTTGTACACCAATATAATAAATAATACTGACTCTTACAGGGTGCTACTGAAAATAAATAGTTCTGATTTGATTAAGAAGGAAAGATATAGAACATAAATAAAAGTTACTTCTATCAAAAAAACCAAATGCGACAACATAAAATTTCCAAACAAACAACTTCTCAAGTAGTAGATGGGTTACCCTCTTAACATAATTCTCAATTTTCCTTCGTGGAAGCTGACACCAACATAGTTGGGAGAACGCTAAACAAATGATTATCAAATAAAATAAAAAATAAATCAAACAGAAAGAAATTGGAAATATCTTTATTTATTATTTAAAATATCGCTCATCAATAGAATAAAAGTCAAGTCCTTTGTTAATAATCAACATATATTTGAATATTATGTATAAAATGTATAAGTTATCTATTCGCCAAAGAGTTTGCACGTCGAAGATGTATGTAGGTAGATGATACATGTATAATAATAAGGTTATGGTTTCTGTGTATGTAGTTAACTGATATATAAAGAATACGATATTAGTATTGTTAAAAGTGTTAAATAGGGTTTAGACGGTATATTCCAACAACTGCTTAGCTAAATTACTGGCGGTGGGGTGTAAGTCACCCGTTTCAATGGCCGACGACACCACCTGAAAAATAATATTGAACATACAATATCTCTTACAGATCGTGGTAGTTCGTTTCTCACACACAGTTGCACGTGGCTATATAATAATAGCCGCAAGAGTTGAAGTTCAAGCTAAAGCAACGTTTACAGTAGGCAGTTCGTGGATCTACGCGGTCACGGACCTGTTCACCTCTTGTTTTTGCCCCTTATGTCTGAAAGTGGAAGCCAAATGAATAGGTTCGATAGGATAGTTTAAACGAAATTAGACATACTTTTTTTTTCTGGATTCGCACGGTTTGTGCATTTAGCCAATATCATGTTTGTTATTTTATTTATTTATAGTGTAGGAGAGACAAAGGTAGGGAAACTGGAATTTATCAGTATGTATTTAAAAAATTAAAAATAAACGGAATTTAGGATAGTATGTCTAATTTCGTCTACATTCTTGTGCGCATTGAATATTATATCTTAATATGTTTATTTTTCGTTTTTCGGTGCAGTAATGTTTTCGTTTGTTTTGAAGTCAGTCAGTGTTTATATGATCGATATTGTAACCAATAGTCTTATTATCTTTTCAAAACAAATTATGATTTAATTTTGCTCTATATTCATAAGGTACCATAAGTTGGTTGCTTAATCTTTTATATAACTGTACTTTTACGGAGCTTTAACCAAGAGGCGAAAGACTCCACTTATTTTTATATCTTGATGGGGCGAATGTTACAGGGCGAACGGGTGTGAGACCGACAAAAGTGCCGAATAGGTCACCCTATTAAAAGGATTTGGTAGAATTTGGAATGGTTTGGTGCATCGAAGAGAATTATATTTACCCGAGCAACTAAGTCAAGATGTTTAACAAAGATTCGGTGGATTGGTGGCAGGGAGGCTGCGGTAATGAAGGCCGCTGCATTGTTGCTACGTGCGCTGGAACCGTTGTACAGACGCTTGGCTAAGCTGTATTGCTCCTCCATAAGACTGGAAACATACTATACTCTTAACAAAAATACCTGAATACTCTCGGAATTATAGGTTTGATACCTAGGTTTGGTACCCGACTGCATCGATGCAAATTTTAGGGGATGATGTTAATCAAACTATATGTATTAATCCGTTCAATTGCTCGCCTACTTTTTTTAAACACATCTATTTAACATTATTTCTTAATTTTATGGTTACTAGCAGCGGCATGACTACGGAGAAACCTCTTTAATAAAGTTATAGGTTTCTTTCCATTTGTTTTTGTAATGTTTCACTCTATTTTAACAAACGTGAGTCGTTCGAGCGAGAAAGGGGCTGAAGCTATGCACGCTATATAGCTCCATCCCTCTTTCTAGCTCGAACGACTCGCGTTATAACACGTCATGGTATGGCCCCTGAATATGATAGCGGGAAAACTGGATTGCGCTTATATGGGTCGTTGTTGTGCCATCTCGCATGGGAAGCAGCGGTGACCCATTCTATTGAATAATTATGTGTATGCTGTACCTATTACGTGTATGCAAATGTTACTAACATAGTTTTTGAAGTACGTTCTTACAAAGCATTGAGTCAAAGTCACTTTAATAAATGAATATTCTATTCTATTTTATTTTGATACCCATCATGACAGCTTTTTTTTCAAGAGAAAGATGACACTTAGTATAAGAAATTTTCATCGACTTACTTAGCTGTAGAGTGGGAGATGCTGGCGAGGATTGCGTCCCAAGCGGCTTCAAATTGATAAATTCTGCCTCCATTTTTGCAGGTACCACGGTGGCCAGTCTGAATATTCAGAATAGAATATATCCATCAGTTAATGCGGACAAAAATACCATCGACACATACGCGTATGAAAGGATTCCTTTTGTAGCTATAAATTCTAACTCTCTGGTTTTTAAAGTACCTACAATCAAATTTTAGCAGACGATCGTTCGCTTTTATGGAACCATTTATGAAAAACTAAAAATCCTATACAAGATAGTAAAAGTAACAAAAAAATCGTAATAATTTGTGCCGAACTGGCTTCTTAAACTGGATTAAAAGCGGACAGAAGACTTTTTAAAAGTTTCTCAATAATATTTATACAAATAACTCGCCCGTAAGGAACTGTTAAAACAAGAGTGGACATATTATGTAAACGCTTAAATACCTCTCATCATCGCCACTTAACCCACCACTCACGATAATTCGTCACATCCACCATTCACGCTGACATACATGCACAACTCATCCATCACACACACTAGCACACCTCCACATTATATCCACCATCCGTGCTAATATACACACATCTCATACAACACCCACACTGACACACATTCACTTCTCATATACCATACAAAGCCAAGTGGCCCTTCAATCAAATTTTATATTAAAGTAAAATGAATGTATAATATTGTTAACGGAACACAGAGCCTAGATCCCACAACACAGGGAATCCTAGTATGGGATATAGAGCCTCAACCAATAGAGTAAGTTTTATTTAAGACGATAAATATCTTTCAATTTAATGTTTTACCTTAACGGCAAATGGAGTCAAATTATTGGGATAGAGGATTTTAAAGGAGGAAGAAGAGAAGAGCAGAGAGTTGGGCTATAAATGTTTCAACTAATCTATACCGCTGAACCATTTTTGTATAAAATTTAGCATGGAGTATAAGCGGGTAACAGCTAGTAAGTAGGTATATGAAATAACAACGCTATGTGTTAGTATATCTGTGAAATCGTTTTCTTACAAATCAAATAACAGCTCACAATGCCACTATAATTGTTCTTTACAAGCAGTATTTCGGATCAAAGGAGTTCTGTGTAAATCGATTAATCAAACATCGAAACGCGATAGAAAATCATTTATATCAATAAACAATACTCGAAGTGGTCGCAATTGTTTAGAGGGTAGTGCGGCTGGTGTGGTGATGGATGGGCCACATATGATTAATGGTCGACATTTGATTACGTATGCATTGCGTTTGCTAGTCATCAGCCGAACGGTTGTTTGCGCAAAACTATTCGATACGATATTGGTAACAATGTTATTGTAGGTAAAGAAAAAAAAAATTCTTCTCCTTATGAAAACTTGCTGTTGAGGATAAATACGGAATAGAGTTCTGAAATATTTTTGTGAAAAAACCTTCAAAACCGATACACTTCCTTCTTCAATATAGGTTTAGTGCGTGTAAAACCACACTCAGTAAACGGTCCTGTAAATTGTGACAAAAATTTAGTAAAAATTACTATAACATTAAAAAGTAACAAATTAAATACTTGTCTAATGATGTGAGATGGCAAAACCATGGGCTGTTGCTACAGAACCCAAAATAGGAAGGGAATCGAAGTATACGTGAGGAAAGTTCTGAAATTGAGTGAGACTGAGGAAACCATGCATTTGTCAAGTAAATGTGTCCTAAGAAACGATTGAGAGACATATATGTTAGAAGATGCACTACGCTTTCTTCTACTTGAACACGTTTGAACTGTAGGTCGTCAATGATGCTGGATGTATCTAATACCCGCCTGTAATTAAGGTAGGCAAATGTGTGGGGTCAGAGAGGCTCATCAGTCCTAAACCTACAGTTGCCGACAGACAAGGACAGAGATAGGAGACGGCGCTTTGTGCGAGCGAAATCGCCTCAGCTGCCGAATGTTTGCGATTATGAATGAAATGAGATTGCATGTATTGGGTAAGTAGTAAGTGATCCCATGACCCATGTCTCTTATTTTTCTTCCTGGTGTAATTACAACACTGTTTAGCTACACAAGTAGTCATTTTGATGCGTATTTATTCCAAAAAAACCCTTAAAAACACGAAGAGACGAGAATTTCTTGAGCTGTGTGATCAACAACTTTCCGTGCGCGACTGAGCGCCAACTACGGGCAATCACATAGTTTAGTATAGGTAACGCCAAATAACTTGGCAAGAGTCGTTTAATGCGCAGAAGTCGATTTTTAGGTGTCAGCGGTTGTCAGCGGGATGCGGGGTATGACGTAGCGCTGCTCCGAGCGCGTGATTGGTGCGTCAGTAGTTCTCGTTCAATTTGCTCCGGAATACACTTGCGTACACGAAAGTTGTACCCTTTGTTTTTGTTACGAGTTGTTGTTTTAAATTTATTTTTTGTTACCTTGATTACAATGCCAGGACCAAATACCGTTTTACGCAGACTATTAAAACGTCAGAAAGAACAGTTAGACACTATAGTTAAGGAAGGTTTAATTTTTCCGAATTCGTCACTGTCTTTAGGACACCGGGGAAAAAAAAAGAATAAAAGGGGTAGCAGTTTTATTAACTAATTGTGACGACGAGAACATATTATTTTTAATGTTTTTATAATACATATTTTCAATTTTAAATGTATTTATGTATTATATCTATTTTATTTATAATACCCAATTACGAATGAATTCCTCTTCTTCATTTGACATTCTTCTGAACAGATATGATTAAAAATAAATGATGGCAATAACCATAGAATAATGGCAAGCAGTATAAATGACCACTTTTTTCTTCCACTAAGTGCACGATGCGCGAACTTAACCCCACTACGCCAAAACCTTGCCAAGTTATTTGGCGTCATCTATAGGACCAAACGCTGTGTCTAGTACCGTATCTTCCTCCTTTTAATACATCATTGGTTAATCCCCACTTTCTGAGTTGGCTTTTTCTGTTGTTAAAAAGTTGCTAAAAGTATTTCTTCTATGGTGACATGCTCTCCATGCCTGTAGTATTTCCGAATATAACACACAAATTGCTCAAAAATCTCTCGAATTGGCGCCAATTTATCATTTTCCTTTCTTGCTTGCCTTGTTCTTATATCATCAAAACGCAAGCATCTAAGCAAAAAGTGAAATCTACTTCTTGACATAGCTGCTATGCTATCCGGTACCATCGGTGGCCAGAGGTTCTTAGTATTCAAGTGTGCTCCTCTCAACTTTCCAATATAAAAAAGAAGTCCAAACAGAGGTTTTATTTCCGTGACAATAGCAGGTTTACAGTCTCTCTCTCTTTCAAAATTGTCTCGAACTTTTTCAGTCATGTAAATATTTGTAAAATCCATTATTTTCGTCAACATTTCATCGGGGAAAAAAAGACAAAACTTTTCCAACGGTGTAGTTGAGTTCAACATTTCTTGACAAGGCCCAGGAACTTCACGTATGATATTATGACTCCGAGTTCTTCCATTTCTTGCGGGTTCTTCAATACTCCATAAAGTAGTTTTGTCTTTACCAATATAATAGCCATTTTGTAAAATCGACAATGGAACACAATCTAAATCCGGACGTCGGAGATCAGGCACCAGTCGACGGATGCCTTGCCTTGGCTCTGAATTTAGTTCACGTTCAGATTGTATATTTGATGCTGATGACTTTGGGAAGTTGAATACTTCGCCTTCTTGTTCGGAATCCGATTCATGTTCACTTACATCTAAGCAGTCTTCAGTTTCAGAGCAGTCTTCGTTTTTTATTCCTTCATTTAGATATTCATCTATCTCTTCAGGCCTTAAAACCCTATTGGTTGCCATTTTCTACGAAAGAAATAAAGAAAATAGGTAAATAAATAGTATCATTGACCGAAAAAGTTCCGTAGAAAGTTCGCGAGTCGACACGGTAAGTTTTGTGTGTCGGGAACAGAATCCAGTGTTTAGTGATACATGTGACAGTGGTAGCGGTGTCGCTAACAGAAAACGAACGAGAAAGAGGGTAGACCGATTTGTCTGCTCATAAACTTACACCCGCAATTACTTCAGTTCATCCGTGATCATGGCGCTTGCAACAGTGCCGAAATATCGGAAACTCAAAACAATAAATACACAATGGTAAATATCCCGTCTTAAGTTCTAATGATACTGTTAGTGACCATGTTAGCTTAAAAACTTATAAATAAATAGTAATAACAAAATGCAAATGTCACTTACGTATTTAGTCGCTACCGGGTCCGGCGGACCCACACACACTTTTTACGTCCGTAGCACTCACTTGCAGCGCGCTAACTGACTGCCGACGTCGTCATTTGCTGTGCTACACTATCGTTAAAAGGTACTAAGAGCGGCAACGTCGCATTCGTCGAATTTTAATATTTATGAAGCAAAATATGAAGGACTGGGTCCGTTGGACCCATTAGCGACCAGTGTTGCCAATTTAGCGACTTTGTCGCTAGAAATGACGACTTTTGCTTAAGCCTTAGCGACAAGGAAAAAGATTTGACGACAAAAATGATCTAGCGACTTAGCTGACGACTTTTCAAACTACAAGAAAACAAAACATATTATGACCAACACCTTTTTTAAAAATGCTCACTCGGAATTAAATTATCTTTACCAGTGGTAACATTAAAGCAATGTGTTCGGGGAATCCCCGTATTTTATTATGTTCCGTAGTTTTCGTACTTTTCCTACCTACGTACTTACGCAAGTCACTACTAGTTTGAGTGAAGTTCTATTCGGAATCTAAATTCTTTATACGCTGTACCTAGCCTGATTTTTAATTCGTTACCCATCATAGTAATTACAAAATGTATGAACTGTTTCGTGGACTTGTGGTGAACTAAATTATGGATTTACCATCGAAAAAGAAGCAGTTCATTCAAAAATATCGAGAAACATGAGAGACCGAGCCCGAATTCAAGGGATGGCTGAAACCAGTCTTTGGAGATTCGTCTAAGGCAATCATTTTGATGCTGACTGTACATAAGGCGTATGTGTTGATTTATTTTTTAATTATATAGCTTATGTAGTACATTTTTCTTCACTTGCTCATGCCCTTTCCAGGCTGCTAATGGCCTACAGTAACCGGAAAGTAAGTAAATCCGGGATCCGTCTCTAGCTGAATCAGTTTTAGCGACTTCTAGCGACTTTAGATAATAAATCTAGCGAGAAGATTTTGCTGGAGTTAGCAACACTGTTAGCGACTCCTTAAGTGTTAAAAGTTCATCGGAAACTATACCTCTACCTTTTAAAATAAGAGATGAAAAAATTTAAAAAAATATATGCTATATCTTAATGAATACTTTCAAGTTCAACGAATATGATTTGAACGAGATATAGTCTTTTTTTTGTTTGAAAGAGTATACTTCGAAGTTGGTCCCATTGTCACCAAGTCAGGATCTGATGATGGGATCCTGGAGAAATCGAGGGAAATCTTCAAATATTATAGGCACACCTATAGTGATTTGAGTATTTTTTACAGTAACTTGTGTAGTTGCATTCGAAAAGCACCATTTGTAAAGTGGACGTGATGATGAATCCACCACAGATGGCCACTGGAACTACTCAATATATAAGTAGGAATAATAAGTATTTCATGTGTTCCGCTTCGATTACTTGAATATGGTTATTAAGCACAATATGCTCGTCACAATGCATATGGTGAAGTGAAGCTGATGGTGAAGTACCAGAAGAACTCCTCAACAATTAACGGCCCAACATTGGGAAAAGCAATATTTTGTAAATGATTATAAGTAGTTGACATTTAAGCTTTTGTAACTAGGTAAATTAAAAATTGACCAACTAAAAAGAGTGAAATAAAAACTTTTTACCAAAAAACCGACTCCCAAAAAACACTGCAAAGTGAAAAATAACTTTAATTTGGGTAGTCGGTGTCTTTAGTTTTTGGCGCCGACTTCCGTAATTAAAATTATTTACGGAAATCGGTTTAATTTCATGGTAAAAAGTTTTTTTACCAATAATCGTATTCTGTGCACGTTTCCGTACGACAGCAATATGGAGAAGAACTTCGACGGCTAAGTATAAATAATTTGTTTTGTATTTATGTAGTAGATGTAAGTAATTATTAAAACTTTAAAGTTGTACATACAAATATCAAGTTTTCCTAGCTTGCCAAACTTATAGCTTTTGCCCACGACTTTGTTCGTATAGGAGGGATTTGCCGCGTAAATCCAGATTGCGTGAGATTTCGGGATAAAAAGTAGCCTATGTGTTATTACGAGATTTCAACTAACTACTTACTAAATTTCATTAAGATTCGCTTTGTAGCTTTTGCGTGAAAGACTAGTAAAGTAATAAGTAAGACATATTTTTTAGAAAATAAGGCTTTATCTTACCTGGGCATGTAAGATATGTACAATATATCTGACCAAGATAGCAAACGCAAGAGTTGCACTCATCAGGCGGAGTGACGGGCTGACTTTCATCGCAGGCAGTTCGTAACTGGTCTGAAAATAATAACCATTGATTATATTTTGTTTTATTGAACTTTCATTCATACATATAAAGCCGGTAATATTAAGCATCAATAGCATAGTGACCAAGTTGTTAGACTTGTGATTGAGAGATCGCGGGTTAAAACCCCACCCGTTACACTATAGCTTAGTTGGAGGGGTGAACAAGATGGCTAATTATGTGAATTCTAACCACATTGCTAGTTTTCTTAAAAAAAAAGATAAGATCTGTGTCCTAAGAAGATTCACATATTTCATCATTTAGGTGCCGGTGGAGACCTGGTCTCTGAAATACAAACTTTGGAGCTCTTAATTTAAGCACTAGTCTCCCACAATGCGAAAACTGATTGCCTTAATATTCTAATTTGTAAAACCTATTTATAAAACATGTATTGTTTTGAGAAAATAAACTATTATTATTAGTTTTAATAAATGATTATTTCAGGCCACCATAACAGAATTAAATAAGACTTAACAACTACGAAGGGTTCTACAATGGGCGGTCTTATCGCTAAGCGATCTTTTACAAACTACCTCGTGCTACTTACTTTTGCGTTATTTATTACTGGTAATTTAGCACTGTATTTTATTTTAAATAAATACGTTTTACTTGGGACTACATTTATTATTTACAATATTTTTAGTTATTAAAATTTTGGTAACTGTGTTGCTGTCCACGTGGACGGCGAGCACGGGTAGCTCACCGTCACGCTTTTTCTTAATTTTATAAAATTAAGAAAACTCCGACATTAAATTCAATTGTTTCACTTAAAACAGTAATGTAAATAAAACTCGGAAGGGCTACCTGATCAGCTTTGTTGACCTCTCAAATTAACTCTACCAAAACAGCTGATCAGGTAGCCCTTTCGAGTTTTATTTACATTGCTGTTTTACGTGAAACAAGTGGATTTTATTTATTAATGAAATTCTCATTGGGTTAGATAGAAACAATGATTTTATACAGTTTTCAGTAAGAAATTACTGAATAAACCTGAAAAATTAAGAAAAAGCCGATGAAACATTCCAACCCCAACGCAAGGGGGTCCAGAATCATGTACCGAATCCCTGGTAAGCGTTTGTGCGTCGATATCCCTGCCACCCTGTATTGCGGCTTCGGACCGCCAGGGCAACTGAATGAATAGAGTGGGAGATTCGCGGTCCACATTGGCATGAGTACTCGGTTATTGTATTATTTTATTGGCTCTAAAATAATTTATTTATTTATGACAAAATCCACAGCTCTTAAGCAATGTTTTATAGTATGTTATATCTAATCTTATAGCCAATTACGGATTTACAATTTATTCACTATAATTATGTGAAATTTGATTTAGATTTTTTTTTTGTAAATAGGTTCGCCTTTGACCACTATCTCACCTGATGGTAAGTGATGATGCGGTCGAAGATGGAGCACACTTACCTAAAAGTAACCTATTCACTCTTGACTTAAAGACTCCTAGGTTGTAGCTGTCGGGAAACAGACTTCAGCAGGGAATTCCACTCCTTAGCCTTACGCACAATAAAGGTAGGTATTCCCAAAACGTTTTGTGCGTATGGGTGGTATGTAACCATATATAAAATAAATATTTTGATTTCTGTGTATGTAACGATGGCGCTTCGCCGTTTGTCTCGTAGTCCGATGATGGAACGGGCTTGGTGGAATTAGATTGAATTAGATTTTCCCCAATCTTATGGTTCCGTAGTAGGTACAACATGGAACCTTAATACTTTTCCTAAGATCGTCTGTTCGCCTACCGTCTTACTCCAGGAAGTTATACTGCTAAATATTAATCACACCTTCAGAACAGTAATGAAGTCAAAGAAAACTTTCACTAATTGTAATAAGAGAAAGTTTGTGGTCACAATAAGAATTTTTAAAATTTAAAGAAAAATCACACTTACCACTACGACTTACGTTACTTGTAGAATTCAGTAGTTGAGACTCTGATTTTGGTACACATAATACCTGAAACGAAAAACATAAAATCATTCCATCAACTTACATTTCGTCGAGTCGGTTTTTTTTTTTTAAAAGAGAACTATCAACGTGGGTTAAATTCACATTACTAACAATCCTGTTAACCCCTCCAACTAAACTAAACATGCTTGTATCTGGAATGGGTTTACGACTATATTGTTATGGGTGGGGTTCGAACCTGCGACCTCTCAATCACAACATTAGCTATTATCTAGGCTATTGTCGCTTTGTCTTAGGAATGCCGCCCAAAATATTATGGTAGCATTGCGCTGGTCTGATGATGTAATTGGAAGGTGGCTGATGGAACCTTGGACTGGCTACTAGTAAGCACATCGAGTTTGGGCTTATTAGATCGTTTTAAAAGAGTGTTTTTAGTTTTTTAAACTATTAATTTATTTATTTGAAAAATAAACTATTTACTCGAGCAAAGCCGCAGGCACAAGCAAGGTGTTAATATATAACACTTTTACACGTCATTTCATCTGTCTTTCTAAATGCTGATATCGCAAAGCAATTCAACAACCCCATTAGTCAACTATGTTTACAATTAATGTCCGTATGTACCTATACACGAACACACATGCATAAAAGCCAATTTAGAAGCAATTACCTATTTACGTAAACTATACAAAACAGTAATTAGATTTTATATTAACGACCATTACTGATTTAAACAATAGTTTAAGATAAAAATCCAGCAGTTAGTTATGAAGAGCAGACATTCTGTGACGTCATCAAAATCTGAATCAATTTTTTTTTATTTCAGTTACCCTTTAATGGCCATTTACAAAACTTCAGAAGCGAGAGCAAGCTTCGAATAAGACGTTTCCTATTAAGACTGACAAGAAACTCTATAGTTACTCTTTTCAAAACTGAATTGTCTTTCACAATGTTTCCGTAGTATGGTTTTTATAGGTATGCTTCTCATATGATTTGACCAATACGAATTGTATGGACTTTAAAAGAGACGTTGACCTCTGAATTTGTTTTGGTGTTTCTTCTCAGAGTGACTACTCTGAGAAGAAAGGCTGATGTTTCATAACTGACTAAGTAGCTGTGTGTAGTAGCTGACTAAGTAACACCAGCCTCATCTAGCTTAACTTTAAACACAAAAAATTATGTGTAAATGATTGTGTTTTTTATAATCAATTTACAAAATAAATATTTCATTTCATTTCACAGTGTAGACAGACTAACATCTTACTTCCTACTATTATTATAAATGCGAAAGGTTGTGAGGATGGATTAATTTATATTTGTTACTCTTTCACGCAAAAACTACTGAACGGTACTGAATGATAATTGACGTCCTGGAATAACACATAGGCTACTTTGTATCCCGGAATTCCCACGGGATAGGGATTTACGCGGAAAAGCCCTCCCACGCGAACGAAGTCGCAGACAGAAGCAGAAGATCTCATTATACATAGTTACGTGTAGTCTCTTTAGGGTTAGGCAAAAATGTACCTACTACACACATGCACAGAGGTTAATATTGAGTTGATAGGCACAGAATTATTGGTTTTTAATCTATCCTCATTACATATTGGTCGTAGCCTAACGAGATTAGTTGCGAATGCAATTTAATTCATATTTCACTGAGATTAAGCTCAGATTAATCAAACAACAAAATAAATCAAACGCCAAATGCTAGCTATAACCTAGGGGTCTTTAAGTCACGACCGCTCCGCCCGGCATTGGTTCGGACCATGGTGCGGAGCGGGAGGGAATGGGGTGCAGTCGCCTCCTTCTGCGAAGCAGTCATGCTAGCTAAGGAGGAGGCCGAACGCGCGAGGGAGAGGCAACCTTCTTCCTCACATCCCAGCCGCCGCGGAAGACGCCCCGTGCGTCGGAGATCGCGAGCCGATCTCCGGCCACCGTAGGCGCGGGCTTTCGGAACTGTCAGCAACAGTGACGGGGCCTCATAAGGCCACTGCCCGCCGGGGTTGCGAAAATGTTCTAACAAGATGCTGCGACACCGGAACTTAAGGGCAGCTGAAGGAACAGGGTGGGTTTTTAGTCAGTAGAAGTCTGACACACCCTTCCGCTTAACCCAGAGCGGGAGAAGTAAGAAAAAAGGGGTCTTTAAGTCAAGAGTGAATAGGTTACTTTTAGGTAAGCGTGCTCCATGTTCGACCATATCATCACTTACCATCAGGTGAGATGGTGGTCAAACGCGAGCCTATTTTTATTTTTTATGTATCAACTAGCTTTTGCCCGCGACTTCGTCCGCGTGGGATAGTTACATTGGGTTAACATTACATTTAACCCCGATTTTGAAGCATTCTTCATTGGCGCTCCGCTCCTATTGGCCTTAGCGTAATGATATATAGCCTATAGCCTTTCTCTATAAATTGACTATTAAATTTAAAAATATTTTTTCTATTCGAACCAGTAGTTCCTGAGAGTATCGCGTTCAAACAAACAAAATAACTCTTCAGCCTTTTATTATTAGTATAGATAGCTGTTGCCCGCGACTTCGTCCGCGTTTCCGTCGTTTTTCGTAAAAAAAAGTAGCCTATGTCCTTTCTCACGGTTCAGTGATTTTGACGTAACAGACAGATTAAGTTTCGTAATTTAGTAGGGAAATATAATATGTCAATCTATAATACTATGGAAAAATATCGCAATGCGGAACCGCACAATATTATTGTTAATAGCTGTGCCCGCGACTCCGTCAGCGTGTAACTCCTTGTGTGTTATTAAGTTAATGTATTGGTAATATTGTTTAGATCACGTTCACATGAGACTTAAGTACCTATAGAACGAAAATACTTCAGCGCAAAGCTTCCGGGTAAACTATGTTGAAAGTTGACCTGTCCGGCACGTGAACATAAAGATTTCTTTCTAGAACTGCTAACCCGGGAATGAGCGACGTACAACTGACCATGCGAGAAACAACTGACACCGAGATCTACTCCAGCAACACGAAAAATCTGCCCTTGAGCCTTATTAATTGTCATTGCATAACACACCGATACTGGGAATTGCGTTGATTTAAATTGGAACGGAAAATTATTTGGTATTATGGGAATTCTGGGAATAAAGACGGTTTCTCCTGCACCGCAACCTGTTAAAATTTGAGCCTCGATTATATTTTGTTGCAACTGGGTGAAAATAAAACTAATATAAAAAAGTGAACGTAAATTAGCCAAAACTTACCTATCGGTATACCAAAATAACTAATACCTATTTTATAAAATAACAACAAAAGGAATCCTTATAGTTAGCATGATTCAGTATTCACACGCGATGGCTTATTATTAGCGTATTTCATGTATAACTTTGGTGTTTCTATACCGATTTATATGATTCTTTTTTATGGAATAGCTAATAATAATTATTAACTTTTTCAATTAGGGGTGACTGAGAGTGTTATAAACGTAAGAGTAGACAAATATTATAATCAGAAAGCTTCGAACTGCTAAGCTATCGGGAGTTACACGTGTTATTGTGAGTCAACCATAAAAGATAGACATATGCTGTCGTGGGATATTTTTTATATAATTTTAAGGAGAACATTTCCGTCATGAAATGATTTCTGTGTAGCTTTAACCATTAAGGTTGCACACGCGACGGAAGCTTAAAAAATGGAGTAACTTCTCCCGTTTTCCCAACATTTCCCTTCACTGCTCTGCTCTTATTGATTGTAGCGTGATGAAAAGTATACTATAACCAGCTCAGGAGTATGAAAAATAATTGCACCAAATTTCGTTAAAATCCGTCGAGTAGTTTTTGTTTCTATAACGGTTATACAGACAGACAGACAAAAATTTTACTGATTGCATTTTTGGCATCAGTATCAATCCCTAATCACCCCCTGATAGTTATTTTGGAAATATATTTCATGTACAGAATTGACCTCTCTACAGATTTATTATAAGTATAGATAAAAATCAAATCAAACATTTAAACATACCAATCTTGCCTCTGTATCATTAAATTAATTAAAATTAAATATATACCACGCGAACGAAGCCGCGGGCAGAAGCAAGTGGTAAAAGCTTTTTATAGTTGCATGGCTAATGAGATTATTATTTGTAGATACCGATGCATGTCTGGTGCTATCCACTGTTTCCTATTTTGAGAACCTATGAAACTTGATATTTTCATTCAATTTTGCTACTATTACATTTTATTTATTTATTTATTTATTTAGGATCTCTCACAAAAGATATAGGTACACGGTTTATACACATACAGGTTTAAGAACAATATTGATATTTAATTCCGCAAAAACTTTTATCCCAAAATGTTTATCCGTCATGGATTTCCGCATAGGCTTGACTTAATCTGTAACCTATATTTAACCTATATGTACATGTATGTACAATAGTTATTAAAAATTTTGGTAGGTTCTATTTATTTTTAATTGATGATTTTCATGCAATCAGAATCGTTTTTGTTGCTTTTAGAGATAAACCTAATTTTCATTGGATAAAAACTTAGGAAGTAAAATACATATAAAAATATACATACGGGGGCCGAGTCACCCGCGTCCGTAGGAGAATACCCCTTTGAGAATCCCTACACGTGGTCCCCGGGTGGTGCTAATCAGGTGACATCAAACTGGTGGTAGGTTCAAACCGAAGGCTTGTGACCACCCACAGGGCAAAGATGTACCGCCAAACGGCCTAGCTGTGTTCCGGTACGATGCCCTGTGTAGCCTATCAAGGAGTTGGGTCGAAGTAGTTGCTTCACTGCTGAAAGACCAATCTGGCTCGCACTAGTGCGGACGTATCGGGAGACTAGTCGCGGAGGGTAGCGGGATCCGAGGCACGGTGCACCGCTGGCCGACCGCAGGTAGTTGGGGGCCCAAGTAGTGTGCCAGCCACGCATGAAAGGCTGCCCCGCCAACTGCCGAAAAATCCCGGAATGCACCATCGTGCTGGTTGGCGACCAGATGAGAGGGCCCGATGGACATTCCCGGGGGGGCTCGGGCGTCCCCGCAGTCTCCAGACTAGTCCCCCAATCGATACCGTCTGTCTAGTGCGGGTCTGGGGGTTAATAGCGTGAAGCCTCACTTCACTTCCTTCTCCTCTCCTCTTCACTCTCAAAATTTATGAAACGGAAAAAACAGAGCATAGTTAAACAGCGGCTGCACTCCCTCTCTCTCAAAGTGCACCTCAGTAACATCTGAGGTCTGCACTCAAATCTCGTCGCAGTCCACCACCACCTCGAGACTGATAAACCTGCTCTGTTGTTTCTTTCGGAGACGCAGATCAGATGTCCGTCAGACGTGTCGTATCTTTTATACCCAGGGTTTACCTTGGAGCACAACTTTAAACCACGTGCGGGTGTATGTATGTACGCCCGCGACGACATCTGCTATCGGCAATCTTGAGGACTCCAGGTTCTCTACGCTTTGGGCTCTGGTGGACACGGGCATAGACAAAATTATTTATGCCTGTGTCTACCGCTCGCACAGCGGAGATCAGGAGACAACCAGGCTCACACAGTACATCAGTGAGGCGGCAGATGCGGCCCAACAGCGGTACCCTTCAGCTCAGCTCGTGTTGCTGGGGTCTTTAATGCCCATCACCAGGGGTGGCTCTTCCCATACCAGTGCACGGACCATGCTGGGCGAAAAATGCACAATCTTGCACTTGCATTAAATCTCACTCAGCTGGTCCAGAGAGCAACGAGGGTGCCGGATGTTGAGTCGCACACAGCCAATTGCTTGGACCTTCTGCTGACTACAGATCCAGACCGCTATTCGGTAGCGATATCCTCACCATTAGGTAGTTCCGACCACTGTCTGGTGAAGTCTGTATCCGTCTACTCTCCGCCCGATCTCAGCCTTAAAGGCACTCGGCGGGTTTGGCGATACAAGTCAGCGGATTGGGAAGGCATGCGATCTTTCTTTGCATGTTATCCTTGGCAGCCTACTTGCTTTTGTTCAAATGATCCATCGTCGTGCGCAGACGCCGTGACAGATGTTTTGCGACAGGGGATGGAGTACTACAGTTCCGTTCTCTGACCTAACAATGTCCGGCAAAGCTCGACCTTGGTTTGGCGCCGAATGTGATCGCGCTGAAGCGCTTAAACACGCGGCGTACCTAGCATGGGTCGATGCTCGAAACTGCAAAGCAAATGACGTGGATCAGAAGAAGAGAGCCTTCAACAGGGCTGCCAAGTCCAGCAAGAAGGTTTTGCGGAGGTCTCGGTTTGACCGCGTTAGCCGAATTGGGAACAAACTCGCTTCATACCCTGCTGGAAGCAAAGCGTTTTGGTCCCTGGCAAAGTCGGTTGAATCGAACTTCTGTCGCCCCTCACTACCACCACTGCTCAAACCTGACGGGTCTCTGGCTCACTCCGCTGAGGAAAAAGCAAACTTGTTTGCCGCTCTCTTCGCGGAGTCTTCACGTCTGGATAGTAGTGGCGCTCACCCTCCTGATGCTCCTATTGGATGCGAGACGTGTATGTCGGACATTCGCATCCATCAGAAGGACGTCCGTAGAGTGCTGCGTAATCTTGACGTGAACAAAGCTAGTGGCCCCGACGGGATACCAGCAATTGTTCTTAGAACTTGTGCGCCTGAATTGTCTCCAATCTTGACACGCCTGTTTCGCCTTTCGCTAGAGACTGGAAAGGTGCCGAAAGCATGGAAGCTGGCTAACGTACTGCCTGTACCCAAAAAGGGCAGTCGTGCTGACCCTGCCAACTACAGGCCTATTTCAGTCACGTCCATACTCTGTAAGAGTATGGAACGTGTTCCATACTCTTACTCTGTAAGAGTATGAAACGTGTACTTAATAGTAAACTCCTGGCATACCTAGAAGCCAACGACATCCTCAGTGACCGGCAATACGGCTTTCGCAAAAACCGGTCAACTGGGGATCTTCTAGCGTATGCCATTCATATCTGGAGTGAGGCCATTGAGAGGCAAGGGGAAGCACTTGCTGTTTCCCTTGACATCTCCAAGGCTTTTGACAGGGTCTGGCACGATAGCCTTATTGCTAAGCTTCCTTCTTTCGGGTTACCCACTCAACTTTGCGTTTGGATTGAAGACTTCCTGAGGGATCGGTCCATTCTATTTATTTATTTATTTATGAGTGGTCATTGATGGCTGCTCGTCTGGCCAATTGGCAATTAATGCCGGGGTCCCTCAGGGGTCTGTTCCCTCAGCAACTTTATTCTTGCTGCACATTAACAATCTGCTAATGCCCGGTACCTTTGGGTATGCAGACGACAGCACAGTTTCTGAGAGATATGTGTCCAGCGCGCGAGCTGGTGGGTCACAGATCCAGTCTCTCCGTGAGGATATGATCGGGCGCTTGAACTTGAACTTGAAGGCTGTCTCCGAATGGGGCGATGCCAACCTGGTCAAGTTTAATGCAGCTAAGACCCAGGCGTGTCTCTTCTCCGCAAAAAGGAGCCAATTTGAACCAGCTCCTACTTTCCGAGGTGTAACTGTGCCGATAACCGACCGTATCGAGCTTCTGGGGGTAACATTAACGTCTACCCTCAATTTTGGCCCGTTTATCGAGGCTAAGGCTCAACTAGCATCAGAAAAGTTGGGAATCCTAGCAAAGGTGAGACGGTACTTCACACCCGAACAGTTGCTCAATCTCTATCAAGCCCAGGTTCGGTCGTGTATGGAGTACTGCTCTCATCTTTGGGATGGATCTGCTAAATACCAACTGGACGCGCTTGAGTCTATCGAGAAGCGGGCCAAAAGACTCATTGGCAACGATGCACTGGTCGAATCAAAGCTCCAGAGCCTTGAACATCGACGACGAGTTGCAAGTCTATCGGTTTTCTATCGGTTACATTTCGGGGAGTGTGCGATGGAATTACACAATCTAATTCCACCAAGCCCGTTCCATCATCGGACTACGAGACAAACGGCGAAGCGCCATCGTTACATGGTGGACATCCCACCCATACGCACCAAACGTTTTAGGAATACCTTCATTGTGCGTACGGCTAAGGAGTGGAATTCCCTGCCGGAGTCTGTGTTTCCCGATAGCTTTAACCTAGGAGTCTTTAAATCAAGAGTGAATAGCTTACTTTTAGGTAAGCGTGCTCCATCTTCGACCACATCATCACTTGCCATCAGGTGAGATGGTGGTCAAACGCGAACCTATTTTAAATGAAATAAAAAAAATATATATACAGATCCTTACCAATATTAAAACACAAAATTTGAACGTCAGCCAATCCATAGGTATTGATGAATATTGACTACACTGACACGTAAGCAAAAATATATAGTTTTCTTTTTATACGGCTATACCAGAATCAGTATAATGACTATTCGCTCAACATTCATTAATAACAATTACCTTAACATCGCAAACATTTTGTGATAGACTCTCACACAATCACACAATATTATCCCTTACGCTGCAGCAATAAAGTTCAAAGTCATTTTAATCGAACTCACTGCGTAGATTATTATTGGTTTCAAAGGCTATTGTAGTACACAAATTAATTTTCACTAAAATGTTCGCAAGTAGATAAACGAGTAATGGCTATGTCCAATTAAAAGCGGGTTCACCCTCTCTCGCTCTCTGGCACTCGTCTTTTGACTGACTTCATAGACACATTGACTGTAATTTGATATAATAGCTTGTTCTCGTGTATAATTAGGCAAGACTAGATAGTGCTTCAAAACATGAATCCAAGGCATTGCTCTGTGTAACGATATAGTGTCAAAGAATCCATGACATTATTCCCCACACATGTAGGTACAATACTAAACCGGGCCCGTATTACTAATATCATAAACAAGTACTTTTGTTCAATGACTTTTTAGAAAACATTTACTAAAAACAAACCTTCAAGATCCCCCCTCCCCCGCTGGCTTTTGTACTATTAGCTTACCTTCATGTTCAATTGAAATATTTTTACTTTTTTATGAAAATCTGATGAACTAACATAGGCACCTTGTTCGATGATAGTACTTTCCGCCTCGCTGATTCCCTTTGATTAGGTGCTCCCTGTTGTTCTGCTCATCGCTGCCACTGTGGCGAAGTCGTCAACAGCCTCGGTCACCACGGCCTTTCATGTGGCCGTAGCGCGGGTCGCATAGCACGGCACGCGAATATTAATGACATTATCCGACGAGCTCTTGTCACCGTCGGCGTTCCGGCTGTATTAGAACCCAATGGCCTGGCACGCGACGATGGCAAAAGACCGGACGGCATGTCTTTATTTCCTTGGAAGATGGGTAGGGCTTTAGTGTGGGACGCAACTTGTGTCGATACTCTTGCACCATCCCATCTTCCTAGCTCGTCTTGCTGTGCTGGCGCTGCCGCTGCAGCCGCTGAGAACCTCAAGCGGCGGAAATATAATAACCTTGTTGGAGGTTATATTTTCGAGCCGTTTGGGGTGGAGACCTTGGGTTCGTGGGGTCCGAGTGCTCACAAGTTATTTAAAGAACTATCCAGGCGCCTAGTTGACACTTCGCGTGACCCAAAGGCTGGCTTTTACCTTGGACAGCGGTTAAGCATTGCCATACAGCGTGGCAATGCCGCCAGTCTTTTGGGCACGTTACTTGACAGCGATGCGCACGAATTTCTGGACGCCATATTTTAGTTTATTTTTAGATGTATATTATTATGTAGTTTAGGGTTTTTATTTAAGTGTATATTCCATTATTTATTTAATTATGATAAATAAAAGTTGAAAAAGTCATAGAACAAAAGTTTTTGTTTATGATGTTACTAACATAATCCTGAGAGGTTGTTAGTATTTTACCAATAACCCTGTAGATGTAAAGTCGACTTTAATGACATCCGCTTACAGGAAAACAGAACTTCACTCACCAGATTGTGATTGACATGGTACAAACTTATATTATATTATTAACTTTGTACATGCCTCATGTACCCACTACACTCTCTTTAGTCTTTTCTTGAAGAAAATTTATTGTAGAGCGCGAAAAGAGTTCATAAAAAGAATTGAGGGCGACCTTTGCCCAGCAGTGAGATTGTATAGACTAGAGAACAAAAAACTTTTTACCAAAAAATTAAACCGACTCCCAAAACCAATGCAAAGTGAAAAATAACTTTAATTTCGGTAGTCGGTGTCTTTAGTTTTGTATTTTCGTTTTAGGCACCGACTTCCGAAATTAAAGTTATTTTTCACTTTGCAGTGTTTTTGGCAGTCGGTTTAATTTTTTGGTAAAAAGTTTTTATTTCAGTATTTTTAGTTGGTCGATTTTTAATTTACCTAGTTAAAAGAGCCTAAATGTCAACTACTTATAACCTTTTACAAAATATTGCTTTTCCCAATGCTGGGCCGTTAATTGTTGAGGAGTTCTCCTGGTACTTCACCATCAGCTCTACATCACCATATGCATTGTGACGAACATAAAGTGCTTAACATCCATATTCAAGTAATCGAATCGCAATCCACGAAATACTTATTATTGAGTAGGTTCGGCGGCCATCTGTGGTCTTCATCATGAGTTCCACTTCCCCAAATGGTAATTTTTGAGAGCCACTACACAAGTTACTAGAAGAAATACCCAAAACGCCATAGGTGTGCCTTTAATATTTGAAGAGTTCCCTCGATTTCTCCAGGATCCCATCATCAGATCCTGACTTGGTGACAATGGGACCAATTTCGAAGTATACCCTTTCAAACAAAAAAGAATTTTACAAATCGGTTCAGCCGTCTTCGAGTAATCGGTGATCATACATAAAAAAAAATATACGCGTCGAATTGATAACCTCCTCTTTTTGTCGTCGGTTGAAAATAAAAACACAAGAGACAAAACCAAATGCTGACTGGTGGATGACTGTCCTTTGCTTATTATGTGTGATATTGACGTTTAATTTTGCAGGAATTTTCGGACAATTCCGAAGGTGTTCAGGACAGCAGCTTTCTGTAGGGTAGGTCGAAGGAGATTCACCGAGCATTTTTAGATAAATTGCTTTTGCACAGGACAACGATAGCGACCGATGTTTTTGTGTAGGTAAGTTCTACGGTGCATGGTAAATACACGCTGTGTTTGATGGAATAAAGTTTATTATTAATTATATAGTACGTTCTGATTTAAGAAATGCGGGTGTGTGCGCGAGTGCGTATCTATTGATTTTATTAAACTGCATGTGTAGTTGTTGCCCCGCCCAGCGCCTAACTGGAGACACACGGTTCCGATATAATTTCGTCTGCCAGCCATATCTACTTGTTTATTTTATCTATGCCTGTGTCCCATGGCATGTGAGCATTAGGCACATTATCGTCTAATGTTATGTTATATACTAGCTATGCCATTTCTAGTATTGTCTTTTTTTAATTCAGAATGGACTCGCGTTTGGCCACCATCTCATCTGATGGTAAGCGATGATGTGGTCGAAGATGGAGCACGCTTGCCTAGAAGTAACTTCTTTTTTCACACACCAAAACATAAATACTCCTCAGTGCTATTTACTTAAAACGACGATGACAGAGTTTTCGGTACTAATGTCTCAAATTACGCGACGTCTTCAAAGTTTAGTAGCAATTAGGTGTTTTCAAGAGTTAGACAAGTGGCGAGTCCCCTGGGAGCTAACTTGGTCGACTGTGCGCCTAACTAGATGTCTAAGAAAGCTAGATTATGCTGCTTGAAACTATTCGGGGAAGCTTTAGGAAGAACTAATTCGGTATGATAGAATTGCAGTCGTATTTATCTCTTAGGACTGTGACTAATTTGTGCGGTTGCTTTGCCTGACTGACTTTAATTAAAAATTAAATAGCTTTTGGGTGACGGTGCGCAAATGAATAATATTGAAATTTATTTATTTAAACTTTATATACAACGGTCTTACATGGGCGGACTTAATGCAGGAAGGCGTTCTCGACCAATCAACCTTTGGGTCCAAAAAAAACACTTTGTGCTAGGTGTACGAGA
This sequence comes from Tholera decimalis, assembly GCA_943138885.2. NCBI lineage: Eukaryota > Metazoa > Arthropoda > Insecta > Lepidoptera > Noctuidae > Tholera > Tholera decimalis. The sequence goes on from OW964551.2 coordinate 32,472,125, forward strand.
AAATGGAATGAAATAATGTATAATACTAATAATAGTAGATTATTAACCAAGGGGATAAAGCAGTGTCTTCTGTCGCGCGTGACGATTTAAATCGCGAGCGTAACGAAGGACCCGAGGTTTACTCCCGAGCGTAGCGAGGGTGTTAAAAACTTGAGTGTAGCGAGGGATTTAAGTTCACCCAAGACTAAGACAGCTTTATCACCGAGGAAAGTACTCTACTTTTCGTACCATTTGCGAAAAAATAATAATATGAGATAAGCATTTATTAAAAATAATGACAATTAAAAGTAAAAGTTAACATTCGAAACATTGGTCCAATTATTGATAGAGAGAGTGACATTTTTGTTTGGTACATTTATTGTTGATGAGTTTCAGTTTCAGAGATTTCAGTATTTCTCTGTTCTTGCGTCTGAGGAACTAGCAAATTCCTAGACTAATATTTTTTTGTCGGAAAAGCAAAGGCATCAAGCTCATACGGCCTCGTCGGTTTTCGTAATTTGATTTAATAATCATAACTGCATAATAAATGCGTATTCCTTTTTTCAAAAAGATGTATAATGCTTTATATACAAACTCAATGGTGTAAACACAGATGTTTGAAATTTAAATCAAATTGTCCCCCAAGAGGATGAATGAAATTCAGTAAAATTTTCTTTCCCTGTTTTTAACATATTAAAAATGACTATTGTTATGTTCGCTTTTTGTGGCATAGAATGTCACTTTTTTGAGCAAGTGGTACGAAAATCGTATTTATTACACACACCAACGACTTATTAACTATTTAATACTAAGTCGCGAAATTCATGAGAGGATCCTGTGATTCCTGTGTAAACATGCCACTTAGAGGCATACATATCCTTCACAATGTCAATTTTTATTTAAATTAAGAATTCAAAATACACATAGACGGATAACGCAATGGTTGATCAATTGGCCGCTGCGCTGCGTGTACAAGGTCCGATTTCCGCACCAGAACAAATGTAAGTATGGCAAACAAATAGTTGTACCGGGTCTGGGTGTTTGTAATAATGCACTTGCGATATAGGAAAAATAATGTAAGCACTGATTATAAAAAATTTAAATATCTTAAAAATATTTATAGTTCAACGCCAAATCATATCAAAATTTAACTCAACTAAATAAAAGGCGTCAAAATTAAAGTTCCAATGAAATTTAATAACAATCGTTCTTGCTACACAAAACCGAATTGTGTTATCTATTTAATTATTCTTTATTGTGTCTCCTCATAATAATGTATTTCAAAGGATAAATATTATAAAACAAGTGTATAGGTAGCTACAATTATTAGCTAAATAACGTTAATGACATTATTTTAATGTAATGTCATATAGCTAGTAGGTCTAGCGCTGAACGAAATGTAGAGGATAGCTGCGCATGAGTACTGTCGCGCATGCAAATAATATTATCTTAATAAATAGTTTATCTCCAATGCCAATGTCCAAGGATTTATAGTAGGTACCAAAGATATAATTTTTAACAAGTTTTGTGGGGAGTATAAAAATAAAAACATTATTTGTTAATTTGAAAATTTTTATTTTAGATTTAAGTCTAATCTGAATCAGAGAATCTACAGTGAATCTGAATCTACAGAGAACCATTCTCAAATTTACAGTGATGCTGTCCGAATGACTGAGTAAAGTATTTGTAGCTTCGTCAATCTCACTTTTAATTTGTTTCAAAGAATCAATTAATTCGTTAGATTCCCTTTTTAAAAAGCAATTCACGTCTTAAACCATTTTCCTTGCCTGTCTTTTCAAAACAGTATTTCTTCTAGGTATATTCACTTTAAAGTCACAAACAAACTAAAAAATTAATTTAACAAACAAATTCAAACTTAACAAAAAAACAACAACAAAAAATAACAGCAATAACAATACAATTAATGACGCGACTGTACACGGGATGTGCGCGGAGCGTCGTATCGGCGCGGGGAACATAATGCGGCTGGAGAGCCAATCGGCGCTATGCACGGCCGCCCTTCAACCCGCTAGCCCCCCTCAGGTACCTTAAATTTTACTTCTGCGCAATAACGGTCACCGCTAAAGTTTCGTGCCGCGACTTATACAAAGAGCGTTCTTAGGGTCTTAAATAACAATATTTAAAACATTATAATGCTCTCAAAGTACAACAAAACTTAATCTATGAAGTTCACATTCAGATTTTTATGGTTGTTGTTACATCTGTATATATCACGTTGGCAGACCTTGAGTTTGGAGTTTCAGATGTTAGTCAAAGACCAAATCTGCGTGCCATAAGCATGGTAATACTATCTATTATTACCGTGCCACAGGTCATGGAGCGCAGTATGCTAGGTGTTATATTAACAGACCGCCGTCGATGTGGCTCAAAAGGCTGCCCATCTTAAATGGGACTGGCCAGGGTATGTCTACCGCATACCGCCGGACAAGATGTGGTCTCGTAAGGCAGGATTGCTGCCTTGAGGCTGCAACACGTGACCGCGGCAGTCCACAAAGGAGTTGGCGGGACGACCTGGTTGGCTTCCTTGAGAATTGGAAGGATAAGGCGCAGTACCGTGACCGCTGGAAGAAATGGAGGGAGGCCTTTGCCCAACAGTGGGACACCACAAGCTAACATAATAAAAACATCAGCACAGAATAAATAGTCAACTCTCAAACTAAGTCAAGCTTGTATTTTAGGAGTTAATTATTCTTAAGATGCAATACTTAGGTACATAATTATGCACAACCTTGTAGCGTAGGAATTGACTTCTAACACTTAAAGTAGTAAAAAAATAACTTTTTTTCTAATCATCTTCATCATTAAAACTACTAACTAAAAATATCACACTACGTCCATCTTGCCATACGTCTGTTCTAGCGTCTAACGTCATGTTTTACCACATTTTCTCACAAACAGGTCTCACTAATCACTTGATTGTTCACTCGACGCAAACTGAGTAAATACACCTTAAGTATACATACCACGATTTGTGAACATACACCTATGTAATATGTATGTACAACAGGCTTATCGGTAAACAGGCCATGGCAGATTTTAAGGAAGATTATCAATCGAATTTTCAGAAATTCCCGTGACACAACGGTTCGTTATTACTTTCGCTAAAGGCAAAGTATTGGTATACAATTTTAAATTAAATAGTTTTCCACGTTGAAGAATATTTAAGTGATCCTGTAGCCCCAGGCGTATGATCCAATCCAGCCTGTCCATACCTCCCCCAGCGACGCCCTAAGCTGAGGACTGTACCCCACAGAGGGTGCCCTTAGCGTGTAGTAAATGATAATGATAAATGCTCTTTATTTTGCAAATTAGTTATTAAATAACGCTTTTGCACGGCTTTAATTATTATTATTAAAGCAGCCACATGCAAGTCCGGTTTAACAGCCGCCATCCCGCAGTGTCCAGCATAAGATAAAGTCTGGAAGACCTCATAGCCTATCGTAGAGGACAGCCGTGGATATTCAAATAAATTTAAAAAAAATATAAAAGTTTTGATCTTATTCGTTCCAATTCGATGCTCAAACTCCTTCGGACTCATGGATGGATATGCAGCAATTTGTTGAGATCCTGCAAAGTGTAGGTGGCCGTACACAATGGACATGATAGGAGGTGGAACATACCTTGTATTGGGGCTCCACACTGGTATTGCAAGTAGCCTCATCTAGAGGCCTTAAATACCCATATCACCTGGCTTATCGGCGAACCGTTGCTTGCCTGTCGGTTTTATACAGATTGTACTTCGTGGAGTGTGCGCAGGAGCTCCATGACCTGATCCCTCCATCTCCCTTTCACTACCTACCTACACTTGGTTAATATACCTCCTTGTCGTAGCAAGCGCTTCTCCTCCACATTTATTGTGCGCACAGCCAAGCTGTGGAACTCCCTGCCGGCTTCTGTGTTTTCTACCACTTATGACCTTTCAGCCTTCAAAGCAAGAGTAAATAAGGATCTTCTGGGCTCGCTCATCCCATCATAGACCTCATCTATCGCTTATCATCAGGCTAGATCGAGGTCAAGTGGGGGCTCATCCGTAATAAAAAAAAAAAACTAAAACGTGAATATGACAGCGACGTCAGTATCATTAAGTAATGCAGAGTCTAGCTGGCTAATTCTTTCTCCACAATTACTCAAACTCAATTTAACCAAAGTTTACATGAAATGTGAATTTACCTAATATGATATAATAATTTGTTGAGAGGAGTTTCAGAAGATCCATCAATAAACATTACTTCGCTGGGCATGTCACTCATTCTTTGGAAAATCTAATTCAGCTTCAACCACCGTACGTAGATCGCCTGCTAACGATTTTGCTATAATATCGTGTTTTTAATGTTATAAATAAGTAAGTAAATAAGTAAGTAAGAAAATAAGTTTATGTCCTCAGCAATACTTTGTATAAACGTATGAACTACGCCATAAAAAAATATAGACCATGGCTCTAATGGCGATGCGTTGCGAGGCACAAATGAGAATGCCAAGGTTTCCTTCAAGACTCGGCCAGAACCGACAAAGATGAACTATATATCATAAAAAATGAAAATAATTATAGAATTTCACTATATAATTTGTTTTCTATAAGAAGTACACAAAAAAAGTTATAGTTCTTTGAAATCGACCACGTAATTCTTCTAATTTTAACGATAACATGAAATAAACTATTAAATGATTGAATAATGAATACTGAATTCAATTTCAACAGCCACGGTAGTCGTTAGTAATATAGCAATCGGGGTCCGGTAACACAGCAATAAACAACACAAAACTTAAAAAAACACGTAAGGCACTTCGTCGCTCGTCATAAAACACGGGAGAAGTAAAACTTTTGACAAAATTATTTTAATTTGGTATTGGCAACATTTCTAATTGAAATTGTAGATAGAAAACGTGTTGATAAATTGAATAACTACTTAAAATGACTTTTCAACGGATACTTCTACAATTTTTATTTATACTGTATAATTACTATTTCATATAATGAATTATCATTAATTTAGAAAGTCTGTCGGACGCTACATTATTTGAGCCGGAACTTGGCATTCTCTTTTGACTCCCACTCCGGAACAAATGTTTTAAGGTGTCAGTAGCCTAATAGACAACGTGTCGGACTTGGACGTGGGGGGTTTGAACCCCACCCATTACACTATTGCTGTGAACCCATTCTAAAATACAAGCATATTTAGCTTCGTTTGAAGGATTAACAAGATTGCGAGTAAAGTAAATTCTACACACATCACTAGTTCTGAAAAATAATGTTTGTATAAACAGATAATTTTTCCGGATCTGGGGTCTTGTGTGTGTTACTTTAAATATTTATGAATAGTACTTGCATACCAAAATTTCATCTAAATCCACCCAGTTGTTTCAAAGATTAGCGCGTTCAAACAAACAAACTTTTCCGCTTTATATCTAACCAATTCAATCAATCTTTTATTACCACACCATTTAGAAAGATATTTGGAAAAAATGTAGTAAATCTTACAACTAAGAAGAATAGAATTTCTTTGAAGATTAAACCCATTTTTCGCTCAAAGAGAAATATTTTTATTTAAAATTATTAAAATGAATCCGTCCGTAGTTTGCTGAAACATAAAATTCTTGAACAAAGAGGCGCAGTAGCAACTGTTTGAGAGTGGCCTTAAGAATAGCGGGAAAAACTATGTTTACACTATCCCAAAAAACCCTGTCGTGGAACGGGTTCACAGACTAAATTCTGATAAAACCGGCCAAGTGGCTTATATAACAAACTCACACGCGAAACCACAAACATCTGTTTAAAGTTTTCTGATATATTTAAGTATCAAAATAATCTCTGATCTTTCTTTTTTGACGTTATTTAAGGCGCAATACGGAGCGAATTAGCTGTCATAGACAGACAGACAGACGTACGGAAACACATAAACTGAAGAAAACAACACAAAAGGACTAAAAATGGATTAATACAGCGGGGATATAATAGTCAAAAAAGTATTCTTCGATCTGCAGTTGACAATGGCGGCTAGAACAAAAAGTGGATATCTACCCAATATTTACTGTTTCGAGTTTTTGTTTTCGATTTCATTTGTGTTTATGGCGTCTGAAATGAAACCGAAATATCTAAAACGCGAAACAATAAATACACATGGCCAATATCCCGTTTTAAGTTTTTATTTTTATTTTATTTTATTTTATTTTATTTTATTTTATTAGGGATAACAAACAACAGAGTATTTTAAAGTTCTGGCCTTATCTAGATTACATTTACGAAAAAAAAAAACTACGTGCAAAAGTTGTTGTTATTTATAACCTATTTGCAAAATAAACATCATTATTTCTAATGATTCTATTACTGACCATGTCAATTTGAAAATGACCTACTTCAGATATTATTTTAGACGATTTTCATATGATTTGGCTCATATCATTTAATATAAATGTATATTACCTAGATGAATTAGTAACTCATTTTGGCTTATCGTAATACATAAGCGGTCAGTATCAAAATAGCAGTGGGTTTGCGGATGTTGGCGAAATGATAAAACCATGTGTATTAATTATTTTCATTTACGTTCAAAATTATCCTCAAATTAAATAACAATTATTAAAATCGCAGTTTTAAAAGCCCTATTCCCAAAGCGGCAGTTAATAAATTATTTATAGACGGTGTCGCCGGCTTATCTGGCTCCCTCCGATTTCTCACTGTTCACTCCAAAGAATTATTTTTTCAGCCATTACAAATCCTTTTCCATAAAAAGGAAATATTGCGGAGATCATTATTTGAGGCTTTGGTGTTTTTTTTTTTATGAGGCCGGCAACATATTTAGAAGCCTCTATAAGTGACTATGCTTTATTTAGATACAATTTAAATGTTTACCAAAATACACAAATGCTCACCAATTTTTAACCGACTTCAAAAACCAAAAGGATGTCCTCAATTCGAATGTACGTTTTTTACACTTCAAGGTTGGTCCCATTGTCATCAAGTAAGAATCTGATGATGGAATCCTGGAGAAATCGAGGGAACTCTTGAAAAAATACGGAAAACTTTGAAAAGTATTTCTGTTGGTTAACCATACGAAGGAGTCGCAGGCGCAGCCAGTTTATAATATTAATTACATTTTACTCTGACTGCATGAACTTCATTCATATCAAAATAAATAGGTATATGACACTTTTCAAACTCCTTTGCCTATGTAACGGTCTGCTAGTATCCAAAAACAATATGACGAAAGCGTCTCCGTTGCCATCAAAGTACCAATTTCAGTGCTACCTTTAGTTTCTTTGTTTGTCGAGTCCCCGTTTGCAATCACAAAGTAGATCCCACAGGGAGACAGGATTATCTTCAGCTTAGCTACGACTGGAACCAGGTAAAGTTGGGGTCTTACTTAGAGCGATTTGAAGATTCGTGAGGAACCGAAGATGACCAGTTACGCGATTGGCTAATAACCACGAGAGAGAAAATCGGCTACTCGCTTCACGATCTTCTAGAGAAAAATTCAAGCAATTTATTCCAAAATGTTTGGTACAGCCTGTCATATAAGTACCATAGGATAACTAACGAAAGTAACAATTTTAAGTAAATCTGGCGGCCTAGCATTCATTTCCGTTCATTTATATTATTCTTCTCTTTTTATTCCACTTTAAAATAACGTTCCGTATACTTAAATAGGAGTATATTTGTACTTACGTATTGCTTATATATAATATTTTTTTCTCCTGTTGGATGGAATTCAACAGAAAACGCAGATTTTTGACTCATCATCAACACTTCAGTTTGTATGGAACTCGAATTTTAAATTGTTACTGGGTCGAATGCAGTGCGTAAACGCTCCTACAGTAAAACTAATCTGTGACAAGAAACTATCCATACTAGTTACAGTTACAAATCCGAAAGTGTTTGTTTTTTGTTTGGAGAACAAAGTAAGCTACTTATTATTTCGCTGAAAAGAATTTTCACGCGTGCGATGGCGCGTGTAGAAATTAGTTTTCAATAAACAGCCGACCTATTTCGTAAACCTTTTATCGTGAAACATAGGTGGAGTGAGCTAGAAGTTAACTGTTATTTAACTATGAACCTGCTTTAGATCATAAATTGTATTTATTTCGCGAATTGTTTATAAATTTTTATTTTCTTTCATTTAAATTAAACTGTAATTACAGGTACCACTCACGAGTAGTGGGTTCTAACCCAGGCAGGCACATTTCTTTTACTTACAAAATTCGGAAGCATTAATTACCTAATGTCGCCGCTAAGCTGTCCGACTTGATCGAGAGGTGTGTACCCATTCCAGATACAAGCATATTTACCATAGTTGGAGGGGTTGACAAGATTACTAGTAATGTGAATTCTACACACATTACTAGTTCTCTTTAAAAAAAATATATTCGAAGTTCTCTTAAATTTATTCCCGCTATCACTGTACCCCTACATTGACTTTCAGAATTTTACTTAGCAAGACTTCAATAATACTTTACCGAGTATACTGTTGTTTCATAAATCTCAGACGAATACGAATCTTATGTAAAATTGCTATATAGCGTCCCAAAGTGTACTTGCCTCATATTTGTCATATTATTATACAAAGTCTGTTTGTAGTTTGCTTGAAACATGCCGTTTGTTTTGTATACGGTTTTTATTTACATGAACAGTGGGATAAAACTAGATCTACTGTATAACTGTTTTATTAGTCTAAGTACCTCCTTTTTATTCGGGGGGAAATCATCAAATGACTCGGAAGGGAGTGTCAGACCGCTACTGACTCAAAACACACCCTGTTCCTGCGCAGCCCCAGCTGCCTGGATGATCATAGCTCCCGGCTGTCATTTCTACATCTTTGACAGTCGTTACGGTAGTCAGAAGCCAGAAAATTTGACACTGGTCTTGCTACGGGGTATCATATCACCCACCTAACGGGTTTTGATAGTCAGATAGAAAGTCGCTCCATGTAAACTATACTGGACTATACTGGACTTCGCACACAAACATGACACATTTGGCATCACCTTTTAAATAGTTAGAACATAATTATAAGGGCACTTGGACTCTAACTGGCCAGCTATGAGTTCAAATCTTTGATAGACCTACCCTCTAATGTTTTAAAATTGCTTTTTATGTTTAAACGTAACTGAAATGTACTGCTTTTTTTAGTATTTTTATTGCATGCTGCGTGATTAGACGACGATGAAATTATTGTTAAACTTCAAATCTCATACAAGTGAACTGTATAATGTTCGTTTAAAGAAATAAAGATTCAATAGAAATAAAGATTCAAAAGATAGTAAGCGAATCATCGGGCATATGCTAGTACCTATGTAACATGTTAGACTGTGAAGAAGGTAACCTCTTTATTCTTCATTCTCTACGTCTACATAATAACTGGCCAGTAAGGAAAGTTAACAAAGGAACGAAATCCCAAATCCTCAGTTCAAAAATTCATTTTTACATTGTACAGCCAGTAAAGCCATTTGTCGACACACTCCATCCTCGTAAAGAAAATGGTCACATGTTTAAAGTGACCATAAAACGGTACATAGTATTTTAGTGTCCATCGCTGAGTTTACTTGTGTTTGTTGCTACACTGCAAATGATGAGTCGGCGTTGAACGATGGCTATACCTTTGGGGGCGCTGAAAGAGCGGTGTGGATTTAATAAGGGAATCAAAGTTATTGGGTACTTCCCGTTGACTGAGAATCATTCATTTTAGCAAAAAGCAATGATTAAAATAATAAATAATAAAATAAATCAATACAAATTAAAGAAAATTTAAAGGAATTTAAAGACGTTAAAGTCTTTAAAAAACTTTTAAAACAATTTAAACTAAAAAATTCATTGCATGACATGTAGAAAACAATCTGATACCCGTAAATATTTACTTCTGAAATTCAAATAGGTACCCTTAACCTTAGGTAACCTTTTATGATATAAATACATACAACATGTATATAATCGTAATTAACACACTCCCTTAAACTCACCAATTATATAATTGTGTTGTAATCATAATACATGCACTTAATTTTTGTATAAACAGTCTAACTTCTTTGAAATAAGTTTCAGTTTCCTTTAATTCATATTGAACTAGCTTTTGCCCGCGACTTCGTACGCGTGGGAGGTTTTTCCCGCGTAAATCATGATCCCGTAGGAATTTCGGGATAAAATGTCCTTCTCAGGGTCCTAAACTATTCCCATTCCAAATTTCATCTAAATCAGTTCAGCGGTTTAGGCGTGAAAAGGTAACAGACAGACAAAACAGACAGAGTTACTTTCGCATTTATAATATTAGTATGGAGGACGAATGACTAATTTGTATAAAAATGCAATTAAAAAGTTATTACTTTGCTTTACGATCTGTTTTGTGTGTTTTGACTTTATAGCAATAGTGTTACTGTAATTTACGTAAATATCTTACGTTCCATCATCACTACGACTAGACTACAAGAACACCGATGCGCCATCGTTACATTGCATTGTGCACATCCCACTCATACTACATTTATTGTGGTATAAGTGGGATGGACATTTATTGTGCGCACAGCCAAGTTGTGGAATTCTCTGCCGGCTTCTGTGTTCCCTGCCACTTATGACCTTTCAGCCTTTAAAGCAAGAGTAAATAGGCATTTTCTGGGCTCACTCGTCACATCGTAGACCTCATCTATCGCTTACCATCAGGTGAGATCGAGGTCAAGAGCGGGCTCATCCGTAATAATTTGTTTGTTTGTTTGTACTCAAACACAACAAACAAAAAAAAAATACTCTCAAAACTTTTCGGGAATAGTTTAACTGCGCGTATGGCCAAGGAGTGGAATCCCCTGCCGGAGTCTGTGTTTCCTTATAGCTTTAACCTGGGGATCTTTAAGTCAAGAGTGAGACTGATTACGTTACTTCTAGGCTAGCGTGCTTCATCTTAGACCGTCGCTTAACATCAGGTGAGATGGTGGTCAAACACGAACCTATGAACAATTTTAAAAAAATTACGTATATTGAAGATGATAAAAATGATACAGTGAAAAGTTTTGAACAAACTAACTTCATGGTGTGCATTAATAATTTTACATGTTACATCGATAAGTTACTAGTAACTGGCACTTGGCCGTTTTTTTTAGCAAGTCTGCTGTATTTTCAACCGACGACCAAAAGAGGAGGTTATCAATTCGACGCGTATATTTTTTTTTAATGTATGATCACCGAGTACTCGAAGACGGCTGAACCGATTTGGAAAATTCTTTTTTTGTTTGATAGGGTATACTTCGAAATTGGTACGATTTGTCACCAAGTAAGGATCTGATGATGGGATCCTGGAGAAATTGAGGGAACTCTTCAAATATTATAGGCACACCTATGGCGTTTTGGGTATTTCTTATAGTAACTTGTGCAGTTGCTCTCAAAAAGTACCATTTCGGGAAGTGGAACTGATGATGAAGACCACAGATGGTCGCCGAAACTACTCAATAATAAGTATTTCATGGATTGCGATTCGATTACTTGAATATGGATATTAAGCACTTTATGCTCGTCACAATGCATATGGTGATGTATAGCTGATGGTGAAGTACCAGGAGAACTCCTCAAAAACTAACGGCCCAGCATTGGGAAAAGCAATATTTTGTAAAATGTTATAAGTAGTTGACATTTAGGCTCTTGTAACTAGGTAAATTAAAAATCAACCAACTAAAAAGAGTGAAATAAAAACTTTTTACCAAAAAATTAAACCGACTCCCAAAAAACACTGCAAAGTGAAAAATAACTTTAATTTCGGAATTCGGTGCCAAAAACGAAAATACAAAACTAAAGACACCGACTACCGAAATTAAAGTTATTTTTCACTTTGCAGTGTTTTTTGGGAGTCGGTTTAATTTTTTGGTAAAAAGTTTTTTTCTTCAGGGATCACAGACGTGACGCTCTATACACGCTGTTTCAGGAGCCCGTTTGTCAGCTGATAATACTTTTCAGTTACTTGGATGTCGATCCTACCGTTACAGTGTTGCGTTTTGACGTTCCGCCCTATTTGCCGTAAACTGTTTCGATCACGGCATGTGAATCAAACAAATATAACTAAAAATCTGATATAAATAAAACTGTATCATGGAAACATAACAAAAATTAATGTGCCTCACTAGGTTCGACACCACGACCACGTATCGCAAGTTGAACCCGTTACCACTGAGCGCAGTGGTACACGGCTCAACTTGCGAGCTACCACTGCTTTCAAATCCAATAAATACAATAAAGTATATTCTATCCATCTATCGTGGAATAACACAATCTAATTCCGCCAAGCCCGTTCCATCATCGGACTACAAGACAAACAGCGATGCGCCATCGTTACTTGGTGGACATCCCACCTACACGCACAAAACGTTTTGGGAATACTTTCTTTGTGCGTACGGCTAAGGAGTGGAAGAGTCTGTGTTTCCCGATAGCTATGACTGGGGGGTCTGAATAGGTTACCTCTAACTAAGCGTGCTCTATCTTCGACCACATCATCACTTACCATCAGGTGAGATAGTGGTCAAACGTGATGGTCTAAAAATTTGTAGACATGTGTTAGGTGGTCTGTTTCCCAAAAGTGGAAACTATTATGTGACACGTGTGTTGTAAGAAGGTTTAGTTCAGAAAATTCACTTTAAGCCACACAATTATATATAGTTTATTAGTCAGTCAAAAATCTCCTTAAATGTGTAACAGTGTTTTTAATTAATTTAATTAATCATCACAGCATTTAAAGTGTTTTCTCATAAAGACCCACGAAGCGCCATCCTAACAGAACGTAATAGGCTGAACTATTATTATTATAAATATATGGAAACACTGTGAAAAATCAATTCTGTTTTGAAAAGAGTAACCATGGAGTTTCTTGCCGATTTTTCTGCAAAAGAAACGACTAATGCGGACCCTGTTGCTTAAGTACGGAACAGTAAGGAGGAGAGTCAAAGGAGAGAAAGGGACAGTCGTAACAGCATCCTATTATGAAGCAGTTTGTGCGGAGGGTGATGGGTACTAACACTAGATAATAAGCTATTAGTTACTAACATTTTATGGATTTTGTGGCCCGAAATAAAAAGATTCTATTCTATTCTAAAGCGAGATCTATATGCGTGCTAAGTTCTGTGTTCACTTAGGATGTAAATCAAGTTAAAGATTTGACAGGCAAGACCAACTTAATGTATAGATTCCTCTAAGCATCGGAAAAAACGATGAGTTGTTGGTTTCGGTTGCATTAGCAAATCATTGATTCCAATTCAAACTCAAAATATTTTACTACATGGGCACTTACAAAACGTCAGAAGTTAGTGAACGGTTCGAAATCGGTCGTTTTCTATGGCGAAGAACCGGCAAGAAACTACACAGATTGTCCTTTAGATTGTACTCAGAAATTAAAAAATCTGAGACCAGTCTTACTAATGGGTTTCTCGTTACCCAGTTACTGGGTTTTGAAGGTCAGATAGGTACTCGCACCATGTAAAATATGAATATGTAAGACGGGAAGCCAACCATAACAGTCGTCAGTTATTAAATACCGCTTAAAAATAAAAAATAAATAAAATCTTTTTATTTCAGACATTGGGTCCATACATTTTCAAAATCATCATCAATTCATCTTAAAAAAACATCACACGCATCGAATAAAATAAATTATGACGTAATTTAATTTAATTTATTAATTTAATTTAATCTACTAATTTAATTTAATCTATTAATTTAATTTACTACACATTTAATACACATTAATTTAATTTAAGTATTTGCCTCCCTCTGGGGCACCGGGCACGCGCACTTGTGTTTGAACCCAGTGTCCCAGAAGGGGGCTGTCTAGCTTGTGGCTGAGCACGTTCAGGATGGTGTTGGTGCTCCCACGCGTACGGAACATCAGCGAGGCGATGCGGCGCCGCAACACAGTGTGGAAGCCGTCTGTGTGCGCATGCGCAAACATTGCAGACGCACTACAGCAGCGTGGGAGCCCCACCAGCACCCTGAACGCGTTATTATATTGTACTCGGAGAGCGTTGATGGCCCGCTGCGTGTAGTTGACCCACAGATTGCAGGTGTAGAGAGTTTGGCAGTATGCTTTAAACAGCTGAGTGATCTTTACATCTAAACTACACCTAGCAAATCTGCGTGCCATCATGTTACAGCGGACCGCCATCGCCCTCCTCTCCCTTTCAATATCTCTATCATCCTTTAAATCCTCGGTGACCACATGGCCGAGGTATTTAAACTCACTCACTCTTCGAAGAGCGACAGCGTTAAGCAACACAGGTGCCACATCCCCCAGTTTACGACCCCTGGCTTGAAACACCATGAGCTCGCTTTTCTGCTCATTGTACAGGAGACCGTGTACTCTAGCATACTCCTCACATACGCCTATCAGCTTCCTGAGCGAGGCCACTGATGGGCTGAGCAACACCATATCATCTGCGTAGCTAATACTGTTGATACAGTGACCATCAATCGAGCATCCCACTCCGATGTTGCTCAGCTCATCAATCAGCCCGTTCACGTACAAGTTGAAGAGTGAAGGAGATGTTAACCCCCCCTGTCTCACTCCACACTCCAACCTGTATTCATCAGAAAGTTCTCCAAACCATATTGGTATCATTTATTGCTGACTCAAGAATAGTGCGCTAACATACAGTCATTTACATTTGTTAAAGTAATTATCGATCGCATATTTGATTGCCTATTTATGTAATATCACTCTAACTTTAGAAATGCTGACACAATCATAACAACAACCAGCTATTTCAGTGTGTAATTTCAGCGTTTAATTAAATTAAGTTTAGAATAATAAATTTGTATTTAAAGTCTATTAAAAATTAAGTATTGTTAAGAATTCTGTTGACCAATTGGAAATAGAACCCATGTCGCCTGTGATACAGGTTTTAATTAACCTAGTACAGGCATCAAACATTATTATTACCTACAGTATTTCTAAGAGTTACTTTGTAATTTCTGAATTTTACTTTTTGTATAAATAAATAAACTTAATAAATATACTTAGTTATGTTTTATAACCTTATGTCGCCTTACGTCGAACAATAAAAATATCTTAATTTAACATTGTTTGTAAAATAAAGAGAATTGACGTTAATGCTCGAATCGAGCAAACAAATATACAAACGATTCAATTAAAAGCTTTATTGACGCCTATGTACAAACTTATGTGTGCAGTTATAAAAACCAATGTACATTCGAATTTCAACCTTATTTCATTAGTCATAAGAATGCGATATATAGATTCCGATGTCAAAATTCAATTTGTAAAACTGTTTGTGCAAATCGATAGTGTTTGCCCAGTTGTGGTTTATTTTCTATCATTGTGTCGCTATGTATAAATAGTGGTAAGGTACTCGCACATTTGTGTATAGTATATTATACCGATTCGTATACAGACCAACAAAATGCTGCCTATTGTATTGGTACTACTCGTCGCTGCAGTAAGTACTTTTTTACTTCTAAATAATTTAAAAAAAAAAGATTTAAATTAATAAGAAATATCTCCCCCACCAGGAATATCTCTTATATCAATATTGTTAATTAATTGTGTTTCAATTATTGGTGTACAATAAAATATATTCTATCTATCTACAATATCTTTCGTTTGGTTCGTTTACATAAGTGTATTTAAAGTCGTAACTACACAAAAAGCCGGACCCAGAATAACTATATTTTCTATAAACTAAACTCAACGTCGATATTTTGAATTACTTAAACGAAAACTGCTGATTGCTTTCGGCTAATATCAACGCTTCGTCGGGTCGGTTTAGCCCACGGAATAGATGAATAAGGTTGGAATGGTAATGTGGGCGGGTCGAGCGCGCCACATTTATGATACGACAATCATAGAGCGACCGATTAATTATTCACCACGTTCAGTGCACTTCGGATTACTTCAGAACACAGAGCTCTGCTTTAAAATGCCGTGTTGTGCCATTATAACCTGTAAAACAATAAAACAGACCGCAAGTATAGATCGTGGAGGTATATCTTTCCATCGGTAAGTCGAAAATAACATTTAATTACAATTTTATTTGTAAAAAACATAAAAATATTCTGATCACTATGAAATTCCGAACATTAACAACATTATTGCAACAAGTTACAAAAAGTATACATTGCCCGTTGTGTACTCGCTTAATCAACGCAATGACCAAGTCCGGTCACAGTGTACTGCATGCGCCACATTTCAACCATTGACGTTTTGTCCTTTGCCCTGATTGGCCGTGATGCACGGCGCGTGTTTATCAACAGTGAGTTACAATCAGTAGCAAGCTCTTGATTTAAGTGTGTGTTATTTATTTGTGTGCGTAATTCGCATACGTATCGGGCCTCTTGCTTGTAGTAGAACTAAAGAGTGGGGAGACAAGTGGCGACACGCGTTCTAATACAAAACAGGAACTATTTCTTTTCTAATCTCTTTTATCTGTTCTGTGGTTTAGCCTTAAAGTGTTATTGAAAATGAATAAATTATTACTTTTCTCAACTCTTATGTTAATTAGATAATCTTCTACCAATACCTAATATTTCACCCAAATAATATTAAAGTGTTGAAGATATAATGCAAAGGTAAGTCGATACAGGAATTCAAACTGCTTTTTAATTCAGAAACCGCCCGAAATCTTCTTCAAAACGCTTTCCATCAAATTCTCGATTCACACCTGAGATAAGACGGATTTATATGAAAACACCATTTATTGCGTTTACTCCAGGACATTTCTCAAAATGTGCTTTAATAAAATGTTATATTACGTTTTTTTTTATATACTCAAATACAATACTAACAGTGAAAACATAATCGAAACTGTTTAAAAAACAAACGAGATAGGTACGTATATCTAACATTTTGTCTAAATATATTTATCCTTTTCACTACCTTGCTGTTGTCTATGATAATTGATAAGTGTAAGGACGTCCCAGAATATCGTCAGCGTCTATAGTGGACTATGCTTTTAAACTTTATAACTTAAAGATTAAATAAAACAGAATCAAGATTATTAACTCCTCCACGGGTCATGTTTCCCATTGCTGAGTGGGTGTATTCCCGTTGTCTCCGTAGTCCATGTCCCAGTTAAAGGGGACAAAGGGAATTTAATAAAATAATTAAAATTACTTCCCGTTGTCCCCGTACGCTGTCCCCGTTAATTTCTTGTAATATATGCTTTTCAAATTATGCCCGTTGTCCCCGTTGAGTTAAAATTAGAAGTGAGAGTGCCTTAATAGAGAGAATATTGTACCTACACAAATGAAATGGATCTAAGGACTACATGTAAAATTAAAAAAACACATAATATCTAAACAATAGCTACACATGTGATTGCGACACAAGTACCTATTTATAATTTACGAATGTATTAAAAATAATAATGAAATAAATGATAATATATAAATGTTGATTATTACCAATTCTGTAATCTAAATAAATGTAATATTATTATTAATAAGTATAACATCAAAGTTCTGTTTGTAGTCAATTTTCAACCGACGACAAAAAGAGGAGGTTATCTATTCGACGCGTATATTTTTTTTTATGTGTGATCATCGATTACTCGAAGACGGCTGAAGCGATTTGGAAAATTCTTTTTTTTGTTTGAAAGGGTATACTCCGAAATTGGTCCCATTGTCACCAAGTCAGGATCTGATGATGGGATCCTGGAGAAATCGAGGGAAATCTTCAAATATTACAGGCACAATTATGGCATTTTGGGTATTTCTTATAGTAACTTGTGCAGTTGCTCTCAAAAAGTACCATTTGGGGAAGTGGAACTGATGATGAAGATCACAGATGACCGCCGAAACTACTCAATAATAAGTACTTCGTGGATTGCGATTCGATTACTTGAATATGGATGTTAAGCACTTTATGCTCATCACAATGCATATGGTGATGTAGAGCTGATGGTGAAGTACCAGGAGAACTCCTCAACAATTAACGGCCCAGCATTGGGAAAAGCAATATTTTGTAAAAGTTTATAGGTAGTTGACATTTAGGCTCTTGTAACTAGGTAAATTAAAAATCGACCAACTAAAAAGAGTGAAATAAAAACTTTTTACCAAAAAATTATATATATTTTAATTGTTTTTTTTTTCATTATGTTTAAGCTTTAAGTTCAATCCTATTTTTGTTTTTATTATCTAAATTGTTTTTATACTATGCTAATTCTATGACGTTATAGTTAAATAGGTATATTATTGTGGTATGTTTTTGTAAGTATAACATTTAAATACTTTGTGTTTCATTCCACCCTTTCACTTAAAACTAAATCAAAATAAATAAGGTATTTAGTAAATAAATAAAATTTTAAAGGGGACAACGACACGTGAAATCTTAACTGTCCGTTGTCCCCGTTGCCCATATGTACATAACGGGGACAACGGGAAGTAATTTTAATTATTTTATTAAATTCCCTTTGTCCCCTTTAACGGAGACATGAACTACGGGGACAACGGGAATACACCGCTGAGTGTCGTGATTTTCTTAAGTCAATTTAGCGTTAATTATCTTGTTTCATCTGTATCCTTTGAGGTAGTGAAATGCGTTGTTCAGTTTGGAATCCATACTTGTTGTGTTCAAAGTTTTGTCCATAATTTCCATTCTGAGGTCAAAAAAATAAATAATAGCCTTGGTATTAGAGAGCCTAGTTTTTCAATCTATCATTATTTTTTATTTATTTAACCTGCAATGTATATGTGAATGTTCGGGTCAAAACATGCAACTGGATTTTGAAGCAGTTCAATCAACAGCTATTCAATCGCTTCAGTTAAAAGCTAACCCAACCAGTACCTGGGTAACACAATACCCCTTTAGCCAAACCAGTGTCAGATTTCCTGGCTTCTGACTACCCGTAACGACAGTTAAAGATATCCAAATGACAGCCGGAACCGTACATTCCGAGGCACGGTAATATCACACTACCAACTTCCATTCTCTGGGCTACTACTAAGAAATGTCTTATAAACCGTTCGAACCCGAGACGCAGGCAGTCGGCTATGGTTAGGGACACGAAAAAAGTATCGATACTTTGTGGTATCGAGTACGTTTCGTTTCGATACCGATACTTTTGTACTCGATACTTTGTATTTGATACTTTTACTCAATAAGTACTTTTTGACAGGTATCGTATCGAATAAATCTTGGACGGCAACACCATCTGGTTCAATTAAACTGAACCTTCTAAATCATTACATTGAGCTCGAAATCGTTCCTTCAGTCTTTCTGTTCACAGTTCAGATCCTTTCCTTCACTAATCAATCACTCAATCGTTCGCCGTTAGAAAATTGTTTTGTTATTAATATGTATCTATTATTTATAAGGTATAATGTAGTTCTTATAATATACAACGATATCCCACAAAACCGTATAATTTGTATTATTCTTCGTGTTCGTCTCGCGATTTGTTTATCTCCAGTTGATCGTTATTGTGCTTGATTATTTGACTTACTAAATGTGAACGTGTGCCATCTAAAAGAACCTATTGTTCCGTGCTGCTAAAGGAATAAATAATATAATATTGTTTAAATAATTTGTAAAGTCACAGTTGTCTTTTTATAGTACTATTACTACACTAGTGTACCAATACCATTAGTGTTGATGTTCTGTTCTTCTGTCCTACTAAACTGAAGCTAAATTGACGTTACTGACTGACATTGACGGCTTGACGTATACGCATTAGGCCCTAAGAAAAGTACTCGATACTTTTGTTTCGATACATTTATGATTACGATACTTTTTTTTTCGATATTACTCATGAGTACAATATCAATACTTTCTTATCGATACCGTGTCCCTAGCTATGGTATGGGTATCAAATGAAAGGGTTTTTATAAGTATGGGCTTATTCATAGACAAAATCCAGATACATAAAATTTTTGGTCACCCTGTTCTCCATGAATAAATGTATAGAACGTGTGACGCCGACAGGGTTCCATCCGCAGTTCCACAAAAGCATAATATATTGCAATCGAGAATTGCAAATTATAGATCACTCCAGATTATAATAATACGATTGAAATTGGAAATACGGAAACTACTTAGATTAAATATGATTGTATTTGAATAATAATTGATTCTGCGAACTATTGAATACTCCCATGGTACCTATATCCATCGCGAATAATTTAATTGTATTCTTCTCTAGGATTAGAATCCAATGACGCGTCAAAACTATGGGGCTTTCCCATATCGATTTCT
Organism: Tholera decimalis; assembly: GCA_943138885.2. Lineage (NCBI taxonomy): Eukaryota > Metazoa > Arthropoda > Insecta > Lepidoptera > Noctuidae > Tholera > Tholera decimalis. The sequence goes on from OW964551.2 coordinate 32,492,287, forward strand.
TCGTGACAAACAAACGATCAATTTTCAAATCTTTGTTATATCCTGTATTGCTTAGCTATTTTATCTAAAAAAAAATTATTTTCTTTCTTGTTAACTTATTTTAGCCAGTTTAGGTCACTAAACGGGGTCAAATAAATTTATTTTCTTCTTCTAACCAGATATATCAGTCATTACAAAAATTTCATTAAAAACATGAAATTTTCAATTATAGACCAATATTATTAAATTTCCTTAAAGTTTCTTTAAATCGGAACTGATGACGTCATTATATGTGTTTTCTTACGATTCACAGAGCGCTTTAGCTGCCCCTGGCGATGGCGCCCAGTTGAATATCGTGCCTATCAACGAAGTGCTGCCAATTGAGGACAATGGCAATATAATCTCTGCGTAAGTACAATTTTAATACTAGCAAAATGAAACTAGATTCCTGGTTAAGTTACAAAATTATGATGAAATAGAGAAACTCGTAGAAGTGTAAATCACTCATCACTCCTCTCACACAGCCCAACAAAACCACACAACACACATGCCACAAACACCGCTTACACATCTCATTAGTGGCCTATAAGGCTATAACCTCCGCTGTATTCCATTGAAAGTCCCCCAACAAACGTTTGAGCCGTTCCCGATTTTACCCCAGACAAACAAACAGACAGACTGAAATGTAAGAACGGTTGTTTTTGTTCCGGTATCGGTAAATAAACTATAAGTATTTGAGAAAATACAGTTCTATTTAAATCACACACCCTTTCTTTAGCTAAGTATTTTAATTTATTTATATGTATATTTAGTACACACTCATAAAAATGTAAATCATTCTATAATTTATTAATGTCTGGTAACTAAAATGCTAGCAAGAACCCATGGTCCACATCGACATCCGAGAGAGAATCCAGAACCCAGAGAATTCTAGAGTGTTCTAGATTCATATCTCTTAATCTTTGAAATTGTAAGGGTCTACCATACAGTCTTTGAATTTTCAGACTGTTGTGTACGGGGGGGTGTCGAGATAATAATAAGACAACCGGTACGTTCAAGCTCGTATATTCGAATGGCGCAGCAGTCGCTAATCTTAATCTAGTAACTTAGTCTACCTACATACGTTACACATAATAAATGTACAGGTACCCACATAACAGCCTTCAACTTCCTATAATCTACGATAGTTCTTTTGCGTTTTGACCAAGTGTCTGGTTCAAGCTCTATAGAGGGAGTTACCGAAATCGCTTCCTGTTGGGCTGCATAGTTATCTTCAGCCAGTACTGAAGGCGATTCAGACTCCACCAATGATTCCTCTACAGGCTGTTCGGGTAGCTGCTGCTCGGAGCTACTTGGCTGTTCTGCCTGCACTGGTATTACGAATGCTGGAACAATCTCTTCGCAAGACCCATCACTCCTCCCTCCATATTTGAGCAACTGATCAGTGTGCCGTTTTAGCAGTTGTTCTGATTCAGTCAGTTTTACTAAAATACACTGTTGTTCCTAACTTCCTTACAATCACGCCACGTGACCAATAATGTTTTTGCTGATTATAAAGTTTCACTAAGACTTGGTCACCCACACTGAACAAAACCTTACGTTTGCCACGATAATTTTTAATCTGTGAACACTGTTTTTCTCTAACACTATGCCGAGTGCTGTGTGGAAGCTGGCGATGATGGTAAGTATGCGTGTTGTAACATTCGCACCATTCGCGGTAAACCGATGCGGGAATCTATTTGTGTCAATGGTATCAATTTAACTTTTGAGATAGACTTTGAAACATACGATTTCTGTGTTAGTTTGAAATTCTTCTGTGTAACGAAACCGCACTGGGCTGGCGTGGTAGATTACGGCCTATTCCCTCTCATAGGTGGTGTCTCAGCAGTGGGAACTTTTTTGGCTGATTATGTTATAGTACATTGTTCACCGAGAGGAGAAAGTGACTGATTACCGTCGAGGGTGTCGTTTGAAGCCCGAGCCGTAGGCGAGGGCTTTAAAACACCCGAGATCGGGAATCGCACTTTCTCTCGAGTGATACATAGTGCTTTATACTACACCTACGAGGAAAATAAAAAACTAAATCTTTACTAATTGAAATTTATATTGAAATTGTTGCAGTTAGTGAAGCTTAATGTAACACTTTTTCCATTAATGTTTGTTTGAGATGTTTGCGACAATGTAGGAGGAATAACTGGCTGTGCTATTGGCACTGCGCTCGTATCATCACTATCACTACTTATCATTTTGATAGTTTTATTTTACTTTCTACGAAAACTGAATCCTCAAACAACACACAAATTGAAAATGGCGCCAATGGCGTCTGCAATTTTCACATGTTCTTTTTTCAAATTGTTTATCCTGCCGCCGCAGGGTCGCACTGCCAGCCCGACACCATCCAACACACAGCTAGTGGCCAGTGTCATTTTGCGAACTTGGAGATAAAAACTCACTGTAAAAACTTTTTGGCTTTTGATATTTAGGTTACCGGCGCATAGTCTTACCCAAAATTAAAAAAGAAAAACCACGTAAGAAATGGATTTTCATACACTCTTCTCTCCCACTCAGATGCGTTTTCTCCCCGCATATTTGTTCGATATGCAATGACGTACTTTCTACCGTAAATTTGATAAGGTACCAAGTAGGTATCAAGGTACTTTCCAAGCAGGTGTAGTATAAATATATATTATGTCTCCATATAATTTTTTTTTTATTAATACTTAAATCTACCATTACAGGTTGCCATCAATGCAATAGAGAAATTAATATTATAAACACCATACGATTTACTCTATTTACCATATTTTGGAGTCTCCTAACACAGGATTGTTTTCCTATAAGGAGGGTCGCAATACAATCATTGTACATAAAGTTCTTGGTGTAAATAAAAATAATTTCATTTCATATTTACAAATCATGGTAACATGACACAAAATACATGGCGTTTGTGAACTCGCTGATCGAACAGGAAAATAAGTAGATACGTGAGGCTACAGTGTTGAGTGCCTGCAAGGCACGCGTCATAGTCTGATGCGGTGACAGTTGAAACTATGAAACGTTAGTTATGGCAACACTACTATATATTTCAACTGCGAGTTGTTCCCGTATCATCCATTGAGCTAGATACTTGGTAGATACTTCTGGCATCGAAATCTATTCTGACTTTTATTCACTATTTTCCAAATATTTCTCGATGTTCAGTGCTTATTTATTATTCATCATACATGAAACCATTCCTAGTATATATACAAAATAAGTTTCTTATGGCTTCTAATCAAATGTATTAATTTAGAAGCCATAAAAAAGTAACATTCTTATTACAAATAAATATGATTTTTTGGCTACTTCAGTAATATTATACTTACGTATAGTTTGAATTGATATACATTTATTTTTTCTAAGACAATAAGAATAAATAATATTTTGAATGTCAAAGTATCAAAACCGTTTAATCCATAGTATATGCGGTGGCCATATGACAAGTAGTAGTGCCCTCATCTTTTCCACACTCTTTTTTGCCAAGCTGTGCTAGCAGCGTTGATGAGAGACTCTGTGATTTCAGTCTTTCGACCGATCGAGCTGCAGAAATCTATGACGGCGGAGAACGATCGGCTTACGAGACGACCGTGCTGCACATCATCAATGACCTGGCTAACCTTGATGACGAAAGGGCCCAGGCGTACGCCGTTGCTCAGTTAATCGCTGTCCTTGGAACAGAGGCTGCTGGTATCCCGGGAGATGCTTGTGAAGCTGCTGCAGTAAGCTCGTATATTATTTATATTCTAGTCATCTTTATAAACAAAGCGTCAATAGGCTAAAGTGTTGGACTTGTGATCGAAAGGTCGTGGCACAGAAATCTTAATAATAAGGCAATAGAAATGCTATCTACTGTCTTTTAATACTGGGACGCGTGTCGCCGGTTCGCAGCTACCACCACATAAACAAACAATAGATACATACTTTTGCCTACACATTGCATTATTACAACAAAATTAAACTTTAAGCGATGACATTACGCAATATTTTCTAAAAACGCATAATCTCAGGTGGCGTAACGTGTACGAAAAGCAGAGAAAGATATCGCGCGCTCGCTCTCACTTAGGACTAGTGCAGTGCAAAGCTCGTAATGCTCATATTATTATCGATAATTTTCTGTTGAGCGTTAATAGCCAAGGAGTTTCGTAACAATAGATAACTAATTTATTGAAAGTTTTTCATTCCTCGACGCGCTTTTAGACGATTTATTTAGGAGAAAAGGGAATACAATAAACCGTTAAGTGTAAGTATATTTTTTTATTATTTAGTTATACAAATGTTAAAAGCTCTCCAATACTTCATCTTATGGGGAAAAAAAACAATGACCAAATCAAATAGAGCAGTAATGGCACAACTTAATACCGAACAATGAAGAATATACTTTATTGTTCACCAAAATAAATTGTTACACAACTGTTTTACGTAAATTCTATGGTTACGATGGCGGTCTTATCGCTTATAGCGATATATTCTAGACAATTTTAGGATGGATTGATGATATCTGGATCTTTCGGAAAGCTGTAATAATAGCATTACAAGTAAAGTAAACAAGTAAAACAGATGCATAAATAATATGAAAACGTATCGATCCGACCCAACTTAATCCATTATACTTACAATATTAATAATAATATGTATCCTTAATTATTTTGTCATAAAAACAGATAAATACTGAACACGTCAATGATACAAAGATACCCAACGCAGATTGTTATTTAACTTACAATAAGCCTACCTCCTATTAATTTTCTGAATGAAAAAAATAGTTTAAAAGTACGAATTAACAGCTATATAATCGTTGAAAAACTACTTTTTATAAACTATTTAAACAGGAAAAAAACATGTTTAATGAAAATACGTATTGAAGTATTGAACGAAAAATTATATTTCATTCGAATTTCGGTAAAACTAGGTATTAACTATTAAGCTAAAGGTAATAAATTACCGATACAAAATAGTAGTGGCACGTCACTAATTCGCGGCCAACTCATGCGGCGTATTCCTGGAATGTAGGTAAACGACGACTACAATTTCATTGCTGCTTTTAGTAGTTGTAATAGTAGACATGAACAAGCTTAAGTATTAATGGTAATAAAATTGAGAAAAAAAATCGTTTTCTGTGATAATGTTAGTAATGGTGGTGAAAATATTTGATTTGATTATATTTTTCAAAAACGACATTATTTCAAAAATTAAGTACCTACATATGAAATGTTATCCCTTTATTTGTGAAGTTACAAATTTTGGAAGAGTTTCCACAGTTGGATAAGCTGCAAAACACCATGTTTACCTCTCCGCGTCCCAAACAACATAAGTAACCGCAACAAAAGCTCCACGCGCACTTGTGGTCAACGTGTCACATGCGCAGCGACAAGGTCACGCGTCTTTGCGACTTCTATTGCCTTATTATTAAGATTTCTTTGGGTCGCGGGTTTAAACCCCACCCATTGCACTACTGTCGTGAACCCATTCCAGACTGAAGCATATTAGCTTAGTTGGAGGGGTTAACAAGATTGCTAGTACTGTGAATTCTACCCACATTGCTAATTCTCTTTTTAAACCAAAAACCACTTTTTCTTTGGAAACATTCAGATTTTTTTGTACAGCGTTATTATAAAAGCCTTAGCTACATTATCTATATCGATAACAGAACATATTATGAATGTCAAAAATTTATTTCTTTCCGTAATAAATTCCTCATAGTTCTATGAAAAATGTATACAGGGGTAAAATGAATAAACTTAGCTTCATACTATCTAATGCGTCTACACACTAATAAAATGCACAAAATCACACACGCGCGTGTTATCCATAAATTCGGCAGTTTTGTAGAATAAAGATGACTCATCATTATCTCGTTGTCTGTTAATAAATAACAAATAATAATAAATTTCTCACTTAATATATTCCATTCTGAAAATAGAAATTAAAATCTTTCAGAATAACGCTGTTATAGTAGATCCATTTATAAGTCCACACATCGTTTTCTAAATAAGAATTCGGCTAGATAACTAAACTACTTGTATAATTCATTTGGAATACGTTATTACTAAACATTCGTTGAGTGGAGAACGAAATTTCAATATCAACAATACAACTGATTGAGATTGCAATAAATATAATGAAACAGTAAAAAAGTGTGTCTGTACATTAATTGTATTCGCAAAACAATAAATGAGGGGGCTAAGTAACAGTAACAGAGCAAGATTTTTTTTAAATGTCTGTCTGTTTATCTGTTTGTACACGCTAATCTCCGGAATTACTAAACGGACTTGAATTAAACTTTTTTGTTATATAACTATTAAATCTATGCAAAATATAGGCTATAATTGAGTTGGGACATTGAGCACGTTACCTTAACTCTCTTAGTAAAAACGGGACACTTGATTAAAAAAAAAACTTTTTACCAAAAAATTAAACCGACTCCCAAAAAACACTGCAAAGTGAAAAATAACTTTAATTTCGGTAGTCGGTGTCTTTAGTTTTGTATTTTCGTTTTTGGCACCGACTTCCGAAATTAAAGTTATTTTTCACTTTGCAGTGTTTTTTGGGAGTCGGTTTAATTTTTTGGTATAAAAATTTTATTCCACTCTTTTTAGTTGGTCTATTTTTAATTTACCTAGTTACAAGAGCCTAAATGTCAACAACTTATAACCTTTTACAAAATATTGCTTTTCGCAATGCTGGGCCGTTAATTGTTGAGGAGTTCGCCTGGTACTTCACCATCAGCTCTACATCACCATATGCATTGTGACGAGCATAAAGTGCTTAACATCCATATTCTAGTAATCGAATCGCAATCCACTCAATACTTATTGTTGAGTAGTTTCGGCGGACATCTGTGGTCTTCATCATCAGTTCCACTTCCTCAAATGGTACTTTTTGAGAGCAACTGCACAAGTTACTATAATAAATACCCAAAACGTCATAGGTGTGCCTATAATATTTGAAGAGTTCCCTTGATTTCTCCAGGATCTCATCATCAGATCCTGACTTGGTGACAATGGGACCAATTTCGGAGTATACCCTTTCAAACAAAAAAAGAATTTTCCAATTCGGTTCAGCCGTCTTCGAGTAATCGGTGATCATACATAAAAAAAAAAAAATACAAAAAAAAAATATACGCGTTGAATTGGTAACCTCCTCTTTTTGTCGTCGGTTGATAATTTTGTAATGCGCATGTACGCATTACAGTCAAACATATAAGGCGCTGATTACTTCTGTACACGTGAGATTTCAAAAAAGCACATACCTTTCAAGGGTGTCCAAATTGATGTTCCTACATCAATTTAGTCAAATATTTCGTGTCAACTGACATAAATTATGATACATATCTAAAGAAAAGCTTAACTGATATTCTTTTCTTATAAAGAGAACTAAGAATTTGAGTAGTATTCACATTGCTAGCAATCTGGTTGATCCCTCTAACTAACTAAATGCTTGTGTCTGGAGTGGGTTCACGGCAATAGCGATCTCTTGATCACAAGACCGACAGCGACAACTAAGCCTTAAGGTTTATGCCGCCATTATGTTACATTAATATTTTCTAACAAACTTCTTTCCCGTCTTAGATGATCGAAGCATATGTGAATTATCTTCACTCGGGTGATGAAGCTAGCCTACGTCGAGCCGTTGTCAAGTTCATCCACAGCCTGTCTTCCATCATTGACAGGATCGTCACCCTGGCTACTAAGCCTAAATCACTCCGTTTTTCGGTAAGTTTTTTTTTTTTATTATTATTTAAAACGATCAGCAATATGATCTTATCTTTTTTACCATTCGTAAATAAATGCGAAAGTTAGTGAGGATGGATGTATATGAATGTCTGTTACTTTTTCTCACAAAAACTACTGAACGGATCTGAATGAAATTTGGTAACTAGATTGTTGACATCCTGAAGCTACTTTTGTCCCGGAATCCCCACGCGATCGGGATTTCCACGCGAACGAAGTCGAGGGCAGAAGCTAGTTTTTATATAGGTTAACTTTACATCGACAACCTACTTCTAAACGATTGGCTATGAATTGGAGAACCCCATTAAATTTTTTTTTCAAAAGTCGCTCGATCTTTGGGGATAAGACCGAGTTGGTTTTTTACCTCATCAAAATCACTCCGGTGGTAGTCACCATCAACACATGGAGGGCAGCCTGGCTTCCTCTTAGGAGACCGCTCCTTCCTGGGGAGATAGTAAAAAAGCCACCCTTTAACCTAGCTGTACACTACCGTCCTTCGTGAACTTATTTAGTGAGTATACCCACTCTGAGCCCCTCTGACCTCACAGATTTGCCTACCTTAATTACTGGTGGGTATTAGATACATCCAGCATCATTGATGACCTACAGTATGCTACTGATGCTACTATAGACGTGTTCAAGTAGAAGAAAGCGTACTGCATCTTCCACCATATATCTATATACTCAATACTCTATATACTCAAAACTCTATATACTCAATCGTTTCTTAGGGCACATTTAGTTGATAAATACATGGTTTCCTAAGTCTCACTCCACTTTCCTCACGTATACTTCGATTCCCTTCCTATGTTGGGTTCTGTAGCAACAGCCCTCATGGTTTTGCCATCTCACATCATTAGACAAGTCATTAATTTGTTACTTTTTAATGTTATAGTAATTTTTACTAAATTTTTGTCACAATTTACAGGACCGTTTACTGAGTCTGGTTTTACATGCACTAAGCCAGTATTGAAGAAAGAAGTGTTTCGGTTTTGAAGGTTTTTTCACAAAAATCTTCAGAACTCTATTCTGTATTCATCCTCAACAGCAAGTTTTCATAAGGAGAAGAATCATTATTAGGCTTCCGTACCCAAAGGGTAAAACGGGACCCTATTACTAAGACATCGCTGTCCGTCCGTTTGTCTGTCCGTTTATCACCAGGCTGTATCTCATGAACCGTTATAGTTAAACAGGTGAAATTTTCACAGATGATGTACTTTTTTTGCCGCTGTAACAACAAATACTAAAAAACAGAATAAAATAAATATTTAAGGGGGCTCCCATACAACAAACGTGATTTTTTACTCGTTTTTGCTCGATATTGATTACAGCAACAGGTAGACGCTTGTAATATTCACAGAATATTTATTTATATATTCAGTTTAAAAATAAATAGTTAAATTAAAATAAAACAAATATTTAAGGGGGGCTCCCATACAAGAAACACGATTTTTTTGCCGTTTTCATAGATAATGGTACGGAACCCTTCGTGTGCGAGTCCGACTCGCACTTGGCCGGTTTTTATTCTTTACCAACAATATCATTGTTACCAATATCGTATCAAATAGTTTTGCGCAAACAACCGTTCGGCTGATGACTAGCAAACGCAATGCATACGTAATCAAATGTCGACCATTAATCATATGTGGTCCATCCATCACCACACCGGCCTCACTACCTGTCCACCCTCTAAACAATTGCGACCACGTCGAGTATTGTTTATTGATATAAATGATTTTCTATCGCGTTTCGATGTTTGATTAATCGATTTACACAGAACTCCTTTGATCCGAAATGTTGCTTGTAAAGAACAATTATAGTGGTATTGTGAGCTGTTATTTGATTTGTAAGAAACCGATTTCACAGATATACTTACACATAGCGTTGTGTTATTTGATATACTTACTAGCAGTTACCCGCTTATCTGGTCTCCATGCCAAATTTTATACAAAAATGGTTCAGCGGTATAGATCAGTTGAAACATTTCTAGCCAAACTCTCTTCTCTTCTTCCTCCTTTAAAATCCTCTATCATCTCCCAATCATTTGACTCCATTTGCCGTCAAGGTAAAAAATTAAATTGAAAAATATTTACCGTCTTAAATAAAACTTACTCTATTGGTTGAGGCTCTAGATCCCATACTAGGATTCCCTGTGCTGTGGGATCTAGGCTCTGCGTTTCATTAACAATATTATGCATTCATTTTACTTTAATATAAAATATTATTGAAGGGCCAGTTGGCTTTGTATGGTATATGAGATGTGAATGTGTGTCAGTTTGGGTGTTGTATGAGATGTGTGTACGATGTGAGCACGGATGGTGGATATAATGTGGAGGTGTGTTAGTGTGTGTGATAGATGAGATGTGCATGTCATGTCAGCGTGAATGGTGGATGTGATGAATTATCGTGAGTGGTGGTTTATGTGACGATGTGTTTAAATGTATGAGAGGTATTTAAGCGTGTACATATGTCCACTCTTGTCTTAACATTCCCTTATGGGCAAGTTATTTCCCGTAAATTAAGTGTGTGTAGAATTTTAAGTTTTTCATAAATGGTCCAATAAAAGCGAACGATCGTCTATCAACGATATAACGATACTCTAAAAACCAGAGTGTAATAATTTATAGCTACAAAAGGAATCCTTTCATACGCGTATGTTTCGATGGTATTTTTGTCCGCATTAACTGATGGATATATTATATTCTGAATCTTCAGACTGGCCACCGTGGTAATTGCAAACATGGAGGCAGAATTTATCGATTTGAAGCCGCTTGGGACGCAATCCTCGCCAGCACCTCCCACGCTACAGCTAAGTAAGTCGATGAAAATTTCTTTTACTAAGTGTCATCTTTCTTCTGAAAAAAAAAAACTGTCATGATGGGTATCAAATTGGAATAGAATAGAATGTTTATTTACTAAAGTGACTTTGACTCAATGGTTAGTAGAAAGTACTTCAAAAACTATGTTAGTAACATTTGCATACACGTAATAGGTACAGGGTACACATAATTGTTCAATAGAATGGGTCTCCACTGCTTCCCATGCGAGATGGCACAATAACGACCCATAAGCGCAATCCAGTCTTCCCGCTAACGCTGTTAAAATAGAATGAAACATTATAAAAACAAATGGAAAGAAACCTATAACTTTATTAGAGAGGTTTCCCCGTAGTCATGCCGCTGCTATCTATTATATCGTCATCTGTTTAGCTTTTTCCAACCCCATTGGGATCGGCTGACAGTCTAACCGAATTTAGCTGTGTGTAGTAGTATAGTCTATATGGAGCAGAAACTGGGTAGCAAGATTCTCCTTGGCAATATGTATATTTTTATTATAATATGTATGTATATTCTTTATGGGCCTTTGGTAGCCTGAAAGAAATAAATAATACCTAAATAAAAGAATACCGATATCAGATTTTCTGACTTTTGACAATCCAATAGCATTTTTGCTCGACCCGGAATCGAACCAGAACCCTCATGCTCAGCAGTCCCGTTTGCGACTACTTGACCAACGAGTCAGTAACCACAGGCAAAGACGTTAAAATAACAACCGGGACCAAGGTAAAGTCCCGGTATCTAAAAAGTAGACAAAAACAAAGTAGGTGAGCAATCTTCTTATCGTGTGGGTAGTAAGGTCTAACGACCCCATACACCCTAGTGTCAGAGTTTCTAGACCGCCTCAAGGGCCTCTGACGTGGTCTATTTTGACGACCGCCATTTGGCGACCGGGACCACCGGCTTATACGTGCCTTTCGAAGCACGGAACCATCTTTTTATCAGACAATTAGGTGGTTCATGCCTACAATGTTCTAGCCAAACTGGAAACAACTTTACAAAGTATGCTTCCCGCGGGAATCGAACCCACGACCACCGGGTCATAAGGCAAACGCCTTAACCTCGACCACGGAGGCAGTTAATAAACATTGATTATAAATAAAATAGAGGATTAATAAATATAGTTTGATTAACAACATCCCTAAAATTTGCAGGTATTTTTGTTAAGAATAGTATAGTAAGTATAGAAAGTATGTTTACAGACTTATGAAGGAGCAATACTGCGCAGCCAAGCGTCTGTACAACGGTTTCAGCGCACATAGCAACAATGTAGCGGCGTTTATCACCGCAGCCTCCCTGCCACCAATCCAGCGAATGTTTGTTAAGCATCTTGACTCATTTGCTCGGGTAAATATAATTCTCTTCGATGCACCAAACCTTTCGCTTGTTTTAAAGATCCTTTTAATAGGGTAACCTATTCGGCAGTTTTATCGGTCTCGCACCCGTTCGCCCTTTAAGATTAGCCCCTCAAGGTATGAGTATACCCGTACGCGCCCAAAAAATAAGTTTAGTCTTTCGCCTCTTGTTTAAAAGCTGCGTAAAAGTACAGTTATGTCAAAGATTAAGCAACTGACTTATGGTAACCTTATGAATATAGGACAAAATAAAATCATAATTTATTTTGAAAAGGTTATAAAAATCGATGATATAAACATTGACTGACTTTAAAACAAAAGAAAACATTACTGCACCGAAAAACGAAAAATAAACATATTAAGATATGTATATAATATTTAATGCGCACAAGAATGTTTAGTTGTATGTCTAATTTCGTTTACACTATCCTATCGAACCTATTCATTTGGCTTCCACTTTCAGACATAAAGGGCAAAAACAAGGGGTGAACAGGTCCGTGACCGCGTAGATCCACGAACTGCCTACTGTAAACGTTGCTTTAGCTTGAACTTCAACCCTTGTGGCTATTATTATATAGCCACGTGCAACTGTGTGTGAGAAACGAACTACCACGATCTGTAAGAGATATTTTAAGTTCGATATTATTTTTCAGGTGGTGTCGGCCATTCAAACGGGTGACTTACACTCCGCCGCCAGAAATTTAGCTAAGCAGTTGTAGGGATATACCGTCTAAACCCTATTTAACAACTTTTCACAATACTAATATCGTATTCTTTATATATCAGTTAACTACATACACACAACTCAATAACCTTACCAATAGCAATACCTATATACATGTATCATATACCTACATACATCTTCGACGTGCAAACTCTTTGGCGAATAGATAACTTATACATTGTATACATAATATACAAATATATGTTGATTATTAACAAAGGACTTGGCTTTTATTCTATTGATGAGCGATATTTTAAATAATAAATAAAGACGTTTCCAATTTTTTCCTGTTTTATTTATTTTTATTTGAGAATCATCTGTTTTCCCAACTATGTTGGTGTCAGCTTCCAGTCTAAGCCACAACTTAGCACAAGCTAAACACTTGCTGGAACCAACAACTTAGCATTCTTTCCGAGACACGAAGGAAAATCGAGAATTATGTTAAGAGGGTCACTCATGTACTACTTGAAAAGTTATTTGTTTGGAACTTTTAAGTTGTCGTATTTGGATTTTTTGATAGTAGTAACTTTTATTTATATTCTATATCTTTCTTTCTTAATATCAGTTCAGAACTATTTTCAGTAGCACCCTGTAAGTGTGAGCATTATTTATTATAGTGGTATACAAAACTGAGAGACCTGAGACTTCGTAAAAGCAAGAGAGATAGCATATTAGGTACTTTGGCTTAATTCACAAAGTTGTTATCATGGAAAAAGTAGACTTTTTTTTTTTTTAACGTGGTAAAATTCGACGCCGTGGGCATCTACCACTGCGGCTGGGCTGGAGGGAGGACGCCATCCTCTCCCTCACGCGGCCCGCCTCCTCCTTAGGAAGCATGACTGCTTCGCAGAAGGAGGCGACGGCTTCCCACTCCCTCTCGCCCCGCAGCATGGCCTCGACCAATGCCGGGCGCGAGAGGTCTCCGCCTATCGCCGCCGTGAGGACACGTCGGTGCTCTGCCCAGGCGGGGCAGTCTTGCACCATGTGCTCTACGGTGTCCTCAGGGCGACCCTCGCAGTGGTGACACCCAGGCGTTTCCTCCTTTCCCAAAAAAGTAGACTTAGCAAACATTATACCGATACGCTAGAAAGCCAAAGGCTTCATAGTCACGAGCCTCAACAAACATATTTCAGACTCTCGATAGGCAGCTGGATGAAAGGATAGATAGAATATACTTTATTGTACACCAAAATTAAAACACACCTATTTAACAATATTGCTTAAGCTATGGTTACAATGGCGGTCTTATCGCTGAGAGCGATCCATCTTCCAGACAAACTTTGCAAGGGCAAACTCTAATTAAAGTGGGCAGGGCAAATTAGTATACTACAAATACTCATCAAAACGGAAAGTCTAGTTAAAATATATAAATGTATGTGTTCTTGAACATCGTGTGGAGATAAAATAAAGGAGTTATTATAAGTTTGAAAGAAAATAATTAGCAACCGAGCTTTTTAAACCAGCGAGTGTCTGAGCTTGTCTTACTGACACCGACAATGCATTCCCATAAACAAATAGCCTGTACCGTAAATTAATTGAATGGAATTAGTGGAATGTGTAGGCATCAAAATCTCAAATTCTCCGATGACAAATCTTTATTATGTGTGTCATGAAGGAACAGTTTCTTTAGGAGGTTCTTTCTCTGAAACCCTTGGCGCCCCGCTCGTAGTTTAAGCTCTGTTGTTGATAATTCAAATCTGTGTGGTTCTTTCCTCAAAAGAGGAAACTTATCTGCATAACTAAGTCGGTTGTCATATTCCGTACCAATTTGTATTCATTTGAATGGTTGTCTGATAGTTTTTTGCGGAGTACATAAACGTCCTTACTATGGTAATATTCGTCGTCACATTGTTAAGCTCCTTAAAGTTCTAAATTGAGTCGTGTAACTCAATTTAGAATTTTAAGGAGCTGACCAATGCATATACTGTCTGAAATCCCACTCAAATCTGTGTCCATATATACAGTTACTCCTCACCACCTCAGACTTTAACCTTCATGGTTCTTATATGATTTGACCAGTCCAAATTGTATGGAATGGACATTAAAAGCGACATGACCTGTGAGTTTTTTTTTTTTGAAATTTCCCCTCATGGATCACCCTGAAAAGAAAGTCCGATACTAGCTGAGCGAACTCCAGCCTCATATTACCCAACTAGCACAAATGGGCTGCGTTAGGGCTTTGGAGCGTATCCGATTATTACTTATGGTATTAGATGTAAGCGCTATAATAGAGCGTCTACTACAGACTTACAGCAGCCGCTTTAGCGCTATTTGGGCACAATTTTATGCAGCCTAAAGTTCTATTTAACCTGCACAACGGTTGCATAAAGGTTCCTCAATAGCTATAACGATTTATTAACGCTATACTAAAGCTCTTGTAGCTCTACTTTTGAATGATTTTGAACTACTTTGAACGAATGAATTAATCATAGTTCTTTATTGTATATCTTCAGTTGACATTATTTGTAATATTTTGGTAAAGTGTTTTCGTCGCCATCATGAAAATAAAACAAAAGTACTTAAGTAAAAGTTTGTATTCTGTATTAGCAAGATATATAAAGATACTTAAAACGCTGTCCAGTGTACTGTAGATATATAAGATAATTTTCGAGTAATTTTAACGCGCTTTTATGATATTTAAAAAATTAACAAAAGATATGTGACATTTTTTATTTGCTATACAGAATAAATTTTATTTCCGTATTTTTACGTGTCGATAACTTAGTATTTGCAAGTGGCCGATTGGTTACCGGTACATTTAATGCACATTTAACTGAAAAACCAATGTATATCAACTCAATTTTGCAAGTGAATTATAAGTTTTCTTAAAAAATCATGGCGTCATTGTAATGTAGTCATAACCTGCAGTTTTAGCTCTAATAATTCCCTTTTGAGAATCATAGCGCTAATTTTCACCCTTCTAATGCTTCCAGTGATTTTTGTTCCCCTAGTGTAATTCACAGCCACAAAAAGCTCCTATTTTCCTGTTTTTGAGGTTATAAGATCTAGTTACGTACTTATTCGAATGGTTTCCATTTTGGAGATCCGTGGTCTACCCTTAAAAACATTCACTTAACATAGACATTGTACGCTTCTCAACTTTAAAAACAAATCCAAGATTACGGTGTTTTAATTACGATACTTGACTTTACACCCGATATTTCTACATAAACATGATACAGGTTATTTTTCAAATAGATAATCATCAAACGTCTCAATAATAGTTTACATTATGTTGTCGTCGGTAGAAATAAGATCGAGTTACTTTATGGTTTAGTTATACCTACTTATACTATATAATAAGGTTAATGGATCCTGTGATGGTACTGCACCAAATCCAAATGTTGAGACTGATATCTTTATACAATAAGAACCCAAGAATAGGCTTTTTTTTATTAAGTTTGTGATTTGTGAAATGTTGAGATTAATCTTCTTTAAAATTAAAAGCTTAAAAATTAAAATACTTTAGTATTAGATGATTAGCAGATTCACTGGAATGTTCAGCCATGTTTGACGATTTTAGGAGGTTATCATAAACCTTGCGTACTTTTCTGCGATAACCTCCACTTTTCTTTATTATTAATTTCCATCGTTTACCGTTCATTTTTTTGTAATATTTACAAAAGCGGCTGTAAAAAATGGCGAATGAATTGATCCTGTAAGGAAGAAGTTATGACTATTGTGTTACTAAAGTCAGTTTTTGTTTCGTTTTAGGATATTTAATGTAGTTTTTAGTTACACTGATGAATTTTTTTGTAACTATAGTATGCATAAGAGCATCTATTATTTCTATAATGAAACTTGTAGTAGTATAATAGTGGTTACTATAATTCCTGTACAGGTGCTGCAAACAGTCTACAATTAACTCCTTTTTGTAGTAATGTAATCTATAAAAGTTACAATGGAAACCATTGTACAGCTGTAAGTGGCAGAATGACCTTCTTAACTCTCATATAAAGGTGTAAGTGGTAAATGAGTTCTAAAGTGAACTACTGTAAAGCCTAGGGTAGTATTTGATTCAGCTTGTAGCACTTTAAGTAACTTTTATAGCTATAGACGTTTACGGATGCAGATATGCAACTTTGAACTGCTTGTTGAACCCTTAAACCGCTATTTTAGGGCAGAAAGTAACAAAATAAGCTGCTATTTCCACTAATGTGCTCGTTGGATAGTCATTAGTGTTAATTAATAATCAAAATAAATACAAATATATTCCATTTATATAGGTCAGCTACTTTTTTTATAAACACTTATTTTGTTTCCAAATATAAAACATAAATTGAAGGTTAAATATTGATATTACAACATATATTACAACGTATAATATAGCTAAGTGACTAAATCATTCGTGACAATTATTATGCTTATTACCCTATAGGTTTGAGGAAAAATACATTATTTCGGTATTATTGGCTCCAGTAAACAGTTTTGTCCTCAAAGATACACAAGCAATAGTCTATTATTATAATACTTACCACTATAATGGAATTTTAGTGAACAAAATGATTTTAATATTTTTTCTGTGCGTAAAACTGACAATTTTACATTTATGTGTGTCGGATATTGGATACGAGTGCAGAAAAGGTAAGCAATTTCATAATTATTATAAACCAAAACTGATGACCCGTTTATTTGTTTGAATACTTGTCCTTTTTTCATATTTACGTTTAATTATTATTTATTATTTAAGCGATTTATTTCCCAAAATACATTTAAAATTCATTACATAATCGTAAAAATTAAAACATGCATTAAAAATAATTTGATCAACATAATTACTTTTTTAAATAAACAGGATGGATTTCATTGTTTAAATTAAATAAAGTAAATTAGTTACATAATCATTGATTGGTTCAGGTACTATAATTGGGTGCCCATTAAAGGGCGAAGGCTTCCTCCATCTAATACCATTCCTCTCTGTCTTGGGCTATTCTAATCCAGGTGGCACCGGCTACGGCCACAATATCTTCGCACCTACGCTTGGGTCTGCCCCGAGTGCATGGTTTAATACTGTAGGTATTTTAATGTGGCGTAGCAGTGGCGACAAAATGTTATGATATCCCATAATATACTTAAATGGGCAATGAGATTTCAGGGAGTGTGTGATGGAATTGCACAATCTAATTCCGCCAAGCCCGCTCTATCATCGGACTACAAGACAGATGGCAATGCGCCATTCTTACATGGTGGCCATCCCACTCATACGCATAAAACGTTTTGAGAATACTTTCATTGTGCGTAGTGGAGATTCTTATGTATGTCGTCTGCTTTGGGGTAGACAGAATGGTCTGTGAGACTGAAATCACACGGTGTTTTTCCAACGGTTGCGTTTTATTCTTAATCATTTTGATTTATATTCGATTCTCTCTTTTCCCGGTACTGGCTACAATGTATATAAATATTATGACGAGTAAATATGATTTCTAAACTACTTGTGCAAACGAAATCGTCCTTTAAGTAAAAAGCGAAATCCCCATTTTATCCTATCCTATCCTTTCCTAAAATTGAAAAAATTAATTGTAATGATAATTTTTTCCTCTTATTTATTTCAGACGATTCAAGAAACCGCCCAGAGATCATCTTGATTGAAGATAGTATAAATTCTTATAGCGTGAAAGACATTAATTCGTTTTTCAGAACCGAATTGAACTCAAATTTTATAAGGTTTTGTGAACAGTACTATAATGTAAACATCGGATCTCTTGAACGTGCAAAAAATTTTTCGTAAGTGTAATTATTAAATACTTATATTCTTAAGGGTACACTACACATAAAGTAATAACAACTCTGGCACAGTCCAGTAACAAATATACAATAAACGGTCTTATCGCACAGGGCAATCTCTTACGGCCAACTTTGGATAAAGAAACAAAAGAAGATAATATACCTACTATATAGCTCAACTATCGGAAACTCACGAATAAAAATTAAATCACAACGGTTGCTATAGTGGCCCAGTGCAGGTCGTGGACTCGAATCCAGACAGCTTTCAAACAGTAAAGGAAATGACGTGAGGAAACCGGGATAACCAAAAACACCGTAAACATGCGACATCCACCAACACTCGATGGGTTCCCATGGTTTACTACACCCCATTACCTATCCTACCTAGCCTGGTGTCCTGAAATACAGGCCATGAGCCTAGCTTAGGCACCAGTCTCCCACAATATGTTTGTATATTATCAATGTGTAAAATGTGTATTATATTGTATTGTGGCGAGAAATAAACCATTTATTACTTACTTACTATCATAGAGAGAAGGATGTACTCCAGCAGTGGGAATAGGCTTTATTTTCCTTGTGGGAAAATCATCAAAATTTAATGACTCCATTCGCTCTGGGTGGAGCGGGAGATAGTGTCAGACTTCTACTGACTAAAAATCCACCGTGTTCCTTCCGTTGCCCTTGTGGTACGGGACCGCGGTATCTCGTTAGAACATTTCCGCAGCCACAGCAGGCAATGACCCTATCGGGCCCCGTCAGTGCTGCTGATTGCTCTTTCAAGCGCGCGTGGGTGTTGATCCGGGCGTCCTTATCGGATGGCGAGCTACCCCTGCTCGCCGCCTCGAAGCCCGCGCCTACGGTGGCCGGAGAGCAGCTCGCGATACCCGACGCCCGGGGCGTCTCCCGCGGCGGCTGGGGCGTGAACAAGTGTGTTGTCTCTCCCTCACGCGTACAGCCTCCTCTAACGTAATAGACTGGTTATGTAATTTTTGTTAAAGATTTATTTTGTTTGCAGAAACGTGATCCAATTTGCGGTTCCCGATTATTACGATGGCAAACCGCTAAATAATTTCATATACGCCGGCAACATAAGCAAAATAGATGATGCTGTGTGCACAAAATCTGACAAATTTGAATCAGGATTTGACTGTCATGAAGTAGCTAATCTTGTAAGCGAAGGAGCAAAAACAACAAATGACGGTCATATTTACGATATAGTACAGGAAATGGAAATAATTTGGAATGATGATAAATTGGACATAACGCACAGAGAAAGCTGCGAGCCTTATATTCAAAAGAGATCAAACCTAAGTTTAGTGCTTCTCTGCTTCCGTGGTGACAAAGATTACGAAGTCAATATACAGCCCTTAACACTGATACAAGTACCGGAGAGTTCTTGCCCTGATTTTTTAAATGATATGTGGACGAGACCGCCTTCGGATTGGAATCAAATTCTAGCTGTGTTAGCCCCCAAACCATTTGACATACCCATCGAATACTCAGTTCCAACCATTTTCTATGAAGCTCCATACATGTTTTCGGAAAATAAGATGGCTTTTCCAAATTCTATGACTGTAGTACCGTGGCATTTACTGAAGTATGGATTTTTGAAGTTTATTCAAAAAGTTGGATGGCAAAGAGTGGCAATTGTGACTGATGATTCAGAATATAGTATTGATTTCGAAGATGAACTAACTACGCTTTTTAGTACAGAGCGGCTGGTGTACACTGTTATACGGTGCGAAGACGCTTATTGCGATATGGAAAAGGTAAAAACTATTTAATATTTGCATTATAAACTGATTCTTACACGATAACGGAATTTTTTGGTAGATAAAACGTACTACAGTGTAACTGAGTTCCTATCGGATAAAAAGATTTGTTAATTAGTGACATCTTGATTTTTGAAATTTAGTTGTATGACATTATTGATTATTGATTTTTGACATTTTGATCTTTGACATTTTGATTTCTCATTTTTTGATTAAGTTTTTATTTTTTGGAATTGTAATAATAATGATATTTGTAATAGTAATGATAATGACATGGTATATAATCTAATGACACTAATTTATAGTTTCCTTTTAATACAAACATATATTTTTAATTAAGTTGATGATTTAAAATTTTATAATAGTAATTTATAAATTGATCTAAATAATAATGATATAAATAATTTCAAATGTTTGCATGCCGATTGGTAAAATGTGGCTGAGCTAAATGTAATCTTAAGAACTATTATGTACCCATATTTGCAAAATAAAATTCTATTCTATTCTATTCTATTCTATAACGAGTTAAAAGCAAACTTAAAAAATGTCTGTCTTGATTTGATCTGATTTCAATGTGCCTTTCACTGATAGATGGAGGAATTTATAGGGCAAAACGTAACTACTTTTTATTTTCCACGGAATCGGAATTTATGCGTGACAAACTGCATTTTTTTTTTTTTTTTTTTTTTTTTTATTTAGAATAGGTTCGCGTTTGACCACCATCTCACCTGATGGTAAGTGATGATGTGGTCGAAGATGGAGCACGCTTACCTAAAAGTAACCTATTCACTCTTGACTTAAAGACTCCTAGGTTATAGCTATCGGGAAACACAGACTCCGGCAGGGAATTCCACTCCTTAGCCGTACGCACAATGAAGGTATTCCCAAAACGTTTGGTGCGTATGGGTGGACTGCATGCAACTGCATACGTAATATTGACTCTCCCGCGGTCGAAGTCGTGGGCAAAGTACATAGTATAAATATTATTAAATTGCTTCATTCTCCTTGTAAGTAAATCACTTGAATAAAATATTTTATTATATAATTATTTTATAGTAGTATTAAGTAGAAAAAACTTTTTAACAAAAAATTAAACCGACTCCCAAAAAACACTGCAAAGTGAAAAATAACTTTAATTTCGGTAGTCGGTGTCTTTAGTTTTGTTTTTTCGTTTTTGGCACCGACTTCCGAAATTAAAGTTATTTTACACTTTGCAGTGTT
Source organism: Tholera decimalis (assembly GCA_943138885.2). Taxonomy (NCBI): domain Eukaryota; kingdom Metazoa; phylum Arthropoda; class Insecta; order Lepidoptera; family Noctuidae; genus Tholera; species Tholera decimalis. Next base: position 32,513,668 of record OW964551.2, read on the forward strand.
TTTTGGGAGTCGGTTTAATTTTTTGTTAAAAAGTTTTTATTTCACTCTTTTTAGTTGCATGATTTTTAATTTACCTAGTTACACGAGCCTAAATGTCAACTACTTATAACCTTTTACAAAATATTGCTTTTCCCAATGCTGGGCCGTTAATTGTTGAGGAGTTCTCCTGGTACTTCACCATCAGCTATACATCACCATATGCATTGTGACGAGCATAAAGTGCTTAACATCTATATTCAAGTAATCGAATCGCAATCCACTCAATACTTATTATTGAGTAGTTTCGGCGGCCATCTGTGGTCTTCATCATCAGTTCCACTTCCCCAAATGGTACTTTTTGATAGCAACTGCACAAGTTACTATAAGAAATACCCAAAACGCCATAGGTGTGCCTATAATATTTGAAGAGTTCCCTCAATTTCTCCAGGATCCCATCATCAGATCCTGACTTTGGTGATAATGGTACCAATTTCGAAGTATACCCATTCGAACAAAAAAAGAATTTTCCAAATCGGTTCAGCCGTCTTCGAGTACCTACTCGATGATCATAATTAAAAAAATATATATATACGCGTCGAATTGATAACCTCCTCTTTTTGTCGTCGGTTGAAAATGAAATCATAACTACGTTATTTTATCAATACAACGCGTAATAGAATAAACGCAATTCCTGAAAGTCGTTGGTTCAAAATCGGCTCCTAAATCGATTTCCGTTATATTTATTTCCGTCATAAAAAATAGGTGTTACATTTTGACGGAAAAGCCTTTCATTTAAATTAAAATGGAAACACAGTACCATGACAAATTAATACAATCCTTAATTCAAGGAAATGCGCTCGTGTGCGTGTCGGCCGCTAACATTGCATGAGTGTGATGATGTATGACGCACATACGTTTTGCGTTTAGTAAAGATAAATATTTTATAAAAAAAAATCTAGGTTTGGTTTCAATTTATTTAGTTACGGATGTTGTTTTAGACTTATAATTTAATATTCTACTTGGGGTGTCTGAGGTATTGCTCTTAATTTATTACACCTTGTATACAAAACACTAATTTTCACCTGCATCCAGTTAGACTAAAAGCCGATCCCAATCTAGTTAGCAAAAGGCTAAACAAATGATGATTGTTTTATCAATATTTTCAGATATCACAAAAACTTAAAAGAGTTTCAGCGAAGATAGTTATCGCAAACGTCGAAGAGGAACATGCTCAATATCTATTACAAAATGCTCCTCACACGATCACATGGCTGTTTAGAGACATGCTTGGGAAAATCACTACACAGGTACTGCCATTTATTTTATTTTATTAGGAATAACAAACAGTCACATAATAATAGATAAGTATATAAAATATTACAAAAATATTACAATTATGTAACCAACAACGTTATCCAAAACATACACATGAGGAACATAGTACATTAGTGCTTCAAAAAAGTCCGCCATAGCATAATATATAGAATCTATCTCCTACAATTGACTCACACAAACTACTTTTGTGTTCTAAGTATTGATAAAAAATTGGCCAAGTGCGAGTCGGACTCGCCCATGAAGGGTTCCGTGGTAACTATAATAAATATAATATACTTAATATATTTAATTGAAAAAAAAAAAACCTTAAAAATTTCTTAAAACTAGGTTATTTACAATTTTTACAACTACGCCAAATAACTTTGTTTTTCATAGTATTTGTATGAATTACAAAGTTATATTTGCGGTTTTAGAAAATATACTGTATCTCAAAAACTGCCGACTCGATCTCGTTCAAACTAATTTTGGTTGAAAGTTTACATTAAGATCTACAACATATGGTTTTTCTAGATTTTTCACTCCATTATAATAGAAGTTAGAGGGGGCGGACACACATTTTACCACTTTGGAAGCTTATATCTTTTAAACGATTGACTTTATGAAAAAGTGGTTTTAGAAACCCTTATATCATTTTTAAAGACCTGTTTATAGATACCACACACGCATAAGTTTTATGAAAAAAAATATTTTCAGTTCTAGTTCCATATTGTATCGGGCCCCCTTTATTTTAAATATTTTTTTAATTTTTTTCTTAAAATCGGAAAGCGGTTCACAGTATACATCTACCTACTAAGTTTCACATGTATAGTCTTAATAGTTTCGGAATAAAACGGCTGTGACATACGGACGGATGGACAGACAGACAGACATATCGAAACTATAAGGGTTCCGTTTTTTGCGATTTGGCTACGGAACCCTAACAAAAAGGATAACGGCTACCGAAATCCACCCGAGCGAAGCCGGGACGGGCCGCTGACGTATGATATTCACGTATCCTAATTTAATATAAATGCTTGTATGATATTACGGGACAGCCTCGTTGGTAGTGTGGTCGCAGGGGCGACTGCTGTGCATGAGGTCTCAGGTTCGATTCCCGAGTCGGGCAAAAAGTGTTATTGGGTTTTTCTGTAAGGAATTTCTCAGTAGTAGCCCGGTGTTTCGAAGTTGGCAGTTGATTCCTACAGGGGTATCACACCGCCACGGAAATCACGTCAAGCCGTTGGTTCTGGTTGCCATTTGGACATCTTTGACAGTTGTTACGGGAGAGAGAGAGATATCTTTATTTGTTTAAACATGGTATACATACAAAAGCATGCAAGATATTATTATGTTTGAGACCATCATGTTTAGCCGTCAGTATCGGCGTACAAATATTTCATATAGGTGATTAGAGTAGACAAATAATCAAAAGGTTAACTAAAGTTAAAGAAGTTTAGAAATTATATGAATTTAAAATAATTCTTGGTCAAAATTCCTTCTTCTTGTCAATTTAGTATTACAGTCAAATTTAGTTTAGTTTTAATGTCCAGATTCCATATTAAATAGTTATACACATTCATATTCAATAGTATTTATGTCAACAAAAAATAATATAATATGTCAGTAAAAGGATTCAGTAAATAAGTTGATCAATCAAAAGAAAACACTTTTTCGTTTACAAATTCAGAGACACAATAATATGCCTTTTGCAAAAGAAACATTTGCTTGAACGCCTTACTATTTACGGGTAGTCACAAGCCAGAATATCTGACACTGGGCTGGCCAAGGGGTCTCCTGTTACCGAGCTACTGGGTTGTAAAGGTCTGATAGGCAGTCGCTGCATGTAAAACACTAATACTCAGCTGTATTCGGTTAGACTAGAATCTGACCCCAACGTAACTGCGAAAAGGATTAGCGTCATGATGATGACATAATATGAATATATTCGTAACTCCAGTGATTACGTTTTTTAATAAATAAATGATTATGTTTTTTGCTCAGGGCAGGCATCGAAACGCCTTCACGTTCAGTTTGTACAGCACCAATAATCAAGGGTGTAGTGATGTAGAGGATTACATACTGACTGGTCTTAGCAGTATTTCTCAGGCTTTCGAAACAATATCAAATGAGTACTACAATCTTAAGAAACGGGAATTTCACAGGTAATATTTTATTTATACAATAGATAAGTCACAAGCCAGAAAATCTGACTGCTACTGGGCCTAGCCCGACATAGTAGAGAAAAGATTAAGCATATGATGTTTTGTTATGAAGATCCAAAAGATGCTGAGCGACGACGGTCAGCTGTTTGCAGTTGTAGCTTTGGCCTTTATGTGGTGTTCTATTCAAACTTTCGACCAACTTAGACTGTTCCATTGCTCGATCATCATGGCATCTCTATGCATAAAAAAAGAACAGATACTTACAAAAATTATAAAGTAGTGCCTGTTGAAAAACATGCCTTATTGTTAGGTTCTATTCTTTTCTATTTTTATTCATTGCCCCACACTAGAACATTATCTTGTATCGTGAGTGCGTTTTTATAAATACCCAGACCAAGCAATTGTAAGTCATACAGCAATTTGTTCCGGTGCGGAAATCAAACCCGCAACTCGCAGCGCAGTAGCTAATTTCTCAACTACAGTGCCACTGTGTGTGCTGTGTGTACACTCATAATAAACAAGTCATCTAGTTTTTTTTTTTTTTTTAAAGATGACTAGCAATGTGGGTAGAATTCACATTACTAGCAATCTTGTTAACCCCTCCAACTAAGCTAAATATGCTTGTGTCTGGAGTGGGTTCACGGCAATAGTGTAATGGGTGGGATTCGAACTCGGGACCTGTCGATCACAAGTCCGACACCTTATCCATTAGGCTATTGACGCTTGATTGGCGTTTGATATGTCTCTCCATCATTTCAGCCAAGTTATTTAAGTCATAGACACGTACAGCTTCAACCATAATTATTATGTTGGTGTTATAATATAAAAACATATCCACTAGGCTTTACTGGGCCCTCGTGATGACCGACGGCTCATTCCCTCCCTCAGAAAGGAGATTTGTGTCCCAGGAATGGGAACGTTATTGGCTGATAATGTTATGTTCTGTATTAAAAAAAAATATTAACACGAATTTTTTTTTTCAGACTCTTCGCTGATAGAGTAAAGCGTATGACCCCAAGAATAACTGAAGCTATTATAACGGTGCACAGAGTTGATAACTTTAAAGAAATTTCATCAATGTCTGTGAATGAAGGTGGAGCACAAATCTTGGAATTCAATAACCCATTTGGGGAATCTAGGACACCAATAGACAGGGAAGCTTACTGTCTGGTGTCAACTTATGACTATCACAAACCTTGCGATGACCCGTTGTTGATGTTCTTTATGTTCATCCTTATGATGTTTGTTCTCACTATCCTTTTGATCTTGTGTTACTTCGACAAAACTTCACCATTCAACGATATAAGATATCAGAATTTTTAGTTCAGTTCTTCAAAATGTATGTCAGTAGCGTGAAATTTGTTATTAGATTAGATTACTGAGAGCAAAGTTTGTGTTAAAAACTATCAACGTCAATGTCTCTCTCTTCTAAACGACTATTTGCATCAAAGAAACAATTTTTTTCACAACAGTTATTTGAAAGTGTCTCGACTCAGATTTAATCATTTTCTTTGAACATGGCTGTATTTGTATTTACTATATTATATTTTTGTCACAATCAAAGTGTTTGTAAGAATCCCACTATTTTAAAATGTGACTGTTTACATGTATCTGCTTCTATCACGCAAAAATAGATGCAAAGACCGGTTTCGTCTGTAATTTGGCACAGAGATAGATTACTTATATTCTGGAACAGCTTAAAAGTTGGATGCTTCTTCACTTTTTCTTTATCCCAGGAACAGGGGCAACGTTTAGCATACAAAATAAAACTCCCAGTTATCTAGCCAAGGTTTTTAATCAGTTCCTTGAGATATCTGATATCTTTTTTATCGTGTAACATGTCATCCTCGTCATCAGGCGGTGTCGTGGTGCGAGAGGGTTGGTTAGGTCCTGGTAACTCGAATATAAATCCTCGAATCTGGAAAAAAAGACCGTGCACTTTTAAAATGGAACGTATTCAGTGGTGAGGCTGGTCGGTGGATGGATCCCCATATTTACATGTTTTATTTTCTCTGTGCCTCGGAACGCACGTTAGGTCGTTAGCCCCGGCTCTCATATGTACTATCGGCCAAAGATACGCATGCTCACTTAAGAAAATATTTCTACGGAAGCGCAGCTAGTGACAAACCACATCCCTTCCTGGTTTCGCCCAATTAGAAATAATATGCATTTTGTGAGTACAGGGCGTGTAACATTATATTAATACTTACTATTACGAACACTACTAAAATACGCTTCGTGCATCCTATTGGTCAAAATACATGCCTTAGGCGGTCGAGTTTTAAGCCGTGCTATGCGATTATAGCCTTAAAGGTGAGCATGCGGAACATTGGTTGATAGTACATCTTTGACAGTCATTACGGGTAGTGGTGGCGTTAAAATAGGAAGTCGCTTCTTGTAAAACACTAGTACTCAGCTAGGTTAGACTGGAAGCCGACATAGTTGGGAAAAGGCCAACCAGATGATAACGATATTAAATGCTCTGTGTTCAAGCATTGCCCTCTATAATCCATAGGTACTAATATTATAAATGCGAAAGTAACTCTGTCTATCTGTATGTTACCTTTTCACGCCTAAGCCGCTACACCGATTTAGATGTTTGGCATGGGAATAGTTTAGGACCCTGGGAAGGACATAGGATAGTTTTTATCCCGAAATTCCCACGGGATCGGCAATTACGCGGGAAAAACCTCCCACGCGAACGAAGTCGCGGGCAAAAGCTAGTAAAGAATAATTTGAAGATGAGTACGGAGTTAGATATTTGTCTAATTTGACAACTGAAAACTTTATTGTTCAATACGACAATAAAGTACTTAATCCGTTACTCGGTAGTGATTGGCATTTTATGATAGAAAGTGTTTGTCTAAAAGTGTTATACAATATTTACAAATATACTAATAATAAAACTAGTGTACAGTGTCTTTCATCTATATCTTTGTGTTTAGACATCCCTTGTTCAATCCCGCCTGTCCCCAGCTGCCCTCCCCCAACGACGCACTAAGCCAAGGTACCCCACAGTGGGCCCTAATGTGTAGTCGCCTAGTTATTTTTAATATAAGCCCTGCCTGGAGGTTTTAATTACAATTATTAAGGCTGCCACATACAAGTCTAACCTCTGAGGTTGACCTGCGAGAGCCCCTCACAAAAATATAGTCTTACCTCTGCGCAAAGGCGTAAACATTAGCTTTTTACAGGCCTTTACTGAGAAATAACAATAAAAATAGTTGATACAATAACTTAAATTTAGAGTATAATGATACATTATGGAATAACCTTTTACTTAAACAAAAGCTTGTGGTAGGACGTTCCACTCGATCACTAGTTTTGCAATCAGGATGAGTAATAGAATTAAAAATTTTAATAACAAAATGTAAAAGCCGGGTCTTTCTCGGGTGCGTTAGCCCAGCGTCCAGCGGATAGCAATGCCTCCACAGCAAGGTGTGATGTTTGGCGGGAAGTCCTCAATCCACGTGATGGCTTCATAGAACCGTCTGAGAGCCTTCCACCTGAGCACGTGTTACCGTGGCCGAGTTGGAAATGCCTTAACAGACCCAAGTCGGCCGTAGCAAAGATAATCTCTATGGATGGGGAGTTACAGATGGCTTAGATCTCAAATGTATATGCACTCTTGATGATCTTTATGTCTGCATCAACGAGCGGAGGTCGCATAGCTGAGTTTTGGACCGAACTTATATAAAACTAGCTTCTGCCCCCGACTTCGTCCGCGTAGAAGTCGAAAATATTCCACGGGATCCCGTCCCCGACTTGCTTGACAAATATTATAATACCTCGGTTAATATGAATGATATAAAGATAATTTATAGCCTATAGTACTCAGGGATAATGCAGCTACATGTAATCGAAAGAATTTTCAAAATCGGTTTGGTAGTTTCAGAGATTACCCCCTACATACAAACTTACAATTTACAAACTTACAAATTTTACCTCTTTATAATATTAGTATAGATATTTTTGCCAACGACATGCTAAGAAGAAGAAGAATAACAAAACCACCGATCGATTAGTTACCTTTTGATTGACAGCCCTTAAGTTCTGCAGCAATTTCAATGCAGACCTCTTTTCCGTGGGATGCGAAATTTGGAACAGCCGTATAGCTCTGTGAAACTAAACAATAAAAATTTTTTTTTAAAAAATCTAAATACCCGACTGCTCAACTGAAATGCAAAAACAAGCACAATTTTGTTTTAAAAAGTGACAAGCAGGGAATATTTTTTTTTTTCGGACTTGTTGCAAAATAACATACTCACCTTAAATGCGGCAGAAACACACTATCTCACTTTTGCAATCACCCACAGGACAGCACCAAACTCGACAACACTGCATTCCCTTATAGCTCACTCCTGTCCCAAGCCTCACAACACCACTTGCTCCTGCATACATCTCCAGAAAGCCGACTCGATTAAATACCTTTTTTTTTAGCGTGGTAAAGTTATCAAATAAGTCCTCCCACCGAATTAATCTTGTTCACTCATAAACGAACACTAGGCCCTCATCGCCTACCTAAGCTGTTCAATACAGAACTCCAGTTGTCTAGCGAGGTTAAATACCTGGGGGTCATAATGGACTGTAAACTAAACTGGAGTAACCATCTAGACTATAAATTAAACAGGGCTTGCATCACCTTCTGGCAATGCAAGAAAATGATAGGTAAGAAGTGGGGCCTATCCCCAAAAAACACTATGTGGTTGTACAACGCTGTAATTCGGCCCATGATTACCTACGGGGCCGTGGTGTGGTGGCCCCGCACCAAGCTTGTCACAGCCATTAACAAACTACAACGCATGCAAAGGCTGGCCTGCATGGCGATAACGGGCTGCATGAGAACTACCCCGACAGCAGCTGTAGAGGCTATGCTGGGGCTCCCGCCGCTCCATCTGTTCATACAACAGGAAGCGACGATGGCAGCAGTACGTCTCAAAACACTGGACCTCTGGGGTAAGATAGAAACAAGGCACACCGCTCTGCTTGAGGAACTCAACAACGAGCTCCCCATAACGAAGGCAGTTAATGACCGGGTGCCCAAACAAATTGTCTTTGACAAAAAATACAGAATCCAACTGTACGAGGATCACCGCTGCGAGGGGCTGTGCCCCTCTGAGGTACGGGTCTTCACCGATGGTTCCAAAACAGGTACTGGTACGGGTGCAGGAGTCTTTTCGGAGGATCTCAACATTCGTATAGCCAGACCATTGGGGGTCTACAACACAGTGTTTCAGGCCGAGTGCCTGGGGATCTCACTGGCAGCCTTAGCTATTATAAACAGGGAAGTTGTGGACCACTCAATACGCATACTTTCGGACAGCATGGCAGTCCTGCAAGCACTGAGCAGCCACACAGTTAACTCCGGGCTGATCTTGGAGTGTCACAATCTCCTCAACCAGGTTGGTAGACACAACAATATAACCATTCAATGGATCAAAGGACACAGCGACTCCCGAGGCAACGATGCAGCGGACGAACTCGCTAGAAGGGCTTCGAGTATGGCGATTATGGGACCTGAACCCATTACACCACTCCCCTTCGGTTATCTGCGTCACCTGGTAAGGAAATGTACCAGAGACCTACACCACAAACTATGGGAGAACCATGGTGAGTGCAGGCAGGCTAAAGAGGCTCTCCCGACCCTTGATGGCCGCTTGTCAAAACAAGTCCTACGACTGTCTAAACCGCAATTGCGGCTGATGACAGCCGCCCTTACCGGTCATGGATCCTTTAATAAACACCTCTATGTAATAGGAGTCATAGACAGCCCACTCTGCAGAGCCTGCATGGAGGAGGACGAAACAGCAGCACACCTGCTACTGAGCTGCCCTGCAGTCGCGGACTACAGGACTAAATACTTCGGCAAACCAGGTACCCTCCGAGAAATGGTAAGCAAAACGAGGGCGTTGCTCGCCTTCCTGGAGGAATTGGCATGGATAGAATAAGAAGATCCCTACCCTTACGCAAAATACGCGCTTGGTCGTGGAGTTGCGGATACCTGCCCGACATACATACATACAAGTACTCCCACCCCGGGCAGGGTGGGAGGGACTGTCAGACTTTTACTGACTAAAATCCACGGTGTTCCTTCAATAACCCTTTACGTACCGGGGTCACGGTAACGGGATGAGTCCCACGACCCCGGCAGGCTTCGGCCCTCTACGGGGGGCCTCGTCATATTGCTGACGCTCTTTGAGGCGCGCGTGGAACACGACGCGCCGTCGACCCGGGCATGGTCCATGGTCGGACAGCGAGTTGCCCTTTACTCGCTGTCCGCATGCCCGCGCCTACGGTGGCCGGAGATCGTCGGCCGACGTCCGACGCCGTGGGCGTCTACCACTGCGGCTGGGCTGGAGGGAGGACGCCATCCTCTCCCTCACGCGGCCCGCCTCCTCCTTCGGAAGCATGACTGCTTCGCAGAAGGAGGCGACCGCTTCCCACTCCCTCTCGCCCCGCAGCATGGCCTCGACCAATGCCGGGCGCGAGAGGTCTCCGCCTATTGCCGCCGTGAGGACACGTCGGTGCTCTGCCCAAGCGGGGCAGTCCTGCACCGTGTGCTCGACTGTGTCCTCAGGGCGACCCTTGCAGTGGTGACACCCAGGCGTTTCCTCCTTTCCCATCAGACACAGGTACCTCCCGAAACTTCGGTGTCCGGTGAGGACCTGCATCATGCGGTAGGTCAGGACGCCGTGACGCCGATCTAGCCACTCCTCAAAGAGAGCTCTTACCGCCGCAATTTCGGCGTGCCCGCGATTAAATACCTTGGGGAAATAGTGAATAGCAGCCTGCGTTTCCATGAGCACATATCTACACTTAGTAGTAGGATGCGCAAATTGTACACACACAAACGTGTACTATGCACTCGCTCAGTCCCTACTTAACCACTACATCACGTTAGTAAAGAGGATACCAGTGTCAATTTATTAACTTGATTATTTATTAGTATAAAGTTTAATCTGTATAATATGTACTTATAATCTAATGACAGAGGTTGTACCCTTTTTGTCGAAGGATCTCTCCAGATACTTACTCTTTCTAAAAGACACCAGGTGTCGCGGTACTGTTGGAGGAAGACCAGTGGAGTGAGGACTGCGGCGTAGAAGCCAGCCTCTCTGTCCAACATGTCCTCACTGTCAGACATACTGTAGATCGTGCCCCGGTACTTGTGGAGAAAGGCCGTGTTCGAATGGTCTTTGTCGAAGCTGAAAAGCAAGAAAAAAATCTTTGTTGAATTTCGAACAGTTTTTAGGCGTTCGTAGTAAAACAAAACACCCCGAGTTTATCCATGTCCGTCCATCCACGATATTACTAAAAGAGCAATAAATAAATAAATAAATAATAATATTCCACAACTTTGGCACAACGCCATCTAGTCCCAAACTAAGCAGAGCTTGTGGTATGAGTACTAGACAACTGATAAACATACATATATATTTCTAAATACATACATAATATAGATAAATTACAACCAGACAAAGAACAAATGATCGTGCTCATCACACAAACATTTGTCCTAGGTGGGAATCGAACCCACGACCTTGCGCATAGCAGTCAGGGCCACTGACCACTATACCAATGTGGGTAGAAACCACATTACTAGCAATCTTGTTAACCCCTCCAACTAATACCTGTGTCTGGAGTGGGATCACGACAATAGTGTAAGTAATGGGTTTTGACAGGCCCGTTGGTATAGTGGTCAGTGGCCCTGACTGCTGTGCGCAAGGTCGTGGGTTCGATTCCCACCTAGGACAAATGTTTGTGTGATGAGCACGGTCATTTGTTCTTTGTCTGGGTGTAATTTATCTATGATATGTATGTATTTAGAAATACACTTCTGGACACATCTATTGGCCCACCTTGTATTTTCAGTTTCGTTTGGTCCTAGCTAAAATTTTATATTAGGTCGAGCAAAAAGTTTTTATGCAGTTTTGAACCTGGCACATTCACAATTTCATTCAATAGTCTTTTTTTTAATTTCGAACACAGAATTTAAAGAAACAAAAGACAATTTGGAGCCTGTTTGTTGATATCAAACAATCGAATACTAAGAAAACTTGGTTTTATTGGTTTACTTGGATTTAATTCTTGAAAAAGTGATTGATATCTTTGCTTTTGCAACAAACATTACTTATTCTTAACATTAAGGTGAGGTTCTATCAATAATCTATGGATACTTCACCTGAAGTCGCCGCCCAAGCTGTGGCACTTATTCAGGCCGGACACAGCCAAAGAAACGTGAGTGCTCAACTTAATTTAAGTCGATCTGCGGTCCGAAATGTTTATCGGAGGTACCTAGAGACTGGCGGCTTTGTTCGTCGCCAAGGAAGGCCACGATCTCGGGTCACAACTGAAAGGCAGGATCGATTCATCGTGACGACCAGCTTGAGAAATCGTCACCTTACCTCCATTGAGATACAAAACCAACTTCGCGACTTCCACGGAGTATCTGTGAGCGCTCGAACTGTTCGGAGAAGGTTAAAAGAACGCGATATGGTACCACACAAGCCAGCTAATGGGCCCAAACTAAAGCGAGCCCACCGAACAGCGCGCCTTCATTTCGCACGCAGTCATTTAAATTGGACACAGCAAGATTGGAGCCGTGTACTCTTTTCTGATGAGTCTAAAATTGTGTTACATGGCAATGATGGAAGGAAGAAGGTCTACCGGCGTAAGGGAGAGCGTTTCGCACAATGCTGCTTTGAAGAGAGGGTTGCTTATGGCGGTGGCTTATGGACTGTCTGGGGCGGTATATCCGCGAGCGGCAAAACTCAACTTGAGGTTGTTACAGGACCACGGCTGCCAACATTAAATGCTGAAAGATACATTCGTGAGTGCTTAGAACCTCACGTGATACCATACGCGGACTATGTGGGCCCAAATTTCCTTTTTATGCATGATAATGCAAGAGCCCATGCGGCCGGCATCGTCAGGGAATATCTTCGGGATGTGAACATCACAGTTATGGACTGGCCAGCCAGAAGCCCAGACATGAACCCCATTGAGAACATGTGGGACGAGCTAAAAAGGCGTGTTAGGGCTCGTCAGCCAGTTGCCCAGACGATGCAGGAGTTGAAAACTGCCATAGAAGAGGAATGGGAGATGATCCCTCAAAATTTCATAGAGCGGTTGATAAACTCTATGCCTAATCGTATGAGAGCTGTGGTAGATGCCCATGGAGGCAACACGCGTTATTAAATTAAACCTTTATTTGATAAAACATGGTTTTTATTCAAAAATTAATTGCCTTTAACAAGGCGCATATCCGACTTGTTAGGCGTAGTTCCATGTCGTATGGTATTCTGAATTCAAATTTAAAACTATACGATCGAAAAAGATGGTAAAATGTATCAGGTTTAAAACTGCATCAACAGTTTTTGTTCAATCTAGCAATCATATTTCGGTAGGGGCCATCGAAACCTAAACTCTAAGGTGGGCCAATAGATGTGTCCAGAAGTGTATATATGTATGTTTATCAGTTGTCTAGTACCCATACCACAAGCTCTGCTTAGTTTGGGACTAGATGGCGTTGTGTGAAAAAGTTGTGGAATATTGTGAATTGTGGAATTGTGGGTGGGGTTCGAATCACTATTAAGCTATTAGGTAATCAGAATTCTACCCAAACAGCTCGTCTTTAAAAAAAAATGGTTGACGGGTTGTTTATTGAGTTCCATAGCACACTAGGTGCTATGGAACTGGACACATTGGGTGTGATGTTTGTGGCTTCTCTATGAGAGGGAATGGGCCACGTGAGTCTAGTGAGGGTTGGTGGATGTCGACTATCATTGGATTTTTGATCCTAAAACATTCCAGTTTCCTCACAATTATTTCTTTCGCCGTTTTAAAGAGCTGTGGTGTAGATAAATTACACAAAATAATGTGGATGTCTGGATTCAAACTCACGACTTTCAATTCTTAAGTTGTGCCTAGGTCACCACTGCTCTCTATTATAAAACCTACAGAAAAATACAAGAGACAATAAAAAAAAAATTGTATAATATATCGTACAAATATAGTCATAAACGTTTTAACAAATGAACAGAGGCAGCACTAATGTCTTATTTAAAAGCCCGGGTATTTTTTCAGGTATGACCGCTGTTAACCTCGATCACGCCTGCAAGCGATAGATCTATGAGGTCTACGACACGAGCGAGCTGAAAGAATACCTACCTGTTTTGTCTTACTTTACAAGGCAGTAGGGTCATATTAGGGGACACAGAAGCCGGGAGCTCCCTGTGTTCCCTAATAGGTACCTAATGCCTAATGGTGCACATCTAACTTGTGGAACCTTCGTCTCACAACTTGGATGTGCGCACAATATAAGTAAATGTCGACAAGGCAGAATATCAACCAAGTGTGATATGTGTGTGTATATGACCTTTAAACCTCTTTACTAGTTCAATATGAATCTGAGGCCCACATTCTCTTTCTGTAGGTAAAGTATGGCCAAGATGCAATATTATGGAATCATCTAAGATTGTGTTTATTAGGTATTGTTTTAATTTAAATTAATCTATATATATATCTACATACACATAATAAAACAGTAAAAAAGTATGTCTGTACATTTAAATTTTATACAAAAATAATAATTAAGGTGGGTGAAGAAACGGTAACACGGAAAAAATAAGTCTAGGTCTAGGCACAGCTAGTCATGAATTAAATCATAAATACCTACATTGTATTGCTATTAAAGTAATACAAACGTAATCTAATTATGTTATAAATAATAGCCGCAAAGTTAATACTACTGACTCATCTACAATTATTAGGTTAACAGCCTTGTTTGTGTAAAAAAACAAATACTTCCAAAGTCCTTACAAATGGCTTATATAATCTTATAAAAAAACTCGTAGGTAAGTACTTAATGCCTCTATAATTATACCTACATAATTATATTATCCACCTACCATGCCATTTCTCCCCCACTCTTAACTAGTAGAGAATTCCTGAATAATTCAATCAAATAAAGTCTTAATAATAATTCTGTATCCATATTTATCTTTCGCTGAAGTGTTCCAGAAATAGATAAGCATCATACAGTTTATTAACAAGACACATTACAAACACGAACACCTCGCTATTCAGGGAGTTCCCCAGATATAAACAACTTACGCCAAAAAATATAATAAATGACCTTGAGACCTTGAGACACGTCAGCGTCATGCGCCAAATGTTATTTATGTTAAAAGAAGTTTTATTCCGAACAAAACTTGTATCCGTGACCGAAGCAAAAGAAGAAATGAAAACCTCAAAATTTGTCTTGCTTAGAAATTCTACATTTATTTTATAGCTAGCTTCTGACCGTGACTTTTTTTAATTTTTTTTGTCATGTTACTGTTTCTTAAATTCTCGTGTCACAATGTTAGTTACCTTACTCCTCCGAAACGGCTTTACTGATTTTTACCAAATTTTATATGCATATTCAGTAGGTCTGAGAATCGGCTACTATCTACTTTTTATCCCGGAATTCCCACGGGATCGGGATTTACGCGGGAAATCCTCTTACGCGAACGAAGTTGCGGGCAGCAGCTAGTTTTTGTATAAAATTTAAATGTACAGACACAATTTTTTTACTGTTATATTATATGTAGGTATAGGATTAATGTTATACATAAAAGTTACAGCACAGCACATCACATTACCGATTTCATTAATTATTTTTGTATTACGTTCCCTCGAATACAGGAAAGGTTTAAGAAATGAGAAAATATCGAAAATAAAAAAAAAATATAGCAGTGCGAAGTTTGCCGGTTCAGCTAGTATAAATTATACAAAGACATAATAAACTATACGTCATTGTATACATATATCTACTTACTAAGGCAGAATTGCGTAGAACCTTCTCACAATATCTCTTGCTGAGGGTTTAACAGCGGCGCAGGCGTTCTCATTCTCCTGTTTCCGATCCAGCAGGGAATGTCTAAATATCCAGCGATCTTCTGCAAAATCTTGCTCCAGGTCTAATTCAACGCATAATGACGGCCACTAGAATATACCAATATAACATTACGCCTATATTCTTCGAAGTATCAGAGGAGGCCAGTATTTTGCCAATAATCTTTAAGTCCCGTGTAGATAAGTCCAAATTCAAGGCTGCCATTAACCAATCCAGATAGGAAAACTTATTAACACTGCTCATTGCGGCAATCAAATCCAAAATAATAATGTAAAACAACTGTAATTAAGACCTCTATACCAATCAGTAAATTCATAAGAATTAAGAACTATGAATACTTTTCCCATTTAATACAAAAACCCCCATCATTCTTTAGGGGTTCCCAATAGGATTTTTCGTCTTTGAGATAACCCTAATCGTTTTTTTGGTGGGAATTTCATTTATTGACTCCTCCGGCTCTGGGTGAAGCGGAAGGGAGTGTCAGACTTCTACTGACTAAAAACCCATCCTGTTCTTTTCAGTTGCCCTTGTGGTCCGGGGCCACGGTATCTCTTGAGAGTATTCCTGAAACCCCAACAGCACACGCGTGGAAATCAATGCGCCGTTGACCCGTACCTGGTCCAGAGAACCCTAACCTAATTTTTGTTATTTCAGCCATGTCGTGAAGTACCAGAAGTTTGTGCTTTACCTCAAACACATATCTAGGCAATTCACATCGAGTGCCTACCACTGTACATCCACTGTATTAACTTTCGTGTAATAATAGGTATCTTAAATTAAAAAGAAGACTAAAAAGTCTGTGACGTTATGGCCCATACTCCTGCCAAAGCAGTCTACGATTTCACGAGAAATGTATTTGTTTTACACATCATACCTCGTTAGTTTTTTATTAACAATTCGCAAAGCACGCGACCTTCATATGTCCGGATGAAATTCCATGCAAATAAGCTATGAACTGCAATGAACTAGCTTGTTTACCAGTCAATCTGTAAAATAGACATCTCTTTGTCCATACGCTTTAATAACCATCGACCTCTGTTGTACTTCTACTAATATTTCTTGACTGTATACATACCACAAAAGTTAACCAAAACAAAATCTGACATATATTCTGCGCCATCTCTTCCTTCTTCTATGATTCATGTTCGTCTGTACCTTGATGAAAACATGATAATTTACTAAATTACTGCATCACATTATTTTGATATCAAATGTCAGGCTGACAAAATGAGACAATGTATCAAAAAAGTTTGTAGAACTATCGAAACTTTTTGCTTTTACATTTAAAAAGTCCGTCTGTAAGTATGTACGTGTCCGTAACTTAAATAGGACCATAAAAAAATCCAATGAGCTATCAATGAGTTTATTCAAAAAACCAGCCAAGACACAAAACAAATAAATTTAATCGAAACGTCTACTAAATAGCGATAAATTATAATTATCAGGAAACATAAATGTACTTTAAAAAAAAGAAACCAAAGAAAATCAGTCTTTCAGTAAGATGAAAAAAGCCACTGGAAAAAATAAATTCCTTAATCGACATATACACACCCATGCAAAATCTATTTCAAGACTTATCAACATTGCTACAGTTGCCAGGACCTAAAATTTATTTTGTTTTGGTAGATAAAACTTTAACAACAAAGGCATTATTTTACTTGAGTAGGTACCTACTATTAGATGCGACGTTTATATGTATAATATTCATATCTTATTCATATTAACAACCACATGTCATGACACCAATTACTTATCAATTAATATTAATATTACCTATAATATATATACAACGTGTAACGGAAACCGCATATTATCTATCCAAAAGGACTGAAGACAACATCAGGGTATGGAGTCTCTATGCAAAGGTTCAGCTCAAAATAAGTGACCCCAAATTATTGGTTTCATATATTTGTTGAATACCAGTAATAACAAACGTGTCACAGCACTATGAGGGTCATCACTTTCCACGTCACTTGCCAATAAAACAATAATTCTCTTCGTTCTTCTTAATTTGAAAAATTCGGTCTCTGGTATCAATGTATTGAAATTTCTAATAAGCTCCACACATGTAGACATAGGATTACAAAACCCTTGCTATATCGTTTGTTATCATCCAAAGAAGCCGTGCACTCGGTATGTATATACCCTTTAAATTACACATTGTATATATATACTCTTATTCTACAATATAAAATTTAGTATTCTCAAACTAGCCATAGGATTAATTTTATTATATAATTTGTATGTACCTTACTTTGCAACATGTTAGTTTTAAGTTAATTTTCTGCGCCCTAACAGGGTTATATTGTATACACTAGTTATAAGCCACGCCTGTAATTGCGTGTACATTATGCAATAAGTAAATAAAAATAAAATTATTCTTACCATATGGCTGAAATTCTCTCTTAAGAATAATCTTTTACTTTATAGATAGTCTTATCCATATATGTGTATTATCTGTACTGAGTATCTACGAATTCCAAAAAACTTAGCTCGAAATAATTGCAATACTTATCTATTGATAAGTATAATTATTTCGAACTAAGTTTCATTATTGTGTATTTTGCATTATACACTAAGAAACATTGTCCTTAGTGTATCACAATAATACCAAATAGAATAAAACTTAAAGCAGGACTGGTATCACTGAGAGATTGTTTACATGAAGCATGAGTATTAAAAAAAATAAGCGTATACAGATACAGGCTGCATACATACACAATTTAGTAACTGGTCATCGCCCGAGCGGAGCGCACATGCCATACTCGTTATATGACGATTCGCGAATCGCGCGTGAGTGTGAGTGCACCGAATAATATTATGTGACTAACTGATTTACCATTTACAAACATAAGTGATGTGAAACGCTACATACACCCTTTTTATAGTAGAAACTGTACTGTATACTAAATAAACATGGGAAATGGTGATGATACATTCATCAAAAATGGATTCATGTTCATTTACGCACGCCAAAATAAACCGACCGCAGAGAAAATTTTGAACCTCGAGAAAATATTAAACGATGGTGCTTATCTCAACTTCCCTGATGCCAATGATAAAAATAACACCATCTTGCACATCGCAACTCAACGAGACGAAAAAGATATTGTTGAATTTCTTTTGAGAAAAGGTGCTCTTTTAATGAATAATTTGGATAATAAAAGTCCATTACAAATTGCAGAAGAGAAAAATACAGAGCTAAGCATAGAAATACAGAAAATATTGACTAAACATGGAAAGTATTCGCCCAGTATCGACGTATCCAGTTCTACAAACCTACAAAAAGAACTAATTCAGAATCGATCTATTTCCCAAAACAATGCCCTCACCAGTACAACAGAAATACACTATCAAAAACGTAAAGGTACTTCAGGCGCAAGGGGTCAATTCTACGAGACCAAATTGTTAAGCTTAGTACTGCATCGAGCATTACATGATAATGAAATTGAAGAATATTATTTAGCAGCCAATATAGATGATATTGGAGATTTTGATGACGTTTGCTTTAGGTTCAAAATTCAAGAAGATGGTGCGACCAAAGATATCATGTGCTTCACGCAAGCTAAACACCGAGAAGATCCCAATAAGAATAGACTGTCTGTTGAAAGTTTGGAAGGTACCTCAGAACAATTTAGTTTAGTTAAATATTTTGACAGCTTCGTAAAAATTAAGCAAAAGTTTATAAAAACAGACTTTAAAACTTATGATCCCATGTTCGAAGGTGAGTTCAATGATATTGAATGTTATTTCGTTTTGTACACAAACCTCAAAAAGAACTTCGATAGAATACTAACTGGTCACAGATCAATTTGTCATAAATTGCATCATTTCATAAATACTGGTGATAGAAAAGAAGACGTATTTCAATTTGATTATGGTTTAAATGAAATTAATTCATTAACAATGTTTATGCAACAAAAATGCATGAAAGCTTTGGGTAATCATTTTTTGACCTCAATTTTGCCGGGTTCTAAGACAGATATTATGAATAATGACTTGATGAAAATCTATCATCCAGCTCTGGCTAAAAACGTTATTGAATTCACAGGTAGCGATTCGAATTTTTTCTTCGGAAAATTTCGTGAAGATTTTTTTGAAAATGGAGATAGTCTTTTAGTAGCTTTAAAAGAAACTCTTTGCGAAGAAATAGTAATAAATCAAACCAAAAAAATAGTACTGTCAAAAGAAGAAGTGAAAGAAAAAATTAAGACTATTGTAAATGACCCATCTGCTGAAACTATTAGCAGCCTTATAGGTCAGGTAATACTTTATGATGATAAGAGTAATAAGCTATACCTCAACGAGAAAAAAATATCAAATAAATATAAACCGAAGGATA
This sequence comes from Tholera decimalis, assembly GCA_943138885.2. NCBI lineage: Eukaryota > Metazoa > Arthropoda > Insecta > Lepidoptera > Noctuidae > Tholera > Tholera decimalis. Next base: position 32,533,364 of record OW964551.2, read on the forward strand.
TTAACGAGATCAATAGTATGTTGCAAAAATGCCAAGTCTCCCTTGCTATGGTTACCGATGCGATTCATATAAGCGGTAAAAATAAACTCAAGTCACTTTATTTTAGACTACCACATACTTTCGGCAACTCTGACTTTCCAAAAGTAAGAAAAAAAAACAGGATAGAAGTCATTGCCAAAAAATTTTATGAATTCATTAATGAAGCAAAATGTCGCATAGTAAAAGAAAGAAATAATAATAATGTACAAGATATGTTTTCCCCGATTGAAATTTGCATATGCGATAAAAATATTGGCCCTGAAAAAGAGAAAATACTAACACACTCACAATTTACTGACATCTCTGGGATCGGCGGTACAGTGGGAAATCTGTTACAATTTGATAAAGAAACTCAAAGTTTTACATTTAATACTAATGAAGAATCACTTGGACAGAATTCAAAGAAATTGCTTCTCGAAATAAGAAAACTAACGCACGATGATTTAAGTCGTTTTAAAATTAAAGTAAAAATGAGTAACTTTCCGCGAACTTCTTTTGAAGCTAATGAACATGATAAAAATCTTGCTAAGGAATTTTTAGGTAAGTTATGGTTTTACACAAACCAAGCTAATGAAGAAGGAGTCGAAAGAATACTGAAAAAGGAAATCGATTATCACTATAACTTAGATAAAAGTCAAAACCAACTTTTATTCAGAGTTCAATCAGACGCTTTATTTCTCAGATTTCATGACGAAATACAAAAATGGTGGAAGTCACCATCATTAGCCCGTTACTTGACCAAAACTGATACTATTTTTGATGAAGCTAAGAAAGATATCATAAACAGCCCTGTTTTAACGGTATTAAATATCATGTTCATTAGATCTCTCAAGAAGTTAGATATTGAATTTAGTGGAGATGCAATTGATTCCATGAACATAAAGGAAAAAATAGAAAATAAAAAAGTAATAAATATACTTTCGAATGCAGTCATTTTAAGTGCCAATAAAATACTGCAGTTACTTGGAAATCAAAGCAACCATACTTTTGTGAATTTAGATTATGTACATATACTTCCAGATAACGACAAAAATAAATTGATGAATGAACTGAGCGAAATGACAGCGGTTACTTTAATTATAATTTGTGAAACATCTTTGGATGAACAGCACCAAAATACAATCAATGAAATCGTTAAAATATACAAAGATAAAATCATTATTGTAACAGATAAACCATTACAAGAAAACACCTATGAAAATAACGACTATAATGCTTTTAACGATGAAAACATAAATTTATGTGATTTAAATCTTGATACGCAAACGAGGATTCTAAAAGAATGTAAAGTATGTTACCAGGGAAAAGAAGTCACGTTGAATAAATTAATAGACGAAGATTCAAAAAAAATAATTCATGCGAAATTTTTGTGGTCTTTATTGAACAAAGTGAAAATAGAAATCGGTGAAACACTAGACTCATTTAAATACAACGAAATCAAAGACTATTACGTTAATAGAAGTTTACTTTTGGACGATAAAGAATATGAAGTAAAATGACATCGAAGAAACAACTGTCTTAATAACTTCAAAGCCTTGTATGGGTAAGACTATTCTTCTTACTCATTTATCATTAGAAACTAAAAAAATCGACCCTAAGCCTTGGATTGTCCGTATCAATATGTCAGCTCACTACAGTGATTTTGCGAAGTGGAAATTACGCGTAACTCATTTAATGCGATTTCTTTGTAAAGCTGCGCTAAAAAGAACTGATAATATCAAAAATCTTAATTTTATTAGGAGTGGCGATGGAACTGTGAAACTTAAAAGAGATCATTTGGAAGAAATTTCTTATGAATTAGAGTGGTTTATTCATTTTTATAATGAAGGTAAAATTATTTTACTTTTTGATGGATTCGACAAAATTCACCCTCATTTCACAAAGGAGGGTATTGAATTATTACTAGAATTGAAGCGCGCCAACAAACGAATGTGGATAACAAGCAACTGCTATACTGGCCATATACTGGAGCAGAAACTAGGAGCGTCGTACAAGCTCGAAAGGTTGACAACAAAGAAACAAGAAAGCTTTCTGCGCAGATTTTGGAAAACAAACCTGAAGCTTGAAAAACTGAACCATCAACAGATTAATAATATTAGTATATTTCTTAATTACGTCATGAAATTATTCAATTACAAAAGCAAAAAAAAATTCTCTGAAGAAAGGCCTATGATTCCTTTATTAAGTATACCACTTCATATTGTGTATTTGTCAGCCGTCGAGTATTTCAAAAATGAATTCAATAGCCTCTCACCAAGGTTTATTCGTGAAACAATAAAAAAGAAATGGAAATTAAATTCTTATACGAGAATTGATCGGTTTTTACGGCAAGATGAAGAGGAATCTTTGGAATTGGCAGGTACACCTTTGCATATGTATATAGCCGCAAATTATTTCAAGCTTCAGATAACAGATAAATTTGATTTGCACCTTAATACAGAAGTAATTATGAATAAATCAAAGGTTTATATAAATGCAATAACCTCATATGAGCAATTCCTTAAAAACAATATTACGCAATTTTGTAAAATTGAAAACAAAAAAATAGCATTGGAGCAAGACAAGTTGCGAGAAAACTTTTTTCAAAACCATAGAAAAATTGCTTTATATGCAATATTTAAAGATAATGATATTCCGAAAATACTTACTGGACATGAAATATCTGAAGTTAAAAACATGTTAAAAAAGATTGAGGCGGGAGAAATAAAGTCAGATTTTATTGATTGTGTCGTCGATGACATACCGCAATTCTACAATCTATTATTTGCTGAGTATTTTGTTGTTGAATTCGCATCAGATATACTTAAACGCATATCCCGTGGAGACATCGATCATATCACTTTAGAATCTTTCTGGAATATTATGGTAAATCTTATCCTTACGTGTTGTCCCCCGGGGGTAAGACATGCTTTCAATTACAAATTAAAATACGATACCGAGTTAGCGGAAGCGGCAAGCAACGAGAAAGTAGACAAGATAATATTTGAATTAATTTTAAAACAAAACAAGAAAGCTGAAATTGAAGGTCGTGATGTTGATACCTGTTTAAATATTGCTTTAAATGAAGGTCTAGTTAACTTAACTAATCTTTTATTGAAAAGTGCTCGTCGGTTTGTGACAAGAGACAATGTAGATGGATTATTGAGCATATTTAAATCTAGTGCATTTACATTAGGAAAAGTAAAACCGTCTTGGAATCAAGTGACAGCCGATGTGATGCACTGTATCGACTCTGTAGATGGTAACCATCTGATAGAAATGATAAGGTCAACCGAAATAGAGGGTATGTCTCAAACAGTTGCCGAAATATACGAGAGCACGGACATGGGGCAGAAATTACAAAACAATCTTAAGGAGAAAATTTGTAAACCAATCAAAGCTCTAACGAAACAAATGGTTGAAGACAGCGACAACCAAAACCTTACGACTTTAATGTCAATTTTGCCTTATCAGCTTCCTGAGATAGTGGAGTCACTGTTTAATAATGAGATAGTAAAATCGCTATGTGCTGAGCCTAGTGGGGAGGATAATCAACAAGGAAGCTCATCTGAGTCCGACTCTCTTGTTGTATGTAAGAATAATGTAATGAATTCAAAAAATGAATCTGTTGATTATTAAGTGGAAATAAGTAAACGATTAGGTATTAGGAAAATGCAACGAACGTTTATTGTTTAGTTAACACAAGGTAAAAAGGAACAAGCTTATGCGCCATAGAGAGATGAGAGATTACACACCGAGTATAGACACAGAGTATAAAATATTGCCAACTTATAAATATGGTTGCGTTCTTATTTGCCAACACTCCCCACAGAACGCAAACCCATTTTACTGATACAGAATAAATGTTTTTCATAAGTAGTACCTTTAGTTAAGTTATCAGCTACCATGTTACAACCATTTACAAATTTAAATTTAACTTTAGAAACTACAATATTTTCTCGAATAAAATGTAAACGAATATCTATATGTTTAGTTTTTGGTTTATAACAGTCCGTTGATGCGAGTCTTATTGCACTTTGGTTGTCACAGTGGATGAGTAGCGCGCTGCCTTCGCCTTGACCGAGCTCGGCCTGCAGTTGCCGCAGCCACAGTGCCTCCTGGGTCGCTGCTGCCATCGCCATGTATTCGGCCTCCGCCGTAGAGAGTGCCACGGTTTGCTGCTTACACGAATTCCAAGATAAACAAGCATTCTGAAACAGAAAAATATAACCCGTGCACGATCTTCTATCCACTGGGTCACTCGCCCAGTCAGCATCACAGTATCCAGTTATTTCCTTTGAGTCATCTTTGACATAGCATAACTTTAGGTTCTTGGTTCCTTGAAGATACCTCATAACCCTTTTTATTCCAAGCCAGTGTTGATTTCCTGGATTATTACAGTACTGACTCAACTTGTTAACTGCATAGGTAATATCAGGTCTCGTAACATGTGCCAGATATATCAGACATCCCACTGCTTCCCTGTATGGGATATTTTTGTTTCCATCTACAGGATTATTTTCAAATTTTGCATTCACCTCTATCGGCGTACAAACTGGTTTGCATTCAGACATATTAAAGCGGTCCAATACTAGGTTAATGTACTTTTCTTGATCTAACATAATCATACCTGCCTCTCGGTTTCTATTTATGTTTATGCCAATACAATTCTTGATTTCACCTAAGTCTTTCATACTGCATTCTTCTTTTAATTTGTTTTTTATCTCTGTTGCTCTATCCTTATTATTTGTGAATATCAAAAGATCATCCACCCACACTGCAATGAATACAATTGTCGACTCATTTACTAAAAAATAAATACAGGGATCCACATGTGATCTTTGTAAGCCAATCTTCAATAAAATACTATTTAATTTAAGATTCCACTGCCTGCTAGCTTGTTTGAGCCCATAAATTGATTTATGTAAAATACATACTTGATCATTCTCTTTGTAGTACTCTGGTTGTGACATGTATATCTGAGTATCTATGTCACCCTGAAGAAAAGCACTTATAGCATCCATCTGGAACATTTCTAAATCATGCTTCGCAGCCAGCGAAAGTAAGAATCGAACAGATGTATATCTGACAACAGGAGCATATGTCTCATCATAGTCACTTCCTTTTCTCTGAGCATACCCTTTGATCACCAATCTAGCTTTAAAACGGATAATCTCACCTTTTTCATTTGTTTTTGTTTTATAGACCCATTTACAAGGTAAGACTCTTTTTCCAGGTGGGGCATTAACCAGTGACCAAGTTTTGTTTTTGATCAGAGAGTCATACTCTTCTTGCATAGCCTTTTTCCATTGGTCAGCATGAGATGATGATAGTGCTTCATCTGTTGTTTGTGGATCATTTAAATTAAGTATTGGGCAGAAGTAACTTACGTCATGGTCATCTGTTTCTGCATACTGAACAGCTCTCCGTGGACGTAAATTTATGTTTCTTATTGGTGACTCGAGATCAATCGACTGCTCTGGTATGTAGGATGTATCGTCATTCTCGCCAGACTGGTAGTCCTCGCTTGACTCACCAGTAAAACGGTCTGTGCTGTCCTCTAATTCTTCTTTACAGGTTTCTTCGAGTCGTTGTATCACTGAACTGCTGCTGTTGGATGTACAAGGTAAGTATATATTATTATCATATTTTTCTACATTTTCCAAAAATACTACATCTCTACTTTTTATAATTTTATTGGTATCTGGATCAAGTATTCGGTATCCTTTGGTGGATTCACAATAACCAACAAACAATAACTTTTTGGATTTGGAGTCCCATTTGAGGCGTTTTTCTTTTGGAACTTGTGTCATTACTTCACAGCCGAATACTTTTAAGTTAGACAAGTTGGGTTTCTTACCAGTCCACATCTCCATAGGAGTTTTACCATTAATTGATTTTGTAGGTGATCTGTTAATTATATATGCCGCTGTTGCAAGGGCTTCTGCCCAGAACTGTTTTGTAAGCTGAGCATCAAACAACATACATTTTGCTCTTTCCACCAGAGTCCTGTTCATCCTCTCAGCAAGACCATTCTGTTGGGGTGAGTACGGAGTACTTGTTTGATGTTCAATTCCATGTTTATTCAAGAAGTTTTCAAATTCTCTGTTACAGTATTCTTTTCCATTATCTGAACGAATTACTTTTATTTTTCTCTCATGTTCATTCTCTACTTTGTTTTTGTAATCTTTGAAAACTTCTACAACATTCAATTTATTTTTCAAAAAATAGACATGAACTCTTTTTGTGTAATCATCTATAAAGGTAATAAAATATTTCATACCTCCTAAAGATTCTTGCTCCATTGGTCCACATAAATCAGTGTGGATCAGATGCAGTGGTTGTGAAGATCTTGAACCAATGTTATTAAAGGGCAATTTGGTCTGTTTTCCCGAGAGACAGGTAGTACAAGTAATAGGACCTTCATATTTCTCTGAAAATGGCTGAACTCCCTCAGCACACTCCGGCAGCTTGTTAACATCTGAAAAATTCAGGTGTCCCATGCGTCTATGCCACAGGACAAAATCATTTATGTTATCTGAACAAGACAGGTTAGAGAACACCTCTCTGTGGGTGTTTAATAAATATAAATTGTTTACTAGTGTGGCTGAACACAAGAGCTTGCCATTTTTATCATAGATATCACAACCTTTGTCTCTAAAATTTATATTACAGCCATTTTTCACCATAGCACTGACTGACAGGAGGTTTGCTGCAAGTTTAGGTATGTATAAAACTTGTCTCACCTGAATTTTATTTTCTTTATTACCATTTAGCATTAAATTAACCTTTCCCATACTTTCCACAGGTAGCGGTGTATTACTGGCAACAGTTATGGTGGGTATCGGTGGACTTGTAACATCATACATCCAATCTCGTCTATTTGTCATATGCATGGAGGCACCAGAGTCCACATACCACAGGTCTGCATTAATTGTCTGAGGAGATGCTGAAAAAGCTGCAACAAAACCTTTATCTTCTTCTGTATTTTCTACATTCTTCTTTCTCGGAGCACGACAATTCTTAGCAAAATGTCCATGCTTGTTACAATTATAACATCGGGGTCCTTTGTAGACCTTTGTTGAATCATGTTGTTTTCTATGAATGACCTTTTTCCTTGTGAAGAATGCTGAATTATCTGAGCATTGAACTTCCTGCAGGAGTTTAGATTTAATAGAATCAGCACTTATCTTGATGCCAGAGCTCTCCAGTCCCATGATCATGGGCTTATATGCTTCAGGGAGGCCGGCTAACATCAGTGTACCGAGCCATTCATCATCAATGTTAAACTTAATATTCCTAAGCTTGTGGGCGGTCGACATTATTTTATTCACATACTCATCTACGCTTCGAGAAGATTCCAGTGTAGTTGTGATCAAGTTTCTCAACAAGGCTACTCTCCTGTACAACCCGCTGTCATCAAAAGCCTGTTCCAAATTCTCCCAGACTTCTTTACAAGTAGTTGCATTCTGTACATGGACGTAAATGATAGGGTCCAGTAATAAAATCAACTTAGATTTCGCCTTAGTTTCTTTCTTTTGGTCTGTATTAGTGCCGGTGACACAACTCCATAAATCGTCGAGTTCGAAATATGCTTGGATTGCAAACTTCCAACTGGCATAGTTATCTCTTCCAACTAATCTGTCGATATGGAATGGATTATTACCTGAATTCGACATCTTCTATGCGTATTTGTGATTTTACGTGATTTTTCACCGAGCACGCCGCCCCGGTTAACCTCAAAATGTATGACGGACAAAACACGCCGGCCGGTTTTCTTAATTTCACTGCGTTTACTTTTTCTTTTATTTCCACAAGTAGCAATCAACCACGCTCTGCTACCATGTTGATTATTAAGTGGAAATAAGTAAACGATTAGGTATTAGGAAAATGCAACGAACGTTTATTGTTTAGTTAACACAAGGTAAAAAGGAACAAGCTTATGCGCCATAGAGAGATGAGAGATTACACACCGAGTATAGACACAGAGTATAAAATATTGCCAACTTATAAATATGGTTGCGTTCTTATTTGCCAACAGAATCGAATATATTATGATTGCTTTTTATTCGTTTCTGGTTAGCAATTCGTCGCGTATTCATGTATTATTAATCGATGATCACCGATTACTCGAAGACCGATTTGGAAAATTTTGCTTACTTCCAAAAAAAAACACTGCAAACGTAAAAATGACTTTAATTTCGTTGGTGGTGTGGTTTTATATTTTCGTTTTTTGACATCGACTTCCGAAATTAAAGTAATTTTTCAGTTTGTAGTGTTTTTTTGGACGTCGGTTTTATTTTTTATAACATAGTTTTTAAACTCACGCTTTTAGCCAAAAGCCAAAAAGTCTACATTTCAACTTCTTATCACCTTTTGCAAAACTTAATATCCATTTGTAATTACAGTAAGTAAACTACATAATTATATATGATCTAAATTGTAAATGTATAATAATAAAGGTTGAATATTAAATGTGTCATAATAATAGCATAAGCTAATAACAGTGATAATGTTAATTGAATTAAAATGTAGGTACAATGAATAGGAAAAACACATGCATGGATTTAAGAGACTGACTGTTCATATTATAATAATTGAACTTCAGATTTATGTACTGTACCTATATTGTTATAGCTTTAATGTAATGTCTTAGTCAGTAGTCAGTCACTGTACTTATTAAAATAAAATGAAACTAGCTTGTGCCAGCGACTTTGCTCGCATGAAACTTGAAAAATGTCACAACTTCACAAGAGATCACATTCATAGGCACAGTTATTTAATCCGTATCTATACTCCATACTTAATATTATAAATGCGAAAGTAACTCAGTCTGTCTGTTACCTATTCACGCCTAAGCCGCTGAACCGATTTAGATGAAATTTGGCATGGGAATAATTTAGGACCCTGGGAAGGATATAGGAGAGTTTTTCACCCGAAATTCCCACGGGATCGGGATTTACACGGGAAAAACTTCCCACGCGAATGAAGTCGCGAGTAACTGCTAGTTGTGTATATATTATATGTGGTCGCTCCTTGCTCGAAATTCGACCATAATTCATATAAATTTTAAATCAAATTAGTTTGAAGGTAGGTAGGTAAAGTTATTATTTAGTAACGAAGAGGAGTCGATCTTTAAGGTAAAGCAAGGGTTGGCGAGGTCGGTCTCTGTGGATGGGTGGCGATCTTATATTTTCCGCCGTGCCGCGGAAAGCAGTCTGTCTCGGCTGTCATTTATGTACATCTTTTACAGTCCTTACAGGTAATTAGAAGCCAAAAATTCAAATCCATTCAGTCAGACACACAGCAAGACAGACGTATAAAGTTATTACCTATTACATTTTCATAATATTAACATTGATGCGAATGTAATACTGTTTAATTGTTTCTTCCTTTTCCACTCATAAATTTCAAGAACAGTCAATACTTTAATTTACTAGATCATTCCAATCTATTGCAACCAAGTCATGTATCGACTTAAACATTGTGTAAACAAAGCTCATTTTTAAGTGACCGTTTGTGTACAAAGCCACTAAACAAGCATAGTTGGCAATGGAATTTCAACTTTATCACTGGCTTAGAGTTTGTTGTTAATTAACTTTGATGAATTATCTCGAATTGTTCATTTAAATATAGGTAGATCTGTCATTAAACCCTTAATGTGTGGTTTACAATTTCTATGTAGATACTTCATTACTTAAGGTTTAGAATTATGAACGTCTTAGGCATGAATTTGATAAACATCACAAACTCTCGCAGAAAAAAAAGAATTTTTTAAAGCAAAAAGCGTCCCACTTAAATGTTTTCAAGCAGTCGTAGATTTGACACCGGAGTCGCTTTTTGTAGTCGGATTTCTGTTTTCCTTTCCTTAGTTTTAGAATTGATTAATTACTATAATCAGACTCGTAGTATTAATTTTACACCTAGAAATTATTAAATTAAAACAGCTGTTCAGAATTAAGTTTTATTCCCTTAAGTGACTTAACCTTATATTTATACAGATAGAGTAGGTAACAAATATAGTGTACTTATAAGTTTTTGTTAAGAAATAGATCATGAGTTTTAATACTAAGATTAAAATATAGACATAATATCATTACTTTTATAAATAAACTAGCTTTTGCCCGCAACTTCGTTCGCGTGGGAGGTTATTCACGCGTAAATCCCGATCCCGTGAGAATTTTGGGATAAAAAGTATCCTATGTCCGTCTCCTGGTTCTAAGCTACCCCTCTACCAATTTTTAGCCCAATCAGTTCAGCTGTTCTTGAGTTGAGGTAATCCTATGTCTTCATGTGTGGAACTAATTAGAAATTTCAATACATTGATACCAGAGACTGAATTTTTCAAATTAAGAAGATTGAAGAGAATTATCGTGTTATAGGCAAGTGACGTGGAAAGTTATTGACCCTCGTAGTGCTGGGACACGTTTGTTATGATTGATACTCAAGAAACATATGAAACCGATAATTTCGTATCAATTCTTTGAGTCACTTATTTTGTGCTGAAACTGGGCATAGAGACCCCATACCAGATGTTGTCTTCAGCCCTTTTGGATTGATATGGGGTTTCCGTTACACGTTGTATAGATATATGAATATTAATTAAAGCTCATGGCTAAATAATAACAGGCACAAAGTCGATCTTAAAGGCATGCAACGATTACCAAGGACGGTCGGTGGAAGGGTGAACATTTTAACAAATCGAGTTTTCTCCGTGCCTCGGAAAGTAACATTGACACCGGCTGTCATTTGTACATCTTTGACAGTCGATAACGATGGTCAGAACTCAGAAAATCTAACAATGATCTTGTCAAGGAATACCTACCGTATTACCCAGCTTCTAGGTTGTGCAGTACAGATAGGCAGTCGCCCTTTGTAAAACACTAGTCCAAAGCTATACCCGGTTAAACTGGGGATCGACCGCAACCCAAATATAGTTGGGAAAGGAAGGAGAAGGGAAAGATACATTAGATTTTGAAATGTGACGTCACGAAATTGAGTACCGTGAAACTTGCTAACTTTGCCAACGGTTGTCGAGTTTGCCATAGCCAACTTCTGAGGGAAAATGTCTAGTTACGTCTTAATAATAGTTTTTTGTCACGTATCGATGCTTTTATGGTAAAATTTATTAGTTAAAGGGCAACGCCAAATGAGACGTGGCAGCCCAGTTTGTTTTTGAGATGGTATTTTCGGCGGTTACTTTTTTCGAATTTTAGTGGCGTAAAACTTTGTGCTCCGGAACTTTTACAAAAATAAATAGGAAAAGCATTGTCTATGTTAGTACTTTTTTTGATATTATGTTAGCAAAATGTTCCTTAGCTAAATAAAAGCTGATTTACCCTGCTACAAGCTACCTATAGTTCGCAATTGGTGTTGGTAAATTCAACAACCTCAATCACAACGTCCGTGATGGTGACTTTGCCATGTTTTGTTGGAGGTTAGGGCTGCCACAAAATTTCTTAAGAATATTTTAATTAAATAAGTTATAAGTAGCTACCCAGATATAAAATAGTGCATGTGCTTAAATGAAGGTTGTTTTACAAAAGGTTTGGCGGGCAATTTGGGTCAGTTTGAATATTCAATTAATAAATATGTGAAGTTATTTAGATATATGCGCAAATACTGTACCTATAGCGTTGCAATTTCACAATACTTTCTGTTACAATATTTTTTATTTCCTTTTCCATTGGAAACAACATTTTATGAGTACCTTGTGTACAAAATATTGACCAAAAATATATTTTATTTTCCTATTTTAAAAGATTAATACTTACGACGATTAATAATGCGTGTTGATCTCACTAAAATTATTATGGTTTTTTTTACTTTTATTAAATTTTTATATTGATACCTACTATGAAAACATTTTTATTAGACAACCGTAACCCTAACTTCTTCTTAGTATGAAATATTTTGGTAAGGTTGGTGAATTTGCCACCTTCTTAGAGAGTTATATTACTAGTGCTAAATAATATAAAGTTTTCACTTTTATTTTATGGGATATAGGAAGAGTGCAAATATATTATTTTTTAACCTCATAAACTCCAAAAAGTTCATTTTTATTTCCTTATGGCAAATTTACCTAAAACATAGTGTATAACATTCTCTTTGTTACATTCTATTTGCCAGAAGTGACAGCTGACTTTGCCTTATTTGTTTTGTTTTAATATTTTACAAAAATAAAATGGATAGGTATTCGGTAATAAAATAAATTTCCATGAAATTTACTACGCCTAGGAATAGGTTACTCATTATGTTTTAATATAATTATATTTTTTTAAAGCTAATCAAACTTTTTGACACATGAAAAAGTGGCAAAGTAAGCAGGTTTCACGGTAGATGCTCCCCGAACCTTGTCTCACAATGTCTCACTTCATCGACGCCCTTCTCAACTTAAACATCATTAATTAATGGATGGACCGTTAAGTACTTATCAATAAGTATATGTATGATATTATTACACTCAAGTTGTGGTTAGTAAAGAGGATGCCAGTGTCAATTTATTAACTTAGTTATTTATTAGTATTAAGTTGCTATTTTTAGTGTAATCTGTACAAAATGTATTGTTAATTGTGTTATAAGTAATACAAATCCAAAGAACTGTGCATTGTTTTTTATTTACCAATCCATTCTTCTAATAGTAAAGGGGAACATGTGAGAAAATAATGAGTTTGATCAAGATGATTTTCAAATGATCTATGCCTACCTATACCTCAAAAATTCGTTTCTACTGGAATTAGTAGCAAACCTGGTTATAAAACGTATCAAAATAAAGACACAAACTCCTGTCCTGAAGTTATGATATCATTATATTAAGTTGAAAGAATTTATTAATTTACTTATATTGTAGTACAGTATTTTATTGTACACCTTACAGTATTTCTATGGATACAAAAAGTAAAATGAGTGTACAATGAGCGGTCAGATTATCGTACAGGGCGATCTCTTAAGCCGGGTCCGCTGCGACGTGTTTTCGTGTTTGCAAACAGTAAAACATTGTTTGCTAACAGAATATAGGCGTGGCCTAACAGTTTGTTAGCAAAAGCACAATAACATGTTTGCCGAGACGAATGGATAACATCCCCCGCGTTCGCCTGCGGGGAGGGGGAAAGTGACGCATTTTGTGTTCGCGCTCACTATCCCTATTTTTAACACGCTTTTATTAGGTCGACCTGTATGTAACTAACTATGTAATCTATACTTATAATAAATCTGTAGAGAGGTCAATTCTGTACATGAAATATATTTACAAAATAACTATCAGGGGGTGATTAGGGATCGATACTGATGCCAAAAATGCAATCAGTAAAATTTTTGTCTGTCTGTATAACCGTTATAGAATGACGAAAACTACTCGACGGATTTTAACGAAACTTGGTACAATTATGTTTCATACTCCTGAGCTGGTTATAGTATACTTTTCATCACGCTACAATCAATAGGAGCAGAGCAGTGAAGGGAAACGTTGGGAAAACGGGAGAAGTTACTCCATTTTTTAAGCTTCCGTCGCATGTGCAACCTTAATGGTTAAAGTTACACAGAAATCATTTATGACGGAAATGTTCTCCTTAAAATTATATAAAAAATATTCCACGACAGCATATATCTATCTTTTATGGTTGACTTACAATAACACGTGTAACTCCCGACAGCTTAGCAGTTCGAAGCTTTCTGATTATTATTCTGCTCCGAAATTTAAAACCACCACAACTTTGCAATGGAACTCGGCTAAAAGTAACTCAGTTGCAACAAAATATAATCGAGGCTCAAATTTTAACAGGTTGCGGTGCAGGAGAAACCGTCTTTATTCCCAGAATTCCCATAATACCAAATAATTTTCCATTCCAATTTAAAAGAACGCGATTCCCAATATCGGTGTGTTATGCAATGACAATTAATAAGGCTCAAGGGCAGACTTTTCGTGTTGCTGGAGTAGATCTCGGTGTCAGTTGTTTGTCGCATGGTCAGTTGTACGTCGCTCTTTCACGGGTTAGCAGTTCTAGAAATCTTTATGTTCACGTGCCGGACGGGTCAAATTTCAACATAGTTTACCCGGAAGCTTTGCGCTGAAGTATTATCGTTCTATAGGTACTTAAGCCTCGTGTGAACGTGATCTAAACAATATTACCAATACATTAACTTAATAACACACAAGGAGTTACACGCTGACGGAGTCGCGGGCACAGCTATTAACAATAATATTGTGTGGTTCGGTATTGCGATATTTTTCAATAGTATTATAGATTGACATATTATATTTCCCTACTAAATTACGAAAGTTAATCTGTGTGTTACATCAAAATCACTGAACCGTGAGGAAGGACATAGGCTACTTTTTTTTACGAAAAACGACGGAAACGTGGACGAAGTCGCGGGCAACAGCTATCTATGCTAATATATAAGGCTGAAGAGTTTGTTTGTTTGTTTGAACGCGATAATCTCAGGAACTACTAGTTCGAATTGAAAAAATATTTTTAATTAAATAGTCAATTTATAGAGGAAGGCTATAGGCTATATATCATTACGCTAAGGCCAATAGGAGTGGAGCACCAATGAAGAATGCTTCAAAATCGGGGTTAAATTTAACGTTAACCCAAAGTAACTATTCCACGCGGACGAAGTCGCGGGCAAAAGCTAGTAAAATCTAAGGTAACTAATTTAACCATCTTCCAAGGGTCATAGCGTAATGAAAATTGGCGGTTGTCGTAATGGACTTTAACCGCGATTAGGTTTCAAGGTCTGATGATGAAGCCGGAAGATAGGCACTGGCATTCCATGATGGAATATCGTATCATAGTCGTGTTTGCACTTATGAGAAAGGCCACGTAATGGACTTTGAACACGATCAGGTTTCAAGGTTATAGCAAACCTGAAAAAGATCCGTTATCGGTTTTCTTAACATTTTTTTTGTTTATACGTGCGTAAAGCGTGTTTTTCTAGTGTGTTTTAAACTATTAATTTATTAATCTTTTTTTTTTTAGCCTGGTAAAATTATCAAATAAGTCCTCCCACCCCGGGCAGGGTGGGAGGGACTGTCAGACTTTTACTGACTAAAATCCACGGTGTTCCTTCAATAACCCTTTACGTACCGGGGTCACGGTAACGGGATGAGTCCCACGACCCCGGCAGGCTTCGGCCCTCTACGGGGGGGCCTCGTCATATTGCTGACGCTCTTTGAGGGGCGCGTGGAACACGACGCGCCGTCGACCTGGGCATGGTCCATGGTCGGACAGCGAGTTGCCCTTTACTCGCTGTCCGCATGCCCGCGCCTACGGTGGCCGGAGATCGTCGGCCGACGTCCGACGCCGTGGGCGTCTACCACTGCGGCTGGGCTGGAGGGAGGACGCCATCCTCTCCCTCACGCAGCCCGCCTCCTCCTTCGGAAGCATGACTGCTTCGCAGAAGAAGGCGACCGCTTCCCACTCCCTCTCACCCCGCAGCATGGCCTCGACCAATGCCGGGCGCGAGAGGTCTCCGCCTATTGCCGCCGTTAGGACACGTCGGTGCTCTGCCCAAGCGGGGCAGTCCTGCACCGTGTGCTCGACTGTGTCCTCAGGGCGACCCTCGCAGTGGTGACACTCAGGCGTTTCCTCCTTTCCCATCAGACACAGGTACCTCCCGAAACTTCCGTGTCCGGTGGGGACCTGCGTCATGCGGTAGGTCAGGACGCCGTGACGCCGATCTAGCCACTCCTCAAAGAGGGGTCTTACCGCCGCAATTGCGGCGTGCCCGGCCTTCGGTTGCGACAGTCGTTCCCTCCATACTGCCCTGAGATCACGCCGGAGCTCTTCCCGCCGCGCCTCGACTTCTCGAGGCAGCGGGGATACGCCCCGGCGCTGCGCGTCCGCGCGCCATTCATAGACGCGCTGGAGGGCAGTCGCCTCCAGATTCCAGGGCAGCAATCCGGCAAGGAGGTTGGCCGATTCGCCGGCGATCGTGCGGTATCCCCGGATCATTCGGATAGCCATGACCCTCTGGCATGCGACCAACTTTAGTGGTCGCGTCCGGATGCACAGGGCCCACACTGGGGACCCGTAGAGGGCCATGGACCGCACGACGCCGGCGTACAGCCTTCGGCAGGAGGCGTTTGGCCCGCTGAGATTAGGCAGGAGTCGCCCGAAGGCGGCTGCTGCCCGGTTCAGCTTTGGGGCCAAACTCAGGAAATGCTCCCTGAAGTTCCACCGGCTGTCGAGGACGAGTCCCAGGTACTTCATCGTTCTCCCGACGCCGATGCGAACCCCCTCCACCGTTATGTGGGACTCGGACCGTGGCGCGTTCCGACCGCCATGGAAGCACATGGCCTCTGTCTTGTGCAGCGCCACGTCGAGTCCCAACTGCCGGATCCTACGAACGACTGTCGCAACCGCTTGCGTCGCCAGGTCGGCCGCCGCCTGGTGCGACTCTCCCTGCGCCAGGACGAGCGTGTCGTCAGCGTAACATATTACGCTGACGCCGTCAGGGAGGTCGCCGCGCAGCACCCAGTCGTATCCGATGTTCCACAGGGGCGGCCCCAAGACCGATCCCTGTGGGACACCGCACGACATCTCTCGCCGGTTCCACTCTCCCCGGTGACCGGGGTAGATGACGGCTCTGTCCGTCAAGTAGTCCTCGACTATGCGACGGAGGTAGGTCGGCACCCGGTGATACCGGAGTGCCTCCCTGATGCAACTCCAGGGCAGGGTGTTGAAGGCGTTGGTGATGTCCAAAGACACCGCCAAAACGACCCAGCCCCGGGATACCGCGTCCCCCGTCGTGAGGGCTCTCACGCGCATGACGGCATCCACCGTCGAGCGCCCCTTGCGGAAGCCAAACTGGCACTCCGCAAGATTCGGGCCCACCCGATTCAGGTGCCCGAAGAGGCGGTCTGCAATTACTCTTTCCAATAGCTTGCCCGCCTCGTCGAGCAGCACGATGGGCCGGAATGCGGACGGAGAGTCCACAGGGCGCCCGGCTTTCTGGATCAGGACCAGCTTTCCCGTCTTCCAGCGAAGCGGAAACTGGCCCCTCTCCAGGCATGCGCTAAAGAGCCCCCCTAGTCGAGGCCCGAGACTCTCCGAGGCCAGGACCCAGGCTTTCCCTGGCAAGCCGTCGGGTCCTGGGGCGGTATTTTTGGCCTTGAGCCGTTGTACCGCCACTTTCAAGTCTACCTCGGTCACCTCTGGAGCGTCGTAGACGTCGTCGTCGCTGTGGTCCGCGTTTGCGCCAGCTTCAGGTTCCGTCGGAGACGGAGCCATGGGCGGGGGAGCGTGCTCCCCTCGCGATGGGAACAAGGCGCTCACCACGTCCTCCAAGAACTGAGGCTGGAGACTCTGCGTCAACGGGGGAGCCCAGGGGCGGAGCTTCTCTCGCACCCACTTGTAGGGGCGGCCCCATGGGTCCCCGTCCAGAGTCGCTAGCATCTCCTCCCGGGCCAGTTCTTTGGCCCGCCAGATCTCGTCTCGGAGGACGGCCTTCACTGCCCTGTAGCCCTCGTACAGCTCCGCCTCTACAGTACAGTCCTGCGGAACCTGGTGTACCGGCGTTTCGCCGCAACGCACGCTTCGCGCAGCGCTGCTAGCTCGCTCGACCACCAGTACAGCTGACACCTGGCGCGTCCTTGCCGGACCCGGGGCATGGCCACGTCGCAGATCTCCGACATGGCCTCCCGGAACCACTCCGCCTCGTCGTTTATGTCGGCAGGCCTGTCCGGGGGTGACCCCCAGGCCTGCACGATCGAGGCTTCCAGGAATAGCTCCCGGTCCATCTGCTTCAGCGCCCATCGCGGACCACTCAGGTCCCGTCGGACCGGCGCGTCTGGGGTCTGGGCGGCGACGTCGAACCGGATATACCGGTGGTCGGAATAGGTCTCCACCTCCTCCACAACGCGCCAGTCGGTGACGCGCGGTGACAGGCTGGGGGTGGCGAACGTAACGTCCACCACCGACTCGCCCGTAAACCGCACGCACGTGGGGACAGAACCCCGGTTCTCAATCACCAGGCCCTGCGCACGGGCCCAGTGCTCGAGCATCCTGCCCCGCCCATGGTCCATGGACCGAAAACCCCAAGCCGGATTTTTGGCGTTGAAGTCCCCGAGGACGAGGGCGGGGAGGGAACCGAGGGCGACTATGACGTCTCCCAGCTCCGTTAGGGAGTTCTGGAACTCGGCGAGAGTTCGGTTCGGGGAGAAATAAACGCCTACCACAGCGATCTCCCCGAACCGTGCTGCGACGATCCCACGCCCTCTCTTGACGCGATCGAGGGGCGGGGTACCGGCGGCGGCCGACGAAACGAGGGTCACCGAGCCGTCCAAGTCCGCCACCCAGTCATTCCTGACCAAGACAAAATACGGCTCGGCGACCACGGCGACGTTGATCAACCACTGCGCCATGCTCTGGAGCAAAAGTTCCTGAGCAGCGGCGCAGTGGTTGATGTTCGCCTGGAGGAAGCGCAATGGGGCCATTAATCGGGATCCATCGCAGCCTCCTCCAGGGCCCCTCGCGGGGGTTCGGCCACGACTTCGGCGATGACAGCAGCAGTAGCGACGGCGGCGGTGGCGGCGGCGGTGGCGGTGACGGCGGCGGCAGAGGGCCTACCTCTGCGCCTGGCCTTGGTGGGTGGGGCGCAGGACTTGCCCCCAGCCCGGTGATCGGCCGGCTTGCCAACCGCCTCACATGCGAAGCAGTGAGGCGGGGCGGAGCACGAGCCGGCCTTGTGACCGGGCTGACCGCAGCGGAAGCACCTATTGCTGCGGTCTACCTCCGAGGTGCACACGCATGCCGCATGGTTGCCCACTTGGCAGCGGAAGCACCTCAGGGGTCTGGGGTCCAGGACTTTCACCTGCGCAGACACCCAACCAACCAAGAGCCTTCGGCCCTCCTGCAGCTTTTTCGCCGCCGGGACGGGGCAGCTAACCATCATGGTTTGCGACCCCGTGAAGCCAGGACGCAGGACGCCCGCCCTCACCTGATCGGGAGGGCACTCCCCAGTCCTGGCAACGGCGGCCACCACTTCCTCGGCCGTCACGGAGTCATCCAGACCCAATATGCGCATGTCTGCGCGCTTGCTGGGTCTGGAGACTCGGGCCTCCTCCGCGTTTAAGGACGCTCTGAGCCGTTCGGCCAGAGCGTCAGCGGTAGGGCCACTGGCCGCGCCGGGGACTTCCAACATTCGGGCCCCTGTAGCAGTGACCCTAAACCGTAGTCCATCGGTGGCGCCGAGCTCCTGGAGGTCCACCACCTCCCTCGCCTTTGCGAGGACGTCGCGATGAGTCACGCCCTTCTTCACGGCGTCAGGCTGTAGAGTAATTACTACAGCCGCGCTTTTTGGGGCGCGAAGTCTCGCCGCGACGTTGCGCTCCTTGCGCCGCTGCCTCCTAGCCTTCCTTTTAGCCTTCTTTGCTTCTCCGGCTACCTGCCATTCGGCCACAGGCGTCCCTGAGGGCGGGGAATGCGGCAGTGGCGGATGAGATACCAACTCGGCTGAGGCTCCAGCCAGCTGGGTAGCTACCCCACCTCTTTTGCGTCCCATCGCTGCCTTCGCCGTAGTCGGTTTTGCGACCGGCGGTCCAGCCCTGCGGCTGTTCGGCCCAGATGGAGGTTTAGCCGCAGCAGCTGCATATGAGGCCGTCTGGCTCGCCACTAGCGGGGGACGTAGGACCCTGCTTTCCAGCACGTCGAATCGTTCCCGGAAAGCAGCTAACTCCCTTTGCACCAGGCTGAGGATCTGGGGCTCTGGCGTCGGCTGGCGCTCCTCTTGGGACACCTCCCGGGGGCCGGCTGCGAGGAGCTTAGCTAGGTCCGCCTTTAGGGCGAGGTTCTCCTTATGTAACTCCGCGATTTCCATCCGCAACTTGGACAGCTCGTCCGTCGCCGCCGGAAGCCTGAGCTGTTTGGTCACCGCCGCCATAATGGAGGCCGACGCCTGACTGATGGCCTTATCCTTAGAGGATTTTAACCTCTTTAGGGCCACTCCGTGAATCGCGGCCTCCACTTCCGCCTGGAGCCCTGCCCTTCGTTCCTTATCGGAGCCGGCAAAGGAGTTCTCTTCTCCACCGGGAGACTCCATCTCGGAGGACTCTGAGAGTACCCTGCCATGCTGACTCGCGTCCACGTCCCGGTCGCAGAGCCCCCTGCCCTTTCCATTGCCTCTGCCTTTTCCCCGCGCATTCGTGGAGATCTTAGGAGCCGGAGCTTGCTCTTCGGTAGAGGATGGCCTCTGGTCACCCTCCAACCTGGAACTGCCTTCCTCCTTACGAGGGCGTTTCCGGAAGAACTTACCGTTCTTTCCCTCCGCTCCTACCTTCAGTCTGTAGCGCCCGGAGCCCTCAGAGCTCCTCACGCTCTCCGCCTCAGACGCGGAGTCCGAATCCGACCCCACATCTCTCCTCTTATCGTCTAGTTTTTTGTTTGTTTTTTTTTATTCTTTCCCATATCTGTTCCCACGAGTATTACTAAAATCCAACCAACCAACCAAAAAAAATGTGATTCGCACTAATGGCTCCCCCTTAACCCCCCCTGTAGCTACCCATGAGCCAAGCTACCAACCTTCCTCGCCATGCGCCGCTGCTTGGAGGTTTTGGGTAATTTTTTATAGAGGTTTTCTTCCTCGCGGTCCGGGCAATTAAGCCAAGACCCTCGTCTCCAGTGGCGGTACCTTCATATAAGCCCAAAATGCCTTACTAAAAAATGCTCGATAGAGAATCAATGTCAAACCCGAACTATTTAAAAGTTCGCGCGCTTAATTCTTATCAAAATAACACAATGTATCTACTGCCTGCTACACTACTACACATCGCGATTGTTCGCGCGCAGAGTTTCGCATTTGTAGCATCTAATGATCTACATATTGCTATCTCGCTTACACGCACCGGCTTTTACCGGGCTTTCAAATACTATATCTGTCACTTTCGCACTTATAGCGATGTGCCGTATAACGAGTTAGGCCTTGTGCATAGAACAAATCGATCACTATGGCAGATTTAAGCCGTGCTCTTGGTATGAAGTTGCATGCGTATGCGTGACCTTGTCAGCTTGCCAACTCTGCAGTGTTGCCGTTTTAGCCACACGTTGAAAGATCTTGGAGATTGTTAACGAGTTTGGAAACTTTTTTAACATTTAGCAACAATAAAAACTAGCGACTTTTAAAATAACGAAATTAAATACAGTCAAAACCGTTTACAATAACATCATTTAGAACAACATACCGGTTATATAGACCAAAATCATAGGTACAAAATACTTTGTACCTTGAAAACATCACCGGTTATTACGACTATCGGTTTTTACAACCAAATATGAGTGGTCCCTTGGATGTTGTTATAACAGATTTTGACTGTATTCAAGCAATATCTTAAAAATAAAAAAAAATTAGCTAGATTTTTCATATACCTGGCGACTTTTTTTGCCTAAATGACAACACTGAGTAGATCCCGACATCCGAGAGTGCAACTAACTTCAGTTTCATTTGCTTGAGTGGGAAAAGGTTTTGTTGTTAAAGTTTTTTGTTTGTTTTCTAAGATTTCCTCAGTGATACAATTGTTTTGGTGATTTACCTACAACAATGGAGGTAATTGTACCTTGTGAGGATTTAAAATGCGTTCAAGTTTTGATTGGCGAAGATAAGGTAAAATCTTTAAACTTTGCTCAGAAAAAACAGTTAATTTCTTCATTAAAACCGACGCCTAATCTGTGTATTTCTCAGACTAGTAAATCGCATAAACGAAAATTTAATAGATCAGTGTATAAAACTAGTTGTAACACGTTGCAAAATAACTCGGCTCCTCGTTTGAGACGCAACGTACGCTGTGCAAAAACGGAATACAGACGACTTTTTGTAGAAGTAATTGATAACATTAATACCGAAATTACTGACCGATATTCTGAAATTTATAAATTAAAGTTTTTCCCAACTGCTCAACAACAAAAAATTTGACAATTATCACTCACATTTTCCTACAGAGGAATTAGATTCATTATTTGACATTTATGCAAACTATTTCGACAAACAAACATTAAAAAGCCAATTGATTTGCTTGTATTCTAGTCCTGATCTGAAAGATCGTAATGTTTTCGAATTAATTGATTTCATTCATGAGAATAACCTCGAAGATGCCTTTCCCGAGCTGTTAAAGTTAGCGTATCTTGTTGTAACTATTCCGGCTACTAGTTCTTCCGCGGAACGTGCTTTTTCGTCTCTTAAAAGTATCCATACCTATCTGAGAAATACACAAGGTCAAGAGCGTCTTTCCGAATTATCAATGACTAGTACTCACGCGGGGCTTCGCTCCCGTGGATTCTATCACGGTAAAAACATAACTCTCCTTTTTTGCAGTCGGGTAAAAAGTAGCCTATAACCTTCCTCAAGTTTCAAGCTACTTCCATACCAAATTTCATCCAAATCCACCCAGTACTTTCGAAGATTAGCGCGTTCAAGCAAACAAACAAACAAACAAACAAACAAACAAACTTTTCCGCTTTATAATATTAGTATAGATACCTATTGAAAAACAGTTGTTGGTAGAATTAAAACGATCACCAACATTTTACTCTGATGTAATTAAATCATTTCTTAAGAAAGATAGACGATTCCAATTAGAATATAAATAATTTATTTAAATTCCTTATTACATTCTATCTAGCTATTTTTTAACTTTCGTTTTGTAACTTTTTGTTTTGTTTTTTTTTTGTCTGTAACCTGGGTCCTGTTACGAAGGAAGCAACTACTTACCATAACTTTGTTCCCTCAAGCAATGAAGCAAACCAAACGACTTTTTTCAAAGCCACCGGAGGTATGCAATTGCTGATATGTTTATTATATTCAATCTAGCACTAGCATGCCTTCAGTGTGCTTTGGTTACCTCATTCACCGCACGACAAGCAAGAGTGAAATTGAAGAAAGAAGAGGAAAGAAGAAGATGGATGAATTCACTTTTAATTTATTGTACCTAAACAGTAGTTTATGATTATGAGAAAATTGCGATGATACATACGTAGGTACCTACATACTCAGTCGAAAACTGAACTTTCTTTTTTTGAAATCGGTTAAAATTTTATTGGGCTTGCGTTATTTTGAAACCCTAGGCACGCTACTGCTCGTCTCCCGTCAAAAGTCACGAGACATGACCGCGACAATCAACGGGGCTACGAGACTAGCGGTGGCAGAAGCAGAGCTTCTGCCTGCTCGGCGGCAGGGTGAGTGCACGTCGAGCCCGCTCTACCTCCAACGCTGAGCCTCTCTGCTGCACAGAGGGGCACGCGTAGAAGGGATTCTCCTTCTCCTTTGGCCGCCTCTGGGCCCCTCCAGACAGAATATTAGCATACGGACAACAAGACCCCTTAGGTAAATGATTCCTAAGAAGGAGTTGTTGCCCGTATCCCGGGGTGCACCGGCCCAGAAAACTGGTCTTCCTCCCGGACGTGTCCGAAAAGGAACTCCAGCTCTCGGGCACACGGGGAGGTTTTCTGTCCAGCACCCCAATTTATTAATCTTAGAGACAGAATTGCCACACCTAATCTCATGTCAGGAGGAATCACATCGTTCCTCCAAGTTGTTTTCTTCTCTATATCTGGTAAAATTAATGATAACAGCTCTTGATATTCACTTTCTGAACATCTAAAACTAAACAAAAACATTACAGCAATAGGCGCAGCGTACGGGCGGTTTTACTAACATGTTTTGCTAACATGTTTTGATAACATGTTTTGTTAGAAAATTGGCGCAGCGGACCCGGCTTAACAGACAACCTCTGGATGGACAAAACTTAAAAGATACAGATTAATAAATCCTATTATTTATTAATCACCGAAATAAAAATAGATTTAGATGTAAATCTATTTGTATTTCGGAGATGTAAGTATCTAGCTGCATCCCAACAGTACCAACTGACGATTGGAGTTTGCATCAACTTGCCTTACTTTCATGCAGGCTTCAATCTTCAGTTTAAAATGAAATGCGCGAATTTCTATCAACTAAGAACTCTTGAAGAGAGAAAGATCTTATAAAGATAGAGTTATGTAAAATATCTTATGTTGATTCTGAAGCCGGGTCCGCTGCGCCAATTTTCTAACAAAACATGTTATCAAAACATGTTAGCAAAACATGTTAGTAAAACCGCCCGTCCGCTGCGCCTATTGTTGTAATGTTTTTGTTTAATTTCAAAAATGTGTTCCGACGAAGAAGACTTGGAAGCTGTTATAGCAATAGTAGATTTAGTTGACATTTGAATGTGGCAATTCTGTCTCTGAGATTAAAAAATAGGGATAGTGAGCGCGAACACAAAATGTGTCACTTTCCCTCTCCCCGCAGACGAACGCGGGGGAAGTTATCCATTCGTCTCGGCAAACATGTTATTGTGTTTTTGCCTATATTCTGTTAGCAAACAATGTTATACTGTTTGCAAACACGAAAACACGTCGCAGCGGACTCGGCTTTAGAGTGACACTCCCGACTTTGCACCCAACGCTCGGCACATAAACAGGGAGCCAAAACTAACTTTATCTTTATTGTGAAAGACTTCGCTAAATTAATTTCAGTGCATCAGAATCAACAAAGACAGATATTTTTATCATTTTTTCCTTAACAATTTCCTGATTGTTCTATGAAAGATTGCTACAATAAAAAAGTAAATAACTTAGCTTCATACTATGTAATGCGTTCACACACTAATAAGCGGCAAAAGCACACACACGACTTCTTTAGAAATGTCGCGCATGCTATCCATAAATTCGGTTGTTTTGTAGGATAAAGTTACCTTTAGTTTAAACCTTCGCGCATCCAAAAACGTACTTCTTCACATTCCTTCTCACCGCACCGGATTTATATCTAATTCTTACGCTATTTCTACTATTAAACTTGCTACCCCTTGACACCAAGAAGGCTGAGTCAAAATTTTCTTTTAAGCGTAAAATTAGAAACCACTACTTAGGGGAGTGTTATTTTTATTTGTTCTTCGTCATAATTATTATGAGCTCTCTTAATCAGAAAGATTATTATAAAGCACCGTATTTATTATTATTCCATTTATTTAATATATGTACATATAAATTACATTTTTAAATATTAATATAAAATAAAAACATTTAAAAATATAAAAAATAGTAGCCCACCGGTATCGGGAATAGGGTCCAAGCTACCGGTGGTCAGGGCTCCATAGAGAGGAACCTCCTTACAATACGCGCCGTTTCCAGGAGCACTGCTTTCTGGATCAAGCCCTTGATTCAGCTGCCCAACGAGAGCCTCCTTAGATGTTGGTCGAGGCTCTTGGCTATTATACCATTGGCTGTGACGACTATCGGCACAATGATTGCTGTCTCCACATCCCACATGTCGACAACCTCGCGTGCCAGGTCAAGATACTTATTTTTTTTATCTATCTCAGCTTTCACGAGGTTCTCGTCATGGGGGACTGCTATATCAACAATCATTGTGCAACGCTCTAATCGGTCTATCACCACTATGTCAGGCTTATTGGCAACAATAGTCCTGTCAGTGATGATAGACCGATCCCAGTACAGTGTAATATTGCCATTATCGAGAACTGGGTCGGGCACTGTACGGTGCACGTACATGAATTTTCAAAATATTGCATTTAGTTCAAAATATTGGATTGTTTTAAGTTAGCTAGTAGGCTCGCGCATGTGCACTTTGAACGCGACCTACATTTGACAGTGCATTCACACTTTTGCATTATTCTATGCATCTTTTTAAAAGGTTACTTTTAAATAATTTTACTTTTAACAATTAGTGTTCAATTAGACGTGGTTTGGGTCGGACTACTTGCAGTTTCATTTCGTCTCATCCCGTTGTTCACTCACTGACATTTGCATTCTTTTACATTGACATTTGACATCCATTTATGCTAGGGATTCACCCTACATAATTTTTTTTTGGTCCTTCGATTATAGTTTTCGTAACTATTGCAAGTACCGTACAGTCCGATACATCGGTCTATATTCGTCGCGCGGGATCTGTGTCGTGTGTGCCACGTGTGTTACCGTACAGGAGCATCCGGGGAGACAGCAGCGAGCCAGGGTCCAGAGCGTCACTGCACTGCGTTTGCGTACACGGAGTCGCTGATTTCAAGTAAGATCGTTCATTTTTTATCTTACGGATATACGATGGAAGGTTGAATCGTGCGTCAAGCTGAGATCCTTGAAGAGGTGAGGAAGATCCACTCTAATTTTAAGAAGGATTCGTCGAGCAGGAAGACCACCGATTACCTTCGTGACAGGCTAGAGCGAGTAGATTTGCTATGGGCGGAATGTGAAGAGAATAATCGCCAGCTGAGCGCAGTAGAAAACAAAGACCATCAGTATTTCACCGGTAACATTTACGAGGTCATTAGGAGTTGGTATCACGGAGCGCGTCAGGAGATTGCAGCGTTCGAGAAGAAGACTGTTGCCGGGCCCTCCAACGCCGGCCATAGTAAGGTAAACGTAGAGTTTGACAAGACCATGTTCGAGTCATCCATCGGAGCAGAGGACAAGCTACTCGAGTTACAGCAGTTGCAACAAGCTAACTTCCGTGCATTCACTAGGTTATTGGATCGAAGCCTAGACGACGTGGAAGAAAAATGGGAGATTGAGGATTTGCTGAACACGGTAGAGTTCCGGTGGACAGTAATTGACAAGGTGCATTTACAAATTGACGGCATACTAGAGGGGAGATCACATGAGTATTATGAAGAATTTGGTTGCTATGAACACTCATTTGTGAAAATGAAACGGGCGTTAAATACAAAATTAAACTCTTCCCTGCATCAACAACAAACGTTGCCGAAGATTGACATACCCATTTTTAACGGTAATTATACCTTATGGCCCACTTTTATGGATCACAAAAACACAAAAAGAACTCAACTATCACAAAAACACAAAAAATGCAGCATCTCAAGGGTAGACTTCGCGGCGAAGCGGAAAAGCTCGTACAGCATCTACACATAGCACCCGAGAATTACGACACATGTTGGGAAATACTGAACCATAGATACAACAATAAGTTCCTCCTCTTTACCAAGAACTTCCAGGCATTTATCCGTCAACCTAATTTGCAAAAACAATCTGCATTCGACCTCAAGTGGTTGTACGACACTAGCAATGAAACTATAAACGCGATACATAACTTGGGCGTAGACACAAGCTCGTGGGATCCGGTTCTAGTGTACGTCTTATGCGAAAAATTAGACCCCGAGACGTATTCCGAATACATGCAGTCCCGGTCGGATCCGCGAGAAATACCAACATTTAATCATTTTATGGACTTTGTCGAAAACAAATTTATGGCATTAGAACCATTGCATAGGAAAAAACCAGAAAACGGGAATAAACCTACATCTAAACCACTGTCAAAGACACCCCATCCGTTCCACAAAAATTATAATCCTGCCAACTCGCAACCTAGTAAAAGTTCATTGCATTATTCCCGAAACTTCCATGCGACAAATGCTATGCAAAATTATTTGTCCAGTATGCAATACCAACCATGCATTATTTCAATGTGCTAAATTCAGTGACATGCGTAGCTCGGAAAAAATATCATTTATTGAGCAAAATAACATATGCAAAAATTGTCTATTTGTGCATACTAAAGGCTATTGTGCGTCACAAAAAAGATGAAAAGATTACAACGAACAACACAACACACTGTTGCACAACGATATAGCGGCATCAGCGCAAACGCCCTCAGTAACACAAACAGCACCAAAACCATTGCCGTCAACTTCAACTAGGTCAAGTAAAAACGTACAGAATAACTTTGCATCAAATAATGACGATGAAATCTTGTTAGCTACAGCACTATTACAAGTAGAAACAGCTGGAGGCGATTACATCACTTTAAGAGCCCTAGTTGATCAAGGATCACAAATAACATTGATCACGGAGAATGCAGCTCAAAGACTGGGCATACAGCGTCAACAACTGAGCGCGAACATAAGTGGAATAGGTACTCTGTCCAATAAGAGCAAAGGAAAAATTCTTCTATCCTGCAAGTCCCTACAAAACGACTTCCGGTTTACAACAGAAGCCTTGATCATGACCCGAGTAGTAAACAACTTGCCTAATATTACATTTGCAAGGAAACCTTGGGCTCATGTCGCAGGCATCACATTGGCTGACCCGGAATACAACATATCCAGGCCCATTGACATACTTTTGGATGCACACGTGTTTTCCGAAATACTCATGAACGGGTTGGTCAAAGGGGAGGTTAACGAACCCATGGCACAACAAACACGTTTGGGATGGATATTGTCAGGCAACGTGACTAAAGCATTTAATTGCAACGTCGTAGTAAATGAAGTTAATGATTTGACAAGATACTGGGAAGTAGAAGACATCAGTGGTGATTCATGCAATACTATGACGTCAGAGGAGCGATATTGTGAGGAGTTCTTCACTGCAACAACTAAACGATTGAGTAATGGCAGATATGCAGTTCGTTTGCCAATGAAGCCCAATTTCCATCAGCGGCTAGGCAAATCAAAGCCATGCGCAGTAGCACAGTTCATGCAGTTAGAAAGAAAATTAGGCAGGGATGACAAATTATCTGACAGTTACACAAAATTCATGCAAGTGTACCTGCAAATGGGACACATGAAGGAGAGCATACCCGGCTATAATCCGGCATGCTATTTACCTCACCATGGAGTCCTTAAACAAGAATCATTGACAACTAAGTTAAGGGTAGTTTTTAACGCGTCCCCGAAAACTGACACAGGCTACAGCCTGAACGACTTGATGGAGTGTGGTCCTAAGCTTCATCAAGATCTATTGACATTACTTCTGGGATGGCGGTTATATAAGTACGTGTTTACTGCAGATTGCGAGAAGATGTATCGCATGATCTTAGTGCATGAAGAAGATCAACATCTGCAGAAGATTGTCTGGAGAGAATCCAATCAAGATCCGTTAAAAGAATACCAGTTATGCACAGTGACGTATGGTACTAAGGCAGCACCATTTCTGGCTCTTAGAACATTAAAACAGCTAGCAAATGACGAACAAGAGAAATATCTTTTAGCAGCTGGCGTCATCTCTAATGAGATGTACGTTGATGACGTATTAAGTGGCAATAACTCCATCGAACAAGCACAAGAAATCCAAAATCAACTTATCAACATGCTGGGAGGAGCTGGTCTTACATTAAGGAAGTGGTCAAGCAACAACCCTACATTGATTGAGAACGTATCTTCACTAGATCGGAACCAAATGACAATGCACTTCATGAACGATGGAATAACAAAAGTCCTGGGAGTCCAGTGGAATCCTACAACTGACACATTTACATTCACAAACAATATACAATCTGACACTAAATATCAACTAACAAAGAGGAAGCTGCTATCTGAGATCTCGAAAATATTCGACCCACTGGGTTGGTTGACACCATTGACAGTGAAAGCAAAACTGCTGTTCCAAAGCATCTGGTTATCAAAGTGTGATTGGGATGAAATTTTACCTAACAGTATGCAAGAAGAATGGCAGCAGTTTACTAGCAATTTACATAACATCAGCAAATATGAAATACCGAGGTGGCTGGGAGATACCACAAAACCTTTTCAAATCCATGAGTTTTGCGATGCGTCAGAAAAGGCTTACGCTTGCGCTATATATCTGGTGACGTTAACTGACAGAAACAAGCCCGTGACAAGACTTATTGTAGCAAAGTCAAGGTTAGCGCCGATTTACAAAAAACTTCCACGGCTTGAACTTTGCGGAGCATTACTACTATCACGGCTCATGAAAAGGGTCTTACAAGCCTTTAAATGGGACACAGTACACAATTATACATACGCCTGGACGGACTCTATGATTGTACTAGGTTGGCTACATGGAGACGTCACAAAATGGAAATCATTTGTCAGCAACAGAGTCCAGCAAGTGCATGACGTCATTCCAAAACAACACTGGAGATACGTGAAGTCTGAAGAAAATGCTGCGGACTGTGCTTCACGCGGTATCAGTTGCTCCGAGTTATTGCAACATCCTCTATGGTGGCAAGGACCCCAGTGGATCAAAAACTACAGTGAAGAAAACTCGGACAAAATTGTAATTACGCCAACAACCTGCGAATCAAAACAAAAATATATGCAAACGAATGTTTCGAAATATGAACCATCTTCGATTGTAATTGAACTATTAGACAGACACAGCGATTTGACTCATATTACAAGAGTAATAGCCTGGATCAAACGATTTATAAGCAACAGCTGTTCGAACGTCGGCTCGAATTTGACAACATATTTAACTTCTGAAGAACTACAAGCAAGATTAAAGTGGAAACGACAGAAGACTGATCAACAGAAAAATGACATCGTATCTATTAAGGATGAAAGGCTTCCTGCAGGAAAATGGGCATTAGGTCGCGTAGTGGAGCTACACCCCAGGAAGGACGGCCACACTAGAGTCGTCACATTGCAAAAGGCTGCGAAAGGCGAAACAAAACGTTCTATTACAAAATTGGTACCCTTAGTTGAGGCCGAGAAACCAAAGTGCATTGACATTGACAAAAATAAACGAAATAGATCTAAAAGATTGACCTGGAACAGCTTGCTATGCTACACATTGATGTTGGTTATGACACTGATTACACCCACTGTCCAGCAAAATATGAAGCTTACTCCATTGACAAAAAATCAAACAATTTATTTTGACAAGATTGCAGACTTACAGGAAATTAGAGATGAATGGAAATTGGTATTTTATTACAATATGACAAACTATTGGCGTAATGTGGATACTCTGCAAATATTCGTATCTCACATTAAGCAAGCTCGGTGCGAAGAGTGGCTAATGCAATTTCATGTAATAATTAACCAACTAGAACAAAGCACAAATGAATCAAATTATTACAATGAACTCCTGAAGTCTCAACAGATAATACAACACCGATTCAAAAGGGGATTGATCGACGGAGTAGGATACGTTGCCAACTCGTTATTTGGATTATTTTAGATCAGCATTTTGCAGAACAATACGAACAGGATATTGACAAAATTCATCATAATGAAAACCATCTATTACAATTGCTAAAAAACCAAACAAGTATGCTGGAAACCGAAAACAACATTGTACAACGCAACGAAGCGACAATGGTAAAGAAATTAACCTTGATAAATGATCACCTCTCTGCACTGGAAAATAAGACGCTCCTAGAGAAACTTGAGACTACAAATGCATTTTACATTATAACATCGGCCATAGCTGCAGAAAAAATGGCGCAAAATTTAAAATATATTCAACAATCTCTCATCAACACACTGACAAATATGTATCAGGGGCATATGGACGTACATTTACTATCACCAACCCAAATGCAAAGTGAATTAGACAGAGTAGCTCGGCTACTACCTCGCGATGTTACGCTTCCTGATGTCCAAAATGACGTCAGAGATATCTACAGACTATTCAGGATACATGCACGCATTACAAAACATTACCTATTGATGGAAATAAAAGTACCGATATTAAGTGATACTCTATACGAGCTAAATCAACTAATAAGCATACCTCAACGTATTGATAGTAATCGGGTAATGTACGTGGTCCCCAACTCTGCATTAATAGCATTTAACGCCAACCACTATTTATTTATACCTCTAGAACAATATGATATTCAAAACTGCCAAAAATTACATGACCAAACTCTAATATGCAAAATAAACCAACCTATGTATATACAACACTGGAAATCGGCACAAATCTATTTGCGACGTAGAGCTGATTCGAGACAACGAAGAACACAGCACTTATTGTCATACGGAAATAAAACTATGTGCCGACAAATGGGTTAAATTACATAAACACCTGGTTTTATTATTGTTGTGGCACGTGCGAACTACAATTAGCGTGTGGCACACAAATGTCATCGGAGACGTTACGTCACTCGGGTTTGATTACGGTCAAACAAGGATGCACCTTGCAAGGCGACTCATTTACACTGCATGCATATATGGAATACAAAAGTAATATCATAGTCAATGAACCTTATGCCATGACCATACCCACGATCTCACCGATCAACAGTATTATCAACACCTCGATCCGTAACTCAACACATCACCTTGAAACACACGAAGAAGCATTCAAGAAGATTAACAACCAATTACGCTCCCTTAAAGAACAATCGAACCTAGAAACGTTATCCTCCCATGATTTCCACCACTACACAGCAATATATGTGATCGTTGCTATTAGCCTTGCACTGCTAGTAACAACGTTGTACCTATGGCGAAAGATATTAACCCTACGACAGGGGGAGGGCTTGCAACACGCAAGAAGCAGAAGAGAAGAAGAAGGACAACACGACATCGAGCTGGGTGATCGCAAGATTGAAAAACGGGACGCTAAAGTGCATAAAGTGTCGAGTGCCAACCCTACGTTAAGTGAAGTGAAATTTGACACTGAAAAACACAGTGATAATTGTGATAATATATAATTATGGTGACATTCTATTTATAGACTTTAAGTTGCAGTTTTTCGTAATACATTTTTGATTTGATTTTAATCGTTTTTTACGTTAGTGATATACATTATTCTTTTTACAGCGTTTGTTAATTTTTTCTTACTTTAAGGTTGTTTTTATTTACATGTTTACATTTGCTTGACGGTTTGTTTGCATTTGCATTTTTGATGAAAAAAGTTGATTCCCCTAATTGCGATGTATGTGGTGTACTTGATGACGTTCATCACTTATTAATAGGTTGTACTAAATATGAAAGAGACAGGGAATCACTGATGCGTGAATTTAAACTGAATATGCTGGATGTTGGTAATTTCCAAGTTATATTAGCAAATCCCATTTCGTCTGCTGCTATCAAACTGTTCAAGATGTTCACGCGTCAGTGAGATCTTGTTTCTAATATTTTGATTAGTTTAGATTTATATTTTTTATGTAGCTGTAATGTGTAATTATGACTCAACGGGGCTGACATGTTCATAGAATAAAAGTCCCTAAAACAAAAGATTAAAAAAAATAAAAAAATAAAAAATCCTTAGTTGTGGCAATATGTACGGTGCACGTACATGAATTTTCAAAATATTGCATTTAGTTCAAAATATTGGATTGTTTTAAGTTAGCTAGTAGGCTCGCGCATGTGCACTTTGAACGCGACCTACATTTGACAGTGCATTCACACTTTTGCATTATTCTATGCATCTTTTTAAAAGGTTACTTTTAAATAATTTTACTTTTAACAATTAGTGTTCAATTAGACGTGGTTTGGGTCGGACTACTTGCAGTTTTATTTCGTCTCATCCCGTTATTCACTCACTGGCATTTGCATTCCTTTACATTGACATTTGACATCCATTTATGCTAGGGATTCACCCTACAGGCACATACCTATAGTATGATACTTCTGATTCCACAAGATTGTATTTAAGAGCAAGTTGCTGGTGAATAATCCTGGCTACGAGGTTGTGTCTATGCAAATATTCTCCGTTAGCTAGACGAGAACAACCGGAGATAATGTGACGAATGGATTCTCCCGGTTTGTGACATGCCCGACATATGTCTACCGTACCATCCTTCACAATATATTTCCGATAGTTATTCGTCATCATAACTTCGTCCATAATCGCACAGACAAAACCTTCGGTTTCCCCGAAGAGGTCACCAAAACATAGCCAAGCTACGGACGCTAATAAATCTACTTCAGACCCATGAAGGGCTCGGTAATAGCGTCCGTGAAGCTCCTTGCTCTGTCATACTTCTCTGCGGTCATTAGTATCTAATACTACAGGTTTGCGCCAATTCTCGTTACCTAAGGAGAGCGGGGTGAGGCCTTTGTCCACCGCTGCCACATCCTGCTGCATACCCACGTCAGCTTTTAGGAAATATTCTCTAAGGCTGCATACCTCGCGGTTGTGCAGGGTCTTTGCATTTAAAAAGCCACGACCCCCGCACTTCCGCGGGATATACAGCCTCATCACCGATGAACGTGGGTGATGCATCCGATTTGCAGTCAGCGTTGTGCGGACCCGCCTGTCCAAGGTGTCAAG
Source organism: Tholera decimalis (assembly GCA_943138885.2). NCBI lineage: Eukaryota > Metazoa > Arthropoda > Insecta > Lepidoptera > Noctuidae > Tholera > Tholera decimalis. Next base: position 32,567,359 of record OW964551.2, read on the forward strand.
TTCAGTCTGAGTCCATTTGAGTATGCCAAAAGAATACATCAATACTGGCATAACCCAACCATTGAAGGCACGCACCTTGTTTCCGCCTGATAGAAGACTATTCAGTACTTTATTCAGGCGGCCAAAGAAGCGTTCCTTCAATGACTGTTTAACATAAGCAGCATTGATGCCTAGGGCCTCTGACATACCCAAATACTTGTAGGTTTCAGTTGAGCCGAGGGATCTTAGGTGTATGGAATCCGAGAGTTGAGTTCCCACGGATTCCATAATCTCCCCTCGCTTTACATGCATGACCGCACATTTGTCCACCCCAAATTCCATCCCGATGGCGCTACTGAAAGTTTCTGTTACCTTCAGTAGCTCCATCAGTTGCAATTTGCTGGGAGCAAAGATTTTCAAATCATCCATGTAAAGCAAGTGTGATATGATCTGACCACCTCTTCTCAACTGGTGCCTAGCCCCGAACCCTCCAGCAATGTACTGAGAGGGTTGAGAGCCAGACAAAACCACAGTGGGCTCAGACTGTCGCCTTGAAATATGCCACGCTCAATCCTAATCGGTTCGCTGTTTTCCTGGATCTGTCGACATCCCGGATAACAAAGGACCGTCTTCCATTGCCCCATACATGACTCAAGAAAATAACGTAGTATTGGGTCTATTTTATACAACTCCAACACCTTCTTGAGCCATGTATGTGGAACAGAATCATAGGCCTTCTTATAATCTATCCAACATGTTGACAGATTCTTTCGGAAACGACGAACCTGTTGGTTAATGGCAATATCAATGAGGAGAAGCTCCTTAGTACCGCGGGACCCGTTCCTACATCCATTCTGAGAAGCAGACATGATTGAATTTTTATCAATATGATTGTTAATTTTGACTCTCAAAATGGATGTAAGAACTTTATAGACCGTCGGTAAGCACGTGATTGGTCTATAATTTTTAGGTTCCGAAGTACTGCCTGATTACCCTCAGTGTGACTGACAGGCACCGACCAGATGCTGCGCCAGAACGAACACATGGCGTCATCATCCGGTAGGCGAGTATCAATCACACCTTGTTCCGGTCGCTCCCAAGCCCTATAAACCCACCTTTCATTGCTTTGGAATGTGCGATTCTGAGTGTATCGCTCCACCCGCCGCTTATATCTGCGTATACGATTTGCCCATGCATAGACTTTCTGCTTCAGGAAGTCGATACGCTCTGTGACCCGGGTCAGATAATCTCGAGGACTAACATCAGTCCCCACAAAAACCCGCCTCACAAAGCGCATCACTCGAGGACGAGTGTTGCCCTGCCTGAAGCAGATAAGTTTACCAATGAGTGCTCTAGCCTCAGCAATACGACGCTCGATCCTACCCTGCCAAGCTGGTACAGCTGGTCGTATAACTCTGTCAGTCTTTGGGAACTTGACATGAGCTACCCGACAAGCCGCTACAGCTGCACAGTATAGGATCGAATGAGTATCGGTGAGGTCTTCACTATTGTCAAAATAATTTGACAGCAGTGAATCTAGAGCACACACTAGCGCCCTATTTTTCTTATGCATGGGTAAACGAGGCAGACGAGGTCTAAGCTCAGGCTGTGTGGAGCGATACTCCCGTAGTGCACATTCCAAAGCACTCCTCAATCGTTCACTGCACTGGGTACTCACGGTTATAGCCTCGTCATCATCATCTTCATCGACGAGGTCGGGTCGCGGTGAGATACTGGGTTGTAGTTGCACCGCGGCCAGTGGTGAAGCAGATGAGACACGGCTGCACCGTGATTCATGGCGTAGTCTATCAAGTACGGCGTCATCCAACATACGGTTACGCTGGATTACCTGTACCTGATCCGACAGTCGTTGGGCCGAAACGTTGACAGCTGGTTCAAGTACCTGAAACAGAGAGAGCATCCGACCACGGTACGCAGTCAGGTTAGTTCCCCCCTCTGTAGCCCCAAAGTATGAGCGCATGACATTTTCATTGATGGAATGTGTCCATCGCATGCGCTGCACACTTCCACCGGCAGCGGGGACCCCATCGGAGGCCGGAGGGCCTCGAAGTCCTAAGCCGACCGGAGGGCGGCCTCTTCCTCGCCGACGCGCAGGTGGTGGTGTCGTCGGCGGCGAGAAGTATTCGTCGCTTGAGCTCGACGCAGCTGCAGCGGCCGGAGTCTCTTCACTCACGGCTGGAGCAGGTCCCGGCGGCTGCGAGGCGGAGCTGAGCGACGATTCCGCAGGTGTTGGGCGTGTTGATTGTAGTAATCGAGCCCGGCGTCTAGTCAACATTTTTTCTTCTTCTTGGTTTCGGATTCGTGTGTAGTTTTTGGTTTTCCTTAACAAGTTATTGTGTTCTTCATTTTTGTATGCGTTTTTGGTTTTTTTTTAAAGGATTTATTTGGGTTGAACATGATGCATTAACGATTATTTTATTAAAGAATCAAGAAGAAAATTTATGACAAGTCGGTTGACAGCCGGGCCACAGATTTATTATTATTATTATTATTTTAAAGTGATAAAAATGTTATGTTAAGAACTAATAAAATTATTAAAAGCTAAAGATACATAATACCCAAAGGTGGACTGGCAGATAATGCCTTGCTGCATAAGTCCGCCCATGTACCATTGTACATAAGGTTTAAATAAATAAAGTTTACACTCATCATCTCTTTGTCTGTTAATAAATAACAAATAATAATAAAATTATCTTTTAATATTATATTCCATTCTGAAGAAGTTCTATGAAAATAGCTAAGGCTTTCAGAATAAGCTGTGCTGAAAGTGGCTTGCATAAAACCTCATAGCAGGATTTTTATAATTTCAGAACATATTATTATTCTGGGTTTGTCCAATTCAATTTTGTCCTCACTAGGTATATAAAAATGTGCTCTGTGGTCCAATTCTTCAGCTGTGTGTCAACCTGTGGTGTCAACTAGATGTCAAAACAAAACATCTGGTGGCTCCAGAATATTTTTTATGAAACAAATTACAGTGAAATGTACTTGAAATGATCTCTTCAGTGATACCAGTTGTGTTTTTATGGGCAGCGGTAAGTAGTATACTTATGCCATTTTATTGTGTGTCTATTGTTTAAAGTAATAGGATTCAAATCGGCGCAACTCTTTTACTCATGTAAATATTTAATATGCCTATATGTTAAGTATAGCTCCCTTGACATCTCCAAGGCTTTTGCCTTATTGCTAAGTTTCCTTCTTTCGGTTTACCCACTCAACTTTGCGTTTGGATTGAAGACTTCCTGAGGGATCGGTCCATTCGAGTGGTCATTGACGGCTGCTGGTCTGGCCAATTGGAAATTAATGCTGGGGTCTCTCAAGGGCCTATTCTCTTAGCAACTTTATTCTTGCTGCACATTAACGATCTGCTAATGCCCGGTACCTTTGGGTATGCAGACGACAGCATAGTTGCTGAGAGGTAAGTGTCCAGCGCGCGAGCTGGTGGGTCACTGATCCAGTCTCTCCATGAGGACATGGTTGGGCGCTTGAACTTGAACTTGAAGGCTGTCTCCGAATGGGGCGATGCCAACTTGGTCAGGTTTAATGCAGCTAAGACTCAGGTGTGTCTCTTCTCCGCAAAAGGAGCCAATTCGACCCGGCTACTACTTTCCGTGATGTAACCGTGCCGATAACCGATCATATTCAGCTTCTTGAGGTGACTTTAACTTCCACACTTAATTATGGCCCGTTTAACGAGGCTAAGGCTCAGTTAGTATCAAAAAAGTTGGGAGCCTAGCCAAGGTGAGACGGTACTTCACACCGGAACAGCTGCTCAATTTGTATCAAGCCCAGGTTTGGTCGTGTATAGTGTGGAACACTGCTCTCATCTTTGGGATGGATCTGCGAAATACCAACTGGACGCGCTTGAGTCTATCGAGAAGCGGGCCAAAAGAGTCATTGGCAACGATGCACTGGTCGAGTCAAAACTCCAGAACCTTGAACACCGACGACGAGTTGCAAGTCTATCGGTTTTCTATCGGTTACATTTCAGAGAGTGTGCGATGGAATTACACAATCTAATTCCGCCAAGTCCGTTCCATCATCGGACTACAAGACAAACGGCGATGCACCATCGTTACATGGTAGACATCCCACCCATACGCACTAAACCTTTTGGGAATACTTTCATTGTGCGTACGGATAAGGAGTGGAATTCCCTGCCAGATTCCGTGTTTCCCGATAGCTATAACCTAGGGGTCTTTAAGTCAAGAGTGAATAGGTTATTTTTAGGTAAGCGTGCTCCATCTTCGCCCACATCATCACTTACCATCAGGTGAGATAGTGATCAAACGCGAACCTATTTTCAATAAAAAAAGTACATACATTGAGTATATAGTACAAGCTCTGGCGTAGCTTAAGTAAGCGGACAAACAGATAGAGGGAGACAGGGACTTTGTTAGGAAAGAAGAGACGTAGGTACTACTGCTGGGTATAGGACTCTCTTTGCTTGTGCCAAGCTCCACGTTTCTGTGCCTTTCTTTTCCAGGGTATTCTCGCGATAGCAACAATATCATCTGTCGTCAACTTACATACTTATCTATCATAAATTGTAATACATAGCAATATATAAATATATTAACAAAAAGCTATGGAAGCGGTTTTATGAGACACTTTGTATATAATATCATTGCCTTTGCTGCTCTCGATCGCTTATTCGTGCGATCAGTTTGTGTGGTCATGAAGCCGTAGTTTGGGAATAAGTGATTTGATACCGCCATGTCTTAAAAATACGTAAAGTGGTCCTGGGCCCTGATCCCTTTCTTGTAGCATTGCAGACAGTGCGTCGTGTTCCACGCGCTTCTCAAAAAGCAATCGCACAATACAGCGAATTGTCTACCTAATCTCTTTCTAGGAATTATCTAAAAAAAGATCTCTTGCGTATTTGTCTTATCTCCGTTGATATTGGCTACCGTGATCAAGATTCTGTCAATCACCTCAAACAATAATAGATATTTTATGTCATTTTTCCTCACTACTTCCTATTTATAATTTACAATAGCTTCCCAACCTTAGCCAAAGTTAGAATAGTTTAATTTTCCGCACCATAAAATGGGTCTGTTATAAAATTCGCGTACGGATTGTCTTTATTGTCCCTGGGTTAAATGGGGAACGGACGTATTATTCGGTGAAATAAGGAGGAGGTTATGACTGGTCAGTGAAAGGATCTCAGAGCGAACTGGTCACACAAATGCGCTATTGATCTATTTTTTTTGTATCTAATATTGTTCTGGTGTGCATTGCTAAATAAATTCACTATTATTAATTTGCTACATTGCAATTGAAGCAGTGAATATTCTGGATAGTCGAGACGAGTAGAGAACAGTGTAGTCTGAAGCGCTTCTCTTCCACATGTCGTGATCTATGACGAATATGGAACTCTTCACTTCCGTATATAACCAGTAAGTCTTGAAACATGAGTATCTTAAAGGCATTCGCATCGCAAACCTCATCCATCGCTTTCTATCCGGCGAGGTGAAAATCTGAAGAGGGCTCAGTATCAAATTAAAAATCATAGACAATTATTCTGCTAGCCTTAATTTTTACTTATCATAAAGATCTTCAATCTGTATAATTATATAAAAATAAATGTTTGTCCTCTATATGATCTTAAACAATTAATCAGATTGTGATGAAACGCTGGCAGGGTGTTCAGGAGACGTAGGAGAGGGTCTGGACAAAAAAAAAATTAGTGAAATAAAACACTTTACTACAACACATGCTAGTCATGCGCTGGACTGATATAATTACTTAGAAAAAAATGCAAAATACATTATTTTTACATAAAATTGACTACAATCTAAATATATATATAACTCAAAGGTGACTGACTGACTGACTGACTGACATAGTGATCTATCAACGCACAGCCCAAACCACCAGTGGTTTGGGCTGTGCGTTGATAGATCACTATGTCAGTCAGTCAGTCAGTATGTATCGGGCTGAAATTTGGCATGCAGGTAGATGTTATGACGTAGGCATCCGCTAAGAAAGGATTTTGCGAAATTCACACGGGATAAACTTCCCACGCGAACGAAGTCGCGAGCAACTGCTAGTACTACTTAAAAGTGTTACAATATTCACTTTTTAAACAATTTCATGTGATATCATACCAACTTCATATCAGTAATTGAACTAAAGAAGGCAGACAACTTTTAATTGTCAATAGCCTATTGCCTAAGGTGTCGAACTTGTGATCGAGAGGTCGCGGGTTCGAACCCCAACCATTACACTATTGCCGTGAACCCACTCCAGATACAAGCATATTTAGCTAGTTGGAGGGGTTAACAAGATTGCTGATAATATGAATTTTACCCACATTGCTAGTGCTCTTTATAAAAAAAAAAAAGAAATATCTGCAGACTATACTTTTTCTTGCTGAATATCAGATACATAATATCAGCTGGGAGTCTGGGACTGCTTTTTGCAGTAATATGCCTATCTTGCGCAAACCAAAACGTAAAGACCAGACTATCGACAATTTGTCTGCGCAGAATACTGTAGTTTTTCGGTCACATAGCCAGAAAAGAAGGCCACAATCTTAAACAACTCATAATCACTGGCAAGGTTGATGGCAAACGACCTAGAGACCGTAGCCCAACAAGGTAGGTTGATCAGGTCCATATATTCCACCCTAGACGTCCAACTACACGTCGCTCTACAAGATGCCAAGAACAGGCATAGATGGCTGAACACCATCAGTAGAAGCTATTTCCACGGGGGCTTCACGTCCCTCAGCATTGAAGAATTCGACGCGTAGAGGAGGAGGAATATATCACCCATAAACATAACTGTACATATTTATAGACATTTCATGTTTCAATGACTCGTATATGTATAATGAAAACCTTTATTCATAAAATTCTATATTAAACAAGCCTATTAATATCATTTTCCGATATGTAACGTAAAACTGGTAATTTACAATACACTCTTTATGTGCTCCGAGCACCTGTGTTTCTGTTAATGGATTCCTATAGTCGTTTTTTGCACGCAACGCGATGTTTCGTTATATATCGAATATTTTATGGTGCGATAAAAACCTATCTATTTTTCACTTCAGATGTCGCTTCTGGTCTGGTCGTTGGTCCATGAAATTAACTGCTACCTGTAATAATTTCCATTTTTTTTAACAGGTTTTCTGTGATTTTATAAGTCGCCGTTTAATTTTATTTTCTAAAATTAAAACTTTACATCAATGGTACCTACATGTCGATAGTAATGTCACAGCCATAGAAATAAAACATATCTATGGTCACAGCAGTTTTCTACCCTATTTTGTTTGGCCCTGTATTTAATTTGTCATTTGTCTCTATAAGTGTTAGCTACCTCCAATCACCGTAATAACGCTCGATGCTCAACTCTGGTTCTGATCGGTAAACTTTTTAGTCTGTCTGTCCGTCCGTCCGTCCGTATGTCACAGCCATTTTATTCCAAAACTATTAGGACTATACACATGAAACTTGGTAGGTAGATGTATACTACAAACCGCTTTCCGATTTTAAGAAAAAATATTTCAAATTAAGGGGGCTCTTCATACATGGAACAGAAACTGAAAATATTTTTTTTCATGAAATCTATGCGTGTGTGGTATAGATACCATAGAAAGGTCTTTAAAAATAACATTGAGGTTTATAAAACCACTTTTTGTCCCCCCCCCCCCCCCCCTCTAACTTCTAAAATAATAGAGAGAAAAATCTAAAAAAAATATATGCTGTAGATCTTAATGTAAACTTTCAACGAAAACTGGTTTGAACGAGATCGGGTCAGCAGTTTTTGAGATATAGCATATTTTCTAAAACCGCAAATATAACTTTGTAATTCATACAAATACTATGAAAAACCAAGTTATTTGGCGTCGTTACTACGGAACCCTTCATGGGCGAGTCTAACTCGCCTTTGACCAATTTTTTAGGGTTCCGTAGTCAACAAGAAACCCTTATAGTTTCGCCATGTCCGTCTGTCTGTCTGTCTGTCCGCGGTTTAGCTCAAAAACTATTGGTACTAGAAAGTTGTAATTTGGCATGAGACCTTAATGACGCCGAAAAAGTGGTAAAATAAAATTTTGAAAAAAAAAACCAATTATTTAGGGTACCTCCCCTACATGTAGTGGGATGATAATTTTTTTTTTCGTCCTTCCTATAGTGTGGGATATCATTGGTGTTCCGTCCGAAGAGAATATCTGCCCGCATATTTTTGGTATGGCAATATTCTATTGTCTATAACTTTTTTCACTTTGACGTTTCCGTTTCTTGTAAAAACTAACTGCCTGCTGGTTGAGATCGATTTATTGGTTCTTGTTAAATATCGTGTTGAATCGCCTGTTGTAACCGATAATTGGGTCGCGATTAACGATTAATTGAAATTGTTATCCCGAATTGACGAAAACCCTGGGATATTTTGGAGCATAACGCCGTATTGAAGTCACACTGACTGGCCCGCGAGTTTGCTGAAAATAATTGTTCATAGTGATAAATAGCTGCTTCAATCTGGTGCGAAGTTTGTGCTGTGATGCTATCTGGACCACGCCATCTGAAGACAGGCGCCTTGTGAACGTCCAGAACACTTGACCATCATTACACTTTTCACTTACTCATTTCATGCTTATACACACACTTTGGACGTGGCCTCAGGAAGGTCGAAGCTTGGCGTCTACAGCTCAGGTAAGTGGTTAGTGTTAAATTGTGTAAAGTAATATTATATTGACTGGCCTAAGGCCATTGGTTAAGCAACGTTTAGAGCTCCACGTACCGTGGACCGTTCGGACACACCAGTATCGTTGCGCTGGCTTCTTGTAGTCTCGAACAAATTTTGGTAGCAGAGCGTGGTTTTTATTATATAAAATCCACATAGTAAATTGGAAGTTTTGAACATTGTTGAAAATAACTTTAGTTTAATTACTTAACATAACTTATAACGTAATAAGTTTTGAATATATTGTCTTGTCAGCCGGGCTCTCAAAGTTGTAATTTGTACTGTAGCCCCTGTTGTTGTATTGACAAGTGAGATTTATTTGTGAAATCAGGAATTATTAGGTTGTATTTGGTACATAATTTGGTATATTTGTTGTAAAAGTTGTTTGGTATATTTGTTGTAATTAATGATTGAATGTCACTGATCTGAATTTAAAAGTTTATCTAAATATTAATCACACATTTGTTAACATAACAAGACTTGAATGTGTGGATTGACTTGTTGCTTATAGTATTTATTGGATTGTGCGTTAGAGATTGTCCGGCTCAATATTATACAGTCAATTGTTGTATTTAATTGGTGTTGATCCTGCACAATATATACATTAAATTGTTATTTATTTTGTAACTAGCCATCTGTACCAAGCTAGATTCATACTTGGAATAAGTACAGGATCGGATTTGGACTTGAAATAATTGAATTTAAGTTTTATTTTGGTGAAATTTCTCGGTTGGCTAACAAGTCATTGTTTGTTTGTTTGATTAATTTTAGCCTGTTGGTATAATATTTGATAAATGCAATGGCCTCATTAAGGGCAGTCAGGGAGTCTGCTGCCGGATCGGCCTCACAGTTGAGATGGTTCACATCGGCAGCGGCAACGGTTGAGCGTTTGGAATTGGAAGAGCTCACCCTTGCTCGGTACGGGTGCTTGAATGAGAGGATCAAGGCAGCTGATGCTGCGCTCACACGCTTCTGCGAGTTCATCATGGACGTGGATTTGGGGGTGATGGACCAGGCAGCCCGCGATAAGATTTTGGGTGACTATGACCAGATTGTCCACCTGGGGGATGTCATAAGTCAACGAGCCCAGGAAATTTTGAAGAGCCGGGTGTCTGATGCGGCCAAACCGCAGACCCCCGTTGTTGCAGGCCCTGGACAATTGGGTAGGCTGCCCACCCTGGAGCTGCCACATTTTGACGGTCGCTTGGACCACTGGCTGGGCTTCCTAAATCTCTTTGAGAGTCTTGTCGATGCACGCTCGGACCTCGGACCTGCCCAGAAGCTGGCCTATTTATTGTCTGTCCTGGAGGGCGAAGCCAGAGCCTTGGTGCAGCACTTGCCGGTGACGGATTCCTCCAACCCGACCGCTCTGGAGCTTCTCTCCCGACGGTATCAGAACAAGCGCTGCCTGGCTGATGTGCACATCGGCCAAATTTTGGGACTACCGGCCATTGCCAACACGTCAAAGTTGCGCACTGACTTGCTGAACCCGTTGGTCTCAGCGACCAACGCCTTGAGACGCTTGGAGTTACCGGTAGAACATTGGTCCTACTTGTTGGTGCACATAGTGCTGCAGTTGCTCCCCGCGGAGTTGAGGTCACGTTTTGAGCAGAAGTATGGTGGGGAGAGTGCCACCCATCTTCCCCCCTTTGACGAACTCCTCAAATTTTTGGAAGACGAGTGTCGGTTTTCGGATAACACTCGTGGCGCCACGGGGTTACCCCCACCACCTTCTCGGCCTAGAGACCAGGGACGGACTAGGGCTCGGGGGCCTGTTGATGTTCGCCCCGCCCCCCGTTTTGCTGGCGCCCGGAGTCCTCATCATTGTGACTTTTGTAAGGCAACGGGGCATGTCATGGCGCGTTGCCCGGCCTTTTTGAATTTGCACGTAAGTGCTGCATTGTCAACGCACGCCGTTTGTGCTTCTCGTGTTTGGGGGCCCACTTCCATCGGGACTGCCCCAACCCCCACCCGTGTAGAATTTGTAAAGGGTCCCACTTGGAGATTTTGTGCGCCAACGCGAACCGCTCCAGCAGACCAGCTTCTGAGGGGGTTCGCGCATGGGGGGTACCCCAGAGACGAGCATCGGGCTGAGGCCCGCAATTCTGTACGCCGCACTCCACCCCCCGCGCAAGTTAACGGGAGCCCCGCGAGCGCCATTTGGTCTCCCCTCGTCAGGGAGAACGCGCATTGGCTGCTAGGCAGCAGTGGCCGGGTCGGCGCCGCTGCCTTTCCCCTCCGTTGGCGGAACGTCCCCGGTTGGAGTCGCGCCCTCCGCCATTCGGGCATCCGGTGGGATATGCCCCTCCAGTGATGGCGAGCGGCTCGGGACACCGCGCGGACGAATATTTTGATTGTTGGCCTCGTCGTGAACGAGGGCAGCCTGGATGCGGCGTTCGGTCGCCGCCCAGGCATCGCTAAGAGGTTGGCGCCTGCCCCGCTAAAGGACCCCCCCCCCGATCAAGACGGTTTGTTGCTAACGGCCTCGGTCAAGGTCTGGGGGCCCTTGGGTGACTCGATTGTGATCCGTGCCATTTTGGACACGGGAGCCCAGGGTTGCCTTTTGTCGTCTTGGTTAGCGGGATAGGTTGGCCTGAAGTGAACGACTTTTCAGGCAGATTTGGGGAATTGGCGAAACGGCTGTCACCACTGTTGAGGGAAGGACCTGGTTTGAAATCACCCCTGTGAGTTGTCTGTACCCTTAAATTGGTGCTCCTGCCCTTGTTACAACTGAACTTGATTGGGACGAGCCACTTCGGGAAACCCTGTTGGAAGACTGGCTCCAGTTTGTATCCGCACTCCCTGCGGTGCTTCTTGTGCGTCTCTTAAGCCACGTTGCGCGCACTTTGGGTGGAACTGTTGACATTCGGGCTTCTTGCGCCTGGACGGACAGTCAAATTGTTTTGTGTTGGTTGAAGACGTCCGTCCACTATTTGGAGGTCTTTGTTGCGAACCGAGTGTCGCAGATTCAAGGTTCTGAAACGCCTTTAATTTGGAGGCACGTGCCTGGTGACCTGAACCCGGGCGACGTAGCCTCACGCGGGTGCATGGCCCCCCGCTTGATTGCTCACCCCCTCTGGTGGGGACCGGACAGGCTGACTCGCCCTGAGGACGATTGGCCTCGAACGCCAGTCTTGATGTCGGATCCTTTGCCCGGACTTAAGGTGTTCGCTGTTGGGACGAAGGATCCTCCGTTTGATCCTGATTTTTTGTTGAATCGATACAGCTCCCTCGACAAATTGTTGAATGTTACCTCGTGTATCAGGCGTTTTGGCCATAATTCTAGGAATCCAGGGGACAAGCTCCTTTCACCAGTTCTCTCTCCTCAAGAGCGACAGGAGTCACTCCTCCTTTGGGTCAGCTCTGTGCAGGCTGCACACTTTGAGAAGGAGCTCGAGGTCTTGAAGTCTGGTAGGGTTAAGTTGTCGGGAGCTGTTAGTAAGCTGAATCCCTACTTGGATAAGACGGGTCTTTTGCGTGTTGGAGGACGGTTGAGGCACTCTAGCCTTCCTTATGGGGCCCGTCACCCCCTTTTGTTGCCCAAGGAGGGCCACTTGGTACAATTGTTGGTGACTGATCGTCACGTTAAAAACTCGCATACCGGTTGCAATGCGCTGTTGGCCATTCTGCAGCGAGAATTTTGGATTTTGTCGGCTCGTCGTACTATTCGTAGCATTGTCTTCCGTTGTATGCCGTGTTATCGGACTAAGGCCTCCACTATGCAGCCCCTAATGGGAGTTTTGCCGGCTGATCGCGTCAATGAGGCGAGGCCCATTGCTGGCGTCGGAACGGACTTTGCTGGTCCCTTTTCGGTGAAGACGTCCACCCTTCGTAATAGTAAGATTGTTAAGGCTTGTTTGCGTGTTTTTGTCTGCCTGTCAACTAGGGCAGTACATTTGAAGCTGGTAACCTCCCTCTCGACAGAGGCCTTTGTGGCGACTTTGGAAAGATTTGTGTCTCGCCGTGGGTTACCTTCTTTGATTAGGTCTGATTGCGGTACGAACTACAAGGGTACAAGTAACTATTTGAAGGAGGTATACGCCTTCCTTAATGAGAGCCAGGTTGACATTGGTAATAGTTTGGCCCGCCGAGGGGTCACTTGGTTGTTTGACCCGCCAGCCTGCCCCCATTGGGGGGGTATTTTTGAGGCCGCGATGAAAGCGGCAAAGGGACACTGGCGGAGATTGTTGGGAGACACCGTTCTCACCTTTGAGGAACTAGCTACGGTATTTTGCCGCATTGAAGCTGTGTTGAATTCGCGCCCGTTGTGCCCGCTCTCTTCGGACCCGAATGACTTGGAGGCTCTAACACCGGGCCATTTCTTGATTGGACAGCCACTTGTCGCCTTGCCGGAGTACCCCTTTGTTGACGTGAGCCAAAATCGGCTCTCGCGGTTTCAGTTGGTGCAACAGCTCGCTCAGAACTTTTGGAAGCGTTGGAGCTTAGAGTATCTGCACATCCTCCAGCAACGCGTCAAGTGGACGAATAAAACTCATCCGCCCAAGTTCGGAGACCTCGTCCTGATTAAGGATGCCAACCTTAAGCCTTTGTATTGGCGCAGGGGGCGCATTCTCAATTTGGTGGCTGGCACCGACGGGGTCCCTCGTTTTGCTGAGGTTTTGGTGGACGGATCCATCATAAAGAGAGCGGTCGCAACTTTGTCAAGACTTCCAATTGACTAGCGGACAGGTAGGCCCGTCCGGGGGGGGTAGATGTTCCGTCCGAAGAGAATATCTGCCCGCATATTTTTGGTATGGCAATATTCTATTGTCTATAACTTTTTTCACTTTGACGTTTCCGTTCCTTGTAAAAACTAACTGCCTGCTGGTTGAGATCGATTTATTGGTTCTTGTTAAATATCGTGTTGAATCGCCTGTTGTAACCGATAATTGGGTCGCGATTAACGATTAATTGAAATTGTAATCCCGAATTGACGAAAACCCTGGGATATTTTGGAGCATAACGCCGTATTGAAGTCACACTGACTGGCCCGCGAGTTTGCTGAAAATAATTGTTCATAGTGATAAATAGCTGCTTCAATCTGGTGCGAAGTTTGTGCTGTGATGCTATCTGGACCACGCCATCTGAAGACAGGCGCCTTGTGAACGTCCAGAACACTTGACCATCATTACACTTTTCACTTACTCATTTCATGCTTATACACACACTTTGGACGTGGCCTCAGGAAGGTCGAAGCTTGGCGTCTACAGCTCAGGTAAGTGGTTAGTGTTAAATTGTGTAAAGTAATATTATATTGACTGGCCTAAGGCCATTGGTTAAGCAACGTTTAGAGCTCCACGTACCGTGGACCGTTCGGACACACCAGTATCGTTGCGCTGGCTTCTTGTTGTCTCGAACAATTGGATAGGTCTTTCAAAAATATTAGGGGTTTTGTAAGATCGTTTTTTGATTAAGTAAACCGTGACTTATCAAGCTTTAAAGTACCAATTTCCTCTACCTTTAAGCTCTACCAGCTAAACGGTTGTAGTTATAAATTCAAATGTCACGGCAGTAGTACCTATATATAATAAAGTTTAAAGGAAAACTATCACACATAAGTGGGCTTTACAAGTTTACGAGTAATAGTCGACCGTATTTGGCTCGAAAATTTCGAACAACTCCATAGAAATGTCGATAGATGGCGCTAAGCGTCAGTTGTATCGCGCTAGTTTCATATTTAAATAAGTTTTATAAAAAAAAACTTTTTAACAAAAAAAAACAGACTTCCAAAAGACCACTAGGTACAATGTGAAAAATAACTTTAATTTCAGAAGATGGTGTCTTTCGATCTGTATTTTAGTTTTTTGCCACCGACTTTCGAAATTAAAGTTATTTTTCACATTGTAGTGTTTTTTGGAAGTCGGTTTTTTTTTCAATTCCCATTGGTTCCAGCTGAGGCTGTTACAATTCACAAAAGCCAGGGTTCCACATTAGCGGGCACCATCGTGTCCTCGTAGAGGTGGTCGGCGGCGGCGACCTCTCGCGCCCGGCCTTGGTTCGGGCCATGGTGCGGAGCGAGACGGAATGGGATACGGTCGCCTCCTTCTGCGAAGCAGTCATGCTAGCGAAGGATGAGGCCAAACGCGCGAGGGAGAGGCAACTCTCTTCCTCACGCCCCATCCGCCGCGGGAGACGCCCCGGGCGTCGGGGATCGCGAGCCGATTTCCGGCCACCGTAGGCGCGGGCCTGCCGACGGCGAGCAGGGGTCGCTCACCGTCCGGTAAGGACCAGGGCCGGGCTGGCCGCGCGTCGTGTTCCACGCGCGCCTCAAAGAACTGTCAGCACCAGTGACGGGGCCTCAATGGGCCATTGCCTGTCGGGGTTTGCGGGAAAGTTTTATCGAGATACCGCGGCCTCGGAACTTTAAGGCAGCCGAAGGAACAGGGTGGGTTTTTAGTCAGTAGAAGTCTGACACGCCCTTCCGCTTAACCCAGAGCGGAAGAAGTCATTCGATGATTTTTCCAACCATAAAAAAGGGTTCCACATTAGAAAAAGTTGTTGCACGTATGTGAAACCCGGTATTTCAAGGTCAATGTTATATGTTGCTTGCTCACGTGCCACATGTGCTGAAGGTTTATTTATCGTTACTGAATGTTTTCATCCTCCACGTCCACCCTCCGACCAAGATTCAGTTGTAATGGAAATGGAAAAGCTGCGTCGAAATCCTCTAATACCTATGTATCGATTTTTGAGGGAGCCCCACAGTTCATACCAAATTATGTTCCATAATGTTCAATCCTTACGTGCACACTTGCAAGATACTGTAAGCGATCCTCAAATAATGGCTTCATCTACTTGGCAGTAGAAACGTGGAGCTGTTCTCAAGATTATTTTTATATAACTAACTTTAAGGAAATAATTAGAACAAATGACCCTAAACAGTCTAGTTCAAATCCAGATTTTGGTGTGTGTGCATGGGCAAAAAATTATATCGAATATAGCAACCCACGGTATTACATTGACATTGCTGGAGGTGACCACTGTGAAGCAGTACTTTTCGAAATAAATGCAGTGAAGATTATAGCTTTTTATAGATCATGCAAATGTCCCAACAGTCGCACAGTAGGTTTTGTAAGTAATTTACTATCGCATAACAGTCCTTGCATAATATTTGGAGATTTTAATGAAGACTATCTCCATAACGACAACACTGCAGTTTTCAAATTAATACGTGACGCTGGTTACCAGTCTTTATTACAACCACTTCCCTCTACACGCGGTGGTACTCAAATAGATCATATTTTTTCAAACTTCCCTTGTGAAGTTGGATTTTATAATTCCTTCTTCAGTTACCATCGCCTTATGTGGTCCCGTTTTTAGAGTGAATTCAAATTAATATGTTTTTATTTATTTATTATTTTGCTATATAATATCAAACACAAAGCTCCCCCAGCAAACTACTTCCTCAATTATTTTTTTTTTGTGAGGATTGGGTAGTGTAGCTCTGTGTCTTGTATTTAAATTCAAAACACCGGCTATGACAAGTTTTATACAAATCTCTAAAAAATATTAAAACTTTCCGTGCAAAATTGTCGGATCAGGTGAGGATTTGTATAGGAAGTCAAATTAGTTAGGTAGTCATGTTTGGTTTTTAGTTAGAGCATGGTACGAAACGATCAGTCAGCGAATACGACACGCACTTGGCTGTTATAAAAACTACGGAACCCTACACTGCGCGTGGCCCGACACGCACTTGACCGGTTTTTATTTTATTCACCCTAACAAAGAGTCACAAATCATTTGAAGTCTAGGTAGGTAAGTAGGTATATAGTTTAGTGAATGTTTAAAATCAGGTAAGTAGTAATAAGTAGTAGTTTACATGTAAGTAAAATGTTTGAAATCAACATTATTTGGTTGAGAAAGTTTTAGTAGGGTAAATACGCTAAACGTCGCCCCCCCCCCCCCCCCCCCAATCTTCGGCCGTCTGTACGTTTTCGGCTTGCGTTCATTCAAAAGGTAATTAAGTGACAATTTTGCTATCTGAATTACAACCTTAGTTCATACTCTATATGTACAAATCGTTACTATTCGATTACGTCACTCGCTCTTCGCACACTGAACGTAAGTCGCGACTGCGCCGTTGAAGCGTCAAGTTTGCGTTAAAAGTAGTTTACCTGATGTGAATACCCATACTTCGGGAATTGATATTACTACGGTAAGACATTTCTTTATTTTTGTTTCGAGCTTTATTATCACTAAAACGTTATTTTTACTATATTTTGAGATAGTTTTTTCAACATTTTGCGTATTGTTTTAATAGGAGGCCGTCAATAGAGCGCCAGTTTTGACTTAAAACCCGATTCTCCGCCGTGGCCGACTTAAAGTAAATGCAGTCTGTTTTATAAATTCCAATTCTACCAATTCCATTGGTTTAACAAGAGAATTTGCAAAGCTTACAGGCAAATAAATCTATTTTACGTTTAATTGCCAAATACCGGCCGGGGTGATATTAGTTGAATCTCGAGAAATAAGGTACTCGAAATAAGGGCCGACATTAGAAATATTAAAGATCGTAATGTCGACCAGCCTCAAATTCGGACGCCACTATACAGGCTGATTACTTTTGTATTTTTCCATTGATTGGGTGGTAGGTAGTCATTTTTAATTTATTAATCAAACTTATTTTCTCAAATTTAAATATGTATTATGACAAGTATATTTTATTAATATTATTAAGAAGTTTAGTTTTAATGTAGGTATTGACAATATTGAAAACATATTTATGGTAGCTAATTATGGTTTGGGAATTTGGGATATAAATATATATTGCTCTTTGGAACTTGCTATCTATGAAACCCTTGTTTATTAGCTTAAAAAATGTCTTTGAAGTTTACTTACTTTCATTGATTCATTAACCTGCACGTGACAAAAAGCTCGTTCGTTTTCACTTAATGCTTTTAATTTAAGGTACTACAATGACAGAGCAGGTAGATGCAAGGCCTTTGCGAAAGCAAAGAAAATTATGCGGTTACGATCGCAATAAAATAAAAGAAACTCTTGGGGCAATAGGTAATGG
This sequence comes from Tholera decimalis, assembly GCA_943138885.2. Taxonomy (NCBI): domain Eukaryota; kingdom Metazoa; phylum Arthropoda; class Insecta; order Lepidoptera; family Noctuidae; genus Tholera; species Tholera decimalis. The sequence goes on from OW964551.2 coordinate 32,585,066, forward strand.
GATGTCCATTCGTGCATTAAACTATTTGGCATCCCACGAACAACGTTACAAGTGTTTTATTTTATTGTGATGTTTTAATTTGTTATTATTTTAGTACCTAACATTGTTGAGGGGAAAAATATATTTTAGTAATAAACAAATACAATTACAAATGTATACTTAGTGTGATATTAGACTCCTGCCAAAATAAATCATATTAATAATATTTGTCAGTCTTAATTTAAAACATCCTATACCCGGCCGACATTTGGGAAAAACTCGACCGACCATGGGCCGTGAATGGCCGACTTTAGGGTTTTTTCGTTCTCGACTCATCTAAGCCTTAAAACTTTTTTCTTTTAATAGAAATGTCAACCTTATGCATATAAATATGAAATAGACATATGAAACTATCCAAAACCGCATCAGAAGCTATCCTTCGTTGCAAACTGAGGGCGCCAGAGCGAACCCCAGTCAGAAAATCCGTTAGGTGGCCGACTTTTGGCGTATTTACCCTACTTACTGTAGTAAATTATTTTATAAAGCTATTATTATTTTACAAAATAACATTGTTTTGTGTTGAAAAACGTCGTTTGATATGCGTGAGCAATTAAGAAAACTAGCTCACTTTCCATCAAAATCAAGGTAGGTACTTATTACTCTTCTACTATAGATGTTCATTTAGCGTGAAAGAAAACGAACATAAACAGCAAAAAAATTGAAGTGTCCTTCTCATAATACCTACCTAACTAGGCGATAGGAAGTCCCCCAAACGATCACCTTCACAATAGCTAAGGTCATTGGTCTTGCTACTTCGTGACTCAGCACCGATAAAACGATTTGTATTGTGCCAGTGCAACCGTGAATTAAATTCGTTAATAATGTTTAGCATATTATTCGTAGGCAGACATCTATGGATTGGGAAAGTCCCGAATACACACACACACAGGCATACACAATCAAGTGTTATCGTTTTGCACCGTATTTGATTCATGTTCATCCGTTGCTTTTATCGCTATGTCCGATAACAATAAACAAGGCTAGGTATGTTCACTTCAATTAAACGTGATGATAGCTTACATAAATAATAACAAAATAATAAAAATATTTATTTCATAAATACAGGTACTTACACACTGCATTTTGTACATTCGACATTACATATTGCATTACAATTTGTAACGCTTTAGCACATAATATGAATAGATATACATAATATACAGCTTATATAATATGAATAGGTATACATATACTTCCGTCAGTTTTGGACTGGATGGTGCTGATACTACAAAACGCCATCTACTACGATACTTATATACGTATCTACATACACATAATAGCAATCTTAGAATGAAAGTGGCCTCTAAATTCCTGTAACTTCTGATTTTGAGACTAGGTAGGTACTATTGAGTTCACTAAGATCGGGTTGTACGATTGGTGCGTACAAATAAAAGATGGTTTTAGTTAAGTACTAGCTTCTACCCGCGACTTCGTACGCGTGGGAAGGTTTTCCCGCGCAAATCCCGATCCCGTGGGAATTCCGGGATAAAAAGTAGCCTATATGTTATTCCAGGTTGTCAACTACCTATCTACTTACCAAATTTCATTCAGATCCGTTCAGTCGTTTTTGCCTGAAAGAGTAACAAACATCCATCCATCCTCACAAACTTTCGCATTTATAATATTAGTAGGAAGTAGGATATTAAATAAATAAATATTAATATTAATATTATTAGTAGGTAGGATTGTATTGTCCAAAGTTTGTAGCCCGACTAACCAGTGACTAGCGGGCGGTGCTACTCATAAAACCTTATACTAAACAGGCAAGCTTGCATAATAGACATGTGTGCTCCTACATCATTCCCCTCCCCCTTTTTGAAAAATCAAATAAAAACAGATCTCTAAATCCACATCAAAAAAAAAAAATCAAAATATTTTATTCGTTTATAAAATTTACATATCATGTAGTGATTGGAGCCTACCGTTAAGCTAATAAAGCCTGTATTGGGCTATTGGGAGACTCCGCTCTTCCATATCGTTATTTACGTACATGTGAATGTAAAATTAAGAAGCTGGTTTACTTATACTAAAACAAGATCACGTAAACTGTCAATGACATGACACAATCTGAATAATAATACCTATAAAATAACTACATATTAGTCGCTGAGTGAGCGTGAGTGGATTTTTGGGAATGTCTATAGGGGTATGAGTGTATGAGAACCATGCCATGTATTTATACTTTTTGAATGAATGTAAGTAGTGCGTGTGCGTGTGTGTGTGTGTGTGTGGGTGTGTGAGGGTGTGTGCGTGTGAGTGTTGTGTGTTTGTCTGTAATGTGCTGTGTTGAGAAATTTGGTTTTTTTATATAATTTGCAGTGTTAGGCCGTGCGCGCACTGCCTTGCGGTGGCCGCAATTCCGGTAGTTCTACCGCACCGGTAGACTGACCGCAGTGCGCGCACTTCTATGACACTCCATACTTCACAAATTTTGCGGTGCGGTAGAACTACCGGAATTGTTTTTATCCAATTATTAACAATTTTTTTACAATCACGTAGTTTTTCTTCATATATATAAATTTGTTTATTCAGTTTATTATAGAGTTGTGCCGATCTCTTTTTATACTGTCTACTGGCAAATTTAGTCTTTGTATAGGGAACTTCAGCGATTATGTCTTTCCTTCTTCTCAATGTTAAATTGCGGTCGTACGGTAGTATTTTGTGTATTTTTAATATGATTTTAACTATATATAATTTTCTGACCGATAGTAAACCACTTTCTTGGAAAAGAGATTGTGTAGGGTATCTAATATTTTTAAAATACATCACTTTTATTAAAGCTCGCTGTCCTCGTTCAACATCGATAAATTTTGTCTTTGCTGCACCCCCCCAAATAGGTATGCAGTATATCAATATAGACTGTACCAGAGCTATGTATATTTCTTTTAGAAGGTTTCTTGGTTTGCCTAGTTCCTTAGGAATATTTTTTGGTACAATATATCTTAATGTCCTGAATATCCAGCTCAATTTTCTGATCCTGGTAGTCACCTGCTCCAGATGAGGATACCAGGACAGTCTTTGGTCAACAACAACTCCTAAGTATTTTGTATGTGATACTCTATCTAATGTTGGACACTGACACATATTAGTATCTTCACACTTATGTACCTTTATATTAAAATCTTGTTTTGGTTGAGTGCGATTTGAGATTGCAAAACATATGTAATTCGTTTTGGCTGTGTTTAGAGAGAGCAAATTTTTTTGTAACCATCGAGCTATTAGGGCCATACCCGCCTCTGCACGAAGAGCAACTTCATGCCAGGAATTTCCGGTAAAAACGACCGCAGTATCATCAGCATAAGAAAACACACTTGCATTACTTATCCTGATATTACTGAGGTCATTGATGTAAAGCAGGAACAGCGTAGGGCCCAGGACACTTCCCTGTGGGACTCCGAATGTAAAAATTACTTTTCTAGATAATGTTAGGTTTACGTTTCACCACAATCTCGCCTGATGGTAAGCAAGGATGTGTTGAACGATGGAGCCTAGAAGTCACCTAATCACTCTTGACTGACTGTGTGGAAGTCTGAGTTTAAGTAATTATAGCTTCAATGCTTGGAAGATAGCAGTCAAGAAAAACAGATTCCGGCTGGGAATCCCACTCCTTAGCTGTACGCACAACGGAATTAGGTTATCCCGAAATGTTTAGATTAGGTACAACAGAACAACTGAATTCACCAGATGTTGAATCTCTGAATTTACAATGTTTCAATCTTAGATTTTACTTTAATGCGACTCAAAATGACTTCAAATGTGCACAATCGAGAAATTCGTAATATTCAATGTTTTTACCCGACATACAAATTATGATAAATATAATAGTTATCGACTTCTGTGACGCACACAGCTATGAAAACGCGCGCCTCACACTCGGCCTGGGGGGCCATATTTGTGAGTTTGTGACGCTTGTCTCGACGTGACGCAGTATCTGAACATTTATAATAAACTAAGCATTCTGTGGCAACACAACATTATTTTTAAACTCATTTATTCAGTCATTCTACTTTTATAAAGAAGAGCGAATTGGAAAAGTTTCTCCGAAAATGTTTTTGTTTCTTTTTATAGGCTTTAGTCAGGTATTAGGCCAGTCTTTTTTTGCTGATTACATTTTCCCTAACCTATACCTGTGTATTGGATTTATTTTCTGATTTATCAACGAATGAGTAACGAATAAGTACTTATCTACGTACCTATTACAGCGTTGTTAAGGACCCTTAAGTATCTTGCCGTCTTGCGTCATAATAATTACTAAGTAATAGATACTGCCTCTGTCAGTCACATACCCACTTCAAATGTCCTTTATCATTTTCTTGCGATGAATGAGGGCTTAAGAGGTTTATGTCTAGAATTAAAGACTTGGTTACAAAATGTCTGGCTTTTTACTCCTTACGGGCCTTGCTTCATTATTCGTGGAAATTATTGTACCGATTTGGAACACATACCTAAGTCCCATTACCATTGACTGTTTTAAAAAAATATCTTAAATACATATTTAATTTAAGATAATTATAAACTTTTTCTACAAAATATCGCCAAGTGTTATCGTCGTATCTATTACAATCTTTTAATTAATTTCCAAGAATTACGGCTTGCCAGTTTGTATGACGAAGCGAAGTAAACGCTCTTAGGTAGAGATTACAATTACATACTGAGCTTCAAAGTCTGAAATTACAACTTTTCTATGTCCAAATAGCCATGTCTTGCCGAACATGTTCGCAAATGCACACACCCAGTAGGTATGGCTCTGTATGTGTGTGTGCATTTCCTGGCTTTCGATCATCGAACTTAAAGAAAGATTGACGGGTTTCGTTTGTGGATAGGTGATTTTATGTACATCATTGACAATCGTTACCGGTATTTAGAAGCCATAAAATCTGACACCAATGTTTTCAAGGGGTATCGTGTAACCCAGCTACTGGGTTGTAACCCAGCTACTGGGTTGTAACCCAGCTACTGGGTAGGAGAGTTCAGGTAACACGTCACTCCATGTAAAACACTAGCACTCGGCTGCATCCAGATAATCTGGAAGTCGACCCCAACTTGGAAACATGTTAAGCAGATGAATAGATTTTACGACTGGAGCCTGGACTGGAAAGTAAAATTTATCACTACTACATAGTATAAAACAACATCGCTTCCCTGTCTGTGTGTCCCTATGTATGCTTAGATCTTAAAAACTCCGCAACGGATTCTGATACAGGTTTTTTTAATAGATAGAGTGATTGCTGAGGTAGGTTTTAGTGTATAATAAGTTAAGGTTTTGTGTAGATTGACTGAAATACGACGATATTACTTCAACATGTCGGAAAGAATTAAGCCTATCGGGAGCTATCGAAAACGCTGCCAAAACCTTTTGAGTCATAAAAATACAATGTATGGCGGGATTGTTTCTCTTTTATAGATCTACAAAAACGTCCGCGATGGCATAATGTCTATCTCCCAAGAATAACCCACAATAACCATTTTTTTCTTTTACAAATTACATTAAAATGATGGGTTATTTACGAATCTTTTTTTAACAGTACAGTATTATTCCTTATCCAATTAAATACGTCAGATATGTTGAGTATTTAATGTAGATCAAAATTGCTTTTTACACTATATCAATAAAATGAATATCTTATGAGTTATCGCCGATATGAGTGTGGCAAATTACCGGACGAGAAATTGTTTAAGCAAAATCATATATATGCAAATATAAACTTTATTACCCGAGCGAAGCCGGGCCGGGTCCCTAGTTTAAAATCAATCCTTATATATACATATTTATAATTTCAGTGCTTAGCCGAAGATTACTTCTATAACCCTCTAAATGTGTCAAGGACCACCCTGAATGGTATAGCGGCCTATAGGTCAGCGCTGACACTGGACTGGCTGGCAGCGGAGGACCAGAGACAAAGGGAATTGGCAGCAGCCTTCGAAACTGAACCTGTGCCTCCAGCCAGGACCATCTCCACCGACTGCATTGGATATGCGCGCCCAGCTTCGGGAAAAGTTGCTCGGCTTATGCTGGAACTTTTGAAGTTAGTATCTTAGAAAGTGCACAGTCCTTTTTATTGCAGGAAAATCATCCGATGACCGATGACCGCTCTCGGTAGAGTGGAAGAGAATTTGTCAGACTCGTACTGATTACCCACCTGTTCCTGATTACCAACCTTTCTTTTGTTCCGAGGCCACGGTATCTCTTTACAATATTCCGGCAACCTCGCCAGGCATTGGGTCTATCGGACTCCATGATTGCTGCTAACTGCTCTTGAAGACGCGCGGAGAACAGGACGCACCGTCGACCCGGGCCTGGTTCTTACCGGACGATGATCCACTAATACTTGGCGTCTAGAAGCCCGCGCCTACGTTAGCCGATGATCAGCTTAGTACATAGTCTTATAATAAAAGTATTCAACCTCAAATCAAATAGTACAAAACGCTGTCTGTTTGTCCGTTACCAAAAAAAAAAATCCATTGATCAAATCGAATGATTTTGGACTTTGATTCGTTTTCATTCAGTAATTAACGAAGAAGATTTGTGCGTAGTGGAAGATGTATGTACCTAGCGTCGATGGTAAGTCCACAAGGAAGTCAAATTACCTTGCGAGGTTTGCTGAAGTCCACTGTATAAGACAAACGCTGGCGATATTGTGGTACTAAGAGTCACGAGGCTCTTTTTCAGTAGGGAAATAATTGATAATGATTCTTCACCTCTTTTACAGAAATTTAGAAGGCGATGAAGGTACAATCGTAAACGATCTGATCACAGCTCTGATTCGCACCAAGTTACTGGTTGAAACGTCTATGTTAGAGGCTGAGCCGGACTTGGAGGCTCTGGTAAAAACCCCCGCAGTTATGATGGGAGAGCCGCACACCACGTTTCCAAGGATTCTGGCTATGTCATGGATGGCAGTCACCGATCCCGTCACCACCAAAAAGTTCGGGTGGTGTCCTATAACTCACGTAAGTAGTTTTGCTTTCCCTGGCTGGCAAATAGTAATTTGGCGAAGTATTTTTTAATGGACTATAGTTACAGTAATTTTCTTAACCTTAGGCGACGCCTGTATCTTGGAGACCAGATAACGAACTTTTTGATAGGAGGAAAAAATTAAGTTTAACTTGCTGATAGTTTGCGTTAGTTATGGCCAGAGAGTGTATGACCACTAGAGAGCGTATGGGCCGATTTAATAATAATAATATAATATATTCCACAACTTTCAGACAACGCCATCTAGTCCCAAACTAAGCAGAGCTTGTGGTATGAGTACTAGACAACTGATAAACATACATATATATTTTTAAATACATACATGTTATAGATAAATTACACCCAGACAAAGAACAAATGATCGTGCTCATCACACAAACATTTGTCCTGGGTGGGAATCGAACCCACGACCTTGAGCATAGCAGTCAGGGCCACTGACCACTATACCAACAGGCCCAGATTTCCATGAAGAACACGACTCACTACTCCGGATAGGGGGGGGGGGGACAGAGAAATGCAGAGGTTCAATTGGTCAGTTTAAGGTCAAGTAGATACGCCTGGTTAAGGATTGGTCTACTTGATTAAGGGAAAGTAGTCGATATCGATAAAATCTATTTTTACATTGTAAAAATGTTGAGTAAAAATTACATAATAAATATATTTTAATTAAAATCAGTTGTGTCAACAACTGTAGCTTCAGCAGGCACTCGGTAATAATTATTTTTTTGGTGGTGAGTCATTAGATAATTTATCTAATGACTCCTTCCTTCTACATACACTGCGCGCGTTGAAGTAGTGTGGAAAACATTCCCAGACATCTAGATACCAAATGGATGACATAACTATTCATCTACATATCATTCATCGGAAAGCATTATTATGCGTTATAAATTGGATACAAAAATTTAAAATTTGTTATTGTTTAGCATGCACACAGGCCTAATATTTGGTCACAACTAAAATGGTTTTTTTTTTTTTGTTTTTTGTGAGTGGCATCTCGCAGGTCAACCTCTGAGGTTGTCGGCTGCTTAACCGGGCTTGCCTGTGGTTGCCTTAATTAATAAATTAATTAAAACCTCCAGCCAGGGCTTATTAAAAAACTTACAAACTAGGCGACTACACGCTAAGGGCACCCCCTGTGGGGTACGGACCTCGGCTTAGGGCGTCGCAGGGGGAGGGCAGCTAGGGACAAGCTGGATCGTATTATTATTATTATTAATAAGGGAATTTAAAGCTACTGGCTCCGCGTCACAGGCTGGCTCTGGCAAGGGTCGGGGCGGACTATTACGGGGACGTCGCGGTGGGCCTCAGCGGCGTGGACGGAAGGACGGTCGGTTTTTTGTGTTTTTGTGCCACTGTACTTGTTTCCCTACGGCTCTCTTGGAGCAGGGTGATTGCGTCATCGGGAGTGACAAGGGTATGCCTTGGTCGGCGAATCTTAGAGATACGCGAGGGTTCGTATTGGGAGCCGATACGATAAGGGGATTCCTATGTTGGATTGAAGTTTCAAATAAACGCTTGGAGACGCGTTTCATGAACTGCTGGATGGTGGGCATCTTGAGGTCTACTTGAAGAAGCTCATTTCGAACATAAAAGGGGGCTCCCGTGACTCTACGGAGGAATCGGTTTTGAAGGGTCTGCATCTTGTGGAGGAGGTAGGGCTTTGCGTGTGCAAAAACAACGCAGGCGTAGGTCATGATGGGACGGATGACCGCAGTGAAAATACGCAGCTTGCATCTGAGTGATAACTTGCTGCGGGAGCTAAGAATGAAGTGGAGCCTACCTAGAGCGAAAGCGGCGCGCGAACGTGCCTGCTTTATGTGCTCAGCGAAGGAAAGGTGTTTATCGAGGACCACGCCTAAATATTTGGCTTGCTTTTCCCTGGGGATCGGCTTGCCGTACATGGTAATCGGACGGGGGGAGGGTGGGTTTATCCGCGGTTGAGAAAAGAGGATTGCCTGGCTTTTGTCTGGATTGACTTCGATTATCCATTTCCGGAACCACTTGGCCAGAGTGTTTGCGGATGTTTGGAGAGTGCGAGCGATGGCATCGGGTTTAAGACCAGTATAATAGATAGCCGTATCGTCGGCAAATAGGGCTAGCTGAGTATTTTTATGCTTGGGGATATCGCTAGTGAATAGCGTGAAAACAAGGGGGGATAGTACGGAGCCTTGAGGAACTCCTGCGCGAATGGGATGGGGGGAGGAAAGCTCCCCCTCAATTCGGTAACGAAAGGTGCGATTCGATAAAAAGTCCCGTAAGATGAGCACGAGACGGTCAGGCACGCCGAGTTGGTATAGCTTATAGATTAAGCCATTGTGCCAGACTTTGTCGAACGCTTTCGCTATGTCGAAGAATAAGGCTCCCGTTATTGCGCCCCGTTGGAAGCCGGCGCTGACGTGTTCTATGATGCGGTGGACTTGTTGGATATATGAGTGTTCGGTTCTAAATCCAAACTGCTCATTGGGTATTTGTTATTGGCAAAGAGCCAAAAGCTTCGGCAAAATCTTTGAAATCTCTTAAAATTGAGCTGCTTATATATAAGCCTTTCATAGATTTTACCGAGGACGTTGAGTAAGCTAATGGGACGGTAGCTAAACGGGTCAGACTTGAGCTTGCCTGGTTTGGGAATACCTATGACGGTGGCCTGTTTCCAGGTTGCGGGGAACATATTATTGCTCAATGCGCCATTGAAGATGGCAGTCATTAGCACTATAAGCTGGGCGGGGAAAAGTTTGAAAACCCTATTGGTGATGCCGTCGGAGCCAGGGGCTTTTCGCGGTTGGAGACTTTTATTGATATCCTGGACCTCATCAGGAGTGATGGGGGGCCAGTGGATTATCGGGATCTTCGACGGTCGGAAGGAAAGTTCTACGTTCGACTTCGGCGTTCACCATATCGAGGTGGGCTTGGTCTACTGGTTGAGAGCTGGGAGAACACTGGGACTCTAGGCTGTCTGCTAGGTATTCTGCTTTTTCAGAGTTATCGAAGGCGACACTCTTATCGGGACGAATGAGAGGAGGCATTGTGGCCTCTTCAGTAGATCGTAACTTCCTCTGAAGCTGCAAGAAGGCAAGATGGGTGGGCTCAAGTTCGCTCAGCATCTTGTCCCAGCTCGCATTACGCTGCTCGGCAATGCGTTTCCTTACAGCACGCTGTAAGTTGCGCATGTGAGCTTTGTTTGCGGCGCAGGGAAAAGCGCTGTACGCACGGATGGCTGCGTTCTTCTCGGTTATCAGATTCCGTACATCGTCCGGGAGTTTCCAGCGGTGGTCTTCCGCTACTGGAACTTCCCTTGAACAATCGTTCAGGACGGATTGTACGTGATCTGTTAGCGAGTCGATCGCCGCCGTCGTGTCAGTGACTATGTGGTCAGGAATGGTGTCCAAGTGAGGCGACGTGGTGGATTTCAGTTTTTCACTTCCTCCAGTCGGTGATCAGTTGGGTCGGAGGAGGTACTAAAATGGTTCGTGTACCGTAGCCATTATTATATAAGTCGAAAAAGACTCATAGTTTTCATGCGTCGGGGCACTGTATAAGTCAAGTGGTGGTAGGGTCAAGTGGTTTTATAGTCTTTGGTTATTGGCTAACCGCATCTTTGTGCTTAATAATGAAACAATGATGTTTTGTAAATAACACTTTCATACGTCTTTTTTTTCGTAAATGTAAACTAAATGAGGCTAGTGTTTCCTAACTGACTACTCTGAGAAGGAACACTGAAACAAACTTCGTTGCTTTTTTAACTTAGCGAAACGGCCCGCCTTCACACGATCTAATTCACACAAACCTTAATAAAACATACACTAAAACCTTCCTCATGAATCTCTATATCCATTGGTAAAACCGCGTCAAAATCAGTTTAATAGTTTTGAGTTTATTGCGAACAGACAGACGAGACGCGGCGATAGATTTTGTTTTATAATAGGTGACACTGGCCGTCGCGCGGAGCTTCACTCCCGTGGACTTTGTCACGATAAAAACATAACCCCCATTTCTCAACCTTCAATCTACTTCCATACCAAATTTCATCCAAATCTACCCAGTACTTTCGCGCGTTCAAACAAACAAACTTTTCCGCTTTATAATATTAGTGTAGATGTATGGATATCTCAATTAACATATACAACGAGTATCTGTAATTTGTACACATAACATAATATTACAAAATTATGAAAGTGAAATACCTGTTCTGGTGTCCCAGGTGAACAAATACCTGGCAATAAGCAAGCCTGTAATGATAGCCAAGCAAATGAAGGCCTTAGAGCCTGTTATAGCAAGAGCTCGCTTCGTAATGGAAGAGTTCATACAACATGTCACTCCACTCAATATGTACCAGAGGAAACTGCAGCCAGAAAGCGCCACACTACCGCCGAAGGTAAGACGCAGCAAGTTACAGAATTATAATGACCTTGTATTTAGGTACCTACGTCATTTATTGGGGTAGCTATTTCAGGAAGTCAAAATATCTACTCATAAATCCATTGATACATTGTAATAGAGGTGTAAAAGTAACGAAAAAAAGCGTACCCGTATGTTTTCGTTACTATAGCCATTAGTACTCGTTACTATCGTATCGTTACTCGTTACTTTGATACGTCATATAATATAGAATTATAGACATCGAGACGTATTGCGTATTCGTACGGTATGACATCACGGCGTCGCATCATTCGTAATTTGTAGAAAACATACGTTACATTTTGAATCTAAATTTAGTTTGATTTAATAGATAAAGGTTGGAATTACAAGTAAACTGCGACGAAATCAACTGAATTTACAATGGATATTATATAATTAAAAAAAAAAAAATTGCGAAACATGCGAGTAACGAATTGCATTCGTGACTTTGTAATCATAGATTAAGTAATAGGACAGGTGTGTTTAAATTATTGGCGTACAATAAAGAATATTCTACCTATCTAGATACCTACAACTTTCTTGTGGAACCTGCCCATCATCATCTGCTAAGGCTTTTATCAACTACGTTAGGCTTAGCTTTCAGTCTAACCGTATGCAGCTGAGTACTGTGTTTTACATGGAGCGTAACCTGATACACTTTGAATGGTGACAGAATTTCTGGCTTTACTGGGTAGGGTAAACACTCACAACAGATAAACAAATGACAGCCGGTTTAACGTGATTTTCGAGGCACGACGGTATCTGTTATTTTTAACGCGCAGTGGAAGCGTGCTGGGCCCATAACCTGTTAATTTTAATGCGGAGTGGAGTGATAAACACAGTTGGAAAGAAGTGAAATATTTAATATACTAGGGGTGATCCAAAAGTAATGATAATCATAATAAAACACGGTTATTATGATTTAAAAAATAATTTATTTTTAAACGTAGTCTCCTAACAAATCAATACACTTAGTTCATCTTTTTTCTAAACCTAGGATTCCCTTAGAAAAAAAATCTTTATCTTGACTCTCCCAAAACGCCTCAACAGCAGCCATCACTTCACTATCGTCTTCATATTTTCGACCTCGGAGGTATTCCTTGAGCCGAGAAAAGAGGTAGAAGGGTAGAAGTCACTTGGGACTAGATCTGACGAATAGGGGGGGTGTTCGAGCAATTCAAAACCCGTTTCTTGAATGGCAGCCATCACAACTGCGGCTTTATGAGAGGGTGCGTTGTCTTGCTGAAACAACACTCCAGCTCGCAATTTGCCGCGTCTTTTTTCCTTGATAGCCTCCCGCAATCTTCTTATATGGTCTGCGTAGTAAGAGCCTGTTATAGTGGCTCCCTTTTGCAAGTATTCCACCATAATGATTCCTTCAGCGTCACAAAAAATGGATGCCATAACCTTCCCCGCCGAACTTGACGCCTTGAATTTTTTCGGCGTCGGTGAGGAGGCTCGTTTCACGTCATCGATTGTTGCTGGCTTTCAGGATCAAAATGGTGAAACCAGGTTTCATTTATGGTCAAAAAACGTGTCAAAAAAATTTCCTTGTCTGCTTGGAACTATTCAAGATTCGTCCTCGAAATGTCGACTCGTTTCTTCTTTTGCTCTTCGGTTAACATTCTCGGTACCCAACGCGCAGAAACCTTTTTCATTTGCAATTCGTTCGTAAGCATTCTTTGAATGTAGCCATATGAGATCCCTGAAACCTCAGCTATATGCCTAATGGTCACTCTTCGATCTGCCATTACAATATCTTCGACTTTTTTAACGTTCTCTTCAGTGAGAGACGTGGATGGGCGTCCCTCGCGATGTTCATCTTCAGTGGATATTCAATCAATTATAGAAATTCCGGACGGTTTAGGATTCTTTCCGCATTCCGGACAAAGACCTATATTTCCGGACATGTCCGGAAAATTCCGGTCGAATGGCAACCTTACTTGCGGCTGTTATTATTTAATGCCAGCTCCTTATAGGAGCTTGTATTAAATATACCTGAAATCGCCATTGATGTATTAAAAGGAGGAAGATATGTTACGCGCTAACATCGCAATCAGTAAACCTGGGCTCGGCTCACTATTTCACGAATACATGCACGGAAACTCACACATTTATGTTCAGTGTCATCATCAGTCCCAAACCTACAGTTACTGATAGACAAGGACAGAGATAGTAGACGGCGCTGTAGTGTAGTGGAGCGAAATCGCCTCAGCTGCCGAATGTTTGCGATTATGAATGAAATGAAATTGCATGTATTAAGGTAAATAAGTAGTAAGTGATCCCATGATCCATGTCACAGCCCATGTCTCTTATTTTCTTCCTGGTGTAATTAAAACACTGTTTAGCTACACAAGAAGTCATTTTGATACGTATTTATTCCAAAAAAATCCTTAAAAACACGAAGAGACGAGAATTTCTTGAGCTGTGTGATCAACAACGTTCCGTGCGCGACTGAGCGCCAACTACAGGCAATCACGTAGTTTAGTAGGACCAAAAGCTGTGTCTAGTACCGTATCTTCCTTCTTTTAAGACATCAATGGAAATCGCTCAAAAAAAAAAAACACCAAATCTAACCATATGCAACTGAATACAAGAATTTTAAATGATACGACTGCCTATCTGACCTCCACAGCTCCTTAACTGGATAACCCATTACCCCTTGGCTTGACTGGTGACAGAGTTTCTGTTGTTTTTGGAGTTATTTTTCAAAATTGGTTTAAGAATCGAATGAATACCAATTATGTATTCGATTCTTAAAAGTTAGTCAAGGAATGAATGTCTCTGTGGTTTAAGAATGAGTGTCCTTATGAAAGACAATAAAACCATAGCAAGCAGAACCCGAATGAACCTGGAATAGCATAAGAATGAGACAAACAGGCTTCCTTATCAAACATTAGGTCGAAGAGCTTATTTTTCATCTATTATTCATCGTCGTCTTTTTTTTTTCAGCCAAAAAAGTCAACACTTGGAATAAGGACACAATCCACACGAGCTACACGGACTCCGAACACTGTAAGTTATTAAAATAAATAGGTATGTAGGTACTTCAAAATACGAGTTACTCGCATCTATTACGTACGGTGCCCGGCACATCAACCTACTATAACACAGATATCACCTATCAAAGGGGTAATTGATCAAATATGTAGTGCTGTAAATCCTTCACTCTAAACAGAACTGCATAATTTGTAGGTACTTTGCTTTGGAAAAAAATAGTTGTATTCATTATTGTATTGTATTATACCTAAAATCAGAATTTTAATTCAATTCCAGATTTGACATTAGCTACTGTCATTTTGTGAAATAATGATACCTACCACATATAATAGTGTAGTGATGAACACAAAAATCGATAAACAATCAGTGTGTGTGTGCCATCAGTGTGCCAATTAAAGACTAAATTATTGATTTTTATTTAAATAAATACATAATTATTCATAATAATTATTTATTAATTAGTAATCGCTGCTCTATTTTATAAAAAGTTAATATTTTTGTTTTTATATTAAAAACAAAACTTATAATAAAAGAGCCTAGACAGTTTTCAGTATTGGCAACCCGTGCGCGCTCGTGCAGCTATCGCCATTTTGTTTATCGTGTCATTCGGCTTCATTCTCCCAGTCTGACTGCACGAATATCTTATTTCATTGCGAATCGATATTTTGTTATTTTGTTGGGTTTTTGTTAAAGTGTTGTTACGTTGTGTTTGTTGTTACGTTTATAGTTTTTTGTGAACTTTGAGTGAATCTATTTGTTTTGGTTTTCCATCAAAATGGATCCTCAGCCAAGTACATCACAAAAAGACGTGGATGTTTTCTTTTCCCCAAGAAAAAAACGTGCACGAAAAGCTTTCACTGTTACTGAAAAAGTAATGATCCGCTACGCCTACAAATACGTGAAAAATGAAATTTCTGCGCAATTGGAGGCCTTTGAAGTTGTGGAAGAAAATGAATGTATGAGCAAAGCTGACATATTGGGAATAACCTCACGCTCTGTTTGTAACGTTTTGAAGGAAGTAAATAAAGGTGCGCCGCCAACTCGTCCTAAAAAAACTGGACCAAAGCGAAGTTTCAAAGATAAAATTGATGAATTTACATTCTCTGCAATACGAAGAATTGTTCATCAGTTCTTTTACCGAAATGAACCTCCAACCATTGCAAAGGTTAGTCAATCAGTCAGACAGTATTATTTTATACCTACATCTTTTATATATAAGTAATAATTCCAAGCTATTATAAAATTTACTATTTTAGATTTTACAAGTGATGAACGATGATTCAGAAATGCCCAAGATTTCCAAAGACACCCTCAGAAAAATTTTGAAGCATCTTAATTTTAAATTTGTTGCACGGTCACGCAAGAGCACACTTATTGATCGAAATGATATAATAACATGGCGCCAGCGTTACTTGCGATCTATATGTCAGTTTCGACGAGAAGGGAGACATATATATTATCAAGATGAAACTTGGGTTAACGCAGGTAAGGCTAACATTTATACACAAAATGAATTTATATACATTTTACATTAAATTTAATATTAATATTGAATGTTCATGTAAGTACTATATTTATTTTAAGGTCATACTGTAAAAAAAAACTTGGGTGGACAAGAAAGTCACATCATCTCGACAAGCGTTTTTGGAGGGACTGACCACTGGATTAAAAAATCCATCTGGAAAAGGCAAACGTCTCATAATTAGCCATATAGGTAGTGAAGAAGGCTTCCTGGAAGAGGGGCTCATGATTTTTGAAGCAAAGAAAAATTGTGAAGATTACCATGATGAGATGAATGCAGTTTGTTTTGAGGAGTGGTTCGCTGGAGTCTTACCAAAATTAAGACCAAACTCAATAGGGTATTTGCCTATTTTTCAAAAATAGTTTAGATTTAATTATTGATCAATTTTAAGCTACAAAAAATGATTTTCGTGAAAAATAACTGGGTAACATTGTTAAAACTTTAAAATAAAATTCAAATTAAATATTTTCCCGCCTAAAAACCCATCGCTGTCACGAAGTCGCATGACGTCATATTTCTCAAACAACTAAGTGCTTTTGAGGTTAGGATTTCTGTTATTATACGTTGTTTGACAAGTCGATACGTTTGACAGCTTTGAGAAAAATGACGTCACACTACTCACACTTCGTGATTAGCGTTTGCGGTCATGTGACACACAGATTAAAAAATACAATTTTTATTTTATGAAAATATAAAAATGTGGAATTATTCTTAGAAATAAAAATGTTGTTTATATTTCCTGGCATCTAAACTAACTATATGCAAAACATCGTTTTTATTTACTACTACAGGCAAATACCCTATTGTGGTGATGGATAATGCACCTTACCACTCCCGAAAATTGGAAACGGCACCAAAAATTAGCTGGAAAAAAGCTGCCATTCAAGATTGGCTTTTAAATAAAAATATTCATTACGAACCAGATATGGTTAAAGCTACTCTTTTAGAACTGATTCCACATAACGAGTCTTTTAATAAGTACGCTGTAGACGAAATGGCAGCACAACATGGGATCACGGTTTTAAGACTGCCCCCTTACCATTGCGAGCTAAACCCTATCGAATTGATATGGGCGCAGGTAAAGGGGCATGTAGCTCAAAATAATAAAACCTTCAAATTGACAGACGTGAGAAATTTATTTCAGGAAGGCATTCAAAAAATTACGGCTACCGAATGGTCTAAATGCGTATCCCATGTTGTCAAAGAAGAGGAAAAAATGAGTAGGCTAGATATGTTAATTGACAATATCACAGATACATTTATAATAAATGTTACAGAAAGTGACAGCGATAGCGATAGCGATGACGGCGACAATTTATAAAATAAATTATTACCATAATACATCTATCTGTTTTATTTATCATGTTCCTTCATGATCACATTTTTTTAATTTATTTCACACACAATTATAAAAGAAAAGTCTCAGATCGTTAATTAATCGTCAAAACTCAATTATCGGTTCAGAAATATTTAATTTCCTGATATACTTAGTTTACTAGAGTAAAATTATAAACGAGAAGAATCGATCCGGAAATATTCCATTTCCATATCGAATAATTTCGCAACGTCACTATTTAGTACTTGTCATAACGTTGCAACACTGAAATTGTCAAATCTGGAATCGAATTAAAATTCCGAGTATAGTTACTCCAATGTCAAAATTATTGCTGCTGGCGTCTGTACCTACGTCTGGGATTATATATGCTATAACTGTCACTGAAGTTGTTGTACTTATATAATTTAGGTTTTGTAACCTTTTAATTACATTAAATACACAGATGCTTTCAGGGCACGGCTGTTTCGGAAAGTACCGTGTCACATTGCGCGAAGGAAAGCGAAACCCAGCTGGCCTCATTGCAACCGTAGCAGTGATACGGCACAGCATACACTAGAACTGTGTATGACATGGGCCAAACACCGCAATAATGCTCTGATTGTGGAGGAGATATCTCGCTGCCGGCCGTAATCATAATTATGTATGAATTAACAACAAATATATGAAATGAAATATGAATGAACAAAATTGGCAACCAGAGAGAGGGAGATGAGTCATCTCCCTCTCTCTCCTCTCTCAATGCCGATCCGCGCTCGACAGGACTGAGCGGTGTAGGAGACATGACAATGCTGTCATATACACACACATACATTTATTCTTTCGATTAGTGACATTTATTTTACTTGTACACCTACCACATTGTGGTCTTTTTAACCCAAAGGTGGGCTGGTAGAGAATGCCTTGTTGCATTAAATCCGCCCATGTACCACTCTTGTACATAAATTTATAATAAATAAATAATATATGATAAGGTGAGGAGCTGCCAAAGGCCGTCTAGTTTAATCAGTAAGAGACTGACAGATCCCTCTGTCTACCACAACGCGAAGGTCATCCATGAGAATTTCCACGCGACAAAAAAGAAAAAGTATCCCATTTTTTTATTCTTATCATTATTTATACTTGACAGGTACGAGCAATCCATCTTGCTTTGGCGCAGGCAAACACTCCACCTATGACCGAATCGGAATCAATGCAGATCCTTCTACCTGAAGAGTCCTCTGCAGTCACGTGTAGCCCTTTGCGAAACCTTCCACACTTTACTATAGCAACTATTTTGTTTATTTCTTAAATATTAAATAAACGTGTTTTCAAGTTTTTACTTTTTGTAACCTTTATTAACTTACCTCAATTTATATCTAGTTATATGTTTACAAAAAAAACCTCAGTAGGTAAAGTAATTCCAAAACCATGTAACTGGTACCATTGGCCCCAATATGTAATTTGATGTCGCCTTAGATAGATAGGTAGATGTATTCTTTATTGTACGTACACTATAACAGTAAAACAAATAAGGACTTAACAACAAAAAAAAACTTTTTTGCAAAAAATAAAGGCGGTGTGTAAAAAAAAGAAAATACAAAACCAATAACACCGACTACCGAAATTAAAGTTATTTTTGGTTTTGTAGTGTTTTGATATGGACTGATATGGATGGATAAGTCGGTTTTATTTTTTGCAAAAAAGTTTTTTTTTTCACGCATTTTAGTGGGTCGGTTTATAATTTATCTAATTACAAAAGCCAGTATGTCAACTACTTATTACCTTTTACAAAATATTGCTTTTCCCGATGCAGAGCCGTTAATTTTTGAGGAGTTCTCCTGGTACTTCACCATCATCTCAATTTCACCATAATTATGTATTGTGACGAGCATAAAGTGCTTAACATCTATATTCAAGTAATCGAATCGCAATCCACGAAATACTTATTATTGAGTAGTTTCGGTGGCCATCTGTGGTCATCATCAGTTCCACTTCCCCAAATAGTGCTTTTCGAAAGCAACTGCACAAGTTACTACAAAAAATACCCAAAACGCTATAGGTGTAGGTAGCCTATAATATTTGAAGAGTTCCCTCGATTTCTCCATGATTCTATCATCAAATCCAAACGTAACGACAATGGGACCAACTAGAAAGTATACCTTTCAAACTAAAAAACACTTTTACAAATCGGTCCAGCCGTCTTCGAGATATGAGGTAACATACATAAAAAAGTTCAAGACGAACTGAGAACCTCCTCCGTTTTTTGAATTCGGTTAAAAATGGTGATTCTTATCACTAAAAGCGATCTTTTACAGACAACCTTTGGATGGATTTGACACATAAAGAGAAAATAAATACGCGGGTAGTCCACGGTGTACTATTTATCTACATAAAATACAAAAACAATAAATTACATTCTCAAAACATATATACATACATAATAACAACAATTAAAGAAGAGAGATAAATAACTTTACCAAGTCTTTGAAAGACGATAGGGTTTGTGCTTGTCTTACTGACACGGGTAGAGCATTCCATAGCCGTACTGCTTGAGCTGCGAACGACTTGCCATAGAAATTAGTGGCATGAGTCGGTATCGCAAGCCTTAAGTTTTCTGATGACCTCAGAGATTTGCATGTATGTCATGAAAGAACTTGAATCGTTATTTAATATAAGTGGGGGTTTTATGACTAAACAGAACACTGTATAGCAGAGACAAGATATGTAAGTTCCGGCGAAAACGTATTGGAAGCCACTTGAGTTTCGTACGAAATTCGGATACGTGATCATATTTGCGCAAGCCAAATATAAATCTAATGCAAAAATTTTGGAGTCGCTCAAGCTTATCAAATTGTGACTCAGTAAGATCAAGATAACTGACATCAGCGTAGTCCAGGATGGGGAGTAAAAGTGACTGTGCCAGCGCAATTTTAGTAGCAGTTGGCAGAAAGTTACGCAACCGTCTTAGGGAATAGGCAGAAACAAATAATTTGCGACTGACTTCTTGTAATTGGGGACCCCAACAAAGATATTTGTCAACCCAAACCCCAAGATTCTTACCTTCTCGCTTAATGGCATCATCGCAGTGCCGTTGAAAATAACCTGAGGAAGTTGCGTCCATTTTACCTTAGGTGCCAACCTGGAACTACCAACCACAATGACCTGGGTTTTTGCCGGGTTAACCTGCAAACCATTTGCCTCACTTCATTCACAAACAGAAGCCAAGGCCTGGTTTATGATATCAATAGCAGCATACAAATCTGTATAGGGAGCTTGTCTGTAAATCTGCAAATCATCAGCATAAAGGTGGTAGGAAGCAGTGGCGAAGGCTCCATACAACTCGATTCCTACCGGCTTCCCTTTTGAAATATGGCAAATATTAGTCTATTATTTTATATATGAATATATAAATAGTATTCTATTATTTTCAATTAAACAAACAATTAATTACGAAGTTACAAGATTTCGAAGTCAGCCACAGGGCCACAGTTACTGGAATTTACGCATCACACTTTTATGAAAATTCACCCTTCGCCACTGGTAGGAAGACTGAAGCTTTTTTTAAATAAAATGTATGAATATTGCAAAGAATAAAGGAGATAAGACGCCATCCTAAGGAACACCGGATGAAGTACTACACCAAGAAGAGCAGGACTCATCTATGCAAATACGTTGCCGGCGGCCAAACAGGTAACTACGAAACCAATCAATCGCTGTAGGAGATATGTTAATAATAGAGCGAAGTATGCTGAGCATGATTTCAAAATCAACGGTATTAAAAGCGTTGCTAAAATCTAGCAAGCAAAGAATCGTCATATTTCCTTTATCCATGCCCAACCTTAATTCGAAACCAATAAGTCAAACCCAGGATCAGCAGCCAGGACTTCAAAATCCTGCTGGGGTTACGGAAATGTTCTAACAAGGTCCCAGAACGTATGGGCAGTGAAGGAACAGGATGGATTTCTAGTCAGTAGAAGTCTGTCACTCTCTTCTGCTCCACCCAGAGCTGGATCACTAGATATTTATTCCCTTCTTGACTTCCTCAAAATGCCATAAAATCATTTAGAAAAAGAGCTACGAAGTAGGTATTATTCTCATGTAAAACTCATTGTTTGTAAATTAAGTACCTATGTGAAAATAAAATAGACGAAAAAAAGGTTTAACTTTAAAAAAAAAGTACGGTTTTATTTGTATCTAAAATATAATTTATTTGATTTTCCATTTAAAATTACAACTTACCTACTAATTTGGGATTTGCTCATAAACACAATAACGTAAGACATAAATATTAAATCTTACAGCACCATATTATTTGTACAGAGACCTTATCAGGGTATTTTTCAAGTCAACTTATATTGCTGCTAAAAAATCTGCCTTAACTATGGTTGATGTTTCCCATAAATCTAAACTGAGTTAGTTTATGGTATCAATCAAGTCACAATGAGGTTGAATAAGAATTGTTATTAAGTCGTTTTCGTTGTTAATTAACTTGAAAGTCGATTAATAAGACCAGCAGTGCAGATTTGGTGCAACCTTAAATATTTATTTACATTTTTATAAAATAGGCAGTTACAAAAATATTTACATGTCATAAATATATTGTACAGGTAGAATTATTTGAAATGGTGCTTTACAATCTTTTGATTCAGCCGATTAGAAGATGTCACAATTTTAATTACACAAATCAAGATAAGAAGCTATTTTTGTTACAGTTTTATTGCCCTTTTTTATTCGGGAATATGCATGTTATTTATTGCTAATTAAAATATTGATCAACTGTAGAAAATCTTTAAAAAATGGCGAAGGTATAAAGCGTATGATTTAATATATAAATTATGAAGTTTATAGTTAGATAGAGAAGTCCACCATGTGACGAGACCCACCACAATGTGACGTCGAAGTCACATTTAGCTGCCATATAAAGTATCTTTTTTCATTCTGTTAACATCAATAAATAGCATTGGTGAGTATTCAATCTTTTTATTTTTATAGAACTGGTTTAGTATAAATAATACATACATATTCCCTTTTTTTTCGGCAGTGTGTGTTGATTAATGTCAGCCTCATACAACTTTATTGAGACTAATATATCACTAGTACTCTATGATTCTATTACTATATTCTATGACTCTATGATTTTAAGGGAAATCTGCACGAGCCCTTTATTGTACAGATTCTGATACATACACAAATTGTCCAATACACATTTATACTTTCCGTCTTTACAAACATTAATTAAACATCTAGTTTTTATAACCATCAATATAAATCAAATTGTTTTTATGGAAATTATCAGGATACAAAAAAAAATCTATATAATCTTGATGACCATAAATTTGAATAACCGTTCTACTACGTTGTACAATGGTTATTCAAATTAACCCATCGATACTAGAATTAAGAAACTAGTATGATTTCCTATGTTCCATTTCGCACAGTCAAGAAAAACCTGCCAAGAATTAACATAATTTTACATAAATATTATTTTTGATTTGTTTCTATAAATAATGTACTTTGTTACCATTATACTTAGAATTACAACAAACCTACTATATATATATTAATTAATAATGGAAATATAACCAATATGTTAATAATTGAAATATACTAAACTTTTGATTTACAACAACATGATTTATATTGCCAGGTTACCTAAAAACAGGTTCTATATCGACAGCATAGACAAAAGGTGCCTCGTCTATGGTAAGAGTCAGTTTACATGCCGTTGTAGGCGGGACCGCCGCCGCCCTCGGGAACCACCCAGTTTATGTTCTGCGATGGGTCCTTGATGTCACATGTCTTACCTGTGGAAAAAAATCGTTTATATAATATATTCATATATTATACAACGTGTAACGGAAACCCCATATCTATCCAAAAGGACTGAAGACAAAATCCGGTATGGAGTCTCTATGCAAAGTTTCAGCTCAAAATAAGTGACTCACAGAATTGACCCCAAATTATTGGTTTCATATGTTTCTTGAATACCAGTAATAACAAACGTGTCACAGCACTATGAGGGTCATCACTTTCCACGTCACTTGCCAATAAAACGATAATTCTCTTCGTTCTTCTTAATTTGAAAAATTCGGCCTCTGGTATGAATATATTGAAATTTCTAATATGCTCCGCACATGTAGACATAGGATTACAAAACCCTTGCCATATCGTTTGTTATCATCCAAAGAAGCCGTGCACTCGGTATGTATATACCCTTTAAATTACACGTCGTATATTTATAACTTTAAATTTTGACTTGGCTGTTAATTATTGATAAGCTAGCGTTTGACCACAGTGTCATCTGACTGTTAGTGTTGTGTCTACATTTACGGAGGCTTTTAAGATTAAATTATAAAACACCAGGCTTTTGGTTTTAACTAGGCATCCATGCAGACTGAAAATTTTTAACTGGAGTAAACTACTCTGTCAAGTCCAATTGATTTTTTTCAGTCCAAGTGGATCAAATCCATGTCTTCGAGTTCAACAAAGAGAAAAATGAGCATTCGAAACTACGAAGAAAATACTATTTATTTGACCCAGTTTAGGGCACTCTAAAAATACAAGAAATACGATCATAATTTTGTATAAATAACAATAGCATTGGGCGTGCCTCACGGCTGTGCCAAATAGGCCCTGTTCAGCACCTGCAAGTGCCTGACGCTGGTTTTCAACTGGACCTTATGTACCAAGGACGTATTACAGATATTAGGTAGCTTTTTAGTGTTATGTGTTTATAGTATACCATTTAATCATTGTCAGCAGCACAAAATTTCTTAGGAAATAAGCAGCACCTTTGTGATCTTTTGTCTTTTTTCTTTTGTTAGTGTCATGTGTGTAAATAAATAAAATAAATAAATAAAACAAAGCTCAAAGCATACAATGCACTACGATTGGTCCATTTTGCCCCACCTGACTAAAGGATTTTCAAAATTATTTTATAAGTACTCATAATTTAACACTACCTAATTTATTTATTTTGTCGAATAGACAATTTGAGTATAAAAATAATGATGTACTTACAATGTATGCAATTCTGTGCGTTAATCTGCAGGCGCTGTCCATCACCTGTCTCCATAGGAACGAATTCGTATACACCTATAACAGAATAACGAGATTACATAATTATACGGACTTTGCTTAAAACGTTGGTGAGGGAAAGCCGCAGGGACTAGAGGGTCAAATGTGTCAGTTATGTTATCAGCCTATACAATGTGATTTTTTTATACAACGTGTAACGGAAAGGGTATATACATACCAAGGGCACGGCTTCTTTAGATGATATCAAACGATATTGGAAGGGTTTCAACTCAAAATAAAATACTCTAAAAATTGATACCAAATTTTCGGTTTCGTAAGTTTCTTAAATTGAAATCATAACAATCGTGTTACCGCTCTACGTAGGTCAATAACTTTCCACGTTACTTGCAAATATCACGATAAATCTCTTCTGTGATGTGCTTATTTCAATTTGAAAAGTTCGGTTTCTGGTATCAATGTATTAAAAATTCTCGTTACTTCCGAACATGTAGAGATAGGATTAAAAAACCCTTCCAATATCGTTTGATATCACCCAAAGAATCCCATAACTCAAGAGTATGAATGGGACCATATTAAAGAATCAACGGACATAAGAACTATTCAATTCTATATTTCTTGTTTTCATTTTTCATACAACATAATTCGACAAAGTCCACAAGCATGCTCTATTTTCGTAGGCCTAGAGCCCTACACCCTACGGCCTAGCACCTATTTAAAATCCATGGCGAAACAACAAAAAATGTGAGACCGCGACGCCATCGTTACATGTACTACATGCAAGTCTATCGGTTTTCTATCTGTTACATTTCGGGGAGTGTGCGATGGAATTACACAATCTAATTCCGCCAAACCCGTTCCATCATCGGACTACAAGACAAACGGCGATGCGCTATCGGTACATGGTGGACATCCCACCCATACGCACAAAACGTTTTGGTAATAGTTTCCTTGTGCGCAGGGCCGGATTAACCATTAGGCGGAGTAGGCAACTGCCTAGGGGCCCCGCATCAACTAGGGGCCCAGGCCTAGTGCACGCACCGAGAAAACATGTTTCTTTGAACGAGAATTTGATGTGCGTGTGAACTTAGGGACCTCAATGTTATAAATACAAATCGTTAGATTTAGTAGTAGAATTAAAACAATTTTAGAAGAAATCTGGGAATAAGTAAACAAATATATTAAAAACCACAGCCCTTAATATGCGTTTCCTCAGTTCACACACGATTTGGTCAGTCAAAGTAAGAAAAGGGGCCCTGAGAATGCCATTGCCTTAGGGCCTCTGACAGGGTTAATCCGGCTCTGCTTGTGCGTACAGCTAAGAAGTGGAATTCCCTGCCGGAATATGTATTTCCCAATAGTTATAACCTGGGGGTTTTTAAGTCAAGAGTGAATAGGTGACTTCTAAGTAAGCGTGCTTCATCTTCGACCACATCATCACTTACCACTAGGTGAGATGGTGGTCAAACGCGAGCGTATTATCAATAAAAAAATAAACGAAAGGGACAACCAGAATGTTTTTACTTACCAGCTGGACAAAACCTGGCTTCAGGTCCATCGTAAACACCCAAGTTCTGCTTCACGGGAATCGTGTCGTCTTTCAGGGTCAAGTGTGCTGGCTGATCCGCCTCATGGTTTGTGCCTGAAAAATCATGAAAACAAACGTTACGCCTAATTTAATGAAGACTAAGCCAAGAAAAGAAATAAAAATGTTTACATGCGACTAGCACAAAACAAAATTAAATACCTATTGACAAGGATGGCATAGATTGTGCCATCTAGTGGCGCAAACCCGAATAATTTACACCAAAAAAATTATTATTTAGCCGTTGATGTCCCACTGCTGGGCAGTCTTCCC
Source organism: Tholera decimalis (assembly GCA_943138885.2). NCBI lineage: Eukaryota > Metazoa > Arthropoda > Insecta > Lepidoptera > Noctuidae > Tholera > Tholera decimalis. The sequence continues at coordinate 32,611,209 of OW964551.2, forward strand.
CCAAATCTTTCCAGGTGGAGAACCTGGAAAGATTTCCAGGTTCTTAACGCATTTCTTACCAGAAATGCGTTCTATTAAGGCCTATGAATCCTATGATGCTACGGGCGAACTCACAGACCATAGAGTAAAAGATAGATGAACATATTTAATAATCATAGACAATAAAAGCGTAAATTAATATAATTCGGATAGTACGTGCACGTATATTGCAAACACTTTTGACAAGTATTTTTAAGAGCTATCACTTCTCAGTGTTCCTTACCATCTTTATTTTTATTTATTTAAGGTCAGCCAACAATTGTTTACAGATATCATTACAATGCGATTGACAAATTTACATATACAAGTGTAACAATCACTTATAGGTAGGGACACGAAAAAAGTATCGATACTTAGTGGTATCGAGTACGTTTCGTTTCGATACCGATACTTTTGTACTCGATACTTTGTATTTGATACTTTTACTCACTGACCACTTTTTGACAAGTATCGTATCGAATAAATCATGGACGGCAACGCCATCTCGTTCAATTAGACTGAACCTTCTAAATCATTACATTGAGCTCGAAATCGTTCCTTCAGTCTATCTGTACACAGTTCAGATCCTTTCCTTCACTAATCAATCACTTAATCGTTCGCTGTTCGAAAATTGTTTTGTTATTATTATTATTATTTATTTATTGCTTATAAGGTACAATGTAGTTCTTATAAAGTACAACGATATGCCACAAAAATTATTTGTATTATTCTTCGTGTTCGTCTCGCGATTTGTTTTTCTCCGGTTGATCGTTATTGTACTTGACTATTATTTGACTTATTAAATAAATGTGAATGTGTGCCATCTAAAAGTACCTATTGTTCCGTGCTGTGTATCTATTAGCGATTGTACGGAGGACGAATGGATACTATAATATGTGTCTAAAGGAATAAATAATATAAATTTTTAAATTTGTAGTCACAGTCGTCGTTTTTATAGTACTATTAATGCTCGTGTGTACCAATACCATTAGTGTTGATGTTCTGTTCTTCTGCCCTACTGTACTGAAGCTAAATTGACGTTACTGACTGACATTGATGGCCTGACGTATGCGCATTAGGCCCTAAGAAAAGTACTCGATACTTTGAAGTATAGATACTTTTGTTTCGATACATTTATGAGTACGATATTTTTTTTTTGATATTACTCATGGGTACAATATCGAAACTTTCTTTTCGATACCGTATCCCTACTTATAGGCTAACACCACATGCACAGAAAACGGATTAAACGTGTATTTATTAATTAATTTTTGGAAACTAAATGTATTATTTTGTGGTACATTTTACAAGATACATTTTTAGACAATTTCACCCAGACAAGCTGTGGTCTCGTAAGACAGAGGATTGGTGCCCTGAGACTGTAACACGTGGTCGCGGCAGACCACGAAGGTAATGGCGGGTCGACCTAGATGACTTACTAAGGAATTGTAAGTATGAGCCGTAGAACCGGGATCGCTGGAAGAAAAGGAGGGATGCCTTTGCCCGGACACTACAGGTTAACATAATAACTTCCCCCTGCAAAAAAAGGACTGAAACCATTATGTTTTCAAATTACCAGTAAGAGCGACTGAAGACAGTAGGTCGAAGGTAATCACACCATCAGGCTTGGGGTACTCGATCGGCTTACATTCTTTGGCAGGCTTCAGTCTTGCGTGATCCGCACCTGGAAATTTATTCAATTCTTGATTAAAATATGATGCTTTTAGAATTCCAATTGAAACTTACCAACTTAAGAAATTTTGTAGGTTAAGCAGAGATCATATTTTGTATTAAATATTTTTGGGGTTCCGTAGCCGAATGGCAAAAATCGGAACCCTTATAGTTTCGTCATGTCTGTTTGTCTGTCTGTCCGTCCGTCCGTATGTCACAGCCATTTTATTCCGAAACTATTAGGACTATACATGCGAAACTTGGTAGGTAGATATATTCTGTAAACCGCTTTCCGATTATAAAAAAAAATTAAAATTAAGGAGGGGTTCTCATACATAGAACTGAAACTGAAAATATTTTTTTTGCATGAAACTTATGCGTGTGTGGTATCTATAGACAGGTCTTTAATAATGACATTGAGGTTTCTATAACCACTTTTTTTATAAATTCAATCGTTTAAAAGATATACGCTTCCAAAGTGGTAAAATGTGTGTGTCCTTCCTCTAACTTCTATAATAATGGAGTGAAAAATCTAAAAAAATATATACTGTAGATCTTAATGTAAACTTTTAACGAAAATTGGTTTGAACGAGATTGAATCAGCAGTTTTTGAGATATAGCATATTTTCTAAAACCGCAAATATTACTTTGTAATTCATACAAACACTATGAAAAACAAAGTTATTTGGCGTAGTTACTACGGAACCCTTCATGGGCGAGTCTGACTCGCACTTGGCCAATTTTTAGGGTTCCGTAGCCGAATGGCAAAAACGGAACCCTTATAGTTTCGACATGTCTGTCCGTCTGTCTGTCTGTCTGTCCGTCCGTCCGTATGTCACAGCCATTTTATTCCGAAACTATTAGGACTATACATGTAAAACTTGGTAGATAGATGTATTCTGTAAACCGCTTTCCGATTTTAAGAGAAAATTTAAAAAACATTTAAAATAAATGGAGCTCATACATGGAACTGAAACTAAAAATTTTTTTTTTTTCATGAAACCTATACGTGTGTGGTATCTATAGACAGGTCTTTAAAAATGACATTAAGGTTTCCAAAATGACTTTTTCATAAAGTTAATCGTTTAAAAGATATACGCTTCCAAAGTGGTAAAATGTGTCCCCCCCCCTCTAACTTCTATAATAATGAAGTGAAAAATCTAAAAAAAAACCATATGTTGTAGATCTTAATGTAAACTTTCAACCAAAATTGGTTTGAACGAGATCGAGTCGGCAGTTTTTGAGATACAGTATATTTTCTACAACCGCAAATTTAACTTTGTAATTCATACAAACACTATGAAAAACAAAGTTATTTGGCGTAGTTGTAAAAATTGTAAATAAGCTAGTTTTAAGAAATTTTTAAGGTTTTTGTTTTTTTTTTCAATTAAATATATTAAGTATATTATATTTATTATAGTTACCATGGAACCCTTCATGGGCGAATCCGACTCGCACTTGGCCAATTTTTTTTTAAATATTTAATTCAATTAAAACTGATAATTTGATGTGTGGTCAAGTAACACCTTAATTGATTCCTTCGTGCCTCGGAAAGCACGAAATCGTTCGAAAATGAATCGACATCGACTCGATTCATTTTCGAATCGACTCGAATCGAAATGAATCGACCGTCATTTGCACAAGTCTTGCCAAGGTGTACCGTGGTACCCAACTACTACAGACTATACCACGACTTTTAATTCGATTCATTAAACTGACATAAGCTTATGTTCTGGCAGTTTGAGTGCTTTATACGGCCCACCCAAATGTCCTAACTTTGGTATTGTTCGTCAAATCGTTGAAGCTCCTTAAGATATAAGTTGAGCTACGCGATATTTGACAAATGCTTGCACTGTTTGGACGGACCTGCTCAAATCTGTATGATTCTGTCCTTTAAAGGGCGCCACAGGCATAAACCTACATGGCTCTCATATGATTTGATTACTACACATTGTATGGACTTTAAAAGAGACGTTGACCTCTGAGTTTGTTTCAGTGTTTCTTCTCATAGTCAGTTAGGAAACACTGGCCTCATCTAGTTTACATTTACGAAAAAAAAATGACGTGTAAAAGTGTTACTTATAACCCATTTGCAAAATAAACATCATTATTTCATTTCATTATTTATTACTATAAAATAATGCTACCATACTTAACCTACCAGTGATGGATTCAATCAATCGAATAATAAATGACGAGGTTTTAACGCCAGATAGATATATGTAATATTTAAATTACATAATAATTATTTATTTAGAATGTATAGATTTAAGAACTTACAAATATATTTTTTAATTAAATTACCAAGAGCATATTGCCTGTGGTGTTTGCCTGTAATTGGTTGTGCAGTTATATTTAAGACACTAATACATGTATGTTCCTATCTGTGTTACATCTGTAACAACTGTTGGTGGACCTTAATTAAATAAATACGTAGTAACTAGATTTGATTATAAATAAATATTTTTATTAATATTTAACCATACCTATTCATTTTATTTTTCATGCCTTCATAATCACATTTAACTTTTCGTTAATCACACTCAATATATTGTTTAAATCGTTATTCGATTATTATCATACAACACTGAAACTGTCAGTTTACCGAATCAAACTAATTGTCGTGGTATAAATACACAAATAAGAATACTGTTTATATCTAAGTTAGCCAGTAAATTTATATTGCTGTAGAAGAGCGGAGTCTCCTAACAGAGGCATTACTTGCTTAAAAGGAGGCTCCAATCACCAACTAATTCAAAACTTGGTAAAAGACGGGAAGCTGACCCCAATTTTATTTTATTACGAATGAGCTCGATCTTGATCCCAATCACACCTGAGAGTAAGTGTAAGTTGAGTTCTACGATCGCACGAGCGAGCCCAAAAGATGCCTGTTCACGCTTGCTATAAATGTGGCAGAGAATATAGAAGCCGGCAGAGTTCCACAGCTTGGCTGTGCGCACAATAAATGTAGAGGAGAAGCGCTTAGTACGACAACACGGTATATCGACCAAGTGTGGATGGTATCCTGCAGTATGTTTGGTAAACCAGTAGTGAATGTAATGTTACGCCAGTCGCTTAGCGAAGTACGTCGAGAAACTTCGACAGAAATCTAGTATAATATCTATGTTCGAGACACTAACGCCACCTGGCGGCGAGTACCAGTACTGTGTATCTCAAGTAGCTTCTGGAATATTCATGGCAGTATAGGCAGTGAGTCGATTTTACAAGAATGTTCTAGAGCTCATAGACCGGGGTATAAATAGATCGCAGAGGAACGCAGACGGCAGTCTTATTTCAAGATACGAGGCGATATAATCGAAGCTTTACAAATGAATTTCGGTGCGATTTAAGTGTTGAGTGACAAGTATTGTACTGTGAATAACCGTGTTAATTTTTATTTGGTGTATATTTAAGTAAAGTGTTAATTTTGGTTTAATTGGTGTAAATTATTTCTATCCCGAACCCCAGCTCGTAACAATAATATAGTTGGGAAAGACTAAACAGATGACGAGTGAACAAGTATAATGGCTGACCTCCGTGACTGAGCGTCCAAGGTTCCTTTCCCCGCATGAGCGTGCTGAATGCACTGTAGGCCACGCCCCCGTAAAGACCCATCGACGTATGGAAAGACGGCCGGCAGTTGCGGACTTGCTGCAATAAGTAAAAAACAAAATTAATGTCGCCACAAAACATTAGGCTAATATGCTCCGAAGAGTGAGTGTGTGATGTAATTGGATTATAAAATACCATTGGATTAGATAGGAATAAAAGCGAAAGTTTATGTGGACGTATCTATAGATGGATGGATGTATAGATATATGGATGTTTATTACTTTTTCTTGAATTGAACATATTATGGGTAATTATTAAAATTGGATGGGTCTCATTAGAACTTAAAACGGGATATTTACTATGTATATTTCTTGTTTCAAGTTTCCGATATTTGCAAGCGCCATGATCACGGATGAACTCCACTCACACAGACCGATATTTACGTGCTGATTCCCACCACCATCCGAGACATCTTAACTCTGTAGTGACTTCGCTTACCAACCGCGCATATGATTTATGTGACGAGGAACATCTACATGATGAGCTAACACATGTTCAGAGGTGCTACAGAGAAATAGATATGTAGTGAATATCGCACAGCGTAGGCAAAAACCTAGTTCTAGACACCAGAAGTGCGAGGTTGAGAGGCAGCCAGCATTCTTGCCGTACGTGAAAGGAGTGACAGATAAGGTTGCAAACATTTACGGAAATATGCCGTAAAAACTATCTTCACTCCGTTCAAGAAAGTCTCTCAGATGCTGCGTTCACAAAAGGACAACTTCCCTCTAGAAAAACCCGGTGTCTATAAAGTGGACTGCAGTTGTGGAAAGTCGTACATCGGTCAGACAAAACGTACCGTAGCTTGCAGAATCTCGGAACACATTAGGGCGGTGAAAAATAATGATGATCAAAAATCGGCAATAGCACAACATCTTTTAAACGCAGGATCGAACCATTGGATTGAGTTACATAACCCTCAAGTTATCTCGACAGAACGCCACTATATGTATACCAAGACTGGTAAGGGAAGCGATTGAGATGACCAAATATGACAATTTCAACCGGGAGGATGGGTTTCAATAGCCTAATGGATAAGGTGTCGGACTTGTGATCGAGAGGTCACGAGTTCGAACCCCACCCATTACACTATTGCCGTGAACCCACTCCAGACACAAGCATATTTAGCTTAGTTGGAGGAGTTAACAAGATTGTTAGTAATGTGAAATCTACCCACATTTCTAGTTACCTTTAAAAAAAAAAAAAAGAAGGACTGTCGAGGGCCTGGAATCCAGTGGTTCAAATGTGTAAAAACCGAAAAGGTTCCGTAGAAAGTTCGCGAGTCGACACGGTGAGGTTTGTGTGTCGGGAACAGAATCGAGTGTTTAGTGATACTTGTGACAGTGGTAGCGGTGTCGCTAACAGAAAACGAACGAGAAAGAGGGTAGACCGATTTGTCTGCTCATAAACTTCCACCCGCAATTACTTCAGTTCATCCGTGATCATGGCGCTTGCAACAGTGCCGAAATATCGGAAACTCGAAACAAGAAATACACATGGTAAATATGGCGTTTTAAGGTTCTAATGATTCTGTTAGTGACCATGTTAGCTTAAAAACTTATATTGGATGGGTCTGCTTGTGACTTTTTTTATAAAAAAAAATGTGCTTGTTCCTTACATTTTAGTTGAGCAGTCGGATTCTTAGATTTTTTAAATTACTTTTTTTTTAGCTATTTCATCTATGTAACGTCTTACTAATCCTACTAATATTTTAAATGCGAAAGTTTGTGAGGATGTATGGATATTTGTTGCTCTTTCACGAAAATACTACTGAACGAATCTGAATAAAATTTGGTAAGTAGATAATTGATATCCTGGAATAACACAGGCTACTTTTTATCCCGGAATTCCCACTAGATCGGGATTCACGCGGGAAAACCATCCCACACGAACAACGTCGGGACCATAGCTAATCACAACAGTTGAAATTGTATTTCTAAAGAGAAAATTACTCTTTGTGTATGTCATACTCCAATGACAAACACCAATTAACATTTGTTGTTTAATTTGACTTGATGAATACTAAACATTAATAAAGTAATTTATTTAAAAAAATCTAAAATGCGGACTAGTAGTATAGTATTTCACAAATCTGTAGGTCTCCCGCCGGGGTTGCGGAAATGTACTAACAAAATACCACGGCCTCGGAACTTACGATCAGCTGAAGGAACAGGGTGGATTTTTAGTCAGTAGAAGTCTGACAGTCCCTTCCGCTTAACCTAGAGCGGGAGAAGTAATTCGATGATTTTTCCACAAAGAAAAAATAAAACAAGCTGTGTGGTTCTGCTCTCATAGATAAGCTGCGAAACAACATGTCTTTAGTAGAAGCAGCGCCATTTAAGTGTGGCATTAGAGAGTTACATACATACCTTCAGTTCCTTGTAAACATAGGACTCCTTGAGTTTTTCCTCGTACTGAGTTGGAACGACTCCTTTATCGTGGGTCGCCTCCCCAGATATGATGAGATCCATCGCAGCTTCCGCTGCCAACATACCTGTCAAAGAATTATTTCATATTTATCTGAATTCAGCTATTAGAGTTCCGAATCCAAAGGGTAAATCGAGACCCTATTACCAAGACTCCGCTGTCCGAACGTCCGTCTGTCTGTCTGTCCGTCTGTCACCAGGCTGTATCTCATGAACAGTGATAGTTAGTTGAAATTTTCACAGATGATGCATTTCTGTTGCCGCTATAACAACAAATACTAAAAAATAAATATATAAGGGGGGCTCCCATACAACAAACGTTATTCTTTTGCCGTTTTTTATAGATAATGGTACGAAACCCTTCGTGCGCGAGTCCGACTCACACTTGGCCAGTTTTATGTTATTCGAATCATAGTCAATGAAGGTTTGGGTTGCATATTGCATCACCGCACTATCTTCTGCAGTACATTAAAGCCCGAAGAACTAGTTTTTGGCGGAATGATCACTGCATATTGTCTAATACTAATAAAAGCTGACTCACCGTTCGGTAAGGACCAGGGGCCGTATCATGACGTGTTAAAACTTGAGTCGTTCCAGCGAGAAAGAGCGATGAAGCTATGCACGCTATACAACGTGTAACGGAAAGGGTATATACATACCAAGGGCACGGCTTCTTTGGATGATATCAAACGATATTGGAAGGGTTTTGTAATCCTATTTCTACATGTGTGGAACTTATTAGAAATTTCAATACATTCATACCAGAGACCGAATTTTTCAAATTAAGAAGAAGAGAATTTTGTTTTATTGGCAAGTGACGTGGAAAGTGATGACCCTCATAGTGCTGTGACACGTTTGTTATTACTGGTATTCAAGAAACATATGAAACCAATAATTTGGGGTCAATTCTGTGAGTCACTTATTTTGGGCTGAAACTTTGCATAGAGACTCCATACCAGATGTTGTCTTCGGTCCTTTTGGATAGATATGGGGTTTCCGTTACACGTTGTATAGCTCCATCCCTCTATCTCGCTGGAACGACTCAAGTTTTAACACGTCATGATATGGCCCCAGGCCCAGGTCGGCGGCGTGTTCGTGTTCCACGCGAGCCCCAAAAAGCTATCAGCAATAGTACCGAGGCCCCATAGGGCCATTGCGTGCTATGGTTACGGGAATGCTCTAACGAGGTACCGCGGTGACGGACCACAAGGGCTACTGAAGGTACAGGGTGGGTTTATAGTCATATTCAAATAATCAAATCCAGCTCAACCAGGAAAAAAAAAAACAATATTAGAAAGTATAACTAGAAACATTCTGTAAAATCGCCAGTTTTGAAAGATGAAATAAAATATTTAGTGTTTATTTTTTTTAAGATTACGAGCAATTAGACAGAATTCACATTACTAGCAAAATTGTGAACCCCTCCGACTAATCTAAATATGCTTGTGTCTGGAGTGGGTTCACGGCAATAGTGTAATGGTTGGGGTTCGAAACCACGACCTATCGATCACAAGTCCGACACCTTAGCCTTAGGCTATTGACGCTTCGATTTGGAACTAGTTGCCTGTTACCCAGTTACTGGGTTAAAGGTATATAAAATACACTAATACTCAACTGTAACTGGTTAGACTGGAAGCCCACCCGAACATAGTTGAGAAAAGGGTAAGCAGATGGTAGTGGTAATTAGTGATGATCCGGATATCCGTATCCGCGGATATCCGAGAAAAAGGAAAGATCCGTATTCGTTACTTTTCTCGCGGATATTTTACCTTATTAATTTGAAAAAAAAAAAAAGATTCCAAATTAAACTAGAAAACTTCTTAGTAGACATTATTTTCACTTTTGTACCATAACCATACACAAACGTTATCGACAGTCGACACGGCCCAGTGTCACACTAAAGAGTAAATAAAACAAAAGTAATACCCGCGCAATGCAAGTCGAAACATGTTCTGCCTGTCATGACAGGCCTGTTGGTCTAGTGGTCAATGGCCCTGACTGCTATGCGCAAGGTCGTGGTGATTTGAAGGTGTTTGTGTGATGAGCACGATCATTTGTTCTTTGTCTGGGTGTAGTTTATCTATAATATGTATGTATTTAGAAATATATATGTATGTTTATCAGTTGTCTAGTACTCATACCACAAGCTCTGCTTAGTTTGGGACTAGATGGCGTTGTGTGAAAGTTGTGGAATATTATTATTATATTCTTATTATTATTTCGGCGAGCGTGGCTTCAACTCGTCGTTGTTTCAAGGTCGTGCGCCCCGACACGGATTGAGTAAGAAAATAAAGATCCGTCTTAACACCAAATATCCGTATTCGAATCCGTATCCGCGGATGTATATTTTTAACGATCCGGCACATCACTAGTGGTAGTACTGACCGCTTTTCATGGCGTTATGCGTGCCCTTGATGCGTGGTACGTTGAGGAAGCCGGCGGTATCTCCCGCTAACACGCCGCCCGGGAACACAGGCACCGGCAGGCATTGCCAACCGCCCTCTACAAGCGCTCGGGCTCCATAGGCCACGCGGGTGCCACCTGCAAACACACGGAACATACAGTACAATTCAACCAAGAATAGGACCGATTTAACGCCATATTGTGACGTCATAGCTGTCAAATCGAAACAGTTAGGTAGAGGGAACAAAACAAGAATTTATTAAAATATTAATTTACAAATATTAAGCGTAACAAAATTAGTCCCCTTTCCTTATTTTGGTGGTCAAATACGAGCCCATCATTAATAAAATAAAGCTTTAATAATTTTGTCATGGCTTCTGGGCCTTTGTGCCATGCACTCTCTTTACATTCAGGCAAATTGGTGCCATCGTTGAAAATAAGAGAGAAAAGTATGTTTAAAAAAAACTAATTATGTCTTTAAACAATTAAACATTATATTTAAAATTGATGTGAGACTCAAACAAAGTAAAATAAACCATTATAAAATTTCGCTATTAAGTTTTCTTTGCAAACTGTACTTTTGGAGTGACATTTAACAGATAGGAGTTCATTGACGTTCCTTTTCTTATTTTAAACGTTTAATACAATTATTCGTTCGCATTATGGAACATAACACAGCACACATACATCATAGTAAAGTACGGGCAACGAGAAACGTAAATGTAAGCAATCGGACCGTTACCGAGTTACATTGCGATAGCAAGCGATTATTATCTCTGTCCTTATCTTTCGTAAACAATAATGTCGTCGGTATCTGGACGACTGCTGTCGTTATGTGATTTGTAGTACAGTACAGAAGAGCGGTTAGTGCAGAAATCAGCAATATTAATTGGTGTGCCAGCGCTGCTGCCTTAATTTTTTCTTAAATTGTAAAGAGATGAGGCCGGTATTTCCTAACTGATTAACTCTGAGAAGAAACACCGAAACAACTCAGAGGTCCATACAATTTGTACTGATCAAATCATATGATTACCATGTAGATTTATGTCTGTGGTGCTCTTTTGAGAACAGAAATACACAGATTTGAGCAGGCCCGTCCAAACACTGCAAGCATTTGTATTTGTTTGCAGATTCGCATAGCTCAACTTAGAACTTTAAGTAGCTCAAATAACAGGTTTTCACTCAAGCAACAAAAATAATAATAGGTACAGTAGTACCCAACTGATAAGGCGCGTCGTGGATCTTTGTTCGCGCAGAAAAGAAAGTATGGCCCCGAAGATTGAAACAAAAGAACGCTTAAAACTTACAATCAACCTTAGATCACTACTATAAGGTTCATAATACACTGCAGCTGTTAGTTACGTCTCAGTCACGCGTCGTGCGCTAACATGGCGGTAGCTGCTGACCAATAGCGGTAAAGGAAACGAAGCGCGGTGCGAAAATTCAAATCGGTAAGCCATATTAGTTGAGTACTACTGTAATGATAAGTGTACCTTCAAACATCGGCCTAATGTATGGATGAGTCTTGAATTTCTGGAACTCCCTGAAGGGACTTAAGTAAGGGTTGCTATAGTCCAGGCCTACGACGAAGCCCGCGGCTACAAGGGGTGCTTCGCCCTCCGCCACTTTCAGGTGATAGATGAACGAGCCTCCGTATGTGTTCTTGTCTAGCGGCCAGCCGACTGTATGTTCTACTAAACCGGGTTTGTGATTCTGGAAAAGGAAAGTCGTTACAATTCCGAGAAAAATAAAACAAATCTTTTTATTTACTAATAACAATGTAGAGCTTTAGAACTTTTTTCATAATTGTCTCTTTCTTTATATCAACCAACGTAACAAAAACAATGAGATGAAATACCATAGGAAAATAATAGAGATCATGCTCTTTGGTACACATAAGACCAATAAGTGTCCATAAAAATGGACATTTATTGGGAAAGTTCTCCCAGACAGTCTACAAACTAGGACAAATCCGAGGACACCCGAGCGGATGTCAGCCCTGCCTATTCACAAAATTTATAGGATTGTAAACACTGTCGGAATGTCACGTGCATAGAATTAATAGGCTTAGAACCGCAGTAGTCGCACGCAAAGTGAAGCCATTTCAAGTTAGCCTTTTAAGGCTACGTACGTCTTTCGGCGCGTCAGTACTCAGGACCAAGTATTACTGTAAAGAGCTCGCGCATTTTCGCAAAAAAATGTCGTACTGTGTAGTGAAAGGGTGTCACAACTCATCACATAATCATGAAAAACATTTAAAGATACCATTTCACGGATAAGTACAGCCTAGCATCTTACATTTTTGTATAAAACATTCATCAAAACAAAATAATAAATCGTAAATTTGACAGCCGCCATTACAATGAAAATGTTGCTAGGCTTGGGAAATTATTTTACCCCTTTTTTTGTTATTATAATTATGTAGTGCCTATATTCCCAATCCACATCTATGTAGGTATTTAGTAATATTAGCTATATTAGCTACTTATATAAGGTTTTATTGAAAATAATTAGAAGATATTTATAAAATATATAAATATACCACTTCTAACAGAATAATGTAATTACATAGATTTATATATATATTACAAATTATATTATAAATATAATACAAGATACTTAACAAATAATAAATATTACATTAGTTAACAAACGACACCATAATTATCAGGGTCATGCAGTACAGCTCGACAAAAAAGGTTGAAAAAATGGGGGCGCCATTAGCCATACATTATAAAATTTAAACTTCAAAAACTATTTTTCTGGCAGAACTTTAGATAGTCTTATTCATTTTAAATCAATATAATCGTTTTCATGCATATTTATTGCCTGATAAAACGCGGACTGAGACAACACTGACAAAGTTTAAAATAGTTCCGTTTTTACACGTTTGAGCCGAACTGCACGAATTAGTTAAGATAAATGTGTAACTATGTGTACCTACATTTTCAATGAATGAATAAATAAATAAAAATAAATAGTTAAAGGGGAAGCGCTAAGGTAGCGAAATTCAAATTTTCTTACGTTTTTTGCAGTTTGCTGGTCAGTATTAAGTTGTACGTTGATTAAAATATGATTCGCGACCGTAATAAATTTGTATTTACAGAATCATAATCATTAGAATGAGTAAAACAACTTGTTAAGTTAGTATAATCCTAAAATGTCAAGATTTCATGAAATAGTCATTCAGTAGGATTATTTGGTCTTAGGGAGTTGTGTTGATGACTTTAATGATTATAATTCTGTAAATACATATTTGTTACGATTGCGAATCATATTTTAATCAACGTACAACTTAATGCTGACCAGGAAATCTCAAAAAACGTAAAAAAAAATTCGCGGGCTAACCTGGCGCTTTCGCCTTAAATAATATAAAGTAATAATATGAATAATTCTTATAAAACACAACTTAAATAATAATTCTACGCTTATACCTACCGGCAAGGTTGGCAAAATTGGAACAGTTCCATTTTCCCCACATGCTGGGGAAAATGTCATTTACTTGCAACATTATTTATTTGCTTGTGTGCGTGTCGTCGAACGTAATTACATGGCGCTTAGGCACACATTCATTGTGTTGTTGCTTCAATTTTGAACGGAATTTTGAATGAAACTATCACTCTAAGTCTAATTACTCTAAGTGTCACGTGATGGATCCCCTTTAATAAGCCACTCTTTCTTGAGCCTTAAAAAGTTACACAGTACGCACCTCTTTAACACGAGCTTCATTGGGTATGATAGTGTGGTAATTAATAGTTGTATTAATCACAAATAAGTATGTAAATTGTATTAGAGTATTTGACGATGTTATTTTTTAAGACAAATATAAGAATTACCTCGGGCTTGACTTCCCACAGTTCCTTGAGTCCGATACCGTATGACTGAGGTTCACTGTTCGCTCTCAGGTCGTACTTCTTGGAGACCATTTTAGTAAGATGACCGTGACATCCTGTAATTGAAGGGAAAACATATCATTACATAACCAGCTTTTAATGTTCAAACTGCTGGGTCAATGGCCTCCTCAAAAAGAGTTGCAGGCCCTTCCCTTGCGACCAGGCGCAAGCCCTTTCCATCATCGGACTTACAAGACAAACGGCGATGCGCCATCGTTACTTGGTATACAACCCACCCATACTATTTTATTTATGTATTTAAAACACTACACACTCTTTAACATTTATTAAATTTACTTGGCCTCGTCCGTGTGTCACTGCTGGGTGCCAACTGAAAACCAGCGCTGGTTGTCTTCCGCCCAGCAAATGCTGAGTTGGTGTCCCTTTCGGTGTGGACATGCTCAACGATTATTTTTATCCTTTTTTTTATAATGTTTGTCATTATGTATTGTATATTGTTGTGTGTGTCTTCGTCCGAATAAATATTTTTCAATTTCAATTTCAATACGCACAAAACGTCTTGAAATAATTTCATTGTGCGTACAGCTAAGGAGTGGAATGACCTCCCGGAGTTTTGTTTCCTGATAGCTTAGGATTGGAATTCCCTTCCTAAGCCTTCCATCATCGGACTACGAGACAAACGGCGAAGCGCCATCGTTACATGGTGGACATCCCACCCATACGCACAAAACGTTTTGGGAATACCTTCATTGTGCGTACGGCTAAGGAGTGGACTTCCCTGCCGGAGTCTGTGTTTCCCGATAGCTATAACCTAGGAGTCTTTAAGTCAAGAGTGAATAGGTTACTTTCAGGTAAGCGTGCTCCATCTTCGACCACATCATCACTTACCATCAGGTGAGAAGGTGGTCAAACGCGAACCTATTTTCAATAAAAAAAGGTGACCCTGGCACAGTTCCTATCAGAATACAGAGACGTAGTCCTTACCTTCAGTGAAGATGGTGATCTTGGAGTGGAACTCCATGCCTCGTTCGAACATGTCCTTAGGGCTGCCGTCTTTGGCGATTCCCACGTCACCGGTGGCGACGCCCTTGAGTGAACCGTCGTCGCGGTATATGAGATCGGCGCCTGCGCATCCCGGCCAGATCTGTCCGAAATTATATCGATTAAGAAAATAACAGAATTAGGTTTTAACGTTCAACAGAATTTAAAGCCATAAATAACTATGATCTTAAATTGTGGTTTTATAGTCAAATCCAAATCTATCCAATGCAAACAAAACAGGAATATAAATATGGATACATCCAGAACTTTAGTCATGATATTTCATTTCATGAGCTCATTGCCAGCAAATGTATATCATTAGTGTTAATGATGATTAGTGTGGTTCTTATCAAAGTAGTCGTCGTAAGAATGCTCTTGTTAGCATGCAAATTAACGGCATAATTAGATTGAATTTTAACCTTTAGTTTTCACAGTGAATACAAGTTATTGGGTCATCTTGAAAATTTTAAAATTGCCTAATAATCTCAAATACTCCAGGAAGTGCAGACTGATCTACAATTTATTAACCAACTTCAAAAAAGTAGGAGCTTCTCAATTGGTCTGTATTTTCTTTTTACACTAACAATTAGTTTTCCATCAGCATGGGGTTCTTTCATGCGGCACCAATACCGACCGATTTGCGTGGCCTTCTCTTTTGATACATTTTTACAAAGGTGACATGCGAATGGAGACAGATAAATTCAATTAAAAAGTAATGTTATTCAATTGTTAATTACAGTTAAATCCTATCCTACTAATCCTACTATCCTATTAATATTATAAATGCGAAAGTTTGTGAGTATGGAACCAACCACTATACCAACAGGCCCGTTGGTATAGTGGTCAGTGGCCCTGACTGCTATGCGCAAGGTCGTGGGTTCGATTCCCACCTAGGACAAATGTTTGTGTAATGAGCACGGTCATTTGTTATTTGTCTGGGTGTAATTTATCTATAATATGTATGTATTTAGAAATATATATGTATGTTTATCAGTTGTCTAGTACCCATACAAGCTCTGCTTAGTTTGGGACTAAATGGCGTTGTGTGAAAAAGTTGTGGAATATTATTATTATTATATTATTATGGAGATGTGGCGGGTTTTTGTTACTCTTTCACTTAAACACTACTAAACGGATCTCAATTATACTTGGTAAGTAGATAGTTGACATCCTGGAATAACTCATAGGCTACTTTTTATCCCGGAATTCCCACGGGATCGGGATTTACGCGGGATAAACCTCCCACGCAAACGAAATTGCGGGCAAAAGCTAGTTGGTTATAATTGTAAATCAGTTATATACATAGTTTTTGTTGGTAAAGAGGTCTCCATCAATTTCAACGCATTTTCTTAGAAGGTCAGTGTATTAGAATATGTATCTCTTACCTCGGCTCCTGCAGCCTCTGCTTGCTCTGACAGCCATCTCACGAGGTGTCCCAGGCGTACTACGTAGTTGCCGTGGTTGTAGTTAGGTAAGCCTGTAAAGAATAATTAAAGTTACATTTACATGGTAAATGTATCTGCAATTGTGTCGAAAATCAAATTACAGTGCGGCCGTTCTAACTTCGCGAACGTGAAGTTAGGCTCTGCGAACTTTAACGCTTGTACACAACAAAGCAAGCAAAAATAAAGGTTTTAAAAAAATAAATGCCAATAACAGTTGTTAACAGGAATAACTGCTAATTGCATTTATTTTTTTAAAACCTTTATTTTTGTACGAGTGCACAAGCGCTAAAGTTCGCAGAGCCTAATTTCACGCTCGCCAAGTTAGAACGGCCGTACTGTAATAATTAATGGTTGAGAGGTACAAGATTTTAGCTCAAGGCCCACATTTTAGAACTATAGATTTCTGGTGATATATAATTATATTTATAAATAAATCAATTTACATAATTATGTAAGCAAACAAAATCAATGCTATGTTTTAATGCAACTTTATTGCAATTATAGAAAGGATTTTACTAATATTGAATTAATAGAAACAAAAGTAATTAGGAGCTAGTTGCAATCCCCAATGTGTGCAAATTTAGGTATAAGAATGCTGATGGCTTTACTTTCGGAAATCCATGACAAATGAAAACTTAAAAAAATTAGTTATTTATGCTTTAATGCAGTCGATCGATCAAGTGCGACTAATGGGAGCGGTCGACGAGTAAACATCTTATGTGTATTTGCCGCAGGGAGGCTATAATAAAAACACGTATCTAGTTTGGGTTTGGAGTTCATGTTGCATTATTTCATCTACATGTGCATCCATATATGGGCAGATGGTGGTACTGCACACAACAGTTAAGCTTCAACAACTAGTTTTTAGCCCGTTGGTATAGTGGTCAGTGGCCCTGACTGCTGTGCGCAAGGTCGTGGGTTCGATTCCCACCTAGGACAAATGTTTGTGTGATGAGCACGGTCATTTGTTCTTTGTCTGGATGTAATTTATCTATAATATGTATGTATTTAGAAATATATATGTATGTTTATCAGTTGTCTAGTACCCATACCACAAGCTCTGCTTAGTTTGGGACTAGATGGCGTTGTGTGAAAAGTTGTGGAATATAAAAAAAAAAAAACACTAATTTATTATTCCTAAAATATTGATTTATGAAGTTTACGATATGTATGCAATATACTATTTACTGACTTACCTGGAAATACAGGAATAGGAATCCTCCCACTGGCAGTGAGTAAACCAAACTTGTCAGAGGTAACCTCTGTGTTCATAGGTGCTCCCTTCTCTTTCCAGTCTGGGATCAACTCGTTCAGGGCTATAGGGTCCACGCAGGCACCGGACAATATGTGTCCGCCTACTTCTGCTGCTTTCTCAAGAAGAGTCACCCTGACTTCCTGTAAATCGATGAAATAGTGGTTTAAATGCTGTAATAGAGGCAGTGACATATCTTGCCATTTTTGACTAAGAAAGTCTTTAAAAATGCTATTTTCTTTGTTTTTCGGATGGGAAAATCATCAAATGTCTTATTTATTGGCCTATCTACAATTGTTACACTGTTTATCTAATACATGCAATATGTTACAAACATAGTGTACAATATGACTTCCGCTCTTTGTCGGACGGTATCAGATTTCTATTTACTAAAACTAACCCTGTGTTTCAGCTGCCCTTGCGTTCCGGAGCCGCCGTGTATAGTTTGAACCTTTATTTTTTAGTGGGGTTTTAATGAGATTAAAACCCCACATTAAAAAATAAAGGTTCAAACTATACAAGGCAAAATATAGTCAACACAGCAAAATTTGGCCTGGCCCAAGGTTGAAACGTTTATTATTTTTAATTTGGACTCCTATTACTTCAGGTACTTAGAGTAGTGTTTAAGTTTTATATTAAATCAGAAGTTTAAGGTCAAGTCAACTTATTGTAACAGTGTGTAATCCCAAATGGGGACTAAGAGCAGTAAACCCAAATAGACAATAGGAGAAGAAACGATATCGTAAAACTATTCCACATAAGACAATTTTTGCGACGAGATGCACCTATATAATAGCTCCCTATATATTTACAATAAAATGAGCAACAATAAGTCTTTAAAGAAGTTACGACGTTTTAAATTTAAAAATTTAGTTAAGAACTTGTTAGTAGAATTAAATTACCAAGAAACTGAAAAACTATTAAGTGTTCCTGGGCAGAGTTGGGCAAAATTTATTCGAATGACGAATAACGAATAAATAAATTATTTCTATAGTTATTCGCGAATAATAAATAATTTAATTTATTCAAAGGAAAATTATTCGAATGACGAATAATTTTTTCGAAAAATGCCCAACTCTGTTCTTGGGTAACCCTAAATGTAAACAACCCCTACATTCACATGTCACATATCTATACAACGTGTAACGGAAACCCCATATCTATCCAAAAGGACTGAAGACTACATCTGGTATGGAGTCTCTATGTAAAGTTTCAGCTCAAAATAAGTGACTCACAGAATTGACCCCAAATTATCGGCTTCATATGTTTCTTGAATACCAGTAATAACAAACGTGTCACAGCACTATGAGGGTCATCACTTTCCACGTCACTTGCCAATAAAACGATAATTCTCTTCGTTCTTCTTAATTTGAAAAATTCGGCCTCTGGTATCAATGTATTGAAATTTCTAATATGCTCCACACATGTAGACATAGGATTAGAAAACCCTTGCCATATTGTTATCATCCAAAGAAGCCGTGCACTCGGTATGTATAATAGACCCTTTAAATTACATGTTGTATACTTACTTAGGCACAAATAGTACATACCAAATCAAACACACAGATACAGAGTTACAGACACACATCTCGTACAAACAATACTTTTATAGCCAATTAATTTTTGTATAATTTTAATTCTTAATAACCCTGTTTATGTAATAACAATGGATTGTTGGACCATACATAACATATTGTAAAAATAGATCAACCTCGAATTGTTACTGTTGCTTATAGCACAGGTGTTTATACCTAGTTGAAGTGACAGTGTTCATATTGTAACCATAATTTATTTAAGCCGATAAACATTATTTATTTATTATATACTTATTTATTATTATTATTTAACTATTTGTTTCTAACATTTAACAAAATATATGGTAAATTTTGATAAAACTTGTCCTATTTGGTTTATCTACCCACTCGCTTCTGCCCTTGGTTTCTCTCGCATGAAGTTTGTTTAGGGCAAACACAGTTTCACAATCTTATCTTACTTCTTACTAAAATTATAAATGCGAAAGTTTGTGAAGATAGATGTTGGTTACTCTTTCAGGCGAAAACAACTGCACAGATCTGAAAGAAATTTGGTATTAAAGTAGATAGTTGACATCCTGGAATAGCACATGGACTACTTTTTATCTCCGAATTCCGCCTACAGGATCGGGATTTACGCGGGAGTACCCTCTCATGCGAATGAAGTCGCAGGCAGAAGCTAGTTATAAACAATTTTTTTTTTTTTTGTAAATTAGGTCTGTAACAGAGTTTAAGAATGTTGAAGAACTTTCTAAATAATCTTATTGACCAGATAAACCAAGTCTAACACCGGTTTTTTTAATTAATCAAATACGATCATTGTAACTTTAAATACTTACAGTTCCCTTTTCCTCTGCAATCTGGCGAGCTCTGATGGCAGCAGCCATACCTGCTGGCCCTCCCCCGATGATAAGGATATCCGTCTCCTCCGCTACTCTCTCCATACTGATGTCTAAACATAATGGATAATAGATAAATAGAATACTCTTTATTGTACACCAATAATTAAACAAACACTTGATTTACAATACTGCAAAATATGGTTACAATGGCGGTCTTATCGCTGAAAGCGATATATCTTCCAGACAACCTTTGGATGGACTTTAAGAACATAAAACAAAGAGGGGAGGAGAAAGTATCAACTTACTTAATTAAAAAGGACATCAATTTTATTACTATTATAATAATAATAATTCCCACTATTAGGACACAGGCCTCCTGTCTATGAGAGATAGATAGATATACTCCTTATTGTACACCATAACAGAATTAAACAAGGACTTAACAACTACAATGGGCAGTCAGTGAAAGCGATATTTACAGACAACAAGATAAGAGAGGATGTGCCGTAATCACCATGTGGCACAGTATGGGTTGCGGAATGTTACAAAAATTATAATCATTTGATTATTTCAATATCTGTGCTTTTTTGCAACTTCACGGACAACTCCCTAATATACTTGGGCAAAACAAACAAATACTCAAGTGAGATGTTCTGACCTATAAACTCATTTTCAATGTCAAGGTTGCCCAAACTATATGCATAAGGGTTGTTTCTTTGATAAAACACTATTTAAACATTATCTAAATAATAGAACTTATATGACCAAAGTTGGCAGTCTATCAACATGAAGAAATTTGCTGGGTATTTCCTGCCCTTTGCTTTATCAATGCCAGATAATGGATGCCACGAAGCTGTTGTCATGTGGGGGGTCACTATAAAATCTAGTAGTAATCTATAGAAATTGCTGGGGGTAATTTAACTAGATAAAACGTACATACTGGCTGATGATAAGATATGTAATCTACACTTTACATCTCATTTGTTTGTGTTTTAAAGACAATTTTTTTTTTCATAATAATGATTATGTATCACTATCAAGGCCTTTACAGTGACGTTAATTTTGTTGATTATTTGATCTAGAGGTTATCACTTACCTTTCCATCGTGGGTCTTTATCTCTGGGGTGTATTGTGTAATGAGTCGTTATCTTTGGGTAAGCATCCGAATACAACCTCTTGGCAGCCTTGGTTAGCCTCCCCACTGAAAGATTTACAGAAATTGTTAAAAACACTACCAAAACAAAACAGAGTGAACTTTGAACTTTTATATTTAGCAGCTTTATTGCATAACATTGCGCACCAAACTCGTATAATGATGGTTTTTAATAACTATGATCGCAGAAATAATTTAATTGTGTTCTAATTACCACTAATTACTCAAAAATATTTAAAACCAACTCACGAACAGCTGATAGCAACGTCACATAAAATAACTTTTTTAACTCAAAATCCTCAGTGTTTAGCAATGTATAAATTTAAAGTCGATTATTTATTTTCATTTAGTTGAAAACATATTATGGAAATATGGTGATTTTTATTTAAAAAGTATTTTATTTACCCTGACGAGACGAACTAACAAGTGCCGCCGCCATTTTTAAAAACAAACTGCGTTTCACTTTCAATTCAGACTTCATAGAACAAAGTCCGACTCTTATAACATTCTTCCTAAAAAGACTTAACTTTTTCAGAATTTAAAATTATATCTAAAAAATATAAACCATCTAAATTTATTATTATATGTATCAAATAATTCATATTTTTCTTTATGTATCGTTTTCTACCTAGTTTATTAAAAAAAGTCAGTGAAGAACCGGAACGCAAAGTTGAGTGTGGCGGGAATTTCAATTTTTGCTTGTTGATCGTATGCCATGACTTCTTGAGAGAGAAGTCACATTTACTCAATTTTTTTTATAATTTTAACGTTTGTTGGACAAAGGAAAGGGAAATTCCCGTTTGATAAAGAAGTTTTGGCCAAGTGACGCCTACGAAAGAAACAAATTGGAGGCATTAGGGTTGACATAGATAAAGAAACAAACACTATTTTTAAATAGAACTCAGTTGGACTTTTATAAATCATAATATAAAAACTCAAGTTTAACAAAATACATATTTATAGATTTTTGAAAACTAATATGATTCACATGCAAATAAATTAAATCATTGTTTAAAGTGAGTTGGGGAAACTCAGTCATCTTTGCTGCATTTATGTACATGAATTGTGTATGCCTTCGATTTAAATGATTGGCTTCCACGAAATCAGCTACATAACACACAGAAGTCGTCTAATATTTTCTAATATTAAACTGGCATCTAGTTAGCTACGTTAATTATATGGAATTTCATTACTGTCGAGTTTTATGAGAATGCAATTTTCTTTGAAAAAAAAGTTATGTAAAAATAAACATTTGAGTGCAAAAAGATTTTATTTTATTATTGCTTATTGGTACCATATCATTTCCCGAGGGATGTGCCGTAACAGGCGTAGCACAAACTTCGATCAATTCTAGTTGATCGAAGAGCACAAAGGGGTTTCTGAAACGGCCACTTTAGAAGCAACGGGGCTAATACTATTGTATAGGTTTATTCCACTATGTTCACCTGGGTGATATTACCCGGGTGAACATAGTAGACTTTTTGGTGTCCTCATTTCACCTCGGAAGATTTCATTTTATGTGATACCTACCTTCTTTTTTTATTTACCTCGTGGAATTTTATCTCCCACATATTTATGTGAATACATGCAAATTTTTTAATTTTTTTTTTCAATTTTTTATGGTACGTTATATTTAACGAGGTCACCAAAAAGTCTACTGTGTTGATATCAACCAAGTGAACGTAATGGAATAAACCGTCCTATATGCTGATGGTGATCACCCGCGTGATATAAGGAAGAAAATTCTCACACTTCCTTAAGTCCAGGCGCCTGTAGTACCATAACATTGCCGTTCAAGGAATACGGATACTGATAGCCTGCATCATCCCACAACTGGGCAAAGGCCTCTCCCCGTGATTTTAAGGTGTTTCTATCCAGCGCCAAAATAAACCACTAGTCGTTAGTTTGGTCCAGCTCGTCCCGCCATCTTCTACGACCTCGCGGTAGACCTCGTAGACTACGAGGTCTACCGCAACGCCTACTAGCTATAGTATCAGGGCTCTAGAAATTTTGATTTTGGACCACAACTCATTGGGCATGCGGCAGACGTGCCCAGCTCAGGCTCACTTCGTTCAAGGAATGAAACATCGGAACTCTTTTAGAATGTTATTTATTTATTAAAAAGCTTAGTACTAATAAGTTACATAAAAGCCGTACACAAGACACATTACATTGAGTTGAGTTACTTGACAGGTTTCATTTGCCACAGGCCGTCGTTGAGATAATGGCAGTTCTCTATTCCCACGCCTTTATTCACTTTGGCTCTGAAAAATAAAAGATGATCAGGTAAGTGCGAGTGTGTGATCAGGTGGGAGTTCTGGACTGGTCTTTTAAGAGGTAACGGGGCCCCTTTTAAGTGTTGATGGTGATTACTGGGTGGTTTTAGTGAGACAGAAATCCCACACTCCCTGGTCTTCTCCCCAAAGGTCCAAGCGCCTTTTGAAAACGACAATAAAACACGTTTGTTGTATGGGAGCCCCCTTAAATATATATTTTATTCTGTTTTTAGTATTTGTTGTTATATCGGCAACTGAAATATATAATTTGCGAGAATATCAACTATCTAGCTGTCACCGTTCATGAGATACAGCCTGGTGACAGACAGACAGACAACGGACCCTGAGTAATAGGGTCCCGTTTTTACCCTTTGGGTACGGAACCCTAAAAAGGGGAAGTTTTATGTTTTAGCAGTCGTACGGGGCAGAAGGCGGTTATGATTTTATAGTCCACGAGTGTGATATCGTGGACTATAAAATCATAACCGCCTTCTTTTGCAGTTGGGTAAAAAGTAGCCTATAACCTTCCTCAAGTTACAAGCTACTTCCCCACCCAGTACTTTCGAAAATTAGCGCTTTTAAACAAACTATTTCTAATTTATAATATTAGTGTAGATAATTAGATATGTATGTAATAGTCCTAGTGCGAGACAGTGAGGGTAATTTTAAATTATCTATCGAAAATAAAAAATCATTCCATCTGTTTCTCTAAACTCTATTTTTTTTTTTTGAAAGATTGGCAAACATGTGTCATTAAAATCGTGTCATTAATTTTCAAGAATTTACACGACCGAGTATGAATTAAATACCGTAAGGAGTTAAAAAATTGGCCAAATGCGAGTCAGACTCGCCCATGAAAGGTTCCGTAGTAATTATAATAGTATAATATAATATGTATATTTATTTGACAAAAAAAAATCCTTACAAATTTCTTAAAACTAGCTTATTTATATTTTTACAACTACGCCAAATAACTTTGTTTTTCATAGTGTTTGTATGAATTACAAAATTATATTTGCGGTTTTAGAAAATATGCT
Source organism: Tholera decimalis (assembly GCA_943138885.2). Lineage (NCBI taxonomy): Eukaryota > Metazoa > Arthropoda > Insecta > Lepidoptera > Noctuidae > Tholera > Tholera decimalis. Next base: position 32,635,768 of record OW964551.2, read on the forward strand.
ATATCTCAAAAACTGCTGACCCGATCTCGTTCAAACTAATTTTGGTTGAAAGTTTACATTAAGATCTACAGACATATAATTATTTTTTTTATATTTTCACTTATTTATTATAGAAGTTAGAGGGGGCCCCACATTTTACCACTTTGGAAGCGTATATATCTTTTAAACGATTAACTTTATGCAAAAGTGTTTTTAGAAACCTCAATATCATTTTTAAAGGCCTGTCTATGGATACCACACACGCATAGGTATAATGAAAAATATAAATTTTAAGTTTTAGTTCCATGTATGGGGAGCCCCCCTTTATTTTAAATATTTTTAATTTTTTTCTTATATCGGAAAGCGGTTCACAGAATACATCTATCTACCAAGTTTCACATGTATAGTCCTAATAGTTTCGCAATAAAATGGCTGTGACATGCGGACGGACGGATGGACAGACAGACAGACATGACGAAACTATAAGGATTCCATTTTTTGCCATTCAGCTACGGAACCCGAAAAACAAAGACTTGCTCCTGAAAGTTTTATCTTAGCTTTACGAGAACTGCCAAATACTGCACTATCTGGACAGGTTCAGTCAAATTGTGTGGCTATTGCCTTAAAAGATCATCTCAGACATAAACCTAATATGGTTTACATATAATTTAACAAGTATGAATTGTTGAAGTTGAATTAAAAATTAAACCTCTAAGTTTGTTTAGGTGTTTCTTCTCAGGGAAGTCAGCTAGGAATCACATAGTCGAAATACGTCTGAGATCAGCAATGAGTCAGATACGGAAGACAAAGAAATCTGTGTTAGGCCGTGCGCGCACTACCTTGCGGTGGCCGCAATTCCGGTAGTTCTACCGCACCGGTAGACTCACCGCAGTGCGCGCACTTCTATGACACTCCATACTTCACAAATTTTGCGGTACCGCAATTCCGGTAGTTCTACCGCACCGCAAAATTTGTGAAGTATGGAGTGTCATAGAAGTGCGCGCACTGCGGTGAGTCTACCGGTGCGGTAGAACTACCGGAATTGCGGCCCCCGCAAGGCAGTGCGCGCACGGCCTTAGGCCATGCGCGCACTGCGTTGCGATTTGGAAACGCAAAATCTGTGAATTATGGAGTGTCATAGAAGTGCGCGCACTGCGGTGGAATAAACGCGTGCGGTAGAGTCACCGGTGGCCCCGGTCATTCAACCGGTGCGGTAGAACTACCGCAATTGCGGCCACCGCAAGGCAGTGCGCGCACGGCCTTATAGCACTAACTAGCAGATAATTACCACGAGCAACGAGATATCATAATTATGGTGAAATATACGGGACATTAAATGACTTTTAATAATCGTCAAGTACTGTCCTTTTTCTTCAGAAACTTTAGATTTTTAGGAACTTAATGGCAATGACAAATGCAAAGGCGGTTTAAATTATTTTGTAAAAGGAATGTATCCTATTGTTAGTGCTCTGTGAGTAATATCCGACAAAAAACCAGCGTCACTTCATCACTTGGTTAATATACCGTCTTGTCGTAGGTACTAAAGATTCTCCTCTACATTTATTGTGCGCACGGCCAAGGTTTGGCCAGCTTCTGTGTTTCCTTCCACATATGACCCATTTCAAAGCAAGAGTGAAATTTCTGGGCTCGCTCTTCCCATCGTAGACCTCATCTATCGCTTACCATCAGGCGTGATCGAGGTCAAAAGTGGGCTCATCAGTAAAAAAAAATAACCAGGAACTAGATTTTTGGCATGTATGCTGAATTGGACCAGTTTGAACATATTTTCTTTATTTGTTTCCATTGAACATGCAAACAAGCCTTATATTCATCCCGACTTGGTCACAGTATCTATCCCAGATAGTGTATGTGAGTAGAGAAGAAACGTCAATAGCCTAGTTACGGTGTCAGACTTGTGATCAAGACGTCGCAGTTTCGAACTCAATTACACTGTTACAATGAAGCTACTCCAGACAAGCATATTTAGCTTAGTTGGAGGAGTTAACAAGATTGCTAGTAATGAATTGTACCCACTTTGCTAGTTCTATTTATAAATAACTAGCTTTTGCCCGCGACTTCGTACGCGTGAGAAGGTTTTCCCGCGCAAATCCCGATCCCGTGAGAATTTCGGGATAAAATGTAGCCTATGTGTTATTCCAGAATGTCAACTATCTACTTACCAAATTTCATCCAGATCCGTTAAGTAGTTTTTGTGTGAAAGAATAACAAACATTCATCCATCCTCACAAACTTTCGCATTTATAATATTAGTAGGATAGGATAGGAAGTAGGAAGTACTCCTTTGTCTAGGTCATCTGAGCTACAAGATAGGGAGGTAATTACATGTCATCGGTGGAAAGCGCAGTACATCCCACAGCCAAGGCATGCTCCTTCCCTTCAGCCATAACAGCAACCACTTGTCCCTTGTCAACACCGCTCATTCGCGCCCCTGGTGACGTCAGACCGGGGCACATGATATTGGCACCGCTGAGCACGAAGCGGATGGCACCTTTGTCCACTTGCTGCATTGGTAGGAAGAAGGGATCTGAAATAATAGAAAGTAGCACTTGTAGATAAACAGTTATAGACCCTGATGTACGAAGAACTGGAATGCTTAGTAAAACCGTAATCTTAAATGCATATATCTACCTTCTATAACTTACGTGCACAAATAATAAACTTATTAGATTCTGATCACTGTGGGCAACTAATTACTCTATCAAATATGGGTAAGATGAAGACAAAAAAGATATCACTGTAAACCCTAAATCAAAATATCGCATGGAAACATTTAAAACTAAACTTTTAAACAAAATGCCATATTTGTCAACTAATGGTGACCCGAACAAACATTATAATGATTTTTTTAACATGTACTGTAAACAATTTGATACCACATTTATTCCCAGGTCTTTATTTATTTATTTATTTACACTTTATGCACATAGGTACAAAGGCGGACTTAATGCCGTAGGCATTCTCTACCAGTCAACCATGAGTGGTGAAGAGATAGAGTGGAAGGTGCAATATGTACGTGAACATTATATTGGAAAAATAATTATAATAGATAATAGTGATAAAACAAAAAAAACCTAATATCATAAAATAGAAATCAACATAAATAATATATATGAATAAATACTTATATAAATACATATACATACATATATACTTAAGAAGCAAATGAAAATTAAATATGGAAATTCTGCTTATTGGTGAAGAAAGTGGATCCGCAATTTCCTTTTAAATGCGTAGCGATTGTCAGCCGTCCTGATCTCGAGAGGAAGCGCATTCCAGAGGAGAATCGACTGGATATGAAAAGAAGAATGAACAAAGTCAGAAGTATGAGAAGGACAGAGTAAGAGAAGATTATTGGATGAACGTAGATTCTTATTGTGTGAAGAACATAGAAATTGAAAGTGAGATAATAGATAAGAAGGTGGGCTGGGAGAGTTGAGTAATGAGAAAAGCGTTGTCAAAGCGCGCAAACTTCTCCTCTGACGAATGGTCATCCATTTAAGCTCAGACCTGAAACTTGAGACATGGTCATATTTCCTTAAGTTAAATATGAACCGAATGCAGTTATTAAGAATACGGTCAAGCTTATTCAGCAAGACTGCATTCAGGTCGTAGTAGCACACGTCACCATAGTCAATCAAAGGGAAAATTAAAGTCTGCACAAGCATAGTCTTTGTCTTAACAGGCAAAAAGTTCCTCAGACGATACAAAGAACGCAAAGTGCCATTGGCCCTTTGGCTGACACAAGATACTTGACTTTGCCAGCCAAGTGTCGAGTCAAGATGCAAACCGAGATCTTTTACGCTGGGGCTAATGGGAATGACGACACCATTAAAAATAATAGGAGGTAGAGAGATAGCCGCCACTCTACCCATCATACGTGAACTACCAATCAGTAAATAATAACCAGTGATCGGAGTAGGTAGATTGAAATGGGGTCATTGATCCGAAACGTATATATTAATATGGACATTCCTCCGGAATTGGTGGATTATTAAAAAGAAACCGGAACTTATGTAGGAATTTTATTCTGCCAGAGTGGAAGGAGTCATTTGATGATTTGCCATCCTCAAAAAAAAGGTAGGAATTGTAATAAAATGAGCAATATTATTCTTTATTATTCTTCATATTTTTTTTAACGGCACACAGTCACGATTTGACAAAACCCAACGACCAATCAGAACAAAGGATCATGGGTGGTACAATAACCGGTTATCAGAACAATGCGTACGCCCGCCGACGACATGCCAGGTAGCTCACTCGTTTACTTCGGTTCGTAGAGTGCGCATCTTTGTTTGTTACTGTGTTGTGAAAACGTTACTTGACCCTGTCTTGTGTACATACTGACTTCTGGAATCTGCTCTAAACCACGATTTGGCTCGAATATACGGACTCAGATTTTTCACTATTGAATTGGATCTACATATTTAAACCAAGCTTTGGTAAGTAATATTTTACTAGTTACAAGGAGTATAAAGCATGTTTGGATGTACTATAAGAATATTTTTAGTATTGTGTTTGTTCGCTTAACCTGCTGAACATACCATGAGTCTTAATATTGTTAAATCTTTAATAGAGTATGAACCAGTGAGCTTAGTGCGAAACAAAATTATGATATTCTAGTAATGTAGTCGCAATTCAGCTAACTCCACTATTAACCGACATTTTACTGGAATCCGTATATAATTTGAATGCCCTGTGTGCTGTGTCCTCTTGCAATGTATTGGTAAAATAAATTACTATAGGCCTTATCTACTTCTCTACAAAATATTCTACGTAACAAGCCCTTTCATTTGATACCCATATTGATGGGATTGAAAAAAAACTAAGTTGTCCGCCATCTTGTAGCGGCAGCCATTTTGGATTGACAATAATATTGAATATACATAATTGTATTGTCACCAGAATCAAAAGGCGAATACCAAATTTTAGATCAATCGGTTGACAGGAAGAGGGTGAAATTTCAATGACTAAATTTGATCCACGAAAAATAAAACAAACGGAGTAAGCTAAATAAACTAAATAAAATGTATTTTTTTCATGACTTTGTTTTAGGTGATATATACGAGGTTCCATCTCTACAACAGAGTTCAGATATGGCAAACGTCAAGGCTGAAACTGTAGAAAAATGGATATCCGGTCATCCCGAACTACTTTACGATCACGCTAGTGGTACAATATACTGTTCAAAATGTGAAAGCCATTTGAAAACCATAAATAAAGGAAACGTTAAAAGACATATCGAAGGAGCAGTACACCAGGGAAAGTTTGAGCGGCCCGAAGAGGAATTTTATTTCGATCTTATAAAATTTCTCATTTTGTGCAATATTCCGTGGTCTCAGATGAAAAATACTACTTTTCAAGATTTCTTTAAAAAATATATGTGTAGTACCTGTTGTTGTACGTGTACTAATCGTACTCTGCCAGATGAATCACAGTTACGGAAAGTTTACTTGGACAAGTTTTTTAAGAATAAAATCAATTCGATTCGGCAAAATTATAAAAATGAGAAACTATGGATATCATTAGATGAAACGACAGACTTTTTAGGTCGCTATATAGTCTTTTTTTTTTATAAAACCATTACATCCTAGCAATTTGACTAGACCTTATTTGGTAGCATGTAAAATGCTAACTGTAGTTAATGGACAAACAATCACGCAATTTGTGTTAGAATGTTTGGAAAACTTTTGGGAAGATTCTTTTGAATCGAAGGTAGGTAACATTCTTGTCCTCTGCACTGATAGCGTTGCATATATGCTGTCTGCAGGACGAAATTTAAAACAATACTTACCTGAAATGAAGCACGTAACATGTTTGGCGCACTCTCTTCATCGCGTATCTGAGCAAATTAGGTTAGAATATCACGATGTTAACATTTTAGTAGCAAATGTTAAAAAGGTATTTTTGAAAGCCCCAAGTAGAGTCAAAATTTTAAAAGAAAAATATCCAGATTTGCCGCTACCTCCCCAACCAGTTGTTACAAGATGGGGCACTTGGTTAGTGGCAGCATTTTATTACGCTCAAAACTTTGAAAAATCAAAAGAAGTATTATCTTGTTTAAGCAGCTCTGATGCGGTATCTATTCGAGAGGCAAAAAATATTATAGAAAAAGAAAATTTAAATTACATTAAAGACAATTATTTTATAATTCATTTGTCTTTAAAAGAATTGCAAAAGCATAATTTATCGTTGACAGATTCACTTTTAGCATTTGACAACGTCAGAGATGCTATAAATCAGTGCAATTCAGAAAATATAAAAAATAAAATAGAATGTGTTATGGAACGAAACCCAGATTTAGACACACTTAGAGAATATAGTGAGGCCATTGAAAAAAATTAAGCACATAATTTAATACCTTTTTTAAAATTTGCTCCTTTGACATCGTCAGATGTAGAACGGTCTTTTTCCATTTATAAATGGATTTTAGATGTTAAAAGAAATAGGTTGAAAATTGAAAATATAGAGAAACTCATAGTTATATATTTTAATTGTAAAGATCAGGATTACCAGGATGCTGACATTGTAATCGATGAAGATTAAAAATGTGAATAAATGTAAAATGTACATATTTAACGATAAACAATGTTGATTTTTATCTTTTTTCTTTATTCTACCCCTTTTTTTTGGTCCTAAAATCTGACTAAAATCAACCTGTTCCTTCGTATGCCCTTTACGTTTCAGAGTCGTGGTGCATCCTTAGAACAGTCTCACGACCCCAGCAGGCATTGGCCCTCTATGGGGCCCCGTCATTTATTCTACCCTTAATGCAAATTACCATGACCACTATGAAAATATTTAAATTTAAGTGCAACAATTTATGTCTATCTATAAAAGTTCTAGCCATAAAAGGCTAAAAATAAAAAAATAAAAAATTAAAGCTTCGATCGGAATTAGATTGTTTTTATTATTCAACAGATAAATAATGAATTAATTTAGTTTTTATACCTTCCTTTAAATTTTGAATTGAGTAGGAATAATATCACTACCAACATTAACAATGTTTAATTGAATCCGGAAATACCGGAATTACTTTCCGGGAAAATGGCTTATCCATGTTATTCTTTCTGTGTGCATTTATGATACAAGTACCAAAAATCAATCTACCTACTCCGATCACTGATAATAACACTTCCTTTAGCGACTGGGCCACCGTTGGTATCCATAAAAGTAGAAAACGGCTTTATGAACTGTATGAGGAACGGACTTATATCAACACAGTAGAATTTAATTTATATGTTAAAAATTATTCAAAATTATTTAAAAAAGTGTGCTATATTGCCAAATCACGTTACTTGAGTTCAAAAATTAAAAATAGTAGTAATGTAATAAAAATGACTTGGAATATTATTAATAGTGAAACGGGCAGGTCTTGCAAACGAAATAACGATTACAGCCTTGCTATTGATGATAAAATAATTAAATTAGATTCGCAAGTTGCCGTGGCTTTTGAATCGTTCTTTGCTGAGATTCCCATATTGACAACCAGATCTCTGAATGCGTCACCCATTGCTGCAGAAACTTTACTCAAAGAAAATGTGCCAGTTTGTGGCTCTGAATTTCAATTTCAATATGTAACTTGTAATGATATAATAAAAACTTTTAAATCTCTGAATGTTAAAAAGACTGCAGACCTATGGGGTAATTCAGTTGATGTTACCAAGTCTATTATAAACATTGTAGCACCTACATTAGCTGTTATTTTTAATAAATGTATTGATCATGGTGAGTTTCCTGATCTAATGAAATATAGTAAAATACTACCATTATTTAAATCAGGTAGCACTTCAGACCCCACAAATTATAGACCTATATCAGTACTACCTACTTTTAGTAAAATTTTTGAATAAATTATCTTAAATCAAATGCAGAGGTATTTTAATCAGCACAAGTTACTACATCACAAACAATTTGGTTTTACTAGGGGTCGTTCAACAATTGATGCCGGTGTTGAACTCTTAAGTCATATTTACAGTGCATGGGAAGATAAGTGCGATGCTTTGGGCATATTTTGTGATTTGTCAAAGGCGTTCGATTGTGTTCTCCATGAAACATTGATCAGGAAACTACACTACTACAGAATCCGGGATACCTCTCTGGATCTTCTTACTTCATATTTAAGTGATAGGATTCAAAGAGTTGATGTGAACGGTAAAACATCTCCCGGATCTATAGTCAAAATGGGGGTCCCCCAGGGCTCAATATTCCACAACTTTTCACACAACGCCATCTAGTCCCAAACTAAGCAGAGCTTGTGGTACCTATGGGTACTAGACAACTGATAAACATACATATATATTTCTAAATACATACATATTATAGATAAATTACACCCAGACATAGAACAAATGACCGTGCTCATCACACAAACATTTGTCCTAGGTGGGAATCGAACCCACGACCTTGCGCATAGCAGTCAGGGCCACTGACCACTATACCAACGGGCCTGTCAAATCAAATCAATTTTAGGTCCTTTTCTATTTCTTATTTATATTAATGACTTGCCATTCCTCATAAAGGATAATCATGATATAGTGTTGTTTGCTGATGATACTTCACTTTTATTTAAATTTAAACGTCAGCAGATGGTTACTGACGATGTTAATAGTGCCCTCGCAACGGTAGTGAATTGGTTTAATGTCAATAATCTTATGCTTAACGAGAAAAAACCTAAGTGCATAAAGTTTACATTACCGCATGTGAAACAAGTAAACACAAGTGTGTCAATAAAGGGCGAAAGCTTAAAACCCGAAGACACCACAGTGTTCTTAGGCATTACTTTAGATACGAAGCTTCAGTGGGTGGTTCATATAGATAAATTGTCCAAAAAACTTAGCTCTGCAGCATTTGCCGTTCGAAAAATTCGTGGCCTAACTGATTTAGAGACGGCCCGTTTAGTGTATTTTAGTTATTTCCATAGTGTAATGTCATACGGCATTTTACTATGGGGGAATGCCGCCGATATAAATACAATATTTGTGTTACAAAAAAGAGCCATTCGTGCTATTTATAAATTAAGTCCACGGCACTCCCTCAGAGATAAATTTAAAGAAATTAATATAATGACTGTGCCTTCTCAGTATATTTATGAGAATCTCTTGTATGCACATAAAAATATTAATCTCTTTAAAAAATACAGTGATATCCATAATGTAAATACTAGAAATAAACACAACTTTGTCATTCCAAAAACAAGGCTGAAGAAAATAGGTGGTTCTTTTAAATGCCAGTGCATACGTTTTTATAATAAACTACCTTGCCATTTGCAAGAACTGAGCCTCAACAAATTTAAATTAGTCATAAGACGCAAGCTTTGCCAGAAGGCTTTTTACACAGTTAAAGACTATGTTGAGGATAAAAAGGCTTGGGATTGAGCTGCTCCAATGATATACAGGGAGCACTAGTGTTGTTTACAATCACAATTTCTTGTATTTTATTTTTATACAAATTGACTATTTTTTTTTTTTTGTTTTTTAATTTTTTTTTTTTGACATGGATATTTACTTTTTAAAGTATAATATTTTATTTTGACATGAATATTTACTTTGTAAAGTATAATATATGTATTTTTTTTTGAATATTTAATTAATTATGTACTTAAATGCGAGGATTATGTGTTTTTTTTTTTTTAAATTTCCATTTACCTTTTTTTTCTCTCTCTTTATTACGACGTTGTCTGACAGTTTGAGTATTTTAGTGACCTACTCAAATGTACCGTCTTTGGCATTGTTCGTCAGGTCGTTGAGCTCCTTAGTAGTCCAAAGTTGAGCTTACAGACTAACTGACAAAGGCTTGCACTGACGGGACGGGTCAACTCAAATCTGTTTGGTCTTTCCTCAATAGGCCATTTCAGACTAATCTACATAATCCTCATAAACGATTGTGAATATGTGCACTATGTAGGTTTTTATTTTTTTTATATTCGAGTTAACCATAATAAATTGTCTGGCAGTTTGAGTGCCTTTTGCGGCCTACCCAAAGGACCTTGGTATTGTTCGTCAAATCGTTAAGCTCCTTGTTCTAAGTTGAGCTATACGTCATTTGACAAATGCTTGCACTGTATGGACAGGCCCACTCAAATCTGTGAGCATCTTTCTACAAAAGACCGCCTCAGACTGAAACCTACAAGGTTCCCATATAATTAAATCAGTGTAGATTGTATGGACTTTAAAAGAGACGGACCCCTGAGTTTGTTTCGGTGTTTCTTCTCAGGGTAGTCAGTTAGGAAACACCGGCCTCATCTAGTTAATATTTACGGAAAAAAATGACGTGTAAAAGTGTTATTTAATAACCAATTTGCAAAATAAAGATCATTTATCATTATCATTTATCACATCTCAAACACGTAAGTACCGCCACAAATCAACACTTGACGTACACATACACACATCAATTACACCTTACATGCACAACTTAATCGTACATAACAGACACGCACAACCATATACATCATACACTCCCTTAATCATATTTTATTTATCATTGTACCAACTTACTTTCTGTAATATCGACCCTGATATGGAAGAACATCGTAAGCGACAAAATGTAGGTATTTCACTTTTTCACTGTAACGTACTGCTAAAGTAATTTAGGTTCTAATACAAAAATCCTTATATTTATAATTTCATAAACTTCAAAATAATAACCAAAAATAACTTTTATCGCAAACGACAAAAGTAAAACTTTCAAATAAACGAACAATCAGAATTATCGTATCTGACTTATCGTAAGTAACGTTTGTCACTTACGATAAAACATAGTTTTAAGATCTGTTCAAAACCTACGATGCGTTTAGTTATAATCGCAGTTACACTAATTGTTAATTATCAATTTGTGGAGCCCAAGCGTTTGCAAGCTAAAGCAGAAAGGTGGTCTGGTAAAGGTAAAAAAGTTCATGCAAATCCATGTGCAGGAAAGAAGTGTGGTAATAATTGCGAAACAAACTTTACTGATGAAGATAGGAGGAGTATTTACGAACTTTACTAGGGTTTAGGAAGTTCTCTGAGGCAACGAGACTGGCTACTGGCATTAGTCGAGGAAATAAACGTTCGTCGACGAAGAGCAGAAAGTGGTAGTAGGCGATCAGTCTCATATCGTTATTATTTTCCTTGGGGAGATGGTGGCCGAAAGAAAGTGTGTCAGCAGTTTCTATTAAAAACGCTAGGTATATCACAGATGACGTTAAGATATACTATAAAGAATATAACTGCTTTGATGTATCCAGGCCAGATGAAAGAGGAAAATCAACACCTAACAAAATAGCGAGTTGGTCATTCAAGGAGTTCAGCAATTTATTCAAAAAGTCTCAGCTGTCAAGTCTCACTATTGTCGTAATAAAGGAATTAAGTTGTATTTGCCATCTGAATTTAGGAATCTTCCGTTCCTCTGTAATAAGGTCCATTATAATGAAACTATCTACGAAAGTGGAAGCAGGAATGGATACTGTTACTTATGGCATGAGTCTGAAGCCAAAAGAGGCTGTAATGAAGTTTGTGCTGTTGTTTTTAAGTATTTAAAATGATTGATGAGAAGAGCGAACATTCATCTATAGCTTTGTATTGTGATAGTTGTTGCGGGCAAAATAAAAATTAGGGCGATGCTTTCGATGTTGTCGTATTTCATAAGTGATGTTGCAATGTTCATTGTGGATATAACTATAAACTTTTTGGTTCTGGTGCATACAATGATGCCGGTCGATTCGGTAAATGCCACAATAGAATCTTTAATAAAAGGAAGAACAGTTTGGGCTCCATCCCCATGACCCACGTAAATTTCAAATGCCAGGACCCATCTGAAGAATTATGAAACTATAATGCTAGAAAATGCCGACATCTTAGACTGGAAAAGTTTTGCAGATAACTATTTACCAAAATATATTAAGATTCCTATTATTAAACTCAAGTTTAACGTACTTTAAGCCTGCGCCGAGTAAAATAACTCAAAACGGTCTTCACAACTAAAGGAATATAACCTATAATAGTACTTTAATTACCATACAAAAATATGTAATGAACACTAGAATAAATGTGTTAGCAAACATAGTTGGCAAAATTTAAAAATATTTTATAGTTTATTAAACAAAAATACATAAAGTTGGACAAAAATCCTTACAAAACATGCTCGTGCGTCGCTGAATTTTGATAGTAAACTGTTGAATTTTTTCATAAACTTCAATTCATATTATTCTCTAATTATCATACTATCATTTACAGCTTTAACATTTCAAAAATGTCGCTTGGTTGTTTTAATTTTAATTTTTTCTTCTAATTTGCGCGCTATTTTGAACCATACGCAACGTACACCGGTCGAAAATTCAGTCGTCCACGGGAGCTCAGAGAGGGGTCACGTCTCATAGTGGAGCGTTTCGCCGGTAACGATAATTCGCGATCTATTGTGTACGTATGTATTGCAGCAATCCGTTGAATAACATAAGTCATATTTTTTGTTTTTTGAGTACGATTTATTATGCATACCCAACAATTACTTTTTATTGTTCAATATATATTTCTTTAACATTTTTTTTTTTAATATTTGTTTTATTATGGGAAAATGTAAAAAAAAATATTATTAGAAGAAAGTTGGCGCAAATTTTCGAAAAAAAAGCCATTCTCATAAAAAGTACGTATTTCTATTTTGTGATGGTATTATTGCTTTTTAACCGACTTCAAAAAAAAAGGAGAAGGTTCTCAGTTCGTCTTAAACTTTTTTTTATGTATGTAACCTCAAACTCGAAGACAGCAGGACCAATTTGGATTTTTTTTTCGTTTGAAAGGGTATACTTTCTAGTTGGTTCCATTGTTATGAAATCAGGATCTGATGATGGGATCCTGGAGAAAGCGAGGGAACTCTTTAAATATTATAGGCACACCTATAGCGTTTTGGGTATTTCTAATAGTACCTTGTGCAGTTGCTCCCGAAAAGCACCATTTGAGGAAGTGAAAGTGATGATGAAGACTTTTTTCAAACATTCGATATGGGTATCGTGTAATGGGTTTTTGGGGGTGGTGATTGCAAATCTGGAATTTATTTTTAAATTCAAGATGGCGTATGCAACTTTTTCTCACAAATTCGATATGGGTACCGTGTAATGGGTTTTTGGGGGTGGTGATTGCAAATCTGACATTCATTTTAAAATCCAAGACGGCGGATGCAACTTTTTCTCAAACATTCGATATGGGTATCGTGTAATGGGTTTTTGGGGGTGGTGATTGCAAATCTGGCATTCATTTTAAAATCCAAGATGGCGGATGCAACTTTTTCTCAAACATTCGATATAGGTATCGTGTAATGGGTTTTTGGGGGTGGTGATTGCAAATCTGGCATTCATTTTAAAATCCAAGATGGCGGATGCAACTTTTTCTCAAACATTCGATATGGGTATCGTGTAATGGGTTTTGGGGGTGGTGATTGCAAATCTGGCATTCATTTTAAAATCCAAGATGGCGGATGCAACTTTTTCTCAAACATTTGATATGGGTACCGTGTAATGGGTTTTTGGGGGTGGTGATTGCAAATCTGACATTCATTTTAAAATCCAAGATGGCGGATGCAACTTTTTCTCAAACATTCGATATGGGTATCGTGTAATGGGTTTTTGGGGGTGGTGATTGCAAATCTGGCATTCATTTTAAAATCCAAGATGGCGGATGCAACTTTTTCTCAAATATTCGATATAAGTATCGTGTAATGGGTTTTTGGGGGTGGTGATTGCAAATCTGGCATTCATTTTAAAATCCAAGATGGCGGATGCAACTTTTTCTCAAACATTCGATATGGGTATCGTGTAATGGGTTTTTGGGGGTGGTGATTGCAAATCTGGCATTCATTTTAAAATCCAAGATGGTGGATGCAACTTTTTCTCAAACATTCGATATGGGTATCGTGTAATGGGTTTTTGGAGGTGGTGATTGCAAATCTGGCATTCATTTTAAAATCCAAGATGGCGGATGCAACTTTTTCTCAAACATTTGATATGGGTACCGTGTAATGGGTTTTTGGGGGTGGTGATTGCAAATCTGGCATTCATTTTAAAATCCAAGATGGCGGATGCAACTTTTTCTCACACATTCGATATGGGTATCGTGTAATGGGTTTTTGGGGGTGGTGATTGCAAATCTGGCTTTCATTTAAAAATCCAATTTAAAACACATTGTTTAAACCCTTAGATGTGACAAAGGAGAGGTATAATAACACAATTTTACTATATCATCAGAATATAAATCGTTTCTCCGGCAAAATATTAGATGAGGAAATGTTAATAGATAAATATGATATAGATATCTTATGTTTTTGTGAAACCTGGCTAAAACCAGATAGAATGTTGTTTAAAATTAATATTTTTCTGTTACTAGTGCATACAACAGGTCCTCAGTAGGAGGTGGTACTTTAATATTACGTAGATATAAGGAACAAATCTCTTAGATATAAGGAACAAAAATATATCACCGCTTGCTCTGTTGATTGCTTGTGTGAGGTAGCATGTACAGAAGTTGAAGGCCAAACTTTCTTAAGTGTTTATAGACCACCAGCATCAAACTTGTCATCATTCTTAATGATAATGGGAGAAATTTTAAGTACCTAAGCTTATAAGAGATAATAAATTAGTTTTCGTTTGTGGTCACCTAAATATTGATTTGTTAGTAAATTCACCTGAACACTGCAAGCTTACTTCATTGTTTGGTTCATTTAACTTAAAATGCACATACAAGGAAGCAACAAGAATAACAGCAACATCAGCTCAATGCATAGATAATATTTATACTAATTGTGCCATAAAATACTCGTCTCAAATTAGTGGAGTTAGGTCTGACCATACAGGTTAACTAGTATCCTTTGAGTTGGTTAAAAAGCGGCAATTAAATAAGACTATTAAATTTAGGCCGCTAACTAAAAAGAAATTAATGTTTATAATGATAACATGTTAAGTAATCTTTCAATGGCCAATTTTGACTCCCATGACCCCAATGAAAATTACAGGATATTATTTTCTTCACTATGCCACGAATTTAGTAAGACATGTCCAGTTAAAAAATTTCAAATGAGTAATAAATCTAAATTTAATGAATGGGCCACTGCTGGAATAAGAATAAGCTGAGACAATGTATACAACTTATACCATGAAAAATCATTGACTTCCGATGAAGCCTTCCATAATTATGTAAGAAACTACTCAAATATATTTAAAAGAGTATGCGCCCTAAGCTAAATCTAAATCAGAAAGTAATAAAATTAGCATTTCTAACAATAAAATAAAAACTGTGTTGAAGGTGATAAACAAAGAAACTGGAAACACAAACCAAAATAGGGTTAGAATGATTTGACTTTGAACATCGATGATCAGGTCATCTCAGATAAGTCAAAAGTGGCTGAGAAGTTGGAAAATTACTTTACCAATATTCCAGTAGAGGTTACTAAATCTCTAAATTCTTCGCCATTATTAGCAGAATCTTTTTTAAAGGAAAACTTCAATAAGGATATACCAACATTTTCATTTAAGCCCATTTCTATTGATGTAATTAAAAAGCATTCCAAAGTCTTAACATAACAAACACTGATGACTTATGGAGTGCATCTGTTAGGATTCTTGGTAATATTATTGACTCAATTGCTGCTATCCTAACAGGCACATTTAATTAATGTATAGACAGCGGTAATTTTCCCGATTTAATGAAACATAGTAAAGTAGTACTAATTTTTAAGTTGGGTTGTAAGAGTGATCCCTCTAACTATAGACCGATATATGTGCTTCCAGCATTAAGCAAAATATACGAAAAAATCATGCTGGACCAGATGCTATCATATTTTAACTCAAATGGAATTCTGCATAGTCGGCAGTTTGGTTTCACGAAAGGTAGGTCAACAACAGACGCAGGAGTAGCGCTCATCCGTCACATTCTGGAATCTTGGGAGAAATCTCAGGATGCAATTGGCATATTTTGTGACCTCTCCAAAGCTTTTGATTGCATTGACCACAAAACACTGATCTGTAAATTACACCATTACGGAGTTCGTGGATTCGTGTTCTGCTGACCTTGTTCTTTCATATTTATCAAACAGGCAACAAAAAGTTATTGTTAATGGAGCGACATCTGCAGGATCCCTAGCCAAGATGAGTGCTCCGCAAGGTTCAATTCTTGTTTCCTTTTTATAGTGTATATCAATGACATACATGATGACCAACTTATCGGATATTTTTTATTTTTAACTCCATTGTGCTGTATTAATTGGTCTATACGACAGTATAGACCAAAGTTTTAAATATAATTAAGCATATCTTAGAACTGGAAACATATCTTACAACTATATAATAATATAGGTTAACCATCAGAATTGAAGAAAAGCTGAAAAAAAAGAGCTGTCACTTCTTTTGGACTGTAAAACCAGGTGGAATAGTCTTTTAACAATGCTGGAGCGATTTTATCTTTTAAAAACCTTCATTCAAAAAGCTCTTATAGATCTCAATCATCCAATTCGTTTGGAAGAAGTTGATTTTGAATTGGTAAATAAAATTGTTGATGTGCTGACCCCAATTAAATTGACAGTAGAAGCAATCTGTCGGCGAGATGCTAATTTATGCACAGCTGATTCCGCTTTGAAATTTCTTATAAAACATCCTTAGTGGAACGTATGAAGCAACGACGAAGTGATGATTTGACTGGTGTGTTGAATTAATTACAAAATCCATGAAAAGATGATGAAAATCAGTTATTATCGGATTTGGAATGGCATGACTTATTTCCAGTTTCTATACAGGCTTTAGTTTGGAAGCAAATAAAGTGTATTGTTAAAAAACTTAAAAGTCGAGATGACACGGAAGAAGAAGAAGGAAGATCAGGATCACAAACAGATGATGAGTTAAGGCCACAAACCTCCCAATCCCAACCCCAATTGACACTAAAGGAAAAGTTATAGCTGGAAATTGATAAGAGTATGAAATCCCCAGATCGTGAAGTACAAATACAAAATTAATCGGGGTTGGCAAAATATAGTATTAGACGTGAAATAAGCCTGTTTGAAAATGGAGGAATTAGTGGATATCACTTAGAAACAGCATATAAGTATCTATTGTCTATTCCTCCAACCAGTGTAAAACCTAAACGAGCGTTTTCAGCTGCTGCTTATGTTGGTAATAAACGAAGCAGGCTTGGAAGTCAAACCTTGGATGCATTGATATTTCTACGATTGTATTTTCAAAATTCGAAATAAGTTTTATTGTCTTTTTATTTCTTACAAAGTATAGTATCTTTTTGTCATTTTTTCTTTTCTTACTATACTGTGGTATGTGAAGTGTACCAAAATTAAAAATATATATATTTTAAGAAATTACTCGTTTTTTAGAGTTCAGTTGCCGAATGGCAAAAAACGGAACCCTTATAGTTTCGTCATGTCTGTCCGTCTGTCTGTCTGTCTGTCTGTCCGTCCGTCCGTATGTCACAGCTATTTTATTCCAAAACGATTAAGACTATACATGTGAAACTTGGTAAGTAGATGTATTCTATGAAACGCTTTCCGATATTGAGAAAAAAATTAAAAATCATTTAAAATAAAGGAACATACTACTACCCCATACATGGAACTAAAACTGATAATATATATATTTTTTTCTTGAAACCTATGCGTGTGTGGTATTTATAGACAGGTCTTTAAAAATGACATAGGGGTTTCTGAAACCACTTTTTCATAAAGTCAATCGTTTAAAAGATATAAGCTTCCAAAGTGGTCAAATGTGTATCCCTCCCTCTAACTTCTATAATAGTGGAGTGAAAAATCTAAAAAAATATGTATCTGTAGATCGTAATGTAAACTTTCAACCAAAATTGGTTTGAATGATATCGAGTTAACCATTTTTGAGATACGGCATATTTTCTAAAACCGCAAATATAACTTTGTAATTCATACAAACACTATGAAAAACAAAGTTATCTAGCGTAGTTGTAAAAAATGTAAATAAGCTAGTTTTAAGAAATTTGTAAGGTTTTTTTCGTCAAATAAATATAAATATTATATTATATTATTATAGTTACACACGGAACCCTTCATGCGCGTGTCTGACTCGCACTTGGCCAATTTTTTACATTTGAGACCAATTAGAAACCACATAGTCTAATCCGGGGATAGCCCCAGGGTCCCAGGATTCAGCATCAAGAATCACGTAATCCCGGGATTGAAAAACATGCTCGGGATTGTATTCTCTAGTTGCAACTAAGAAAGGATTTCTATCGAAATTCTATTTTAGTTGCCAAATGTGTCGAAAAAAAATAGAATTATAAATTGTAAAGAATCAGATAGATAGCCCTACAGACCTCAATCTGAACGATAATTCTGTAAGCAGTTTTATGTCGATAGGAGCCGGGTTTTCTGGTTTAGAACAAGTTTCAGCTTCCTTTGACATTCCCTCTATGTCCGACAAATTATACGCCAAGTGCCATAACAAGGTCTGTCTACTACGGGAATTGACCAAAGAAAAATTGGCTAAGTGCGAGTCAGACTTGCCCATGAAGGGTTCCGTAGTAACTATAATAATATAATATGTATAACTACTACAACTACTAGTCTGTCTGTCTGTCCATCCGTCCGTCCGTATGTTACAGCCATTTTATTCCGAAACTATCAGGACTATACATATAAAACTTGGTAGATTGATGTATTCTGTGAACCGCTTTCCGATTTTAAGAAAAAATTAAAATATATTTAAATTAAATTAAAAAATATTTTCAGTTTTAGTTCCATGTATGGGGAACTAAATATTTTTTTTTCATGAAACCTATGCATGTGTGGTATCTATATACAGGTCTTTAAAATGAGATTGAGGTTTCTAAAACCACTTTTTCATAAAATTAATCGTTTAAAAGATATACGCTTCCAAAGTGGTAAAATGTGTGCCCCCCTCTAATTTCTATAATAATGGAGTGAAAAATATGAATATATATATATATACAACGTGTAACGGAAACCCCATATCTAACCAAAAGGGCTGAAGACAACATTTGGTATGGAGTCTCTATGCACAGTTTCAGCACAAAATAACTGACTTAAAGAATTGATACCAAATTATTGGTTTCACATATTTTTTGAATACCAATCATAACAAACGTGTCACAGCACTACGAGGGTCAATAACTTTCCACGTCACTTGCCAATAACACGATAATTCTTTTCGTTCTTCTTAATTTGAAAAATTCGGTCTCTGGTATCAGTGTACTGGAATTTGTAATAAGTTCTACACATGTAGACTTAGGATTACAAAACCCTTGCCATATCGTTTGTTATCATCCAAAGAAGCCATGCACTTGGTATGTATATACCCTTTAAATTACACGTTGTATATATATATATATATATATATATATATATATATAGATCTTAATGTAAACTTTCAATCAAAATTGGTTTTAAAGAGATTGAGTCAGCAGTTTTTGAGATACAGCATATTTTCTAAAACCGCAAATATAACTTTGTAATTCATACAAATACTATGAAAAACAAAGTTATTTGGCGTAGTTGCAAAAAATGTAAATAAGCTAGTTTTAAGAAATTTGTAAGTTTTAGTTTTTTGTCAAGTAAATATACATATTATATTATATTATTATAGTTACTACGGAACCCTTCATGGGCGAGTCTGACTCGCACTTGGCCAATTTTTGTAAAATGTTATAATAAGCAATATAACATTAGATTTATAGATTTCTTTTATTATTTTTTTCTTTTAAATTAAGTTACACTTGTTACATATATTGTTATGAAATAAATTACGCTTATATTTTCTGCGAAGTAAGTTCGCTAGACAGCATTAATGAAAAAATGTTTTTTTTGGTATGGCCCCACGTATATATAATAAAGTACCGAATGTTATTAAAAATATGACAGTACATCAGAATTTAAACGAGCACTAAATGAAATTTTAATAAACAAAACTTATTTTAGTCTGGTTTTATTATGACATTACATAATTATATATTTTTTTTATTTCATACTGGTTTTATTATTCAAATAAGTACTGCATACCCATCTACCCTAACTTGCTACTTACCCAGTTTCGAAGCGTCAATAGCCTAATGGATAAGGTGTCGGACTTGTGATCGAGAGGTCGCAGGTCCGAACCCCACCCATTACACTATTGACGTGAACCCACTCCAGACACAAGCATATTTAGCTTAGTTGGAGGGGTTAACAAGATTGCTAGTAATGTGAAATGTACCCACATTGCTAGTATTCTTTAAAAAAAATCTGAGGAGTTTAATATATAAAATCAAAGTTTTATTGCAATAGGATGAATAGTGAGGGAACGGATAATGTATTACTACAGTAAAAACAAACGTTAATTTTTATATAATAGGTATAATTTATTAAATTTATTTTTGTGATTTATTTACGTACCTACTTGCTTCATTTAGATCTATCCAGCCGTTTGAGCGTGAAGAAGTAACAAACATGCAAACAGACACATTCATTCACAAACTTTCGCCTTTATAATATTAGTGTGATAAATAAAACCATCTAAATAATTAATATTCGTTTTTCAAGTTTATTCAACATAACGACAAAAAATTAAAAAATGCAAAGTTAGCAAACTTCGTCGTGCAACGGCAAGCGGGCCTCGAGCGAACTTGTCATTGTGTGTGTGACAACGCACACGACTAGCCCGCTGCAGTAAATACCTATTTACCGCGCGTCTCGTAGGCTCGACACCCTCTTAAAAAAAATGAATCAGCTTAAATACGGATTTTGTACGGATTCAGAAATTCAATGTGTGGACCTTTTTTTTGTTACGAATGAGCCCGCTCTTGACCTCGATCACACCTGATGTAAGATGAGGTCTACGATCGAACGAGCGAGTCCAGAAAATGCCTATCCACTCTTGCTTTAAAGGCTGACGGGTCATATGTGGCAGGGAACACAGAAGCCGGCAGAGAGTTCCACACCTTGGCTGTGCGCACAATGAATGCTGAAGAAAAGCGCTTAGTACGACAAGACGGTATATCGACCAAGTGTGGATGGTATCCTGCGGTACGTCTGGTAGACCGGTAGTAAAAGGGGGATGAAAGGATCAGGTCGTGGAGCTCCTGCGCACACTCTCCGAAGTACAATCTGTAGAAGATAGACAGGCAAGCAAAGTTTCGCCGGTGAGCCAGGCTGTGAAGCTTGCCTGCCAGAACCTCGTCACCTATGAGCCTTTTAGCTCTGCGTTCGATCGAGTCAAGTGCAGCTAGCTGGTATTTGGCTGATCCATCCCACAAGTGACTGCAATACTCTATACAGAAATTAATAAGATCTTTTAATAAGATCTCGACAATGTCGACAGCGCCTCCAAGCTGCCGTGGGTCAGCTTGTACGGCAAAAGTACCTATTGCCAAACCCAAGTATATGGACCTGAAAAGAATGTCTAACAAGGGTATAATTCCAGCACAATATGCACAGGAATATCTCACCTTACCTTATGATGGCAATACAGCAGACTTACTAACGGAAGAAAGTGATAAAGAGTAATTTAAAATTTATATTAATTTAAATTGTTTAAATATAAATGAAAATTGATTATGCATGACGTGTTGGCGTTTTATTTTTAATAGGTAATTTTGATATCTTATAAAAGATATAATAAAGTAAAATACAATTGTTTAACAAATAAGTAGACTAATTTATACAAACGTAAGTGACGATTTTTAAAAACAATATGAAATCATAAACTTCTCTTTTATCGTTAGCGACAATAGTACCAATTATTCAACTCTTTTTGCTATCATTTAATTGATTATAATTAAAGCCTAACATGTTTTGCAATATATACAAAAATTGTAGTTATATAAGTAAACTATAAAAAATAATCAATAAAATACGTCTCCTGTAAATTTTACTTTTTGTCGCTTACGATGTTCTTCCTTATCAGGCTCGATATATGAAACTCTGTCTTCTTCCTCCTAGAGGTGGGAATTAGTAGCTGCGACACAGTTTCCAACTACTGCAGCTATTATCGTACGCAATCAAATAATTAAGTTTTATTGTTCCAATAAAGATAATAAAGTAATTGTGTAAATTGGTTTTTATGCCTACGACTTCACCGGAACTTTCAGCCTCTTAGGTTACCTATGTTTGACCCCAGTTCTTCAGCATTCTCAATGGCACGATTCATCAGAATCCATTCTACAATTAAGTTGTAATAGCGTAGTAGACAAAGATACAGACATTTAGACACTTTAGCATTTATCATATTAGTATGGGTTTATTTCTTTCTTGTCGAAAGAGGTTGAGGTGGTGACTTCACGCTGTAACAATTTTAAACATGTCAAAATCTTTCCGCGCCTTGGCCAATGATATCCATGCAGCGATTACCTATCTAACCAGCACAATTCGTTAACTAGTGTTAGATTAGATAAAGATATCCCTTGTTATCAGATTTTCTGGTTTCTGTTCACTCGTAGCTATTGTCAAAGATCTCTAAACGAGCGTTGTTTGAGGTTCGGCATAGTAATTAATACCTATGTCATCCGCCCATAGGCCTCAGTAAGCGTATAACTTAACTCTTGCGGATATTAGTCTTTAGCCTCGAATTACCCAGCCTTCAGTGACAAAAAAGTATAAATAGTTTGTATCCTTATTGGTTATAAAACGATGTACGATATCTCTATATTATTATGACCTATACCTACATCGTTTCCATCACACATTATCATCATCCTTGCCATAGGGTGCCGTAGGTCCTAGACACTGGGTATTTGAGGACAGACAGAAAGTCATCATGTAAAAAACTGGTACTCAGCCACATTAGAAGCCAAGTCAACATATGAGCAAAGGCTCAACAGACTGTGTGATTAGCTTGGCCGCACCCCATATATTTGGAGCAGCCTGTATTTACAAAGATTGACATAATTATTTCAACCGATGGCGTCCACATCTGGACATAAGCCACACCCAATCGTCTGTATCATCGTTTTATCTATACTTACACTTTATACTTACTCCTCTCTACAGACTTATTACTTATAATTAATCTGTAGAGAGGTCAATTCTGTACATGAAATATATTTACAAAATAACTATCAGGGGGTGATAAGGGATCGATACTGATGCCAAAAATGCAATCAGTAAAATTTTTGTCTGTCTGTCTGTCTGTATAACCGTTATAGAAACAAAAACTACTCGACGGATTTTAACGAAACTTACAACGTTTAACTTTAACGTACAATTATTGTTCATACTCCTGAGCTGGTTATAGTATACTTTTCATCACGCTACAATCAATAGGAGCAGAGCAGTGAAGGGAAATGTTGGGAAAACGGGAGAAGTTACTCCATTTTTTAAGCTTCCGTCGCGAGTGCAACCTTAATGGTTAAAGCTACACAGAAACCATTTATGACGGAAATGTTCTCCTTAAAATTGTATAAAAATTATCCCACGACAGCATGTATCTATCTTCTATGGTTGACTCACAATAACACGTGTAACTCCCGATAGCTTAGCAGTTCGAAGCTTTCTGATTATTATTCTGCTCCGAAATTTAAAACCACCACAACTTTGCAATGGAACTCGGCTAAAAGTAACCCAGTTGCAACAAAATATAATCGAGGCTCAAATTTTAACAGGTTGCGGTGCAGGAGAAACCGTCTTTATTCCCAGAATTCCCATAATATCAAATAATTTTCCATTCCAATTTAAAAGAACGCAATTCCCAGTCTCGGTGTGTTATGCAATGACAATTAATAAGGCTCAAGGGCCGACTTTTCGTGTTGCTGGAGTAGATCTCGGTGTCAGTTGTTTCTCGCATGGTCAGTTGTACGTCGCTCTTTCCCGGGTTAGCAGTTCTACAAATCTTTATGTTCATGTGCCGGACGGGTCAACTTTCAACATAGTTTACCCGGAAGCTTTGCGCTGAAGTATTTTCGTTCTATAGGTACTTAAGCCTCATGTGAACGTGATCTAAACAATATTACCGATACATTAACTTAATAACACACAAGGACACGCTGACGGAGTCGCGGGCACAGCTATTAACAATAATATTGTGCGGTTCGGTATTGCGATATTTTTCAACAGTATTATAGATTGACATATTATATTTCCCTACTAAATTACGAAAGTTAATCTGTCTATTACATCAAAATCACTGAACCGTGAGGAAGGACATAGGCTACGTTTTTTTTACGAAAAACGACGGAAACGTAGACGAAGTCGCGGGCAACAGCTACCTATACTAATAATATAAGGCTGAAGAGTTTGTTTGTTTGTTTGAACGCGATAATCTCAGGAACTACTGGTTCGAATTGAAAAATTATTTTTTAATTAAATAGTCAATTTATAGAGAAAGGCTATAGGCTAATTATATCATTACGCTAAGGCCAATAGGAGCGGAGCGCCAATGAAGAATGCTTCAAAATCGGGGTTAAATTTAACGTTAGCCCAAAGTAACTATTCCACGCGGACGAAGTCGCGGGCAAAAGCTAGTCATAAATAAGACTGTTACTTACACTTGTGCAGCAGCTTTAGTGTGGGCATCCAGGGTCCCTCACGCTGACGAAAGAACAGCAACTCTCCTGCGCTGTTCACCATTATCTCGATGTGGTCGTGACTGAAAAACATATTGCAACATGTTTAACCCTAAATATTAACCTATATAAATATTAACAAAGTTATACCCAGTAGATGTTCTAGTTTAATATATAAAATATCTATTTGCCTATTATTTTCCCAGTAAAATTTGTTTTGGTTTCCAGTATAAATGGATTCAACTAAATACCAGTAATTTCATAATGCTAAACACTATACCCGTCGGCAACACTGGTGTTAGATTCTGCTGTCTAACTATCGGTAACCACTGCCAAAGATCCTCAAATGACTGTATTGATATACGTAGCTATAAACTCTGTTGCTTTACAATAATTCACTCTGGTAAAGAAGTAGGAATATTCCACAATATCTGAGAATTAGTTGAGGAACTTCCCAGCTCAAACTCAACGACTAAGTATCATTTACAATGGGCGTTTCATGAAAGAGGTTTTGTTGGTCACGTTCTAATTCCAATCTTATTTTGAATGTATGATTTTAGAGTCTGATTTAGTCATGTAAAACCGCTTCTCATTCATACATACCATTTGACAATCCTAAATGTGTCCTTCTTCGGAAGAACCTGATCGATGTAGTTCTCCAAGTGAGGGTACAGCTCCAGCAAACGAGCCCTGATGCCCTTCTGCACTGAGGACTTGAGTTGCTGCACGCCCGAGATGCTTTCCTTTTCGTCGAATCTGGAAGGAAAGTGATGGAAGATTTAGAAATTGGAGAAAGTGAGTAGTATTCCATACTAAAATTATAAAGAGGAAAATTTGTCTGTAAGTTTGTATTTTGCAGGTAATCTCCGGAACGAATGACCCAATTCTACTTAAAAATATCATTGGTGGTACAATAAGGTGCATTATTTGAGTGCTATAGGCTATAATTTATTTCAAAAGCTACGCGATCGAAGTCGCGGGCGAAGTGCTAGCACCATATATGTTTTAGGTTATATATCTATCTAAGGTGAAGCATATATATTATATGGCTACCATATAATATATGGCGACTAGACCTAGAATAAATGAAATTCATCTAGCTTTTTCAATCATTCATTTAAGTTATACAGAAAATAGATTTTTTATTCGAATTACTTATTCGATTACAATCAAATTTATATATATAACGGTGTGCACAACCTCGAACGACGTAGCACGAATCGTTGTTACCGTAGTATGTGCAAAAAAGGCTAGGTTTTAAGAAAATGGAACACGTAACGGTCAAAAGCTTTTATGAGTCTAAAGATTACCCAAAAAGAAGCTTTCTTATTTACCAGACATTGAAGACCAATGTCAATTACGGAAGTAGCAGAGAAAATAACTAACAGATTCTTCTTCTTCTTATACGCCTGCTCCCTTTTAATTGGGGTCAGCTCTCCCCGTTTTAAGGCGCCAGGACACTGTCCTGAATAACTAACAGGTTTTCCCCATAAAACGATGAGGGGGCAAACTCCTAACATATAGGTCATACTGAGGCAGAGAGTATTTAACCTAGAGAGCTTATAGGCCGATTTCTTTGAAGAACACAACTCACCAATACGGGTTGGGAGGCGAGGAAAAAATGCGCTACTGCAATTGGTCAGTTCAAAGTCAAGCTTCATAGATATGCCGAGTTAGGGATTGCTCTACTTGATTGAGGGAAAGTTATCGATATCGATAAAATGAACTTTAACATTATAAAATTACTCAATAAAATCACATAATAATATTTAATCATTATCAGTCTCAATTACAAAAAGAAAAACAAGTATGCTGTTATTATTGATTTTTAAAATGAATTAATTTGGTAAAGGTTTTTCGAATTAAAGTTTTAGAGTCCTGATTGTTTTTGCTAAAAAATGATAACCGAGCGTCTACATATTTCTGAATTATGCATCTTGCTAATTCAATCAAATGATTGGTAGTTTCTATTTCATATTGATGAAAATTAATATCCGGGAATAAATTATACCCAATCAGTGATTTTAAAACCGATCTCATAAAATAATTGGAATTATATTTCTGAGACAGCACTTTCGAACCACTCTCGTTGATCGCCCTTTTAATATAAATTTCACAACGACGACAAATTTCTATTACTGTGGTGGTGGTGGTGGGGTGGTCTTTTTGAAATTGTAAGGCGTTTTGATTTGTAACACCAATCAACGCTCCAATAAAAGTTAGGCATTTTATTTGCTTTATCAGAGCATGGACAATGTAGCCGGCCATATATTATTTTTATATTTTATTTTTTTATATTTATTTTATATTCCATAATAAATATATTTTCATTAAAATCAGATGTGTCAACAACTGTAGCTTCTGCAGGCACTAGGTAATAATTATTTTTTGGTGGTACTCACCACCATTAGATGATTTATCTAATGACTCCTCCCTCCTACATACACTTAACCCGTGGACTCGACATCGAAACAAAGGAACCTGTTTCTTTTTCCTGAGTGAGAAAATCATCGAATGACTTCTCCCGCTCTGGGTAAAGTGGAAGGTAGTGTTAGACTTCTACTGACTAAAAACCCACCCTGTTCCTTCAGCTGCCCTTAAGTTCCGGGGCCGCGAAATCTCTTAGAGACCATTACCGCATCCCCGGAACCAAAGTAACTAACGAGGGCGATATTGTAATGCAAAGGTCCAAGTTAATTAATATTAGACTCCGTCATACTATTTGAAGCCTAGAAAGATTGGATATAGGTATCTTATATTATTTTGACTTTTGTCAACATTATATCAATAAAAGCCAAACTAGAAACCAATATTGCCTAGTAACCTTATCCATCCACTTTTCTTTTTAATATGGAATCTTGGGAAATCTAAACTGAAAACATGCATGTCACACAGAAGAAAAAATATCAGAAATTTCTCCTTTTTAGGGTTCCGTAGCCGAATGTCACATAACGGAACCCTTATAGTTTCGATATGTCTGTCCGTCTGTCTGTCTGTCTGTCTGTCTGTCTGTCCGTCCGTATGTCACAGCCATTTTATTCCGAAACTATTAAAACTATACATGTGAAACTTGGTAGATAGATGTATTCTGTAAACCGCTTTTCTATATTAAAGAAAAAAAATTAAAAAAAAATTAAAATAAAGGGGGTCCCCATACATGGAACTAGAACTGAAAATATTTTTTACATGAAACCTATGCGTGTGTGGTATTTATAGACAGGTCTTTAAAAATGATATAAAGGTTTCTAGAACCACTTTTTCATAAAGTCAATCGTTTAAAAGATATAAGCTTCCAAAGTGGTAAAATGTGTCCGTCCCTCCCCCCTCTAACTTCTATAATAATGGAGTGAAAAATCTAAAAAAAATATATGTCTGTAGATCTTAATGTAAACTTTCAAACAAAAAACAGCAGTTTTTGAGATACAGCATATTTTCTAAAACCACAAATATAACTTTGTAATTCATACAAACACTATGAAAAACAAAGTTATTTAGCGTAGTTGTAAAAATGTAAATAAATAAACTAGTTTTAAGAAATTTTAAGTTTATTTTTATTCGTCAAATAAATATACATAATTATTATATTATATTATTATAGTTACTACGGAACCTTCATGGGCGAGTCTGACTCGCACTTGGCCAATTTTTTTAAAGTCGGTTAATGTAGTATAGGTAGGTAGTATAGGTATTTTATGACAACTATCTGAATTGAATTACAAAAAAATAAGTTTAATTTTATAATTATCGATATCGTATCCAGCCGTTATAGGTAACAGCACAGATTTTTACGATAAAAATACAGATGAAAAGACAGGGATAAAAGAATTAGAATTTCTTCATGTAAGAAAGAGACATTTCTAAAAGACATCAACGCGCGACACAATTTTGTCCTTGACCACCCTAACCACCATTTTAAATGGACCTCTGCGGTAGCTTACAGTCGGATTAAATGATAAATAATTTTCATATTATTTCATTACTGATGAATAGTTATGTCATCCATTTGGTATCTAGATGTCTGGGAATGTTTTCCACACCACTTCAACGTGCATGAAAGCATTATTATGCGTTATAAATTGGATACAAAAATTTAAAATTTGTAATTGTTTAGCATGCACACAGGCCTAATACTTGGTCACAACTAAAATGGTTCGTGTATCGTAGCCAATATATAGGAGCAAAAACTCGCATAGTTTTCGTGCGTCGGGGCAATGTATGTGCGATCAAGTGGTTTTCTAATCAGTGTACTGAGGTAACGATGGAACGTACGGGTCCTTTAAAAACAGAAGTTTACTTTGTTTTACAGTAGAGGTATCCCGATCAAAACCACTTCGAAAGGCAGTAAGAAGGTCTTATGTTACGAGTAGGTACGTGAGTTTATGACGAAAATTTTAATCCGTAAACATGCAGTTCTAGATTCGAATTGGTCACGAATATGCATGGCGTTATGAAGTCCACCAGTGGCGGACAATTTCGTTAGCACCGCGAGTATTACTGGGTCATTGCACTGGCCCAGTTTGGATATAACAGCTACCGCTTTCTTAGCTTGCATGAACACTTGAGGGCAAAGTTCGATTTCGCCATATTATGTTAATTTAATGAACATAATAAAAGTTGAGAATTGGGTTTCGGGATGTTCTGGATAATAGGTTTGGAACAAGATATAAAAAGAATAAAAGCCTAGCTAGTTCAAGGTACAAAATAAAAATATTACATAGGTACTAGCATTGCGGCTTCATTCGCATGGAAATCTGACCCACGGGAAATGTACATTTTCTCGTTATAAAAAATGTGCTACGTCCAGATCTCCAGACTATCAAATCTGAGTAAAATGTTTCGTTATTAAATAGGTAACAAACGTCCATACTAGACGAATGGAGGTTTGTTACCCAATCACGGCAAAAATTAAAATAATTTAAAATATTAGTATAGAGTATGTATAGGTCTAGAAGAGTTACTAGTAGTAGTAGTAGTTTCTTCAAGTTAATCTTTCATATATAGCGCAGTATATATCTTCATGATCTTAGTGCCTTTTTTCGGTAGGAAAATCATCAAATGACCAAGTGCCTACAATCCAGAATTTCTCATTGTCCGATACGGCTACAAATACGTACAGTAGATAATAGCATGGGTATTCGTATTAGGAAATTAGGAATTTGTAACAGACGCCATTTGCTAAT
Organism: Tholera decimalis; assembly: GCA_943138885.2. Classification (NCBI taxonomy): domain Eukaryota; kingdom Metazoa; phylum Arthropoda; class Insecta; order Lepidoptera; family Noctuidae; genus Tholera; species Tholera decimalis. The sequence goes on from OW964551.2 coordinate 32,665,427, forward strand.
GGGCATTTAGAAGGCCTGTTTTTTTATTGCGAATGCTACAGCTAATATCGCCTAGCCTAATGAAATATCGGCCAAGTGCGTGTCAGGCTACACAATGTAGGGTTCCATAGAAGTTCATTCATTCATTATGTAAGCCTCGGATATTACTCTGACAATAAGATAATTAAGTACAGACCTAATATGGAAAAAACTTAATTGGAACTTTTTTTTTAACCCATGGACTTTATCATGATAAAATCATAACCCTCTCTTTTGCTGTCGTTCGGGTAGTTCGGGTAGAAAGCCTGTAACCTTCCTCAATCTTCAAGCTATTTCCATTATTTTCCATACCAAATTTCATTCCCATTTACCAAGAACTTTCGAAGATAAGCGCGTATAAAGAAACACACTTTTCCACTTTATATTATTAGTAGGTATTGATTAATTGTAAAAATAACGTAAAAAGATACGCGACCTTTTTTGTAATAAAACTATAACAATAACAGTTTCCGGACGTTGTTTCTGTACGTGTGCTGTGAAACCTTGATACTTGCCAAATCACATTTTTCTGGGTCAACGGGAAGTATTATTAGGTTTAGGTTTTAATTTGTTTGCGAAGTATATCGCATACATTTCTGTAGGTATTTGCTTTAGTAAGAGATTGATTTTTCTAGAGTTTCCAGGTTACTTAATTAAACCTTTGTAAATGATATGTATGTCAACTTGTTACATCCACGCGTTTCTGAGGAAAAAGATCGTGACAAACTGACAAGGAAGTGATACTATAAGCTTATAAGAGTTTAGTTTTTCCTTTTGTTGTAAAGAACCGAAAAAAGGAAGCAGATAATATGATACATACAGCAGTGGGGGGGGGCAGTGGTTACTGACACGACTAAAGCAGACGTTTAACAACAAATACTGAATAACGAATCACAGTCGCAGGGGTAGGTTCGAACCTAGTTTTTTTATTCAGAAAGAGCCCACTCTTGACCTCGATCTCGCCTGATGGTAAGCGATAGATGAGGTCTATGATGGAACGAGCGAGCCCAGAAGATGCCTGTTCTCCCTTGCTTTAAAGGTTGAAAGGTCATAAGTAGTAGGCGCATAACTTTGTGTAATTTACTTAAATCATCACCACTGCTTTCAAAACGATAAAGGAAATCATAGAGAGGAAACCGGTATGTTCTAGGAGCGAAAAATCGAAAGATATGCGCCTTCCAACACCCGCTTTAGGTTCTCGTGGTGGATTACGGCCTAATCCCTCCCATAGAGTGTAGGTATTGGTAACGTTATAGGCTGATAAATGATTATGTATGAATGGAACCAAACAAGGACGAAGTTCTATATTATCACAAGGCTGAGCTATATCGGAAAACATGTTTAGAATAACTATTATCTTCGAATATTGTTCTCTTATACAATGTTAAATAGGCTATCAATTCTCGATGAAAAATTACAGCGATCTGTCTTCATAGGTTGCTTCCATTTCTATGTCATGTGTGGTTTCATGGTATGGTTCGGAAAATAAGAAAGATTACGTCTCTTAAAATATCCTACCTGACGCGCCCTTTTATGACAGCAGGGATCTCAAGTTTCAGAACCGAAATTTCTCTTAGTAGGTATGTCATATTTTATATTACCGGAATAAACTCTTGGTGACCTCGTAGGTATCTTAAGGTTCTAAGAAGTTTCAAAGTTTGTGCCTTATCGCCTTGCTTATATGTACCTAGTTCTTTCCATCCTAGAAAGGTCAAATTCATGACAAATGAAGACAAAGTATACATCCAATTCAAGACTATGCAACCACTAAAACTCCTACTGAAGTAACAAGGTGGGATTTTAGTCAGTAGAAGTCTGACACTCCCCTCGCTTTACCCAGAGTGGGAGGAGTCATTTGATGATTTTCCCGCTTGAAAAAAGATGAGTTATACGTGCCAGGAAATGCCTGACTTATCAAAATAAATGTCAAATTCCAAAAGAAAAAGTAATGGTTAAATCAGATAGTAATAAATAATCGCAGCATACAATAATAATAAACTACATTACATTTACGTTTAAACATAAGATGGGGAAAAACAATTCGATCCCCCCCAGCAATAACTAGGCACCTAGTCCAAAAATCAAAATTTTACAGGAGAAAAGATTTTTTGATTTTATCAAATATGTTTTAACTAGTGGGATTATTGAAGTCATTGATGTATTAAATGGAAGCAATTTTTGGGGAATGTTCACTGTTTCATTGATATGAAATTCCTTTTATTCAAAACCTAGTTATTTAAGAAAAAAAAATACCTAAAATTCTATACATACATAAAATATCAAGTGTGTCATGATAACTTTATAAATATCATTAGGAAAAATCTAAAAAATATTGCTAAGGTGTATTCCGGTCTATAGATGCCAAATTTGACATAACAGCATAAAGCCCATAATAGCACATTACCGAGTTCTTGGTTGGGGGGTCGAATTGTAAAACATTAAAAGGGTAGGTCTGTCTAAGATTTGAACTCATAGCTGGCGAGTTAGAATCCAAGTACCCTCATAATTATGTGCTAACTATTTAAAACGTGAGGCCATGTGTCATGTTTGTGTGCGAAAACCAGTATAGTCTCGGAAATCGGCACCCATTTATTTCTCTCACATGTTGTATTAATTAAAAAATATGTATTTTTCTATACTAATATTATAAAGCTGAAGAGTTTGTTTGTTTATTTGCTTGAACGCGCTAATCTCAGGAACTACGGTTTTGATTTGAAAAAATCTTTCAGTGTTAGATAGCCCATTTATCGAGGAAGGCTATAGGCTAATATCATCACGCTAAGACCAATAGGAGCGGAGCACTAATGAAGAATGTTTCAAAATCGGGGGATTTTTTTTCCACGCGGACGAAGTCGCGGACGGAAGCTAGTATAAAATAAGTATGCAGTAACTACAATGTAAATAAATAAATATAAGTAATTTCACTGTTTACTACAGTCTTCAAAAATTCATTCTAATAAATACGTGTTTTGGAGGGATACCAGACCTTAAGAGGGTGTCGAGCCTACGAGACGCGCGGAAAATAGGTATTTACTGCAGCGGGCTAGTCGTGTGCGTTGTCACACACACAATGACAAGTTCGCTCGAGGCCCGCTTGCCGTTGCACGACGAAGTTTGCTAACATTGCATTTTTTAATTTTTTGTCTTTATGTTGAATAAACTTGAAAAACGAATATTAATTATTTAGATGGTTTTATTTATCACACTAATATTATAAAGGCGAAAGTTTGTGAATGAATGTGTCTGTTTGCATGTTTGTTACTTCTTCACGCTCAAACGGCTGGATGGATCTAAATGAAGCAAGTAGGTACGTAAATAAATCACAAAAATAAATTTAATAAATTATACCTATTATATAAAAATTAACGTTTGTTTTTACTGTAGTAATACATTATCCGTTCCCTCACTATTCATCCTATTGCAATAAAACTTTGATTTTATATATTAAACTCCTCAGATTTTTTTTTAAAGAATACTAGCAATGTGGGTACATTTCACATTACTAGCAATCTTGTTAACCCCTTCAACTAAGCTAAATATGCTTGTGTCTGGAGTGGGTTCACGTCAATAGTATAATGGGTGGGGTTCGAACTTGCGACCTCTCGATCACAAGTCCGACACCTTATCCATTAGGCTATTGACGCTTCGAAACTGGGTAAGTAGCAAGTTAGGGTAGATGGGTATGCAGTACTTATTTGAATAATAAAACCAATATGAAATAAAAAAAATATAATTATGTAATGTCATAATAAAACCAGACTGAAATAAGTTTTGTTTATTAAAATTTCATTTAGTGCTCGTTTAAATTCTGATGTACTGTCATATTTTTAATAACATTCGGTACTTTATTATATATACGTGGGGCCATACCAAAAATACATTTTTTCATTAATGCTGTCTAGCGAACTTACTTCGCAGAAAATATAAGCGTAATTTATTTCATAACAATATATGTATCAAGTGTAACTTAATTTAAAAGAAATAAAATAAATAAAAGAAATCTATAAATCTAATGTTATATTGCTTATTATAACATTTTACAAAAAATAGGCTAAGTGCGAGTCAGACTCGCCCATGAAGGGTTCCGTAGTAACTAATAGAATAAAATAGCTGTGACATACAGACGGACGGACAGACAGACAGACAGACAGACAAACGGACAGACATGACGAAACTATAAGGGTTCCGTTTTTTGCCATTCGGCAACTGAACTCTAATAAAAACTTTTTACCAAAAAATTAAACCGACTCCCAAAAAACACTGCAAAGTGAAAAATAACTTTAATTTCGGTAGTCGGTGTCTTTAGTTTTGTATTTTCGTTTTTGCACCGACTTCCGAAATTAAAGGTATTTTTCACTTTGCAGTGTTTTTTGGGAGTCGGTTAAATTTGTTTGGGAAATAGTTTTCATTTCACTCTTTTTAGTTGGTTTATTTTTAATTTACCTAGTTACAAGAGCCTAATTATCAACTACTTATAACCTTTTACAAAATATTGCTTTTCCCAATGCTGGGCCGTTAATTGTTGAGGAGTTCTCCTGGTACTTCACCATCAGCTCTACATCACCATATGCATTGTGACGAGCATAAAGTGCGTAACATCCATATTCAAGTAATCGAATCACAATCCACTCAATACTTATTATTGAGTAGTTTCGGCGGCCATCTGTTACAAGTTACTATAATAAATACCCAAAACGACATAGGTGTGCCTATAATATTTGAAGAGTTCCCTCGATTTCTCCAGGATCCCATCATCAGATCCTGACGTTTATGAAAATGGGACCAATATCGAAGTATACCCTTTCAATCAAAAAAAGAATTTTCCAAATCGGTTCAGCCCTCTTCGAGTAATCGATGATCACACATTAAAAAAATAAAAAAAATATATATATACGCGTCGAATTGATAACCTCCTCTTTTTGTCGTCGGTTGAAAAACGAGTAATTTCTTAAAATATATATTTTTAATTTTGGTACACTACACATATCACAGTATAGTAAGAAAAGAAAAAAATGACAAAAAGATACTATACTTTGTAAGAAATAAAAAGACAATAAAACTTATTTTGAATTTTGAAAATACAATCGTAGAAATATCAATACATCCAAGGTTTGACTTCCAAGCCTGCTTCGTTTATTACCAACATAAGCAGCAGCTGAAAACGCTCGTTTAGGTTTTACTCTGGTTGGAGGAATAGACAATAGATACTTATATGCTGTTTCTAAGTGATATCCACTAATTCCTCCATTTTCAAACAGGCTTATTTCACGTCTAATACTATATTTTGCCAACCCCGATTAATTTTGTATTTGTACTTCACGATCTGGGGATTTCATACTCTTGTCAATTTCCAGCTATAACTTTTCCTTTAGTGTCAATTGGGGTTGGGATTGGGAGGTTTGTGGCCTTAACTCATCATCTGTTTGTGATCCTGATCTTCCTTCTTCTTCTTCCGTGTCATCTCGACTTTTAAGTTTTTTAACAATACACTTTATTTGCTTCCAAACTAAAGCCTGTGTAGAAACTGGAAATAAGTCATGCCATTCCAAATCCGATAATAACTGATTTTCATCATCTTTTCATGGATTTTGTAATTAATTCAACACACCAGTCAAATCATCACTTCGTCGTTGCTTCATACGTTCCACTAAGGATGTTTTAATTTTGGCAAGTGCCAGCACTTGCCAAAAAATGATTATGCTAGATAGCTGTTTTATAAGAAATTTCAAATCGGAATCAGCTGTGCATAAATTAGCATCTCGCCGCAGATTGCTTCTACTGTCAATTTAATTGGGGTCAGCACATCAACAATTTTATTTACCAATTCAAAATCAACTTCTTCCAAACGAATTGGATGATTGAGATCTATAAGAGCTTTTTGAATGAAGGTTTTTAAAAGATAAAATCGCTCCAGCATTGTTAAAAGACTATTCCACCTGGTTTTACAGTCCAAAAGAAGTGACAGCTCTTTTCCATGTTAAATTTTCATTTATTTTTGAAGTACTGTTTCATTTTTCAATGGTGATCTTTTGAAATACACTCTACAACTTTGCGGATTTTCTTTATCAGCTCATTAATGTTTTCATCTTGTGTTAACTCTGGTATGTGTCATAGCGCAAGGTCATTTTGTGACATTAAGATTAAGTCTGATTCTGGACTGTCTAAGTCTTCTAAATGTTCATCATCATGGATGTCGTCCATATGATCAACAGCCACAGGTGGTTCATTTATAGTATCATCTGAGGTAGAGCTGTCTTGCAAATAATTATGTTTTTCATAAAGCCAGTATCCAGGGAAATATCAAATATACTTAGACGCTCTTTCAATATACGAAGACAATTTTCAGCCATACTTTCATACTTCCATAAATAGGAACAAGTCCTAAATTCCATTTTTTTTTTAATATGAATGAACGTTGACAGCCATGTATGGTTTATTGGATGTTGAAGTCCACTTGTCGAAAGAAAGACTAAATCTTTCACCTGCACTTTTCAAATGTTTCAATTCTGCAGTTACTTGCTTTCTGATTTTTTCACTGTAATTCATGACACGTTTTTGAATGGTGACGGCTGACTTTGGTAAATCAAATCCGTGTATTTTGCAAAGACAAATTTTCCAAAGAAAAATATCCAGCAGTGGCCCATTCATTAAATTTAGATTTATTACTCATTTGAAATTTTTTAACTGGACATGCCTTACTAAATTCGTGGCATAGTGAAGAAAATAATATCCTGTAATTTTCATTGGGGTCATGGGAGTCAAAATTGGCCATTGAAAGATTACTTAACATGTTATCATTAAAAACATTAATTTCTTTTTAGTTAGTGGCCTAAACTTAATAGTCTTATTTAATTGCCGCTTTTTAACCAACTCAAAGGATACTAGTTGACCTGTATGGTCAGACCTAACTCCACTAATTTGAGACGAGTATTTTATGGCACAATTAGTATAAATATTATCTATGCATTGAGCTGATGTTGCTGTTATTCTTGTTGCTTCCTTGTATGTGCATTTTAAGTTAAATGAACCAAACAATGAAGTAAGCTTGCAGTGTTCAGGTGAATTTACTAACAAATCAATATTTAGGTGACCACAAACGAAAACTAATTTATTATCTCTTATAAGCTTAGGTACTTAAAATTTCTCCCATTATCATTAAGAATGATGACAAGTTTGATGCTGGTGGTCTATAAACACTTAAGAAAGTTTGGCCTTCAACTTCTGTACATGCTACCTCACACAAGCAATCAACAGAGCAAGCGGTGATATATTTTTGTTCCTTATATCTAAGAGAATTATTACGTAATATTAAAGTACCACCTTCTACTGAGGACCTGTTGTATGCACTAGTAACAGAAAAATATTAATTTTAAACAACATTCTATCTGGTTTTAGCCAGGTTTCACAAAAACATAAGATATCTATATCATATTTATCTATTAACATTTCCTCATCTAATATTTTGCCGGAGAAACGATTTATATTCTGATGATATAGTAAAATTGTGTTATTATAACTCTCCTTTGTCACATCTAAGGGTTTAAACAATTAATTTCAGTATTATTAGATACCCTAGATAATACTGAATAGTCACTTAACCTAGGATCAGTTAAATTGTCAATAACCCAGTGTAAATTGTAAGCTAACAAAGTAGCCAATGAACTTTCGTCGTAAATTCTAAAATGAATGTCAGGATTGCAATCGGTATGCCCAAAAACCTATTACACGATGTTTGATGCAATATTTTGCAATCGACCACGTTTGCTGAGCAAGCGATATAATGCGGTCGCACTAAGTTCGCCGCGAGCTTAGTGTATTTCGAACAGCAACCGGGTGCACTCATTTTCATCATTTAGCGATAATTTTAGCCCTTACGTTACTTTGTTAATTATACTTAGCAATAAACCCTTGAAGGTTATCAGTGTATTTAACTTAGTAGACACACACGATACCCATATCGAATGTGTGAGAAAAAGTTGCATCCGCCATTTTGGATTTTAAAATGAATGCCAGATTTGCAATCACCACCCCCAAAAACCCATTACACGGTACCCATATCAAATGTTTGAGAAAAAGTTGCATCCGCCATCTTGGATTTTAAAATGAATGCCAGATTTGCAATCACCACCCCCAAAAACCCATTACACGATACCCATATCGAATGTTTGAGAAAAAGTTGCATCCGCCATCTTGGATTTTAAAATGAATGCCAGATTTGCAATCACCACCCCCAAAAACCCATTACACGATACCCATATCGAATGTTTGAGAAAAAGTTGCATCCGCCATCTTGGATTTTAAAATGAATGCCAGATTTGCAATCACCACCCCCAAAAACCCATTACACGATACCCATATCGAATGTTTGAGAAAAAGTTGCATCCGCCATCTTGGATTTTAAAATGAATGTCAAATTTGCAATCACCACCCCCAAAAACCCATTACACGGTACCCATATCGAATTTATGAGAAAAAGTTGCATACGCCATCTTGAATTTAAAAATAAATTCCAGATTTGCAATCACCACCCCCAAAAACCCATTACACGATACCCATATCGAATGTTTGAAAAAAGTCTTCATCATCACTTTCACTTCCTCAAATGGTGCTTTTCGGGAGCAACTGCACAAGGTACTATTAGAAATACCCAAAACGCTATGGTGTGCCTATAATATTTAAAGAGTTCCCTCGCTTTCTCCAGGATCCCATCATCAGATCCTGATTTCATAACAATGGAACCAACTAGAAAGTATACCCTTTCAAACGAAAAAAAAATTCCAAATCGGTCCAGCCGTCTTCGAGTTTGAGGTTACATACATAAAAAAAAGTTTAAGACGAACTGAGAACCTTCTCCTTTTTTTTGAAGTCGGTTAAAAAGCAATAATAACATCACAAAATAGAAATACGTACTTTTTATGAGAATGGCTTCTTTTTTCGAAAATTTGCGCCAACTTTCTTCTAATAATATTTTTTTTTACATTTTCCCATAATAAAACAAATATTGAAAAAAAAATGTTAATGAAATATATATTGAACAATAAAAAGTAATTGTTGGGTATGCATAATAAATCGTACTCAAAAAAACAAAAAATATGACTTATGTTATTCAACGGATTGCTGCAATACATACGTACACAATAGATCGCGAATTATCGTTACCGGCGAAACGCTCCACCATGAGACGTGACCCCTCTCTGAGCTCCCGTGGACGACTGAATTTTCGACCGGTGTACGTTGCGTATGGTTCAAAATAGCGCGCAAATTAGAAGAAAAAATTAAAATTAAAACAACCAAGCGACATTTTTGAAATGTTAAAGCTGTAAATGATAGTATGCTAATTAGAGAATAATATGAATTGAAGTTTATGAAAAAATTCAACAGTTTACTATCAAAATTCAGCGACGCACGAGCATGTTTTGTAAGGATTTTTGTCCAACTTTATGTATTTTTGTTTAATAAACTATAAAATATTTTTAAATTTTGCCAACTATGTTTGCTAACACATTTATTCTAGTGTTCATTACATATTTTTGTATGGTAATTAAAGTACTATTATAGGTTATATTCCTTTAGTTGTGAAGACCGTTTTGAGTTATTTTACTCGGCGCAGGCTTAATGAAATGGGTCCAACCCTTCTCTAGTTTTAGCGAGACTAACGAACAGGAATTGAATAACAAGAAGATTATGTTTATGTTCTATGTTATTGAAATGAATAAAATAAAGTTGTAGCGTACTGTAATATATTTCTTATTGTTTACTCATTTTACTTCTCTTTCCTTCCCTGGATTTAAAAGCTGTCATGTCTGAGCGCAAAATAAATCCGTTTTTAATTGAATATATAACTTTTCACCGACCAAATTACATTTCCCGGGACCAGCTCCGTCGTTTGATAGTCTTTGGGCGTACGTGTTATCGGCAAAATTGTGGTGCTCCACAAAAGCCACATATCAAGATTTGAAGTTGAGTTATGATAATTTGTAGTTATGAAGCGAATACGAACACTCAGAAAATTTATTATAGGTACCTAAATGATCTTTATTTTGCTAGTTGGTTATTGAATAACACTTAGGTTAAGAAATATTGTGTAACAGGTGTGTTTAAATATAATTGGTTTACGCTAAAGAATATTCTATCTTGTCTGGATGAGCCGGTTTTTTCTTTTTTAAAAAGATATTATACCTAATCTATTAAAATAATAAGCAAAACCATATTCCTAATTCTTTAGCCAATTAAAAAGCATTTTATCTGCGAGTCGAGAGTAAGTAGTCTAGATCATGCAATTGCATGATCTAGACTACTTTCACAAAACCGTTCATGGACATGCATGAACGCGTCACTCTCAGACAATCTCGGGTATGTAATTTCACCTTTCTGCCAACACTATTGTTTAGGAAAATATCGTGTTTTGCTTTAAGAAAATGAAGAACATATTGATTTATCTTCCACGTATCCGCCCGTTGAAAGCATACGCACACATATCTCAGCCAAAAACGTTAAGAATTACAAATCAGACAGCTGTAAATTGAAATAATATTTATATTAATTTAATTTTGCACTTGAAAGAATACTCTTAACCTAAACTGTATGGTTGTTCGTCTATTTTCTAGTTGAAACTTCAAAGTCATGAACTTTGTCCTCATTAAAAAAGGGCATTCACGATGTTTTTCGTCTTTGCTTGATTCCCGCCTGTGCTATAAATATAAATTATGATAGGCGGAGGTTTGAGGTCGTGGCCTCGTGGGCCCTCAGAATTTCGACTCACCGCCCGCTAAGTGTCCCCAGGGAGGTCGGACAGACAGCGTAGTTCAGGGGAGACCCTTCTACAGTCTCCCCCAGGAAGTTGCCCAAAAAGGCGTTTCTCAAGGAGCTCCGGGGCGATCTCCTAAGAGGGCCCGGGGCTTACCTACATGTGTTAATTGTGACTAGCAGGGTGGTTTAAGTGAGGTAAAATCCCACACTCCTCAATCTTATCCCCAACGACCGACCACCTTTTCGACCCCCTCCCCGCCTATATAAAAAAATTGGCCAAGTGCGAGTCGGACTCGCCCATGAAGGGTTCCGTAGTAACTATAATAAATATAACATACTTAATATATTTATTTGAAAAAAAAAAAACCTTACAAATTTCTTAAAACTAGCTTATTTACAATTTTTACAACTACGCCTAATAACTTTGTTTTTCATAGTATTTGTATGAATTACAAAGTTATATTTGCGGTTTTTGAAAATATACTGTATCTCAAAAACTGCTGACTCGATCTCGTTCAAACCAATTATGGTTGAAAGTTTACATTACAACATATGGTTTTTTAAGATTTTTCACTTCATTATTATAGAAGTTAGAGGGGGGACACATTTTACCACTTTGGAAGCGTATATCTTTTAAACGATTAACTTTATGAAAAAGTCATTTTAGAAACCATAATGTCATTTTTAAAGACCTGTCTATAGATACCACACACGTATAGGTTTCATGAAAAAAAAAATATTTTCAGTTTCAGTTCCATGTATGGGGGAGCCCCCTTTATTTTAAATATTTTTTAAATTTTCTCTTAAAATCGGAAAGCGGTTCACAGAATACATCTACCTACCAAGTTTTACATGTATAGTCCTAATAGTTTCGGAATAAAATGGCTGTGACATACGGACGGACGGACAGACAGACGGACAGACATGTCGAAATTATAAGGGTTCCGTTTTTTGCCATTCGGCTACGGAACCCTAAAAAGGGTCTTTGTTCGATAAATAACAAAGGTCACCCAAGGCATGGACTAGAAACGCCATCGTAAACCTATATCTGAATAGCGGTTGACATTTATAGCTTTATTATAGCATTAAAAGGTGTTTGTGCAGCCATAGAGGGACAAATACGGTCAAGGAACTCAGGTGTGTCAGGGAATAAACTTTAATACTAAGAGATAGTATCTACAACCACCCGTTTTATCTATGTTAGTAGTCGAATCAATACGAACGATACAGCTGAAACGTGTAGTGTTATTGTTCCTTTTTGTAACGGTCACGCGATGAAATAGTCTGGATGTCTAGAATTCTAGATTGACTAGGTATATGACCCAAAAACAGTAAGTAGAACAGGGCTACTAGATTATTATGAGCAGACAGATGGTTTGCTATATCTATTGTGGTTTCTTAGTAAGTAGATGGTGGAAGACCAAAGATTAACTTTTAACGTAACAACATGAGGTAAGATATCAAAGCATTCAACATCCCAAGAAGACGGATTACATGTGTGTTCGACCCACTAATTTCCTTAAATAAAGATACAGGTTGTTTAGTAAAATCTCGGAAGTACATAGGTAGGTAGGTAGTTACACTATTCAGAATTCTATTCTACCGTTCTCTTGCTTGTTAATGAACAGTTTAGTACTCTAGACTGTAGATATGTCGCAGGTTTTTCACAAAATTAGGTTTTTGATCAAAAACCTAGGTTTTTGATGAAAAACCAGAAGATGACACTTTTTAAACTCAATTTCATCATAAACCTGTAACAATCCAGATTTTTTATCAAAAACCTGAACTAGTTTGGGTTTATGATAAAGTTCTTGTCAAAATCACGGGTTTGCTTTGTTTTATGACAAATAAATCAATTTAAAAGAGCATATAAGTCGATTCGCTTGCGAGCCGCTTTCGCTCTCGGTAGGTCCGGCTCAGATCCATAGGATGCAAGTTATCCAAAACCGATTTCTCCGAAAGGCCAAGGGCGCGCCCTGGTACTTGAGGAACGAGGATCTCCACGTAGACCTCAAAATCCCGACTATAAATCAAGTGTTGCAACGCCATTCAGTGCGTTACTTCGCCTCTGCTGAAAAACACACAAACCCCCTGATTGTATCAGCCGCCCGATACACACCCTCAAAAATTTCCCAGGTTGACGAACCTGGGAATGGGAACCGACGGGCCGCGCCTCGTCCTAGACGAACCCGGCGATCCCACCACAATCCGACAAGGGAGCAGTAGGGAAACTAGCACTCTAAAGAAATACATAAACAAAACGCGTTCCGTATTCCGGCCTCGCCGAATCGCTCGTCCGCGTACTTGTAACGTCAACCCTCCCCGACCTTTGCCAAACGAGCCAGCCCGCGATGCTGAGCCAGTAGCAATAAATAATCACATTAATAATAATATGACCCAGCCTGATCCTTTGCTGCCCTCCACCAACGACCCCGATATGCTGAGGCCTGCACTCCACACCCTTTATTTTCTTCTGATAATATCTTCCTGCAAAGATGAACTGGTTGTTGAAGGGTATGGATCAAAGATTCTGTGTGATTTATGTCAAAAAGAACAAAACATACTTATCGAAAGAGAACATGCCGTTGAAAATTATAAAAATGTCAGCAGAAAAAAAAATTAAAGCAGCTTCTTCGGATAAATTTGGAAAAATCGATATTGGTGCTACAATTTTAGTTGATGTGCCGAAAATAGATAGAGGGCATGCAAGTAACATTATAGGAAAGGTAATTAATAAGAAGAACGATTTATTCAAAATTGGTACTTCAGCTGGGGTTCTAAAAGACTGGCTGCCTCGAAACATCTATTCAAATATACTGCCTTTAACGAACCTGTAACGACAAATGAACTGAGTTTGCGTGAAATTGCTTCAAAGATGTCTTTATTTGGAGGCCAAGGTTTTAAGAAATGCGCGCTGCAAGACAAATCGATGTGCATGCAAGAAAAAATAATGTTTTACGCAACTCTAGATGTCACAAGTCAAAAAACTGTCATATTAAATAAAGCATACTAGCAGATTTATAAAAAAAGCAAGCACGTGGTAAACGTTCCTTTATTACATTTTTATTCTTTTTTTAATTTTGACTCAGTTTAGTCGTATTTAATAGTTACGAAACTTCATTTTCGCGGCTTATCAAAATCAGATTAATATAGGTACGTGAAATTGAAACATTTCATTTGATAATTGGATTGAAGGAGGAGAATATTGATTGGATCATGGATGTAAAATTTTGATAAATAAATAATTGTTTTCTTTCCACTAAGTTGCAAATGATGATGGATTGTTTTATTTATTTTATTTAAATTGATTTATTTGTCATAAAAGAAAGCAAACCCGTGATTTTGACAAGAACTTTATCATAAACCCAAACTAGTTCAGGTTTTTGATCAAAAATCTGGATTGTTACAGGTTTATGATGAAATTGAGCTTAAAATGTGTCATCTTCCGGTTTTTCATCAAAAACCTAGGTTTTTGATCAAAAACCTAATTTTATGAAAAACCTGCGACAGATACACAAGAACGCGATCATCACGCTCGCATCTTAGCGACGTTTTTAACAGTTTGGGACACACTGTAAATGCGAAAGTTTTTTTTATTGTTGATAAGCTTGCGTTTGACCACCATCTCACCTGATGTTAAGCGATGATGTGGTCGAAAGATGAAGCACGCTTGCCTAGAAGTAACCTATTCACTCTTGACTTGAAAGACCCCAAGTTTAATTATCAGGGAACACAGTGTATTTGTTTGCCCTTCTTCTATGTCAAAACAGAGCAACGGATCGCTGTTATTTCTGGTGTGGAAATATTGAAGGGTTGAAGAGAAGCATATTCATTTATTTTTTTAATTCATTTTAGACACGTGTTTGACTACCATCTCATCTGATGGTAAGTGATGATGTGATATAAGTTTTTAAGCTCACATAGTCACTAACAGTATCATTAGAACTTAAAACGGAATATTTACCATGTGTATTTATTGTTTTGAGTCTCCGATATTTCGGCACTGTTGCAAGCGCCATGATCACGGATGAACTGAAGTAATTGCGGGTGGAAGTTTATGAGCAGACAAATCGGTCTACCCTCTTTCTCGTTCGTTTTCTGTTAGCGACACCGCTACCACTATCACATGTATCACTAAACACTCGATTCTGTTCCCGACACACAAAACTCACCGTGTCGACTCGCGAACTTTCTACGGAACTTTTTCAGTTTTTACACATTTGAACCACTGGATTCCAGGCCCTCGACAGTTGAAACCCATCCTCCCGGTTGACTAACCGGGAGGATGGTTTTAAGTTCTAATGATAGTGATGATGTGATCGAAGATGGAGCACACTAACATAGAAATACTTATTCACTCTTGATTTAAAGACCCCCAGGTTATAGCTATCGGAAAACACAGACCCGGCAGGGAATTCCACTCCTTAGCCGTACGCACAATGAAACTATTCCCGACACGTTTTGTGCGTATGTGTGGGAACTGGGATGTCCACCATAGTAATGATGGCGCATCGCCGTTTGTCTTGTAGTCCGATGATGGAACGGGCTTGGCGGAATTAGATTGTGTAATTCCATCGCTCACTCCCCGAAATGTAACCGATACATTTCCTTCTGCATTAAAAAAAATAATTTCACGCGAGCAAAGTTGGGGGCAGAGGCTTGTATTTGATTTCAAGAAACTGGGCGGAATGTAATAGACGTAGAAGTTTGTTAACAGGTGTTATGCTTCATTTGGTTAATGTTAACACAACACGTGACCTATATGACCGCAATGTATGCATGTTGCTTACTCCAAACCAAATTCGACTACATAACATTTAAAAAAAAATTAAACCTTATATCCTAGGAAACAGGGTTCATACCGGCTTTAAAATTGATAAGACGATAGTACGATTTATATTTGTTATAAGCGGTTGAAATTCGTCGCAGTTTAATTTATGCGATTTAGTAATTACCTATTCGACGCAAGCATATTGGCACGGTAATATTATGTATACAGTATTCCGACTTCATACAAACGGACGAAGCGCGAGCTATACCTACGCGCCTCGATCTCGGTGTGCGCTCGGTTTGATGACAGTCGCGACCGGCGACTGTGCCGCAGTGACGAACGGACGGTGTGTTGTTTTTTTTAACAATAACCGCGCGATTTTTCGCTATAAATAAGTTCAAGTACATATTTAATATGACGAGTAAGATATATTGTGCTGTTTTTGGTTGCATGAATTCGTCAATAACGCATCCAGAGATAACTTTTTTAGATTACCTGGAAACTTTGAAAGGTACCTAAGACTAAAATAATTTTACTTACTAGTAGGTATGTACATAATTTGTTTCTTTTTAATAGATAAGTATTTCCTTTTATCTCCCGAAATAAAAGATGTCTGGATTAATAAATAAAGTGAATAGAGTAAAGGAAAGTGATTGACACGAGTGAAATAGGTAGTTATAGGCGGTTCATGAATCATGATACGGTAGGTACGCTCGTGTTAAAACCTCGGGGCATGTGTGTTTTGTTTTGTTAGTTTGTATAATTCAAAGTAAAGACGTGGTATTTTATTATTAATAATAGTTGTTTATTGTACTGTATGTATTAATAATACTAGAAAAAATATAAACATGTTTTTTTAATAATTAAATCTTCCAATAAAAAAAACAACACGCATTTTTATTGAACACTTCCTATTCAATTCACAAAGTATTTTATTTGTTTATATAAAAATAGTATATTTACAATCACAAAACTAAATGGAAACGCAAAGTAGGCAAATGTAATTAAAATGCTGGAGGCGGGTAGCCCTATCGCATGTTTACGTACCGCGCGGCTGTAGGCATTTATTTCTAAGATACGGCCGAGTCAAAATACTGTATGATAATATTACCGTGATATTGGCTTACCGACTACCTAAGGTTGTCAGTATTTAGTAAATTACATACCGCACTTTTAAAATAAAAGTGATCTAACTATACATATATTTTGTGTTAAGAAATGCTAATTTTGGAGTTGACCAGGAAAGTCTTTAAAAAACAGGTAGAATTTAATGTATATATATGTCTCCCGTGACAAACGACAGATATTCCGAGTAGTTTTGAAGAAAAAAATCTAAAGTTACAGGCATTAGTATAGTTAGGTCACTTATACATATTATATAGGTAATGTACATATTATACCATGTATATTCAGAAACTCTTTGCCTGTAATCTCGGTCAAAGGCTTCAAGATACGAAAACTAAACTCGTATAAAACAAAAGGCTATCGTAAATAATTCCTCACAAATCTGAACTTCTTGCCTTATCTTATCTTTCTGTAATGAAAGAGAAATGTGACCCTTTGCATGAGAACTTTGGAAACTCACGCGACAACCCTAGGTTACAACGCGGTCGTCACGACACCACACTAAAGCTTTAAAACAGAAAGACCACTAGACAATATTGCACTTTAACAACTCAACATAAAATTGAAATATGTTAACAAATATGTATACAAGATCAACTGGGCAACACAAAGTTTATGGGGACAATCTTTGTTCAACCCAAGGACAATACACGTTGAACGGAACAGCGTCACTAAAGCTTTGGTTTCCTAGGAAAGCGGTGCCGTCATATAGCGCCCGTAATATTACGGACGCAAAAAGGCGGCCGTCTTTACGGTGACGACATGTGGAAAGTTCCACGGCCGTTTTAACAGTCTGCTTCATCGCTATCAATGAAACGTTCACGAAACCATCTGTCACCGACAAGACGGCCGTCACGCAAATGGCGGCCCGCTTTTTGACGTTACGGTGTCAGTTACCGCTCTCTAGGAAACCGCGCCATTTTGTTTACATAGACAACGTTCTAGTGACATCATTCACCGCTGTATTACGGCCGCTATATGACGGCACCGATATCCTAGGAAAACAAAGCTTAAGAAAGTCAACTGTTTTACTACTCAAAGAGCAATTTTTAACCTTTCCATCAAATTCACTTATGGTTTATGAAAGGCATGTTCATCATCATCTTCTTAGCCTTTTCCCATCTATGTTGGGGCCGGTTCAAGTCTAACTGGATGCAGCTGAGTATTACTGTTTTACATAGAGCGACTGCCTATCTGACCTCAACAACCCAGTATCTGGGTAACACGATACCCGTTGGCTATTCCAGTGTCATATTTATCTGGCTTCCGACTACCCATAACGACTGTCAAAGATGTCAAAATGACAACCAATGTCCAAACTCCGGGCTACTACTGTGAAATTCCTTACAGAAAAACTCACTCGGCCAACAAGGCATGTTATTACATTTAATTTCCCGTTTTGTCTGGTGTAACAGTTTGTCGTTCAACAGTCAACCTATGACTAATCTGCTCACTCGACTAGACCAGTAGACCCACTTAACAGAAATCATTCATCAATATCACTCCTCGTATGCAAAGCCCGCTTTTATTTAAATCGGAAAGTTGGAATTCTGTCCCCGCACTACTTTGTATTGATAAGTCCAATGCCATCCTGTCACGTGTCTCACGTTTTTAAAAACAAACCTGTTTCTGACCGCTTCTAACACAACGCATTGATTTCTATTCATCGCCTGTTTTACTGACATCACTCCGTGCCTGGTCTATTGCGCTACAGCAATGTAAAGCGAAGCGCTGAAGTGATCGCTATATTTACCGTTACCCAGCGGTCTGTGAACCGCAATAGGTACTTACACGATGTATAAATAAACTAAGGTGGAACGTCTGTTTGGTAGACTATGAATGAAACATTTTCGGCTGTTTTGTTTATTGAAAGTCTATATCAAGCGCAATTAGCCTTTGGACTCGGTCCATTTATCAGAATCGCGATGATTCAACTAAGCTACCTAAACAGTTTCTGTAATTAAAATATTATCTGAACGTTCGCCTAACCACTCAAACAATAATAAATAGCACGACTTTGTTTATTCGTTTCAACATATCCTCATTTGTTGGAAAGAGACAAAAACCTGCTTCTGAATAACTATTACGTAGGTGGGGGTCATGATATTTTGAAAGCATGCTACAGCACAGGTGTAGTGTAGTGTCGACAAATAAAAAATTATATTACTGATCGCCGTGTTACCTAGTTACCGGGTTCAGTGGGCTTAGTATGAGTTTGAAATACTTTTGTTGTTTTCGAAAACTATCGCTTTGTTTCTTTCACATGCACCAAACTTGTAGATTTGTGTGAAAAAGACAAAGCGATGGTTTTTGAAAATCATACTGATATTGCAAACTCATACTGAGCCAGCTGGTCACTGCTTCACTGGTCAGTAGTGAAGCAGTCGCTCGCTACATGTGCTACCTACTTGTAGTATCAGATTTGTTTGAAAGCTGATAGATATCTTTCCTCTTTTTTATTTAGATTAAGTACCTACTTTGTTATTTTTTGTTTCGCTGTGTGTTTCATCTTGCGAAGTTAACTGTACATATTTTCTTTCCTTCCAAAAAGACTGTTGAAAGATTAATGTTATACTTTCTTAAAGTGTCATTAATGAATGACTTAGTTAGGGCCTATTTAGCTCCTGTTTTTATTTGGTAGGCACGTCCAGCTCCAGACATGCGATAGTATTCTCCCCTCCTTTCAAAAACCACTGGCCGCATTATGTGATGAATACGCACATGAGTCGACACCGCCACATCCTGCAATTTGTGCAGATGACCGTGGTTACACAAGTGATTTTCGTTACAACCGTTAAATACATACAACCGTTAAAACATAGGGGCCATGTTGAACATAGCCCCTATGTTCAACATGGCCGGAAGACTTATTAACTTGGACGTAACGACTGAAGTGTCAACGAACACATGTAACACACCTCACTGTGTAGCATAATCAAGTAAATTATGTACCTAGATACCTACCTAGATTCACTGAATCATAAAGGAGGAATTATGTGAGGAAGAAAAGGCGGTGAGTAATCGAGTGAGTCGCGAGACAGAGTAAAATTAAAAATAAAAGCCGATGATGATGAACAAGCCATCAGTCGAGGTTTAGACGCCATTTTGCAAAACAACACCGTTAATTGAGCTAAAACTTTTATCTCAGCCTTATAAACAACATTTAAAGTTATTTCGTCTCGTATCTGCGATACAGCAAAGCTATAAAATAAATTCCCCTTTGAAGACTGATGTAGTGTTTACTAAACAAACTCATCGCACACACACACACAAACTACGCACGCTTTTTCCAAAGACTTCAGTTACATAGGGAAAAGAGCTGCTCGATAGGTTATCGCACGCCTTCAAGACAGTGATGAAACCACTTGATAAATAAAATATCCTCTCATTGCCACGTGAGGATGGCAAGCTAGGAGATACGCAAAGGCTAAATAAAATAACATGGAAATTTTCTGTTCCCTCTCAGTGTGGCAGATAGCTCAATAAAACAAATTGCCTAAGAGAATTTATCGATAAAAACACGTGTTGGTGCGAACTTTTAAATATCCTTAATGGTAATTATAGTTTTGAGCCGCTTAGGGAGGAAACGGGGTCATGGGGCCTGAGTGAGGATCTCCTTTTCAAGGACATGTCTCGCCGGCTGATCGATTCCTTGCGTGACCAGAGAGCTGGCTCGTTCTTTGTCCAAAGAATAATGCGTTGCCATTCAACGTAGCATTGACAATGCTGTCAGTCTTCAAGGCACGTTTCCGAACCGCAGTGATATGGACTTATGATGGAGTACTTCGACGCATTTTTATTTTTGTATTTACATAATAAGTGGGTAGCAATTTTTTTAGTTATTGAGGTACAAAATATTGATACACTACTAAAATAAATCATGTAATATTTTCCAAATACCTATTTTGTATAACAATATTTACAAACAAGGGTTGTTAAGTCTAGAAAAGTGGTGACAGATAGGCGTGGCGAATAATAGAATTACTAGAAGACGTCATATTTTGCCAAACCATAATAACATGCAATAATCTTGGCAAGATAATGATGAAGATGAACAAACAAGATTTGAATGAATTGTATCCAATGTAATATGCAAAAGGGCAAACATGCGGTCATACTTAGCTATCGTTTGAAGGTTACTTTATTTTGTCCAGAAAAAAATAAATAAAGCAAACGGATTATTTTTGGAGGCAGCGTTCATAAAAGTTTCATGAACTTTTTGCATTGTCGTATCTACGAAAGATGAAAAGGATGAAATCAAAGAATATAAAGGCAAAATTAATAAAATTGAAGTGCCTGTCTGTGGTTTCAAAATAACTCTCAAGTGATTATATTTATTTGTTTTTTTTTTTTACAGCATAGAACGACTCTCTAGCTAATCCGACACTCGCACTTGGCATTGTACTAACTACGGAATCTTACACTGTGCGTGGTCCGACACGCACTTGGCCGGGTTTTCTTTAGTCAGAAATACGGCAAAATTCGACGCACCTCTACCTAAAAGATAAACACCACACCTACAATGATAAAAGGAATTCACATACATTTCAGTAATGTTCATACACAATCTTTGGTATGCGGAATTATATCCTACTAGCGACCCGGCCCGGCTTCGCTCGGGTAATAGTTCATCGATATTTTAACTATTTAATTTCTCGTTCCGTAATTTTTATCTTGCGATAACTCATAAGATATTAATTTTATTGATATAGTGTAAAAAGCAATTTTGAGCTACATTAAATGTTCAACGTATCTTTTTTTTACCCGACTGCGCCAGGAGGGTTATGTTTTTCGAGAGTATGTATGTTTGTATAATTGTTTGGCACGCTCTGTGGCCTGAACGGCTCGACGGATTTTAGCTTGAGAGGTATAGTTAGATTTGTATTGACTGTGAGAGTGACACTGGGTATATCAAAATTAAAAAAAAAAAAACAAAATTGCGGATTTTTGGCGCCATATTATGCCTTCAAAACAGTTTTTTTTTTCTCAAAACCTATCGAGTGAGGTATCAAAATAAAGGGTTTGAGTTTGAAACTATAATAATGCCATGGGCCCCGCCTGCTTCCAACTTTTATTTAATTTAAAATGGGCTTGTTTTTATTAGCTTTTCAGTTAGTTTTAGTATAAGACCAGTACTCACGCGGGGCTTCGCTCCCGTGGATTCTATCACGGTAAAAACATAACTCTCCTTTTTTGCAGTCTCGTAAAAAGTAGCCTATAACCTTCCTCAAGTTTCAAGCTACTTCGATACCAAATTGCATCCAAATCCACCCAGTACTTTCGAAGATTAGCGCGTTCAAGCAAACAAACAAACAAACTTTTCCGCTTTATAATATTAGTATAGATTGCAGTCGGGTTTTTTAATTTTTTTAATTACTTTTTTTTAAGGATGGGAAATCATCCAACAACTACCTCCCGATCTGAGCGAAGCGGGAGGGTGTGTCAGACTTTTACTGACTAAAACTAATAGCTTCGTAAATAACCCATCATTTTGTTGTAATTAAAAAAAAAATGGGTATTATGGGTTATCCTTGGGAGATAGACATGCCATCGCGGACTTTTTTGTAGATCTATAAAAGAGGAACAATACTATCATACATTGTTTTGATTCAACTAAAAAGGTTTTGGCAGCGTATCGTCTTAATTTTTTCCGACTTGTTGAACTAATATCGTCGTATTTCATATACACTAAAACCTTCCTCAGGAATCACTCTATCTATTAAACCCGCATCAAAATCCGTTGCGTAGTTTAAAAGATCTAAGCATACATAGGGACAGACAGTGGGAAGCGACTTTATTTTATAATAACTATGTAGTGATTTGACCTATTTTATTTATACACATTCCGGTGTCGCATAACATCACGTGTTTGCTTCCATTGTATCGGTATCTGGTATTGGTATCTTTCTTATACAATCCCTGTGTCCATTTCTCGTGAAATCGTGAGACTGATGTCAAGTTTTATTGGATGTAAACATCCTCCGTTATGGGAAACAGAAGTACCCATTCTTGAATGTATGTGACACAAGTTATATTTTCATCACATCAGAGGCATAGAGGCTATGGCTTACTTACGCTTCAGTCTTGTTAAATCCTATTAGGCAGTAATAATTACAAAAAGAATACTTATTTTGTCACATAGACCTTTTTATTTGCCATCGGGGGAAAAAACTGTTGGATCGGTTTCGTTATTTTGGGATCAGGGGTCTTAGAATGAATTTGCAATACCGTTATGATTTTCGAAAACTCTCGCGTTGTCTCTTTTACACTCATCTACAAGTTTGGTACATGTGAAAGAACAATGCGATAGTTTTCGAAAACGACAAAAGTATTTCATACTCATACTAAGCCCACACACAGATTGATTTTTACCTTCCTAAAACCACTAACATTACATCTAGTCTGGTGGTCACCATTTCAGCCAATTACTTCAAATAGAGAGAAGGCTTGTGTCCCAGCAGTTGCAATATTAGAGGCTTGTTATATAGGTCGCATAATTATGTCTATATAATCTACTTCTTACTAATTACGTTCTCAATTTCATTCATTAGGAACCCAAGGACAGCATATCGACGCTGTAAAGGAAAAATTATCCAAGCGACATCAGACTAACTTTACAGTAGAGCAGTTTAAAGTTTGAATTTTCAGAAAAAAATCGTATAAATTCTTGTAATGGTCCAAAACGCCTAATTCTTAGAAATTTATTTGGATATTTTTTTATCTACATTATAGTATACGTAACTATTAAAAATAATGCTTCGTTTTAAAGTTAGTGTCGCTTAGTAAATTTTCCCTAAAAGTAGAAACGGGAAAAATTGACTAACCGACAAGCTTTGATCAAGGAAGGTACGGTAAAAATGTAATATATATCTTTTTTAGAATTTATATCAGAGTAAAAGTTGCCTTACCAAAATAAAAAACATGTGGAAGTTGAGACAAAACAACCTAAATATTAATTTAATATAATTTTTTTATATTACCTCAATACATGTAGGAAAAAAACCAAATACCTAACTCCCTAAATTACCTAAGCGCCTAACACTATATTGCCAGATACTGGAAAATTAACTAAGTGGAGTAATTACCGTACGAACAGAAATGTCAAACTTGACCAAAGGCAAATTTAGCATTTCACAATTACGACAACCACCAAATTTTCAAAAATGCTCGATAATTTTGTCGTTTAATAAGGAAAAAAAAATGAACTCTCGCGAACTTCAAAATGTCGAAGCGACATCAAAAGTCGTCGTAGAAGGACGTGAGTAAAACCAAACGACGCAGAAAAATCAGGCGATTACAACAATGTATACCTATAACTCAAATGGCCAAAAATGTCGCTTGGATAATTTTTCCTTTCCAGCGTCGATATGGTTTCCTACTAGCTCAATGCGGTACATATTACCGTGAATCAATGATAGCAGAAACTATATCCCTCATTAAAACGCTTGTATTAAGTCATTAGGCATGCCATTTAAGAGGAGGCTCCCTAAATTGTAACTTTGCATTAATATTCTGAAACAATCACGCGTACAATCTAAATGGAACTTTAGTATATGATTTATTGGATCTTTTTCTTTACATGTCTAAGACCAGTTACGTAATTGGAACATTTTCGCTCGATTCATTTTTTAATCGATAATCATGCCTTTTTTAAAGATTATTCAAAATTTAATCAAGATTACTCGGCTTTTATGTCTAAAATTAGTATTGACAGTAAGAAAATATAGTTTATAATCCAAATATAGGATATTTTTCCTCTAAATTAATTATTACTTTAGTTATAAACGAAATAAGAATTGACTTACGAAAATTAATTTCGAATCCGAACATGGTGAAAGAGCGCATGCGATATTCAACTTTATTACTGCTGCGTTAGCGTTTAGTACACAACGGCCTAACCGGGGTGCATGGGAGCAATGCATATTGCTAATACCTAAGCCCACGCAACGCATGTAAATTGTACAATGCATAGTTAGATTACAGTATGATAATTTTATGGCTAACGTTGTCCTCAATGATATTACATGTATTTATGTAAGCAAATATATCAAAATTATATTCGTAACAATATCAGAGTTGTCTCCCTAAAACACTTTCCAGAATTTGTTTATTCTACATATAAACAATGACGTATTATAATAGACGCGTCATATTCCCACAAAACGCCTCTCAAAAACGGCACGAAACACACACAGAGAATTACTATCTAATACGTGTAAAGAAAGGGAAAGAAAATAAATGCCATCTTTAGGTACACCTGATGTTAGAGAGAGATGAATATACATCTTTATTTAACAACCTCCCCTAACGTCACGTGACTGACTTCATTCATACGCTTGCCGCCATTAGCCGTGTAGAAAAATTAAAATAAAAAATGTATTTCTGTTGATATTTATACCTATGAAATGTCACATTTTGACCTCTCATGGAAGCAGTATAATTAGTGCAACGTCTGAAAACACACAAAGGCATGCTTTTTTCCTAATTTTCTTTTAAAACACATTTTTTCTTAAGATGTGTAGTGTAGCGATCGCGACACAGGTTCATGCGTAACTAAACAGACACGAGGCACTTACCTTGATTTCAACTTGCCATTTTAGAGCGCGGACAACGTATCTATAGTTTATTATATATCTTTGCATATAAATATGTACTTACTTCTTGTCTTTAACTAAAATATAGGTACCCTATTATCTTTCTTAGTTTAATTTTGATTACACCAAACATGTTATTTCTTCACCACTATTGGTTGACTGATAGAGAATGACTAAGGCATTAAGTTCATCTTTGGACCGCTGTTGCATAAAGTTTTAATTAAAATAAGCAACAGCATTTACAACTAAAAACTTAGCTAAAGGCGAACAAGAACTCTTCTAAAGTAGGTAGGTATCTAAGAGACATTGTGTCTCTTGTGGCTAGGAAAGTTTGAATATTACAATAAAAACACTATATATAAATCTATTAAAGACACGCGATGACGCGACAGACCTTGGACCACATACATCGATCGGACAACGCGCGCAGAACCGTCATCGTACTACGCGTATTTGTGATGAAGCAACAGTAAATTCAGAAGAACCACACAAATCGTAATGCAAGACTATTCTATGGCATTAGATTCTAATTTTAATTTTGTAGCATTGTTGCAAGTCACTGGCTCGTGAAATACACAGGTTTCCTAAAATAGGTTTTGCGACTATTTGTAACCCAGTCTATGCCAAAAAAGAAAATATTTAATGTTTTTTATAAAAAGATTTATATTTGTAAATTCATTAAATTATTTCAGGTATTCATTCAGGTAAATTACATCCATTACCATTAATTTAGGTTAATTACAAGCCGTCACAACATAGACGCCGATATCAATAGCGGATACACTAAGTAAGCGAACTAAGAGGAACCCTACAGATCACCAGAAAAAGTACTGATATTTTGGTATTGGAACTTTTTACGTGGCAAAATCCTCGACTTTGGGGTAGACGGAAGCGTCTGGCAGACTCCTGCTGACTAAAACCACACGGTGTTTCTCTTCATAACTTCTTTTTGAGGTGCGAAGACACGTGGGCTTTCTTCACAGTGATTGCTATTAGCCTAGCCCATCTCTGCTGTAAACTTCTAAAGAATATAATACAGAGATGCTCAGCAATAGTAGCAAAAACGCATTCAAGACCAACTAATTTGTGGCTCTGGCAAACGTCGTGTGGGCACAAATTACTAATAAGTTACTGTGTGGACCTTCTGAACCCAGTTGTACTGTGCTATCTACGTAATCTTCTGTCTCAGTGGGAGTCGACGCAAGACGCGGAAAAAGACATTATTCTTATCCACTTACAAATTACTCTGTTCATTTCTACTTCAGGAATTTTGCACTTCTGTCGAAGTTGCGGACATGTTTTATCGATACACCGTGGCCCCGGCAAGCATGAGCAACTGAAGGAACAGGGTGAGTATTTAGTCATAGAAGTCTGACACTCCCCCTTCCGCTCCAACTAGAGTGGTGGATTTCTCCCCCAAACAATGAAAAAAGAAATGTCACACTTTTACATTAAGTTCACAATTTTGTAAGTATTGCGTTAGTAACCGCAAACCGTTATCGTAACCAAGCGCATGACACAACAGGGCGCAGGAAATTGCATTACAATCATGTCGAAGCAACAAAAAAACATCACAATCGCTGCTAGCCTTATAGAATAATTTGCGTATTAAAATGAGGCGATATGTTCAATTCTGCCGTCGCGTCGTGGTGTATTGATTTTTCATGACTGCCTGGGATACTTCAGGTAATACCAATTAATTGGAAAATTCTAGAATGATTATTGAACTTCAGTATAAGACATAACATCCTAATCCCGGGATTTGCCTTTCAACTTTAGTAATTAGCATATGAGAGAGAAGCTGTTTCAATTTACTAAACGTGAGATCGAATTGGGTCAGTATGTTAGTAGCACGAGATAATCTAATAATTCTTGTCAAGTCTATCTCTATTTGGTTAGTGTGTACCGATAATGGATAAAGTGGCAATGTGGAAGCTGCGTGAGGCCTCGTTTGCCGTGAGAGATTAATGGGACTCGAGACGAGACATCTTAAACGTCGTTTTACGGAATAAAGATATTAAATTCGCATCATCTGTCAACTATCAAGAATTGACGTCATAGTAACAGGTTTGCGATGCGATATTGATCCGTACATAGTTATATCCTTTACAGTATATTAGCAGTTTTTCATCAACATCATCTGTTTAGAGTTTTCCCAACTATGCACTATGGTGGGTTCGGTTCAGAGCCGAGCTGTCCCTATGTGCGAAGTGTGCAGCGCACACAGGCGCCAAAGCAGAAGGGGCGCCTGATATAATGCCAGCATTAATTATTGAAATTATTTTTGTAAAACTACAACATATTATTCTTTATAATTGAGTAGGTACGGACGCCAGCACATCAAGCTAGAACAATCTGTCAAATTTCTTTAATGGATTTTCAACTTTATTGTTAAAGAAATTAGGTTCAAGGTTGATTGGGAAAATTTGACAGTTTCGGGTAGCTTCATGTGCTGGCGTCTGTACAAACAGTGTAAAGTTAAACCACAGGCGTGCGTATTGTCTTTGGAGACTCCAAGACAATACTCACGCCTGTGGAAAGAATCTTAGGCACTTCATAGATTCATAGGTCGGCTTCCAGTCTAACCGGATGCAGCTGAGTATTAGTGTTTTACATGGAGCAACTGCCTATCTGACCTCCACAACCCAGTATAGGTAACGCCAAATAACTTGGCAAGAGTCGTTCAATGCGCAGAAGTCGATTTTTAGGTGTCAGCGGTTGTCAGCGGGACGCGGGGTATGACGTAGCGCCGCTCCGAGCGCGCTATTGGTGCGTCAGTAGTTCTCGTTCAATTTGCTCCCGAATACACTTGCGTACACAAAAGATGTACCCTTTGTTTTTGTTACGAGTTGTTGTTTTAAATTTATTTTTTTGTTACCTTGATTACAATGCCAGGACCAAATACCGTTTTACGCAGACTATTAAAACGTCAGAACGAACAGTTAGACACTATAGTTAAGGAAGGTTGAAATTCCGAATTCGTCACTGTCTTTAGGACATCGGGAAAAAAGAAGAATAAAAGGGGTAGCAGTTTTAATAACTAATTGTGCCGACGAGAACATATTATTTTTAATGTTTTTTTTAAATACATTTTTTTTCACTTTTAAATGTATTTATGTATTATGTCTATTTTATTTATAATACCGAATTAACGAATGAATTCCTCTTCTTTCTTTAACATTCTTCTGAACAGATATGATTAAAAATAAATGAGTGCAATAACCATAGAATAATGGCAAGCAGTAAAAGTGACTACCTTTTTACTTCCTCTAAGTGTACGATGCGCGAACTTACCCCTACCACGCCAAAACCTTGCCAAGTTATTTGGCGTCATGTATAGCTGAGTTGACACGATAGCCCTTGGCAAGACTGCATCTGACAGCAGTCTTTCTGGTTCCTGACTACTGGTAACGACTGTACAGAATGTACAAATGACAGCCCGGGCCAACGGTTTAACGTGCTTTCCAAGACATCTCGATATGTTATGTTAGTCCCCCATCCCCGGACCGATCTTGGCCAATGTTATTGACCCGTGCGCACTCTTCTAGAATTAAAACAGCTGTTAGGTTGACTCGGACGTAGGGTTGCCATACGACCGGAATTTTCCGGACATGTCCGGTAATATAGGTATTTGTCCGGAATGCGGAGGGAATCCTAAGCCATCCGGAATTTCTACAATTTAATGAAAGGGTGAAACATAAAAAGATATAATGTTTTTTATTTCAAATTAAAGAATGTCAGGAATTTTCATCAAATGTCCGGTATTTACTGCGGATTTTCGATTTTTTGATCTGGCAACCCTACAGTCGGACTGGACTGAACTGAACATAACCACCTAGTCACTCACGAACTTATCTATTATATACATATAACCTAAGAACCTACGTCACGTTAAAACCCACACAAGTGCAAGGGTTCTGTACAATCTTATTTAAGTATATAAGTCCAATTATTCGCACATCGAAGGTTTTCGCTTTTCCAAGTAACTAAAATCGGTCTCCAAACACACATGTTACAATGATTACAATGTACCTGTAATTTTATTGTTAGTAGCTAGCAGTATCACTAAAAATAATAATTAATTAATTGCATATTTACGGTTATCTGACATTTTCCTTTATATGTACTGTAAGACATTGCTTCTTGACAAACATGATTTAAGGTTAACAACAAGGGACTCGAAACCGGAAGACCGGGTACTTCTCGTTTCCAGCCCTTTGTGAAATCCTAAAATATGCGACATAATCTATAGATCACGTTGGCTCACAGCACACGACGGACAGCTAATGATTGAAGAGAATAATGGAGATACGGAACTCTAAATAGCTCCAAAAACTAATAAATGTGTAAAACATGTATTACTTTTTGGGAGCTTTTTTTATCTTTTCGGATTTCATGTGAAGGAATCATCTGGATTTCTTTTATAAAATTCCTGATGTAATAAAAAATATGCTATTATTAAAATTTAAGAAATGTCTCTACTCGCTATTAATAGATAGATGTTATTATAATGTTAAAGATTTTATGAATGATAATTTTTAATTGTAATTTTTCAAGTAGATTGTCTCTCTTTGTTTTCTTTTCTATTGTTGATTTTGTTTATTTTTTAATTTTGCTTAAAATAGTATGTTGTTATATTTTGTGAGTATTTAAATTTTTCTTTTTGTTAGATTTTTGTTTAGATTTTTAAGTAAATATTTGAAATTACATTCCATACTAAATTTGTACGCCTTCACGGCAAAACATAGTGCTCAAATATTTATGTATACCAAAGACCTTTATGAATGTTACCTATGTTTCACAAATATATTCTGATTCTTTCTAGATAGATATGTCTAAGCGAGGGGTTTGACAGAGGTTAGATTAAAGACAAAACAAATGTCACCTGAGAAATACCGAAATTTTCCAGAAAAAAAAAAATCTATAACAAAGGCGCGGAATTGTAAAAACAATCGTGTATTATTCTGTGTGGTTTTCCATTGTGTTGAATCGTTGTGCTAATTTTATGAAAGAGTATATATAGAATAGAAATTTTTATATAATATGTGATACCTACTTTATTTCGATTACATTTGATTGACAGCCTTTATAGATGGATACAAGCGATTTTTACTAAAACAGCTAGGTAGCTGTTTTAGTAAAAATCGCTTGTATATCGCTTGTAGACGTTCTTTGGTAGGTACCAAAGAACGTCTTAAGTTCAGCCTTTTTGGAAACAAAGAGTTTATAATATCTATGGTTAATTTTGTATGTAACTTTTTCAGGTTACAACTTCAAGATACTACGAGCAAGGTAGACACTTAAATACTAGCTACTGTACTTATTTGTTGGTACCTAGGTATGTAAACGGTAATCTTGATAACGTAGTACCTTCTTAGTATTCAAGCTTTACTTTCGTGTAAATAATTAAAACTCGTTTTATTATCAAGGTCATTTTTGTCGATGTAAGAATGGAAGACTGGGGTATACTTAATTACACGTACAACACGCAAACAAGAACTATAAATGGAACAGGTGTAGAGAACTATTGTGAGTTGACAAGAAGAATTAATGAAAGGGTGACATTTATCCACGAACGAACCTTACTGCTAAGGGTAAACAAGCGCAAAGTCGAAGGGTCAAATTCTTCACCTAAAAGCGAAATTGCACGAATGCGCGCGTATTCGCGAATGGAAGATAAGTCTAGAGTAAAATATATTTATTTATAAAAGGTAGCTTCACAGCTTACAGAGAGAAAATATAAAATGATTACCACGCCATTTATGAGAGCATAGAAATATAAGAGAGTGAACCGACGTATGTGTATCATGTGTATGTACGGTGCGTGCGAGTGTGTCTCTGCATGGTGTGAATGTCTATGAATGTATGTGTTGATTTGTGTGTGTACGTGCATATCTAACTGGCACTACTGGTATAAATGAGCATCCTGCGTCTTAAAACTTTTTTGCAAAAAAATAAAACCGACTTCCATATCAAAACACTACAAAGCCAAAAATAATTTTAATTTCGGTAGTCGGTGTTATTGGTTTTGTATTTTCTTTTTTTTCACACCGCCTTCCGAAATTAAAATTATTTTTGGCTTTGTAGTGTTTTGATATGGAAGTCGGTTTTATTTTTTTGCAAAAAAGTTTTTATTTTCGCGCTTTTTAGTGGGTCAATTTGTAATTAATCTAGTTATAAAAGCCAAAATGTCAACTACAAAAAACTAAAAACGCGCGAACAAAAAACACAATATAGAGTAACCGAAAAGATCATCAATGTAAATATTTTTTTTAGACTTTTGTTGATTTTTCAGAAACGGCTTGTTCGATGTCGATAAAATTTTCATGGGACCATTTGGGAAGTATACCCTTTCCAACAAAAAAAGAATTTTTCAAATCGGTTGGCGAGCGACGGAGCTATGCCCGAACAAACATAAAAAAAAAAAAAAAAAAAAAAAACAAACAAACATCCGAATTGAGAACCTCCTCCTTTTTCAGAAGTCGGTTAAAAATAGAGATTATCCGCATCTTAGACCAAAGATACGGATAATCTCTTTCTTAAGACATTTCCGTGTGGTACAGAGAAGTTGTCATTATTAATTTAAGATGGCGGACAGTATGTGCTCATGAGCTGGACATTTCATCATGAAAACAAGTGACAATAAATACAAAAGGAGGCCTTTGTGGGATAATTCAGACACATGACAATAGAATATTAAGAAATAAAATTATTTAACAAGTTGCCTTTAGTCATAAAAATGTGTTGATTCAACATTAAAATAAAAAAAAATCCTATTGGATATGTTTTGTCTATATCGATGTTGTAGATTAAATGTATTTTTTAACCGACTTCTGAAAAAGGAGGAGGTTCTCAATTCGGATGTTTGTTTGTTTTTTTTTTTTTTTTTTTTTTTTTTTTATGTTTGTTCGGGCATAGCTCCGTCGCTCGCCAACCGATTTGAAAAATTATTTTTTTGTTGGAAAGGGTATACTTCCCAAATGGTCCCATGAAAATTTTATCGACATCGAACAAGCCGTTTCTGAAAAATTAACAAAAGTCTAAAAAAAATATTTACATTGATGATCTTTTCGGTTACTCTATATTGTGTTTTTTGTTCGCGCGTTTTTAGTTTTTTTGTAGTTGACATTTTGGCTTTTATAACTAGATTAATTACAAATTGACCCACTAAAAAGCGCGAAAATAAAAACTTTTTTGCAAAAAAATAAAACCGACTTCCATATCAAAACACTACAAAGCCAAAAATAATTTTAATTTCGGGAGGCGGTGTGAAAAAAAAGAAAATACAAAACCAATAACACCGACTACCGAAATTAAAATTATTTTTGGCTTTGTAGTGTTTTGATATGGAAGTCGGTTTTATTTTTTTGCAAAAAAGTTTTTTTTTGTTGATATAATACTAACGTAAATTGTAATCTATGATTTTTAATCATTAGGTATGTCATGCTTATTTATTTAAGGTTCCGTACCCAAAGGGTAAAACGGTACCCTATTACTAAGACTCCGCTGTCCGTCCGTCTGTCACCAAGCTGTGTCTCATGAACCGTAATAGTTAGACACTTGAAAATTTCACAGATGATGTATGTCTGTTGCCGCTATAACAACAAATACTAAAAATTGGCCAAGTGCGAGTCAGACTCGCCCATGAAGGGTTCCGTAGTAACTATAATAATATAATATAATATGTATATCTATATGACGAATAAAAAAAACCTTAAAATTTCTTAAAACCAGCTTATTTACATTTTTACAACTACACTAAATAACTTTGTTTTTCATAGTGTTTGTATGAATTACAAAGTTATATTTGCGGTTTTAGAAAATATGCTGTATCTCAAAAACTGCTGACCCGATTTCGTTCAAACCAATTTTGGTTGAAAGTTTATATTAAGATATACAGACATATATTTTTTTTAGATTTTTCACTCCATTATTATAGAAGTTAGAGGGGGTGGGACACACATTTTACCACTTTGGAAGCTTATATCTTTTAAACGATTGACTTTATGAAAAAGTGGTTTTAGAAACCCTTATATCATTTTTAAATACCTGTCTATAGATACCACACACGCATAAGTTTCATGAAAATAAATATTTTCAGTTTTAATTCCATGTATGGGGAGCCCCCTTTATTTTAAATATTTATTAATTTTTTTCTTAAAATCTAAAAGCGGTTCACAGAATACATCTACCTACTAAGTTTCACAGGTATAGTTTTAATAGTTTCGGAATAAAATGGCTGTGACATACGGACGGACGGACAGACAGACAGACGGACAGACATATCGAAACTATAAGGGTTCCGTTTTTTGCCATTCGGCTACGGAACCCTAAAAACAGAATAAAATAAATATTTAAGGGGTCTCACATATAACAAAGGTGATTTTTTTTGCTCAATATTGATAACGGCATCAGGTAGACGCTTGAAATATTCACAGAATATTTAGTTATATATTCACTTTAAAAATAAATAATGAAATTAAAATGAAACAAATATTTAACGGCAAAAATATCATGACATGATTTTTTGCCGTTTTTATACATAGATAATGGTACGGAACCCTTCGTGCGCGAGTCCGACTCGCACTTGGCCGGGTTTTTTTTTATTTGATAATTGTACTTTAATTATTTTTAAATTATTCGTATCGTGTAATTGTGTCTAAATTTAGAAACTAATTACTTGTTTCTGTTTAAATTAGTGCACGATCAATTATGAAGTTCTAAATAGCCCATTACAAGTAATGAGATACTGTATGCTAACGTACAATATAATCACAAACAGAGTCCTTACTTGCATACCTTGCTTAAAAATAGTTGCACATAATAATTATCACTTACACAAACAAACACCCTCACTCACTCACGTTTCCAATAACATCAACTTACACACCATAGCTCACACATAAAAATACACACGAATTTTCACTGTTTCAACCAATTCCATTAAAATGATATATTGGTAGATCGACACACGAGATTCTAGTCTTCGTAAAATAGCCATTTGTCCCTTAACTTTTAGGCTTGCATTGTTTAAGAGGCAGGAGTCATCCATATTATTTTCCCCCGAACCAACTGTAAAATGCTAGAAACCTAAAACAAAGTTAGCCTGTATAAAATAAACATACTCTTATTTTTATCAAAACACCGGGTAAAAAGAAGGTAAATACCACTTCAAAATAATGGAAGTCTGTTGAGTAACACCATTACAATAATTAAACACTTGAGAGTTAGGTCATGACGTCATGCCAAGTCAGGCGAACCCAAAACTGCTATAACAGCTTCCCTGAACCTCGCAATAAAGTTCAAAATGGAAAATAATGAAAGCTCAGACAAGTTTGTACAGTTCCGTAATAGTAGGATCCTTTCATTATTCAAGGACTTTTAAATCTAGGTTAGAACTGTAACATAACTGTCTAGGTTGGGTAGATTTACGGATGAAAACAAAAGGAAGAGTTATAGAGAGATATGCAGATATACCTATTAGTACCTAGTACTCTAGTGAAAGATTATCTAATATACTTAGTGTACCTATTCTGTGGTTCCTCAATATTAATATAAGGATCTGCTGACAACCAACCAATTCAAAAATTTAATAGTGTATACCTGCTGAATACAATATCTACCGACGTCAAAAGAAAAAACAATGTATTGACACACCAACGACTTATTTACTAGCACAGCACAATTTAAAATTTGGTATAAATGGAAAGAACTCGTGAAGAATTCGTCACATATAGGTGAGCAGAATTGTATTTTAGTCAATAATAAAAAATGACATCGAAATTACATTAAAAAATCTAACTCATCTCCACATAAATTGTGCTTGCACAGGCACACACATACGTATTTAGCCCTGAAGTTTATAAAAATCCACCACATATGGCGCTATTCAAACTCCTTATAAAACCTTGTCAAGAGCATATTTTTAGTGACTGTATAGTTAATTCCGTGGTGGTCAAACATGATCATGATAAGATGTTACAATATCACATTAGGAAACTAACAGCCATTTATCTATAGGTATTAATATTATAAAGAGGTAAAATTTGTTTTAAGTTTGTATATAGGGGATAATCTTCGAAACGAATGATCCTATCATAAAAAAAATTTCATTGGTAGTAAGGTGCATTATTTGTGAGTGCTAAGGCTGTAAATTATCATCTACTAGTTTTTGCCCGCGACTTCGTTCGCGTAGGAGGGTTTTCCCGCGTAAAATCCCGATCCCGTGGGAATTTCGGGATAAAAAGTAGCCTATGTGTTATTCCAGGATGTAAACTGTCTACTTGCTAAATTTCACTCAGATCCGTTCAGTAGTTTTTGCGTGAAAGAGTAACAAACATCCATCCATCCTCACAAACTTTCGCATTTATAATACTAGCTTCTGCCCGCGACTTCGTTCGCGTGGGAAGGTTTTCCCGCGCAAATCCCGATCCCGTGGGAATTTCGGGATAAAAAGTAGCCTATGTGTTATTCCAGAATGTCAGTTATCTACTGACCAAATTTCATGCAGATCCGTTCAGTAGTTTTTGCGTGAAAGAGTAACAAACATCCATCCATCCTCACAAACTTTCGCATTTATAATATTAGTAGGATAGTAGGATTAGTAAGAGTAAGATAGTAAGAAGTAAGATGTGCGTCATCCACAGAAATCAAAATTTATCTAAGGCGTCATCTATACGTGAAGCAAAGACGTTGTACCCCTTTTTACGAAAATTACGCGGTCGGAGTATAGATTTTGACATAGTTAAAGTTTACATAACGAAGGAATGCTGAAAAATATATTTGAATAAAATAATTAAATGACCACTGAGCGACCACTATAAATACTTTATTTTAATCCTCATTCACACGATAAAAAATATTATACAGTCACGTAAAAAACTAGCGTACAATGGGTGGTACTATCGCACAGGGCAATCTCTTACAGATGACCTTCGGATGGATGTTATTAAAGGAAATAAATTTAGGGCTGTCCGTATATCCGTGTCCGTGCATTAATAACATAATAATTAATAATACAAAACTTTTTAACAAAAAATTAAACCGACTTCCAAAAAACACTGCAAACGGAAAAATAACTTTCAATTTCGGTAGTCGGTGCCAAAAACGAATATACAATCCTAAAGACACCGACTGCCGAAAGTAAAGGTTATTTTTCAGTTTGCAGTGTTTTTTGGAAGTCGGTTTAATTTTTTGTTAAAAAGTTTTTATTTCTATCTTTTAAGTTGGTCGGTTTGTAATTTACCTAGTTACAAAAGCCTAAATGTCAGCTACTTATAACTTTTACAAAATATTGCTTTTCCCGACGCTGGGCCGTTAATTGTTGAGGAGTTCTCCTGGTACTTCACCATCAGCTTCACTTCCATAACATATGCATTGTAACCAGCATCTTGTGCTTAATAACCATATTCAAGTAATCGAAGCGGAACCAATGAAATACTTATTATTACTACTCATATATTGAGTAGTTCCGGTGGTCATCTGTGGTCTTCATCATCAGGTCCACTTCACAAATGGTGCCTTTCGATTGCAACCACACAAGTTACTATAAAAAATACTCAAATCACTATAGGTGTGCCTATAATATTTGAAGATTTCCCTCGATTTCTCCAGGATCCCATCATCAGATCCTAACTTGGTGACAATGGGACCACCTCTAAAGTATACCGTTTCAAACATAAAGAGAATTTTCCAAATCGGTTTAGCCGTCTTCGAGTAATCGGTGATCCTGATCATACATAAAAAAAAATATCCGTCGACTTGATAACCTCTTCCGTTTTTTTTCGAAGAAAAAAGAGGTAAACATTTGTGAGTTTGTATGAAGTAATCTCTGGATCTACTGAACCGACTTTAAAATTACTTCAACCAATAGAAAATTTCATTACTCCTGAGTGACATAGGCATAAATTTATAAATTATTCGCTGAAATAACTTTTCACGCGAGCGTAACCGCGGACAGAAGCTAGTATAGTATAAACCGTCTACAAAGCCAGGTGGCCTACAGCAGGTGAACGTAAACAGGTGGGAACCACAACACAATGCGGCAAACACATCACGAACGATGCCTTCTGCCCTATATTATCTCTATGGAGTAATATATGTATTTTTTTTTATTAGATGCTTATATTCATAAAGAGCCTAAACTGCCTAAAGCCTAAAACTAAAGAGCCTGAACTGATTGACCTCGATCTCACCCGGCAGTAATCGATGCGGAAATAAAATCCTTTCCAATCATAACAACAACAAAGAAGACTATAAGTGTCTACTGTGGTAAAGATACCATTACAGCAGTGTATTTTACTGCCGAGGTG
Source organism: Tholera decimalis (assembly GCA_943138885.2). Classification (NCBI taxonomy): domain Eukaryota; kingdom Metazoa; phylum Arthropoda; class Insecta; order Lepidoptera; family Noctuidae; genus Tholera; species Tholera decimalis. The sequence goes on from OW964551.2 coordinate 32,702,995, forward strand.
GCTGAATCGTTTTAACGTGATACCGCGACCCCGGATCGTAAGGGCATCTAAGCATCAATAGCCTAACCTAAAGCTAAGATGCTAACACTTCACACTTACACCGAGGTTCGAAAGAGAGGCCGCGGGTTTGAACACACCCATTACACAATTTCCGTGAACCCACTCAAGGGGGTTAACAAAATTAATAGTAATGTAAATACTACCCACATTGCTAGTTCTCTTTAAAAAATACTGAAGGAATATGGTGGATAATTAGCCAGTAAAAGCCTAAAACTCCCTTGTGTTCCACCCAGTGTTTGAGAGTTGATTCAATAATTTCCCCCAAAAAAAGCAAGATCCAATGTAAATAACTTAACAGGTACTGCTCCTTACACAAAACGAAAAAGATCCGAATTGTTCATTGAAAAATTAAGTCGAGTCGTAGAAGTGACTAATGCAGTGCATGACGTAGGAATGACAAACATTGGGGTCGATAGAAATTTTACACCAGGAGTGGAATAAAACTTATTTACAAGTAGGTATTGCGGTCACAAGAATAAGGACAAATTAGTTTTTTCTAATGAATGTGAGACATAAAATTTTCCGTCTTGGCGTTCTAAAAAGTATTCCAATTAAATGCTATGGCAACGCGTTGTAAACAATTAAAGTATGGACGGTGAAACAAAAAGACACCTCTTTATTTTGAACGAATTGAATTTGATTACTGGTCAATTCATCAGGATTAAGCAGCCTTAATAATACTTTAAAGATAAAAAAAATAGCTATACAATATGAACAATGAAACTCTACTCACAAAAAATGAACACACACGTGTAATTAGTGATTACCACAGTAGGTACATTTCAAATATTCCAAACAGAACAATGAATTTTTTTCTCATTCATCAAAAAATTATTTGATTCGGACGGACATGTATGATCCCCAAAAATCCCAAGTGCCACTTTTGTCACATCAGTGCGATGATCGCTTACTGTACAATATGTCGTAAAAAGAATTGGCACACGCGCCACTTATGGCACACTGTAAACATTCAAACGGTGCCAAACACGAGACCGAGGTCTAAAGTGAAAGTATGTTACGTAAGATGGTGGATTGCAACTTTGGGATTACACAAATACTTATATGAAGCCTTTTTGTGATAATTGGAGCATCACTGGGCAACTAGTACTCGTGTAATGTACTAGCTTAGATACACATTTGTAAAGTTGATCTAAGTTAGCTCTGCAAATGTTTCAGAACAGAACAATGAACACAGAGAATTAGGGTGCACACAATATTATTATCAACGGCTTATTTTTTTTCAATTTAATTTCAAGACCAGTAATGGGCCAGTCGTAACTGGCACGACTAATGGTTGTAGGTCTTGGCTTCGAACTGAGACAGGCAAACAATTTAGTTTATCATCACTGCTTTCAAAGAGGTTAAGAAAAACAGCGTGAGGAATCTGACATGTTCTGGGACCGAAAACTCTGAAGATATAGGTACGACATCCACCAAACCACACAGGGCTAGCGTGGTAGATTCGAGTCGACCCATTCCCTCTCTTAAGCCTGCAATACATGTTGGCCGAGCGTAGACCAACGCGAGCGTTGGCAAATAGGTACAAGGCAAGAAATAATCTCCACACGTTCGACAAGTTCGTCGAACGCCAATGCAGACGATCAATGTAGAAGGGAGAGCTGCCCACACGTTGGCCGAGCGCATGCGAGCGCCTTTGATTTGTGACCAAAAACCGACACCGATCCGAAGTGAGGCAAGCGATCACGAGCAAGACAAGTTGCACCAAATGAGCTCAATACACGTTGGCGCTGGCCTACACTCGGCCAACTAGGCAACTGACACCAAACGATAGCAAGACAAGGCAAATATACCGTCTACATGTTGGTATTGGACTTCACTCGACAACGCTTGTCCAAAATGTATTGCAGGCTTTAAAGAGGAGGTCTAAGTCCCAACAGTACAAACGTTATAACCTGATAATGTAATATGTAAGGTACCTACTTTTATTGTTTTAAGTGATAACTTTATTTTTAATTCCCATGAAAGAGAGTAGACAATACGACACACAAGGGCGGATCGAGGGGGGGCATTTTTTCAACATTGTTACTAGATAATACTCCAGTTTCTGTCGTTGTAAACGAATATTGGCAGTGGATGGCCAAGTGGCAGCGGAGTCAGGAAATACAAATTATAACTTCTTGTGACTTGACCACGATTATGTGACCCCCCCTGGCACCAAAGCTGGATCCGCCCTTGACGACACACGGAATCTCAGTGTGGTGTCTAGGACTTTTGAATTACTTTAAAACATGTTTTTTGGTATAAAAACTATAAAGTTATATACTCACTAAAGGAACCTTTCGGATTATCTATAAAGACAATATACAAGATCCACAATAAAGGCATAGATTTAAATAACCTTTATGATATAATACTCTAGCAAATCCAGTAACCTTTACAAAACGAAAACATTGCCAAAATATTTTGCCATACCCACTTATTCAAACGTCCTTCATATTACATGAGGTTATCAACGTTTTTGGTTGACTTCCGCAAAACTAAAATGTCATTAATGGAATTAAAACGATACAAGGCAAGAATTCAATTATGTTAATATCGCCCATATACGTGTCGAAGATAACTTCGACACGTATATGGGCGATGAGTATGATACAAAACACCTATAAAGTTGTTTTGTATCATACTAGCTTATTTATTTGGTCTGAGCATACTAGCTTCCGCCCGCGACTTCGCCTGCTCAAAATGTTATTCAGCAAGAATAAATTTTAAACTGGTATACACATCAAAAATTGCATCGACTTGACAACAAAGAAAAGCACACAAACAAACACACTTTGGCATTTATAGTATTATGTAAGTACGGTTTACGTAATGGCGATGTATTCAGAGGGTACATTCTACATAATATGTATATAGAAAAAAAAAGGTCTAACAGAAAAGCAAAAAGTCATCAATTCGAGAAATACATAATTATTGTACCAACCCAACTCTACATATATAGATTACTGTATACGTACTTTATCAATCGCATTATGGAGCACTTAGATATAATAACATCAATGACGAGCATAACATATGCTTATGAATGGCCTATGTATTCAAGGTACGACATATTTTAGATCTAGTGATGCTGATGAATGATGCTTTTGAAGATGGCATGTGGCTTCCTTCAAAAGTTCAAACTCACTCTACTGTCCGTCTGCAGTAATAGCGCTACCAGGTATTGCGCAATTATAATATATCGATAAATCAAGAACTATTTCCACGTACATTAATAATAATAAATTATTTGATTCAGTTCTATTTTGTTTTCTAATACATAAAAGGGATTTCCCTGGACCCCACACTAGGTTTCTTTGTGTTGTGGAATCCAGTCTCTTTCCAAGCATGGTTTACCTATAAGGGGCTTTTGGGTGAGTGTAAGTGTGGAGTGTATAAGTGTGTAGGTGGGTACTTAGACGCTAATGAATTATGATGTCAGATGTCCGTGGTTTACGACTGGGGTCTTCCCGGTCTGGTTATAATATTCAGAACGCAGTCCTTCAAACATAGTGACATTTAAGTCTATGGAAAAGCTTAATTATTGTCGTATGTATGTTTTAGGCTTTTGCCTTCCCACTTTGCCAAACACTGTAAAGAAATAAAATACTGATGAAAGAAGAATAAAGGAACAACCACTGCTGGACTGATTTTAAAACGGATAATCATCAGCCTAGACTTTCTAAATTATGTAGAGGTCGGTTTCCAGTCTAAGCCGACGAATTTGAATAGTATTTTACATGGAGCGACTAACCTAACTATACCTATGCAACGTGACCTCTACAACACAGTAATTGGATAATACGATATTTTTTAGCAAGACTGATGTCACATTTTCTGGTTTCTGTAACGACGGTCAAATTTGTTTAAAAAAAAGCAAAGCAAAGAAGAAAAAATATAGATGAAGCTAGTATCGATAAAATTACTCTTTTTCAGTCACAATGAAATAATGAATAAACTGGGGAAATACTATTTAATGCTCTAAATCCTGAACAACAACGCGGCAGGAGGTTATGGCTAAAACATTATAATCTAGTTATTCATCCCACGTAAACACGCAACAACTAATCAACAAGGGATCAGTGTCCGGCAATAGTACCGGTAACAGATAATTTCAACTTCCATTCCATTATATACGATCCCCTTGCTGACGTCATAACAATGCGCAATGGACGGCGAATGCCCGGAGTTCTCCCATGATCTAGTTGAGAGGTCCTTTGAAGGTCACAGGCTAATTGGAAGATATTGGCGTTAATTCAAATTAAAATATTTTTTTCAGATAAAATCTATATTATGTTAGTAGTAGTAAAAAGTATTTAATTAAATTTATAATAATAATCAACTAATGATACATTGAGTTGTTCGCTCAATGGTACCTAACTACTTACACTAGTCTATTTGGGTAAGTGTGTCTGAACACTTACCCACCCATCATAAAAGGGGAGAGTCCCACCGATCTGAAAACACATTCAGGAGCGTAAGCTGGTTCACTGCTTCGGAGAGCGAAGTTCACACATAAAATAGGTACCTGTTTGTTTCGGGGGGAAAATCATCAAATGACTCCTCATGCTCTGGGTGGAACGGAAGGCAGCGTCAGACTTCTACTAAGAATTCACCCTGTTCCTACAGATGCCCTTGAATTCCGGGGCCACGGTATGTCTTCAAAACATTTCCGCACTCTCCTTAATTTTTGTTTTACTTTGTTCAGAATGGAAAAGACCAGCTTTTGTTTCCCAGTCATTCAGTAGTCGACTTATCGCCCTGGCTTCAAAACGCCATAAAAAACTGCCGACGATATTATATTACCTACGATATAAACGACTCGACCTTGGTATGAAAAATGGGCGACATAAAGGGCGACGAACCATTGAAGTATTCTCCGATAACTTACGTAAGATCCGGCCCAGGAATCGTTGCTCAAGGCAAAAGGAAGTATGATAAACTTAGTTGGTAAAGGTTGGAGCTATACAGTATCGATTTTATATTGACCGATATATAAAAACTGTGCTTGTAGAAGAACCAAACATCGTTATCAATTATAGCTAGACCTGTTAAACAGATTGAGGGAGTCTTGTGTATATTATGATGTTTTACCGGCCCGCCTTGTGGATCTTACGTACGATACATTCCCTCTCATAGAGAGAATGCCTATGTGACGTTATAGGCTGACTATGTTAACTATTTTCTTGATGTGTCTGCTCTTAACCTAAAGACCTGTTGGTAAGGAATGTACGATGTCCACGAGCGAGCTGAAAGATGCCTATTTACTCTTGTTTTCTTGGCGGTACCAGTTAGAATGATATTTTGTGAGGCCTTTCGCGTGACAACCTACGAGGCTGTCGGCTGTTTAACCGATCCCGGGGTTGGGAATGTTTTAACGAGATACTGCAGCCCTGGAACACAAAGGCAGCTGAAGGAACAGGGTTTTTTTTTTATTCAGTAGAAGTCTGACACTCCCTTCCACTCCAGCCAGAGCGGGAGAAGTCATTCGATGATTTTCCCACCCGTCAGGGATTTAAAATAAACTAATCGGGTAAGACCACCCCCTGTCGCGTACGGACCTCGGCCTAGGTTATCGCTATGGGGAGGACAATAAGAGACGGGTTTGCGCGAATCATGGTACAACTACATATTGTAGTCTGCTGCGGCTTTTTTCATTTGACAGTAAGAATTTTCTCCTATCTCATTCCTATTTAGCTCGTGAAAAACAGTATTTTAATCTTAGGCTTACTCATAGATATGTGACTACATTATATCTGCGTATTTATGTCCCAAAAGTTATTTGTTTGGTACTCCCAGCCAGGAAGTGCAAAATGGCGCAGATCCAATTATTTGGGTGACAAACATGTTTGTTTGTTTCCTGATCCTAAAATTATTTTCTTAAGTACCTAGTAATTAATTACGTGTAGGTATCCCATTAACTAAAGTGTATCGATTACAATTAACGATAATTAATACAAATGAAGTTAACCTGAGTATTATATTAATAAATTCAATAAATTTTATAGACTGATAGTTGAGGAAACCTTAGAAAAAGGACGATGAATAACAGACCCATTTATAATTTTTGGAATGAAATTGAAGGGCTGGAGATTGACATACTTTTTTTCTCGAAACGAAGCTTTTCACGGGAGCGAAGCCGCGGGCAGAAGCATATTATGTTCCCCAGTTCCACCTAGCTTCATAAACAAACAGAAGATTTGATCGCTTTATTTTAAACACGTTAAAATTTCCCCTCGGAAATAAAACTTATAAATGCTGTATAAATAATCTAAGACTCTTTCTGTACATCGATCCGTCCAAATTTTATATTGCATTTCCAATAAGTATTCTATACATACAAGCTAAATATACTTGAGTTAAACTACAATTCATAATGAATAATCAAGTATCCAATTAACTTTCAATGTAATTCCAAACGAACAAAGTAACACATCGATTCAGATCGTTCAATTTCTTAATACCTACCTACATTTAGAACGAATTTTATCTATCACAAATAAACGGCTTATATCAGATATTTTCTTATCGACAAGACCTATTTTATTTTTTATTTATTGATAATTGATATGAATTTGTACTGTGAATCATGTGGAGCTCGTCGACTATAACGAAAATATTGTTTTGATCTATGAGTAAAGTGAACATGGGTCTCGTTTTGAACGGGACTATCGCTTTTTCGGTCACCATTACCGTTGCCCCTTTTTTTCAACCGACGACAAAAAGAGGAGGTTATCAATTCGACGCGTATATTTTTTTTTTTTTTTTTTTAATGTATGGTCATCGATTACTCGAAGACGGCTGAACCGATTTGGAAAATTCTTTTTTTGATTGAAAGGGTATACTTCGATATTGGTCCCATTTTCATAAACGTCAGGAACTGATGATGGGATCCTGGAGAAATCGAGGGAACTCTTCAAATATTATAGGCACACCTATGTCGTTTTGGGTATTTATTATAGTAACTTGTGCAGTTGCTCTCAAAAAGTACCATTTGAGGAAGTGGAACTGATGATGAAGACCACAGATGGCCGCCGAAACTACTCAATAATAAGTATTGAGTGGATTGCGATTCAATTACTTAAATATGGATGTTACGCACTTTATGCTCGTCAGAATGCATATGGTGATGTAGAGCTGATGGTGAAGTACCAGGAGAACTCCTCAACAATTAACGGCCCAGCATTGGGAAAAGCAATATTTTGTAAAAGGTTATAAGTAGTTGATAATTAGGCTCTTGTAACTAGGTAAATTAAAAATAGACCAATTAAAAAGAGTGAAATAAAAACTTTTTACCAAAAAATTAAACCGACTCCCAAAAAACACTGCAAAGTGAAAAATAACTTTAATTTCGGAAGTCGGTGCCTAAAACGAAAATACAAAACTAAAGACACCGACTACCGAAATTAAAGTTATTTTTCACTTTGCAGTGTTTTTTGGGAGTCGGTTTAATTTTTTGGTAAAAAGTTTTTTTCTACGTGCTAACTACCGCTAGCTTTTCCCGCAGCTTCGCCTGCGTGGAATTCTATGAGGCGAGAACTATCGGGCATCCCGTATGATCTATTTAATTGTTTCGGGATAAGAAAGTGTTCCATGAATCATGTGGAGTTCAGACGACGATTATGAAAATATGGTTTGATCTACAAGTAAAATGACCATGCGTCTCGTTTTTAGCGGGCCTGTCGCTTTTACAGTCACCATTCCCGTTGTTCCCTTACAATGATCCGGGACACACAATAGCCCCGTTTTCCAAAATTACTGTGTTAACTACCACTACCTTTTATCCGCAGCATCGCCTGCGTGGAATTTTCAACCGACGACAAAAAGAGGAGGTTATCAATTCGACGCGCATATTTTTTTTTTTCTTTAATGTATGATCACCGATCACTCGAAGACGGCTGAACCGATTTGGAAAATTCTTTTTTTGATTGAAAGGGTATACTTTGAAATTGGTCCCATTTTCATAAAAGTCAGGATCTGATGATGGGATCCTGGAGAAATCGAGGGAACTCTTCAAATATTATAGGCACACCGATGACGTTTTGGGTATTTATTATAGTAACTTGTGTAGTTGCTCTCAAAAAGTACCATTTGAGGATGTAGAACTGATGATGAAGACCACAGATGGCCGCCGAAACTACTCAATAATAAGTATTGAGTAAAATGCGATTCGATTACTTGAATATGGATGTTAAGCACTTTATGCTCGTTACAATGCATATGGTGATGTAGAGCTGATGGTGAAGTACCAGGAGAACTCCTCAACAATTAACGGCCCAGCATTGGGAAAAGCAATATTTTGTAAAAGGTTATAAGTAGTTGACATTTAGGTTCTTGTAACTAGGTAAATTAAAAATAGACCAACTAAAAAGAGTGAAATAAAAACTTTTTAACAAAAAATTAAACCGACTCCCAAAAAACACTGCAAAGTGAAAAATAACTTTAATTTCGGAAGTCGGTGCCAAAAACGAAAATACAAAACTAAAGACACCGACTACCGAAATTAAAGTTATTTTTCACTTTGCAGTGTTTTTTGAGAGTCGGTTTAATTTTTTGGTAAAAAGTTTTTATATTAGTCGAGAACTATCGGGCGTCACGTATTACCTTTTAATTGTATCGGGATTAGAAGTAAGCGTTGGATCCCGTGTTTTCACGGTTTAGCGGTTGGGCAGTGCAAGCGTAACAGACAGACGGACACACTTTCGCATTTATAGATAATACTAGCAGTCGCGCGCGGCTTTGCTCCCGTGGACTTTATCATGTTAAAAACATAACCTTTTTCAGAAAGAGAGAGGTCAGTCGGCTTAAAAAAAAACCTAAATAAATATGCCTATAACCTTCCTCAAGCTTCAAGCTACTTCCATGCCAAATTTCATTCACATCCACCCAGTCCTTTCGAAGATTAGCGCGATCAAACAAACAAACTTTTGCGCTTTATAATATTACTAGCTTTTGCTCTCGAGTTTGTTCGCGTGGGAGGATTTTCCCGTGTAAATCCCGATCCCATGGGAAATTCCAAAAATCCTTTCTTAGTGCTCCCCTACACACCCCAAGGAACCTACACGCCAAATTTTAGCTTCTTGTGCCCAGTAGTTTGATTATAGATGAGGAGAATGGATGTCCTGTTTTGAGTTTACTAAAATATGGTCAATGTATCTATGAGTACAGTGTGCCAACTATGACCCTTACATGTAAACAAGGAAAGGAACTTCTAACTCGAATATAACTGTGATATCTATGACGTTTGTTATTAAATATATGTATAATGTATAACCTATTCACAATATAAACATATTGCGACTCATGCTTCAGTGAATAGGTTACACATTATATTTATGTTTAATAAGAATAACATATAAAGATATTTCATATTAGCCAATATTGCTAGTCTTAGATAAAGTCTGAGATTGTTCCGCAGTTGTCCAAGTATTAAGTAATAAAGCTTATTTAAAGGCTTGAAAAGAGACTTTGACCTCTGAGTTTGTTTCGGTTTTTTAACCGACTTCTAAAAAAGGAGGAGGTTCTCAATTCGGAGGTTTGTAATTTTTTTTTTTTATGGTTGTCCGCGCATAGCTCCGTCGCTTGCCAACCGATTTGAAAAATTCTTATCTTGTTAGAAAGGGTATACTTCCCAAATAGTCCCATGAAAATTTTATCGAAATCGGACAAGCCGTTTCTGAAAAATCAACAAAAGTCTAAAAAACATATTTACGTTGATGATCTTTTCGATTACTCTGCATTGCGTTTTTTGTTCGCGCATAACTCCGTCATTTACGAACCGATTTGGAAAATTCACTGACCCACTAAAAAACACGAAAATAAAAACTTTTTTGCAAAAAATAAAACCGACTTCCATATCAAAACACTACAAAGCCAAAAATAATTTTAATTTAGGAAGGCGGTGTGAAAAAAAAAGAAAATACAAAACCAATAACACCGACTACCGAAATTAAAATTATTTTTGGCTTTGTAGTGTTTTGATATGGAAGTCGGTTTTATTTTTTGCAAAAAAGTTTTTATCTTATCAGAGTATTCGGCTAGGATACACCGGTCTCATCTTTTTTTAACCTGACCGAAACTATTGACGTGCAAATTTATTATTTTTAACTTACAGATACAAAATAAATATCAATTATTATTTAATTATTATGCTACAATTTGACCTCTGTAACTTGGGAGAACAAATTGGGTTGTTAAGAAGTACCTACCTACCGTATTTTTAAGTATTTATTTAAATGAGCTCTTGAATATTTAAAAGAACGCATTGAATAATATCAGGCACCCTGTTTGTTATGTAGTTTCTGCTTCTTTTTAACCGACTTCTAAAAAAGGAGGAGGTTCTCAATTCGGATGTTTGTATTTTTTTTTATGTTTGTCCGCGCATAACTCCGTCGCTTGCAAACCGATTTCAAACATTCTTATCTTGTTAGAAAGGGTATACTTCCCAAATGGTCCCATGAAAATTTTATCGAAATCGGACAAGCCGTTTCTGAAAAAATCAACAAGTCAAAAAAAATAATTAAAAAACGTTGATGATCTTTTCGTTTACTCTGCATTGCGTTTTTTGTTCGCGCATACCTCCGTCATTTACGAACCGATTTGGAAAATTCACTGACCCACTAAAAAGAACGAAAATAAAAACTTTTTTGCAATAATTAAAACCGGCTTACATATCAAAACACTAAAAAGCCAAAAATAATTTTAATTTCGGAAGGCGGTGTGAAAAAAAAAACGAAAATTCAAAACCAATAACACCGACTACCGAAATTAAAATTATTTTTGACTTTGTAGTGTTTTGATATGTAAGTCGGTTTTATTTTTTGCAAAAAAGTTTTTTCTAATGCCTTCTAATCGAGCGTCTCAACACACATTTCTTTTCTTCATAACAAATCTTTTCTAAAACCGACTTTATTATTGTCCGACTCCCATTCTATACCCATAAAACTGATAAAAGACCTAAAAAGAAAGTTATAGATAAGTACCAAAAAAACTTTGCGAAAACATGAACTGAAGTGACTTATCAGTCAAGAGAGGTCGTAAATTCGGGACGTCACAACACTTAGGATCGACTTCTGTACACAAAACATTCGGCCCAGAGATAGAAAGACAAATCGATCAATACGGGACTCGACGGAGGCACGGGGCAGTCACATCTCTCACATAATATATGTTTAATTACTTAATACCCTGGCGTGAGTTTGGTCAGAGATCGTTAAAATCAAGATTAAGAAACGCTTGTCGTGGTCTGTCTGTGGATGGATGAGCTCCGCTGCCTCAGAAAGTGCGTAGGCCGTGGGTCTCGTGGCTGTCATTTGAAGACCTTCCAATCCCTATATCAGACAACACGTAAGCGTTACATGAGGTCTATGATGGAACGAGCGAGCCCAGTAGATGCCTTTTCACTCTTGTTTTAAAGGCTGACGGGTCATATGTAGGGCTGCCATACGTCCGGGTTTTCCCGGATTTGTCCTAGTTTGGAGAGAGTCCGGGGGCGTCCGGGGAGATTTCCCCAATAAGCGTCCAGGTAAAACCCGGACACACATTGGTCTTAAGGGCACCAATAGCACGATCTCTATTATTATTTTCCTATGGTATTTCATCTCATTGTTTATGTTACTTTGATTAAATGAAAAAGAAGAGACTGTTATTAAAAAAGTTCTAAAGCTCTACAATGTTATCACTTTATCAGTAAATAAAAACCATGATTAAACATCGTTGTGTTTAGTTTCAAGTTTAAAAATGTATTTTTCTAACGTGTCCGAGGAAAAACTGTGATTTTACGCAAATGTCCGGGGTTTATAAGTCTTTGTCTGGGGCCGGCAAATTTGGTGATGGCGCCCTAGTCATATGTGATAGGGAACACGGCAGAGTTCCACACCTTGGCTGTGCGCACCATTTATAAATGTAGAGTACAAACGCTTAATACGACAAGACGGTATATCGACCAAGTGTGGACGGTACCCTGCAGTACGTCTGATAGACCGGTAGTGAAAGGGAGATGGAGGGATTAGGTCGTGGAAAATCCAACCGAAAGACTTTCACTGCCGGACATAGGTCTCTACCAGTGTTGCCATCACCATCTCGACCGATCCCGTGCACCCCGCAACCAGTTGTTACCCGTATTTTTAAAATAAAACAAAAAGTAAAGAAAAATCTGTTCTACGAGAAGTGTCTTGTCCATTGCTATAACTTAGGCGATTCTTTGGGCTGTGACAGTAACATTTAAAACATTTTCGTTACCAATTCGCATACGCAAACAAAAACAGTGCTTATAATTCTTCTAAAATTTTCTCTGCTTATAAAATTTCTCGCTATATGAAAACCATAAAAGCGAAATGCATTTACACGGTATTTTACAACTCAATAGACATTTTATTATTTTTCGCGTTACACTGGTTTTACAACATAGGTTTATGCGATCTACATCACCTTTAAACCGTACGAGGTGGGCATAAAATTACGATCTACTCGCATTACGATCGGGTACTTGTGCACAAAATAATGCCTTCCGTACTGTTGAGGTCGGCGTTCATTATTTCTGGATTAGCTTTGAACCAGCTTATCGGTTTCTCTCACACCAGCAACCTTATAAGCTATAAGAACTGACAATAACTGCTTTGATGCGAGAAGTTGCATCAGCATCAGCTATAAGAACTGACAATTGCTTTGATTAAAATGACGTATTCATGATAATGCCTTTTTGGTACCGGTAGTCAGGCTCGTTACCGGTCTAAGGGCATAGTAAGCAAGACAATCGCCAGGTCAAAAATGCTTACATTAGTAACATCTTATTTGATACTAGCTTTTGCCCGTGACTTCGTCCGCGTGGAATAGTTACTTTGGACTAACGTTAAATTTAACCCCGATTTTGAAGCATTTTTCATTGGCGCTCCGCTCCTATTGGCCTTAGCGTAATGATATATAGCCTATAGCCTTTCTCTATAAATTGACTATTTAATTAAAAAATAATTTTTCAATTCGAACCAGTAGTTCCTGAGATTATCGCGTTCAAACAAACAAACAAACTCTTCAGCCTTATATTATTAGTATAGATAGCTGTTGCCCGCGAATTCGTCCACGTTTCCGTCGTTTTTCGTAAAAAAAAGTTGCCTGTGTCCTTCTTCACGGTTCAGTGATTTTGATGTAACAGACAGATTAACCGTCGTAATTTAGTAGGGAAATATAATATGTCAATCTATAATACTGTTGAAAAATATCGCAATACCGAACCGCACAATATTATTGTTAATAGGTGTGCCCGCGACTCCGTCAGCGTGTAACTTCTTGTGTGTTATTAAGTTAATGTATTGGTAATATAGTTTAGATCACGTTCACATGAGGCTTAAGTACCTATAGAACGAAAATACTTCAGCACAAAGCTTCCGGGTAAACTATGTTGAAAGTTGACCCGTCCGGCACGTGAACATAAAGATTTCTAGAAATGCTAACCCGGGAAAGAGCGACGTACAACTGACCATGCGAGAAACAACTGACACCGAGATCTACTCCAGCAACACGAAAAGTCTGCCCTTGAGCCTTATTAATTGTCATTGCATAACACACCGATACTGGGAATTGCGTTCTTTTAAATTGGAATGGAAAATTATTTGGTATTATGGGAATTCTGGGAATAAAGACGATTTCTCCTGCACCGCAACCTGTTAAAATTTGAGCCTCGATTATATTTTGTTGCAACTGGGTTACTTTTAGCCGAGTTCCATTGCAAAATTGTGGTGGTTTTAAATTTTGGAGCAGAATAATAATCAGAAAGCTTCGAACTGCTAAGCTATCGGGAGTTACACGTGTTATTGTGAGTCAACCATAAAATATAGATATATGCTGTCTAGGGCATGCATTCCGGAATTCCGTAACAATTTTTCTGTTATTTCAATTCCGGAATTGAGAGGAGTAATATCGGAATTCCGATATTCATAAATTTTTGATATTTTGATTATTATTTTTTCTGAACCCAACCAAACTAGTCTGTGGAACTTTCCACAAGCCGCTATCTCCGACCTCCGACTAGTAAATAGTTATCTGTGGCGTTATAGCACTAGTGCTGTATCTTAAAGTAAAAAGCACGCGTTTCTAATACACTGCATTATGGACCTAATAGCGGTTCATCAAGAGCCACTTTTTTATAGTTTATACGTATATGTTTATAGGCATTCGTTTGACCATAATCACACCAGATGTTAAGCGATGATGTGGTCGAAGATGAAGCACGCTTGCCTAGAAGTAACCTATTCACTCTTGACTTAAAGACTCCCAGGTTGTAACTATCAGGAAACACAGACTCCGGCAGGGAGTTCCACTCCTTAGCCGTACGCTCAATTAAAGTATTCCCAAAACGTTTCTTACGTATAGGTGGGATACCATGTCCACCATGTAACGATGGCGCATCGCCGTTTGTCTTGTAGTCTGATGATGGAACGGGCTTAGTGGAATAAGACTGTGCACTTTACGAGCAAATGTGTAGAAAAAACATTAAATTGATTGTTCTTTCAAATAAACTTACATTTTATTACTTGACACTGTTGAAAGTACAAAACAATAAGAATAAATATTTCGATATTATTAATAAGTATCGGTGTCACACGCGCACCTCTAGAGCAGAAGCGACAAATGTCAAGAAATCCGTGCCAGCTGCGCCACTGTCGTCATAGAGTGACAAAAAATTACGTCATGATGGACAATAGTGCTGTAATGGTATTGACTTGGTTTTATCGATTGTTGATTCTATTTATGGATTTAAATAATAATAAAGGCTGTAAATGTGACACAGATTATTACATTTATGTCATAAAGGACAAAGCGGGTTGAAATAAAACTCAACACAAGGATGGTTAACATTCACATTTCACATCTTTATTCAATTTCAAATTAAAGCCTATGTTAAAAAATATTGTCAGTTTTCCATGAGCTTTATCAATATAATTTCGACCTCACTCCTATTTTGTAGGTTTAAAGGATGAATTTGAAGCTTGGCCCCGAGGGCATGCTTTTGCTTTTTTGACGTAAAGTTATTTTTTGGCGTTAAAAAGATTAAAAGACTGATATAATTATAAATCTTGTTTGATTTGAAACAATCTTTAAAGGTTTCCAGAATTCCGGAACTGGTTCCGGAATTCCGGAATCAGATTTCCAGTATTGGAACTCAGTTCCGGAATTGAGAACCTTGCGATATTGCATGCCCTAATGCTGTCGTGGGATATTTTTTATATAATTTTAAGGAGAACATTTCCGTCATAAATGATTTCTGTGTAGCTTTAACCATTAAGGTTGCACTCGCGACGGAAGCTTAAAAAATGGAGTAACTTCTCCCGTTTTCCCAACATTTCCCTTCACTGCTCTGCTCCTATTGATTGTAGCGTGATGAAAAGTATACTATAACCAGCTCAGGAGTATGAAAAAGAATTGTACCAAGTTTCGTTAAAATCCGTCGAGTAGTTTTTGTTTCTATAACGGTTATACAGACAGACAGACAGACAGACAGACAGACAGACCGACAGACAGACAGACAGACAAAAATTTTACTGATTGCATTTTTGGCATCAGTATTGATCCCTAATAGTTACCTGTGTGGCCGCCGACAACGTATTTGCATTGAAGGTTCGTTGTCTTCCTGGTGCAATACTACTGCTGGCGTACCACAGGGGGGCGTTCTCTCTCCTCTTCTTTTCGCCATATTTATAAATTCTATTTCAAATGAACTTCTCTCATCCTACCACCTTTATGCTGACGATCTGCAAATTTATTCGCAAGCTCCCGTTGAAGATTTATCTGAGGCGGTGAAGGCGGTGAATAAAGATTTAGCGCGTATTTCCGATTGGAGTTTGTATCATGGTTTGAAGGTTAATCCTGCGAAGACTAAAGTCATTATTGTTGGCAGCCCTAGGCTACGTTCCAAAATTGACTGGACGACCCTTCCCCAAATAATTTTTGATGGAACTGTTATACCCTACTGTGACTCAGTAAAAGACCTTGGCATTTATATTGATAAGGATTTGTCTTGGGGTCCCCAGTTGCAGGAAGTGAGCCGCAAACTGTTTGCCTCTGCGGGGTCTTTACGCAGATTGCGCAATTTCCTACCGACTGCTACTAAAACTGCGCTTGCCCAATCTCTTCTTCTCCCTATCCTTGACTATGCTGATGCAAGTTATCCAGATCTAACTGAAGTGCAGCTAGATAAGCTTGAGCGACTCCAAAATTTTTGTATCAGATTCATATTTGGTTTGCGCAAATATGATCATGTTTCTGAGTTTCGCACTAAACTCAAGTGGCTGCCTATCCGCCTTCGCCGGAATGCACATATTTTATCATTACTCTACAGTATTCTTTTCAATCCAACGACTCCCTTTTACCTCAAAGAACGTTTTAAGTTCCTTCATGACACACATGTTAGAGATTTGAGATCATCAGAGAATTTGAGACTTTTGATGCCTACCCATTCCACAAAATTTTACGACCAGTCGTTTACGGTGCAGGCCATTCGGTTGTGGAATGGATTGAAGAGAGAAGCTCAGTCACTTGCTGTTTTTAAAAGCTCGGTTGCCAATCATTTTATTTCAAACTTATGATTATTCCTTTGCTTTCTCCACACGATGTTAAAGAACACATTATATATTTATTTATTTTATGTACTTATGTATTTGTATATATATATTTTTTGTTGTATTTTTATTACTTTTTCCGTTATTAATGAGTATTTGTACAGTAGTACACTAATATAGCCCTCCCCATTTTAAATAAACCTTATAAAGTCCTTCCAAAGGTTGTCTGGAAGATATCGCTCTCAGCGATAAGACCGCCATTGTATCCAATTTTTTTTTTACAATATTGTTATTTAAGTGTGATTCAATTATTGGTGTACAATAAAGTATATTCTATCTATCTATCTATCTATCTCTGATAGTTATTTTGTAAATATATTTCATGTACAGAATTAACCTCTCTACAGATTTATTATCTTATTTGATTTGATGATTGATATTTAGCCAATGATTATAACAAAAGAAGTTGTTTATTTCATAATAATGTATAGGCAGCCACTAATAACGTGTCGTCGAATTGCTTAAATTGTTGTCATAAGATCGGTTTGCAAAAATAAAAAGCACAAGTCGTCGCCTAGATTTGACGCCCAACGGTTATGGCTGTGCGTGCGTCCATTTACCATACCTTACTTTACTAAATAAATAAAATCATACATATTTTATTTCACATAGGCCTACTTGGGCAGGGGCACTTAGAAAACGTCAGAGACTTGCGCAAGATTCGAATTGCTCCTTTGGAGAAGAACCGACAAGAAACTCCTCAGTAACTCTTTTCAAAACTGAATTGATTTTGTGTTTAGGTTTCCGCACCTCAAAAGGAAAAACGGAACCCTTATAGGATCACTTTTTGTCCGTCTATCTGTCAAGACCCCGTAGTTCGGGAACGCGTGGAGATAGAAAAAAAATACCTTTCCCCTACTAGAACCCTCGGTGATCAAGTCCGACTTAAACTTTCGTTTTTCTTTTAAACGGTTTTTTTTTCATATGACGGTATTTATATGTATGAGGAGACAGTATAGAATATTCAACATCATACCAAAGTAATTTCAAATTAATCTCTAAACTCTGACTGCCACTCATACTCATGCCAGATAGTATCGTTTTGGCCGACGACCGGCCGAAGCTTTGGATTGAGCCTAGGTTTCGGCCAACCCGCCCATTCCATCAGCTTCGGTTAATAAGGACCGAAGTTTAAACTATGGCGAATGTCCACTGTCTCACTGATATAAATAAACAGTCCATTCAAAAAAACAAAACATTCAAAATTCCAGTCCAATCATTATCAACACATTATAGATACGCAGACGAGTCTGAAGATTGGGATAGGCTACGACTGAAGGTTATGGCTATAGATAAGTCATTGGCTTAGGCCTGAAATCGGCCTTCGATTTCGCTACTGATAACACATGAGGCCGAATGTGGTTGAGCAAAGGATATGATGATTAGATAATAATGTATTTTATGCAGTAGATGATTTTTTTTAATGAGAAATAGCAATGTGGGTAGAATTCACATCTAGTGATGTGAATTCTACCCACATCCACCCAATCTTGTTAACCCCTCCAACTAAGCTAAATATGCTTGTGTCTGGAGTGAGTTGATACGGCCAATAGTGTAATGGGTGGTGATTATCACTTAGGTATACTTGCCAATAACATAGAATATGTATTTCCAATAACAACAGGCTAAACTACGTCATTATTCATTCTATGCATCGTGTATAATGTGAAATTAGCAAGAACTACTAACACAGAAATCTTTGCCTTATTATTAAGATTTCTGTGACTACTAACCTATACCAAAGATACTCTGCTATTATATGTACTTTGTACAGAAACTGTTGTTTATGCGTACTTAATATTCAAATGCGTAAGTCAGTCTGTCTTTCACGGGTAAATCGCTGATCCGATATTGATGAAATTTTTGTATTGAGATAGTTGAGGACCCGTAGACATACATGGGATAGGACGTAAATGGGGGATGAAAGTTTCTACGAAACAATTGTCGCTAACGAAGTCGCAGATAACAGCTTGTACTACAATAAATATCTAAATGAACTTTATATTATTGAATCTTCTCAATAAAAACCAACGTTTGTCCTGTATACTTAAGCCATCGATGGGATTTAGAACCTTGGTAGGATGCTCTTAGAATGCGCGAGAGGGACTGGACCTGGAGTCCTGGACTAAAGAATCAAGTGAAGAATAATGAGGATGCTATATACACACACGCACATAAATATTTTATATTTTTATTACATAACGTGGCATTGTAATGTAAATGTAACGCATGCAGCATGCATGCCACAGATAGTCTGTAATTCTATACTTGAATACCTATACTAATATTATAAAACGGAAAAGTTTGTTTGTTTGAATGCGCTAATCTTCGAAAGTACTGGGTGGATTTGGATGAAAGGTATGGAAGTTGGAAGTTTCAAGTTGAGGAAGGTTATAGGCTACTTTTACCCGACTGCAAAAAAGGAAGATTATGTTTTTATCATGATAAAGTCGGGTGTCGGGGAGCGAAGTCCCGGATTTCTTTTTAATGTTTATAACTAATAAACTCAAGAACTACTGGACCGATTTAAAAAAAAACTACCATTAGAATGCTACGTTATCACTAAATGCCATAGGCCTATTTGCTAAATAAAAAGCTTTTCACGCAAGCGAAACCGCGGGCAGAAGCTAGTATAAATATAATCTTTGTCCAAACGGACATCAATAGCCTAGTGTAAAGACATAATATCACTCTCGATACATTCATTACCTACCATACATAACAAAAACACATTTATCACACGCGTGTTAATAACACGATGTCACTACACTGATAGCTAGCAGGAAAACGTGACTGATTTGATAATACACTGTATTATATTTTAGAGACCTAAGCTTACTTCCATGCCAAATATGATCCAAATCCACCCAGTACTTTCGAAGATTAGCGCATTCAAACAAATAAACTTTTCCGCTTTATAATACTGTGAGTCTTTAAAATGTGCACATATCGAAATGAGGGAATCTTTACTTAATTTTATCGACGGTAAAATATTAAAAAAAAAAAAGACAATTTATTTTTTATGGAATTTAAATAAAAATTGTTGGCTACTTTGACCCCTGTATAAACAAAACGGTGTCGTCGAAGCCCTGCCCATTACGCTACAAATGCATTTATTTATAAACGATAATTATCGTGATAAATGGATCAGCCGGCAAGGACCTGTAGGGTGGTCTGAGCGTTCACCTGATTTTGCACCCCTTAATTACTTCCTATGGGGGACCATGAAGCAACGCATCTACAGTACCCCTATCAACACAGTAGTGAACAGATTTTTTAAAAATTCCATGTAAAATAAAATTTAAAAATTTAGATATTTTTAATATTTTTACCGTCGATAAAATTAAGTAAAGATTCCCTCATTTCGATATGTGCACATTATAAAGACTCACACTGTATAAGTATAGATTATTGTCGGATAGTTGACTTGAAGAAGTATTAGTGCAATGCGAGAAAAAAGTTCTAATGAAAACTGAGAGTACCTACATTCTTACTACACAGAGTACAGTCGGCCAAGAAAGTGGTGTACCACCCTAAGGTTGAATATCGCTTGCAGATTCATAGGTGATAAAGATTAGTTTCGCTTGCAGATCGATCTGACAACTTCTATTGCTGTCTTTATCTGATTATTGATAACGACTATTACTGTTTGTAACGTGACAGCTGTTCTTAGTTTGAACTTGATGGGACCAATGACGTCGTAAAATCAACGGCGGGGGGCTGTAGATTTTGATGACAAAATTGTATCTACAAATTCAGAATTGTAATCAACAAGTTACATAAAATTGTAAAGGCACAAGGCGAGTCCACAAACCTACAATTTCTGTGAACTTGTAATTACAATATCAATAAAAAACAAGCTAAAAATAGATTTATCCTTTTATTAAATTTCTACAATCAATTTTAAAATACTTATAACAAACAAAAACATAGCATATATAGTAATATTTAGAAGATATTGAAAATTTTTAAAAATTAGAAACGGGTGTAACCGCCGTTGGCCTCTATAACCTCTAAAAGACGAGACCTCATTGAACCAACAAGCCGTGAGCAAATATCGGTTCCCCGCATTTCCTCCCAGATATAATTACAGTGACTAATAAGAGCTTGTTTGGTTCTTTCATTTTGATGCGACCATCGTTGGACCATAAGGCCCCAAAGATTTTCTATCGGGTTGAGGTCCGGCGATCTTGAGGGCCACTGAATTACCCTTACGTCAGTGTGTGAACGAAACCAGGCTCTTACGATCCTCGCATTATGAATTGAACAATTATCTTGAACAAAATCAAATTGTGGCACTTCGTTCTCCGGGTAAACATTACGGACTGTCGGTAGCATTGCATTCTGAAGCACGTCGATATAATTTACAGCCGTCGTTCGAGGAGGTAGAGAACACAATTCTCCTACACCATCCGTACTCATCCAGCCCCAAATATTTACGGAAATTCGACCTGATTCTCTATTTGGGATTACATGATCATCTTTATACCGTGTTGAATTATATCGCCAAAGGTGAAGACGTCCATGCTGACTGGATTTAAACGTTTTTTCATCACAAAACACTGTATTAGACCAATCAAACTCTAAGTGCTCTCTGGCGAAGTTCAGACGAGCAAGTCTGTGAGCATCCGTCAAATATATTTTCTTGGCGTAATGCCTGTGGTGCAACCCCATGTAATGTAGATGATTCCTTATTGTTTGGACACTCACATCGAACATCTCCGCAAAATGTTTTGTGGGCTTAAAACCATTGATTTCATATTCCCGTCTCATGAATTCTCTATCGTTATTGGAGAGTGCAGGCCGGCGACCACTTCTTCTGTGATCCAACAAACTTCCCTCCTCTCCTTCACGACGAATCCAAAAGCGGACAGAACGCCTCGATATATTCAAATTCCGGGATATCGCACTGATACTGCTTCCCTCATTAAATTGGGCAATTATTTGTGCTCTTTCGGCAATGGTCAAGTTGGCAGGCATTGAGATGATTTTATATGCAGTTGATTGAAAAATAACACGGAAAATATATCGATTTTTTGCATATATTTGACAAAATGTCAATTGTCAGTTTTCTTTTTCAAATGGAATTCGGTTGTCTAAATAGTTTTTATTACTTTTGTTTGGAAACATTTCAATTGCTTTGTAGAAACTAATGTCCTTTTCATTTATACTAAAGGTTAAAATGTCATGTACTTATATGTGACATATGACGTATGAATACTAAATACATAGGTTTACGTCATGATAATGTTGTCTCTTTCAGTAATATCTTTTTATAACGAACCTTGTTGTAATTTTCGATGACCGGGAAACTAAATCAAAACTGGTACACCACTTTCTTGGCCGACCGTACCTACCTACAGTTATTAGAGGCAGCATTGTCAACACCTATCATGAAAACAAAGCGTGTCACTTGGAAGGATAATAACGAACAGAAACTGACAGGTTCGAAGTTCAAAACAAAAGTCATTTATTGTATTCAAACCTCTGGCTTTTGAATTTCAACTTTTTGAACGTTATAAATATATTTCAGGATAGTCCCCGAAATGCCTCCAGTTCTTCGAAGTGTTTTAACTGAGAAAAGCGCAAAGCAAAGGCTGTAGCACCGTACCACAGCATCGCATTGCAGTTTGAATTTATAAAATAATAGCTGCTCTCCGCGGATTCGCTCACGTGAAGATTTTTTCATCGGAAAAACAGTGGGTATACAGCAAATATTCTTCTCCAATGTCCAATTTCATCAAAATGGGTTAAGTGGTTAAGCCGTGAGAGAAGAGTAACAGACAGACAGACAGAGTTACTTTCACATTTGTGATATCAGTAGGGATCATACTTTAACATTTTATAAAACTGTCAATTTACGATAAATGCATATGTCAGCACATACCCACATTGAAACGGAGAAAATGAAGTGCGCTCAACGCACATTCGAGACCACGCGTTTTATTTCACAATTTCTTTACTCTTTGGTTGATAGTGAATTGTTATGACTTTCGGCCATTTCGACGAAAGCGTAGATATAATCGATAATAATAATTACTAAGTATAAAACAAAATCGTACCTTTATTTTTAGGAAAAACTAATGCTTGGCTTGGCGTCTTGGAGTTTGAACACGTCATTACTGATAAAGTGATAATAACAACATGAATGCAGTAGATAGTTTATGCGATAACAAAGGTCAACAAACACTTACTGGATCGATAGTTTCGCTTTATTATGAAGTAGAAAGTGCCTACTTACTTGACGCACGTGTAATAATAAACATGGATTAATTTAATCTGTACTCTAAAATCGTCAACAGTTAATTTCTCAAAAAAAAATATATTTTGAAATAGCTTAAGTATCTACCCACTTGAACAGTGTAACTGTTGAACATTTTGGATTTTTGGCACATACGTTTTGAAATGAGACGAAGAATGCCGAAAATATTATAATTGAGGAATAAGGTAGGATTCCAAAGATAGTCCCTCAGTCGGATTCAGAGAAAGGTCCAATATTGGTATAAGAGTTTACCGATTTGAGTTTGATTATTCATACCTAGTAGTTTTGATGGGAAAGTATCTGGTTTAAAAATGCGCCCTATATCCGATGTCGTAACCCACTAATATTCAATATTTGAATGTCTATATTTCCCATAGTCTAGAAGTTTCATATGTAACTCGCAAAACCGTTCAACTGTTGTGACACGAATGCGCGATAGATTTACAAACATCGAAATGGGAACATAAGCACTTTTAAATTTATATATGGTAGGAAAGGATATACCTATATTATTTATATAGAAACAAAAGTGCATCTGTGATGAAAAATTCACATCCCTCACATTTCACACATCACATTCATTAAATTATCATTTTAGTTCAAAATTCGATCGCTGCTAAAAAGCCATTACATCGGGTTCAGGAGACTCTAGGCTATACCTATAAAAGTCCCGACCTCATTCTATGTGATTAATGGCTAGCTGATATACTGTAATGATCATCTACACTTGAGAGCAAAAAAATCGCATACCTACCCCAGATTTTAACAAAAAAAAGCTGGTTTGTCTGTATAGTAAATAAGAAGATAATCATTAGATTTTTTTATAATACGGCATTAATATTCAATAATAATATGCACGCAAGTCACCCTGACCAAATAATGGAATGAGGGAAAAAGTGACAGTTTGTTATTTTAAACTGTATAAGATTGGTTAAATTAAAACCCACGTGACTTGCGCTCGGCCCCGTTTTCAACGAACACGTTACAACTTGAATGTCAGCATTAAACATCAGCATCGATTGTTGCCGATGCAGATGCTGACATTAAAAAAACTTATTTAAAAAAATCTAAAAAACCCGACTGCTCAACTGAAGTGTAAGAAACAAGCACATTTTTATTTTTAAAAGTGACAAGCAGGCGGGACCCAATTGAACATATTTTTTTAAAATGGGATGGGTCCGCCTGCTTGTCACTTTTAAAAATAAAAATGTGCTTGTTTCTTACACTTCAGTTGAGCAGTCGGGTTTTTTAGATTTTTTTAAATAAGTTTTTTTTTTACAACTTTTTAGTTAAAATATTAATTAACAATTTTTTAGTTTTCCCGGTCGTGTCACATTGGCACTCTACCGGATTCAGAAAGTGAGTCCATATTTTTAAACTTTCTCATTGTGTTATTTTGCTAGTATTACACTAATGATAAACATGATATACCTTTTTGAAATTCTTATGTTAAGCCCTTTGATTTGATACCCGTATTGTAGTATTTGAAAAAAAATTTTTTTTTTCACCGTGTATAATGGCGTCGCCAAGGAACTTGTACCTAAACTGGAATGCGGACGCGAAGCTCAAATCCGTTCCGAAGAGTATACCCTCGAAGGACCTAGCTGTCTCTTTCTAGTAGTGTGGATATCAATTCGCGATAAACGTAAGGACAATTTTATTTGATGCAATATTTGCAGGTTTTTTTAGACACTTATTATTAACCTTACAAATGATGTATTTCTGTTACCGCTATAACAAAAAATACTAAAAATTAATTAAAATAAATATTTAAGGGAGACTCCCATACAACAGTTGTGATTTTTTTGGTGCTTTTTATAGGTAATGGTTCCGTACCATTCATTACCTACCTATAAAAATACGCTTCATGTGCGAGTCCGACTCGTACTTGGCCAGTTTTTTTCTTAACAACGTATTAAATAGAAAGAAAGAAATAAATTCAATTATAAATACAAAGGTCTGTATCGGTCTGTTACGCTTTCTCGGTTAAATCACAGAGCCGCTTTCGAAAAAAATTGGCATGGAGATAGTTTAAAACCCTGGGAACTATATAGGGTTCTTTCTATCTCAGATTTTTGAACAGTTGCTCGGTAGCGCGATATAACAGAATTCTACGTGGGCGAAAAGCTAGTTCTCAATATATATATCTGAGGAACTTATATTGAGCGCGCTAATTTCTATAATAAACCCTTCCTTATGCGGGCTAAATGCAAAATTGGTTTTGCAAACTTTATTGCGTAAGTGGTTAAGACCCGTGATACAAATACAATTATTGCAGATACAGAATTAATAACAGAATCACCAGCTGGCAATTCTTCGAAGGCTTGGCCTTGATAGGCAGTGGTATAGACGTCCAAACAAACGTACATTAATTGGTAATCTATGTTTATTCGACACTTGTACGGTTAGAGCCAGTAGACTAAAATAAAATGATGCAATGTTTATATATAATTAAAACTACTAAAACCCTTCATGAAAGACGATGATTATAAATAGAAAGAATAACAGAAGAGATATAATTTATTTCGGTATATATTTATTTAGGTTAACCTACAATTGTTTACACTATACATTTGTATGAAACAGTCATATTACATTTATAAGTGTAAAAATTAATTACAGGCTAACACCACATGTGCTATTTAAGGTTAGAAATCAATATTATTAACATACATAATTCTAAACATAAAGGAGGCAGATCGAATGATAATTATAAGGTTATTATTATTAGGTTGGTTCTATATTTTCTAGTTCCTCATATGTTGCAGCTGCAGGTTTGTTACAAGATTGGCTTGACACACAACCCTAAAAATGTATTACACTATTATTAGTAAAAGTATGGAAATAATCTTTAAATTATGAATTACTAACTTCTGCCCGCAACTTCGTCCGCGTAGAAGTCGAAAATATTCCACGGGATCCCGTCCCCGACTTGCTTGACAAAGATTATATTAGCTCGGCTAATATGCATGATATAAAGATAATTTATAGCCTATAGCACTCAGGGATAATGCAGCTACATGTAAGCGAAAGAATTTTCAAAATCGGTTCGGTAGTTTCAGAGATTACCCCATACATACAAACTTAAAAATTTTACCTTTTTATAATATTAGTATAGATTATTATTTGTCGACATTAACTAACTGCAGTGGATAAAAGTTAAGTAATTAAGTTATAAGTAATTATTAATATAATAAACTACACTTGTAAGCAAGTTTGCGTAGCTGAGTTTTTGGCCAAAATGATATAAAATATTTTTGCCATCAATTTGCTAAGCAAAAGTAAATAAAACAACTAAAATGTCGACTTTTATGCTCATTAATTTGACTCCTTTCATAACTTTCACTTACCAGATCTTTGAATGTGCCCAGTACAGGTTGTATATTCTTTTCTTTAGTGGGTTTTAATATTATAGTACTTGAAACATTTATTTGTTTCGCTGACAGGAATCTAAAATAATAATAGATTGATGAGAACAAAATTGTAGTATTTATGGTTAAGATATATTCAAAATGAAAATTCATCTTGCTATGCTCATATTCTACATTTTTCAAACGGTGATCTTCATGTCATTTGTAAAGATTGATAACTTACTTTAGGGAAAATGGACGGAATTGCATCATTTGATCTTGCTTCGAAATGCAATATTACTTCGGGCTTGAAATGGCGGCTACAAATTTTGGAACCGTTTCTGACCCTTTTCTGTGTAGAACACTGAGCCACCGGACTCGAATATCATAATTTTTAGGAAAGCTTAAAATAACAAAAAATAATATATAATGAGAAGAAAGAAAAATAATAAATAAGAAGAATAAAGAGAAGAACATCCACTTTTACATTGAAAACATAGTCACCCTAAATGCAATTTGTAAACAAAGTCACAAAACTTACTTAAAAAAGGAAATTCCAGACCCGGGGTACCCTTTTCACTCTTGCAATTAACCACAAAACATGGTTACAATAACTTGCACTTTAATATTACGAAAACTCACAAAATTAAATATAATTCAAATTTACAAACATACAGATGTCAAGTAAACGTCAGTCGGCAACGTAGTAATTGCCAGGTATAGTATAATATATCACTACTAATTCTTGCAAATTCCATTTTTTTTTTGGTTTAAACATCTTGTGTTTGCATGGTAAAATAACTTTAATTTTCATTAATATGCATACAGTAATAATGGCAATTCATTTTAAAGATAGAATTCCAAAGAAGTTTAAAACTAGGTGGTATTACTACAACAGACAGGTCGAAAAAATTACCATTGAAATAAATATTTTTAATCTGACACACAGAAGAAAGGGACACAGTCCACACACGGCACTGTCTCGCTCGGAACGAATAGTTCCTTCAGTTTTATACGTGCAAGTTTATACTCTATTGTTTAACGGCTAAGAAAGACTTTCTGTATTCTTTGAGTCATTCGTAAGCAATCCAGTTAGTAGGTAGAAGATCCTTGGGCGTCGCACAGCCGCCATGTTTAATTTTTTTAAATGTCACCTATCTAAGAACACTTGGGCTGTTAAGACAAATCTAACAATACCTCAATTGTGTGAATCCGTTCAGGGGTTCTGGAGATATGAGGTAATAAAGAATATTACAAACATACATACATACATACAAGATACGCGCGAAAAACAAAACCCTTCCTTTGCAGTCGGGTAAAAACAATGCTGATACCTAATCCGCGGATGCTGATGCTGATGCTGATATTCGCAACAACCCTGGTATGAACCAAAATGGTTCCACGACTACAGGATTAATATTGTCAAGATGCGCTAACGTTCTGTGACCACTTTATCCATCAGGTCAGACTAAAGACGGAACTGGTAATAACAACAACGTATTAGTTAATGGAAAAAAGATGTCTTCTAAAATAAATGACACAAACACGTAGAATGTTAGTAATATTATTGAAATTGTAGTGTTATTTTTTGTTTGTCGGCGAATTAATAAATCCACCTATCTAGAGTTGTTGCTTTTCGCCGATCGTTCGACATTTATAATACCTAGGTGCATTTATTTTTGTTACAGAAATTATTCTATGCCTCATGTTATAGCACTGATTAATATAAAAAAATCGTGTACAATTCCCGGGGCAGTCTTATCTCAAGGTAATCTCTTACACACTACTTTTGGATGGACAGAATTAAAGGAGTATGTTGAAAGGTAAGAAAAGGTGCGTTTATCACCTACATGGATAGAGGATGTACAACAGGTGCGATATTTCCCTTTAACAAAGACCTCGACTATCTTCTTGGCCCGTGGGTCGAATGAGCGACTCCTGGAATAAATCTCCCAATCAGAAAATGTTATAAGGAATTACCTATTACAGCATGAACAAAAGACTGGTTTACTTTACTGCCCTTCGGAGAATTATAAATGCAATTGTTAGAATATCAGCCGACTAAACAAAATAAACCTAATGACGGATGACGTAAAATCAAAACATTTCCTCATTAAATTAATGTTTTTCGAACGATTTCAGATAAGATATTAGCAATGAGGCATATTTCTTCAAAGGTATTATTATCTTTATAACCACGATTGTGATAAGGTAGGGTCACGTGCACATATAGGTCAGATTGCCGGCTATCTTTAAATAGCCCGTCTGCCTTTGCAGGCCATTAAGTAGATTATAGTTGAGAGAGAGAATGGACAGACTAATACCTTCATGATTTTTTTTACTCTTTAAAAGAGATGAAGCGACTGCACGGACGATACCTGTGTGTCCGAGTTCTTTTTGTTGGAGTATAGAAAAAGCAAATACATAATATCGTACTCTAACATTTATCGTTCTCTTTCTAACCCATAAATATTGTTTTTATTGATCTGAGCCCCGTGCCACCACTTTGTTTGGAACAATTAATTTCCCTTTGCCTTGCTTGGGATCACACGTCTTACTTTATAAATATTATTATTGAAACACACCTTCCGATATACAAAAGTAAAGGATAATAAACTCTTATTATTAAAATACTTTGAATCGGTCCTTTATTTGGTGCCCACCCTTTAACCCCAACAGTTTTGAAGGTAAAAGTGACGAAGTTGACACTGCAACTATCACGTGGCCCAATCCGCATTCAAGCAGACAATAATACTGGCCATCGAATCGATTTACTTTGCCCACACCTATCTGACCATAATCATGCCATGGATAATTTTTTTTATTGATAATAGGCTCGCGTTTGACCACCATCTCACCAGATGGTAAGTGATGATGTGGTCGAAGATGGAGCACGCTTGCCTAGAAGAAACCTATTCACTCTTGACTTAAAGACCCTCAGGTAATAGCGATCAGAAAACACAGACTCCGGCAGGGAATTCCACTCCTTAGCCGTACCCACAATGAAAGTACATATTCCCAAAACGTTTTGTCCTATGGGTGGGATGTCCACCATGAAACGATGGCGCATCGCTGTTTGCTGAAGCTCAGTCTATTCTCCTTCTAACCAACACTTTAGGTACTACCTGCAGTTCTACAAAAAATTGTGACAAAAGATCCGGGCAATAATTATATTCCGCAGTTAAAACTGTATTTAGAAATAACTTTATTACATCGGATGGGCTGAAACTACAGAACGCCTCGAACTACGCTTCTGCAATATTCCCCGGCATCGTTCACGTTATTTATTATTTTGGAAACTATTTTATATGACTAGAGACCGGATAATATGCATTTGCATATTTGCATACGCATTTGCATATTTTAGCCATTTTCAGCGCTAATAGCATATTTTTCCTAAGATCTAGTGATGATGCATATTATCGCTATAATTTACAGTATTTTCGAGCGCAGTGCACTCAGCAGCCGCGCGTCTTTTGTTTTGGTACGATAATAAGATGAAAGAGGCAAATGATCGTTGCGCTCGCCTACCGCACTACTCCTTCCTCCCACCTATTATGCATGTTATTGCTTTCATTGTTGACGTGCGTACTCATTGATCTGCAGTTAAAGTTTTTGTGTCAAATTGTACAATGCCTCCCGAAAAAAAAGTGTGTCTTCGTGGATAAGTAACTTTCCTGAAACATTTTTTACATTTTACATTTTTGACAGGCTCGTTGGTATAGTGGTCAGTGGCCCTGACTGCTATGCGCAAGGTCGTGGGTTCGATTCCCACCTAGGACAAATGTTTGTGTGATGAGCACGGTCATTTGTTCTTTGTCTGGGTGTAATTTATCTATAATATGTCTGTATTTAGAAATATATATGTATGTTTATCAGTTGTCTAGTACCCATACCACAAGCACTGCTTAGTTTGGGACTAGATGGCGTTGTGTGAAAAAGTTGTGGAATATTATATTATATTATATTATATATTATTTACTTACGACGGAACTGTTTTGTATTGTCGAGTTTGCGAGAAAAATATTTCGTGCACTAAAAAGTTTCTAAGTTTTTTATTTTAATAAAAAACAATAAATTATAAAGATAAATACTTAATAAAGTAAAACTTAAAATAAGTATTTACTAACATTAAACTTAAATCTAAAGGAATAACTTTACAAAACAAAAAAAAATTTAGTCATTTTATGTTATTTTTCATGTATATTTCAAGCTTTTTATGTTGCATATAATCCGGTCTTTATAAATGACTTATTGAAGGTGGGTGAGACGCTTATTGGGTGTCTTCAGGGAGCTTTTTTTTTCTAGAAAAAATGTAAGCCTTATAATATAAATATTAAGTATGTATTTAATAAAAAAAACCAGTCGGTGTTTTATATTTTAAAGGGCAAGAGAATAGATTAGCCTTATAACATGTACAAAAATTAGGTGAGTAGATAAAAATTGGGTTTTACAGCCATTTTTAGTGTTCCGTAGCCGAATGGCAAAAAACCGAACACTTATAGTTTCGTCATGTCTGTCTGTCTATCCGTATGTCACAGCCATTTTATACCGAAACTATTCAGATTACACATGTGAAACTTGGTAGGTAGATGGAACTTTGTATTTCATACAAACACTATAAAAAACAAAGTTATTTGGCGTAGTTACTACGAAACCCTTCATGTGCGAGTCTGACTCGCATATGACCAATTTTTTCATGTATTCGACGACGTAGAGAAATTCTAATATCGCGAGTACCTACTGAACACCATTTTCCATGCTTATTTCCATGATGTCATAGGAGGATGATTAAAGATATATTTTTGTGTTATCGCAGCATGAATCTTCACAACGACATAGCTAACATTTTTCTAACTTATAAACTAAAGGAGTATGAACCATTACAAAGTACATAATATAGATACTAAGTACATAATACAATCTTAATCGAATTCACACCAATAAATAAAATCTTATACAAAATATAAAACAAGGAAAAAAGTCAATGCCACGCCCACACAAGTGGCCATGACACTGTAAGATACGCGAGGTCAATAAAATCTACATAATATTGGCAAACCCTGACGCAAATAGCCAATATTATTTACACACACATCCGACTTCCGGGCCTCCAAAAGGGGCTCCTTCCGATTGAAGAATTTATCGACCGTTAAAAGTTTCATAAACAATTTTCACTCGACCTTGCGAAGTTTTAGACTTCGGACATCTTTTGTTGTAGCTGGCATAGAAATTATAAACTACTTAAATTGGGATGAATTGAAGGCTAGTTGGGAAATGCTTATTTATAGAGATAATGTTTAGTATTGTATGCGAAATTTGGTGTGAAACTAAGCAAAATGCTATACGCCTCCCGGGTTACAGGGAGCAACGATCATTTCTGAAGCCTTTATATTTTTTCGGGGGGAAAATCATCAAATTACTCCTTCCGCTCTGCCAACTTGTTCCTTGAGTCGCTCTTGCGCTCCGGAGCCACAGTGTCTCGTTAGAACATTCCCTCAACCCCGGCAAACGTTACTGGAACCCTAGTGTCAATCTGAGTTGAGTAAGCGAGGCGAGCTAACGTAATAAAGGATCTAATTAAATGAAGTGATTGTGGAAAGGCCTATATCTAACGGAAGACTGTTTGTAAAATAAGATTGAATGAAATTCTTCTTACACATTTCTTTCTTCCTATATTTGTTACTGAGGAGTCTATATCGTTTATAGCACCACTTCTTATCAGTTAAAACATTATAAAGCGGTTCAGGGGCCGATTCATGTAAATTATTGACGTTTGAATAATTGGCTTTTTATATTGATCTTGATTTATTTTTCTTGTGCACACACATATTGTTCCTTGAAAAATAATAACTTTCGCCGGCTATCCTTACTTGACCTAATTCTTTATGTCTACGCACTCTTGTTTAGTCTAGGGAGAAAGGCATACGACTTCATATTTCTGAGGTTGATAAACCTAAAAAAAGGCTTTTGGTCTGGAAAATATAAAATTTTGCTAACTCAGAATCTTCAGTTTTACCTGAATGAAACACATTTTCAACAGTAAATTATTTACCAGATTTTTCGCTCACCCAACGTTGTTTTTTGTTTTCATATTATATTTTTACAAAACACAGATACTGAACACGAGTTCGACAGCTTAATGACTGACTTTTATCAAATTTGTTGAACCCTTATCATAACACGTGCCTACATAATCAATCAGTTTATTATACTACGGTTATTGAGGGCTTACATTAACTATTTGAAATGATCCACAACACTTATCAGACCATAGAGCGTTTAGCTTATCAATTATTACGAATACTAGATTTTGTTTTAACTTTGGAGAAAAAAAAACATAGTCTACAATTGAATAAACTCATAAAAAACCGGCTAAGTGCGAGTTGGACTCGCACACGAAGGGTTCCGTACCATTATGTATAAAAACGGCCCCCCTCAAATATTTGTTTTATTTTAATTGAATTATTTATTTTTAAAGTTAATATAAATGTAAATATGTTAAGCGTCTACTGTTGCCGTTATCAATATCGAGCAAAAACGAGCAAAAAAAAAATCACGTTTCTTGGGTTATATATACGCATTTTCACATAATATTTTTTTCAGCACGGCCCCTTATCCACATCTATACAACGTGTAATTTACAGGGTATATACATACCAAGTGCATGGCTTCTTTGGATGATAACAAACGATATGGCAAGGGTTTTGTAATCCTAAGTCTACGTGTGTAGAACTTATTACAAATTCCAATACACTGATACCCAGAGACCGATTTTTTTAAATTAAGAAGAACGATAAAATTATCGTGTTATTGGTAAGTGACGTGGAAAGTTATTGACCCTCGTAGTGCTGTAACACGTTTGTTATGATTGGTATTCAAGAAATATATGAAACCAATAATTTGGTATCAATTCTTTGAGTCAGTTATTTTGTGCTGAAACTGTGCATAGAGACTCCATACCAGATGTTGTCCTCAGCCCTTTTGGATAGATATGGGGTTTCCGTTACACGTTGTATATTATTTGTTATTAAGAATTCACAATATCTGTTGCAGCACATATAACGTGATAATAGAGTACATGCCTTGAGTTTAAGAAACTTTTTAATACGCTATATATTTTTCAAGTTACATGGGGGCCGTGCTGAAAACGTTTGGCTGGCACGGCCCCCTTTTTTGCATATTTCTCTAAAAGTACAGAAGTACTTTGAAAAAGAAATCGGTACATATACTCCTAGAAGGGAGTACATCGCATTGGTGCACACCTGAAACCCAAATTCTGGGGGGCCTTGCTGAGCAAACGGACATTCAAAATGCAGGTTAACCCCTCGAGTAACGCATGTTGAATTTCCTTGTGATTTTTGGGTAGGACTTCAGAAAAAATGATAAATCGGCAATTTATGGCCATTATCATGGTATATATTATACCTTCCTGGATTCGTTATGAGTTTATCTAACTATTTATATCATTCAATAAGCAAATCAAACTGGCCTTATCTCGCAGTGATGTGATATGTTTACGTTTTTATAATTTTCACTGATATCCGAAAAAAAAATTTAAAAAAAATGTGCCTACACATTTATTTTAATTTTTATTTTATTTTAACACATATTATTCCAAAAATTAATAAAAAAATATTATAAAAAGTAATAAAAACTATTTGATAACACAACGAAAAAGTCTGCGGCGTCACAACAAAAACCACAGATGCATATTGTAAATTTTTTTTCGTTCATTTTAGCGGTGTATGCAGAACGTATTGCTACTTGCAACACAACCACAGATATTTATCGTCCAATCCTGACCAAGCCCTTAAGTGTAACTGTCCGACTTAAGACATTTGGAGCATTTTTTTCTTATGTCGCACTGTGTAACATAAGACACGCGAGAGGTTAAGCCGCCGTACCTACAAATGACAGCCAGGACTTCCGGCTTGTTTAGCTAAGGGGTATTGTTTTATCCAGCTACTGGCTAGTGGAGTAAGATTGGCAGTCGCTCCACGCAAAACTAGTTTAACTGGAAACCGACTACGACATAGTCGGGAAAAGCCTAAACACATCTATACTAATATTATAAAGCTGAAGAGTTTGTTTGTTTGTTTGTTTGCTTGAACGCGCTAACAGGAACTATGGTTTTGATTTGAAAAATTCTTTCAGTGTTAGATAGCCCATTTATCGAGGAAGGCTATAGCCTATATATCATCACGCTAAGACCAATAGGAGCGGAGCACTAATGAAGAATGTTTCAAAATCGGGGGATTTTTTTCCACGCGGGCGAAGTCGCGGTTGGAAGCTAGTGGTGAATAAAATGTAAGGTTCTTACGGTATTGCAATACCGTAATAAATAAACAAATAGAAAAGGATAAAGCCTTCCATTTTTCCGATAAACCCTTACTAACCCGATGCTTATATAGTGACAGAATCAATAAGTTTATTGACATATGGGAAGTAACTAGGAACGAACTAAAGCAGCGCTTTGCTCATACGAGGAGAACGGAGCTAAAGGGATAGCGACCGCGGTAAAACCGAGAGCGTTTCACGTCTAAGGCCGTGCGCGCACTGCCTTGCGCTGGCCGCAATTCCGGTAGTTCTACCGCACCGGTAGACTGACCGCAGTGCGCGCACTTCTATGACACTCCATACTTCACAAATTTTGCGGTGCGGTAGAACTACCGGAATTGCGGTACCGCAAAATTTGTGAAGTATGGAGTGTCATAGAAGTGCGCGCACTGCGGTCATTCTACCGGTGCGGTAGAACTACCGGAATTGCGGCCACCGCAAGGCAGTGCGCGCACGGCCTACGAGATAAGTAATTTAATGAATTTAGATAGTTATACGATTTAATGAGGACACGAGTACTTAAAGTTTTCATTTCAATTTTAATTTATCGGAGGCCTTTAATTTTGAGCTCGTTTTACTTGCCTTCACATGCAGGCACATTTTAGTAAAACTAACGCTATATTTCTTTGGGAAGGCATCTATGAAATTTAAAAAAATTAATCCGCGATACGCTTTCTAGATCCTTGGAAGTAGTTTCAATTGTTCAACTTCAATAGAAGTGACACTAAGACCGAGAAAACCGCAATTTATTCAATCGCTTTATACAGAAACAGTTACCCCATAACAAAGTAACACTTAATTGCAAATTTGAGTCACTCCAAACTTCAATGATGGAGGACAAATCTTGAACCCAATAAACCCCTTTCTCTCGAGGTTTGAAACTGTGAATTGGATTTTGTTAACTGTTCCGTCTTTCCTAAGGAGCTACCATCCTATTTAGATGTAAGTAATATATATTGGTACAGAAACTTAGAAACCGAAGTATATTCTGAGCAAGTTTTAGTTCTGAACGGCGTATTAGTAAAATTAGCATAATTATAACCTGCTCTACTGCACAGTGTACCTAAGTTGTAATCGACCAAGGCTAATTATGCCTAACGTAGGTATTCCTACTTACAGTACAGCTTGGTACAGCATTATCAGTTTAATTTTAGTTCAGTTTATTTTAAATTGGGGATTTGGTCCCGCCATCTTGATGCTCACAATATCCATAAGATTATTATAATATCGAAAGAATGTTTTCCTCTCTTCCACGTTAAAACTGAGTAACGGATCTATGTAAATGTTTGGTGTGGAGACCACAGAACAGATAAAAGAGGTTTTATCTGTTCTGTGGTGGAGACACTCAAAAACCGTGAGAGAAACTTGAAGATTAGATTAGAAATTATAAAGTAAAGAACAGCATTTTCCTTGCCTATGTCAGGGGAGTCAACCCTGTTACTTTTTACTATATCTTTGTTCTCAACTATCCAAATATATTACACCTATTATAGAGACATCTCACAAATGACACCATCGACCCTGCCCGCCCCATAAAGGTAAATATCGGATAACGTTCAAATCACGTGCCCTTGGTGCACCCACACTTTACTTTAGATTGCCAGTGTCAAGGACACCATAAATCGATAAAATACTTTACGATTTCAGTTTAGTGTCAGTGAATAATCATGGTGTTTGTTGCGAAAGAAAAACTGTCTATATATTTGTCATTGACAATGCTTGTCTATATATTTGTGGTGCGTCTGTATATTTAAAAAGTTACAATATATCATAAAATTCTATGAGTTGTTTCCAAACAGCCATAAGTCACTTTTAAAGTTGATCCTGTGGCTAAAGACGGGCTTAAAATTAAGTAATTAATTACTCAGTCTTATCTTGCTCTCACTCGTATCTGCAACTTTTAAGCCGTTTATAAGTTTAAACGATTTGAAATTGGACTGGATAACGATTTCAAAAATGGCGGCGGTTAAACCATGTTTTCCTTAATCCACAACCACTCTGTACGACTGTACCTACTAGATTTTGTTAACAGTTCTTAGTAAGTAGCCAGTAGGTATGTACGTAATTTATTGTTAATCCACGTTATTTGAACATATACCCAAGATGGTTCAAGCATTACATATGAAAGTCAATACCTTATAGAATATTTATTACGAAAATAAAACAACAATAGAAATGAGATTCTACGAAAACGTCACAATTTACCATCTTCTTTATTTGAGCTACATGATTGATGGCGTATTATAATGTTTGGTCTCTTTGGAATCGATCCAATCGGGGACTAGAATGGTTTTCAGGAGCTAAAGGGCACGGTAAGGTCATTGAAACAGGTGTTTGTTTCCCAAGTGACACTAAGTCATAAACATAGAAATACCTACTTACCTATTTTTAACCGACTTCAAAAAAAGGAGGTTTACAATTCGTCTTGAACTTTTTTTTTTATGTATGTTATTACCTCATAACTCGGAGACGGCTGAACCGATTTCAAAAATTATTTTTGCGTTTGAATGGGTATAGTTTCTAGTTGGTCCCATTGTTACGAAATCAGGATCTGATGATGGGATCCTGAAGAAATCGAGGGAACTCTTCAAATAATATAGGCACACCTATAGCGTTTTGGGTATTTCTTAAAGTACCTTGTACAGTTGCTCCAGAAAAGCACCATTTGAGGAAGTGGAACTGATGATGAAGACCCCAGATGGCCACCGAAACTACTCAATAATAAGTATTTCGTTGATTGCGATTAGATTACATGAATATGGATGTTAAGCACTTTATGCTCGTCACAATGCATATGGTGAAGTAGAGCTGATGGTGATGTACCAGGAGAACTCCTCAAAAATGAACGGCTCTGCACCGGGAAAAGCAATATTTTGTTAAAGGTGATAAGTAGTTGACATTTTGGCTTTTGTAACTAGATAAATTACAAACCGACCCACTAAAAAGAGTGAAAAAAAACTTTTTAGCAAAAAATAGAACCGACTTCCATATAAAAACACTACAAAGGCAAAAATAACTTTAATTTCGGAAGGCGGTGTCTTTAGTTTTGTATATATTTTCGTTTTTGACACCGCCTTCCGAAATTAAAGTTATTTTTGCCTTTGTTGTGTTTTTATATGGAAGTCGGTTCTATTTTTTGCTAAAAAGTTTTTTATAAAAACTTTTCCTACTTATTTCA
Source organism: Tholera decimalis (assembly GCA_943138885.2). NCBI lineage: Eukaryota > Metazoa > Arthropoda > Insecta > Lepidoptera > Noctuidae > Tholera > Tholera decimalis. The sequence goes on from OW964551.2 coordinate 32,740,798, forward strand.
TAAAAACTTTTTAACCATGTTTAGAACATGGTTAAAAAAATTAAATTATTGATAAGCAGATTGGTTATTCAACATTTCTATTAAGAATGTGAATGTTTTTTTTTTCCCGGGTGGGAAAATCATCGAATGACTTCTCCCGCTCTAGGTGGAGCGGAATGGAGTTTCAGACTTCTACTGACTAAAACCCCACCCTGTTCCTTCAACTGCCTTTAAGTTCCGAAGCCGCGGTATCTTGTTTTGGTAAATCTACTTTAATTCAAGCAGATTATTAGATTTATTTATTTATGAAAAATCTTGACAATTGTCACTTGTCAGACCTCAACTGTTTTGAACAAAAGTGTAATTGATCACTACGAATGTGTGATAAACGGTCAGTTGGTCAGACAATAACACAGCTGACTGTCCTAGCCATTACATAATTATACATATACTTGATAATAATGTATTCAGGTATTACGATTACGAGTATGGTGGCAATTATAGGTAGGCAATTACTCTAAAACAAGCCATGATTTAAGAACACATGTAGGTACCTACACTCAGAGTTGGGCAAAATTTATTCGAATAAATAAATTATTTCTATAGTTATTCGCGAATAATAAATAATTTAATTTATTCAAAGGAAAATTATTCGAATGACGAATAATTTTTTTTATTCGTTATTCGATTAATGAATAAAAATAAAACAAAGAATAAATAGCAGGGGTAGCTCATCGTCCAGTAAGGACCAGGCCCGGGTCGGCGGCGCCGGCGTGTCGTGTTTCATGCGCGTCTCAAAGAATCGTCAGCACTACTAATGGAGCCCCATGGGGCTATTGCTTGCCGGGGTTGCGGGAATATTCTAACGAGATACCGCGGCCCCGGAACTTAAAGGCAGCTAAAGGAACATGGTGGGTTTTTAGGCAGTATAAGTCTGACACCCCCTTCCGCTCCACCCAGAGTGGGAGAAGTCATTCGATGATTTTCCCACACGTAAAAAACGTACTGTAATACGTTTGATATGATTTGTATTCAAGAAACACACGGAACCGATAATTTGGTGTCAATTCTTTGAGTTGCTTATTATGAGCTGAAACTGTGCATAGAAACTCCATACCAGATGTTGTCTTCACTCTTCAGCCCTACTGGATAAATTAAGGTTTCCGTTACACGTTGCACACATTATATATTCTTTTTATAACTTATGAATAACAATATTTTTCTTGTTTGCCGCTACCCGCTACCTTTCATCAAATTCCAGGAATCAGGTAGATTATACTAATTGTACCGAATCGCCTTACCCCCTTTTCTTTCATATATTTGAGGCCATGAGAGCCAGAGTGGCCTAACCGTAAAATCGACTTATTGAAAAAAATGACAGCTAGACCACCCTGGCTCTCATGGCCTCTAAAATTACAACTGTCTAAATAAGGTCAAAATGTTCAACTAAATTTTAGGCCACTGTGGTGCTATGACTTTTACCGTTTAGAGCAGTTTTATCAATTAAAATCAGTATTAACAAAAATACAGTTAGGCCACTCTGGCTCTCATGGCCTCATTTGAGATCCGCAAAACAAGAGTCTCCAAATATTGGTAATGTGATATAAATAAGCTGTCAAAGTTATTTAAAATAACGAATAAAATCACGAATAAATTATTCGTGACTAATTTAGTTACGAATAAATTATTCATGAATGAATTATTCGCGAATAATTCTAACGCGAATAATTATTCGGATAAAAATTTATTCGAATAATGCCCAACTCTGCCTACACTCTACAGCCAAGCTAGACGACTACCTATTTGAGATGTACGTTATGGAAGAGTAATATAAACGTGCTGCGCAAATACCCACTAAAATTTTTAGATAAAACATACGAAAGTGTTAGTGTTAAGTGTATGTCACCATATTTGCAAAATACAAGCCTCATAATACAGAAAGAACCCCAGAAACCGCGTTCAAATGTAATTGCAAGCCGCGCTCTGTCTAAATACAAGACAAGCGGCCCCCGCTAGCCTCACTTCCCACCCGCGTAATGTTGCTAGCTCAGACATTATTTGTCCGTTTTAGGAGTAAATTCTTCAGCAGGGAAGCTAAAATTTTAGATAGTTATAATGTTACATAGAAACATCATTTCGTACACCCCTCCCCCTTCCTTCCTCACACACACCACATACACACGCACCACAAATTTTGTAAATTTGTTTCGTAATCTTAATGTTAGTCACATAGTACCTATTATGAATGTTAGGGCGCCTTCAAATTAGCCGAGCTGCAGCCGCGCGGCTGCAGCGCTGCCACCGCGCTGCTTTGTTAATCCATACAAATAAATGCAAATAAATGACACGCGGCCGCAGCGCTGCCGCTGCGCGTTTATATTTATATGGATTTTCAAAGCAGCGCTGCAGCCGCGCTGCTGCCGCGCGGCTAATTTGAAGGCGCCCTTATGCATTTCTAAAAATTTCATAAACATAATTACATATATACAGGTCGCACTGACAACCTTTCTTTTTTCAAGTCGGTTAAAATATTTTTTGAATAAAGTAGTTATTAATATACTACAAAGAATAAAAGCCCTCAGTAAGTAATAAAAAGAAGGGAAAATCAAAACTCTTATTTTGGCAACACTAACAGGATGGATATTCCGTGGATGCATCATTCTCTTTGACAATTACAAACTAAACAATTTATTCAGTAATTAAATAAGACGATAAGTGAATGTGCTAGTTACACGTGAAATGTGATACCATCCTGTTATTTTTAGCCCCACTGCTTTTTTACAGGTAGGAACGCCACAAGACGTCATAATTTCAATAAATTGGACACCGGTAAAACACGTCACGCGATATGACGTTCACAGAACAACTGATCGGCTGCGCGTCAAACTACTCCATTTAGGAGTAGTTTTTATTGCTTCAGCATTAGGCTCACGGCTTCTGGGGTTCTTTCTGTATTCTGAGCTACAAGCTATTTATTAATCAATGTCTACTTTGTGGTAGATAAGTGCTCATGGCTAAATTATAATGCAAGGGTGACAAAATTATAACGCACGGGTGACAAAATTATAACGCACAGGTGACAAAATGTCAAACAGCGCTTCCAGAGGTCGGCCAGGGGTTGGTTACCAACTTAACTTAGCGAGATTTCTCCCTGCCTTCGAAAAACGCTAAGCTGTTGATCTAGGCTGTCATTTACAGATAATTTTTAGAAAATCGTCACGGTTAAGCTTTGGTTTCCTAGGAAAGCGGTGCCGTCATATAGCGGCCGTAATATTACGGACGCAAAAAGGCGGCCGTCTTTACGTTGACGACATGTGGAAAGTTCCACGGCCGTTTTAACACAGTCTGCTTCATCGCTATCAATGAAACGTTCACGAAACCATCTGTCACCGACAAGACGGCCGTCATGCAAATGGCGGCACCGCTTTTTGACGTTACGGTGTCAGTTACCGTTCTCTAGGAAACCGCGCCATTTTGTTTACATAGACAACGTTCTAGTGACGTCATTCACCGCTGTATTACGGCCGCTATTTGACGGCACCGCTATCCTAGGAAACCAAAGCTTTACAGGTAATTTTTTGAAAATCATCACGGTTAGTCAAGAAAAAGAAAGCTGAATTCAGTATGGACAGACAATTTCGTGATATTCAAATTCGTATATTGTGGGTGGGTATTTTTTTTTTCTGGGTGGGAACATCATCGAATGACTCCTCTCGATGTGGGTGGAACGGAAGGGAGTGTCAGACTTCTACTGACTAAAAACTCGCCCTGCTCCTTCAGTTGCCCTTGAGTTCTGGGGCCGCGGTATCTCGTTAGAACATTCCCGCAACCCCAGCAGGCAATTAGCATTCAATTGGGTACTGGGATGCGTAGGTCAGAAATCCCTCGAAGGAGAATGCTGGTAACTCGCCTACATAAATATACGTGCGGTTGGGAAAAGATTACGCATATTGAATTTGTAGTAGGTAATTAAATAAGGTCCAAGTAGAATCATTCAAACAAATGGGAGCCATATTGCAGAAATTACTGTCCCGGGTACCTAATGTAGCTTGGATGTCTAATATTGCTTCCCATCAATTACGAAGAATTCTCTTCTTTCTCAAGTCTTAAAATAAACTTCCCGGATGTCAATTCTACCGATCCGTCTATTTTAGTTTGATGACTTCTGAGCTTTTGAAATCTTTGGAACATTTAATCCTTATTTCAATAAGCTTGTTACTTAAAATCAAACTACATGTACAAAAAATACTTATTGTTCAGACAGTATCAAGGGTACTTTCAAAGAGGCCAGGCTAAAGCAATTTATCTTTCTATCCATACCCAACAGAGCTAAAGTGCCTATAGGTATAGATTTGCTGAGTTGACACGTAATGAAGCCCTAAGACTTTCCATTGCAAGGGTTGTCAATAACTGGTGGGTTATATATGGCTATCCGTTCTTTGGAAACCAAAGAACCACGTAGCTGGCCTAGCATGATCCTACCCTAGTAAGGATATAGGTACCTTTTTTTTCTGGGTGGGAAAATCATCAAATGACCCCTCCCGGTGTGGATAGAGCGGAAGGGAGTGTCAGACTTCTACTGACTAAAAACCCTTCCTGCCCCTTCAATTGCCTTTGCGATCTGGGGCCACGGTATCTCGTTAGAACATTCCCGCAACCCCGTAAGGCAATAGCCTTATCGGGCCCCGTCAATGCTGCTGACAGCTCTTTGAAGCGCGCGCGGAACACGGCGCGCCGTCGATTCGGGCCTGGTCCTTTCCCAGACAGTGAGCTACCCATTCGCGTATCTAGAGATATTTCCCAGGGGGGGCCTGGCCCCCAGTAGTAGAAGCGATGATCGCTTATCAAAGTTGCGTCAACTTAACGTACGAAATGAAAATTTTCACATAAATTAATTTAACATGTATCGCACGGAACCTTGCATGAGTGAGTGCGACTCGCAGTTGGCCAGATTTTTTAATTTTTCAGCCATAATTGTTTGTTAGTCAAAATTCTCGGGTGGGCACTAGACCATTCTGGGGTGGGCACGGCCCACCCGGCTCCCCCCCTTCCTACGCCTATGGAGCTACCCCTGCTCGCTGTTCGCATGTCTACGGTGGCCGGAGATCGGACTAAGGATATACCTAGTCATAATTTGATGGTAGGCGACCAAATCTTAGCGCACAACGGTTATCTTCCAGTCCTAGGGGATACTGCTAAAGCGCGAGCGATTGTCTACCTGACCACCTTCGCAAAACTGCGCAAACAGCTATCTGCCTATCTGAGGGGCTTGTGGCTAAATTACATCAGCTGCAAGCGTCGATCATCGATGACTGACCATCATAACCCAGTTACTCGGCAACACGATAGGTACACCTTGGAAAGACTGGTGTAACTGTGGTAATTATTGTCAAAGATCAGCAAAACGGTCAAATATCAGCAAAGTCCTTGCCTCGGAAAGCACATGCCCATCTGCTATCTGGGCATGTGCTTTCCGAGGCACGGACTGTCGATATGTTAAGATCTTAACCACTGACCGACCTGCCGGTCACGTAGGTACTTAGCAGTAAAATCTTAAGTATATAGGTACATTATAATTATTTTGAAAATATATTATAAGGATAGTTTGATCCTGCCGACGTTGAGGAAATGTTCTATCGAGATAGCTACCGCGGCCTTAGAACGTACCTAAGAGCAACTGAATGAAGACGTTGGGATTTTACTCAGTAGTCTGAGAGTCCTGCGATCCACCTAGAACGAGAGGAGTCATGTAATAATTTTAATTATCCCCCAAGAAAAAAATGTAAGTTGATTCCTACCAATCTTATGTAACCACTGGAGATTACGTAATAATTACGTCTCTACTCAGTCACTAACAATGTACAAAGCCCAGAAAAAAGCCTGAAAAGGTAATCCCCATTAAAAGGATCGCAATGTGCCAGTTTCGTTATTTCCTGGTTCATTGATAATTTTATAAAGTTGACAACCCTCGTTGTGACGCAAGCGTTTTCAACTTATAGATATGTAGGTACCTCTTAGTACGCACCGCAGTAATCCTATCGTGACGTCACCCGAAGTCGGACAAGTTTTATAGCACCAAGCAGGTTTTTTGGTAACATCCCCACTTATAAAACAAGACATAAAAATGGGAATTATTTTACAAAAAAAAAACATTAATTTTAAAGTTAATTGCATAATTTTTAATCCCACCAAAAACAAGTAATCAACAAATGTCACAAGATCAATAAAAGCATATTTTTACAAGACAAGAAAAAATAACAACAAAATATATGCTAAGAAGACAATAACACAAACTTTATGATCTGAAAAACTTAGTGTGGTCTGTTTGTATTTTAGATAATGTTAATCAATAAAATTAAATCTCATAGCAAAACGAAAATACTGATATCAAAGTAATGTCATTAATGAGCCTGCAAGTGTGCCATGTAACATCACTTTCAATTACGAATTAACATAATTGATGCGAAAATATTGTCTTTTTCCTCAGTCCAATTCCGACCTATTTGTCTGATATGCCAAAAACTGGAAATCGGAATCTTCCTTGAAAATAGGATATTTATATTCAGACAATATTCAGAGAAAGCAGCATTACATTGATTTGACTTAACTTTTATTTTATAATTATGTAAGACATTGTCTTTACGATATCTTTATGAGATTTTCTATATTATCATATCAACATTTCTACTTACATAATTTTATCTTTAAGCTTTTCCATCCAACATATCAATATAAATGTACTTTTCAAGACAATAGAGTTCAATTTGCAATATAAATCACAAATTTTTTTACTACATTTTCTGTCTCATAAAATCTTTACACTTATGAACACTTATAACAATTTAGAATATACTTTTAATTTATATTCATAAACCTAATGCAGACCACAGTTGAATGATAATGTATTTGATGAAAATGTCCAGAATAACATTTAAAGTAATGCATAATAAAAACAATCAGAAAATAAATTATTTTGAGATTATGATGGAATGTTAGACTGCAGTTACTTAAAACTTACAAAGGACCAATACACTTATAAGTACACCATTAAAACTCTATGTTTCGAATTGTTAGTCTATTCTAATTACAATTAAAAATTTTCAATTGTTTTGATGTACTCATTTGTGCTTAATTGTTGTGGCCCAGCTAGAAACTGGAGATGCAATACACTTCCTAATGCTACACAGTACTAAAACCATCACAAAACAGGCTAAAATGCATCTAATGAAATGTTTATGAAAAAATGAGATTCTACACAACACACAAGGTTTATTGATTATCTGAAATTGTCGATAATGAAGATAGATAGGAACCATTATTATGAAGAACATTAATCAGAGGAAAAGTAGTTAAGAGTAGTATTGGGTACAAATGTTTTTGATTCAGATGACAAAATTCTATACATTATTGCCAAGAGTTGAGGTGTTTCAAGGACCATCATTTACAGTCGAGACCTTGGCAATTCACTTTTTGATAAAAATATGGTTCAATTAAGACAAAATATTAAGTAATGTTATGTAATTTATGGAAGAACAGTGAAGCGCATATTATGTGGTCCAACTATGACTATGCTACTTATTAACACTGGTCTTAAAATTTAGTGCAAAACTCAGGACAGTAAGTAAACAAAACATTAAGTACACTGTAACATGTTAACACAGCTTGATTCATGAAAATGATTGTTATTAAAGAAACTTGCTTAATAGTGTGTTGTATATTTTCTTTTCAAATGTGCAATCCCTGGTGCAAATAGCATAACTAGACAGTTCTAAAACAAGAACTACTAATGCTCTAATACTAGTTTTAAAGATAAATAAACAATTAACTATGACATATGTTTATTATTTAGTAACCCCATTCATTTTACCAACAATGTGACCCCAGTTTTTTCAACCTCACTAATTATGAACAATGCCATTATCTGTTGTTTTCAGCACAATATTTCCAAGTTGTTATAAAATTTACAAAAATTCGTAGTTTATATGTTTAAAAAATATACAGTGAAGCTATTGAATGTTTGTATTTCTACTTAAATTTATTCTATGGTCTACTATCACATTTGGTAAAGGGAGGGGGCTAGAATGCGATTGACGATGGAGGCATTGAGCATTCCCCTACTGTCACACGGTATGATGCCAGTTCACTGATACCGTGGTAGTGCACGAAGGCAGCTACAATCACAAGTACATGGAATATTTGGTGGGACTGGAACCAGATGTCACATTTCCCTGGGAACCAACGCTCTGGCACCCTCAGAGCATAGAACATGGCTCCCAATATGTACAACAAACCCATCAACACTAGCCAGCCCAGTGATGCTTTGCTCACTTGACTGAACCAGCCTTCGGTGATGCCATAGTGGATTGCAGGCACAATGCCTGACAGGCCAAAACCCATGAACACTCCCGCTCGAAGAGGTCGCAAACGAGGCTCTGAGAACCTATCCCAGAGTGACACTATTATTGATAGCATTCCTAAAACAATCACTACAGATAAGTAAATTATTTTCGGTCTGTAATGGCAGTAGAAACTATAATACAACCATGGAACAAATGAACCCATAATGAGTAGGGCAATTCCACAATAATCCAACTTAGAGAACAATTTTCCGACCATCTCCGAATGGCAGTAGAGGGTATGGTATGCGAATGAAAAACCAAGGCACACAATGGCACCTATGAAGAACACTCCAAATATCATCTTCTCCTGCATCTGTATTTCAATCGAAGGGCGCGACAGGAAGTAGATCGCGACGCCGATGAATGCCACGCAGCCAAGCAGATGGGTCCAGATGTTGCCTGTCTCCGTGTGAATGCGGAATATAGACGCAAAACATGCGCTGAACGAGGGCAGTGGAGGCCTGTGTCCTTTGTGAAGGTAGTCGTTGTCTTGCAGCCAGCGCGGCAGGTGTCGGAAGTGGCACACGTTCCAGGATGCCTCCCACACTTTTCGCACGAACTCCTCAGCTTGCTCTGCCGCGTTGTGTGCCAGCGCACCGAGGTCGATCTCGTCAGAGAGCACGCCCGCTTTCAGCACTTCCGCCATCTCGGCATCGAGGAGATGCTGGTCCTCAGGCGTAGATGGCAAAGGACATCCATCTTCTTCCTCTGCGAGTACTTCGTCGAGTTCATCCATTTGGGAAGCCAAACTCTCCGCTTCGGGATCCCATCCTTGACGTCTCCGCAGCCCGTCCGATGACGCGCTGCGGGACCCCGTATCAGAATCTGATTCCCACATCGCGCCGTCAAAATTCACCCGATCACATAAAAAAGGCAACCATTAGTCGCCACGACCTTTGTTAGTCGCACACAGTTATTCGTTAGAAATCTAGTTACGTCATGAAAAATATGCACGATGCACAAGATATACTTGTAATTTTTGTTTCCAATCGTTCCCAGCAAGGATAGGTTGATCAAAATACAACTATTCGATAAGATGACATAAATTTCAAGCGTTATAAAAATCGGCCAAAATTCACTAACGCACAAGACAATCAGCTGCACAGAACTAAACTGATGAACGACAGAACGAAGTTTAGAAACGAAATCTATCTGTCCCTCTCTAACTTATGAGCATATCGGATATTTCACTCTTTTATTACGAACGTCACAACTTCTATAGTGATGTCTTCAAAACGGAAGAAAACTGTATTACGGTTCAAATTTGATAATCGATTTGAATTGATTAATTTCAATTTTTAAAACTATTGAGGCTGAGTTTGTTAAAGCCTGTCAAATGTGTGTCCGTAAAATATAGAATCGTGCAGACAAATATATGACTATGGTTGACTGGTAGAGAATGCCTAAGCCATTAAGTTCGCCTTTGTACATTTTGTATTACATAAAGTTTTAAAATAAATAAATATGGTTTGCATGTTATTTTGTATTCTGTTAATTTTATATGAATAATTTTTGTTTGAATAAATATATAATAATAACAGTGATTGCATGCCATTCACAAGCAGAATTCGCATTACAATGCCATATTTAAAACCTACCGAAAAGTATACAAAAGTATTACTATATTAGCATTAGTAGTATTACTTATATATTATAAAAAAAGAGTATTGAATAATTCAATTACGCAAGAACTATAACGAATAACTCAATGCCCAATCATAATTCACTGCAAACACATTTATTTTGTATTGTAACACATTTAGACATATATTACGAGCGTAATATTATATGTCGAAATGTGTTAAGGCTCCAGTACACGTTGGCCGAGCGCTTTCGGCGAATGCGTTCGGCCAACGTGTACTAGGCTGTTTTGTGTGTATTTGTCGTTTGCGGCCAACGTTCGCCGTCAATCCATTTAGTGTCGGTTTTTCGTGCACAAATCAAAAGAATTTGGCACAAGTCGCAAACAGCGATCACACGTTAGCCGAGTGTTTATTTCAAAGTTAGGCGTCGGAGTAGACTGTAGTATCGCACTTAATTATTGTGATTATTGTTTCACGATCATGGCATCATGGAGTAATGAGGAAATATCTAGGTTCATTGATTATTACCACAATGAATCCGTTTTATGGAACCCCAAACATGAGGAATATAAAAATTAAACCAAAGTAAGTATTAAGTACTTACTCTGGTTTTATTTTTATGTTGCTCATGTCATGTCATAAAAATAAAACCAGAGTAAGTATTAAGTACTACTCAAGGAACTTGTACAGTCGGCCAAGAAAGTGGTGTACCACTCTAAGGTTGAATATCGCTTGCAGATTCATAGGTGATAAAGATTAGTTTCGCTTGCAGATCGATCTGACAACTTCTATTGCTGTCTTTATCTGATTATTGATAACGACTATTACTGTTTGTAACGTGACAGCTGTTCTTAGTTTGAACTTGATGGAACCAATGACGTCGTAAAATCAACGGCGGGGGGCTGTAGATTTTGATGACAAAATTGTATCTACAAATTCAGAATTGTAATCAACAAGTTACATAAAATTGTAAAGGCACAAGGCGAGTCCACAAACCTACAATTTCTGTAAACTTGTAATTACAATATCAATAAAAAACAAGCTAAAAATAGATTTATACTTTTATTAAATTTCTACAATCAATTTTAAAATACTTATAACAAACAAAAACATAGCATATATAGTAATATTTAGAAGATATTGAAAATTTTTAAAAATTAGAAACGGGTGTAACCGCCGTTGGCCTCTATAACCTCTAAAAGACGAGACCTCATTGAACCAACAAGCCGTGAGCAAATATCGGTTCCCCGCATTTCCTCCCAGATATAATTACAGTGACTAATAAGAGCTTGTTTGGTTCTTTCATTTTGATGCGACCATCGTTGGACCATAAGGCCCCAAAGATTTTCTATCGGGTTGAGGTCCGGCGATCTTGAGGGCCACTGAATTACCCTTACGTCAGTGTGTGAACGAAACCAGGCTCTTACGATCCTCGCATTATGAATTGAACAATTATCTTGAACAAAATCAAATTGTGGCACTTCGTTCTCCGGGTAAACATTACGGACTGTCGGTAGCATTGCATTCTGAAGCACGTCGATATAATTTACAGCCGTCGCTCGAGGAGGTAGAGAACACAATTCTCCTACACCATCCGTACTCATCCAGCCCCAAATATTTACGGAAATTCGACCTGATTCTCTATTTGGGATTACATGATCATCTTTATACCGTGTTGAATTATATCGCCAAAGGTGAAGACGTCCATGCTGACTGGATTTAAACGTTTTTTCATCACAAAACACTGTATTAGACCAATCAAACTCTAAGTGCTCTCTGGCGAAGTTCAGACGAGCAAGTCTGTGAGCATCCGTCAAATATATTTTCTTGGCGTAATGCCTGTGGTGCAACCCCATGTAATGTAGATGATTCCTTATTGTTTGGGCACTCACATCGAACATCTCCGCAAAATGTTTTGTGGGCTTAAAACCATTGATTTCATATTCCCGTCTCAATTCTCTATCGTTATTGGAGAGTGCAGGCCGGCGACCACTTCTTCTGTGATCCAACAAACTTCCCTCCTCTCCTTCACGACGAATCCAAAAGCGGACAGAACGCCTCGATATATTCAAATTCCGGGATATCGCACTGATACTGCTTCCCTCATTAAATTGGGCAATTATTTGTGCTCTTTCGGCAATGGTCAAGTTGGCAGGCATTGAGATGATTTTATATGCAGTTGATTGAAAAATAACACGGAAAATATATCGATTTTTTGCATATATTTGACAAAATGTCAATTGTCAGTTTTCTTTTTCAAATGGAATTCGGTTGTCTAAATAGTTTTTATTACTTTTGTTTGGAAACATTTCAATTGCTTTGTAGAAACTAATGTCCTTTTCATTTATACTAAAGGTTAAAATGTCATGTACTTATATGTGACATATGACGTATGAATACTAAATACATAGGTTTACGTCATGATAATGTTGTCTCTTTCAGTAATATCTTTTTATAACGAACCTTGTTGTAATTTTCGATGACCGGGAAACTAAATCAAAACTGGTACACCACTTTCTTGGCCGACCGTACCTAAACTGGAATGCGGACGCGAAGCTCAAATCCGTTCCGAAGAGTATACCCTCGAAGGACCTAGCTATCTCTTTCTAGTAGTGTGGATATCAATTCGCGATAAACGTAAGGACAATTTTATTTGATGCAATATTTGCAGGTTTTTTTAAGACACTTATTATTAACCTTACAAATGATGTATTTCTGTTACCGCTATAACAAAAAATACTATAAATTAATTAAAATAAATATTTAAGGGAGACTCCCATACAACAGTTGTGATATTTTTGGCGCTTTTTATAGGTAATGGTTCCGTACCATTCATTACCTACCTATAAAAATACCCATCATGCGCGAGTCCGACTCGTACTTGGCCAGTTTTTTTCTTAATAACGTATTAAATAGAAAGAAAGAAATAAATTCAATTATAAATACAAAGGTCTGTATCGGTCTGTTACGCTTTCACGGTTAAATCACAGAGCCGCTTTCGAAAAATTTGGCATGGAGATAGTTTAAAACCCTGGGAACTATATAGGGTTCTTTCTATCTCAGATTTTTGAATAGTTGCTCGGTAGCGCGATATAACAGAATTCCATGTGGGTGAAAAGCTAGTTCTCAATATATATCTGGGGAACTTATATTGAGCGCGCTAATTTCTATAATAAACCCTTCCTTATACGGGCTAAACGCAAAATTGGTTTTGTTAAGCAGACTTTATTGCGTGGAATTATAAACTTTCAAAGTGGTTAAGACCCGTGATACAAATACAATTATTGCAGATACAGAATTAATAACAGAATCACCAGCTGACAATTCTTCGAAGGCTTGGCCTTGATAGGCAGTGGTACAGACGTCCAAACAAACGTGCATTAATTGGTAATCTACGTTTATTCGACACTTGTACGGTCAGAACCAGTAGACTAAAAATAAAATGATGCAATGTTTATACATAATTAAAACTACTAAAACCCTTCATGATAAACGATGATTATAAATAGAAAGAATAACAGAAGAGATATAATTTATTTATGTATATATTTATTTAGGTTAACCTACAATTGTTTACACTATACATTTGTATGAAACAGTCATATTACATTTATAAGTGTAACAATTAATTACAGGCTAACACACCACATGTGCTATTTAAGGTTAGAAATCAATATTATTAACATACATAATTCTAAACATGAAGGAGGCAGATCGAATGACAATTATAAGGTTATTATTATTAGGTTGGTTCTATATTTTCTAGTTCCTCATATGTTGCAGCTGCAGGTTTGTTACAAGATTGGCTTGACACACAACCCTAAAAAATGTATTACACTATTATTAGTTAAAAGTATGGAAATAATCTTTAAATTATGAATTATTATTATTATTTGTCGACATTAACTAACTGCAGTGGACAAAAGTTAAGTAATTAAGTTATAAGTAATTATTAATATAATAAACTACACTTGTAAGCAAGTTTGCTTAGCTGAGTTTTTGGCCAAAATGATATAAAATATTTTTGCCATCAATTTGCTAAGCAAAAGTAAATAAATCAACAAAAATGTCGACTTTTATGCTTATTAATTTGACTCCTTTCATAACTTTCACTTACTGATCTTTGAATGTGCCCAGTACAGGTTGTATATTCTTTTTTAGTGGGTTTCAATATTATAGTACTTAAAACATTTATTTGTTTCGCTTTAACAGGAATCTAAAATAATAATAGATTGATGAGAACAAAATTTTAGTATTTATGTTTAAGATAGATTCAAAATGAAAATTCATCTTGCTATGCTCATATTCTATTTCAAAACGGTGATCTTCATGTCATTTGTAAAGATTGATAAATTACTTTAGGGAAAATGGATGGAATTGCATCATATGATCTTGTTTCGAAATGCAATATTTCTTCGGGCTTGAAATGGCGGCTACAAATTTTAGAACCGTTTCTGACCCTTTTCTGTGTAGAACACTGAGCCACCGGTCTCGAAGATCATCATTTTTAGGAAAGCTTAAAATAACAAAAAATAATATATAATGAGAAGAAAGAAAAATAATAAATAAGAAGAATAAAGAGAAGAACATCCACTTTTACATTGAAAACATAGTCACCCTAAATGCAATTTGTAAACAAAGTCACAAAACTTACTTAAAAAGGGAAATTCCAGACCCGGGGTACACTTTTCACTCTTGCAATTAACCACAAAACACGTTCTTACCATGGTTACAATAACTTGCACTTTAATATTACGAAAACTCACAAAATTAAATATAATTCAAATTTATAAACATACAGATGTCAAGTAAACGTCAGACGGCAATGTAGTAATTGCCAGGTATAGTATAATGTATCACTACTAATTCTTACAAATTCCATTTTTTTTGGTTTAAACACAAGAGTGTTTGCATGGTAAAATAACTTTAATTTTCATTAATATGCATACAGTAATAATGGTAATTCATTTTAAAGATAGAATTCCAAAGAAGTTTAAAACTAGGTGTTATTACTACAACAGACAGGGGGAAAAAATTACCATTGAAATAAATATTTTTAATCTGACACACAGAAGAAAGGGACACAGTCCACACACGGCACTGTCTCGCTCGGAACGAATAGTTCCTTCAGTTTTATGCGTGCAAGTTTATACTCTATTGTTTAACAGTTAAGAAAGACTTTCTGTATTCTTTGAATCATTCGTAAGCAATCCAGTTAGTAGGTAGAAGATCCTTGGTACTACTATACATGTTTAAGTTACGATTGCAGAGTAATGATAATCACACTAATATAATAAAGAAGAACGATTTGTTGTTCTTTATGTTTCACCCTAACGTCCAGCTTCGTGTAGCGACCAACGCAGAATTAAAGTGGTCAACGTGTAAACAGTACCACAAAAATCTGCCGAGCGCATTCGCCGAGCGCGCTCGGCCAACGTGTACTGGAGCCTTTACAATAAGAATAAAACTATACTATAATCGGATATCGCAATGATACTATTTTGTATAACACGCACAGTGGGAACTCTATTCTATTCTATTTTTGGTTAATGGCAAGTGGAGCCGATGTCGACTATTCTGCCAATGTCTAAAGTAAATTGGAAAAACAAGTGTGTATGATTAATGATTAGAGACAGAATATATATGAGTCTAATAGTTGTCATGAGTCAACCCAAACATGGTGGAAAATTAAATGTCCGGCAAACCTTAATTAGAAATCGCATTTACACTAGTGTCCTTGACTGGTTTTCTATTCCTTATATTAAGAGATAACTTCAATATAGTCGAACCTTAATTTTATCTAATCGATTAAAACCGATAACAATGTATTTAAAAGAATTAGTCATAGAGCATCACTACAGCCCCACATTCTGAAATCTGATTGGGCAACGGGTAACCACACAGTACGTCAATAACAACCATTTTGACATTACGGAATGAATGAAAATTCTAACCTCATACCCGAAACAGAAAAAATCAGAGGTTATCCATTTCATTTTACATTAAACTTATTATAAAACAATATTCCCACTTACTTCTTAAACATGTTGCAGCCGGTGTTTTTAACAAATATCACAAATCACACTATAATCGAATGAACTTCAAAGTTCATAAACGAATAAACTTGGTCACCAGTGAACATAGAACTTGACAGTTCTATGTTCATTGGTGACCAATCAAAATATAGACTGTGTAGCACTATTGGTTACATTTTTTTTTCCCTTCGTCCGTTAGGACAGGCAAAGAGTCAAGCCCATACAGCCAGGTCTGTAATATTTGTTTCTGTTCCAAGTGTGTAATAAGGCCGGAGCCAAGTCTTCAATGTTACATCCGATGCATATTCCATATTCAATTGTTAGTTATTTACCCAGATATTATCTCATAGAATTTATTTCTAAGTCGAGTCCGATATTTGTTAAAATCCTTGTTTCATATGTCCTTGATCGTGTTTTTAATAAAATCGTAAATAAATACATAGGTGTCTTTATTTTTCAAAATGTCTTCAATGCAGCGCGGTATATTCTCTGGTTTTTCATATAAAATTATAAATTCAATAAATTGGCTACTAAAGACAGTCTTTGAATATTAAAACTTGAGCATTGAAAGAAAATATGATCAAGGGTCTGTTCATCATTTGAGCAATAGGTGCAAGAAGGCGATTGAATTATGCGCATGCGATGTAAATGAGCGTTGAAACGGCAATGTCCAAATCTCAAACGGCAAAGAATAGTATAATATTGTCTGCTTCTGAAGTAACGGCAATTGGTGAACCAAGGGCTTTTACCAATATTCTGATTAATTTGAGCATACCAAGTACCTTTTCTAGTAAGAGATTCTGTCCATGTGTCCTGCCAATCTTTTAAAAGTTTGGACTTGATTATAGGTATTAAATCGCTATAAGGAATAGCGACATCGTCGACGGGGCTGCCGCAGGCCGCTGTCACTGTCAACAATGTCAGCAATCGCACGTGCTAGAAAATCAGCTTGCTCGTTACCCGAAACTCCGATATGTGATGGAGTCCATAAAAATGTAATACTATAGTTTCTTGTTGAAAGATTATGAAGTATGTGCCTGATTTCTATTATAATGCAGTTTGTGTGAGCATTGATTTGATAGTTTTTCAAAGCATGCAATACGCTCATGCTATCAGTGATAATGAGCCAACCAATGATATTATAAAGTATCATTGGAGCCAACGATTTTCAGATTGGTCTTGAATGTATTTAAGTGCAGCAAGAATGGCATAAGCTTCGGCGGAAAATATGCTTGATTCTTTCTTCAGTTTTACTCCCAGTCCAAATTCCTTATGAGGAATGACATAAGCCATAGAAACCCTTTCATTACTTTTAGAGCCATCTGTATAAATGTGGTGATAGTTTGGGTATTGATCTAAGAGGTTATAGACTTCTTGCCGATCTCTTAATTTGTTGTCAATTACTATATCCAGCTCATGAAATAGACATTCAAACTCTTTCTCATAACACACCCATTCATTAGATTTGTGAAATTTAAACTGACCATCTAACTTGATCATGAATGAAAAATCAAAAAGCATAAATGGAATATTTTTGGTCAGATGAGTGTTAACAGGATACTTAATGTGAAGTGAAAATAACTTTTTAATCAGAGGATGATGATTTACAGAGAAAAGTTTAAGTAAATAACAGAATTTGAGATACTGAAAGCGTAAGATTAAGGGGGGAGTATTACATTCTACTTGTAAAGAATTAATGGGAGTAGTTCTCATGGCACCTGTAATAAGTCTAAGATTATGATTTTGAAGGATATCTAGTTTATTTACCAATTGACTATCTGAGGAAAAACAGAGGTAACCATATTCAAAGTGGCTTCGTACAAGGGATTTGTATAATTTTAAAAGAATTTTAGGGTCTGAACCCCAGTATGTCCCTGCAAGAGACCTCAGGACATTTAGGGCTTTTTGAGCTCTGTCACATATACAATCAACATATTTTCTCCAAGAGAGGTTGCTTGTAAAAATAACACCCAAAAATCTTGCACTATTCTCCACAGGCAAATCAGTGTTGTCATATTTAATATTGACTATAAAAGGCCCAATATTGCTAAAAACTACAACCTTGGATTTATCTATACTAATGTCTAATGCAAGATAATTAAAGTAACAATTTAGTTTATACAAGGCAATGTTAAGCTTGGAGCATACTGTACTGGTATTATTACCAACACAGTACACTACCAGGTCATCCGCAAACTGGAGATTGGATACTTCAGTGCCTAGGATAATATTAAGTTTGTGGATGTATAAAATAAATATTAAAGGACTCAATATACTGCCCTGACAAGTGCCCTTGTAAGAATACCTAGGGCCTATAAGCCTATTTTTACACTTAACAAATACTTTTCTACCATTCAAAAAGTTATATGTCCATTCTATCACCTTTGCAGGCAAACCAACAGCAGCCAATTCTGAAGAGAGTATATGATGATTAACATTATTAAATGCACCTACCACATCAAAGAAAACACTGACAAGAGCATTCCTTGACTTGAAGGCTTCAAAGATATCGAGATGTAAATTAGCAATGCTTTCCCTTGAAGACTTACCCCTCCTAAACCCAAATTGATTCGAAGGTAGTATATGGTTCTTCTCAATAAAATGTTCTAACCTCTGTTTGATAAGTTGCTCGAAGATTTTACCCATACATGAAGTTAAAGCTATAGGTCTGTAAGAGTCAAAACTATTTTTATCTTTGTTGGGTTTGAGAATGGGAACAAGACAATCAGTTTTCCAATCTTCAGGAATTAGAGAATGCTGCCAAAGAAGATTGAAGATTTCAAGCAAAACTAATTTAGATTGATCAGGTAGATTTTTTAGCATTTTATAAGAGATATGGTCGAGGCCAGCTGCAGTATCCCTACGAGAATGGATTGCTGTAGTAAATTCAACAAATGTAAAAGGTTTAATTAAGTGAAAGTTACTAGGAGAAACAGGATGAGAAGGGTTGAAAATAAAAGCTGGCTCTACTGTATCTGGTGTAAATTTTTTAAGGAATTCGGGGATCCAAGAATATATGTTATTATTTTGAGATGTGGATGCAGAACTTTTATTAAATCTACGCATATATGACCAGACCACAGACATAGGTGTAGTTCTGTTGAAAGATTCACGCAACTTCAACCAACTCATCTTTCTTTCATACTTGATAATAAACTTTTTCTTTGCTTGGAGTTTCTTAAAAGCTAGGTAATTTGTTTCAGAGGGATTGTGTTTGAAAGTTAAGTAAGCATTTTTACTATCTTCCACAGCTTTGCTGCAGTTAGCATTCCACCAGGGGAGTGGAGTTCTTTTCTTTCTGTTAGAGGTTGAAAGGGGCTGAGCCTGCCCCCCATCAGAGGAGTAGCGCCTTGGAGATGGAATTGAATCTACTAGTGCCAAATGTAAGAGTTTAATAAATTTATTATAGCTAAGCAAAGGATTGTGTCTGTCTATAGAAAAGTTACACAAAAGAGCATCAATGCCGGATGAATATGTTTTCCAATCAACAGTATTGAAATTATAAGAAAATGGAAGAGGAATACTGTCAGGTATATGAAAGCTAGAAGAATTATTGTTATTCACTAAGAATTTTGTAATTACAGGAAGGTGGTAACTGCCTAAAGGATCATCATGAACTGACCATTCACACTCCAGGGCTAGCAAAGGAGAGACAATGGTCAAATCAAGAGCATTTCGCCTCCAAGTGTGGGAACCAACAGTAGTCGTTTGACCATCATTTAAAAGAACAAGATTGTTTTTATTAATGGAATCCAAAATATCCCTACCTCTGCAGTTAGAAGCTGAACATCCCCAGGTTGTATGCAAACCATTAAAATCGCCAGCTAAAAAAATTGGACGAGGAAAAGATTGAATTAGTCTATCTAATTTTGTTTTAGAAAAAGGAGGGTTGCAATTAGTTGGACTGTAAAAACTTACAATAGTAAGTTCTTTATTATTAGCATAATTAATACGAACTGCTATATTTTGTAAGGAATCATCATAGATTGTGTTTATTTTAGTATACATAATAGATTTATGTAAAATAATGGCGACACCATTATGAGCATTCCCTGAATCAAGTCTGACTACATCATAACCACGAAATTTGATAGTGTGACGGGGCTTAAGCCAAGTTTCACAAACTAAAGCTATATGAATAGAATTGTCCAACAAAAAGTGATTGAAAATATGTTGATTGTGTAATAAGCTCTGAGCGTTCCATTGGACTATATTTAAATAATCCATTAAAATATATATTTTTTAATACCTACCTAATATTTTTAAAGGATTCTTGCAGGACATCTTTAATGCTAGTACTACAAATTGATTTTTCATTCATTTTATTTTGTGTTATTAATTTAACTATTGATTCTGAAATAGTTTTTAAAATCAGTTCTGAATTTAAGAGTGACAGAAATTGATCAGTTTTGTTTAGTTTCGGAAAGTTTGTGTCATTAAGAGTTTCAACATAACTTCTTTTTTTCTCATATTTTTGTTTATGTAGCAGAATCTTTTCTTTTTTTACAGGGCATAAAGAAGATATAGCAATGTGATTGCCCGAGCAGTGACAGCATTTTGCACCCGAGGCGGGAACTATACATGCTTTGTAATTATGTGCTTCTCCACAAACATCTCTCAGAGTTTTTACAGAATTTGGCAATATGATCATATCTCAAGCACTTAAGGCATTGCTTCACTGGAGGAATATATGGTCTTACCTCAAAACGCCAACTGTTGAGGTCGACACTCTCTGGCAAAACTGGACATGAGAAAGTAATTGATACTGTTTTTGTTGGTGTATATTTTACAGTTTTATTCTCCACTAATTTTCTCATAAAACGTCTTATAGAGACGATGTTCTTGGTGCTTGTTAGTGCGGAATAAATTTGTTTATTTGAGAGTTCAATGGGGACATGTGTGATGACTCCAGTAACCTCCGTAGCGGCAGCCGGGATTGACGCTTTTAATTTGTGACCGTCAAGAAACTTTTTATTACTTAAAGCAGCATTGGCCAGTGCTGGTCTTTCATATATGACACCTACCTTACTCTTGTTTATCCGCTGCAGTTGTTTGACACCTTTGTTGTAACGCTTAATTGCATTTGCAAGGGACATCATATCCCTCAAGCCAATGGGTTTATCTTCTTCTATACTTTCTAGAAACACGATATATTCAAAATTACCACCATCTTCGGGGTAATATCGGACGTAATCTGGGATTCTAAAAGGAGTATACTTATCAGTATCCTCTTCGGATATTACAGAGCCGACGTCAGACGCTGAGCCCTCATCAACCGACTCCGCCTCTCCGTCTTCAGCCGAATGTTCCTTTTTACGTTTTTTAAGGCTCCGGGCCATCTCTACCACGTTAACTATTAAATTTGTTCAAAAATGAGTTGCTTTTTATTTATTACAAATTAAGTTTTTTTTTAAAGAAAAAAAAGGCGCCTAGCAATCTTGAAGGTTCCCGCGCTTTTTCACTATTGGTTACATTTTGATACGGTTTTTACCTCATCCTAAATCACAATCGGATACATATATATAGAAATCGAAATTGCTTATTTAAAAAAAAAAGAACTGTTTTTCTATTCGGCAGAAGGTTATTATTTATTTTTTGTAATCGTAATTTGTAAACGTCTTAAAATAAAAGTCGCCGTTTCGATAAAATAAACTACCTCATTATTTTAGAAAATGGTGCCAAACGTGTGTTAAATAATACTAGATTTACATTTCTGTACCTTTTAATTTAATGTTGAAATAGCTTAGATATATAATCTGGTGTCTAAGTAATTCTAAAAATATTTCTCTTTCTACGTTCTTAAGGCATAAATCATTAGTTTTAAATTACTGTATTGTCACTTCCTCTGACAGCCAACTTCACATCTGCAGGGTTCCTAACCTTCCTAACTTGTTCCTAACTGAGGAGTCTGGAGTTCTTTCCTCCAAACTTAGGGAAAGAATAAGTGAAGATTTTTATTGACTTTCTGGCTTTGAGATTTAAATATTTCAGAATTCAGAGTTGGTAACACACACTACATTAGACATGGTCGTCATGGTAAAACATTACCTAATCCACCTTATCCTAATATTTATTAAATCAGCTGCTGTCCTGTTACCGATATTCTTTATCGTGTGTGGATTAGGTAGGAAATATTAGGCGTGGACGTTCCGTTTCCAATATATATTTTGAAATGGTGGATTATATTTTGATTTTTATAGGCGAACCATACCTAAATTCTAATATAGTGATCAAAATGTTTGATCACCTATCAGACTAATTGTTATTAACCCCCGCACTTTAAGGTACGGGATGTCTACTATGTACAAATGTATGTTTATGCCATGCCTAATCCACGATTTACTGTGCCATATGGTAAATCGTGGATTATATAGTATAGCTTTCGATTAGGTCCATGTACTGACTCGCATGTAAAAAATACCTAATCAACATATCTGCTTCATCCTATATTTATGCCTCACGTTTAACCGATATTATGTATCGTAAGTAGATTAGGTAAGAATAAGAATAGACTAAGAATAATTTTATTTTCATCGACAAATAAAAATATATGAACGATTTTACAAAAATGAAATTAGTATAATTATAATATTACTAGCTTTTGCCCGCGGCTTCGCCCGCGTTAATTTACACTTTGTCAGTAATTCTTGTTGCCAAAAAGGTGTACCGTATCTTTTTGGGTGGTTAAAAACGCATATAATATTTAAAAAACCATCACCAGGGTCCATCCATCCCCAAAAACAGACAGACTGTTAGTATTTAAAATTTATCTTTTTAAAACCAAAAACGTAGTTTAGGTACAATACATTTTTGTAAACTACGTTTCTGGTTTTCCCGTCCTTGGCGTGTTGATTTTGTACGCTTGATACTCGTGAGCACGCCGCATACAATTGCCCATGGGAAAAGCAGTCTTTTTCTAAATGTAAACCTGCGACTTTCAGTGTCTGTCCTTAAGCTTCGTTTATGGTCATTGCTAATACCGTTTTTAGGGGAAATTTGAGTTTTTCGAACTGAATGTGAGGAATAAATACGTTTTCACCGCTTGCTGTTCCTGTCATAATTATTGCTTGAAAACATTGCATCCAAGGTATGTAATTTGTAGTCGCATGCCATTACAGAGCCTTGGTGCGCCCTGATTACGCTTCAACAGGACTGGGTCGACACCAAGTTAAAGCCTCAAATAATGAAATGGGGTACCCTGACAACTCCAGAGAGTTAATAAACTCTACAGAGTACACACTTGCTTTGTATCCATGACAATGTCGACGGACAGATACTAAACAACATCACAATCCACATGAGACATAATCTTTTCGTTGATCTGCCCTACAATTTCGTTAGTTGGTGCCAAAATTACTCTTTCACGCAGCCATTCTTTATCCCTCATATTTGTTTTCAAATCAGAATAAACGTGGTTTATTAAATTATCTGTATCTTGGACTGATGCTGAAACCAAAACTGAAGCTGAAGCTGAAACTGTAGTAACATACATAGTGAACTATGTATGTTACTACAGTTTCAGCTTCAGTTTTGGTTTCAGCATCAGTTTCAGTTTCAGCTTCAGTTTGGTTTCAGCTTCAGCTTCAGTTTCAGTTTGGTTTCAGCGTCATTTTCAGCTACAGTTCCAGTTTCAGCTTCAGTTTTAGTTTCAGTTTAAGTTTCAGCTTCAGCTTCAGTTTTGGTTTCAGATTCAGCTACAGTTTCAGCTTAATTTTCAGCTACAGTTTCATTTTCAGCTTCAGTTTTGGTTTCAACATCAGTTTCAGCTTTAGTTTGGTTTCAGCGTCAGTTTCAGCTACAGTTCCAGCTTCAGCTTCAGTTTTGGTTTCAGCGTCAGTTTCAGCTTCAGCTTTAGTTTCAGTTTCAGCTTCAGTTTGGTTTCAGCGTCAGTTTCAGCTATAGTTTCATCTTAATTTTCAGCTTCAGTTTCAGTTCCAGTTTCAGCTTCAGCTTCAGTTTTGGTTTCAGTTTCAGATTCAGTGTCTGCTTTAGCTTCAGTTTTGGTTTCAGTTTCAAATTCAGTTCAGCTCAAATAAATCATCCCGTTGATATCTGTTGCCACACGATCTTCTCCTATTTTCAAAAGTGCAAACGCATATTGCCCCGATTTTGAAATAGAAATGATTCGTATATTAACTTGATTGGTTAAAATTTAAGCGACACGGTTGGCGTAACTGTTAACTGGTGCATGACGTGGGTTCGACCCCAGCTCTAAACAAAGATTTGTATAGCCTACATGCAGTTGTGTAGTTTAAAAAAAATGTTATGAGTGGTTCTTGAATACGCGATTTGAATGAATTGAGAGGGGGAATACAAAGTCCCAACACCCCTTTACATCTTTAAGGGATGATTTCCAGGATAAAAACTATCCTATGTCTTTTCCAGGGTCTAAAATAATCTCCATAGCAAATTTCATCCAAATCGGTTTAGCCGTCAAGTGTATTACGTGTGTGGGGAGGGCGGGGATGTCATTGATTCCCTATACAAAATTCCAACACAATTTTTACATCTTTTAGGAATGATTTTCGGGAATAAAACTATACTATGTCTTTTCCAGGGTCTAAAACTATCTCCATACCAAATTTCATCCAAATCGGTTTAGCGGTCTTAGTGTATTATGTGTGAGGGTAGGGCGGGGACATTATTGATTCCCTATACGAAATTCTAACACCCCTTTTACATCCTTTGGGAATGATTTCCGGGACCAAATCTATGCTATGTCTTTTCCAGGGTCCTAAACTATTCCCATGCCAAATTTCATATAAATCGGTTCAGCGGTTTAGGCGTGAAAAGGTAACAGACAGACAGAGTTACTTTCGCATTTATAATATTAGTATGGATTATTTCTGGGATACTGGTGCCTAAACTAAGCTAAGGCCTGTATTTTAGGACACCAGGGCTCCACACTACAGGAACTGGGGCAACATTCTTAATATTTTAACATTTATGAATTATTTACTAGCTAGGTAGGAAAGCTTTGACATGCAACTTCCGTTTCCAATATAGATATTGTGGAATGGTGCATTATATTTCGTTTTTTATACACAAACGGTACTTAAAGTCAACATAAATGGGATAAATTTGTTTTTATCGTCTAATATAGTGTATAATATACCTTTCAAACTTAAAAAGTACGCTTGCACAATGTGTTAATGATGGTGCAGTGCAGAATCTTAAAATGATTGTTATTAACCCCCACGTTGTAAGATAAGGAATATCATACGTGTACGAATATTACATACCTAATTCGCAGCCCTTTTGATTAGGTATGGACTCGCCACCAAAAATACCTAATACATATACCTAATCCAATATTTATGCATCACGTCTAGACTACGCTTCGTCGACTTCGTTTGGATGTCAGATGTCACTGTCAAGTTGAACGTCTGACGTCAATCGTCATTGAATCGATTTTGTACCAATTTCCCACATGTGATTTTTAAACACAGTAAACATATTTTTGTTAACCCCAAAAGCAAAAACCAAGTCATAAAAGAGACTATACGAAAATAAAATGGCTACATTATTAGAGGTTTTGGTAACCAGTGATTCTAATAATACGTTGTGGACCAACGCTGTGTGGGACCCGCATACCGGTACCTGCTTGATGACTTACAAAGGAGGTGGAACCGCGGAAAATAGAACTCTTACATTCGTGGGAAATGATTATTTAGCAGCTGTGGAAAAGACTAAGCCAGTATTACACGTATGGCCTGCGAATTCCTATCAAACTGTCCAAGGCATGCGGTTTATATTGCCAGGTAAGGCGACGGCTTTCGCTGTTTCACCTGATGGATCTTTCATTGTAGCAGGCATTGAAGAAAAGATATATGTATGGCAGATGGCTTCTGGAAACCTTCTAACTATATTAAGTAAACACTATCAAAAAGTGGTTATGTTAAAATGTACACCTGATGGACGCTATTTTGTGTCAGCATCCGAGGATGGTATAGTCATGGTTTGGTCACTAGCGACGGTATCTGCACACCCTGAAGTTGACCAAGTGTCGCAAACCTCTGCAGGCCAGCATGATCCATTATACATATTCTCCAACCACACTTTACCTGTTACTGATTTGTGCATAAGTAAGACGGGAATGCATGGCCGCTTATGTACTGTATCCAGCGACAGGACTTGCAAAATTTATGATCTATCATGTGGAGAACTGCTATTGAATTTTGTATTTGATGTTCCTCTTTCTGCTGTCACCATGGATGTCTTAGAGTTAAATATATTTGTTGGAACAACTGAAGGAACAATTCACCAATTTAGTCTAACAAATCCCCCAAGGAATAGAAATGTGTTAGTAAACACGGAGGTGAACTGTCCTACTTTCTCTTTGCACACGAAAACTGTGAACTGCTTATCTGTGTCCCTGGATGGTGAAACTCTGATGTCGGGTTCTAATGATGAGCAAGTGATACTCTGGCACATACCCAGTAAACAGCCGGTGAGGATAATAAGGCACAAAGGCCCTATCACAAATGCATTCTTCACAGTGAATTATCCTGCAATTTATAAACAAGAATTCACACCTAGCATTGTTCTGCACAGTTTAGAAAGGACTTTAGAAAAAGATTCAGAAGAATTTACAGAAATGGAAGTTCTTATGAAGAATAGTATTAGTTTCTGGCCTGAGCCCCATGGTGAATTATTTGAAGATAATTTGTCTTCAAAAGAGATGGAGAATGAGTTTAAGTTAAAGGAAGAAGGACTGCAGGCTGAGCTCAATAAGTTGAAAGCAATCAACTCAAATCTGTATGCGATGGCTATTCAAAAAACTCTGGACTCTATTCCTCTAGCAGCTAACACTCCCAGCAAAAATAAGAGAAAGAAGAAGAAAAAACAAAAATCTGCTGAATAAACCTTTTCTAATATTTACTGTTGTTTTTAATTTTGGGTCCTAGTTTTTCCTCTATACAATAATTTATTAACCAGATGCTTTCAGGGATTATCTTGTACAAAACTTTAAGTATACAAGAAAAGTTTGCCTTTTTATCTTAGTTTAAAGTTAAATCAGCCTTATGAATGGTGTGGCATCATCTGAACCATATTCTCATCTCCAAACTCAACCTGTTAAGACTTCTGTAATTTTTTTAATTAAAATTTATTTTCTATTGCACCTTCCTTCACCACCATTTATTGACTGGTAGAGAATGCCAAAGGAACTGAGTCTGCTTTGTGTTGTATAATGTTTCAATAATTATAAATCCCCAATGTTCTTAATTAGTAAATGAATAGTGGATCTGGTTGGAGAGGTATGCAACTTGTGCTTTAAAACCACCTATCTGGTGTCCTGATACCTGACTGCTATTGTAATAGGATTCAGTTTCTATTGGGTGTCTTAAGAATAGAATATTCATGTGGATGAAGCAAAATTGATTGCTTTTTTCCTGTCCTGTAAGGTATATTATATTGCACTAAGCCGGTGGTCGCAGTCTCCAAATGGCGGTCGTCAAAATAGACCACATCAGAGGCCCTTGAGGCGGTCTAGAAACTCTGACACTAGGGTGTATGGGGTCGTTAGACCTTACCACCCACACAATAAGAAGAAGATAGTAAAAAAAATAAAAAGCTGATTTTATCAGTAAATAACATCCATAATTAAATATTTTAATTATTAACTTTAAAAAAATGTTCTAGGGTGTCCGGGGAAAGAAATGATTTTACCCAGTTCAATTAATTAATCTCAAATTAGATTGCTTCTCACGCTTACTACCTGATTCATAAACATTTTATGGGCAATGCCTAGTGGTTGCAAGCGTGACTGCTGAGCAAGAGGTCTCGGGTTCAAATCCTGAGTCGGACAAAAAAAAGTGCTATTGGGTTTTTCTGTTAGAAATTTCTCAGTAGTAGCCCGGAGTTTGGAAGTTGGTGGTGTGATAGCCCCTGTGCCTCGGAAAGCACGTTAAGCCGTTGGTCCTGCGCCTGATCTCTCTCCGGTCGTGTGGGATTACCGTCCCATCGGACAATGAGAGTAAAGGAACAGAGAGTGCACCTGTACCTGCACACATGCTTGTGCACTATAATATCTCCTGCGCAGATGGCTAATCAATTATGAGATTAGCCGCCGTGGTCGAAAAATCGGTTAGGAGGACTATATATGAGCAAGGCGTATTGAATGGTTCAATGTTCAATTTTGATAGTTGTACGTGTAAACTTTAGAATACAGAATGAACTGGAAGCCGTGAGCGCGCCTAATACTGAAGCAACAAAAACTACTCCTAAATGGAGTAGTTTGACGCGCAGCCGATCAGTTGTACTGTCCCTCTTGTCTCTAGGGTATATATGTTCTGTGCAAGGGCGAATCCAGGGGGGAGGGGGTCATGAACCCCCCTGGGCTGGGACCAGGACCTAGGTGGACCACTAATTAAATTTTTCAAACATTGTTACTAGATAATACTCCAGTTTCTGTCGTTGTAAACGAATATCGGCAGTGGATGGCCAAGTGGCAGCGGAGTCAGGAATACAAATTATAACTTCTTGTGACTTCACCACGATTATGTGACCCCCCCAGCACCAAAGCTGGATCCGCCCTTGGTTCTGTGCTTGTATTTGGACACAGAGCGCGGCTTGCAATTACAGTTGAATGCGGTTTCTAGTTCTTTCTGTATTCTAAGGTGTAAACAAAAGTATCATTCAATTCTGAGCCTTTCAATAACATTGAAGCAATGTGATTGAAAAGTGTAATATTGCCATAACGTTGTGTATTATATTCTCTTTGCACGACTTCTTGTCAGGTAGGCATAATACAACCACTGACTTGGATAGGTACTTTTCCTATCTCAATTAATACAACAGATTGGAAAATTTTTTGCTCGTCTACGTAGTATATAGTATCTAGTGTATATATTTTTTGTCAGATATTATAAGCTACTCAAATATTTTAGAGGCGCTAGTAAAGCAGTACTTGTGGTATATTGACAAAAATGAGATTTCGCAACAGTATAGGAGCTTCAGTTCTATATTTTGTTGCTATAGCACATCACATAGCACATTAGGTAATATTTAAATTCAAACTACGCGCGTTCGTGGACAACTTGCGTTCCTTGCAGTATATAGCTATGAATAAAAAAAGGCAAAACTTGGTAACATCATTCAGAGATGATATTTTTTAATTATAATTTTATATGAAGCAACAAAATACAGCATAGCCTTAGCCTTATTTTTTTTAATAAAGCTTAAACAAAAAATAATTGTCCACCGTTTGAGAATATCAAACACAGTTTGACACAGTTATCCGGTTTTATTTAGTCTATGGCTAGAGATACGCTTAAATAGTAAGTTATTTTAGAGCAAATAGTGAGTTCAATATTCAATATTATACTTTCTCAAAATTTCCTAAATACATTCATTTGACTAGTTTTCATCTTAAAATAGGTATGCTTATCGTAATCATTTTGTTGCATTTTTGCTTAGAGCATTTAACCTATCTAAGCATTTTTGGGAGTCAAAACAAGGGCCACCACTAGTGAGTGAAAGAAATCTGTCAAAACGTCATCCACCCAATGACCTTCTATAATATGGACGAGAAATACCTACAAAATACGCGTGCATACCTACTGTCAACTGCGGCCAAAAGATGGCAGCCATTGCTAGGGAAGCACATAAGTAATCAAAACCAAAAAGTATCGATATCGATACCAGAGTTTCTAACATTTCTTCGGGTTCGTTGGTTACTTATGTAACAATACTTTTAAACTTTGGATAATTAGATTATACTTTTGGAATAACTGTAACAAGTCCTTTAGTTCTTTTCCTGAATTTTTTTTTTTTTTTTTTTTTTTTGAATTTTTCATCTACATGATGGCACGCAGATTTGCTAGGTGTAGTTTAGATGTAAAGATCACTCTGTTTAAAGCATACTGCCAAACTCTCTACACCTGCAATCTGTGGGTCAACTACACGCAGCGGGCCATCAACGCTCTCCGAGTACAATATAATAACGCGTTCAGGGTGCTGGTGGGGCTCCCACGCTGCTGTAGTGCGTCTGCAATGTTTGCGCATGCGCACACAGACGGCTTCCACACTGTGTTGCGGCGCCGCATCGCCTCACTGATGTTCCGTACGCGTGGGAGCACCAACACCATCCTGAACGTGCTCAGCCACAAGCTAGACAGCCCCCTTCTGGGACACTGGGTTCAAACACAAGTGCGCGTGCCCGGTGCCCCAGAGGGAGGCAAATACTTAAATTAAATTAATGTGTATTAAATGTGTAGTAAATTAAATTAATAGATTAAATTAAATTGGTAGATTAAATTAAATTAATAAATTAAATTAAATTACGTCATAATTTATTTTATTCGATGTGTGTGATGTTTTTTTAAGATGAATTGATGATGATTTTGAAGATGTATGTCTGAAATAAAAAGATTTTATTTATTTTATTTATTTATTTATTACATTCATATTAACATACAAGGGGTTAGAAACACTGTTGGTTGGGCTACATTTTATGAGTGACGACTTTGTGTTTTTCTTGAGAGTGACTTTCTTGAAGGACAACCATTGACATATATATTACTGCGTACTATTATATAAATCAATGAGGACTACTGAGGTTTTTTGAGATTTCAGGGTTTGTTCCACATTTAAAGTTGTTCATAAAGATCGAAGAGTATCGAACTAACTGTCATTTGTAAATCTTTGACAGTCGTTTTTAGTCAGTGGCCCGAGTCTGATTAATACGATACCCTTGGTAACTGGTTGCCTTACCAAGGGTATCGTATTACCCAGTACTATGGAGGTCAGATAGGCAGTCTCAGGCATTTAAAATACTGGTATTCAGCTGCATCAGTTGATAGACTGGAATCTTACCCTAATATATAGTTTGAAAAAGGTTAGGCAAATAATGATATTATAGGGCCGAAACTGCGTAAAGAGCGTGTGTCATGTGTTTCGGAAACCGGATTATTACCTGCAAAGTGTCACTAGTTCAACTTTAACGGTGTACATGTCGTCGAGTCGAACGAAAACTTAATATTTATTACGTAGCAAAAAGGGGGCGCGGGGTCTGATTCGCCGCGACTTGCGGGTTCCCGCAACGGAGCACTTTTGTATGGGACCGCGTGGGCGATCGCTTTACGTAGTTTCGGCCCATAGAGATATTTGTTTACAACAATAATAAATATTGTAGAAATATACTAAATCTGAGGTTATTACAAGAAATAAAACAACAAAGTATTTTGAAAAATGTACCTTTATTCGCCATAATAAATCACCACGTCAAAGTAAAATGATCAATTTTATTTAGATAATTATTAGGCACTTTTGAAAGTCAAACCCGTTACTAATCATTGTAAACTGCCCATTCAAATTGAGCTTAATTTTATAGAAACTAAAAGTGGCATTGAAATTTATTTATGACCCAGGTGTGCTCGGTAACGCATTCTCAGAAGTAAACGATTCGGGTTAAATCTGAAAAAGCAAATTAAAAGAGAAGTTAAGGTTAAAGATATATGCAAATGTTAGTTGTATGTAACAACACTTTTCGAACGACAAATTAAAGTTTATTTTATTTACTTTTTATATATCTGATCTAGGTGTTTCACTGGTAAGGGTCATCATGGAGAACGCTTGTTCGACATTTATGATTTCAGGCAGAACCAGCCCGTGTGTTTTTTTTAACACTGAAAGTATTTTTTATATCTTGAATAATCTCATCTTTTTTATCACTAGCGCTAAACATAACAGTATGAACAGGTATTTAATAATATTAAAATTGAGAAACATTAATACTAAAGTATTGGATGAACCGACAGGTTCGTAGGTAAATTTAAAATGAAGTTAATTATTTGTTTTAACTTACTACAGGGTGGATTGACGGTACTGCATCATCACGCTGTCACGCGGCCTTATTACATCAAGGGTTTTATTGAAGGTTGATTCTGCAGTGTAATGAACAGACACGTGGTACTTTAAGTCCAGGTTTGATATTTCAATGACTTCAAGCCACTTCTGGCGCAGCACTTCATTTTTAGGGAACCTGTGCAAATAAAAAACATACAACATGATTTCAGTTTGATGCAGTTCATGGAACACATCAGAGACTGAACTAAATAACCACCAACTACTGCATGACGAAGTGACATTGTTGTGTTTTAGTACTATCGCTATTTTTATTTCTATTGTTAGTTTTATTTTCAAAACCATCTCTTCAAGCTCTTCATTTTGAAACCCTACTCTACTGATCTCTACAATGTACAAACTAAAAAAAAATGAGTTTTTATCGATAGCTTATTAAATAAAAGACATCACTATTTTGAATTGTCATTTGTATTGTAAACAAAACATGATATAAATTTAGCAAATAGAGTTAAATATCAGATATAATTGGTATGTACATTTGGGAGCTTTTATTCTATGAATAAAACAAGGATACTTATAAAAAAAAAGAACAGCATGATAAAGTTTTTCTTAAAATACGGCTACTAACCTGTGTATGGTCAAATGAGGTTGATTGTGGTTTTTCCTTGCACCACACAGAATTATTGAACAAGTAGGCATATTCAATTTGCACCACTAGACACTCACAACACAAAACAATTTAGTTGGGAGCGTTTTTATTCCTAAAAATCGCAATCCAAATCCAATGTTGTTGTTCATTTGACAGCTGATGTACCACAAAACCGCGCGTCCAAAAGATGGCGGATGGCACGCAAGGTAGGTACTTTGACGGAAATGTTAAAATGTTGCCAGGCAGAGAATAAACAAATAGCATGACGTCTCTTTCTTCAAATGAGATTACTCATTGGTTAAAAAGAGACAAAGTGTAGTTTCATATTTCTGTATCGATTCAATAGATATTTGTATAAGCAAGTAAGATATAGACAATTACAGCGTCTCTATATTATTTCTATACTCTAAGCATCCACCGTTCTCTCAACGCATTTCAATTTTCTGTTTCAAAAAACGCCCGAATGTATTTGATGTGATTCAAAACTTTTATTAAAACAAGTTTGCGCTGAAATAGCGTTATATTATCGTATAAAAAACTTACGAGTATGTTTTTATGACGATCCTCGTCGTTAAGGTGAGCTGCTTTGGATAATAAGATCGTTGTAAAAATAAACTGTTCGCTCGTTGCGTTTTGCGTCACAAACAAAATAGTAAAATGTTTACCATTTTCAGAAGACGAAATGTCGAAGGCAGTGATTATTCCGGAGTGTAATAAAGATATTGGGGGTATGAAGGAAGAGATATCATTGTCTCCTCCTGAAAAGAGAGATGGTGCCATTGGATTGTTTAGTAGGTTGTTGCGACTAGATACTTTGAGTAAGAAGAGCAACCCGCCCGAAAGCCCGACGTCTGTGGAACCACCGATCACCTATTACGGAGTTTACATATCAAGTGAAATCAAAAAAGGACCTGATGAAGGTATTTATTGTCAATATACTAATAATAATATAAGGCCTAAGAATTAGAGCGAAAGCTATGTTTAAACACTGAGTCATTGATCTTGTTCTCTTTCATATATTTATCTTTCTCTGAATAGTCTAATTTTGAAAAACCCCTAAGACGACCCACTGACCAAAAATAATGCTGCTACTTAAAACTTGACTTAATAGTTGAACTTTAGTTTAGATTATTTATGGAAAACTATGTTAATTAATGCTAATCACATAATAACAACAATACCAATACCTATATACAAATAAATATTGAATTTGTTTTGTTTGTGTTGTTTATTCTTGTTAAGTCTTTAGTATTGCACAAATACTTTCTGAGAATAACTTTATACAAAAAAGAAATGAATAATACTATTTTTCCTTGTGGATAAAAACTTCTAATAAAAAAAAAGAATAAAAAAATTTATTGAAGAAACAATGCTTATTTTCTTGGCCAAAACTTTAAGGTTTCCGAAATATAAACATAATAGCTACATTTCCATGTTTAAATACATTTTTTGTGACATAGACAAAGTTTCACAATTTGTATTTTTAGCGATTTCGAATATTTAAATGTTTCCAAAAGCAATAGGTAAAGGTCTTCATTAGAAACAGTTGTTAACATGTGTCTATGGTTTAGTAGTAGATAGATAGATAGAATATGCTTTATTGTGCACAAAAATTTAAACACACCTATTTAACAACAGGTGTTAATAATGTAATGGTTACTATGGTAGTAGTTAGGTATTGTAGGCATATTTCATCATAATATATTTAATTAATTTACTATGCAGACTTCTCGGCGTATCACCTTTCATGCTTGTAGGTGTGTAGACCTCCTGTTACACATGTCCTATACAATAAAAAGTAATTCACAACATCAACCTGCTTATGAAAATGATATAGTTTTTTTAATTATATCTATAGCAATTTAGGTGCCTCCTTGAACCCTAATCATTATTCTGCAATGTTCATTAGTCTCTAGATCTGCTTCTTTAACAAATCCTCGTCTAATTAATACCTAAAAGTCATTGTATCAACCTTCTATTGTTTATTCCTCATTCCTATCAGTCTTATCATCTCTACTATCAGTAAGATAACTTAATGTGGGGCATCAGAATTGTTGGCAACTTCCTACTTTTAATCTTTGCAAAGCCTTTGTAAATTGTTATCACTTATCTATTTACCTTTACTGTAGTGATGAGGGTCACATATTTAATATGTTTACTTACACATTTTATGCATGGGATTACCTTATTTTCTGCAGTTCCAACAGTACAAATTAAAATAGTGTTTTGTTACTTGCATGGGGTACAAAACTGCCCTTTTTAGTTTTTGTTGTGTTCTTTGATTACAGTTTAATATAGGTTATATTGGGAAGAGCCCTAGCTATCTTCCATGAAATACCTAGGATAGTTGTTATACATAAGATAGTTGTTAATTATATTGTTAAGATTAGACTTATAGTATTTCGGTATATACAATATTTTAGTCCTACTTTCTGGTGGTATAAGTATGTTTTTATTTTCCCTGCATCCAGATCTACATAGATAAAGCAACATATAAACTCTTTTGCAAAAAAAACGGGCACTTTAGATTTTTTTCTCTACTTCAATGAAGAAGAACAAGAAATAGGTTTTATTAATTTGACGATGTATTGGCATGTTATTTGAAGCATCTTGGCATGATTCTTTAGGTTCCAAATTTAAAATTTGAAATTAATAAAAGAAAAATAATGATTATTGTGGATTATTCTAAAATTGCTTTACTAATGGCGCGAATTGCTGAAACGATTTTTAACTCATTATGATATTTTAAAACTTTTTGGATATTTTCTGCAAATTAAACAATTTAATCTTTCTTTTTAAATTAAATACCACTTTTTGATATGAGTGATAAAGTGATAAGGGCCGGTAAAATTATAGCCCTACTTGAAGAAGGTTGTTCGCAAACTTACGTGTCTCAGCGGCTAAATGTGAGTTGTTCAACTGTCCAGAGGACTTGGCAATGGTATCATGAGACCGGTTCGATCAAAAGAAGACCCGGTTCTGAAAGAAAATTGTCATATATGGAGTAACGTAGGTACCTTCAATACTTGTGAAATATTCTTTTATTAAAGATATTCGCTAAGTCGAGGGTAGGTTGTTTTTTGACACATTCATTTGTACAGTGCTATGCTACTCAGCGCAATAAACAGATTTACCAAAAAAAAAAAAAAAAAACAACCTACCCTCGACTTAGCGAATATTTTTAATCTATACTATACTATAATATTATAAAGCTGAAGTTTGTTTGTTTGTTTGTTTGTTTGTTTGTTTGCTTGAACGCGCTAATCTCGGGAACTACAGTTCTGATTTGAAAAATTCTTTCAGTGTTAGATAGCCCATTTATCGAGGAAGGCTATAGGCTATATATCATCACGCTAAGACCAATAGGAGCGGAGCACTAATGAAGAATGTTTCAAAATCGGGGGATTTTTTTTCCACGCGGACGAAGTCGCGGGCGGAAGCTAGTAAAAGAATATTTCACAAGTATTGAAGGTACCTACGTTACTCCATATATGACAAAAATTATGCACAGAACCAAGAGATGACCGCTTTTTGGTGAGTCAGGCGTTGCGGAATCGTAAAGTGTCAAGTGTGGACCTGAAGAAGAGCCTTGAAGAAGTAAGAGGAGTAGAAGTTAGCTGGTGGACGGTCAGGAGGAGGCTTTTGGCTGCCAATATCAGGAGTTACCGCCCAGCTCGGGGCCTTAAATTACTCCGTGAGCACCGTGTTGCTCGACTTCAGTTTGCTCGGAACTGTGCTTTATGGACTCTGGAGGACTGGAATAAAGTATTGTTTTCTGATGAAGCTAGAACCTCTTTGTGTGGAGAGGACCGACGCCGGCGAGTGCTGCGAAGACCACGGGAACGCTATGCGGAAGTGTGTTTCGAAGAAATCACTGCTTATGGCGGAGGCTCCGTTATGTTTTGGCAGCAATTAATTCGACGGAGCGTACGGAGTTAGTTTTCATAGAAAACGGAACATTAAATGCACACCGGTACATAATGGAAGTCCTAATTCCATATGCACAACCCACATTGACTGCACTTGGGGAAGATTCCATTTTTGCTCGCCCGCACCGTTCTGGCGACGTGGAAGCGTACATGCAAGAAGTTGGGATCCGTCGTTTAGATTGGCCAGCTCGAAGTCCTGACCTCAATCCAATTGAGCATGTCTGGGATGTTCTAAAGAGACGGGTAAGATCAGTGAAACCTGCTCCACAAAACATCAGGGAGCTAAAAAGATTCATTGCAGAAGAGTGGGAAAATATTCCTCAAAACGTTATTAAAAATATCGTGGAAAGCATGCCCAGAAGGATTCAAGCTGTGATTTTGGCAAGAGGAGGTCACACTCGTTATTAGGTTTTTACATTTGTAATTTTATTTAATTAAAAAAAGTAAAAAAAAATCTTGTCTTTATTGACCACTTCTTATTGTTTGGGCGTGTACATCGGTTTTAAAGAATCCGTCGTTTTTTTTTCTTTTAATTGCCCGAATTCACTTCACGTGCATTAATTTACACGATTATAGGTATACAGACTACGTCAAAGCAATAAATTTCATTTAATTAACTCAAATCGACCTTAGAACGTAAATTTCCTTAGGTGCCCGTTTTTTTTGCAAAAAAGTGTACTTGGCCATGTGAAAAAAAAATTGGCCAAGTGCGAGTCAGACTCGCCCATGATGCGTACCATAGTGGCTACGACAAGTAACTTTGTTTATTCATAGTGTTTGTATGAATAACAAAGTTCAAATGATCCATAGTTTCAAAAAACTGGTCAAAGAACACTATTTCTCCATCATCCCGTAATTTTATATTTTATTAGTTTTTTAGATCTACATAACCCCTACATTTTTACATATATCTCAGCATTTCGCCAGCGCACGCGATTATAGTAATTTAGCGGCGTATTTTCTTCCGACTTAGTTCACTAATACTCTTATTTTAGGAAAACCGAGAGCAGTAGCGTAATGTTAGATAGCTTATAGCCTTCCTCATGAAACTACCTATCATAATTAGAAAGAATTTTTGAAATACACCTAGTACTTTCGTAGATTAGCGCGATCAAACAAACAAGTCCGCTTTATAATATTAGTATAGATATAGGTGTGCGTTACCCCAGCAAAATAATGTCGAAAATAGTCATTTAAATCTTATAGATAATTAGTTGCCCAGCTTCTGTAATTGTTAAGCATATTTTTAAATTTGTTACACATATAGGTTTTTAGTTATTACACAAAAACATATTCTGCTGGGGTAACGTTTGAAACGTTACCGCAGCAAAACTTTTTTTTAAATAATGGGAATATTGAAATAAATATTAGCTATACATTTAGTTGTCTAGACGAGGTAAATGTTACACGTTATTTTGTTTTTGTTCTTTCTTCGGCTGCGAAGTTATTCGAGATTTTGCTGGAGTAACGTTTGTGGTTTTGCTGGATCTCTGAAACGGTTAAGCGGATTCTTATCATCTTTTGTACATGACTTCTTAGGAATTAGTTTTAATTTGTTTCGAAATAAAAATAACAAAATGATATACCGTTTAAAAGTTATTTAATGAAATATAAAAACACTTCTTTAGGTCGTAACACTCTGAATATGAGCTCTAAAGACTTACTTTAAACGTTATTTTGTAGCTTTTAACTGCTTTCAAATGTATATGAAGTTTCATTAGTATCCTGGTGGTAATTAACAAATTATGATGATATTCAGTTCTCCACGTTCACAGTCACAATGCGCGCGGAGTTATTTGGCCACCGATAAACCTGTATACGGTTATATAAACTGAATGTTATATCAATATTTAGTTGCTTAATTCAGTTATATACCTGCAAAATTTCAGAGTAGTACATACAATAATTAACGAGATAATTAAATAAAAGTCATTAGGAACTTCAAGACCGTGGTAATCCGACCAAGTTTAGGAGGTTACAAAAAAGCGACCGCGTAGAACATTATGCTATCTTCTAAAATATGTAGGATAATACACCTTAAAATTTCGGTACAGACGCGTACACTGTTAAATACATAACAATATTATAATATCTGTACTATAAACATTATTATTATTATTACCTTTCAGCTACTTATTAGATAGGTATATATTGTATTATGTGCACCAGTTCAATGGCACAGTTGCACGGGTTCCTTCTATTTGGCAGAATCTTGATACTCCGAAATTCATTTGGCATAACACACTTGGTATAATCTTCCTTAAACGAATATTTTAAGGCATAAAAATTATTTAGTATGTATAATTATTATTTAGCCGAATGTTTATATGTTCGAATTCACAATGGCATAAATTACTTTTGGCAGAGTTCAAATTCTGCATAATTTCGTTTAGTATAACTGCATGCTTGCTTGCATGTTTACATGTTTCTTATGGGGAAATAAAAACCACGTATGTTCACAATCAAATGCTTTATTTAATGTATGCCAAAAGATGGTTCTATCTGTAAACTTTCTGAAAGAAAAATGGTTCTACGTTTTAATTATTATGGATATGAAATTTATGCCTAAAGATGATTCTGACTTACATAATTATTTGACTGCAGTTTAATATTTTATTATTTTATTTTTGATCTGTGATTTTTACATAATTTAAGTTAATAATCTTAGAATACAACTATCTGTAATATATATATCTAGGAAAAAATATTGTGATATTTGAAATTTGTCTACAAAATAGTAGGACTTACTGTTTTTAAGTTTAAAAATTATTATTTTACCTGTAAATAAAAATTCTTTAAGAAATATGTAGTTTTTTTTTAACACTTGTGTACACATCTCTACTAAACTTGTAAGACTATCCTACATATTTTAGAAGATAGCATAATGTTCTACGCGGTCGCTTTTTTGTAACCA
This sequence comes from Tholera decimalis, assembly GCA_943138885.2. Classification (NCBI taxonomy): domain Eukaryota; kingdom Metazoa; phylum Arthropoda; class Insecta; order Lepidoptera; family Noctuidae; genus Tholera; species Tholera decimalis. The sequence continues at coordinate 32,780,093 of OW964551.2, forward strand.
CCTAAACTTGGTCGGATTACCACGGTCTTCAAGTTCCTAATCACTTTTATTTAATTATCTCGTTAATTATTGTATGTACTACTCTGAAATTTTACGGGTATATAACTCAATTAAGCAACTAAATATTGATATAACATTCAGTTTATATAACCGTATACAGGTTTATCGGTGGCCAAATAACTCCGCGCGCATTGTGACCGTGAACGTGGAGAACTGAATATCATCATAATTTGTTAATTACCTACAGGATACTAATGAAACTTCATATACATTTGAAGGTAGTTAATATTTATTTCAATATTCCCATTATTTAAAAAAAAGTTTTGCTGCGGTAACGTTTCAAACGTTACCCCAGCAGAATATGTTTTTGTGTAATAACTAAAAAACTATATGTGTAACAAATTTAAAAATGTGCTTAACAATTACAGAAGCTGGGCAACTAATCTATACTTATAATAAATCTGTAGAGAGGTCAATTCTGTACATGAAATATATTTCCAAAATAACTATCAGGGGGTGATTAAGGATCGATGCTCATGCCAAAAATGCAATCAGTTAAATTTTTGTCTGTCTGTCTGTCTGTCTGTCTGTATAACCGTTATAGAAACAAAAACTACTCGACGGATTTTAACGAAACTTGGTACAATTATTTTTCATACTCCTGAGCGGGTTATAGTATACTTTTCATCACGCTACAATCAATAGGAGCAGAGCAGTGAAGGGAAATGTTGGGAAAACGGGAGAAGTTACTCCATTTTTTAAGCTTCCGTCGCGTGTGCAACCTTAATGGTTAAAGCTACACAAATCATTTCATGACGGAAATGTTCTCCTTAAAATTATATAAAAAATATCCCACGACAGCATATATCTAACTTTTATGGTTGACTCACAATAACACGTGTAACTCCCGATAGCTTAGCAGTTCGAAGCTTTCTGATTATAATATTTGTCTACTCTTACGTTTATATCACTCTCAGTCACCCCTAATTGAAAAAGTTAACATTATTAACTATTCCATAAAAAAATTGGCCAAGTGCGAGTTAGACTCGCCCATGAAGGGTTCCGTAGTAACTATAATATAATATGCAAATTTATTTGACGAAAAAAAAACCTTACAAATTTCTTAAAACTAGCTTATTTACATTTTTTACAACTGCGCCAAATAAATTTGTTTTGAAAAAAAAAAACTTACAAATTTCTTAAAACTGGCTTTTTTTACATTTTTTACAACTGCGCCGAATAAATTTGTTTTTCATAGTGTTTGTATGAATTACAAAGTTATATTTGCGGTTTTAGAAAATATGCTGTATCTCAAAAACTGCTGAACTGATTTCGTTCAAACTAATTTTGGTTGAAAGTTTATATTAAGACTAGTATTTGCGTGTTGCGCGAGGTGCAAGCACCTCGCGTGCTTGTGAAAAAAACTAAAGCATTGCCCCTCTAAATCAAGTATTTGCGTGTTGCGCGAGGTGCAAGCACCTCGCGTGCTTGTGAAAAAAAAAAGTATTTGGGTGTTGCGCGAGGTGCAAGCACCTCGCGTGCTTGTGAAAAAAAAAAAAAAAAAAAGGGGGGGGGGGGGTGATGGGGGGGTTTAGTATTTGCGTGTTGCGCGAGGTGCAAGCACCTCGGAGCACCTCGGGGGGAAATGGGGGGGGGTTGCACAATTATTTCGACTAAAGCATTGCTCCTCTAAATGAATCTGAAAAAAAAAAATGTTCCAAGTCTCTTAGATTCCGAGATCCGCCTAAAGGGAGGGGAGAAGGGGGGCGGGGGGGGGACTTTGAAAAATGGTTTTTACTTTACCGAGCCTCCTCTATACGAATCCGTAAAAAAAAAAAATACGGGTCTCGTAGTTTCCGAGATACGATAGGGAGGGGGGAAAAGGGGAGGTTTGGCACTTTTCCCGTAGGTTTCAGAGTTACTTGTTTACGAATCTGTCAAAATATACCCACCTCCCCATCCACCATCTGGGAGAACAATTATGTCAGTGAGTCAGTGAGTGGTAATTTAGCTTTATATAGTATAATATAATCTACAGACATATATTTTTTTAGATTTTTCACTCCATTATTATAGAAGTTAGAGGTTGTGTCCGCCACACACATATTTTACCACTTTGGAAGCTTATATCTTTTAAACGATTGACTTTATGGAAAAGTGGTTTTAGAAACTCCGATGTCGTTTTTAAAGAACTGTCTATAGATACCACACATGCATCGATTTCATGAAAAAAAATATTTTCAGGTTTAGTTCCATGTATAGGGAGCCCCCCTTTATTTTAAATATATTTTTATTTTTTTCTCAAAATCGGAAAGCTGTTCACAGAATACATCTACCTATCAAGTTTCACATGTATAGTCCTAATAGTTTCGGAATAAAATTGCTGTGACAGACGGACAGTCGGACGGACGGACAGACAGACAGACAGACGGACAGACATGTCGAAACTATAAAGATTCCGTTTTTTGCCATTTGGCTACGAAACCGTAAAAAGAATCATATAAATCGGTATAGAAACACCAAAGTTATACATGAAATACGCTTATAATAATAAGCCATCGCGCGTGAATACTGAATCATGCTATAAGGATTATTTTTGAGAATCGGTCGCCGCGCTCGACGCGTCTCGCGGTCGAAGCGTTCTCTAGGTACTTAAGCCTCATTTGAACGTGATCTAAACAATATTACCAATACATTAACTTACGCTGACGGAGTCGCGAGCACAGCTATATTGTATCATTACGCTAAGGCCAATAGGAGCGGAGCGCCAATGAAGAATGCTTCAAAATCGGGGTTAAATTTAACGTTAGCCCAAAGTAACTATTCCACGCGGACGAAGTCGCGGGCAAAAGCTAGTTATCTATAAGATTTAAATGACTATTTTCGACATTATTTTGCTGGGGTAACGCACACTAGATATAGAGTTAAGACTAATAAAGGGAGAGGGTGGGGGGGGGGGGGATTTGAGTATAATAGAAGTTTACAGGGTCACTAATTTGAACCCAATCTTGTTGTTTGTACTTTCTATTCTATACTATATATATTTCTAGTGATAACCTAATAAATTGCTATGATCAGAAAAAGATCATGGTCATTTTGATACATTTATTTTTCTTATCTACTGCTATCAAGTAGGTACTATAAATAATAATAATAATGAAGAAACGATATTTATGAGCTATGCCGCAATATAAACAGATTTCACATTGTAATTGAATTTTCTCTTATAACCATAATTGTTTATATTTCATTGGTGTAAAATATAGTGTGAACATAATCAGTCTATAACGTTTCCACGAGGGAATGGGCCGTAATCCAATATAAGTAGGTTTAAATTGGTGGAAGTCGCACGTCTTCGGCGTTTGCCGTCCTAGGACATGTCGGTTTCCTCACTATGTGTCCCTGCACCGTTTTGAGATAACTGTAGCCACTGCATCACCACCAATTAATTATATAAATCTACAGTGGCTATGGCAAGCTGCAGTGGCAATAAACGCTTACTAAAAGCGTTTATTCCGCCAAATTGTAGTTGTTTCAGCTTGAATGCACTATGCAGAATCTCCCGCCCGTATATGCATATGTTGAAAGTTCAGTGATGCAACATGCAACCCAAACCCATTCTTAACAGTTGACGTGCATATATTTGCGGGAGGACTGTGCTATATTTTACATTCAAGATCGAACACCAATTTTTTTCGGATTAAACACAAAATTTTAATATAGTCCATAAAATACTCATAGGTCATGGACCTAGCTAAGTAAGGACTGGATCTATCCTGTAAATTGTCATTTGCTAACAAGTCTTACCAAATCAACTCCTGATCACTTCTTAATGTTTTCATATTGTTATGAATCATATCAAAGTTGCCTTTTATGGAAACATCTGAGACGCCATGTGTAGGACGCAAGGACGCCGCGCTATCAAACAAAATAAATATTGCATGATATTGTATTTTAAAACTAGTATAATGGCAGTTGTTTTTGATCTAGAAAAAATATTAATGGCTTATTGTTAAGGAAAACAGTTATTCATTAGCGTCGTTATCGATAAAATTGCAGTTTCTTAGCTAATTAGTGCAGAGTAATGATTATACATAGGTACTACTGTGGGTACTACTTACTGCGCCCATACGCAAAGCTATGCTAGTATTATTTATACTAGGATTAAGACTAGGTAAGTTTATAGTTTAAGACATTTTTGTTATTTTTAATACGCAACTGTGAATTTTCCCTACATTAATAAATAACTAAATATACACATGCCAATAGTGCCGCGCAAGCTTAGGGGCCGTCCATTAATCACGTGATGTTTTTTTTTTGCATTTTTAAACCCCCCCTCCCCCTTGGTGATACATGGTGAGGTTTAAGGCTACCCCCCCCCCCCCCCCTATATCACGTGTATTTTTTCATACCTGCAAAGAATCTACTTTTTTTAATATTTATTAAATACTGGTATAAGTATCATCTGATTTTATTATAGAAAACTAGCTTTTGCCCGCGACTTCGTCCGCGTGGAATAGTTACTTTGGGCTAACGTTAAATTTAACCCCGATTTTGAAACATTCTTCATTGGCGCTCCGCTCCTATTGGCCTTAGCGTAATGATATATAGCCTATAGCCTTTCTCTATAAATTGACTATTTAATTAAAAAATAATTTTTCAATTCGAACCAGTAGTTCCTGAGATTATCGCGTTCAAACAAACAAACGAACTCTTCAGCCTTAAATTATTAGTATAGATAGCTGTTGCCCGCGACTTCGTCCACGTTTCCGTCGTTTTTCGTAAAAATAAAAAGTAGCCTATGTCCTTCCTCACGGTTCAGTGATTTTGATGTAACAGACAGATTAAACTTCGTAATTTAGTAGGGAAATATAATATGTCAATCTATAATACTGTTGAAAAATATCGCAATACCGAACCGCACAATATTATTATTAATAGCTGTGCCCGCGACTCCGTCAGCGTGTAACTCCTTGTGTGTTATTAAGTTAATGTATTGGTAATATTGTTTAGATCACGTTCTCATGAGGCTTAAGTACCTATAGAACGAAAATACTTCAGCGCAAAGCTTCCGGGTAAACTATGTTGAAAGTTGACCCGTCCGGCACGTGAATATAAAGATTTCTAGAAATGCTAACCCGGGAAAGAGCGACGTACAACTGATCATGCGAGAAACAACTGACACCGAGATCTACTCCAGCAACACGAAAAGTCTGCCCTTGAGCCTTATCAATTGTCATTGCATAACACACCGATACTGGGAATTGCGTTCTTTTAAATTGGAATGGAAAATTATTTGGTATTATGGGAATTCTGGGAATAAAGACGGTTTCTCCTGCACCGCAACCTGTTAAAATTTGAGCCTCGATTATATTTTGTTGCAACTGGGTTACTTTTAGTCGAGTTCCATTGCAAAGTTGTGGTGGTTTTAAATTTCGGAGCAGAATAATAATCAGAAAGCTTCGAACTGCTAAGCTATCGGGAGTTACACGTGTTATTGTGAGTCAACCATAAAAGATAGATATATGCTGTCGTGGGATATTTTTTATATAATTTTAAGGAGAACATTTCCGTCATAAATGATTTCTGTATAGCTTTAACCATTAAGGTTGCACTCGCGACGGAAGCTTAAAAAACGGAGTAACTTCTCCCGTTTTCCCAACATTTCCCTTCACTGCTCTGCTCCTATTGATTGTAGCGTGATGAAAAGTATACTATAACCAGCTCAGGAGTATGGAAAATAATTGTACCAAGTTTCGTTAAAATCCGTTGAGTAGTTTTTGTTTCTATAACGGTTATACAGACAGACAGACAGGCAGACAGACAGACCGACAGACAGACAGACAAAAATTTTACTGATTGCATTTTTGGCATCAGTATCGATCCCTAATCACCCCCTGATAATTATTTTGTAAATATATTTCATGTACAGAATTAACCTCTCTACAGATTTATTATAAGTATAGATTAAAGACTACTATAATAACGTTCAGAGGTTAATGTATAGTATTTTCGAACCACGGATTAGAAAGACTTTCTTCAACACCAAGAACTGGATAAGCATCTTGCAAGTCAGTTGTTGGCACAGTGCTTTGTTGAAGATCAATATCGGTTTCATCAAGCCACTCAGCGCCATCATTTCGCATCTATACTTATAATAAATCTGTAGAGAGGTCAATTCTGTACATGAAATATATTTCCAAAATAACTATCAGGGGGTGATTAAGGATCGATACTCATGCCAAAAATGCAATCAGTTAAATTTTTGTCTGTCTGTCTGTCTGTCTGTCTGTCTGTCTGTATAACCGTTATAGAAACAAAAACTACTCGACGGATTTTAACGAAACTTGGTACAATTATTTTTCATACTCCTGAGCGGGTTATAGTATACTTTTCATCACGCTACAAACAATAGGAGCAGAGCAGTGAAGGGAAATGTTGGGAAAACGGGAGAAGTTACTCCATTTTTAACTTCCGTCGCGTGTGCAACCTTAATGGTTAAAGCTACACAAATCATTTCATGACGGAAATGTTCTCCTTAAAATTATATAAAAATATCCCACGACTGCATATGTCTAACTTTTATGGTTGTCTCACAATAACACGTGTAACTCCCGATAGCTTAGCAGTTCGAAGCTTTCTGATTATAATATTTGTCTACTCTTACGTTTATAACACTCTCAGTCACCCCTAATAATTGAAAAAGTTAATCATTATTAACTATTCCATAAAAAAATTGGCCAAGTGCGAGTCAGACTCGCCCATGAAGGGTTCCGTAGTAACTATAATATAATATGCAAATTTATTTGACGAAAAAAAACCTTACAAATTTCTTAAAACTAGCTTATTTACATTTTTTACAACTGCGCCAAATAAATTTGTTTTGAAAAAAAAAACCTTACAAATTTCTTAAAACTGGCTTTTTTACATTTCTTACAACTGCGCCGAATAAATTTGTTTTTCATAGTGTTTGTATGAATTACAAAGTTATATTTGCGGTTTTAGAAAATATGCTGTATCTCAAAAACTGCTGAACTGATTTCGTTCAAACTAATTTTGGTTGAAAGTTTATATTAAGATCTACAGACATATATTTTTTTTAGATTTTTCATTCCATTATTATAGAAGTTAGAGGTATTGTCCGCCACACACACATTTTACCACTTTGGAAGCTTATATCTTTTAAACGATTGACTTTATGGAAAAGTGGTTTTAGAAACCCCGATGTCGTTTTTAAAGAACTGTCTATAGATACCACATATGCATCGATTTCATGAAAAAAAATATTTTCAGGTTTAGTTCCATGTATGGGAAGCCCCCCTTTATTTTAAATAATTTTTAATTTTTTTCTCAAAATCGGAAAGCGGTTCACAGAATACATCTACCTATCAAGTTTCACATGTATAGTCCTAATAGTTTCGGAATAAAATTGCTGTGACAGACGGACGGACGGACAGACAGACAGACAGACAGACGGACAGACATGTCGAAACTATAAAGATTCCGTTTTTTGCCATTCGGCTACGAAACCGTAAAAAGAATCATATAAATCGGCATAGAAACACCAAAATTATACATGAAATACGCTTATAATAATAATCCATCGCGCGTGAATACTGAATCATGCTATAAGGATTATTTTTGAGAATCGGTCGCCGCGCTCGACGCGTCTCGCGGTCGAAGCGTTCTCTAGGTACTTAAGCCTCATGTGAACGTGATCTAAACAATATTACCAATATATTAACTTACGCTGACGGAGTCGCGGGCACAGCTATATTGTATCATTACGCTAAGGCCAATAGGAGCGGAGCGCCAATGAAGAATGCTTCATAATCGGGGTTAAATTTAACTTTAGCCCAAAGTAACTATTCCACGCGGACGAAGTCGCGGGCAAAAGCTAGTACTTCATAAATTCTTCTTTTTAACCGACTTCAAAAAAGGAGGTTCTCAGTTCGTCTTGAAATTTTTTTATGTATTTAATTTTTTTTTCGTTTGACCTGTTATACTTTCTAGTTGGTCCCATTTGTTATGAAATCAGGATATGATGATGGAATCCTGGAGTAATCGAGGGAACTCTTCAAATATTATAGGCACACCTATAGCGTTTTGGGTATTTCTAATAGTACCTTGTGTGTTGCTCTTGAAAAGCACCATTTGAGGCAGTGGAACTGATGATGAAGACCACAGATGGCCACCGAAACTACTCAATCATAAGTATTTCGTGGATTGCGATTCGATTACTTGAATATGCATGATAAGCACTTTATGCTCGTCACAATGCATATGGTGATGTAGAAGCTGATGGTAAAGTACCAGGAGAAGCAATATTTTGTAAAAGGCGATAAGTAGTTCACATTTTGGCTTTTGTTACTAGATAAAGTACAAACCGACCCACTAAAAAGCGAGAAAAATAGCTTTTTAGCAAAATATTAAACTGACTTCCATATCAAAACACTACAACGCCAAAACTAACTTTAATTTCGAAAGGCGGTGTCAAAAAAAAATTAAAATACAAAACCAATAACACCGACTACCGAAATTAAAGTTATATTTGGCTATAAGTTAAGTTATACAGATCACCTAGTTTAGACATGTGTTAATTCAAAACGTACGAGGTTAAACAATTTACGCATGTGTATTCAGTGTTAAAACAACAGAATAACTGACACTGACATGCTGAGTCCGGCGGACGGTTGTTGCCGCTCGCGGGAACTTTAGTTCCTTCGTTGCCTGGCAACGGCGAATCAAGTTCACACTACAAGTCATTTTCGATTTTGTACGCGTTTGACGAAAAAATAAATACATGTAACGCCGCTTTTCGGTTGAGTATTGCGCGCTTGCCAAAAAATAAAATACACGTGATATATTGCTTTACCCCCCCCCCCCCCTTGTGATATTTCGTGATTTTTTATGGACCTCCCCCCTGTCGAGCCTCACGTGATTAATGGACAGCCCCTTAACAAGTCAGGCAGTTCAACTTTAATTGAATAAGAAAACGTAAATTGATTTGAAACAGGATTTATTTCGCTAAATGTTAATTTAAGATTTTAAAACATTTGTAATCGTTGAAATGTGCCTATACCTTTAGTCGTGATCGAGGTCGGCTCATCCAAAATAGAAAGAAAATTATATGTACTGAAACACGACGGTGGTATCTTTTATGGTTGAGGAGTTCCAATAATCATTTTCAGGCTTATCGTCGAACCAGATCCATAGAACCTTATTGGTTTAAAAAATAGCTATTTTAACTGGGTACTTTTTTTTTTATAGAGAACTACAAATGTGGGTAGAATCCACATTATTTTGTAAACCCCTCCAATTAAGCTAAATATGCTTGTGCCTGGAGTGGGTTCACGGCAATAGTGTAATGGGTGGGGTTCGAACCCGCGACTCCTCGGTCACAAGCCTGACACCTTAGCTTTTAGGCTATTGATGTTAGACTTACGAACGAAGCTAACGCTTAACGTATAGAAAATTAATTTCTCCATTTCTCGTATTCATCGATCTTGTGTTAACCTTTCTATGTCATTGACTATCCGCATGACTCATTTGAAAGTAAATTAAGTAATAACTCACTAGATAATAACATGAAACTATTTAATATTATTTCTTGATAAATTGTGCTGCTTAAACTTTGTATACTTAATAGCTTGCAATAGGTTAACAATCAAAAATCAAAACAAGCAAAACTTATAAACTAAAAGAAAAAGTACACATTTCAATAATGAATTCGTTTGGTATCATAATAATATACTTACAACCACCTTTTTCGAAGTAGTAGGTTTAAAAATAGTTTAGATAAGTTTCTGTGTTAAAATTGACGTGTTTTTTTTTTGGTAAATTTAATATGACGCCGAATCAAATAAACACTAGCTTAACATCACCAAAAAGCAGTTGCCATATGAACAGTAGCTGTCAGTTTTTTATTAATTGATAATAGGCTCGCGTTTGACGACCATCTCACCTGATGGTAAGTGATGATGTGATCGAAGATGGAGCACGCTTGCCTAGAAGTAACCTTGAATAGGTTACTTCTCTTGACTTCAAGTCCCACAGGTTATAGCTATCGGGAAACACAGACTCAGGCAGGGAATTCTACTCTTTAGCCGTACGCACAATTAAAGTATTCCCAAAACGTTTTGTGCGTATGGGTGGGATGTCCACAGTTGACGTATACGCTCCGTTAGCACAACTAACGTAGCGACTACGCGGCCTAAACACAACTCGTCGAATCAATTCAAGTTGCGAAGGCTAGGTTTTTTAGAATTAGACTATAACTGGCACATCGGATTGCACCTTACTGCATTGGAAATATCATCTACAGTCAGTATCGTAGATTTACCCTTTTTAGTTGTAAAGTTCTTATTAGATACTTATCTATAATAATATATAATAATAAAATATATATAATAATATAATTTCTCTTGTTTTACACTAACTTCAATGTTGCCTTTTTATTTTCTAGAAGCACTGCACGTTTACAAGAACAAGTCCGAGGCCCTGGAGCTGGTCCGCAGATACAAGTCAGCGAGATTCAAGGTTTTTAGAAACCGACAGGATGCCATATCGTTTGCGCTGCGAGGGGCTGAACCTACTGACACGAATGACGGAAATGATAGTTGTAAGTCTTTTAAAAATTTATTATCTTTATTATGCATCTTACTTAACATACAAATAAATAAAATTGAAGTGTTAGTTCGTAAGTTCAGCAGTTGCTTAAGAATACTTAGAAAATGTCGTCTATTTGTTTGTACTTATATTTGTTTGTGCCGGCGAATCTCCGTAACGGCTGGACCAATTTTGTTTGCACTTCATTGGCTGATGTTATAAAAGTAGGCATATATTTTTTAAGGGTGTTTATGAAATCATGCCTGCCGCGATAAAGACGCCCCAGTTTTTGTTTCCATGTCGGTTTTTATTCGGATTGAGCATAGTTTCCACCCTTGTCCGCGTTTGCGTTTATGTCGAGAATATTTCCAAGAGGAGATAATTCCCGGATATAGAATATGGGTCACAGTCCACCTACAAGCCAAGGTTCGTTCTAATCTGTCCAGGCGATGAAGACTCTTGAAAAAAAAACAGTCTTTTGTATTGATACAATAATTGTTGATATAATAGGGTATTTGCCTATTTTTCAAAAACAGTTTAGATTTAATTATTGACCAATTTAAAAACTACAAAAAAATGTTTTTCGTAAAAAATAACTGGGTAACATTGGTGAAACTTCAAAATAAAATTCTACTTAAATATTTTCCCGTCCAAAAACCCATCGCTGTCACGGTGTCGCATGACGTCATATTTCTCAAACAACAAGTGTTTTTGAGTTTAGGATTTCTGTCGTCTTTTTTCATTATGAGTTTAAAATTATATTACCAACTAGTATTTGCGTGTTGCGCGAGGTGCAAGCACCTCGCGTGCTTGTGAAAAACAAAAGGGGGGGTGATGGGGGGGGGGGGTGTTGCACAATTATTTCGACTAAAGCATTGATTGCCCCTCTAAATGAATCTGAAAAAAAAAATGTTCCAAGTCTCTTAATTTCCGAGATCCGCCTAAAGGGGGTGAGAAGGGGGGCGACTTTGAAAAATGGTTTTTACTTTACCGAGCCTCCTCTATACGAATCCGGTAAAAAAAAAAGAATACGGGTCTCGTAGTTTCCGAGATACGATAGGGAGGGGGGGAGAAGGGGGGTGAAAAGGGGAGGTTTGGCACTTTTCCCGTAGGTATGAAAGTTACTTGTTTACGAATCTGTCAAAATATACCCACCTCCCCATCCACCATCTGGGAGAACAATTATGTCAGTGAGTCAGTCAGTGAGTGGTAATTTAGCTTTATATAATAGAACTAGTATTTGCGTGTTGCGCGAGGTGCAAGCACCTCGCGTGCTTGTGAAAAAAAAATAAAAATGCTGGTTCAATTTAAAAAAAAAATGGGGGGGTTGATGGGGGGGGTTGCACAATTATTTCGACTAAAGCATTGCCCCTCTAAATGAATCTGAAAAAAAAAATGTTCCAAGTCTCTTAATTTCCGAGATCCGCCTAAAGGGGGTGTGAAGGGGGGCGGGGGGGGGGGGGACTTTCCACAACACTCCACTCTGAAAAATGGTTTTTACTTTACCGAGCCTCCTCTATACGAATCCGTAAAAAAAAAATACGGGTCTCGTAGTTTCCGAGATACGATAGGGAGGGGGGAGAAGGGGGGTGAAAAGGGGAGGTTTGGCACTTTTCCCGTAGGTTTGAGTGTTACTTGTTTACGAATCTGTCAAAATATACCCACCTCCCCATCCACCATCTGGGAGAACAATTATGTCAATGAGTGAGTGAGTGAGTGAGTGAGTCAGTGAGTGAGTGGTAATTTAGCTTTACATAATATAACTAGTATTTGCGTGTTGCGCGAGGTGCAAGCACCTCGCATGCTTGTGAAAAAAAAAAAAAAGGGGGGGGGGGGGTGCACAATTATTTCGACTAAAGCATTGCCCCTCTAAATGAATCTGAAAAAAAAAATGTTCCAAGTCTCTTAATTTCCGAGATCCGCCTAAAGGGGGTGAGAAGGGGGGCAAGGAGGGTGACTTTGAAAAATGGTTTTTACTTTACCGAGCCACCTCTATACGAATCCGTAAAAAAGAAAAAATACGGGTCTCGTAGTTTCCGAGATACGATAGGGAGGGGGGTGAAAAGGGGAGGTTTGGCACTTTTCCCGTAGGTTTGAGTTACTTGTTTACGAATCTGTCAAAATATACCCACCTCCCCATCCAACATCTGGGAGAACAATTATGTCAATGAGTGAGTGAGTGAGTCAGTGAGTGAGTGGTAATTTAGCTTTATATAATACAATTACACAATATTGTATTATATGCATTATATGTGCCTTTTTGTGACAATAACACAAAAAGAACACCTACGAACGTTTTTTTTCAACACAAAATTAATATCTCGTTGTATGACAAGTCGACACGTTTGACAGTTTTGAAAAAAATGACGTCACACTTCGTGAATTGCGTTTGCGGTCACGTGACACACAGATTAAAAATTATAATTTTTATTTTATGGAAATTTAAAAAATGTGGTTTTATTTTTAGGAATAAAAATGTTGTTTTTTCCTGGCATCTAAACTAACTAGGTATATGCAAAACATCGTCTTTTTTTTACTACTACAGGGAAATACCCTATCTATAGAAGTATGGTTATCATCATCTTAGCTTATTCCCTACTACGAGTATAGCCCGATTTACACTTCAATAAGTACAGTAGCGAGTTAACTTGCGTCATCGGCGAGTTAAGTTGTTATTGTAGTTTGAACGGCAAAAGCGAGTTAAGTAGTAAGTTGTTGATTAAGTTGAGTTAAATAGATCGCGATCCTATTTTTCGGCGAGTCCAGTGCGAAGTAGCCCCCTCTCTCGCGTCTCCCGCACCCCTCCAACCTAACTGGCTGGCATGTAGACGGGCGAGTTTAGTACAGTCTAGGGATGTAACATTGTACATAAAAAATAGATTTTTAATTAATCGATTATATATTTCGCATGAAAAATCGATTAATAAATAATCGATTTTTCTTAAGAAAAAAATCGATTTTGTTATATTAATCGATTTGTCTTTTGAAAAAAAAAAATCGATTTTTAATCGATTATTTCCATATCGATATTATTTTACATCCCTACTAGGGATGTAACATTGTACAGACGCCAGCACATGAAGCTACCCGAAACTGTCAAAATTTCCCAATCAACCTTGAATCTAATTTCTTTAACAATAAAGTTGAAAATCTATTAAATAAATTTGACAGATTGTTGTAGATTGATGTGCTGGCGTCTGTACATAAAAAATTGATTTTTAATTAATCGATTATATATTTTGCATGAAAAATCGATTAATAAATAATCGATTTTGTTATATTAATCGATTTTTATTTAATAAAAATTGATTTTAAATCGATTATTTCCATAATCGATTATTATTTCACATCTCTAGTACAGTCCATAAATTTGTAGGTTGCGGCCGCGTACACGTGTTATTTTCTTTTCTTCTTCTCGGGCAACTTATGACTACTCACTCGCCTACGTTTGGACGCTACTTACAACTTACTACTTATTACTTAACTGTCTGAGTTCTTAACTCGCTACTGTACTTGTTGAAGTGTAAATCGGGCTTTAGTTGCAGTCGTCTTAACTGGTAGCAACTGAGCGCTAGTTTTTTAAATAGAGTGACTGCCTATTTTACCTCCACAACCCAGTATCTGGGTAACGCGTACTTACTTCACCTTGAATATCAATATAAATCCGTACAGCTGTTATTATTTATCCACGAGCTTCTTTCTCATAATTTATTACGAAGTTTAGTAATACATACTATTGTTTTTGTCCCTGATAAATGTTCAAGTCTTATGTCAAGGCTCTTAGCGTAATTAACACGCTCATTAACGCAGGCAACAGGTATTTTGTTGTGTTTATGGCCGAGGTCATTTATATCTGATCCACTCTAATGGGATGGTTTTTTTGACCTACTTACCTGTGGGATTAAGGCAGTTGTCTCAGCGCCGACGATGAACGAGTAGCGAGTGAGCTAGCTGGAAACGAGTTGGCGAGCAGCGAGCAGCGAGTGTGTTATTCCGATTGTTCAGTCGCTAAGCTATCATCTGGGTGGTCTCTCAGCGTGAGTTCTGACCGCCAAGTGATCGCTGAGCGATATTATCATTGACAGCTCTAGTTGCTCAGCGACAAAACGAGTGAAGTGAGTAGTCGCCGGCAGTGTGAACAGTCAAAGAGCAACTATTAATTCAAGCATTTCTTTCGTTTCACGGAATGTATTTCATTGTGCGATTCTTGAGCGAGTAAATCGCCGATAGTTAATGGTTTAAGGTGAAAGGATAGCCCAACGTCCTTGAGCATTGAACGTGAAACAAGCGGCCAGTGCTGACCACCCCGAGCGCCCGCTCGCTCCCCCGAATGTCATAGGTATCACCGGACGCAGATACGTTCGAAGGATTTTTGTCGCTACCTATTAGCTTTTATCATCATAAATCGATTGAATATAGTCGGACTCAGAACATTTGCAATGCTTGTTTTGGGAACAAAATATTCTTTATTGAGTAGTTATTGTAGTTAGAGTGAATCGTAATATAAAAAATTTCATTTTTTTTGTGTAAATAAATAATAACGCTTTTATCAACCGACGACAAAAAAGGAGGAGGTTATCAATTTGACACGTATATTTTTTTTTTAATGTATGTTCACCGATTACTCAAAGACGGCTGAACCGATTGGAAAAATTATTTTTCGTTTGAAAGGGTATACTTCGAAATTGGTCCCATTGTCACTTAGTCAGGATCTGATGATGGGATCCTGGAGAAATCGAGGGAACTCTTCAAATATTATAGGCACACCTATAGTGATTTGAGTATTTTTAGGGTTCCGTAGCCGAATGGCAAAAAACGGAACCCTTATAGTTTTGACTTGTCTGTCCGTCTGTCTGTCTGTCCGTCCGTCCGTATGTCACAGCCATTTTATTCCGAAACTATTAGGACTATACATGTAAAACTTCGTAGGTAGATGTATTCTGTGAACCGCTTTCCGATTTTAAGAGAAAATTTAAAAAAATATTTACAATAAAGGGGGCTCCCCATACATGGAACTTAAACTGAAAATATTTTCTTTCATGAAACCTATACGTGTGTGGCATCTATAGACAGGTCTTTAAAAATGACATTAAGATTTCTAAAATGACTTTTTCATAAAGTTAATCGTTTAAAAGATATACGCTTCCAAAGTGGTAAAATGCGTGTCCCCCTCCCTCTAACTTCTATAATAATGAAGTGAAAAATCTAAATAAACCATATGTTGTACATCTTAATGTAAACTTTCAACCAAAATTGGTTTGAACGAGATCGAGTCAGCAGTTTTTGAGATACAGTATATTTTTTAAAACCGCAAATATAACTTTGTAATTCAAACAAATACTATGAAGAACAAAGGTATCTGGCGTAGTTGTAAAAATTGTAAATAAGCTAGTTTTAAGAAATTTCTAAGGATTTTTTTTTTTCAAATAAATATATTAAGTATATTATATTTAGGTATTATAGTTACTACGGAACCCTTCATGGGCGAGTCCGACTCGCACTTGTCCAATTTTTTATAGTAACTTGTGCAGTTGCATTCGAAAAGCACAATTTGTGAAGTGGACCTGATGATGAATACAACAGATGGCCACTACTCAATATATAAGTAGGAATAATAAGTATTTCATGTGTTCCGCTTCGATTACTTGAATGTGGTTAGTAATTTTTCACTTTGCGGTGTTTTTTGGGAGTCGGTTTAATTTTTGGTAACGGTTTTTTTAATGTACTAAAATAATTGGCCAAGTGCGAGTCAGACTCGCCCATGAAGGGTTCCGTAGTAACTATAATAGTATAATATATGTATATTTATTTGGCGAATAAAAAAAAACCTAAAAAATTTCTTAAAACTAGCTTATTTACATTTTTACAACTACGCTAAATAACCTTGTTTTTCATAGTGTTTATATGAATTACAAAGTTATATTTGCGGTTTTAGAAAATATGCTGTATCTCAAAAATTGCTGACCCGATTTCATCAAACTAATTTTGGTTGAAAGTTTACATTAAAGTCTACAGACATATATTTTTTTTAGATTTTTCACTCCATTATTATAGAAGTTAGAGGGTGGACACATTTTACCACTTTGGAAGCTTATATCTTTTAAACCATTGACTTTATGAAAAAGTGGTTTTAGAAACCCTTATATCATTTTTAAAGACCTGTCTATGGATACCGCACACGCATAGGTTTCATGAAAAAAAATATTTTCAGTTCTAGTTCCATGTATGGGGACCCCCCTTTATTTTAAATATTTTTTTTATTTTTTTCTTAAAATCGGAAAGCAGTTTACAGAATACATCTACTTACTAAGTTTCACTTGTATATTCTTAACAGTTTCGGAATAAAATGGCTGTGACATATGGACGGACGGACGGACAGACAGACAGAGAGACAGACAGACGGACAGACATACCGAAACTATAAGGGTTCCGTTTTTTGCCATTCGGCTACGGAACCCTAATAAAAAACTTTCCGAGTGCGAGTCGGACTCGCCCATGAAGAGTTCCATAGTAGCAAACAGTTTTTCTTTCAACTTTGTTTTTCATAGTGTTAATAAAATAAATAAATATATTTCAAACGAACGATATGCATGCCGAACGAGCTGTGGGCCTGTAAACCTCAAGATTGGTGCCCTGAAACAGGGACACAAGGTCGCGGCAGACCACGAAGGAGATGGCGGGACGAACTTGATGTCTTCCTTGAGAATTGGAAAGAATTGCCGCAGAACCGGGACCGTTGGAAGGAATGAAGGGAGGCCTTTGCCCAGCAGTGGGACAGTGCAGGCTAAATAATAATAATATTTCAAACAATTGACTTGGAGAAAAAATGGTTTGTGTCATTTGGCTACGAAACAATAAAAACTAAAATATAAAAATAATATCTTTATTTACTTAACATTTAGTTTAGTCCACTCGCAATCAACACTAAAACTAAATATTCACATACGTCCAAGCGCAAACGAAATGTCCGATTTTTAAATAGCTCAACCGTACCACTGTACCAAACGTACTATCTACGCTGTTTACTCTTTGACGCAAAGTTTAAAGAGCGGGGCGCGCTAACATGCGACACAGCCTCCCCGTGCGAACGCTAGGGTGAGACTGGCCCTTGCGTATGAGTGAGCGCGCGCGCCGGGCGCTAATGTAATAATATGGTATTATTGATTTAACGGCACTTAAGTAATAATTTTGTAAAATTTTGAATTTAAATTTAATAAAGCAATAAATTCTCTATAATTGTGTGAAAGAAATATTTAAATCGGTTCAGTTATTTCAAAGCAGTAAGCAAATTATTGCAAAAATAAAGAGGATATATTCGATTTTTTTCCAAGAAAAGTATGAACAATAATAAAAAAATTAAATTTAAAATTTAAAGTCAAATATGTTACGCGTATTAGGTATTTTTTTTTTATCTATTTAGTCCATCCGTCTAGTAGTAGTAGTCCTTCAAAAAGAGGTCTATTTTGTAATTTAGCCAATCCTATCGCCTTAAGGCAGTGTCGTCCTAAGGCAGTTGTCCGACGAGTTAAAAGTATGCGAAATGACTTGCATGTTATGATTGTAATGTCATGTAGTCGGCATACAATCACGTAGATTGAAGTTATAAGGAATTGCTAATGCTCTATTGTATGGAAAATACTATCAAAAATCAAATCATTGTATATTTCAGTGATTGAAATCATAGAGAGTTGTTTAAAAGTGCAATGAAGAGAGCTGGACATATTTTATAACGTATTGATTGAATCTTTTTAGGGTTCCGTACCCAAAGGGTAAAAATGGGACCCTATTACTAAGACTTCGCTGTCTGTCCGTCCGTCTGTCTGTCACCAGGCTGTATCTCAAGAACCGCTATCGCTAGACAGTTGAAATTTTCACAAATTACTAAAAACAAAATAAAATAAATATTTAAGGGGGGCTCCCATACAACAGACATGATTTTTTTTCAGTTTTTTTTTATAGAAAATGGTACTGAACCCTTCGTGCGCGTGTCCGACTTGCACTTGGCCGGTTTTTTTTTAATAATATGGCACGTGAGCTTAATATGAGTTTGAAATACTTTTGTCGTTTTCGAAAACTATTATAGTATTGCAAACTCATACTTAGCCCTCAGGTCACAAACAATGATATAGGACTTTGTCAACGGATTATTCTAAATCTAGAGCTGGTAAACATGTAGTTTCTTAGCAATCCACTAAGAAATAAATTTTGTGAGCCTGTGTTATTATTAGGATAAATTTATATAAGTTTACAATAAGAAATTATTTTTCACCAGCTACTGACTAAAAGTTGTAAATCCTAGTAAACGTTTGGCATGTCTAGGACGGATCCGTCACGATTATCGATGAGCCTTTTTATTTTACACTCCATGTAGTATGCGTCGACATCGTACAATTTAACATAAATCGTACAATGTCGACGCATCATCGGACAACAAGATAATAGTGCGTGCAGCTAAGGAGCCGAATTCCCTACCCAAGTTTGCGTTTCCTGATAGCTACAATCTTAAAGTCCTAAGTCAAGAGTGGAAAGCTTAATTCATCATATTCGGCGTCCATCAGGTGTTCATCCGCAAACCTATCAATAAAAATTACTTACATATAATGTACATACTATCTTCTGCCCGCGACTTCTTTCGCGTGGGAAGGTTTTCCCGCGCAAATCCCGATCCCGTGGGTATTCCGGGATAAAAAATATCCTGTGCGATTTCAATATGTCGACTATTTACTTACCAAACATTCAGATCCGTTCAGTGGTTTTTGCGTAAAGATTAACAAACATCCATCCGTCCATCCTCACAAACTTTCACATTTATAATATTAGTAAGATAAGAAGTGGAGAGACTCGAACTTTGTTTTGTTAAAGAATGCGATAAAAACAAAGTGTTATAAAGAGCATTGACCTTGTTATCTAAAGACATTTGTATGTTATTTCTCTTCCTTATTTAATCACATTATCACTGGCTGGAATCTGTTTAAAATTTATATTTGTGTTCTTTATGTATTTTGACCTGCTTTTTAGTATATTGCATTTTATCAACCCTTCTTTGTCTTCTGTCATACTACGACATGCCGTTGTCATCATGACTTGTTGCGAGAGAGACGGAGCTATACGAACTAATAGCATTTTCCCCTTCTCTCAACGGATTCATGATGGTATTGATACGTCATTGTACGTAGGCTAATCATTAGTAGTTGCAGTTTACAATGCCAGCTTTATACCTACATACCGAGAGCAAAATTTTAAAAAAATATACAGATTATAGTTTCCTTCCTATTAAGATTACAGCAAAACCGATAATAAAGTTGTGGTTTGTTAAAATCTCTTGCACAACGCCAACTCGTACTTGGCAGGTTTTTGTCGATACATCCCCTTCGGCCGTCATCTGAGAGTTAATTTTCCTGTAAGCCAAAATTCACAGAAACAATCGTTGCTGCCTCTCTACCAGGCACTTCAGTAAATAAATATTGTTTAATCTAGCAAAACTGCTTAGTCATGACTAATACTGGCATAACAATCCGTCTTATCAAGCCAAATATACTATTGTGGAGAGGAAAGTGATTGCTTTTGTGCCAAATTCCTCTCACTTACACTTTGGCCGGTAGTCCAAAATGAAACTCTACTCCATCAAAATTAAAGTCTTATTTTCAGTGTTGTCTTTTGGCTTGTCGGCTCATATCTACTATGTTTGGGTAGTTTACAACGATTTATTGATGTAATTTTCTCACAAGCTTATTGTGGTACTGAAATAAGATTCTATTAATAGCTGTTGCTGTTGGGATACGTATCGTAGGTGGCGTGATAGTGGGCCGATTCATTGAAGGATAAAACGTTCGGATGCGTAATTGTGTATTATGTTTATGACTTCTGTATCTTCCACCTACCAACTTGCAAGTATTACGGAATAAAGTAGGTTGATCGGGTTGATCCTAACACCGACTGAAATCGCTAGGAATCGATTAAAGTCTTTTAGGATCCCTCACATGAGCAGACAGTTGGTTACTAGGTTCCTATAGTTCATTAAATTAAGCCTGTATTGTTTCACTGCTTGTCCAAGGCATCGTTTTCTCCGTTCCGATATTCCAGCTGAATGTGAACCAAAGACCCTGTAAACCTTGTTTTAGAAAAATATGGCAATGGCACACATTACTGGTTACCTTTAGATTGATAGCATCGGCCTAAATAGCGGACTTTAACCATCCAATATGCAGCATTCGGATCTGGAATGTACTGACACTTATTACGTCCCTGCACCAAATGTGATTGCGCTCATTAAACATTGGACTTAAAGATTAATCGCATAAGAAGCTGCCTATTTATGCCTAGAATAATTGTCATCGTGCCAAATAATGCTTTCAATCGTCACCGTAACCTAAATTTCCCATTTTCTTGATTGACGACTGCCATTTCTGCGCGGGAAAAGAAAATATTGACGTTTTGTTTTTTTTTTATTGAAATTCCAGGCACGCGTTATTGTTTATGGTTCTTCCGATAACCGCCAGTTATAGTTATATACCTAGTAAAAGTAAATTGAATTTGTTATCATGAATTTCGCGAGAGCAAAAGAACGATTTTCGATAATGTTTATATGTCGTTATGTGACAGAGGTTTATAAAAATTTTTTTTACAAAAAATAGAACCGGCTTCCATATCAAAACACTACAAAGCCAAAAATAACTTTAATTTCGGTAGTCGGTGTTATTGGTTTTGGATTTTCTTTTTTTTTCACACCGGAAGTCGGTTCTATTTTTTGTAAAAAAAAATTTTTTTCACGCTTTTTAGTGGGTCTGTTTGTAATTTATCTAGTTACAAAAGCCATAATGTCAGCAACTTATCACCTTTTACAAAATATTGCTTTTCCCGATGCATAGCCGTTAATTTTTGAGGAGTTCTCCTGGTACTTTACCATCAGCTCTACATCACCACACTCGTATGTATTGCGACGAGATAAAGTGTTTAACATCCGTACTCAAGTAATCGAATCGCAATCCACGAAATACTTATTATTGAGTAGTTTCAGTGGCCATCTGTGGTCTTCATCATCAGTTCAACTTCCCCAAATGGTACTTTTCGAAAGCAACTGCTCAAGGTACTATAAGAAATACCCAAAACGCTATAGGTGTGCCTATAATATTTGAAGAGTTCCCTCGATTTCTCCAGGATCCAATCATCAGATCCTGATTTCGTAACAATGGATAGTAACTAGAAAGTATACCCTTTCAAACGCAAAAAGAATTTTCCAAATCGGTCCAGCCGTCTCCGAGTTATGAGGTAACATACATAAAAAAAAAAGTTCAAGACGAATTGTAAACCTCCTTTTATTGAAGTCGGTTAAAAATAAGTTGGAATAGTAACCTTTCTGTAGCTAAATGGTTATGGTGATATAAAATCAGATTTGAAGTTAGCAGGCCGAATACCTTCCACCTTATTTGAATCTTATAGCGTCATTTGACTGTATGTATATTTGGCCTAAATAAGACTCAGTGTCAAATTGAGTTCAAACATATTATGGGTTCGATAAAACTGGTCAGTGAGTCATCTTCACTGTAGTTTTCATTATAATGAAGCTATATAGTGGCTATAGTAGAATAGTTATCTACTTGTCTAGACGTAGGTACCGGTGAGAACGGAATGTAGCACAAACGTTGTTCAATGATTATTGTCTGATTTGAATCCCGCTTTTTAACAATATGGCTTTATACAACATACCTTTGGGCATTTATAAAAACTCACAGACCTTACTATCTATGTGGCAAGTACTTAACATACTCCATAGTTTTAGGACAGAATAAGTCGTTCTTAGGGTTCCGTAATCAACAAGGAACCCTTATAGTTTCGCCATGTCCGTCTGTCTGTCCGCGGTTTAGCTCAAAAATTATTGGTACTAGAAAGTTGTAATTTGTAATACACGTTAATTACGCCGAAAAAGTGGTAAAATAAAATTTTGAAAAAATCAATTATTTAGGCTACCTCCCCTACATGTAAAGTGGGATGATAATTTTTTTTTCGTTCTTCCCATAGTGTGGGATATCGTTGGATAGGTCTTTCAAAAATATTAGGGGTTTGGAAAGACCTTTTTTTGATTAAGTAAACCGTTCGTGACTTATCAAGCTTTAAAGTACCAATTTTCGTTAGAGTCAAGTGTCCACCCCCTCTACCAACTAAACGGTTGTAGTTAGAAATTCAAATGTCACGGCAGTAGTACCTATATATAACGAAGTTTAAAGGAAAACTATCACACATAAGTGGGCTTTACAAGTTTACGAGTAATAGTCGACCAATTGTATTTGACTCGAATATTTCGATCAACTCCATAGAAATGTCGATAGATGGCGCTAAGCGTCAGTTGTATCGCGCTAGTTTCATATTGAATACGACACGCACTTGACCGGTTTTTTAAGTTGGGGTCGCGGTCTGGTTGCAGTCCAACCGGATGCTTCTGAATATAGGTGTTCTACATGTAGTTACTGCCTGTCTGACCTCCACAACCCAGTAGCTGGGTAACACAGGATTTCTTGGCAAGACCAGAGTCAGATTTTCTGGCTTTTCACTACCCATAGCGACTGTCAAAGATGTACATATTATAGCTGGGGCCAATGGCTTAACGTGCTTTGCTGTCCACGAAGGAATTTCGACCCATTCACAGACCTTCCTCGCTTGCCGTTGTTTAACCTCAAAGTATTTCGTAGTATTTCCCTAGTATGGCCGATAGGAAATATCGTCAAGCGGTTAATCCTCTATTTAATTTAATTTTAATTTAATTTAATTTAATTTAATCGCATAATATTACAATATTAACAGAAATAATCCTAAGTTACACTTTCAATTGGGTTAATAAAAACTGTTAGGTGTAGCACCCAGCACCCTTACTAAGTTATCAAAATAACTTGTATTAAGGACGCTGGTACAAGCCCAAACTTATAATAATTATCACATTAAGAAATTGCAGGAGAACAAGTATTTGCCAAGGTAAGTTAGCATAATCCTATTAACAAACAAATTAATCTACAATTACAATTCATGCATTTATATATTTTATAAAATGTCATTGTTTTGTGCGTGTGTGTGTGTGTGTGTGTGTGTGTTTCCCTATCTTTAGACAGCCTTCGTGGATTTGCGGATTCGTCCCATCTTTTCCCCCGACTTTCCGCATAGATAAGGTGCCTTTAGGTTGGATATGCAGAAGAAATTGAACTTGCATTTTTATTTTTTCACGTAATCGGATAATGATGACGAGATTGTTGAAATTTGGCATAACGTCACGTCTACTTATAAAGTGGTAAAATCTTTAATTAGAAATGAAGCAAAAGGGCCTCATTCCTGAATGTATTTTGATGTACCTTTCTTTCTTCTTCTACATTAGTTAGTTCAAAATCGTTTACTGAATCGATTTATAATCATATTTAATACAGATAATTATGTATTCCAAATATAACATTACAGTCACATTATTGCTTTACAGTCAAAACAACAAAATGGACCTCAAATCAAAGTAACAACTTTTTCAAATACAGTTTGTATATAGGGTATTTTTTTAGAGGCGGAAAACTTTGAATTGAAATAAAGAACAGAAAAATGTTTATAATGTGTATGAAACTGGCTTTATTTGAGAGATGATTTTATGACATTAATGTTTGAATTCTTTGAATATAATTTCGGGCATATGGCCGCCGAGGCTCGCGCGTACATGGCGTAATCTGGAGATCCAATTTTCGCATACTCCTTAGTAAATTGGACTGTATTGCAGCAATGATGCGTCAAATTTTGGCTTCGGTGCTCAATCAATAGTATTTTAAAGGACACAATCACAGGAAGGTTTATCAAGCCACATGTCCAACATGTTACTTGATAACCTATCCATTGTAGGCCCTTCTAGCTTTTCTGTGAAAATTTTTAGAACGCTATTGCTGCTTCCTCACGCTCTGCGTATTATCAATGCAACTTTCTTGCACATGATCGGGAAGTAATCGTCTACCGCTATTACGGTATATGATTTACCAACCCACACTGGGCCAGCGTGGTAGATTACAGCTCATTCTTCTCATAGAGAGGAACAGACTTCCTCTGTCCCAGCAGCGGAACGATTTAGGCTAATTGTGTATGTACTAGCTTCTGCCCGCTACTTCGTTTGCGTGGGAGGACTCTCGCGTTAATCCCGATACCGTGGGAATTCCGGGATAAAATAAAAGCCTATGAATTATTGCAGGATGTCAACTATCTACTTACCAAATATAATTAGATCCGTTTAGTAGTGTTTGCGTGAAAGAGTAACACACATCCATACATCTCCATCCTCAAAAACTGTCGCATTTATAATATTAATAAAATTAGTAAGAAGTAACATAGGATAATATGTTATTTGACTGTAACAATTTTATTTTTAAGAGGATTCTAGTCCAGTCAATACATTTTTGTTTTCGTGACCACACGACATTCTAGCTTTAATGATGATAATTAGGTATGTACGTGCAGAGCCGGCTTTACTTTCCCTTTCAGTAAAATTACAGGCGTCCTACATATAAGTTGGATTGAAAGCCGCCGCGTATAGGTCAACGTTCTCATTACTGAACTACGTGGTAACACCTAACGGTGTTGCTAATCGAAGTACATGCACAAACATAAACTCGAGAGTTTAATCTAGTGGGTTATATAAAATCATTTTCGTTTGTATACATATAGAACAGACATAATACGTATATATGAGCTGAAAAGATTCAATGTCAATTAAAAGAAGAAAAAATATCTAAATATTTAAAATTTGAATTATGAAAATAGAGCTGAGATTTAAAATTTCTTTGATGGCTCTAACAATTCCTTTGGGGGTTAAGTGCAAACTTGCAAAGATCCTTACACATTGTTCTTACTCCAAGTTAAGTAACAATTAGGTTCAGTAGGTTCCAAATAAGTAAGTCAATTGAAATCAATAATTTGCTTACAACAGTTATTGTTACTATATCAACAATATTTGAGTTACTCAATAACATATACCTACTATAAGTGAAAAAAAGACCCGTAAATAATAGAGGAATTACACGCTTTTGAAGTTAATCTTCTGTTCTTGTTACCCAAATCTTCGTTTGTACTGTATGTACGTCACACGTAATTTAGTGCTGTCTCTGATTGTGACTTAGTGATTTTAAAATCATGTATTTACTGGTTGTTTATTGAGAAGTCTATATAATATGTGAAGCAAAAATTTTTTACGAAAGTTACGCAGAAGCTGGACTTTGAAATTTGGTATAGTTAAAGTTTATATGACGAAGGAATGCAGAAAGCTAATATTTATGTACCAAATAGAAATATACAGAGTTGTTACGATCGAGGGGCTTTCCTTTAAACTGCGTATGCTAGGTATCATTTTCAAGCTCTATACCAAAAATCAATTAAATAGGAGAAGTACCTAGTTTAGTCGCAAATGATTTTGATGAGATGCACCTTAAAGCGATAAATCTGACCAAGACAAGAGATAACAGACGCCGCGCTACGTTGCCACTTTGTTACCTAGGTATTTAAGGTCAGTCACATTTATTTACAAAGGGTGGTTGCGTTTTACTCTGTTTTGTAAGCTTTTTAGTTTGTTTAAAAAAAAAATTTTTTTTGGCTCTTTTTATTTTTTATCTGTATCGAATTAACACTAAACACTTAGTTATAGTATACGTAGTGTAATTTAATGCCCCTCTGTCGTATCAACTCTGTATATTAGCAATAATTTAAATTATGGTCCAATTTTGACTAATGCCAACCTCTAGTGTAATTAAATACTAATCAAATATCCATCCATTCTCAAAAAATGTAAATACCTACTCGAATTGAATCCTATACGGTACAATACCACACAAAACCACTAGGTACTATATATATCCCTACTATAACATTATAAATGCGAAATAAACTCTTTCTGTCTGTTACACTTTCACGTCTAGACCACTTAACCGATTTTGATGAAATTGGGTACAGAGAATGGAAGGACTGAGGATATCTTTTTTGTGGTTGAAATAAGTTCGACCAACATTAAATTGAATGTACCTAATTGATATTTTGGCTGTATTTACTGCTTCAGGCTTAGGGACTGAATACCGTCATCGTCTACACATGTGCGCACGACAATGCATTATGTCAACCCAATATTGGAAAATTCAGTAAGTACTCGTAATTAACTTTCTACGTAATAGTAGTGGATCGAAAAATTAAAAACGTACACAATTAAGACTTTCGGCTCATTGCCTCGCGTAACAAGCCTATCCGGATGTGTTTTTCTTCCGACATGTTTTGTTTTTAGTCAGACGCTCTTACCACAATGATCGTGGTCATGTCTTGGTCGGCTCCTCTGCTGACGCAATGCGTCGTCATATAGCCTTATATTTGTCAGAGTGTGAGCAATCGTTGATATTCAAGTGCATCACGGCTTTTATGAGGTCTGTACATCGTGTTGAAAACCGCCCACGTGATCTCCTGTCGTCGACTTTCCCTTGACATAACAATTGTTTCATTGAGTCTTCGTTACGGGTAATATGCCCAAAAAACTTGAGCTCTTGACGAATGGACAATCCCTCCACTTTTCCATGGCGTGATCATTATAGGGTCGGATCGTAGAGCGACTGCTCTTAATACACTGGACATATACACTTTTTTTCTCGATGTAGAAATCTTCATGACTATACAAAGCCCTAGTGTGGGATAAGGGATTTGGCATTCTCTAATTGACTTAAACCACCCCGTGTTTTCTCGAACACTGGTGCCCGCCAGGGGCTGCGGGAGCTTTTAATACTCTTCAACGGGCGCTTACTGGCCGATATAATATCCTTGACCATCTTATTTTACCGTCCACGAGCACTCCTAGACGATTGGACAGTGTAAAATAAGATATTACTGGAAACAGGGTGACTATTGGAGCCCAAATTAATAAGGCTAAGGTTACGATAACGCTGGTAATAGTAAAATAATACTTGCATAACCATCACAATAGAGTTGCGGGAATGTTCTATCGACATATCGTGGCCCCGGAATGCAAGGGCAACTGAAGGAATAGGATGATTTTTTATAGGATGAGGTTTTAGTCAGTAGGAGTCTGATACTCCTTTCCGCTCACTCGGAACAAGAGAGAAGACATTTCATAATTTTCCCCACGAAAAAATAGGATATGTTAGTACAAGCGAAGCCATTATTAGCTTGGAAAGAAGGAAACAAGGAATATATTTAAAAAGCTGATCAGATAATGTTATTTTACGGTTGCCTATTCGTGTGGAACAGTACCCAATTAAGTCTTTTACAGTCTAGGTTAGCTAATAAAGCGGCCAGTGATCTTGTTACCGCATTATCACGCTAACTCCTAATTAACTGAATTTAATTTAGTTTGAAATTGTGTCACGCCAAACTCGAAAAGGCGCAGATAATAAATTTATTTATTGCGTTTGTCGCTAAGGTATTATTGTTCGTGGAAAATTGCCTTCTGCTTTTTAACTGATTTGAGATCACTAGTGACGCTATTAAGCAAAAGTTCACTGTGAAAACTTAAGTGAACTGTTATTGCATTTTTTCTGAACGTAATGTCAGTTCACTTGACGCTCACTTCACCTACGAATAACTTTACACGGTGCGATTTGTTCGGAATACTACCACTAGTGTTCTTACATCCGTTTCATGTTTTGTCAATTCAGTACATTCATTATGACGCCAGCTTTAGCAAACATCCCTGTTGCGCCACAGAAGCGGGTTGTAAACTGCTTGTATATAGCTTAGGGTTGGGTCGACTATTTCACCAAGATTTTGGCATACACTTGGATGTAAAAGTAAAAAGTAGACTGTCTGAGTTTGAAATTTTATAATTTTTTATCCTTAATTATCTAATCGTGGAATGTTGAAATAATGACATTTTTTTTTAAATTTATTTAATTAACTTTTTACTAGAACGCCATTTAACTATCCACTAATTAAAAAAACCATAGACTATTTTCTCTGAAAAACCTATAAAGCACAACATTATTTTTACTACGGCTACGGTGCGACATCGATTTACATAAGAAACCCTAAAAAAATGGTGGCTGCGCAAGTGAGCGAGCGGGACGCTATTCGAGCACCCCACTACGCGCAGAATGTTGGATTCTGACAAAATCAACTCTCTCTACTGGTGTAATTGCTGCAAGGCGTTCCAATACGAGGATAAATAAATATGTATCCAATACAACCAGTGTGGTTAGATTAATTCTTAACAGCCTGAATTCATAACAAATAATACTCATTTGCTTAGACTTTACCCAACTATGTTGGGCTTGGTTTCCAGTCTATTAACCGGATGCAGTGTCTACTATTAGTGTTTTTCATGCAGGGACTGCCTATCTGACCTTCACAACCCAGTAGCTCGGTAACAGGAGATCCCTTGGCCAGTCCAGTGTCAGATATTCTGGCTTGTGACTACCCGTAACGACTGTCAATCAAAGATATATAATAAACTATAGATACGTTGTCCGCGCTCTAAAATGGCAAGTTGAAATCAAGGTAAGTGCCTCGTGTCTGTTTAGTTACGCACGAACCTGTGTCGCGATCGCGACACTACACATCTTAAGAAAAAATGTGTTTTAAGAGAAAATTAGGAAAAAAGCATGCCTTTGTGTGTTTTGAGACGTTGCACTAATTATACTGCTTCCGTGAGAGGTCAAAATGTGTCATTTCATAGGCAAATATTAACAGAAATACATTTTTTATTTTAATTTTTCTACACGGCTAATGGCGGCTAGCGTATGAATGAAGTCAGTCACGTGACGTTAGGGGAGGTTGTTAACTAAAGATGTATATTCATCTCTCTCTAACATCAGGTGTACCTAAAGATGGCATTTATTTTCTGTCCCTTTCTTTACACGTATTAGATAGTAATTCTCTATGTGTGTGTTTCGTGCCGTTTTTGAGAGGTGTTTTGTGGGAATATGACGCGTCTATTATAATACGTCATTGCTGTCAATGATTTACCTACAAATAACATCTGAGATCAACAGCTTATGCTGCTTATTTCCGCGAATACGAATACCCTTCGCGCCGCTCTCGGTAAATTGCCGCGCATCAAACGGTTTTGTCGCGACAAACTTTTTTTTTTGTATTGAAAATAGGTTCGCGTTTGGCCACTATCTCACCTGATGGTAAGTGATGATGTGATGAAGGTGGAGCACGCTTACCTAAAAGTAACCTATTCACTCTGGACTTAAGACTCCTAACTTCGTGCGGTTGGCTACACTTCGCCCGCTTTAGTAGACTTTTTAGTTTTATTCCTATTTTTGAACTTTTCATATTTATTCTAATTATAAAGATGCAGTAAATAATTATTAGCCGCTATGTGATACAGCGCAACTGCCTCTTTCATGTTTCCCGTGAAATTAATTATCGCGACGTTCTAGATTATCGCGACGTAGTAGTTTTTTTTTATGTGGCCAAGCACTTCGTCTTGGATCGAACACGAATCTTCGCCTTCAAGTCTGGCCGTAGCATTAGAGTACTTTCCGAGATACAAAGCGATCTCTGTATGCTAAGATCGCCATCCATTCACGGACCGAACTTGGCTATCGTTGCTGTTATTTTTAGTCGTTCCACGTATACAAGAGCAACGATTACATGCCATTGTATTGTACTAATACTACGTATATTTATTTCAGCTGTTATGGGGGAGAAGCCCTACCCCTTCAAAGCGCCTTCGCCCCAAGATATGGTGGCGCTGAGGAAGGCGATAGAAGCGGGGCTCTCCGGCACTGTCCGCGACAGAGTTTGGGATAATCCCAGGTTTCTGGTCAGCAGTGGGAACACGCCCGCTATCATGCAGGTATCTAGCTTTACAAACAATACATAATATAATAAAACAGTAAAAAATGTGTCTATATATTGAATAGATTTACAAAATAATATTTTCTGGAGGGCTTAGAAACTGTAATAAGGCAAGAATTTAAAATAAAATATCCGTCTGTTTGTTTTTCCCGACTGCAAAGAAAGGGTTATGTTTTTCGCGCGTATCTTGTATGTATGTATACATATATGTATGTTTGTAATATTCTTTATTATCTCATATCTCCAGAACCGCTGAACGGGTTCACATAATTGAGGTATCGTTAGATTCGTCTTAGCAGCCCAAGTGTTCTTAGATAGGTGACATTTGAAAAAATCAAACATGGCGGCTGTGCGAACTCATTATCAGTGATCGGAGTAGGTAGATTGATTTTTGGTACTTGTATCATAAATACACACAGAAAGAATAACATGGATAAGCCATTTTCCCGGAAAGTAATTCCGGTATTTCCGGATTCAATTAAACATTGTTAATGTTGGTAGTGATATTATTCCTACTCAATTCAAAATTTAAAGGAAGGTATAAAAACTAAATTAATTCATTATTTATCTGTTGAATAATAAAAACAATCTAATTCCGATCGAAGCTTTAATTTTTATTTTTTTATTTTTAGCCTTTTATGGCTAGAACTTTTATAGATAGACATAAATTGTTGCACTTAAATTTAAATATTTTCATAGTGGTCATGGTAATTTGCATTAAGGGTAGAATAAAGAATAATATTGCTCATTTTATTACAATTCCTACCTTTTTTTTGAGGATGGCAAATCATCAAATGACTCCTTCCACTCTGGCAGAATAAAATTCCTACATAAGTTCCGGTTTTTTTTAATAATCCACCAATTCCGGAGGAATGTCCATATTAATATATACGTTTCAGATCAACGACCCCATTTCAATCTACCTACTCCGATCACTGGTCATTATACACAATGAAAAAAAATTTTTTTTTTCGAATACTGCAATATGGGTATCAAATTAAAGGGCTTAACACAAGGATTTCAAAAAGGTATTTCATATTTATCATTAGTGTAATACTAGCAAAAATAATACAAAGAGAAAGTTTAAAAACATGGACTTAACTCTTTCACTTTCTGAATCCGGTGGGGTGCCATTGTGACACGACCAGGAAAACTATAAAATTTTAATTAATATTTTAACTAAAAAGTTGAAAAAAAATGACAAACAGGCGGACCCATCCCATTAATAAAAAAAGTTCAATTGGGTCTCGCCTGCTTGTCACTTTTTAAAATAAAATTGTGCTTGTCTCTTGCATTTCAGTTGAGCAGTCGGGTTTTTTAGATTTTCTTTTACACGCTAATCTC
This sequence comes from Tholera decimalis, assembly GCA_943138885.2. Classification (NCBI taxonomy): domain Eukaryota; kingdom Metazoa; phylum Arthropoda; class Insecta; order Lepidoptera; family Noctuidae; genus Tholera; species Tholera decimalis. The sequence goes on from OW964551.2 coordinate 32,811,848, forward strand.
CGGAAGTAGTACTTGTTATATAGCTCTTAAGTATGAGCAACATAAATAGGCAATAATTGATTTCTGAAACTGGACCACCTGATGGAGAACTTTACACGCGAGAGAATCAGACAGAAAATTCGTTTGTAATGACACCGAAGGGCTGCCAGTTTGCGTGTCCCGGGTTCGATTCCCGAACCGGTACAAATGTTAGTATTGCCTAGAAATAGCTGTACCGCGTCTGGCTGTTTGTAAAAATGCGTTTTTAGTATGCGTGGTTTGGAGCAATATTTGAAAACAAAAAGAAACTTGCTATTAGAAAATAAACAAGTTGTAATTTATACGAGGTATACAACGTGTAATTTAAAGGGTATATACATACCGAGTGCACGGCTTCTTTGGATGATAATAAACAATATAGCTAGGGTTTCGTAATTCTATGTCTACATGTCGCACCTCCGCTCAAATAGTGTCATAAGTCAAAAAACCAAACTATCGAGTAAATAGGATTTGAAATTTATACTATATTTATTTTTCACTTTTCGGGTCATAACTCAAAAACTAACAAAATTACTGCAATATGTTTTTAAGTAAGTTAAAATGGTTTATGAAGGTCTACAAAATGGTGTAGTAAGTATCATGAAAAGACGAAAAAAAAAATCGAAAATTTCTGAGTTGTGACACTTTATGGATCATAAAAACCAATAATTTACAAAATAATGTTTAATTAAAGAGGTTTAAAAAAACTTATTAAGAAATAAAACAAATATAAACGTTATAACTCAAACATAATACTGAACTTTCTTCCTTAAATCATAATCAATAAAAAAATAATATTATTAGCAATAATCAACAGTTGTTAGCAATAATTAACATCAATCAAAAAAGTAGTTTAATATTAAAACTCTTATTCATATTAATTAACTTAAATCTAATTTACAAATTGTTGAAAAAGTCAGCATTTTTATGCTGACTTTTTCAACAATTTGTAAATTAGATTGTAGATTTTTTTTTTGTAGATTTGACTTTAGTACAAAATAATCACATTCCAAGTTTTTACTTGGAATGTGATTATTTTGTACTAAAGTCATTAAACCAGTATTTTTATTCTCCTTAATCTTTATTTTAGAAGTATAAGCTGGCTTTGTAACAGGAACAGTTAATGTCTTATTTCGTGAGAGTAAATTACCTTCTAACCATTCGGTGTCCGTGTACGATGTTTTGTACTTCAAAATATTTGGTCTGTCTTTGGCAATAGTTATCATTTTTACCTCTGAGATCTTTATCTTATTTAGAGTAATACCCATATCACTAATTAAACTTTTTAAAGAAATAAAATCTTTGTGTGACAGCTCATTTACTCTCAGTGGCTGTCCAGGTTTTAGTAGCTTCCTTAATTATTTGTACATATTGACTATGAACGTATATTGGACCTGACTTCAACAATCGTTTTATTTGTTTTTCAATTACTGAATGTACTGAATCGCCTTCATTTTGAGTGTGGCCTGCTGTTAAAAACTTATGACTAATCGAATTAAGTTTATTGTATTTCACTACGACATACATGTACAACCCGACGATATATTTATATTTGTTCTGCCCGCAACAATTGTCCGAATAGAAAATTACATCAATGAACTCATTGCCGGTATGACAGTGCAATTATTTTTCGATAAATTTAAGTAAGCAGCTACCAATTTCATCTGTACTGTACCTCGATAGCCTTCACCCCCATGCCCCCAATATATTTCTTTGTTACAGTTCTGATTGTTCTATCATTAATATCCAGCGTATTTTTAAACATAGTTTTACAAATCCTCTTTAATGAACCTTCAACCTCGAAAAAGAAAGCATAATTGTTTGTTTGCGGTTTTAGTGCTTTGACATACCGGTACTTAACTTCTACAGGTCTTATTATATGCTTATGTATAAATTGCCTCTGTTTCTCTAAATCTTGCAAAGCCCAGTAAGAATCAAACAATTGAAGACTTATTTCGTTGGTAAGAAAAGAACTGCATTTTAGTCTACGCCACAACCTTCCTTAATACCTGTTTTAGGAATGTTTCGTGGCGATTTTGTTTGATAAGGTAATCCTGAGTTTCTGAGAACTTTAGCCACATTTTGCTTCCATTGTCGTTCAACACGTACGTGAACTTGGTATTTCTTCCGACCCCTCATTTTGTTCCTGGGGGTGATTCTCGTCGGAATTTGATAGTTGTGAAGTTGATGGGCGGACTTCGTGAATGTCTTCACTTGGTTTTGCATTAAATTTGTTACTTGTAATGGACAAGCTGGATGAAGATGAACTTGAACCGGATGATGAAGAACTCGAAGTACTCGATGATGATAGCGATCGGTGATGAAGAACGACCTTGTTTTTTTTACGTGCTGTGTTGTAATTTGGATCTTTAACTGAATCATGTTTCTTACTCCTCAGTAGAGCTATCTTGAATGCGTGCTTCGTTGTTATTAACATTATATTCCACAGGCAAATCTTACACACATTCTTCATTTTCATTAGAATTACTTTCTAGCTTTAGATCTAACATCGGCTTAGGCGGCAAAAAAGAATCATTTTCGGAAATTTCACTTAAATAAACATTTCCTTTGTTTAAGCTGTCAGGTATTGCTTCTAAATTATTTTTTTGAGTACCATCTGGTACAAAGGTCGATTCATTTATTTCTGGAACATGCTGCCCATTCGGCTCTAGGCATAAAGACAATATTTTGCTTGATTTGGACATAGTATATATTTGTAGATACAACCATCTAAGGACAAAAAAAAAAATAATTTAATATAAAAAAAAAAACACTTTATCGAAATAAAATTTAAAGTTAATAAAATAACTTTTATCACATATAATGTCTTAACTCGATACAGATCACTTAATTACGATAAATATTGTGACTTTTGACTTACCTTAATTCAATAAACTGTCATATATCGACAAACTTCTCTTTTATTGAATAAACACACAGATTATTTCCAAATCGCTCATCACATGTACCGACATAAATCGACAAACAACACTCTATACAATATCCAGACAGACAACCACCTTGCGCAAGCAGTGACGTGACACTGTTTATGTTTGGTAAGACAGTTCTTTTACTTAGCGATATAATGTCACTAGTATCATCTAGGGATAAATAATCAAACTATTAACATGGCATTATTTGATATAACAGTTTTAAGTTTTCTGAAACCAATAGTACAATAAAAAAGATTTTCAATTTTTTTTGAGCTGTGACACTATTTGAGCGGAGGTGCGATGTGTGGAGCTTATTAGAAATTTCAATACATTGATACCAGAGACCGAATTTTTCAAATTAAGAAGAACGAAGAGAATTATCGTTTTATTGGCAAGTGACGTGTAAAGTGATGACCCTCATAGTGCTGTGACACGTTTGTTATTATTGGTATTTAAGAAACATATGAAACCGATAATTTGGGTTCAATTCTGTGAGTCACTTATTTTGAGCTGAAACTTTGCATAGAGACTCCATACCAGATGTTGTCTTCAGTCCTTTTGGATAGATATGGGGTTTCCGTTACACGTTGTATAGTTTAGAGAGAAACATTACACATCTCAAGAATTATTAGTCAATACAAACATGAAAAACCAATAAAAACATTGACGAGTAATTGTTGTCGGCGCTTGGAAGGAGAGATTTACTAAAACGAGTAGAAAGAAATAAAGAAAATACTTGCCTTTTTCCAATTAATTCAGGGCTGGCTTCCGGAGAATCGGATGCAGATGATGACATGTATGCTATGACAGACATGTAGATATTGCCTATCTGACAGCCGAGTAACACGATACGCCTTGGCAACACTGTTGACAGACTTTCTGGCTTCTACCCGTACCGTAACGACTGTCAAAGATGTACAAACTACAATCGGTACTAACGGCTTAGTGCTTTACAAGACACAGAGGATCTCGATATGGTAACACTAGTACTCACGCGGGGCTTCGCTCCCTTGGATTCTATCACGGTAAAAACATAACTCTCCTTTTTTGGAGTCGCGTAAAAAATAGCCTATAACCTTCCTCAAGCTTCAAGCTACTTCCATACCAAATTGCATCCAAATCCACCCGGTACTTTCGAAGATTAGCGCGTTCAAGCAAACAAACAAACAAACTTTTCCGCTTTATAATATTAGTATAGATTAAGACTAGTACTCACGCGGGGCTTCGCTCCCTTGGATTCTATCACGGTAAAAACATAACTCTCCTTTTTTGCAGTCGCGTAAAAAGTAGCCTATAACCTTCCTCAAGTTTCAAGCTACTTCCATACCAAATTGCATCCAAATCCACCCAGTACTTTCGAAGATTAGCGCGTTCAAGCAAACAAACAAACAAACAAACAAACAAACTTTTCCGCTTTATAATATTAGTTTAGATGATCACCCACTCATGGACCGATCTAAACAAGCGTAGTTTAACCTTAAAAGTTGATTCATGTAATGAAATAATTATGTTTATTTTGCAAATGGGTTATAAATAACACTTTTACACGTCATTTTTTTCGTAAATAAACAAACTCAGACGTCAACGTCTCTTTAAAAGTCCATACAATCTGTAGTGATCAAATCATATGAGAGCCATGTAGGTTTATGACTGTGGCGCCCTTTAAAGGACGGAATCACACAGAATTGAGCAGGCCCGTCCAAACAGTGCATTTGTCAAATATCGCGTAGCTCAACTTGGAATCTTAAGGAGCTTGAACGATTTGACGAACAATACCAAAGTTAGGACGTTTGGGTGGGCCCTTAGAACAACAACGCATAGAAGGATAGTACGAGTGCAAAAAGTGAGGCAACTAAAACTTAGCCATTTTTGGCTAACTTTGCTCGACGAGCCGTCAGTACTCAAGGTCACATTCTGCCTAACAGAGCTCGCGAGTAAATAATTTCAAACGACCGTTTGTAGTGTAAAGGGATGTCATAGTCCTTCAGGAAAACAAAAAACGTGTAATCAAATTACATTTCACAAGTAAATACTTACATTTTATACATTATATTTAAGTAAATCGACCATCAAACAAAAATTCTAATAACCTAACTTATCACAATTCAATGTTGCTATCCGTGAGGAAAAAAAATACCCATATTGATTTCTTTTGTGCTTATTTTTGTTTAAGAAAAATATCGTTTTGGCGGCAATTATGTATGCGTCAAACTAAACTATATTTATTTACAGCTACTACCTACAGTGTTTTATAACTAAAAGTTACTGTTAGTTCGAAGAGTGGCATCATAAAGATGACAATTTTATTGATTAAGATTTTTTTCATTTAAGTAATGTTCTCAATAATATTTTTCTATTTCATAAATACAACACATACTTTTAATTGATATCAAACGAGATTTTTCAAGCAATTAATACATTTCTATAATATCATTATAACACATTACACATCAAACATTCTAAACGCAATAAACGATATCTCATTTCGTTTACCTTCCGTAAATATATGTCATATAAGTCATATTACATGAAAAAACATCATCTTATTTAGTTTCATAACATAAAATACTTGGTTTGTTCCAGCAACATAATAGTGCGTTTTCCCATTTTTGTGGTAATGGTACTGGTAATGGTATCACTGAAAGCTATATTTGTGTGCGTTTGAAGAACGTAGACACATTCGGCTCACGCACACAAAGAAAATAAAGTGGACACACGGATTCGCTCGTGTTTTGTTCTAGACGCCTCTTCTATGCGTTGTTATTCTAAGGGTGGGCCGTATAAAGCACTCAAACTGCGAGACAGTGCGGTAATCTATTAATAATATTTGTTGTTATCCCATATTGCTCTCACATTCACAATAAACATGTGGGTGTTATTATATTGCCACGAGCTCCTCTCATTAGTTATTACCAATCAAATTATTTCATGAAAACAAGTTGTTTACGATTACGAAGCCACTGCAGTTGGAAAAATTAAATATTGAAATGAGTCGTGATGTGGTTTGAACGTTCAATGTCAAAATTAACATTCAATTGATCAAGCTTAGCTACCTAACGTGGCGATACCGCGATAATGACACATACTATGACATGAAATGAAATGAAATGAAATACCCGTAATCATGGAGAAACAGGTTTTAATGAAGGTTGTACTATGCACTAATTGGTCCGTTGCAAGAGTGACTGCCGAGTGCAAGGTCTAGGGTTCACCTCCTACTCTATATAAATATTTCATAATGTTTATTCTTTAAAAAAAATATAGCTCACCACTATTGGGAATTTGGGATCAAGGTCTACGTTACCGGGGGTCAGGGCTGCATAAGGATAGACATGTTTACAATTCATTTGTTGTGTCTATACTAATTTTATAGAGGTAAAATTTGTTTGTAAGTTTATATGTAGGGGTAATCTCCGGAACTAATGATCCGATTCCAAAAAGTATTTCGTTGGTAGTAAGGTGCATTATTGCTTAGTGCTATAAATTATTTCGTTATCCACGCGGCCGAATGCGCGGGCGAGTTTTGGTCATTAATTTAAAAATGTATCATGGTCTCACAAAAGTACCAAGATAACATAAACACAAACAGCCTATAATGTTCCCACTGCTGGGACACGTGCCTTCTGTCTAAGTTACATGGAATGGGCTGAGTAATTTAGAACCCAAGCCCCCAAAACCAGAACCCTAACACCCTTCATATTGTCACGAGCGAGAGAATCGCGACGGATCCGCGCTTCTATGGTCGGGTCGTCTCCACGAACGAGCGATTATTCCGCCAGCGTATCGTCGCGACTGGTAACGGAATCGCCGCGTGCTCGCGACGACTCGTAACGGAATCGCCGTGTTTCCGCGACGAGGCGCTGTGCAATAGTTTTGACGACAATGACGACATATCTAATCTTCAAAATATGACAAACTGTACTTCAAAGGACAAGGAATTCGGGGTTGCATATTCGAAACTTATTTAAAGATTATTTTAACATAGTGGGCGCGGTTCCTTGGCAAAATGACTACATCGTTTAAATAAAATTATCTTAACTAAAATTACCTAAATAAATCATATTGAAAGCTTACCTATTTCTTTTTTTTCTTTAGAGGTTAGGTCATCCCATTCCGTGAACATAGCACTTCCCACATCATACCAATACTTTCCTTTAATTTCTCTGTTCCGATACTCGGGCAACTGAACATCGTAAAGGGCAGGTCTCTCTCTCAATTCAAGAATAAACTTTTCAATGTTAAACATTGTACTTATATTGTTTAAAAAGCTTGTCGATACTTAACGTCCTTGCTTGAGGAGAGGCAACGCTGAAATGACGCTGCGTTTGACAGCGCGCCCGCCGCGCGCTCGCTGCGAGAGCGCCGCGTTCCGCGGAGAGCGCGCGGCGTGCGCGCCACCAGTAGCGACGATACCGCGGCGATACGACGACGTTACGCGCGCATATTGCCACTCGTCGCATCGCAGCGATAACATCGCCGTGTGCAGACGCGTTCATAGATAGTGTATAGAAATACCTACGTTGCACGACGATATTATCGCCGCGATTCTCTCGCTAGTGGAGACAGCCCCTAACTCACTGAGTCAACACTTCACTCAAAGCACCTAGATGATCAAAATATGTATAATTCCAGGAAGGCTCCCGCTACAACGCCCTACACATTGCCGCGAAAGCAAGCAACGCGGAAATCTGCAATTTAATATTGACGACGGTTGGTAACCCGATGTTTGTGCAGACTTTATACGGAATGGACGCTGACGCTGAGTCCTGTAAGGTAAGCATACATAAACACGTAGTTATTTTATGAACTGACTGCCTCGGTGGCTTAGTGGTTGCAAACGCGACTGCTGAGCAAGAGGTTTCGGGTTCGATTCCCGGGACGGCAATAAGTGCTATTGGGTTTTTCTAATAGATGTTTCTCAGTAGTAGCCCGGAGTTTGAAAGTTGGTGGTGTGATAACCCTGTGCGACAGAAAGCACGTTGAGTCGTCGGTCCTGCGCCTGACCTCTTTACGGTCCTGCGCCTGACCTCTCTCCGGTCCTGCGCCTGACCTCTCTCCGGTCCTGCGCCTGACCTCTCTCCGGTCCTGCGCCTGACCTCTCTCCGGTCCTGCGCCTGACCTCTCTCCGGTCCTGCGCCTGACCTCTCTCCGGTCCTGCGCCTGACCTCTCTCCGGTCCTGCGCCTGACCTCTCTCCGGTCCTGCGCCTGACCTCTCTCCGGTCCTGCGCCTGACCTCTTTTTGGTCCTGCGCCTGACCTCTCTCCGGTCCTGCACCTGACCTCTCTTCGGTCCTGCGCCTGACCTCTCTCCGGTCCTGCACCTGACCTCTCTCCGGTCCTGCGCCTGACCTCTCTCCGGTCCTGCGCCTGACCTCTCCGGTCGTGTCGTATTGCCGTCCCATCGGACTAAGAGAGTATAGGAATAGAGAGTCCACCTGTACCTGCGAACATACTGGTGCACTTATATTTCTCCTGCGCAGATGGCTCTGAGACTAGCTGCTGTGGCCGATATTGGTCAGGATGACTACTTATATAACATGTAATTTAAAGGGTATATACATACCAAGTGCACGGCTTCTTTGGATGATAACAAACGATATGGCAAGGGTTTTGTAATCCTAAGTCTACGTGTGTAGAACTTATTACAAATTCCAATACACTGATACCAGAGACCGAATTTTTCAAATTAAGAAGAACGAAGAGAATTATCGTGTTATTGGCAAGTGACGTGGAAAGTTATTGACCCTCGTAGTGCTGTGACACGTTTGTTATGATTGGTATTCAAGAAATATATGAAACCGCTAATTTGGTATTAATTCTTTGAGTCAGTTATTTTGAGCTGAAACTGTGCATAGAGACTCCATACCAGATGTTGTCTTCAGCCCTTTTGGATAGATATGGGGTTTCCGTTACATATTGTATATTATTGAATACTAGCTGCTACCTTCGGCTTAGCTTGCATGAAAGGGTCTTTTAGGAAAAAGAGGCTTATGTCAATCTCCAGCCTTTCAACTATCTCCACTCATATCGATGTGAAAGAAGGACAAACATACACACTTTCGCATTCTCTCCACAAACACATCGATAATAACAATGTGTAATAACATTTTTTTATCTTCTGAAATTATTATTATTTCATAGAGAACTATAATAATATTATTGCAATAGCATATTAATAGTTCAGTTCATCGTTAGACGTCCCTACGTGTGCGTGACTCGTATCTCTTTTCTCACTAGAAATTCCCAAAGCTTTATTGTATGGAGAATAACTAGCATTATTCAAAACATCGTTCAGAAAAAGGGAAATCGTAGAGAGTTGATTCAAAATGCAAGAAAGGGAACCGGACAAAAGCTTAACACTAGTTTATAAATATTTTTTTCAATAAAATGGTTTACTTACTACCAGGGGCGTGCATAGGATTATGACAGGGCATGCGGCGGAGTAAAAACACACAAAAACTTCTTCTTTTATAGATTTTTAGCATAGCCACAGCCACTCATCGTAGCATGGTGGCGATGCGTGGCTGTGGCTATGCTAAAAATCTATAAAAGAAGAAGTTTTTGTGACCGATTACTCACAAAAACTTCTTCTTTTATAGATTTTTAGCATAGCCACAGCCACGCATCGTAGCATGGTGGCGATGCGTGGCTGTGGCTATGCTAAAAATCTATAAAAGAAGAAGTTTTTGTGTGTTTTTCTCCGCCGCATGCCCTGTCATAATCCTATGCACGCGCCTGCTTACTACATCGTAATGAAAAATGCAAAAACGATTGAAATCTAGGACTTTGTCAACAGATTACTTAAAATCTAGAGGTGATAGACATATAGTTTCTTACAGGGTTACGCTATGCATAGTTCTTAATGAATTTAACAATGGTTTAACTATATCAAAACAAAAGTTAAATTTTGTTGACCTGTGTAATCTTTGATTCGACCAATATAGGTTATCAAGATATTTTCTCGGAATTATGACATACTAGCTTCTGCCCGTGATTTCGTTCACTTGGGATGGTTTTCCCCGGTATCCCGATCCCTTGGGAATTCCGGGATGAAAAGTAGCCTATGTGTTATTCCAGCATGTCAACTATCTACTTACCAAATTACTTTCAGATCTGTTCAGTAGTTTTTTCGTGAAAGAGTAGTCTTTATTTATTCTTTCTCAACAAATTTACATTTGTGTCGAACAGTGCTTACAAATATGTATAAAAATTAAATAGTCGTCATAAAGCAAACACTACATAATACATTGGTCCCAACACTATTAGTCTTAATATTAATAATTATAATAATCTAACATAACAAAATTCAAAAGATTTATACAATATAAATTCAATTAACAAATAAAAAATAATAATTATATAAATGTCAATAAAATTAATTAAGATGTAATGTCATGATATAATGTCGGATATTACATAAATTAAAATACATATTAGTTTGAACTACCTACTAGTTATCTTTGAAAAACTCTTCTATGATGTAATAACATTTCTTCAATAACAACGACTTTAATTTTCTTTTGGATTCATAAAGTTTTTAAATTGTACCTACAGGCAATTTATTATAAATATCCATACTAATATTATAAATGCGATAGTAACTCTGTTTGCCTGTCTGTATGTCTGTTACGCCTAAACCGCTGAACCGATTTACATGAAATTTGGCATGGAAATAGATTAGGACCCTGGGAAGGACATAGGATAGTTTTTATCCCGATATAAGGTTCCCGTGGGACAGTTTTCGAATTGTATCGTTGTTGCACGCAAAAACTACTGAACAGTTGACATCCTGGAAAAACACATAAGCTACTTTTTACCCCGGAATTCTCACGGGATCGGGATTTACGCGGGAAAAACCTCCCACGCGAACGAAGTCGCGGGCAAAAGCTATCCATACTTTAATACTAATATTATAAATCCATACTTCCATATCCATATTATCCATATCCATACTAATATTATAAATGTGAAAGTAACTCGATATAGTAGATATAAGGTTCCCGTGGGATAGTTTTCGAATTGCACGCGGACGCAGCCGCTGGCAAAAGCTAAATTAAATTAATTAAATTTGATTTTTAAAATTGGTATGGGAATAGATTAGATAGTTTTTATCCCGAAAATCATCCCTAAAGGTTGTAAACATGTTGTTGGAATTTCGTATAGGGAATCAATTATGTCCCCGCCCTCCCCACACACATAATACACTTGACCGCTAAACCGATTTAGATGAAATTTGGTATGGAGATAGTTTTAAACCCTGGAAAAGACATAGGATAGTTTTTATCCTGGAAATCATCCCTTAAGGATGTAAAGAACCACTTATAACATTTTTTTTAAACTACACAACTGCATGTAGGCTATACAAATCTTTGTTTAGGGCTGGGGTCAAACGCACGTCATGCAACAGTTACGCCAACCATGTCGGAATTCTCACGGGGTCGGGAATTACGCGGAAAAACCCTCCCACGCGAACGAAGTTGCGGGCAAAAGCTAGTTTATTATAAATATTTACTGATTGCACTCTTGAGGCATGTTTAACGACATTAAGCTTCGGCTGTATAAAATTAGGCAGATCCTTTCTTCGCGTCTTTATTCTGATATCTCTCTGTTCCTCTGCCTCAAACTTATGGATATTTTTAATAAAATCACTAAGCGGGACCAGAATATAGAAGCATGGTACTGTGAGAATATGCAGTTTCTTAAAATGATCTTAACAAGACTCCGTTTGATCAATGCGAAGTATCGTTGTCAAGACTCTTTTCTGCATAACGTGCAGCAGCATTAATATCGCGTATAGCATTAGTGACAAACATCCATACATCTCTACATCCATCTATGCTATGCTCAACTTATGCTTATGCTTTAATTTATTGTTACTAACATAGCATGTAACTGTGTAGTATTGTGTACTAACAATATAAATTAAATTAAATGTATAGGCGTTTGTTACTAACATAGTTTATAAGTCATGTGTAATACTAACAAAACTATGGATCCTGTGGTCTGAAATAAATTTTTTTTTAAATGTAGGAGTTCGCAAGTATACTAGTGGACCGCTACCTAAACACTCCTGACAAGGCGATCAACGAGACGCCGCTTCACTTCGCGGCCAAATTCGGCGCGGAACACGTGGTCGATGTACTGACTTCCTTCCCGCAGTGCAATCGCAGCGCTGTCAACAAGTACGGAGAACAAGCTAAAGATGTAAGTAACCGTAGACAAAAATAGAAATCGACTATAAATTCGATTCAGTAAGCTGACATAAGCTAATGTCACTTTTTAAAATAATGATACCATACTTAACCTAATAATAATAGATTCAATCAATCGATAATGCTTCGATGAATATAAATAAATGATAGAATGAATGAACCCACTCCAGACCCAAGCATAATTATTTAGCTTATTTGGAGGGGTTAACTAGATTGCTAACAAGACTGCTAGTTTGTTCGTGATAGGCTGCCGTTTGAGCACTGTCTCACTTGATGGTAAGCGATGATGTGGTCGAAGATGAAGCACGCTTACCTAGAAGTAACCTATTCACTCTTGACTTAAAGACCCCCAGGTTATAGCTATCAGGAAACACAGACTGGCAGAGAATTCCACTCTTTAGCTGTATGCTCAATGAAAGTATTCCCAAAACGTTGAAGGATATTTCCATGATGTAACGATAGCGCATCGCAGTTCGTCTTGTAGTCCGATGATGGAACGGGCTTGGTGGAATTAGATTGTGTAATTCCATCGCACACTCTCCGAAATGTAACCAGTAGAAAACCTATAAATAGACTTGCAGCACGTCGCCGATGTTCAAGGCTCTGGAGCTTTGACTCGACCTGGGTCTCGTTGCCAATTACCCTTTTTAATTGATTGTCTAAATTGTCGTTATTCACAGATAATCTGCAAGCGAGCTACAAATAGCGAGGCAGGCGTGGCTCACCGCATCGCGTGCATGCTACAAGAGCGTTACTATGTGCCCGTGCTGCACACTGAGGATGGGAGCGGCGTGCCGACTATAGGACGAGCCTTCACGCCAGCCGAGCCACCGGTATGTATTTATTTATACAGGGTGGCAGGGATATCGACGCACAAACGCTTACCATGGATTCAGTACATGATTCTGGAGACGCAGAGGGGTCCGCGTTGAAATTTTTCGTCGGCTTTTTCAAAAAATTTCAGGCAATTTTTTTTTTACTGAAATCTGTTTAAAATCATTGTTTCTATCTAACCCAATGAGATTTTAATTAAAAAATAAAATTCACTTGTTTCGCTTAAAACAGCAATGTAAATAAAACTCGAAACGGCAACCTGATCAGCTGTTTTGCTAGAGTTCATTTGCGAGGTCAACACAGCTTCAACAACCATCAAGCACAGCAGTTTTATTTACATTGCTGTTTTAGATAAAACAAGTGAATTTTATTTTTTTGCATCGGCTCTCTTAATTTTAATAAATTAAGAAAAACCCGACGAAAAATTTCAACGTAGCGGGATCCAGAATCATGTACTGAATCCATGGTAATCGGTTGCGCGTCGATGTCCCTGCCACCCTGTATAGTTAATGGACTATTGGTCGAGTGATCGCAACTGCGACTGCGGAAATCGGGTTCAATTCCCGAGTCGTGCAAAAAGTTCTATTGGGTTTTTATGTAAGGAATTTCTCAGTAGTGCCCGGAGCTTGGAAGTTAGCGTTGCCGCTTGCTGTTGGTCGCGGCTGTAATTTGGACGTCTTAGACAATTGTTACAGGTAGTTAGAAGCCAGTAAAGCCAGGCAGTCGCTCCATGTAAAACACTAATATTCAGTAGGCTGCATCCGGTGTGACTGAGAAGCCGACGCTAACTTAGTTGGGAAAAGGCTACGAAGATGATGATGAGTTAATGTAGGACTCACTATAAATAAAACGAAAAACGAAAGTCACCAAAGAGCCAATAACAAGTGCTCACATTAAATGTGCGTCAAGCCTAGCGCGGTTGCGATAACGGGCGCGAAATATCAAACAAATTAAACGCGCCTTTGTGTTCATAGTGCAGTGACTAAGGCGGGAGCCTAGCGCGACGGGCCTGAGCGAGTTAGCGCGCGTATTTTTCCAACGTTCCTATCCGCGCGTTATGGCCGCAATACGGGCCTAGTCAACGACCTAATGCGCGGGTAGCGGGGATATCAAATCAGTTCGGTCTTGTCGCTCGGCGTTAGGGCGTTGGCATTAAAATGCCGGTAAATACTGAATTGTTTATAAGTCCAATTCAATCTAAACCAGCTATATGGCAAAGTAAGCATCCACATCACAATAATCCCACAATAACAAGAAAATTATGGAGTGAAATAAAAGAACATTCGAGTGTACTCAAAAAAATTGTAGGCTACAATTTCAATTCTTTGTATAAATAAAATATTCACTAGTAATTTCTCTGTTTATATTTATTTCGTGCACATCATCTCGAATGTTCAACACCTCCCATCTCAGGATCAGACTATCTAGTAAAAATATCAAATCCTCGTCCATGGTCTGTTACTCCTGAATCACGTCCAAACGCTACAACAGCTCGCACGTCAATGTGGCCACTGCACCGCGCTTTCACTGTGGACGCACACTAAGACTTAAAATAAAAGCACTTACGTTATAAGCATACAAACAGCAACACACTAATTATACATTAAAGTTACAGAGTAACAAGTAAATGATATATAAATATTTGCTTGCAATGCAATGAGTCAACAGCTTAACATAACCACTGCCACTTGAAAAATTTGAGGCTTAAGCACCTTCTGGCCACCATTATTCTCAATATCAATATATTACTCTTATTGACAGGTTTTGTTAAATGTTGAACTTTGTGTTTCAAGTCATAAGTAATAAGCACTGACTGGATTAGGTTTTAAAGAGTGTGAATATTCTTAAATGTAATTTTAACTAGCGGCCCGCTTGACTTTGCCTCTTTCTTCGGCCTCATCTGCTAATTCACACAAAACCCTAATAAAATACACATTAAAATCTTTCATCACCATTGGCAAAAACCGCTTGAAAATCTATTCAATATTTATTGAGTTTTAGTAGTTATTGAGACGAGGCAGGAACTAAAAATATTTTTATCTTCAAACCTATACGTGTGTGGTATTTATAGACAGGTCTTTAAAAATGACGTTGAAGTTTCTAAAACCATTTTTCTTAAAGTCAATAATTTAAAAGGTATACACTTCCAAAGTACTAAAATGTGTGTGTCTAACTTTTATAACAATGAAGTGTGAAGTCTAAACAAAACTGCTGTAGAACATAATAAAAACTTTAAACGAACATTAGTTTGAACGAGATACAGTCAGTAGTTTCTGAGATAACTCTAATACCGTAAATATAACTTTGTATTTTATACAAACACTATTAAAAACAATGTTATTTTGCGTAGTTACTACTGAACCCTTCATGGGCAAGTTTGGCTCGCACTTGGCCAATTTTTATAAACTGCTGCATTAGTAAATGTTCATTATAGGGTCAATGTTTACAGAAGTCAATATTTTATAGGAACATTTCTTTCGGAAAAAAAAAAATACCAGCTTATGCATATGTATAGTGAATGCAGTCTTATGCAGTATTCTTCTCTAAGTGATGGGGCACTTAATTTTATAAGTTATGTATGTAATTGTGTCATCATAGTTGAAGAGACAAATAAAATAAAAAACAAACAACTGTGTCATTTCACATGTCAACGTTTCCGTGCGTGTCCATAAACGAACACAACTTAATAATAATAATAATAATAATAATAATATTCCACAACTTTCACACAACGCCATCTAGTCCCAAACTAAGCAGAGCTTGTGGTATGAGTACTAGACAACTGATAAACATACATATATATTTCTAAATACATACATATTATAGATAAATTACACCCAGACAAAGAACAAATGGTCGTGCTCATCACACAAACATTTGTCCTAGGTGGGAATCGAACCCACGACCTTGCGCATAGCAGTCAGGGCCACTGACCACTATACATATATTACATCCGCGTAAGTTTCTTTTATCGTTTTATTGACAGGAAATAAACCGCGATCCCTTGAGCCCCCGCTACGAGATCCGCGCTTACGCAGGCCCTATGGAAGCCGACGCGGCGGAGCTGTTCCGTCGTCGCTGGAAGACGCCCCCGCGCGCCGCAGTGGCGCCGCGGCCGGGGGCGGCGCCCGCGCCCGTGGCGCCGCGCGTACCGCTGTCGCACTACACGGTAGACGCCCCTGCGCCACCCGCCAGCCCTAAGCCGCAGGCTTTCCGGCTCAAGGAGATTACTAAGGGGCTTGAAACTGTTGGCAGGTTAGTATTCATACTTATATACAACGTGTAACGGAAACCCCATATATATCCAAAAGGACTGAAGACAACATCTGGTATGGATTCTCTATACAAAGTTTCAGCTCAAAATAAGTGACTCACAGAATTAACCCCAAATTATTGGTTTCATATGTTTCTTGAATACCAGTAATAACAAACGTGTCACAGCACTATGAGAGTCATCACTTTCCACGTCACTTGCCAATAAAACGACAATTCGCTTCGTTCTTCTTAATTTGAAAAATTCGGTCTCTGGTATCAATGTATTGAAATTTCTAATAAGTTCCACACATGTAGACATAGAATTACAAAACCCTTGCTATATCGTTTGTTATCATCCAAAGAAGCTGTGCACTTGGTATGTATATATCCTTTAAATTACACATTGTATATCCATACTAATATTATAAATGCGAAAGTAACTGTCTGTCTGTTACCTTTTCACGACTAAACCACTGAACCGATTTAGATAAAATTTGGCATGGGAATAGTTTAGGACCCCGGAAAGGACATATTATAGTTTTTATTCCGGAATTCCCACGGGATTGGGAATTACGTGGCAAAACATCCCACGCGAACGAAGTCGCGTACAAAAGCTAATCAAAATATAAAAATTGCCATTATTTTGTATCACGCTTATGTAGAATCGTTACTGCGGTATGGTATTATAATGTGGGGTAATAACATCAACCAGAATAGAGCATTTATAGCGTAAAAAATGCATCAAAGCCATAAATGTGGACCAGATGACTTATGTTTTTTTTTGCTTATTTTATATCTATACAGTTAGTTAAAATATTGTAACATATCAGCTTCAAGGAATTTATGGAGATGAAATGTTGAGAAAGCACCATTTCACATCCATGAATTAATTGGCCGTTTGTCAAATATTGAATTTTTTAATTATATTACACACCATTTATATCATGTTTTGTGCAAATAAATAATTATGATTATGATATAGGAAACAGAAGAATACAGTTTATTGCTCAACACAAAACAGGATGGGAGGTCATTGGCTAGAAACATAAATTAAGTTAGGAGAGCACACATGTTCGGTGTTTTCACCACACAGCGTTGACCCTATTTTTATGTCACATTAAACACACCTATTGCTTATAATTTTACATTTTGTTAGTACACTTTGGTCTACCAATAACATAAGCGAGCAATACATTATAAGCAAGCACTCGGTAATCGAAAAATCAAAATTTTACAGGAGAAAAGATTTTGTGATTTTATCAAATATGTTTTAACTAGTGGGATTATTGAAGTCATTGATGTATTCAATGGAAGCAATTTTTTTGCGAAATGTTCACTATGTCATTGATATGAAATTCCTTTTATTCAAAACCTAGTTATTTAAGAAAAAAATATATCTAAAATTATATACTTACATAAAATATCATGTATGTCATGATATCTTTGTAAATATCATTAGGAAAATCTAAAAAAATTGCTAAGGTGTATTCCGGTCTACAGATGCCAAATTTGACGTAACAGCATAAAGCCCATAATAGCACATTACCGAGTTTTTGGTTGGGGGGATCGATTTTTTTTTCCTTATAAACACCGCCATCTTGCTACGTACCCGACAACACACTTTGGTGTAGACTCTCCTACGTTTACTGAATTGAACATTAAAGTATGTTTTGATAAGTTCTCCATTCAATTAAATAATTCATAAACCCATCCTCTTAAGATTTTTTGATTTGATAATTATTAAAAGTGGCAGAAATAATTTAGGAAACGCTACTGATGTTGCAACTGGTCTGCTTATAAACAAAGGTAGGTAAAATAGTAATGGTAGCAAAAACGTTATTGGGTAACTTCTGGATTATTCATAAAAAGAATTAGTCCCACAAATTCATCTATTTTTATAATCTGCAAAGTGTACGGGACTGATTTCCTTAGGAGGTTTATTGTTATCTATTACTAGTACTCACGCGGGGCTTCGCTCCCGTGGATTCTATCACGGTAAAAACATAACTCTCCTTTTTTGCAGTCGCGTAAAAAGTATATAGCCTTCCTCAAGCTTCAAGCTACTTCCATACCAAATTGCATCCAAATCCACCCAGTACTTTCGAAGATTAGCGCGTTCAAGCAAACAAACAAACAAACTTTTCCGCTTTATAATATTAGTATAGATTCTAACTTATTTTTTCTCTTTACAGAAACTTAGCGGAACAAATGAAAGTAGGCTGGAAGGAATACTGGCCATTCTTAGACACATTCACCGATCTCCGTACCCCCGAAGGCCTAAATTTACTAGAGGACTATTTAAAAAACAAATATGAAAGTGCCTGTTCGTTGGCATACAGTGATAGTTGCGCACAATATCACGTTCCCGACGACCTTTCATTGTCGAGAATAAGCCTTTCGATGTCCCAGCAAAGTCCTACTAAAGATACGACATTGAGTCCTATGTCAGAACTGTGTGTTGCTATGAAATCGTGCAAGATATCCAATGAGAGACCTCCACATTGGCGGAAAACGGACCCTTCGAGGCAGAGGCTTTGTAGGCAACCGACAGCGAAAGTAGTAAACGGTGAGGCGCCGATAGTGAACCACACAGTCAGCCAATTACTCTGCATAGAGCGCACCTGCCAAGTGTTCGCTAAAAGAATAGCGGACGCCCTTAACTTCAGTCTTACCGCCGAACCAGAAGCAGCCGGCGACTCGTTAAAATCCGAATCAAAACACCTACAACACACAATATTCACATACATGGACGACGAAAGATTTCAGAGCATTAACTTTGCTTTAATTCACTCTAGATTAGCGCAACTAGTTGTCTACAAGCTGAAACAGCATACGAATGACTTAGATGACGTCAACCATTTGTTGGAATTCTTAGTTAAACTCCGATGTCCGAACGATGATATTTTCAGTTCGGATGATGAAAGAAAGCCAACTTATACATGCGGCAATAGGTTAGTAAGAACAAAAATTACGCATGTTATTGACGGTCATGTTAGATGCTTAGCCAGTTTTATATGCGAAGAGTTGACGGATAGTGAACTACTCAAAGGCCCGGCTATGTCCGAGATTGAGTGTACCGAGCTGTGGCAGAAAGCGTCTAAGTGCAGATGTGATTGGAAAATAGAAGTGTTCGAACGGAACAGTAAAAAGAACGCGTCGTTTAGAAAAAATAGATCCATCTTGTCGACTAGTCCGAAGAGTGAGAGCTTCATTAGAAGACTGACGTTTGATCATGATATTGGTGAGTGACATTTTGTTTTTTAAACGGCTAAGGGCCCGGTCCTGTTCTGTGCGGTAGTAGTAATCGTACTAATCAAACTTAAGCTGATATCGATGCTGTTAACTTAATAACACACTCCCGCAAAACCTGATTCGTGAAGCTATCTCTAAGATATCGTTTGCCTGTGCGGTATAGCGATATTAGTGTTTTTCACTCAAGTCGCGGAAATCCATAGAAAGTACCGCATAGTTCGGATCAGAGAAGTCCACAAACAGTTAGTTATACAATTTAGCCCCTAACTATATAAATGTCTAAAGATTTTGAAGAGTTTCCAAATCAGATACTTAGCAACACAGTAACCAACTATTTGTATCCTCTAAGTAGTCGTTTATAGAATAAAAACTTTTTTGCAAAAAATAAAACCGACTTCCATATCAAAACACTACAAAGCCAAAAATAATTTTAATTTCGGTAGTCGGTGTTATTGGTTTTGTATTTTCTTTTTTTTTTCACACCGCCTTCCGAAATTAAAATTATTTTTGGCTTTGTAGTGTTTTGATATGGAAGTCGGTTTTATTTTTTGCAAAAAAGTTTTTATTTTCGCGCTTTTTAGTGGGTCAGTGAATTTTCCAAATCGATTCGTAAATGACGGAGTTATGCGCGAACAAAAAACGCAATGCAGAGTAAACGAAAAGATCATCAAGGTAAATTATTTTTTTCGACTTTTTTTGATTTTTCAGAAACGGCTCGTCCGATTTCGATAAAATTTTCATGGGACCATTTGGGAAGTATACCCTTTCCAACAAAAAAAGAATTTTTCAAATCGGTTGGCAAGCGACGGAGTTATGCGTGGACAAACATAAAAAAAAAAAAAAAAAAAAAAAAAAAAAAATACAAACATCCGAATTGAGAACCTCCTCCTTTTTTAGAAGTCGGTTAAAAATATCTTTGATTCCTCAAATATTTTTTTCTTTTGTCTTCGGCTGAGCCCATTCTGTCGCAAGGTAGCCAGCGATGACTGTTCACTCTTGCTTTAAAGGCTGACGGGTCAAATGTGGTAGGGAACACAGAAGCCGGCAGAGAGAGAGACAGTTTTAAAAGCCCTTATACTAGTGTGCACTCTTGACCTCGATGAGGCCTGATTGTAACCTATAGGTGAGTCTAGAAGATGCCTGTTCACTCTGAACTCAAACTAAAAATATTTTATTTCACTTAGGCCTACATGATATTATAACACGTCAAAAGCTAGTGCACGATTCGAAATTGGTCGTTTCCTGTTGAGAAGAACAGGCAAGAAACTCCACGGTTACTCTTGCTTTAAAGGTTGTTATGTTATAATCAGTGATCGGAATAGGTAGAGCTATTTAGGTTCATTGACCGTAAACATTGATGTTAATATGGATATTCCACGGGATTCCGATTGATACTACGGGATTTTATTGAATTTCATTATTTTAGTCAATATGTATAAAAATGGTTTATGTAAGCCAATAAGCGCATGAGCGACGTTGTAAATTTTACAACTGTAAATGTTTTTGGAATAAAAATGTTTAAATGATTGTCGATTCTTGAATAAGAAATTGTTACGTAATAAATATATGTGGTTTAATGAATCAAGTTTATCTATTTATTATACTATCCTTAATCCCGTCCATTCATTAGTCCCGAAGGCGAGAATAGTATTTTTATAATTTTACTACTTAAAAAACCAAATCCCGGGACTCGGGGAATATCCATATTGTTCTAAAATATGGCAAGTACATAAAACAGCTCTACCTATTCCGATCTCTGGTTATAATAGTGATATTGTTGGCAGGTGATGGCAAGCTACAGCACAGTGAGCCAGAAAGGCCGGTGAGCGTGAACTCCCCGGCCGGAGATAGCGGCGCGGCGCTCTATACCGTGGACACGGCCAAGTGTACAGTCGTACACGCAGAGGTAATCTATACTTATATACGGCCTACACAAACGTCCTTATCTTGGTATTGTTCGTCAAATCCTTAAACTCCTTGTTCAAGTTGAGCTATACGTCATCTGACAAATGTTTGCACTGTATGGACAGGCCCGCTCAAATCTGTGAGCATCTTTCCTCAAAAGATCGCCTCAGACGGTAACCTACAAGGTTCCCATATATTTTAAGCGGTATACAACGTGTAACGGAAACCCCATATTTATCCAAAAGGACTGAAGACAACATCTGGTATGGAGTCTCTATGCAAAGTTTCAGCTCAAAATAAGTGACTCACAGAATTGACCCCAAATTATTGGTTTCATATGTTTCTTGAATACCAGTAATAACAAACGTGTCACAGCACTATGAGGGTCATCACTTTCCACGTCACTTGCCAATAAAACGATAATTCTCTTCGTTCTTCTTAATTTGAAAAATTCGGTCTCTGGTATCAATGTATTGAAATTTCTAATAAGCTCCACACATGTAGACATAGAATTACAAAACCCTTGCTATATCGTTTGTTATCATCCAAAGAAGCCGTGCACTCGGTATGTATACACCCTTTAAATTACACGTTGTAGATATATGGATTTTAAAAGAGACGGACCCCTGAGTTTGTTTCGGTGTTTATTCTCAGGGTGACTACCCTTAGTTAGGAAACGCCGGCCTCATCTAGTTCAAATTTACGAAAAAATTGAAATGTGAAAGTGTTATTAAATAACCAATTTGAAAAATAAAGTTCATATTTTATCATTTAAATACTAGCTTCTGTCCGCGCGTTCGTTCGCGTTTTGTTTTCCCGCGTAAATCCCGATCCCGTGGGAATTTCGGGAAAAGTAGTCGATGTTTTATTTCAGGATGTCAACTAAATTTGTACTAAATTTGATTCAGATTCGTAGTAGTTTTTGCGTGAAATAATAACAAACGTCAAATATACGTCCATCCTCACAAACTTTTGCATTTATAATATTAGAGTATTAAAGCGGAAAAGTTTGTAACAAACAAACTTTTCCGCTTTAATACTCTAATATTATACTTACTTACTTTCGAAGTTTAGCGAGTTTAAACAATAAACTCGCTAAACTTCGAAAGTACTGAGTGGATTTGGATTCTTCGTATCGATAGTAAATCGCGTACTTCTCTTTATATGTATTAGGCCCAGTAGTTAGCCACGCTGATCGCGTTTTCAGTGGCGTTTATTAGGTCTTCTAATGTACATGTTGTTGGATCACTAGGACACTCCAGCAGATGGGACATTGTTTGATCAGTGGATTTGGATGCAATTTGGTATGAAAGTAGTTTGAGGAAGTTTATAGACTTTTGTATCCGACTGCAAAAGAATAGTACATTGTTCACCGAGAGGAGAAAGTGACCGATTACCGTCGAGGGTGTCGTTTGAAGCCCGAGCCGTAGGCGAGGGCTTTAAAACACCCGAGATCGGGAATCGCACTTTCTCTCGAGTGATACATAGTGCTTTATACTACACCTACGAGGAAAATAAATAGTACTTTTCAACATTGAGTACATAGACCATAACGTACTTGGTTTGTATTTTTGCGCTTTTTCACTGAAATAAGCTAGCAAAACAGTTTCAGAAAAAGATGCCGCATTTTTTTCACTTTTCCATTGCAAAAATCGTCAAGTTTTATTATGTTTTATCATGTTTCTGAGTTTCGTATTAAGCTCAAGTGGCTGCCTATCCGTCTTCGCCGGAATGCGCATATTTTATCATTACTTTACAATATTCTGTTCAATCCAAAAATTCCCTTTTACCTCAAAGAACGTTTTAAGTTCCTTCATGACACACATACTAGAGATTTGAGATCATCGGTAAATTTGACACTTTCAATGCCTGCGCATTCCACAAAATTTTATGATTCATCGTATACGGTGCAGGCTACTCGTCTGTGGAACGCATTGCCGTTGTCAGTTAGACAAGCGCAGTCACTTGCTGCCAAGGAACTTGTACCTAAACTGGAATGCGGACGCGAAGCTCAAATCCGTTCCGAAGAGTATACCCTCGAAGGACCTAGCTATCTCTTTCTAGTAGTGTGTATATCAATTCGTGATAAACGTAAGGACAATTTTATTTGATGCAATATTTGCAGGTTTTTTTATAGACACTTATTATTACCCTTACAAATGATGTATTTCTGTTACCGCTATAACAAAAAAATACTAAAAATTAATTAAAATAAATATTTAAGGGAGACTCCCATACAACAGTTGTGATTTTTTTTGGCGCTTTTTATAGGTAATGGTTCCGTACATTCATTACCTACCTATAAAAATACCCTTCATGCGCGAGTCCAACTCGTACTTGGCCGGTTTTTTTCTTAACAACCTATTAAATAGAAAGAAAGAAATAAATTCTATTATAAATACAAAGGTATGTGTCGGTCTGTTACACTTTCACGGTTAAACCACAGAGCTGCTTTCGAAAAAATTTGGCATGGAGATAGTTTAAAACCCTGGAAACTATAGGGTTCTTTCTATCTCAGATTTTAGAACAGTTGCTCGGTAGCGCGATATAACAGAATTCCACGTGGGCGAAAAGCTAGTTCTCAATATATATCTGAGGAACTTATATTGAGCGCGCTAATTTATATAATAAACCCTTCCTTATGCAGGCTAAATGCAAAATTGGTTTTGTTAAGCAGACTTTATTGTGTTCAATTATAAACTTTCAAAGTGGTTAAGACCCGTGATACAAATACAATTATTGCAGATACAGAATTAATGACAGAGTCACCAGCTGGCAATTCTTCGAAGGTTTGGCCTTGATAGGCAGTGGTATAGACGTCCAAATAAACGTGCATTAATTGGTAATCTACGTTTATTCAACACTTGTACGGTCAGCAGAACCAGTAGACTAAAAATAAAATGATGCAATCTATACTAATATTATAAAGCGGAAAAGTTTGTTTGTTTGCTTGAACGCGCTAATCTTCGAAAGTACTGGGTGGATTTGGATGCAATTTGGTATGGAGTAGCTTGAAGCTTGAGGAAGGTTATAAGCTACTTTTTACGCGACTGCAAAAAAGGAGAGTTATGTTTTTACCATGATAGAATCCACGGGAGCGAAGCCCCGCGTGAGTACTAGTGTTTATACCTATATAATTAAAACTACTAAAACCCTTCATGAAAAACGATGATTATAAATAGAAAGAATAACAGAAGGGATATAATTTATTTATGTATGTATATATTTATTTAGGTTAACCTACAATTGTTTACACTATACATTTGTATGAAACAGTCATATTACATTTATAAGTGTAACAATTAATTACAGGCTAACACCACATGTGCTATTTAAGGTTAGAAATCAATATTATTAACAAACATAATTCTAAATATAAAGGAGGCAGATCGAATGACAATTATAAGGTTATTATTATTAGGTTGGTTATATATTTTCTAGTTCCTCATATGTTGCAGCTGCAGGTTTGTTACAAGATTGGCTTGACACACAACCCTAAAAAATGTATTACACTATTATTAGTTAAAAATATGGAAATAATCTTTAAATTATGAATTATTATTATTATTTGTCGACATTAACTAACTGCAGTGGATAAAAGTTAAGTAATTAAGTTATAAGTAATTTAAATAAATTATTATAGAGGTAATTATGAGGAACTCAATAAACATTACAATAAAATAGACTGGGATAAAATATTAGCTGTTAGCTCGTTGGACAGTGCAGTTGATGTGTTTTATAAGGAAGTAAATGTCGGGGTGGCGCGATACTTTCCTTTTAAGAGCCCACAAGCTAGAGACGCGAACTCGTTGGTGCCGTAGCTAATTCGCATGCTATTTCACCTAACATCGTGCGAGAAAGAGATAGACTCAGTGATGAGCGGGACGAAACTGTTGCACGCACACAAACACTCCCGTGTAGTACACAACACACGGCACCATGCCGTCGCGCCGCACACGCGCGCAAGGTCATTGATATATGCGGGCGATCGCGAGTTACTCATATTTTTTTTTATACGGTAACTACGCTCGAATTTGTATTTATTTCATAATAGAGAAATGTACCTACATCCTTACGGAGACTTCTTGCTGCCGAGATATACACTTATGTTTATACTGTGGCCTGTGGCTTTGCCGACCACGAGTATGATATTATGGACTTTATTACTTACTACTTCATAAAATAAAAAACGTGTTATTAAAGTATAGTAAATATTTTTACTGATAAACATTTCTTCAAAATAAAGTAATGTACGTAAGTACCACAGATTGGTTTTACACTTACATTACCTACCAATAAAGTTTTAATAATTAGAATGTGAATTGATTTTCTAAAAAAGCACTGAACGGATTTTTATACGGTTTTTACTAAAAGGTAGTGCAATTCTTGAGGAGGTTACAAACACACAATTTACATAACGGCTTTATGTAAATTGGATGAAATATAAAGATTACTGTTGAAGAGGTTGCGCGGTAGTAATGTCTCGCTTACTGGGAGATTTACTCGCATGCACCGCGTAACTGGATTACGCTAAATTCATGTACGAAAGAATAGTAGATCAACAAAAATACTACAGAAAAGTACTCAATAGCATGTCTCTATCTCTTATGGTCAACTCGCAATAACTACATTTATGCTCAAAATTTAAATTAAAAATATTACGTCATTTTCGAGACTGGTTTTTGCTGTTCAGTATTAATCGTTATCTAAATAAATGAGTTTGTTAGCTTTGCCATGTAATATAGATCAAAATTGCCCTTTGCACTATATGAATCAATAAGTATTTTAGAAGATATTATAGATTTACTCGCAAGTCTCGCAACGTCGCAATTCACACCGCAGCGCAGCGCCGCGCCGCCCGGGCCCGGGCGCCGCCGGCGCGCGGCGGCGGCCCGAGACCGCCCGATCCGATTATCCGAAGCTCGCGTTCGTTCAAGAAATGATTTAAAAGCATGATGATGATTGATGGTTTTGTCGTTGTCATTTCATGATTTTAAAATACTGATGATTTTTACCTGTGACATGATATCGGACTCATCTCTACTTTGAAGCGGAACGTCTAAAAAATTACGAGTAGGCATTTAGGAAATATATAAATAACTCATAACCTGAAAATAGGACACTGAACTCATCATTTTGAACCAAGACCAAACCTGAAATGGCGAAAAAAATCGACTATTTCACAATGACGTATTATAACATATTTGCTGTTCGCATATAGTTGTCGCCAAATAACTTGGCAAGAGTC
This sequence comes from Tholera decimalis, assembly GCA_943138885.2. Lineage (NCBI taxonomy): Eukaryota > Metazoa > Arthropoda > Insecta > Lepidoptera > Noctuidae > Tholera > Tholera decimalis. The sequence goes on from OW964551.2 coordinate 32,838,505, forward strand.
GTTCAATGCGCAGAAGTCGAATTTTAGGCCGTGCGCGCACTGCCTGCGGTGGCCGCAATTCCGGTAGTTCTACCGCACCGCAAAATTTGTGAAGTATGGAGTGTCATAGAAGTGCGCGCACTGCGGTCAGTCTACCGGTGCGGTAGAACTACCGGAATTGCGGCCACCGCAAGGCAGTGCGCGCACGGCCTTAGGTGTCAGCGGTTGTCAGCGGGACGCGGGGTATGACGTAGCGCTGCTCCGAGCGCGCGATTGGTGCGTCAGTAGTTCTCGTTCAATTTGCTCCCGAATACACTTGCGCACACGAAAGTTGTACCCTTTGTTTATGTTACGAGTTGTTGTTTTAAATTTAGTTTTTGTTACGTTGATTACAATGCCAGGACCAAATACCGTTTTACGCAGACTATTAAAACGTCAGAAAGAACAGTTAGACACTATAGTTAAGGGAGGTTGAAATTCCGAATTCGTCACTGTCTTTAGGACACCGGGAAAAGAAAAGAATAAAGGAGGTAGCAGTTTTTATTAACTAATTGTGACGTCGAGAACATCTTATTTTTAATGTTTTTTTTTTAAATATCTTTTTTTTACTTTTAAATGTATTTATGTATTATATCTATTTTATTTATAATGCCGAATTAACGAATGAATTCCTCTTCTTTCTTTAAAATTCTTGTTAAAATGATTAAAAATAAATGATGGCAATAACCATAGAATAATGGCAAGCAGTAAAAAAGACCACTTTTTTCTTCCACTAAGTGCACGATGCGCGAACTTACTCCCTCTACGCCAAAACCTTGCCAACTTAGGTGACGAGGACTATACCTACATACTTACGATTCTGATATTATTTATACCAATATTAAAAAGCGGAAAATTTGTTTGTTTGAACGCGCTAATCTTCGAAAGAACTGGAAGGATTTCAAAAAATATTTCTGATTATAATGGGCAGTTTCATGGGGAAGGCTAGATCGGATATCAAGAATCACGCTAATGCTCTCGGTTTTCCTAAAATAAGGGCATTAGTGAAGTAGGTACCTAAGTCGGAGAAGTAAATTACTATAATCGCGTGCGCTGGCGAAATGCTGAGATCAGCTGAGATATACCAAAAGTTCATGCACTACAAAAATGTAGGGATTTTGCAGATCTAAAAAAGTCCGCGGTACTACCTACATATCTAACCTTTGTAAATAAAAAACAATAAGGCAAATTATGTTATGTGTATGATACTTACGTTCGAAAGTAGTTTTATCAAGACATTTTTATGAAGATAAGCTTGGTTCTTTTACAGTACATAATTTGGACGCATAGTTTAGGAGAAATGTAAAATTAAAAGTAGGTATTCAACAACTTTATTTGCTGAAGCAGCGCTCGGCGCGCGGACGAACCTACCTATACTCCCCGACACATACCGCACTGATAGTATAGGTACCTAACCTTGGTTTCATTTCAATTTCTTTGCTGAGAGACTTCCTATCATGTAGGTATGTAAAATCGTTTCACCTTTTTTTACTTCAGGTGTGTGATTTTTATACCTATACTTAACTAGACGTATTTTTCGTCTATATTTTTACGATTCTTAAGTTTGTGTAGGTAGGTACCTATAATAGGAAATCAATTCATATTTAGTACTGGAATATATAGTATCTAAGTCGTTACTTTTATTAAAATATCTTCGAAGCAATGTCATAATTATGTGCTATAGTTTTGATTTGACGGAACCAGCACGAGCGACTAGACAAACAGCACTTATAGGTACCTCGAATCCACACAGTACCTACAGATTTACCTTTTAGTTAGAAAAGGAGACAAATTCCTGTAGCTAAAGGTATTTTTTGCAGTTACAATAAATAAAGCGTCAGGTAGCGGGCCTAGCGGGAATGTTCTAAAGAGATACCGGGGCCCGGGAACGCAAGGGCAGCTGAAGGAACAGGCAGGTGGATTTTTAGTCAGTAGAAGTCTGACACTCTTTTCCGATCCACCCAGAGCGGGACCCGATAAAAACATTTCACATCAGACATTTTAATGTCCCCTCTAACTTTTAAACAATCTTACTTCTTATTACCAAAATACTCTAAATCTATACTCACTTAGCAATATGATAAACAACTATCTTTACTTCGCAATTCTGTAACTAGTGCGAATGAGATAGGTATAGGTACCTACTTAAATTTTTACTGTCGCTTTTTCGACTCCCCACGAGACCCCCCTTCCCCTCCCCGCACCCCTCTCAGGGCTACCTCACCTCCCCCGCGACCTAACTTCGTTTCCGTGGTCGCAAGATAGCCGAGTTTGGGCTCATTTTAAAGGACATCAAAAGCTCTACCACTTGGCCCCAACAGAATTCCAAAATTCGGCAATTTATGTGTCTGTCTCTTTTTACTGTCGCTTTTTCGTTTCATAGGTAAACTTTCAAATCACAACGACGCTAAAGAAGTTTTCACTTCAAAAATATGTCATTTATAGTACCTAAATATTTTGTTGATAAATATTTGTTCAAAATAAAGTTATGTAATAATAACGGATGGAACAGTCAGTAAGAGTTTGCCACGCCCTTCCGCTCTACCCCGATCCGGGGCTGCGGTATCTCGTTAGAACATTCTAGAAACCCAAAACCCGCAGGATGTTAAATATACCTACTATTACATATCATATTCGATATACAAATTTTCATTGACAACACATAGCCATTAAAAAATATAGTAATGGGTGGGAAAATCATCAAATAACTTCTCCCGCTCTGGGTTAAGCGGAAGGGAGTGTCAGACTTCTACTGACTAAAAACCCACCCTGTTCCTTCAGCTGCCCGTAAGTTCCGGGGCCACGGTATCTTGTTAGTACATTTCCGCAACCCCGGCGGGCTAGTTTTTTTTACGAAGAATATACAAAGCGAAGTTCCTTATCTATTTCTTATTTATAGACATCAGGGGGCTTAGCCAAAGTAACAATTTAAAACGATAACGAAGTTAGAAAAGACTGAAATGTATGGGATTGACATAAGTCACGTGGTCAATCGACATCGTTATCGCAAGTTGGTAGACAATGTTAAAAATTCGCAACGAATCGTTATCGTGTTTATCCCATACAAATGCGTACTATGCGTAGACAAGCAGCGTTTTCAGTGTTCGCCTTCGCTTCGATCGTGATCGCCATAAAAGATAACGAAACGAATGTTAAAACGTTATAGTTATTGAAACAATTTGGCCGGATTTCATTCAACAGCTGATTTTTGACACTTAGTCTTTAATGCATTTTTATTTCTTCGTTTATAATCCTTAGATCATATAATCTCTAGATGGAGCATCAAATGCGCGCAAACGTGTCAAAAAATATCAGCCAGCTGTTGGCTTATAAGTTCTTACCCGCCGATTAGTGATTAGTACCGATCGTGTCGTTTTGTTGTCACTACGTATTATGCGCGCTAAGTAATAAACAAATAACAGTGATAAAATGACGGTATGCGCTATTAAACTGTGCCGAAATTATAAAGGAAGGGTAAAACTAAACACATCACCTAACGTCACCTATCATCGGTAAGTAACCAAAAAACCGGTCAAGTGCGTGTCGGGCCACGCGCAGTGTAGGGTTCCGTAGGTTTTATAACAGCCAAGTGCGTGTCGTATTCAATATGAAACAATAACGAGAACACCTGGGTGAGGCGCCAAAAGCGATCAAGACAGCGACGGCAATTGGAAACAATTGAGGATATGCCAGAATTATTGTTTATTCTACATTTCAGGCTTAATAAAAAAACATTTAGGAAGTTATGTAACGACCTAAAAGGTCATGCTGGATTAAAAGGTTCCCCTGAAATTCCCCTGGAAATAAAGGTAAGAAATTTTACATTAATAAACCAATTTAATTAGGTATAGGTAATGCAGGCATCTAGGTACCTACATAAGTTGTTAGTTGTTGCACTTTATAACTTGGGTTAAAGCATCTTCGTCTTCTTATGGTGTTTGTTATCTTGGGTACACAAACACCCCATCTACACGTTGGCCAATAGGCATTGGCCACTACATTCACCACGCGTTGGCCAACGTGAAGAGCCGGCTTGTTTATACTATACAACAATTTTGTGGTACCGCACAATGCGCACAATACTTTATTAACTGCTGTAAATTAAAATAAAATCACATCAACCCAAATAGGTCAACCCAAACCTACCTATGTATTATTGTATTTTTCAGGTGCTGTGTGCTCTTAGCTTATTAGCTACAGGGTTGTACAAAAAAATTGTGGGTGTGGGCCAGTATTTGACGCAGCGGACAACAAGTCGCTGCATCAGGGAGGTTGTGATTTGTGAACGCCCTTAATCACAATTAAATGGTCAGCAGGTGGATAGTGTATCCACAAACGCCACACGAGAGATCCTTAATTAAAGATAAGTACGTATTTTTTTTTTAATAGGTCAAATCCCTAATTAATTTTTTTTCTTAGGTTCCTACATACCTCAATAGTAACTTTTTGGTATTTGTTGTAAAATATCAGATTAAGTAACTTTATTTATCAGCACTCAATTAAATCCCTTCTCTCCAATGCAATTTGGTTCTTTGTGGAAACCAAACAATACCTACCTATAGTTTTATTTCATTTTCTTTTCAGATGTGTGATTATGACTTACACATAACAAATGTTAATGCAAAATTTGATGGTGCTGCACATGACTCCCACATATGGTCTGTGAGTCACGTGGGCACATATATGCAAGGACAAGACATCTGAAATGGCCTTATACTCCAAGTAGTAATTTACTATATTTAAGTGAGCATAACTACAAATAAACAACGATTATACAATTCTTTATTAGAACTGGAGTAGTCTATTAACAAAAAAATATTTTTTTAGGAGATTCTGGCTATTCACAGCGGTTCTGGTTGATGACACCTATATCAAATGCTGAACCAGAATCCCAGGAAGAGATGTACACACGACGTCATGTCCAAGCCAGGCTCCCGTCCTTGAGCCGAAGGTGGAGTGCGCACGAGCGGGAGGGGTGGTGGTGTTTGCATCTGGGATGAGGAAGGCAGAAGCCAATTATTTGATGGCTGTGAAGTGGAAGGTTGTGGTGAAGATGTCAGTTGTGGAGTTTCTGCAAAAGAAAATGAGTGTTACTTTGGACAATTTATGGATACCTCCTTTGTTTGTTGAAAATGTTTTCTTAAATCAAATCCTGCTAATATTGTAAAATGTGAAGGTTTGGATATTTGTTTGTTTCTTAGTCAATCACGCAAAAACGGCTGAACAAATTTGGATGAAAATTGACCCACACAGATATAGAATATAAATAGCAAAACTGAGGTTTCCTTTTTGGGGAGGGATTTTACATTATGTACTTACATAATAAAAAATCACTATAAAAAATATTATGATATTTTAAATCTAGACTTACCATCTACAATTTCCAAAATATACTGTATCATCTTGGGCGCCGGGATCATCTTGTGCAGAACATTGAGGTCCCTGAAAAAGATTGGTTGTGGTAGATTTATTAAAATAATGTATATATATTAATGAAATTATATATTACTGAAAAAAATATTTATTTTAGGATGTAGTTATGTAAAAATTATGACAACATTTTTTCAGTTATATATATAATATTTACAAATACTAATTAATAACCACTTAAACCAATTTAAACTAAATAATAAAAAAATAAAAATGAAATCGTGTCTTTCATGTTAACTAAGTAACTTTTGTTGCCATTAACTAACATCATTTATTTTTATTGTTGATTGACCATTGTTAATAGAAATTTGAATATTTTATAAAACATCTGCCTACTAGAGAAAATTAGCTCATTATTGAGCATGAGCCTTGAAGATGTAAAATACTTACATTAAATCCTAGCTCTTCTACAGAGACTTGCCCGTCCACTGCTAAAGCACCCATTATAGCCAGCGCTCTTTCATCACTAGCTGACAAGGTTTGCCTGCTTGCTAGCCCACCTCCAGTCCCTCTTGCATGATTGCCTTATGGTCAATGCCTTTTTTTCGTCTTGGACTTCCAATCTGCCCACACCTAGATCAGTCATAGTCATAAGTATGTTATAAGTGTAAATGAGATTAAAAACCCAAAAATTTGGTAAGTACTTTTGAAATTAATTGAAAAGTAAATAAACATCCGGGGCATGTTCTCATATGGCCATCGGACCCCAAAGCATAGCTTGAACTATGGGTGTAAGAGACTGATCATAATCATGTCGAAAATCCCCAGTCTAGTAATAACAGAGAATCAATGACAAGCCAACCTTCATAACCGCAAGGGTGTGTCTACTTGTCCAAAACCCTTGAAAACATAGCTAGGATTGCTAGCATCACACCAGTCTATCCAAAAATGTTCATTAGGACCTTACTTTTTTCCACTTATCTGTAGTCTTGCTGACACCACCGCCAACAGCATTCAAAATGTTGGTAAGTTCAGACCATAATCGGTCTGACCTTCCATCCATCCATCCATCCAATCCATCCAGCAAGAGGCCTCGCCAGGTCACCATGACTGTAACATAAACAAACAAAGATTCAATATAAGTATTTCATTGATAAGATCGCGTCATTGTTTACATTACATACTCATGAATAAAACTTGGATTTACTTACGTTTCCATATACTCAAGCAGCGTTGACAATTGTTCGGGATTTGCTCGCACTCTTGATTTCATGTTTTATCACTAAAAATTAAAATACAGATTACTCCAACATCGTTTTATTTTGAATACCATTAAGTTTTGGAGACGATCTAAAAGTAATAACACTCTATTCACTTACCACTGTCAAAATATTGTTTTTATTATAATTTGAACAAGATTAAACGCAACACTCACTATATAATTATTCTTATCATTAAAAGCAACAACAAATAAAAAGTTCACGGGTTTGATGATTTTGATTTTTGATCCGATTTGACACTTCTTGACAGACACTGATTAGTGATGTGTCAACTTGATTTACTAATTCGAGTTGGGCTTAGATCGAGTCGAATTCTCGAGTTGAATTCTCTTTAACTCGATTTAGTCGATTTGAATACGCGAGGTTAATGCGAGGTTTGCCGATCATTTATGACTATTTACCCGACTGCAAAGGAAGGGTTATGTTTTTTGCGCGTACCTTGCATGTATGTTTGTAATATTCTTTATTACCTCATATCTCCAGAACCACTGAACGGAATCACATAATTTAAGTATCGTTAGATTTGTCTTAGCAGCCCAAATGTTCTTAGATAGGTGACATTTGAAAAAATCAAACATGGCGGCTGTGCGAATTCATTATACATAGTGATAAAAAATTTTTTTTTTTCGAATACCACAATATGGATATCAAATTAAAGGGCTTACCACAAGGATTTCAAAAAGGTATATCATATTTATCATTAGTGTAATAGTAGCAAAAATAATACAAAGAGAAAGTTTAAAATATGGACTTGAGCTCTTTCACTTTCTGAATCCGGTGGGGTGCCAATGTGACACGACCGGGAAAATGAAAAAAATGTTAATTAATATTTTAACTGAAAAGTTGAAAAAAAAAGTTATTTAAAAAATCTAAAAAACCCGACTGCTCAACTGAAATGCAAGGAACAAGCACATTTTTATTTTAAAAAGTGACAAGCAGGCGGACCCGTAAAATTTAAAAAAAAAATACGATCTTTTGGGTCCCGCCTGCTTGTCACTTTTTAAAATAAAAATGTGCTTGTTCCTTGCATTTCAGTTGAGCAGTCGGGTTTTTTAGATTTTTTAAATAACTTTTTTTTTTCATTCATTTAATTCGCTACAAATGTCAATTATGTCAATGTCACAACAACACAACATTGCATTGTTGCAGATTTGAGGTTATTTTGGAGTACCGGTTGTTATTGTTGTTAATTTTTCGAATTATTAGGTACTGTATAGAAAAAATGCCGGGACCTAAAAGGAAATCTGTTGTTTGGCATTTATTTGAATCGCCAGTGAATGGACATGCTAAGTGCAAACAGTTTTCAGATTCATACAAATATAGTTTTGTTGTTAATTAATAGAAATACTTAATTTATTTATGTTATGAAAATTTAATCCTAAATACATAAAGCATAAATAAATACATTTCTTTTTTATTTGAATTCTACATACTTTAATTATAATGGTCCATGGGGACCATTATAATGTATGGACATATTTATGCTGAATTTGTTCAGTTTTGTTTAAATATTGTTACGAAAAATCATTTACTCAGTTTCATTTCACCCAGTTAACTCGAGTTGAACTCGAGTTACGTGAATTTCAACTCGAGTTAACTCGAGTTGTGTTTATTCCGGGTTGGCACATCACTAAACAATTCGACACTGTGTTCGACACAACGATCGCGACAATCAGAGACGACGATGAATGTAGATATCGTCTCGCTACGAAGCAATGTTACTTTGGCTAAGGACCCAGATGAGAAAAGTATACTACCTATCTTACTTAGTAGGTACATAATATTTCAAATGCAAATATCAAGAATATACCTACCTACCTAACGTACGTAATAACTATCGTTATTTTGCAGTTATTGGTTTACAATGTTAATAATATTAATTATTAGCCAAGGTATGGAACTCTCTGCCGACTTCTGTGTTCCCTGCCACATACCTATGATCCGTCAGTCTTAACAAGAGTGAATAGGCATTTTCTGGGCTCGCTTGTCCGATCGTAGACCTCATTTTACACTTATGTGTATGATCGAGGTCAAGGGCACATTCGTATTAAAAAAAATATAACAAGCAAGACTATGGGTAGGTATAGGGTTGTACTTAGGAATTTATATACAAAAAATAAAATAGAACTTATCCATTATTAATTTGTAGTGCTGAAGTCAATAAACTATATTATATAATCAATGTATAATAATAAACTCACGAAATATTGAATTTACCTCAAGTTCAACTGCAAGTCAAAAACTAAATCATTCAAAGTAATCGCGAAGTCAAATAATCAATAAAGTATTAAAATCCAAAGCTCAATGTCAGGGGTTAAACTAAAGTGATAACGATACTAAGGTGCAAATGATAATAGCACAGTCATCCCTAGTATACATACATTCACAACACGCACGACCTAAAATTACGTAATTGTAGCAGATAAGCAGACTGACCGGTGAAATTGCGCGAAATGCACACAGGCACTGGTTCCCGGCATGTGTAACTGTGTGCGTGCACCCGCCCCGCCCGCGCGCCCGGGGGTAAACATTCAAGTGAAATGCAGAATGATTCTTGTAAGAAACGAGCGCCTCAAAATTGACGAGTAGCCTTTTAGGAGAAATGGTTTTACCAAAAAGCAACTAGATGTTTTAATTCTAAATAAAGTTATTTAAACTCTTCAATAACTAAACTATGTCAGTAAAAATTTTGTTTCAGAAATTTTATATTTTACTTTTATACTTTTAAGGCCCCAAGTTGCGTTAAAATTCGTGTTAAAATACGGAACTTTGGAGGCTCAGAACTTTCAAATTCCTTATTATTTTACTATTTTTGTTCATCACGGGCATAGATAATGACAAGACAAATCGATATTATACTCAACTTTGAAAGTACGATATCAAATAATGGAGTAATCCTACAAGTATATTTGTATGGAGAAAATGTCAAAAAGCGTGGCCTTAATAATAAATCAAAACATCGAAGGTACCCCGTTTGGTACAGCCGTGCTCTTACTAAAATTATTCGAGAAAAAACTAAAACGCATAGTAGGTGGAAGAAATACGGGAACCCCCGTGACTACCATGAATTCTCAATTCTGCGTGCTAGACAGCATAGTATTCAAAAATCATGCTTTCGTAGCTATGTGACGCATACAGAAAAAATGATCAGTCATTCTCCCAAATCTTTCTGGACCTACGTCAAAAGTAAAAGAGGCGGTAGTCAATACCCAAATACTTTCACATTGGATAATGAGACATACGAAGAAGGTAATAGTATTTGTGGCGCATTCAGTAAATATTTCCATAGTGTTTTTGCTGGACCATCTCATCATCTGTACAACCCACAAGTGTGGGGCCTACATGTACCACTAGTGAACTAGTAGAAAATTCGAATATTGTAATATCTACACTAAATATCACCGAGGACTCGGTACTTGGCATATTACGAACGCTGGACAGAACAAAGGGTCCTGGAACGGACGGTTTGCCAGCAGTATTCCTGCGTGGTTGTGCTGATAGTCTAGCACGCCCTATAACGCTATTGTTTAGAAGGTCTCTAACCGAGGGCGTCTTCCCTTCTTTGTGGAAGGCTGCGCTGATTGTCCCTGTACATAAGAAAGGTTCAAATTCAGATATTAAAAACTATCGCCCGATATCGATTCTTAATACACTCAGCAAGGTGTTTGAGAAAATTATTCATACCAATATTTACTCGACGATAGCCAATGGCATAGGTCCTTATCAACATGGTTTTATCAAGCGACGCTCAACCACATCTAACTTAGCTACCTTTAGTAACTATGTTATCGGTAATATGGAAACTCATGGGCAGGTTGACGTGACGGACTTCGAAAAAGCTTTCGATCGTGTGGATCATGTTATCCTGCTTTCAAAACTACAATACCTTGGCATCCATGGTGACTTACTCAGATGGATTAGCTCTTATTTATCCAGGCGTTCTCAGGCCGTTGTTGTGGGGGGTTATAGATCAGATTTCGTTAGCATACCGTCCGGTGTGCCTCAGGGATCCTTACTTGGACCTCTTTTTTATTGTGCGTACTTACACGATATTAATTCATGTTTTAAATATGCTAAGCATCTTCTATACGCTGATGATATGAAGATATATCTGCGTGTCCGATCAAGCCTAGATTGTGAACTCATACAACGTGATATTAATTCATTATACCAATACTACTTATTAAATAACATCAGTGTTAATATCTCGAAATGTCAGTGTATTAGTTTTACCCGTTGCAAAAAACCAATCAACTTTATGTATAGTTTTGATGATAAAATTATTGAAAGAGTCAATGTAGTCAGAGATCTTGGTATAATGCTCGACTCCAAATTACTGTTTTCTGAACATATTGACAACATAGTTAGTAAAGCTTCCCGTAATCTTGGCTTTGTAATGCGCACCTGTAAACCATTCAGAAACCTTCATAGTCTTAAGATTGTATACTGTGCCTATGTCCGAAGCATTCTAGAGTATTGTAGTCCAATCTGGTCGCCTCAATATAATGTGTATATTTCTAGAATAGAAAATCTCCAAAAACGGTTTGTTATATTTTTAAACTTTAAAGGTAACAAGCGTCATGCTTCTTATCTCGCAGACTCTAGTCACTATAACTTGCTGCCCCTCAATGATAGACGTAAAATGTTGGATATGCTACTATTATTTGATATCCTTCGTGGTGAGATCGACAGCGGTGACCTTTTGTCATGCATAGAATTTTGCACGCAAAGGTCTCGCACAAGACACACTCACTTATTTAGTGTACCTTTACACCGATCCAATGGGGCGTGCAACTGTCAAAGTGGCGCTAGTAGCACACTTACCAATATCAAAGCAGTTTCTCTATGGAACAGTAATGAATTCCTAAATTAGAGACAGTTATTGAGAATTTTTCGATTAAAGAACATGTATTATGTTCTTTAATCCGAAAATTGTACAGAAATCAATTGAAATCAATGAAATGAAAATAAAAAATATTACCACAGATAACCATAGATGATACAGATAACTATATAATATCTCACAATCTAATTAACACTGACAGTGACAAAGGTTCTTACGGTGGTGGCGCCATCTGCGATTAGCTTTCACTTGCACGCCCCATTATGGACAAAATGCTGTTATGACTCGACTGCCTCGCTTATACATAGACAAATTTGAAAATCTGGATATATTCCAGCTATCTAAGGTATCTTTTCGTAAATCTGTTGTAAAAATACTCACCAGTAAGTAAATAATATTCGTATATTATTATTATTATTTACCAGTTGTTATATTACCAGTTGTTATATTTCCTTTTATTTTTACTTTGGTTGTATAGTTAAAATTTTAGAACTACTCTATTGTCTAGTTTAACATGCATGTTGTGAAACTCTATAATAGGCTTCAGAACCCCATGTGACATTGTTATTGTATAATGAGAATTGTAAAAAAAGCTGTTGAGTTTCCTATGAATAAATAAATAAATTATTAATATAATAAACTACACTTGTAAACAAGTTTGCGTAGCTGAGTTTTTGGCCAAAATGATATAAAATATTTTTGCCATCAATTTGCTAAGCAAAAGTAAATAAATCAACTAAAATGTCGACCTTTATGCTTATTAATTTGACTCCTTTCATAACTTTCACTAACCAGATCTTTAAATGTGCCCAGTACAGGTTGTATATTCTTTTCTTTAGTGGGTTTCAATATTATAGTACTTAAAACATTTATTTGTTTCGCTTTAACAGGAATCTAAAATAATAATAGATTGACGAGAACAATATTTTAGTATTTATGGTTAAGATAGATTCAAAATGAAAATTCATCATGCTATGCTCATATTCCATTTCGAAACGGTGATCTTCATGTCATTTGTAAAGATGAATAACTTACTTTAGGTAAAATGGATGGAATTGCATCATTTGATCTTGTTTCGAAATGCAATATTTCTTCGGGCTTGAAATGGCGGCTACAAATTTTGGAACCGTTTCTGACCTTTTTCTGTGTAGAACACTGAGCCCCCGGTCTCGATCATCATTTATAGGAAAGCTTAAAATAACAAAAAATAATAAATACAGAGAAGAAAGAAAAAAAAAAACGACGGGTTGCACTCCGGGAGTGCCGGCAGAAGTGAAAACTTGAATATTAACGTTGTGCATTTTTGATATTTTTAGATTAGATTAGATTAGATTAGATTCATTTATTTGCCAGAAATATGGTATTTTACAGATATTATAACAGATACACATTTAGTTCTACATATTTCGCCTACTAAATTCGGCATGCAAATTTTGTAACAATATCAGTTTAATATAATTAAACAAAACAATAAAATTACAATGTCAAAAAGTCTAAATATAAGTTAACTTAGTAAATTTCAAAATATAAATGTCAAATAAATAAGTACAAATTTGATAAATGTCTTCTATTTAAATTACAACCAAAGAAATTAAATTACAAAATGTCAATAGCTTAAAATCTAATATCAAATTTAATTATCAAGTCCTACAATTTTTCCCTTTGTCCTAAAAGTCATAAATTCCTTAATGGTATAAAAACAATTTTCAATAAGCCATGCTCTAAGATGCTTTTGAAATAAGCTGGTGCGCAGTTCTCTTATAACCTTTGGTATACAGTTAAATATCTTTATTGCCATTCGACCAGTATTTTTATGGCAATACGCTGTTCTACATCTTGGCATTGCCAATTTTGTTGGATCTCTTGATATTTTACCTATCTTATAAACATTTTTGCTATCGGCTGTATTGAATAGATGAGGATGTTTTTTTACAAATAAACCTATTTCCAGTATATATAAACATGATAATGTTAATAATTTGTGTTTTTTAAAAATAGGTCTGCATGAATTTAATGGTTCTGCAGCAAACACAGCTCGCAAACACTTCTTTTGTACTATAAATGCCTTATTGATGTCAGTGGAATTACCCCATATGATTAAGCCGTATCTTAGCACAGATGAGACATATCCATGATAAGCCAATAGAGCGGCATTACGTCCAACAGTTTTCCTGAGATTTCTTAATGCAAATGCAAAACTGTTTAGCCTATTACATACATTTTCAACATGTTTTTTCCAATTACAATTCTTATCTATTATTATGCCTAAAAATTTCGTATGGTCAACTTCTTCAATGTCATTATTACACCCAATTATTTTCATTACTTCATTTATCATTTTATAATTAGAGAAATTAATATATTTTGTTTTGGAAATATTCACACATAAATTATTTTGTTGAAGCCAATCTATTATAGCTTCTACGGCAGCATTTATTTTATCCTCAAATTTAACATTTTTACTTTCTTTAGTTATAATCAATGAGATGTCGTCGGCAAATAACACGCACTTATTCTCCGTAACTGTAGGCAAATCATTGATGTATAGAAGAAACAGCAAGGGTCCCAAAATACTACCTTGAGGCACGCCATATGTATTGGTTCTGTATTGAGATTTATAGTTTATCACTTCTCTGTCTTTATTAACGCCTAATATTTCAACTCGTTGTTGTCTATTATTAAGGTAATCTTTTAACCAATTTAGCGCTTTTCCTCTTATCCCGTAATTCTCACATTTTGATAACAATATATCATGTTTTACAAAGTCAAATGCTTTGCTCATGTCAAAAAATATTGCAGCGACTGGTATCTTCTTATCTATATTCTCAGTAATCGATTTTATTAGTTGGTAACAAGCTAGTGTGGTTGACTTTCCTCTTTGAAAGCCATTTTGTTCTGTATTTATTATATTATATTTGGATATAAATGATACCATTCGATTGTACATTGCTTTTTCATATATTTTTGAAATTATAGGTATTAAAGTCACTGGACGATAATTGTTTAAGTCATGTATATCTTTTTTTTTATATACTGGTTTTACAACTGAGAACTTTAATTTTTTAGGGTACTTTTCTTCACTGAAACTTAAATTAACAAGATGAGATATAATAGGTGACAATATATCGGCACATGATTTTATTATGTGAGTGGAAATGTCATCATATCCGACGGCTTTGGTATTATTTAGTGAAGATATTATTTTATGTATTTCATTGGGCGTGCAAGGTTCGAGATATAAACTGTTACTAATATTGATATTTTTTGTATTAATGTTTTTATTTTTATTATTTGTTATGTCTATGTTTGTAGTATCAATAAAGTGATTATTAAAAGCTTCCGCTATTTCTTCAGGTTTATCTATAGTAACGCCATTCAGCTTAACGGCTTCTATATATTGTGTATTCGCACATCTAGTTTTATTTTTTATTATTTTCCATGTTGCTCTACATTTGTTTTTTGCTTTCGAAATAAATTTGCTAGAAGATTGCATTTTTGACAAGTTTATACATTTTTTTTAAATTTTAGCGTATTTATTATAAGCCAATTTATTTTCCTTAGATTTACTATCATGATATTTTGATTTTAGATATCTTTTAGAGAGGCAAGATTTTTTTATACCTTTAGTTAACCATCTTAAAGTAGGTTTTTGATAGTTTACTTTGATTCTTTGCAAAGGGAAATTCAATTTATATAATAGGCAAAAAGTGT
Organism: Tholera decimalis; assembly: GCA_943138885.2. Classification (NCBI taxonomy): domain Eukaryota; kingdom Metazoa; phylum Arthropoda; class Insecta; order Lepidoptera; family Noctuidae; genus Tholera; species Tholera decimalis. The sequence goes on from OW964551.2 coordinate 32,853,727, forward strand.
CATGGAAGTTATCAAAAGCGGTATTAGGATTTGTTTCATTATAAATATCTTGCCATTTGAGGCTCAATAGACATTCTCTAAACTTTTCTATGTACTCTTCGCTATAATTCCTCTTGTATATAAAACAATGCGATGGAGCAAGCTGGTTTGAAGATATTTTTGATGTGAATGTCAAAATCTGGGCAGTATTATGGTCCGACAGATGTAATTCACATGTTTCACCTAACGAGTCAGGTATATTCGTGATGATGTGGTCAATGCAAGAAGTTTGTCGTGTTGGAGTATTTATCTTTAAAGTCAAGTTGTAGTTTAAGAGAATTTCTTTTAGTGTACTGGCATTTTTGTTAGTAGTAAGGGTGTTTATATTTAGGTCTCCAACCAGTATAATTTTTTTGTTTTTTCTGTCACTTAGTTTATGCAATAGAGACTCAAGTTTATTAAAAAATATTGCAATGTTAGAATTGGGTGTCCTATACAAACATATAATAATACAGTTATAAGATGGTATTTCTATGCCACAACACTCAAATATTTTATCTACTGCCATTTCCTTACATAATTGAATTATGTTGTATTCTAAGAAATGTTTAATTAAAATACACACCCCACCCCTCTTTTCCGTATTTCGTGAGTAGGAATTCGCAAGTATGAACTCGTTAATACATACATTTAATTCATTATTATTACTTATAAAAGTTTCTGAAAAACATAATATATCTACCGGTTTATGACTGTCCTGAAGCTCGGCCAAGCAAATTTCAATTAAAGAAAGTTTATTCAATAACCCTGCAATATTTTGGTGCAGTAGTCGTATGTTATGGTTAGAAGATTGAACTTTATTATTATGCACTTTCTTTCTACTCTCATTGTTAGGAACGAAAAAACTGTTCTTTTCTTAAATTAGTACAGTATTCTGAATTTGAATCCTCAATACTTATAAGGTAAGGATCTATATAAATGCCTATATAGCACTTCAGGTAGTCAAAAACATTCTTCATTCCATAATTATTGAGAACTCCGCGGCGCTTATAAAACATTGTCTCATCGTATGTCAGATTTAAATTCGTATCAAATAGCATCGCATAACCGTAAGTACAAGTATCATGGTATAATAAATGACTAAATATTTCTATTCTAGAGTTAAACATATAAGAACATCCATCAAATTTATATGTCGGTAAACAGAGCAAAATGTTAGTGTGATTTATTGTCATTAATATATTCCTTATACTAGTAATTAACTTAAAGTAATTGTCAGATTTTATAAAATCTTTCTCGCCTATAAAAATCAAACAATAGTCATTTTTTGTGTAATTTATCAATTTTTGCTCCAAATGATCTATCAACTGTATAATTCCACAATTCGTTGATATGTAATGACAAATATTATGATTTGGGAATGTAGTCTGTGCTATTGCTAATACCTTATTCACTTTGTTACTACTAATTATACAAAGTTGCTTCTGACGCACCGATAAAGATGGTTCTAATACATTACTGGTGACGCCATCTAGCGGCTGGTTATCCTCTTCAAGTTCCTGGTGAGAAGGAGCCTCACTGCAAATATGCGGTAGTCCACGTAGTGATGATATGTTGCTGGTGGTGCCCTCTATTATCGCTTCACTGGATTCCTCGAGCCCAAGATCTAAGTAACTATTATTGATTGCGTCTTTAAAAGATTGATCTAAGTTTCTGGAGATCCTTTTCTTTCTTTTGTTGTCACTTTTTTTACTGTTTATTCCTTTAATTTTTGTTGCTGAACAGATTTCTCGTAAACTTTTAGATTTGTTCCTTTCCTTATTCAAAGCAGTTTTTAGAGTCATGTTTTCCATGTTAAGTTGTTCTATTTCCTTATGAGCACTTTCTAATTCGCTCTTAAGCTGGATTATTTCTCCTTTCAAGTCCTCTAAATCACTGTCATAAGCGGTTGATAAGTCTGGTAAACTATATCTTCTAATTGTTTCAGAATTCGTCGAATCCAAAGAAATATCTAGAGAGTTATTTGCAGTACTTTTCTGCCGGCGAATTGTTACATGTTCATCTTCCATTGTAAAATATGTGTAGTTAAATAAATAGGCAAATTATTATTTATATTCTTCTCTCGTCGATTATGTTTTAGAAAAGTTCCCTCTGTTGGTACCGTACAGAAGTAGTTGGATAGATCGATATCATGAATGTCTATTAATTATACTACTCGGCGCTAGAGGGCGCTATCTTTAATATCGTTATTGTCGTCAGCGAGTGATTAGTCATTTAGTACACTTTTTCAAATCTTAATGAAAAAAAACGGTCACTGATTTATTATTTTAAGTCAAAATTTCTTTGTTTTGTAGTTTTTGTATTTATCTTCTCTGGTTTATGTACACACAAAAAGTTGTTTTGATCACCAGGATTATAATTATTTCACTTTTTAAACTGTTTGTTTTGCACTATCACTGGTCCTGGGAGCTTTTCATAGAAATTCTCTTCACTGTTTCCGTAGATAACATTTGATGTAGTATTGCCGCTAACTATGTTTACTTTTATGCACAATTCACTACTCTTTACTTGTTTTTTAAATTATAAACAATATTATTAAAATTTCTGACAGGACCTTAGTGTTTTGTTGACGGTGGCGCCACCTTAAATTTTGGAATGTTTAGGGAATAATTTTGCACTAATTGCTTTAATTATTAGTATAAAAGTACTATCATTTATGTGGTAGAATACAATATTTATTTATTGCGCTGTGGTACACAAACATGACAATTTATATTAAATTAAAAAGTTTATCTCTTAGACTCTCCGTCCGCCTTACGAATTTTCGATCAGATCACGTGTCCTGACGGCGAGTTTAACATTTTTTACCCATTACAAAAAAAGTGCACAACGCCGCTAAAGAAGTTTTCACTTCAATAATAAATAAGAAGAATAAAGAGAAGAACATCCAATTTTACAATGAAAACATAGTCACCCTAAATGCAATTTGTAAACAAAATCACAAAACTTACTTAAAAAAGGAAATTCCAGACCTGGGGTACCCTTCACTCTTGCGATTAACCACAAAACACGTTCGTACCATAGTTACAGTATCTTGCACTTTAATATTACGAAATCTCACAAAATTAAATATAATGCAAATTTAGAAACATACAGATGTCAAGTAAACGTCAGACAGCAACGTAGTAATTGCCATGTATAGTATAATAATAATATATATAGTATAAAAATATAGTATAAAAACTACTAATTGTTACAAATTCCATTTTTTTTTTATTTATACATCTTGTGATTGCATGGTAAAATAACTTTAATTTTCATTAATATGCATACAGTAATAATGGCAATTCATTTTAAAGATAGAATTCCAAAGAAGTTTAAAACTAGGTGTTATTACTACAACAGACAGGTCGAAAAAATTACCATTGAAATAAATATTTTTAATTTGACACACCGAAGAAAGGGACACAGTCCACACACGGCACTGTCTCGCTCGGAACGAATAGTTCCTTCAGTTTTATGCGTGCAAGTTTATACTCTATTGTTTAACAGCTAAGAAAGACTTTCTGTATTCTTTGAATCATTCGTAAGCAATCCAGTTAGTAGGTAGAAGATCCTTGCTTGCTGCTTTTAAAAGCTCTGTTGTCAATCATTTTTATACACTCCTATGATTTTACCTTGTATTTCTTTCCTTATGACATATTTATATATATGAAGCACATATATTTATTTATACTTATTTATGTATTGTATTGTATTATATATACCTATATATATAGTTATATTAACTACTTTAGTTACTTTTTGTGTATGTTATATATTTGAAGTAAGTACACTGACTTTCTCCTCCCCTCTTTGTTTTATGCTCTTAAAGTCCATCCAAAGGTTGTCTGGAAGATATCGCTATCAGCGATAAGACCGTTTACCGAAGTTTAAATTATTGGTGTACAATAAAGAGTATTCTATCTATCTATCTATCTATATTTTTTAATTGATTTCTGTGGTAAAACGTTATCAATCAGTATTTTTGCTGTTTCCTTCAACTGCGGCGGAGTTAAAAAATCTTCATCATCACTATCACTACTTATCATTTTGATCGTTTTATTTTACTTTCTACGAAAACTGAATCCTCAAACAACACACAAATTGAAAATGGCGCCAATGGCGTCTGCAATTTTCACATGTTCTTTTTTCAAATAGTTTATCCTGCCGCCGCAGGATCGCACTGCCAGCTCGACACCATCCAACACACAGCTAGTGGCCAGTGTCATTTTGCGAACTTGGAGATAAAAACTCACTGTAAAAACTTTTTGGCTTTTGATATTTAGGTTACCGGCGCATAGTCTTACCCAAAATTAAAAAAGAAAAACCACGTAAGAAATGGATTTTCATACACTTTTCTCTCCCGCTCAGATGCGTTTTCTCCCCGCATATTTGTTCGATATGCAATGACGTACTTTCTACCGTAAGTTTGATAAAGTATCAAGGTACTTTCCAAGCAGGTGTAGTATAAAGCATGTTATACAACGTGTAACGGAAACCCCATATCAATCCAAAAGGGCTGAAGACAACATCTGGTATGGAGTCTATGCCCAGTTTCAGCACAAAATAAGTGACACAAAGAATTGATACGAAATTATCGGTTTCATATGTTTCTTGAATATCAATCATAACAAACGTGTCACAGCACTACGAGGGTCAATAACTTTCCACGTCACTTGCCTATAACACGATAATTCTCTTCAATCTTCTTAATTTGAAAAATTCAGTCTCTGGTATCAATGTATTGAAATTTCTAATTAGTTCCACACATGTAGACATAGGATTACAAAACCCTTGTCATATCGTTTGTTATCATCCAAAGAAGCCGTGCACTTGGTATGTATATACCCTTTAAATTACATGTTGTATATTTTCAATCCTAAAAGAGTCTTAAACTATTTCTTGCTTACTAATCTTTTTTTAAGCCTTAGTTTTAGTTGGATATTACAACCACTTACAAGTGAGAAATAAAATCGAATTAGTATGTATGGATACTGCTATCAGAAATTGCAGTATTATAGAGGGAAACATAAAGAGTTTATTCAATTTATATTTCCGTTACAAAATTCTTAATTTTTTATTGACTTAAAAAATACAAACGCAAGTATTCAGTCTGTTTGTGTATTTATTATAGTGGTAATCGATATACACTGTCTGTAAAAATAAAGGTCTTTATACAATTTAAAATCTCAAAACAAACGCAATGAATTGTAATTTTTGTTCATCAGCAATTTAATAACTGGCACACTAACCAGAACATTATTTGTGATGTTATAACGCTCCATATTTATAAACATAATGAGTCACTTTCTGATACGAAACACAAATTCACTGTTTCACCTCATTCTTTGTGCGTATAAGGAATATAACTGTTATTGCTATCCCTTGAAACGAACTTAAAATTAAAAACGTATTATACACTGCACCATCCATGTCCTCACGTGCTTCTGCAACTATATCCGTCACCAAAATATGGAGAAAAGCTCCAAAGCTTGTGATACAAAACAGAATAAACGCAATCACAGTCGACACCACCATACCGGTAATGTTACTCTTAGATTTCTTGTTAATGTCTAAAATAACGGAATAGATTTTGAAGAAAAAGAACATATTAATTGAAAGTATAAAGAGTTTTAGCCACGTGAACGATGTTGTATAGTAATTGTAGACGGCGAAATTGTAGTCGTAGCCTATGAAGATGTTATCCATCACTCCGATAGGAATTGTCAGTACCCAGATCAAACTGGATATTAGAATAAAGTTCCACTCTTGAAACGAAAACACTGACACAAACTTGTCGTACAATATTTTCGTGTAGACTGACATCCAGCATATTGTTACCGCTTCCGACTGCATTAACACTGCCCATAAAACATCGTTTTCTGACAGATTAAAAACATCATAATTTAACATAAATTCTACCGTTGTGTTTAACAATCTTGCTACCGTCAGCTGTGTGAGAATCTTCTGGTCTATATTCCTGATCTTCGGCTGCGGTTTGAATAGAAACAGTTGTAGTATCAGGCAAGCTGTAGATAGGCCGATACCTGAGATCCATATGTATCTCACAGCTTTTGGCTCGTCGTCCACTTCAATATATTCTTCTTTGTTTGTGTTAGTCATTTTGAAATACACCACAATGAATGTCTTTTATGTACAAATACGACTTGATGCATATTAGTTTGTGTCTGAACTGAATGTCTGGCTACGGGACTGTATCTGTTTACTGGAGTATGCGCTTACGCAGATCGTGCGTCATAGTACGCTCGAGAGTCATACATAGGTAGTATATTATATGCTTATCATATATTACTAGCTGACCCGGCAAACGTTGTTTGCTATACAAATTAATTCTGGTAAAAACAATGCCCACAACCTATTCTCAGACCTGAATATACACAAAAAGTCATAAAAATCGATCAAGCCGTTTTTTTTTATGTATTCGTTTGAAAGTGGATACGTCATATCGCGACAACGAATTAGGGATGATAATCGAACGCGAACTCCGCTCAAAAATGATTCCACGAAAACCTCAATCAAGTGGCCGGGGCGACAAAAGTACAACAAAAGCGCTGAGAGACGCTTTTGTTGTACTTTTGACTTTCTAACAAGCGCTTAGTGACAGACGCATCGTGTTGACTAGTGCAAAATCCAAGAAATAGCTCGTTTCTCAAGGGTAAAAATGACTTCCTGCGTAGTAAATTGGTGTAAAAGACAGGATTAGGGAAGTAAAACAAACTGGGATAAGTTATCACTGGTAACTAAAATAATTTCGTGTTTTGTTTACGTATAGACAACCACGAGTTGTCGGTATTATGCAGTAGTTTCAGTAGCCAGCCAGTTTTTAATACCTAACTATTATATATTTTTAAGCCCCGACGGAAACAGAGGGGTGTTATAAGTTTAAGTGTGTGGTACCGTAGCTTCTAAACGGGTGAACCGATTTCGATGCGGTTTTTTTTTTGTTAGAAAGCAGGTTTTCCGGCATGTTTTGTCAATATCGGTTCAGCCATTTACTAGATATGGGCGGTGAAAGTGGGGATGATTCATCGAATGTTGTCAAATATACCCAAGTGGGGTATCAATTGAAAGGGAACGACGCGTGCTATATTACAAAAATTGTCCATTATATGAAATTAGTCAAATGAAAAGTTTAAAAAGCTTAAAATAAAAATTAAATTAAAAGTTTAAAAACTCCCTACGCAAAAAATACTTATAAGTACTTAAGAAACATCACTTAAAAAAAAAAAAAATAGTCGCAGCGGGGTATCGCTATGTAACCAACTTTAAATATCGATCGTAAATTGGCGTTACCCCGCCGTGTCTATAGTTTTTTATACTATATGTATGTTGTATCATTTACGATTAAGATAACAGATTTGATGGAAAAAAAAGAATTGCGCTATAGATTTTAATAAAAATTTTCAACGAAAATTGGTTTGATCGAGATATAAGGAGCAGTTCTTGTGATATAACACATTTTCAAAAACCGCAAATGTAACTTAGTGAATGAAAATGAAAACAAAGTTATTTTTATCATCATCAATCGAAGTTACAAAACAAACATCAAGTCATATAATTACTTCCTGCTTTCAATATAGTATTCCCTAATCTATGCTTGCTACTACGGAACCTTTCATGGGCGAGTCTGACTCGCACTTGGTCGGTTTTTACTACCTCAATATTCGGTCACATACCAAGGTTATTACTCCTTATTACTCTACTTTGACAGCTTATAAGCCTAGAGCTCTTCTGATGGAGGGTTTGCCAATAGATTCTTACCTATGTACTATGATGGAAATTATTATTTCAATTTAAAATATGTATTTAGTAAGTAATAAAATAACTGTTTCGTTGCCAAATTTATGAAACTAGACTTTTATAGACTACTAGTACTCTCGCGGGGCTTCGCTCCCGTGGATTCTATCACGGTAAAAACATAACTCTCCTTTTTTGCAGTCGGGTAAAAAGTAGCCTATAACCTTCCTCAAGCTTCAAGCTACTTCCATACCAAATTTCATCCAAATCCACCCAGCACTTTCGAAGATTAGCGCGTTCAAGCAAACAAACAAACAAACAAACTAACAAACTTTTCCGCTTTATAATATTAGTATAGAAAGGTAAAGTTATAATATTTGAGTTCATAATTAATGACTGACTCCTACTGCATACTGCATAACACCATCCTCGCCGGTCAATGTCACGAAACAATCCATCTCGTTTGCACTCGCTTGATTCGATATTTCAGTTTCGCTTTAACATTATCTTACTAAATAAAAAAGCGCCCCAAATGAATGGGTCGGCGGATTCATGCGCAGAAAATGAAACAAACGCTAAGTGAATGAATGAAAATGAATTTAGCAAAATATTTTGTTTTGTCTGTGCGCGTTTTGCATTAGTATTATCAGTTAAGTGGTATGAGTTTTGGACCATGTTTTAGCAGGCTTCATAAGTTAGTTATGATTCTATTTATCATTCCTAGTTCGTTATATCGCACACTGTTTTTCGAGTTCGAAAATGTCATTTGAAACCATCTTCAACCGCAGTGCTATTCTTGTTCCGAAAAGCATAAAAATATTGGATGAAATTAATATTACTTCGGCACAAAAACAATGTGTAATTTGCTAAAAATCGTGCTGACAGCAATATGTGTGTAACAAATAATAAAACATGTGATATCTTAAAATAGTCATACATCCAGGGTTCGACCTTGCAAGCATTGCTTAACCGTGAAATACGGACGGCACGGCTACGGCGTAATTAGTTCGCCACAATCGCCGCGTACCTACTCCATCGAAAACTACTTAAACAGGCTGAAAAAAAACTGAACTGTAATATATTCACGTGTTCCTAGTTTCTAATCTACATTGAATTTTGCAGCTAGTCTGATTCGGTAACATAAACATTGCTAATTTTGTACTGGTTCCAGTATACAGATCTAAATCTGAAACAACGTGTATGTTGTACTTACTGGCGGAATATATAATGAGTTTTAAGAACCGAATAACTAAGAGAATTTTAGAAATAAATTTAACTTATCTTAATTTTTTGATCACCCCATGCTACAAGATCGCATATTCATAAATATTTATTTATATCTCTTTAATTTACAAACCATATTTTTGTTTTAAAAATAGATTAGCTGATTCTTTAGTTTTTTTATGCTGATTTGACTTCAGAAATTCCTAACCAGTATTTGAACTAGATTTTTTTATTAATAAGCTTCATCATTGGTCATTTTTGACTATAGTAAGCCACTACCTATTGATATTTATTAAGTAAATTGTTTAATAGTAATACTATTTTGGTCAATTTAAAATTTTGAGCTTATGAGAACTACTTTTAAAACTAAGTCTCTATTTCATATTTATACTAATATTATAAAGAGGTAATTTTGTTTTAAAGTCTGGATAATATTTTCCAATTAAAAAAAATGAATAAAGGTGCATTATAATATGTGCGTGCTATATACTATAAATTATTACGAAATCCATGCGGACGAAGTGCTAGTGATAATTATATCAATCAATCAAAAACATAATTTTATTTTACATAGGCCTACATGGGCACTCCTAAAAGATACAAATAGGTATTAACAAGATACAAATAAGTTTACTTAAAACTGCCTAGGCAGATAACATAAAGGACTCGACTCTGTATTTTGAAATGACAAAGAACAATGTAGATTTAAAGGTGTGCTCTCTATGCTTAGCAGATATCTGACGACGAGTCAGTGGCATCTTGCAACTCTGACAACGAAGAGTTTCTGACGGCGTCAGAACATTCTGAGCGCGAGGACGATGAAATGTCAGAAGCCACCGACAGGGCGATAGCCGAACCTTTTATATATGGGTAAGTCTCTTATAATATTTATAACCTACTAGCTTCTGCCAACTATGTCGAGGTCGGCTTCCAGTCTACTAGTGTTTTACATGGAGCGACTGCCTTCCTGATCTCCGCAACCTTCGATCAACAATACCAACTAGATATCGAGTCGGCGCAAAAAATACGTCTCGGTAAATAACAGTGCACTTGAGAAGTGAGCTCTTATTTTGTTTAGTTCGCTTGACACACAGCCAATGTAAACACGTTTCACAATGCCGCAATGTGTATTCAAAAGTTGCAAAAATAATGCCCGAAAAAGCAATTTAACGGCCGGAGTGTTTTACTTTCGGTAAGTACATGTAGAATAAGTTACATTTTCAGCTTTAAAGCAACAAATAATATCAAATTTTGAAGAAATTTACCGACTTTAAACCACCGCTACAAATGTTTGGCCAAGGTTGGCCAATACACGCGCAAACTTCACAAAACAAACAGAAACGAAACAAAACCATGTAGCTCGCAAGGCAATAACAGGAAAATGTACTTTATCTGTTGCATTTAAGGTTGATTTCACACTAAATGATAATTATTTTGTCTTTTCATTTCTAAGTAACAGGAGTAATTTATTGCTTTGCTAGTTTTTTGTGACGAATGATCGTAAGTATTAGATAATATTTTGCAGATTTGTGACTATTACTAGGTACCATGGTTGTAATTAGGTTGAACCAACGAATTAGGAATGATATAGAACACGAACTCCGCTCAAAAATGGTTCCACGCTAAACACAATCAAGTAGGTGGGGTGAAAAAAATACAATCAAAGCGCCTCTCAGTCTGACGTGCGCTCGGTGACAGGCGCCAGAATCGTGTTTATTTGTGAAAAATCCAAGAAAAAGCTCGTTTCTGAGGGATAAAAATGACCTCCTGCGTAGTAAGGTGGTGTAAAAGACGGAAAGAAGGAAGTAAAAAACTAACTGGGATAACTTATCACTCGGAAGTAAAATAATTTCGTGTTTTATTTTCGTATAGACAACCACGAGTTGTCAGTATTATGCAATAGGTAGCCGGCCAGTTTTTAATACCTAACTATTATATATTTTATATTAAGTACAGAGTTTTATAAATTGGATGGATTGGTTTGCCTGTGTGTTTCTTATTTTAGTTTCCCCAAAAAAAAGATTCGACGACTACAGTGGATTACAGCAGTCCGCTTAGAAAAAAGAGAGGATGTCTGGTTACCAACTAATGCCAGTAGGGTTTCCTCCATACATTTTGGCAACGAAGACGAATTTGTCACGCACTGGCTATCGTATGCTAAAAAATCAGCTGTACCTATTTGTACGGTTAGTACTGTTGCACAGCATTTCGCGAAAAATTCGGGTAAATCCTAATAACTTTATTTAAGGATTGCTTAAGAATACAAATTTTAAATCACGTCTAATGTGTTTATGTTATCAGTAGGTATTACACCACGTTGAAACAATGCAGGTAATTAAATCGGCACTCCGTATATGAGCTGATAAATAGAGCGAGCCAATATTTAGATGTTTCTGTCCATTTTACTAAACAACAAAGTTTTCTTTTGAGTACCTGGAGTACCCTTAAATTTCGGCACGTAATTTTTAAAAACCACCTGGTATATTAAGTTTACTTTACTCACACATTATATATATATTAATCTAGTTTCACAGCTTATAAGCCTAACCTTATTTATGTACTTTAAGAAATTAATAATTATGAAATTCGGTAGATCCTGAGTAAATAATGATTTCCATTTAAAATAGGTATTAGGTAAGTAATAAAATAACTGTTTCGTTTCCAAAGGGGAATGCCTATAAAATGCTTTAAATGGACAGAAATTAATAGTCCTTAATTCTTTTTAAAATAAAATATGTATAATGAAATAATTTTCAAGTTTGTTTAAGTAGGATATAAAAAATATGGGAATCATTAAAATATTTAACCTGATATCCGTTTAATTCATTCCTATTTTTATTGGAGGTCAGTGTTTATTTGACACTAGTAAGTGGCATTCAGCCAAACAGGAATCGTAAAATAATTCCTAACGAATTATTTTGCAGATTTAGTGCACAATAATTATTAATTTAATATAATTCGACCTATGTGTATAGTACACATAGATCGACTTATATTAAAAAAATCTAAAAAATATAATATACGCATGTCAATAGTAATTAAAATCAAATATTTTTTGAATAGAAAACGTATCGTAGGCTGTATGAATCACATCTCCTTTGCATTACCTACTGACAGACTGACAGTTTGACATTACTGCATTTTCGATTGTTTGTTTACTTGATTCTACAATAGCGTTTGCGAATGAAATGCGAATTGAGTTACGAACGGATTGCTTTTTTATGGTATAGCAACGACTATCGTCATTTTTCGAGGACTTTAATTTTAGTTGTGCACACGATACCCATTTTTAAACATAGACTTAGGTTGGACCCGCCTAAACGACGACTTGGCATCCTTAACCCTTGACTTAATACGACCAATATTTCAGAAAAAGGTTTTTACTTCTACCTAGTTTTTTGATAATTATTGAAATTGTAATGGTTTACCTACGATTTGTAGTAACATTTGGCGTATATTTCGATGTCACGAAACAATCCATCTCGTTCGCACTCGCTTGATTCGATATTTCAGTTTCGCTCTAACATTATCTTACTAAATAAAATAGCGCCCCAAATGAATGAATTGACGGATCCATGCGCAGAAAATAAATTTAGCAAAGTATTGTATTTTGTTTTGTTTGTGCGCGTGTTGCATTCGTATTATCAGTATAGTGGTATGAGTTTGGAACCATGTTTTAGCGGGCTTCGTTAGAGAGTTATGATTCTATATAATTCCTAATTCGTTGGGTTGAACTTAAAACTTTTCTCTCAGTTCGTTCGTAAACAAATGTAGCCGTATAAGTACATATTCACGCGGACAGCATTTAGCTTTGATTTTGTACGTGACCCGTTATCTAGTTGGTATTGTTGATCGAAGTCCGCAACCTAACAGCTGGGTAACACGATATCGCTTAGCGAGACTAGTGTCTGGCTTCTAACTACCAGTAACATCTGTCTAAGATATACTTCATCTGTATAAGATATTAATGACAGCCAACACAAACCAATGTGTTTCTTCTCAGAGTAGTTAGGAAACACCGGCTTCATTTCATTTCATCTAGTATGAGTTTTTACTCAACTCATCCAGCAGATGTATAAATAATTTACATTATGGTCAAAAAGAGCAAATACTTTTATACCTAAACGATTTGCAGTTTTGTGTAAAATTTAAAATACTGCTTAAAATAATTAATAAGAACAAATAATTCATTTAATCACAAAAATTACAATGTACAACAGAAATTTATAAAATCATAGGTTAAATTAAATTAGCCTAAATTAACAAAAACTGTTAAGTTTTGCGATCAGCAGCCTTGCTAAGTTATCAAAATAACTTGTATTAAGGGCGATGGTACAGGCCAAAACATAATAATAATTGATCATACAAACACATTATAGTTAGAACGTAGAACGGGGTATTCACCACATGTACTTATTGTTTCGAATTTTCGATATTTCGGCACTGTTGCAAGCGCCATGATCACGGATGATCGAAACAATAAGTACACATGGTAAATATGCCGCTTTAAATTCTAATGATACTGTTAGTGACCATGTTAACTTAAAAACTTACATAATAGTTTATCACCAATTCTTTTTCACAGAAATTGTATCTACATGTTATGTAATATTATTCTCCTCATGTTTTTCAGCGAGGAACCGTCTAAGATGGACCGTCTGGTGTACGACGCTCTTTATCAGTGCCCGATTTGTCCCGAACAGTACCCGAACGTGTACCGCTGGCGACATAGTGTGGCACTGTACTCGCCTGAACAGAGAGACAAGTTAGTATATTATATATATTTTTAAAGAGAAGTACATAGTAGAGTACTAGAAGTGTGGGTAGAATAGACATTACTAGCAATCTTCAACATAACTGCATAATTAAAAAGCTTATAATATTAATCGCGTAAAATCGAAAAACTGTCTTTTATAAGCCACTGTATGTGTTTAGAAACTATTGAATTTTATGGTAAATATCTTACTTCTTACTAATCTTCTAATATTATAAATGCTAAAGTTTGTGAGGATGGATGTATGGATGTTTCATACTCTTTCACGCAAAAACTACTGAACAGATTTAGATGAAACTATGCAGTAATATAGATTATACATCGAAATAACACATCAAGGCTACGATTTATAAACATTTTGTTTAATTTGCTCATAATATTAAGGTAAGTATCAAGTCGAAAAAATCCTTATCCAAATAAATACGTTATTTATCACAACTATTTAATTTTTGTCGGTGCTTTCATTAGAATATTATCTACACCTAATTCGGGAGAAGCGATACTTATTTATGAAATGGTTGCTGCATCACTAACTCCCTCGCTTATCCAATAATATATGTATTTTAATAGTAGTATAATTATTAATTAGATTAGGGTATGATGAGGCTGACGTACCTTTGTTAGGTAAAAGCCTCTAAATAAATATAGATAAAAAACAACTATTTAATTTTGTTTTCAATGAATATATTAGGAGATATCAATATCATAGTTAACAAAATAATCCCACAACAAAGTAATGCTCAAATACCACGCGCGCTGGCCAGCCGTCGCTGGTAGCTTTGCGAGAAAACACTGTTGCTTAAGGGCCTATACTACCTCAAATGTCGTAGCATGATCCTCCGTTATGTCGAAAACACTGCAGCAATAATTTTGAAATAAATATATGGTAAAGTTGAGGATTAATGTTAGGTACTATGTTTGACGAAAACACGATTCTACAAAATTTTCCTGATAGAAAAAAAAATCCAAAGTTACCTGCAAACCGAACAATAAACCGCTGGTATTCAAAAATAACTTCAAATTGGATAATGAAACTTTGCATATTAATTGAACTAACTATAAAGCAGGTCTTATGTTATTTACTTTTTTTAAATTACCATTATTTTCACCGTAAAATGAAATAAACTGAATTATCGGTGTCTTGGAGTCTTTTCCCTGCCACCCTGTCTCGCTTGCTCGCGTGACCGCGGCCAGTAGTGTGCGAGCGAGATAAAGAGTGAGAAGTGCTGAGGTAGTATAGGCCCTTAAAGTAATCCTCTGTTCGCAAGAGTCCAACTTTTATAACATCCATACAAGTTTTCACATGAGTCCAATTTTTATTTTGTATGCACTTATTTAGCAAGATTCCAACAGGTACAGTTGGACAGACACTCATTGTAGTTTTAAAAAATTTAAATTAAACAAGAGTTTTGCCCGCGATTTCGTTCGCGTGGGAGGTTTTTCCCGTGTATATCACGATCCCGCGGGAATGTCGGGATAAAAAGCCATACCGTATTTTTTTTTGCGTGAAAGAGTAACAAACATCCTTCCATCCATCAACTAACTCAATTATTTTCGAGTTCAGCCACTGTTTGCAGAAATAATAATTAAATGTTTCCATGTCACATCACACATCTTCGTGCTGGTCACAGCTAAATAACCTTCAGGCATGTGATTTGTGGGCAAATGTGCTAGAGCTATTAAAAGACCTACGCATACTCGATTATCCTTGATATCAGTTAAATGAAGTGACTTTGCTCTTCTCCAAACTGCATTTCAAAAGTGATTGAAGCAACCGCTTATCTCCGCTGCTAGAAACATAGACTTAAGAGTCCCTAACAATTTTACTGCCAAAAAAGAGAAATTACCTACTTTTGTAGAACAAATATCTCAATAACGGCACAAAATATTATTTTTCTTTTAAAACAGCATTAAACATTGTATATTTATCTAATATGTGGTCAAATTAGAATTTAAATACCTACTCAATAGAAAATTAAAAAAATAAAATACAAACACGTGTTTTTACGAAATCATGTAATACCAGGTTTTACAACTGCTTTTTAAGCTTAATGGGAGTGACTAACAATTTAAAAAAAATCCTGACCATTGGGTATATAGTACACTAGTAAGTTAACAATTTATTAAATTATTTTCTGGAAAAAAAATGGGGAGATGTACTTAAAAAAAAAAGTAAACTCAGAGAAAACTCAATAAAATCCTTTGCAAAACCGTCGCTTAAGAATTCGTTATTGAAAAGAAAATTAAAAACTAATTCTGAATAATACAGGTATTTATCTACCAAATTATTATTTTTTATTTTAATTCGGAGCTCATATTTTATTGTAATAACATTTTCCTTATAAATCGATGCGCTTGCTCGATTTATTTTGAGTAGATATTTAAATGCTAATTTGACCACATATTAGATAAATATAAAATGTTTAACGCTGTTTTAAAAGAAAAATGATGTTTTATGCCGTTATTGAGATATTTTTTCTACAAAAGTAGGTAATTTCTCTTTTTTGGCAGTAAAATTGTTAGGGACTCTTAATTGCTATTGCACTCTCAATATTTTATTAACAAAAAAAAATATAGGTACTATCAACGTCTTATCGTCAGTACTACCAACATCTGTCTGTATCGTATGGAGTTGGTAGAAGGAAAGCGGAAAGAACAAAGAAAGTCCCATCTGCAAAATAGTGCTTTGTGTTATGCACTGATTTGAAAACCACTTGATTGCACATACATTGCCCCGACGCACGAAAACTATGCGAGTTTTTGCTCCTATATATTGGCTACGATACACGAACCATTTTAGTTGTGACCAAGTATTAGGCCTGTGTGCATGCTAAACAATTACAAATTTTAAATTTTTGTATCCAATTTATAACGCATAATAAGGCTTTCATGCACGTTGAAGTGGTGTGGAAAACATTCCCAGACATCTAGATACCAAATGGATGACATAACTATTCATCAGTAATGAAATAATATGAAAATTATTTATCATTTAATCCGATTATAAGCTACCGCAGAGGTCCATTTAAAATGGTGGTTTGGGTGGTCAAGGACAAAATTGTGTCGCGCGTTGATGTCTTTTGGAAATGTCTCTTTCTTACATGAAGAAATTCTAATTATTTTATCCCTGTCTTTTCATCTGTATTTTTATCGTAAAAATCTGTGCTGTTACCTATAACGGCTGGATACGATATCGATAATTATAAAATTAAACTTATTTTTTTGTAATTCAATTCAGATAGTTGTCATAAAATACATATCTACATTAACCGACTTTAAAAAAAAATGACCAAGTGCGAGTCAGACTCGCCCATGAAGGGTTCCGTAGTAACGATAATAATATAATATAATAATTATGTATATTTATTTGACGAATAAAAATAAACTTAAAATTTCTTAAAACTAGCTTATTTATTTACATTTTTACAACTACGCTAAAAAACTTTGTTTTTCATAGTGTTTGTATGAATTACAAAGTTATATTTGTGGTTTTAGAAAATATGCTGTACATATCTCAAAAACTGCTGAGCCGATTTCGTTCAAACCAATTTTGGTTGAAAGTTTACATTAAGATCTACAGACATATATCTTTTTTAGATTTTTCACTCAATTATTATAGAAGTTAGAGGGGGGGACACATTTTACCACTTTGGAAGACTTGACTTTTTGGACTTTATCTTTTAAACGATTGACTTTATGAAAAAGTGGTTCTAGAAACCCTTATATCATTTTTAAAGATCTGTCTATAAATACTACACACGCATAGGTTTCATGTAAAAAAATATTTTCAGTTCTAGTTCCATGTATGGGGACCCCCTTTATTTTAAATATTTTTTATTTTTTTTTCTTTAAAATAGAAAAGCGGTTTACAGAATACATCTATCTACCAAGTTTCACATGTATAGTTTTAATAGTTTCGGAATAAAATGGCTGTGACATACGGACGGACGGACAGACAGACAGACAGACGGACAGACATATCGAAACTATAAGGGTTCCGTTTTTGCCATTCGGCTACGGAACCCTAAAAAGGAGAAAGTTCTGATATTTTTTCTTCTGTGTGACATGCATGTTTTCATTTTAGATTTCCCAAGATTCCATATTAAAAAGAAAAGTGGATGGATAAGGTTACTAGGCAATATTGGTTTCTAGTTTGGTTTTTATTGATATAATGTTGAGAAAAGTCAAAATAATATAAGATACCTATATCCAATCTTTCTAGGCTTCAAATAGTATGACGGAGTCTAATATTAATTAACTTGGACCTTTGCATTACAATATCGCCCTCGTTAGTTACTTTGGTTCCGGGGATGCAGTAATGGTCTCTATGAGATTCCGCGGCCCCGGAACTTAAGGGCAGCTGAAGGAACAGGGTGGGTTTTTAGTCAGTAGAAGTCTAACACTCCCTTCCACTTTACCCAGAGCGGGAGAAGTCATTCGATGATTTTCCCACTCAGAAAAAAGAAACAGGTTCCATTGTTTCGATGTCGAGTCCACGGGTTAAGTGTATGTAGGAGGGAGGAGTCATTAGATAAATCGTCTAATGGTGGTGAGTACCACCAAAAAATAATTATTACCTAGTGCCTGCTGAAGCTACAGTTGTTGACACATCTGATTTTAATGAAAATATATTTATTATGGAATATAAAATTAATATAAAAAAAATAAAATACAAAATAATATATGGCCGGCTACATTGTCCATGCTCTGATAAAGCAAATAAAATGCCTAACTTGTATTGGAGCGTTGATTGGTGTTACAAATCAAAACGCCTTACAATTTAAAAAAGACACTAAAACAAGTTATTGTACGGATCCACCACAGTAATAGAAATTTATCGTCGTTGTGAAATTTATATTAAAAGGGCGATCAACGAGAGTGGTTCGAAAGTGCTGTCTCAGAAATATAATTCCAATTATTTTATGAGATCGGTTTTAAGGACGCATTTACATTTTCTCGCAAATTTCAATGTTTTTCTGGTTCCATTTTGATACATAAGTAGTTAAAATTTTGACAATGTTATGGTATTAATTTCAAGATAATTTATTCATCTCCACATTGAATGCATTATAATTACACAGTCCCATACATCTTTTTCACACAAATACGTTTTTATCGCCGCAATAATCGTAGCAAATTACAAAAAATGGGGTCTGAATACGTACCTGTAAGCCAAATCTGGAGCATATTCTTAACTTCAAAATAACAAGAAATTATAGCCTATGTATTTATCTATACGTTAAGCTAATTATTTTGAACATACATAAAAAACTTAATGATTTATGAGAAAACTAAAATCGGTCTCAAATTTCTTCATACATTTTTCTACCGAACGCACGGCTCCGACCGTCATTCTGCGCTCAGATGCGCTCGTGAACGCAGGGGTGTATCGCTTTCCTCGAAAAAATAAATACGTCGAAACCTATAATAAAGACAGTGGCGTCTTGTATACTGTGACTATAATACGTTGATACTTTTTCGTACCGAAACAAAAGTAAGAACGAGAACCATACTTATTTTTAGAATTGGATGGATATTGGTTACTGAACCTAGCATGAAACAACAATTTTTTTTTAACCGACTTCAAATAAGGAGGTTTCGCATTTCGACCGTATAAATGTTTTTTGTTTTTCATTAAGTATCTTAAAGTACTACAAATTAAGGAAGGTCTAGAGTTGATCTGATGATGGAGCCTTTCATCAGATTGACTCCTGACAGTCGAGGGAACTCCTCAACGATTTACAGCAGTAACCTTTTGTTTGGGTTTGATTAATTTGAATTGACCAGAACTTTACACCTAGATAGTTTGTGACTGTCATTAGAGGTCTGATGATGATGACGAAGGACAGTTAAGGGAACTCCTCAACGGTTTAAAGTAGCTACCTTGTTTTTGGACTTAATTCATTTATATTGATGAAAACTTTGCACCCATATGGGTTATAAGTGCCATTACAGGTCTGATGATGGAGACCATAGACAGTCGAGGGAATTCCTCAACGATATACAACAGTTACCTTTTGTTGGGCTTACTTCATACGGTTCAATATGCCAAAATGTTAGTTCGTACAAAAACTAAAAAATTGGCCAAGTGCGAGTCAGACTCGCCCATGAAGCGTTCCGTAGTAACTACGCCAAATAACTTTGTTTTTCATAGTGTTTGTATGAATTACAAATTTTTATTTGCGGTTTTAGAAAATATGCTGTATCTCAAAAACTGCCAACCCGATTCAAACCAATTTTGGTTGAAAGCTTACATTAAGGATCATAGCATATATTTTTTGTATAATTTTTCACTCCATTATTATAGAAGTAAGAGGGGACACATTTTACCACTTTGGAAGTGTATATCTTTTAAACGATTAACTTTATGAAAAAGTGGTTTTAGAAACCCGTATGCCATTTTTAAAGACCTCTCTATTAAAACATACATACACGCATAAGATTCATGAAAAAATATATATTTTCAGTTTCAGTTCCATGTGGGGTATATGTAACTCAGAGAGTATTTAAAAGAGCTTATAGGCCGATTTCTTTGAAGAACACAACTCACCAATACGGGTCGGGACGAGGAAAAAATGCGCTACTGCAATTGGTCAGTTCAAGGTCAAGCTTCATAGATATGCCGAGTTAGGGATTGCTCTACTTGATTGAGGGAAAGTTATCGATATCGATAAAATGAAGTTTAACATCATAAAAATACTCAATAAAATCACATAATAATCATTAATAATAATTATCAGTCTCAATTACAAAAAGAAAAAAAAGTATGCTGTTATTATTGATTTTTAAAATGTATTAATTTGGTAAATGTTTTTCGAAATTAAAGTTTTAGGGTCCTGATTGTTTTTGCTAAAAAATGATAACCGAGCGTCTATATATTTCTGAATTATGCATCTTGCTAATTCAATCAAATGATTGGTAGTTTCTATTTCATATTGATGAAAATTAATATCCGGGAATAAATTATACCCAATCAGTGATTTTAAAACCGATCTCATAAAATAATTGGAATTATATTTCTGAGACAGCACTTTCGAACCACTCTCGTTGATCGCCCTTTTAATATAAATTTCACAACAACGACAAATTTCTATTACTGTGGTGGATCCGTACAATAACTTGTTTTAGTGTCTTTTTTAAATTGTAAGGCGTTTTGATTTGTAACACCAATCAACGCTCCAATACAAGTTATTTGCTTTATCAGAGCATGGACAATGTAGCCGGCCATATATTATTTTTATATTTTATTTTTTTATATTTATTTTATATTCCATAATAAATATATTTTCATTAAAATCAGTTGTGTCAACACCTGTAGCTTCAGAAGGCACTCGGTAATAATTATTTTTTTGGTGGTGAGTCATTAGATGATTTATCTAATGACTCCTCCCTCCTACATACACTTAACCCGTGGACTCGACATCGAAACAAAGTAACCTGTTTCTTTTTCCTGGGTGGAAAAATCATCGAATGACTTCTCCCGCTCTGGGTAAAGTGGAAGGGAGTGTCAGTATTCTACTGACTAAAAACCCACCCTGTTCCTTCCGCTGCCCTTAAGTTCCGGGGCCGCGGTATCTCATTAGAACATTACCGCAACCCCGGAACCAAAGTAACTTACGAGGGCGATATTGGAATGCATAGGTCCAAGTTAATTAATATTAGACTCCGTCATACTATTTGAAGCCTAGAAAGATTGGGTATAGGTATCTTATATTATTTTGAATTTTCTCAACATTATATCAATAAAAACCAAACTAGAAACCAATATTCCCTAGTAACCTTATCCATCCACTTTTCTTTTTAATCTGGAATCTTGGGAAATCTAAAATGAAAACATGCATGTCACACAGAAGAAAAAATATCAGAACTTTCTCCTTTTTTTTGAAGTCGGTTAATGTAGATAGGTATTATATGACAACTATATATCTGAATTGTATTAAAAAAAAAGTTTAATTTTATAATTATCGATATCGTATTCAGCCGTTATAGGTAACAGCACAGAATTTTACGATAAAAATACAGATGAAAAGACAGGGATGAAAGAATTAGAATTTCTTCATGTAAGAAAGAGACATTTCCAAAAGACATCAACGCGCGACACAATTTTGTCCTTGACCACCCAAACCAAATGGACCTCTGCGGTAGTTTATAATCTGATTAAATAATAAATATTTTTCCTATTATTTCATTACTGATGAATAGTTATGTCATTCATTTGGTATCTAGATGTCTGGGAATGTTTTCCACACCACTTCAACGTGCATGAAAGCATTATTATGCGTTATAAATTGGATACAAAAATTTAAAATTTGTAATTGTTTAGCATGCACACAGGCCTAATACTTGGTCACAACTAAAATGGTTCGTGTATCGTAGCCAATAATAAGAGCAAAAACTCGCATAGTTTTCGTGCGTCGGGGCAACGTATGCGCGATCAAGTGGTTTTCAAATCAGTGATGGAACTGAAACTGAAATTTTTTTTTTTTATATTTTTTTAATATTTTCTTACTTTTTTTTTTAATCGGAAAGCGGTACACAGAATACATCTACCTACCAAGTTTCACATGTATCATTCTAATAGTTTCGGAATATAAAAACTTTTACCAAAAAAATTAAACCGACTTCCAAAAAACACTGCAAAGTGAAAAATAACTTTAATTTCGGTAGGTAGGCAGTGTCCGAATTCCGAAATTAGTTAGAAAGTAGACAAAATATTGCTTTTCCCAATGCTAGGCCGTTAATTGTTGAGGAGTTCTACTGGTACTTCACCATTAGCTTCACTTCATCATATGCATTGTGACGAGCATATTGTGCTTAATAACCATATTCAAGTAATCGAAGCGGAACCCATGAAATACTTCTTATTCCTACTTATATATTGAGTAGTTCCAGTGGCCATCTGTGGTCTTCATCATTAGATCCACTTCATAAATGGTGCTTTTCAAATGCAACTACAAAAGTTACTTTAAAAAATACTCAAATCACTGTAGGTGTGCCTATAATATTTGAAGAGTTTCCTCGATTACTCCAAGATCCCATTATTAGCTCCTGACTTGGTGAAAATGGGACCAATTTCGAAGTATACCCTTTCAAACAAAAAAAGAATTTTCCAAATTGGTTCAGCCGTCTTCGAGTAATCGGTGATCAAACATTAAAAAAAAATATACGCGTCGAATTGATAAGCTCCTCCGTTTTTTTCGTCGGTTGAAAATGGCTGTGACATACAGACGGATGGACAAACAGACAGACAGACAGACAGGCATAACGAAACTTTTTTTTATTTCTTATTATTATTTTTTTATCATATATGAGTATTTTATTTCCAAAGTCCCCTAGTACTCCTAATCGGGCGTCAAACACATTAATAAACTAACATCTAATCAATAAGCATGTAACCCTTTGTTAACAATAAGTTACCACTTATTATGATCAAACAATAATAAATAAAATATAATATTACCTTCAAGTATCAATATTAGTTAAGTAATGTATAAAATCGGGCGAACAATGGTTTGTAAGTGTGTGTGCGCGCAATGTTGTTGTGTTGCTACTAGAATACCTAAAATTGAGCGAGTGATAAACGTAAATGCGTCCTTAAAATCACTGATTGGGTATAATTTATTCCCTGATATTAATTTTCATCAATATGAAATAGAAACTACCAATCATTTGATTGAATTAGCAAGATGCATAATTCAGAAATAGACGCTTGGTTATCATTTTTTAGCAAAAACAATCAGGACCCTAAAACTTTAATTCGAAAAACATTTACCAAATTAATTCATTTCAAAAATCAATAATAACAGCATACTCGTGTTTCTTTTTGTAATTGAGACTGATAATGATTAAATATTATTATGTGATTTTATTGAGTATTTTTATAATGTTAAACTTCATTTTATCGATATCGATAACTTTCCCTCAATCAAGTAGAGCAATCCCTAACTCGGCAATATTCTATAATACTCGGTAATATCTATGAAGCTTGACTTTGAACTGACCAATTGCAGTAGCGCATTTTTTCCTCGCCTGCCAACCCGTATTGGTGAGTTGTGTTCTTCAAAGAAATCGGCCTATAAGCTCTCTAGGTTAAATACTCTCTGGTGTTATGCAAACTCTCCAACACCGATGACTTTGCAAACACTAAAATTTTAGGATCACCGTCTTAATCTATGTAGTTTATATATCTACGTAACTGTACCGGCCAGTTGGAATAGTGCTAATAAAAGTACTTTAAAAAAATATTTGGTCTCGTGCGAAAACTTGTATTGATGTTATAAAAGGTTAGTCCCTTGAAAAAGTTGGATTCTTGTGAACATAAGAAAGTAATGTACAAATTATCAATCTCGAAGTAATGTAATATATTATTTTTGTCGGTATTTTCTTTACTAATGTTATTCTTTATCATTTTTTCTTTAATAATTCTCAAATTTACGCCGGAAACTGCAAGGCACATATTTATAAATGCGAAAATGTTTGAGAATGGGTGGATGTTTGTTACTTCTTCAAACAACAACTACAGAATGGATCTGAATGAAATTTGGGAGCGTGCACACGTGGGGGGCGTGCATGCGTACACTCGTGGGGGCGTGTACAAGCCGTCGGAAATATCTGCGAACCTGGCTCAATGACGTCATGCAAAATTCGAGAGGCAAAAATATATGTTGATGTTTGGTGATGTTCTTCATTTTCAAAAATTTTTATTACTTTGAGCACTAAATTCCGCTCTGCACTACGTATAGTCCTGCCCATCTTCCAACACTAAATATGTAGTTTATTAATATTTCACCAAACAGAGAAACAATAAACAAAAATGCGATTACGAAAAGAAAAAATGATACACGTGTGTCGGCGCTTGCGTTGACAACGGTATTGGATAGGCGAAAACGGGGCGAGGTGCGGGGAAGCGCATTCCAGCGAGGTTTGCAGATGTTTCCGACGGCTTGTACATGTGATTTGTCGACAGTGAATTAAATATGTTGAAATGATGTGTAGATGGCAGCCAGCAGCGTCGGGAGAGGACAGCTTGCACGTGAGCATGTCGCTAGTAGCGAGCAGCCCCGCGCCCCCCGCCCCCGCCCGCGCCACCCGCGCCGCCGCGCGCTGCTCCACGCCCAACAGGGAGCGCGACTCCTTGCAGGTAACA
Organism: Tholera decimalis; assembly: GCA_943138885.2. Classification (NCBI taxonomy): domain Eukaryota; kingdom Metazoa; phylum Arthropoda; class Insecta; order Lepidoptera; family Noctuidae; genus Tholera; species Tholera decimalis. The sequence continues at coordinate 32,878,650 of OW964551.2, forward strand.
TACACACGTGAGCATGTCGCTAGTAGCGAGCAGCCCCGCGCCCCCCGCCCCCTGCCGCGCTGCCCGCGCCGCCGCGCGCTGCTCCACGCCCAACAGGGAGCGCGACTCCTTGCAGGTAACATACACACGTGAGCATGTCGCTAGTAGCGAGCAGCCCCGCGGCCCCCGCCCCCTGCCGCGCCGCCCGCGCCGCCGCGCGCTGCTCCACGCCCAACAGGGAGCGCGACTCCTTGCAGGTAACATACACACGTGAGCATGTCGCTAGTAGCGAGCAGCCCCGCGCCCCCCGCCCCCTGCCGCGCCGCCCGCGCCGCCGCGCGCTGCTCCACGCCCAACAGGGAGCGCGACTCCTTGCAGGTAACACACACGTGAGCATGTCGCTAGTAGCGAGCAGCCCCGCGCCCCCCGCCCCCTGCCGCGCCGCCCGCGCCGCCGCGCGCTGCTCCACGCCCAACAGGGAGCGCGACTCCTTGCAGGTAACATACACACGTGAGCATGTCGCTAGTAGCGAGCAGCCCCGCGCCCCCCGCCCCCTGCCGCGCCGCCCGCGCCGCCGCGCGCTGCTCCACGCCCAACAGGGAGCGCGACTCCTTGCAGGTAACACACACGTGAGCATGTCGCTAGTAGCGAGCAGCCCCGCGCCCCCCGCCCCCGCCCGCGCCGCCCGCGCCGCCGCGCGCTGCTCCATGCCCAACAGGGAGCGCGACTTCTTGCAGGTAACACACACGTGAGCATGTCGCTAGTAGCGAGCAGCCCCGCGCCCCCCGCCCCCGCCCGCGCCACCCGCGCCGCCGCGCGCTGCTCCACGCCCAACAGGGAGCGCGACTCCTTGCAGGTAACATACACACGTGAGCATGTCGCTAGTAGCGAGCAGCCCCGCGCCCCCCGCCCCCTGCCGCGCCGCCCGCGCCGCCGCGCGCTGCTCCACGCCCAACAGGGAGCGCGACTCCTTGCAGGTAACACACACGTGAGCATGTCGCTAGTAGCGAGCAGCCCCGCGCCCCCCGCCCACTGCCGCGCCGCCGCGCGCTTCTCCACGCCCAACAGGGAGCGCGACTCCTTGCAGGTAACACACACGTGAGCATGTCGCTAGTAGCGAGCAGCCCCGCGCCCCCCGCCCCCTGCCGCGCCGCCCGCGCCGCCGCGCCGCCGCGCGCTGCTCCACGCCCAACAGGGAGCGCGATTCCTTGCAGGTAACACACACGTGAGCATGTCGCTAGTAGCGAGCAGCCCCGCGCCCCCCGCCCCCTGCCGCGCCGCCCGCGCCGCCGCGCGCTGCTCCACGCCCAACAGGGAGCGCGACTCCTTGCAGGTAACACACACGTGAGCATGTCGCTAGTAGCGAGCAGCCCCGCGCCCCCCGCCCCCGCCCGCGCCGCCGCGCGCTGCTCCACGCCCAATAGGGAGCGCGACTCCTTGCAGGTAACACACACGTGAGCATGTCGCTAGTAGCGAGCAGCCCCGCGCCCCCCGCCCCCTGCCGCGCCGCCCGCGCCGCCGCGCGCTGCTCCACGCCCAACAGGGAGCGCGACTCCTTGCAGGTAACACACACGTGAGCATGTCGCTAGTAGCGAGCAGCCCCGCGCCCCCCGCCCCCGCCCGCGCCGCCCGCGCCGCCGCGCGCTGCTCCACGCCCAACAGGGAGCGCGACTCCTTGCAGGTAACACACACGTGAGCATGTCGCTAGTAGCGAGCAGCCCCGCGCCCCCCGCCCCCGCGCGCGCCGCCGCGCGCTGCTCCACGCCCAACAGGGAGCGCGACTCCTTGCAGGTAACACACACGTGAGCATGTCGCTAGTAGCGAGCAGCCCCGCGCCCCCCGCCCCCGCCCGCGCCGCCGCGCGCTGCTTCACGCCCAACATGGAGCGCGACTCCTTGCAGGTAACACACACGTGAGCATGTCGCTAGTAGCGAGCAGCCCCGCGCCCCCCGCCCCCGCCCGCGCCGTCGCGCGCTGCTCCACGCCCAACAGGGAGCGCGACTCCTTGCAGGTAACACACACGTGAGCATGTCGCTAGTAGCGAGCAGCCCCGCGCCCCCCGCCCCCGCCCGCGCCGCCGAGCGCTGCTCCACGCCCAACAGGGAGCGCGACTCCTTGCAGGTAACACACACGTGAGCATGTCGCTAGTAGCGAGCAGCCCCGCGCCCCCCGCCCCCGCCCGCGCCGCCGCGCGCTGCTCCACGCCCAACAGGGAGCGCGACTCCTTGCAGGTAACACACACGTGAGCATGTCGCTAGTAGCGAGCAGCCCCGCGCCCCCCGCCCCCTGCCGCGCCGCCCGCGCCGCCGCGCGCTGCTCCATGCCCAACAGGGAGCGCGACTCCTTGCAGGTAACACACACGTGAGCATGTCGCTAGTAGCGAGCAGCCCCGCGCCCCCCGCCCCCGCCCGCGCCGCCCGCGCCGCCGCGCGCTGCTCCACGCCCAACAGGGAGCGCGACTCCTTGCAGGTAACACACACGTGAGCATGTCGCTAGTAGCGAGCAGCCCCGCGCCCCCCGCCCCCGCCCGCGCCGCCGCGCGCTGCTTCACGCCCAACATGGAGCGCGACTCCTTGCAGGTAACACACACGTGAGCATGTCGCTAGTAGCGAGCAGCCCCGCGCCCCCCGCCCCCGCCCGCGCCGTCGCGCGCTGCTCCACGCCCAACAGGGAGCGCGACTCCTTGCAGGTAACACACACGTGAGCATGTCGCTAGTAGCGAGCAGCCCCGCGCCCCCCGCCCCCGCCCGCGCCGCCGAGCGCTGCTCCACGCCCAACAGGGAGCGCGACTCCTTGCAGGTAACACACACGTGAGCATGTCGCTAGTAGCGAGCAGCCCCGCGCCCCCCGCCCCCGCCCGCGCCGCCGCGCGCTGCTCCACGCCCAACAGGGAGCGCGACTCCTTGCAGGTAACATACACACGTGAAAAAGAAACAAACCTACGTGAAAATAAAAGAAACCCATGTGCAAGAGGCGAGAGAGACATATATATAGATAACTAAAAGGCCGTTAAGTCACAGAAGGTCATTTTTCACTTTTTAATGTATCGTTAAACTACTTTTGATTATCTGTATTTTGGTCTAAGAATCATTTTGTTACGATTAATACTCTTCGAGATACAGCAATTTTGCTGAGCAGTTATACCACATGATTTTTGATACTTACTTAAAAAGCGACTAAACCACAATAATATACAAGCTGTAACAGATTAAGCGCAATACCTCAAACACCTCAAATAGAATATTAAATTTTAAGTCTAAAACAACATCCGTAACCAAACGCAAAACGTATGTGCGTCATACAATATCCTTACGCAGACGCATACACTCGTGCATTGTTAGCGGCCGATACGCACACGAGCATATTTCCTTGAATTAAGGATTCTATTAATTTGTTATGATACTGTGTTTCCATTTTAAGTTAAATAAAATATTTTTCCGTCAAAATTTAACTCCTATTTTTTATGACGGAAACCGATTCAGAAGCCTATTCTGAAGCAACTACTTTCAGGACTTGCGTTTATTCTGTTACACGTTGTATATACATATATTGTGCTCAGAAACGATGCCCACAAAACTAATTTACAACCATCGTCCTAGGTAGCGTAGTTTTGTAGAATAATAATTTCCCACTTATTTTTACGTTTACTCGAAAAGTACTTTTTGGGGATAGCGGCTTTTTAGTTAGTGTTAGGCAGCATGGCGAGCAGGCCTACCCTACCTTGCATACTTGGTCGCTGACTTTGTGTTAGCAAACAAAGTCAGCGACCAAGCATGAATGACCAGTGTAGACAGTTATATATCAAATCTCTTGCTTTCTAATCCATTTCACTTGATCGTTAATTGAAAACGGAAATAAAAACTAATTAAAACCGTTAAAAATGTAATTGCAAACGATTTCGGCAAGTGTCTGTATAAACTACTGGACAACGAAAACTTTCACAAAACACTAAAAATAGCAAAAGTTACGCCAATCTATAAATCAGGCCTTACCATAGATCCGTAATACTACTACAGCTACTATTGATTTCAACACTAAAATTAACAAAACATAGACAGAAAAAATATAGCCTTGGGCGTTTTTATTGATCTGAAGAAGGAGTTTGACACGGTTAGCCACAAACTACTCCTAAAAAAAACTGGAATCAATTAATATCAATTGATATCACTCTTAAAATGTTCGAGTCTTACGTAAAACATGGTTCGCAAGTGGTCAAACTTTGTAATCACCAAAGTGATGCATTACCCATCACATGTGGCATCCCACAGGGATCTATTGTGGAGTCCCCTACTCTTCTTAATATATATAAATAAAATAAACAAAATTAAACTACATGGTTATCTTAACCTATATGCTGACGACACTTGTTAATTTTACTTCGGATCTACCAACCATAACATTGTCTCACAATCTCAAGAAGATAAATACTTTATTTGTATGGTTTCAGTTCAATCTCCTAACTAGAAATAAATACCTCTAAATCAAGTTATATAATGTTTGAGACTAACATTAAATCAATTAATTATGTTCCGCTACAGCAAAAACATTTGAAAAATATCTCGGTTTGAGAATCTATATATTGAGAATAGATATATCATCTATCAGAACTCCAAGTTACCCAAAATAAACTCATAAATATACTATTCGACTATCCATAATTATCTAACATCAACCAGTAAAATTTGTCAAGACACCAAAATAATGAATATAAGACAACTGTATTTACAACACATGTATTTTCATCAGAAATATTCTCAACAAAAGCGTCCACTCAAACTTAACACTCACCCAATATAAAGAAGTTAGTCAACGCGGCACAGCAAGCTTGCTAGTTTTACCTAAAACAAAAACTAACTATGGCAAAAAAATTCCAACTTTTGAAGGAGCAAAACTCGAAAATAAATTTCCGTCCTGTATTCAAGAAATCTACACTCATTCATTCAAAACTCAACTTAGCTAGAGCATAATTGCGGATCGATCGCTTCTAAAGAAATTAATGCATTGTATGGGTTATTAACGTATTATACTGATAACGAATCATTTGAAATCTATTTATGTGTTTTTAATATTGTTCTCAAGCAAGTGACCAATGTCGATAGAATTCACATTTCTGGCAATCTTGTTAACCCCTCCAACTAAGCTAAATATGTCTGGAGTGGGTTCACGGCAATATTGTAATGGGCGGGGTTCGAACTCGTGACCTCTCAATCACAAATTCGACACCTTATCCATTAAGCTATTAACGCCTAATATAATTGGGAACAAAGTTTCTTTAAATCGAACAATTTCCTTGATTTCAGGTGTCAACATGGTTGAGAGTGACAGGACCAAACTCACCGCGTTCGGCGCAAGCCGTCAAGAACGCGAACCATAACGTTAGCTTCGGGTTTTGAGCGGAACTGCTCAGTGGCGCCTCCTGCGGCACCCCGGAGCACTACCAACTGCTTACACGGCCAGATTATACTACCGACTTGTTCCTGAATTAAGTCTTTAGAATTGAGGATGTGTGATGATGTGAACCCTACTTAAATTACTGTTTATGCCGAATTTCAACTCCTAATTCTTAATTTAGGAACCGGCTATAAGTCTAATAAAGAGATAAGTACACAGGTGGTTGATTAAGAAGTTTTTGTTTTCGACGTGGAATGTATTTTTTTTTAAATCGCGCACCTATTAAAGTTATAAAGATTTAGTATAGTTTTAATTTGATTATTAATAACACTCTGGAACTGTTCCATTGCTGGTTAAGATTATGTTTTCAGAAGAGCATTAAGATGCGAAGTTGATTCGATTAAAAAAAAATCTGTATACCTAACTCTTTTGTTGAATGTACTACGCCGTTAGGCCCATGCCAACATGTGTCAAAAGGCGATCGTTAACACAATTTTACTTGTGTTATCTTATCTTAAACTTACCCAGGCGAAGACAGGGTCCAAAACATAACTCTAGTAAGCGGTTTGATGAAATACCGACGGAACCTTAATATCGTGTAATACCTATGAACGAGTGGCCTTTATCAAATTATAATGTAAATCCCTTAATGTACCATCACATCACACACTTAGGTGGTATATACTTGAAATCTCAGTAGCTAGAGAACTTGTATAGAGATATATGACTGTTGCAAACCAACTTAGCTTTTCCTAAAACCAGGTGTTTCTTGGGCAGCAAAAAAATAATGTTAAATTTTGATTAAAAAGCAAATCTATGTTTTATGTTATAATAACATTTATTTTTTATCAAAAAAAAAAAACATTTCCTGAATACGGCATTTTATGAATCTTAATAAGTTTCTAAATACTTAATTTTGATGTCTCGATACTTCTCACTTTGTGACAAAATGTAAATTGGTTTGATATTATTGAATTGAATTCGATAAATAATGATTGAATGTTTATTTCTATGATTATTATTATTTTTAAATTGGAGAATGTTTATATATTTTGTTTATTTTGTGTTTGCTGCGACGGTGTACATTTGCGCAGGACTGTACTATTTTTAGTTCATAGTCATTTGATTTAGAAGTGCAACTTAATTTTTATATAAATTTAATGTGACGTAAATAACGCATAATTATTTTATAGAGATCATACTCTTTATACAGAGTGGATTTTTAAGATGGACAGCAGGGGTGTAAGGGCGGGTACCTTAATTTTTTTTTTCATATATGTAAAAATACGTTCCTAGGAATGTTTCTTAATTATTAAATGCATTTAGAAAATTATCTACAGTCAGAAAATTCTCAAATTAAAGAAATACTTTATTTTTACCTTTCTGTCCTACCTTAAGAATCTATCCTCTATATATATAAAATATATGTAAATGCAAAGTGTATTGAACTTAAAAGAAATAATAATATTCTAAATGTTCACTCACTTTGAATATAAACATAACAAATGTCCATCTCATATAAACAACTCAATTGATGATAGATTAAGAATTCAATTGACATTACTTAAATGAATAGAGCAGTTTCAAAGCATACATTTTGAAACTTTTCATTTCAGTGCAGCTGCGTGCAATGTGCGCTTATTTTCATAACGAACGAATCTTGTCAACGATCTAGCTTTACATCCTTGAAATAAATATATTTTTCAAACAATATATGTACATAAGCAACTTAAATAAAAGACACTTATGCGTTTAAGTACTTCACAACGCTGCCATCCGGAAATGTGCCCAAATGTTTGGCAGCATTACCACAATGAGTGCTAATTTTTTGGGCACAGAACGAGCCAGCCCTCTAGTCACGCAGTGTTGATCAGTCGGCGAGAAATGTCCTAATACACATGCACTCGGACACTATACCACAAGCGTCTCGCCCACAAACGACTTTTCTAAAATATTTTATTTAGTCCGTTATTTGGATTACCCAAAAATATTGTAGACATTTTTTTCTTTTTCACTAAACTACAAATGAGCCACCCTTGACCTCGAACACGTGTGATGGTAAGCATTAGATGAGGTCTACGAGCGAGCCCAGAAGTTGTGCCCTGTTCAATCTTGCTTTAAAGGCTGACGAGATTTTCACTAAATTAAAAAATAAAGACGATGCAATGAGCGAAATGTCTTATAATTTTTAGAATTATGTGACATCAGCAGTCCTCAATCAACTTTGAAGCTTTTCATTTCCATAAATTTTAATTGATTTAAAAATCCAAAAAAACATAGTATGTACACTATTTTTTTGAAAATCTAATTAACGGACCAAATAAAGTAATCAATGGGGCAGCTGCTATTGTGGTCGAGTTTTCGGTATTCTTGTAAAAGCTCTCATATAAACCTCTTTGTTATCGACTCAAATATGTATTCTATACCTTCTGTTTATGATAAATAGAATGATTGAAATGATGTTCAATGAAAGAAGAGTTCCGCAGGCATCATTCTGACATTTGTAAATCTCATATTATCGGTTATTATTAAATTAGTTATTAGGTTTGTAACATAATATTTACAGTTTCCTTTAAGAATAATTAAAGAAGAATATAATATTCTTTGAAAAGAAAATAGTCTTCAGAATGTTAGGGTTCTTAGTGAGACAAAAAGGTACCTTTATCGCTTTTATTATTTGCTAAGGAAACGTAAATATGATGCTGATACGCACCATTGTGTTATATAGCTGCATTTTTTTATAATGTCCTTTATGTGACAATAAAGTTATTTCACTGCGTTGGGTTAGCATTTAATGTAGTTAGGCGACTTCGGGACTCTTTGGATGCCAAAAGCTGCGAGTTGTTGATATTATGTCTACGAATGTTTGTACTTTTATATATTTGAAAGATACGAGAAATTGGTAAAAAAAATGTATGTTTTATATGATAATGTTTTAATTCACATAGACAATAGATAAATAAATTATGACTGGTTCTTTACCTGTTCTTATTTAACTCTGGTAAATATTTATATCTTATAACTATCCAATAAATTAGTGAAATTTTGACATTTTTAAACTATCGGAGAGTTACGGGACTAATGCAAGATGTGGGATGTCTGTGATTTTTTGCTCCACCGTAATGAGAATAGTAGTGATGATGTAAATTACTTCTATGGATACAAAATTAACTCTAGTGTACAATGGGCGCACTTATCGCACAGGGCGATCTCTTACAGATAACCTTAATTCTTTGTTTCCTTCTATTCTAATATTATAAAGGGGAATGTTTGTACCATTTGTACATCTTCGAAAGTACTGGGTGGATTTGGATAAAAGAGCAAACCCAAACTCCACAGAAACTTGGGCCTGGCGTTATAGGGCTGGAATTTGGCCATAAATTAGAACATTTAGGAAGGTGTCACTAAGTCCAATTTTCAGGTCTAAAAACAATGGTCAAATTGAAAAAAATAAACAATGTTTACATTTTTGGATAGACTAGGTTATTTAAATGAAAAATGATAATTTTGAGGCTTTGTTTCCCATTTAAATCTGGAACGTCCATGCGCTGTGGTACAGCGTATCACCATGAGGTTTTAGGTATATAAAAAGCGCTCAGAGGGTGATTTCAGATTGATCTGTTTGATCTAACTGAAAAGCTCAGTGGAAAACGTATGTTTATTACATCAGTACTGGCTTGCATTTTTAATATTGAATCTACTAGGCCTTTGATGTAATCTCAGACTACAGTAATCTGAGATTATAATAATAAACATATTTAAATAAAAAAAACCTTTGTGTTAAATGATTTTTACTAATCACCTTCTCAATTAGGATTATGATAATACAGTATCCAGAAATTGATCGTTGGCACAGCAACCAACCACCCTTTTGCCAACGATACAGGTGTGTCAATATTGGATTATAGCAAGCCTTCCACTTAAATAAATACATTAAATTCTTTTATGTGTGACACAATCCAGTTGCCTGTATACTAAATACAGGCAACTTATAAAACTCCGGACGGACGGATAAATAAGCTCCGTGTTTACATTTGATTTAAAAATATTTAAAATCGCGCTTATATGCTAAAAACTAGTAAAATATATGTATAAAGGTCTAATGTACCAGTAGAAGCGTTATCAAAGTGACAAATTCAATAGTGACTGAAATAATTAGTGTTAAAATAGTAACCAGGACTATTTGCAATGAACCACAAAAGTGACAATTAAAAGTAACAATAACAGTGATTATCATCAGAATCAATATAAACAATCGACCAAACTGTGTTAAAAGTGAACATTTTGTAAATAAAAGTGCTAACATTATTGTCATAAACAAAAGTGTACCGTCATCAAGTGGAAAAAAAAATCCTAACACATTAGTAATACCCACCAAACTGCAAAATTTAAATTTATGACCCTTAACATATGCTACTTAATTTCAACCTATTATCGTATCTACTACGTGGCTAAGACAGCTTATCGGCTACCTGTGGAGACAAAGTACTGAAGTTCAAATCAAAGTGAGATTAATTTTATCATTATTTAAATAACAAACTACACGGCAATTAAGAGCGTGTATTCAATTCGCGACGAAAACAACGCGTTTTGGTGTTTTTTCAAGAGCGATATCGTAATGATGTTAACAGATTATTCAAAGATTATTACGGTTATAGAAAGATTAAGTCTTGGTTTAGTACATAACGATGTAACATTGTAATTTTCAACCGACGACAAAAAGAGGAGGTTAACAATTCGACGCGTATATTTTTTTTTTTTTTTTTTTTTTTTAATGTATGATCATCGATTACTCGAAGACGGCTGAACCGATTTGTAAAATTCTTTTTTTGATTGAAAGGGTATACTTCGATATTGGTCCCATTTTCATAAACGTTAGGATCTGATGATGGGATCCTGGAGAAATCGAGGGAACTCTTCAAATATTATAGGCACACCTATATCGTTTTGGGTATTTATTATAGTAACTTGTGCAGTTGCTCTCAAAAAGTACCATTTGAGGAAGTGGAACTGATGATGAAGACCACAGATGGCCACCGAAACTACTCAATAATAAGTATTGAGTGGATTGCGTTTCGATTACTTGAATATGGATGTTACGCACTTTATGCTCGTCACAATGCATATGGTGATGTAGAGCTGATGGTGAAGTACCAGGAGAACTCCTCAACAATTAACGGCCCAGCATTGGGAAAAGCAATATTTTGTAAAAGGTTATAAGTAGTTGATAATTAGGCTCTTGTAACTAGGTAAATTAAAAATAGACCAACTAAAAAGAGTAAAATAAAAACTTTTTACCAAAATATTAAACCGACTCCCAAAAAACACTGCAAAGTGAAAAATAACTTTAATTTCGGAAGTCGGTGCCAAAAACGAAAATAGAAAACTAAAGACACCGACTACCGAAATTAAAGTTATTTTTCACTTTGCAGTGTTTTTTGGGAGTCGGTTTAATTTTTTGGTAAAAAGTTTTTATTGACAGTTTTTTAAAGACAAGGCAATCTGTTCGACGCGTTTTACGAAAATAGACGTCAGAGTCGTCTTTCAGGACGAAAATAACCATGATAACGTACCAACACATTTTATTTTATGTACTTGTCCAATAGAATATATAGTCTTAAAGTGCACTACGTAGCCCAATTACGAAAATATGGCAATTTAATATTAAAGAAACAATTTTTAAATAATGCAAAATCGGTTCTCTTTAACATTTTTTTAACCGAGTTTTGAATAGAAACATAACTATTATTTATTTATTTTATGAAAATAAACGTATTGCCAAATACACTGTTATTTTTTTCAGTCAATTTCATGTAATCGTTTATTTTAGAAAATTATTTTAAAAACACTATAAATCAACGCGCGCAATCAACGGATTGCGCGCGTTGCCAATCAGTTCGTGCCGGGTCCTCCCAACGACAGGACGTATCACTTTTTTCCCACCGCCCGCCGCTTGCTCGCATAAACATACATAGTGTCGGTGAGACATAGTGCGACACAATAGTATTGATACATGAGCAACTAATATTTTTTATTCGGTAAGTAATTTTGAAAAACGTTATATGCAGGTAATTATTTGTATATACTGAATTTATTTAATAATCAGTTTTAACATGTTTGTGTACAATAAATGATGTCAATAATTATTATTTCAATCAAAAATAATTTATATCTTAAATTTAATATTTCTTTTTTCAGAAATGGGTTATAAACGAAATTTATTTGGAAATAAAAAAAAATACTTTGGCTATCGCTAGACAAGCAAAAAGGTGAGTCATGTCTTTATGTACTTTTGAACCGATTTTCAATAGGGAGGCGATTCTATGTTCGGCTGTGTGTATTTTTTATGTGTGTAACATAATCATACATATTCTGTATATACAAAAATCTATATACTTGTATTATGTACCTACTTATTTTTACCAGTTTTTTTTTTTAGACAAAACAAATTTCGTGTGGCATTGAGTACGGTAAAACTATCGAAAACACAGCAATAGAGCAAATGGAGAGATACTAGGGTTGCGGGAATGTTCTAATAAGATACCGCGGCCCCGGAAAACATGGGCCACTGAAGGAATATGGTGGGTTTTTATTCAGTAGAAGTCTGATACTCCCTTCCACTTTACCTAGAGTGGGAGTCATTTGATGATTTTCCCACCGGATCCAGAGCAGCTGGATCGTCATGAAATCGTCGTTGTGCAAAACGGTGCTTTTTAGGGTTCCGTAGCCAAATGGCAAAAAACAGAACCCTTATAGTTTCGTCATGTCAGTCTGTCTGTCCGTCCGTCCATCCGTATGTCACAGCCATTTTATTCCGAAACTATTAGAACTATACATGTACAACTTGGTAGGTAGATGTATTCTGTAAACCGCTTTCCGATTTTAAGAGAAAATTTAAAAAATATTTAAAATAAAGGGGGCTCCCCATACATGGAACTGAAACTGAAAATATATTTTTGCATGAAACCTATGCGTGTGTGGTATCTATAGACAGGTCTTTAAAATAACATTGAGTTTTTTAAAACTACTTTTTCATAAAGTTAATCGTTTAAAAGATATACGCTTCCAAAGTGGTAAAAATTGCGTCCACCCCCCTCCCCCCACCCCCCAATAACTTCCATAATAATAGAGTGAAAAAACTAAAAAAATAAATATATATGCTGTAGATCTTAATCTAAACTTTCAACCTAAATCAGTTTGAACGAAATCGGGTCAGCAGTTTTTGAGATATACAGTATATTTTATAAAACCGTAAATATAACTTTGTAATTGATACAAACACTACGCAAACCAAAGTTATTTGGAGTAGTTCTAAAAATTGTAAATAAGCTAGTTTTAAGAAATTTGTAAGGTTTTTTTTTGTCAATTAAATATATTATTATTATATTTATTAAAGTTACTACGGGACCCTTCATTTTTTATTGACCTTTGTTCTTTTGTTTATTTTTCTGTCTGTTTGATGAAGGAAATTGTCTGTTAGTCGAAATAAAATGTCTATATTCAGCATGAACATAGATGCTGAACAGGCCAGCATACATTTGTTTTTTAATTCGATGGAACTACTAATACCAACCACGACTGATACTTTCCTATCCAAGAGCAGTTTCATGTCAGATGAGATTCACTATAACTATATTATCGCTCTAGTCCACCCTATAAATCGTCTATAATAATAATATTCCACAACTTTCACACAACGCCATCTAGTCCCAAACTAAGCAGAGCTTGTGCTATGAGTACTAGACAACTGATAAACATACATATATGTTTCTAAATATATACATATTATAGATAAATAAATAAATGACACCCAGAATAATGATCGTGCTCATCACACAAACATTTGTCCTGGGTGGGAATCGAACCCACGACCTTGTGCATAGCAGTCAGGGCCACTGACCACTAGATTAACAGGCCTGTCATCTATATTTCGCTATACCCACATCCACTGACAGCGCCACTATGTTGTAGCAGTATGGTAGATCAAGTGTAAGTAGTGACGTAGTTGTTAGGTAAAATTGCTTTTCTTATAAATTGTAATTAATTTTCAGCCAGAAAAACGTTTGTTTTTTTTTGCAATGTGCGCAGGAAATGAATTTCAATTGAAGACCATAAGGATACCAAGAGATGATGCGTTTTGGGTGACCAAAATGGAACATTAGCTGTTCGATTTCTAATATTTCTAATATGTCTTTTGCCCGAGATGATTGATCCCAGGAAAATTCTGTCAATGGACATCAAAATGTGTGATATTGAAATAAAATATGAAATCTTCGATTTTGTTTTATTTTGTAACTCAACTAGCTTTTTTAGTGGGGCTATTTTAGTATGTATGTTTGTATATCCGCGATTTTCTCAGAACCTACTGATCCGATTTTGATAGCGTTTTCTTTGTTTGAAACCATATTTTACAAGAAAGGTTTTAGTATATAACAAATCAGGTTCAGATAAAGATCTTCAGAGATAAGTGAAGGATGTCTTCAATTAAAAACAGCAAATCTCCCGCGATTGCTGCCCTCGTACCTCTATGTATTATTTAGCATAATCAGCCTATTAATATCACCACAGCTTCTGAATCACGTCTGAAATATCGTTTTAGTGGGTAAAAAAGACGTATACAGCAAACTCTCTGTTTTAACCGATTAAAAATAACTGTGCGAACGGTATGTTAGTACCTCAAGTAACACAAACAATGATACACTAAAAAGCATAAAAAAAAGACTTTTTTACTAAAAATTTAACCGACTTCAAAACTTCAAAAAAGACTACTTAAGCGCAAAATAACCTTAGATTGTTTCATTTGGTGTCTAATTCCGTTCAAAATAAGAGCTAGGTAACACATGTTCTCACATGGCTGAAGTCGGTGCCAAGATAAATTAATAGGTTTGATCACCTCGGGTGTCCCCCAGAATGCGGCGTAGCTGTAGGTACCATGTCTATCAAAAGTATTCATTGGCTTGGCACTGACTTCAGCCATATGAGAAGGTGAGAAGGTCTCTTATTTTAAACGGAACTAGACACCAAATGAAACAATCTAAGGTTATTTTGTGCTTTGTAGTTTAGTAGTCTTTTTTGGAAGTTTTGAAGTTTTATTAATTAAACTAGCTTTTGCCCGCGACTTCGTCCGCGTGGAATAGTTACTTTGGGCTAACGTTAAATTTAACCCCGATTTTGAAGCATTCTTCATTGGCGCTCCGCTCCTATTGGCCTTAGCGTAATGATACAATATAGCTGTGCCCGCGACTCCCTCAGCGTAAGTTAATGTATTGGTAATATTGTTTAGATCACGTTCACATGAGGCTTAAGTACCTAGAGAACGCTTCGACCGCGAGACGCGTCGAGCGCGGCGACCGATTCTCAAAAATAATCCTTATAGCATGATTCAGTATTCACGCGCGATGGCTTATTATTATAAGCGTATTTCTTGTATAACTTTGGTGTTTCTATACCGATTTATATGATTCTTTTTACGGTTTCGTAGCCGAATGGCAAAAAACAGAATCTTTATAGTTTCGACATGTCTGTCCATCTGTCTGTCTGTCTGTCTGTCCGTCCGTCCGTCTGTCACAGCAATTTTATTCCGAAACTATTAGGACTATACATGTGAAACTTGATAGGTAGATGTATTCTGTGAACCGCTTTCGGATTTTGAGAAAAAATTAAAAAATATTTAAAATAAAGGGGGGCTCCCCATACATGGAAATATATTTTTTTCATGAAATCGATGCATGTGTGGTATCTGTAGACAGTTCTTTAAAAACGACATCGGGGTTTCTAAAACCACTTTTCCATAAAACCAATCGTTTAAAAGATATAAGCTTCCAAAGTGGTAAAATGTGTGTGTGGCGGACACAACCTCTAACTTCTATAATAATTGAGTGAAAAATCTAAAAAAATATATGTCTGTAGATCTTAATATAAACTTTCAACCAAAATTAGTTTGAACGAAATCAGTTCAGCAGTTTTTGAGATACAGCATATTTTCTAAAACCGCAAATATAACTTTGTAATTCATACAAACACTATGAAAAACAAATTTATTCGGCGCAGTTGTAAAAAATGTAAAAAAGCCAGTTTTAAGAAATTTGTAAGGTTTTTTTTTCGTCAAATAAATTTGCATATTATATTATAGTTACTACGGAACCCTTCATGGGCGAGTCTGACTCGCACTTGGCCAATTTTTTTATGGAACAGTTAATAATGTTAACTTTTTCAATTAGGGGTGACTGAGAGTGTTATAAACGTAAGAGTAGACAAATATTATAATCAGAAAGCTTCGAACTGCTAAGCTATCGGGAGTTACACGTGTTATTGTGAGTCAACCATAAAAGTTAGACATATGCTGTTGTGGGATATTTTTTATATAATTTTAAGGAGAACATTTCCGTCATGAAATGATTTGTGTAGCTTTAACCATTAAGGTTGCACACGCGACGGAAGCTTAAAAAATGGAGCAACTTCTCCCGTTTTCCCAACATTTCCCTTCACTGCTCTGCTCCTATTGATTGTAGCGTGATGAAAAGTATACTATAACCCGCTCAGGAGTATGAAAAATAATTGTACCAAGTTTCGTTAAAATCCGTCGAGTAGTTTTTGTTTCTATAACGGTTATACAGACAGACAGACAGACAGACAGACAGACAAAAATTTAACTGATTGCATTTTTGGCATGAGTATCGATCCTTAATCACCCCCTGATAGTTATTTTGGAAATATATTTCATGTACAGAATTGACCTCTACAGATTTATTATAAGTATAGATAGTTCCATCACTTGTCTCCGATGATCTTTATCAGAACCTGATATGTTATGCACTAAAAACCTTTGTTGTAAAATATGCTTTCAAACAAAATACATACATTCGAATACAGAACCTCCCTTTTTGAAGTCGTTTAAAAGTTTTATTTACGGTTACGGTATACATTGTCCCAGGTATGTTTTCCAGAAAACCTCATACTTACAGTCGTGAAATTTGTTTTTTAAGATTTGACCACACCCTTGAAGTTTATGCGTACTAATATAATAATAATCACGTAAAACAATTTAGAATATAAACTCAAAATCATTATTTAAGATAAAAGTATCAAAACGTTTGGTTTCGAGGTTCGAGCTTACGCACACTGAATAACTATTGCAGTGTGCATAAATATTACGTCGTTCTTGCAATTTTGTACCTATTCTAAATCGAATACGCGCTCTTAAGTCAAGAACGTGCTACAGAGGACGCCTCAGTAGCATTAACAACGTCACACAATCACGGATAACAAACATGGATGCAGATAATATCACACTACGTAGACAGAACACTGGCTCTATGACTAACTTATCTTTCTTAACAAATGACGATGAAAAAACGATACTTGACTCGACGATGATGAGCGTGCCTGACAGCCTGCACGATTGTAATGATGACGAGTTGACGACACTGTGAACAATTTGACTGAACAAATAAATACACTTAAGATGCAACTTTTGAGTGCTCATCAGGAAATAGACGACCTCAACAGCGAAAACTTCCGATTAAAATCCGATTTGCAAAAAGCCCTCAAGACCGTCGAGACATGCAAAAAGATCTGCTTAACGCCTGGTAGAAAAAGTAATACACCATCATCATCGAACAAACAAAAATGCAATCGGCAAAAGGTTCATCCAACTCCAACTAACGACTCCAAGACTTCTGTCACGTACTGCAACGAAATAAAAGTCGACACTCACAACAAACAAACTCAGACTTCCGAGATGACTTATAAGTATGACACACTGCCGCAAAGCAATACTTTACACATGGGTAATGTTGCTCCAAAAAAACCAGTAGGCGTATCTCGACCGAAACATAAAAATAGACTCGCTCTAATGAGTAGTAGGTGTACTAAAGGAACACTACCGCTAATCAAGGAAGTATTTTCCTATAAATTTGATTACTGTCATTATTTACTACATAACGCCACCACAGAAGAGTTGTTAAACACCGTCGAAGGCAACTTAAAAGACTTCACAATACAAGACTACTGTTTTATTTTTATTGGAGAAAACGATTTAAAACATAACGACTATCTAGATATCCTCGAAAACTTGAAAAAAACACTGAGATACCTTACACATACAAATATCGTTATATGCGCACCGACTTATATAAGAGGCGCGCTAATACATAACTATAAAGTCGAGTTATTTAACAACCTCCTCAGTTTGGACATAAAGAACCACGAATATGCATACTTTTTTGACAGTAATCGCACCCTAACCCTTGACATGTTTTCCTATAATACAGGGAAAATTAATAAATACGGATGGAGAGACATCTTCAACCAGATCAGATCCAAAATATTAATTGACTACGATCATGAATGTTTAAACTGTGAAGCTATTGAAATTAATGAAAATGTAAACATCGTGTCTCCAAGGCGTGAGTTTTTTCTTGAATAACATGTATGTTTTACATCAAAACATTGCTGGGCTACTAAACAAATCGGACTTATTAAATATTTACATTCAAGAATTGTCTAGTAAACAGAAAGTTGTTGACGTAATATGTATAACGGAACATTTTATAATATCAGGCCAAGAAAAGTTATTGTCTATACCAAATTACAAGTTAGCGGCATGTTATTCCAGGCATAATAGGAAACGTGGTGGTGCTTGTATTCTAGTACGAGTTGGGCACGAGTATAAAGAACTACCTGACGTAAAGAGTTACTCGATATCGGGGATTATAGAATGTTGTGCTGTTGAATTGCCTCTACAAAACATTGTATTTATTTGTGTTTATAGACTTCCTAAGCTGTGTGTGTAACCTAAGTAAGTTTTATGAAAACTTAGATCTTATTTTAAAAAAGGTGTGTATCAAATCTTTCAAAAAAGTTATATTAAGTGGAGACTTTAATATAGATATTTTAAACAGGAATAGAATAACGTTAGAATTTGAAAGCTTTCTTAGCAGCTACAACCTTAAATTAGAAATTAAACAACCAACTCGATTTACCAGTAAAACTTGTTTAGACAACTTTGCACATAATTTTGGGCAAGGCTGCCAACATGAAGTAATTGACTTCGGTTTATCAGATCACACAGCCCAAATAATGACGTTAAAAGTTAAAAAAACCAATCAAATAAAATCGTGGAGAACATTGAGACGAGATGTAACTAAGGAGAATCTCATTAAATTTAAAGCACATATTCAAAGCCTATCGTTTTCTGATGTTTACAGTACAGAAGATTCTAACAAAGCCTATAATAACTTTTTAGAAATGTTTAAATTGTTACATGATCTCTGTTTCCCTAACAAATTAGTGACAATAAGGTCTGAGAAAAAGTTGAAATGGGTTTCTCGAGGAATACGAATATGTAGCAAAAGACAACGACAATTACTGTGGCAACAGAGACTCAAACCAACTAGTGAAAATAAGAAGACATTTAATAATTACTCAAGGAAATTTAAGAAAATCATTAAATTAACCCAAAAAGCTCAGAATAACTATTTACTAAATAACTCAAAAAATAAGTCCAAAACTGCCTGGCAAATTATTAATAATAATAAAACTGGAAGAGAACCCATTTCTCAAATAAAAAAAGGAGATAAAATAATATCAAACCCTGACGAAATTGCCGAATCTTTCAACAACTTCTTTATTGAACAGATTTCGGGTAAACCAATAAATACGTCTGGTGGCGCTTTTAACATAAATATCAACTCAGAATCAATATTTATGACTCCAGTTATTCCTGAAGATATCACACGTATAATAAAAAACTTAAAAAATAAAAAGAGCTTTGGCTATGATGGCATTTCAACCAGAGTTGTCAAATTTGTTTCTGATTGTATAGCTGCGCCCCTTGCTCATATAATTAACGTTAGCATATACTCGGGAGTATTTCCAGAAGGCCTTAAAACCACAATAGTTAAACCACTTTATAAAAAAAACGATAAAGAAGAAATGACAAACTACAGACCAATTGCACTGGTACCCATCTTCTCAAAAGTAATAGAAAAAATTATCTATGAATCCCTTTACAACTTTCTAGTAAAATTCGACATACTATGTGACGAACAAAAAGGTTTTCGTAAGAATAAAAACATAAACATGGCAATTTTTGACTTTCTCCTTAAAATAATGCCAAAAGTAGACACTAAAACACCGGTGTGCGCAATATATGCTGACATGTCGAAAGCTTTTGACTGTGTAGATCATGACACCCTTCTAAGCAAACTTGATGCATACGGTATTCGTGGCAATGCCCTTAATTTAATAAAAACGTACCTAAAAGGTCGTAGACAATGCAAAGATATCAACTCTATGTTTAAAATCTAGAAGAGAATTGAAATCAGTCTCTTCTCTTAGATAAATAAAATATGGTGTCCCGCAGGGCAGCGTCCTTGGACCATTATTATTTCTATTATATATAAATGATCTGCCCCGCCATATACTTCACCCTATGATATTATTTGCTGATGATAGTACATCAATTGTTTCATGTACAAACAAAGAATCATATGTAAATGATATTAACAATACAATCAAAAGTTTAATAAAGTGGCTTGACAATAATAATTTAATCATTAACCTTCAAAAAACTAAAATCATGAATTTTTACCAACGACTATTTACGGGAGATATGGATATAAACTACAATGGTCAAACTATAGAAAACGTAAATTGTACGAAATTTTTAGGAATCTTAATTGACAGCCAGTTAACGTGGAAGCAGCAAGCAGAAGATATATGTAAACGTTTAGGCACAGCTGCATATATGTTGCGTAATCTATCAAAAAAGATTAATTTGCCGACAATACTAGTTGCTTATCATGGTCTGGTAATTTCTATCTTGAGATTTGGTGTTATTTTTTGGGGTCACTGTAGTGAACGAGAAAGCATTTTCAAAGCTCAAAAGCGCTGCCTGAGAGCTATCTTTGGCCTCAAATCAACTGACAGTTGTGTACCTATATTTAAGTCTCATCATTTATTACCTTTCCCGTGCCTTTATATCCTTGAGGTAGCAATATTTGTTATAACAAATCGATGTCTATTTGCAACTTATTAAAGTTGCAAATAGACATCGATTTGTTATAACAATAAATAATATTAAGAAACAAGAAAAAGAAGTACAGCTATGAGATCTCAATACCAGAATTTACTGCACACAGGCGTATTTAAAACTACCTTAATGAAAAGAAATGTGATTTGTATGGCTCCTAAAATCTATAATAAAATACCTGACAATATTAAAAACTTACCGTTGCAAAAATTTAAAAAAGACTTCAAACAATTACTTGTTAATAAATGTTATTATTCTGTGCAAGATTTCCTAAATGACAATGATTTGTAATATTTGAATTAATTTCTGTTTGCATTAATAATTTTTATTTTATTTGTTGTAATCAATTTTATTTGTCGTAATCAATTTTATCTGTTATAATCAATTTTATCTGTTATAATAAATTTTATAGCACTTTTTTATTTGCAACATAATACATTTGCATGCCACACTAAGGCAGAATGTACACGGATTCTTTATGTATTTAACAACTTATTTTTATGTACCTACATTCCAAGCAAATAAAGACTTATTCTATTCTATTCTATTCTAAAACGTTAGTAGGTACTTAAGAGTACCAGAGAGACAAAAACAATTAATTATTATATGCCACAGTGGCTTGTAGGTGTATCGAATGTCCCATTGTGGGAATGTGCGTGTGGATTGAGAGATCATGTCGAAAACTCTTCCAATCCCAACCAAATTATAAGAGGATTTAGGAAATAATTGTGAAAACTTCATGGTAAGGTATAAAATTTGTGAAACCTAAACAAAGAAAGTTAGAACTCTTTAACTGGATCTCTCAATCTGGACAACTGAAGAAAAAGCCATAACGCGTATCCAAGAATATACTGCCTATGTGTTTATAATTTGCATTTTAATTAATTGTGAAGGATTTGTGAAAGCTGCTAAACAAAATTTAGATTCGTTTCAAAGGCACGTTTTAGATTTATAACGGTTTATATGGATCTCTCAGAGTGGACAATTTTTAATTGAGTGATCTTGTAAAACACGACCTAATACTGAAAACGTATGAATAATTATCATGTTTATGGCAAATTATGCTTCTGGCAAAATTTGTGAAACAAAAATTGTGATTGAAATCTTACTGGTTCAAGAGAAAATGAAAATCTTGTTTTTTGTCGATCGTCCCAACTGAGAGATCATTATTTTGAACTATATTTAATAATTCAAAACTTATAGGTAGAAGGTAAATACATCAGAAATTGTGAAAAATGTTGTACTAACTAAAATTTGACGAATCAGTCGTCCCTGTAAGTGTTATACTTAAAAAGATAAATCATTTTTTACAATCCTTGAGGAAAACGTTGAGTAGGGTGACCATATCGCCGGTCGGAATCATTACTCGGAATCATTACTGGTACTATTCAAAATATGATGCACTTTAAACTTTTTATACAAGTAATTTGTGTCTGGTTTCACTACATAATTTAAATAATATAAAATTACGTTTTTAAATGACAAGTTTCTGCAAAGTTAGGTTCTGTATGTGTAGTGCTCTTACTAAGGAATTCTAAGTTCGTAATTCTAATTCTAAGTAATTCTTACACACAAAATATACACAATGTTAGGATGAATAGGGTAGTCGAAAAAAAAAATGGGACAAAATAAAAAAGTATGTCTACCCTACTCAACGTTTTCCTTAAGGATTGTAAAAAATGATTTATCTTTTTAAGTATAACACTTACAGGGACGACTGATTCGTCAAATTTTAGTACAACTTTTTTCACAATTTCTGATGTATCTACCTTCTACCTATAAGTTTTGGTTTATTAAATATAGTTCAAAATAATAATCTCTCAGTTTGGACGATCGACAGAAAACAAGATTTTCATTTTCTCTTGAACCGGTAAGATTTCAATCACGATTTTTGTTTCACAAATTTTGCCAGAAGCATAATTTGCAATAAACATGATAATTATTCATACTTTTTCAGTATTAGGTCGTGTTTTACAAGATCACTCAATTGAAAATTGTCCACTCTGAGAGATCCATATAAACCGTTATAAATCTTAAACGTGCCTTTGAAACGAATCGAAATTTTGTTCAGCAGCTTTATTTATTTTATTATTTATGTACACACAATAAAATACAATAGGACAACATAATTATAATATTTGAGTACAAAGCTTTCACAAATCCTTCACAATTAATTTAAATGCAAATTATAAACACGTAGGCAGTATATTCTTGGATACGCGTTATGGCTTTTTCTTCAGTTGTCCAGATTGAGAGATCCAGTTAATGAGTTCTAACTTTCTTTGTTTAGGTTTCACAAATTTTATACCTTTTTTTTTTTTTTTTTAGCGTGGTAAAATTATCAAATAAGTCCTCCCACTCCGGGCAGGGTGGGAGGGACTGTCAGACTTTTACTGACTAAAATCCACGGTGTTCCTTCAATAACCCTTTACATACCGGGGCCACGGTAACGGGATGAGTCCCACGACCCCGGCGGGCTTCGGCCCTCTGCAGAGGGGGCCTCGTCATGTTGCTGACGCTCTTTGAGGCGCGCGTGGAACACGACGCGCCGTCGACCCGGGCATGGTCCATGGTCGGACAGCGAGTTGCCCTTTACTCGCTGTCCGCATGCCCGCGCCTGCGGTGGCCGGAGATCGTCGGCCGACGTCCGACGCCGTGGGCGTCTACCACTGCGGCTGGGCTGGAGGGAGGACGCCATCCTCTCCCTCACGCGGCCCGCCTCCTCCTTTTTTTTTATACCTTACCATGAAGTTTTCACAATTATTTCCTAAATCCTCTTATAATTTGGTTGGGATTGGAAGAGTTTTTCGAAATGATCTCTCAATCCACACGCACATTTGTGGGACTGTCCCACCTGTCCGCTATAGTGTTCATGATGCTGTTGTGGCTGAAATTACTTAATAATAATTATGACGTGACAACAGTAAGTTATCAGGTATCGACAGACGTTTACTGGTACGTACAACATTCCGTGGTGCAGTTGATCTTATCAATTATCGATTTGTTTTCATGTTTTTTAATGGTGCTTACGTTAAAATCAATTATATTCCAGATTTTTGTCTTAGATTGATTTTATTATCTAAAAAATATACGAATATAATGGAGTATTCTTTAATTATTTGTATCAGTATCGATTTCCACTTCATTGATAATATTCTTAGGGTACGCTCTATTGATATCATGCTAGTGTTTACTATACTGCCATCAATAGCATAGTTACAGTAAGTCGGATTTTTGACAAAAATGAGTTGGATATACAGCCGTGATCACGATAACGAGATCTACCATTATATCTTACCCATTCGTTTGAATCGCTTTTTAAACCAAATTTAACAATTAAAGAATTGCAGTACCTAAGTCAAGATTTTTTTATATCACAAAGCATGATTACAGTGGGTATACTTACCTACTGCAGAAGTTCTTATTCAGAGTATCACGGCCAAAGTACAGTATGACATCTACACCTCTTACATGTTAAGTCATTGACTGTATAAAAAATAGATATTGTGTGCCCTGCGCTTAAAGGCTACTTAATTTTAAGAAAGAAGTTCGATTTAAACTAAATGTCAATGTCATTCACTAAACGTATCTTGATTTGTTAAATTTTACTGCTTGGTTATTTTCAGCAACAGTTAATAACAGTACCTATATCTAAAACAAGATTATATATATTTTTTAATACATTAATTAAAACCTAAAACTAATTGATTTATTATTACTTAACAGCCCGATAAAATAAAACTTATAAACCATATACATAAATTTAAATATAAATTTATATGGTTACTTAACATAAATACAGTAAAAACATAACCCTTCCTTTGCAGTCGGGAAAAAGCACACCTGTCAGAGAGCCTCTAGGAGATACTTAGTATCTATAACTAAGATAATGAATTTATTTTGTCTTTCAATTACTCAGAATTAGTTTCCAAATAAGTAATAGATACGTGTTGAGGCCCTCTTTCATTTAAGGTATCGTGATCTGATTACAAACAAAGGATTTATGGAAGATTTTCTCACCTAAACTTTCACCGCGTTTTTCTCGAAATCGTCTACAGCGTACTTACTGCAACTATGCTATTGACGGCAGTATAATGAAAAAAGTGTTGGGAAATCGTTAGTGCAATGAGTAACAAGATTCACCTATATACTGGTGTTGCTTTATTTTATTCAGAATGTGTTTTGTTTGTCGGATTAACCATGAAATTAAGACAACATTGGTGTTGTTCCCCAAAGCAAAGAGGTTACTTGTTTGTTGATATTTTATTGATGTTTATAACTGGTGCGCTGTAATTCAATAGTTCCAATAATGGACAAATGTCGAAACTTAATTTTACTTTTGTGTATTCAGATTTTTAAGTAATTTTACTCTAATTCTTATTCTTTACTATAAGCTAGTTGCAAATTATAAAAATGTTGATGTGTTCAAGTAATGGACGTAGGTATGTGTCCATTATTGGGTATTTCATATGAATCCAGTTATGGACATTGATATATAAAAACTTTTTTGCAAAAAATAAAACCGACTTCCATATCAAAACACTACAAAGCCAAAAATAATTTTAATTTCGGTAGTCGGTGTTATTGGTTTTGTATTTTCTTTTTTTTTCACACCGCCTTCCGAAATTAAAATTATTTTTGGCTTTGTAGTGTTTTGATATGGAAGTCGGTTTTATTTTTTGCAAAAAAGTTTTTATTTTCGCGCTTTTTAGTGGGTCAGTGAATTTTCGATAAAATTTTCATGGGACCATTTGGGAAGTATACCCTTTCCAACAAAAAAAGAATTTTTCAAATCGGTTGGCAAGCGACGGAGTTATGCGTGGACAAACATAAAAAAAAAAAAAAAAAAAAAAAAAAAAATACAAACATCCGAATTGAGAACCTCCTCCTTTTTTAGAAGTCGGTTAAAAATGATACTGATTCTTTGTTTTAGAAATAGCTCTTAAAAAGATTATACGGCTCATCAAATGGGTTGGGCTAT
Organism: Tholera decimalis; assembly: GCA_943138885.2. Lineage (NCBI taxonomy): Eukaryota > Metazoa > Arthropoda > Insecta > Lepidoptera > Noctuidae > Tholera > Tholera decimalis. The sequence goes on from OW964551.2 coordinate 32,904,035, forward strand.
CGGCTAACAGTAAAAAACTTTTATAACAAAAAATTGAATCGCCTTCAAAACAAAAAACAACAGTACTGCACTACAGAGCGAAAAAAATACAATTGCACTACCCACAAAGTGAAAAATAATCTTAAAGATTCTTTCATTGGATGTCTGATTCCGTTTAAAATATGGGTAGGGAGTAGGGACCTCACATAGCTGAAGTCGGTACCAAAATAAATGATTAGGTTTTATCATCTCGGGCATGCCCAAGAATACGGCGTAGGTTCTTAGCCTAACAAAACTATTAATTGGCTTGGCATGAGACATCGAGAAATGGTTTCCGGAAGTAGAAATTGATCTCAAATATAGAGGTCTGGTTTGAATAGTGAAACATCCACAGTCATTTTTCCTTTCTCTAAAACCAGGACACTTTCGGGAAATAAAGAAAATTTTACCGTTTTGGTTACAGGAAATGCTGGGAGTTGGCACAAACTCGCAGAGGCCATCGAGGAGCACGTGGAAGCACTTGCTGTTTCCCTTGACATCTTTAAGGCCTTTGAAAGGGGCTGGCACGATAGCCTTATAGCTAAGTTTCCTTCTTTCGGTTTACCCACTCAACTGTGCATTTGGATTGAAGACTTAGATCAGTCCGTTTGAGTGGTCATTGATGGCTGCTAGTCCGGCAATTAATAAGCCAATTCGAACCGGCTCCTACTTTCCGAGGTGTAACCGTGTCGATAACCGATCTTATTGAGCTTCTTGGGGTCACACTAGCTTCCACCCTCAATTTTCGTCTGTTTATTGAGTCGACTAAGAATCAACTAGCATAAAAAAAGTTGGGTGAAAAAGGTGAGCCAAAACTTCACACTGAGGGTGATTCTTTGAAACACAGTTTTGACATGTTTTTGACTGAAGAACACGTTTAAATAATATTCAATCTCAACTGCAATTACAGGTTTTATAGTAAATGTAAACTTCTATCGAGGCCTAACGTAGTTAATTGAGATTACTTAAAACAAGCAGTAATTAAGTCACCAGAAAACGGTCAAAACTAATTAATCTGGTATGTCCCCATGCCGGTTTTTATTTAACTAATCAATTTTTTGCGATCTTAATGAAGCAATATATTAAAATGAGTGCGTTTCACCGATATTTAAATATTTGTTTCTTGATATTGTATGATTAGATTTTCAAATAATTGCGTATATTCGTAATTATATAACTTCAAAAAATGTCCCCGACCAAAATAATAATTTAACTGGCGCAATTTGTTCAAACCTGCTTTCAACGTAAACACAATATATTTGATAGAATAATATCGACTCGTGATTGGCCGCGTCAGTCAGTGCCGTCCTGTCACATCGAAAGTACGTGCACGGGTGCAATTTTGTAAAAAAGTTTAATTGAAAGTTGTGATCTGGCATTTGTCAGGTAAGTCGCATAATTAATCCGTCTTTTTTTATGAATTGTGTGTATGTAGTTACGTTTTGCAACTAAATTAAAGTCTTTGATAAGGTTGTTTATTCATGTTATTTATATCTATGATATCATCCGGTCATAAATAAAAGAGTAGGATTCGGTTATCTTGCAATTCCTAATTTATCTGGCTCCCATTAGTCTGGTTTCATCTGACTCTTATGTCCAGATGAATTTGAACGGGGCATATGAATTTGATTTGATATAAATAAGGATGATCACATTGATCACATAACACCAGATTCATTTTTCTTTATCAGATAAACTAGTTTTAATGAAGAAGTTAGTACTTGATTTGTTTTATTATAGGGGATAGAACTTTTGTGTCCCACCCTTTTGTAATAATAGAGTGAAAAATCTGAAAAAAAAAATATATACAGATCTTAATGGAAACTTTCAACAAAAATTGGTTTGAAATGAATCGTGATAGCGTTTTTGCGATATATCACATTTTCTAAAACATTATATTTCATAAAAACACTATGAACAACTTATTTTGCGTACTTACTACGGAACCCTTCATGGGCAAGTTTGACTCGCATTTGGCCTATTTTTGTTTTATTTTTATTTCAATGTCACGGCCCCTGGTGAAGCAGCTGTATATTACGTTTTTTTGTAGGTCTAAACTATATTGTTTTACTCTAGCTGTCGCTTTAAGCCTATTTATTTTTTCAGATATATATTTTCGAAATGGCAAAACCAAAGAAGCAAACAAGAGAAGAAAGACTAAGAAAAAAAGACTTGCAGAGAAAAGGAGATATGAAAGAATTAAAAATAACGAAGAGTTGTGGAAAGAAAAACAAGAAAAAAATCGACAAACCTACATACGTAGGAAAAAAGAAAAAAAGCAACTATCAATAAATGAAATGAATCCTAGACAACAAAGATTGCAAAGAAAGAGATGGAGAAAGAATTATAAGGCCTATTACCTTAGAAAGAAACAAGAAAACAGAATAGCGGCCATGCTTGAAGAAAACACTCCACCTCAAAGTCCAAGCATTCTATCGGATACTGAACCGATAGTTTTCTAAGACAGAAATAATGACCAACATTTACGTTTCCAGTTTCCAAACAGAGAACTGCAGTCACCCGTACCAGGACCATCTAGAATTTTGCGCAGCATTTCTCAACAGAGCAATGAAGTCTCCACTGATTTAGGACTAAATACACTTAATGCAAAATCTATTTCCTATTCTTCACCTGCAACTTCTGCTATAAGGCGTATCCGTTACAAATCACAAAAGGAGATAAATAATCTTAAACAAATAATTATTAACATGAAGCAAAAAAATGAACGTTACAAGAAAAAACTGCAAAGATTAATGTCGGAACAAATAAAAAACGTACCGTCAGCTATAACATCCAATCAAAGTAGAATACTCCCTGTAATAAAACGTATCAGTACAAAGTCAAATAGAACCCTGACTCATAGTTTAAATTCTTTGCCTGAACTTCTGAAAAAAGAAGCAGAAATATTTTACGAAGGCGATGAAAATAGCAGACTGTGCTCTGGAAAAAAAGAATTCATAACAAGAAACAAGATACGTAAACAAAAGCGGTATCTAAGTGACAGTCTTATCAATCTGCATCAAAAGTTTCTAAAAAACTCAAATTTCACTCTCAGCTATTCAGCATTCTGCAAGCTAAGACCATTTTGGGTGCTGCTACCTGACATTAGATCAAGAGACACTTGTTTGTGCAAATTGCACACTAACATGGATTTAATCGTCCAAGGATTGTACCAGAGGAAGATAATATCATCTAAGACCTCCCAAGATCTTCTCTCTTTGCTCTGTTGCGACATATATGATGTTGATTGCTTGCATCGTACGTGTTCAACGCGCAAGAATAAAGCAGTTTGCTATCAAGAATTTGATAATTCTATTGATATAATGTACTGGCAGTGGGAGACTAAACAAAACATGATTCAAGGTACAGAGAGAAAAATAAGAGTTACTGAAAAAATGAAAAAAAGAGAAGCACCAAAGAAATGTATTGAAAAATTTGAATTTACATTGAATGAGTATTTCATGCATTGTGGTAACATCGTTGCTCAACAAAAGGCTTTTAAACATTTAAAAGATCATCTTCAAGAGGGTGAATGTATTGTGCATGTAGATTTTAGTGAAAATTATGCAGTTAAAATGATAGGACTGAATTTCCTCGTTACACACGAGGAAATTCAGTCCTATCATTTTGGTGGTAGCCGTAAACAATTAACGTTACATACTTCGGTAATATATTTTCTGGACGACAAGAAGATACAGCAAGTACAATCTTTTTGTACGGTGAGTGAATGCCTTCGTCATGACATTTCAGCTGTATGGGCTCATATTATACCAATCCTCGAATATCTAGGTGAAACGAATACGAGTATTCACACTATACATTTTATTTCTGACTAGATGGAGTCAGTATCGGAATAAAAAAATATTCCATGTAATTTCTTCTTTGCACATATATCTGAGCTCTATCAAAACCATTACGTGGAACTACAGCGAATCTGGTCATGGAAAAGGTGCCCCTGATGGAGTAGGTGCTGTTATAAAGAGGACTGCGGATCGTGCTGTTTCCCAAGGACAAGATATAAAAGATCTGGATGATTTTTTAAATATTATGGAGCAAAATTTAAATAAAGTGAAATTGAAAACTGTTTCAGAATATGATGTCAGTGAAAAGGACTTTCTATTCCCCCAAAACGTAAAAGGTTTTCCTGGTTCAATGAAAATGCACCAGATAGTATGGAACGTCCAATCCACCTCATTGGCTGTTCGTAAACTGAGCTGTACAGATAGCGTTTGCCAGTATCAAGCCGTCATTTGCAATCATGGCATGAAACATCTTGGTTTTTATAACCTGGAAGACGTGGAAAAGCAAAACTCACCAGTCACACCGCTAGCTAATTCAAAAAGACAATTAAGAGAAATTGGCGAATCTTTTTGGACAACACATGAAGGTCGAGGTAACATTTCTACAAATAAAAATAAAAAAAGAAACACACGAAAAGTTTTTAATATATCAAATAACCCTGCAATAAATACAAAACATGCACGCAATTCAATAGGTATAAGCAATAGAATAGATAAAGAAGTTGTTATGATTAAAGAAACTGAAGAAAAAGGTGAAATTAAGGCAAGTGCAGAAGAAAGTGTGGCATATATCGAAAATTTTGACTTGGATAATATCTCAGAGATAACGTTTTCAAAAGATGGTAATAATAAATTTAGCATCGATTTAGAAAATTTTAATCCATACTTGTTAGATTCTAGTGATGAAGACCTCAGTATTTTTTTAAATAATTATAGATATTTTTTTGTAGTCATTCATTTAGTTTTCAACGATATCATGTTTAGTTCCATTAATGTGACCAAAAATTGCAATTAAAAATACCTCAGTTTTGCAGGCTACATTTGTCGGATCTCTCTGCATATTCCTATTACTAATTTGATTTAATAGTCTGAATTTGATACTCATAGTGATTACGTTTTATTTTATTTTTAATAAGATTTTTATTGTTCTTGTATTTTTTGTTTGTAATAGTTAGTAAGGACCTGCGTATACTGGTGGATGGTATGGCAGAGTATTTAAAATTTATCAATTGAATTTACTACTTAACCAATCGAACTTAACAAATCACATAAGGTATATACTTGAATTCTCGATGATCCAAGGTCGATCACCGAGCATTGAAATATATACCTATTGGAATTGGATATGTATTAAATTCATTTGGTGAAATTAAAAACCCCAGCCGTACCTTCCGCCTGTATACCCGTATTTGTTTGAAACTTGGAAGAAATCCTGATTTACCTACATTAAGTTTTTAAATTGTCAATGTGTGTCAGTATTTAGTTACATTAAGATTTAATTTATGATTTTCTTGTTTTAGACAAAAATTACATGTGACTGTAATTATTTTCATATTTGTCCGTTGATTCATGAATAATAAAGTTTATTGAAGAAAATATTTTATTCTCATTTATCTGCATGGTTCCAATTAATATGGTACCAAGTCTCATTCATCTGCATTGGTCATCATTAATCTGGTTGGCCAATTAATGAGCACAGCCCAAATCCTAAGCTACTGGGTAAAAATCTGTGCCTTTGATATATATTATAACATGTAATGACAATGAAAAGATGTCATATCAATTCCAAGAAAATGGTAAAAAAAAAATTGAGCCATATCAATGAGTCAAATACACTCGGTTTCAAAGAATCACCCCTGAAACAGCTGCTCAACCTGTATCAAACCCAGGTTCGGTCGTGTATGGAGTACTGTTTTACTCATCTTTGGGATGGATCTGGCAAGTACCTACTGGATGCGCTTACGTCAATGGAGAAACGGGCCAAAAGACTCATTGGCAACGATACACTGGTCGAGTCAAAGCTCCAGAGCCTTGGACATCGACAAGTTGCTAGTCCATCGGTTTTCTATCGGTTACATTTCGGGGAGTGTGTGATGGAATTACACAATCTAATTCCTCCAAGCCCGTTCCATCATCGGACTACAAGGCAAACGGCGATCTATGTTTCATGATAGCTATAACCTAGGTGTATTTAAGTCAAGAGTGAATAGGTTACTTCTAGGCAAGCGTGCTCCACCTTCGACCACATCATCACCATCAGGTGAGATGGTTGTCAAATGCGAGCCTATCAACAATAAAAAATACTCTGGTTTTATTTAACAATTAGTTTTATGCAAGACTACCGTCATTAGTTTCAGAAGAAATCTCAGATGACTGGGTCGCTCAGAAAGTGGATGGATATGCTCAGAGACATTCTAGGAATACTTATGACAAATGTTTTTCACGGGGACTGTACGATGCAGAGTACGTTGACATTACAATGCTATTTTAAATAAACATTTTCAATTTACATTAAAAATAATAATAATTAATAATACATTTTTATATTACATTTAATTTTCATTTAAATAATTAAAATCATCTACAGCTTGATATTGATCATAGATTCTTCAATTGGGTATTGGGTTCAAGTAGGTGTATACTACTAGGTTCATGTTATTACGGGATGTCAATGACTAGGTTATGTTCATTATTGGATGTCCATAACTGGGTTTTTGCTGTCCATAACTGGAGTAGTGTTGCCCAAACGAGAGTCTCGCAAGAGTCTTGCAATTAGCGATGCTAAACTGGAGAAAAAACTATGCTTTTTATCTATACTTATAATAAATCTGTAGAGAGGTCAATTCTGTACATGAAATATATTTACAAAATAACTATCAGGGGGTGATTAGGGATCGATACTGATGCCAAAAATGCAATCAGTAAAATTTTTGTCTGTCTGTCTGTATAACCGTTATAGAAACAAAAACTACTCGACGGATTTTAACGAAACTTGGTACAATTATTTTTCATACTCCTGAGCAGGTTATAGTATACTTTTCATCACGCTACAATCAATAGGAGCAGAGCAGTGAAGGGAAATGTTGGGAAAACGGGAGAAGTTACTCCATTTTTTAAGCTTCCGTCGCGAGTGCAACCTTAATGGTTAAAGCTACACAGAAATCATTTATGACGGAAATGTTCTCCTTAAAATTATATAAAAAATATCCCACGACAGCATATATCTATCTTTTATGGTTGACTCACAATAACACGTGTAACTCCCGATAGCTTAGCAGTTCGAAGCTTTCTGATTATTATTCTGCTCCGAAATTTTAAACCACCACAACTTTGCAATGGAACTCGGCTAAAAGTAACCCAGTTGCAACAAAATATAATCGAGGCTCAAATTTTAACAGGTTGCGGTGCAGGAGAAACCGTCTTTATTCCCAGAATTCCCATAATACCAAATAATTTTCCATTCCAATTTAAAAGAACGCAATTCTCAGTATCGGTGTGTTATGCAATGACAATTAATAAGGCTCAAGGGCAGACTTTTCGTGTTGCTGGAGTAGATCTCGGTGTCAGTTGTTTCTCGCATGGTCAGTTGTACGTCGCTCTTTCCCGGGTTAGCAGTTCTAAAAATCTTTATGTTCACGTGCCGGACGGGTCAACTTTCAACATAGTTTACCCGGAAGCTTTGCGCTGAAGTATTTTCGTTCTATAGCTACTTAAGCCTCATGTGAACGTGATCTAAACAATATTACCAATACATTAACTTAATAACACACAAGTAGTTACACGCTGACGGAGTCGCGGGCACAGCTATTAACAATAATATTGTGCGGTTCGGTATTGCGATATTTTTCAACAGTATTATAGATTGACATATTATATTTCCCTACTAAATTACGAAAGTTAATCTGTCTGTTACATCAAAATCTCTGAACCGTGAGGAAGGACATAGGCTACTTTTTTTTTTTACGAAAAACGACGGAAACGTGGACGAAGTCGCGGGCAACAGCTATCTATACTAATAATATAAGGCTGAAGAGTTTGTTTGTTTGTTTGAACGCGATAATCTCAGGAACTACTGGTTCGAATTGAAAAATTATTTTTATTTAAATAGTAAATTTATAGAAAAAGGCTATAGGCTATATATCATTACGCTAAGGCCAATAGGAGCGGAGCGCCAATGAAGAATGCTTCAAAATCGGGGTTAAATTTAACGTTAGCCCAAAGTAACTATTCCACGCGGACGAAGTCGCGGGCAAAAGCTAGTATGTTAAATAAATTGATACCAGCTTTGCAGTATCTCACGCGTAACACTGTAGAAATTTTGAATAAGGATAGGACTTTACCCATTTAGTAAATTTAGTGCTGAAACTATCACCATATTGGTGAGATTTCAGAAATACCATTTTTTTTTTCTTAAACTGTCCATAATTGGGGTGTTTACCTCAAGTAATCGTTGAATACATAAAACATGACTTAAATATGGATGGTAACCGGTAAAAAAATAAGTATAGACACGAGTATCTTTACATTTTAAAGAAACAACACGCGTGAGTTTATCCACAACAGAGTGTTTGTCAGTTACCATATTGGGTCTTATGCTCTTGTAATCAACACCGCCTTAGAGTCAAGGGCAGTAAGCAGTGACACGGGCTGATAGTAATAGGCCCATCAAGTATTGGCTCGTAGCTGCATAACAAACACAAAAGACACGTTGACGAACATACTGTCTTATTAGAACCCTCGCGTTCATAATTTAATACTTTGATTCTGTGTATAGAACTCAGCATTTACTGAGGACCCCATGAATGGGGTGATCAAAACCTTCCCTTTGACAGCCGGATACAGGTAAAAGGGGAAAATTAATGGTTAATGTTTGGTGGTCTACTCATGTGTACTGGTGTTATTCACTATAGCTTTCTCAGGTCTAGTCTGGCAAAAACAGCACATTTTACTGTGCAGAACTTCGAACAATGATGGCGAAACTAGTGGTGTAACAGATCCGTCTACGATGATTTCACCATTTGATTATTGCTCCACGATAACGCAAGACATCACACTGCACGAGAAACTGTTGTATCTTTATAGAAGCTGCAGTTAGAAACCATACGTCATCCTCCGTACCAGCCAGACCTTGCTGCTTGCACAGATCTTGCAACTACACACATCAAAAGTGTCTAGGGATCAAGCATTTTTATGCGGATTTCTTGAGATTGAGATGTGGCTTTGTAATAAATTTATGATTTTATAAATTTATATGGATCCTTTTTGGTGCATTTCATAATTTGAAACAGGAACTGTTAATCAAATTCGAGTAAAAGATGAAAATCAGCTATCAATATTTTCCCTATAAAAACATACAACGCATTGAAGACATTATTAGTGCTACTGTTTCCCTACTACTGATTAAAACCAACGTTATTATGGAGCGGCGACGTCATTTAAGCAGGGAAGAAATGCTCAGAGCCGTGGGAATGATAGAAGCTGGTTCCCGGCAACGTACTGTGGCTTTAGCTCTGAATACAAGTCACAGTGTTATCAGTCGACTTTGGACACGTTACCGAAGCACTGGTACCGTGGCTGAGCGCCATGGAGGACGGTATCGCTGCACCACACGGAGACAAGACCGATACATTCAAATCTTAACTCGAAGAGCTCCAACAATAACCGCCATGATGTTAGCCGTGAGGCTTCATCACTCTTCAGGGAACTTAATTAGCGACCAAACAGTCAGAAACCGCTTGCATGAAGTGAACCTTCATTCCCGAAGACCGCTACGGGTACCACCTATAGCAATGCACAATCGTAGGATTCGATATCAATGGGCTCTTGAACACAGAAATTTGGCAGAAGAACAATGGCGTTTCGTGTGCTTTTCTGATGAGTCTCGTTTTGGTATGAGACCGGATACAAGACGTATACGACACTGGAGAACCCCTGGACGCCAACAGCGATTAAAATCCTGCCAGGAAGTCCATCCTTATAGTGGTGGAACCATCATGGTATGGGCGGGTATTTGGATCGGCGGAAGAACTGAGTTGATTTGGATCAGAGGCAACCTCAACGCTCAAATTTATGCTAAGACGATTGTATCTGACGTCATCGTTCCTCTACAAGTGCAAATCGGTCCCTTATTTCAGTTAATGCATGATAATGCACGACCGCACACCGCAAGAGTTGTAAGACAGACTCTCGCCGCAGCTAACATCAATGTCCTGCTCTGGCCTGCTCAGTCGCCAGACTTGAACCCGATTGAGCATGCATGGGATATGCTACAGAGAAGAGCTCTGCCGAATATGGAGGGTATCCAGTCGCAAGAAGACCTTTTTTTGTTGTTGCAACGAACATGGGCGGCCATTCCACAGCGTGATTTGGATGAACTCATTTTGAGTATGCCAAACCGATGTTCTTGTGTTGTTAGTGTTCGCGGTAGAAACACGGATTATTAATTGTTTAAGTTACCCAATAAAATTTTAAAGAAAACTGTTATTTTAGTCTTTTTTTCGAACTTTAATGTTAGTGGTTCAAATGTCAAAAATCCATTTATTAGGAAAATGGCAAATTTCTTTATTAATGCAAAGGTGACTTGGTTTATAGTTACTGTGACAAACGAAAACACTTTATTTGATGAATCCTTAAAGAAAATTTTAATTAATATCAATCAGGAGAAAAGTTATTGCAAAAATATATGTTGATCCCTAGACACTTTTGATGTGTGTATTATTTTTGTCGTGATTTGGTACATTTTTAACCAGGCAAAAAAAAAACTTCCAAAGAGGCATTGGAAGATTGATTTTGATGCTTCACAGTTTGTCGAATCTAGATCCCGAGTTCTATCGCAAAGGCATAAATAACCTTTCGATTACATGGCAACAATGTACCTATAGATAATGAGATGACTTAATATAAAAACGACATTAAATTTTTCACTACAAATCGGCAATTTCATACTGAGAAAAGAGACATCCTTATATATGTTCGCCAAACGAGACTAAAAGCAGTAAAAATGAAACTGTTAATGTTCCATAATGTGAATTATTAATATAATTATTGTTGTGAATACATAAATAAAAAAATGAAAATTCGTTGTAGGTACATAAGTGATTAACTTTTTAAGTACGCCTTCGTATTCATCGATGACGGCCCTAAACCTATTAAAGTATGAAGGAAAAATTAATCACTTTTTCACTAAGTGATGGTGTCACTTGAATAGTCCTATCCACGACGACCTAATCCCTTCATCCCCCTTTTACTAGCGGTCTACCAGACGTACTGCAGGATACCATCCACACTTGGTCGATATACCGTCTTGTCCTCTACATTGAAATGTGCGCACTGCAAAGGTGTGGAACTCTCGGCATCTGTATTCCCTGCCAAATATGACCCGTCAGCCTTTAAAGCAAGAGTGAACAGGTATATTATAAGCTAGCTCTTTTGATCGTAAATAGACCTCATCTTACATTTACCATCTGGTGTGATCAGACCCTGATCACACCAGATGGTAAGTGTAAGAGCGGGCTCATTCGAAAAAAGAAATAGGTACATCTTGGACATTGGGCCACATTTGGATGTCATTAAACGACCCACCAGAAGTAATTGCTGCTGATGCATCGAATACTGCCCTGAGCTTAGTTGTGGAACTGGATTCTCCATGATTATTTATTTGTTATTTTATTTAGGTTAACCAACAATTGTTTACACAGTACATTTCTAACTTAATTACTAGGGTAACATTTACAAGTGCTACAGTTAATCAAAGGTAAACACCACATGCACAAAGAATAAAAAAGGCTTTAAATAACATACATAAAAAGTTAAAATACATACAAAAAAACTTGAGAGGTGTCAAGGGACGAAGTTCCTTTCGATTCATTAGTGAAGGAATTGTAATAAAATTTTATTTTTTTAAGTTATTGGTTTGAACGAAATCGGTTCAGCCGTTTTTGAGATACAGCATATTTTCTAAAACCGCAAATATAACTTTGTAATTCATACAAACACTATGAAAAACAAAGTTATTTAGCGTAGTTATAAAAAAATTGGCCAAGTGCGAGTCGGAAGCCCATGAAGGGTTCCGTGGTAACTATAATAAATATAATTTACTTAATATATTTAATTGAAAAAAAAAACGAAAACCTTAAAAATTTCTGAAAACTAGCTTATTTACAATTTTTACAACTACGCCAAATAACTTTGTTTTCATAGTATTTGTATGAATTACAAAGTTATATTTGCGGTTTTAGAAAATATACTGTATCTCAAAAACTGCCGACTCGATCTCGTTCAAACCAATTTTGGTTGAAAGTTTACATTAAGATCTACAACATATGGTTTTTTTTAGATTTTTCACTTCATTATTATAGAAGTTAGAGGGGGGCACACACATTTTACCACTTTGGAAGCGTACTATATCTTTTAAACGATTAACTTCATGAAAAAGTCATTTTAGAAACCTTAATGTCATTTTTAAAGACCTGTCTATAAATACCACACACGTATAGGTTAGATGAATAAAAATATTTTCAGTTTCAGTTCCATGTATGGGGAGCCCCCTTTATTTTAAATGTTTTTTAAATTTTCTCTTAAAATCGGAAAGCGGTTCACAGAATACATCTATCTACGAAGTTTTACATGTATAGTCCTAATAGTTTCGGATTAAAATGGCTGTGACATACGGACGGACGGACAGACAGACAGACGGACAGACATGTCGAAACTATAAGGGTTCCGTTTTTTGCCATTCGGCTACGGAACCCTAAAAATGTAAATAAGCTAGTTTTAAGAAATTTTTAAGGTTTGTTTTATTCGTCAAATACTTAAATATACATATTATATTATATTATATTATATTATTATAGTTACTACGGAACCCTTCATGGGCGAGTCTGACTCGCACTTGGCCAATTTTTTGTATTTCATTTCGTAAAAAACTACAAATAAAAGATTAGGCAACTAACATTCATAGTTAGGTACATACTTATTCTCTTACTTAGTTATGTATGACAATAAGCAACATCTGAATTTTCAGATCAATCAGATATTTTGTCATGCACATTACTGCCCATATCAATAAACCGCGGTCTTGAAACAAAATGTTTCTTACTTTGATTTATTCTTTACTATCTTTTACCCGCGACTTCGTTCGCGTGGGAGGTTTTTCCCGCGTATTATCCAATCCCGTGGGAATTCCGGGATAAAAAGTAACCTATGTGTTATTCCAGGCAGTCAACTATCCACTCACCAAATTTCATTCAGATCCGTTCAGTAGTTTTTGCGTGGAAGAGTAACAAACATCCATCCATCCTCACAAACTTTCGCATTTATAATACTAGCTTTTGCCCGCGACTTCGTACGCGTCGGAAGATTTTCCCGCGCAAATCCCGATCCCGTGGGAATTCCGGGATAAAAAGTAGTCTATGTGTTATTCCAGGATGTAAACTATCTACTTGCCAAATTTCATTCAGATCCGTTCAGTAGTTTTTGCGTGAAAGAGTAACAAACATCCATCCATCCTCACAAACTTTCGCATTTATAATATTAGTAGGAAGTAGGATATAGTAATATAGTACCTATACTAGCTTTTACCCGCGACTTCGTTCGCGTAGGAGGGTTTTCCCGCGTAAAATCCCGATCCCGTGGGAATTCCGGGATAAAAAGTAGCCTATGTGTTATTCCAGGATGTAAACTATCTACTTTCCAAATTTCATTGAGATCCGTTCCGAAGTTTTTGCGTGAAAGAGTAACAAACTCTCTAATCCTCACAAACTTTCAAATTTATAATACTAGCTTTTGCCCGCGACTTCGTACGCGTGGGAAGGTTTTCCCGCGCAAATCCCGATCCCGTGGGAATTTCGGGATAAAATGTAGCCTATATGTTATTCCAAAATGTTAACATACCAAATTTCATTCAGATCCGTTCAGTAGTTTTTGCGTGAAAGAGTAACAAACATCCATCATCCATCCTCACAAACTTTCGCATTTATAATATTAGTAGGATATTAGTAGGATAGTAGGATTAGTATAAGTATAAGTATATAGTAAGAGTAAGATATAGTATGATATGATTATAGCCTAGATAATGTGTCGATACTTACTCATCGAAAATAACTTCGGCGTTGACATTTTCGACTTTCTTTCTCCTATAAAAAAAAACGTTTCTTTTTTTATTCAACAAAATATTTACAAAAATATCTAAATATAATATAAAAGTACTTTCAATAAAATAAAAGTGACAAAAAGACAAAATAAGACCCTAGGTTTGATCCAGGACACTGGCGGTTGCCAGTCCGATTCTCTACTATACATGCTAATAGAACATTAGTTATTTGTATTGAAATAACTGACCTTATTCGAATAAAATAAAGTACTCAATACTGAGACGGTTCCAATAATGTGTCATAATATTTTAGAAATAATTTAGTAATCTAAAATATTCTTACCTTTTAACATCGTTCATATGTACTGCGTTTGATTTATATGAACGTTTTTTAGTCCTTTTAACTGGCTTTTTTTATTTCCCATATTATAAAATAAAATTGAAATCAATGTACCTTATTACGCTATTTTAACCTAAAGTATTTTATATTTACAAGAAAGAAGATTATTTATAGAAAATTGATATAAAAAAATATTAGTTTATAAATAAAATAATGAATTTACAGACGAAACTTTACAATAACTACAAACAATTCTGAGACGAAATAAATCGGCAAAAAGAGCGACACGTCCATATAGCAACAGGCGTTGGCCGGCACCATAGAGTACTATAATACTACGGGTCTACGGCACTGTCGCGAGTGTCGGTACGGTACACAGGCGTTTACGCACACATGCGTACGTATTATATTGCGAAATAATTATACGCGATGTACAGAAAATGTATTGATTGGATTAAAAAAATAAAACAGTATTACGTTAGTATGTTTTTTGTTGAATAATGTGTCAAAAAATCAGAATGATCGTATGTATTTTAATAGGGTTTTTATTCGTTGAAAGATTTTTTTAGAGGTATCTTTGTGATTTTTTTCTATTAATTAAAATTAGTTGTATTATGTTTTCAACACACTACTTAACTAGATTAAATCCTGAAGAATATCATATATTTTTCTGATTGTGTTAACTGCAGTGATTCATATACTTTAAAGTATTATAAAACTCGCATTTAGTTCTTGTAGTCCCCTAAAAAGTGTCGTTACAACTTTTCGTATGATTTTTTTCCGGCTAGCCCCCTTTCGTAACGCGCGATAAGGAACTTCGTTCCAAAAACAAAATTTAAATAATTAGAAAATTAACAATAAATTCAATAAACATAAAAAAACATTGGTATCAAAATGTCTCTTTAAATTATAATTAACTTACGATTGATCAATTAATTAATGAATACAATTAAAATGACAATGAATTAAAAATTTGAAAATATATATAAATATAAATATATTTAACGACATCATCCGACGAGCTCTTGTCACCGTCGGCGTTCCAGCTGTATTAGAACCCAATGGCCTGGCACGCGACGATGGCAAAAGACCGGACGGCATGTCTTTATTTCCTTGGAAGATGGGTAGGCCTTTAGTGTGGGACGCAACTTGTGTCGATACTCTTGCGCCATCCCATCTTCCTAGCTCGTCTTGCTGTGCTGGCGCTGCCGCTGCGGCTGCTGAAAACCTCAAGCGGCGGAAATATAATAACCTTGTTGGTAGTTATATTTTCGAGCCGTTTGGGGTTGAAACCTTGGGGTCGTGGGGTCCGAGTGCTCACAGATTATTTAAAGATCTATCCAAACGCCTAGTTGACACTTCGCGTGACCCAAAGGCTGGCTTTTACCTTGGACAGCGGTTAAGCATTGCCATACAGCGTGGCAATGCCGCCAGTCTTTTGGGCACATTACCAGTGGACAGCGATGCGTACGAATTTCTGGACGCCATATTTTAGTTTATTTTTAGATGTATATGATTATGTAGTTTAGGGTTTTTATTTAAGTGTATATTCCATTATTGTTTAAAATAAATAAATTTGAAAATTTAATTAAAAGACTTAAAACAGATTACAATTTAAATAATAAATCTACATTGGATTATTAATTACAAAAGCTCGTATAAATTTATTAATATTGTCGTGGTGTACATCTACTGTCACTGCGGCCATTAATGATTTTGCACAATCTAGGTATTGGAGAATTCGCACCAAGCACAGACCTTCGAAGTGGTGGACACATGGGTGTTATTTTATTCCTAGGATATCTAGAGGGCGCATGGAACCTAATGAGCTTCACTAAACTGGGGATATCGATCTTATTGTGCATCAGTTTGTAAACAAATAAAGCATCGGTTATACCTCTACGCATAGATAACGATTGCATTTTAAAATGAGATAGGCGGGCTTTGTAAGAGGGCAGACGCTTAGATTTCCCTTCACTAAAGGCTAAATGCCATACAAACGTTTCTGTACCCTTTCAAGACGCAACATGTGAGTGGCATAGTGAGGTCTCCACACAACACTGCAATACACCATATCACAGCGCACGTGGCTGTAATATAACATTATTTTGGTGCTACTTTTACGAAAGCCTTTGGTGTTACGAAGTACCTAGGAACCCTACCATTTTTGATGACTTTTAATAATATATTCAATATGGGGCATATAAAAACTTTTTACCAAAAAATTAAACCGACTCCCAAAAAACACTGCAAAGTGAAAAATAACTTTAATTTCGGTAGTCGGTGTCTTTAGTTTTGTTTTTTCGTTTTTGGCACCGACTTCCGAAATTAAAGTTATTTTTCACTTTGCAGTGTTTTTTGGGAGTCGGTTTAATTTTTGGTAAAAAGTTTTTATTTCACTCTTTTTAGTTGGATGATTTTTAATTTACCTAGTTACAAGAGCCTAAATGTCAACTACTTATAACCTTTTACAAAATATTGCTTTTCCCAATGCTGGGCCGTTAATTGTTGAGGAGTTCTCCTGGTACTTCACCATCAGCTCTACATCACCATATGCATTGTGACGAGCATAAAGTGCTTAACATCCATATTCAGGTAATCGAATCGCAATCCACTCAATACTTATTATTGAGTAGTTTCGGCGGCCATCTGTGGTCTTCATCATCAGTTCCACTTCCCCAAATGGTACTTTTTGAGAGCAACTGCACAAGTTACTATAAGAAATACCCAAAACGCCATAGGTGTGCCTATAATATTTGAAGAGTTCCCTCGATTTCTCCAGGATCCCATCATCAGATCCTGACTTTGGTGATAATGGTACCAATTTCGACGTATACCCATTCGAACAAAAAAATAATTTTCCAAATCGGTTCAGCCGTCTTTGAGTACTCGATGATCATACATAAAAAAAAAAAAATATACGCGTCGAATTGATAACCTCCTCTTTTTGTCGTCGGTTGAAAAGTTAACTTTTGTTCAAAAAGTACTCCTAGATTCTTTATTGTTTCGACTTCTTGGACTCGCTCCTGGTCTATGAAGTACTCTGTGTCAATACAGTTAATTTTTCGCGTATATTTGACATGATAACATTTCTTTGTAAGTTGCTTATTAAGTTGCATTTTATTATTGTGGCACCATTTTATGACTTGGTTAAGATCGTGTTGCAGAAGTTCGCAGTCTCTTTTTGACTCGATCACTCGTGCGAATTTTAGGTCATCAGCATACAGAAAAGGTTGGGAAAAACGAAAGCACTCCGGAAGGTCATTAATGAACATAATAAATAGTAATGGAGCTAAGTGAGATCCCTGGGGAGCGCCCGATGTTATTTTGTGTGCAGCTGATCGAAAACCGTTTACAACGACAAAGTATTCGCGTTCAGTAAGATAGGGCTTGAACTAACTTAATAGAGGCCCTGTTATACCATATACTGCTAGTTTATAAATCAGAATAGAATGTGACATTTTATCAAATGCCTTACTGAAGTCGGTGTATACTACGTCAAATTGTTTGCTTGCATTTACGGCCCGTATTAGGGACTCCGTAAATGACACCAAATTTGTAGCTGTAGATCTAGATGCTACAAAACTGTGTTGATTTTCATTAAGGTACAATCCTAAATGTTGCTGAATGTGCGGACATATAACAGATTCAAAGATCTTTGCGAATGTGGATAAAATTGAAATTGGCCTGTAGGTAGTTGCTTACGGTATCTTTTTATCTGACGCATGCACTGGGACTACCTTGGTTTTTAGTCATTCTGACGGAAAAGTTCCAGTAGCCAACGATGCCTTATATATTATTAGTAAAGGAGATACTAGAGCTGTGGCATAGTTGGAAATAAAAACAGGTGGGATGCCATCCGGGCCAGGTCCTTTACTAATGTTTACTGTTTTTAGTTTCTTTAGTAAACAGTCGCGCTCAAGTACAGGAATACTCAAGCCCTGACTATTGTTACGCAGTGCTTGGAGGTATGTTGTATGGCAGTTAATTTCTGTATCTTTGTTAGTAGTATACATGGTTGCGAAATGTTTTGCGAAAAGGTCGCAAATTTCAGATCCGTTAGATGTAACAACCTGTCCATCAGTCGTTGCCAAAGGGTAGCCACTAGTGCCACCACGTTTCTCTTTTATGTAATTCCAAAGAAGTTTGGGATTATCTTTTATGTCTTTTTCAGTTCTATCTATGTAGTAGTAAAAAATGTTTACCTTGCTCAAGTGTGATGCGTGAATTCCAGTAACTGTGGCCCTGTGGCTGACTTCGAAATCTTGTAACTTCGTAAATAATTATTTGTTTAATTGAAAATAATAGATTACTATTTATATATATTCATATATAAAATAATAGACTAATATTTGCCATATTTCAAAAGGGAAGCCGTTAGGAATCGAGTTGTATGAAGCCTTCGCCACTGCTATGTAGTCATTATATAAATTCATGGTTAGTTTTTCACACCGCTTGGAAACTAGTTGCAGTTCAATTTTATCTAAAGGAATATTGTATTTCTTGTAACGCAACCTCAGTCTATTTTTTTTTCTTTTAATGTTAAATCAAACCACGGCGGGTACCGACAGTTGTTAGGCGTCCGACCAGGCACAAATTTTCCAATAGCCATCATGTCATTCACATCACAAGTATTTACAAAAAGTTCATCCCAGTTCAGCTTAATGAGGTAATTGTTAATTTCAGGGTAATTAGCCTTATAAAAGTTAGATCTTGTGTCCATACTATGTCTTTGCTAAAGGACTGTAACTTACCGTACAGTCCTTTAGCAAAGACATAGTTAGTTCAAGGGGGATGCAGTTTATCGATAGCTACTAGAGAATTGCTGGGCTCGTTTACTAAACAAGTTTGCTCTGTTGATAAGACCAGATCCAGTATTCGACCAGAACAGTTTTTTACATAATTATGTTGAGATAGTTCATTTACATTCATAAAATCCAAGAGGTTTTGACAAGTTCTAGGTAGAGAGTCATTTACGGCGGTTTTATCCCAATTCAATTTACTTAAGTTAAAATCACCAAGTAAGAAACAGGGGATGTCCATTCAGTCGAGCATTCTGTTGCAGCCATCCACAAAATGATCCAAAGTTACGAGACATACTGGTGGTGGTAGATAGACGGCACAAAGAGCAACTTGGCGTGACTTGTGAGATGTCGATATGTCAAGTGTGACCCAGAGGACTTCACAATTACTTTGCCAGCGTTCGATACGTATGGAGTTAATTATTTTATTTATTGCTATCAAGACTCCTCCCCGGTCTTTGTTGTACTGGAACCCAGTTGTTTCTCTGTCCGTCTATAAACTTCATATCAATCATCAAACAATTCACTACTTAATACATTACTGTTCATAATTCATATTACACAGATTACAGTAAAATATATTCGTTTTAGTTCGTAAACCTCTACAATTTTGGTAGGTAATAAATTAAAATATCTTTGAACTTTGTGGAGTTCAAATCTAATGCATGCATTAAATTACAACATTAAAACTATAACAAGAAGTACATACTCATCACACAATCTTACTAAGACTGTTCTTGTTCCTAATTTGTCGCCGTCATTTTTCCTCACAAATATCCTACCATTACGGACCCACACGTATTTATAATTCTTCTCTTTGGCTTTTAACCTCGCAGCTGCATGAAGAGCTTTATTTGCCGGGGACAGATGTTCAGCAACATAGACTGGAGATTTAGGTCCAGCGTAACCAAGGTGCGAACAGTTCAGCTTGTCTTGAGGATTAGCTTGGTTGTACTTGATTATTGCTGCCAGAAGATGATCACGCATTCTTGGTGGGGCTAGTTGGACAATTATAGAGCGAGGGCGGTTACTCGAAGAGTTGGCCTTAACAATACGAGTGCAATGTAATACATCTCTTTCACTGATTTTGCAGTTAACCACACGCGCAAGTTGAGTTACAATGTTGTAAACACTTTCATTTTTGTTTTCTGGTACACATTGCAATTCTATTATAGAATTGCAATGTGTACCAGAAAACGAAGTCGAGATCAAACAATATAGAATTTCTATATTGTTTGATCTCGACTGTTGCTCCAGGTTAGCAAGTCTGTCGTTGAGGTCTTCTACGGTGATCTTTAGATCTGTGTTTTCTATCTAATCGTGGTAATAATAGTGTTGTTAAACTTAGCCGCCATCACACTTAATTCATATTTTATTACTTCTCTAACAACGGAACGCAGTTTGTAGTTATCATTGGACGTGGAAGGAGGCGAAGGAGGCGAAGGCTGTTCAGTGGCTTGTCTTTTAGGGCCTCTGGTCGTAGATACGCTACGAACTGGAGTTGAATCGTACCTGCTCCAACGTTTTGCTCAAACATGACGGACATTTCCAGGTAGCCTGGATAAATGATGTGGCAAAATACACAATATAACACGCTATGCAGTAAAACACGTAAATGTTCAATTTTGACTAATTTAATCAATCTTACTAATATTATAAATGCGAAAGTTTGTTAGGATGGATGTATGGATGTTTGTTACTCTTTCACGTAAAAACTACTGAACGGATCCGAATGAAATTTGATAAGTAGATAGTTGACATCCTAGAATAGCACATAGGCTACTTTTTATCCCGGAATTACCACGGGATCGGGATTTACGCGGGAAAACCCCCCACGCCAACGAAGTCGCGGGCAAAAGCTAGTTTCTATATAATTTTTCTTGATTAGTTTGAAAGCATACATTTTGAAACTTTCCATTTCAGTGCAGCTGCGTTCAACGCGCGCTTATGTTCACAGCTCACGCTTATTTTCATAAACTATTGTGAATATATGTGAACTATGTAGGTTGTTTTATTTGAGTTAAACAAGATTGTCTGGGAGTTTGAGTAACTTGTGCGGGCTTTACCTTGGTATCGTTCGTCAAATCGTTAAGCTTCTTTAAGTTCCAAAGTTGAGCTATACGTTATCTGAAAAATACTTGCACTGTCTGGACAGGCCCACTCAAATCTGTGTGCATCTTTCCTCAGACTGTAACCTACAAGGTTCCCATATAATTTAACCAGTAGGTATAGATTGTATGGACTTCAAAAGAGACGGCTCCCTGAGTCTGTTTCGGTGTTTCTTCTCTGGGTAGTCAGTTAAGAATCACCGCCCTCATCTAGTTTAAATTTATGACAAAAATGACGTATAAGTGTTATTTAATAACCAATTTGCAAAATAAAGATCATTTATCATGAATCTTGTCAACCATTTAGTATAGGTACCTAACATAGTTGAAATAAATAAACTATATTTTACAAACAATGTTGTGAAAAATACATATTATGTATCATACAATAAATAACATAAATATCACTAAAAGACATCGAAGCGCCACATCGCACGCTGCTAGTCGGAAACGTGCCCAGATGAATTTAGCATGATTAGTGTTAGTCCTTTGGATAGAGCACGACCCTGCCCTCTAGTCACGCAGTGTTGATCAAGTGACGAGACATATCCTATAAAAGTGCGTGCACCTGGATAATATACCTACCACAAGCGTTTCGCCCACAACACAAACGGCTACAAAACTGTAATTGCCAATAAGTATATGCACCGCTTAATGGCTTCAGCAGCTATGGTTTCTCCGCACAGTTCACCGTTATTCGAAGTTATGTAGCGCAAAGCTGACCACATAAGTTGCATCCTACACCAGATGCCTTTTTTCTGGGTGGGAAAATCATCAAATGACTCCTACCTCTGTGGGTGGAGCGGAAGTACCAGAGCCCTACGTACTATCCACCGCACCATTGTCATGCTGTCTTAGGTGAGATAATGCTGAATGTAGGTAAGGTTGGGTCGCGGGTATCTCTGACCGTGCAGCTGCTTTTGTGGTCGGGATTTGTCTTTGTTATCGACTCAAATATATATTCTATGATTTCTCTTATAAATAGAAAGATGATTGAAATGATTTTCAATAAAAGAAGAGTTCCGCAGGCATCATTTTGACATTTGTAAATCTCATATTATCTGTTATTATTAAATTAGTTATTAGGTTTGTAACAATATTTACAGTTTCCTTTAAGAATAATTTAAGTAAAATATAATATTCTTTGAGAAGAAAATAGTCTTCAGAATGTCAGGGTTCTTTAGTGTGACAACAAGGTACCCTTATAGATTTTATTATTTCCTAAGGAAACGTAAATATGATGTCAGATTATACACTATAATCTCTGCCTCTGGCTTAATCATTACCCTGTGTAAAGACACGGCAATTCTCTGTTTGTACAGGTCGCCCTCAAATGCTAACATAGATACCTATATTCTTACAGGCACTTAATGAAACTCTACTATCCCTAGGCAACTTCAAGACTTCAACTTTCTGTGATCATTACTGGTGATATCAACATAAATATCAATACCGTAATCTCTGATATAAACCAACGGTCACATGAGTACCTTAACTGCTTTGCTTTTAATGGGTTCTTACCATCCCACAGTTTACCAGCAAGGGGAATAAACTGCCTCGACCACATTTTTCATAGAACAAAATTATCTTCAACTACGTTTATTTTCGACTCAACAGTAATTGATTACTCTTCATAGACTAAATCAACGCAAAGACTGAATTCCTCGATCTTGCCAAGGCCTTTGACACAGTTCCTCTCCCTCTCCTAATACACAAGCTCGAACGCCTGGGTGTCAGAGGTACACAACTTAATCTTTTTCAATCCTATCTCACTGGTAGAACTCAAAGAGTAAAAGTTGAAAACTACCTGAGTGACGAACTGCCCATCTCGTTTGGCGTCCCCCAAGGTAGCGTCCTTGGCCCTACTCTTTTTCTTATCTTCATCAACGACCTCTGCAACATTAGTCTCTCATCTGGTAGCATTACATGTTTTGCCGACGATACAGCAATCACATTTTTTTGTGACTGTTCGACTTCTCTTCAAGCTGCAGCACAACAAGGTCTCAACCGTGTTCTCAATTGGCTTAACTCTCACTCCCTTACCCTAAAATCTTCCAAAACCAAAATCATCACATTCTCGCTAAAAATAACTTCACAACCAACTAACCCTATTACACTTAAAGCTCACACCTGTCGACTACCATCGTCAAACTGTAACTGTCCCTTAATTTTATCCACAGACACCATAAAATATCTAGGGATTGTACTGGATAAACACCTGAATTATAAAGCCCACATTGACCAGTTAAGTGGAAGAGTCCGTAAATTAATATATATTTTTAAAACTTTAAGACACATTGCTAATGTTCATTTGATCCGCTCCGTTTACTTTGCCATGGGCCAATCGGTCATCTCGTACTGTATCACAAGTTGTTGGGGTGGTGCTGCCAAGACGGTCCTTAAACCTCTTGAAGTAGCACAAAGGGCTATACTTAAAGTAGCTACATTCCGTCCTATACTTTACCCTACCACTGACTTGTATCAGAAATGCAATGTCCTCACGGATCGTCAACTCTACATACTCCACACTATAATGCTTCAACACTCCATTACCCCATTCTCATCTGATAAAGTCACTCACATACGTCATCAAACGCTATGTGAAGTACCTCATTCTCACTTCGCTTTCACAAAACGCTTTTCTTATTACCTTGCACCCTCCCTATACAACAAAATAAACAAATTACTCCCTATCTATAGATCTTCTAATGCTATTTGTAAAAAACAGACAACACAATTTCTACTACAAAGAAACTACGATGACACCGAAAATTTACTTAAATCTTTTATTTAAACTTGTTTTAACTCCTACTGTATATTTCGCATAAACCTTTCAAACTCAACACACTCTCTTTCACACACACAAACATGCACACACACATACACACACATGCAGCCATACACACGTGCGTAAGTACACAAACAAATCATGCTTGAGTATCAGCATAGGCTGACGGTCCTTAATACAGATTACTCAGTAATCTAACTAGGACGTCAGAAACTAAACTGTTACTACTTCGTACTAGTGGCAACGAACCTCACTAATAGCAGATTTGCGCTTGATTGACTCGTTTTTTATCGGAAAACTGTCCGCAAGCCAAATTATTTAGACTAGGTATTGCAGACGTTGTGTTTCTACTAGTGAATTGATGAGTCAAGAGCTCATTCATGTATCATTGATGTAAGTAAATCTACCTATGTTGAGTAAATAGTCCTGACTGCTATGCGCAAGGTCGTGGGTTCGATTCCCACCTAGGACAAATGTTTGTGTGATGAGCACGGTCATTTGTTCTTTGTCTGGGTGTAATTTATCTATAATATGTATGTATTTAGAAATATATATGTATGTTTATCAGTTGTCTAGTATCCATATCACAAGCTCTGCTTAGTTTGGGACTAGATGGCGTTGTGTGAAAAAAAAATGTTGTGGAATATTATATATTATATTATTATATATTATTGTGTTAATGTTATATAGCTGCATTTGTTTGTGTTATATTATGTGACAATAAAGTTGTTTCAATGCGTTGGTTAGTTTTTTTATATATTTGAAAGAAACGAGAAATTAGTAAAAAGAATGCAAGTTTTATTTGAAATTATGTTTTAATTCATATAGACCATAGCTAAATAAATTAGGACTGGTTCTTTAACTGCTATTCTTATTTAACACTGGAAAATACTTATTGAATAAATAAGTGAAATTTTGTCATTTTAAACTATCGAAGAATTAGCACGAGGTATAGCTCGATGGAATGCGTGTATGTGGTTGCAGTAGCGATGTTTACGGGTCCCAGAAGTTGTCGTCTTTTGCCGTCACAGGTATAGAGATGGGCGAGTGTTCATCTTCCGAGGCACTTTCGTTCTCTTCGGCTACGAAATCGCCGGGGTAGTCGTCTATCGCATCATCGTCGTCTTTGGAGAGTTCCAGTTCCATCTGCACGCTCGACACGTCATTATTTTGATCGGCGTGGAAGATGGCGTCTAGGACGTCGTTTCTAGTGAGGTGAGCCGCTTGCTCGGGGGACTGACTGCGGCGGCATTCGTCGGCCGTACTATCCGAGCTCGGCCGCTTAGGACTCACAATAATCGTCATCTGCGCCGAAAACATCTCACTGGGTTCCTTACATAACATCGTCACCTCCCTAGAGTTCACTGAACTCTGCACGACTAGCAACATATCTTGCTTTTGCGACTGTATATCGTTTATTTCACTGACATTTTCTACTTCCACTCTAAGGTTGTGTTCGGTCTCAGCGCTCGCTAGGTAATTTTCTTCTTTGATTTGTTGTGCCATTGTCGTAGCAGAGTCGCTGTTGGTATTTGGTGAGTGATACATTTGATTGAGATTTTGTTTTAATATTTTTAATTCGGCTTGTCTATTGCGTTTCACTTTGCGGAGAGCGTCGTGTCGTGCGGAGTGATCATAATCAAACTCTGTCTTGCTGACGTCATTGCTAGCTGAGTGGTCAGTCCTCGCGAGTGAGTTGACCTTCGTGTCCTCCCGTAACGTGTGTCGGTCGCAGGTGTATAGTTTCCTGAACTCAGTGAGGGGCGTCTCGAGATAGTTATCCACATTCTCGTTCTCTCTCGTCCCCCTTTCGACGACGATGGGCTGACTCCTCAAGTGCGTCTCCGTGATGTCAAACTTGGTTTTATACTCTCCAATGTATTTGTCAAAGTCTCCGCGCATAGACTTCTGTAGGTGTGCAAATTGTGCTGAAATGTCGTCTTTGCTGGTTTCGTCCAGTTTTTGTATTGAGCGGCTTCGTGTTGCGTCTGTTACAGAAAGAAGAATTATAATTATAATAATATATGTATATTTATTTTCTCGCCATAATATTTCATACAGTTACAACACATGGTGACATAAATACAATTTGAGGGTAAATATTGTGGGAGACTGGTGCCTAAACTAAGCTTAAGGCTTGTATTTCAGGACACCAGGTCTCCGCCCTTTACATTTTAGTTAATTCTTATGTGTGTTTCCGACATTTTGTTTGTATGACCTTTTGTAAATTCTTACAAACTAAGATTTAATTACGTGCTAACATTGGATTCGAAAACGGTGCGTCGTAGGACCATGCTTCTGGGAACTTAAATGGTTTCTATGGTAAACGTCAAACAACGAGATATTAATTTAAGACGATATTTATTTTCTAATAATTCATTATTGTCACAGAGTACGATATTATTGTTTATTTTGCGGAAAAACTAATACAATTACTATTTAAAGATCTATTACACACGACCACACGTGTTGTTGGCAAAATTATGGTGGCTCCTCCACAAGAGCCACATGTCAAGAGTTGAAGTTTATTTTGTGTACAACTCCTTATAGCTAATAAGGTGATCTGCCGGTTTAGGAAGTAAATGTTACTCATATCCTACATTGGTGAACCAAGAGAAGTATGAGAAGCTGACTGATATCCCAGTGTTCCTGCTGCAAAGAAACCGAAACTAGATCCGCTAAAGGAAAGTAGCGACCATTCACTATCACCCAAGCATAAGAACAAAGAACAAGAACATTCAAAGACTTCTGAAAATACTAAGGAAAGTACGTTTAAATCTATCAGAATATCAAAAAAATCTATTTCAAGTAAAACTGTTGTGCAAATAATAATAACAATAATTCTTTATTTTCAGACAACAATGATCCAGCGTGTTAGTAAATAATAATATAACTTATTACTGTTAGTAGTTAAAATACAATAGAGAAGACAATAGAGGGGGGCACTCTAGGACAGTTTATAATAAAAAAATCCTATTTTCATAATTTTAAAAGTTTTTTAATTTTTTAACGTGATGTATGCTAGTTAATGCTTCTAACTTTTAAGTAATATTATAAAAACTGTATTTAAATAGTGCAGTATTACTTTTTTTTTACTTTCAAAATACCGTCACATATCCAAAACTGCCCCCCCAGAGGGGGTACTTTAGGACACTAGTGGGGCAGTTTTGGACTGCCTGGGGCAGATTAGGACTTCATAAGAAAAACAAAGATAACAACACTATATTTCTTTAATTAAGTAGTTTTGTTATAACTAAATGACAAACTACCATTAAACCTTTTTTTCTTCTCAATCTTTATATTACAAATTATAAAAAATCTTAACAATCAATACCTAGAATCAAAGGTTTTATTTTCTACTGTTTTTATAGAACATTTTCCCTTACTTTGAACAAAAATAAATCAGCTACTCTCAAAATATAACAATCAGTCTCAATAAACCTCTTTTTCTATAAAATAACAACAATATTCTAAGCATTAAAACATAAAAAAAAAACAACCAGTCTCAGTCTCAATAAATCAGATCTTATCTAGTTTCCTTGACTGGAAATCAGTTAACCAAGCTGAAAATTTGACAAATCAAATCTGAATACCATCATCCCGGCAGTTCTTGATGTGCTTCCGGCATCGGTTGGTGGTGGAAGTTTAGCAAGAACGTCTAAAATAGATACGGACCATTTGTCCTCCTTTTCAGGAAAAAAGAGCTTATTAACCAGGTTTCTTTTTCAGAAAATTCACGATCAAGGACGAATTATTAGAGTTTTCTTCAACTTTAGCAACAAATGCCAAAGATCGGTTATTGTTTACAGAGGAACATTGGACTAAACAAAAGTCAACAGGATTTAAGTCGTCTGTGTTTAAAGTTTTTGCCACAACTATATTATCATCCTCATCTGTCAAATCTAAATCAGTGTCACTATTAACGGAATATAGAGATTCGTCTTCCGTGTCGTCAGAACTACAATTATGTATTTTTTTCTTCTTACTTTTGGTTTTGGTTTTCGATGTCGTGAGATCTTTTAGCTCCCGACTTCTCTATCTTTTTCTGACGTTCTAAAAATGCTTTTTCAATTTCATTTTTCTCCGGTGTTTCGGTTAATATATTGGACTTACCTTTCTTCCTTCCCCTGAGCCCTTGTTTGCGAGGAGGAGCTTGGGGATAAGGTCTTATCATTTCAGGTGTCAAAATTAGATTAGGTGTATGGGGTCGTAGCCCTTCTCCATTATCCTCATTCAAGCTTAAATTGTGTAGTTCTTCACTCGGTCTCAGATCTTCCTCCAGATTGGCAGTCTCATTAGAAGTAGGTGTTATTTCAGTGCTTAATGTGGGGACAGTCATACTGATTGCTTCATTATCACCCATATTCAAAATGCGATTTGTAACTTCTGAACATTCAAAATCATCATCATTAAATGCATTTCGTGAAAAGGGGAATATTCCAGGTTTTTTTAATCCTGCAGTAATGTTATTAGGAGTAAATGAGGCATTATATGCAGGCGTTACTATTCCAGCTAAAGAATGAATTGTTATCGTTTTACCTGGGTTATTCAACAGCCAATCATTTTGTGAGACAGAAAGTTTTTGTTTAAAAGGTCCCATGAAAGAAACATCAAGAGGCGTGCAATGGGTCGGGAACGTTACTAATACAATTCCACTATCACAACAAAACTTAACACAATCTAGAGTGCAGTGGCTTTCATGATTATCAAGTAACAGAAGAATCATATCCTCTTTACTACATCTAGTGATTTTTTGTAGGTGCTCTAGTACTTTAAGGAACAGTGGTCCTGTCATCCAACCACATTGGCAAAGCCAATGCAACCATTTGGACCTCCTGTTAGCATGTGTTCATGAAATCGTGCTCTTGGGTAAATAAACACTGGTGGAATTGTATTTCCTGCTTGCTTCTCTCAGCTGACACACTTTGACCCACTTGTTTTTGGCCACATTGAGCTATAACATTAGGTTTCGTCAATGTTATATATCCGATCAGGAGTAAACGTTGACTTTTGTAGTGCCCTCTCTAAATTATTTTGAAATTCTGTGACATTATGCCTATTAAAACTTGTAGTCCTTGATAGGCTCGTATTTTCAGGCTTTCTCAAAGAAAGGTTCTTATGCCTCCGCATAAAACCCTTTACCCATTCAATCCCTACGATGTGATTCTGCTCCCATAATTCAGGACATTTATTAAGAGCTTGTGCATATTGATATGCCAAAGTTCTAGACTGATAGTAAGTGAGACCATAGTTCATTTTAGAACTTTTAATAAGATACTTTACCAGCATCTCTTCTTCTAGATTAGTGAAAATTTGAGCTACAGAATGTTTGCTGGAGTATTATTCACTTTTAGATTTTTTAAATCTTTTATAAGTTTCATTCTATACCCTAAAGTGCTCTTACTCACACCATATACCGCTGCAGCTTCTCGAAGATTCATAGTTTTATTTATTACATTTTCGATTGCTTTCTTCACATCTTCTTGGTTTACAGTCCCTTCCCGTTTCCTTTTATAGTTACGCACCATTTTTTATCTAAAACAAATTTAAGAATGATGTTTTAACGTTGCAACGTACGATGAAAGTTGTATTGGAACTTTGTATGCAATGTAACCTTGTAGGGGCACTTTAGGACGCTGTACTAAAGTGCCCCTACAAGGTTATACTAAACTGCCCCCACCCCAGATCATAAAATGTAAACAGTCATATGATCAAATAAATTTTATCATTTTACGGTTTAGTTGTTATTCTTACATCACCACACATAATTTGAATAAAAAATACGCCAAAGATTCATTTGAACACTACTTTTAATGAAAAATCACTTACGTAGATTCTTCGAAATTTTTACGACAACCGCCTAAAACCAGGCACATGCCAAAAGTCAGTTTGACAGTATTCTGTGCCATGGGTGACATATGACAGTTGTCTCTGGTAGTGTGGCCATCCGAAAATGCACTTTCTGTAAATATTGTGCAAAATTGACCGAGAATATCATCCTTGTCCTAATCTGCCCCTGTCCTAAAGTGCCCCCCTCTCCCCTATTGTGAAAAGGACAAAGTAAATCTAAATTTTGTAATGACGCAATTTGTTATTAAAATAAACCAATAAATGCCTTGATTCCGGAAACCTGCTGCTGAAATTAGAAAAAAACAACATAGTGCAATTTTACATGAACTTTTCTGTTTTATATTCTATAGTTTTCTTAGTTTATGTAAATTTTAAATTATTTTTAATGTAGTTATAATATAGTTTCTTAAATTTAATTATTTTAGTTCTTGATGTTCAGTAGCAACAGCGATGTGGTTGATGGTGGTGCTAGTCAACCTTCAACATCGCTGAACACCTTAGAGAGATGCCCGCTCTGTACCCAGGCACGTTTTTTCAAAGGTAAGCAGGGTCTGAATGTGCATATTGGGAAAATACATAAGTCGCAAAATGCACCTTCAGACTCTGCATACATACCTATTTCCACACCTTCCAATACCACTTCCGACCCTTTCTGGAAAACACTTTCAAATTTAAAAAAATCCGTTCCGGTTCTGAAGCGAGTTCCCCGCGGCGCCAAACCTCTAGTTGCTCAACACCTGGCTAGTTGCGTTCGTCAAGCTGTCCGGGAGAACTCACAAAGTGCTTGGGAACAATTGCTTACCTTCCCCTACAAAATTCTTCACGTGAAAAAGAATCCGGCCACAATAAGAGTTTAATTGCTCAAATTAAAGAAAATTGTAATGTTTCGGTTCCAAGTTTTGATTTCGATTTTCCCTCTCTTAGAATTACCTCTTCACGAGGTATATCCCATTTGGTAGAAACGAAGTTAGGGGACGGTGATATTAGCGGAGCTGCCAGGATTCTATTCAGCAGCGATGTGGTGGCACCATGTTCTTCAGAGACTCTCGAATCTCTGAAGACCAAACACCCTGCCTGATGATCTTGCTTTTCCCGACCCTCCTGATCCTGATATTCACTCTCTCACCATTTCAGGTCGAGAGGTAATTATCATCACAGCCGTTAGCTCGTTCCGGAGCGGCTCCGCTGGCGGTCTTGACGGCCTGAGTCCGCAGCACCTAAAGGACCTTATTTGTTCAGGCGCCAGGGTATCTGGTGAGTCGCTCTTGAGGGAGCTGACGGCTCTATTTAACCTTATGCTCTCCGGCAAGGTAAATGAATCTGTCATCGATATTCTGTATGGCGCCAATTTATGTGCGCTACGATGATAGATGGCGGCATTCGCCCCATTGCCGTGGGAACCACCTACTGTCGTATGGCAGCCAAGATTTGCTGTACATTTTATGGTGAGGCTGTTTCGGAAAAATTTCAGCCCCTGCAACTGGGGGCTGTGAGGCTGCCGTACACGCTTTGTCGACATACCTAAATTCTGGGAAAAGTGAGGCCATTCTGAAGGTTGACATAAAGAACGCCTTCAATTCAGTTAACAGGGACACTTTGCCTGGATTCTCGCTTGTCCGAATTCTGACTAGGGCATGAATCTCGGAATCTCGGAATATCGCAATATCGGAATCCCGGAACGCAAGTTCCGATACTGAGTGATCCAATATCGAAATCGGACATTTTTTTCTATATTTTAAGTTTTAAACTAAACCTATATTTTAGATCCTTGTGTAGCACCGAGCGCTACAACGCGCTACCGTGCTCCTGTTGCCAGCTCGCTAAGCGTACCTTTACTATATACAATTAATACCACTAGCGCCATCTAGTGTCGAGTAGCAAAACTAGGTATCAAGATTCTTCTAGAAATTTCGATACTAGAACTTTCTAGAACTATCAACATCTGATCAGTCGGGGCCGGTACATATTCGAACGTTCTAGATGTTTCTACAGTAGAAGGTTCTGGAATTATCTGAGGCCCTATATAAGGCCGGTGTGGATTGCGACCCGGGGCAAGCCCTAGTTGGGGGCCTTTAATTTTAGAGGTCACTACAGGATCGCCCGGTTGAGTAGTGACCAGCCTTAGTGTGCTGAACTACGAGTGGCCCTACCTAAAAACAAAAAAAGCGACCCGGGGCAGTATTGGATAGCGATACAAAGCGAACAAAAGCGAAATTCTTCGAAAGCGATCTTCAAGTGCGACTTAGAGCGATCAGTTGTACGATTGTGTTTTGTTATTAGTGTGTTTACAGTTTGTAATTGGTGTTGTTAATTAAAGTGTCATTTTTGGTTATTAAATCGGCAGTTTTTGTCATGAACCCCAAGCTCGTAACAATAGAGTCATCTGTCTCGCTCACTCTTTACCTGAGCGGTACGTCTTGCGTCGCACAAACGAACAAAATATCCTGTCAATCAGTTGCGCTCGTGACCTGTGTAAGTTAAGAAGTGTTTATTTGTGTTTTAAGTGGCTACCATGTAAGTACAAAACTACAAATTATTGTCTAATTGTTGTTTTCCAATTCTGCATAAACTATAAATTGTGCTAGCTCAAAATAAAACTTCTTTTACAAAAATATTCTTTCGCTCGTAGACTTTTAAGATGCTAGTTTGTATTAGATCGTAAAAAGATGGTTTCTCCATTTTCCTTTCGCGAAATAAAATCGTAAACAGAAGTTAATAATTTATTAAATCAAGCAGAAAACTAATATTAAGTTATGTAGAGTGAGAGAGAGAGTCTTAAAACCTACGTATAGCAGGTAATATTTAATATTAGGTAGGTTTGCTTGTTTGTTCCAGGCCCAGGTACCCAAGTTAGGTACAGGTTATCAAAATTACTAATCAAAGGTTACGTACAATTTACATATTTACATTATATTGCTCCCTCACCGGGACCATTCGTCTGTAATGTAACAGTTCCAAATTCACTTATTTCCGTACAAAATCGAATCTTGGACTGTTACATTAACAGGCGAATGCTCGCGGTCAGGGAGGACCATTACACGAAACAATTATTTTCTTTGCAGGGCTTCATCAAAAAAGAAAGACACATACTCAGAATTCCTGAACAAACGCTCATCAAATGTATGGGATCATTTTCATAGATGGGATGACGGCCAAACAGCTAAGTGTGTTTAAGGCTTGCACACACATTTACGAACGGTGCACTCAAACATCACTGTAGTTGGAACCCCTTCATCGGAGAGTGCTCCAAGCACATCAACAACATCATCACAAGAGCAGACGACCAAGCTTAAGAAACGGAAACTAATAACTGAATACTTCAGGTCTTTAGAATCAATGGAAGCTATTGTTTCTCGAATGACCGCTTTAAATGGTGCAAGTTTCAGATTATTTTCTGAAAGTCAAGATCTCCGGCAACTCTTCAAAAAAAGTGGATATGACTTACCGAAAACGCCAAATACTATTGCGAAAATGGTTCTTGAACATGCCGAACAAGTCAAATGTGAAACAGTGGAAACCATAACGCTCATGAAGGAAAAGGGAGTAAGATTTACAATGACTCTCGACGAGTGGACCTCTCTTCGAAACAGAAGATATATGAACATAAACCTTTATTGCAGAGCTTTTGGAGGTTTTGAATTCAAAAATCTTGGACTCGTCAAAATAACGGGATCCATGCCAGCCACATCAGCTCTGTCAATAATGCGCGAGCACCTTGCCAAATTCAATATCGTACTTGAGGAAGATATTATAAGTCATACGACCGATGGTGCCAGTGTCATGAAAAAAATAGGTTCGTACATACCCGCCCATCATCAACTCTGCCTCGCCCACGGCGTTCAACTCGCTGTCATAGATACTTTATATAAGACAGCGACTACTGCCGAAGCCCAATTTGAACCGTTCCTCCAGCATGAAATGGAATCCACAAACCGCTCAGACTCAGAAAGCGACGATGATAATGATTCGTCAACAGTGTGATGGCTTCGAAGTAGAAAGCTCAAGAGTTCGCACAGCTGATCCAAGACTATACAAAGAGGTGATTGGCAAAGTACGAAATCTCGTAAGATCAATAAGGAAGTCACCTCTTAAAGCCGATGCCCTGAGAGCTTAAGTCAGTAAAGAGTTTGGTGAAAACATCCAGTTGCAGTTAGACTGTCGAACAAGATGGCCCAGCATGAATGATATGATAGGATCGTTCTTAAAAATGAAGGACTGCATTTTCAAACTTCTTATTGATATTAAGTCAGATATATCCTTCACAGATGAGGAAATACAAACTTTAACCGATATCCATCGTAGTTTAGAAGTGGTAAAAATGACTGTACTAACTATTTGCCGAAGTGGTGCCACACTATATACAGCAGACACAGCATTGAAATTTATGCTGAATAAACTTGACCAGAAACTGAGTTCAGTGAGTTCAAATCTCGCTGTAAACTTACGAAGACGAATAAAAGAAAGAAGACTATTAATAGCAGGAGTATTAAGCTACCTCCATGATTCCGAAAGCTTCTACAACTACACCTACAGTGCTTCAGATGACGATACATTTCCGAAACCCACAAGTGAAGAAATATGTGATATTATTGTAAGATTATTAAAACGCCTCAAATATAAACAAAACCCTACTAGCAGTCTCAGCGTCACAGAAAGAGAGACTGAAGCAACGAGAGCTGTTTTATTATCTTCCGCTGAAAATAATAAACCACTAGCTACAGCTAGTCTCGCTGCAACGAGTCAGCTGACCCTGCAACAAGAATTTGAGTAGGAAATGGAAAAATGCAAAGAAAAGAAGCAGGCAGTGCTTCCGCCCGACGAATTTGATCTTTTGGGATTTGTAATGACTGAAAAAGCAATATACGACAATAGAGGTGAAAGAGGAGTTTATTTGTCACAGGCATACACTTATCTCACATCAATTTTGCCTACCAGTGTTGAAAGTGAGCGTGTTTTTTCGTCAGCCGGATATTTTTGCAATAAAATACGAAGCTCACTATCCGACAAAATGCTTGACGCTTTGTTGTTCTTGAGAACATATTACCAAGAAAAACGAGATTTTAAAATATAAACAGAAATAAAATAATATAAATTAATATAAATATAAATATTAACTTACTAATAATGGGAAATATGATAAACAAATATTTCCAAAAATTGTTGTTCCTAATTGTTGATTTTGCTTGCACATTTTAAATTATTAGAAGTTTTGTTGATTCTGAGTTCGATAGTTTAATTAGTAATAAGTATGGAATATAATAATGAGAAATATGATAAACAAATATTTCTAATATGTAATTATTCTTTCTAACTGTTGATTTTGCTTGCGCATTTTAAATTATAAGAAGTTTTGTTTGTTGATTCTGAGTCAGTTACTTTAAATAGTAATAAGTATAGGAAAATAATGAGAAACCAATGTTTGAACCAAATTAAAGAATACGATTTAAAAATGTTTTTTATTGCACACAATCCAACCTCATACCGAATTTGTGCAATTTCAAAAAAAAAAAACACGAAATTCCGATATTAATATCGGAATTCCGATATTGAGATCTAATATCGGAAATCAGTATCGGAATTGAAAACCTTCCGATATTACATGCCCTAATTCTGACCTACCTGTTATACCATCTTCCCAGAGGCGGTGGGACGAGCCGCTCTGCAGAGTAATTCTGAATAATTTACTAACCACGTCTGCCACTTCTGCTGAGTGTGCACGTCTGCTGGGTGTGGGAAAGTGGGAATCAGGTCTTTGGTTACACGCTCTACCGTCCTCCAATCTAGGCACTTTGTTCGACGACACCACTTTCCGCATCGCTGCTTCACTACGCCTAGGAGCCCCTTGTTGTTCCCCTCATCGCTGTAATTGTGGGAAAGAGGTCAACAGCCTCGGGCACCATGGACTCTCTTGCAACCGTAGTGCGGGTCGTTTTGCCCGACATGCCAATTTAAACGACATTATCCGACGAGCCCTTGTCACCGTCGGCGTTCCAGCCGTATTGGAACCCAATGGACTGGCGCGTGACGATGGCAAAAGACCGGACAGCATGTCATTGTTTCCTTGGAAGATGGGTAGGCCTTTAGTGTGCGACGCAACTTGTGTCGATACTGTCGCGCCATTCCATCTTCCCAGATCATGGGGCCCGTGTGCTCACAGCCTTTATAAAGACATACCGAAAAGGCTCGTTGACGCTTCCCGCGACCCAAGGGCTGGCTATTTCTTTGGTCAACGTCTAAGCATTACCATACAACGAGGCAATGCCGCCAGTATCTTGGGTACGTTGCCAGCCGACAGCGTTGAGGATCAATTTTTTGATGCTGTTTAAGTATTTTAGTACATAATTATGTATATTTGCTGAAATAAATGTTTTCTATGGTAAAAAAATTAATAATTACGTGCTTGTATCGATAATACTGAATAGAACATGTTAGTATCGTAAATACTGAGTAAAAATGAGTATATTTGAATGAATGAAAGTGTGTCTTGTGTATGTGTGTGTGCGTATGGGTGCCTGTAAATTATTAAACTGGGATCACTAAGAGGGATTCGATGTTCTGATAACTTAAATCTAGGGGCCAACTAGTTACCTTCGTTTTGCATTTTATTTTGTTGAGCTCGTATATAAAAATATTCTTATTAACTTTATTATAAAGGTAACAACCAAGGTGACAGAAGAAGCGCTTTGAGAACTTGGTCAAGGTCGAGGGTGATGTGGGCCAACCGGGTTATAACGCCTTTTGTCCTGATAGAGTAAGGGGTAGTAGGTTAGGTTACCATGCTACCTCAGTATTACTAGCTGAATAAAAAGCTGTCGTACAGTTAGTACCTTTGATCTCTTATATAAGAGCACAGTAAGGTATCTAAACGGTAGAAACGAAGACACCTTTAGAATTGCCCTCTGGGCTCTTTCTAATACCAGCAATGTGTACTTTGGAACACCACCCCAGGAGGTGGATGCAATAAGTTAATAGGGATTGGGCGAGGGCATAGTAAACTGTTCTCCTCAGTTTATCACCTGCAACCTGTCTTAGGATCTTAAAAATGTAAATCAGTTTACGAAGCCTATTTCTGAGAATGTTAATATGCGTGTGAAATCTTAAGGTACTATCAATTGTTATGCCCAAGTATTTGACAGTATCAGCTTTCTGGAGACGAGTGCAGGTGCACTTAGTGCAGTGTGGTGATGGGCAATTATGAGCCGTGATGGAAGGTATTGATATTGATGGTGAAATATTTTTCAGCGAGAATGTGATGTAGTGTGTTTTGTCCGCATTTAGAGTAAGGATGTTATTTCGCAACCATTATGCAACAATGTCAAAACCTGCTTGAGTATACTCATGGACTTCACTCCACGTAGCAGCAAAAGATATGATTTTACCCCTGGGAAGAGAGAGCGAACTAAGGTCGTTAATGTAAATGAGAAATAGTGTCGGACCGAGGACACTCCCTTGGGGTACGCCGTAAGTGACTTGACACTCAACACTGATATACTCTTCTACCTTAACGACCTGAATACGCTCACTCAAATAGTCCTCAAAGAGCTGGAGCTGTGCCCTCCTTATTCCAAGACGTACCATCTTCCGTATCAAGAGGGTACGGAAACCGTGTCAAAAGCCTTGGCGAGGTCTAAAGAGATCCCCAAGACTTTTTGACCACCGTCTAGGTTTGCGACAATATGGTTGGTTGAATCATGTACCGCATCTGACGTTGTTCTACCAGCCCTAAACCCATGTGATGGAGAGATGAGATTGTGCTTTTCTAGGTAATCAACGAGCCTGTTGTTCATGATTCTTTCCAATATTTTAGAGAAAGCAGGCAGCACTGCTATGGGTCTATAGTTGGTGACACGGTTTCTGTCCCCAGCTTTAAAAATGGCATGGATAATAGATTTTTTAACGCCCTGGGGAGTATGCCCTTACTGAGTGCATGATTGCAGGTATAAGTTAGTGGTGGTACGATCAGGGTCATATGTTTTTGAGGAGGCCGCTGGATTTGGCAACTTCTACTTCATCTGTTCGCAATAGGAACATGGATTGGAGCCTGTTACAAACGGCACTATCTGTTCTGTTGCCTGATTAGCCATTTTTGCGGCTAGGGTTTTTTATACCTCTGCGAAAAAGTTACTAATTAAGTTAACTGACTCTGTAGGTGTGGATGACATCGATAGTAACTCTAGTGCACTCTTTATTTTTTTAGTTCTGTAGGTTATGTTGTTTATAGCTGTCTACAGGTGTTTAGTATTTGTAACATTGAATTGAAATATAGAACATAATACCTTTCAACAATTAGAGTTTTCAGCACACGAGAGGTCTACTTCTTTGGAAATGATACTTTCATATAAAAATGATATTAACGTCATCTTGATTGACATTTTCATTAATTCCCTGCTTCTGTATTTCCTCATAACTATAACCTGGGGGTCTTTAAGCCAAGAGTGAATAGGTGACTTATATGTAAGCATGTTTCATCGAGAAGCGACATTAGCCTAATGGTTAGCGATGATGTGGTCGGAGATTAAGCACGCTTGCCTAGAAGTAACCTATGCACTCTTGACTTAAAGACCCCCAGGTTATAGCTATCAGGAAATACAGACTCCGACAATTCTAAATCTGTATAGTAGGTAGGTACACTAGGTACTAACCGAGTGT
This sequence comes from Tholera decimalis, assembly GCA_943138885.2. Classification (NCBI taxonomy): domain Eukaryota; kingdom Metazoa; phylum Arthropoda; class Insecta; order Lepidoptera; family Noctuidae; genus Tholera; species Tholera decimalis. The sequence continues at coordinate 32,942,480 of OW964551.2, forward strand.
GTTAGCCAGATCGTCGCGGGTGTCTTGTGTCACCCGTGTCCTGTCGGGGCGGAGCTCCGACTGTCGGCGTCGGAAGTCGAGGTAGGACTTCTCGACGGCTTCGGCTTCGATCTCCAATTTCCGAAGTCGCTGCTTGGCCTCGCGCAACACGGCGGTGGGACTCTTGTCGCGCGGCAACTCGCTGCAGTTCTTGTTGCTATCCTTTCTGGGATGCCAGATGAATGTTAGAGACAAGGAAGATGCTAGGAGCTTCTTTTGATGGCATAGTTCAAGTCTAGGCATAGTCTTTGGATCTTGTAATCCATTAGTAAGCCGGCCCAGCTTACCATGGGTGAAAGTGTGGTAGCTTTTTAACGTCTCGATTTAAAACACAGATTTAATAACACACAAGGAAAATTAAAAATTCCGTGACCAACAAAATTCATAGTTTAGTTAAAAAGAAATGTATTGTCTGTTTTTCTTAATTTTTAAATAATATTTTCTTCGTATGTAGATTCACTCGCTTTCGCTTTTTTAGTTCAAATATAAAATTGATATGAACAATATGTGGATAATGTTTGTGTCTCTTTTACTCCCCATCCTAGACTACACTGATGTCAGTTATCTTGATCTTACTGAGGCACAATTTGATAAACTTGAGCTTGAGGCTTGCGCAAATATGATCACGCATCCGAATTTCGTACAAAACTCAAGTGGCTTCCAATACATCTTCGCCGGAACTTACACATCTTGTATCTGCTTTAAAGTGTTCTGTTTAATCCTAAAACTCCCCTTATCTTAAAGAACGATTCAAGTTCCTTCATGACACACATGCAAAATCTCTGAAGTCATCAGAAAACTTAAAGCTTGCGGTACCGACTCACGCCACCAATTTCTATGGTGAGTCGTTTGCAGCTCAAGCAGTATGGCTGTGGAATGCTCTACCCGTTTCAGTAAGACAAGCACAAACCCTATCATCTTTCAAAAACTTGGTAACAGATCTTTATCTCTCTCCTTAAATTATTGTTCTTATGTGTTTATTTTTTTTATATTTATATGTTTTGAGAATGTAATTTATTGTTTTGTATTTTATATCGATAAATAGTACACCGCGGACTACTCGCGTATTTATTTTCTCCTTCTGTGTCAAATCCATCCAAAGGTTCTCTGTAAAAGATCGCCGATAAGACCGCATTGCATCGCCCTTTTTAGATGTTAAGTACTTATTTGTTTTACTGTTATGGTGTACAATAAAGAATATATCTATCTATCTATCTTTGTGTATCTGTTTGTTTTCCCAAATTAATAAATAAAAATAAAGAACTATGTAATGTTACAAGAATCTAAGTGAAACCATTGACTTAGAAGCTACATGCGCCTAGTTTCGGAGTCAGGGACACAAAAAACTGCTCACTAAATAACTACAGGGTTACAGGTTAAGTCGACCTAGATGTATTAAGGGGTATATTTTCCATCATTTTTGACTGTTTTGACTATAAAACACCCTACCCTAAACCTAACCGTTTTCAAGATATTCGATGTTTATGAAAATTTTCGGTTTTTCGGCTATTGTATTAGATACTTTGAAATGTGTAAGACTTATTATTTGATTAAATCTATATATATAAAAGAAAGTGGTGTTAGTTACACTATTTATAACTTAAGAACAGCTGAACCAATTTGGCTGAAAATTGGTAGGGAGGTAGCTTAGAACCAGGAAACGGACATAGGATACTTTTTATGCCGAAATTCTAACGGGATCGGGATTTACGCGGGAAAAGCCTCCCACGGGAAGGAAGTTGCGGGCAAAAGCTAGTGTTAAATAAGATGCTTTATGACCTCAATAGCCAAAATCATACGTAACTAAATACGGATTACAATTGTATAGTCCCTCTCTACATATCATTTAGTGTTTAATCTTTCTAATCTATGTCACTATAAAGTGCATCTGAGAATAAGAATTTTGGTCGGTTTTGAAGGTTCTTGGTTCTATTCCAGATTGGGCGAAACAGTGCTATTTAGTTTTGTTGTAAGACATTTCTCAGTAGAAGCGTGCCTCGTGCCTGTCATTTGGATATCTTTGACTGCCCCGTTACGGGTAGTCAGAAGCCACAAAATTTGACACTGGTCTGGTTGTGGAGACCATATCGCCGCTCCATGTAAAATTCTAATACTCAGCTGCATCCAGTTAGGCAGCCGACCCCAAAATAATTGGGAAGAATCTGCCTTTTCTTCCTAATTATTATAGGGTCGGCTTATGAGTCGCCTATTTAGTTTAAAAGATAAAGGGGTACCTTCATGGCCAAGTCAGGAAGGCAAATGTCTAAACCATAAGCCAAAATAGCGACTAAAAGGCGTAAACAAATCTCCGCTAGATAGTCTACATCCCGAGTCAGCCAAGCCAGAAAGCATGCTTTGCCTTTGCCACCAATATACCCTTTTATCTTTTTAACTACGAACCGGCTAATTCCGATATTTGGGGACTAGTTAACGACTAAATCGGGGTGTGATTAGATTTCAGATCAATGATAGTGGCCAAGCCAAAACGCTCTGCTTACATACAAAATGTTCAACAAGGCGCACATCATTCGTTTTTTTCCGTTCGGAATTGTTCGCCTTGTCGAACATTTTGGTTTCCGAATCTGAATTCCTGATCAGGAAACCTAATACGGAAACCGAACGTCTGCGGCCGGGCTTAGATTGGAAGCCGACCGCAACATAGTTATGTTATGTTCACGGAGATCCGAATCGCGCCCCGCTTTTTTACCAGATAAACTTAGTTTTTGTGAATACTTACTTTCTAAGGTTGTCCTTGGCATTTCTTAGCAGGGACCTGGGGCTCATGTCTCTTATCCGGTTTTCCAAACTCAAAGGTTGTCGTGGACGCTGTGGGACCCGGTTACTGGAACAAACCATTGGACCTGACTCTCGAACGGGCAAGGAAAAATCTTTTAGCCACGATTAGCGGAAATAATAAGTATTATTTATTTATTATATACTTTATTGTATTTGTGTATAATATTATAAATGCGAAAGTTTGTGAGGATGTATGTATAGATGCATGGATGTTTGTTACTCTTTCACACAAACACTACTGAGCGGATCTAAATGAAATCTGGTAAGTAGATAGTTGACATTCTGGAATAACGCAAAGGCTACTTTTTATCCCGGAATTCCCACGGGAAAGGGATTTACGCGGGATAATCGTCCCAAGCGTACGTAGTCGCGGGCAGAAGCTAGTAATAATATAATTCTTTATTGCCATAAAACAAAAATAAAGGAGCCCCACCTTGCGCAGGTGCAAGGTAGGAACACCTGTATTACAGGAGTTAGTATCTACTCTCAACATTTGGTCTCAGGGTTTGGTGCAATATAACACTATGATATACAGAATGCAATTGGGCGTTACTTTGCGGAAATCTATATCAAACTAATATTCAGGAAAAATATCGAGTATCAACTCCACCTATCAATTTTGACATTTTTCAAGAGAAATAGAACGCCATTCTAAAAAAAAATTTTAATCGCCATTCTAAACGTTGTATAACTCACTTAGGTTACCACACCGTCGATTTGAAACCCTATTCTTAACTTCGCACCAAAGATGCTCTATGGGATTTAAATCTGGACTGTTTGGTGGCCATTGTAAGACAGAAACTGATTGAGATGTGAGGAATTCTTTAACCGTGCATGCTGTGTGCTTGGGATCATTGTCGTGTTGAAATGTCCAAATAATCGGAAGCACGTCTTCAGCGTATGGTAACATTGTTACTTCCAATTAATCCGATTGAATTTTTTTCACAATTTAAGTATATGAATATTGTTTGCAAAAATATGAACAATAATTAAAATGCGTATATATACTACAATAATAAAAATAAATTGTGAATACAAAAACCAATTCGATTGAGCTGAATAACGTTATTCAAGTTATTAAGCTAATTGAAACGTTATTAAGCTCCTACTCAGATGTTATTCAGCATTAGGCATTCAAAATTCGAGCCTTTTTGACTCATGTAGTGCGGGGCAATTGATTTTTTTAAACAAAACCAAAAATGCTCTACACATTCCGTACCAGCCAACCAAACGTGGTGAAGAGAGCGTGGCAGCCGCATTGATGATTACGGCGCGTCTAGTCATTGCCTGCCGGGGTTGCGGGAATGTTCTAACGGGAAACCGTGGCCCCGCAACGTAAGTTGAAGGAACAGGATGGGTTTTTATTCAGTAGAAGTCTGACACTCGGAGCGGGAAGAGCAATTTGATGATTTTCCCACCGAAAAAAAACTCTACATATCTAATAAAGAGCTGTATAGTGGTACTTACGGAGAGGCTTGAGGCGTTTCGCCTTCTTGCTGCAACGAGCACGACGCCACAGTGAGATGAGCGCCGCTCAAGCGCATGCCCTGTGCGCTACTGCCTGCGATTAACAAAACGTTGAAAGAATAAGATAGACAGATTTCTAGGTCAGTATATAATAATAATATATAAGTTATATACAACGACAAGACAACATCTGGTATGGAGTCTCTATGCACAATTTCAGCTCAAAATAAGTGACTCAAAGAATCGATACCAAATCTTCTACCAGGTCTTGAATACCATTTATAACAAACGTGTCACAGCACTACGAGGGTCAATAACTTTTCACATCACTTGCCAATAACACGGTGATTCTCTTCGTTCTTCTTAATTTGAAAATTCTGCCTCTGGTATCAATGTATTGAAATTTCTATTATACTTCACACATGTAGACATAGGATTATAAAACCCTTGCCTTATCGTTTGTTATCATCCAAAGAAACCGTGCACTTGGTATGTATATACCCTTTAAATTACACGTTGTATATATACACTTCTGGACACATCTATTAGCCCACCTTAGAGTTTAGGTTTCGATGGCCCCTACCGAAATATGATTGCTAGATTGAACAAAAACTGTTGATGCAGTTTTAAACCTGATACATTTTACCATCTTTTTCGATCGTATAGTTTTAAATTTGAATTCAGAATACCATACGACATGGACCTACGCCTAACAAGTCGGATATGCGCCTTGTTAAAGGCAATTAATTTTTGAATAAAAAACATGTTTTATCAAATAAAGGTTTAATTTAATAACGCGTGTTGCCTCCATGGGCATCTACCACAGCTCTCATACGATTAGGCATAGAGTTTATCAACCGCTCTATGAAATTTTGAGGGATCATCTCCCATTCCTCTTCTATGGCAGTTTTCAACTCCTGCATCGTCTGGGCAACTGGCTGACGAGCCCTAACACGCCTTTTTAGCTCGTCCCACATGTGCTCAACGGGGTTCATGTCTGGGCTTCTGGCTGGCCAGTCCATAACTGTGATGTTCACATCCCGAAGATATTCCCTGACGATGCCGGCCGCATGGGCTCTTGCATTATCATGCATAAAAAGGAAATTTGGGCCCACATAGTCCGCGTATGGTATCACGTGAGGTTCTAAGCACTCACGAATGTATCTTTCAGCATTTAATGTTGGCAGCCGTGGTCCTGTAACAACCTCAAGTTGAGTTTTGCCGCTCGCGGATATACCGCCCCAGACAGTCCATGAGCCACCGCCATAAGCAACCCTCTCTTCAAAGCAGCATTGTGCGAAACGCTCTCCCTTACGCCGGTAGACCTTCTTCCTTCCATCATTGCCATGTAACACAATTTTAGACTCATCAGAAAAGAGTACACGGCTCCAATCTTGCTGTGTCCAATTTAAATGACTGCGTGCGAAATGAAGGCGCGCTGTTCGGTGGGCTCGCTTTAGTTTGGGCCCATTAGCTGGCTTGTGTGGTACCATATCGCGTTCTTTTAACCTTCTCCGAACAGTTCGAGCGCTCACAGATACTCCGTGGAAGTCGCGAAGTTGGTTTTGTATCTCAATGGAGGTAAGGTGACGATTTCTCAAGCTGGTCGTCACGATGAATCGATCCTGCCTTTCAGTTGTGACCCGAGATCGTGGCCTTCCTTGGCGACGAACAAAGCCGCCAGTCTCTAGGTACCTCCGATAAACATTTCGGACCGCAGATCGACTTAAATTAAGTTGAGCACTCACGTTTCTTTGGCTGTGTCCGGCCTGAATAAGTGCCACAGCTTGGGCGGCGACTTCAGGTGAAGTATCCATAGATTATTGATAGAACCTCACCTTAATGTTAAGAATAAGTAATGTTTGTTGCAAAAGCAAAGATATCAATCACTTTTTCAAGAATTAAATCCAAGTAAACCAATAAAACCAAGTTTTCTTAGTATTCGATTGTTTGATATCAACAAACAGGCTCCAAATTGTCTTTTGTTTCTTTAAATTCTGTGTTCGAAATTCAAAAAAAGACTATTGAATGAAATTGTGAATGTGCCAGGTTCAAAACTGCATAAAAACTTTTTGCTCGACCTAATATAAAATTTTAGCTAGGACCAAACGAAACTGAAAATACAAGGTGGGCCAATAGATGTGTCCAGAAGTGTATAAGTTCCCAACTCTGGGACACAGGCTACTTTTCTATGAAAGGAATGGGCCGTAATCCACCACTCGAGCCTAGAGCGGGTTGGCGAATGTAGCATGTCTTGTAATTGTTGGTCCTAAAACACAACGGTTTCCTCACGATATTTTCCATCACAGATTTGAGAGCGGTGGTCATAATGTAAATTACACAAAGTAAAATGGCAGACTGGGTATTTATTGTTTCGAACTTTTGATAATATACACACATAAGGTAAATATCTCGTTTTAAATTGTAATGATACTGTTAACATGGTCAATGGTAGCTAAAAACATGTTCTTAATATTGCGTTAAATAGCGGGTGTGTTGTTACCACAGAACAGATAAAAGAGGTTAGAAAGGAAATAGTTCCTGATTTGTATGAGAACGCGTGTCGTCGCTTGTCTCCCACTCTTTAGCTCTACTACAAGCAAGAGGCCCGTTACGTATGCGAATTACGCACACAAATAAATTACACACGCTTAAATCGAGAGCTTGCTACTGATTGTAACTCACTGTCGATAAACATGCACCGTGCATCATGGCCAATCAGGGCAAAGGACGACACATTGTAAGCGGACTTGGTCATTGCGTTGATTAAGCGAGTACACATCGGGCAATGTATATTTTTTGTAACTTGTTGCAATAATGTTGTTTATGTTTGGAATTTCATAGTGATCAGAATATTAAGTTTTTTACAAATAAAATTGTAATTAAATGTTATTTTCGACTTACCAATGGAAAGATATACCTCCTCGCTCTATATTTGCGGTCTGACTGTTTGTTTTACAGGTTATAATTGCACAACACGGTATTTTAAAGCAGAGCTTTGTGTTTCGAAGTAGTCCGATGCGCACTAAACGCGGTGAATGAATTAATCGGTCGAGCTATGATTTTCGTACCTATCATAAATGTGGCGCGCTCGCCACACCCACATTACCATTCCAACCTTGTTCATCTATTCCGTGGTTGTTACATACCAAGCGTGTGTCTCTCCCGGAAGGGCGAGAGGGTGCGCTTGCTGACGCCCGCTAGCGCCGCGCGCATGTGGCCTCGCGACCCACCCGCCGGTGTCCTGTCCACAACATTGTAATAGGAGGTTAAGACCTGGCACTCTAAAATAATTTTCACGCAAGTTCCTCCCCCATGCACCCCGGTTAGGCCGTTGTATGCTAAACGCTAACTCAGCAGTATCGCGTGCGCTCTTTCACCATGTTCGGGTTTTATGCACCCGTCATCACAGGGCATTGTGCCACTACCTCCAACATAATCGGAGCCTATTTTAATCTGTACATTCATTCCAGTTCTCACTTTCATTCCTCTCGTACTTGCATTCTACATACTTTTTCTTTCTCATATTCATTCTTCTTTCTATCTCTAAGGGTAGGACGCCCTTCTACTTCCCTATTCTGTACTCTTATTCCTCTTTTTAGGGTTCCGTAGTCAACAAGGAACCCTTATAGTTTCGCCATGTCCGTCTGTCTGTCCGCGGTTTAGCTCAAAAACTATTGGTACTAGAAAGTTGTAATTTGGCATGAGTATACACGTTAATGACGACAAAAAAGTGGTAAAATAAAATTTTGAAAAAAACAATTATTTAGGGTACCTCCCCTACATGTAAAGTGGGATGATAATTTTTTTTTTACGTCCTTCCCATAGTGTCGGATATCGTTGGATAGGTCTTTCAAAAATATTAGGGGTTTGGCAAGACCGTTTTTTAATTAAGTAAACCGTTCGTGACTTATCAAGCTTTAAAGCAACAATTTTCGTTAGAGTCAAGTGTCCCCCCCCTGTATCAACTAAACGGTTGTAGTTGGAAATTCAAATGTCACGGCAGTAGTACCTATATATAACGAAGTTTAAAGGAAAACTATCACACATAAGTGGGCTTTACAAGTTTATGAGTAATAGTCGACCAATTGTATTTGACTTGAAAATTTCGAACAACTCCATAGAAATGTCGATAGATGGCGCTAAGCGTCAGTTGTATCGCGCTAGTTTTAAGGAAATAATTAGAACAAATGGCCCTAAATAGTCTAGTTCAAACCCAGGTTTGGTGTGTATAGCAACCCACGGTATTACATTGACATTGCTGGAGGTGACCACTGTGAAGCAGTAACATTCGAAATAAATGCAGTGAAGATTATAGCTTTTTATAGATCACGCAAATGTCCCAACAGTCGCGCAGTACCTAGGTCTTGTAAGTAATTTACTATCGCATAACAGTCCTTGCATAATATTTGGAGATTTTAATGAAGACTATCTCCGTAACGACAACTGCAGTTTTCAAATTAATACGTGACGCTGGTTACCAGTCTTTATTACAACCACTTCCCTATACACGCGGTGGTACTCAAATAGATCATATTTTTTCACATTTACATTGTGAAGTTGGATTTTATAATTCCTTCTTCAGTTACTATCGGTCTATCTGGGCCCGTTTTTAGAGTGAATTCAAATTAATGTTTTTATTTATTGAAGTGAAAACTTCTTTAGCATCGTTGTGATTTGAAAATTAATGAAACGAAAAAGCGACAGTATCTGTTTGGACCTAGACCTAGACCTAGAAGTTAGGTCACGGGGGTTGAGGTAGCCCTGAGAGGGGGGCGGGGAGTTGAGGGGAGTTGAGGCGGGTCTCGTAGGGAGTTGAGGGGGGAGTTTAGGGGTGAGTTGAGGGGTGAGTTGAGCGGGGAGTTTAGCGGGGAGTTGAGAAAGGGAGTTGAGCGGGGAGTTGAGAAGGGGAGTTGAGCGGGGAGTTGAGCGTGTAGTTGAGCGGGGAGTTGAGCGGGAAGTTGAGCGGAGTGTTAAGCGGGGAGTAGAGCGGGAATTTGAGCGGGGATTTGTGCGGGGAGTTTAACGGGGAGTTGAGTGGGGAGCTGAGCGGGGAGTTGAGGGGTGAGTTGAGGGGGATGTTGAGGGGGGAGTTAAGGGGGAATTGAGGGTGGAGTTGAGGGGGAGTTGAGGGTTGAGTTGGGGGGTAGTTGAGAGGGAGTTGAGAGGGAGTTGAGGGTGGAGTTGTGCGGGAGTTGAGGGTGGAGTTGTGCGGGAAGTTGTGCGGGGAGTTGAGCATTGAGTTGAGCGGGAAGTTGTGCGGGGAGTTGAGCGTTGAGTTGAGAGGGGAGTTGAGTGGGGAGTTGAGGGGCCGTTGAGGGGGAGTTGAGGGTTGAGTTGAGGGATGTGTTGAGGAATGAGATGAGGGGAAGTTGAGGGGGGTTGAGGGGGGAGTTGAGGGGGTAGTTGAGAGATGTGTTGAAGGGGCAGTTGAGGAATGAGTTGAGGGATGAGTTGCGGGGCGTGTCGAGCGGGGAGTTGAGCGGGGAATTGAGCGGGGTGTTGAGCGGGGAGTTGAGCTGGTAGTTGAGCGGGGAGTGGTGCGGGGAGTTGAGCGGGGAGTTGAGCGGGAAGTAGAGTGGGGAGTTGAGCGGGTAGTTAAGTGCGGAGTTGAGCGGGAAGTCGAGCGGGGAGTTGAGCGGGGAGTTTAGCGGGGAGTTGAGTGGGGATTTGAGCGGGAATCTGAGGGGGGAGTTGAGAGGGAGTTGAGGGGGAAGATGAAGTTGGAGTTGAGGGGTAAGTGAGGGGGAGTTGAGGTGGAAGTTAAGCGGTGAGTTGAGGGGGTGTTGAGGGGGGAGTTGAGGTTGAGTTGAGGGGGAGTTGAGCGGGGAGTTGAGGGGGGAGCTGAGAGGGAGTTGAGCGGGGAGTTGAGCGGTGAGTTGAGCGGGAAGTTGAGCGGAGAGTTGAGCGGGAATTTTAGCGGGGAGTTGAGCGGGGAGTTAAGCGTGGAGTTGAGCGGGAAGTTGATCGGGGAGTTGAGCGGGGATTGAGCGGGGAGTTGAGGGGTGAGTTGAGGGCTGAGTTGAGGGGTGAGTTGAGAATCTATTACAAAAGTAATTAAAATTTAGTTATATTTTATTTACCTTAATAAAACGGGAAACTCATTTAAATATTAGCCTTGAATAGCAGCAAGAAATAGGGTTTATTGAAGTGAAAACTTCTTTAGCGTCGTTGTGATTTGAAATTTTGTGAAACGAAAAAGCGACAGTAAGAAGAGACAGACACATAAATTCATAAGATTTAACGTGGAAGAAAATGAGATAGGAAGCATTATACAGTGTTTCTTATGTCGTGGAAATTTTATATGGCAAACCAGGTCAAACGTATACCTTAATTTGAAATTTTATGAAACGAAAAAGCGACAGTAAAAAGAGACCGACACATAAATTCATAAGATTTAACGTGGGAGAAAATAAGATAGGAAGCATTATACAGTGTTTCTTATGTCGTGGAAAGGTTTCACTTCTACCACGTGTGAATTGCACACATGTTTTTTTTTTTTTTTTTTTTTTTTTTAAAGATTACTAGCAATGTGGGTAGAATTCACATTACTAGCAATCTTGTTAACCCCTCCAACTAAGCTAAATATGCTTGTGTCTGGAGTGGGTTCACGTCAATAGTGTAATGGGTGGGATTTGAACTTGCGACCTCTTGATCACAAGTCCGACTTTGCTATATAATATCAAACACAAAGCTCCCCCAGCAAATTACTTCCTCAATCTTATTTTTTTGTGACTATTGAGTAGTGTAGCTCTGTGTCCTGTATTTAAATTCAAAACACCGGCCATGACAAGTTTTATAAAAATCTCTAAAAAAATTAAAACTTTCCGTGCAAAATTGTCGGATCAGGTGAGGATTTGTATAGGAAGTCAAATTAGTTAGGTAGTCATGTTTGGCTTTTAGTTAGAGCATGGTACGAAACGATCAGTCAGCGAATACGACACACTAGTGTTGCCCAAACGAGAGTCTCGCAAGAGTTTTGCAATTAGCGATTATCCTATTGCTATTTATTAAACGGTAGTTGAGATCTCAGAACAATGTAACAGAGTCTGTTACATTGTTCTGAGATCTCAACTACCGTACACACACTTGGCTGTTATAAAAACTACGGAACCCTACACTGCGCGTGGCCCGACACGCACTTGACCGGTTTTTTTTATTTTAGGGACAGGGATGTATTCATCGACACAAATGTTTTAAATGATTTTTTACAATATTTCTTATTCTAGCTTATTCTTATACACTATAATTACAAACTTATTACTACTTTTATTTTTACTACTTATATTTTATACAATATTTTATTTTAATCTAAATTACTTATGAATATCTTTACATTTTATTTTCTTTTATTCCATGTTTACATAGATATATTTTTCAAAATATATTGAAAACATGGTTTATCTTGTCTTGTTTCTGTTTATTACTATTTTACTTATTTTTTTTGCAATAATCTAAAAATATTTTTCTCTTTTTCCCTGATATAATCTGCTCTAAATTTCCTAACTCGAGTTTTGCATCTAGGACATTTTCCAATGCGAACCTTTCCATTGCAAACAGCGGGCACTCCAGAAGCAGGTGAGGAACGGACTCACTCTGTCCTGGATCGCAGATGCACGATGGGCTCCCCTTACACTTGAAGCGATTCAAGTATTCGGAGAACCCACCGTGCCCAGTCATTATTTGTGTCGTCACTGCGTCTACCTCCATCTTGCGGATCGTCCCATACGCCTCCACTGCATTTGGGGAAAATATTTTCGTAATTGAGGCCGTCTGACCCGAGGTGTACCTCCGATTCCATTCAGCAAGCGTCAACGTTCTATAGTGCCGCCTAATGAATGAAAACGGACACAGGTCGTAGTCAGGCTTCCTCTTGCAATTCATGGCGGCCTCCTTTGCCAGCTGATCCGCTCTCTCGTTACCCTCAAATCCTGCGTGGGCCTTTATCCAGAACAATTTAACAACCTTGTTCTGGTGGGCGATACATGTAATATTATCCCTGGTTTCCACTGCCAGGGGATGAAGGCAACTGTGGTTTTTCACTGTTTGGAGAGCCGCCATGGAGTCGCTATACAAACCGAATCTGGCTGCCGGGAGCTTCTGGATTTCCCAGGTCGCTCGACATATTGCCAGTAGTTCCGCCTGGTAGACCGTGCAGTAGTCCGGCAGCGCTAACTTGATTGCGCGCGCCTCGGCGTCGCCCCTCCAAATGGATAGTGCGGCACCGACGCGCCCCCCTATCTTGCTCCCATCAGTAAATATTTTTACTTCCAGGTCGGCGCTGGCATCGACTTGCTCACGGTCGATCAGGCTGATGAACTCCAGGTCAATGCGTTTTGCGGGGTGTGGGGAGTCCAAAGCCGAAGCCACCCGTTCCACCTCCCTGTCCCCAATTACTGACTGGGCTACCCCCTTCTTGGCCTCATATAATGAGGCCACCTCTCGAACTCGGAGGTCCAGAGGGAGTAACCCAGCCAGCAACAGTGCCGAGTTCAGGGATACAGTACGGTAGGCTTTGCACATTTTCAATGCGATGCCGCGCTGCACGACAGCCAGCCGCTTTATTATTCCCAACTTGTTTGCTGCCGGAGCCCATACACTGGCGGCGTATAAGACGATCGGCTCTATGGTTGCCACATATATGATTTTAATGACCTCGGGGTTTAGTCCCCAGCTCACCCGAGCCGCCCTACTCAACTGCCTATAGACTGCTGTAGCCTTGCGGCAGACGTTGGAGACGTGCGAGTTGAAGGTAAGCTTGTCGTCGATGATAACACCGAGGATCTTCACTTCTTTTGCTAACTTTATGTCGAACCCGCCCATGCTCAGGCGCGGAGTATCGAATTTAAGCTTCCTAGTTATAACCAGTGCGTTGGTTTTTTATGGAGCAAATTTGAGCTTGTTTTTCATACCCCACGCCTGAACATGTTCGAGGGCAGCATTCGCTTTCTGTTCTATTTCCATAGCAGTGTTACCATCGAAGACAAGCACGACGTCATCCGCGAATGCCTGGGCGTAGTCCCCTCTTTGTTCCAAGCTCTTCAGGAGCGGATCTAATAACAGGTTCCAAAGTATGGGACCCCCTATCGAGCCCTGCACACATCCCTTATTTGTACCCTTGGCGTACTCCTCCCCGGCATATCGGACCCTGACCCTTCTATCATTCAGATAGCTGTCAATGACCCGTCTCAAGTTTCCCGGACACTTTTCCTCAGCCAGTCGGACCCTAATAGCTGGCCACCAGGCGCTATCGAAGGCTCCCTCTATGTCTAATGATACTAGAGTTACGATGCGTTTTTGGTCAAGTTTTCTCAATTCTCAATTCTCAATTCTCAATTCTTTATTGCGTACCATAATGTTACATAGTTGTTATGCATAGTTATATAAGTCACAATTATGGACCCTGTCGGGCACAGCATAAACCAATGTAGGAGAGAGGAGGAAGAACACTGCGTGTTGAATGTGATACTTTTTTAAATTATTTAATTATTCATTTTAGTAATTATTAAGGTATGTTGCTAATACGTCATTGTGTTTAAATATATATTATGTATGTATATTTAGTTACTAAATAACATTATAAAACCATTTATTTTATAAACTATTATTAACTATTTATTTACTATATATATTATTATTTATTGCATCAATTGTGTCCGTACAGTAGTTTTATTTATTTTTTGGCATATCATTTATGGCACCTATACTTACATTGTAATTTATAAAATAGAAAATTTATCATTAAAGTATTCGCTTATAGTATAGTAGCATTTCGTTATAAGGAAAAGCTTCAATTTATTAATAAATACGTTATATTTGCTAATATTCTTTATTGTTTCGGGTAATTTGTTATAAATTTTTATGGACATGACAAAGGTACTATTAGAATGTATTTTTAGACGTGATGTTGGTAAGTTTAATCTATTTTTATGTCTTAAAGTAATTTTTGTTTGTATGTCTTCTCTTTTTGTAAAGAAATCGGGGTACTTGCGCACGAACTTACAAATTTCAAGTATATAGAGACAGGGTAGGGATAAAATCTTAAGTTCCTGAAAGTAGGGTTTACAGCTATCGTCGGCTTCGATATTAACAAGGATTCTAATTAGTTTTTTTTGTAGGGTAAATAGTGTGGGTGCGTCAGTACTGTTGCCCCATAAAATGACTCCGTACTTGAGCCATGCATAGGCGTACGCGTAGTACGTTGCTAATGCGGTTTTTAGGTCTGTGGTTTTTTTGATCTCGCGGAGGGCGTATGAAAATTTTGATATTTTAGCTCTTACTTTCTGAATATGTGACTTCCAATTTATATGCGTATCAATGTTTATGCCTAATAGGGTGAATTTATCAACTACTTCTAATTTATTATTTTTAAAGCTAAAGTTTATATTTAGTTCTGTTTTTTGGCGGGGATGGAATGCTATTATTTTAGTTTTATTGAAGTTGATTTCTAGGTTATTTTCAGTCATCCAATTAATTGTAGAATTTAGTATGGTATTTAATTTCTCATTTAAATTCGTGTTATCTTCGCATGAGGTTAGTATAGATACGTCGTCCGCGAATAGGACGCATGACTCATTTATATTATTTGGAAGATCGTTTACGTAAACAAGAAATAAGAAACACCCTATTACGCTGCCTTGGGGGATTGAAGCGGTGATTTGTTTGCAGTCTGATCTAATTAGCTGTATTTCATTTTTTATATTGTTATAATATTCGATTTCCACGATTTGTTTCCTATGTTTCAAATAGGATACAAACCAGTCATAACATTTCCCGCGGAGGCCTATACTATATAATTTATTCAATAATATGTCAAATTGTACTTTGTCGTATGCTTTGGTCATATCCAGGAGTAGTCCTATCGCGTACTTTTTATTGTTAATGATATCAAGTGCTTTTTGAATATATTTGTAAACGGCCAAGACGGTGGAACGGTTTTTTCGAAACCCGTATTGGCAGTCATTAAATATGTGATATTTTTCGCAAAACGCATATACTCTATTGCACATGGCTTTTTCAAATATTTTGGAAGCTGTCGGTAAGATGGCAATGGGGCGGTAATTGTTGGGATCTGTTTTAGATTCTTTTTTGTGAATAGGTTTTATAAGAGCTTTTTTTAAGAGGTTTGGGAAAACTCCTTCTTCGATTGATTGGTTCAGTAATATATGAAATGGTAATGTTAGTTCGTCTGCACATTGCCTTAATAAGGCAGGTGGAAGTTCATCAACGCCATGACTGCTTTTGTTTTTCAGGTTTTTTATTAATAGGTTAACTTCGTAAGGATCAATTGGATTAAGGAAGATTGTATTCTCTGTAGGACACACAAAAGAAGATCTTTTCGGTTTACAGGTTGAGTTGATCGTTGTTTCCCCGATTGATGCAAAAAAATCATTAAAAATGTTTGCTACCTCATTAGGTTCAGAAGTTACGCTGCAATTCGTTTGTAGGGTTATGTTACTTTTTTCACTTGATATTTTTTTATTTGTACGTTCATTTACTATGCTCCACATTGTCTTAACTTTATTATTAGATTTAAACATTTTATTTTTGTAGTGTAGTTTTTTTGCAGTCGTTACTGTTTTCTTTAGAATTTTTTCATACTTTTTGTAATACTGAGTTATTATTGGATTGTTTGTTTTAGTTGTTAGTATTTTTAGTAATCTTTTATTTTTGCAAGAGGTTTTTATGCCTACGGTGAGCCAATATTTTTTATATTTAGGTTTTAACTTGAATTTTTTTAATGGCATACATTGATTTAATATATTAATAAGTGTGTCATTAAAAGCTTCATAATTGCTATTCATATCGTTATCAGTTGTTAAGATGTCATTCCAATTTATTTCTTGTAATCTCGATTTGAATTTTAATATATTTGAGTGATTGTACAATCTTTTCTTCACGTACCAGGCGATTCTTTTTGTTTGTTTAGGCAAGTTAAGATGTAAAATAGTACTATTATGGTCTGAAAAACCGAACTCTTCTACAGTTGTGTACATATCTTTGAATTTAAAATTTGTAAATATTAAGTCTAAGCATGTAGTTGTGTTTGGCGTTACACGGGTAGCACTTTTTATGTATTGGGTAAATTTATATTCCTGCATTAAATTTATGAATTGATTTGATTTGATATTATTTGATAGTACGTTAATATTGAAATCGCCACCTATGATTATATTAAGTTTAGAGTATTTATTATTCACATATTCTAGAATTAGTTTTAGTTGTTGGTAAAATATTTCTTCCTCTCTTCTATTCCAATACATAATTATAATTAATAAGTTTTCTTTAGACAATTCAATAGCGCATAACTCTAGTACATATTCTATAGATTTATCTGTTATATCACTTCTATGTATGCAGTCTATATGGTCTTGAAGTAAGATACAAACGCCGCCGCCCGTTCGGTTACTGCGACAGTATGATGATGCAATTTTGTAGCCGCTAATCTTAATTAGTTCTAGTTTATCTTCTGAGAGCCAGGTTTCCGAGATACATATTGCTTTATACATAGAATTTTGGGAAATGAAAGCGTCAAGTAAGTGTTGTTTGTTATTAAGGCTTTGGAAATTCTGGAATAGTATTTTAAATGGTTGGTCTGTGCTTGCGAAATGTATGGATTACAGATTCATTCGCCATATCCGTATGTTGAAATTGGTTAGCGGTGTTCTTTATTCCCGTATAATTTTCCGGGTAAGTTGTATCTAGTTGTGGTTCGTTGTTGTGGTATTTTCTATTAACAGATTTTCCGTCAATGTATAGTCGGTTGTTTTTTATTATTGCATGGTGTCCGTTTTGCCTAGCCCTAAATAGTTCTTCTTTCATTTGAGCTCTTTCCTTTCTTGATTTCGCATCTAAAAACTCTGAAATTCCCAAGCCAGTTCCCTGAAAACACTGGCTGTTACTGACAATATATCTGGTCATCCTTTTACTGAGCAATTCTATTACAAGCGGTCTGTTATTTGTGCCTTTTCTTCCTACTCGATAGATGTCTTCTATGTAGCCTAATAGGTCTACGTTGAGTATATCTCGGAATAATTCTATCAGTCTGTTATATAGGTCGCGTTCTGGTTCCTGATAATACTCTGCGAGCCCATAGAGTACTAATTTATGGAGGTTGCTTCCTGGTATGCTTGGTGCATGGAACGTCCGAGTTGAAAGGTCTCTCACTTCTTTTTTTAAATTTTCGTTTTCTAATTGTAGAGATGCTATTTTAGTAACAATATTTGAGATTTCTTGCTTTCTTTGTTCATTTTGTACAGCTAAGGTATTCATTTTGGTATTAAAATCTTGTTTGAACTCCGTAATGGCTCTATTAATCTCGCTTTGTATAGTGTTTTGTATTTCTTCAATGATAGATTTATTGTTTTCTTTCAACCGTTGTATAATTAATTCGCTCAGACTTTGCATGTTAAATTGGTTTTGTGTGTTTGTTAACGCAATATCCTCTGTGTGTAGAGTGTCTCCTAAAAAACTCAGGTCTTCAGAGCTAATGGTTTTGGAACTTATAGTTTTCATTCTCATAGTAACATTATTGCTCGTTGTTGGTGTGGTTAAGTTTTTGTGTTCGGGGCTTTTTTGGGATCGTACAGGAGTGTCTGTATTCCCTGTCTTTGGTATTTTACACACGCATGCCTGGCATTTCCAGGAGTTTCTAACTTCCAATGTCATCGATTTCATATAATAGTCTTTAGCCACACCAGCGCATTCTAAATCATATCTACACTTGCAGAGTGAACAAATAAGGTTTTCCCTTATTGGCAACTTTTGTTGGCATCCTGAACATAAGGTGGTTGGCGCCATCTTTTGGAGGACTTTTTTTAGGTTCGGTTTGAAAAGCTACTGGTTGCGCCGCCTAGTTAGTAGTGAAGAAACTATGGCATATGGTAATCGAGTTTTTGGTCTCTAGTTATGCTTTCCGACGATAGATGGAGTTAGTTTCTTTGGACTTTTAGATTATAGAGTATATTAATTTCACAGTGGATAGACAGATGTCACTTATACACAGTAAGTGTGGATGACTTGTACTTTGTTTGTTTGTGTTATTTGAATATTTTTACTGCATAATATTTTGTTTTGTACCTTTTCCTTTTACATCGGTCCTAAAGGGCTCCAAGACACTCCAGGATACATCCGTTATTTGAAGAATATTAGTCACTTATTTCATCACTTTTGAATTATGCAGTCGTTATTTTTCTTCCTCACTTTATGTTAATATTAGTCAATTATAGTGAATATTTTTCACGAACTTCAATGTCACTTACTTAATGTCACTATTAGTTTCTTTTAAACACTGTTTCGTCGGTAGATAGTCACTATTGTAATTTTTAAGAAATATTTTTACGGAGCTATATGTTCGTCTACGCACATCAGCGCCCTCTCTCCGTTTTCCACGAATGTATTGCATAAGGACATAGAGAGAGTCTTCGGTGCTCCTTTGTGGTATGAATCCGTACTGGCGAGTACTCATCCTAGGAAGAATATAATATTTGAGACGGGCCATCAACATCTTCTCATAGATTTTTCCAAGAACGGTTGAAAGTCCTATTGGTTTGTATGATTTTGGTATGGAGTAATCGCTTTTTCCTGGTTTTTTTAGCACCACTACCGTAGCCTCCTTCCAGGTTTGAGGAAAATATCCGAACTCTAGGCATTTATTTAGGAGGGTCAGGAACGTCTCCGGTACACCAAATACGGCGCGGCTGCATATATCAGCCGTAAGGCCATCCACTCCTGGGGCTTTTTTGGGATTAAACGACTCACACGCTGTTTTTAATTCTCCCATGGTAAAGGGCGGGTCGTTATTGTCGCATTGTTGTCCTTTGTTGCTGCTATCGCCTTCTTCCCTGACGCGGCGATGATGATCATCATCCTCGCTGGGTAGGTCCTCTGGGTAGTCCATGTTCGAGTTCGAAACTGCCGTTGTGTGCTAAACGCTAACGCAGCAGTAATAAAGCCGAATATCGCGTGCGCTCTTACACCACGTTCGGGTTTGAAACTAAACGTCGGAAGTCTCAATTGTTATTTCGTTTATAACTAAAGTAATAATTAATCTAGACAAAAAAAAACTTTCTTGATGAAACCTATTCATTTATCTATATCCCCTCCCACCTCGACACAAAATTCGACGGCCCATAAAAGAAAGTTTTAGCGGCCTAGAGTAATTTAGGAACAGCTTTTAATTGTATATATATATTTTACTTATAACACCTAATAAAGTCACGAATTTATCTCCTTTCTTTATAATTTTCTTCAAAACAAACATGATTAAAAATAATTGATAGCAATAACCATAGAATAATGATAAGCAATAAAAGTGACCAATTTTTTCTTCCAATAAGTGCACGATGCGCGAACTTACCTCCACTACGCCAAATCCTTGCCAACTTACTTGCCGGGGACTATACTTTCCATTTGAGCAACTTTTTTGCACACGATACCTATGAGGTTATTTAAAAAAATGTACAACAATCGATCTTCGACTTTCAATTGTTTTTTTATTCAGCTTTGACGGACGCTTTGATTTGTTTAGTTCCAAAAAAGATTTATTATTTTCTTTCTTTATATTTTCTATCAAATAAAAGTTGAGTACAACCATCATAAGCCTCATTAATTACTTAGCAAGACAAATAATAAGTGTTGCTACGATCAGGCCGTCATACATATATATATACCAGTGTTGCCATGCTCAGTTCTACGTACATACCTCCTATTGCTGGCATGCCTGTCGTGCAGTACTCCGATGAAGGGCAGCGTGTCGCCTGGCACTAAGATGCGCGGCTGGGCGTTACTGAACATGCTCAGTTCTACGTACATACCTCCTATTGCTGGCATGCCTGTCGTGCAGTACTCCGATGAAGGGCAGCGTGTCGCCTGGCACTAAGATGCGCGGCTGGGCGTTACTGAACATGCTCAGTTCTACGTACATACCTCCTATTGCTGGCATGCCTGTCGTGCAGTACTCCGATGAAGGGCAGGGTGTCGCCTGGCACTAAGATGCGCGGCTGAGCGTTACTGAACATGCTCACTTCTTCGTACATACCTCCTATTGCTGGCATGCCTGTCGTGCAGTACTCCGATGAAGGGCAGGGTGTCGCCTGGCACTAAGATGCGCGGCTGAGCGTTACTGAACATGCTCACTTCTTCGTACATACCTCCTATTGCTGGCATGCCTGTCGTGCAGTACTCCGATGAAGGGCAGCGTGTCGCCTGGCACTAAGATGCGCGGCTGGGCGTTACTGAACATGCTCAGTTCTTCGTACATACCTTCTATTGCTGGCATGCCTGTCGTGCAGTACTCCGATGAAGGGCAGCGTGTCGCCTGGCACTAAGATGCGCGGCTGAGCGTTACTGAACATGCTCACTTCTTCGTACATACCTCCTATTGCTGGCATGCCTGTCGTGCAGTACTCCGATGAAGGGCAGCGTGTCGCCTGGCACTAAGATGCGCGGCTGGGCGTTACTGAACATGCTCAGTTCTTCGTACATACCTTCTATTGCTGGCATGCCTGTCGTGCAGTACTCCGATGAAGGGCAGCGTGTCGCCTGGCACTAAGATGCGCGGCTGAGCGTTACTGAACATGCTCACTTCTTCGTACATACCTCCTATTGCTGGCATGCCTGTCGTGCAGTACTCCGATGAAGGGCAGCGTGTCGCCTGGCACTAAGATGCGCGGCTGGGCGTTACTGAACATGCTCAGTTCTTCGCCGGCCCCCTTCCGCCAGCCAACGTTCAACGTACTGGCACTCATGCTGCCGTTGAAACTGGGAACAGGAAAAAACAAGTTGCGGGATTGTTTTAACCCTGGTACTTAGGGGCAGCTGAATGAACAGGGTAGGTTTTTAGTTAGTTGTACTCTGACCTTTCGCTCCACCCAGAACGGGAGAAGTCATCGATGATTTTCCCACCCGGAAAAAAGGGGCTGTAGATGTAAAGCACACAAACTTTTTTCTAAATGTCGGTAGGTCTGTCTTTTTGTTTGGTCGGGACTAATCTATAGAACGACTGAATTGATTTTAATGAGATATTTACTATTTTGAATTATATACACCGTGAAATTTTAATGGTTGTTTTCCCAAATCGAAATGGCTTTGTCTTGGTAATACAATCGTTTTATAAACAAATAAAATATTAGAAACAAAAACTGGCGCAGCTTAGTTAATTCATCATCACCATGCGTGAGAGCTTATTTTGCTCTGAACATTTATTTTATTTTTATGAATATTTTTTTAACAATTTGATAATAAAAAATCGTTTTTGTTTTTAAGTTTAACTGTATGTTTTCGATACTACTACTGATGGGTAACCGTCCTGGCGCGGGAAAACAACCATTTAAATTTCACGCTGTATATAATAATCGTAATCGCACAAATACCGAAAAGCGGTTGACCCGTCCCAGCAATTAGCCTGGACAAATAGAAAGAGACAATATTGAAAAAAATTGGTTTTATTATCATGTAGATAACTTGTTCACCCAGAACAGTAACAGCCTAAGATCCGGCTGCTAGAATCTCCAGGTATCTATTTTTTTAATGAAACTAATTATGAATGATACATGGTAGTAGAATAGATTACGGCACGGTTGCCTGGCAAAATTTGGCTGCAATTACCTTTAATTAAATCTACGGCAGGTACATGTTATTTATAAGGAATCTTTAAAAAATAGTTGCCAGCTCTCAGTCAATCAAAAATATTTTAGAACATAAACGTCACTCACTTGAACAAGTGGACATTGTTAGCGGGTTCGGTGGACGGAGCAGTATGCGGGCGCGACGCCAATAGCTCGCAGCGCGCGCAACCTGCCACACAAACTTGCGGTCCTCGCTAAAACACACAGAGTTGACAGAGGGGCTTTCTTATAAACTGCCTAAACTAGGTACCGTTTTCAAACCCTGTACTAAAAATTAATTAGATAGCCACATCCCCCCAGTCTAGAACAAAACACGAGCGATTTCGTGTGTCCACTTTATTTTCTTTGTGTGCGTGAGCCGAATGTGTCTACGTTCTTCAAACGCACACAAATATAGCTTTCAGTGATACCATTACCAGACCATTACCCACAAAAATGGGAAAACGCACTATTATGTTGCTGGATCAAATCAAGTATTTTATGTTATGAAACTAGATAAGATGATGTTTTTTCATGTAATATGACTTATTTGACATATATTTACGGAAGGTAAACGAAATGAGATACCGTTCATTGCGTTTAGAATGTTTGATGTGTAATGTGTTATAATGATATTATAGAAATGTATTAATTGCTTGAAAAATCTCGTTTGATATCAATTAAAAGTATGTGTTGTATTTATGAAATAGAAAAATATTATTGAGAACATTACTTAAATGAAAAAAATCTTAATCAATAAAATTGTCATCTTTATGATGCCACTCTTCGAACTAACAGTAACTTTTAGTTATAAAACACTGTAGGTAGTAGCTGTAAATAAATATAGTTTAGTTAGACGCATACATAATTGCCGCCAAAACTATATATTTTTAAACAAAGATAAGCACAAAAGAAATCCATATGGGTATTTTTTTCCTCACGGATAGCAACATTGAATTGTGATAAGTTAGGTTATTAGAATTTTTGTTTGATGGTCGATTTACGAAAATATAATGTATAAAATGTAAGTATTTACTTGTGAAATGTAATTTGATTACACGTTTTTTGTTTTCCTGAAGGACTATGACATCCCTTTACGCTACAAACGGTCGTTCTAAATTATTTACTCGCGAGCTCTGTTCGGCAGAATGTGACCTTGAGTACTGACGGCTCGTCGAGCAAAGTTAGCCAAAATGGCTAAGTTTTAGTTGCCTCACTTTTTGCACTCGTACTATCCTTCTATGCGTCATTGTTCTAAGTAGACAGCAGTAGTTAAGTCGCAAATGCCTTTTCAAGTTTTTGCCCCGTTTGAATACAATGTATCTTTCCTAACAGCTGATTATGTCTATAAGCATAGTGTATGCACCTTAAAACATTAAATGTGAGTATAATCTACGATACGTTTTTGCCGCTCTAACTCTACCTAACATAAAAGCTAGCGCGAGCGGAGGCCCCGCCGCTCACGCCATCCGCGCCCGCCTCGATACGAGATAAGACATGCGGGACGTTGCCACTTTGTTACCTAGGTATCTAAGGTCAGTCACATTTTTTTACAAAGGGTGTTGTGTTTAACTCCGATTTGTAAACTATTTAGTATGTTTGAAAAAAAAAAAACTCATTTTTGACGCTTTTTATTTTTATACCGTATCGAATTAATACTAAACACGTATAGCATATATTTTTTATTATGTAGTGTAGTTTAATGCCTCTCGGCTCTCCGTTATATCTACTCAGTATTGTTCTCCTGAATGATTTCGAGTTACGGGTACTCTCTCAGCTGAGATTAGCGGCGTAGGAGATATTATAGTGCACCAGTATGTAGTATCCGGCGTAGGAGATATTACAGTGCACCAGTATGTAGTATCCGGCGTAGGAGATATTACAGTGCACTAGTATCTAGTATCCGGCGTAGGAGATATTATAGTGCACCAGTATGTAGTATCCGGCGTAGGAGATATTACAGTGCACCAGTATGTAGTATCCGGCGTAGTAGATATTATAGTGCACCAGTATGTAGTATCCGGCGTAGCAGATATTATAGTGCACCAGTATGTAGTATCCGGCGTAGGAGATATTATAGTGCACCAGTATGTAGTATCCGGCGTAGGAGATATTATAGTGCACCAGTATGTAGTATCCGGCATAGGAGATATTATGGTGCACCAGTATGTAGTATCCGAGTAAAGGAACAAAGTTCACCTCTTATAGGTAAACTCAGTTTCAGGTATAGGAAAAACGGTTTGACGTGCTTTCCGAGGCACGGGAGTATCACACCACCCACTTCCAAAGTCCGGGCTCCTACTACTCAGAAATTTCTTTTAGAAAAACACATTAGCACTTTTTTCCGATCGGGGAATCGAGCCCGATACCTCTTTCGCAGCAGTCGCGCTTGAGACTACTAGGCCACCGAGGCAGTTACTTCTAATATGGTGTGCCGGGATACTGACTTGGCTTTGGCCGGAACCAGTGTCCAGGAATAGGGTAATTTTTATTTTATTTAGTCTCTTTTTTCGGATGGATGCATTTTCCATTGAAATGAGCTATCTGGTAAGCTGTTGGCAGATAGTTGTAGTCTGTTGATCGTGCAGATGGACACTACTTGAGCGACGCAGGACTCGTGTGCTGTTTGTTGTATGTCAAAATATCTGGTAGCTGAATACCTACTTGTCTAGTAAACGTCCTCAGCCTCTCATTCTCTTCTCTGAGGCGATGTATGAGGTCAAGGTCGCGTGCTCGCACGAGGTCAATGTCGGCCACAGCTGTGTCACCCGCTTCACTTGAGTTCTCCGACCGGCTGCGCTCCCGAGTTCTCTCGTGATAGATTTCATCCAAATTTGACTAAAAAATAAACAAATAAGTTTTCATTTGGACTGAAATTCACACACGGTCATCTAAACACAGGAAATACTGATAATTAGTAGAGGCATTACGCTAACCTTTATGCTATTTAGGTCTATGCTTTGTTAATTAAGATGAAGCGACGGTTTCTCCAAAAACAATTTAAATCTTACACTAATCTTTATGCTATTTAAGTCTGTGCTTTGTTAATGAAGATGAAGCGACGGTTTCTCCAAAAACAATTTAAATCTTAAGCAATGAGAGTTAACGTTAAAAATAGACTATCAAAAAGCCGTCCCTTTCTATAAAACAGCAGTAAGAGTTCGAAATATTCGTTGCGCCGACAATGGGGGACAAATTATAACTATCAGCAAATCATTCGTCTGAATTTAGGTAGGTATTTAGGTATTCTAGAAATAGCTTATTTTAAAAGTGCAGGTCGAACAATATGCTAGGATATTTGAACGTTTTGTTGAACATTAAACTATTGTAACCAAGTAAGATTTGTACTATCAATAAATACAACTAAATTTTAAATGTACATACCTGACTAAAATTAACATTTTTCTTCCTAAAATCATTGATAACTTGATTCATTTTGAGTCGCTCATCTAAGACATCGCTTTTAGACCCCTTATCGTTGTCCTGACTGTTATTCAACGCCACGTTTACCTGAGACACTGTCTCACTGGGTTCGGTAATCGTCCCCCTTTCGATGACACACTTGGCTTGCATTTGAGAAGACTCTAAATACGACCTGAGAATCGCTAGTTCATTTTTTAATAGAACGTAGTGAGACTGAACTTCTTCTGTTTCCATTTTGTGTGTCTTATTTAGTTTGGTGTTCTTATCTTCGATTTTTAAGTTTTCCAGTTCGGAGCGTTCACGAGTAATGTTTTCTCTCTCCCTCTTCATGGACTCGAGGTGTCTCTCTAAGATGGCCAGTTCGTTAGATATCTGGGATCTCATATGTTCGCCGCGTTGCTTTAATATCTGTTCGGCTTCTGCAAGCTGGTTTTTTAAACTGTCTTCCTGTGAAAAAAGGATTGACATTGCAATGCATGTAGAGCAAAATAGCTAAGGAGCAAAATACGGGGCATATTTTGAATATATTACGTTCGCTCACGTTTGACCACCATCTCACCTCATGGTAAGCTGTGATGTGGTCGAATATAAAGCACGCTTGCCTAGAAGTAACTCTAGCCTTAAATACCCCCAGGTTATAGCTATCAGAAAACACAGACCTATCTAAATTAGTGTAACGCGGAGGCATATTCAACAACTTTAGTCTTATATCAATGTATGACGTAGTTCGCAAGTTAACTATACCTAAGTTATCTCAAACTTTGTACATGACAGTCAGTCTCAGCCTGTCTGTCTGTCTTTCATTTGCCGAACCTTCTGACTACACACACACCAACTACCTTATCGGTAGAGTGGTGAAACGACGTGACTTCCAAGCTATCGTAACTAAGAGACTGTAAACCTTTCGCGCGTGAAATAAATGACCCACGCTACCCGGCACAGCTCTTCAATAACCCGCAGCCATTTCAACCCTCTGGGGTAGCAGACACTACCGGTCTACCAGACACTTGGCTGGGTACCACCCACACGTGGTTGATATACCGTCTTGTCGTACCAAGCGCTTCTCCTATACATTTATTGTGCGCACAGCCAAGTTGTGGAATTCTCTGCCGGCTTGTGTTCCCTGCCACTTATAACCGAAAGCAAGAGTAGTAAATAGGCATCTTCTGGGCTCGCTCGTCTCATCGTAGACCTCATCTATCGCTTACCATCAGGCGAGAATAAGGTCAAGAGTGGGCTCATCCATAATCCGGGTGCACTCATTTCCATCATTTAGCGATAACTTAGCCCTTACGTTACTTTGTTAGCAATCATTCTCAGCAATAAACCCTTAACAGTTATTAGTGTGTTTAAATTAGTAGCGTAACAAATCCCACCAGATTCCCCTGAGGTTGCGCCCCTACAGGTAGGATAGTAGGTGGTAGGATAGTAGGAAGTAGGATAGTAGGAGGTAGGATAGTAAGAAGTTTGATAATAGGAAGTAGGTGGTAGGATAGTAGGAAGTAGGATATTAGGAGGTAGGATAGTAAGAAGTTGGATAATAGGAAGTAGGTGGTAGGATAGTAGGAAGTAGGATATTAGGAGATAGGATAGTAAGAAGTTGGATAATAGGAAATAGGTGGTAGGATATTAGGAGGTAGGATAGTAAGAAGTTGGATAATAGGAAGTAGGTGGTAGGATAGTAGGAAGTAGGATATTAGGAGGTAGGATAGTAAGAAGTTGGATAATAGGAAGTAGGTGGTAGGATAGTAGGAAGTAGAATATTAAGAGATAGGATAGTAAGAAGTTGGATAATAGGAAATAGGTGGTAGGATAGTAGGAAGTAGGATATCAGGAGGTAGGATAGTAAGAAGTTGGATAATAGGAAGTAGGTGGTAGGATAGTAGGAAGTAGGATTGTTGTATTGAGTACCTTGAGCTCCAGGCGCTCGGTCTCTGCACGCACGTCGTGCATAGCGCGCGTCATGGTGGCGTGCTGCTCGCGCAGGGAGCGAGCCAGCCCCCACAGAAACTTTTTCTTGTGTTGGATGCTGCGCTCTAGTTCATCCTCGCGGGCTCTGAACGACTCCTCCAACTATAGCATAATGACATGCCTATATTTCTCGAAAGGTTGATTAGAGGGTGGCGGTGTATCACAGTCAGGGCTATCCGTTTGTTTTTCAAAACGTTTTCGCCTTAAATACCTAATAAACGATTTGTTTCGGTTACGTTCGAACGAAACGTTAAAAAAGGTTTTTGGAGAACAACATTAAAATCGTTCTTTGTTAATAAAAAACTTTTTAGCAAAAAATCAAATCGACTTCCATATCAAAACACTACAAAGCCAAAAATAACTTTAATTTCGATAGTCGGTGTTATTGGTTTTGTCACGGAACAGAAAATACAGAGGAAGTGCGATGCGACACCATTACTACGAGAACCGCTGTCGCCAAACTCACACAAATAAAACGGTAATCATATAATGCACTACAAATAAACAATTATTTTGATTTGTCATTTTAATTTTAGTCAAAACCAACACAAGTCACAAATCCTACTTCTGGAAATAAACCTTGACGCTCTACAGATAGGATTTATTTTGTTTATGTGCAGAAAATCTTTACGACGTTTTATAATCTTATGTCAATTGACGAGTAAATTCCGCTACTCGACCATAGATGGCGTTATTTTCAGTGGAAGCGATTATTTATTTTATTTTGTTAGAAATAAGGTTAACAGTCGCGTCACAAGTCGATATTTATTGCTACTCAATAAGTGCAGCACATTGTATTTTTCATTACATTATCGATATCGATAGATATCCGATTTCTTTTGTATTTCGAATATAAACATTAAGTGGTGGGTGGGTGGAATATTAGATACCAACAGGGTCTGGAACTTGCTTTATATACATAAATGTATTTTAAATACTAAATTAATAAATCGCAAATAAAAATACTTATACGTGCTGAATATTTTCAAAATAATCTAAATTCTCGGGTGATAATAATTAAATTCGCAATATTAACTAAATTGTGAAAATTATCGTAAAATGGGGTTAAAATAATATATACAATAGTTTTACTTTTCATTTAGTGTCCTTGAAATAAAAGGTATTTCTTAAGAAACTGGTGTTTCGAAAGTCTGAAACGAAAGAAGTGGTGTTCCGAGCATATCATGCTTGATATGGATGGCATTCAATTAACTCTACCCATTGCATCTATTCATTCTTTGACGCTACCGTCTTTGGGAAACCTATAATTAGACACCACAGACATATAGCATTACCTACAGACATTATAACCAGACACATTCGGGACGGACCTCTCTGGAAGAATCCACTCCACGGACAACAGCACGCCTACTCAACGGGGAAGTCAACAGAATCTGCCCTACACAGCGTAATATCAAAAATTGAATGCGCGATACACCACAAATGCTCTTCGATAGCTGTCTTCATAGATATCGAAGGTGCTTTTGACAAGACTACGTTCCAGAGTATGAATACAGCACTCAGCAGGCACGGTGTAGACCAAACCCTGAGTGGCTGGATCACCAACATGCTCAAGCAAAGAGCAGTACAAGTCACAATAAATAGCACAACGAGGGCCATTGTGGCGAAAGGCTGCCCCCAAGGGGGTGCCCTCTCGCCACTGCTATGGAACCTGGTCGCAGACAGCCTCATCAGGAGACTAAATGATAAAGGATACTTTACCGTTGGCTATGCTGATGACATAACCATAATAATAAATGGAAGCCATGAGAACACCATATGCAACCTCATGCGCCAGGCCCTAAGGATAGTAGAGGACTGGTGCCGAGAGCATCAACTCTCAGTGAACCCCGCAAAAACCGAACTAATACTCTTTACCAAAAAGAGGAAGCTAGCGGAGCTGGAGCTGCCAAGTTTCTTTGGCACCACCTTAAGCCGCTCAGCTGACACCAAATATTTGGGCATCTTCTTGGATAAGCAACTGAATTGGGCAAAACACATTGAACACACCACCAAGAAAGCTAGCATCTGCATGTGGCAGTGCAAACGTATGCTGAACAGGAACTGGGGCATCAGCCCCAGAACAACCCACTGGCTATACACAACAGTTATAAGACCAATCATCACGTACGGCTCCCTTGTCTGGTGGCCCAGAACAGACTTAGGTACAGCACAAAAAGACCTCGAGAAGCTGCAACGACTCGCATGTGTGGCGATCACCAGCAGCATGAGAACTGCACCCACTGCCGCTCTACAGGCCATGCTGGGACTACCACCATTACATCTCATAGTACGAGAAGAGGCTGCCCTGGCAGCCTTCAGACTCGCCATATCCGGAGCACTCTTGAGGGACTCCAGGATCAAGCACACACGCATCATGGAGGACTCTGTCAGACGACAACCTCTGATGACTGCACCCTATGATAAGATTACAAAGACACACCACTTCCAAAAAAATTACCAAATACAGCTCATGCCGGAGCCAGAGGACAACTCAGGACCCAAGGAGCTTAGAATCTACACTGACGGCTCAAAGACAGACACTGGAACTGGAGTTGGAGTCTTCTCCAACGATCTCAACATAAAGATATCCAAACCGCTAGGCAAGCTCAACACCGTATACCAGGCGGAATGTGTGGGTATTATCCAAGCGATCCATGCCTTGGAAGCCAGGAGAGTTACGGATAGCCACATCCGTATACTTTCCGACAGTGCCTCAGTACTACAATCCCTAGGGAAAAACTATATCACATCTAAACTCATACTAGAATGTCACAACGCGCTGCAACGCTCGGCGGTCGAGAACCGCAACACTGTGACACTACAATGGATAAAGGGGCACAGCGGATCACTCGGCAATGATGCGGCGGATGAACTGGCCAGGAGGGGGTCCAACACGACGGTTTTCGGACCAGAGCCCATCGTGCCGCTCCCCCCCACCCAGCTGCGCACATGGTTAAAAGAACACACACACGTTCAAGCCCAGAAATGTTGGTCCTCGGCACCAGGCTGCAGGCAGTCCAAGGAGGCGATGCCAAACCTAGACAAAAAACTAAGCAGGCGCCTCCTACACATGGACAGGAAAAGCCTGCGAATGGTGGCGGTGACCATCACCGGGCATTGCTCACTGAACAAACACTACCACACAATAGGTGTAACGGACAGTCCCTTATGCAGGGCCTGCATGGGGACGGAGGAAACGGTGGCACACGTGCTCCTAGAGTGCACGGAAATCACTGACATACGAAAGCAAACCCTCGGGTCTTTGAATGCCCTTACAGACATCCTGAACAAACCGAGAGACCTGATCTGCTTCTGGAAGGAGGTTGGCTGGATGAAGTGACGGCCGACACGGCTCACGCACAATGGTCTCGTGCAGAGACTAAGTGCGGAAACCAAACCGAGAAGAAGAAGAAGAAGAACCTATAATTATTTTAAATGATGATTAGGAACCTACTGATGTCCGTTTAGGGATTTCATGACATTGCTTGGCAGACAATAATTTTAATATTAATCATTAATGCAATGCAGCATAGCTAAATTTCTATGGTAATATTTGTCTTTATATGTTTATGGTCCTTACAATATACAAATATTTCAATAGGTGACAAAGATGCCATACAAAGGGAAAATCCTCAAATTATACTCATCTTTATGAATAAAATTAATTTGAAATTATTTTACTATAAATGTTTATGTTTATTTTGTATTATTTTAGCATGGTGGATATCCCACCCATACGCACTAAACGTATATACGAAACGGAATACTTTCATTGTGCGTGCGGCTAAGGAGTGGAATTCCTTGCCAGAGTCTGTGTTTTCCGACAGCTATAACCTAGGGGTCTTTAAGTCAAGATTGAATAGGTTACTTTTAGGTAAGCATGCTCCATCCTCGACCACATCATCACTTACCACCAGGTGAGATGGTGGTCAAACGCGAACCTATTATCAATAAAAAAACCCATTATGCTAGTTTCAACGTAATATGTATTAATGTCATTGAGGCGGGAAAAACCATGGTGGTGCACGAGCTTTTATGAAGGATCTTACACACTGAAATGACCGGTTCGTCAATGTTATGCAATGTCACAAGCATTATAAAAATTACAATAATTAAAAATAATAAGTTAAAGTTAATAAATAAGTTTGCTTACATTTTTGGTTTAAAGTGCAATATGCAACCTATTACACCTCTTAAAATATTTTTTGTGTATGAATGTTAGGAAATCTTAGTTATTTTTTATCGATATCTATCGATAAAACCAATATCCGACCCAACTACGTCACTAATGGAGTAGCGAAGAACTTTCTAGAATGAAATGTGTGAATGTAGTGAATACAATCAATCCAAAATAAACTTTATTTCAATGACAAAAGGTTGATTTTGATAAGACTTTCTATTAAATGATTAGAAAATTGAAATTTTCTAAGATTTTATTAGAAAACAAATAAAATCGTACTTAGCGATGGTATGCACCACCTCCATTTTTAAGATTTTTTCTCTTACTATCATTTTTGCACTCCAAAATGGAACCATACGGCATAGCTGCGGAAAATTAAGTTCGCTGCGAGACTAGCAACTCAACGCGATGTTAGAACATGACTGAGGCCAATCAGCGAGTTGACAACTACACACATCAAAAGTGTCTAAGGATCAAGCATTTTTATGCGGATTTCTTGAGATTGAGATGTGGCTTTGTAATAAATTTATGATTTTATAAATTTATATGGATCCTTTTTGGTGCATTTCATAATTTGAAACAGGAACTGTTAATCAAATTCGAGTAAAAGATGAAAATCAGCTGTCAATATTTTCCCTATAAAAACTTACAACGCATTGAAGACATTATTAGTGCTACTGTTTCCCTACTACTGATTAAAACCAACGTTATTATGGAGCGGCGACGTCATTTAAGCAGGGAAGAAATGCTCAGAGCCGTGGGAATGATAGAAGCTGGTTCCCGGCAACGTACTGTGGCTTTAGCTCTGAATACAAGTCAGAGTGTTATCAGTCGACTTTGGACACGTTACCGAAGCACTGGTACCGTGGCTGAGCGCCATGGAGGACGGTATCGCTGCACCACACGGAGACAAGACCGATACATTCAAATCTTAACTCGAAGAGCTCCAACAATAACCGCCATGATGTTAGCCGTGAGGCTTCATCACTCTTCAGGGAACTTAATTAGCGACCAAACAGTCAGAAACCGCTTGCATGAAGTGAACCTTCATTCCCGAAGACCGCTACGGGTACCACCTATAGCAATGCACAATCGTAGGATTCGATATCAATGGGCTCTTGAACACAGAAATTGGGCAGAAGAACAATGGCGTTTCGTGTGCTTTTCTGATGAGTCTCGTTTTGGTATGAGACCGGATACAAGACGTATACGACACTGGAGAACCCCTGGACGCCAACAGCGATTAAAATCCTGCCAGGAAGTCCATCCTTATAGTGGTGGAACCATCATGGTATGGGCGGGTATTTGGATCGGCGGAAGAACTGAGTTGATTTGGATCAGAGGCAACCTCAACGCTCAAATTTATGCTGAGACGATTGTATCTGACGTCATCGTTCCTCTACAAGTGCAAATCGGTCCCTTATTTCAGTTAATGCATGATAATGCACGACCGCACACCGCAAGAGTTGTAAGACAGACTCTCGCCGCAGCTAACATCAATGTCCTGCTCTGGCCTGCTCAGTCGCCAGACTTGAACCCGATTGAGCATGCATGGGATATGCTACAGAGAAGAGCTCTGCCGAATATGGAGTGTATCCAGTCGCAAGAAGACCTTTTTTTGTTGTTGCAACGAACATGGGCGGCCCTTCCACAGCGTGATTTGGATGAACTCATTTTGAGTATGCCAAACCGATGTTCTTGTGTTGTTAGTGTTCGCGGTAGAAACACGGGTTATTAATTGTTTAAGTTACCCAATAAAATTTTAAAGAAAACTGTTATTTCAGTCTTTTTTTCGAACTTTAATGTTAGTGGTTCAAATGTCAAAAATCCCTTTATTAGGAAAATGGCAAATTTCTTTATTAATGCAAAGGTGACTTGGTTTATCGTTACTGTGACAAACGAAAACACTTTATTTGATGAATCCTTAAAGAAAATTTTAATTAATATCAATCAGGAGAAAAGTTATTGCAAAAATATATGTTGATCCCTAGACACTTTTGATGTGTGTATGTAAAAATTGTTTGAAACGCTTCGAAACGCTTCATGTGTACTCGTAAAATAATATTTTATTCATCACTTAACCTTTCAATTAAAATATAAGTATTTTTTTAATTTATATAAAAACTATGGCCTAAATCGTGGCATTGTGGTCACGTGACTACGTATGATGTCATCGTTCAAAAACAACTTTCCTGGCATTTGGCACACATAAATGTACATTTATGTGCCTATACATCTCTTTCGCACGATTCTCGCTGTTGTTACTCAAACGCGTTCAAGGTCAAAGTGTAGTAACTTGATGTGCTGGCGACTGTACTTCGGGTATTTTATGATATTTTACTCTATTATGAACGTGAAAAATTATTATCAGTGCTGTGCAGTACCTTGTTGTGGGAATACTACTATAAAAACGCCAGCGAAACTATTTATTCATGTCCCTTTAAAAAGAGATATTCGCAAGAAGTGGTTAGAACTTCTGTGTCAAATCCATCCAAAGGTTGTCTGTAAAAGATCGCTTTTAGCGATAAGACCGCCTATTGTATCACCCTTTTTAGTTGTTATGTCCATATTTATTTTACTGTTATGGTGTACAATAATAGTACATTGTGTATTAAGGGCGGTAAGTAAGGAATTACGATCGAAGCTCTAGTAGAAGCCCGAAGTCGGAGACTGAGGGCTTTCTGAGTCGAGGTTCGTAATTCCCGTACCGCCCGTGAAACATACAATGTTTTTCATCACATTTGCGAGTAAATAAAATTACAGGGCAGAAAAAACATTTCATTAATTGTTTTTGCTGCATGGATAATATCTGGCGATATTGCATTTAAATCACACTCATCGGACGACGACGACGACATTTTGAACTTTTTTTGAAGCGGATGGCGGGTTCTTTGCCCACACCACAGATTATACAAATGTTTCGTTCAGAAACGTTAAGGGCAAATACTTACGTAGGTATACAGTCATGACGGAGTGTAAGTTTTGATACAAAACACTATTAAAATCGATTATTAAGAACATTATTGAGTATTTAAGTAACATGTAGCGAGATTGCAATGAAATTCCTGTTTAGATAACATTTTAATACTATTTTTCAATTGCGTGTAAACTCCTTGTTTGAACTTGCATGACCTGTGTGCTGTGATATAAAACAAAAAAAAAATTACTTACCGACCTTGGGTTTCATGACAAAAAGAAAGCTCGAGGGTTTTATATGGGGCATTACGGCCAAGTTAACCTGTGTGTTTAGATACCTACTGTTTACGTGCGAGTGTGATGAAAAGAATATATCTATCTATCTGCTTTTTTAAAAAGACAAAAAAGGAACTCATCGAACAACTATTACAGGACGATAAGACAAATGAACCAGAAGAGAGAGAGTTAGTTATGAAATGAAATGAAATATTTATTTGTAAATTGGTTTAAATAACAATTTTACACGTCATGTTTTTTTGCGTGGTTAGTTTAGCTAGATGAGGCCGGTATTTCCCAACTGACTACTCTGAGAAGAAACACCGAAACAAACTGCCTCTGAGTTTGTCGTCAACGTCTCTTTTAAAGTCCAGAAAATTTGTATTTGTATATGAGAAGCATGTAGGTTCATGTCTTTGGTATTCTTTTGAGGAAATAACCACGCAAATTTGAGCGGACCTGTCCAGACAATGCAAGCAGTTAGTTAGTTATTCTTTTCTTATTTTGTCTTACGCACCAACCAAAGATAACCAGTCAGCTATCAAAATATTGAACGATGACGTCTCGTTTTCTGATTGGTGTTTCTAATCACGTCACTCACAGATAAAAAATCTCATTTTTCACAAGAGAAAATAAAATAAATTAATAATAATCTTTTCTTCATTTGTACTATTTTGTGCTTCATATCAATAGATTTACATAATTAAATAGTTATTTTAAATTTTTATACATACTGTCAACTCGCAGATTGCGCGGTACAGCGCGTAATTGTGACACGCCTGCCACGCCTACTTTGCACTTCCACTGTATTTTCTCTTCCGTGGGTTTTGTATTTTCTTTTTTTACACCGCCTTCCGAAATTAAAGTTATTTTTGGCTTTGTAGTGTTTTGATATGGAAGTCGGTTTCATTTTTGCTAAATAGATTTTTTTTACGCTTTTTAGTGGGTCGGTTTGTAATTTATCTAATTTCACAGCCAAAATGTTAACTACGTATCACCTTTTACAAAATATTGCTTTTCCCGAAGCAGAGCCGTTAATTTTTGAGGAGTTCTCCTGGTAGTTCACCATCAGCTCTACGTAACCATATGCATTGTGACGAGTATAAAGTGCTTAACATCCATATTCAAGTAATTGAATCGCAATCCACGAAATACTTATTATTGAGTAGTTTCGGTGGCCATCTGTGGTCTTCATCATCAGTTCCACTTCCCCAAATGGTGCTTTTCGAGAACAACTGCACAAGGCACTATAAGAAATACCCAAAACGATATAGGTGTGCCTGTAATATTTGAAGAATTCCCTCGATTACTCTAGGATCCAATCATCAGATCCTGATTTCATAACAATGGGACCAACTAGAATAAAAACTTTTTTGCAAAAAAATAAAACCGACTTCCATATCAAAACACTACAAAGCCAAAAATAATTTTAATTTCGGTAGTCGGTGTTATTGGTTTTGTATTTGCTTTTTTTTCACACCGCCTCCCGAAATTAAAATTATTTTTGGCTTTGTAGTGTTTTGATATGGAAGTCGGTTTCATTTTTGCTAAATAGATTTTTTTTACGCTTTTTAGTGGGTCGGTTTGTAATTTATCTAATTTCACAGCCAAAATGTTAACTACGTATCACCTTTTACAAAATATTGCTTTTCCCGAAGCAGAGCCGTTAATTTTTGAGGAGTTCTCCTGGTAGTTCACCATCAGCTCTACGTAACCATATGCATTGTGACGAGTATAAAGTGCTTAACATCCATATTCAAGTAATTGAATCGCAATCCACGAAATACTTATTATTGAGTAGTTTCGGTGGCCATCTGTGGTCTTCATCATCAGTTCCACTTCCCCAAATGGTGCTTTTCGAGAACAACTGCACAAGGCACTATAAGAAATACCCAAAACGATATAGGTGTGCCTGTAATATTTGAAGAATTCCCTCGATTACTCTAGGATCCAATCATCAGATCCTGATTTCATAACAATGGGACCAACTAGAATAAAAACTTTTTTGCAAAAAAATAAAACCGACTTCCATATCAAAACACTACAAAGCCAAAAATAATTTTAATTTCGGTAGTCGGTGTTATTGGTTTTGTATTTGCTTTTTTTTCACACCGCCTCCCGAAATTAAAATTATTTTTGGCTTTGTAGTGTTTTGATATGGAAGTCGGTTTTATTTTTTTGCAAAATAGTTTTTATTTTCGCGCTTTTTAGTGGGTCAATTTGTAATTAATCTAGTTATAAAAGCCAAAATGTCAAATACAAAAAAACTAAAAACGCGCGAACAAAAAACACAATATAGAGTAACCGAAAAGATCATCAATGTAAATATTTTTTTAGACTTTTGTTAATTTTTCAGAAACGGCTTGTTCGATGTCGATAAAATTTTCATGGGACCATTTGGGAAGTATACCCTTTCCAACAAAAAAAGAATTTTTCAAATCGGTTGGCGAGCGACGGAGCTATGCCCGAACAAACATAAAAAAAAAAATAAAAAAAAAAAATAAACAAACAAACATCCGAATTGAGAACCTCCTCCTTTTTCAGAAGTCGGTTAAAAACGCCCTTTCAAACGAAAAAGAACTTTCCAAATCGGTCCAGCCGTCTTCGAGTTATGAGGTAACATACAAAAAAAAAAAACAAAATAGTTCAAGACGAACCGAGAACCTCCTCTTTTTTTAAAGTCGGTTAAAAATGTTTTAAACCGTTTTTGTTTCTTCATATGTTGGGTTCGATACGATACTCGATTCATTTCGTCGTTTTAAGTAAAATTATCTATGAGTCTGACTATTATTCTCTGAGCAATTAACTAAACAAATTCATGCTTACCACCGTGCGCTTTGCGCGAATGCGTCCTGCGAAACAAACTGGGTTTCGAATACTTTACATATAATTACTTATTTTGCTACGAAATTACATTAACAGGTAATTTCGTTTTCGTTCTGAACAAAATGATATACTTCTTTGTACAAAGAACTGTTTAACCCGTTTTTTAGGGATCCGTACCCAAAAGGTAAAAACGGGACCCTATTACTAAAGCGCCGTTGTCTGTCTGTCTGTTTGTTACCAGGCTGTATCTCATGAACCGCGATAGCTAGACAGTTCATATTCTCACAGTTGATGTATTTCAGTTGCTGCTATAACAACAAATACTAAAAACAGAATAAAATAAATATTTAAGGGGTGCTCCCATACAACAAACATGTTATTTTT
This sequence comes from Tholera decimalis, assembly GCA_943138885.2. Classification (NCBI taxonomy): domain Eukaryota; kingdom Metazoa; phylum Arthropoda; class Insecta; order Lepidoptera; family Noctuidae; genus Tholera; species Tholera decimalis. The sequence continues at coordinate 32,980,367 of OW964551.2, forward strand.
TTTCGATTTTATGTTTACTGGTACGGAACCGTTCGTGTAAAAGTCCGACTCGCACTTGACCGGTCTTTTTTAAATAACGTTTCCGAGCCCTGGTCACAGTTACTCGCTTGTGGTCTCTTCCACATGCAATTTTAAAACCCGGCCGATAGCTCATGTCATTGTAACATAGTATTAATTTATTTCCATTTATTTGTTGCGATTTTCCCGCGATCCCGATCCCGTGGGAATTTCGGGATAAAAAGTAGCCTATGTGTTATTCCAGAATGTCAATTATCTACTGACCAAATTTCATTCAGATCCGTTCAGTAGTTTTTGCGTGAAAGAGTAACAAACATCCATCCATCCTCACAAACTTTCGCATTTATAATATTAGTAGGATTTATACCATCAGGCGTGATGGAGGTCAAGAGCGGGCTCATCATAATGAAAAAAAACTTAGTTCTTAACTAAGATTTTTTATGTATATGCGAAATCGCTTGAATAAATTGATTATTATTTCTTTAAATACGTATAAAAAATCATCATTAATCTATAAAAATCTCGTGTCACTGTGTTTATTATAGAACTCCTCCGAAACGGCTTGACTGTTTTTTTATGATTTGTTTCGTGTATATTTATTTGGTAGGTCTGAGAATACGTCGTCGTAGACAATTTTTTTCTATTTTCATTACGAATAGTTGATATGGCAAGACGTTTCCCTAGTCTGCTTTTCTCGCGTGAAAAAATCATGAATCGAATCAGCGTCTTCTACTGTCTAAAATCCCATATTAAACCCCGTATTATTATCTTATCTGAATATGATAACAAGTTACCAAGCTTTTATACATAGGTATAAGCATTATAGTTGCTGTGGGTTCAATGCGTATTGCTACTAGCGTAATTTTTACGTTATTTGAGCGACCCTACTTATTTTAATGAAGTTTTAACTTTGCCATACCTACATACTGTGTGTGTATTACATATTGTGCGAAAACCCAAACCAAGGGTAAGTCATCAAGTGACTCTTCCTACTCTAGGTAGAGCGAAACGGAGTGTCAGTCTTTTACTAACTAAAAACCGACTTTGTTCCATCAGTTGCCCCTGTAGAATTTCGTGCCACAGCCCCGGACGCAGGGGACATTCCCACAACCCTGGCAAGGTAGCATAACATTAATGAAACAATAATATTTATTCTGGGTATGGGTTATATGTATATAACGCTTTTACACGTATTTTTTTTCGTAATTGTAAACGTAGATGAGGCCGGTGTTTCCTAACTGACTACCCTGAGAAGTCACACCGAAACAAACTCAGAGGTCTCTTTTGAACTTACCTCATTTTGTTTCTGCTGCAGCTGCATTGCGTGCGTCGCCATGGACCGCTTCACCTTCTTCTCTTCTTGTATCTTCACCATTTCCACCTCTGACTCATACACTGACTTCAACTGCTGAAACATCTAAACACATATTTTTAAATTACAATTATTATTTACCTTTCGCTCTATCTTTTGTACACCAATTATTTCAATTAAACTAACAATTATAATGACAAGACGGACAGAGTGTATAAGTCTACTAAGAATATTATTTTATGGTTTAAGAAACTTGCCACACCCTGCCCTATTCAAAAATACACCCTGTATAAAAATCAGAGACAATTATCAAGAACATGGATGACTTGGTAATATTTCTGAAGGAAAGGTTTAATTTACATTCATTCTAACATTTAAAATACATTACAAGTACAAAAGCAAAATAAACTTCAAAACACAAAAGTAGATGATTGATAAAGTAAATTGAACATGTAAATTGTCCAACATGATGGTATTAAACGATGTCCATAATATGAAAGCCTTTGGAGTGGCCAAGACAGGCATAACCAAATGTTATTACTCTAAAACGTATACAACGTGTAATTTAAAGGGTGTATACATACCGAGTGCACGGCTTCTTTGGATGATAACAAACGATATGGGAAGGGTTTTCTAATCCTATGTCTACATGTGTGGAGCATATTAGAAATTTCAATACATTGATACCAGAGGCCGAATTTTTCAAATTAAGAAGAACGAAGAGAATAATCGTTTTATTGGCAAGTGACGTGGAAAGTGATGACCCTCATAGTGCTGTGACACGTTTGTTATTACTGGTATTCACGAAATATATGAAACCAATAATTTGGGGTCAATTCTATGAGTCACTTATTTTGAGCTGAAACTTTGCATAGAGACTCCATACCAGATGTTGTCTTCAGTCCTTTTGGATAGATATGGGGTTTCCGTTACACGTTGTATAGTATGACAGGGAACTTTTTACGTGCACGTCAGGTCAATGTTAGGGGTTCAAATATCGTTATTTTTAAAGATTATATGAGGCCTATAAGGTTCCCACTGCCGGGACACAAGCCACCTCTCTGTGAGAGGGAATGGGAGGTAATCCACCACACAAATACATTGCGGGTTGGTGGATGTCACATGTCTTCGATTTTTCGTTTCTAAGACATACTGGTCACCTCACAATGCTTTGAAAGCAGTAGTGATGGTATAAATTAGCCAAATTAATGTGCCTGACTGTAAGTTGACAACTTGTAAGTTAGAAACGAAATTAATGGGCCTGTTGGAAAGATTAAATAAATTCAAAATCACCTTTATGAATACTTATGTAGGTATGTATCTACCTTATAATTATAAATGACGGTATAAAATTACTTCACAAAAACTGGGCAACACTACTTTTCAAACTCTACTAACATTAGTCTATGACTCCTCTAGCAATTTGTTTACAATACAGATATAATCAATCGAGAATAAACGAAAAACAAAACACTGGCATGAAATGAAAAAAAAGTAATGAGATAAAAACCTCCTCAATGAGGGTTTTCTCCATAACATCAATATTTTTAAAGAGACTGTCCGATTTTAGAGGACTTGCACATTCCTTATTTTTGAAATCCTGAAAGAAAACCATTTTTAAAAACACTAGGTATTTAGCTCTATTGTATACATGGTACCGAGGCAATAAAATTGATATTAGTGTTGCTAGGGAACATAAAATCGTTTCTATAGTGGGTCAAATATTCTACTGTTTGACCGTAAAGTAAGACGCTGGAAAGTATCGGAGCTCCTTCATTGCGTTGAGGGTCATTGAAATTGAAATAGTTAAATGTCATAACCGCATGGATTTCATCGTCTTCTAAGCCTTTTCCCAACTATGTCTGGGTCAGCTTCCATTCTAAAGCCGGGTCCGCTGCGACGTGTTTTCGTGTTTGCAAACAGTATAACATTGTTTGCTAACAGAATATAGGCGTGGCCTAACAGTTTTGTTAGCAAAAACACAATAACATGTTTGCCGAGACGAATGGATAACATATACCCCGCGCTCGCCTGCGGGGAGGGGGAAAGTGACGCATTTTGTGTTCGTGCTCACTATCCTTATTTTTTAATCTCAGAGACAGAATTGCCACATTCAAATGTCAACTAAATCTACTATTGCTATAACAGCTTTCACGTCTTCTTCTTTGTCGGAACTCATTTTTGAAATTAAATAAAAACATTACAACAATAGGCGCAGCGGACGGGCGGTTTTGGTATCATGTTTTGCTAACATGTTTTGATAACATGTTTTGTTAGAAAATTGGCGCAGCGGACCCGGCTTTACGGGATGCAGGCAAGTACTATTGTTTTACACGGAGCAACCACTTCTCTACCCTCCAAAACCTAGAAGCTGGGTAACACGATAAAACTTTCCTCAAGTAAGAGTTCTGGCCAAAGAGTTCTTGTCGTATTTCGACGATTCCGTGAGGCACTACGTGACACCTCGCAGCGTAACACGACGTCATCACTTCGTGTTTAGTTTGCTTAAGATATGTAAATATATGTATTAGTTTAAGTTTACCTTTAATTTTTGTAATGTAATATCTGGGGGCACGGCAGTGCCCCCGCCAAGTCGAGCAAAAAAGCGGCACGGCCGTACCATTCTTTTCTCGAAGCAACTCAGGCCATTTTCGACCCCCTATAACTTCGTTATGGATAAAACTAGAAGCCTGAATTTTCAGTAACCAAATAGGCATTGTGTAAGCACGGTATATTTCAAATTTCATTCAATTTGAACCAGTAGTTTAAGAATTATAACGAGTCAAAGTTCCTTAATTTTGTTAATTTTGTCACTCACTGACTGACCGATCATCAAAAGTCTAAGGCACTTCTAGCAGACATAGAAGCTTCAAATTTAGAATACAATTAGTGTTTAGTATAAGAATCAAGGAAAAACTATAATATTTTTCAATTTCGTTCCAGTTTTCTAGATACATCAACTGCATAAATAACTTTGTAATCCCATATAAATATATAGGATTACAAAGTTACATTTGCAGTTAATTAATCAGTGTACCTGTATAACATAATGAAATAATAGATGTAGATGGGTACTTTTTTTTTCTTGGTGAAAAATATCATCGAATGACTTCTTCCGCTCGGGTGTATCAGAATTCTACTGACTAAAAACCCACCCTGTTCCTTCGGAAACCCTAAAGTTCCGGGGCCGCGGTATCTCGATGGAACTTTCCCGCAAACCCCGACAGGCAATGGCCCTATGAGGCCCCGTCACTGGTATTAACAGCTTTTTGAGGAGCGCGTGGAACACAACGCGTCGCCGACCCGGGCCTGGTCCTTACCGGACGGTGAGCGACCCCTGCTCGCCATCCGCAGGCCCGGAAATCGACTCGCGATCCACGACGCCCGGGGCGTCTCCCCCGGCGGCTGGGGCGCGAGGAAGAGAGTTGCCTCTCCCTCGCACGTTAGGCCTCCTCCTTCGCTAGCATGACTGCTTCGCAGCAGGAGGTGACTGCATCCCATTCCTTCTCGCTTCGCACCATGGTCTAAACCAGAGCAGGGCGCGAGAAGTCGCCGCCGCCGATCGCCTCTATGAGGATACGACGGTGCTCCACCCATGCAGGGCACACCTCGACCATAATTATGCTCCACCGTGTCTTCCAGTGTAGATAGGTACCTAGATATAATAATTATGCTCAAAGGTAACTTGTTAAATGGTCAACGGAATAAAAAAGCAAGAAGTATTAAGAGTATTGGGGAGTATTAAGTAGAGTAAATTGCCCGAAATTGCATAATTACTTACTTATGGATTAACTTTAACCGAGACGTTTGACGAGTGCGGCATTAATTATACAAAAATAAGAAAAGCTCATAAGACAGAGAGAGGGCTTTAAGAAAATTCGTTGTTGGTATACAAGAAGTAGAAGTTACCGGAAAGGAAAAAAGTAGGACTTTCTACAAAAAGCAATGAGATCCCATAAAAAACAATACTTGTCAAAAAACCAAGCCTCGCAACTTAGTTGTTCTACCGTAAAAAGTTGTGAGATCCATGTAATACCAACAAGTCGGTTATTAACTTATTCAGTCCCTACTTAAGGGACCTTCTGTCTTAAGTTGTTACGTAATTATCTAACCAAACGACATCTTATAGTGACCATATCAATATTAAAAATCTTTACCGTTTTAAATAAATAGATTGACTTGGCAATCGCAATAAACAATTTAATTTATATATGTATTACTTGTGAGATATATTGTTTTCATGCGATGGCCGAGTCAATCTATTTATTTAAAACGGTAAAGGTTTTTAATATTGATATGGTCACTATAAGATGTCGTTTGGTTAGATAATTACGTAACAACTTAAGACAGAAGGTCCCTTAAGTAGGGACTGAATAAGTTAATAACCGACTTGTTGGTATTACATGGATCTCACAACTTTTTACGGTAGAACAACTAAGTTGCGAGGCTTGGTTTTTTGACAAGTATTGTTTTTTATGGGATAAGGTATTTCATTTAATGTGTAATTATGAAAATATGTCTTAGTTTTAAGCTACTTATTATGTATGTATATTTTTGTATGGGCCTTAGTAGGTAGCCTGAAATATATATAATATAATATAATAATAATATTCCACAACTTTCACACAACGCCATCTAGTCCCAAACTAAGCAGAGCTTGTGCTATGAGTACTAGACAACTGTTAAACATACATATATATTTCTAAATACATACATATTATAGATAAATTACACCTAGAAAAAGAAGAAATGATCGTGCTCATCACACAAACATTTGTCCTGGGTGGGAATCGAACCCACGACCTTGACCATAGCAGTCAGGGCCACTGACTACTAGACTAATAAATACTGGTAACAGATTTTCTGGCTTTACGTAAGGCTTAACCTACATTTAGAGGCACGGTGGAATTGGGCTGTGCTAAAATGGACCTTAGCAAGCATTACTTAACCTTGACCCGTGAGGCTGTTATTATTTAGCCACAAGTTATACCCACATGCATTTGACATTTTGACATAACAAATGTACGTCTTCGAAAATGCTTTAAGGCCTATGTATACGACCGATATGGCATTTTAATACAGTAGTACCCAACTGATATGGCTTACCGATGTACCTGCGCAGTACATCAATTTTCGCACCGCGCTTCGTTTCCTTTACCGCTATTGGTCAGCAGCTGCCGCCATGTTAGCGCGCGACGCGTGACGCGTGAGTGAGATGAAACTAACAGCTGCAGTGTATTATGAACCTTATAGCAGTGATCTAAGGTTGATTGTAAGTTTTGAGCGTTCTTTAGTTAGCCATACTTTCTTTTCTGTGCGAACGAAGATTCACGACGCGCCTTATCATTTGGGTACTACTGTACTACAATTTCCTTTCACGCTCTGTAACATGCGTTTCAGTCGATGCAGATTAATTGTCATTACAAGTCACCCTCATTCTAGGCATGTCATCTTTCACACAATCCACCGATCAGATCTTTGGTCCTATCAGTCATCAGTGAGAGTTTCAGACTTCTCTTACAAATTCTTTTCTTATTCTATATGTCCTTAGTGCGTGCTGTAAACACACCAGATCGCGTTTTCGATCCCAACATAGTTGAGAAAAGGCTAAGCAGATAATGATATCACTCTTGGTAATACATTGATTAACTTTATAATATGTTACTACATTTAAGAGAAACATTACGAATTAACTCAAATTGCACGTAAATATATCAGCCCTTTCATGAACCAACTCTGATTAGTAGACCACTATACAAACAGAATGCAATTTCAGCCTCAGTGACTATAGTCCATTCTAAATTCTAAAAATATGCGCATAGAGTTGAACATACCTTAGCAAAATGTTTCTTTTTCTTCTTATAATCGTCTCTGAGCTTATACATTTTGTTTTGGCACTTCTTACAATATGAATAGTGGCTGCATTCTGGTATACACTTGTTAATTTTTTGTGCAATTTCATTTTCAATGCTATAATAAGACTTTGTACTTGCTTCAGAAACTTCTGATAGACCTGTTAGAATAGATTAGGTTATTTATAAATTAGTCTTGTTATACTTATACAGGGTGTTATCGTAACGCAAACTTGGCGAATAGTTAACACTACAATGGTTAGCATAAAAAAAATACGAAAGTCATTAAGCTCGTAAATGACTGAAGAAACGAGACGATCAATTTTGAGCACGCAGTGTATTGAAAACATCGCAATCTAAACGCTTCGCAATGAATATAGGGGGCACAAGAGCGTAGCGCAAAGTTCGAGTATTATTTTCATTACACATTTTAGTTAAAGTAGTTAATTGATTACTTTCGAATAGGTAAAAAAAAAATAGGAAAAAGATAACGAAAAATTCCAGCAGTGGGGTGAATCACATACTGAATCCATGGAATCTCTTAACGCGTTGATCTCACTTACAACCTGCATAATATGTATCGAGTATATGTATACTAATGGGGATAGGGTGGTATTTTAGTCGGTAAAAGTCTGACACGTCATTCTGCTCCATCCAGAGCGGGAGGCCTGAGGAGTCATTTGATGATTTTCCCACCGAAAAAAATAAAGGGAATTGCCCTAACATCCGTAGCACAGGGAACTTTGGAGTGGTCTCCTTAAAGGACCAGGAGCTTCGTTTCCATGTGTCAATAGTAACCACTGAGCCAGGGTTTCGAGAATTTTCTAAAGATCTCTTTAGAAAATTCCCGGTATCTACCGCGGCCCCGGAACTTAAGGGTAGCTGAAGGAACAAAATGGGTTTTTAGACAGTAGAAGTCTGACACTCCCTTCCGCTCCACCCAGAACGGGAGAAGTTAGTTGATGATGTTGCCACCCGGAAAAAAAATCTCCAAATAACTAGCGCCTTTTTTTTAAGGTCACTCGTTCACCATCTAGGCTTTCTAACGCTGCCTGCGTCGTCCTCTACGCAATGCTATACTAGAACCATCCCAAAAGTCACTGTAAAATGAACTTACTCTGTAGTGGCTCCACTACGCACTCCTTATACATGGGCATGCTCTTCAATATGCACAGCAGTAGGGGTTGTTGCTTCTCATTTTTATACATTTGTACTATATTCGATGCATGTTCTGAATCGCACTGAACTCCTGGAAAACATATATTTTCATATATTAGTAAATTAAATATTCTTTTAATTTGATACACCACTCACATGTATGATACAGATACACAATGTCCGACCATTGCTAAAGGCAGAGAAGTTATGTAAGGAAAATTAAGGAGATATGTGCGATTCTGTGTTTCCTGATAGCTATAACCTGGGCGTATTTAAGTCAAGAGTGATATACTTCTAGGCAAGCGTGCTTCATCTTGAACCACAACATCGCTTAACGTGAAATGGTGGTCAAACGCAAGCGTATCAACAATAAAAAAGGTTCTTTTTCTATCTAAAATTATTGTTTTAAAAATACTCACCCATGTTTGCATCTGACTGCAAGTAAATCCTAATCTAAACATAATTTTCATTCGGAAATAAAATGCGACGATTTTGTTTGATGAGCGGAACTCGGCGTACCTATGTTTTAGTCGGCTTTCAGTCTACATACGAAGCTGAGTAACAGTCATTAACATGCGACTGCCTACCTGACATCCATAACGTAGTAAATGAGTAACATACTGACCGACCTCAGGGAGCATTACTTAACCAAGACAAACGACGATGCGCCATCGTTACATGGTGGACATCCCACCCATACGCACAAAACGATTTGGGAATACCTTCATTGTACGTACGGCTAAGGAGTGGAATTCCCTGCTGAAGTCTGTGTTTCCTGATAGCTATTACCTGGGGGTCTTTAAGTGAAGAGTGAATAGGTTACTTCTAGGTATTTACACATTAGCGCTTACCATCAAGTGAAATGGTGGTCAAACGCGAGGCTGTTATTATTTTATTTTAATACGACTATGGTATACACCAGATACATTTTTAATAGTGGACAATGATCTAACTACATTAATAGACAGTAAGTATTAATTTTATATCTTGAATCGACAGCTGTTGTGATCCTTTACATTTTATTGTATGTAATGAAAAATGCCAATAGATCCTAAATTCCTTACCTAGATAATTTAGTATAGACCAAACATCTGTGTCCCTGAACCTCAAGTCTGGATTGTTTTCATCAATATTCTCCATCAAGGTCTTAGCAAACCCAAACACCATGTTAGCCAATGGTATCTCTGATATAAATATTGAAAAGCTGTAGTTGAACTCCTGAAAAGCATAAATATAAGTTATGACTTCATGTGGAAATCTTGATGCATGAGAAGGGAGAAACAATATGACATGGAAATGAAATGACCCAGAAGAAAAGAAATGATTTGTATATTTACAACAATCTACAAGTTTGGTCAGAGGAGACTAAATAATCATAAAAAGTAACAATGAATGGACAGTTCATAATACAACTAGTGGATATTCTGAAATAATGTAAGTAAGCCTATATGTTACCCTATAAACTCCTCTACCTTCCAGTAACAATTCCATTAAAATCGGCTCAACCATTCCAGACAAACAGAAAGACAGAAAAAATCTTTACAAAATGTTTGTATATTGAAAAGCACTTGAGAAAACACTTATTTTTGAAATCACAGATGGATACTTGAATTTTATTTATCTGTATAGATTCTAATCCCAGACATAAATAATTATCATTAAAGAAGTAATACAAAGCCAGTTCCAATCAAGACAATGATAATGTAAATCAGTCACCCGTTAGGTATCTAATAAATACACCTATTATGTAATGCTCTCTCCGGCTTTAGACTCTCTGGTTAGTACCCAAGTACACTAATTATAATCTATGAGAACATAACTCAAGCTGCCGCATATGTAAATCTTATCTACTCGGAAGGGAAACAGGGATCAATGGAAAAGATAGACAAGGAGGGTTGACAACGGAAACTGGGAAAAATTTTAGGAGAATAAGAAGAGTCTAATTGTAAGGGCAGATATCAGGACATGTGGCTACTCAAATTATCCCCAGCTTTAGGTAACACAGAATCTATATTTTTACTATATAAATTTTATAACTAATTGGACAGACTGATAAATTATATTTATTTTGCAAAAACAGAATTTTTTCACACATATATTTTCTCTAATTTTATACAGGATGGATTTTATACTGGCTATAGACTAGAATAGATATCGCAGTTTTTCCAGCCTGCAAATTAGCTGCTTCTGGTTCAAATCAGATAAACAGAACCCTCCTTTTAAAACCAATCAAAATCTCCAAGCCTTTTCCCAAATATGTGGGGGTTGGTATCCGAGTCTAATCTGAAGCAGAGTACTACTATTTTACATAGAGTGTATATCTGACCTCTACAACCCAGTAGCCCAGTAACACAATACTCCTTACTTAGCAAGACTGCTGTCAGATTTTTGGGCTTCCGACTACCTGCAACGACTGTGAAATGACAATAGGGACAACGGCAACTTGAATTCCGAGGCACAGTGGAATCACAATATGTTACGATGGCCATTCATCCAGGGACGACCGCAGCAAGTGTTGCTCAACCTAGAAAATTGCCCCCTGCAGCCATTACTTATTTATTTACACTTCATGCACATAGGTAGGTAAAGAGGCAGATCAGTCAACCAAGGGTTGTGTAGAGATAATGTGGTAGGCGCAATGATTAACTATTAGATGTGATATTTAAAAGTATTTTAATATTTAATTATTATTTAGTCACAAACTCCTCCCTAAGACCTAAGATCAAGTAGGGTTGCAGGATTGTTGTAACGAAATACCGCATCCCCGGACCACAAGGGCAAATGAAGGACCAGGGTGAGTTTTTAGTCAGTAGAAGTCTGACACTCCCTTCTGCTCCACCCAAAGTTTTTCTGGGAGGATTCATTTGATGTTTTCCCCACCAAAAACACAAAAAGAATTTACAGTAGTAACTCACTAGGCGCATCAGATATTCTGCGACTAACATATTTAGTGCTTGATATTTGAGGTCCAACCGTTGTGTGAAGTTTTTCTGACAGGGAGGTGGATCACCTAGAAAGAAGAAAAGTGATATTTGAAAATACTGTGCAGTTAGGTACCTACTTTACTGAGGACTAGAATTGCTTAGAAGTCAAGTTTATTTGTGACATTGGTTATATATTAAGAAGATATATTTATATTTTTAATTATTTAATAGTAGAAAATAAAGTCGGTAAGGAAGTCGTGCGTGACAAAATATTAGATATCTACAAAAATAAATCATGCATTTCATACACAACAGTGCATGAAATACATCATAGAATTCATTCATATTCATTTATTTATCAAATATAAGCTAAACTCCTCAAAAATAATTAACTGTTTGACAATTACTTCTTTGGGATTTCTTAACCAGATTACTGAGCTAAACTAATTAAACCATGATTATCCAGATACAATTTGTAAGTAAAAATGTAAACAAAAACATAACCCCTCTTGGTTGCCCGAAATAAAAAAAAAGCAGCATTGATAGAAAGAGTAAAATATATTGATAAGTGCATGAGCAAAAGTGACAAGTGTTTGTTAATGCTTAAACATTGCATATCATGGAGCTGAAATGGTGCCACACCAAGAATAGAATGAGGGAAAATAGCAAAAGACATTTTATGAATTTTTCAATTATTTCTTACCAGTTTCTGCACTTTTTAATACATTTACGATATGGCCACGTAAGTATGCCCTCAAATCGTTGAGTATACCATTCTTTTCAAACAATTCGTAAATGAACGATTGAAAAGAATCCGCAGAATCAGTGTTCAACACATTCCCAGTTTCTACAACAGCAGGGTCGGATTCGTTCGTGATGCCGCTTTCCATTTTGTTCTTTTAACTGTTTTATTATTAATTCTACCAGAAATTGTGCCTACATTCTAATTTTATGCCAAATGATTTATCAGTTCACTGGAAATTTCAAACTTCCCAAACACAGATTTTTGACGTTTGTTGTTTTGTTGACATTTCCGGTTGAAAATGAGGAAAACGGATAAATGGGTTGGTAATGTAATACTCTTTTCACAGAATTCCTCGTAAATGTGGTTTGAAAAGATAATACAAACCAGAAATAATGTAAACATAAATATTATGTATTAAAACTAACGTATAACTAAAATCTTAATATTTTTAGTGCAATAATTCATTACTGTAGATATGAAATAGTTATTTTGACAAGTTACTCATCAGTCCCTGTGGCGCAGAGGATAGCGCGTTGGACTTCTAATCCAAAGGTCGTGGGTTCGATCCCCACCAGGGATGGTCACATACTTTTTAGACGTTTTTATTTTTTAGGGTTTTCCTTTCTTTAACGTTTATTTAGTTATTCTGGAAAAAATTAGTGTTCCACATTTTGGTTTTATAACTCAAGTTTTAACAACTATAGTAATTACAACCCTTTCAGTGTATTCTTGATCGAAGCTTTCGGTGACTTTTAATTAAAATTAAATATATTGTTCAATTTTCTATTTAGTCGTTTCAAGTAATTAGCTTTAGCAGCAATAATTGCAAGTAGTGTTACTGAGACAATTTTGTGCACTATTTGCATACCCATAATAATAATTAAGTAAGTATATTTTACCCATGTTGGCAGAAAATTATTGATTTGATTTGACTTGAATCCGATCTTGGATATTGATTGAAACTTAGGTAGGATTTACTTATTCAAGCGGGGGTTTTTTTTTTTTTTTAACGTGGTAAAAATTCAGGATAGAATTCAGGAACATTTTTTCATTCCACCATAAGTGAAATATTCATGATGGTGGGCATTTAGGAATAAAAAAAATTATAGTCCATAATAATTGTTAAATTTTTTCAGCCCACCATAAGTGAAATATTCATGATGGTGGGCATTTAGGAATAAAAAAAATTATAGTCCATAATAATTGTTAAATTATTATAGGACCACCAATAAACAAAATACCTTTTTATTTTTTTAACGCCATCTACTGTTCCTAAAAACAAACACTGGGATTCATAATAACCTAGATATCTTATTATATAAAATATTGAGAGAATATTTATGGCAAAATAATTTACCGTATATATTTCAACATTTTTTCACAAAAATGAAAAAGTTTGGGAGGTCCTCTATAAACGATATTCCGAAACTCCAAAGCTAGAGCAGGTTTTACATACTCTTTGGCTAGAGCTACAAATGCTACAATTCTCAGCCAGTGTTACCAACTTAGTGGATTTTCCACTAAAACTGGTGGTTTCGAACCCCTTTTAATGGCGAAATATTGCTTTTAGTGGCTGGTGGTTTTTTCTAGTGGTCAAGTAGTAGTAGTTTCAATTACTGAAAGTGCTATTACTCAACTACTAAGCCACTAAAACTTTACGAAATATATTATTTTTACTTCATTAATGTACTTAATTTACTTTTACTGCGTAGGCACAATAAAAGTGCAGAACTTATGGCAAGAGTTGATGATCTATGGCGACAAATTCATTTCCAGAAATGAAATGAGAGCAAAGATACAAAAAAAATTTGGAATGAAGTATTGCATTTCAAAGATGCTCAAGGGGAATCTAGATTTGAGGAATTAGCGACTTTTGCGATTACTCTTTTAATACTACCTAGTTCTAATGCTGATATTGAAAGACTATTTGGCACTTTTAGCAGTATGAATGTAATAAAAAACAAGCAGAGGAACAGAATGAAGTTGAATATTTTAACTGCAATATTAAAAACACGCTGTGGTTTAAGATTGGAAGAAAAATGCTGCAATAATTATGAAATTCCAATAAAAGTTATAAAACAAATTGGTAGCAAAGCATCATATAAATGTGAAACCGACGACGATGGTGCAGACAAAAGTTCTTGTATGTTGATTTACTGACTTAAAATATTTTATTACGTTATATTAAAGAACATTTTTTACTAATACAAGTAATAATAAATAAATACTGTTTTCTTTCGTAAGAACTAAAAAAAAATAGTGTAAATTTTAGCGATTTTTAGAGTAGGGCCTATTTTTGTTAGTGGTTTTCTGGTGGTTTTAGAAGTTGGATCTGGTGGAGAGCTAGTTGAACTAGAGGTGGGTTGTAACAGGTTAAACTCGATACCTGTTACCACTGTTACTGTTACATAAAAATAACAGTTCCAAATATCTGTTAATAAATAACAGGCTGTTATTTTTATATGGACGATAAATACGAATTTAAATATCAATTGAAAATCTTCTTTGTTTATTCCTCTTTAACGTCGAAAATCGTATAGAAAATAGGTATAGAAGAATATTTATTTATATTTTTGTCGCCCAGTTACTGCTAAAATACTAGAAAAGTGCTGTCACTGTCTAATTTGAATAAATGAATTTTTATTTTTGTCACCCCAACCCTAACATCATTTAAAAGAAAATTAAAAATGTAAATTAAATTCAAATTAGTCACAGAGGCTTTAAAAGATAATTTTGCTTTGCATATTTTGCAAGTCGCGTAGTGACCACCTATGTCTACAAAATGGTCCCACACAACACTCACTTTTCTATTTATATTGGACATTGTTGTGAAAAATCAACCTAAATAAAAAAAAATACTTATTCGCTACAACCTACACTAAGTACCTATCTAAATTATGAAAAGAGTAAACTAAACTAAAAAACTACGCTTATTTTAAATACAAAAATATACCTTTTTACAACCTACACTAAGTACCTACCAAACTATAAAACGAACCTAAACTAAAAACAACTATACTTATACATAAACCAAATATGAAATGAACACTAAACACTAATAAGCCGCAAACAAAAACTAAGTAACAGAGAAATCTTTACGAAAATGATCACAGAACAACTTGAATTCACTCACCACCTGTACTGCTCACCACTTTCGTTCTAATCATAGATGATAAATGAAAGAAAGAAGAAAAATTAAAAATTCATATTTTCGAATTTTTAAAAATATCAACAAACAAATCAGCCAAAGAAACTTTCAATGGAATGTCATCTTTATTTATACTTTGATAAAGTCGTAAATACATGAAAAATTTTGCAACTAATCCCATCAAATGTCAAACCAAAGACAATAAGGAGTCCTGAGACAATCAATAAAATTGTTTTTGGTTGCCTCGCAAATAAAAAATATTATTAAATAAATAATACTATTTCTATCAAAACATACCAACTATGAATTACTCTCAATATACTTAATTAATATACTGGTTGGTCAAAAAAATCGTGAATCCCTGGAAAGTTTTATTAATTCCGTTAAACCAAAGATAATCAATTACATACTATTAAAGATAGATACGATTATATGATCAACATTTCACTTATTTAAAGCTATTTCAATTCAATACTTTATTGCGATCGCGTTGCGTTTTCGTTGGCAGGCTTAAAACTATTTACTATAATATGGACACATTTTTTTTAAACTGAATCTCAAATGGGGTGTGCAACTGTCAAAGTGGCGCTAGCAGCACACTTACCAAAATCAAAGCAGTTTCTCTATGGAACAGTAATGAATTCCTAAATTAGAGACAGATATTGAGAATTTTTCGATTAAAGAACATGTATTATGTTCTTTAATCGCAAAATTGTACAGAAATCAATTGAAATCAATGAAATGAAAATAAAAAATATTACCACAGATAACCATAGATGATACAGATAACTATATAATATCTCACAATCTAACTAACACTGACAGTGACAAAGGTTATTACGGTGGTGGCGCCATCTGCGATTAGCTTTCACTTGCACGCCCCATTGCCATGAAGAAAATAAATTATAAGTTTTTTTACAATGGTCACTGGTCAGTAACAGGCCATATACGGCTAAATTTAGGAGTCACGTTTACGTAACTTATTGTTCTTGTAAGACCACCAACTATATTTTAGGGGTAATAAATACTAGCTGCTTCTCTTTTTAGCGTAGTTAAGCCGCCTTAGTAAGAGTGAGAAGTAAAAATATAAATAATAGCTGTGTCTCTTTTTAGCATATGTCATTCTGTAATGAAGAAAAGAGACACACCTATTATTTATTTTCAAGGTACACTTAATAACAGTCGTCAATACGGCTAAATTTAGGAGTCACTTTTTCGTACCTTAATGTTCTTGTAAGACCACCAACTATATTTTAGGGTTAATAAATACTAGCTGCTTCTCTTTTTAGCGTAGTTTAACCGCTTTAGTAAGAGTGAGAAGTAAAAATATGTAGAAATAAATAATAGGTGTGTCTCTTTTTAGCAAATGTCATTCTGTAATAAGGAAAAGAGACAAACCTATTATTTTAAATAATAGGTGTGTCTCTTTTTAGCAAATGTCATTCTGTAATGAAGAAAAGAGACACACCTATTATTTATTTTCAAGGTATACTTAATAACAGTTGTCAGTGGTTGTCAGTCAGTAACAACTAACAGCCGTGATAACAGACAACAGTGTTTGACTGTTCTTAACACATAACAGTCTGTTATTAAAGTAACAGATAAAATAAGTTGTTGGGAACAATTGTTATTTGTTATTTGTAAATATCTGTTAGTTCTATCTGTTACGATAAATATGCCTCACTCCTAAGTTGAACTGTTGGCAACACTGTTCTCAGCTGTCAATGTCAATTTTTCTATGGAAACCAATTACCAAAATAAAATAAAGACGAAGCTAAGATAAAAAGTGTTTTTAGGAGTATTTTACTGTGAAAAATATTTTAATTTTTATTAGTAAGCATGAGGCGTCGGGCAGGTGTAGGTGCTATACATAAGCAAAGGCTAGAACAAGAGAAATACAGAGAAAAAGGGTCTGAGATACAAGAAAACCAGTTTCAACAGATGTCCAAACAACTGGACGTGTTTAGAGAGAACTTGGAAGAATTTGCTACTAACCACAAGAGTGAAATCAAGAAGAATGCACAGTTTAGAAGGCAGTTCCAGGAGATGTGCGCAGCGATCGGTGTTGATCCTTTAGCGTCAGGCAAGGGATTCTGGTCTGTGTTAGGTTGGTATCTTATTTATAGAATTTAGGGTCAGTGGGTCGTCTTAGGGGCGGAGTTTAGCTCTATAATTTCATGCTTTTCATAGTTTAATATCGCTTAAATTCATGTTGCTAAATGACAAGATTAATCAGGGTGTATGTATAGTATACACCCTGATAAATTGTGTCTCAAGGTTAAAAATAGTCATTGTAATGAGGCAAATTTATTTATTCGAACTACATCGGTTAAACACCAACCACAGTCATCAATATTACAATTAACAACACCTAAAATTACATACAAAACAAAAAGAAACCACAACTTATGTTACAAACAATAAAAAAACATGAAAATATTACGTACAAGCTGACCCTGCTAACTTCATACTGTCATTTTTAATTTTCCATAATACCCACCTTGTAAACTCCCTGGTCTTCCACAAATATTTTGAAGCCATAATTGTGCGAAGAATAGTGAAATTGGGCCAGCCATTCTTGACTTTAAGTAAGA
Organism: Tholera decimalis; assembly: GCA_943138885.2. Classification (NCBI taxonomy): domain Eukaryota; kingdom Metazoa; phylum Arthropoda; class Insecta; order Lepidoptera; family Noctuidae; genus Tholera; species Tholera decimalis. The sequence continues at coordinate 32,998,118 of OW964551.2, forward strand.
CTAACAAACAGCAATTGATTTTTATTCACTTACTAGCTGCTGCCTGCAACTTCGTTCATGTGGGAAGATTCCCATGGCAATTCCGGGATAAAAAGCATAAGTAGCCTATGTGTTATTCCAGGATGTCAACTATGTACTTACCAAATTTATTAAAATCCATCCAGTTGGTCCAGAGATTAGCGTGTACAAACAGACAGACATTTTTTTTTTGCTGTGTTACCATTTCTTAACCCACCTCAATTATTATTTTTGTATAAAATTTAAATGTACAGATATACTTTTTACTGTTTTATTATATGTATATAGATAAGAAGAAGATAAAGTATAATTATTAACTTTTCAGGTATTGGTGACTTTTACTATGAACTTGGAGTACAAATAGTAGAAGTTTGTTTGGCCACAAACTACAAGAACGGAGGCCTGATTACATTGGAAGAGTTGAGAACAAGGCTTATAGCTGCACGAGGCAGAAGCAAGGTCCACCAGGAAATAACCAATGAAGATCTGCTGGTTGCTGTTAAGAAATTAAGGATATTTGGGAATGGGTAAGCAATTAGTGCAGATGCTTTCATTAAAATAAGCAAAATTTATTAAATTAATATACTATACTTAATACTCAGTTTCTTAATAAGAAGTAAGACAACAAGAAATGAATGACCACAATGCAATGGATAAAAAGATTTTCCAATTTAAGATAGTTCATGCTGGTCCATAAAAATAATTCTTCCAATATAAACCTCCATAGAAGGTTTTTTATTGGAAGAATTATTTTAATTGCAGCTATAATCTTTTTTTTTAAATAATAAAATTATATGTTGCCCACACTATGAACTTCTTCTAACATTTAAAGTCACTTACACAATCAGCCTAAGAAAGATATGTCTTTCAAGTAGTAATCCCATAGCACAACTCAACAGCCTTCAGCTAATCAGAGAGTTAAGTCTAGAAGTATATTTTTGCCCAGTAACATATTATTACATAGGCAATCACTTCATCTATACTCTATATAATTTAACTACACATACATATATTAAATAAAATTGATGTGTCAGTGTGTGAACTCAAAATTACTGTGTTTTCTGAAGTGCAGTACACACACATAAATCCATTCAGTGGTTTGGAAGATATGAGGTAATAAAGAATATTACATGATATACAAACATATAAGATACACACAAACATTCCCTTGCAGTTGCGTAAAAACAAACTTATAATTTTCGTCGGTCTTTCTGTTTCTTCAGGCTAATCTCTGGGATGACTGAACCAATTTTAATGGGTTCTTTGACTGGAAGATAGAGGAGATTATAGGGAAACATTTACCTGCTTTTTATCTGGGATAAAGGGAATTCCCTTGGGATTGGGTAAACAGTGACTCCAATGCAAACAAAGTCACAGGAACATTTAATTAACTATTAGTATTCACCTGCATCTGGTAAGACATTTGATGCGCTGATGATAATTATTTGGTTGATTGTTTTCAGATTCACAGTGGTACCAATAGGCAAAGGCAAGTGGTTGGTTCAGTCAGTCCCTGGTGAACTGAACTTGGACCAAACACTAGTTCTGCAGAAAGCAAGTTCCTTGGGCACTGCATGGGTGTCCCTTAGTATACTCACCAATGACTTAAGGTAAGAGTCCTCTTTTTATTGTGTTTTACAACTTTTGCCAATTTGGTTTCAATATAAATAATGCTGTTGAATGTTTTATAGAATCCTATAAGCCCCACATACAGTAATACTTTTCTCTTAGCTATTTCATGAAAGTAAAATGGATCCAATTTTTGTTTTTGTTTAAAAATTCTAGCCGGTGTATTTTAATAAATAGTTTGCTTAATGGCCACAACATCTGTTAATGTACTTAAAGAATCTATAAAAATCTTATGTCTGCTCTAATAATCACTATAATGATGAATCTATCTTACAGAGCAGTGGTGGCCCAGTGGTAAAGGGCTAGATTTGCAGGGTCCAGGTTGTGGGTTTGAACCCAGTCAGGCACATTACTTTAATCATTACAATGAAGGAAAACATGAGAAAACCGACACATCCTGGGATTAAAAATCCGTAGACAGTGATATCCAGCCACCCATAGTGGGCCAGCATAGTGGATTAGGGCCTGAGAGAGGAAAGGAGGCCTGTGTCCTGTGGGAATGTTATAGGCTGAATTGTTATTACTATTTATTTCTAATACATACATATAAATTACAAGTTTAAATATTCCTTTAGAAAAAAAAACATTAACAATATAAATAATTTGGTTGTTTAAAAAACCAAAAACACGCTTTTAAGACTAATGTAATGAGCTGAACTTAGAAATGTTTACTAGTAGGCAATCCAAGGTTCCATCAGCCACCTTCAAATTCCATCGTCAGACTAGCTCGATGGTACCATAATATTGTAATGTCGTCTAATCTACATATAATTGCCAAGTTTCATGATGATACAACAATTAGAAGTACGTTTTATTCAGATTCTTAGATTTTATTGCATATTTAGTTCGTTACAGATCGACCTAATAATAAATCTATGGATTACGCGGTAATTCAAAAAGGTTAAGAAAACCGATAACGGATTTTCTTTAGGTTTGTTATAACCTTGAAACCTGATCGTGGTAAAAGTCCATTACGTGGCCTTTCTCACAAGTGCAAACACGACTATGATACGATATTCCATCATGGAATGCCAGTGCCTATCTTCCGACTTCATCACCTTGAAACCTAATCGTGGTCAAAGTTAATTACAAGACTTTTCTAAGAAATTCAAAACTGCTATGATACGATTTTCCATCATGAAGTTCTTGTTCATATCTTCCGGCTCCATCATCAGATCAGTTCAACAGTACCATATTATTTTATTGTCATCAGAACTACATACAGCTGCCAATTTTCATTACGCTACGACCCTTGGAAGACGGTTAAATTAGTTACCTTAGATTCCATTACATAGTTAGTTACATACAGGTCGACCTAATAAAAGCGTGTTAAAAATAGTAGCCTACCGGTATCGGGAACAGGGTCCAAGCTACCGGCGGTCAGGGCTCCATAGAGAGGAACCTCGTAACGATACGCGCCGTGTCCAGGAGTACCGCTTTCTGAAGCAAGCCCTTGATCCAACCGCCTAACGAGAGCCTCTTGAGGTGTTGGTCGAGGCTCTTAGCTATTAGACCATTGGCTGAGACGTCTATCGGTACAATGATTGCCGAGTTCACATCCCACGTGTCGACAATGTCTCGCTATTTATTTATTTACACACAAGTTGAAAGATTACCGAAAAAAAAAATTATTCTTTAATCTTTTCTTTCTTTTCTTATTCTAGTTGGAACGAGACAAGAGCCCAAAATGCTCTTGACCACATGGTCAAAGAAGGACTTGCATGGGTAGATTCCCAGGATACTAAGGAAACACTGTACTGGTTCCCAAGTATGTTCTCCGAGTGTGTGGCGGCGTGATTAGCAACTTTAATAGCTGTTGTTAAGTATTAAGAGTCATATTGTGATTTATATACATATTTATGTTGATGAAAATATACACTTTGAACAAATTTTTGAGTTTACCATCATTTTGATCCAAAAAGTCTCAAGAAAATATTTTGGTAAGTTTTGTAGAAACGACGAGATGGTTGGCTTCTTCTTCTTCTTCGGTTAGGTTTCCGCACTTAGTCTCTGCACGAGACCATTGTGCGTGAGCCGTGTCGGCCGTCACTCCATCCAGCCAACCTCCTTCCAGAAGCAGATCAGGTCTCTCGGTCTATTCAGGATGTCTTTAAAAGGGAATTCAAAGACCCGAGGGTTTGCTTTCGTATGTCAGTGATTTCCGTGCACTCTAGGAGCACGTGTGCCACCGTTTCCTCCGTCCCCATGCATGACCTGCATAGGGGACTGTCCGTTACACCTATTGTGTGGTAGTGTTTGTTCAGTGAGCAGTGCCCGGTGATGGTCCCCGCCACCATTCGCAGGCTTTTTCTGTCCATGTGTAGGCGCCTGCTTAGTTTTTTGTCTAGGTTTGGCATCGCCTCCTTGGACTGCCTGCAGCCTGGTGCCGAGGACCAACATTTCTGGGCTTGAACGTGTGTGTGGACCCCCTCCTGGCCAGTTCATCCGCCGCATCATTGCCGAGTGATCCGCTGTGCCCCTTTATCCATTGTAGTGTCACAGTGTTGCGGTTCTCGACTGCCGAGCGTTGCAGTGCGTTGTGACATTCTAGTATGAGTTTAGATGTGATATAGTTTTTCCCTAGGGATTGTAGTACTGAGGCACTGTCGGAAAGTATACGGATGTGGCTATCCGTAACTCTCCTGGCTTCCAAGGCATGGATCGCTTGGATAATACCCACACATTCCGCCTGGTATACGGTGTTGAGCTTGCCTAGCGGTCTGGATATCTTTATGTTGAGATCGTTGGAGAAGACTCCAACTCCAGTTCCAGTGTCTGTCTTTGAGCCGTCAGTGTAGATTCTAAGCTCCTTGGGTCCTGAGTTGTCCTCTGGCTCCGGCATGAGCTGTATTTGGTAGTTTTTTTGGAAGTGGTGTGTCTTTGTAATCTTATCATAGGGTGCAGTCATCAGAGGTTGTCGTTTGACAGACTCCTCCATGATGCGTGTGTGCTTGATCCTGGAGTCCCTCAAGAGTGCTCCGGATATGGCGAGTGTGAAGGCTGCCAGGGCAGCCTCTTCTCGTACTATGAGATGCAATGGTGGTAGTCCCAGCATGGCCTGTAGAGCGGCAGTGGGTGCAGTTCTCATGCTGCTGGTGATCGCCACACATGCGAGTCGTTGCAGCTTCTCGAGGTCTTTTTGTGCTGTACCTAAGTCTGTTCTGGGCCACCAGACAAGGGAGCCGTACGTGATGATTGGTCTTATAACTGTTGTGTATAGCCAGTGGGTTGTTCTAGGGCTGATGCCCCAGTTCCTGTTCAGCATACGTTTGCACTGCCACATGCAGATGCTAGCTTTCTTGGTGGTGTATTCAATGTGTTTTGCCCAATTCAGTTGCTTATCCAAAAAGATGCCCAAATATTTGGTGTCAGCTGAGAGGTTTAAAGTGGTGCCAAAGAAACTTGGCAGCTCCAGCTTCGCTAGCTTCCTCTTTTTGGTAAAGAGTATTAGTTCGGTTTTTGTGGGGTTCACTGAGAGTTGATGCTCTCGGTACCAGTCCTCTACTATCCTTAGGGCCTGGCGCATGAGGTTGCATATGGTGTTCTCATGGCTTCCATTTATTATTATGGTTATGTCATCAGCGTAGCCAACGGTAAAGTATCCTTTATCGTTGAGTCTCCTGATGAGGCTATCTGCAACCAGGTTCCATAGCAGTGGCGAGAGGACGCCCCCTTGGGGGCAGCCTTTCGCCACAATGGCCCTCGTTGTGCTATTTATTGTGACTTGTACTGCTCTCTTCTTGAGCATGTTGGTGATCCAGCCACTCAGGGTTTGGTCTACACCGTGCCTGCTGAGTGCTGTATTCATACTCTGGAACGTAGTCTTGTCAAAAGCACCTTCGATGTCTATGAAGACAGCTATCGAGGAGCATTTGTGGTGTATCGCGCATTCAATTTTTGATATTACACTGTGTAGGGCAGATTCTGTTGACTTCCCCGTTGAGTAGGCGTGCTGTTGTCCGTGGAGTGGATTCTTCCAGAGAGGTCTGTCCCGAATGTGTCTGTCGCAAAGCCTCTCTAGGGTTTTAAGTAAGAAGGATGTGAGACTTATCGGCCTGTATGCTTTGGGCTGTGTGTAGTCAGTTTTGCCTGGTTTGGGTATGAAGATGACCTTCACCTCACGCCATGCTAGTGGAACGTATCTGAGTGCTATGCAGGCTTGGTATATTTCCGACAGCCAGGGTGTCAGGATATACTCACCCCATTGCAAGGGCTGGAAAAATGCCATCTAGTCCTGCAGATTTGTATGGCTGGAACGTTTTAGTGGCCCATGCTATGCGGTCCTCAGTGATTATATCGCGGGTTGTAGACCAGTCTGTTGTACTTGGGGTCTGTCTGGGTTCGCTATCCCACGTGATGTCCTCGGAGATGTGGCAGTCCGGGAAGTGCGTCTCCAGAAGGACCTTACTGGTTTCTTGGTCTGTCTGTGTGTAGGAATTGTCAGATTTCTTGAGTGCGCCGAGAGTACGGTCCTGATCAGTTGATAGGATTTTCTTTACTCGTGCGGCTTCACTGTTTGATTCTATGGATTCACAGTCCTGCCAAGCAGTTCTCTTGGCTATTCTGACTTGATTCTTGAATTGGTATTGGGTTTCTTTGTATTGCTCCCAGTCTTCCAGGAGTCTATAGTCTCCAGATGGTTGGCTTAGTGGTTTAGTAATTAGCTGCGTCGCTGCGTATCGAGGGTTCGATTCCCGCACCGGAACAAATATATGTCCTACAAATATTTTTCAAGGTCTAGCTGTTTGTAAAATGCACCCACAATACAGGAGATATTCCTAGTATGGGGCAATGTTTTCTTTTTAATAAGTATACAAAATAATTAAAACTAAATTATAATGTAAATAATATAATATATTTATTAATATTGCACGGAGGTAGTACTCTTAAAATACTAGTAAAATATTACATGGAGGTAGCTATTTCTAGTGTAGCATATCTCAGTCATAGAAACTAGATATACTATTTGTAATATTTACTAATCTAAATTCAAATATTCCGGCAGTTGCGGTCACAAAATGTGTGAGTGAGACGGCGCATCGTGATCTCTCGCTCCCACGTTCTATGACCACTTGACACAAAGTTGGTGGTTTGTGTTTGAAACGTTAGCTACTGCTGCCTCCCGAAGACCCAATGTAAGGCAGTTTTAACTTGGATCTAAGTTCTTTGTTCTCTTTTTGCATTTCGTCTAGTTTCTTCTTAAGTTTATCCGTCATTTCTAAATAAGATTCTTTCCACCTGCAAAGTCATTGTAAATTAAATCTTATGTTTGTAATGATAAAGTAGCATTACGCTTATTAGACATCTTCAGACTAGTGTAGATGGATAAAAGTATTCAGATTACTTTTTACTCAGCTCCATTTGATTTTCTAAATGTTTGTTCAGTTCTATGACCTCTTCTTCTTTTGTCGTCACCATTCTGTAAGATAGATGATAGAATATTCTTTATTGTACACCAATAATTTAAACGCACCTTTTACACAATATTAAAATAAATAAAAGAGTTAAGACGAAAAAAAAGCAAAATTACCATTTTCGTACGTAAAAAGCGCTCAAGATGCTAATTGAAGATGTAAGGATGATTTTGACAGTTGATACGTATATACATACTTACATACAAGAATGATTGAAAGAATAAATTTACCAAAATAGCGGTATTTTGGTAAATCTACATCAGTCTATAAATTGCTCATATAAATAAAACTATTTTCTAAGATTTAATTTTTTTGTAAGTATGTTTATTCCAGCTAATTTCCAAAACGGTAGAAGAAATTTTAACGACACTGTTGCCACAGATAATCCCTGATTTCCAAGTTAGAGAAACATACCTAGTTTAGGACACGCCCACGAAGGGCTTCATACCATAAACTGCATAATTCACATCGAGTTTTTCGGTTTGTGTAGAAAAAACACAAACCGAAAAACTCGATGTGAATTATGCCTTTTAATATATTGCCTTTTAATTTTATTATTCTTTAAAAGTCTCGCCCTATTAGGTACGAATCATGAGGTACAGCCCGCTGACAGATGAACAAACAAAAGAACTTCATTTTTTTTTTAAGAAAACAGTAAAACATATTTTAGCCTTAGGTACTGTTAAATTAAGATTAGAGTGAAAATTGCTTAGTATTATTCAATATTTGAATACCGTAATATCTGACCAGGCCATAGGCACACTATAAACTATAAGGCCGTCGCGTGTCTGGTTTACATAATTATGATAAATTATTTGACTATACCTACTTTTGATTAAGTTCAGTTCTAGACGCCAGCATGTTCTGTAGCTTGTTAACCATCTCGTGGGTTTCGTCTAAAGACTTCTGTAGATGTTCCACTTGCAACCTGATTTACACAAACATGTATTAGTGACTCGGGAGACTAAAAAGTTTTGTTAAAAACTTTTTGCAAAAAATAAAACCGACTTCCATATCAAAACACTACAAAGCCAAAAATAATTTTAATTTCGGTAGTCGGTGTTATTGGTTTTGTATTTTCTTTTTTTTTCACGCCGCCTTCCGAAATTAAAATTATTTTTGGCTTTGTAGTGTTTTGATATGGAAGTCGGTTTTATTATTTGCAAAAAAGTTTTTATTTTCATGCTTTTTAGTGGGTCAGTGAATTTTCCAAATCGGTTCGTAAATGACGGAGTTATGCGCGAACAAAAAACGCAATGCAGAGTAAACGAAAAGATCATCTACGTAAATATTTTTTTAGACTTTTGTTGATTTTTCAGAAACGGCTTGCCCGGTTTCGATAAAATTTTCATGGGACCATTTGGGAAGTATACCCTTTCTAACAAGATAAGAATTTTTCAAATCGGTTGGCAAGCGACGGAGTAATGCGCGGACAAACATTAAAAAAAAAATACAAACTTCCGAATTGAGAACCTCCTTCTTTTTTAGAAGTCGGTTAAAAATAGGTTTTCATACGCCTATGATGCGGAGAAATGAGCTAAATGCCGTGGTTGTATGAATTTGGATGGTTGTATGGGGAAGGTTCAAGAAACGTTGGATGTACCGAGTGAATAATGAGATCGCTGAAATCGGTGTGGCTGTCATTTTATAGCGTATTTATTATTTATGATATCCTTTATTGTTTACCTTGCAATATTTCTATGGATACAAAAAGTAAAACTAGCGTACATACAATGGGCGGTTTTATCGCACAAGGCGATCTCTGAAAGACAACCTTTGGATGGACAGAACTTAAAAGAGACAGATTTAGGATTTCATGAGTTAGAAATTTCACCTGAACTTTCTTCTCATACCAATAAAACTGTTATGGCAAAATTTAACATCGAAAAGTTAGGATACTATGTATTAGTGAGTTAGGTCCTAATTGGTTGTCAATTAAAACCGTGGCCTAGCTTTACGTAGTATGTAAAATAAAATATTTTGGAAGGATTATGATATAATGTTCTGTCGCCATCTTACTTGAGTTCATCGCATTGCGTCTTCAACAGTTGCTCCTCCCAGTCTCTTCGCTTGGTTTCCCTCGCGTGGACGTCCTGTATCCTCTGCACGTCTATAGCGAGGCATTGTTTCTCGCAGACCAGTTGCATGTTACGCCGTTCGGAGCAAACCTGAAGAAATATAGCAGTTATGAGCCGGTTTCTTGGTTTACACTATATTTGATCGACACTATAAGTATTTCGATCCTAAAATGGTTGTAGAAGTCAATGATGTTGGTTTCGGTCTTACCAAAAAGTCATGGAGGCCATGGAGCGTCCCAGGCTTGGCATCAGACTAGTTGATCGGGTTCCTATATTTCGAGATTTGAAGTCTTACGAAGGTATTCGATGTCGGAAATCGCATTATGGAACTCAAGTGGAATTGGACGCCACTCAGAACTGAGTGGCGACTAAGAACTGGTAAATGGAACGTTGGTCGTCCATCAGCGAGATAGGCAGGTTGAGGATGACACTGGCACATAAATTGAGTTTGGCACAAACGAAGGGAGGTCTATAGCCAGCAGTGGGTGAAACCAGGCTATGGATGATGAAAAAGTCATGATGTTTAACAACTTGCCCATGCAATATATTCTGATGTTCTAGACGACATAACTTACCAATTCTTGGAACATAGCTTCCAGTTTCTGTTCTGCTAGCGCTAGTTTCGGGTCCACCGACTTCAGGGTAGCTTTCTGTTCTTTCAAATAACTCTCATTTGTCGCTAAAAGTATTTTATTTTCCCTGTAAGTAAAATTATATTGATGTGTTTAAGATCTACTAAAGAATATTGGCAAATAGCGTTTTAGTGGCCGAATACGGAGGCTTCTTGGCAATGGGATCTTATGATGAAATAGGTATAAAGTAGGCTAAAGAAATGATTTGTTTAACAGTCTCTTTTATAATTACCAAAGACAAGGGACTTCATGGTTTCCGACAAAATCCGAAGAGTTGCCGTGAAATGATTCCGAGGTAAAATGAGGAGACTAATAAAATTGGCCAAGTGCGAGTCAGACTCGACCATGAAGGGTTCCGTAGTAACTACGCCAAATGACTTTGTTTTTCATAGTGTTTGTATGAATTACAAAGTTATATTTGCGGTTTTAGAAAATGTGCTATATCTCAAAAACTACTGACCCGATCTCGTTCAAACCAATTTTTGTTGAAAGTTTTTATTGAGATCTAAAAAAGATGTTGTAAGATGCTGTACTCAGCATCTTACAACATCTTTTTTTTTATTTTTTCACGTCATTATTATAGAAGTTAGAGGGGGGGAGGAAGACACATTTCACCACTTTGGAAGTGTATATCTTTTAAACGATTAATTTTATGAAAATGTGGTTTTACAAACCTCAATGTCATTTTTAAAGACCTGTCTATAGATACCACACACGCATAGGTTTCATGAAAAAAAAAAAAATTTTAGTTTCAGTTCCATGTATGGGGAGCCCCCCTTTATTTTAAATATTTTTTAATTTTTTCTTAAAATCGAAAAACGGTTCACAGAATACATGTACCAAGTTTCACATGTATAGTCCTAATAGTTTCGGAATGAAATGGCTGTGACATACGGACGGACGGACAGACAGACAGACATGACTAAGGATTCCGTTTTTTGCCATTCGGCTACGGAACCCTAAAAAGTCTACTTTGTTCTTGAATAAAGGGGAATAAACCAATTTTAGTGGTAATGGGTACATTATTCGCAGAACAGATACTTGGTTATTTAGTTGGGGGGCATTTGTCACGTCTTACGTTGCAGCGGCGTACCAATGGGGTGGCCATTGGTACGCCGCTGCACATAAGATTATGAAGATATTTAAAATTGATAATTGGCTTCCGTTTGACCACCGTCTCACCTGATTGTAAGGTATGATGTGAGATGAAGCTCGCTTACCTAGAAATTACCTATTTACTCTTGACTTATAGACCCCTAGATTATACTTAGCTATCAGGAAACACAGACTCTGGTACAAGATTCCTTGGACTATAGAAATAACAATTAGTTACTAAGTACTAAGAGTATACTTACCTTAATGTCTTGTTCAGCAGTAATCCTTTCTCTACTAACTCTGCGTCCAGGTTCCTTATATGTTGCAGCATGTCCGTTACTTTTTCATTGTACCTCTCCCTGGCTTCGTCCATTTCTTTTTTACATGACGCTTCTATATCCCGCCTTATGGAGGTTAATGCATGTTTTAGTTGAGCAACTTCTCCTGTGAAATAGAATGAATACCTACGCGTTTAATTTTAATAGTAAGTACCTACAGTATACATTCACTTACATAAATTAATACTATTATAATTATAATCTATCGCCACTAAATCAAAAATCTACCTTTGGCTTCCTGTGTTTTAAATTGGTTTTTAAGTAACCTATGTATTTTACAGTTCAATATTATAACAACTACTTACTAGTTAATTCTTGTATAGTTTTGTAAGCTTCATTCTTTTGCTTCGATACCACATCGTAAAGTTGCAACGCTTCTGCAACCTGCAATTAAAGTTTGGGGAAAAAGAAAAGCATGATGGGGTGACGGTGATCACGAAAGAATCTAACAGCAGAATCTATGTTTATACCATAAATAAAATTGAAATGTCTGTCTGTGATTTTAAAATAACTATAACATGTATTCTCAAGTGGTTTTAATTATTTATACTAATCACAAAGTTTTTAAATATTTTGTCTTTTTGTTTGTCCATTGGAACGATTGAACCGATTTTAATAGGGCTTTTACTGGAAGATAGAGGAAGTTGTAGGGCAATATACAGGCTATTTTTTGTTTACTCCGGTTTGTTTTGTTAAAACCGGCTTAGTGCTCACGCGACAGAAATTGCGGGTTCTAAATATATCAGAGAGAGATGTCTTCGTTGGCATTATCAGCAATTATAATGAAATTGCTGTGACCAACTAAGTATATTAATATTGATTATTGTGCAATAGATAACGCTGGTTGTGTAGGTATATTGCGGGTCTCAGGCCGCGGGAGGGAACTGGTGACCTGTAATACAGGTTCTCGTTGAAACCCACTTCAGGCACCAGTCTCTCACAAAGTCAGACCCCTACTTAGTTTTGCTGTAATTTTTAGCTTTAAGTTACTTTGTGATGAAAAATTAAACGTCTTATAAATCAATTAATATTTCATGCTCAATCAATCCAACTGGTACCAAATACCAAATACAGAACATGTCAAGTGTCAAAAAGTCAAGACGAAACGGCGTTGCGGCATCGTTACATGGTGGACATTCCACCTATACCTACGCACAAAACGTTTTAGGAACTGTAAGTACACTTCCTTTGTGCGTACAGGTAAGGACTGGAATGCTCTGTTGGAGTCTGTATTTCCTGGTAGCTATATCGTAGTAAGTGAGTGAATAGGTAGTTTTCTTTTAACCACTATCAAGCAGATAGTGGTTAAAAGCTAGCCTGTCTTCAATAAAAAAAGATGTGGACTCGGCTCCAATTCGAGCGCTATACCTTCTAGGCATTGCTAAACAGTAGGTGACACTTGTGTTCCGATTAGACTGTACCAATATCGGCAGCATTGGCGAATCTAGAGATATTTCCCAGGGGTGGCCTGGCCCCCAGTAGTAGAAGCGATGATCGCTTATCAAAGTTGCGTCAACTCTTAACGTACGAAATGAAAATTTTCACATAAATTAATTTAACATGTATCGCATAACAGAACAACTCGCACTTGGCCAGATTATTTAATTTTTCAGCCATAATTGTTTGTTAGTAAAAATTCTTGGGTGGGCACCAGACCATTCTGGGGTGGGCACGGCCCACCCGGCTCCCCCCCTTCCTACGCCTATGATCGGCAGTTGTACGACTGCCGGCGAGAAAACTACTAACTATCGGCGATTTTCTCGCTCAAGAAACGCATAATAAAATATACATTCCGTGTAAACGAAAGAGATTTTTAAATTAATAGTCGCTTTCTGACTGTTCACACTGCCTGCGACGAGTCGCTTCACTAGTTTTGTCTCTGAGCGACAAAAGCTATCAAAGATAATACTCGCTCAGCGATGATCGCTTGGCGGAACTTGCGTCCAGAGACCGACTAGCGGTCATTTTTCTACAGTACGGCTTTGAAAGTAACAAAACTATCGGAACTCGCTTCTCATTGCTCGCCACTCGGTTCTAGCTCTACTCGTTTCTCGTTCATGGTCGGCGGTGGGAAAACTGCCATACGGTCTTACCTTTGACTTAGCTTCTGCCTCCCTCTTCACTTTTTCCACACATTCCTTTTGACACAACCCCAACTGTCCCTTTAAATCTTCACTAGTCTTCTTCTCCACTGCCAAGTGTATTCTATGCTCTTCCAAACTCCTTGACACGTCATTCAACTTCTCCTCCAACTCTTTGCCTCTCTCTTTGTATGTTGCTATCTCTTTCTCCCTACTTTTCAAGTCGTTTTCTAGTATGCTGTGCTTAGTTTGTAAATCTTTGTGTTTGTTTTCTAGCTCGATGTAGTCTGTTAACGCTGTTTCAAGTTTTAATTCGAGGTCTCTTCTATCTTCTGTTGAGTACTGTAAATATAGTCAATGCCATAGAGTCTGCGAGTTACGGTAGCTAATACTAAGTGTGGCAGAGTAAGGAGTTTTACTGGCACTTTTATCGCGCCCTTTATGGGTCTGACGTAGATTTTTTTGCGTCCGTAGTCTGGCAACGAATTGGTGTCCTCTTCGGGGAAACTCAAGGCTTTGACTGTGCGATTATGGACGAAGTTATGATGACGAATAACTATCTGGAGAATCCATTCGACAAATTATGGCAGTTTGTGCAAACGGAGACTATTATTAAGGCATAACCTTGTAGTCAGGATTATTTATCAGCAACTTGCTCTTAAATACGATCTTATGGGAGCTGTTGGTGTTGTTACGCTTGGGAAGGCCTGTGTCCAGTAGTGAGTAATATAATATTTAATAAAAAGTACCTGTTTGCCTCTATTGTCGTAAGTCTGATAAGTCTTCAGTTCATTTTCCAATGCGTCTATGGTTTTCTGCGATGTTTGCCATAGTACATGTAGGGAGTCTCTTTCCTGAAATCATGATGGAAAACGAGGAATAGAGAAAAATTAATTCAAACTGTTGGAAAAGTAATGTTAGTTTTTAGATACTTAGGTACCAATGAGCATTGCAGGAATATTCTAAGGATCGTGACATTGGCCCGTAAGGGAAGTGAGGGAATAGGGTGGGTTATTAGTCAGTAGAAGTATGATACTCCCTCAATAAGGTTATGTAAGTGTGTTTCAATTTTTGGTGTATAATAAAGTATATTCTATCTATCCCTCTTCCACTCCACCCAGAGCACGAGGAGTCGTTAGATTATTTTCCCACCGTAAAAAGAAAACCAAAATGGTACCAATGAGCAGGTATCTAGTAGATTGTACGATGATAGGTCTTCTTTTTAGGAAAGGTGGACAAAATATATTTATGAAGAAGACTAATTTAGCATAATGAATGCAGACGGTAGGTATCTTCTAAGTGAAGTGAGAATACCCACTACGTTAGGTATGCCACAGCACTGATAAAACGAGGGAATCAGTTGTTCCAGCAACAAGCCTGCATGGTTGTATACAGGCGCGGTCGCAGCCTGCAATTTTGGAGGGGTTCACTAATAATAAAATGTGTCAAGTAAATTAGACTATAAGTTTTTAAGGCAATATGGTTACTAACAGTATCATTAGAACTTTAAACAAAATTAGATTTTATTGTACAATATATAATTTTATTATATATTAATCACGCCGAGAGAATGGTAAATGTCATGAATAATGTTATTTTTAGGGTACTACCCATTGATATACAAAAACACGTACTAGCCCATAGTATGGGGTAGGCGAGATAAAAAAGAGAGAAACCAAATTCAAACGTTACGGCGCGGCAGTAGAACCTACATCTAACGAAGTAAAAGGAAAAATATAAGAATTATGTTGGCTTTACAAATTTACGAATCACTTTCGGACAAATTCCATTGAAAAATATAAAGATCAAGTTCTTATTTGTGTAAATCAAAGTCACAGAACACATACTCCTAGCGGATCAAAGTAGTTTATTTTTATTAGGGAACAGTACTTATGGAACTCTCGGTCAGCTAATAGGACTCCTATTACGGATTACTGCGCGTGGTCGACTTGGCCGGTTTTTTTTGGTACATTTTTAGAAGATTTTACAATTTGACGTGTATGATTTTGGAGGGGGGGTCATGTCCTCTGTGACCCCCTCCCACTTCGGACCGCACCTGATTGGATAACGAGCCAGCAATAAACTCTGTTACTCTAAGGTTCATACACACTCACATACACCAGTAATTTTACTGTAAGTCAATAAAAAGAATATGTGGTCAGCCGTTTATTCTAAAAGCCGATTATAAGAATCATCATTCCGTAAATAATTCCCCTTTTTTCAGTCTCTGCGTGGGGAGGGAGTAAGTGAGTGTCAGATTTCTACTGCCTACCCACCTTGTCCCAGAGGGAGGAATCATTTGATGATTTCTGCCCCGAAAAGAGAATCTCATATATAACTAGGTACACCAGTGAAATGCACAATACCTTAGCTAGCAGAGTGACTTGTTTCTTCAACTCCTCTAACTCTTTGCTGTTGTCCTGGTTGTGGTTATTCACTCTGGCAGCTTCCAGATTCTCTTTGAGCAGCATTCCCACCTGTTGGGACAGCTTCTGATTGTCAGCGATCAGCGACCTTATTTCCTCTTCAACTACCGTTTGATTTTGCTGTGAATTTTTCAGTTTATTATTCTTTTATGGTAACCAAGTACAATAAAGGCGTAGGCATTGTGTTGCTGGGGAAAACATGTGTAAAGTATGACTTGTTGATTTGTGTTTGTGAAGGAATGATTTCTTAAATAAGGTTATTAAAAACATAACGTTAAGTAAATTAGAATGGTCTCAAAAATAATGATTACTCTATAAAAATCGACTTCGGATTGAAGTGCTTCCAAAGTAGTATTTTCCATAATATTTGAGTCAAATGCGTATCATAAGGAGTAATGGAAACAATTAGAATACTCTTCACTTATATCTACATATTTAATAACAACAATTTTTATTATAAATTATATGAAAACTTAATAATTTGTAATAATAATATGATATCTGGACCACGTTTTGTTTACATTTCGCGCCCCGGGAACGTCATTATTCGTTGCTAGGGAGCATACGTTCGGAAATACTAAAAATACACTAATGGTGAACGCAGACCTAGCCGCACCGCACGCGCCGCAGTCTTTGCATTCGAATTCTTTATATGAAGTTCTATGCAACCTCGCACACCTACCCGCGCCGCAGTCGCCGTAGTCCCTGAAACGACCGAACTCCCCTAGCCGCAGCTGATGACGTCATCCGCACGCAGCGCGGATGACGTCATTCGCATCCACGGCGCGCAGTGTTGCCAGAGTTATAAAGTAGACAGAGAATCTCTATCAACGGTTTATAATAAAATTACTTATTCTCGTATAAATAATTACTTGCTTATTCCCTATTATAGCACCTACAGATAAAAATACACAAAAGAGCAAAATACCAATACCAAATACAGATTTTATACAGATTTTTTGAATCTTCGGTACAGATAATGCTTTCAAAAATCTGGCAACACTGACGGGAACGACTGTAGAGACTGCGGCGCGGCTAGATGTGCGAGGCCATTAACAAAAAGCGATGACTGCGGGGACTGTAGAGACTGCGGTGCGGCTAGGTCTGCGTTCACCATAATCCAACGATACCTACTAAAAATTCTAAAATAAAAGTAGTCAGCCTTTTATCTTTTTAAATACGCGTAAACTTAATGAAACAGATGATCTGTTAAGATGAAAAACTTATTCGCGATATTAATCAATATTAAAATGTTGACATGCCTAAGTTTCTGAACGAAGTTGTTTTTGCCACTGTCAAATTGACATCCGCGTAAATCGAAATTACGTTTCGCGAAATACACAGAGTGGACAATCGTAACAGCAATGTAATGTTTTTAGATGTTTCATATTGTATTAAATTAACTTAATCCATTCATCATGACAAGGTATGTAATATGACAAGTTAGTTTAAAAAAAGTGTATATAATATCTTATCAATATACAATAGAGAGAAGTTATTCGAGTCATGTTTTCTGCATCGCAATTTTTTGATGATTCCAGCTTATATTTCGACATAAGTGACGATCAATGGCCTCTGATATATGACGATAGTTATAATGTGTCGTTCTTGGGCTTGGAAAAGTTTCACGCATTCGATTCTAAGAAATGGGGCAACATAATACAGGTATGTTACATGTCTCGAAATATTATGTTATTAACTTACTCTGATAAGATATCTATCGATATTATGTAGGTATTGAAAAAGATTTGTCCAGTATTGGTCTCTTCACCAGTCAAGGTAGGTACTGAGTATACATCCATGGGTATGGTTACTGAGTTAGTCTCAAGGTAGCTGGGTAAAGTACACTTTGATGAACGATGAATTCTAAAATCCTTACAGCTGTCGGAGTTTATGTATTCCACATGCTTACAAATATATCTTTGTCCAAACAGTTTAATATACCTATCTGTTTTGACACTTTGCTTTCATCTGAGTTATTACTTACAACAGAGCTATAACATGGACAGCAGAAAGAAAGAGATCTCTTCTACAATAATAAGTTATCAGTATTCACTATAGCTACTTCTGGTATTGGCACTACCAGCATCAACAACCTTTAAGTGGCTGGGATACATTCCCTTGTTCGGCACACATGAAATAAATGCTACTGTGATAAACCCAATAAACAGAGAAGAATAAACACAATAAATAGAGTATAGATATATTAGAACTGGATTAAGAAAACTTGCTCTTTGATAGCTTTTTCTGCTCTGGGGTTTAAATAATAATAATTGTTAGGAAGATCCACCTCTCTAGAGCCCAGAATTACAGTTACTGGCACTAAATTTTGGACAAAATTTTATAAAAAAAAAGTATACTTGTCTAGCTTCTGCCTGCAGCTTACTTGCATGAATAATATAGCTAAGTCACTCAGGATTTTTTTTATAGGCTTGCATTTGACTAACATCTCACCTAGTTGTAAGCAATGATGTGGTCGAAGATGAAGCATGCTTGCCTAGGAGTAATCTATCCACTATTTATGTAGCTATTGGTAAATTAATTTTCAAAGTGGTCTAGTAGATCAAGAGACTTGATGAATTCCTATGTATTATATTTTTTGATAATGATAAAAATATGAATAAATGGGAATAACAGCTAACTGTTTTCACATATTTGACAGTACCTAAAAGAAGCAGAGTTCATAACAACTGATAATATAGTTAGACCCATTGAAGCTAAGAAGAGTGATCTACTTGTTGTTCATACCAAAAAGTACCTGAAATCTTTCAAGGTAAGTCACTTTTAATAGTTTCTAAGTCAATATTTTAATTATTGTATGTCCAGAGGCATTTCATTTCAAGTCACCTTACTGATACTTTCAAAGTGATAAGTATTTTTTTAAAGAGAGCTAGCATTTTCGGTAGATTTCACTTTACTAGTAATCTTGTTAGCCCTGTCAACTAAGCTTGTTTGGAGTAAGTTCATTGCAATAGTGTAATGGGTGGGCTCCAAACCCATGACGTCTCGATCACAAGGCCATTGGCGTATCTAGAGATATTTCCCAGGGGGGCCTGGCCCCCAGTAGTAGAAACGATGATCGCTTATCAAAGTAGCGTCAACTCTTAACGTACGAAATGAAAATTTTCACATAAATTAATTTAACATGTATCGCATAACGGAACCTTGCATGAGTGAGTCCGACTCGCACTTAGCCAGATTTTATGATTTTTCAGCCATAATTGTTTGTTAGTCAAAATTCTCGGGTGGGCACCAGACCATTCTGGGGTGGGCACGGCCCACCCGGCTCCCCCCCTTCCTACGCCTATGCACAAGGCCGATACCTTAGCCGTTAGGCTATTGACACTTTAAAGTATTAAGTAGCTTGTGCCTAAATATGTATACTTGTATGGACCTGTCCATTTATGGTGACCACATTACTGTATTGACATTCCTTCATGCTTTGGGAAGTATTTTAAGCTATTGGTCCTGGCTGTCATTTCGAGATCTTTGACAGTTCGTCAGGGTAGTGAGAAGCCAGAATTTCGGGAACAAGTTCTGCCAAGGCGTATGGTGTGACCCAGTTTCTGAAATGAGAGAATATGATATATCTTGTTAATCAATCCATTTATTTCAGGCAAACTTGGCCCATACAAATAAAATACTAACATAATTTAGCAATAACTATAAATAAACTAATACATATTACTAAACTTATGTTAAACAGAATACACAAAATAATCTTATACATTAATATACTAATACATATTACTATAAAAACCTTATAAAACTATCACTTCACAAGCGTCATGTTACGCTGCGAGGTGTCGCGTAATCGTCCTCGGAAACGTCGATAATCGACACCTTTCGACCAAAAGTCAAACCTTATAAAACTATCACTTCACACGCGGTATGTTACGCTGCGAGGCGTCGCGTAACCGTCCTCGGAAACGTCGATAAACGACACCTTTCGACCCGAAGTCCTCCTTCAGGCAGGTCTGTAGATGGTCTGTGATGTAAGACTTGTTTCTTGTATGATGATCTTAATAGATACGAATACAAATAACTTGTCAGTTAGGTACTATTTTGTTATGTGATCTCAATATTTTCTTAATCTGATTCCAGTGGAGTGCAAAAGTGGCTGTGATAGCGGAGGTTCCAGTGCTTGCCTTAGTACCGAACATACTGGTGCAATATGCATACTTGAAGCCTATGAGGTAAGAAATAAAAGATTATTTATTGCTTTTCTCACCCTTTATTATCGGCGGCTGCATCATCAAAACTTTGAATGCTGTCATAACCCAGTATAAATATCAGTTTTTTCATTTAGTTGTGAAATTTTATTTTCAATTTGGAACTGACCAACTCCAAAGTTACATACTTTGGAGTTGGTCACATAATTATAGTTGGTTACATAATTATAATAATATATCTTTATTATATATACATATCTTAATATCTAGACCAAGTACATTAATTTAACAGAGATATATAGCTTGCTGTCTCCCAAACTAGGCAAAATCATATATCTTGAGAGGCAGTAAACACAGAATTTTTATCTATGTTCATAACCCATGTAAGACGGTGTAAATTTCAAACAAAAAATGTACAATAAAAAAAATACAAATATCCTAAATTTCAAATAAAAAGAAAAAGAAAATCATAATAATAATAAGATCGCAGTTTGTAAATCTCAACTCACGAGAAAACATTTAATAAAAGCTTTAAATACCTGTGCAATACCAGTACTAACATATTCATTTGGAATTATCAAACAATCAAAAACTAATATTCAACACTCTTACTAAACACAATAACCTGCGCCCTAAATCTTCAATAGAAAGGCTTACTATTGAAAGGCAACATGGAGAGAGAGACCTAATAGATATTGACCACTTATGGGAGAAATAAATCATTAGACTTAAAAACATTCTTTCATACAAAATCTCATACAAGTTATATTCATAAAACTGCAGTTTCAAACGACGCTAACTACACCCCGCTTAACTTAAACGAAGAATTTATAAAAATATGTGTATATAAACGGTTAAAGATAGGAAATTTATTCCCAGAAACTGAAGGGTTTATCATTGCAATACAAGATCAAATCATCAATACTAGAAACTACAGGAAATATGTAATCAAAGACCAAACAATAGCAAACGATAAATGCCGTAGGTGTCACATCCAACCAGAGACTATACAACACATTACAGGAGCATGCATAACACTCACACAGACTGACTACTTAATACTCACAGACACAACCAGGTAGCAAACATCATTCACCAAAAATTAGCCATCAAACATAAACTCACACAAGACACAAACAAACCACAAAATAAGATATAAGTTGAGCTACGCGATATTTAACAAATGCTTGCACTGTTTGGACGGGCCTGCTCAAATCTGTATGATTCTGTCCTTTAAAGGGCGCCACAGGCATAAACCTACATGGCTCTCATATGATTTGATTACTACACATTGTATGGACTTTAAAAGAGACGTTGACCTCTGAGTTTGTTTCAGTGTTTCTTCTTAGAGTAGTCAGTTAGGAAACACTGGCCTCATCTAGTTTACATTTACGAAAAAAAAAAATTGGGCAAGTGCGAGTCGGACTCGCCCATGAAGGGTTCCGTAGTAACTATAATAAATATAATATACTTAATATATTTATTTGAAAAAAAAAAACAAAAACCTTACAAATTTCTTAAAACTAGCTTATTTACAATTTTTACAACTACGCCAAATAACTTTGTTTTTCATAGTATTTGTATGAATTACAAAGTTATATTTGCGGTTTTATAAAATATACTGTATCTCAAAAACTGCTGACTCGATCTCGTTCAAACCAATTTTGGTTAAAAGTTTACATTAAGATCTACAACATATGGTTTTTTTAAGATTTTTCACTTCATTATTATAGAAGTTAGAGGGGGGGACACACATTTTACCACTTTGGAAGCGTATATCTTTTAAACGATTAACTTTATGAAAAAGTCATTTTAGAAACCTTAATGTCATTTTTAAAGACCTGTCTATAGATACCACACACGTATAGGTTTCATGAAAGAAAATATTTTCAGTTTCAGTTCCATGTATGGGGAGCCCCCTTTATTTTAAATATTTATTAAATTTTCTCTTAAAATCGGAAAGCGGTTCACAGAATACATCTACCTACCAAGTTTTACATGTATAGTCCTAATAGTTTCGGAATAAAATGGCTGTGACATATGGACGGACGGACAGACAGACAGACGGACAGACATGTCGAAACTATAAGGGTTCCGTTTTTTGCCATTCGGCTACGGAACCCTAAAAATGACGTGTAAAAGTGTTATTTATAACCCATTTGCAAAATAAACATCATTATTTAATTTCACCATATTACAAGTACGTCCCACAAACCGTTCTAAAAAACACCACACATAAACTATAATATGACCGCGCCATCCTAACCGACAGGACCGTCCATTACAATAGACCCAACATCACACGCCTAGATGAAGTTCATAAAATAACTTATTTAATAGATATTGCAATCCCGAACACGCATAATTTACAAAAGGCAATAGGAGAGAAAGTAAGTAAATATGCAGAGCTTAAAGAAGAGGTAACTAGAATTTAGATACAAGATAAGAAGTATATGTTGTTCCAATAGTTGTCTCCACTACAGGTGTTATACCAAACCATGTGCATCATAGCCTCAATTAATAGACCTGAAAGATTCTATTTACATAACACTTCAAAAAGCAGCAATCTTGAATACCTGTAAAATAGTGAGAAAGTTCATGCAGATAGAGCAAAATAAAAACACGCATTCCACACCTTAAGCTCATCACAGTCATCACACACTACATTGACTAGGCTTGGCCCGTTGATGTAGTTTAAAAGTAGCCAAAGAGCTAAGAAACAGTCCATGTTTAACCAAAATAATAATAATTACATATGTATATAGATTGCGATTTATCTATTCATACGCTAACCCGTGCTCTACACTACTCGCGAAGTTGGTCGAAGTTAGGCGAAGACAAATAGTGTAGAAGGCCACTTCGCTTCGCTTCGTGCAGTCTCGGCCTACTTCCGATCGTTCGTCGAAGTAACTTCGCGAAGTTCTTCGCGAGTAGTGTGGAGGGCGCTTAATAATAACAGTTGCGGCTCGCTATGGATCGAGCGTCAAGGATAAACCAAACTTGCCTAGGCTAAACAAATATATCAAATCAATTATACGTATTTGATTTCGATACGTACTAAAATTTTTTTCTATGTATATTATATCCATCGATATAATATTCTATCTATGTAAAAATCAATTGCTTTTCATTAATCTTACTAAAACTCGGAAACGCTTAGTCCGCTTTTATTTAGATTTTTTGTATTATGTTCCCTCTCCTTTGGAGAAGGTTTAAAAGGTCAGAAAGATTAGGTCTGTCGGGTCTAGTCATAAACGATATTAAACAAAACTGTTGCATAAATTTCAGGCTACAAACGGGTGGGTCAATCCTGGCAGGTAAGTTGGCCCTGGAGCGCGGCTGGGCCATCAACGTGGGCGGCGGCTTCCACCACTGCAGCGGCGACAGGGGCGGCGGGTTCTGTCCCTACGCGGACATCACGCTGCTCGTGCGCTTCCTCGTCATGCATCAGCTCGTGCACAACGCTATGATCGTGGATTTGGATGCTCATCAGGTAATATTACTTTTAGGGTTCCCTAGCCATATGGCAACAGCGGAACCCTTACAGATTCGTCATGTCTGTCTGTCTGTCCATCCGTCCGTATGTCACAGCCATTTTATATCGATTAGGATTACACATGTGAAACTTGGTAGGTAGATGTATTCTGTTACGCGCTTTCTGATGTTTATTAGAAAAAAAAATAAAAAAAAAATAAGGGAGTCCTCCTTACATAGAACTGAAAGCAAAATATTTTTTTTCATCAAACCTATACATGTAAGGTGTCTATCAGTGTTGGGCATTAATCAATTAATTGTTAATTATCTTGTTAATTGACTAAAAAAGTAATTGCAATTAAATCAATTGCAATTAAATTAATCGCAATTAAACTTTTAATTGCACCTTACAATTAAATTATTTTGATTAACGTATGTCAATTGTAACTCACAATTAAAATAATTGCAATTAACTTTTTTAGTTGTTTTATAAAACAATTAAAACTAACAATTAACTTTGTGTATCAAAACGAAATTAGTAAACGAACGAACGAATTAGGAAAATTAAGCTGTACCTAAGGGGCCGTTCAAGTATTACGTAAGCAAATTTTTTGCAATTTTTAACCCACCCCTCCCCCTCTTCAGCAAAAGTAAGCTAATCTCTTACCCCTCCCCTCCATACTTACGTAAACATTGGTACGATTGATTGATTCATGAGCAGCAGTTATAAATCTAGAAATAAGGAATAGGTTTGGAAAGAAGTCTGTAACGCACATAATATTCATTTAAATAAACTTTACTGACACGGAATTCAACAATTAATTATTTGTAGGAATCCCCGAAAATGCATTTCATTTTGAAGCATAGACAATGTGTGTTGCTATATGTGTAAAAAATTAAATAATTACTGCTGACGTAATCACCATCTAGATCCCCCCACCCCACATGTCATCAAAAATAAGCAAAGCAAAGACCCCCACGCCACTCTATAGTGCTTACGTAATACTTGAACGGTCCATAAGTCTCAGACGAATAAAAAGTCGTCGAAGGCTGTAAGTATAGCTTAATTTATGTAAATCTTTCTTTCTACATAAAAACTGTTTGTTGATAAAGAAATGAATATTTCCTTTAATTATGTGTATTTAACCACAGGAATAGATGGGGGGCACGATTCTACTACCCGCAGCCACACGGGTGTATTATATATTTATATATACCGGCTATAAATTATACAGCAGTACTTTTTTAATTGTTAGTTTTAATTAAAATTCACAAAATAATTGAAAATTAATTAATTGTTAATTGTAGTAAATCACAATTAACAATTAATTAATTGTTAATTGTTACTACTACAGTTAACAATTGAATAATTGTAATTTTCCACAATTACAATTGATTAATTGTTAGTTGTTGTGGTTACAATTAACAATTAATTAATTGTTAATCTTTAATTGTTCTTGCAATTAAAATTTGCCCAACACTGGTGTCTATAGACAGGTCCTTAAAAATGACATTGAGGTTTCAAAAACCATTTTTTCTTAAAGTCAATCATTTCAAAAGATATACACGTCCAAAGTGGTAAAATGTGCCTCTAAATTTAATAATAATGGAGTGAATAATAAAAATAAAAAATATGCTGTAGCTCTTAATAAAAACTTTCAAGTTAATTTGAACGTGATAGAATCAGTAGTTTCTGAGGTTTAGCACATTTTCTAAACCCTGCAATTATAACTTTGCATTTCATAAAAACACTATGAAAAACAAAGTTATTTTACGTAGTTACTACGGGACCCTTCATGAGCGAGTCTGACTCGCACTTAGCCAAATTTTTGATGATTGTTCTCTGTTCTCGTGCGAATCTTGTGTAAGGGTTTAAGTTCTTGAAAGAATAAGTAATTATGAATTTTAAGAGGTCATTAATCATTTTAGTTAAAGACGAACTTTACTTATCATCCAAAGAAGTTCATCTTTTGCTGAAACTGACTCTTTGATGAATAATTTAAGAAGCATTTTCACTCTGTAAATTGATTTAAGTTACTTGGGGGCCGCGGTATTTCGTTAGAACTTATATTTTATACGTTCCTACTTACTACGAATGATTACACAGGGGAATAAAATTTGACTTTTTTGTTGCATGGAATTTTATGACTGCATCATTGATATCATTATAATTCATACCTTGCTTTTATTTTAACATTTTAGCTATCCGAAGGATCCAAAAATAAAAGAAAAGTAGATAACTGCGTAACGTACTATTCCAGACTATAATATATCTTTGTGACAAACTTCATCCAGATCCGCTCAGCCGTTCTGGCGTGATTGAGATTTTGCAAACTATTGCATTTACAATAGTAGTAAGATAAATAATTGTGATTTTGTAGCATTTGACGGGCCTGTTGGTATAGTGGTCAGTGGCCCTGACTGCTATGCTCAAGGTCGTGGGTTCGATTCCCACCCAGGACAAATGTTTGTGTGATGAGCACGATCATTTTTGTTCTTTGTCTGGGTGTAATTTATCTATAACATGTATGTATTTAAAAATATATATGTATGTTTATCAGTTGTCTAGAACTCATACCACAAGCTCTGCTTAGTTTGGGACTAGATGGCGTTTGTGTGAAAGTTGTGGAAAAAAAAAATGTCCTGACACATACTTTAAGAGTAGTTTCTGTTTCCCCCATATGCGATCAATGCAAAAGTATTTTGATCATAATTTGAATCTTTCTTACTAATATTATAAATGCAAAAGTTTGTGAGGATGGATGGATGTTTGATACTCTTTCACACAAAAACTACTGAACGGATCTGAATGATTTGGTAAGTAGATAGTTGAAATTCTGGAATAACACATAAGCTATTTTTTATCCCGAAATTCCCTCGGGATCGGAATTTGCACGGGAAAACCTTCACACGCGTACGAAGTCGCGGGCAGAAGCTAGTATTAAATAATTAGAATTCTAGAGACTAATATCGTCCGTATCCATAATTTATCAGATATTCGTTAAAATATACAGTTTTGCTTATTAGTTTTACTGATTAGTGTTATTACTGAAGTTATACACAGATATAGATATATTGTAGTATTGTATTTTGTAGCCTCTAGATCATAATTGTATTGTTTACTATGTCAAAATTTTAATAACTTTAGTTAGTTAATATTCCAATTATAATCACACTTCACTTGTTTAGAGGGGCCGTACGACGGAAACTCTAGAATCGTTTTATTTTCACAGTCAATAAAATCTTTTGGAAAAAGATCAGATATTAAAGGATTTATAGGAGGAAAGGAATTTTATCGATATTTTTTTACGATTACAATCACGTACAACTTAACATCACTATTCGCGTTACGCATATGTGTATTTATTCTCGAGTCCGTAGGTACAGGTACAAGAGCCGCCCCCTGTTTGCATGTGTTCTATTAGTGAGTTTTTTAGTGTTGCTGTAAGTTTCTTTGTGTGCGGGAGAAATGTGAGCTCGTGTGTCGTTCTTATAGTTTTTGCTTTTGTGTTAGTGAATTGAGTGGGAGAAATGTGGAGACACCTGAACACGAAGTAATCCTTTACTAAGCATATCTCTGTGTTTATATGATTTGTGCTGTTCGTACAGCGCAGGAGTGGAATTCCCTGCCAGAGTCTGTGTTTCCTGATAGTTATAACCTAAGAGTCTTTAGTCAAGAGTGAATAGGTTACTTCTAGGCCAGCATACTTCATCTTCGACATCATCGCATAACATCAGGGGAGATGGTGGTCTTATTTTGAAATGAGTTTTTTCTTATTTCAGGGTAACGGCTACGAGCGTGACTTCTTAGACGTGCCCGAGGTATATATCATGGATATGTACAACAAGCACATATACCCGAGGGACAGAGAAGCGAAGCGCGCCATCCGAAAGAAGGTGGAACTGAATCACAAGGTCGAGGATATGGAGTACATGCTCAAGTTAAGGCAGTAAGTTTTGATAGCAAATAAATAATAATAATAAAAAAACATTCCTGGTTATTTTCTCAAGGGTGTAAAATCTTAGTCTTCGAGTTGTTTTGGTCTTGAAGGCTGTGTTTTTTTTGCTGCCGAGAGTCTTATTAAAGTTCCATACCACACAAGGAAATAAATGGAACCCTTAAAGGATCACTTTATTGTCCGTCTGTCAAGTTCTTTTAATTTGGTAACGCGTGAAGATATCGAGTTGAAATTAAAACCATATATCCAGTCTATAGCCCCTTGAAGCTCCGAAAAATCAAACTTCGCAATCAAGGAGTCTTCGATTGCTAAAACCACCCAATGATCACCATTAACACATAGAAGGCCGCCGTTACCATTTAAAAAACTACTCCAGGACACCTGGGCGACGCCTATTAAGGCGCATCCTGAGGAGACTATAGGAGTCACCCCTGAGCCTCGCCGTGCACATGGTCACCGTCTTCTCATTCACTCAGTGAGCGGATAGAGTCCCTACTCTAAGCAACTGTGGCTCGGAGATCCACCTGCTTTGCGGCCATAGGTCTACCCAGATTTTGGCCTTGAGTGTGATATTGTCAACCTGGATTCACTACTTAATATTGATTTGACATTACTCTTATGCTTCATTGATCTAGTGAGCTCAACCACAACGAATTCAAATTCTTTATTTCAGATGATGATAATTCATAATTGTGTCATTAGAGGCTTGGGCTTTCGTTATTGAAACAAAAAGTAGAAACACATGATCAAATAAAATAGTTTTTTTTTTAAGAGCAATGTGTTTTGAATTTACATTTTTTTTATAATAATAATATTCCACAACTTTCACACAACGCCATCTAGTCCCAAACTAAGCAGAGCTTGGGCTATGAGTACTAGACAACTGATAAACATACATATATATTTCTAAATACATACATATTATAGGTAAACTACTAGCAATATCGTTAGCTCCGACAACTAAGCTAAATATGCTTTATCTTAAATATTTTTTTTAATATGTTCACGGTCATAGTGTAATGGATGGTGTTCAAACAAACCCGTGACCTCTCGATTACAAGTTCGACCTTACTTTAGCCATTAAGCTATTAAGGACGCATTTACGTTTATCACTCGCTCAATTTTAGGTATCCTAGTAGCAACACAACAACATTGCGCGCACACACGCAAACCATTGTTCGCCCGATTTTATACATTACTTAACTAATATTGATACTTGAAGGTAATATTATATTTTCATTAATATTGTTTGATCATAATAAGTTGTAACTTATTGTTTACAAAGGGTTACATGCTTATTGATTAGATGTTAGTTTCAATTTTGTATTAATGTGTTTGACGCCCGATTAGAAGTACTAGGGGACTTTGGAAATAAAATACTCATTAGTGATAAAAAAATTAATAAGAAATAAAGAAGTTTCGTCATGCCTGTCTGTCTGTCTGTTTGTCCATCCGTCTATATGTCACAGCCATTTTCAACCGACGAAAAAAACGGAGGAGGTTATCAATTCGACGCGTATATTTTTTTTAATGTTTGATCACCGATTACTCGAAGACGGCTGAACCAATTTGGAAAATTCTTTTTTTGTTTGAAAGGGTATTCTTCCTTCGAAATTGGTCCCATTGTCACCAAGTCAGGAGCTGATAATGGGATCTTGGAGTAATCGAGGGAACTCTTCAAATATTATAGGCACACCTACAGTGATTTGAGTATTTTTTATAGTAACTTGTGTAGTTGCATTCGAAAAGCACCATTTGTGAAGTGGATCTGATGATGAAGACCACAGATGGCCACTGGAACTACTCAATATAAAGTAGGAATAAGAAGTATTTTATGGGTTCCGCTTCGATTACTTGAATATGGTTATTAAGCACAATAGGCTCGTCACAATGCATATGATGAAGTGAAGCTGATGGTGAAGTACCAGGAGAACTCCTCAACAATTAACGGCCCAGCATTGGGAAAAGCAATATTTTGTCTACTTTCTAACTAATTTCAGAAGTCGGACACCGCCTACCTACCGAAATTAAAGTTATTTTTCACTTTACAGTGTTTTTTGGAAGTCGGTTTAATTTTTTTGGTAAAAAGTTTTTATATTCCGAAACTATTAGGACTATACATGTGAAACTTGGTAGGTAGATGTATTCTGTAAACCGCTTTCCGATTAAAAGAAAAAAAAAATAAAAAATTATTAAAAAAATATAAAAAAAAATATTTTCAGTTTCAGTTCCATGTACACCACATGGAACTGAAACTGAAAATATATATTTTTTTCATGAATCTTATGCGTGTGTGGTATTAATAGACAGGTCTTTAAAAATGACATACGGGTTTCTAAAACCACTTTTTCATAAAGTTAATCGTTTAAACACTTCCAAAGTGGTAAAATGTGTCCCCCCTCTTACTTTTATAATAATGGAGTGAAAAATTATACAAAAAATATATGCTATGATCCTTAATGTAAACTTTCAACCAACATTGGTTTGAACGAGATCAGGTAGGCAGTTTTTGAGATACAGCATATTTTTTAAAACCGCAAATAAAACTTTGTAATTCATACAAGCACTATGAAAAACAAAGTTATTTGGTGTAGTTACTACGGAACGCTTCATGGGCGAGTCTGACTCGCACTTGGCCAATTTTTTAGTTTTTGTATGAACTGAACATTTTGGCATATTGAACCGTATGAAGTAAGCCCAACAAAAGGTAACTATTGTATATCGTTGAGGAATTCCTTCGACTGTCTATGGTCTCCATCATCAGACCTGTAATGGCACTTATAACCCATATGGGTGCAAAGTTCTCATCAATATAAATGAATTAAGTCCAAACACAAGGTAGCTACTGTAAACCGTTGAGGAGTTCCCTTAACTGTCCTTCGTCTTCATCATCAGACCTCTAATGACAGTCACAAACTATCTAGGTGTAGAGTTCTGGTCAATTCAAATTAATCAAGCCCAAACAAAAGGTTACTGCTGTAAATCGTTGAGGAGTTCCCTCGACTGTCAGGAGTCAATCTGATGAAAGGCTCCATCATCAGATCAACTCTAGACCTTCCTTAATTTGTAGTACTTTAAGATACATAATGAAAAAAAAAAAACATTTATACGGTCGAATTGCGAAACCTTATTTGAAGTCGGTTAAAAAAAATTGTTTTTTCATGCTAGGTTCAGTAACCAATATCCAATTCTAAAAATAAGTATGGTTTTCGTTCTTACTTTTGTTTCGGTACGAAAAAGTATCAACGTATTTTAGTCACAGTATACAAGATGCCACTCTCTTTATTACAGGTTTCGACGTATTTATTTTTCGAGGAAAGCGATACACCCCTGCGTTCACGAGCGCGTCTCAGCGCGGAATGACGGTCGGAGCCGTTCGTTCGGTAGAAAAATGTATGAAGAAATTTGAGACCGATTTTATTT